>OW026521.1:549764-3544764 GCA_932274085.1 Protocalliphora azurea | reverse complement strand
GTTACACTATAGTGAAAAAATATTAACGTTGTCTTTATAAACATTTTTCTAATATATACCCGATATTATTATCAATTATAAGAGAGAGTGTAGCAACCAAAATGACGTCTTTTATAAGGCAAAAGTTTTTTTGTCAGCGGTCGAGCTCTAGAATACTAAAAAATTCTGTCTGTACTAGACAAATTTTTATTTTCATAAAATGTTGTCTTTTGTGTTGATAAAAAATTGTCTAGTCTAGATGGCCAGTAACATAACTCGCATAAGTCAAAATAATCTTTAAGACTAGATCTTTGTAATCATGCAAAATTTCAAATTGTTCCACTTTTTTTGTTTACACAAGAGTTTTAAATTAAAATGCATATCTCAAAATATTTTATTATTTTCCTTTCAATTGCACTGTGTTTTAACCATTTTAAATTTACCCACTTGCTTTATATTTATTTTTCTTAGCATACTTTAAGGATTTTTATAAAATCATAAATGATCATAGAGTTGTAATTGTTTATACACATGTATGAACTCAAAAAACAACAGAATGTATGCCTCAGTATGAGTGTTCACTGTATTTGACAGCTGCAAACAGCTGCTTGATATTCTTTCTCACATTCTGCTGTCGTTGTTGTTGTGCAAGCTTGTATAGAAAAAGAAGCACAAACTGAAGCAGATAAATAAAAAAATAATAGAAAAAATAAACTAAAGTACAAAACAAGCAACTAGAAAATATAATCATAATAAAAATATAAGCAAATTAAATTAAAATATAGTAATAACGATAACATTTAGAAAATATTAATGAAATTAACAATTTAAAGAAGTATTAAAGTAAATAAATAATACATTGGTTATGAGTTAAATAGAGTATAGTAGGGCTAGATGTTAAATAATAGGTTGTAATTGTTTTTGTTTTTTTGCAAATTGAAATTGTAGTGAATTGAAATATTTGTAGTAATTATGGTGCTTTGTTTTTTTTATTTATTATAGTGGTGTGGCAACATCTTTGAGTTGCACCGACTCCAGTACCGCTTCTAGCGAAGATGCATCAGAACCTGGTTCTCCTTACAGTCCCCCTCATTTGTGTGTGAATGAGGATCAGCAGCAGCAACAAAATCAGCAATTAAAACAGCAAACAGTTTTGATAAGCAATAATACTACCACAACTACTAACAGCACCAGCAATATGTCACCCCAAACAATACTCCTTACAAGTTCTGGAGGTGGTGGAGGTAGCTCCAATAAAAATTCTGGGGGGACTGTTCATAATAACATTGCAACACCATCATCTCCATCATCGTCGTCTGTGTCAACTACAGCAACATCATTATGTGTAAGAACTAGTAACCTGCCAGCTTCTTTGACTATAACGCCCACCAGCAGTAACGCCACTGCTGGTCATGGCAATAAAGCTAAACATCTTCATCTAAGTTCATCTATAACAACAACATCAGCAAATGCAAAAAATTGCAATAATAACAATAACACCAACACTGCCACATTACGATGTTCAAATCTACCCACTTTACAATGGCCTTGGAGTACAACAACAACACCATCATCTTCATCCTCATCAGCAACAACAGGAACTAATATATCCTCCACAACTGCCAATATTACTTCCTCTTCTGCATCTTCATCCGTTGTGGTTACATCATTACCCACCATTACACCAACTTCAACAACAGGTACAAACACCACCTCTAGCACACCACAAGCCAAGAAACGTACAATAGCTCCTTACATAGCAGCAGATATGCCTGTCGCCCCCACGGCGGCCAAAAAGTCTCGTATAACAAATGGCCATGGTGCAGCGCAGGATAACAACCATCTTAACAATATTGCAAATCATACAAATTCCGGAGCTAAAAGACTGAAGGCAGCGGCCTTAGAAGAGTCACAAACCAAAATAACTGGCTACTTTAAATCGCAAATGAAAGCACAAATACAAGCTGCCAATAGTAAAGCCTCAAATGTGGCTAGTTCAGGGTCAGGAGGTTCGTGCAGCAACAATAATTCCATAACCACCAATGCTTTAACAATGAGTGCTCCTGCCACTACTGCTTCGCTCAATAAATACTTCAATATATTAGCTCAACTAAAAGAGAATAACAAACAAGCCAATGCAAATATAAATGCTTCAAATCAAATAGCCAAGTCGAATACCTTAAACAACAACAATACTTTTACCAGTATAGCTAGTGGCACCAGCTCAGTCCCAACCTCCTCCTCCATTAGCACTACAGCAGTAAGTACGTTGGCGAATACTCAGTTAAATGCAACCACAGTCGCAGCACACACCACTAACACCACATATGCGGCGGCCAATACAAAACCTATTAACAACTTGTCCATACAACCAGTGCCAATGCCAGCATTAAAAAAAATTGAAAGACCCAAACCTACCAAAATTGCCCAGGTGGCTCCAAACTTAAGAAAAACTCCCTCCAATAGTCATCACTCTTACAATGGGTCTACGGGGAAATCACCAGCCAAAAAACATGTAGCCATAGCACCACGTACACCCGAAATGAAACAACAAATGCAGCAGCAACAACAGATGCTGGCTAGTAAACAGGACAACTCAAAGCAACAATTAACATTAATGAATGGATCTGCAGCAGCTCAAACGGCTACAAATCTAGCTCAAGCGACCACGGCGGCACAGCCTGCTTCAACACCGGCTGTTTTACTCACAGCCATACGTTTGCCCACGGCTCAAACACAAAATCCAACGCCTCAGGCACAAACAATGAGTAGCAAACCTACCTTAGCTGCAAACAAATTGACACAAAATACGAACAACAATCCTGTAGTGGCCACAACTCAAGCCAATGCGGTGCCAGCCCCACCAGCAGCCACTACATTGTATCAGCTGCCCGCCGTACAATTACCAAATCTAGTCCAATTGCCACAACTTCTGGCGGCCAATGGATCCAACATTATGCAGTTAAATAATCTAGCCACGGCAGCCAATATGGCCAAGAACGCTCAAGCAAACGCCCAACAAACCACCACCAATGTGACCACCAATAATGCCACCCACTCAACACAACAAGCAGCACAGGCAGCAGCTGCCCAATACTTTTTAAATGGTACCGTATTCAAATTGCAACAATTTACGACGGCTACCACTACTACAGCCACCTCGGCAGCCATGGGAGCACCTACCAACACCGGTAATCCTTTCAATTTGTTAAGCGCCGCCGACCTGTCGGATATGCTTCTTAAACAACAACAGCAACAACAACAGTTACAGCAATTGCAACAGCAACAACAGCAGCAGCAAAAAGCTAATCTAAATAATTTAACAGCAGCCTCGGCCAATAGTTTTCAAGAGATATTCCAGCAGCAAATTGCGGCCGCCATAGCAGCCAATCAACAGCAACAGCAGCAGGCCCAACTGCAGCAACTTCAAAGACTGGGAGCAGCAGCCAATATACAACAGCCTGTGTTTATGGCCACACCAGCAGGACTCTTGCTAAATGCTGCCTCATTGCCAGCCATGCTTGCTCAGGCAGCAGCTGCTTTAGCTGTGAATAATCATCAGCAACAACAACAGCAGCAGCAACAAAAATCTATAGCTTTACCAGCTTTGCAACCCATACAACCGGCTCCCTTGCCGGCCTTAAGTTCCATTTTTGCTCCACCACAACAGCAGCCAGGAGATCAGCAACAGCAAGACTTACAGCATCAACAACAGCAGCTACAACAATTCGCATTGGCTCAACAACAGTTTATTAATAGTACTCAGCCCCCACCCCTAGCCACAGTGGCTTTAACTACCACAGCACAACAACAGCAACAACAACAATTAACGCACAATACTAACAATAATAACTCCAATTTGACAACAATCTCGAATAGTTTACAAGCAACCGGCCAGCAACAACAACAACAGCAGACTGCTCAAATAATGGGAGCATCCGCATCCGCCAATATCTCCGCCACATCGACAACAGGAAACAACACTGCCAAATTGGCAATAGTAAAAGCCAACACCAATGTTCTACCAACAAACTATACCACCTTAAGTTCGCAACCACCACCATTAGTCACCATATCAAACAGAGCGCATAAAACCATCAACAACACCAGCACCACCAACTCTACCAATGGAGCCTCCAGCAATGCAAACTCCAAAGCAAGCCAGAACGCCAGCAAACCCTATCAAAAACGTCAGGCGGGAAGTAAGCAACAAAATCTAAGCGGGAAATCTGTCAACAAAACCCACGGAGGCAAAATAACTACAGCTTCTGGAAAAATAATAGCCACGCCGACCACTCCGCCACCATTAGTGCCCACAATGACAGCAACGCAACAACAGCCGGTGGCCTTGACCTCAACACCAGCGAAGGGTATCAGAGCGGCCAACTTAACAAAGACTACCAGCATAATGCCCACGCCGGCTTTGGTCAGCATTTCTAGTACCAACACTACTGCATCACAGCCTAAGGTTACACAGTCATTGAGCAACGGCAACAGTGTAACTATAAGTCCAGTAATTTCAGCGCCAAAAACCAATCAGCTGGTTAACATAGCTCCGAAACTAACAACGGCCAGTAGCACACAAACCATTAACATGAAACAGGGAAATATAATGAATTTAAGCAATTCCAACAGCAGCAGTACACCAATCAATATGAGCACCAGCAACAGCACAAGTGTTACGAATTCTTCACCGGCAATAACAAAAACCAAAGTGAGTGTTAACAACAGCAATAATGTTATCACGAAACCTGCCACTTCAACTACCACCACAGATCTGTTTGATTTGGTTAAAAATTCGAATGGAGCTATAAGTATAACCCCAGCTCCTATCATAACAACAGCCCAAGTTACGGTACCAGCTCCGGCACCACCTTCCGTTAATCTAACCTCTAATTTCACACAGAGCAATAACTTTAAACCTGTAGTAAGCACCTCGACCTCAACTCCAAACAAACCTTTGGAAAGCTTAAGTAAAATTAAAGATGAACCAATGGACGAGCCCATAAGCCCTACTATCTTCAAAGAAAAAGATACAGAAAAGATTGAAAATCCTACTAGTTTTACGGGACAAATACCCGGCAATTTAAAAATCAAACAAGAGCAGGAACAGACAAATAACAATGCCGAGTTAGAGGATGAGGAAACGGAAAAATCTTTATCACCGCAACCCAATAACATCTTGAGTAATGAATGCTCTTCGTCATCGTCCTCATTTAGCTCAAATTCCATTTCAGTATCTTCAGCCGCAGATCTTTCGTTAGAAGCCTCTACTCCAGCTTCCATAACTAGTTCCGAGGCCAATTCACCCCAATGTTCGATATTGTCACCTTTGAATAACACCTGCCCTGTACCATCTGTCACACCCAATCCCTGCTCGAACTCAAATTCCTTGAGTGATTCCAATTCTTCAAATTCCTGCGGTCTTGGAGCATCTTCACGCGACATGCTTAGTGAAATGGTTACTTCAACTTGTATAACCTCCGATTCTTCAGAGGCTAGCATTAGCGTATCACTGCCGGAAAATGAGGAAAGTAAATTGAGTTCAAGCGAAGACAAGTCATGCGCACCATCTATGCCAGAAAGCGATAAACAGCCTAGAAATGTACCCACACCAGAATCGGGTATTGGTGGTAGTCTAAGTAATACCGAAAGTATGGATTCTTCTTCGAAATCTTCTAGTGGGGAAATCTCTTCCTCAGCATCATCATCAGAATCTTCGACCTCAGAAATCATAAATTCTCCTGAGCCGCCACAATCAGACACACAAACACCTCCATCCACACCCATGATACAAGATTCTCAGAACAATGAAGAATCTCAAAATGAGACCTCATCTTCCGCATCTTCATTGTCGCAGCCCCAGCAAACACAAGATTCTACCTCTAAATCCACATCATCATCATATACCACGTCCTCTCTACAGTCTTTTGATTTACTCTCCACCACCATAGATACAAAATTGGCCGAAGCTTTCAATAAAGATACACCCAAATGTGCCATTTCTCCCATACTCTCACAACCAAAAACTATACGTTTCCCGGCCAATGGCGGCAAGGGCAATAAACGACAAGATGGTGTCTGCTATTGGCACAAATGCAATAAGAAACATGAAAGTAATTCTAAATTATTAGATCATATGCAACATCAACATGTCAATACACAAACAGGACCCTTCTCCTGTCTGTGGGTGGGTTGTAAAGTCTATCAGAAAGAATCGTGCTCACGTAGATGGCTTGAGAGACATGTACTATCGCATGGAGGTTCTAAGCAGTTCAAGTGTATTGTGGAAGGTTGTGGTTTAAGATTTGGTTCACAGGTAAATGTTTTTTCGGCGTTTGTTTAAAATAATTTTATACATTTTTATTTTCGTCTAACCTTTTGCAGTTGGCTTTACAAAAACATGTTAATAATCATTTTACCGCCACCGAAAACAAAGAGAGTACTAATAAACGCACATCAGATCCTCCGGTACCCAAACAGTTGCGTAAAAATGGCAAAAAGTTACGTTACAGACGTCAACCATTTTCCGGTTAGTATTTGATTTAACATTTGTTGATTGAGTTTTATTTAATTTCCTTCGTTTTTTATTTATTTTCTTTTTTGCGCAGCCCGCATGTTTGATTTCTTTGATGCTGGCATTATGGAGGGTTTACAACATCGTCTACGTCAAATTTCTACTTTAACCAATGGCTGTAATTCAATTACTTTCCAGGGTCAATGTATTATGAAACGTAAGAACTTTGCCGGAAAAATGGAATGTTTTGTACAATGGTCACCAAGAGAAATGTAAGTAGAATACTGTGTTAATTTTAACTTTATTTTGAAAAATAGAATTTTTTGTTATTACTGGAGAAAAAAATAATGAAATCAGAGGATTGTTTGAGTAAAGAAAACTTTTTTGTAGATAGCAAATTTACAATCTACAGTGGGTAGTATTGATTTAGATTTTTTAACAAGGAGTTTTATAATTCATGAGGTCTTTCGGAAGTTATTTTCTTTAATTTGATTTAGAAAAATTACAAATGATGTAATTAGGTATAAGATTGGAAAAGCATGCTTGATAAATTATGTGCTTAAATAATATTGAATTGCACAACAGTGTCTGTGTTTGATTGTATGAAAGATATACATAAATGTCTTTATTATCCAGGCTAATCATTCGATATTCGTTCGCAGCCTTTGAAAATTAAAAATAAGTTTATGAAGTCATAGAACGTTTTATTGAATACCTGTCATAAAAATATAGGAGTGAGACTTTGATATCTTCCAACAATTAACCTCCAATATCATTAAGTCTATAAAAATTTTCTTCAAATGTTATATAAAGGAATCTAGCTTAGCAGGCAATGATAAATGTAAATCCACTTGGGATTGTCACATTTTAATTCCTCCATTACAGCAGGGTTCAAACGATGAAATTATCAAAAATATACAATTTAGATTTAGTGAAAATACTAATATCAGTCTAATTCATTTTTTAAATCATAAATATTGCCAAATATCCCTTTTTTACAAAATGTCTTTTTCATATTTTTAGAATTTCGGATGAATGGTTGCCTGAATCAACGGAACCCTTTTTGAAAACTGTAAATATCAAGCAAATGAAACCGGCCGAAAAAAATAAAGTTGAAAGTTTACTAATGACAGCCTACAAAATGCCATATTCACCAACAATCTTTGAAAACGACTATGCATTAAGCCAGCAATATCAGCGTTTGCATAGCAACAATGAGAAAACTAAAAAACAAACGACAAATGATAATGACCGCAATGAACAATATGATGGTGACAATAATAACGACAACAATGATGCTGAGGAGGAAGATGACGATGAGGAGGAGGATGATGACGATGATGATGAAGATGCTACTACAACGTCAGAAACAATATCAAGTTATCAAAATGTTTTAACCATCACCAATATACAAATACAACAACGCAAAAAACATCCCAGAAAACCACAAAATCGTATTATAATAACACGTTAAAAAGAGCGAACAACCGACCTTTATTGTTCTCTTTTGCTATCGCTTTAGTTGTGTAAATTTTTTTCTTTTGCAAAAGTGGTGCTGTAAACAAAAACAAAAAGTATTTCCTGTAACAAAAAACATAGAAACAAAACCCCCCATTTTAGTTGTAATTTACTTTAGTTCACGTTTCTTTTTATTATAAGTTTTTGTAAATATTTTTTTTATATAACGCATATATAAAATTGTAAATTTATTTAAGAAAAACAATAGTAGAAAAACACTTAATTTCAATTAAGATTTTATTACTCTACTCTTTTCTATTGAAAGACAAACGAGCAACAGTGACAACATTTAGTTTTAATTTAGCGTTTTTTTTCTAAATTTTTTAAGGACTATTATTTGTAGTAGCCTGGTGATATGATGATATTTAATACAAATTCAAATATTAATTAATAATAATCATAAAAATTAAATGTCGTAAAAAATGTTTAAATGTGCGTAAATCAATAGGCAATATCACTGCCATATGTGAAACAAAATTGTATGTAATAACAAAAATAAAACTCAAAAAATATTAAAATTAATTTAATTTATGTATTAAAAAAAAACCCACGTCTCTTATATTAAATACATAAATTTATTCTAAAATAAGGAAAAAACCGCAACAAAAATCATAAAAATTTAACAACAAATTTTACGATAATCATTAGTTTTAAACAGTAGTAGACATAAATTAATATTAAAACATATACCCTAATCCTGTCCTATAAAAATATTATATAGAAACAAAAATGAATTGCATTTTAGTCAATTCATTTAATAATTAGGACAAAAATACAAAAAAGCTTTGTTTTTTATTTATTTCATTGAAAAAAATATAAAACAAAAAATAATAATTTTTATTAATTCTCTAAAGAAAAAAATAATTGTTTTAATTTGAGACATAAATTTTGATAAAGTTGAAATTAATCCCTCAAGTGTGTAGTGCTAACAATAAAAGAATATTAGAGTCGTCAAACAGAATTTAAATATTTTTGTAACAATTTTAATTGTTTTATAGGGGGGGAAAAAAACAAACTTATTGATATATATTTTTAAATTATCAGCTTTAATCCGAACAAATTCAAATAAATATGATAAAATATGATATAACGAATTTGATTGTATTAGAATTGTAAAAGAAAAACAAATTATATTGAGATAAGTAACTGAGTGTCAAAAACTAGTAATGCAACAACAATAAATATATATATATATATATATATATATATATATATTATTTTTTTAATTTTACAAAAATGGTTTGCTCATAGAAAAGCAACAAGAACAACTTTCTCTCAAAAAACCTTACTTACAGAAACGTTAATTTTTGTATGTGTTAGTAGAATTTTCTACTAAATTAAGTAATACGTGTGAAGAGAGCAATTTTGTTTTGCTGAGCAAATCAAAAAGTGTTGGTCTTCTAGTTACTTTTCTATCGTTTTGCACTGAAGCTCAAAATTTAAATTTTATCCTTAAATCGAATAAAACTAATTTTGAAAATAGCCATTTATTTAAATTGATTTATATTAAATTTATTAAATTTAAAATTTGAATTAAGAGCACTGGAAAATTTTTAAAATTTAAAAACTTTTCGTACAAATGAGAAACAAGTTTCTGACATTTTATAAAGCATTAAAGTCCTTGCGTAATATAAGTTTCATATGACGTAACCTAAATTATAAATTTACTTTTCTATTGTTCAAAACCATGTCCATGTTTAACAGCGTTATTAATCAATAATTTTGTCATGACGAGTTTATTCGAAATTACAAAGCCACTTTGAAACTGAAACATTCGAAAATTTAACTTCAAATGAACTGGTATTGAAATTACTTCATCATTGACAATTTTATTTAATTTCGACCTGTATGTAAGCTGTAAGAGAATTTGATAATTACAAATTAAAATTTGTACTGTTATTCGTATGATTAGTGCTCCAAAGAACTTGTTGAATCATAAGCCCTAATAAAATTTACGATTCAAATATAATAATAAATTTTCGAATTTTTGTCGTTTAATGTATATTTATTAATATACCTAAAACAAATAAAAGAACAATAAATAAATAAGGGTTTACTGTAAAAGTCGTAAAATTATCGAATGCTTCTAACTTATCTAGCTTCAAAAGAGGATTATGACTCAAGAGTTTGAACATAAAATACTTTGTAAACATAAAATGCTTTGTAAAAAGTTTTGAATAAAACAACTTGTCATTAATTAATTAATTCGAAAAATGATTCCCTATAAAATGTACAAATATTTAAATATTTAACTGCCAGTTAATCTATGTCAAAAAAAAAAAAAAAAAAATGAGTCGAACAGATTTCCATGAAATTATTTTTTTCGACTAAATTTTCGTTCGATATAGACAAACATGGAAAACAACTAAAATACCAACAACAAAACAAAATTATTATCTTCACATGTATAAATTAGTTCTGTAGAAAATTCTAACATAAAATCAAAGAAAAGCTATTTACAAACTAAAAAAGTCTTTGGTTTATGCTATTTAATAGATTTTAGTGAATGATTAAGAGTACAGTTTTTCGATTCAGAATTGAGATTTTCTAAGAATTAAAATTATTGCATTCTCATAATAATTCAATCCAGGAGAACAGAAATTAAATTTTTAAGAAATATTTTTATCTATGAGTAAAAAATCTAAAAAAAAAATATTTTCTTGTGTTATAATTGCACACTTAAAGGGTTAACTTTAAATAAATCAATTACTATGGTGTTAATTAATTTAATTTGAATGTTTATTATTTTTTGTTATATATTTTCATATTTATTTAAATAATATTCTGTTTAACATATCCAAATGCCCACCCTTCATATGTAGTTTAATTTTTTATATATATAAATTAAGAACAAATTTATTATTTTGTATTTTTATTTTTGTAACTTTTTCTACTTACAAGACTTGTTTAATTTTAATTATTGTTTTAAAAAAATTATTAAAGGTCCTCATGAAAACGAGCAAAACCCTCGCAATCTGTGCAAGTTTGCACACTCGCAAATGAACTGTAAAAAATTCTATGGAAATTCGTTTGTACAAACTTATAAGTTTTGGCGACTAATAATTAGTCTCGAGAAACTATAGTTACGTTAATTAAAATAAAATATTGCATGTATCTTTGATTTCAGTAAAATTTTTCAATTATTTGGAATGATTTCTTACTTTCTTATCCTTAATATTGCACAATATTTGAAAAGGGGATTCACGAAGACATGTCGCGGAAATATTACAATTTTATAAATTAATTGAGAATAAGTTAAAATCAAAGAAAAATAAATTTAATTTATAAAAAAAATATTTGGTTAATGTTTTTTTTTTATATGTATATATTTATATATATATAGACCTGTCACACTATTCCAATCTAAATAGAAATTGTATAAATTTGCTTTTTTAAAACTTATTTTTGTTTTAATTTCATCTGATCTTCCTTATTGATAACCACTCTATTCTCCAGTGATCTTACTGCTAAAATAAATGTTTTATCTGTTTTTAACAGAAAGAGTTTAATATTTTCATTATTTTAATTTTTAGTTTTATTTATGAATTAAAAAATTATGGTACTTCGAATTTTTGATTTTGGTTTTTTAAACATTTTATATTTTCGATTTTAAAATATCGATTTTAATTCACAGTTTAATTTGTTCCATTCTTTTTTTTTTTTTTTTTTTTTTGTTACTGTGTATATCAAAAAATGGTTCTTTGAACTTATGTTTTCTTCTTGTTTTTATTATATTACGTATTTAAGAATATATATGGTCCTTTGAACTTTAACCGAACTTGTTTTTTTTTATTCCTTTTTAAAATTTTTTTTTAACTTAAATTTTTGTTATCATTTTCAATACTTTTTTAAAATTATGTCTCGTTTTAAAACAAGATTTTTATTTAATTCTTTTTTTTTTTCAAAAGTCTGTTTAACTGTGTTTAGAAAAAATGATCTCTAAATAATAGAGAAAATGTATAGATTTTGATTTTTATAGAAAATACTTAATTTTAATAAAAAAAAATATATAGTTTAAAAATCCCTCTTTACTTATAAATGTAAATAATACTTAAAAATCCAGCCAATACAATGCAAATATAAATTACAAAATTAAAAAAAAAAATTCAAAATAATATTGATTTTTAATAGCATCTTTAAGTTCCTTTTACTCCCCCTAATTAGTGTTTGAGTTAAAAAAAAAAAAAAAAAAACATACAAAATAAAATAATCACAGTGTATAGGTAAAAAAAACATAGAATTATATAATTTTAAAAATTACATACAATATTGAATAAACATATTTAAGAATTAAAAGCCCCCCCCCAAAAAAAAAAAAAAAAATAACAATAATAATAAAATTAAAAGCTTTTTTCTTACTAGTTTTGCTTTGACAAATTTAGTCAATAGATTCTTTAAATGAATCGCAAGAAAAGATATAATTTTTTTAGTTAGTAATTTAATTTTACATTTTTTAATATTTAATTTTAATTATTTTTTGTAATTAATTAAAACCCCTTCATTTTTTTAATGAAAATAATTTAAATTTATAAATAAATAATAAAAATTTTAACAAAAAAAAAAAGTATCAAATAATTTTTTTTATTTATTTTGCAGCGGCTTTTATTTTATTTTAAGTTTTGTGCCTTTTTCAAAAAAAAAAAAAAAATATGTATTAAAAATGAAAATAAAAAAATCGTAAGTTTTATTTAGCATTACAAAAATATACTTAAACATAAAACCATAAAAATCCAAAAACAGCAAGCGTCTCTTACACTATAAAGGAAAAGAATTTTCGACCAAGGAGAGTTCTTCTTAAAAATATAAAAATAGAATATTCAAAAAAATAAAATAAATATTATAATAATTAAAAAAAGAAAACACTGCCAAAAAGTAATAATTATTAAAAAATGAAAATATATACATATATTAAATAACAAAAAAAAAAAAATAATAATAAAAAAATAATAAATAAATAAAAAAAATTAAATCACAACATAAAGAAATTAAGCTATGACTGAGTAATTCTTAAACAAGAAAATAAATTTGCGTAAAATAGAAAAAAATTGTAAAAAGCAAATGAAATATTTAAAAAGAAAATATTACTTTAAAGAAAGGGAAACACGAAAATGAAATTAAATTATAATTAATAACAAAAAAGTATACATATATAACCTATATACAATTATAACTGTGTAGTAAAAATAGTTGTAAGTATTTAAAATCCGAAAAGAAAAAAAAACAGTAAATAATATGTAACACTTTTAACATTAATAAATTAAAAATGTACATAAAAATATTTACAACATGAACAAATTTATACTGGCCAACTTATAGCGATTTCTTTTTTGATAAATAATTAAAGAGTATCATGCAGGGTACAATTTTGTTAATTTTCCTCTTACCCTTGCTGCTTATAATTAGAAAATAACATAAATATGCCCATATGCTTATGCTGCTTATGTATCAGTTTAAGCAACTGGCCCTCTAAACTAGAAATTTTTTTTTATCAAGACAAACGTCAAATTATTATGATGATAAACATTTGTCTAGTGTAAACTTTTTCATTAATACTATTTAAAATATAATTATAAAGTGATCGCACATCTACAAAATTTTGTTAATGTTAAACCACTGCATATAACATAGTGTCTACATTAGAGATTTTTTTATCATGACAAATGTCAAACTTAACGCGAATTTGTGTGAGGTGGCAACAGTTGCAAAAAACAACAATATGGCGTATTCATTATTGTTTTTTATTTATGCAGTTTGACAACTGTAACAACCAAAATAATAATCAACTGTCTAACTAAGGTTACCTTGTATATATTCGCACTGATTTTGACGTTTGTTTTGATATAAATTTGCCTAATGTAGACACTAGGTAATATCAAAATGCTATAAACAAAAAATGATAAAATGAAGAAGAAAAGTAAATAAACGCGGAAAAAAAATACATTCGAATATAAAAACAATTTGACAGTTTTGTGCGGTATGTACATGACAATATTGTAAATCAGCTAGGCATACGAGGTCACTTCTTATTACACTGTGGTACTATTACAGCGTCAAGATAAACTTGTCAGAGCTTTATAAAAGGCGTCATTTGAAAAAAAATGTATAGTCAAGACGCCCCGTAATAGCACAATTGTCATTTGTTGTTGCCCTGCTGTAATATGGTGTGCGCTACAGGGTGTCAAAGTTAACCACCTCGATTATGAAAAATATTTAAGAGCATGTAATGTAACCTTCAAATTAAGTCCTAAGTTATCTCTTACAGTTAAAAAGATATTTACGCTTTAATTTTGATTTTTTTGATAGGCTCTATTGTGCGTTTGTTAAAAAAGACAGCATTCTTAACCTCAGATTAAAAATAATAGAAAAAGTTTTAAAGTTTGTTCACTATTTTAGGCCAAAACAACAAGCACAAAACGCCAAAGGCAGGAAAAAGATAAAACTTTTGCCAGGAAATATACCATTAGTTAAAGATTTTAAAGGTAAAAAGTTAAGAAAGCTTTACTGTTAACAAATCAGTATTTAAGGGTCTATCTCGATACAACAACCAAATTGTTTGATGATAACATTTTGTAGGAATATTACTATTTTTTCAAATGTTTCTTGAACAGTTTTTATACAAAATTCATATTTCAACAATTTCTTTATTGCACTAAATCAGAACTTAACCCATTAAGGCCCGGACCATGACGCCGTTTGGCGTCATATGATTGTTTTGGTCTCAATAAGACAGACACAATTTTAAACAAATCTAATAGGCGGGAATCGAGTTACCCCCAGTTTGTTTTTTTTTTTTATTTTTGTAAACAATTTCACTGTTGAAAAAAATTAAAATGACATTAAAGCTAAATTTTAAATAAATCTAATAGGTTTTTAAATATAAAAACTGATGAACTGATAAATTGCATTTATATATAACATAGTTTGGGTGTTGCAATGGCGATTTCCCAAACGTCTGCCACGATAAGTTCGAAAAACTAGAATGAGGTATAATGTACTAGTAGTCATTGATTGTAGGACACGTCCCATGTATAGGGTATTCAAATTGTTAGGTTTTTCCATTGTTCGAACAAAATGATTAATTCGAATAAGACATTTTAGTTTAATATAATAAACTAAAATATTTATGATTTTGTAAGTTTCTTTAAAATTGTTATTGTTAAAAAAATAACAATAACATATAATAAGTTAGCAATTTATTGGAAATATCTTTAAAAAATCATTCTCAATATAAATGTAAATATATCGCCCATTCTAGTAAAGATTTTTAAAAAATGGTACTTTTTGACAGGAAGTCAGTCATCAGATTATCTTCATATTTGATGTACTACATATAATTAAACCTTTTTCATTCAAGATATTAATTTTATTCAAGATTTTCATTTTTCTATAAGTAAACAAATTGACAAAATATGTAACAAAATATAATATATTGGGGAGATCGCAGCGTTTTTTATGATATTTTGTTTGGAAGTGCTTCGAAAATACTTCTACGATAACACATTTAAATTTGCATTGTGAAACTTAAAAAAAAATGTTTAAATAAAAAACAACAAAATAAAAATAAAATCCCCTGAAATTTCTATATTTCCGATGACGAATAACTTCTCTTTTCTACACCTCTTACCTATAAACATAAAAGTTATAGCTATTTTTTGCAGGTAAATTTTAAATTTAAATTAATTTTAGCTAAAAAAAACTGCGTCAAAAGCAATCAATCTTAGAATGTCATCGATTGATATAAACAAAGACGGATCCTGTATATCAGGTTCCTCTTTTGTTTTCAAAAAAACCTGAAATGTGTAAAAAAATCCTCAGAAATTAACTTAAAAAAATTTAATTAGTAGATTTAACTCGATTTTGTTCTTTTGTTTTAATAAAATTTTATTTTGAAAGAGCTCAAATTTTGGTTGGCGAAATTGCCAAAAGTCAATTAACTTTTAGCACTGCGAAAAATTTTGGTAAATAATTTTTTTTATAAATACAGTAGTTTTCCGAATTAACGAACCTATTTGTTGCCAGGACTGTTCATTAAAATGAAAATAAATAACACACAGAACTAACAAAAGGTACATATATATATATTTATGCTGAAGAAATTAACTAAATTGGTTCATAAACAACCGAGTTATGGGCCAAAAACTGAAAAAATCTGTTAATAATACACACACACAAACATTTATATTAGTGTTTTTGTTTTTTGTATAAGCAATCAGTTTAGTTGACAACAGCAGTATTATATAGATTAATGGTAATGTTGTTTTTTGTATATGTAGTCTGTTTGTTTGTATATACATACATACAAAAATATATAAATGTATGTTTGCTTATAAGTTGTTATTTTGTTTTTGTTTAAGTAAGCGTTGCTTATGGAACAAATGTATGTATATAGGTATTATTACTATTTTTTAAGTAAAAACCCAGCAAACCAACGGTTTGAATTAAAATCTGAGAATGTATTGAAATCTATTTTTTTCTCAAATGTAAACGTTTGAGAATGATTTGATAATGCTTTGAGAATAATAGCATTTTCAACAAAGAGGAGATTTTTTTCTCCAAATTTGATGCAGATTTGAATTAAACTTTGAATTAAAACATCATTTTCAAACTTTTAAAATATGATGACTCTGTGTTTGATGGAAATATGAAAATATTAAGGCATACTTTTTTTTGTAAAGTTGTAAAGGGTATAAAAGATTCGGCACAGCCGAACATAGCGCTCTAACTTGTTTTTATTTAAAATAAATTCTTGAAATAAGTAAATGTACATATGTTTTTAGATACAAAAAATCTGCAATTCATAAGTAATTTTTAAAGAAGGGTTATAGTGATTTTTAAGAAGTTTTGTTGCAAAGAAGTAAAGCTCGAAGAAAGAAATGACATTTAAATTTTTAATTGTAAATATTAAATATTAATATTAGAATATTGAAATAAACTTTTTGATTTTTTTTTTTTTTTTTCATATTTCTGCCAAAGGAACAATATGAAAATTTGGTATCGCAAGAAATATGCATTATAAATCCTTTTAGGAATAATATAGTAAGGTATTTAAAAAAGACATAGTAGATGAAATTATCCTCCAGTTGTGACTCAAGAAACTGTATTTCCCGACTCATTCATTCCTAGCATTTGCTTTATATGGTCGGCAAGTGTTTTTATAAATTTTGAATATTATGCATTTACATTAATTTCTTTTTTCGATTTTCATTTTAAGAAAAAATAATTATGCTATAACAATAAAATTTAGCACATAGTTACTGAGAATAATAAAAAATGTTAACATGTTAAAGTTACTTATTTTTCGCGTATAATAAAAGTAATAAGCCTTAAAGAGAATTTTTTCGTGTCCTAAAATAAACATCTGTGGAGTTTTGGGAAAGTTCGTGCAATTTTTTGTAAGAATAGAAAGTGCTGTTGTTCATCCACAGTACGGATAACTTTTTGCACAAACCTGTAACGATGAATAAAACACGGATACATTACAATACACCTGACAAAAGGTTAATCGGCTAGATTACCTAAACCAGATTACCCAAACGTGGTAATTTAAGCCCACACTGACTATTTTTTTATATCCAAAATAAGTACCTCGAAGTAAAGATATTTAGCCCCAAACTGTAAAATTATTAAAAAAAAATATCATAGAAATTTCATACGAAATATATGTATGGTTGCATATATATTTAAAAGCAGGGTTTAATTTTTATACTATAGTAGCGCTCATTTAGTGTGAATATCAACTACTAACAAACCTCATACTAAAAAATATATTCACTACTACACATTTTGTGCTCCATACTACTAAAAATTGCTGCAATATTTTCATGGGGTATACTAAAAATTGCAGCGTCTATTTGCAATTTATATACACCGGCGCCCATAGCATTTTGGAGCCGAGTGTTTTTTGTCACTTACACAACACGAAGGTGAACGAAGCTAAACAATTGTGAGCGAATAAAACAACAAAAAATCATTCAGTTTTCTTCTAGCTCTTAACGACGCAGGTTCATGACGCATGGTTAAGGAAAAACAAACACATAGCAAAGAGCGAAAGAAAAAATTATTATTTTTTTGTATGTCAGAAATAACAACACATTCACAACAAAGAACGTAAACAAACCAAATACACTAACACATTCAAATGTTTACGTCCTCTCTTTGTGCCTACCGCTGATTTATAGCAGCATACTTAAACACTATTCAACTTGTTTGTCACTATTAAAACCAACACCTCGTGCTGCAGTTGTGCTCGTATAATTTTGCCGAAAACATATTTCACAGCCATATGTGTTTTCTTTTTTGTACCTGATGTTCTCTATTTAAAAATTTGAGCTTTGATTTTGCTGCTATAGGCAATTTAGCAGTCTTTTTTGCATTTTTTTTTTTAATTTTATTATTACTATTTTTTTTTTTTGTGTAAAACGCATGTAACCTAATGTATGTTTGCATGTACGTTAGTATGTATGTTGGTTCCGGGGTGTCCAACCGATTAACCGTCATTCGGTTATCCGATTAATTTTGATCGATTAACTGTTCGAATAATTTAAAATTGCCTATTTTCGAATAACGAATAAATCGAATAATTTATGTCGAAAACCCGTTTAACCGAAATTTAGTTTTTGGAGTTTAAAGTTGAGAAATATTTTTATCTTTAAGATAAATTCACATCCTTTTTTAAAATGTCTGTTATACCCTAGCAAAAATTAATAAAAGTAATTTTTAGAGAAGTACTTATTCATTACTTCCAAAGTATCGATAAGTGTACGTTTTCTTCTGATTTACTTTATTTAGGATCCACAAGGCATGCCACTCGCATTCCAATACTATTTCTTTTTTACTCGGCGTGTTTGCCAATGACCTTCTCTCTTCCAAAAAGATATGCTCTCTTATGTGCAATGCTATTACAAAAAGAGTATGAAATTAAACAAAATACATGCGGACTATCTCCATTAACGACACTTAAAATAATGCTAGATGATTTTTAGCATTTCAAGTGTCACTATTAAAAATATTTATGTTTGTTATAAGAAAACTAATATGTAAGTGATACCCTCATATATCGCATCTAATGAAAGGGAAACAAGAATTAGTACCGGGGTTTTTTTTAAAGGAAGCCGAGGATTTCTTTGAGGAATTTTCATAGAAGACAAAGTGGAATGTGTTTAAAAATTTTTCGGAGATGTGTGGAGGCTTTCACAAAGGCCTGCAGAAATAAAGCACTACATATTTTCCTGCTGATATGTGTATGTTCATATGTATACTTATGTTTTTAACTTTCACAAAAGAAAGTCTAGCTGCAACGGAATTGTCAAGAAAAAGACTACTAAATTTCCTACTATAGCAGCAAAATCAAAACGAAAATTTGTTACTAGAGAAGAATACCAGATCAATACAGAAAATATGTAAATATGTAAATATGCAACTATATAAAAATATATTTTATTTCGTGTGCAGTGGTTTGCGTTTGCTGCTGCAAATTATAGAGACGAGTTACAATTTTAGTAGTAACGCGAAGTTATTGTGTGGATATTTCTAGTTGCTGAGTATTGTAGAAATGAGGCATTTGTATATTTACTGCACTTTTTTTTTTTTTTTTTTTTTTTTTTTTTGCTAGAACTGAATATCTAAACCTTGCTTAAAAGTTTATCTTTAAATATAAATAATATTTATTGGTGTCTTCGCTTAACTTTTAATAATATCAAGATTTATACATCAATTTATTGTTCATTTACTTCAAAACATTTTATAGTATAATAGATAATATTAGCGAAACACTTTATAAAAAAATGTTATTTCAGGAGTTAGTTCAGTTATTCATTTTCGATCACAATTTGAAAATTTCATTGAAGCGAAACTTGAACCATGTGTGTATTTTTTTAACTAAATTTGAGTGAAGATTTATAAATAATTATTTATTAAATTGCAAATTAAAATTATACAAAATACTTAAGAAAATTTGGCTATCATTTACAAACGTTTGTTAAAATTATAAGACCCCTTTTTTTCTCTCCCTTAATGTACAATTCCCTTTAGGAATAAAATAGAAAGAAAAATGCGAAATCCACAAAAATAGTTTTTTAATTGGTTTAGCAACTATTGTATTTAAAAAAAAAATTTATAAAGATAAACCCCCGTATACACAAACAACTGTTAAAATTAAAATGACATTTAAATCAAATTTTTCATAAAAATTTTGTCTCTAAAATGTATTTTAAATTCAAAATTTGTTTCTGAATACGGAGGAAAATATTTTATTTTAAATTTAATTTGCCAAACAAAAAACCGAAGGAAACTTTTAGCAATAATTATTTTCTATAAAAGCACTTAAAGACATTTTAATTTACATACATATTAATAGCAACCTTAAGTGTTACTAATTAGAAGCTCGGGATGGTTAGATTAAGTTGAACAGAGGGCGAGAATTGAAAATTTTTGGAAATAATTCTGTTAGATTCTGAAAGAAATAAGAACCAGTCAGTGTAAGACACTGGCATAAGAAGTGAAAACTGTCTTCTGTAGCCTCCTCCTCGGGATAGACACAATCGGGATACAACACAATTATTACGAAATTTGATTCTTTACTTAAATCAAATATTTGAAAAGAAATTAAGCTTAATTTTTTTCAACGTTGTTGACCAGTATATATTTTAAAATATCTATAATTTATAAATAAAATAAAAAAAAACTGACTAAAATAATGAATAAAATATTACAATCAATATAAGCAATTTTTTCCCAAGTATTTAATTTTTGGATTAAAATAAAACAATATATAAATTATAACATAAAAAAAATCAAATTAGCAATACTAAAAAGATTTTTATACTTTTTATAAGGAGCAAAAGCGAATGAAAAACCATTTTAAAATTTAAAAATGTATGTATTTTGTATTGTTCGAATATTATAGAAACACACAAGCGAAAAACAAAATGTAATTGGAAAAAAATGGAAATGTATGATGTATTTATATGAATTAGTTCAGTTTTAAAAGGGTCTCATGCTGTTAATGGATCATGTATAAATATTTGGACACACAAAAAGGTGTACATTTTCACAGAATGAATAAAGGTAGATTTGGCGTCCCAGGTGAACATTTGTATTTTTTTTTTTTTTTTGCTATATTTATGATGCAAAATAATGGCAATAACAAATTACCATTCTGACCAGATATCGCTATATGGAATTTCTAACGAATCTATTTTACAGAAATAAATATCCGTGACCTTTTCACCTTTAAATTTTATTAGAAAATCTTGTGAGATCAAATTATCTTCATCTCTTTAGACCTAACTTATTGAGCAAAAGGAAAATTCTTGCCGCGACTCCGTTATACTCCTCGAGGATAGTAATCAAAATGATATTCAGAGCCGTTTGTGGAGTGATCCACATGATCCATTAATTACAAGTGAGACACATATCTGGGCCTTGGCAAGAATTTTTAAGAAAAGACTAATTTTTTGATATTTTCGAACAAATGAGAGTAATTACAAATATTCACTCAAATAGTGAAAATTAACATTATGTTGATGAAAAATGCATTGGAGACTAAAAGGAACGTGTTTTGTCAGATTTTAATCCATTGGATAAGAATTGATGTTCCATTTAAAGTGTGCTCTTGTACGGGTTGTGAACTAGTTTCATAGGATATTGACAATTGGCCTAGCGCACTTCGGTAGTGTAACAAAACTTATAAAATGCTGAATAAGAAATTGAAAAATCATATGCATTAAAGGATCACGTTAAAAGCTATTACGAAAAAAATTTAATCAGAAGATAGATGAATAAAAACTTTTATAATTCTATATGAATTCAAATACATGTATATAGGTCGCTTTTGCCAATCCCGCAAACTAAGAGAGAGGAAAACCTTATTGTAGTATGAAAGACAATTAAAAATTTTAAATACATACTTCTTAAAACAATTTTTAATTACTTGTGATGAGACCCTATAAAGTGAACTATCTATATATTTAAATGCAAAATTTTAATACAAAGTTTTTTTTTAATAAATTATAGACATAACTCATTTGAAATGCACAAATTATATAAAACCGAGATTTCTTTTTTAAATATAAACAAAAGATAAAAACAACATAAAATAAAAAAAGATCTAAAAACTACCTCAAATTTTGCAAACAAAACTTAAGGAAAAAAGACGGAAGTAAAAAAAAAGTTAAGAAAGAAAAATTACAAAATGAAAATTTAACCAAGTTAAAATAAAATAAAAAAAACAAGCAAATTAACAATTACAAACAACAAAACAACATGGGAATATAATAAAAAATTTTTGTGTATGAAAAAAATTCTTACGATTTATTATAACAATGAAATATAAAAAAATAAAAAAATATGTAGAAAGTGTATTAATTTTTAGTCTTAAATGTATTTAATTCATTAATTAATAAAAATAAAAATATAAAAATAGTAATTTTACAAAAAAAAAAAAAAAAAAGAAATAAGCAAAATTAAGTGTATGTAGTAATCCATAAAAAATAATAATACCATAAATCCTTAATAAACTATAAACTTATGATAAAAAAAAACAACAATATTCATTTATAAATCTATTTATAATATTAAACAATAACAAAAATATATAAAAGAATAAACATGATCCATGAGGATCATTTGTAAATTTATTGTAAAACAAAAATTGTTTTATTTCAAAGAATGTTAGGAGTAAAAAATCGTCATAATTTTCTATTCGTAGTCAAATTGAGTCAGTCATATGTGTTTCTGTGAAATTGTAGGAAAGACATAATTAAAAAAACTATACATTTTAAAACCTTACCCTACAAGAAATTACACAATATCTTATTTTTATTATTCGGGCAAAAATCATGAAAGCAATATTTTTCTAATATTTTATTTTTATTAGCTTAAAGAAAATTAGGCAATAAACAACAAAAAGTATATAAAATTTGAATTTTTTATTATTTTTATCCTCAAAATATCACCCTTTTTTTCAGTAAGGTGTGATAATCGTAAATTGATGACATCCCATTAAAATCATCTGGAATAAATTAATGCAATACTTTTATTTTTCAGTCACAATTTTTTCAGTTGGCGAAAAAATGTTCGAAAATGAAAAAAATATTGAAGAAATTTGTTTGTCTTTCAGCAACAAAATGGTTATTTGATGCGAACGTTTTAGTTTTCATGTTTTATGATGATAAAATTCATGTGCATGCATGTTTTACAAGATTTTTCTTTATTACACTATTTCAAGATTTAATTAATAATAATTTTTCTAAATATTTATTACATCCTCCAGAAGATTATACGGTGATATCTTCTTTTTTTCATCTATATAACTATCTAACAATATTGCCCATTTTTCTTCCAGGCGTATTGATTTCTTATTGATTAGATGTATCGCCTGTGACGCACAATCTCTCCCGATGGAGGAAACTTCCGCAATACGAATATATATATATATATATATATATATATATATATATATATATATATATATATTTGTATTCTGTATAATTATTTTTTCGTGAATTGTAAATTTTAATTTAAGTTATTTTAACTCTTAATTTATATTATAGACCATTATACCAAAAACCTAAAAAAAAAAAATTATATAAAGCAACCAAACTAAAAAAAAATCTACCAATTTTGGTCCAATTGGACCAAAACGGCAATGCCAGGGTGAAAGTATGTATGATTAATAATTATACAAAATTCTATAATAAACAAAAAAAATCTAAAAATTACACATAGGACTCTTCGTCAACACACCGACGGTGTGTTATTTTATAATGAAATAAAACCCAATTCAATATTTTAAACATCACAGAGGAGAAATCATTTGTCCTAAAGACTCAAAATTGTAAAAGGACATGGAATAAGGTAAAATGTTATTTCACTTGGGAGTTATTTCATTATGAAATGACTTCACAATTATTAAATAGATTTCAACTCACTGAGTGGTATTTCATATTGAAATAAAACCCAATTTGTGTGGAAAAAAGTTTGGGAGTTATTTCATTTTTTTCTGGGACATTTCACTTAGGAGTTATTTCTCGGTATTTTCCCGTGGCATTATTTGGAGTCAGAATTTCACTTTATTTTTTATTTATTTATTTATTATTATTATTATTATTATTATTATTATTATTATTATTATTGTTATTTTGTTGCAATTAGTGTTTTTTTGATTTTTCTAAATGACCAAATAAATATTTGGTAAATTGTTTTCAACACAGTGCATTTCAATTTTCTTAATATCAAGTTTATCTCTGGTCTATTTAGAAGTCCCGCATGCCCGCTAACGCAGTAGAGGTTTAAATTCTAGTTGTATTAAAAAAGAAGTTATATCCCATCATAATTAAGTAGTATTTCCTCTGCCTCGAATAAATAAAAATTGCTTTAATATAAAAAAAAAAAAAAAATACGACAAACACTTCCCACTAAATCAAAGTGCAAGCATCACGTGCTTTTCTTTATTTAATCAATCTACAGCTACCGAAATAATGATAGGTTCACCCATAAAAATCTGTTTTTTTTTTTTTTGTCCAAAATTTTTTTCAACTTCAGTGTTATGCAATAGAAAATTATAAAGTCTGTTACAAAGCTTCTTTGAATTTTTTCTGCATTAAATGCAAAATTTTTCAGTTTTTTCATTTATGAAAGCGAAATAACGATAGGTTCATTGTAATTGCAATGCAATTTTCACACAAAATTGAAAGAGGAATGTTAGTAAAATTGTTATTAAATTATTTAACAACATGCTGTAATTACTTTTGGCGACAAATGAATTCATCAATTTTTTTTTTTTTTTTTGTGGAAGCTGTGAGTAAATTTTAATTCGAGGAAAAATTCTTTTTAAAAGAAAGACTATTAAAAACTCTTCTGTTTTGAATTTGAACCAAAAAACACCGAATTTTTGAAATAAATCGCTTAGAGGTACATTTTTTTTCATCACAATAAAATCAAAATTGATTTTCTATATGTACCAGATAGATTCATGAAGTTAACTAAGTGCAAATGAATTTTACTGAACTTAGAAAGAATTATATTCAAAGAAGAAATTTTGTATCCTATTTTGTCCAAGAAAACATTAAGAGAAATGGAAGAATATGGGAAAAATTATTTGTATTATTAAGAAATATTGTCCGTAGTATCAATAAGCACTAATTAAGATAAAGTTGACATATTTGAATAATTTTCTTAGTTTTTGCCAAATAAGGATTTCAAAAATATCCTTTTTGTACAAAAACCGGGCTATCAACCGGTTTGCAAAAAAATTTATTTAACTTAATTTCTTATGCATACAAATAAACCAGATTAATTATATGCGATGAAAATAAAATTCGTCTCGATACAATTCGAAAAGTCATGGATTTCTTACCCGAAAACGGTTTTTGAAGTTGAACAGTGTTCCTATCAGTGCCACATTTATTCTTTTTTTATAATTCGTTCCGATTTACTTTTTATATTTATTCTGGCATTATTTAAAAACAATTAAACTGAAATTAATTATGTTCTTTTTTTAGTTTTTCTTTAAAAAAAGGATATTTCCTTGAATAATTTTTAAAATTAGTTCTCCGATTCCACAAAAAAAAGTTTTATTGAAATGAATTGTTATTAAAAGTAATTAAAACATGCCGTTAAATAACTATATGACAATGTAATTCACTTTCTTCTTTGAATTTTACGTGAAAATTTTGCTTCCATGAAGAAAAAAAATTAAAAAATTTTATACTTAATGAGAAAAAAAAACTGAAAAAAAACATTATAAAGACTTTATAATTTTCTACTGTATAACACTGAAGTTGAAAAATGTTATATATACCAATTTTGAGCAAAGAAAAAAATTGATTTTTATGGATGAACCTATCATTGTTTCGGGGACTGCAATCAGAATAATATTAATAATCAATAACTCTATAACAAATATGTGTACAAACAAATTTGATGACATATTTAGAAATAAAATTATCAGTTAAATTATCGCAGTCGTAAAGTTGCCCATTCTAACCTACATTTACAAAGCAAATATTGAATGAATATATGATTAAAAAAATTATTTGAGTTTTTCTGCAATACACAATTATTATTAAAAAAGGTACTTTTGTTATCTTAGGAATAGCACTTAAATCTAAATCATCATGTGTTGTGTCTATCATATGGTTAAACTTAACATTTTTTGTTAATTTTGGAAAATAGATCATATGGTTTTTAAATTTGATATCACAAATACTACAACAATAATAAATATTTTAGTTCTTGATCGTGGGATTTCCTAATTGCGTTTAAAGACGTATGTTTTAAAATACTTATGCTATACAAAAGGTCTTTAGCAAATACAAAATTTTTGGTTAAATAATACAATTTTTCTTTGTAAAAAAAAATTATTTTTAAATTATTGATAAATTAAATTAAAAGTATTGATTTAGACTAAAAGACTTCAAAAAAATTATTAGAGATTTAAAATTATTAATATACAACTATATAAATATTGTAAGATTATTCGTATGGTTTTTAAGATTAAAAATTGTTCATCATGATTGTAGATGTCAGTATTAAAATACTCATCATAGCAGAAAGATATCCAGATAAGTTGTTTAATAATTATTTTCAGTGAAGCCAACTATTACCAACATAAACGCGTAAAAATTTTTCAAAAAAAGTGCTAAATTTAAAAAGACAACAGTTTTGTGGTGCAATCACAAAGCGCAAAAATGGGCTAAAATTAACATTTCTTTTGAAAAGTAAAAACAAATATATAAGCAGCATTTTTGCAATTAATCAATCATTTAAACCTTACCCAGTTACAGTAATATAAACTGGGTAAATTTAAATAAGAACCTAGATTCAAAATTTTCCAGAGTTTCAACACTCAAACAATTTTAATTATTGAAGACAGTTTTTTTAATAATAAAGATTCTTTACGAATTGTTAAGATCTCAGGAAAAATAGGCACTAGACTTTTCACATTGCTCGAAAAAATGTATTGAGAACTTATTACAAAAATTGTCAAATAAAATTAATTTTGCTTCATTAAAATAATCTTCAATTAAAAAATTTAAAAAGAGCAAAAAGGGCTAAAAGAAAATTGTTAAAAATGATAAATTTGTTTTTTTAACTGAACCCTTTAATAGTAGCTAATAAATATCTTATATTGCTTGAACCATACCGAGTATAACCAAACCTTATATAAACTAAATGAGAATTACAATGAAGTTGAAAAACAAACATTAAAAACAAAATATATTTAAATAGAAACAAGTTATGAATTTTTTCCACTTAGTTTGTGAAAAGGATATTTTATTGCCATGGGAATAATAATATGGTTTAAAAAGAGAATACGGTTTAAGAACAAGGAAAAAGACTGCAAATATTTAATGGTTGTAAAAGTAATGATATTTTTTATTTTAATAAAATTTTGTTTCTGGTAAAAATATTTAAAAACATATAATTTTTGCAGTCAACCATATTAAAATTTTTATTGAGAGTAAACATTAAATGGAAAAAAGTAAACAAAAACATTGTTATCATGAACAGAAATTATTAAAATTCAAGAAAATTAACAATAAGAATATAATATTGTTGTAGTAATAATGCCGTAACCATGTTTTTTCTCAGATTTTTAGGTTAATTAGTTTTTCATGCCAAAAATTAAAAGAAAAAATAAAAAAAAAATAAAATAAACCAAAATAAACCTTACTCTATGGCACTATATTTAAGTTTCAATACAAATACAGTTTCAATTATAAATTAATTCCTTCTAATTTAGAGCTGTAAAACACAATTATGGAAAATATTTAAAATTGGTTCTATTAATCGTTTTAAAATAGTCAGTTAAGTTTTGAAGCTTTAACATTTAAATATATAGATATATATATATATTTCTTAATACTTTTATTGCTCGTATAAGACATGTGTCTCAAAAGAACTGAAACATGTTGCGTTTTCAGTAAAAAAACTCTGAACTTAATAATTTTTTTTATAATAATGAATATTTTTGAAGCGCAGCTTATTTCATATTCATTTCCACAAACCAATAATACAATTAAAAAACAAACATTTAACTTGCCAAAAGTAAAATTGTTTTTTAATTTTATTAAATTCTTAAGACATTCTATGACGAGAAGTATTAATAACTTTGAAAAATAATATATTTTATATTTTATCAGTATTTTTTTTTTAGAAAACTTTTGTATAATCTTATTTTTGATAATATAGCAAAACACGTTATTGATACATATGAAAATCAAATGTTTTTGAATAATTTAAATATCCCGGGTTTACCCGGACCCCAAAACTTAATTTGAAAACATATTTATCTGTTATGCAACGCTTGTACATTAAAAACCCTCTTTTTATGAGGATTTTTCTGCGAATTTGAAGTTATGCTGTTTTTTAAATCGAATTTTTCATTTTATAAAATCTGCATTATTTAATGATTTTTCAATGAGAAATAAATCGTATCCTTTCAAAATATTTGTATTGATTAATTTTTTAATAACATTGCTTTTTAAGTATTTTTTACATAAATATTAGTAAAAAAAATTATAATTTAATTTTACGAATAGTTGACTAAATCTCTTGGTGTAATTCTCTCATTGAACTTGAACAGCGTGCGTCCACAATTGTTCAATAAATTTAAAAAAAATAATAATACTTATTTTTATTTATTGGGGAAAATAAAAAATTCCGTGGATATTTAATTTTTTTTTTCAAAAAGTTCATACGTTTTATGTAGGAATTAAAAAGTCCAACTTCTTTAAAACTTAACAAGGACCTCAGCAACCTATGGTGGGATATCCCAAACAACAGAACCAATCTGAAAATTATTACCAAATTATTTTAAAGACCGTAAACAAATTATACTTCATTATTTATAACTTTATATTATTTCTTCAACTGATGAACATGGTTTCTCGTCAGATGCGATAGGTTTGGAAAATTTTTCATGGGAAGATTTTTGTATCTTCTTCTTTCTAGGGTTTGGGTTCTGGGAAATCCCTGTATTTCCCGTCAAAATACTCTCGGGAATTCCCGGGAATTTTTTTAAATTTTCTTGGGAAAACGGGAAATTAAATATTCTCATAGTTTTAAAATTCTATAGCAAATATTTTGCTATAGCATGAAAGATTGACGTAACTCTAAACATGGTACTTGCAAAAGTTTAACGCATATAATACAACTAGAACGTTATCTGAGAGGAACGTTAGCGTTTCATGAATCAGGTTTTTGGCTTTTGAATTAGTTTTTTTTTTCTATCAGATATCTATGTATTTGTTTATCTATGGTTTAACGATTTTACTTATAAGTTGTTTCAGAGGAAATTTTAAATAAACTTTATTTTTGTCATGTTTAAATTTTAGATACTTTAGTTTTATTATAGATTTGTTGAAATCTATTATAAAAAAATTACTTGGTTGGGAGATTTTAAATTCTAATACATTTTCTTTTGAAACAGCATTTCTTATCCGGGCAAAATATCTATAAATGTTAGACGTAAATGTTGTAACTTCAAAATACTTATAAAAAACTTATCTCACGTTATATTAATACGTATATTAGAATTTACAATGAAAATTATCCAATTGGATTCTGTATATTTTTAAAAAGTTTTAGCATCAAAAACACAATAACGTAAAAATCTGAGACACAGTTTTTAACATAAATTACAAAAGGTACTAGTTTTATTTGTATAAAATATTTAAATTTTTTTTACACTGCTATTCTCAAATTCATGACAATTGTCAGCCTTAGTTCTTATCATGAAATTTTGTGAATGTGACAACTATCACCATAATTTTATAAAAAAAATGTTTGAACCCCAGAATAGAAAATTTTTGTTATTATCACAATTTTTTACTTTCACAATAATTTTGTTTGACAATAATTTTGTTTTGAGAATAGCTATATACTTTAATATTGTTTCATTTTGCGTTAATTCAGTATTATTTATAAGGTTTCGTTTTGTTTTATTCAATAAAAATAAAAATAACATAAAATGCCTTCAAATGGCTCAGTTATAAATAACAAAAAGTGTTAACATCTTTGGAGTAAAACTATCTTAATTGGAATTTGACATTGATTAGCCTATTTACTACATTGACAGAACTAAGATAGCCAAATATATTTGCTACTCTAATTCAATACCATGAATCGATTTTAGTTTCGCCATGGTATATATTACCAAACAAATTTAGTGACAATATCTTTATACGCCATCATTTAGAAATTATAAATTTTAGCGCTTATACGCACCTCACAATCGCAATTGCATTTTTCGCATCAGGCATGACAAATAAGGAAATATATTTATAAACAGACGCGTCCCCATCCGACGGACAAGGAGACTAGACGTTAGGCATTGGATATATTCATGTTAGTTGTCGGAATCCCCTTGGCTAGCCAACATGAATACATCTTTTGTATCACGCCTGGTCTTAGAAACTGTTAAGCTGTTGGACTAGACGCGATGTACTTGACATATTCTGAATAATATCTGAGTCTTTCAGTTTCTCACGAACCAAATAAATAAGCATCATGCACTTTTAAGGTGTAGGTAGTAGGGCCGAAGACCTGGTTGATTAATTAGTGCTGAAAGAAACTAATAGCGAACAGCTCCCCTTCAATTATTTTTTATAAATATAGTTTAAGGTTAAATTGAAATTAATTCTATAAGCTTAAACAAATATTATCTTGAATGAAATACGCATATCAATGGAATCAGTTTTTTCTCTTGTAACACCTGCAACATTTTTACAAAGAATTAAATATTTTAGGGCTTTTTAATTCAATATTTATAATAATAGCTTACTTCATTTTTCTTTCAGCGTTTTATCGGTTTTTTCGGAAACCGGTTTCACCAAAAAGCCGATTAATTGATCACCCTAGTTTCCATTACTCTGTGAATGCCGAAAAACAAAACGAAGAAGAATTCTGACAAGTACCAAGAAACATATTTCAAAAAAAATCTATACTCAACGTGCGACTTCAAAAAAAAAATAAAACAATAGAATTTATAAATTAAATGTAAATAAAACTTTTTATAAAATTTTTAACGAAATTGTAAATTAAATTTAGGAAAAGATGTCATTTGCCACACGACTTTTAAAATTGAACACCCAGGCTATTGGGTTACAACGTTATGCAACCAGACCCTTGACACGCAGCATTAATACTTTAACATGGAAAAGAAATTGGAAATTGAATGGTATGTACAAGTAAAAATTAATCATGAATAAACTAAAGCAACAATTTCGTTTAATTAGAAGTAAATTATGTGCGTCACTTAAGTGCTGAAGCTGGCAGCCATAATGTAAGACATACAGAAAAACCTTTGGGTTCACCCGATAAACATGAATTTCAAGCTGAAACTAGAATGTTGCTGGATATTGTAGCACGCTCTTTGTATTCGGAAAATGAAGTTTTCGTAAGAGAACTAATTTCAAATGCCAGTGACGCTTTAGAAAAATTCCGCTACACTATACACACAGCCGGTGAACAAGAAAAAGAGTATGAGGCCACCGATCGTCCTTTAGAAATACAAATTGCCACCGATAAACAAGCCATGCAATTAATCATACAAGATACCGGTATTGGTATGACACGTGAAGAATTGGTTAATAATTTGGGCACAATAGCACGCAGTGGTTCCAAAAAGTTCTTAGAACAAATCAAAGAAAAAGGTTCTGCAACAGAGAATTCTTCAAATATTATTGGTCAATTCGGTGTGGGTTTCTATTCAGCCTTTATGGTGGCCAATAAGGTAGAAGTATATACACGTTCCTCTAAAGTCAATTCACCTGGTCTCTGTTGGTCAACTGATGGTTCAGGCAGTTATGAAATCCAAAAAGCTGAGGGTGTAGCTCATGGCACTAAGATTGTTATTCATCTCAAGCCCGAATGTCGTGAATATGCTGATGAAGATCGAATTCGTTCGGTTATTAAGAAATACAGTAATTTTGTTGGTTCTCCTATTTACTTGAATGGCCAACGTGCTAATGATATACAGCCATTGTGGCTAATGGAACCTAAAGATGTTAGCCAAGAACAACATGATGAATTTTATCGTTTTATTGGTAATACCTTTGATACGCCACGTTTTGTATTGCATTATAAGGTAAGTGGATTGATTAGATTTTTAGCAAACATTCGAGAAGAATTCGTAACATTATTGGTAAAATATTTATCCTACTGTAAAACAAAGCAAAATATTCGGTACAGTTTGAATAAGTTTGTCTTTATATAATGAACTACTTTTCTACATAATTGGCAAGAAAAACAAGTAAGAGTGCTATCTGAAAAATTTTCTGTGCCACCCTTATTTAGAATTTCATGGTTAGTAGTCTGATAGTAAGAAAAAGTCAAAGGGAAGGAGTGGAGGATTATTTATTTCGTCGCTTCAAGCGACAGATCTATCTATATCTAAGGAACACTATTGATACGCGCTTCATTATTATTTTTTTTTTATAAGATATTATGACGAATTTAATTTAGACCCAAATAACAACCATTTGCATTATTTATGAATCATTTCGTACATGTGAATGATGAATTTGCGTTAAAGATCGAAGGTATGCAGATAACTCAAATTCATAAGACGAACGTACTTAAGACATTCCTGAGATTAGATTTAGAAAATAGTTTAAAATCAAATTAATGAAATTTCATTAATATCAAATAAAATCACTTGTTCATTGTATTAATGCCTTTATTTTCAGACTGATGTTCCCCTTAGTATTCGTGCTTTGCTTTACTTCCCTGAGGGCAAACCCGGCTTATTCGATATGACACAAAATTCATAAGACAAACGTACTTAAGACATTCCTGATATTAGATTTAGAAAATAGTTTAAAATCAAATTAATGAAATTTCATTAATATCAAATAAAATCACTTGTTCATTGTATTAATGCCTTTATTTTCAGACTGATGTTCCCCTTAGTATTCGTGCTTTGCTTTACTTCCCCGAGGGCAAACCTGGCTTATTCGATATGACACGTGATGGTGATGTCGGTGTAGCACTGTATACGCGTAAAGTTTTGATACAATCGAAGACAGCTAATCTAGTGCCCAAATGGTTGCGTTTTGTTAAAGGTGTAGTGGATTCAGAAGACATACCACTCAATTTAAGTAGAGAACTGTTACAAAATAGTGCTCTAATCAAGTAAGATTTAAAAAAAGCTTAAAAATCCCCGCATTGTTAAAAAAAATTAACTCGAATTTTACGATATCGCTTACAGAAAATTATCCGATGTCCTAACCAGCCGTATTTTACGCTTCCTCCTGGACAAAGCCAATAAACAACCTGCTGAATATGAAGCCTTCTACAAAGACTATGGTCTATTTCTTAAAGAGGGTATTGTTACTTCTCATGATCAAACAGAAAAGGAGAATATAGCCAAATTATTGCGTTTTGAATCCTCCAAGTCTCCTGAGGGCCAACGTGTTTCTTTGGAATCATATTGTGCAAATGTTGGCGAACAAAAAGATATTTACTATTTGGCAGCACCAAATCGTGTTCTGGCCGAATCTTCTCCCTATTATGAGAGTTTAAAAAAACGTGGTATTGAAGTTTTGTTCTGTTATGAACCCTACGATGAATTGGTCTTAATGCAATTGGGAATGTTTAAGAGTAAGAATTTGGTATCGGTGGAAAAGGAAATGCGTCAAGGTGCTCCAGGTGATGAGGTCAACGAATATGGTGAGGGTAGTTTATTGAGAACACAAGTCGATGAACTTTTGCCATGGATTAAGGAAAAACTGGCTGGTAAAGTGGCCAATGTGCGAGTGACTTCAAAACTTGATAACCACCCTTGTGTTGTGACGGTAGAAGAAATGGCTGCTGCCAGACATTTCATACGCACACAAAGCCACCAACTTCCAGAGGAAAATCGTTATGCTCTACTACAGCCACAATTGGAAATTAATCCAAAGTAGGTTTATTATTAAGATTTAAATTTATAAAATTTTTATTGTTTCTTTTACATTTTTTAGACATGAAATTATTAAGAAATTGAATAACTTACGTGCAAATGATGCCGAATTAGCTGACTTGCTGGTGCAACAATTATTTGTTAATGCCATGGTGGGCGCTGGTCTGGCCGAAGATCCTCGTACACTTTTGACTAACATGAATGCTTTGTTGACCAAGGCTTTGGAAAAGTGTTAAAATCAAAATTCAAGTTATTCCATAACATTCAGTGTATATTTTTAGGTTTGTTTGTTAATAAATAAATTTTTTACTTAGTAAAAAGACAAGTTTTACAAGAATATTTATTTTAAAACAAAGAAAAAAGCCTAGAGAAATTTTAAAGGAAATTTAAGACTCCGTTTTTATAATGTTTACTATTCAGCCTGTTTATAGAAACTTAAAATTTTCAAAGGGAATTAAGAAATTAAATTCAAACTCCGTATTGTAGTTTTACAATACTTTCTCAACAAAACCAATTTATGTGTTCGATTTCTACTTATGAGATCCAATAAATGGATTTGAAAATTTAAATATTTTTATTATACGAATTTAAAAAGAATATCTGAGAACATAAAAATGTAATTTAGAGCGGAAATATCAATTCCTTAACAAATTGTTTTCCTTACGTTTTTATAAACCCATTTCAAGTTGAAATTGGCTTGGAATTTCGTTTCCAATCCAATTCCTTTGAGGATTTCCTAAACAGGCTGAATCAGTCGTTTTTTAATATTTGTTAAGAGAGGAACAAACTTTTTTGATGTCAATTATTTTCAAAACCTTGCTACAACATTTGACATACAAATTCTTTTACACATAAAATCAATATTTTTTACAATAATTTTATTATATTATTAACACTTTTTAAATTAACACTAAATTACACAATTTTAAGGATAGATTCTACCCAATTTAAGTTTCAAATAAAAACTTTTCCATTCACAATAGTTCACTTTTATCCTTTGGCGGCGGTTATTACTGATTTCACCATAGCTGCGGTAAACAAACAAATTTACCGTTAAACTGTGTTTAGTTGGTATATTTTCTTGGCAGTGCAACTGTGTTGAAAAATTTTAAATATTTAAAAAAATTTAGTCTGAGTTGACACACAGCAATTTTTCATTCTGAAAATTGTCTATTTTTTCCTTTTAAACTTGCATTTACGTTCACGCACAAAATTTTACTTCAGCAATTCTTGCTTTAATTGCCTTCATTTGTTTTTGTTTTGAAGTACGAAAATGAAAAAAAGAAACGAATTTCGATGTAAAGGCAAGTTTGTTCCCTTTCATATTTCCTCTCGAGCTTTTTCACACGAAATCAAAATTTCAGCAAGAAAAATTGCTTTGTGTGAACTCAGGCTAACTTTTACATATTACATGCTTTTTTTAGTAAATTCATTTTGTTAAAAAAAAAACTACGAAATGTATAAAAATTTCAATATTTATTAATTAGTTTAAGTAGGAACTGGTAGTTTTTTGAAGAATTATTTTCTTTAAATCTATACAGTAAATAATCCTATACGTTATACTGAATTTATTTCTCTTAAAGCTTTTTTTGGATTTGCTTCTTATAAAAACCAAATATGATTTATTAATTTATTTTTTGAGTTTTTTTTTTTTTTTTTGAATTTCGATTCGAAGTTAAAAAAAAATATATTTTATTTTAATTAGAATTTTGAATGATTTTCTTTTTGAAACGAAATAAAAAACAGGCTATGAAAAAGAATGTATTTCTAAATAAGAGTAATTTGAGTGTGCCTTTTTAAATATGTAAACTAATAATGAAGAATAAATCATATTGCATATGTATAAAAAAAAATAAAATAAATGTGGAATAACCACTAATTTATCTTATTTTCTGTTTAAAATCTATTATTTCTCATGAAAAAATCACAAACTTTTTATCTGTGTTTATTTTACTTTAAGTCTTAAACCCAAGTTGCATTAATGCGTAATCATCAGCAGTATCAGCCAAATTACATTAACGCGTAATTATCAACAGTATCAGCAAAAATTATTTGCTGGTCACTGTCAGAATAATGTGTCGTTGTCTTTATATTTACCCCAGGTCTACAACTGAGACTAACGCTGATATAATATGTGAGATAACGCTGGCAGAGGGGAATAACCATTTTCTTTATATTATGTTAAATCTTAAATAAGGCGTACACGTATTCTAATAAATCCTATAAGATATCATTGCTTTCAATCAGTCACAGAGTAAATATGTCCTTTTTATTTAAGCAATTCGCACCTTTTTAGTACAATTTTTATAAAAATGTTTTTTAAAATGTAAAACAAACACTAAAAGCAAACAATTTTACAAAAAAACATTGTTTTTCAGTAATTTCCAAAATACACATGAACACACACAAACAAACTTTCGTATATGTGTATTTTTTTGACAGTTCATCTTATAAGATGGTTGTGTAGAGAAATTTTATCACAACAGTCTTATAATACATCTTATAATACTAATATTTGGCTTATTTTATATCAAAATTTGGATTAAAGCCCATGTATAAAATCCGATAGCTGGGACTCACAAATGAGCTTTCCAAAATCCTCATTTATATAAAATAATATTTTTGCAATATATTAATACAGAAGCGAAATTTTGTTGTAAACATTGTTTATTTACAATCTTTTTTTTAATATTTTCATATAGCAGCTTGAAACCACATATAAAATACAAGAGATCCCAGGAGTATCTTTGTGTCATTACACTTTGGTATCTATTAGAGTTAATCAAATCGACTTTCAAAAAATCGAACAATCGACTTTTTGAAATTTTTTTTTTTTTTTAATTGTCTAGAAATCGTCTTTCTTGTTGCCAGATAGTCGAAAAGTCGAAAATAGTCTAAAAGACGGAAAAGGTCGAAGTAATCGAAAAGTCAGAAAAAGTTAAAAACATTCGAAAAGTTGGAAGAAGTCGAAAAGATGGAAATAGTCGGTAAAAATAGAAAAAAAAAAATTACTTTATTTAAAAGGAATAGTTGCTAAGCAGTTTTTATTCTACATCATCTAACTATTGGAGATAGTATAGCAAAACATATTTTTGTGTGTAACCACCACTTACTTCTATTACATAATTATCTGTTAGTTAATCAATATATTTGATTGCGTTGTATATATTTTAATTTATTATTAAGTTAAAAAAATATAAATAAAAAAAATAGTTAAAAGAGGCGAAAAATCTCCAAAAAAATCTCGTATAAAATCGAAAAAAAGTCTGTTACTTTTTCAATTTATTTTCGTTGTATATATATCGGAAAACATCGAAAAAAGTCGAAAAAGTCGAAAAATTGACAATTCCAAAATTTGAAAAGTCAAAAAATCGATTATTCAAAAATTGAAAAGTCGAAAAGTGTACTTTTTTTTCCTAGTAGCTACTTAACCTAATGTCTACATTAGGCAAATTTTTATCAAAACAAACGTCAAAATCAGTGCGAATATATTCAAGGTAATCTTAGTTAAACAGTTGATTATTATTTTGGTTGTTACAGTTGTCAAACTGCATATATAAAAAACAATAATGAATACGCCATGTTGTTGTTTGTGTGCAACTGTTGCTAACCACCACAAATTCGCGTTAAGTTTGACGTTTGTCTTTATAAAAAATGTAATGTAAGCGTTAAACATACTAAACACAACTCCTTCAAAATGCAACCCTGCCAGTATTTTACCACACTTAATGTCAAATTGTAGATTATAACTTATTTTCCACCATCGTTATCACATTCACAATTACTACTCCAACCAACTACTGCCAACTTCGTTACAATGTTGTTATTGTTTTTCCCATGGAAGATTACCACACAAAACGACCAATAAGAATTAAGCTTCTAAAAAGTACACAGTTGAACTAGTCATATGACTGTGAGAAATAATGATAAAGTGAGTAAGTAATATAAGCTTTAGAAGAGAACGACACAAGTGCGAAGGAAAGAAGTATAGAACACAAAGAGACTGTGCAAATAAGACAGCATGTATGCTTTAAATATACGACAAGAATTGACGTTCGTTAGCAAAAAGTGAGTAAAATACCAGTCAGCGACCAACCAACCAAGCGTGCTTCGCAAACTCCTAAGCAGTTACCAAACAACTACCGAATAAGGCCAAAAACTTACAAGTTTTTTTTGACAAATTACTAAGAAAAAACTTAGAAAAATCAATCAATTTCTTTTTTAGTCAAGTGAGTGTTGCAACGAAAAACATAAATAAACAAAGCAAAAAGTGTTTAAATTTTAAAATAAATGAAAAAAAGACTGTTGAAAGAAAAATTGTTCAAAATATAAAAAAAGCTCAGAAAGGAAAACGAATATGCTGCCACGACATAAAACCACTTTACAAAGCCAAATTAATTACAAGAAAAAAGAGGAGGTGCAAAATTTTAAGAGAAGTCCAAATTTTCTTTTCGCAAGAAATATTCCTAGATAAATTTTAAAGTTCAGTGTTAAAAACAAAGATCACATGACCCGGATTTTATACTTTAACTTGGCAATTTTTTTTAAATTTATACTAAAATTTTCAACAAATACAGCTAGAAAAAAAATTGGTGCAATTTTTTTTTTTGCACTCTTCAAGAATCTTTTCGTTTCTCTTTGTGGTGTGTAAAATTACTCTCTTACACGTACAAAATTATAGTATTGAAAGGTTGCCAGATGTTTTTATGCTGTGTATAAAAAGAAAATTGAGGGAATAATCTCTATTTATTGAAAATAGTAATTTTAATTGAAAAGTTTTCAATTATTTTCAAAGAAAAATAATACAAATGCTAATAAAATTAGTTAACTATTCGCCTCATTTTATGAGTTTACTCACCTTATTGATAAAAAGGAGAATGAATGACAACGTCACATTTTTTCTGCTTACAATTTTGTGTGTAGTCCAGTGTTGCCAGAACTTTAAAAAAAAAAAAATGCTAAATGGCTTAAAAAAGTGTAATTCCTCACAAAAAATGCTAAATTTTAAACGCATCATCACTTTTTAAACCACAGCTCAATTATTTTACAGGATATTATGTGTGATTATAATAATAATACTTTTTGGACATGTTTAACTGAGAATTCAAAAACGGAAATTTGAAGCACATCTATATATAAATATATATATACATACATACATTTAATCCTAAATTTTAAAAACTTGTTCCAAAATTTTTAAAACATTTAATCCTAAACTTACCTTAATGCGTTAAATGTATTCAAACTTTTCCTTTGGTATATATTATTATATTATAGTCCAAAAACGCAAAGAAGTTAAGACCAAAAATTCCATTTTTGAAAACAAACCTTTTAAACAATACGACATATGTTTTATCTTACTTACTAAAACTTGGAAAACATTTAAGATCGTTTCATATTTGGAAAAGTTGCAAACACCAAAATTATCACATAGACAAAATTACATTGATAGACAAAATTATAAGATATTTTTTGCTATTTTGTCTCCCATAGATCCATAAATAAAATGCAAAAAGTAGTTATAAATGCTAAAAATGCACTTTTAATGACAAAAAATACATTCAATTAGCATTTTTTTTTTTTTTTTTTTTTTTTTTTTTCAAAAAAGTGCAACGGCCGAAAAATAAGTGCTAGAATTGCACTTTAAATGTCGTTATGGCAACGCTGGTGTTGTCGTTTTCGTTTCGCTCATATAGAGATGGAAAAACACAGTCGTTTAACAACCGTCGAAGAGAATACTCACTTTGAAAAAACACCTCCTCTGACAAAGTAAAGCGCAATTGTTTTGTTGAGTGCAAAATATAGAAAAAAAAAATTATCAAAAAAAAATCGAGACAAGAAAGAAAAAGAAATCACTTTTTGCAGCTATACTAATATTTAAACAAAAATAAATATAAAAAATTACACAAGAAAACTACGAGCTTTAAAACAAACAAAAATCAACTTTTCTTTTGTAGAACTCCCCCCCGATTTTTAAACACACACATTAAAAATGGCCGATGCAGGAAGCGATAACCCAATCTACGGACCCTTCTTCGGTGTTATGGGAGCCGCCTCAGCTATCATCTTCAGTGGTGAGTAATCCAAGCAATTTTTAACGAAATCTTGATTAGCATTCAAACAAAGAATTATTTATACTTAACAATTTTATTAATATACTAAAGGAATTTTTTCTTGACAATTTACAAAAGAAAAAATATTCTAGGGTATGGTTGTAGTGGAAAAAGAAAATTATAAAATAAAAAATGTATAGGGTTGGGGGAAAATCGAATATTTTGGCAGATACAGCCACTAAAGTAAAGATTCAATAAAAGAGAAATACAAGAAAGAGAATGGAAAGTGAAAAGAAAGAAAAAAAATTGAACAATACACGCATATTTTACATACTTTATTAAAACAAAAAAAGAAAACAATGCGCTTGGCAATATAATTATAAGAAAAAAAGTCTATTATGATTTCAGATAAATATAATAATATATAAATAGATAAAGTAATAATTTAATATTTCCGAATTATAAAATTACAATTAAGTTTTTATAACTAGCACATTTTCTTTTTACTAGTTTTTAATTTGTTGTACTTTGCTCATTTTTGGGGATTTTCTCTTTTTTTTTTTTTTTTATTATTTTTACTACAACTACTAGTAAAGAGTATGACAAAATTAACTTTGTAGGTTAAGTCAACCTTCAAATATTTTATTATGTTTTTGTTGTTTTTGGTTTCTACATTTTTCTACTTCTGACAAGTCACAAGACTGAGCTTAATTTTGAGAGTTGCCATACTTAATTGTTTTGTCAAAGTGAAGTTTATAGAAAGATATAGATATAGAAAGATAATATCTAGTTTTAATTGTGTATTTTATTACCTAATAAAAACTCAGTCATTCAAGATTAATTGAATTGAAAATGCATGTGGGTTTTTTAAGAAGACTTTAATCACATGTCTTGTACTCTAACATACCTGCCCTTATCACATGCTTTCTTAAAAAAAAACATGATAAGATTAAAACTATTTTAATGATAACAAAACAATACAAAATAATTCTAGTCATGTTTCAAGGAGTTGTTATTTTTTTAAATTGTGTTAGTCATATGAGATGAAATAAAATTTTAATTAAAGATTTTATAAAAAATTCAGATGAAAATTTCAAAAATTCTTCAATATTCTCTGTATAAGTAAAAAAAACACACACACATAAACTGAGTCATGTTTTATTCCTTATGCGTTATATTAATGCAGTTTTTTTTTTGTTTGTTTTAACGGGACGTTATTATTTTTTAAACAATTACAAAGAAACAAATATATACTAAATTTATATAATTTAAATAAATTAAAAATTTATTTTATTACATTTTTAATCATTATAATCAAACATTTTCTTTAAGTTGAATTGCGCAAACTCTTCTTTTCTTTACATGTATTTTATATCCTTTTTGTTAAGCTTAAATATATACTAGTATATAAATGTGTATCATTTTCCAAGTATGAAAACATATAACAAAAAAAAAAAAAAAAAGGTCAGCCAAATAAAAAAACCCCTACGAGACGAGCATTATAATGTTATAACATAATGAACATAAATGGAAAATATTTAAGAAAACCTTTAATTGAAAATATTTAAGAAAACAATATATTTCAATAAGAAAATCACATGAAAGCTGGTTTCCTAAAAGATTTTTCAAATATATTATAATTTAATATCATTTGTTGAAATATAAAGATTTTTCTTTAAATATTTCAAATTTAAGTCTCAATAAGCAAGCAATTTGTTTAATAACAGTTTTAAACATTTTGTACTTTATATGATTTGGAAATATACATATAAGAAACCAATTACCTCAGTTTAAATACCCCGCAATTAATGTTCCATAAAAAATAATGATTTTTTTAAAACAAATTTCTACTATGTATTATTGTTCCTATATTAATCCATAATTTGCTTGAGAAAACTATTAAATTCAATTACCGGAAGGTTTTTTCTTTTTTCTAACATTGCAGACCCTGAATTATTAGATTTCATTTAAAATTCTTGCTTTATATTATTTTGAGATTAACTTACTTAATTTCTTTATTTCATTAAAAATTTTAAAAACGTCTGAAATATTGAACTAAAGTAATATATTTATTTTATTCATTTAAATCCTCTTTAAGTTAAGCTCAAATATCTTTCATCTGGCAAGGCCAAATGCGACATGACAAGTGTTTTTTTTTGCATCTTTCAATTTCCTTTTTTTGTGTAATTGTTATTATGTACATATTTATAACAAATATTGATTCAATTTATTATTGTTTTTGTTATATGTGGTTTTTTGTTATTTGTGCGTTTGGTCTTAGAAACATATCGATATTAATTAAAGTTAAATTATTTTATTAATTTTTTATGATGTTATCACAATATCTTTGAACTATTTTTATTTTCATACGTACTTTTTACGTGCATAATATGCATACGTGTACTATAAACATAACCGTCTGGCAAGGCCACAATTTACATGAAGTGTGTTAATTTTTTTTTTTTTTTTTTTAGAAATTGATATATTTTCCCTTTTATTTTTACTTTTTACCTTTTTTAGAAAAAAAATATTTTTTTTTTTTCTTTGAATTTATTATAAAACATGATTTTTTTATTCTTTTTTAGCCAGTAGTTAGTTAATTTCTATATTTGTTTAATGGCCTGATTCAGTACGACAATCAAATTGTTTGAAATTAAAATTTGTATGAAAATTACTCATTTTTTCAAATGTTTTTTGAGTAGTTTTCATAGAAATTTTATTTTCAAACAATTTGATTGTCATACTGAATCAGGCCCTAACTTTATTTTTAACATAGTTTTTTTGACTAAATATTTCAACTTTGAAAAGTCATGTGATGTGTTGTTGGGTACTTTTTTTATTTGAATTATTCATAAATTTGTCTCTACACTTGTTAATATTTATTTGTTAAATATATACAAAAACATGAGAGCTGCAAGAGAAGTTAATTTAGTTTTAATATAAAATTCAATCATACAACAAACATTTTATTGAATCATCAAGAAAATTCTCATTCACAATTTAATTGTAATTTATTTAAAATTCAAACTGGTTTTATTATTTTTTCCATGCAATTTTTATAGTCTCTTTTTTATGGGTGATTTTTAGTTGCTTGTGTCATTTCTTTCATTTGATATTCTTTTCTGGAAATTTTTATTAACTTTTTTTACTTTCTTATCTTTTTATCAGTATTTGCATTTCTGTTAAGAAATCCTAGACATGTGTTTAACTTTTGATAAATTTATTATTAATTTACTCCCATTTAGCCATAATATTTGTCCTCAACTCACTGTTCTTAAGAACAAAAATTTCTGAAGTGTACGTGCGTGTGTTTTCTGTCATTATTAGTTTTTCTTGATACGACCATTAATAATAACCAAGGCTTATTTACTATAATAGTTAATATGCCTTGATTATAATGTTATCATTTTATTTTTGTATGAAACTCAATCTAAGTAGAAAAGCTTTTTTTGTTATACTGTTTCAATGAACAAACAATATAAAGCTTTTTGTTTTTGTATGTTAAATCAATCACATGACTAAAAAAAAATTTAAGTCAATAATTATCCATTTTTTTATTTAATTGCTTCAAAAAAAAAAAAAAAAAAAAAAAAAAAAGAAGGCTTAAATTGAATGTTCTGACTCAGCTCCGATTTTTTATTTTTTTCATAATTGATAATACTTTTATCGCTGAAAATAATGATGTAAAGTTTTTGGGTACAACTGAATAGTTTCGAAGTTATAGACCCTTGAAAACGTGCTTTCCTAAGAAATATATATATATATATATATATATATATATATATATATATATATATATATATAATAATGTTTGCAATGAGTAGGAAAAAATGTATTAACAAGTAATATTAAAATAGTGCCAAATATATTACTGAATTGCATTTCATAAATTTATGATTACTGCTATTACAGTAAGTAAAAAAGGGGGTCACTGACATAACACATACACCTAAATTGCAGTCAACCATGTTAAAGTTAATTGAAATTAAAGTTTCCTTACTATTAGTTATACCAAACAAACTTTTAAATGGGAAAGTTAGAACAAATTGCATACGTAAACAACACAATGGGGCTAATATTTTCCTGGATTGTTAGTAAATTGATTACTTTTAAAATGTCAAAGTAAGAAAATTTAATTATTAATTTTACAAGAAAAAGAAAACTAAAAGTTTCAAAGAACATGTTTCATAAAAAACTGAAGGGTCAGTACGGACTTATTTTATCTTTTTCGATCAATATTAGTGATCGAAAAAATCTTGCCTAAACCAAGATTACTGGCCCTATTGATTGTTTTAATACTTTTGATAATACTTGTGATTAAAGTAATATACATTTTGTTGCTCGTTCTTATTTTACGAGTTATGGACCTCTAATGTTTGATATATTTTTTCTAAATATGTATATTTATTAATCCATTTATTAATCCATATACTTTCAAATACCTCTTTAATGATATATAACATGACTATATTCATTAACTTCTCGGAAAAAAATATACTTTTTTTATTGATACTTAAAAAAGCAGTACTTAAAGAATTTTTGATATTAAAAAAAAAAAAAAAAAAAAAAAAATATTCAGACCGTTGTTCGGCATATCAAATTCCCATAAAAAAAATTCCTTTAGTTTAAATAAAAGCGAAAAGATTCCTTAAATTTCCTCAAGTATGTAATATCCAATCGAGTAAAAGTTATTTTCTATTTGTTATATTTATAGCTTTGGGAGCCGCCTATGGCACAGCCAAATCCGGTACTGGTATCGCTGCTATGTCAGTTATGAGACCAGAATTGATCATGAAATCTATCATTCCCGTTGTCATGGCTGGTATTATTGCCATTTACGGTTTGGTCGTAGCTGTCCTTATTGCTGGTGCTTTGGACGAACCATCAAAATACTCCTTATACAAGTACGTCTTATAACATTTATTATATTTTACTAAGATTACATACACAAGAACTTTAAAAAGATATTATTTGATTTGCAATATTTTCACTTATTATTTTCTATTTCAAGGGGTTTCATCCATTTGGGTGCTGGTTTGGCTGTAGGTTTCTCTGGTTTAGCTGCCGGCTTTGCGATCGGTATTGTTGGTGATGCCGGTGTTAGAGGTACCGCCCAACAGCCACGTCTGTTTGTCGGTATGATTTTGATTCTCATTTTCGCTGAAGTCTTGGGTCTGTACGGTCTCATTGTTGCCATCTACTTGTACACAAAATAAATTCATAACAACATTAACAACTGCAACAATAACAACACCTCTAACTACAAGAACAACTTTATTATTAAGAGTTTTTTTAATAATGAAAATGCAGCAACCTTTAAGAACATTAACAACAACAAATTTTCAATACAAAAATTTAAAACCAACAACATTAGCCATTTGCGGCCGGCCTGTTTTATGATGAACAACAACTCATTTTATCATCGTCATCATCTTCAGCTTTTATTCAAAGTAAGCTTTATGTTTTCTTTGTTTTATTGAAATGATGTTATCTTTTCCCTTTTCCTCCTACTTGAGTGATAAACAAGAAACACTATTTTCATCAACAAGAAATGTTTTATTTTTGAAACGTTTCATTTGGGGGAAAGAGCACAGAAAAACCTTTAACAATTTGTATATATAGAATAGATTGTTTAGGTCAGATCAGTTTAATGCTACAGATTTTACTGCTAATGTTTTCTTAAGATTTTTGATTTTTTTTGTTAATGTTTTTCTTATAAACTGCTTTTGGTGTTATTGTTTTGTTATTAAACAAAAAACAAAAATTTTATTTTTAAAATTTTATCTTTATTATTTTCATTTTTTGTTTTCCTTTTTTTTTGTGTATTTTACACACAGCCCCCTAATATGTTAAACGTTTTCGTTTTTTATTTTTCGTCATTATTATTATATGTAGAGTTGTCGTTATTATTTTACAAAAAAAGTATAGAAAATAAAATTATTACAAATAAATATTTTTCCTAAATTTTTTTTAAATATTTTTGTTTTGTTAAAAAATTTAACTAAATTCTTCATTAAACACAATCAACACACTTTTATTATATATATAGAAACCTAAATATTAAAAAATATAATATTAAAATGTAATTTAAATTAAAAAACAACAACATACCATTTCATCATTATATATAATAAAAGAAAACAAAAATAAAAATAAAATTTATTTAATGTTAATTAAATAACAAAAGAAAAAGAAATTTAGTAAGAAACCACCAGTATATGAAAGAGAAAATAATTTACAATATATACTTACAAAACACAACAACAACAAAAAACATAAACGACAAAGAGATAAACCAAAAAAACAAAGACAAACAACAAAACATCAGCCAATAAAGGGAACTTTGGGAGTAAGAAAAAATCAACAAAACGAAATAAAAAAACCAAAATAACACCTCTTAACTAGGATTTTTTTTCTCTGCTCCTAAAAGGTTTTATATAAAAATAAAGTTAAATTCAATAACTCACACACACACACACAAGTGATTTCAACATCTTCAAAATTTGTATATATTTTTATACAAACAATAAAAAGAGTTTTTGAATTTTTCTAAAATTTTTTTATAAAATTCTGTAAATGTTTTTAATATTTTATTGATTTTTTTTTTTTCTAATATTTTTTTTAAATAGAAAACTTTTTGTAAAATATTTGAAATATTTAAATGAAAAAAGCATACAAAACAACCTTAAAAATCATATATATACATACTACAAAATAAGTCCTATATAATAATTATAATAATAAAATATATAAATATATTTATGTTTAATAATTGTTCAATTCTAAGAATAATATTAAATTTATAATAAATTAATATGATTATTTTCATTTGTGATAAGCTATAAAACAAAAACTTATGGTATTTATAAAATATTTACATATATATTCAATACATATTCAAAATTAAAAAAAAGGTTCTACAAAAACAGCTTCCTTAAATTAAGGATATTTTAAAGTGTTTTAGTTTTTTCACTGAGAAATTTGCTAAACCACTTTTAATTTTTCTTTTTTTTTAAGTTATTTTTGTATGGACCAGCCTCTCTACCACCCTTAAACACTCACATAATTAAATAAAAAATAATAAAATTAACTTTGTTATGTATAGTTATGCTAAAAAAAAGAAAAAAACTTATAATAACTAATTAAATGTATATGTATTGTATTATGTATAAATAATAACAACAAATTGTAGTAGCAAATTATAAAAAAAAAAAAACAAATTTGTAGAGAAGAGAGAAAAGAAGAAGAAACTGAAGTAAAAAAAAAAAACGAAAAACCTTAAAAAAATCGTAAAATCCCCACACACACACACTCAGATATAATTAGAAATTCTTTAAATTCTCTAACGAAAATTTCTTAATTAAAAGAAAAAAAAGCCAAAAAAAAATAAAGGAAACCCTTAAACAAAAAGAAAATTAAACGTTAATTCCTGGCTAACAGCAAATTTTCTAGATACAAAAAGAAAACAATCGTTGCTCGCTGATGCATTTATGATGCTGAAAATGCGGAGGTGTTCAACCTGTTGTTTTTATTCTAAAAAATTGTTTGTTTTAGTCCAATTAAGTTTATTTTTCCTGCTTTGTTTTGCTTATGAGGGTTTTTCTTATTTTTAAGAAATTTTTATTAATAATTGTGTTTATTTTCTATTATGCCCCATCTTCCATCATTATATTGTTCAAAAAAAAAAAAAAAAAAACAGCGGCGTTTTATTTTAAGCGAGAAGTTTATAATTATATTATTAAATATCTTTTCTTTTTTATTGCAATAAGATCAGCAAACACACTCATACAACAACAACAAAAACAAAATGAAAAAGAGAATGAAATAAATTGTAATTTCTAATTTCCAACAAAAAAAAGTAGTTTGTCTTTTAACTTTGGGTATTGTGAACTTGGATGGCTTGGGGAAAAAGCTTAAAAGCAATAAAGTTATAATAATGGCATAATGTATTCGTTTTAAACTAAGTTACTTATAAGGAGTGGGATTAAAAAAAATTTAAAACACCTTTTATGTCGTGAGCTTTTTTTTTTTTTTTTTGTTAGATTTATTGTTAGCTCCTTTTTTGCTAACAACTGCTTTTTTAACATCGTTGCTGGAAGTATTTTGACATAGATTATAACGAGTAAACCGTTAACGGTCTCTTAAATATCGTTTGCCACCAAACTAATCGTTTTAATTCTCTCCATTCTCCATATTGTCTTCCACAACAGCACTACGACACTATTGTATTATACGAAACTTTCAAAAGATATTCCTTCTTCGAAGTAATCTATATTTACAAATAAGCATAGATCTATGTCTCTAATAAAATTAAATTTGGTTTGTTTTATTTTATATATTTTGAACTGTTGCCCCAACAATTGTTCCTAGCGAACCGGATTTTGGAATCAATACAGTCCATCGTCAGCAACACAAATATATTTGTTTTCATTTCTACGAATAAATTACATAAATATATTTCATTTTTGTGAGCTAGTGAAGTGCAAATTGGTTTTATTGTAATGCGATAAATACACATATATTAGAGTATCCAAAAAACCAACTTTTTAGAAAACTGGTTTTCGGTTTAACCGAAATATCTCATTTTAGAAAAAACTGGTTGCTCAGCTTTGGACTTGAAAAAACGTTTAAATTTTTTAACAAGAAAATATTTTTTAATAAAAGCCTAAATTTATACGTGCATACAAATTTTACTGTACAAAAATAATAAATTTTGACGTGCATAATTTCAAAATTCAAGTTTTTCATTCACTTTATAGAATAGATAATTTTTTTTTAAATTTTAAATTATTCTTATTTATTTTTTTATTATTTTTATTTCTTTTTCTTTCGGTAAAATGATTTTGTTGCAAGATTTGATATAATTAATTTAGAGATGGTTTATTAAAACCTTATATCTATATTATTAGTATTACATTAGTGAGAAAAAAAGCTATGTATAAATTCTGTTGAGAAGGAAAATGTTAAAAAAACCTTCATTAAATAAACGTTCTTATTTATTTGCTTTATCTTATTTAATAAACTTTCTTTAATATTTTATTCTAAATCCTGGTATTTGAAAATATATCTTTCCAAAATAAAATATATTTTGTGATTGGAACACATAAATATTTGTTGAATAACTGATCGGAGTTTGAGGCAATTTGGTTGATGAGGCTCATTTGGTAAATGATAAATATATTTTATTTTTAATGTATACAACAAAAGTTATACAGCAAAAACTTAAACGTTTAAATTTTTTGTGCGCACTGAATAGTTCGACTTATTTCAACAATTTAAAGAGAATCGCCCATTTTTATTTCATTTAGCAAGTTACTTTAGTTATGTAATTTTTTTCTTTTAATCTCATTTTCTGAGTAAAATTCAATAAAAAGATAAATAAAATGGTGTTTTAAAAAAAACCCTTTAAAACCGAAATTAGAAAAAACCGAAACCGACAGCGGTTTTCGGTTTTAGATACTCTAACATACATATTTCTTTTGTGTTTTTTAACAATTTCCTAAAAGTAAAATAACACGAAAGTGATTCGAATTCATATTTCTTAGAAGAAAAATTGTATTGCCGCAATAATCATATTCGTATGCGGAAGTTTCCCTCATCGGGAGAGATTTTGTGTCACAGATGATACATTTAAGCAATAAGATAAAATAGTCAATATTGCTAGATAATAATCTAGATGAAAAAAAGAAGGTACCACCAGATAATCTTCTGGAAGATGTAATAAATATAAAGAAAAATTATCACTAAATAAATCTTGAAATAATGCAATAAGAAAAACTTTTACATCCTGTAAAGCATGCAAGCACGCGCATAAAATATCAATTTTTTGCTAAAAGACAAACAAATTTGTTCAATATTTTTTTCATTTTGAACAATTTTTCGACAACTGAAAATATTGTGCCTGAAAACTAAAAGTATCGCATTAATTTTTCCCAGATGTTTTCAATGGGATATCATAAAATTATTTCGGAGGTGAAAATCACTTTACTGAAAATAGGGTGATATTTTGAAGATAAAAATAATAAAAAAAATTAAAATTTTATATAATTTTTTTTTAATGATAAAAATACAATATTAGAAATATAGTGTTTTAATGATTTTCGTTCAAATATTATAAAGAAGATATTGCGTAAATTTTTTCTAGAAAAATATCTTCCAAATGTTTGTAGGGTTAAAATATCAGACAATTTGAGTTTGTTTGAGAAAATAGTGGCACTATTTATACCCTACACCACCATAGGTGGTTGGGGTATTATGCGTTTGCGCGCAAAAAAAGTTATCCAACACCCACCTTAAAGTATACCATTCGACTCAGAATCACTTTTTAAATCGCTAGATTTCCGTCTGTCTGTTCATGTGAACCTTGTGCACAAAGAACGGGTCGCAATTTTAAAAATAATTCAACGTATGACTTTTATGATACAAGGAAGAAGCCTATTGAAATTGGTTGTGATCAGACCATTATTTTCAGCTAGCTTCCATACAAATGTTCCCCCCGGAATAGAGTTTAAACACTCAAAAATGCCTAAAAAATAAGAATATTTTAACGAAATTTGGAGAAGTTCTGTACAAGTATCAATCTTTGTACCAAATTTTATGAACACATATAAACCCCTCTTACGAAAATCGCTTTAACGTGCATAAATTCCACAAGAATGTTAGTATAAAGTTAATATTTTACACAAATAAGTTTTATGTAAGTGGAAACAACATTGACAATTTTTATGAGGAACGGTCCATAATTTACCATATCTCCCATATAAACTCACTTCCAGGAATTGCCGTAAAGTGCATAACAGGTGTAATATAAATCCCCTTCCCGAATTTTTATGCTCGTACTCAATGGTGCAGGGTATCATATAGTCGGTATGTATACAAGCAATAAATGAAAATAATTGATATTGTTATTAAAAGAACTATTTGTTGTTTTTTGCATTTTCTTTTGTGTTTGCATTTGTTTACAGACTTACATCTGTATATTACAATAGAAGAAATACGGTTGTTTCTTCTTAACTTGTAATTAGGTACCCTCCGGTCGGTCAGTTTAACTATAATTTTGTTTACCAATATCGTTTAAACAATTTATTGATATTTTTGTTTTATCTTCGAATAACACTGTGCGACAAATGGTAGGGGTTAGTGATCGGGAAGGGTTCAAACTACTGGGGAAAGTTATATCGGTAAAAAAGAAGTTATACGTGTCCCGGCGTTTCGCTGGGTCACGTCTAGGAATCGAGATATATCGATTTGAAGTTAGTAACTATCATATAGGGGAAATTGTGACCTTTGGTGGTCTTTTTTTTAACATAATTCGAGAACCACCAGTCCGATTTTGCTGAAACAAATTTAAAAAAAATAGGAATTACAATTCATTTAATCTGTTCATACAACGTTTCACTACAAAAGCAACAGTTTCGCAGTTATAAATAAATGTATGAAAAAAAAACTATTTTTTGCCTAAAAATTTGAATTTTTTTATTTTTAATTCATAAAAAATCCAAAACGGTAAAAAAAGTGTCAAGTCCTATTACTTTCACGTAAAGTCACATAACCTTTAAACAAAATGAGACATAGATCATTAAAATCGATGGACGCGTTTCGCTTTTATTCACAATTAAGTGAAGGTATGAATTTCAAAAATTTGCTCGAGATATGCTCAAAATTCCTTGGAAAAAACATTGATGACTTTTTTTATGATTGTCAGAATTAAAAAAAAAGCAATAAACAAAAGGTTATTTGATTTTTATGGTAGCGGTAACAAACTAAAAAACGGTCATAAATGTGCGTGGACAATTAAAAGGAAAAAAGGAAAGTGCACTTTATTAATTATTTGGGTTTTTTCCGTTGGCTACCTGCATGATTTTTTTACACAAATTGCACCCACATTTATGAGTGGTCATGTTGTAGAACGTTTCGAAAAATTTAAAACGCACACGAATCAGGTTTATAGCCACCCTTAAAAGATGCGCGAATTCATAAGTACCTCTCAGTAAAATATTGAAACTTACGTAGTATTTATTTTTGTCATTCAACAAGTGTCTCCGAACGCGTAAAATACGGTTTTTTGAAGTGACGAAAAAGTAATAAAAGTATAAAACCGAAATGAGTGGAAATTGTCCAGAAAATATCAATTTATTTTGTTACGTTTGTGGCAAAAGAGCTTTTTCAACAAATGCTGCATTACTCACTGAGCAAGTGGAGCGCGCTTTTAAACTTTATTTTGATTGCGAAATAATTCGCGGCGTTTCGTGGGTCCCAGACAAAATTTGTAAAACGTGCTACAATGGTCTTAACATGTGGATCCAAGGGAAACGCAGTTCACTTCGTTTTGATGTACCAATGATTTGGTCTGATCCAGGAGTGCACAATTCCGACAACTGTTACGCTTGCGCAAACATATTTTGTAAACATATTTTTGTAAATCGTAAAGGCCTTAAATGAAGAGTTTACATATCTGTTAAAAGTGCACAAATATCTCTACCGCATTCGGATGAAATACCAATTCCACCGTTTCCAAGTCCTGACAGAGAAACTTCTTTTTCTATTGAAACAATGGATCAATCGGATTTCACCTATAAACCAACACCAGAAGCCGGCCCATCGAACAAAATAATTCCAATATCACAAGCAAGAATGGACAATGAAGATGAAGAAGAAGAATATACAATGGGAGTTTCCTCCGAGGGTAAGTCACAAAAATGAAGTTAACTGACTGATAAAAAACAGTTGATTTTTTCCAGATGAAGACAGATCCTCATCCGATACAGACTCTGAACAAGTGGGCGAACCACCACGCAAGAAGGTAAAGGGCGCAATCAAACGAAAATAAGTTTTGCGTTCATCGATTTTTATAACCTATGTATTTTTATAACCTATGTACCCATGTATCTATGTAATAACTTGTAATAATTTTTAATTTTACGTGTTAATAATTATAATAAATAATATATAATAAATATTATCCAAGTTCATTGAAACATAAAATCAATATTCTTGTCAAAAATTCACTTAATTGTGAATAAAAGCGAAACGCGTCCATCGATTTTCATGATCTATGTCTCATTTTGTTTAAAGGTTATGTGACTTTACGTGAAAGTAATAGGACTTGACACTTTTTTTACCGTTTTGGATTTTTTATGAATTAAAAATAAAAAAATTCAATTTTTTAGACAAAAAATAGTTTTTTTTTTTTTTCATACATTTATTTATAACTGCGAAACTGTTGCTTATGTAGCGAAACGTTGTATGAACAGATTAAAGGAATTGTAATTCCTAATTTTTTTTTCAGCAAAATCGGACTGGTGGTTCTCGAGTTATGTCAAAAAAAAAAGACCACCAAAGGTCACAATTTCCCCTATATGATAGTTACTAACTTCAAATCGATATATCTCGATTCCTAGACGTAACCCAGCGAAACGCCGGGATACGTATAACTTCTTTTTTACCGATATAACATTTCCCGTTGGTTTCATCCCATCCCGATTTTGACTGTCGCATAGTGTAATAGGTGATGAACAATTGATCGAAAAAATACACGCATATGCCGTCAAAACTCACTGATAGTCAGTATGGCATTTTGTTTATGCAAGAAAACAATAAACGCAATACTTCTGGAAAGGTTTAAATAAACATACTGCTTTATTGGCAATGACACCTTTTGAAGAACTAATATTCAGCGCATTGAACATTAAATGGAAAGATGCGATAAGAAATTTGTGAAAAAAATATCGTCACTTCTCGCAGTATTCAGACAAATGGTGCAATTAGACTATCCACATATTGACGCTTCTTCTTTACTCATGTCTTCAGGTTCAGAATCTGATTGATATTATTTTATCTCTATAGCGTCATATTAATTTCCATAATTCTAATAAGATTTTTTAACACGCGTTAATGCTTGAGTAATATACAGTGATACATATTTCTATAAACGCATATCAATTTCTTTAATCAACTTACCAAAAAATGGGGCTAAAAAATAATTAAGGTTCTACAAATTAATTAAAAAAATAATAACAAAGAACTTAATATGTACATTAAATTTTTTTCATTGTAATTTTAGTAGGTTAATGGCATTTTTATTTTTATGGCATTTTCCTACATAGGCACTTAAACTAATGAACCAATTTAGCATTATGAATAATGTGTTGTTGATCCTTTGTTCTTGATTGGACTAATTTTTGAAGAAAATCACTGTCAATTTCTTCCCAGGCTTGCTTAATTTTTAGTTTTAACTCCATTATTGTCATTATGTTTCATTCTGTTCATTTCTTGCATAAACTTTACGGCCCATGTACCCCCACAGATTCTCCATTGGATTTAAATCGGGACTGCAAGCCGGCCAGTCGAATACTGGAGTACTATATTCATTAATACTATATTCATTCATCCATAAATACACTGTTCATTTTAGTTGGAACAAAACATATTTTTGATTTTACTGCAGCAGAAAAGGCTGCCCAAATCATAACACTGCCTCCACCAAAATTGCGTTTTGATATACGAATTTCGTTCGAACTCAAATAATGCCAATAACAAGAATATGAATCGGGACCGTCGAAATTGAATATCTTTTCATCAGAAAAAATTACTTTATTCCACTCGTCTGCGCACTGCATGTATTTTAACGCAAATTTTAAACAATTTTCCTTATGATAATGTTTTAAGATTACCTTACATTTTGATTTCTTCCATGTTATGTTGCAATATGTTTGGAAATGACAGGAAGGTAAAGTTTATTTTTTATTTGTGTAGCATTTAATTTATTGCGGGTGGCTTCTTCTTTTATTTTATTAATTTGCCTTTTTGTTAATTTTTGATTACCTTTTGTTGGTTGTCATACTCCGTACTTCTGCCCCTTCTTAAGAAAGCCTCGAATAACTCCTTCCGAACGGTTAATTTTTCGTCCAATTTTTCTGTTTGAACAGTCTCGAACACGAAAAAATTGAATCTGAATTTTTTGCTGGTCTGTAAGAAAAGTTCCAATGGGCATCCTTAAAGCTGATGAAATTTCCTAATTAAAACAAAAATATTTCCAGTAAACAGAGATGTTATCATTAGAAACTAACCTTAAGTAAAACAAACAACTAAAACTGTTAAAAATTTAAAAAATAAAATTTCAATAACTTTTAAGACAAATTTTTCTCGACTGCGTTTATTAAAGAAAACAAATAAAGCAAGAAACAAATATTTCTTACATAAAAAAGTACCGTTATAACGCGAGTTATTGTAACAACACAACATTGTTTTTGGTTAACATAGTGTCTACATTAGAGATTTTTTTATCAAGACAAACGTCAAACTTAACGCGAATTTGTGGTGGCAACAGTTGCACAAAAACAACAATATGGCGTATTCATTATTGTTTTTTATATATGCAGTTTGACAACTGTAACAACCAAAATAATAATCAACTGTTTAACTAAGGTTACCTTGTACATATTCGCATTGATTTTGGCGTTTGTTTTGATATAAATTGGCCTAATGTAGACACTAGGTAAGAAAAACGAATATACCTCAAAGAAAAACAAAAATTTTAAATATAATTTTTTAAATGCGTTTATTGTAAAAATATTATTTTTGGAGATATAATGGTTTAATTTTTATAAGTCCAGTTATGACCTTTGAACTTTTGAAATAAACTAAATTTCTACATATTATTTCAAAAGCAATATTTTCATCTTCTAAATGATACTAAAATTAAAATTTTATTATGTATAATTTCGAAATTATTAGTATTTAGCAGGACAACCAAAAATATGCTGTAAAAAGGCGTTTTATGCGCATAAAAATGCTTTTAAAATCAAAAACATGACTTTAAAATTACATAAATATGTTCTTAAAATATTATTATTTCAGATTAAAATTTAAATTATGTACTATTTATGGTAAAAATAATTTGATTTTTATTAGCAAAAATATGTTCTTTTGCACTTAAAAATATTCAAAAAAAAAAAAAAAAATAAAAATAAATTGCAACATTTCCATTAATAAGATGAGGGAAGCTGAGTTCAAAAGCGTACGTGACAGTTAAATAAAAATTTCACTGATGACAAATTATCTAAAGAATGCGATTGGATGCGAAATAAGCGAAATGTTCCGCCTAAGTGTAAAATCTGCAAAATTATTATATATAGTGTAATATATGCAAAATTATGTTCTGAAGTATAAAAAATACTATTAAAATTGTTCAAATATACTCTAAAATAAGGACTTTATATGAAAATATGACTAAATATACTGCTAAGTCAAAAACATGCTGTTAGGACCTAAATATGCAAAAATATGTTGTAATAAATGAAAACCAAAATTCTTAAAAATGTTTGAAACGAATAAATAACTAACAGTTTGGTTCACTTAAAGCATAGGTCCATAACTTCTAAACTAAACGAATGTCCAGCTTGAAATTTCACATGAACAGGGAGAAGAGTTATGTCAACATTATATAATAAATTTAATATCTTTGTCTTTAATATGAAACTAAAACAAGAGATCTACCGCGTATTGTTTAGAAGTTGTTATCAATTGAACGAATTGAATTTCATTGAAATCGGAGATGTCAAATCCAAAAATGGCTGTTGATATGGAATAACTCTTTCAATTGTTTTGAGCAAAATTGACGTTTAAAAACTTTAATTTTATTTTTTGCATATATAATTATTTTTAAGAATGTGTAAAAAAGAAATAAGTATTTAACAAATTTATTTTGTTTTTATACTCTCCAAAGCTATTATGTCAGAATTTTCAGTGTCTTTGCCATAGAATACAACTAGAAGTTTATGTGAGAGGCACTTCGAACTAAATTTTCAAAAAAAAAAAAAAAAAAATTACTTATTTTTTTTTAACACAACAACAAAATATATGTGACAACATGTATTTTGTTGTTGCATGAATTATAATGATTAATTTCTGTTTATTAAACACAATTCGCAAAATGAGATGTTTCATTAAAAGTCAGCTGAGCGAATGAGCCTAAAAAGCGAGCTAGTTCAATTGATTGAGTTGAACTAAAAAGGAGCGGTCACTTTGTGGAGCTAATAAATCCAACACTAGAATATTCGTTACAGAATTAAATTTTTCAAAAGATAATTAAATTAACAGCAAATAGTTTCATTTCATATACACAGAAATGGGGAACAAAATTCAGATTTAGATATAAAAAATATAAAAAAAAACAATTACTATTTTAAAACAAAAATATTTAATTTATTTACAGCCGTTAATTAAAAAAAAACTTATAGCCGACACTTTATAAATTGATTATTAATTAGTAAAAAAACAGGGAAATTACACAACAAATTAACTATCACTTGGTACATACTTTAACAAAATTTTCATCATCCAATATGGTAAATATATATGAACGATATGTTTCCAATTCAAAAATATACTTTTTGCCGCAATCTTTCATAATCTTCGCAACAACAGGTTTAATATTGGCAATACCAGCCATTTCCGAAAGTTCTTGATAATACTCGTACTGAAAATAAGCAAAGAAAATTATATGATTATTATAAAATATTAGTAAATTTTTGAAATACCTACCTGTTTTGGACCCATTTTATGAGCTTCACACACTTTTAAGCCCCTTTCTTTTCGTTCTTCCATGTCACGCTTCAAATCATCCATCATTTCCTGTTTCGAGGGAAATTCCAATTGATTGCTAAAGAATTTTAAAGCGAAGCGTATTTGCAGATCAAAACATTGCGTGGGTAAAACTAAAAATGGCAAACCAATAATGGCCATTGTGGGGTATTCAATATTAATGCACTGTTTATACAAGGGTTGGACATGATTGTTTTGTACAAAAATGCCACAATCACAGCTTAGGAAGGGGAATGAGTATTGATAACCAGTACAATATACTACACAGTCGAAATCCTCTACAGTGCCATCCTTAAAGACGGCACCTGTTTCGGTGAAATATTTAACATCGGGTTTCTGTGTTACGGAACCCATAAAATCGGTGGGAGGCGCTTCGGGCAAATGATGGCTAAGGAATACATGTTTAGCCGTTTTACTAATATGTTGAGTCAAATCCATGCCACTGGGACCAGCACCAATAATCAAAACTGTTTCATCTGTAAAACGAGGGAGGGAGGAAAACAACAATAATAAATAAATTTTGTTGTAAGTAAGCAATGTAATTAATTAATTCATTTATTTTATTATAATGTTATTGTAATTTAATTGAATTTATAAAAAAGCACATACACATTTCAACGTCTATAATTATTTAATATCAGACATCTAAAATACAAAGTAATCTTAAACTAATAATTTATTCGGACGTGCTTTCAATAATGATGTATTTTCAAAACTAAAGAATTAAAAATCAAATTGTCTACACAGAAAAAGTTATGAATATTTTTTTTTTTAAACAAATTATTATTTGATTTATATGCCATTTACACCAAACAAAAACTAGTAGTTTTTGGCTTTATTTGGTTTTTGAATAAAAAACTACGTAAATTTGTTTGGTTTTCCATACAAATAAAAAACCATTTTAAATTAGTTTTTATTGAAAACTAAATAAAAACACATCCTGTTTAGCAAATTTTAGAACCGTAGCTTTTTTATATAAAGAGAAAAATAAAATTTAAAATTTGTGGAAATTTTTTGTTTTGTTTATGAAATTATTACAATAAATAATTTATTAAAAATTTTTTAAATATATTTTAATATTGAAACTATGTAATTTCTGATCGAAGAAATAGCAAATAGAGCAGAAATAAAAATTATCCAAGAAATGTGAATGTCAACAAAAACTACATTAGAAGGAAATAAGGTATGTAAACGATGTAGTTTTTGAAATTTTGTTTTTCAAAAACCAATTCGTTTTAATTTTGGTATAAACGGCATATAAGCTTGTTTGGTTTTTCCATACAAATTAAAAACCATTTTTAACTAGTTTTTATGAAAAACCAAATAAAAACCACTAAAATAACTATTTATGATACATGATACAAACTGTTTAGCAAATTTTAGCTTTTATATATAAAGAGAAAAATAACATTTCAAATTTATAGAAATTGTTTTTGTTCATGAAATTATTACAATGAATAATTTATTAAAATTTATTAAAATATGTTTTAATATTGGAGTTTTTACTTATTAGTGGTGCCAGATGGCACATATTTATCTTGTATCGTTGAAACTCCTAAAAAGGTTTAATGATATGGCAATGCTGTACTATTTACTTGCAAATTTGAAGAATCACTTAATAGGTTTCTTTTTTAATTATTTAAAAATTTTTTTTTTTCTGGTAAAATAATAATTATCCATCGTCAACTATCTTGTTAAATAACATCTAAATATCTTTGTCAGAGTATTGTTTCTATAATTACCACTGATAGGGACCTCTATAACGTACTATATTTGCATTTATACTTTACTGAAATTATTTTCAAATCATTATGACTGGGGAGCCAATTATGTTATTAACTCTTATTTTTATGTTTATGAATTTTTTATTTTTATATTATTGTACATGTATATGTTACATTTTTACATATATATGTTTATATATTTATTTGTTATTATATATAATTGTTAACTAATTGTTAATTACTCAGGATTTTTATTACTATGTAATACATATTTATATTTTGGCCATGAAACGGCTTTGTATTACATTATTGAATAAATAAAATGTAAATAAAATAAAAATAAAATTATGTATTCTCTGATTGAAGAAATAGCAAATAGAGCGGAATTAAAAAATATCCAAGAAATGTGAATGTCAACAAAAACAACATTGGGAAGAAATAAGGTATGTAAACGACGTATATTTTGAAATTTTGTTTTTCAAAAACTTATTAGTTTTTGTTTTGGTATAAACGGCATGTTAAAATAAAATTTTATTAAAATAATTATTTAATTTTAATATTTTGTTTTATTGGTTATAAATAATTTCAAAACCAATGTAAAAAACAAAAATAATTTCCCGTATATTGACAATTTCAGAAAAAAAAATTAGATTAATTTATACAAATTATGAAACATATAAATATAAATATATATATATATCCTGAAAGCTTTTAGTGGTAAGTTATATCAATATTCGTACAGATTTTTGTAATATTTGTAATAATTGGTATTTATATATGTATCTTCTAGGTGATCCAAAAGCATTCACATATTGCTTCATACCTGAAACTAAAATCGTTTGTAGACCAACGACGAAGGTAGCAGAAGTAGAGGTAGTTGTTTCAACTCTTTTAGATGATTTCCATATTTTAGGGCATTTTGAGTGTAGCTAACTAACTACACACGCGCGTTGTTGTTTCCATACATATATACATATAGTCATAATCGATCTTAGCATTATTATTTCTTCAATTACAGTTTTATCCAGATTTTCATATCTTTCTTAATAGGTTATTATTCGGGGGATCTTAAAAGATACATGTGTACATGATATATGGATTCTGCTTTAGAATCCCATATGAACTATTTTTAACTTTAATCTTTTTTAGGTCGATTGTATTATAAATATAATTTCGAAGAAGTTTCAAATAAATTTGCAACATTATGTTTTTTTAGTTCATACATGTATGTATTTATCAATAGTGTTGCTTTACTGCTTGTTTTTATAACACGAGAGCAAAAACGACTCGTCTAACTTATATTTAAAACAAAAACAAATTTTGAAATTTTGTTTTTGTTTTAAATGTAAGTTAGATGAGTCGTTTTTGCTCTCCTGTAAAAACAGGCAGTTAGTTCTTTTCAACACAGAAAAAATTATGGCTGAAATATTTTTTATCAAATCATTTAATATAATTAATAATAAATAAAATTTTATAAAAAAAAATGATTAAATTTTAACTATGGTTTATTGGTTGAAAATTTAATTTTTTCTGTGTAAATGAGAAGTTTTCTTAAACCCCATAAAATACAGTTGCGAGTATAAAAAATGCAACGCCAAGCTATGTGATTTTTGATTATATTTATTAAGACAAGAACGTTTATTAAATTAGTCAATTTAGTTGTGATTTTATTCTTTGTAGTCTTAGCCAACTATTCTTTGTCACTTTGTTCCAAATTATTATACATTAGAATAGCTATTAAACATTTTATTAAAAAAGTTGTAAATTAATGCGATCAAAAAAAAAAAAAAAAAAAAAAAAAAAATTGCAACTGTAAAAAAGCCAACGGAATCTTTTAAATATATGAAAATATTTGTTGAGAAATGGTGAAAAATATAACTTAATCGCATTACCATCAATTACTAACAATATATATACATTTAAGGTAATTTCAATTACAAAGGATATTAATAATATTAAAAACACTATTTTCTCCATTATTTTTTAAGAATTTAGGAATATTTTAGAATAACATTATGATGATTCTAATATGAGGAAGGATTCTTAAAAATTATCTTAGAGATACAATATTAAAATAATCACGCCTGTAAAAATTAATACAAGTCATATAACATATAAAATAAAACTAGCACCTTTACTTTTAGAGGCAGTTCCTTTATTATTTTAACGAGTACTGTATAATGGAAATGAAAGCCATTTACGACAACTTGAATTAATTTGATAGACATATTTCTTTGAATAATAATCTTCAATAGTAAAAAAGTACAATAGTCCAATAATCACGAAAGATGAAATTTTAATTGTTTAACATAGGAACAGTATCAAAATAGTTATAATTCATAATGGTTTTCCCCGTGTTAAAATTTGCCCTATAACCAAAATCAATGGATATTGGAATATTATTGCGTTAGCGGGCATTAAATAATATCGTACATTGCGAAAAAATTATATTAAGCTGTTGATGCGATCACAATAACGATCGAATATAATTATATAAGATCGAAAGCTTTTATATAATTATGAAGTATCAAGTTAAGCCAAACTATAAAAAACATTTGATCGCTTTTCCAAGAGAATCTTTTTGAGATTACAAATTAATAAAACAATTAAATAATAATTTCAAAAATATCAATCTTTGTAGAAAAATTTGCAAAATAATATAGAAAACAAGTAAGAAAAATATAGTCGGTCAAGTCCAACCATATTATACCCGACACCATTGTGCATGTCCTTCATTTAGGGTGATTCCCGAAAGTGGGCTTATATAAGAGCTATGGTGAATTATGGAGCGATCCTTATAAAATTTGACTATGATTTCTACTTATATAAAACTTATTTGTGTCGAATATAAACCTGATACTAGCATGTATATGTGATTTATGCACGTTAAAGCAAAATATATGCGAACGAACAAAAGTAATATCACATTGCGTTGCATTTTTATGCTCACAACTGTAGGTATGTAACTAGGTGTCACTAGGTCTAGTGAAAAATATTAGACAAATCATATTTATATAAATTTAAAATAATTCTTTTAAATTTCTAACCACAGACATTTAATTATAAACACTTAGCAAATGTTTATTTGATTATTTTTTGCTTTGGTCTCTAATCACTTAAGAAATATACGCGAACGCTGAAACCAAAAACTAACCGGATCCTAATCAGATTTAGAAAGAATATTTTATTTGCTTTTTACGTGTCGTCAGATATGAAACATGATTTGTGAGTATTATCAGGAAGATATTTATTTTAGAATTTAAGGAATTTTTTTTTCTTTTTTTTTAAACAGACCTTATCTTCGACGAGCACATGTTCATGAATGGACTTAGACCACGCATTAAATTAATTTTTGTTGCATCATTTCTTCAAGAAAATGTCTATTTTTTTATTACAATGTTTTCGTATAATTTAAATAATATTTTTATTACTAAAAGCAGATAAGACTGATAGTAACATATGTCTTTAATTATTATTATTGTGCACAAATAGGAACAATCTAGACCATTCTCTTTTTTAGAGTCTTAAATAAAAAAATTAGAAAAGTTTTAAAATATTAATAAAATAAGAAAAATAAAAATAAAATATCTTGAAATTATTCATATTTAAAGACTATATACGAGTACATGAGATAAACAGAAATATTAATTAATCTAAATGAAGGGGTGGGAACTGATTAAATGATTAGTGATTAAAGACCACTTTAATATGAAGTTATCAAGTAAAATATGTAATTTTTCGATATTGTGGTATATAAACAACTCATTCAGTTAATTTTACTAACTTATGCGGAATAAAATTGCAAAAAACTTTCGACGCTAGTTAAAAATAGTGTACTTATGTTAAAGACTTCTTGTCATAAATTTTGGTTGATCACACGTCTTCTCATAATATTGTGAAAATTTCATGAAAATCAAACTTCCAGATTCTTCAAAATGTTAATAAAAGAAGAACTACCTTGAGAAATTATTTGTAAATTTTTGAGTCAAAATTTTTTTTTTTCGATAAACTTAATCCGATTGACAGAAAAAATATACAAATTATGGTCAAAAGTTCTTCGAAGAAAAAAATTTTTGAAGAAAATTTTGTTAGAAGTTTTCAAAAATCTAGTTTAATTTTATTATGTTACTTATAATATCATTAATTTTGGATGGCCACATATTTTTTCATTAAAATGAGCAAATTTGCACGAAAATTCCAATTTCTAGTTTCTTCAAATTAATAACAAAAATCGAACTACCTTGAACAAAAAATTTTTAATTTTTTTCATTTATTTTTATATTTAACTGACATAAAATGATTTACATTTTTCCATGGATATAAATCAATAGAAAGAAGAAGTACAAATATAAATGACAAATTTTTTTTTGAAAAAAAGTTCAATTTTGACGATTTTTTTTATTTTCAACTTTTAAAAATGTTGATTTGAATGCTGTGTATCGCAGACGATATACCTTGATATTTCATGGGTATATCTTCCTATAAAGATATATCTTCCTATAAATATTCGGATATAAGGTTAGGTTAGGATTTGAAAGAAAGTATGATTTTGAGCGTTGGGAAAATTTACTAATTTAAAGTTTAAAAGTTTAAAAATTTCAAATAATTCTAAATTAAAATCGATTAATAAGTATTGGATCAATTTAAACAGGGGAGAGTTTGTAGAATTTTCTCGAAAAAGTTTCAGGGTAAACTAGGATATAATAACCGAATTACAGGTACGGAATGTTTCAACATTGAGTTGGTAAACTCATGATAATGAAGTCCTTCAGAACTGCTCCAAAAGTGAAAAAAGGGGATCCCAATTTTGGAAATATAAAAGCAACATAAGTTATCTTTTCAACAAATAATATAAGATTTGTATTAATTTTTGGAGAAATTTTAGCATTTTTAATTTTGTTGCAATTTTATTCCACATATGTTCTAATACAGTAAAATTTATTTATAGACCTTAAATAATTCAAAGAAAATCTTGTAAAATATTTACGTTCTTATTTACTTATTTCTTTCTTCCCCTTTTTTTTGCAATTTTAAATATTTTTTATAGAAAATGTGGCATTAAACTGAAATCTACAATTTATAAGCTAAAATCATAGGATTAAATTGTTGAAGGACACATTTTTACAGTCTTAGCTTAATTATTTGAGTTATAATGAGAAATCACATGGAATTCGCTCCAATGACTTTCATATCGAGTCATTACGTATTTTCCTCTTCCTTCCATGTAACGTTAAGTTAATTTTTATCTAGATCTGCTCTCATATTTATGTAAATTTGTTCTTTATGTTTCTGAACTTAAAAGAATTAATGAGCTTGTTAAGGAACATTAAAACTTTTATTTTATCCCTGGAAGGAGGGAAGGCATTTTATTATTGCCCGAAGCTATTGTATTGACAATATAAATATAATTTTTATGAGAGAGAATCATACGAATGGATTTGATGCTGGTTTACTGCAAAGACAAGATAAGTAAAAAACTTCACGCTATATCTTTTTATTCTCGTAATAAGTAAAAAAACTTTGGGCTATATCTTTTTATTCTCGTTGTAGTTCCGCGATGGAATCTCGTTTTGAGTTTGAGAGTCTGATGACAATTCCGCTGTTACTTTAGTGCAATCCAAAGTCCTTAACATAAAGAGTCTTTGATTCCTTAATATGTAAGAAGTGCGCACAAAAAAATTGTTGCTCACTTTAAATTTTATAATTTTTACGTGGTACATGAAAAAATTAGTATCGTTTACTTCTTTTTGCAAAATACAGTTTATTGGGTCACAAAAAAATATAAAGAGTTCATGATCACCAAAAGGAAAACTGGCAGCGGAAGAAAACGGATTTTCAGACTGCAGAACCGCAGACAAATTTATTCGAATTTTAAGAGAAGAACCCAGTATCTCTGGAAGAAAAGCTAATTAAAAAGTAAATTACACTGAATCATTTGTCAGGAAAGTTACAAAAAGCTGGACTGAAAACCTACGAAGTACAAAAAGTTCTCGATGGGAGAGAACGCTAATAAAAAATGGAGGCAAAGATAGAACGAAAATTCTTGTTATGAATTTAGTTCAAAATTACGAATTTTGTATAATGGACAATGAAACGTACGTACGGGCGCACTTTCTTTAGAAGTGGAAGTGCAGCAGAAAAATATCGGTTAAAAAATCAACTTCCCCAAAACGTTTTAGTTTGGCAAGTTATTTTTAAGTACGGAGAAAGATGTACTTCAATCATAACTAATAGCTCCATTAACACATAAGTAAGCGTAAATGAGTGCCTTCGGAAAAGATTTCTTAGTTCCATTAGAAAACACAAAGTATCCTCATTTTTTTTTAGCAAAAAAGTAATTGAGTGATATCAAACAAATGGTATTGTTATACATCAATTTGAAAGGTATTCGTGTTAAGTAAAAAATATTTAAAGAACACTTAATGCTTAGCAAAAGATAAAATACAGTTTAGAATGTAAAACAGTAATCTAAAATACAAAAACACAATATTTAAAACCAATTAAAAATAAATTATACTTTTAAATTATAAACGTGAATATAACAATCGTTAATAAACTTAATTTCGAAAGGATTTACCCATTGGTTTCATTTTTATAACCAGAATTGTAAGCGGTAATACTTACATGCGCACTAATTATACCACCCATAAATACGAGTCTTAAATTGACCTCTATTCGCTAGATCACATTCAAATTTTCTCTCAACAGGCTTGTTCTATAATTGAATGAATATGTCATTTGGGATAAAAAAATAGAGTAGGAGAAAGAACCAAACTTTGAGCAACACTTGATTTAAGAAAGCTCAATATGAAACGTGAAAAGTAATTTGTCACCCCAAAAAGCTATTAGTTTTGACAGAAGCACACCATGGTACACACTTTCATTACTTTCCTTTCGCCCAAACGATAGCAGGGTTAGCAAATTTCCCGTACTACCGTTCGCTTAGTAAATTGTTAGACTTTAACAGCCGTATTAAAAAAAAAAAAAAACTTAATACATCTTTGCTAACCATTAGTAAATCATTGTTAATGTTATGTTAATATTTTAAAGTAGGTAAGATCCTACTTTAATGCTTTTTTAAGATTATTTCCGTTTCATTCTTATTTGAAGATTTTTATTTGTATTTCTAACCAAAAAGTCACATTTTTTAATTTTCGGATATTAATATTCGTTCCGAAATTAAAAAATGTGCCAATATAGCTATTTAAAAACGTATAAACTGAATTCCGGGACAGGATAATATAATTTAAGCTATTTTGTAATAAAAGCATAAACATAAACAGGAAAAAGTCTATTTTTGGTGCTTTTGGTTCAAAATATCAACATTCCGGCTGCCCGCATGTAAAACAAATGTTCGCCACAAACACAATTGTTCGACTTTTTCGTTGTTTGCTGTTTTCACGTAATTCCAAATAATACATTAATATGAACAAGTCTTAGACTAGGAGCCATTAATCTAATGTATTAATTCCTGGTTAAAAATGAAGCATTTTTAAATTTTAACAAAATTAACAAAATTAAAAAAAAAATGTACACAAAACCAAATATGAAATAGTGATGTTGATTTTATCACAGAATGTTCGTTATTCAGATACTTATAATTACAACCAATAAAAATTAAATAAAAATATTTCATTTATACGTAATTATTTTTACATAAACTAATTAATGATTTTTTTCTAAAATAAAAAACCTATTTATCACCCTAAATGTACTAGAATATCAAAAATAATAATGGAATAAACAGTTAACGAATAATTTATTTTAACTATTCACAACACTGACAATATAAGTGAGAGAGAAACTGAGAAGGGTTGCTTACATAAATAAAAAAAAAAAAAACAGTTTATTAGTTAATATAGACTGCAAATAGTTTTTTTGAATATGATTTTCTTGATAAAGACTTTAAGAGCTAAAATGTGTATTACCTAGTTTGTGCTTTAAATATAATTAGTTTTCTTTAATACGGCTGTAAATATTTAACAATAACTAGTTTTAACCATACACTCCATGACATTAGAAAGTGCCGAAGAAATAGTTATTGTGTGATAATTTTCAGGTTGTTAGCTTTACAGGGTTGTTAGCTTCAAGAGCAGTGTTGATGTACTATCCGGCCTAGGAGACTTGTTCATATTGAGATCTGTTAAAACCTTTTTACAAGTAAAATATGTTTGCAGTTACTTGTGTCCTTTTTGATTGATTGATTTTCGACAAGTATGAATTACTTAGAAATAACTCAGCCAAGAAAATAGCTTTATCAAACGGTCCAGTGAATATGATTTAAGAAATTAACATTACTCTACATTTCCTTCTCGAACGAAAAATTCTCTCACTAACTCTTACTATTTATTTACGGAAGGCATTAGAAACTCGATTGCGAAGACGCTTCTCGTCTTCTTAACGCCTTAGCCAGGGATGGAAAATTTGATACAATCGTACTTTTTTGATATTATTTAACATTCAAAAGTACAGAAGTACTACCCGGTGTCATTTTGATACTCTCAAACGATAAGTTTATTGTTCTGAAATTCAATTCAAAAATTAAAAAAAATTTGGAGATATTGAATTTTGAAATATATATATATAGTAGTTTATGTTTTTTTTTTTTTTTTTTATAAAGAAGAAATTATGTAATTATAAAAAATGCAAATGTAATTTCTTTTTTAGATTTTTCTTTCCAAGATTAAAAAACACTAAAATAGTCATTACTAAAAATTACAAGTATCTATGCTTGTAAACCGAATTCCAGTAAAGTGAAAATATTTCAAAATTCAAATATATCAGAGCTTTTAAGGAATTGAAATTTCAAGAATTATTTCTTTAATTTTATTTTAGACAGGGTCATACTTATAAAGATCTTCATACTATAATATTTAACCTAAATAAAGTCATTGAATGATTTAGTATTGTATTTAATCCTACATTTTACATTCTTTGAATTTTGCACTAAATAAAAAATATATAATTATAAAAAAAATTAATTTTAATACTGAAAGGAAGTAAAAAAGTACCATTTAAAAATTTTTTTGATACCGAAAAATATTTTCACTTTCCAGCCCTGTCTCAGCCTTTTGATAGAAGAATATCTCGCACTATTGAGCAACGTATCAATATATTTTTAAAAGTTGCTCTCTGAATCTCCCTACGGTTGAGAACCAAGATTTATTTCTTGTTACAATAATTTCTTTATTAGAAGGACCGGTTTCATTAGTGAATCTTTGATGACCATTTGTACTCCTCAGGCTCCTATTCCTGGGGAATTGACTGAACCTTTAAGCTAATCCAAATGACATGGACTACTTAATCGCAATACAAACATTTAAATATTTAAATGTTAATAAGGTTAATGATAGAAGAAACTGGATTAAGGTTTTGTGAAATTTTTAGATGTGAATAATTCGCAAACTATTAAATATAAAAACTAGCAGACGCGTGCGTTCTTAACTCCGCTTTCAAAACTCAAACTCAAATAAGTATTCCCCTGCTACGCTAGTGTATAAAATTATATGTGAAATATTTTAATTTTGCTCCACTTTCTTGCACTAGAACCAATTCTTGAATAGCTGTCGAAAACCTTATGAATACATTTTTGGTAATGAAATTAGTAAATAAAATATCAGTTACAAATATCAAATGTAATGTATTTTTATCAGAGACATACATAACAGTTATAAGATTTATGTAAGATGTATGTAAAACTGTTACGTTTAAAAAATATTCATTTTCCTCTTCCTATAATAGCCCAACTAAAACTTGATAATGGAACATGCTTTTCAACGTTGCGCCAACATCGACATCCCGTCTGCATTAGTAACAAGTTGTTTCATATACATATATGTCAACGGTTAACTTTTCTCTGCATTACATGTAGCTATTAAGCAGATTAATATGCATTTATTATACAGTAATTAATTACATAGTGTAAGAAGAAAAAATTACCTCAATAATTCCAACGCGAAATGAAAGCGTACCGGTAGTCTAGAAGAACTCCCAAGGGGTTTTTCAAAATTAGTTGGAATTTCGATTTTATTCGGAGCATATTTTTCAATATAATTGGAAATAAAAATCATTTAAATTATTTATTTCAAATGTTATTATATCTTTTTGTTGTTGTTATTTTATTGACTACTAGCATTATTATGCTAGATTTTTGCTGGTAGCCCATTTTTGTCATAATATTGTTTACATTATTTGACTTGAACTAATGTCTAATCTACTGAATCGATTAAAATAAAACTTGACAGATATGTATATCCTTGAAGGAAGTACTGACTGACTAACACGCCCACTTTTTTGTATGAAAGGGTTGCTTTGTTTCTTAGTATGCAAATTTCAATTTCATACTTCATAAACATTTTGATGACAATATTAAATAAATATCAGAGTATGTTAAAAGTGGACGAAAAGAGGAGTGGTACCCAAACAGAAATAATTTATATATATATATATATATATATATATATATAGCAAACTGTTTTTTATGTAAATAAAAATATTTTTTCACTGTATAAATGTTTTTAATTTTGAATGACACTGAATTGAAATTTAATAAATATGCTCTAAAAGCATATTTTATTTGCTTTTAGGGCATATTTAAACATTTTTAGTGCATGTTTAAGCACCTAAAACACACTTTTTAAGAGCATGAACTTCCTGTCCCTGATTATTATAATATCACTTTAACTCATTATTTGTCAATGGAAGTTTTTGCTGGGAGTTATTGTTGATACACATTTTTTTACATTTTTGTTGATCTTTGATAAAAAAAAAAACAGTAAAATATTATGTGTTTTACACCATTTCCAGTTGTATTTTAGAAATTTCTATTTATACCTCAGAAATTTATAAATTATATTTAGAATTTGCTGAACTATAATTGGAAATTTCTGAAATATAATTAGACATTTCTAAAACATAAATTAAATTTTTTTTAATTAAATAAAAAATAAGATTTCATTCCACTTTCTTAGATTGAAAAAATCAAAGAAAGGATCAGAAAATCTGCTCAAGTATTTCTTTGATGAAAATTTACCAGAATTTTTCAACTTTTTCTACTAAAAAAAAATATAATTATAAAGAATATTTACTTATTTGTAATTATTTTTACCCTCATTAAAAATGTTAAAGGTTTAAAACTTACCCTGGAATTTATGCGGTGAACGATAGAGATGACTGTGTAATTGTAGGCCACGATAAATATTCATGCCAGGTATATCGGGGTACTGAGGTTTCGTATAGTGACCATTGCAAACAAAAATTCTATCGAAATATTCTACACTTAATTCACTTGTTTTGTGATTCAAAACATGGACCTAATACCACAATAAAATAATAAAAATAATAATTAAAAGAAAAGACATAGATAACTTCACTAAAATCTCACTTAAATCTAATGTACAATTGCATCATATATAAAGCAAAAAAAATCGTAAAAAATACTTGCCTCCCATGTCTTATTTAGACGTGGTTTAACACGCAATACTTCATGTTCGAACTTAATGTAATTTCTTAGTTTGAAATGATCAGCATAGATATTCAAATATTCTAAAACTTCAACGGCTGTAACAAAGGACAGGTGAAATTTATCTGGATAGGGAAAGTCAGGATAACCCATAACTTCTTTAGGCAAATTTGTTCTACAATATAAAAGTTAAAGAAAAAAAACACCAAATGAATTTCAGGGTTTTTTATTTATTGCTATATGTTCTATTTTACCTTAAACCCTGATACATACTACTATGAACTTCATCATCACATTGTACAGTGATATCGGCATCTTCGTATACCCAGATACCACCCACCTGATCATCCCTTTCATAACATACCACTTCCAGATGATGTTCTAAAGAATTTTTTACCGCCGATAAACCAGCTGTACCAGCACCCACAACACAAACACGTATTTTTTTATTCATTTTATTTTTAAAATTTTATTAATATTTTTTAAATAAAACTGATTTTTTTATTTTTTGCTTTTAACCGTTTGAACCAACCGCTCATTCAGAAGTTTGAAACGTTACTGCTGCATCATTCAACAGATTTTTGTGTGATCGTTCGTCATACATCCTCTATTATGTGTTTAACAAATAACTGCATTAGTGTATTGGTTTAGTTTGGTTTGATTTAAATAATTGTTATTTGTACTCTATGTACCCTACCATACTTATGAACTTGTCGTAGCTCTTGTTTGTTATCACTGCTAGGTAATGGAAATGTTTTTATTTTTGTTTTTTTCTTATTTTTTCGTTAATACATATTCCAATTACTCAGTGAATATTAAACGCGTGATGAGATTTAAACTAATAATTACTGGTTGTGCTTAGAAACATTGCAAAAAATTTTGTATCGCCAAGAGTTATCTAAATTATATACTACTTTAATGAAATTTAGAACATTGAGAAAATATTAATGTGCTTTAAAGCCCTGCGTAAGATGATTTGAAAAGCAAATTTATTTGCTTTTTAAGTTTGTTGTTCATAGCCAACATGTACAATAACAACAATAAATACTATTTGTACTGTTCGTTGACCGAAGCAAAATAAATGCGTCGTGCGATTGCAAATACAGGCAGGGATGTCAAAATTGGTACACTTCGAAACTGAAAGGTACAATGACCAATGTGCAATTTAAATTTCTTTCTAATCTCAATTTCTTTTAATGTTGCTGTAGAAAATCATCTTATTTAGAAACCGAATTTCAACTTTAATCGTAAACATGTTTAAAAAATCTTGATTAGTTAAGACAAAGCACTATGATTATACTTGATACCCAGTCCCAGCATTTTATTTTAAAATAAAGTTCTCGTATCAGGATTTCATAGACTTTTTAAGATTTGGAGACATATTGTCATCAATAATTTGTATTATTAATGTTATTTGTTTAATAAAAACTATGAAGAGATTAAGAAGGATTTTTATACGAGTAATAGAATTAAAGAAGAAAGAAAAAGCATTTATTGGCAGGAATTATAAATTGCTACCAAAGTTGATATAAATATTACTATAATTCATGAAAAGATTAAAGGTTGCTTCCTTTAAGTGTTAACGTTGACTGTTAGCAAAAAAAAAAAAAACTATATTTACATTGTTATATTTATAAAATTAAAAATTTAACAAATTTTTTATTTGACTTTCTTTTTATTTTTATATTTTTTTCATTTCTTATCATTCTTATATTCATAACTGTATTTTTATTCATAAATTGTGAGTACTTTTATCGACAATAAAGTTAACATGCATAATTATTCTCGTCAACTCCTAACGTACATATATAAATTTAAATTTTTTTTGAAATTGCCTATGAACATTAGCAACAATACACAGCTACTATTTTCTTTATGTCGATGAAAATAATATGCAAGTATTAGGTTTATTTCGAGAGTTCTATGGCATTTCTTAACTTCAAGTGATAGTTTTTATAACAATTTTCTATTTTGGTACAATTGTAGCAAAAGAGTACCATTTTAACAGCTGTTTAGTACAATTTAAAAATTTCAGTTGATATCCCTGGTTCAAGATATTTGTCACAAACAAGTGGTGCAAGTGGTGTGGCAAAAAAAGCAAATCATACAAGACATTGAGAAAGTATTTAAGATTCGCTGGTATTCTTAATGATTTGCTTGTTTCGCAGCAAATACGATGTCAAACGTTTGAAATATGATGACTTTAATATTTGATATCAAACGTGTTTCTCAAACTTGTTTCAAATGTAGATACAGGTTTGAATTTTAAGTTTGATTTCAACTTGAAAATCATTTGAGAAAAAACGTTGGAAAAACTGGACATTCTCAAATTGATATCAAATGATATTATTGAATCATTATCAAAGCTAAAGATAACTGGAAAAATATTTGAGAAATAATATATTCTTAATTTGATATCAAAATCATTCTTAAAGTTATTTGAAACAATATATATATATATATATATATATATATATATATATATATATATTTATATATATATATATTTGCTCTGTTCCAGTACTATTCAGATTTACAGGTTTTAGTCAGAAAAACAACAAAGGAAATTTTGAATACAGGCACACTTTTTGAATAAACTGTAAACTATTTGACTAGTACTGGATTTCAATTACTCATATTGATAGGACAAAATTGCAAGCCTGTATAAAAGAAAACTTCACAAAAAATTAAAAATGAAAATTAATTTTATGTATGTTTTACATGTGGTCACAATGCACATTTGAAAAAGGTTTAAGAATTACATTTAATCAATTTGACAATTAATTCAATTTGACAGTTAATTTCCCTTTTTGTTGAGAAAGCTATTATTTTCATACGTTTGACATTTCAGAAAGGACTTGATTTCAAATCACTCTCGATTAGATATCAAACATTTGTGTTTGCTGGGTTTTTTTTTGTAATACGTAACTGCTATATGCTGCAAAAAACCAACAATGTATGCAAAGGATATTTTATTATTGGTTTTTCTTTTTTAAATAAATGTAAAAGGGTTAATTCATATAATAATTAAAAAATTACTCTTAATTAAGAACTAAAAAAGTAATTGAAACCGAGAAATTAAGATTATTAAAAGTTTAAGAAAGTAGTATATAAGTAGTTATTGATTTGTATTTATGTATATTTTTATTTTAAGTAATAATATAAAAATTCATATATGATAAAAAGTCTCCAAAATTAATTTGAGACTTTTAAATATTTATATTTAATGAAATCTGTTTACTAATAAAAATTCAATTTATTTTCTCATTTTTCTTCAATATGTATATAATTAATAACCATAGAATACAACTAGAAGTTTATGTGAGAGACAAAAACCTAATTCATTTGTCAAAATTCATTTGTCATGCAACAACAAAATACATGTAGTTACATATATTTTGTTTTTGTTTTGAAAAAATTGAGTAATTTTTTGAAAATTAAGTTTGAAGTGCCTCTAACACAAACTTCTAGTTGTATTCTATGTTAGTAATTTTATTAATATTTATTATTTTGATCATAAATCGCAATAATATTGTAAATATATAAATATATATACAAATATAAATATATATATAAATATAAAAACATGCAAAGAAAACAGACAAATACTTTTTTTCCCTATTGAAGCAAACAGTTGGTCAAATGTCTTATATTATATGAGAGATCTTACTCCCATGTCTTGTTGGGTCGTAATCTTACAATTTTTGCTTGAAGACATTCGTAATATTCAAATTCATATGCCAATTTTCGTAACACTGTGAATGTATCCGATAAGTTTTTGTTTCTTCTATAGATCGATAAGAAATATTTTTCCTGAATTTCGGTTTTTTGAATCAACCACATCCATTCATAAACAACCGAGTTATTGATAAATTTGCTTTTTTTACTTATTTAATGTCTGCTTCCTTTACCTAGTGTCGACATTAGGCAAATTTATATCAAAACAAACGTCAAAATCAGTGCGAATATATACAAGGTAACCTGAGTTAAACAGTTGACTATTATTTTGGTCAAATTGCATATATAAAAAACAATAATGAATACGCCATATTGTTGTTTTTGTGCAACTGTTGCCACCTTCCACAAATTCGCGTTAAGTTTGACGTTTGTCTTGATAAAAAATCTCTAATGTAGACACTATGTTATAGTTACTCTTTTTATGTGAACTGAAAAACAACAACAACAGTAAACTAATTTAATATTGTCTTACATTTGCAAAATATTTATTCTGCACCAAAGTGATTATATCTTCCTTAAATATGTGCGAACTTTTGTAAAATTCCATAGTATTAAGTTTGTTATTTACTAGCTTTTACCGGTGCGTTTCGCTACCCTATTTAATGCGATAACTAATATTTACTTTATACGGGAGCTACTATTCCCCCTGGACCTATTCACCCTATTCGAAATTTGATATGCAAATTTCTTTTAATTTTTTTAAGACTGTAATAGTCCTTTAGATGAGAAAATTTATATTTTCTTTGCATGGGGGATGCCTCTTCTCCTGGACCTATGCATTCTATTTTTATTTCATCAATGTGATATAATATGATAAAGGTTCCCACTGGAGCTTGTAGCAGTTCCTTAGATATCCCATAATAAATATTTGCTTCATATGGATGATACTACACCTCTGCTCCGATCTATTTTAAGCTAATTGGTTTATACTTTTGAGACTTTTAAAAAGTGGACATGTCATCTGATCAAGATCCAACATAACCTATAACATTCTACAGCGCTAGAACTATCTGTGCGTAAAATTTCATTTACATAGCTACGTTAATAACGTGTAAAATTGAAAAAAATAGATTTTTTTTAAAGTAGTTGTAGAATGTGAGTGTGATGTCCAATCGAGCCTATAACCGCCTCTGATACTGGCACTATCTGTGTATAAAATTTCTTGAAAATCAGCCGAAGTGGTTGATATATATTTCTTAACAAAACAACAAAATGCCTTAACATATTTTCTGTATTGTGGCAAAAAGGGGGCAACAATAACAACCAGTCAATAGTCGAAATAAATAATATTTTGGCAAATATAATGGTAATTAAAATTATTCAGTCAAGCTCTTCTTGCAACTGTGAACTTGTATAAGACGAGATAACGCAAGTTGATGCTGGCTTTAAACCAGAGTTATGTATTGTATATAAAGAACCAAGTTGCAATAAAATTGACGATGTTGATTTCGACAGCCACATATATGCAGATTATTTTCTGGAAGATGTTTTTGATAATTCTGCAGCTATAAATTTCGAACTTGTTAAAATGCGATAAATGTGTTGACGAATTGAGAAAGATGGATGAAGTTCTACCAGCCCCAAGCGAACATTTTATATACTTTAATAATTATCAGTCGCTAAGAGATTTTGGAAATTTAGCTGCTCCATCAGATAAACTAATGGATGCAAGCAAAAAACACATTTAAATATTTCATAAAGTCTTTAAATCTAAGCGCTTGTCCCCAGAATGTTCTCAATACAAAATATGTGTAAGTATTGGACTTTTTACGATTAATACTCCTCCGAAATCATTGCTCTTGGTCTATAGGACAAGAAGTTCCAAGAAAAGAAAAATACACATTTTATCAAACTAATAATTTGATTTAATTTATTCAAAAATAATGACTATTAATTTTTCTAGAGCAATTGATATTCTCATAAAATTATTTTTGATGTTTAAAAATATAAGTGAAAAAAATTTTTATTTTCCTTAAAAATTTTAAAAATAAGTAATTTATTAACATAATATATAACATAATTAAAGATGAAAAAGTTACTTTTCCTTTTACAATAAATACACATTGTTAAAATTATCGCTTTTACAGCTCTTCTTCAGTGCTTTTTTTGCTGGGATATTATATATACATATATATATATATATATATATATATATATATATATATATATATATATATATATATATATATATATATATATATATATATATATATATATAAAGTTAATTTTTAAAAAATTTACATTTTTGTATAATTTTTTAAATTTTGGATAATTTGAAGGCTTTGATTGTGTAATATGAACTATCACTGGTTCACTAATAATAATCAAGCCGAATTCAAACAGGTCACAGGTGATTAAGTAATCAGCTGACTATTTTTTTAGTACTTAGAACTGTCAAACTTAGAGTGTCAAACTCCATGTTTAAAAAATATTTATGAGTTCGCCGTATTGCTAGTTTTGTAGAACTACTGCCACCTGTTACATTTCGCGATGATTAATAATATAAACGAACTTTCGAGAACGAAAGATTTGTTGCCACAAGGTAAGCGAAAAGTAGTTCTCGAATGTCTTGTCTGAGAAATGTTCGAATGCGATATTATTATCGATATTTGTGGTCATCTGGCTATATATGCATACGTACATACATACATACATACTTACATACATAAGTATACAAACATATGGTAAAACATATAAATATACATAATGAAGTTGGATGGAATCTTTTTAATTGATTAAAATCTTTATTCAATTTGTGATTTCGTATTAATATGTACATATCCATATGTAAGTACATATGTATGAATCGGTGTGATATGTTGTCAAACTAATTGGAAGCAAAAAATAGAAGAAAAAAATAAGACAAATTAAACAAATCCTTATCAACCAACATATGTTGATTTGTGAAAAAAAAGAAAGAAAAGAGTTAAAGCATCCATTTAAGTGTTCTTTTTTTTTTTTTTTGTCTATTAAATATGTTTCTGTGTCATTAAAATTTAATAATCCCAAAGCATATCTGTTTTATTGTATTAATAATTAGGCTACTCTACTAACACTAACATTTTAAATAAGAACTACGAAATAGTTTTAATAGTTAAAATATTAACTATTATAGTTTTTAGTCATGCACTCGGCAAAAGTTAGGTAACTTCAATAGACCTGTTGTAACATGTTTACATTAACGGTATTATTAATGACAAGTTTTGTACCGCTGTTTAATCTATCGTCTCTCTTTTATCTTTATAGAAGATATTATTTATCTAGATGAAATGTGGTAGTTAATATTTTTATGGTAGTTTTTTAATAATATTTATAGCTATGAGAGAGCATCTTAAATGTTTTTTTTTTTTTTTTAGAAAATAAATAATAAGCAAATTAACTAATTAGCTTTTACTTTGTATGTATGTCCAGGTTCACATTAGACGACATGCCGCAAAGACTGTCATTATTTTTGTTAGCTGTCGCTACAACATGTCGCCACCTGGACTATGTATTTATGACCCCCAAATTTGTTGTTAAATCTTTAGAGAAAAAATTATGAAAATTTTCTATATTTTATTATATGTGTTGCTTTGTCATTCTTTTCTACTGCCTAAACAGCTTTTAAATTATAATTTCTTTACGTTTAATAGGTTTTAAATAATAAAAATAAAATTAATTACTAGAAAGTGATATTTTATTTGTTTACCTAGGGTCTACATTAGGCAAATTTATATCAAAACAAGCGTCAAAATCAGTGCGAATATATACCTTAGTTAAACAGTTGATTATTATTTTGGTTGTTACAGTTGTCAAACTGCATATATAAAAAACAATAAAGAATACGACATATTGTTGTTTTTGTGCAACTGTTGCCACCTTCCACAAATTCGCGTTAAGTTTGACGTTTGTCTTGATAAAAAAATCTCTAATGTAGACACTATGTTATATAAGATTTAACATAATATAAACAAAATTGTTACTCTCTTCTGCGCTAATCTCAGTTGTAGATCTGGGGTTAAATAAACCTTTGGTTCTTTTACTTGCAATAATAAGACGTCTATTCAATTTTTTAAATTCAAATACAGCACTTTATTTTATGCCTTAAAATAAACATATTATGTTAAACTGCCTCAAAATGTACACACAATAGCAAATCAAAATCAATTTACTACTGACTACAACTGAATTATATCTGCTTATATCAGGGATAGAAAATTAATATATTTTTCGTTATCAAAATAAAATTCAAATAGTACTTTTTTCACCCTTAGAGTATTAGTTATTGCATCAAAAGGTGTAGCGAAACATACTGGTCTCATTTTTGATGATTATTTGCTTTGCTTTAATTTCAAGTTGTTTGGCAAAATATATTGATAAATTTTAACATGATTGTTATAAAATTTACTTAGTTTTTGTTAAGAAATACAGTTTTCAGATGGTAATATTAACTCCTAAATAAAAACCGATTAACCGGTTTTTTCGGAATTTAAAAAATGCAACCGATTTTTTCAAAATTCCAAGTATTATCCAAAAAGCCGAATGATCGATCACCCTAATTGATTCAAATAAATCTTTTCTATAAATAAACATTTTACATGGCCAAATTTAAGAAGATTTTTATTTGAATTGCTAATATTCTGAAAATAGAATATACCTTGATAAAAAATTGCCAAATTTGCGACAAAAATCGTCAACTGGCCATTTTTAGAACCAAAAATCGTCAAATCTGGCAACACTTCTTCTAGTTTTAAAACTCTTAACATTGAACTTAACATAGTGTCTACATTAGAGATTTTTTTATCAAGACAAACATCAAACTTAACGCGAATTTGTGAAAGGTAGCATCAGTTGCACAAAAACAGCAATATGGCGTATTCATTATTTTTTTTATATATATGCAGTTTGACAACTGTAACAACCCAAAATAATAATCAGCTGTTTAACCAAGGTTACCTTGTATATATTCGCACTGATTTTGACGTTTGTTTTGATATAAATTTGCCTAATGTAGACACTAGGTAAATGTCTTATAGGCCACTAAAATAAAAGGGCCAAGATTATGTTACTATTTTTAATAAATAAGATGCAAAACAATCAGGCATCTCTTTGTATTGTAATTTCTTATGGAAAAAAATATGAAATTTAAAATTTGTTCCATTATCCTCTTTTTTCATATATTAGCTATTTAATAGAAACATCTGATTAAATTGAGAGTACCAAATAAGTAAAACAAGTAAACTTCGGCACCTGCTAAAATAAATTTGGAGAATTTTAAATGCGGTATATCTGTTTTCTTTGATATCAAATTTTAATTCAAACCTTACTTCAAATATTCATCAATATTGGAGAAAATACCCTTTTGTTCAGAATGCTATTATTTTCAAATGTTTACATTTAAGGAATAGTTTGATCATTATCAAATTTTAAATCAAACTTTTGGTTTGCTGTTAAGAAATAAAAAGTTTATTTTATTTGGAAGATTACTAGTACAAAATCACTATAATTCTCTTTTTTCATTCTCTGGCAACATATTCCCCTAATAAATCCATGCTTTACTTCAAATATATTATATATGGCAACTCATATTAAAGCCTAACGAAATCATATACACACATATCAAACGCTTTTGAAACTTGCGTAATATAACAAAGTGAATTGATAAGAATAGATTTAATACAAAATAACAACATTATAATCAAATGGCTGGTCGATCGTATAATTGTTTTCTTTTTTTTTTTTTTTTAATATACAGAAAGCTTTTTATTCTTATAGTGATAAAAATATATTCACACTTTAGCACTTTTTTTTTTGCATAAAAATATATAAAAAAAAAAAAAAAATAAAATATACTTTTTTAAACTTAATATTTATCTAATTCGTTATTAAATGCACTAGGTTCCAATCACACTCCCCATACAAAACATAAGGAGTCAATTATTCCGATCGACCATACGTTAAACTTATTGTTTAGGAGGCTGTTATTGTTGGTTAGTTAATCTATGTTGATTCGGCTAGAGAGGTTTACAATTTGCCAGTTAATTCGGGCACAGCCTTGAACAAATCGGCTACTAAGCCAATATCGGCCACTTGAAAAATGGGAGCTTCGGGATCTTTGTTGATGGCCACAATGGTCTTGGAATCTTTCATGCCAGCCAAATGTTGAATAGCACCAGAAATACCAATAGCCATGTATAGATCGGGGGCAACAATTTTACCCGTTTGGCCGATTTGCAAGTCATTGGGTACATAGCCAGCATCTACAGCAGCACGAGAAGCGCCAACGGCGGCTCCGAATTTATCAGCCAAGTCGTACAACATTTTAAAGTTATCACCGGATTTCAAGCCACGGCCACCAGAGATAATTACCTTGGCACTGGACAATTCAGGACGATCTGACTTTGTCAACTCTTGGCTGACGAATTCAGTCAAACTTTGGGCATAATCTCCAGCTGGAGCCTGCTCAATGGCACCACTGCCGCCGCTGGCAGCAGAAGGAGCAAAGTTGGTCCCACGTACAGTAATCACCTTAACGGGGTCCTTGGAGCGCAAAGTCATAATGGCATTGCCGGCATAAATGGTGCGTACAAAGGTGTCCTCACTCTTGACATCAATAATTTCCGAAATGGGTGAAACATCCAATTTGGCAGCCACACGGGGTAAAACATTTTTGCCAAAAGGAGTAGCTGGAGCCAAAATGTGGGTAAATTTGAATTGATTTTGGGCAGCTAAGACCAAAGGAGTAAAGGATTCTGCAGTGAAACCTTTGAAGGCATCATTTTCAGCTACCAAAACTTTAGCAACACCTTCCACCTTAGACACAGCTTCCGAAGCCTATAAAAGCACACAAACATATTTCCTAATTAAACCAACATTGTCTTAAAGACAATATCAATAGGAATTATGCAAACATTTATCAACTTACGGGACCGCATTTAGTGCCTGCTACTAAGACTGTGACGTCACCGCCGATTTTCTTAGCAGCTGTAATGGTATTCAAAGTGACAGGATTCAAAGCTTCGTTGTTATGCTCCGCCACCACCAAAGTACTCTTACAGCGGTGTAACTAGATAATATATGACATCTAATTAATAAAACATACACATGCTACAAGTTGTGGGATCAGAAAAGAAAATTTATAATAACATACGAGACTAGTACGCAATAAACCACGAGCTGTATTGGTGCTGAACATATTGTTACTGTTTCCACTTTATAATCTATTTAACCAGGGAACACAAATTGGCACAACTAAGCAAACTGTAACAAATAAGAAAATAATAGATTAATTTACTTTAATTTTGTAATTTTTTATCACTGCACACGAAACATAAAAATTAGATCTGAAAACATACCTCTGCTCAATTAACCCAACTGACTGCGTAAAAAAAAGATCGCTGCAAGTACTAAAGTCCACTGCAGCGTTGCCAACTTTACTATAAACTCCTCGTCAAATTTACAAAATGTTTATTCAATGCACTTTTAGCGTTTTTTATTTTCATAGGCATAAATCACGATTACCGGAATAACAGATTTTTAATAATTTGGTAATGATACAATAGTTCTTTTTACTAGGGATTAAAGTAAATAAAAAATTTTGTCCGTTTGTGCTAGGTTTACTAGATATAGGTCTTTAAATAATATCTTCATTTACTCCTTGAAGATAAAATTAATATTTCGTATTGATATAGCGATATTTAAAATTTTTTTTTGATATTCGAAAAATGCTTATTCAGCGAAGCCGTTATATGACACACCTAGAAAAAACAGTCATCAAGTACAAGCGATGGACGGCAACAGAAAAATCTTTATTACATAAAAAAAATATTTTAATTTTAATGATTTGTTCCAATCCCTGCCATAGTTGCCAAATAAATTTAGAGTAAAATCATCATATTTTGCGAAAAATAACATCAAAATCGCCAAATTGACTATTCGAAATCGTCAATAAATCGTTAACTTCAAAAATTGGGTTTTCTTTATAAGCTAATGATTTTTTTTTCTGAAAATACTTTGTTTTATTTATGATTACATTTTAAACTAAAAACAAATTAATAAAAATGACATAAATTTTATATGTCGGACTATTTTTAAAGTCAAATATTTTTAATTTTTTCAATTAATTTTATTTTTTGCCATCAGACTTAATAGATAAAAGAAACACATACGCCTTTATTTAAACGAATCGACGATATATCGCTCATTTACCCCAGGTCTACAACTGAGACTAAAGCTGATATAATATGTGAGATAACGCCGGCAAAAGAGAGTAACCATTTTGTTTAAAAAATTTTAATTCTTAAATAAAGGATTTATTAGACTACGTGTAGTATTCGCAATAAAATGTAAAACAGTCATTAAAAGGAAACAATTTTACAAAAAGCATTGTTTTTTCTTTTTGGTAATTTCCAAAATACACATGCACACATACAAACAAACTTTCGTATATGTGTATTTTTTTTGACAGTTTATCTTATAAGATAGTTGTGTAGAGAAATCTCATCACAACTATACGTAGTGTCTATATTGGACAAATTTTTTTCAAGACAAGCGTCGAAATCAGTGCCAATGTATATGAGGTAATCTAAGTTAAACAGCTGATTATTATTTTTGGTTGTTTCAGCTGTCAAACTGCATATAAAAACATTAATGAATTCGCCTTATTTTTCTTTTTGTGCGACTGTTGTCACCTTCCATTTTGACATTTTTTGTGATAAAAAATTGTCTAATATAGACACTACGATACAATACAATTATAATACTAATATTTGAATCTACACTTGAGAATTCGCCTTGTTTTTCTTTTTGTGCAACTGTTGCCACCTTCCATAAATTCGCGTTAATTTTGACATTTGTTATGATAAAAAATTATCTAATATAGACACTACGATACAATACAGTTATAATACTAATATTTGAATCTACACTTGAGATAATTCTCTCAGAGAGCGAATTTGACACTCTCTGACAAAATAATGTGGTATTCACACTTGCTCACATCTAACATCTACTATAAATTTTCCAAGATTTTAACATCTTCCCAATAAATTGCATAGGGTTCAGAACTCAATATCCATGGTACAAGAAATAAGGTAACGACAGATCTGCAAGTACTAAAACACCAAAAAACTCCATGTATTTTGTTTTTGCATTGAAATCTCATATGTCAACTTTAACTTTGACATTACACATGTTTGTTCACAAAAACACATTTGTCATTTTACGTAATAAAAAAGCAATAAGACGCAATAACACAAAAGTAAACAAAAAAGTAAATAAAGACCGTAAATATAAACAATAATATAACATTTCGGATTTTAGAACACAAGCCGCCATATTGCTGCCAAAAAAGAAAAATGTTCAGCTTTTTATATGTCGTTACCTGATTAATCTACCTTGTTAACATCTTTAAAAGATGTTCCTTACTCATTTCTTCCACCTAACATCTTTTGATTATTTTAGTGTCATCACTAGAAAAATTACATAAAATTGAAAAAAATCAAGAAAGATCACCCCAGGTCTACAACTGAGATTAACGCTGATATAATATGTGAGATAAGGGTACGCGTATTCTAATAGATCCTATAAGATATCATTATTTTCAGTCAGTCGCAGAGTAAACATGCACTTTTTTAGCACAATTTTTATAAAAATGTTTTTTAACATGTAAAACAAACACTAAAATGAAACAATTTTACAAAAATTAATGTTTTTTTAGTAATTTCCAAAATACACATGCTCGCACACAAACTTTTGTTTACGTGTATTTTTTTGACAGTTCATCTTATAAGATGGTTGTGTAGAGAAATCTCATCACAACAGTCTCATAATACATCTTATAATACTAATATATGAATCTACACTTGAAATAATTCTCTCAGAGAGCGAATTTGACACTCTCTGACACAAAAATATTACATATTATGTTACGTCTAGACGGGCTGTCATGGTAATACAACAGCAACGTCTGTACTAAAAGTCTTCAAAAAATACAAATATTAACAAAAATCATGTTAACTGTAGTATTAATAATTATTCTTATTGTTTAATTGTAATATTTAATAAAAATTTTAGATTATTTTTAATGATTATTTAAAATGTCTCTTTTTTCGTCAAGCATTTTCTTTCCACATTTTCATTTATGAAAGATGGTAGATGTTGCAAGTGTGAACAAATGTTTCACATTATCAACATCTATAAATTCCCCTAAGATGTACGTAAATGTAAATATGGAAACGACGTAACTCAAAAAACGATATTTTTGAGTTAAAACTACGTTTGTGAACAAGACAAAATCTTATGATAAATTTATGCAATATTACATCAACTGAAAGTTGCACTTATCGATACATTTTTTTGGAAAAATGTTGCACTTATAAACATTGTAACATAGACTAAAGCCCTGTAACGTAAAAATAAAGTAAAAGTACAGGTAGCGCTCATAATAGGTGGTTGTGCAAATCGAGCTCGTACTGTATATATACTACCCTTTAACAGGCAGACGGGCAGAGAAATCAAAATTCTCTATCTGTAAGGATTCAAAATTTCAATATGCGGTCACGAACAAATATTGTAGAAATTAAATATTAAATAACAAACTTAAATATTTATATTATTGATAAAGGGTATAAACATATATAAAAACTAAATAAATGAAAATTAAGAAGTTAAATTTTTTCACTCACCCTGCCTTATGATCGATCCGATAAGTTAAGGGACTTTTGATAAAGTAAATTTTGAGATTTTATATAAAAAATATTTGCCTAAAATAATAATTTCCTAGAAAAACTCATGATTCATAATTTCATATTTAAAATTAACCATTTGCATATTTTTAGCCGAATTGAAAATTTCCTGAGTGAGAACGAACGTTACTAAAAATAATTATATTTTGATAATTTAAAGAAAAGGATAGTTTTATAAGACCCTATACATATGTACATAAATACAAACTGATAAAATAAAAGTACAACAAATAATATTATAACAAATTGATAAGCAAGCTACCAGCTACCAGCTACCTAATTACAATTTGCCAAAGTTGACCAAAATAAATTTGAGCAATATTAGTAATTTGGCAGTTGGCATTTGTTAAAGACTACAACGATAAATAATATATTAATAAAAGAACGGTTAAAATATTTCGTTATCTATAATAATTGAGTGGCAAAAAATATAAAAAATTAAAAAAAAAATCACAAAGAATTTCAAGAGAGTATTTATAAAACAATATAATAAATAGGGAATAATAAATCAAATAAATTTTATAAAATTGCAAGAAACTATAAAAGCAACAACTTACAAGTCGTAAAATACTAACAAAAAATTTTATAATAAAAGTGTTTATGTGCAAAATATTTAAAATAAAATTCAAATTTAAAACGATAATCCTATAACGTTATGAATGATATTTAAACGATATTTACATTTGCAATACAAAGAAATCAAAACATGTATAGATTAATTCAAATAAATATTATAAATCTAATATTGTGTCTGGGTGCAGCCGAATTTAACTCCACAACGATAAGCGATCATTTAACAGATAGTAGTAGCAACAATAATCACAATAATAACTATTATTTATATGATAACCCTACAAATATTATTGTTAATACTTTTAATCATAGTAATAATGCTCAGTATAATAGCAATGACAGTTTTAAAAAACTTTTATCTACCCAAAGCCATTTAGAAGAAAGTATAATAACAGCTAATGAAATTGAATCTACCACACCATATGCTATTCCTGGTCTTACTTGGGATACGGAGGAGAAATTGCTAGAAAATTCGTTGGCCAAGCTAAAAAGTGAAAATGAAAAGAATGACTGTTTGTTGGATTCTCTTAAAACGGCTTTGTTATGGTGGTCCTATAGCAATGGCACCTTGAAAGAAACCAATTTGTATGTTTTAAACAAAGACCAACAATTAAATTTATCCTATCGTAATATGACCAGTGATGAAGAAGTATTGAAACTGGTTTTGGATATTTCGCAAAATGTGGATACGGTGGCTTTTTCCTTGGCCTATAATAATTTGACAGCAGTGCCTTTTCAAACTTTGGAGTTGATGGCAAATAGTTTAAAATATCTCAGCCTAATGGGTAATCCATTTAACGATGCGGCCTCCGAGATAAGCGATCATAATTTACATTGCATTCTTAATGATGATGTAGTACATTTGCCCGATTATCAAGAGTCCAAAAGACTGTTCACCAAAACCCACGAAAGTATAGCCTGGGCTACATTTCCTTCTATGCCGTTACTGCTAGAATTGGACATCAGTAATTGTAACATAGAATTTATCACTAAAACGGTCTTTAAAAATCTAACTAATTTGAAAAGTCTTTATATGTCTCATAATAAACTATTAACCATACCCTCAGATACCTTTTATTTTAATACCAACTTGCAAATATTGGATTTATCCTTTACTAATGTCCATGACTCCTTTATGAATCAATTGGTTACTTCTCCTAATTTGGAATCGGTATTGAAACTCATCTACGGCCTAAATATCCAGCAGGATACGTTCAAGTATTTACCAAATCTTGTATATCTAGATCTATCACATACCAAATTGACACGCAGCAGTGCCGTGGCCTTTACTCATATCGGCTGGAATTTGAAATTTTTGAGTTTGTGTTATACTTCATTTCCTGTGTTTGGCAATGGAATATTTAAGAATAGTTCTATAATAGGATTGGATTTATCGGGCAATAGCCATGCCGCCTTTAGCATTACAGAAGATGTTTTTGAGGGCTTATCGGAGACGTTGACATATTTGTACATGGAAAAATTAAATATTAAAGATCTTTCTTGGTTGAAACCTTTACACAACTTACGATTTCTGGCTTTGGCCGGCAATAATATTAATACTTTATCAGCTGAACACTTTGGTACTCTAAAGCAGTTGCAGGTCTTGGACTTAACCTCAAATCAAGTAGGAAATTGGTATTCCCAAGTTTTTGCACATAATGAAAATCTGCGTGTTCTTAGTCTAAGGGATAATAATATTAATATTATTACCACCGAAATGTTAAAGGATTTTAGTAAGGTCGTGTATTTAGGTTTGGGTGATAATAACTTTATATGCGATTGTTTGCTACGTGATCTAGTTGATATAGCAGCTAAGAATAATCAACAGGAACGATGTAAAGGAAAATTTTGGCAAGATCTCAAGACAATAAACAGCACCCATTTGGTCTTAATTTTGGAGAATTCTAAATTATTTTCTAACACCAGTTTAAAAAATTTAGATATACCTTCTCTAGTATGGTCTCAGAATCTGCACAAGTTCAAAAAAGTAGCCAAAACCTTTGCTATAACTCATCAATTTAAAAGTAAATCGAAAATACGCTTTATTTTGGATGCCTTTAACAATTACACTGAATCAAAATCCTGCAATTCTTACAACGCTTCCAATTCATACGATAAAAGAATTAATAGTTCCCTATTTAAACTTCAGCTGCTGGACTATGAGGAGGAACACTACTGGTGTTACAATGAAACGGAAAGACAAAATCTTATCAGACTTAACTGTCAAAGAGCTTCATTGGCAGAGAATATAGTGCAAGAATTGGATAATCTTACCACCTACGTAACGGCTATTGTGGGCAGTTTGATTGTAATGATCATTTTGGGAATTTTTATATATTGGAAACGTTGGCATATTTACTACTATTATTCTTCGCTCAAGTCAGCCGCCTTGTTGTCTTCAGTCTCCCAGGACAATCTCAATAAATTCAACAATCTGTGCGATCAAAATCCCAATATGATCTATGATATTTTCATTTCATATTGTCAAAGTGATCGTGATTGGATTGTAAAAGAACTTATGCCCAATATAGAGGAGACTGGCGATATTTCTATATGTCTTCATGAAAGAGATTTTACAGTTGGTGTGACGATACTTGACAATATTATATCCTGTATGGAACGTTCAAGAGCTCTAATGCTTATAATATCCTCTAACTTTCTACTCAGCCATTGGTGTCAGTTTGAAATGCAATTGGCTCAACATCATATGTTTGATCTTAACAAAGATCGTTTGATATTGGTGCTTTTGGAAGATATACCGCGCAGTAAAAGGCCTAAAAATTTACAGTATTTAATGGATGTAAAGACGTATATTAAGTGGCCGGGAGGAAAAACTAAAAAGGATGTACATCCTGAAGAGCGTAAATTATTTTGGAAACGTTTAAAACGTACTTTAAGAAATATTGGTTTAAATCCTTCAGAATCTAGAGTTTAACAGTGATGTGTGAATAAAGCGTTGTTTATATATGTATGTACATATATTTTAAGTAAATGTACCTGACATATTAATCTATGGTACCTGATGTAAACAATTTTCTAAATTTTAATCTACATACCTATAATTAGTTTGTAATTAATGTATTTAATAATAAAGAAACGATGCCATATTTATCGTATATAAATGTTAAATGTGGAAATGTGTTCAATTTATTTTATTGGAAAAATTTTATAATCATAAAGAAAGGTTTGCTATTAAATAGGTATGTCATGGAAAATATTATATAATACCGGAATATACATATATACATACATATGTATAAATATACGCAATAATTTATGAAGACAAATGAAGTTTTAGTTATTAGGTTAGTTTTTGGTGAAATACATTGAAAGCGAAGCTTCGATGAAATTAATTCTTTAATTCAATTTTTAAAATTGCATTTAACTTTGAAGAATGATTATTTCTACAAACTCATCTCTTTAGAATAAATTTCTTAGCTTAAAAGTGAGTTGAAAATATATTGTGTGCAAATGTCCAGTTGGACAAATGTACGTATTAAACGTTCATACAGCATTCCCAAGATAGAGTTCTACATTTCAAGAAGCAATTTAAATGATAGATGTAAACAAAACATTTTATTTTTTCATTCTTGATTTTTATTTTTTAGTTTTTTGACTTAACAAGAATTAAAATTGACGACTCTCTCTAGTGATTCTGCTTTGTGTTATTTTATTATGATTTAGACAAATTGTATGGAAAACAACAAATAAATTTTCGTTGGACATAGTGAAACAGGCAGTTAGTATCATGATACAAAAAATAAGGTAGTTCCATTTTAAAATATTTGACAAGAAAGTGGTTTATTGAAGTTTATTTTATACATAAACAATTAAAAATGCTTTGCCACCAAAAGATTCCGAGAAATTTTTAGTAAATTTGTGTATGAGTTCACACAAGACAATTTTTCTTGCTGAAATTCTGATTTTTTGTGTGTGTGTGAGAGAGAGAGAGAGCGAGAGGGAATATGAAGGTGACAAACTTGCCTGTACTTCGAAATTCGTTTTGTTTTTCATTTTCGTACTTCAAAAAATAAAAAAAAAAAATATAAAAAATAATAATAATAATAAATAAATAAAAATAAAAAATAATAAAAAATTAAGGCAATTTAAGCAAGAATTGCTGAAGTAAAATTATGTTTGTGAACGTAAATGCAAGTTTAAAAAACTTAGACTAAGCTGTGATTTGTTGTTGCGTGGATATTTAGCAGAAAACGATACTCACCCGGCTTGGTATCACTTTATATTTTATTAAAAAAGTGTTAATATAAATTTGTTTCTATTATTTCTATTTTTATTTTTTTATTTTTATTTCATTTATTGAAAATCAAATATACATAATTGTATTTTTGTTCGTAAATTGGACTTTTATCGACGTTAAAGTTAATATGTATAATTCTACATGTTAACTCCTAACGTATATAAATTCAAATTTTGTACGAAATTGTCTATGAATATTAGCAACAAAACACGGCAATAATAATCTTATTTTACAGGTATCTTATTATAAATTGTACCCCTTATTTACTTAAAGTCTACAACTGAGATTAACGCTGATATAACGTGTGAGATGACCCCGGCAGAAGAGTGTAACGATTTTTTTTATCATATAAAATATCATTATTTTCAATCAGTCACAGAGTAAATATGACGTTTTTATTTACGAAATGCCGAATTTTTAGCACAATTTTTATAAAAAATACTTTTTAATGTAAAATAATTTCGAAAATTCACATTCCCATGCATAATTTCCAAAATTCACATGCACATACACAAACAAACTTTCGTAAATGCGTATTTTTTGACGTTCATCTTATAAGATAGTTGTGTAGAGAAATCTCATCACAAGTCTCTTAATAGGTTTTACAATACTAATATTTGAATCTACACGTAAGATAATTCTCTCAGAGAGCGAATTTAACACTCTCTGATAAAAAAAATCTTATATGTTCTGTTAGGTGTAGATGGGCTGTTAAAATTTAATATAACAAAATGGTTACTCTCTTCTGCCGGCGTTTTCTCATATATCATATTAGCGTTAATCTCAGTTGTAGATCTGGGGTAATAATAATAAAAATTAAATTTTATCAAAATATTTATGACCGATCTATAAAAAAAAGAAATCCGTTGTTTAAACAAGGACTTCAAAAAGTTCAAAATAGGTTTTGCCCGATATCTCGGCTATTATTGGACCGATTTAGTTCATTTATTCAGTATAAAAACTAAAAAAAAAAATGAATTTCAATAGCAAAATTCTCGAATGGATTTTCGACGCTAGAGCTATTGCACTCAGAAGGTTGTCGGTTTAACCCCAAACTAAATCCATATTTTTTAGGAAATTATTACGCACACCATTTTAACGTATACATGGCGTAGAAAGTAAGATAGTAGTCTTTGAAACCTGAAACAAAGTTTTTGCTATTAGCATAAGAATTCCGTAGGTTATTGGTTACAAGAATGACAAATAATCGATAAGAAAACTTTGTACAAATTAGAAGAAAAAGTTCATGTAAGCATTTAACACAATATATTGTTTTGGATTTATTATTTTTAATTTGTAATAAAATATAGTTAGTTATATACTCCCTTTAGAATGAAGTTTTTATTCTACATTCTTTTTTACTACAAAAAGCTTTGCTTATTTTTAACCTTCTATATGTTTTATAGATTTTAAAGCCGATTAAATAGGTCTAAAATATGTTATTATAAAATTTCAGTATAAATAATTCATAATGTCCAGCACACATCAAGTCTTCTTATTCTATCTAACCTTCTATAATTTGTTCTTTATTTTCCTCTACCTCTGGTGTAATGGTACAAACACGTTTGCGGCGACGTTCACACTTGGGACAAGGTTGTTTCTCGTTTAAACAATCTGCATGAAAAACGGCACCACATGGGGAACACTGTAAAAATAAATTTTATTAAAAATATCATCACATTCAATTTTTAGTAATTGCGACAATACCCACCCTGAATGTAGTTTCTATATGAAATGGATACAGTATACGAGAACTATTGCATATTTCACAAATAAAACCCTTAAAACTACATAATGCACACTTAAGAATATGAGCTTCACCCATTTTAAATGCCTTGTGTAATTGCTGATTCAAAGTGCCACGTTGAATCATGGCCAAATCTCCAATGGAATACTGATGTATGTGTTCATACAAATATTCTTTGCCAAAGAATTGACGCTGCAATTCTTGGAAACTTGTGGGACTGCAAGTGCATAAATAGGCTCGTATGAAATTAAGACGTATGCGGAGGGCCTGTAATTCAGCCATAGCCTCGGAGGCATTATAAATATCGGGATTTAAGACCTGTGAAGAAAAAGTTGAAATTATTTCTTATGTAAAATTCGTTGGTTATTTAAATGTCTAAACCTGCAAATCTATGAAAGGTTGTGTACGAAATTCCGCTAAAAATGAGGCTGCTTTTTTGGAAACAGGATATTTGCGAAAGTCCCAATTGTAGATAATTTTAGCTGGTATAAGTACTGGCTCCATATCCATGCAATTATCGCAAAAATAATTTCCACTAAAAGCACACACTCTATAGGATGGAAGTTTAAACATTAGCACTAAAAGAAATTTTGTTTGTTGCCAAAAATTTACCTAAAATTTGAATATCCAATACCTAAGGGATGTTGACATGACTTGCATAAAAATCCTTGAGCATCTAGTCCTGGTTCTCTTGCTAATTTACACAATTGTTCTACCATATCTTGCAATTCTATAATATCGAACTTTTCGATGGCATTACCCGAAATCAGTTCAAAATCAGATTTACTAGTATTCGATTCGGTTTCCAAATTATCTTCATCTCCATTACCTTCTTCATTGTGTAGGGTAGTTTGTGAAGCTGTTAAAGTGGTAGTGTTTTGAAGTAAAAACTTTTCCCACACCTCTGTCCAATCGATTTCGCGCTGGCGTTCATGTTTACGCAACAAAGTATTGTAGCTGCATCTATCGCCCAGTGGGGATCGTAAAGAACTAGCCGAACTGGTTAAGCTTAAAGATCTTTGAAATTGTGTAGGATGTTTATCATCTGAACTGCATTTTTCGATATTACTTATGTCCGAAGACCAAGATTTTTGCATGAGATTGCTCAAAGAATTTCCACCACTTAGGGAATTTTCCATGTTAGCTGAATCCTTATTTTCTACCTCATTTGCCTTTATACCTTGTTCTTTTAAAACTTGCTGCGATATTTGTGGCACTATGGCGGCTGCACCAGCTTCCATAGTTTCATCCTCTTCCATTTCGTCAACTTTTTGCAAAAATAAATCAATATTTATGCATGAATTCATGTCGTCTACCGGAAAGTTAGAATTCCTACGAAAAGGACTATTCGATATTGACTCTGAAAATAATTCATTAGTTTGAACTGGCTGTGGCATAGGTATGGCCATGGTTTCTTCAGTCAATGAACCGGCTATATCTAAACCACTTGTTATGGGACATGATTTCAAAGTTGGTGTCCACAATCCTGATAACTGAAGAGCATAGTCAGGCCATTGATTAAGTAGACTTGAATTGTATGGAAGTTTAAATTGTACCACAGCTTCTATGGTGTTTAAAAGTGATGCTGCCGTTTCCAAACGTTTAGAATCTTTCATGAATGCATATTTTTTATAATACGGCATGAGGGAGGACGTATTCTTACTCATATTATTAAGATATGAGGAAAGTAAACAATCATTAAGGGATAAACGTATCCAAGCACGACATTGACCAATTTCAGAAGTTATTTGGGACAAGGTGGTGATCTGTTGGAGACAAATGGAGCAAATTTTTATAATCTAATATTATCTACCTTTTATACATTAAAATACCTGCTCTATAACTTCCTTGTGCATAAACACCATTATCGGAGACCAAAAACTTGGATCCGGTCTTCTCTCTACATCTCCAGCTATAATATTCAATGTCTGCCATAAAAATGAGTCCTTTAGACCATGTAAAAATATGGCCTCTAGAGTAGTGGAGAGGGAGCTGGTACTTTCACAAAGCTCAAGCCATTCTAAAAGAAAAATAAAAATGCGTAGGTCATTTTTCTTGGTCAGGGGTGTTTTTACCCTTTCTCACCTTTGCCATTTTCTTGCACATCGTATTCAATTTCTTTAACATTCTCGTGTAATGCTTCTAAAATGGCATCTTTAATGGCATTTTCACGTTTGGTGGAAAAACCACTATTTAAACTGCGAAACAAAGCACTCATTTAAGAGTTTTCCACCGACAAACTCGATTTTTCAATACCAATCAATAACAATTTTATATTATACTAAATGCAGAAATGCAATAAAAAAATTGTAAATATTTACTAGTGAATGTGTTTTGTTTTTGTTTTAGTTCTCCTCTGAAAGTAATATCATCCAGCTGTTTTTGACATTTACTTGTGTTATTTTCTTTCGTCGTGACAATGTTAGCATTTTTTTGTTATCTTTAGGTTGGCAACTCAAGCAAACGACATTCCTTAATTGAAGACGAACGACAGAAAATCTGTAATTTTCCCCAAAAATGTAGTAAAATTTGGTTAAAATTATCACAAGTGTTAATAATTTAATAAAATAAACTAAAGTTAATTGAAATTTATTGAATTTACATTGCTAAAACACATAGAAAGTGAAAAAATAGTTAAAACTTTATTATAAAAATTCGTAGAAACAAAACATGCGTGGGTTGCAACATCAGTTTAATTTAAGACAATTTCCATAAATTTTGTGTTTTTTGTTTTAATTTACTGTGTGTTTTTTATGTGTTTTATTTACAATTTCTATTTGAAAAGGTAAATGTTAAAGTTGGTTTCTAAACTACATGAAAAGAAGAATTTATTAATTTTTTAATTTTTGTTGTTTTATTTACCTTTGTTTATAATCAATTTATTTGTATACATGTTTGTGTGCATGTTTTTGTTTCTTTTTTGTAAAATTTTGTTTATTTATATGTGTGCGTTTGTAGCAAGTGATTGATGTGTGTTTGGATGAATCATTAACCAAAACCAGACATTTATTTGTTTTTGTTGGTATAGTTGTAGTAATAGTCGTTTTTGTATTTTTTACAATATCTGGTAATTGATACTTAATTATGTGCTTATGTTTTTTGTTTTTCTCTTATTCTCCATCCCTTCTCTTTTTTTCTATTTTCTCTTTCTGTTTATGTTTTTATTTTCGTGACTTTTTAATTATAGTTTAATATAGTTTTCGTCATTCCTCCAAGGACTTGTCGATATGTCATCCAGTAATACGAAATCTCATTTAGAAAAATCCTCTGCCACCAACACAAATTCACAAAGTTTACCCCGTTTAACCACCACCTGTGCTGGCTGCCTCAATGAGTTACTCTCCTCCTGCGAAGAGGAATGCGTAGTAGCTTTGGGCCAAGAATGGCATGTCGATTGTTTCCGTTGTTCGGTATGTGACCATCATTTGCATAATTGGTATTTCGAAAAGGATGGTTTGCTTTTTTGCCGTGATGACTATTACCAGCGTTTCGGTGAGGCCTGCCAACAGTGTACTGATGTTATATCGGGTCCTGTTATGGTGGCGGGTGATCACAAATTTCATCCAGAATGTTTTTGTTGTACCCAATGTTCTTCATTCATTGGTTATGGTGAGGCATTTGCCTTATTAGAACGTTCCAAGCTATATTGTGATACCTGCTATAGGAAAATTATAAAATCGGAAACCACTTCTTTAGACGGCATCATAAAGCCATTGCATTCCATACGCTTGGTTGAAGTACCCAAGGATATTACCACCAGTCTAAGATTGTCGGTGGATAATATTGATGGTGCCCAACGTAATGCTGCTGTTTCTGCTGGTCATCATTTAAGTGGTGACAATTGGAACTCAAATATGTATAAAAATGCCTCTTCATCATCCTCGTCACATTTAGATTATATGAGTGGCAAGGGCTTGCTGGCTGGTAGCTCAAGTGATTTGTGTCCAGCTATACGTATATCTGAGTAAGTTTTTCTTTTAGTGCTAGTTGAGTTTCCAACTAACAGTCCCCAAATTAAGTCTTGCATTTGTAAGAAAGTTGAAGAAGATGTATCTAATAATCATAAAATAATTCTGGATTAATTTAAGGTTAAACAAATAAAATAGTATCATTTAAAAATCTTTTCATATGCATTTATTATTTTTTCTTTTCTGCTTTTTTAAACTTCACTTCTAAAAATTATTCTTTAGCTTTTAATAAAAGAGATATAACAAATTTTTAGCATATACTGTCTAATTAAATTCACTGTAAGTTGTTTAACTAGTTTAACAGGAAATAAATTTTAACCTAACTAATACATTTCTTTAATCAGTTATTAATCCTAATTAAAATTTCAGTAAGATTTTGTTAATCATATTTTTTTTTTAAGTTCTTCAGATCGGTTTAACTTATCTGTAGTTTAGTTAAACATATGTATAAAATGTTTAATTTAATTAAAGAAGTGGTTTTTTATGAAATATTTCTTTTTTATAAAAAATATATTAAAAATTTTTAAGTAAATACTTGTTTTGATATTAACGACACAATTTTTGATTAAGGCTGTGTTTTTGACTTGTTATTAAACTAGGTTTTATGAAGAGTTTGCTTAGACTAAAATATAAATTAAAGTGATTTAGTTTAAAGTGATTTAGTTTAAAGTTTTACTTTAGTTTAATTCACTTTCATTTATGTTTTGATTTCTAGGTAAAATAAAATATAAGATTTAAATGATATAAAAACTTTTAAATATAAAATATTAAAAAATTTTTTTTCTCCTCTCAAATTTTTTTTCTCCTCTCAAATTTAAAAAATGGTAATTCGTTCTTAAGTAATTTTATATTTTTAATACAATATCTAAAATGTTGTGCTTTCATGTCTTTGCTAAATAACTTTCTTGTAAATATGCAGTATTTATTGTTATCAGGGCAAGTTTTTGAAGCTTTTCGTTTTGCATATTTCACAAAAAATGCATTTTTTAAAATTTGCATAAATTGCAAAAACTGAGTTTTTAGTAATTGTAAAAAAAATTCAGATGTATCAAATATGACTATCAAAGTCTATCAGAATTTTCAAGTTAGAAAAATGCATATTTACACATGAATTTGACTGTTTTCTTATGCAAATTTTCGTGCTTTTTCAAGCGCAATTTTTTATCTATATATTTTTCTTTTGTACGTATTTAAACTTGCCCTGATTATTTTTTTTCGTACTGCAATTTGCGCCGCTCCAATTAAAGGAATTTACTTTTTCCATCAAAAATGATAAGATTATTTTTAATTGAAAGCAACAATGAAAGTAAAAATTTAACAGTAACTAAACAAGTAGAATAGAATAACTCGTAATCTTGTTGTGAATCAAACGCCAAAACAAGAATACCTTTAAACAATAAAAAAAATAATAATTTTGGAATCATTTTATTAAAAACTTAAAAATAATTATTTAAAAGTAGTTTTATGAAAAAAAAGTGGAATAAATAATTTAGAAAAATAAGTTTTGTGAGAATGTCCAGCGATTTGATATTCAATTAAGACATTAAACAATTTGCCAACGGTAATTGTACTTGTTGTCTTTGTTTGGCGATACTAGAGCAAAGTTTGTAAATTCTGAGCCACAAGACATTTCGTTTGCTTTTTTGAAAATTTTTGAAATTTTATAAAATGTTTATTTTACTGTAAACCTAACAAACATATGTACTATTGTGCGCAAATATTTCAAAATTCCAACCAATATCTGATATAGAGTATCCTAAACCAGAAAACCAGATAACAGGTTTTCGGTTTCGGATTTTTTTTTTAATTTTCGGTTTTTTTCGAAACCGGTGTTTTAAAGACGGTTAACCGTTTTTTAACAGCATTTTATTGAAATTTACTTAAATAAAGAGTTCAAAAAAGATAAATTACATGACTAAAAATAAGAAGTTTCATGTAACTTGCTAAATGCAATAAAAATGGAAGATTACTTATTTAACTTGGACAATTCTCTTTAAATAGTTAAAATAAATCGAACTATTTAGTGCTCACAAAAAATTTAAACTTTTAATTTTTTTTACTTTATAACGTTTGCTGTATATATATATATATATATATATATATATATATATATATATATATACATTAAAAATCATATTTAATCATGATATCATTTTGTATATCATGATGAATATTTGTATATGTACTAAATAAGCCTCATCAACCAAATTGCCTCAAACTCTGATCAGTTAAAATGTATTGGGCCTTATTCAACAAATATTTAAAATATTTAGTACACATATTACAACAAAAAAGTTGCCGACTACATAGTAAAAGTTTTGTATAATTTAAATAAATTATAACCAGAATTTTATGCACTAATTTTTTCGTGCTTACTTATAAGTATTTCAATCAAAAAAAATATTTTTTTTTTGAAATATATATTTTCAAATACCAGGATTAGGGTTAAAATATTAAAGAATATTTATTAAATAAGATAAATCAAATAAATAAGAACAACTTTAAATTAAGAAAAAATTAATTTCTCTGAAGTTATAAAGTGAATTCAAAAAGAGTTTTGAAATTATACTCATCAAAATTTATTATTTTTGCAGAGTAAAACTTGTATGTATAAAAAATACAAAAAAATAATATTTTCTTGTTAAAAAATTTAAATGACCAAAAACCCGTTAAGCGGGTTTTTCAAGAGACTAAAACAAAGCAACTGGTTTTTTCTAAAATGAAATTTTCCGGTTAAACCGGTTCTTAGCTTTCCAAAAAAGACGTTCTTTGCTACTCTACTGATATAAAAATTTTTAAAAGAAAAACTAGCACAAAGTATTATTTTTGAATTTTAACTTTGTGGAATAAGATTTATACCATTCTACATGTAGAACTTTATGTGGATTTTAATTTTAGTCATAAACTTTAAAAACAATTGAACTGTGGTTTATATTCTTGTAAAGATTACATTCAAATGGTTTGTGTGAAAAATATTTTTTAATGGAATGAGTATAGAACGAAGGATTGATATCTTGTGTATTGGGTTTTGAAAATTGTATTTGCGGATATCTGCGGATGTAGGTAGGATATAACTAAACCCTATATCTGCGCTGGACGATATACGAACTTAATTATAGCATGGTTTAAAATAACATAGAAAACTCATATGTGATTCACTATTATAGTCGCAAAAGCTCTGTAAATGTTCACCATGATAACTTAATTGGTTTCTGAGTTATTGTAAAAATTACTTGGTATCTACTAGTTTTTAGTACTAAATATTTTATTTTTTAAGTAAAATGGAATTATTAAAAAAAAAAATTGCCAAGGCTTGTTATTTACATTAATATGTTTTACGTTTTTATTAATATCTCAGAATCCAAATAATCCAATACTATGAAAATTTGTGTAGAGCTGGAGGAGATGATATTAAATAATCTTCATTTACCACAGATCATTATAAAATTATATGGTGGCCATATCATGTCCTTCTGGCTGACTTTCCGGAAAATTAACTTAAATTAATTTAAATCATTAAAGTATTTACACTAATTCTATTAGCCAAGGGCTTTAATGCTCCTCATTCCTATACATTTCATACATTTTTATTATCATTTAAACTTATATAATCAAATAGCAATAAATTTTAAATTCAAAGGGAGTTTGCCAAATAATTTGCAAATGGACTTAGCTCATATTAACTAATATTAAGGAAAATATTCCCAAGATTATTGGTGCAAATTTTTGTTCATTTATTATCAAAGACTAAAAAGTTACAGATATATGAATAGGAAATGACAAAAATTTCTCACTGTGCAATGGTGTCTTTTCTACAAGGGTTTCGTTCAAAACACTCTCTCTCTCTTCACATATTATTCCTTAAACGTCATTCAGCATAAGACAATATTTCTATCATTTTTTGATGGGAATATGTAAAAAAGCAAAGATTTGAAATGACATATTTAACGGAAAATACATTAAAAAAATGCAATTGTATTAAAATTCATTATTCGAAAATATTTTATATTTTTGAAATATTTGTATTAAAGCCGATATAAGCAAAATTAAAGCATTAAAATCAATTAAGTCTTCCCAGAGATATTGCTATTTAAAGTTATACACTTTTTCGATTTTAATTTTTTTTTACTGAAAAGGAGAATCAAAATCGCGAGTTTTCAGAATTACACGAAACTGAAAACTGAAATCGATAAATGGTTTAATGAAATTTGTGTAAACATTTTTTTATGAAAATTCATTTTTATTTTAGACTTAACCATATTTAAAAGTAAAATACGCAACAGTTTATTAAGATTTATGATATTTCGTGTTTATGAAAATTTTCAATCTAAAAATAAGGCTAAAATTTTCATAATCATTATGCATTTTCAAACAAGCTTGGCATTATACCCCAAGTATTGAAATATCTAACATGGTCTTTTGTCTATTGTTTAGTACTCGTGTTTCCTGAGGAATAGGATTGTATTCAGGACTGGGCTGCAAAATGTGTGTACTTTGGTTCGTGGTCTTCAAAGCAGCTGTAGTTGTGTATATTGAAAGAAAGAGAGAGAATAGTACTCGTTAACATTGATATCAGTAACGAAATATCTTTTCGGTTATGTGTGAAAAGTTAAGTAGAAAGTTTCTTATTGCATTTATTTTCATCGCTTTACACTAAATTGTATTAATAGTATTTTTTCTAAGCGGTCCATGTTACATGAAAGTACAGTCATAAAGATTTCTTATTCAAAATGTGTCATTCTGTTGAAACGTAAAGAATACATTTTTTTTTAAACTTTGAATATGGAATATGGAAACTTTGAATAGACTACTTGCGGGACTCTATTTTTACGGAAGCCATTGTATTTTGGAAGTTTATGGGGATCATGCTTTAGTTGAACCATAGAGTAACTAGATGTGAAAAAAATATTCAGTTATATTGCGTTTAAAATAAAGCTAAAAGATGCTACCAATAATTTAAAAATGCTAAAAAATAATGCTAAATTAAAAAAAGTACCTTTTTAGTGGTACATTTTTATTTTATGTTAATTTTTCATATTTTTTTTTTGTAATAGCATTCAATTTCTTCTTCAATTCTGCGAAAATTTCATCGTTATTTCGGTGTGCTTTCCTGCCGAATTACATTTTGCTATCACCCACATGTTTTCAAACTGATTGAGAGATTTAGTATATATATATATTATTTATTTTTATTTATTTTTCTGGCAGTCAAGGTTTTGTAATCCTCGCTGTATTTTTGAGATCGTTTTCTTGTTAGAATGTCTATAACTGTGGCATTTCCCATTTAGTGCATAGATCTATGTATATTAGGCCTTCATTTTATTAGTAATATGGTAAATTTGATCATTTTCATATATTAAAAAACACCTCTGTACCATTATGTTTCCACCTTTGATTTAAACTCAAAATTGTATTTCTAGCAATTTTTTGATAAAAATATTAAAATGTAATAACTAATTCATATTATTTTTTCCTTCTTTTCTTTAAAATGCCAAAAATTTTAAAATTATTACACGTAAATGTGAATACTGTTGTTTCTAATTATTTGTTAGTGTAAATTCCCAACAAATGATGTCATAACGGTATAATTTCGGTGATAAAGAAGCCCAAGAATAATGGTGTCTATTCTTGAAAACGCGTCAAAGAAGTGAAAATTTCCATTAAAACAAAAACAAAGTTTGAAAATTGTTTTTGTTTACCGTACATTTCTAAAATGGAATTTACCGTTTTTAAAAGAGAGAGAGAGAAACTCGTTAAAGTTCTCACGTTTATTACATTTTAAAAATATATGGTAAACTAAAACAATTTTTTAAACTTTGTTTTTGTTTTAATGAAAAATATCACTTCTTCGACGCGTTTTCAAGAATAGACACCAATATCATTTATAATTCTAAAATAATGAAGGTTGCTTTCTAAAAGGTACACTCGAAAATTATATTATAATTTAATATCGTTATTAATAATGATATCGTTGAATTTAAGCAGCGCGATAATTTAGCAATATATTTCAGAATATATACATATTTATTGGTTGAATCAAAAAATATAACGAGATAATAATAAACTAAAGTTCAACTGCTCCAAATAATTTTTTCTACGAAAACAGTAATCCGAAAACAGTTTCCCTTAAAGTCCAAGCTGATATTGATTCCTTTATTTTATTCTCTTTTATTTTTTGCAATTTCACTAAATTATGTTGCAAAAATATAATTTTCATATAATACATGACATAAAATGTTTTTTCTACAAAAATTTGTTAATTTATTTTTATTTCCTGAAAATGTTTGAAGTTTTTTACTAGGGAGAAATAATTTATATATTTTATCATATAATTTTAAAATTATGATATCATGATGATACTGTATCGTTTCTTGGCTTGTTGGGTTACTTCATTTGTTAGTGTAAATAGAGTTAATTAGAAAGGGAGAGAAAAGAGTTGCAAATGTTTTTAACACTTTAATATCGGCAATCCTAGTAAATATTATTTTTTGTTGTTATACGTTAAGGGAATATTTTCTTTTTAGTTCTTGAACAAACTGCAATTTATAAACCTTAGAATTTTCAAAATAGTTATAAAAAATACTTGGGGAGCAAAAAATGAATGTAAATGAGATATATCATATCAGCTTTGAATATTTTTACTGATACTTTACATTAAATCATAATTAAATCTTTTTATAAAAATTCTTCTGGAACAATTTAATCCAATAAAATCATTTCGTAGTAATGAAACAAATTTTAGTTTTAATTTTTTTCTTCAATTCTTATCGTCGATAAAAATTAAATTCATCAAAATTTAATAAAACCTATTCAATTTCTTACAAATATTGACTAAGTTTTATTTCTTACATTTGGAAATAAATACTTTATATACCAATTTTCTTTTTGAATTAATTTATATACACTTTTTTTTATAACTTTTATTGCATACTTTACCTTTGTGGTCATCATTTTGTTTGTATACATATTTTCTATGTACATATGTATGTACATTAAATGCTTATCAGTTACTAATAGTATTTGACGAAATCAATGTATTATTAAATTCTGTGATTGTAAAAGAAATAGAGTATATTTATAACAAAATGACGATAATTTTAAAGTTGAAACAATAACAATATAGAAAAGTTATAAATAATAACAATAATTTAATTGTAGTTTCTATTACTAATATAATTTTATATTCATACGTCTGTACATATAAAAATGCAAATACAATCATCCTTCTCAACTTACTAACGCACTCACTCATTTTTCTTCTTTAAACGCAAACGCTTCTTCTTGTTATTGGTGAACTTGACATTAAATAAACAATTAAATAAAACAAACTTATACCACTTCAAACGCTTAAATTTAAAACATCCCATCAGATTCATTTGTAGAGTGTATGGACGTGTTGGCAAATACGTTTTCTCCCTAATGACTTCGATAATCGATCAGTGTTGTGGGTCTTATAGGTAATAAAACAATTAATAAATAATAATAAAAAATGATCATCCTCACTAATCTTTTGTTTAATAATTTCTTTGTTCTTTTATAAAATGAAATATATAAATTAATTTCTTTAAATTATTGCCTTTAATAAATAGAATTGATGTTAATCTTACAAATCTTCATGTGGGCGATCGTATATTGGAAGTAAATGGAACACCCGTTAGTGATAATTCCATAGAACAGATTGATAAAATGATTAAAAGTACTGAAATTTTACAATTGACCGTGGAACATGATCCTATACAAGTATGTCGCAGTTGCAGTCATGTGGATATCAAAAAAGTTACTAGTGAAGTGTCTTTACCTTTAGCCACCTCGGCCTCTAGTGTTGAAGTATTTGGCAGAACTTATGATAGTGGTGGCAGTTGTACAACCACTACTACGTGTAATACAAATACGATAACTCAGATTAATGATGGTTCACCTACACGTTTAACGAAGCAGGACAAAGAACGCATATACAAACGTAAAGATGAAGGTTATATAAGTGGCACCAAGACCCGTCAATTAAGGAAATGTAAAAATCTCAATATTATAGCTGCTCAAGAATTAACAAATAAAAATGCCTGTGTTAATAACAATAACAACAACACTGATAAGAACAACTCTGCCTCCATGTCATTCCGAGGCAAAGAAAGATGTTCCAGTATGTCGAAACTAATGGGAGATCAACATACAGCTCAAACCGATCGAATGTATGATTTAACGCGCACGACCTCTTTTCGAGTAGAACAAAAACCTCAAAGAGTATTTCGACCCTCCGATCTAGTAATAGGAGAGCTATTGGGTAAAGGTTTCTTTGGTCAAGTCTTCAAAGTAACACATCGAATTACCAAGGAAGTTATGGTGTTAAAGGAACTCCACCGTGTAGAAGAGACTGCCCAGTTGAATTTTCTTAAGGAAGTGGCCGTTCTCAAGTCATTGAATCATAAAAATGTATTAAAATTTATAGGTGTATTGTATAAAGAAAAACGTTTACACTTGGTCACCGAATATGTGGCTGGTGGCTCTTTGAAGGAACTGCTGCATGATTCTGGTTTACCCTTAACTTGGCCAGAGCGTATTTCATTTGCTAAGGACATAGCTTGTGGCATGTCATATTTACATTCGAAAAATATAATACATCGCGATTTAAACTCTCTAAATTGTTTGGTCAAAGAAGATAAGACTATAATTGTGGCGGACTTTGGTTTGGCCAGAATAATAAACACTTCTTTAAGTACCCGATATAGTGAGAAATGGAATTCTGCCGAAAGATCCAGTTCCCAGGAAGGTGGAGGCAGTGGTAATCACAATCAAACAGATTCCAGTAATAATAATGGTACTCTGGGACGTAGCAAAAGTAGACAGCGTAGACAACGTTATACAGTGGTGGGCAATCCCTATTGGATGGCTCCCGAAATGATGAAGGGTTTCATTTACGATGAAAAGGTTGATATATTTTCGTTTGGTATAGTGTTGTGTGAGGTAGGCTTTTAATTTTATAGGAAATCATTTAATATTATAATGTGATTTTTTAAACTTTTAGGTTATTGGTCGTGTTCAAGCCGACCCGGATTTTCTACCTCGTACTCATGATTTTGGTTTAAACCAAAAAGTATTTCGTGAAAAGTTTTGCCATCAATGTCCGGAAGCTTTTTATAAAATAGCATTTTTGTGCTGTGATTTAAATCCGGATAGAAGGTAACTAAGAAAAGAGGAAATTACTAATTTTTCTTTATCCGTAAATAATTTTTCAACAGCCTATTTAATATTTCAATAGAAATATATGTAGATACCATTTAATTGTAAAAAATTTAAGCGGATACTGTATAATACTCTTACAGAAAATTTAAGCGAATTCGGCATAATTTTCCTATAGAAAATTGAATCGGATTTCGAATAATTTTCCTACAGAAAATTTAAGCGAATTTTGCACAATTTTACTATATTAAATTTAAGCAGATACTGTATAAATTTCCTATATAAAATTTATGCCTATTCAGCATAGTTTTTCTAAAGAAAATTTAAGCGGACTCTGATTAATTTTCCTATAAAAAAAAAAAAAAAAAAAAAATAAGCGGATTCCGTATAATTTCCCTAAATACTCCCATTTTTAAATGTACTATATGTAATTTAATTTATAATATTTACCAGACCCTCCTTTGAAATCTTGGAAGTTTGGCTAGACAGTTTACAAACTCATGTAGCTTCCAATCAAACAGTACCTCAGGAATTGCTGTACGACATTGAAAACTATCAGGGTGGCAGCATAAGTTCAACACCAATTGATATTTTAACACCCAAATCCAATTTAAGCCGTGATAACTTAGATGAAGTGGGTAATTCAAATCACTCTTTGACTCTGACCGATATTACCAACATTGAGGACAAGGAAGTAGCAAAAGACTCCGAAACAGTAGAACCTTACTCACTACCAGATGGTATACCGAAATCACCACATTTGGGTAAAGATTTTTCACCTTCAGGAGAGCGTATACACAATAGTATGCGTGCTAGACGTAGGCAAAGATTTTTACAAGCTCAGAATGCCAGCCATCAAAATGAAGATGATCGTACGGATCAAGTCTTGCAGGCAGTAAAGGATAGTCTGCAACATGATGCTGGCCGTACAAGTCGTCGTAAAGTGGATAGAGGTTTTGTCTTGGACATTAGTCGTAGTGGTGTCCTAAACATTAATAATGTAAGAGATCTTAATAATTTATCGGATTTCGATTCAAGTTGTGATACCAGCCTTAATTATCATGAAGTTAATACAATGGAAGAATGCAATACAAACGATTCTACCGTGAACGATACAGATATAAAGGATACGACTTTAAAAACCATACAAGAATCAGAAGATCATATTGATGCTGCAGGCACTAAAACCCCGGCAGAAAACAATTCAACGCCTTTTATAAAGGTTGTAGCACATGAAGAAGAAACCCAAGCCAGAGATTCTTTGCACAATGTTAAACGTAATCTTGCCGAAAAATCGTACAAAAGTGCCCTAGAAGACATACGCGCAAGACTGAATTTATGCAAAACAAAATTCGATACCATAGAAGAGGCCAATCGCAAAAACTACAATCAATCTCAGAACTCAATGAGATCATTTTTCAAAGTACAAAGCACCGATGATGTATATAAATTACCACCTGATGCCTACAAGATGTTTGATACTTTTAAATCTACCAATATCTCAGTAAACGATAAGGATGATGTGAAAAAAACTACCTATCGGGTCAATCAAACACCTGTATTTGGTCGAAAATCCCAAGCAACAGCTGAAGGAATTACAGAAGTCTATAAACCTCATTCAGATTCATTGGAAAACTTGGATAAGATCGGTTTGTCTGTGACTAATAAAACGGATAAGAAAGATTTTAGTCCACCTAAACGGGCTAAACTGCCAAAGGAAAGGACTTTTAAGAGTTACATAACTTCATTGGAAGTAACACCTACAGAAAGTGGGGTGGAAACATTGCCACCTAAGAAGGAGAATAGCAACAGTAAATTGAAAGTAAGCGCTAATTTGTTGGGCATTAGAAAGTCACTAAATTTTAACTCACCCACCCGAAATGAAGACACAAAATCATTTAGTCGCCGCACCTTATCACCCACCAAATCGAGTGAAGCCAAACGGGTGGTTAAACAGGAAATACCAACAAGTAAGTAAAATTACTTTCCTTAATTATCATTTCTTAAATAACTTCTTGAGGACATCATAAAACAATTAAAAAAAAAAATTTTTTTTTTGAAACACCTAAATTTCGAGATATTGTGAAAACCCCGTTTTTACGATAGTTGCTGCGCTATAGATCTCACAGCTTCATAAATTTTAACTCAATTGAAGATTTTGAAATTGATTTTGAAAGCTGAAGCTTTTTAACTATATTACCACCTTTTATATACACTCAAATTAAATAATGAATTATTCGCCATATTTAAATTAATTTCCCTTTTCTTTTTCTGATGTAAGTTAGGTTAAGACTACACATATTTCTTTACAAATTTTTAAATGTTATTCTGTTTGGAATAATATGAGATATCTCTATATAGCATCGCTTAAAAACTCAAAAAGTTATTAAGAACTTTCTAAACTTTATTAAAAAATTATTCATATATTTTAAGACAAAATATTTTTGATATATTTTTTACTTGGGTTTTACTGTTTAAGGGTAAAATTAAAAATGTATGAAAAGTTTTAGTTAGTTATTACAGATAAAATCGAATAAGTTCTACATTTTTTGTTCAATTTAAAAATATTAAATTTGGTCATGTTCACAACAAAAATGCCATTAAAAATTATTGCATCATTGCATAGGTTTTTATAGAAAAATTTTTAATAAATCGCAGTTAAACATGAAAAATTGTGGAAAAATTTTTATAGAAGTTGTTTGAAAATTTGGTTTTAATACTTGGCTAAAACAAACCAAATGCATACGGTTAAAAAGCCTGTTTCCTCTACTTTCCAAAGAAGTTTAAAAAGGAAAAATAAACAAAAGAATAACAGAATTAGAATTACATTTGCATAAGAGCCTATCCAAAAACTCGAAATTTTGAGAGTGTATTGCAAATTTTTAAAACTGATTTATGATGTACTCAAGAAGACCTATAACCTGAACTACGTCATTGCTCGAGTGATTTTTCACTATAACAGCGTGTAATTTTTACATATTTCAATATTTGTTCTGTTCTAGTACTAGTCACATTTACAGGTTTTAGTCAGCAGAACAACAAAATATGAACTAATTTTGTATATGGGAATGCTTTACTGTAAATTTTGACTAAATCTGCAGATCTTCCTAGTACTGAAACTGAGAAATATTAAAAAATAATAATAAATATTTTTTAAAAACAAAACAATTTTGAGATACATTTTAAATTAATTAAGATTTTCTAGTGGTATCAATATTTTTTTATAATTTTGATCTTAACTAACGTATCAGTTTAAATATTAAACGTTTTTTATTTTTAATATTTGAAAATATTTACTACATTTTCAAAATTCTGTTTTAAAATGCAATCGAAATTTCAAAATGCAATTCCAGCTTCACGTATACGTAACCTTACAACTTCACCGCCAAAACCCTTGACCTCACCCTCATCCAACACAACCCGCCTGTCGATATTGAGTCCTGAAAAGATCCATCGCCTAAATGCCAAATTCAATGATCAGAAAAAATCAACAAAAACACCCACCGCATCTTCAAAAATAACTAGTGATATAAAAACCCTACAAAATTCCACTACAAATAATACAAGTCATTCCATTAAAGGGACAACAGAAAATGAACGATCAAAACGAAATGTAACATCAAGATCCCAATTTTATACTAGATATTAAGAATAAACAAAATTCATTCCCTCCCTTAAAAGAATCTCATTTTTGAAAAACTATTTAAATAATAAAAAACGAAAAAATAAAAGATAAAAAATACGAACGACTAACAAAAGATATATAAAACGATTTGAAAAATTTTGCTCAAAAAATAAATTCCAAAAATAATTAACTCAATATGTAAACCATTTGTATTATAATGTATAAAGCAACAATTCTTAATTAAGCGAAAGAAACAATTATACGTTTCAAGTGCCTGAGATATATACCATTTAGCAATAAATCATACTAATGGACTCTTATTATTTATATATAAAAACTAAATAATATTTCTCACTCTACCCCCAGTAAGTCTAAGTAAACACAACAATTTTTCTTTCTGAAATTTTTTTATTTTTTCTTTTAAATTTGCATTTACGTTAATTGCCTTGATTTGCTTTTGTTTTGAGAAATGAAAAACAAAGCGAATTTCGAATTACAGGTAAATTTGTTCCCCTTTCATATTCTCTCTCGCTTCCTCTCAAACGAATTCAGAATTTCAGCAAGAAAAATTGCCTTGTGTGAACTCAGACTAATAAAAAAAAATATATATATATTTTTATACGATGTTGTAGTGCCATTGTTTTAAAGCTTAATAATTAAGTAAAATTTGTAGAACATAAACATTTTAATTTATATTTTCTTCTTAAGTTAAAACCAAGATATTTAACAGTATTTTCTTAATTTACATTTTCCATTAACTTTTTTTCATATTTTCTCAATTTAAGGATTTATTGTCCTAATCTTTTGTATAAAGAAAAAAAATAATATTTTTTTGTTTTAATAATAATTAAAATTAATAATTTTTGCTCAATTTTTGAAAGACAACCACAAGAAAGATTGAAAAAAGACAAATTTTTATTTTACTACTTAATATACTTTTTGTTTTGAGCTAATTCATTTTTACGTTTTTTTAAGTGTCTAAATATGTAGTAAGTGTAAGTTGAAGAAAAACTAATTCTTAATTAATTGTTATCTTGTGTTTTAAGACTCGTTTGAAAATTAAGAAAATGTTTAAAATATTTATAAAAAATAACACTTGTATTTTTATGCAGACAAACTTTTTTATACATATACAGTTACATTAATTTGTTTTTAAGTTATGACAAAATATAAAAACAAACAAAAAATTGCGTAATAAAACTAAAAAATAAAAATTGTTCTTGGAAAAACAACAAACAGATGAAAAGTTTTATTGAAAAGGGGGAAAAACTTTAGTTCACAAAAGTTTAATCATGAGGGTTTTATAATTTATGTTTTTCGCAATTTTTAAGTTTCAAAATTTTATTTATTTATTTACTTCATAAAATTTTTGTTTTGAGGTATTTTCGAACAGAATCTATCAAGTACATATATATGTGATGGAAATATTTTAGATGTATTTATTATTTTTGTTTTACATTTTCTTTATAATATTATTTTCTAATTTTGTATCTAATTTTATCACTTCCCAACCAAAAAAAAAAAAAAAACACCATTATGAAAACGCTCTGATAGCGCTCTTCATGTTAGTAACAGCGTAATTATAGCGTTCTTATATACAGCGTTGTAATGGATATCAATCGTTTTCAAATCGAACGGTTTTAAAAGTACTGATGAATTTTGATTCACTTTAAGAAAAAAATTTTTATTTTTCCTTTATAAGATACAGCACTATTGAAAACCAATGAAATAATTTTCGTGAAACACTTAAAACTTTATCATAAAATCTGATAAAAAGTGAATTTACTGTATATTTCAGCAATACAGAAGTGACTCCCACATAAACTTCTAGTTGTATTCTATAGTACTGGATTTACAAGTAAAAAGAAGCCAAGTAAAATTTGCACATTTTAATGTCTCAATTTTGGCTCTCTTTACTAGATTTTGGGTGCGAATGCATATCCAGTAAAAGTTTTTACTAGACAGTATAAATTTTTGGGTAAACGAACATAACTAATGTTGTTAAATAATCTGAATTGGTTCTGTTTATACCACTTATAAAACTAATGACTTCAGGACAAGTTATAACAGTTTTCGATATCTGGGGCTTTATAAAAACTGATTTCAACAGACAGAAGAAGAATCTTTATATCGACTTCCCTATCAATAAGGATCCAGAAAATATATACTTTCATGGGGTCTTAGATGAATATTGTGGAAATTACAAACGGAATGATAATATTTTTTAGGAATTGCTAATAAAAATCAAGTTATTACACCCTTCACAACATGTATAAATGGTATATATAAGTTTGTCATTCCATTTGTAATTTCTATAATATTCATCTAAGACCCCAAAAAAGCATATATTTTCTGGATCCTTATTGATAGGGAAGTCGATATAATGATGTCCACCTCGCCAAAAAACCGAAAAGGCCTCTAAAAACGTATTTCTTTTCGACTTTTCTAAGTCAGCGAATTTGTTTTGCACAGAAAATTCGGAATCTTTTTTTGGAATGTTTTTGCAGAAGAAATGAAAAAAAAAAAACGGTTCTTTATTAACTGAGATTCGGAATACGTTTTTGTACAAATTTGTTGTAAATGTTAAAAGAGCATCATAAGGAAAATAGTTTAAGATTAATGATAATAACTCAGTTAAAAATAAACATTAAATAAGTCTGAGAAGAAATTAAAAATTAACAATGATTTTCTTCAAAAATTACTAGATTTTGGGTACGCGATTAATGCCAGACCGAATTTTTAAAGTTATCGAAAACAAAAGTTCATCAACACATTATTAATAATGCTAAATTGGTTCATTAGTTTAAGTGTGTATATAGGAAAATGCTATAAAAATGGCATTAAACTACCAAAAGTACAATGAAAATAAATTTAATGTACATTTTATGTTTTTTGTTATTAATTTTTTAAGTGAAATCAATAAGTAATTTAAAAAATTAATTTGTAGCATTTTAATTGTTTTTAGCCCCATTTTTGGTGAAATAAAATTTATTTTGTGATTGAAATACTAATAAGCAGGGAAACCACAAAAATGCTCTAAAAAAGGGTTTTATGCGCATTAAATATGCAGTAAAACAACTAAAAATGTTTGTAATTTTTTAACAAAAATTATTTTTTTTTATAAAAACAAAGTGTTTTATTAATATTTTAATGTTTTTAAATATAAAAAAAACTTAAATTTATCAACTGTGTCGAAATTTAATTCCCTATTTTTTATTGTATCACATAAAAACGTTATCGTTTTTCCATTTGTTTATCCATCTAATTCCAGACATTATTATTAGTTCAGAAATTATCAAAATTATCGTATGCTTTCATTCAATAAATAAAAAATAGTGTTTAAACAATATTAACTGAAGCTATTCGGGCAAGTTTAAAAGCTAATACGTCCTCTATATTACATTCCAAAAATAGCTTTAATGAAGATCAATTAAAAATGGCTTAAATTAGATTAATTAATCAGTTTCTTAATCTTGTTGCTACAAGTCAAGATCCTCAGCGATAAAATGGTATCCATTAAAGTTAAATTTAAATACTAAATATATCAATTTGGATTTCTCATTTTTTTATAAAACCAAATTTGAAAAATATCCTATGAGGTTTAATAAAATCCTCAATATATGCTCGAAAAGGGTTAAATGAGCTTTAAAGATAACAAAATATGCATAAATATGTACTAAAAATTGCTAAATGCAAAAATATGCTATTAAGGGTAAAATATACAAAATATGCAAAAACATGAAATTGCATATTTGTGGATTCCTTGCGAAAAAACTAGTGCATAAAATTCAGGTTAAAAAAATTATACCAATAATTTTAAGGCACTCATTTTTTCGTGCGCACTCAATACTTCCATTTCTTTCAACTATTTAAAGAGAATTTTCAAAATTAAATAAGTTATGTTATTTTTATTGCATTTAGCAAGTTTTTACTATTTTTGCTTTCTTTATCCCTTTTTAAAAACCCGGTTTCGAATAAAACCAAAATTAAAAAAAAACCGAAACAGGCAGCGCTTGTAAAAAACCGGAAGCCGATTTTCGGTTTTGGATACTCTTCCAATTTTTATATTCTGGTTGCCGCATCCACCAACCACATGACATAATAATTATAATTAATAAATGGTTTGCAAGACAATGGATCTACGCTCCGGAACGATCACTCAGCAATAGCTGTATCAACCGGAAGTTTTTTCCCCAGGGAGAAATTTTCGATCACAGCAGAGCTCTTATATAAAAATCCGACCAGTAATGGTACAGAACAACAGTTTTGTAGCAACGAAAATTTATAAAATTACTAAACTTCAATTTGACAAAAAAAAAAAAAAAAAAAAATTTAAAACACGCTTTTTTATATTTATTCTTTCAGGAGTATCATTTATTTATTGTTAGAGAGATTCATTTTGAAAATGTTTCTAACTACAGGAAGTTTAAAATACATACAAACTTGTTTGTACATATATTTATTTTTTTTTAATTTTAGTTAAAAAAGGCACTTTTAATACAAATAAAGAAGTATATAAGCAAAAATAAAAAACAAAACACTAGCAACAAAAACAAAATAATAAGCTTAAATTACAAAAACTTTTTTAAAAACTTTTTCTTTTGTACTTATTTATACAACTGGACTAACAAAATTGACAATTGATTTTTTTAAATTCAATTTAAGTCAAAAGCTTAGTAAAATCTAAACATCACTTTTTCTATTAATATTTTAGAAATATTTTTTATTTTATGTTAAACCTTAAAATAGTCTTGCCTTCCTTATACTTGTCACGAACAAGTAGCAACTCATCAAAGAACAATAAAACTAATGTCGAATGTGGGGCTATTCTCAAATAGTTGGCCCAAAATCCTTTGTACAAACCATAAATACCTTCGGTGCGTAATATTTTAAATAAACAATCAAGCCAACCTTTGTAATGACCACGTTCATCCCAACCCTGATTATAGAGTCTAGTCGAAATGACATCTGGTGGTGTGATGGCCACCGACATAATAGAACCAGCTATGAGACCAGAACAGAAGGAATTCAATGTGGGTTGAGTGACGAGGTCATAATCTTTGAGCAGGAATTTCGTTTTGCCAAAAGTGGCAATTTGAGCACCAGAACCGATGGCAGCACGTGGTATAGAAGACATTGAACCACGCCAGAGGCCGTAAATACCGTGTTTGATATAAATTTGTTTTAGAGCATCCATCATGCCGGTGTGGTGGTGCTGATAGCCGACAGCGATTCGTTTAGTGGCTTGGGATTGTAGTTGTGTTTTAACCTGGAATAAAAAAAAAAAAATATGTACAAGAATTACAACAAAATAATTAGATGTAATAACTTTAAAAATTATCATCCTAAGCACAAAAGAAATTTAAAATTTATTTTTGTTAAAATCATTTTTATTTTAAAATAGAAGTTATGTTTTAAGAAATATTATAAAACTTTCAATAGAAAAAATTGTAAGAGCAAAATACTCCTAAGCTTTCAAAATAATAAAAAGATTTTTCTTTTAATTTAAAACGAAATTAAAAAAAATTTAATTTAGAACATAATACAATTACTCAAGGTGGAATCGTTAGAGAGCTTGTTCTCAATTTTATTTATCCTGAAAAGTCAATATAAAACAAAAGAAAATGTAAGAAATTTAAAACAAAACTTCAAATACCAAATATATATATACTCTAATCCAATTTTTCTATTCTGATTGTCGCATCCACCAACCACATGACATAATAATTATAATTAATAAGTGGTTTGCAAGACAATGGATCTACGCTCCGAAACGATCACTCAGCAACAGCTGTATCAACCGGAAGTTTTTTCCCCAGGGAGGAATTTTCGATCACAGCAGAGCTCTTATATCAAAATCCGACCAGTAATATATATATATATATATATATATATATATATATATATATATTTTCTTTTTTTTTTTGTATATTTAGTACATAGAAATTTCTTGAAAAAAGAATTTGTAAAAATTGTCAAACTGATTAAAAACAAAGAATTAAAAATTATGAATGAAATCTATAATTGTTCATAAATTGTATTTGTTTAAAAATTTTATTTTTTGAATTAGAAAGTGTTTGTGTGTGAAACTTTTATTTAAATCAAAAATTTGTGAAAATATTTTAGGAAACGAAAAACAGGTTAAAAGGAAAAACACAATAAAATGATATGGGAACAATGTTTAAACTTATTATGTTTTCCAAAAAACAAGTAAAAAACTAATGTGTGTGAACATAATATAAGAAGCATTTTAAATTATTTTTTATACATTTTCATACGTATTTTTCTTTTTCTTTAGTTTTCATATTTCAGTTTTTTGACTTAACAAGAATTTAAATTGAAAACTCTATCTAGTGATCCTACCTTCTGTCATTATATTATGGTTTGGAAAATATTTTATGATAAGAAATTGAAAATAATAGCCGTCTTTATGGGTTTAAATATTTGTTGTTATATTTTTTCATTTAAAAATATCAAAATTGTGGGAGGGGTTGAGGTTAAATTTCTTCTGGGGTAGACTTAGTCCCTCCCCAGACCGGTCTTCCTATGCTAATGTATACTAAAACTTAAAAAAAAACAATAATATATTTTTAGAATTTTTTAAAATTTTTTTTATTATTCTTCAGTAACAAAAAGGACCAATGGGCCATATTATTACAACAAACACTTATAAATTTGTACTAAAAAATGCCTAAAATTTCTGTATAAAAATAAATAATACAAAAATTTACTGCTAAAAATTTAGAAATTTTCATATTAAAATTTTAGTACAAAAAATTTTTACTTTCTTGTACTAGAATTTTAAAAAATTTCTTGTACTAAAAATTTTAAAAATAACAATGAAAGTTAAAAAAATTCTTGTATTAAAAAATTTGCAGTACTTAAAATTTTAGTATGTTCTATAAGAGAAAAAAATGTTACTACTGTTTTTGTACTAAAAATACATAAAAGCATGAAAAAGTACGACAGTTGTGAATAACCCCTCATAATTTAGTGTGCTATTTTGAATTTAAATCAGCTGATGTAAAGCAATTATAAAAATAAATATTTTCTTTCATTCATTCACTTTTTGTTTGAAAAGCAACAATAATATTTTTAAACCACTGTAAAATTTTATAACATTATGACTATATGACATGAATCCCCTAATTATGTCACAATGTAATAAAAATGTGGCCTCGTATATCCATCTAATTTAAATTTTTTTCTTGTACGTACCGCGCGAAGCAGTCAAATTGTTTATTTACACTTCTTCATTTACTCATTTTTTCTTCATTAAATTTTGACATTTTGTTCGGTGGTTTTACATTAATCGTTGTTTTTGTAGATGTGCGGTCACTTTATAATTATATTATGTATTATAACCATTATCAATCAAAAAACCAGTTTTGAATTTTTTGGTTGTTTAGCCCTTTTGGATTTCAGGTGACGATATGCAAATTAGAATTAGAATAAAATTAAAAACATTTTATACTAAAAATTTGTTGCACTAAAAATTTAACAAATGTTAGTACTGAAAATGATATATAAAATTAAAAAATATATACTTAACATTCTATAAAAATAAGTCTTAAAAAATTAAAAAAAAAAAACATTATTTTTTCGAATTTTTAAACTTTTTCTAAGATGTTTCCCGTTGAAATTTTAAATTTCTTTTAAGTTTTAGATTACTTAGCCTTAAGTTTGTCATTTTATACGAAAGTCTTGAAATATATATCCAGGGCCTCAAATTAAAATAATATTCGTGATTGTTACGATTAAAAATAATTTTTGATAATATGTGTCTGCCTGTCCGCCTGTATGTTGATATGAATTTTTTGAAGTCCATAGTCCAATAACTACATTTCTCTTTCAACATATTTGTGGCATATAGTCTCGAAAATCTTTGAATTGATATTTAGCGAAATCTGTTTAGGAATAGCGGAGTTGTAAACGATTTACTAGAACAGCCACAAAAATTTTTCCAATTTTCTGTACCCAAATTTAATATTTTATATTTCACATATAATAATATATAAATGTTTTCCTATTGGAAAGTTGTGAGATTAATCAGTATAGAGAAAGTGTTCTAGACTGAAAACCATTAAGCCTGAATTCGTATCCCCGGGACTCCTTGTAAATTTTTGTTTTTCCTAAAAAATATTAACATTTTCATTATTAAAAAAATAATGATAATTCGACAATAATTTCGTAGACTTTAAGTCCTGAGTTCGTCCCTTGGCCAAGAATAAATATGTTTTTAATTAATTTAAAATTGTCCTTTGAAATTTATTAAATAAAAATTACATTTTTATTCGCCAGGAATCGAACCCATACGAACAATTTAAAACTCCTAGCTTGCATTTTTAAATTCAGAATTCAAAAAATAGTTTTACTTTAATTTGTGTAAAAAAAAGTAATAATAATTTTTTAACATTGCTGAATTTTAAATGTATTCAACATATTGTGTTCTAAATTGATTTTTATACTGTTCACATATATAAGGTGTGCATGTTTTTCAACAAAATTTCTATGAGTATAGATAGTCTAATGGAAGTGTTCTAGATTACAAAGCCATGGTTTGTATCTACTTGAATTTTGTTTTAATATGGGCTTGTTTTTGTGAAGAAATAAGTATGACACAGATGGTCTGAGCCATAGATTAACATAGATATGAAGTTCCTAAGTCTAAGAATGCATTAGAAAAATATTTCATTGAAAACAAAAACAATTGTAGTACGCGTTATTTTTTGAATATATTTTTTCAATTAAGATTAAAGCAAAAATTATGATGAGATAATGCGAATGTATATATATATATATATATATATATATATATATATATATATATATATGAAATATAGAATTTGTGTAGGGTATAGGAGATTCGACCTAGCTGAATATAACATTTCCGCTTGTTATATATTAGAGCTGTTCCAGCACTAGTCAGATTGAAAGTTTTTAGTCAGAATTTACAGAAAAGTGTTTCCGTACTCAGAACTTTCTTGTATTTTATTGTTTTCTGACAACGTCTGACTAAAACCTGTACATTTGATATGTAATGGAACAGAGCTATTCTAAATCTTTATTTACTTCTTCAAATTTCTAAAATTGTTATTGCCAAAAAATTCAATAACTTTTTCTGTTTTCAAATTTTTTGAAATCTTTTAAATATTCCTTGAGACATTCCTTTTGTTATAAATAATAGTTGTTTATCAAAATTTTCTTCATAATTGTTCTCGAAATATAAATAGCTTCAAATATAATAAAGATCATATATGATTTATAACAGTAAACAAACAAAATAAAGTATTTTTTTATTTGCCCATATAATTATGGACAATTTGGCTAATTTATGATTATCTAAGAACAAGAAAATCTCTGAACTAAATTTTAGCAACTGTAAAATAATAATAATAATACAAAAAAAAAAAAATAATAATAATAATAATCTTATGTTATTATCAAATAAATTATTATTCTATCTATTAAAACAAAGCTTTCTTATGTTTGCTTGATAGTGGGTGATAGTGTCGCGTCTTATATTATCTTGAGTAATTGCCATCATCATTATGTGAGTATGGGTATGTGTGTAATAAATTAACTTAAACAAATTTGATTTGATAACAATGTATTGGTGTCTTTTCTTTTCCATAAACTGATTTTAAAGGTAATATAAAGAAACTTAACTTACCATAAAAAAAGGACTAGAGAAATAGGAACCAATAGCACCACCGGCAGCACCCCAAAATATTCCCTTAACGAAAGAAATATCACCATTCTTTTTGTGCATCCAACCTTTGTTTAAAGCCATTTTGTAAATGCTCAAACTATTAAAAACACACACAAATTATTACAAAAAATATAAATTTTTTAACTTGAATATTAACCGAAACGAATTTATGATAAACTGAAAATATAAAGCCGGTGTTAAACCCTTTTGCAAACCCGTCCAGCCATCATTTTTAGCCACAGTTACAAAAGCATTGAATATACCTCGATAGGGCTCCACGTAAGTACCACGGGCTGCTAATTCACCTTGTAATTGTATGCGGGTTTTGACGACCTTGTTATGGGGTATACAAATATTTAATTTCATTCTTCCTTTAATTTATGTTTTCTTCATACAACTTACTTCTATGGGATTGGTGAAAAATGTTGCTCCCGTTGATGCTAAACCACCCAATACAAAATCGCTTGGATCCATAATGAAAGAAGAAAAATCTACACTTTTAATTTAGTGGACAATGCGACAAGTAGAACCGATAATGATCTATCATTTAATGTTCATCGTTGTTTGAAAGATTTCAGCTTTTCGGCCACAAATTTGTATAGATTTCTGGTGAAATAACAGACTGTCTAAAATTTTTCCATTTAAGCACCAGCTGACTGCCAAACGGATGTATTTTATTAACATATGTTGTTATAAATGATGCCAATCTTTTGTGGTTGCTGTTTAGAAATTGTGGTAACATTGGTTAAATTAAAAAATGACCTTGAATACAATGTTGCTTTTTGAAAACATACAAAATTGCACAAAATTTATTAAATTGTTTTAAATGAAATGAAATGGTTTAATTAAGAAGTGAAGATTAATTAGCGTTTAATATTTATTGCTGTTTGAAATATAAAGGTTTTTAAATTACTAACCAGCAGATTGCCAGACCTGAATTTTTATTAGCATATGCTGCAAAGTGATGCCAGACTTTTCTTACTAGTATGGGGAAATTTTGTGGAATATAAACTATGGCCTTTAAAAACGTTACTCTTTAAAAATTTTAATACGAATAAAACTTCATACAATTTTTCCGAAATAATTAAAGTTTATTATGAAGAAGTTAATAAATTACCTTTATTAGAATTTATTGTTATTTTTATTGCAAAAATTGCATAGGTATCCGAAAGAATTATTTATTATTTAAAAAGCATTAAAAATTAGCTGATTGTAAGACAAATGTTTCCTTTATTCGAGGTCTAGTTACGCCATTGATTTGTTCGTATATTAAAAAAAAAAAAAAATTGTGTGCGCATATGTATTCGAAGAGTGTGGATCAAATTTGTTAATGTTTTGTTCTTGTTCGCACAATGTTGTCTGCAATCAAACGTCATTTTTTTTACAGAAGAAGGGCGCTGTATCGAAGTGGCACTGATGTCAAACAAATAATTATGATATGTCCTAACATGGACTACCGTGCGTTGTTTTGTTCATGTGCGAACAAAAAAGAACTAGTGTGGACCAAGCGCTACATACATGTTTAAAAGTGATGCCAGTCTTTTCTGATTATAGTGTGATTTTGGATGTTAGTAGTGAAAACAGTGAAGAAACTCCGTTACTTTTAAAATATTTAAATGATGTCAATATATCAATAAATTTATTAAAATGAAAATTAACCCCCGTACTCACAAACCAATTTTAAATTCAAAATACATTTAAGAACAAGATTTGTATGAAAATTTTCAAAAAGGCATTTTAAATTTAAAAGTTGTTTGTGAATACGGGGATAAAAATTTGTAATATTGAGTACATCTTAAAAAATATTTCAAGTTTAATGATCTGTATTCGTTAAATGAAATAAGCATTACCAAAATTAATATATACGTTAGCGTGCTTGATATTTGTGTCATTTATTTTGAAAGTGGTTTATTTTATTTTGAAATTCTGATGCTCATTTCTTTGATTTTTGCAATATTTGACAACTTCTATATTATTAGTTTCATATAAGTAAAATTACACACTTTGAGCGTGTGTCAAAAGGTAGCAAACATAGAATACAACTAGAAGTTTATGTGAGAGGCAGTTCTAACTAAATTTTCAAAACATTTAGGTTTTCGTCTCCCACATAAACTTCTAGTTGTATTCTATGGTAGAATATTTCTCTGGTAAAATAAAATTTTATAATTTTGGTGTGCCAAATGAAAACTTTTTTCTTTGAGAAATTTTAACAATTGTTTAAACAAAAATATACATATAATTCTACATAATTTAATATTTTTTTGAAATATTTTTTATTTTCAATAAAGAAAATAACAATTTAATAAAAAACATTGAAATGCACAAACAGTCTAAAAATATTTTATTATTGAATCTTTTATTATTTATTTTATGATTGTCAAAATTTTCTGCTCATTTGTCATAAATTTGTGTAGCCCTATTGGCTAAGGAAATTTTCTTCACCTCAAAAATTTACTAACGAGCATACATAAAATATACATACGATATTTCTAATTATACCTTAAGACGTTTATTGATTTTTAAACATGTTTAACCACAATCAAATTACTATATTTTGTATGAATTATTACATGTATGTAATAAATACTTATAAACATATAGTGCGTAGTTTTACGCATTTTCAGTAATTTACCATGAAAACTTATTTATTTCATAATAGTAATTTTTACATGCATTTTTTAGAGTGTAATTCCAAGCAAATATATAGAAGGTGACAATACAAAAAAACAATACGGCGAATTATTAATTTTTTATACTCGGAGTTTGACACTTTGAAGTGATATCCTATACGGACTTGATTTGATATAGTCTAAGAGCAACATATTATGTTTGGAACATATCATCACACCTAAAAATAGATATGATTATAAAAATAATAATTGTTATGATTATGATGATTATTGTGTCTGATTTTATAGTTCGTTTTTACATGTTATGGTTCGAGTTTTTTATATTATTAAATCATCTTGCTACATTATCCCATTTTATCAGATTATGATTTTATTTTATTATATTATTATTCTCCCTTGTCATCTTATTATCACTTATTATCATATTACTATTAAATCTTATTATATTATCTCATTCTATCATATTATGATTCCATTTTATCATATTATTATCCCATCTTATTAGATTATTATTCAATGTTATCACAGTATGATTCCATTTTATTCTATTATTATTCGATTTTATCATATAATAAAAAAAATGTTTATTGACTCCATTACATTTGCTTCAAAATAATAGATAAAAGTATTTAGTAATCATAAGCAATTATTTACATATTATTTGTACATTAATTAATTTTATTTATTTGTATCATCATATGTTTGTAACATAATACAATATATTCTATATTAACTAAATCCTTTAATAGTAGTTAATCAACATTTTATATTGCTTGAATTACACCAAATATAACAAAACCTTGTATACTTATATTAATTTATGTATAAACTAAATGAGAATTATAATTAAGGTAGAAAATAAACGTTAAAAACAAAATATATTTTTCAACCATATTAGTAAAAAAATAACATATTTATTTGCAATATTTTATTTTTATGGGAATAATAATAATATTAATATGATTTGAAAACAAAATATCATTTAAGAACAAGGAAAATTTGATTGATATTATTTAATATTAATATTTTTTTGTTTTGTTTCTGGTAAAAATATTCAAAAACATAGAATTTTTGTAGTCAACTATATTAAAATTTTTATTGAATGTAAACACTGAATGATAAAACTGAAACTAAAATATTGTTATCATGAACACAGTATTATAAAAATTAATGAAAGTTAATGAAAATGAGAACATAATATTGTTGTAGTGACAATGTTGTAACCATGTTTATTTTCTGCGTTAGGACTAAGGCCTTGTGTTCAAGTACGTTAATAAAGTATTTCGGCTTTGAATATATCCTTTTGAAGAATGTTCAAAGCTTCCAAAATACAGTTTTAAGACCTCTACAGGCTGCTTTCAAATCACATCTAATACATGATACCCCCCGCCCCAACTATTTACATCGATCGGCCAACCCTACTATATCTGCAGTTTATAAACTTATTCGAAAAATAGTTTTTTATTTTCTTTTAACTTAGCCATTTATGGACCAATTTTGTTGAATTTTAATAATTCTTAGGACCTTAGCTGATGATGTTTCACATCCTTGACACCTTTGGTAAAAAGTATAAAAGGTATATAATCCCCATACACCAAAACAATTCATGGGTAGAAGTTCCAATAAAATTATCGAGTGAAAGGATGTTTTGCAGCCATTAGCAGTTACAATACATTCATTCCCTCTTCAATTGTATATGATTTCTCGGAAAATTTCCAATGAATTGTAAAACAAGGAAGAACTATTTATAGCCATAACAATTCATGGTTACGCCTTTTTATTAACAATATTATTATTAACAAATAAATAAACAATATTGTGTGTTTTGGTGTTCAAAAAAATAACAAAGAAAATAAACAAAGATGTTAAAGATTCTTCTTTGAAGATTGCACCAAGAAATGTATAAATAATTGTTATGAAAAATGAAATGGTACGTGTCTGATTGTTTTTGCACGTTGATTTATTTTTTTTTTTTTGTTTAAAGGTAAATATGTACATAAATAGCGGATAATAAGCATGTTTCACCACTTAAACGAATGAATATGTTATGTCTAGGTGATAAGTACAGTTACACAAAAAATTCAATGTGAAATTTTAAGTATATAAATGATATATAAATAAAAAAATACTTCATTAATTAAATAACAAAATTGATTATGAAAATCTATCTGGAATTGTAGTTGAATTTGAATCATAACACAAAAAACTGAATACATATCCTTTAACGTTTAATTCCAAGCTTAATTTCTTCAACTACACTGGTGCATATTCCTATAAACGCATTTAAAATTTTTGTTTTTCTTTGAGGTATATTCGTTTCTCTTAACCAAAAACAATGTTGTGTTGTTACAATAACTCGCGATATAAAGGTACTTTTTTATGTAAGAAATATTTGTTGCTTTTGTTGTTTTTTTTAATTTAGCAATAAGAACATGTTGGTGATCATTTCAGTGGAATATTCCTATAAACGCAGTCGAGAAAAATTTGTCTAAGAAGTTATTGCAAAAAAAAATATTAGTTGCTTGTTTTACTTACCTAGTGTCTACATTAGGTAAATTTATATCAAAACAAACGTCAAAATCAGTGCGAATATATACAAGGTAACCTTAGTCAAACAGCTGATTATTATGTTGGTTGTTACAGTTGTTAAACTGCATATATAAAAAACAATAATGAATACGCCATATTGTTGTTTTTGTGCAACTGTTGCCACCTCACACAAATTCGCGTTAAGTTTGACGTTTCTCTTGATAAAAAATCTCTAATGTAGACACTATGTTAAGGAAAGTTTCTAATGAAAACATCTCTGTTTACTGAAAATATTTTTGTTTTAATTGAGAAATTTCATCAGCTTAAAGGATGCCCAAAGGAACTTTTCTTAAAGATCAGGAAAAAATTCAAATTCGATTTTTTCGTGATCAAGGCTGTTCTAGCAGATAAATTGGACGAAAAATTAACCATTCTGAAGGAGTTATTCGAGGCTTTCTTAAGAAAGGGCAGAAATATGGAGGGCGAAAATCAACAAAAGGTAATCAAAAATTAACAAAAAGGCAAATTAATAAAATAAAAGAGGAAGAAATAAATTAAATGCTACACAAATCACTTCAAAACATGTTGCACGTATTTTGCGAATAGATGTTGACATAAAATGGAAAAAATCAAAATGTAAGCCAATCTTAAAACAGCATCATAAGGAAAATCGTTTAAAATTTAAGCGCAAATAAAATACATGAAATGGACAGACGAGTTGAATAAAGTAATCTTTTCTGATGAAAAGAAATTCAAAATGAACGGTCCCGATTCATATTCTTACTATTGGCATGATTTGAGATCGAACGAAATTCGTATGTCGAAACGCAATTTCGGTGGAGCCAGTGTTATGGTTTGGGCGGCATTTTCTGCTGCAGGAAAATCAAAAATACGTTTTGTTCCAACTAAAATGAACAGTGCAATTTATAATGAACTGTTGGAAGACGCTTATGGAAAATGGATGAGGATTGTGTATTCCAACAGGATAACGCTGCAATCCATATCTTGAACCAACCTAAATCGTGGTTTAATGAACATAGTATTCCTGTATTGGACTGACCGGTTTGCAGTCCGGAATTAAAACCAGTGAATCTGTGGGGGTACATGGCCCGTAAAGAAAACAACAAAAACGGAGTTAAAACTAAAAATTAAGCAAGCATGGGAAGAAATTGACAGTTATTTTCTTAAAAAATTAGTCGAATCAATGCCAGGCCGAATTTTTGAAGTTATCTAAAAGAAACAAAATCAACACATTATTAATAATGCTAAATTGGTTCATTAGTTTAAATGCGTATATATAGGAAAATGCCATAAAAAATTACATTAAACTACTAAAATTACATTGAAAAGAATTTAATGTACATTTTAAGTTTTTTTTTTTTTCAAAAAAGTCAATAAATAATTTAAAAAATTAATTTGTAGCACCATAATTATTTTTTAGCCTCATTTTTGATAAATTGATTAAAAAAATTGGTATGCGTTTATAGGAATATGCACCAGTGTAGTTTATTAAAAGTATTTCGAAATATTTGTAACCAAAACAAATACATAAGTCATCATTGTTCATTGTCAAAATTGTACAGTCGTGTTCCTATGGTAACTGATTAACTCCATTTTATACAAGGAGACAGAAATGAAAAAGTAAAGGTGGCAAGATCCAATTATAGAATAAGTCCAGTTTTGCTCTACGATATTTTGACAGAGTGTCTAATAACTCCTTGAATGTAGAATGACACATTTTTTGGTGTTCGTATCTGTTAGAGTACCAAGAGTGACTTCAGTCTTAACCATAAAAAAACTGATCTCGTTCTTTTTCAAGTAGATACAAAATTTTATATTTGTCACTACCGTAGCTGAACTAGGTAGAGCCCACGCTATCTAATAGTATGAAGTTATTTGCTAATACACTTGACTCAAAACTCCCCCTTATTCAGAACTTTAAAGGAATTGCTTTATAACATCATAGGGAAAACTTGGGTCATCAAACCGAAGATCTTCTAGTGACTCTTTAACGTGAGCGATTGTTTATTGGAGAGATATAAAAAGATACATATGAATCAACACTTCATGGAATCATTAAAAATGTCCTACGAAGTATGCCGCTTATGATTACCATGGTGTTGTCTGCCAGTGAATCTTCTAAGTTGCCATGAAATTGATGACTAAAGTTTTTATAAAAATACGGTTGTTTAAGGTTAGGGATTTCTGACAATATGTGCGAAGCTATTCGAATATGTACCCTTAAATTAAAAATTAATTTTGGTTTTGTGTTAATGGTTTTGTTAAAACATATATATAATTATTAAACAATTTTAAACACATGCACAGTGGGGCAGAATCGAAATTTTTTGGAAATAAATCTGTAACTTCTGATCGGCTGGTTGGATTTTCATGAAATTTGGTATAGGCGTAGCGGAGGAGTGTACAATGTTAATTTTGGAAGGGGGGGGGGGAACAACAAACCCCTCAGGGGCGGAGCTAAGGGGGCTCAAAGTTAGGTACCTCTGACATAAAAAATTTTTAATCGCTTGCCAAATTTTATGTTTCTCGTCCGATTTCAAATATTTTTATATATTGTTGTAGGCCCTGATAAGACCTATAAAAGACATCCTGTCCTATTTATCTCTTATAGTTTTCAAGTTATTTGCGTTTGAATTTTTAAGCACCATAATTTTTTATGTTCTTGGTCCAGTTTTTTTTCATATATATCCTAGTATTTCCGACCGATTTTATTAGTTTTTTTCCATATCTTATTTATTTATTTATTTATTGATATTATATGTTGCTGTTAGGTATCACCGGAAAGGATTCCTGTACATTGCCACTAGATCATAAATATATAAATTTTTAACCACCACGAATAGATAAATACACGCAAATAACTTGAAAACTATAAGAGATGAATAGGACATGAAAGCATGTTTTTTATAGGTCTTATCAGGGCCTACAACAATATATAAAAATATTTGAAATCGGACGAGAAACAAAAATTTGGCAAGCGATTAAAAATTTTTTATGTCAGAGGTACCTAACTTTGAGCCCCCTTAACTCCGCCCCTGAGAGGTTTGTTGTGCCCCCTTCCAAACCAAATTTCATGAAAATCCAACCAGCCGATCAGAAGTTACAGATTTATTTCCAAAAAATTTCGATTCTGCCCCGCTGTGACATGTTAGTCCTTAGTTTTTCTGGCTGATTGGCGGCGTTCTTTCTAATTTTGAAAGTTTTAGCATTCTCGTCTTAAATTTAGATGTCAAGTTATTAAGCTTCTTTATCTTCGAAATGGAAATTTGGTTCGGTTCAATACTCGTACCGTTTTTACTTGAAGGTTATAATGTTTGTGCATAATTTTTCGGAATGCCTGGCGTCGGGAAATTTAATTGTAGAAAGTATTTTATAACTTTAAAAACAGTGTTTCATATACAATTTCGATTTATTTTTGAAAAGTCTGTTTGGTTAGATGCGATTATTATCTTTAGCTGGAAAACCCTCTACTGGACGCTACAAAAAGTTGTTTTTTTACTAATAACTATCATTTATGGATCGATTTTGAAGATTATATAAATATCAAAATTAAGTTATTTGCGGTCTTAAGAAAGTTGATTGTTATTTCGACTACACCTAGAAGCAGAATTAAAATGTTTTAAAAATTATTTTAGTAAACAAAATTTAAAAATGTACGTCTACTTTCTCTAGTAACTGTCACTTTATTTTGTAAATGTGTATGCAATTGTTTCGATCATTTCTTGTTGAGTTTTTTTTTTTGTGGCAATTGATGATGACATGTGAGAATACTTTTACTTTTTATGATTGTTGTAGTTGTTATTATCGTCGTTGTAGTTGTTATTATCGTCTTTGTTGTTATGTTTAAAATGTTTTTATTAGTTTCTTTGTTTGTTTATTTATTTTTTTTTTTAAGTTTTAAAAATCTATAAAATATTTAATACAATTTTAGTTGCATAAATTCTTAGGAATTTTTTATAGTGCTTCTTTATTTTAATTTTATCTAAAATAATCATTGGTTTTAATGACTGTGAACTTCCTAAAATAACGAAACAAAGTCGACAATTAAAGATTGTATGCGATTATAAGTGTATATTTCAGAGATGCACAATTTGGTACAATTCTGTTTTCCTGTTGCAAAAAGGAAAAACTTAGTTTTCGCGAGTTACTAACTTGCAAATAAAATATTAACTCACCGTTTATACGGCAAAATTTTCATATCGCAATATTTTTAATTGCGAGTAAAAGGTGCATATAAACGCTATATATAATAATTTATTAAGTAAGTCAATAAAATTAGTTAAGTTGTATTTGATTTGGAGAATGAAAATTTTAGTTAAATATAGTTATATATAGATAATCTTGTACAAAAATGCTTAAATGAATGATTGTGTAGAAATAAAATATTAAAAGTAAATAGGAAATTATTTTCTTCTTTGTATTAAAATTTTACATTTTTAGTTTTCATTTGTAAGATTAATGTGCTATTTTCTTTAAATCAGTATTAAAATTGTTAATGTAATTATTTTAAAAAAGCTGAAATTACATTACAATTTGTAATTCCCATCTCTGATATGTAATAAAAACCATTACAAATGCTAAGATAATTGTGGCAAACACGTTTCAATTGTCTTTATGAGATTTTATTTGACAAAAGACAAAAATAATAATAAAATTTTTAGTTTTTTTTAGTGTTTCCTTACTGGCTAAATTTGCAAATAATAAAAAACCATAAGAAATTAACTTGTACTATTATTTATAAGATCTACCGCAAAATCTACACATACATATGGATAGACAAACAAACTAATATATTTATTTTAGTGCAGCAAAAACTACATATTCCAAATGACCCATTGTGAGTTCAAAATTATGTTTTTTCTTTTTATTTTTTTTAATGTAATCGTAATCGTAATAGTAATCAACTTAAATTTAACTTAATTAGTTTTAACAAATGTTAGTTGAACTTTTTGTTATACCCAGCAAACACAAAGTCATGTGTTTCGAAAAATTACTGCAATTCAAATTTGAAGGTAATTTCAAATCTTTGCGAATTTTGAAATAGAAACAATTCTAATTATTGAAAATGATATCCATTTCAAAGGTAATTTGTTTGAGATATTGTGTATTTTCGAATTATTGTAAATTTAAGATCAATTTTGTTTGCTGTGTTGTTATATTTCATTAAATATTATCAAACATATTTTAATGGTATACTAGATATGTTAAAACAAATGTAACAAAGGAAAAAGAAATTGTAAAACTGGGATATATTAAAAATAATAGATCTCTAAACAAAAATAAAATTTCCGGATACAATAGTTGATTGACTATTTATGTAGCTTTGATATACAGTATACCTTAGACCACTCATGAATACAGAATTTGTGATTTTGCTTGTTCCACCGGCAGTCTCTAATAAATGGGGCTAAAAAAAATTATGAGTCAATTGCTCATAAACCGGCCAGTCGACTCTGACTTTTGTTCTGAAAAAGGTCTTAAAAGTAAATAATATTTTTATTGCGCTATAACCCTCTAATTTAACATTTTGCGAAAAAACTGCAGTAATTTTTGTCATATAATTTTTTAGCCTACTACGACTTGTTGTGATGTTAGAAGCAATTAAAATAAAAATTTATACTTGGGGTTTTTTTTAAAGGTCCCGTTTTAATATAACGGTTCTTACTATTTTGTATTGTAAGATTTGTACTTTTTATAAATCAAAACATTTTGCCACATAGGCTTAATATTTAAGCATTGATGGACCAAAATTTGAATTTGAGGTATTTATTATATTAAATGTATGGTGTTGCATGAAATTCTTAATCATTACAGCGGGTATTTTTATATTTTTATGGGAATAAAATCAGTCACTTGAAATTTAGGTGTTGCCAATTAACCAAAAATTATAAAAGTTGAAATGTAAATATTTTTACACATAAAAGCCTTTTTTTATTTCTTGTATCTTAAAAATCAGTGATATATATTAGGAACAGATAATACTTTTCACAATAGCTTGCAAATAAATGAAAAACTTCATTTATATGAGTAAAATTCATAGAATATTGGAATTTAGTTTTGTTTCGATTCCATCTGAAATTTTTAATGCGTGTTGTTTTAGTAATCTTTCAACAAGAAACAAGTATGAAATTTATGTGATAACTTACCTCTATTAAGAATATATGACATTGTAAAGGTTAATTAAACGTAAACCATTTTATTTCGGTAACGGTTTGTTTTTCTCTTCTACATTTAGTTCTACTTCATCATACACTTCCTGTTTTAGTATTATTAATGTTTATATATCTTCCCAACCGATATCGGAAAATAAAAATTTCCATTACAAAAAAAAAAAAAAAAAAAAAAAATTAAAAGAATATTAAAATATTCTAATTGCAGCTTTGTAATGTCAGAAATTAAGGCGAATACTGAATATTGAAAATTTATGGAGAAAGTAGGTCGAATTCGGGTGACACTGGTCCAATCAGAAATAAATTTTTTAAAATGTTTTTTCCTTCACACTATTTTGTATTAAGTTATCTTTCAGAAAAAATAAATATGTACTGTATGTGTATGTTACTTAAAAAAATTTGTATATATCTGAAAAAGAATGTGACAACTTTCTGTTAAAAAAAAACGGTATATAACTTTTAATTCCCTAAAGATTTTTTAAAATTTCTTTCGCTACAGGGAAAAAAATTCCAAAAATAAAAATTGTAATTTTTGAAGACCAATATCTCGTAAACTAAAAGAATTCAGAATTCACTCATTAAAATCTGCTTACATATAACGAATCAGTATAGTTTTAAATATTTGTCATATCAGATTTGTCCAACTTTGAGACCCTGTGAACTTGCCCCCATTATGTCTATATAGTTAATGTTCAAAAATGGAACTAAACTTCCACTATCACTGTGGAAAATTTCATTGAAATCGGATTATTGAAAAATTTTCAACGATACTTGGATCATTATTAGTAAAGAGACACAGAAAATCCTTAATAACTACGGAATTTTTAACTACAGAAAATTTGTTGTGTTCAGTAATCGTATTTAATGGTTGCTAATCGGTAGTTAAAGTTAAATTTGGAATTGCATACAAAAATGTGTTATTTTTATAAGAAACCTGTTCACAGGGTGCGTTTTAGATATATTTTATCTTTCTTAATATTTATAAATTCCTAAAAGGGTAATCAAAAAAAAAAAAAAAAAAAAAAATATCTACGACTATATATATATACCATAATCTAAGAGTAACATATTATGATTGGAACATATGATCACAGCGAAAAATAGAAATGATTATAAGTAATAGTTACGATTCCATTTTGTCATATTGTGTCCGATTTAATGGTTTGTTTTTCATGTTATGATTCTAGATTTACAATTTTACTACATCATTATCCTATTTTATCAGATTATGATTTGATGTTATTATATTACTATTATTATTATTATCATTATTGTTATTATTATTATTATTATTATTATTATTCTATATTATTATAACACATTGTCATATTATGATTCCATTTTATCATATTATTATCCCATGTTACTATATAGTTATTTAATCTTACCATATTATTATATCAATTGGTCATATTATTCCATTTTATCGTATATTAGAATAAAACGTATTAATAAAAAATTATTTTTATAAATTTTTTATTGAAAATAATAGAAAAAAGTGTTCATTAGCCAAAAAAATAAAAAAATATAAATTTTTTATTAATTAAATATACTCATTTGTACCACCATATATAGTTCAAATGCAAGATATTTTTTTTTAATGAACCCTTCAACGAGTATAATCCAACATTATCTATTTATATTTATTAATATATAAACTAAATGAGAATTATAATGAAATTAGAAAACAAACATTAAAAAGAAAATATATTTCAAAACAAACAAGTATTAAATTTTTCCACTAAGTTTGTGAAAAGTATAATTATTATACTTATTTGAAATATTTTATTGTTATGGGAATAATAATATTAATATGCTTTAAAAACAAAATATGGTTTAAGAAAATACTGCAAATATTTAATAGTTGTAGAAGTAATGATATTTTTCATATTAATAAAATTTTGTTTATGGTAAAATTTTTTATTGAATGTAAACATTAAAAGACAAAATTTAAACAAAAACATTGTTATCATGAACACAGAAAATTAACAATGATAACATAATATTGTTGTAGTGATAATGCTGTAACCATGTTTTTTCTCTATGTGAATGTTACTCTTAAAATTACTACAAATACTCGTTCGTACATAAGTACATATATTTTTAAAACTATCCATAATATTTATACAGAATTATTTTCTTTACTTTATTTGTTTAACACTGACTTTGAGATTCTTTTCATATTAAAGTTGGTGATTGTACTCGTGAGTTACTTGAGCAATTATATTTTAGTTAAATTTTTTTTCTTAATTTGTTCCTTAATTCTGTTCGAAAATAAAAAAACCCATTTAACTTGATAATACTTGTCGTGCGGTTGTCAGACTATCATGTCAGTTGCTCTTTTTAAAAGTGTAATTATAGTGTTGTTGTCACTTATACATAAATAAATGTTTAAAAAGTTTCGCTAGACAAAAAAAAAAAAAAAAAAAAAAAAAAAACTCATAAATTGTTTATGTTACTAAAAAAACAACAACAAAAAAATATGACATTAAATAATTTAATATTGTTGCTAAGTAAGCGTGTGCGTGTAAGTAGGAAATTTCAGAATTTATCGAATTTAAAATCTTGAAATTTTAAATAAACTACAAATCATTTGTTTATTTGTGTTAAATTTTATAGTAAATTTTAAGTAGTTATATTAAGAGATCAATATAAGATTGATGCTGCAGGCATGTGTTAGAAATTAGTTACACCATTTCCAAAAATAATAAAAAAATTTAAATTATAAAAAACATACTCTTACCTCTGTGATATACGTAGGATATACCAGTGCCGTATAAAAACACTTTGATTTAAAACTCCATCTTTTACCGACTATTTTCTGAACAAAATATAATTCCAGCATCAAGAATATCCCACCAGTCTAATTCCAATTGGTAAAGGGAAGAGTAAAATTTATTTTTTCCATTTGTAAATAGTATAGCTTTTGGTGTCTGCTGCATTCTAAGAATTTTCCAGTTTGATGACGGGTAAAGCAGTCTATTTTGTTTTGCATTTTTAAAAGTTTTTACTCTCATTCCAACACGCAGAGAAAAAATATGGTTACAACATTGTCACTACAACAATATTATGTTCTTAGTGTTAATTTTAATAATACAGTGTTCATGATAACAAAGTTTTTGTTTCAGTTTTATTATTCATTGTTTACATTCAATAAAAATTTTAATATAGTTGACTATAAAAATTGTATGTTTTTTAAATATTTTTATCAGAAACAAAATATTATTAATATGAAGAATATCACTATTTCTACAACTATTATATATTATAAATCTTTTTCCATGTTCTTAAATCATATTTTGTTTTCAAACCATATTAAAATTATTATTCCCATAATAAAATTTTACAAATAAATATGCTTTTTATAAATATGGTTGAAAAAATCATAATTTGTTAGTTTTTGAATATATTTTGCTTTTAATATTTGTTTGAATTTATATAAGTATACAAAGTTTTGTTATATTTGGTGTGATTAACTGCTATTAAAGGGTTTAGTTAATAAAAAATATCTTGTATCTTGCATAATATATGATAGTGCAAATAAATAAAATGAATTAATAAAAAAGTGTTATATAAATAAATTTTTTATGGTTAACAAACACTTTTCTATATTATTTTGAAACAAATGTAACGAACGCAATAAACAATTTATAAAAAAAAGAATTTTGAATTAAGGTATTTTATTTTTATATATATTTTAATATGGAATAATAAAATAATAAAAAAAAAAAAATAAAATGAAATTATAATATGATAAGATTAGATAATAATATGATAAAATGAAATAATTATGTGATAGAATGAAATCATAATATGATAAGATGAGATAATAATATGATAAAATAATATGACATAATAGAACACTAATATGATAGAATGGGATAATATGATATGATGGAAAATTAATATAATAAAATGAAATCATGGGATAATAATGTAGTAAGATGGTGAAATAATATGAAAAACTCGAATCATAAAATGAAAAAACGAACAATAAAATCGGACCCAATTATATACTGTATTATAGATGTGATCATATCTATGGATTATATCTTAGATTATGGTCACTACAACTATATATTTTCTCTGCGTGAATTCTGGCTTGTTTGGGTATCTCTCTTTACACTTTTTACCTTTTTCCATAGTGCGCCTAGTTCTTTGACCGAGTCCCTTAGCTAAACCGAAAGAATTTTGTACAAGTCTGAATGTTGAAAAAGGGACATTTAAGTATTCCTTAAAGTAAAGTATTTAGTTTCTTAGAGAAAGGGTATTCCAATAATGGCGGGTCGATGTTGACAGCCATGTTGTTTTGACGGCGTTTCTGAATGTGTTTTTTATTGTTCAGCCACTGATGCCAAATCACATTGACAAATTACACAATGGAGCACTACATACAAATCATAAAACTTTACTTAAAAAAATTGTTAGTGCAGACGTTGCACATTCCTCAAAGTTGACTTTGCAACGTTTGGTGGCCAAATTCAAGAATATCAGTTCGGTAAACAAACGGTCGAGAACATCACCTCTATCCGCGAAATTGTGCAGAAATACTCGAGATCAACAATTTTTTAAATTGTACAAGAACTCGGACTTTAACTTGGCAGATTTTGAATTAGAACTTAGGTCTGCATCCGTATATTATCCAACAGAGCAATTGGATTGCGCTATGTGCATTGAGTGAACACAGTGGACATTCTGCATGAACGATGCTAGGTTATGGATGTGCAATGTTAAGCCTTCAGAAATTTTCTTGAGGGATTTTTTACAGTCCAATTAGCCATTATCGATCCCCTCAAAGTCAATGTAATGTCCTGGACATTGCCCATTTTATTACATTCCAATTCAGGATTGCTTAGATACCATGGGTATCTTTGATTCTTCGCCTCGCACCCTTCCAAAGTGAATATATAAAGTGAATATATAATCAAATCAAGATATTTTCTGACTTACAGAATGGAAGCTTTCTGAGTCATCCTTTAGGTTGAATTATGACAATGAAATACAAAGGGTTCATTCCATTCGAGCCCATCTTATAACGTTTAAAGTTAAAAACTGCAACTACCTCCAACTCTCTTATAGTCTTCAGTGACTTATACATCTGTCCAAACTACTGCTACCCTAGTGCAATTATCGTTATAAAATGTTTCAAGTGTACTTGTTCAAGCAATTGGTATCCTTTGTAGGCAGATTGGTTTGGACATGAATGAGGACTCTGAACATGAGACCGAGGAGGAAGATATTTGCTCTAACCTATTTTCTCGCAAAAGGTAGATATGGATGGAAGGGACCTTGACAAGACGGAGCAGAATGAACGAAGGAGACCGTCGGGCTACAAGTGCACTCTCAAATTTTTAATCACGTTAAATGACTTTAACACAAAGTCCCAGGCACAATAACCCACATTCGAAATAATGAACCGATGATCAATACTTTCATAGATAGAACTCAGCTACAACTTGCCTCATACTACTTCTGCACCAATCCTAGTCAACAGCTTGATGAATATCGATGTTTACCCTTAGACTTCCTGAGGAGATTCGAAGAGATGTCTGTCAACGATAATTCAATGGCACTGAAGGTAAATATTTAACCAGCTTATCATAAGTTCATGATCATCTTGAGTGAAAATAACTAACGACCGTTACTCCAAGAACATCGGGTGATTCAGAATATCTACTTGTTGAATGTACAGGCTTCGAAATATCGATATCTCGGCTTGCAAAGAAGTATATGTATACAAATTTCGGGTGTGGAACTTTAATGCAACTTTAAGATATTGTTGCAACTACAAAGAAAATATAAGGAAGATATAGTCAGTCGTTGTCATTTTGCTACCGATTTGAAATGGTGTTAAGTACCAGCTCATAGTTACATGGAAGAACAATACATTGGTGTGGATATCGTGCACCTGATGATAAAATTTACCCTTGAAACTTACTAGTAGGAAGAAAATATGTGTATATGAGCAATATTTTAGTTATGTTTTCTTCAAAATTTGGACGACCTCCTAATAATAAAAAACTTTTCAAGTCCATGACAAAAAAGAAAAAATATGTAAGTCTGTACAATACAATATTTAAAAAGTTGGATACGACGATATCTGGAAGTCATCAAAGTTGATAGATTTTAAAGTAGTAACCTTACAATTTCAAAGTAAAAGCTTAGTATTTTAGATTTTTAGCTTCAATTTTCATTTAAAAAACTTTAGAAAATGGTGTAATATCTAGTTGTTATTATTAATATATGACTGCTCGCATTGCAATAATTTCAACTGCTAATTTTAAGTATAAAAAAATATATATACGTATATTAAAATATTAACTTCATTCAATATGATTATTAGTTAAAATTAAATTCCATTAAAAATGCAAAAAAAAAAAAAAAAAATTAACAAATAATTTTGTAACATCCATCCCCAAAATCACAACTAGTAAATAATTTCCAAGTTGGTGGTTGCCAACATTAAAATTGTTGTTACAACTAGCATTGTTGTTGCTGTTAAAATTGTTGTTTTTATTATTTACGTAGCTTAGTTTTAAATTTTTGCGGTATCAAGAGTCTGTTTCATAAAAAAACCGGTAGCATGTAGATTTTATAAATTTTTAGTTGTTGTTTGCTTTTTCTTAATTTTTTGTTTTGTGTTAACTTTAACTTTTTTTAAGTATAAAAAAATATAAATATTATTATATTGTTAAAGACTAACCATGTTATGAAAGAGTTTACAAAAAAAAAAAAAAAAAAAAATATATGCTAAAAAGACAGACGGATAGGCGAACAGACAGGTCTACAACCAATTAAATAACTACCATAAGGCGGTCAAGTATAAAGATTTATTTTTGGTGAAAGTATTTTTTAATATGCTCTTTAGTTTTAAGATCAATTTTAAACAATATTGTATATTTATTTCGAATCAAAGAACATTAGACTCAACATCTTCATTTTTATATTTATCTGCTTCATCATCATTGTTTTGTTTTAAACTTTCGTTTTTATTTTATTTTTTTGTATTTTTAAAAGTAAAATTAAACGTTTAAACTACACGCAGAGAAAAAAAACATGGTTACAGCATTGTCATTACAACAATATTATGTTCTCGTAGTTAGTACATATACATTAATTTTAATAATACTGTGTTCATAATACCAATGTTTTGTTTCAGTTTCATCATTCAATCAAAATTTTAATATAGTTGACTATATAAATTGTATGTTTTTGAACATTTTTACCAGAAACAAAATTTTATTAATATGAAAAATAGCATTATTTCTACAACCATTAAATATTATCAAGCTTTTTCCTTGTTATTAAACCATATTTCGTTTTCAAACCATAATAATGTTATTATTCCCATAACAATAAAATGTTACAAAAAAAAAATAATAATAATAATAATTTTTACAAATATGATTGAAAAATTCATAAATTCTTTATTTTTTAACGTTTGTTTTCCATCTTCATTATAATTTCCATTTAGTTTATATATGAACTAATAAACTATAAGTAGACATGGTTTTGTAGATAATATTTGGTGTGATTCAAGCACTAGTTAATAAAAAGATATCTTGTATTATTTTGCATAATATATGATGGTACAATATATGACTAAATAAATAATTTATAGAAATAATAATTTCTAATTAATGTGCTTTATTTTAATATTGATAAGATGGGATGATAATATGATAAAATGGAACACAAATATGATAGAATGGGATAATACTGTAGTAAAATAGTATATTAATATGAAAACTTGAATCATGAAAAAACGAACGGTAAACTCGGTCACAAGTACTGACAATATATTCCAATCATAATATGTTGCTCTTAGATTATGGTCACTACAACTATATTTTTTCTCTGCGTGTATTTACAACTAATTCGGATTTGAAATGCTTTATTTATTTACATACACGAATTTAAATTTTAAACAAGAGCTTCCGCTTTAGGTATTTTTTGTTTGTTTATATTTTATTTGGTGTCTAATATCTTTGGCAATATTTTTTATAATCTGTTGTTAATTTTAAATACTATAAATATATAACTGAAGGTTTTGTGTGAAGTATTTGTGCTTCATGCTTTTTTTTAGGACTTTTGTAGTCACCTAGAGAAGATGAATATCATTGGTGATTTTTTACAATGAAAACCAAGGACAGGAAGTGCACTTAAAAAATGTGTTTTAGACACTTAAAATATGCACGTAAAAACTAATAAAATATGCACTTATTTTTTTTAATTTTGTTAAAAGACAAACATAAAGTTAAAATTCAGTATTATTTTAAATTATAATAAATGTACAGTGAATATTAAAATTAGTTAAAATTTTTATTTACATAGATGAACAGAGTTCGCTTTTATTTAGAAATGTAGAATTTCATCTATTTAACCTTAGTAAATCTATTTCTATTTGTCTATAGAAAATGACCATGTTAGGTGTATTTTTAAATGATTTTAATTCCTCATGTTTCTTCATCTGAATCTAAAACTGCACCAATTTCTCAATGGCTATTGCCTCAATTATAGATTGATTTTTATAAAATTATATTAAGGATGGTAGTTCTGTACAGAAACAGCCATTTTTAATTTCTTAATAATTTTTCTAATTTTGCATCAAAAATTGATATTTGTCACTAATTTTTTAATAACCTCGAGACTATCGAGCGTATATATAAAAAAAAATAAAAAATAAAGAGTAAATAATTTTAAGATAACTTGATTTTATTAGGCATCTATTGGAATTTTATCTATGTAAATTGAAAAACCATTTTCGAGTTATACAAGAGTTACCGGTTAATAAGGGGGTCGGTCATATTAGACAAGCCATAAAAAAATTTGCACTTCATTGAAAAAAAAAAAAAAAAAAAAAAACTGAAAGCAGTTTATTGTTTAGCACATCAAATTTCACTTAGTTCATGTATTTTGTTTAAAGGAGGAAAAAAATTTTTGTGGCCAAAGTAATCTGCGTCCTTCTTTTATTGTTAGTTTTGAAGATAAGGAGATATACTTGAAATTAAGTTATCCATAGTATTTTTTATATTTTAAAAAAGTCTTTTTTAGCTCTTCACAAAAATTTGAAAAATGGACTTAAGATATTTTATCAGAAGTACACAGAATTTTTTTCTATAGAAAAAATTTATTTAAATTTGGATTTTGCACAAAATATGATAAATAAGTATGTATTTATAACAAAATATGCAAAAACGTTCATTTTTAACAAAATATGCAAAAATATGCATTAATAAATCGATGTCATTTTAAAGCAAATTACCCAATTCGCAAAGATAATTAGTTTATACTGTTCTAGGAGTAAAGGCAATAAAAGTCCTTGATGATAACTTAAAATTTGAATATTAATATGAATATTCTTTAGATTTAGGTAGTTTTATTAATTAGCATTCCTTAAAATATTCATTTCGATCCTTTGAAAAATTTAATAATAACACCGTACAACAAAAATCAATAATTTTTCTCACACATAATGAATTCCATGTACATGTGAAAACATATACTTACTTATAATTGCCTTTTCAGTTTTTTATTTCGTGTTCGTTTTTCTTTTTTAAGGACTTTAAAGTTTTGAAGGATGCGCGAGATTAATTTTTTTATTTTGCTACTTTCTAATTGCTATTATAGGGCGATATGTGTATCAAATGAAAGAACAGAATTTTGGCATTATATCGGATTACATTTTGTTAAAATAATTCAAATAAAAGTTGCAAAAATGTCCTTCAAATATTAAATCCTTTAGTAACCAACAAGTTTTCATTTACGACTGTGCAATAAATTTACAAATGTCTCATTTTTTGCAATACTCAGCAACTAGAAATAATCCACACTCACTATAACTTCGTGTTACAACTAAAATTGTTACTCGTCTCTGCAAATTGCACACACAATAAAATATATTTTTGTATAGTTGCGCACGCACAATTTTGCTGTACTCATATCGCGCAGTGTTACTTATTTTCTATGTTGAGCTGACAATTATTCTCTAGTAACAAATTTTCGTTTTGATTTTGCTGCTATAGTTGGTAATTTAGCAGTCTTTTTGTTGACAATTTCGTTGTTGCTAGAGTTTCTTGTGTGAAATTTAAAAACAAAAACATACATACAAACATACATACATACGAATATGCATACAAACATACATACTAACATACATACAAACATACATACATAAATACATACATACATACATACATACATACGGTGACATTTCCACCCTTATGCGTTTTATTCTTATACAAAAAAATTTCTAGCAGCATCGAAATTGCAAAAAACAAGACTGCTAAATTATCTCTTATAGATAGAAGCAAAATCAAAGAGAAATTTTCAAGTGGAGAAGAACATTAAACACAAAAAGAAAACACATACTAGTGTGTAATATGTTTTTGGCAAAATTGCATGAGACAACTACAGCATCAGGTTCTTGTTTGACAAACAAGTTGAATACTATTCAAGTATGTTGCTATAAATTGCTGTTACTTTTAGTATACCGCTTGGCAATATTGCAACAGTTTAAATAGAATGGAACACAAAATGTATAACAGTGAATATACAAATGTAGTCGGACAAAAACTAATATTTTATAGACTTCAATATTTAGTATATTAAGAAAGGCTTTACAATTGTTTTCTTTTATAATAATAAGACATAATATACGCTATTTTAAAAATGAAAGAAAATATTTATTTAGCATTCATTTATAAACAAAAAATAAAAAAAAAAATAATAATTTATATTTTAAAAGTTAACAACAAAAAAAATAGTCGAACAATTAGAATAAAATTATCTTAAGTTAATAGTAGGAAGTCCTTTGCTTTTGATAACTGCTTCAAATCTTCTCCGATGAGATAAATGCTTTCGCTCTCAATCGGTTAACTAGGATCGTGTAAGCCACTCTATATATACTAAATATAATACGACGAGAATTTATTTCATTGGCTCTCGGTCGACTAACTACAAGTTTTCGTCCACAAAATACAATCTGATGAGATAAGTGCTTCGGCTCTCAATCGGCTAGCTGTAATCGTATGAGCTACTCTATAGACTAATTATAATCCGACGAGATAAATTTTTCGGCTCTCGGTTGGCTAACTATAAGTTTTGGTCATAAAATACAATCCCATAAGATAAATGCTTCGGCTCTCAGTCGGCTAACTATGCAAAAATCCGAAATGTTCATTCGATTCAATTGTTCGATATATAAAATGTAGAATACATTTGCGTTTTTATCTGAAAAAACTGCTTCACTTAGTTTTATTAAGATTAAATACTAATGCTGATTTTTCTGAATAAAATTTCTAGTATTTTTGATAAAAATAATTTTGTCATGGTGATTCCACCAGGAACCAATCTGGTATTCTTTTATCTATTTCAGACAAATGTCATCTATCAACAATATTCGCAGAATAAAAATTTAGAATGGCGAGCTTTTTCAGCACAAAAAATACAGAATATTAACGGTTAAACTTGAACAAATATGTTGGCCTATTGCCAGCCTTGAAATCTTATTTATGTGTGTGAATATCCGCAAACACAAATCGGTTTTAAATATCAAATCCAAGAAATTACAATCCATTCGGAATCAAAAATGTCAAGAGAGATAAGGACTGCGCTCAAAAAAAAAAAAAAAAAAAAAAAAAATCCGTGCACACTTCAAGGCTTATAACTTCAATTGTACACGAAAAAAAATAGTACCATTATTTTTTGTATTTCTCTCATTTTGTAAAAACAGAATTAAAACTTTAAGTTCAACCATAAACTACAGGAAAAATATAAACTATAAAATAATTGCCTTGACATCATTCAGTGTAGAATTTTGTGCAGTTTTGCGTAGTATCAAATTCTAAATTTTAATTTTGAATTAAGCGCCAATTTTGGTACATTGCAACCCACTGTGCGTTGTCAGTAATTTTACTTCGTTTTCACTAAAGTTATATCATATCAGTATTACTTATGTATGTACATATGTTGCTGACATTGACATCATTATTTGAGAAAACACGTGCAAATAGTACACAGATCTTAGCGCGAATACAGACGCAGAAAAAAAAAAAATAAAACAAGTGAGAGTGCTATATTTGGCTGTGCCGAATCGTATATACGCTTCACCCGCGTTGAGATGTCTTATATGAAAGTGAAATACCTTATGTTGCATGTAATTACAAATATATTTACATATATATTATATCTATATAAACACTAAAATTAAAAATAATTTTAATTTTCATATAAAATCGAAATAGAATCAAGATTTGATAAATTCTTATATCCTAATATATATTATAAAAATAAGGGGTAAGTAAGTTTGTTTGTTTATTTGTTTGTGTATCAAATAAATGAACTGATTTTCAAGATATTTGACACCAGAGGTGGTTATGGACATTAGTAGATCTCGATTGGAAGTCACACTCACATTTTACGACTACTTTTAAAAAAATGCATTTTTCCAATTTTACACGTTATTAATGAAGCTATTTATATGAAATTTGTTGATTTGTTATGTTGGATCTTGATCGCATGCCTCGCCCATATTTTACGCCCATTTTTTTAAAACTCTAAAATAGATGAACCAATTAGCACCTCCCATATAAAGCAAATATTCATTATGGTATATCTAAATAACTATTACAGTGAGAGACCTCAAATTTCAAGGGAACGTTTATCCTATCATATCACATTGATGAAATGAAAATAGGACGGATAGGTTGAGGTTGAGGTTTTGGCCTATAATTCCGGATCTACTTAGATAATTTTTTCAACACAAAAATTCTTAAAAAAAGAACGAAGTTTTTAGTGTACATAAGTTCCTCCAAAAAGTTGAAAAAACAAATATGCCTTTACTTATTGTTGTTGTTGTTTTTCAGTACCCATGAAAACAACAACTATAAGGGAAGCACACATTAAACAAATAAATAAACAGATTTTCCAATAACTCGGTTGTTTATAAACCGATTTGGTTGATTCGAAAAACCGAAATACAAGAAAAATATTTGTGATCGATCTAAGTAAGAACCAAGTTCGTAGATTATTTAGGGCTTGGATGTCGATCAAAAATGCATTTTGGCCGATATCTCTGTAACTAATGGACCGACTAAATTAATTTTTTTTAGCGGAAAACTTCAGAAAAAATGTTCCGATTTTGTTTTGCAAAGACGAAGTCCCTAACTTATATAGGGAAATCGGAAATCGGTTTTTTTTAATATCTCCGTTATTTTGAACCGGTTTTTTCGAGTTTCAATAGAAAAGCTCTGGAGAGGATTTCAGATCTTTTGATATATATTTCATATCATATTGATATATGTGTTATTGGGAGGCTATATACAGAAATGTTAACGTTACAAACGGAATGGCAAACTTATACATATTCTTTACACCTGTGGTGAAGGGTATAAGAAAAAACAATTCAACGGTATACCGGTAATTGGGTCATGTTTGATTTTATGGATGCAAAATATCTCTGCAACAGAAAAAGGAATTTCAATGTATAAGTACTTAGGGTGGGTCAAATAGTTCGGTTAAGATACAAATGCGAAAGGCGTGTAGAAAAACTGAAATGCAAAATTCTAATAAAATTTCTCTATGTTTCAGCTTTTTATAAAAAAAATTTTTTCGAAATTTTCACCATGCAATTTTGGTCCTCTAGGGGACTATTTAGTGCATTTTTGTGAATTTTTATATTTCTAGACGAGAGATAGATTTCGATTTTAGACCCATAGTTTCCTTGAAGAAGAATTCTTCACAGATTAAGTTTTTAATAAACGGCTTTTGACAAAAAAAAAAAAAAAAAAAATTTGACCTTCCCTAATGTAAATACATATATGTATATAACGCTAATGAAGGAATGACGGCAAACAAATTTCTGTATGAAGTTACATACTTTTCGGTTAAACGTAAAATGTTCAAAAACTTTGTAGATAATGTATTAAAAGGAGGCGTAAGCAAAAGAGAAAATTTAAAAGATAGAGTTGTAAACGTTATATCAGATTTAAGTTATTTTCCTACTCAGGGTCTAATCAGTATTTCTTTAGATTTCCATATAAATTTGGCAATTTTCTCCTAAATAAACCTTTTATTAGATACTTCATTTTCCGCATTTCAGAAATCACCTAAATTCCTAATGGAAACAGTGCCTTAAAACGAGAAAGCTCTGTTAACTAAACGCATTTTATGAGGACAGTTAAACAGTTACATTAGAACATGCTATAATTTTCATTTTAATTTACAATACGTGTTTGTGATACATGTTTCAGAACATATTAATTTACAAATTCTTAAAATTTGCCATTAAATCTGTTCTATCATTTTTTCTCATCGAGATCACGTTTTGTCTAGAATACTCTTAATTCTAAATTTAGCATCATATGGACGTGTTAAATGGTCATAAATTTGTTTGCAAAAACAAATTTTACTGCTGTACGCTCGTGTTATGGAAATTATGAGATAAAATTCAATCAACATATTCTGAGAAGAACAGATCAGATGAGTTTTTAATTATATATATTTATTATTAAAATGTTAGATATCATGGAGATGGAATTAGGTCGATAAGTTTTTTTGCAAACAAGACAAAATGTATGTGTGTATATGTAATTGATACTAGAATATTATACGATGTTAGAGTATTCATATCCGATCCCAAAGGTTAATGTCACAGCTATATACTTCTACAGAGACTCGATTGTATTCGGATATTTGATATATGACCGGTAGCCTATGCAGATTATAGTAACCCTTCTTAGGAAAGAAATTTTTGCAGTAAATCTGCAATGATTTCTTCGAGTTTCAAGGTTAGAATATATGGGTAAATCATAGAAATTCTAATACGCTTATGATATCATTAAGTCTATACCGCAACTCGCCGTTTATCCTATGAAGTTTATTAATTCACGTTTTTTGTAAAACTGTTTATCAAAATCTTAACAGACGTTTAGTGATACATTCCAATGATTAGCTATGTATGCCAAATAATTGTATAATTTTAAACAGGGCTCCTGTTTGGAGGTCCACAATAAGAAATTGTGTTACTTATATCGATTGAATTTATAAACCCACCGAACAATCAGTTTAATATGTGCGAGTAATGTGGGCACCATACACTGGGTATAAGTTGAAGACGGCACTGTCTAAGTGTATTTAGAAAGCTTTATGCATATTGCTCCAACCTGTTGTTATGCCAAAACTACTCCTGTTTTTCAAAAATTCTTTATGGTGGCCTACAACTGCAGAACCAAAGTCCAAAGCTGACTTATATAGCTGCATACTATAGGTACATATCTTCGAATGCCTGCTTTGCACATAGTAACATACCCCAGAAAAGACTCCAATTATGTTAAGTTGAAGTTTGAATGTCTCCTTCGATGGCATTATGGCAGGAATTGCTGTGTCAACATAACATTGTAACACCTCTGTTTCCATATGCATTGAGATGGTACGATTGTATGATGAGGTAATTTGTAAACAGTTTGTGATGGCTCGATTTTGGCAACATTAGGTATTTCTCCATTGGTTGCACTAAGGAAGAAGTCCTCGTTTCATATGAAGCCAGCAAGTTTTTTTTTTTTGTCTACATCCAAGCATTATTACCTTGCGTACATTGTTCCTACTTCGAGTCTCGTGCATTATTGCAGTGTCATTTAAAGTTTGCACATACGATCTAGTGGTTCATTCACATACCCCTGCAAAGTATTTCTTCTAATACCTGCATGATATTTAAGTTTGGATGTCTTTTCTATTATGTTCCTTTGACAGTAATACTTTCGTTTCATTCTGTAGATGGTATATCAGTAACCTGCCTATGACTACATTTTGGCAGCTTTGAATATTTTTACACGGGGTGTCAATCAATGTTGTTGTTATTTTTGTAGCTAACAAGAATTGGGACAAATGATGTATTCTCTCTTATAAATCTATACAAAAATTATCATAACAACCATATTTTTCAAGGTATATCAGACATCACTTCTCTCAAGCATCTGTGATAAATTCAAATATGTTGCAAATTAAAAAAGTTTTTGCAAACAATTACTAATTAGTCACGCAATCAAAAACACATTTCTCATTCCTCAAAACTACCATACAATTGCTCCACTTCTTCATCACCTCTAAAAATCAAAATTAACTGTCACTCACTCGGTGTCAAGATGATGAATTGATTCAATGACTTTTAAATCTCATTTTATGTGACTTAGTCAGTTAGTCAGTCACATTTCTCAGATAGTTCTTTCAATAATGGTAACTATCTCACAAACAATGAGAAATAATAATCTTTAATTTTAAGATAAATTAATAAGAAAGAACGAGAGAAACAGATAGTTCCAAAATGAGTAAAATGATATATGTTTACGTTTATATGATAAACTGACCGCTATTGTTGTTGTTTATCAATGTATGAATGATAATCATTATAATAATAACGGTAATTGTGTGAAATGAAATTATCACTTCTCCTCATTAAATTAAATCAAATTTATCTAATATTTAATATTTAATATTTTGTCTACATTTTTGTTAGTTGCACGAGTTAATCTTCCTGTACAAACAAATACAACAACATACTTGTATTTCAAATCATATGTACATGAAAAAATCGCTCTTTAACTAAATACTATTTTTATTATTGTTGTTTTGGCAATTTTATTAGTATCGTTGTTTTTGTTATTATTTTGATGGATAAATACATAGTTAGTACGTATGTAGTATAAATAGTAATAAGTATGTTTAGTTTTTGCTCTCTCTCTCTCTCTTTCTAATATAATTGTTTTATGAAATATATACCAAATGAATTTTATTGAAATTTCCGCTAAACCAAACACAAAAATATCTGAGCTCTATGCAACGTACTTTAAGTATATGACAGAGTATGTGTATGGAAATAATAAAAGTGATCAATTACACCGATAGAAATGTTAACGGAATTAAGTAAAAATATAGTAAATATTCATGTCAATCAGTGTTGCCATAGCAAAACATTTTTTTAACAAAAATTTTGGAAAAAAACCAAATTAGGAATATAAAACAAATTTTAAAAATCAAGTTATTATATAAAAATTAATACAATCTTAATATATGTATTTAGGTTTTAAATATTTTGCATATCATAAAATTAATTAGTCTTTAGGAGAAAAAAGTTTAGCAAAATGTGGTCCCCGATCCCATTTATGATCCAATTTTGTAGGGGGTCGGGATATAAAGTTTAATAATAAAAATTTTATTATTCCCATGTCCTTATGATGTGATGTCGAAAGGAAACCAGATTGTAATAAATTTAGAATTTCAAAACAGCTGGGTCGAGCAGTAATAGAAAATAGAGTTGACTTTTACAATTATTTGTTTAGAGAAAAAGAATGCAAACAAGAGTTACTTTTTATATTGACTTAGCCAATCTCATTTGGTAATATGAATTCCATTTTTTAGAAGCTAAAAAGTTTCAATGTCAATCGTGTATCAAAGCACTCACATATGTTAAATTTTAATAAGTTAATTTAAAAATTGTGTACAAAATTGTGGTCTAATTGAAAATACATGATAGAACACTTTCGTTACAGTTATTTGCAAACTAATATTGTGTCCTTTTTAAATCTTGCACAGTTTTAATAACTAAAAAAAAGTAAATTTTTTATTCCCTATATTGGGGACCATATTGGGGAACCCCATAAAGTATACCAATCTTCTCAGAATCTCTTTAACTGGTCGAAATTGGTTCACTATTTCACTCAGTACGCAAATAAATGTTCTCTTGGAGTAAAGATCAAATATCCTAAATACGTATAAGCGTATTTCTACAGAATTCTGTACAATAAAATATGGCATTCAGTTTCAAAAGAATCGCTTTAAAATTAATTGTAGCTTCTATATAGGGCCCTCTCCCGAAAATCTATTAAATGAACTTAAATCCCACATAAATGTTATTATGTTAATAAAATTTACCTTAAATAAAATCAACCATGGCACGCATAGTGTAGGATATCATATAGTAGATCTTCATCAAATATAATTTTTTAATAGTAATTTATTTTGTAATTACAAGTATTTAGATTGTTTGTTACATCGTCAGAACTTTCTCACAAAAAATCTTATAATCTATTTCACTTTTTGGTTAAATATTAGAAAATCTTTATATTTTCTATTGATTTAAATTGTTTTCCTAATTGTCAGTTAAAATTGGAATGAGAAGTTATAGGAACCTTTTGTTTTTAAATGTATGATTAGTTTTTGTCACAAGATTAGGCAAAACTAAGAGACTCCTATTCCTACACGACTGGAATTTTTTAAAAACGCAAAAAATTCTTTTTGCAAAATGTTCCTTTATAAAAAAATTCTTTAAAAAATATTCAAGTTCTAGCAAATTCACTGACTGCACTCTGCTACAAAATGACACTTCATTTCCATTTGAAAAAAAAATCAATTTTGAGATATTTCGTAAAAACACAATTTTTTATTGCAATTTTACTTTTGTGTAATTTTTTTTTTCTTTAAATTAAGACTTATTTGTATATTTTTATTTTTATATTTTAAATACTATTTTATTTAGATTAAAACGAGATATTCCTCTTTAAATTCGGTTAAGAAGTTAAAAAGTTAATAAACATTTCATAAAGTTTGTCAATAAAATCTTTATGCATTTTAAGTCATAATATTTTATTTGCTGTTTTTTTATTTCTGGGGAAATGATCAGAAATGTATGGAAAGTTCAATTAAGTTATTTGAGATAAAATCGAATAAGTACTAAAGTTTTTGTTTTTGTATTCACAAGGTATTGTTGTAATCGAACAACGGAAGAACAGATCGACCATATTGCCATAAGCGAAAGTGGTGCGAACCCTTGCTTGCTGTGGGAAATAGGCGTAGAGCGGACATGGCCAGTAACCACTACCTTCTGATGGCCAAAATTCGACTTAAAGTTGCAGCCATTGTATGCAAAATGAAGAACGCTTCAGGAAATTTTGACATGGATAAATTGGCAAACCCAATTACTGGTAATTAATTCATGAATTTCATTAGAAACTATAATCATTCTTATGAGGGAGGCAATTAATATCTTCACCAGAGCAGCAGAGAGACATATTGACTACAGGTTGGCTTCGGGAACTCATGGAATTCAAATAACACATGGGGTCTCATGGACTTAGAATCATTGGAAAGATACAGCTTTAATGCAGCGTGAACGAGAACTTCGAAAAAGGAACGAGAACCTCGATAGGATTACATCGGGCTTGACAAGTTGGTGAAGAAGAGCGCGAGAAATGATGAACGCCAGTAGAGCAGACAGATTGCAACCGAGGCATAAGCTGCAGCTGATAGTCACCGAAATCTTGACATCTTCCAGTTAATGCGCCAACTTACTAATGACGGACTTTCGACCAGTGAGCCTCTGAGGGACAGTGACGGTATAATCACTACTTCAAAGGAGGAACAGATCATGATATGGGAAGCATACCCGAAGTGGTGGCAGCCTTTTCTGCATTGGAATCGTATAGCGCTAATGGTCCTGACAATATATGTATTTCCAGAGTTTCTAAAAGTGGATAGAATGTTGAGCGCCGAGTTTTTATACCCTCTTTTATTGGACTTTTGCTCTAACGAGTTACGGGATGTCGAACTCATGATTACATTGTTGCCTAAAAAAGGCAACCTCTTAGGCTGCGGAAATTAGAGAGGCGTCACTGTTGAGCATGATGGATGGAGTGGCTGCTCATATAATCCACAAACTATTGGCGGAATATATATCACCCTGTATGCGGAATGATATTGTGTCGATCGCGTTAATACTTTGCGCATCATTGTGGAATGGACGGTCGAATGGTATACCCACTCTATTTGTGCTTTATAGACTTCGATACCATTGGACACGGGGCGGTATACGGTGCACAGCAGTGCAAGGTAGTGCCGAACAAGATAATCCGTCTTATTAAGGCTCTATACAATGACGCCATTTGTCGTATGCGACATGGACAGTATCGAATGTGAATGTGCAGGAGAGTGCGACAAGGTTGCGTACTTTCGCCGCTGCTTTTTAACATTGTCCTTGATACCCTGATGTTGTAGATTTTCCGGCACGACAGAGGAATTACATGGGAATTGAATGCAAACTTGGCGATCTTGACTACTCTGACGACGTTTGTCTCCTTGCCGACAAGCATTCGGCCATGACTGGAATGTTGAACGATGTTGTGAAATTTGCAACGTTAGTTGGATTGTCCATCAACATCCCTGGGACAAAGGTTATGCGCATTAATACCAAAAATCCCCAAACAATTATTGCGGGTGAAACGCCGATTGATACCGTAGAATCTATCATGGTGGTGTCATGACAACCAACGGGGGGTTCGTGTGGCTTTTAGTTCACTCGAAAAGGTTTAGAGGTCGTCACAAATTTCGGGAAACACGGAAATAGGGATATTTAATGCAAGCATCAAGTCAGTGGTTTTATACGGGTGCACAACATGGAACGTGCCGAAGAGGGGATACAAGTGTTACAAGGGGGAGGAGCCTATAATTCGACCAATCCGACGCCACAAATTGAGGTCGATTGTTCAATTAAATAGGCCTTTTTGATGTCTTAAGAAGGCCTATTGCATACATTATATAACTTTTCACTATAAAGGTCTGATGTATATAAGAAAAGTTTATCTATATCTATATATATTATAAAAATGAGGCGTAAGTTTGTTTGTATATCCATCACGTCTAAACGACTGAACCGATTTTCGTAAAATTTCGTAAGTATCACGATGGAGAATGTTTTAGGCTATGTTGGATCTTGATCGGATGCCACATCTACATTTCACGTTCACTTTTTTAAAACCTGCAAACGGCTGAACCGATTTGCTTAAAATTTTCACAGTATCATACTACGTGTCCCTAAAATCAAATATGATATTTTATTTTTCGATAAGTGCAGAGAGAGTGTACCTCCCATACAAAGCAAATATTCATTATGCCGTATATAAGGAACTATTATAACAAGAACCCTCAAACTTCGTGTGAACCACAACCTTATCATATTGCATTGATGACATGAATATAGGATGGATAAATCCAGATGGAAAGGTAGCCCTCTTGTAAAGAAAATAACAATTTTCGACTATCTAAAAAAGTATCATAGTAAAAGTCTTAAAAAGTTTTAGAAATAAATTTCATATTAAGCTTCGAATAGGGCGCATAAGTCTAGAGGGAGTTGTAGCCCCATATAAAGTAAATATTAGTTATCAAATCAAAAGGGGTAGCGAAGCGCACCTTTAAAAGATAGTAACATACTATTTTTTACAGTACTTTTCTTATATTCATTAGGCCGTTTCTCACAGGCTCTGGTGTAACTTTTCATATAAAAATAAAATAAATCGTTTGCAATTGTTAAGTAGACCGTATTAGTTAAAAAGTTGTATTTGTTTGCTTGTTGTCTTGCTATATTTCTATTTCCACTTATTTTCATTTTTATTATTTTCTTGTATTTTTTGTTAATATTGAATAGTTACTTTAAAATATTGGAATTTATAAATAATATTTATATTTTTAATATGGAAATTTGTTAATAAATATTAACGAAGGGTAATAAACTATATTTTATTATAAGTATTTTTTCAATATTTTTATTTTATTACTTTATGAATTTACTATTGACAAGTGTAAACTTTAATAAAAAAAAATGATTGATTTATAGTTTTTGAAAAAAGGAACAGTGTGAAATTATAGCATAATTTTTTTTAAGTAGTATTGTTCATATACATTTTGTTATACCCCAGTAAAAACTTTTTGGTTTTCGGTAATGGCAACTACTTATTAAAGTAGTTTCTTGGTAATGAGGCGTCATTATTTGCATACTCTATATTACATAAATAAGTACTCAATAGTATAACAGTACAGTAATATTGCAATCACTTGAATGAGTTGGCTAGAGCGCTGGATTAACAACTAGAAGGTTGTTGGTTCAACCCCATTCTGATGTTGTTGGCTTTTTATAACAAAATGTCTAAAAAGATATTTTATACTAAGAAAAGTTTTTATCCCTTAAAAATTTAGTCTTGTACTTAATTTTGTGCTGAGTAAGACGTTAGTTATTAAAAACGAATGATTAATTTGTGTCCAAAATCGAATCTCACTGACGGCATTTTTTTTTTTATTTTTATTTCCGTTTAGGTGTATATTTTTGGGTACCCTTAGAGTGTAAAAATAATTAAATGAATTTGTGGACAACTCGAATAAAAATAACTAGTCATTCATGTAAAAAATAAGTAGTTTACTTTTGTTTCCAATTATACCTGCTAGCTTATCAGGATAACAAAGTTTTTGCTGGGATATTCCCACTAGATAAAGATCATAAACATACGTCGAGCATGGTTAAAAACTGTCGGGAAGAGAAATAAATGAATGTAATGATTGCAAAACATAATATCGGTAATAAAGCACTCCGAAATGGCGATAAATTTTTCGTAAAGTTGGAGAAGCATTTGAATACTATTACTGACTACTATATTGAAAAAATTATAGCCTCAAGACCTAAGACGTGTTGGGAAGTGACCATGAGTTTGGTTACGCAACCAATACTTAATATTTGAGGTATATTTCATATATTCCCTTAATGCCTTTCTGAGATGAAAATGTTTTTTGAACACCTGAATTTTTAAAAGTTTTATTATTCTTTAAATTAGATAATAAAATAAATATTTTAAATTATACAGATCAACAATAAAAAAGTATCGCGAATAATATGTTTCACGTGTTGTAGGTATAATAATTCCAATAATTCGGAAGGTCAAATTTATGATCACACTTTGCAACATTACTATGGTGTGCATCATCGATCTTCTTGCCAATAGTGGGCTAGGAAGGGTGATGATCGATGTCGGTGATGTACTTTATAGCAATGATGTATAGTGTGATTGAAAATTTTACCTTCCGAATGGGCCATCTATAACGTAGCCGCAGTAGCATTTGCATAAAAAATTATCTTTAAAAAGTAAATGTTAAAAAAAAAGATTCCGACATTCAGTTCTATTTTAAAAGTTTTATTTAGAATTAAAAAACCTCTAAATGGATAATTCTATAGTATTTTTTAATTATTAAAATCTCATTAATGAAACTTAAAAATCGGTGGTTGCGAGAAAATTCAATATCCATTGAAGTCTGTATTTCAATCTTCAGATATTCAAGAGACTTTAACTAACTAAAATAAAGTATATCGTTACGTAAAATTTAAACGAAAAATAAAGTTGTTCAAAAGCAAAAAGTTTACTGTGAACCATTTTAAATTTAATTATATTCCAACTTCTACAAGCAGGATAATAATGATATAATAAGGTTGTGGCAGGAAATCAGAAATAATCATGAAACAAAAAAGGTCTTAAAAAAGTAGAACGTAAATTTAGTAAGTTCGACAACAAAAGTCAACAGGATACAGCTAAATAATGACAATGTAAGGAGCAGAAGAATGCAAAGATATTCAAAATACTCAGAAGAACAAATACAATTGCTTAATGATCTATATAAATACTAGTTTAACCCGGTGTACTTCGCTACTCCTTTTGATGCTATGAGAAATATTTATTTTATATCGAGACTACTATACCCTCTCGACCTATCCTATCCCTATTTTTTGAATTTGATATAAAAAAGTTTAATATAACTTTTTAAGACTTTCAATAAATTATTACTTTAGATATGCCAAAATTAATATTTGCTTTGTATAGGGCCTGCCACTATACGTCCTATTTTTGTTTCATCAATTCAATATGATACAGCCACAAAATTTGTGGGATCTCACCATAATAGTTCTCTACATATGCCATTAAGAATATTTGCTTTGTATGAGGGTACCATTCGTCCTGGTCCTACCCGTCCCATTTTCATCTTAAAGCACCTTTCAGTTGTTGATTGTATATACATTCATACAATCATTTTTTATGTATGTTTGGATGTTTTTTAGTTGGAAATAGAAGCATTGCAATGACTCAGTATTTTTTTTTTTTTTTGTATAAGCAGGTATCTACATACAAACATATGTATATAAATTTAGTAGTCATTAGAAGCTATCATTGTTGTTGATGTTGTTTTTTTAAGGAAGTAACGCTTCTGTGATAAATTTTGTGTTTACATTTTTGTAGTTTGAAAAATAATGCAGATTATTCTTGTAAATATAAATGTGAAAATATCAAAGCATATTTTAAGGCGTAAATTCTATTATTTGTCGGTAAGGTGTTGAAAGGTATAAAAGATTCGAAACTGACGAATATAGCTAGCTAATTAGTTTTTTCTTTTTTTTCTTTTGATGAAAAATTTATTTTATTTATAATAAAATTTTTAATTAAAAAGAAACTAATAAAATTACATTAATTTAATATTGTCGGCCTATTATGAAAGTCAAGTATTATCTATTAAGTCTGATTATATATGCATAAAAATAATGAATATGTAATTTTGTGTGACTTTCAAATAAAAAAAAAAAAAAAAGTAAATCCTAGTGCGATTCCAAAAAATGTATTATAATTATTGGATACTTAGTATTGCTATTTAATGATTTCTAATGCTTTGATTATGAAATTAAAATTTTTTGTAAAAACTACAAAAGTGTTGTGGCTTTTTGTGAAGTATTTATTCGCATTTTATAATAAAAGCGTAAATAATTGAATCGAATATAATATAATGTTCCTTTAAATTTCTTCAATAAATGAACCATTTACATTGACAAATTTAAGAGGATTGTATTTTAATTGTTAATATTTATGTACCAACTAATTTACTTTTAAAGAAAAATATATAATAAAAAATGCTGAAAATAGTTCTGTATCTTTTTTAGAAAAAATCGTCAAATTTGTGGCAAAAATCGTTAAATTGTTAATAGGCCATTTTTAGAACTAAAAATCGTCAAAATGACAATAAATCGTTAAATCTGGCAATAGTGTCTATAAGTTTAAACAAATATTAAAGTAATTATTATATTGAATGAAATACGCATATCTGTAACATTTTTACAAACAATTTAATTATTTTAGGGTTTTTATTAATTCAATATTTGTAATATTGAGAGAGTCTACCTTTAAAATTTATTTCGAAAAATTTAAGACACGGTTTTGCCATATTAAGTCATAGTTTCTGTATATATTATATAAAACTTAGTTTCATTTTTGATGATTGTTTTTTTACCTTAATTAAAATTTGTTTCATAAAAATTTGTTGAGTTTTTTAGAGAAATATAGTCTTTTAAATGAAAAAAAAAAAAAAAATGAAAAATAAAAAAAAAATAAAAAATTTTAAACCGGTTTTTTCGGATTTTCAAAAAGATTTTTTTTCAAAAATTCGAATTACGAATAATACTTATCTATGTGTTAGATAAATAAAATTTTAATACTTTTATTTATTTAATAGTTTTATTTATTTAAAAAAAAAGGAGTAAATAGTTTCACATAAAGCCAAAAAGTGACATATTTAGTTCATTAAAAAAAGGGCAAAAAAGTGTCTAGGGAGTTGAAAAAGGGGCATTTTGCGATTAAAGTCGCCTTACGGTATCGCTGCTTTTTATATAAATTTTTATATAAATTTTGTAATTTGCTGCTATAATGTATTAGATTTGCATATTTTTAAGTGCAGTTACTTGCAAATTATTTTTAGCAGGAATATTAGAGAATTTTAAATTTTGCTTGAAAAAATAATATTTTAAGAGCATATTCTTTAATTTTAAGGGCATATTTTTCGACCTAAAACACAGCTTTTTATGGGCATAAAACATTTTTTAGAGCATAATTATGGTTGCCCTGGTGACAACATTTTTTTTTTTTTTATTTTGTATCCTTGTTAGTTGTGATGAGTATTTTTTAGTTTTAAATGGAATGACTATATCAAACATTTTAAAAAGAAACACCTTTCAGTTTTATTAATAAAACCCTTACTCACTAATATTTCGCGCCTTGCACCTTTTGTTCCGCTTACATTTAGCTACTTTTACACAATTTTAGAATTCTCTGGAATTTTTTTGAACAATTTATTACACTTAGCCCCTCACAACAAATACAATTTTAAGAAGAGCAAGTGTACATTTTAAACATTGTTTTTAAACCTTTCTTTAATTAAATATTTTCCGCTTTTCAAAAAAAAAAAAAAAATCGAAAAAGTTAAGAAAATTTTCTCAGAAATTAAACGAAATATGAAGAAGGAACATGAGTGAAAAATTAAGTGGGAAAAAATGTGTGTTTGTGTGTGAGCAATATTTTCCTAAAAACAATAACAAATTTTCATGCTCATAACAGGAACCTATAAAATCAATACATGTGTTTGTAAGTTAGTATAAGTATTTAAGGTAAATAACAGTGATTTGTTGTTGCGACTACATATTTGTATTAAAAAAAAGAGAGGGACAGTGAGCATTACCATTAGCAGTGTTGCCATCTTAGCATTTTTTCTACTAGATTTAGTAGAATGGTTTGGTAAATTGCATATTTATTATGATAATTTCTGCCAAATGGTTTTTAGATTTTTAGCATAATTTTTCGCATATGAGAAGGGAAATACGCACACTAATTTTGTTTTTTTTTTATTTTTAAAACTCTGAATTAAAATTTCCTTAACGAAATCTTTATGGTAAAAAAACTTTATTAGATAATTTACTGAAAATCAAGATCAGAAAAAGAAGTTTCGCCTAAGGGCAAAATGATCGCATATATGACACTATACAGTGCAAAATAAAAGATAACAAATCTGGATCTTTTAAATTGTTAAACCCATGTTTATGAAATTTGAGAAGTCAACAGAAGAGAAGTTATTCTTTTAGAAAATTGTTAGCTCGAGGGCGTAACTGAAACACAGACGATACTACAGTGGGTCAAAGCTTACCACCTCGTGTGTGGAAAACATATCGGAGCTTGCACTTTTACAAATAACAAGCAATTTTTCATAATTTTTTTATTTGAATTGTACCGAACATGATCAAGAAGAAAAATATTGATTTATGTAGTAATTATTATTTCTTATTGCTTAAAAGATACTTAAATTCAAAAATGTATTTTCTCTTCTTTGTACTTGGCCTTTTTGCATTTTTGCCCTATAACTTTTAAAATAAAAATTCTAAACATTTTAAGAAATATAGTAAATCTTTTCTATATATTTTTAAAATAAGAGCAATTTTGTAAAATTTTGAACGTACACCCTACATGAAACGGTAGTCGAAAATAATAAATTTTTTAACACAAATTCAATTTTTTGAAAGTATAAAAAATAAATAAATGATAGTTTTGGAACTTTCTCGAATAAAATTAGATAGAAGAAGATATTTTTGAAATTCTTCTAAAAAATTGTGACAATCCACTGGAAAATTAAGTCACACGAGTCAATTGCCTGATATATTATTAATAAAAACTTTGATCTTAAAAACATACAGTGAAACTATATATCGAGGGTTTATATTCAATAAAGGGTATTCGCTGATTTTTAAAAATCTGTTTTTTTACGTGAATTTTTTTATTTCTGTGTCCTTTATATATCAGAAAAAGAAGTTTCGCCTATAATATATATAATATATAATAAATAAATTCGCGATTTCACTAAATGGTTTGATTATACTACTGTTAATATTTGTTATACTACTGTTAATATTTTTTTAGAAAAATTACCCTCAAATTTTTTCATATAAAAATTAAATTTTTTCATAATTTCTTATTTATTAATTTTTTTTAAGTGTTCATAACACTTTAACTATACGTCGGACAGTATAAAGTTTATTAAAATAAATATTGTAAATTATATTTTATAATTATATAAGATGTACTCAGAACAAGAATGCATTTTCAGATAAATTTTTAAGAAATTGTTATCTTTTTTATTTTAAAAATATTTGATTAATATTGAAGACAAATATGTTTATTACAACAAAAATATATTATACAATATTATATTATACCACAAATAACTAAAAAACTATAATAACTAAAATTAAATAAATTAAAATTGAAAGGGTATAAATTTTTCAAAAATGCATGTTAAAATTGCATTTGTATTAATAATGCATTTTTAAGTGATAATATTATTTTTAAATAACTACATTTAAAGAGTACATATTCATCTGTATGTAATTTAAATCACTAAATTCGGTTTACAACTTATAAAGATATAGGCGTTTAAATTTACACACTTTTTCGATTTTGTTTTTACTTTTCAATAAATGAAAATCGCGCGTAAATTCGCGAGTTAAAAAAAAAAACAAAAAAATATTATTTAGTTTTGAAAATTTAGTATAACAACACTTCAATAAAATTTCTGGCAACATTGTTCATTAGTCATATGAGAGAGTTATGATAACTTTGATTTTTTTTTTTATAATATAAGAGAGTGAGAGATACTTATTTATGAAAACATAGAGAGCTAAGAGTGAGAGCTAATATGATATTAGTTGCATTCAACTTACAGTAGTAAATTTTTAAATAAACATATTTCTGCTGTTATTAAAATCGTGAACGTCATACAGCAAAGACTTAAGTAACGGCTAAAATTTATTTAAAATACAAACTAATAAAATAACGATCTTATAAAATATACATATTATTAATATAAAAAAAGAAACAAAATAAATAAACTACAATGGTTAATGTTAATGTTTATTACAGCATTTGCTGCTAAAAACCTACTTTCCTTCAAAAAGAAAAAAAAAAAAAAAAAAAAAGAAATACAAACATTTTCTAGTGCTTCTTTAGTAGTCAGATTTGGTTCATACGTGTTTCAAATCCACACGTCATTCCTAGTGCATTTTTTAATTTTTGTTTAAAGTGAATAATAAAGAAAATTGTTGAAAAAAAAGAAAATCTAACAAAATAGTGGCGAAATTTTTGGAAAAATAATATAATACAATTTGTTAAGAATTAGGCGTGAAAAGTGTCTTTTAAAATATTAATGTTATTTTGCTGTTAAGAAATTTTTATTTAAAATTTACTAAAAGGCTTTTCAAAACAACGAATCAAGCAAAAACAAATCTTAACTTTATAAAATCGTGGTTAAAGCGATCATTTTCGATATTTGACTCTTTTATTTTTTGATTTTTTGAACACAAAAAAATACACCAAATAATTTTGCTTAGTTTCTCCCTAACGATCATTTAGGAGAGTTAATAAACTGTCAGTTGCTGTTGGTACGCTCTAGCGTACGGTTTACGAATAAAATAAAAGTGAAGGCAAAATAAAGTAACGAAGTTTAGCCGAAAAAAAAAGAAACGGTTAAATATATTTAAATATAAAAAAATATTAAAAAAAATCTAATAAATTATTTAATAAAAAAAAGAGAAAAAAGAAAATTAATATGTTTTCTAGTGTTTAATAAAAAATAAAAAAAAATCTCCTTAAGGAAATAAAACGCTAAAAGAAAAAAAAATTAATTTTAATAATAATAATAATAACAAAAAACTAGTGAAATTTTTTGATTTTTGTTCACCACAATTTTCATCTAAACGAACCTGTTAACTTAAATATTTTGGATTATATTTGCTTATTTTAACAGAAAAAAAGCAGCCTCAAGGTAAGTTATAGCCAACAAAAATTTTCTTAAAACTATTCAATATTTAAGACTTTCTTTTTCTATACACAAAAATACAAATACATGCATATATATGTACTATGTATGTATATGTATAATGAATATATATATATTTACACCTGTTTTACAACAACTACAATTACCTGGCTGCTATTTCCTTTTTCAGTTTATGTTTTTTCCCATTTTTTTTGTACCTGTCTTTTGGGTCATAAACACGTACAATTGTTTAGTTAAAATAAATAAAAATGCCAATGCAAAACACAATGATGATGATGGTGATGATGATGCATTTGTCCATTATTTGAATGTACATATAATTCATTTATATAGTTTAACAAAAGATTAATATAGGCATTTATATTTTTATGTCACTTACTGTATCGATCACATACACTGATAGCTATAGTCAGTCACTCGATCGCTTTTATGCACATATTTCTTTTACATCTTTAGTGTTGCAAAACTAGCAATTAAACTTTAAACAATCGAATGGATAATTTTTTTTTCGAAATTGGCAATTGTCATTTGTAAGTTGTCAGGTTAGTTTTATTTCTGATTATTTTGTTACTTTTTTAAGGTCATGTCGATAAAAGAAATTTCGTAATAAGTTTTTATTTTCATATATAAGCTTTTTTTTTTTGGGAGCATTAACTCAAGGGAGTTAAGTTAATAATCAAATTTAAAGGTGTTTATAGAAAAAAACTTAAATCGATATTTTATAAAAAAAATTAAAATTTGACTGTATTTATAGTATTAAAAATCACATTTTATAGAAATTATTTCATATCTTATGAAAATTAAACAAGAAAATATATTAAAAATTTAATCTAGAGCTCTCAAGTTTCAAAATCTTTGAAAACCAAATTTGGAACTTTAAGGACTTTGATTTCTTTGAAGATTAAATCTTCAAAATTAAATCTCTCAGCAGTGTTGCCAGATTGGTAGTATTTTTGTGGCTAAATTTAGCCTTTTTTAGGCTTTTTGCCTTGAATGTTTCATTTTAGCTTCTAGCTTTCTTTTAATTTTTTTTGGTTTTTAATATTTCATTACTTCAACAACGAAGAAAATAGTTTTCTATTGCTATTACTAATTTTTTATTTTTACAGAATTATCCATTTAAGCATTTTTTTTTATTTATTCGCACAATTTTTTCATATTTTTAAAATTTATTAAATCGATTATAATTATTTTTCACTTTACTAACTATGAAAGCAATTTATGATTATAATTAAAAAAAATCTTCACGCCTGTAAAAATTAAAAAATATTAAAACGAAAAATATGCCAAAAACTTAGAAATATTTAATAAAAATATGGCGAAAAGTTGTTTCAATGAAATATGAGCCCAATTTCTATGGGAACTTTTTAGGCTATTTTTCTATGTTTTATTTTGAAATTTACTAACTTATTCCTTTTAAGACCTTCACAAAATTAGTTATTTGAAAATTAATATTTGCTTTATATGGGAGTACCCTTCCGCCTGGCCCTATCCGTTCTATTTTCATTTCATTAATACATACATTCTCACTATAATACTTCTTTAGATATGCCATTAAGAATATTTGCTTTGTATGGGGAATACCAATCCTCCATCTCCTATCGAAAAAGAAAATAGTCTAATTTAATTCTGAGGTTCATAGGATAATACTATGAAAATTTCAAGAAAATCGGTTTAGAGGTTTAGCTGTCTATAAGGTACAAACAAACATAATTCATTGTATAAAAAATATTAAAATCAAGTGTGAACGGGATAAATAAGTTTTTAACTTAAAAATAATGTTTGCTTTTTTCTAGCTTTATTTTTGGGGCATTTAGCCTCTTTTGGACTTTTTTAAAATTCAGTTTAGAATGTTTTTATATTAGATTTTTTAATTCTTGTTTACATAGAAATTTTAGTTTATCAAATAGCCTATTCACACTGCATCCAAATTCTGTAATTTAATATCAAAATTGTGAACAGTGCTAAATATTATTTCAATTGATTTCGTCAAAAGTGGATACTTTTTTGTTTGGAGATAAACTAGCAAATTAAAAGGTTTTTTGAAAAAAAACTTAATTTTTAGATAAAATCGGAACTTTGTAAGAAATAAAAATTTTGTTATATTTTTAAAGTTTTAAAAATCCCAATTTTATTGATAAAATATAAAATTTTATTAATGTTTATTTATAATTAAAAATATTCGTTTGGGTTGAACTTTAGGAAGGTTAAGTTTCGTAATTAAATCTTGTAATTTCGTAAATCAAATTTCGTTATAAAATCCCTTAATCATTTTAATGTTTAAGATATAGCTTCTCATCAAAATTTAAGATTAAAAAGTGCAAATGTAGGACCTTTAGATTATTGTTAACAAACAAATAAAAGTTTTAACTTATAAGTGTTATAGTCTATTAACAGTGATCCAAAATTCTATAATTTAATTATAAAATTATTAACGAAATTCAAACTATTTATAGCTGTGCTAAATTTTATTTGAGTTGATATCAGCTGTTCACGAGTATTTTTAGATAATATTAATATTTATTCAATTGAATAAAATTTCTTTCTACTTTTATTTTTGATGCAAATTTATTAAATTAATATTAAACGTTTTAACTTTTAAATGTTATAATCTATTCACACTGATCCAAAATTCTGTAATTTAATTATAAAATTATGATGGAAATCCAAACTATTTATAGCGGTGCTAAACTTTATTTGAGTTGATTTCGTGAACAGCTGATATTTTTAGATAATATTAAGTTTTATTCAATTGAATATTTTTTTGAACTTTTATTTTTGATACAAATTCATTAAATTAACATTAAACGATTATAAAAGATTTATTTAATTAAAATCAAATAAATTTTTTTTATTAAAAATCAAAGATCATTTTTTAAATAAACAAAAATTAAAATTCTAACTTAAGTTACAACAAATTCTAAAATTTAATACCAAGAGTAAGAAAGAAATCTAAACTATTAATAGCAATGTTCTATGTTATTTTATTTGATTTCGTTAACAGCTGCTACTGTTTAGAACACTTTTATTTTCATTCAGTTTAGTAAAATTGAAATTGTAATTCTTTGCCAGATTTCTGCTGTTATTTTATTTATATAAATTTAAATTCATCAAGTGTTAATAAAATATTTAGTAAATAAATTTTTTACTCAAAATCAAAGAAATTAATTAATTAATTAATTAGTTAATTAATTATTTAACTAATGAATTAATTGCTTATTATGCAAAAACTTTTTGGTTTTCGGTAATAACAACTACTTATTAAAGTAGTGGTAATGAGGCGTCATTATTATTTGCCTACTCTGTATTACATTAATAAGTATTCAATAGTATAATAGCGCAGTAATACTGCAATCACGTGGATGAGTTGGCTAGCGCGCCGGATTAACAACCAGAAGGTTGTTGGTTCAACCCCATTCTGAAGCTGTTAGTTTTTTATAACAAAATGTCTAAAAAGATATTTTAAACTAAATAGAGTTTTTGTCGCTTAGGCTGCTATGTGCGAGATGGTGTACTGAGTAAGACATTAGTCAGTAAAAACGAATGGTTAGTGTGTGTCCAAGTTCGAGTCTCACTGACGGCAAAATTTGTTTGTTTTTTTTTATTTTTGTTTTCGTTTAGGTACATATTTTTGAGTACCCCTAGAGTCAAAAAATTACTACATGAATTTGTGGACAAGTCGAACAAAAATAACTAGTTTATTCAGGCAAAAAATAAGTAGTTTATTTTTGTTTCCAATTATACCTGCTAGCTTACCAGGAAAGCAAAGTTTTTGCTAGGCAGTTACTGATATATATTAATAAATATATGGATATACATATGTATGGTCATATATCTCCATATACCCTCAATTTTCTGATCCAAATATATATTGAACTGCATATATGTATAAATATATAATCCATACATAATATTTTTAGCTGGGAAAGCAGTTTTTTAATAAAATAAATATGAAAAATATATAGAGAAAATATGAAAAAAAAAAAAAAATAAAAATAAAAAACAGTACGAATAAAGAAAAAAAGTAATTGAAAAATAATTTTAACATTTATGTTTGATTTCAAGATTTCAAATGTGATGAAATGTTTACAAATTTCTTATATTTCTTTGTGGAAATTCTATTACGAAATTTCATAATATTTGTTTTATTTTATTTATTTTTTCAAAATTATATAATTCATTAATTATATAGTTTAAAGAGAAGTTAATTTAAATTTAAGAAAAAGTTAAATTAAATTTAAGTTTATAAAAAGTGATTGAAAAATTAATTACTTGAAATTATATTATTAAATTTCAACATTTAGTAGTATGATTCAATACTTAGAAGGTATTAAGTTAAGTCTAAGTTTGCCAACTGTAGTGTGAAATTTTAAAATGAAATTTGTACAAATTAAAAAAAAATAATTTGAACTTACACAGAACATAACTACTAGGGTATCCAATTATTCGATTTTTCATATTAATCGGTTTATTCGACAAATAATTATTCGAGGTTAAAAGTTGATCGGTTAATAACTGATTAATAGCAAATTATTCGATTAACCGAATAGTACTAGTAATACATATAAAACTTAAAAATAACACTAATTATAGTATTTAAACTATTGAAATATTTATTTAGAAACATAATGTAGATCACAATGGTCTTATCTTATTAGTTCTTTCGTCATTTTGTTAAAAAAAAAATGCATTTTTTGTAACTCTCTTTATTTTCTGTGTGTGAATGATTTTATTGTTATAAAAATAAAAGTTAATATTTTTATTAGTTTTGTTTTGTTGATGAAAATTAAATTTTTTATGTCTTCCTAGGTAAAAACGTTCATATATTTTTATATATGGTCCATGTACGAAAATATATGGATATATACGAGGGCGAATCAATAAGTCCGTGACTTTTCGAACTTCTCTCGTAGTTATATGAAATGCAACACTATTCCCATCAAGTACCAACTGTTAGTAGACTAATGTCAAATTTTGAGCAAGTGTCGTCATTTACTTTGCGTTTAACAGCTGTTCAAAGGGAAGTTCGAAAAGTAACGGACTTATTGATCCGCAGAAATAAAATTTTCCTAAAATTAGAAATATATAAAAAAAAAAATTCAAATGAAACTTTAGCAAAATTCTTTCTTATAAATGTCTGGTTCTCCTATTATAATAAGAAATTCCTTAGGGCCAATAATTACATTCAAAAGAAGGTATGATGGATATCCTCTCACTGTCAAGTTAAGGACAGTTTTAAAACTCAAAATAAAAGCTAGTAAGCAAAAATCTTAGTTTTTTAAAATGCCAATCATTAGTCATTAGATTTCAGAGAATTTAAGTACTTAAACTAATTTGATGAATATAGTCTCATTTTTTTCTGTACTGAATGTAGGTCTATTGCATTTAAATCAAGTCACGAAGAATAATACTTTTTATATAAGTGAAAAATATTTATTATATATATTGTATATTTTATTTTTTAATAAAATTTATAATAAAAAAAATATATTTTAATGATTATTCACAATAGGACCTTTTAATATAATGGGTGATTCAAGTAGAGATACTTTTTTCAATAGCCTTTTTTTGACAGATCACGTGTGATCGTCGTGTCATGCTGTCATGTTATTTTTGTTTAGTATTGTTTGGCATTTCATAATGGAAAGACTTACGCCTGAAAAACGTTTACAAATCGTTCAGCTTTATTACGAAAATTCACGTGCACTTCGCTCAACTTATGGTCAACATAATCGGCCTACTGAGCGTACTATTCGCAACACCATCACCCATTTTGAGACCCAGCATTCATTATTGGATAATATTCGATCGAATAGACCACGTCCAGCACGCTGTGAAGAAAATATAGCGGTCGTAGCTGAGAGTGTACACGAAGACCGTGGAGAGTCGATTCAGCGCTGTTCGCAGCAACTCAGGCTGATGTATGGAACGACTTGGCGCATTTTACGTCGAGATCTTAAATTGAAAGCATACAAAATACAGCTTGTGCAACAACTGAAGCCGCTCGGCCTTCCCAAGCGACATCGCTTCGCTCTATGGGCTCTTGAAAAGTTCCAAGAAGATCCGACGTTTTCGAGGAAAATTTTGTTCAGCGATGAGGCCCATTTCTGGATCAATGGGTATGTAAACAAACAAAATTGCCGCATTTGGGACGAAGAGCAACCTGAAGAGATTCAAGAACTGCCACTTTATCCAGAAAAAACAACGTTTTTTTGTGGTTTGTGGGCCTGTGGAATCATCGGTCCATATTTCTTTAAAAATGATGGCGATGCGAACGTAACCGACTCTTTGATGCCTGAAATTGAAGCTCGTGATCTCCGTGACATTTGGTTTCAGTAAGACGGCACCACTTCCAACACATCGCATCAATCAAAGGATTTATTGAGAGAACACTTCGGTGAGCACATAATTTCACGTTTTTGGCCGGTCGATTGGCCACCAAGATCGTTTGATATCACACCGTTAGACTTTTTCCTGTGGAGATATGTAAAGTCTAAAGTTTATGCGGACAAACCTGCTTCGATTCAGGCCTTGGAGGATTTGATAGACATAATCTTCAAAAAATAAATGCCAAAGAATGTTCTTTCAAATGATAATAAACATTCCCCATTAAATTTGAATTTTCTGTGTTTTTTTCTTTAAAAAAAGTAGGGAACGTCGAAATGGATCACGCTTTATATTTCAACAAATATATTTATATACGTATATGATCATATATTTCCATATAACATCCACAATTTATGATCCATATCTTTTTTTTTAGCTGGGTTATAGAATTTTAAATTTACTTTATTCAAAACTGTATTAGCAGTTGAAGATTATCATATATAATTATATTTGTATATATATATATATATGGTGTATAATATATATTTTGGATCTGAATATTGAGGGTATATAGCGTTATATAATCATATATTTTTATATATATTTTAGAAGCTATTGTGAATTATAATAAATATAGATATTATTCGCGATCCAAGTAAGATATCAAAAAAAAAAAAAAAAAATATTTTAAAAAACTTATTGCTTATTTCTTAAAAAGTGTTCTGTGACTGTGATGAACGTTTCTTTCAGTTTATATTGTTGATGCTCAATTACATGATACTTAAATAATAAAACATTTTTAGTTAAAAAAATAAAAAAAAAATAGATATAGGTATGAACATAATTTTTAATATAACAATAAATTTCCAAAAAAGTTAACACCCATATTCACAGACAACTTTTAAATAAAAAAAATGCCATTAAAAACACATTTCTTGTCTCTTAAATGTATTTTAGATTTAAAATTTGCTTGTGAATATGGGTGTAAATGTACATTTTATTTATTACTTAACAGAAATATTTATTAAAAACAATTTTCAATATCTATTAGAATTTTTATTAGTATAATATTATATTCATATCTGGAAAAAAGACATCTTCAAATATATATTTTTATTTTAAAAGTAGTTAAATATATTTGCATGTAAATTATATGTAAAATATTGTTTTTTTGTTTAGTTTTCATGCTTTTTAAATAATTACGTATTTTTCCCGAATACCCGAGAATTAAATTAAATTAAATAAAATCCAGATTTCCGGAAATTGAATAAAGATGGGAAATTAAAAACCCTAGATGTAAGGAATTCAAACCAATTCTTTTTAATTTAACTTTTGACGAAATAATTTATTGCTGTAAAAACAAAAGAAACACAAAAATTACTTAATTATGTGACCAGTGTGAATGGGCTCTTACCTATAACTTGCCAAATTCCCAACGGGTTTTTTTTGATGTTGTATTAAATAATTCACTAATCAGGAAAAAAATTTATATAAAAATTTATTATCACCTTTAAAATGTCGAACAAAACAAAGTTTAAAAGTTCATTTGAAGTTCATTTTAACTGCAAGTCTTCTAATGAAAATGGCCAAGCAATAAAATGAAAACCGTCACTTAATGTTAATATGTAACATATTTTAATTTGATTTCAATATTTTTTTTTTCTCTTTTTCTTATTTTTATTATTATGATTGTTAAGTTATTATAATAAACAAAAAGTAAAGAAAAATAAAAATAATAACAAAAACATACTTTGGCCTGGCCCGTGATTACATAAATATCAGTTTGAAATGACAAGAAGTAAGAAAAAAGAAAAAAAAAAAAAAACGCTGCAATCCATAGTCCGGTTTTATTTCTGCTTCTTCATTCATTGAAAAAGCCAGCGACAGACAAATAGATTGACGAACGGACTAAAGTATGAACGACATACACAGACTCAACTAATAAAAAACAGTTTGAAAATAAAATATTTTCAAAAAATCATGCAAATATCACTAAACAAAAATTTGTCTGAATATAAGAGATGTGGTAACAAGTTTTTTTTGAATTTTAATAGTTTTCAAATGAAAAAAAAAAAAAAATAATTAATTAATACAAATATACAAAGAAATATGGTTGCATGAAACATACATATATAATCATAATTTGTTTTAAAGCACTATTTTGTTAATGTCTAAAAACAACTGCATTTTAAATTAAATACTCAACACTAACATTGTAATAAAATAAAACAATTAATTGTTAGAAACATTTGAAACCAGTTAATTGGTTTCAATTTTAATTTATGTAATAACTGACAAGAAGTTTGTGAAGTAAGGAATAAATGAAGTAAATACAGATAAATTAAAAGTAAAAAACGAAAATCCCCTTTTAAGCAACTCTGGGTTTTAGAAATGTGAAAATTAAAAAAAAAAAAATAATAATTTTAAGCCTTGTTCAGACCGGCGCGAAATTATGAAATTTCATGCCGAAAATGAATGAATGAAATCTAGAGTGTTCATACTGGCTAGATGACATTTGATGTAATTTCGTGAACAGCTGATACTTATTGTTTAAATTTTAAATTGTTATATTATTACTAAATTGGAAATTACTTACTAAATTGGAAATAATTAATTTGCAACAATTAAAAATGTAAAAAGGATAGGTTTTATTTTGCAAAATCACTTTAATAATTAATTTTAAGATTTGTGTTTAAATTTAAGATCAGCTGTCAATTGTTTTTTTTTTCTTCTCACAGTTGAAACATGCAGTACATAGTTGAAAAAAAGTATTTTTTCCAACCATGTACAGAGTTGCTCGGAAATGTAATTTCGTCGAAATTACACAAAATTATATAATTTCGCAAGTGTCAAAATATATGGGAAATTACGTAATTTCAACTTGATTTCGACCGAAATCACGAAAGTACGTAATTTCGCGTCGGTCTGAATGCCCTATTAACTAAAATTACCATTAGTTTGAAATTGTAAAAAGTTAATATTTATCACATAAAAATTAGCGTATTTAAAAAACCGATATTTTTAGAAAAACTGTTTTCGAGTTATTCGATAAGTAGCATTTTTTCAAAAACCGGTTTCAAATACGGTTTTACGTAAAAACAACGGTTAACCGGTTTTTATTAAAAATACAGTGCAAATATCTAAAACTTATTATTTTTACTAAAGAAATAAGTTTAAACATCACTGTTCACATAATATTTTATTGTGTTTTTCCTTTTGGCTTGTTTTTCATTTTCACAATTTTCTGATTTAAATAAAAATTTCCCACAGAAACACTTTCTAATGCAAAAAATAAAATTTTCCAACAAATAGAATTTATGAACAAATATAAATTTCATTTATAATTTTTAATTTTTTGTTTTTGAAACTGTTTGACAATTTTTACAAGTTCTTTTTCCAAAAAATTTCTATGTACTAAAAATATCAAAAATTTCTTTCCTGTATGGAAAATTAGTATGTTTTTTGGCTTTAAAATATATGAAAAAAACAAATCAATTTGTTTGTGATTTTTGAGAAAACGATTCGTTTTGCAAAAAACCTCTATATGTGTGAACATAGCATAAAGGATAATGCTCAAATTTTGTATTTTTTGAATTGAATTCTGATAATGCTTTTTCTGATTCAACTCTATCTATGTACCTATTTATTGAAATTCACCTTATTCATGTGACAAACCATAAAACTAAAATTTGCTTCTTACCTAGATTCTGTTAATAAAAATTAGTTTAAATCTATTAAAAAATATACAAATCTCAGTTTTTAGTACGTCTGATGACACTCAAATCTCAAATTAGGAATTTAAAAAGAAACTAGTCATAAAACTTTATTAGTTCATAATGAAAATGAAAAACACTTTCAAATAATTATTGGCCTGATTCAGTTCAACAATCAAATTTTTTAAAAATAAAATTTGCATGTAAACTATTTAAAAAATTTTACATTTTCATACAAATTTTATTTTTTAACAATTTGATGCTTTTAAGGTATAAGGCCTTAAATAAGATTCAATTAGCAAATGTAAAAAATGGGTTAATTTAGTAAATAAAAATAAAAGAAGAAGCATTTCATAAAAAACCCGGTTAACCGACAGGAAAAACCGGCCTGTCGAATAATTCGAAAATAAAAATTATTCGAAACTGATCGGTTTTTTAAAAATTAAAAACCGTTTAAACGGTTTCCGTATTCGGTTTTTGAATACACTAATAAAAGTCTTAACCTTACTAGCAGTGTTACCAGTTTAGCCTTTTTAAAACTAAGTCTAGCCTTTTTATTTTGCTTTTAGCCTCAAAATTTTCGTTTTAACTTCTAGCTATGTAAAAGCATAGCTAAAAATTTTAATAATCAAAAAAGGCTAAAAAGCTTTTTTTGATTGTTAAAATAGCCTTAAACAATGTAAAATTTTAGTATTTCAACAAAGAAGGAAATAATTTCTTGTTTGTTTTTACAATTTTATTTCTACAGAATACTACTTATGTAATAATTTGCAAAAAAAATCAAAATTATTTATATTTAACTAAAAGTTTCGCCTGTGGCCTTCAATCTCCAAATCAAATATAACTTAACTAATTTGTTGTTTGTTTTAAAATCAGGGAATTAAAAAAAGTCACACTTTTTTGTACTAAAATACCCTTTATCGCAGTCCGGGGAAAACTTGTTTCCAAAATTTATTTTTTTCATTAAAATGATCATATTTCTTGTTTGTTTATCTTCGCTTTGACATTTGAGAATTTTACTAAAAAATTTAAAAAACTTTTTCAAAATTGACAAAGTTTAGATATTACTTGAGGGTAAACCGTTGACTTAAGCGATTTCTTTTGAAGCTATTATAAAAATTCTGTACTCGGAAACAAAATATATATATATATATATATATTTCAGAAGTGATAGAATATTACATTTTTGGAAAATAACTCTAAAAATGTGACATTTTTTTAAGTTTCAATTTCATATTAATATAACTTTTTATCGGATAGATATATTAATATGACTCTGGCAGCAATATTATTTAGAATTTTGTAAGAAATCTAGTGGATATTTTCAAAAAATTTTAGAGCCTAAATTAAGGCTCCAAGTTTAAAAAACTAAGCCATAAATTAGGGTAAAATTTGCTTCGACCTAAATATCTCTTAAACTAAAAGCATATTTTTTAGAGTTTTACAAGGACGCAAAATTTTTTTACATTCAAGTCATAAATAAATTTTTGACGATTTTTTTGTAGTTGCATTCCCGAGCTTACCAAGTTTGGAAGTATAACCTCTATCCCTTGACACGCTAATAAGCTGTAGTCCTCCAAATCAAGTGGAAAATAGCCCAGCTCAGACCATGTGAAATATTATTTAGATATCTCTGACGGCTTGCATGTTACAGAATTATTTACAAAAAAAAGCGGACCACTGTGAGAGTAACACTAACAAAATTAAACCAGTATTACCTTAAATTTTCGAAGTCTTATGATAAATTCTCAAAACTAATATGCTAAATGTTCGACCAATAATACCATATTTACAAACAGATGTGGCAAAAACAAAGTTGAAGATTGCTTACATCGGGAGAATAAAATCCCAAAAAAAAAGTTATTAATATCAATAAGTGCAATGCTACTACTCAGCGAAGACTTTTTGGTTTTCGGTAATAACAACTACTTATTAAAGTAGTTTCTTGGTAATGAGGCGTCATTATTATTTGCCTACTCTGTATTACATTAATAAGTACTCAATAGTACAATAGCACAGTGATACTGCAATCACGTGGATGAGTTGGCTAGAGCGCCGGATTAACAACCAGAAGGTTTGTTGGTTCAACAACATTCTGAAGCTGTTAGTTTTTATAACAAAATGTCGAAAAAGATATTTTAAACTAAATAGAGTTTTTGTCGCTTAGGATGCTATGGGCGAGTTGGTGTACTGGGTAAGACGTTAGTCAGTAAAAACGAATGGTTAGTGTGTGTCCAAGTTCGAGTCTCACTGACGGCAAAATTTGTTTGTTTTTTTTTTATTTTTGTTTTCGTTTAGGTACATATTTTTGAGTACCTCTAGAGTCAAAAATAACTACATGAATTTGTGGACAAGTAGAACAAAAATAACTAGTTATTCAGGAAAAAATAAGTAGTTTATTTTTGTTTCCAATTATACCTGCTAGCTTACCAGGAAAGCAAAGTTTTTGCTGGGTAGTTTCTGCAGAAAAATGTCATTATTATAACAATATTGACCGATTTCGGTTCAAAATAGGAATTATCCAGTCTTACATAGCACTGATCATATAGTCGGTCTAGACCGACTTTATTATTCTTTCTCGTTTTTTCTTGCTGTATTTATTTTTAATTTAATATAATACTGAATTGAAATTTTATGTTTTTTACTTAATAAGAGTTTAAAAAAATAAGTACATATTTTATTTGTTTTTAGGGGCATATTTTAACATTTTTAGTGCATGTTTTAAGCAACTAAACACATACTTTTTGAGTGCATAAACTTCCTGTCCCTGTATATAAATATATATGCGAAATTTGGTTAAATTATCTTGCAAAAATCCAAAAATTGCAAAGTTAACTCTTTTTACTTGTTTGTGCTCAAATCAACAAAGCAAAATATAAGATAAGTTATTTTTATCATTTCCCGAATTAAGCGCCATTTTTCATGCCATTGAAACCAATGTGCACTATTCTAATGTGCCTTTTTTTTAGTGGTATATTTTATTATGTAAAATATTTCAATAGTGTAATATTGAAGAAAAAACCCAAATATATATAAATAGAATTAACAATAAAATTGGGGCTAAATTTTGAAATAAAGAATTCTATAAAGCATTAATTTGATTTAAAACTTTTAGTGGCAATTTTATTTTCATTAACTGCAATTTAATGTTTTATTTTTGTATTAAAAAATTCTAATTTTATAGTTTTATTAATTTCATAATTATTTATAATACGAGTATTATAAAATTTTAAAATGTCTTCATTTTCTATTTAATAATAACTCTAACCAACTTGTAATGGTAAAATTACAGAAAAAAAAAAGAGAAGAAAATAAATAAAATCAAAATTAAATGGTCTGTAAAATATAAAAGAAAAAGAAGAAAATAAAAAAAAAAAAAAAAAAAAAAAAAAATCAACCAGAAATATGATTGTGGTATAACTATTCAACGTTAAGGGGATTTTTACTGTAAATCGTAATGGGCAAAAATTTTATAAAAAGTGAAAGTTATAAAACGATATTTTCGTTACTTGTTGTCTCTGCACACAAGTTTATTTGGATTCGTTGGATGCATGGTTTTATAGTTAAAGCAGTTGGATAGTTGTTGTTGGAGTTTAACTGGTAGACAGATACCTTCACACTAGTGACAGCATTATGCCGGTTATGGTTGCTGTCGCTGACAATGCTCTTCACACTGCATGTGCAAGTCGTATGGTATACGAGTACCTTTAGCCAATATTTATTTTTTGTAGATTTATTTTGTCGTCTATCTTTAAGTTTGTTTTTTAATACGGATGTAATAATGTTTACTCAGTTTTAAAACTCTGCTGTGCTCGACTGCTATGATCAGTTGGTATCTTACGTGTACAAACATGCCTGAAGAGGGTCAAGGACGTAAATGTTAAATATTTAATTTTTTTCTTTTTTTTTTGAGTATTTTTTAACATTTTTCTTGTAAATTTTTAGTACAAAAATTGTTTGTGTTTAAATATTATTTTTAAACATGTGTCATAAATCCAGTTTAATGCGAAAATTAAAAGTTTGAATATTTATATGTTAAATCTAAAGGTTTATTTATAATTTTGCAATTGTTTTATAAGGCATACGGTATTTTTGAAGTCTTTAAATGCCTCAGTATTGTTTTTGTTTTACAGTCATAAAAAAAAAAAAAAAAAAAAAAAAAACTAAACTGTTTTACAGTTAATACAAATGATTATATTTATTCAAATATGATAGCAGTTAAATTGCAAATTCATACATACATACATACATACATACATACATACATAAATACATACATTCATACATATATAATGTTTAATGTTGCAATCTCCCAAAAAAAAATAAAAAAATATAAATAAATAATAATAAAAAAATAATATAAAAAAATAATTTTGCAAAAAATTTCATTATAAAACTTGATAAAGTTTTGAAATTTATTATTACCCTCTCTCTCTCTCTCTTTCTCTCTGTTAGTTTTTGTTTTCTTAACAAGCTTTTTGTTGTAATAGAATTCAAGTTGTTAGAAATTTGTTTTGATTTTTTTTTTGTCTTTTTTTTGGAGTATTTTTATTTTATTTGCAATTGAGGCGAAAGATTAACACGAAGGAGAAAGTTTTCAAAAAAAAAAAAAAAAAAAAAAAAACAAGAGGTTTATACAATAATCTTAAAAAATGGTTAAAATTTATAACGTTTAAAAAATATTTAGCTAAAATAATAATAATATATTTTTTTTTAATTCATCTTTATTAACATCTTATATTTAGCATATAAATTTATAATTTCGAGATTTAATCTATAGATACTACAGCGAATAATATTGATAATAGAAAATCTTGATATTAATTTAACAGTTTCAATATTATTTAAAGGAAAATAGGAAAAACCTTTATTTGAAAAGAAAAAAATACATTAAAATATAGTTAGAAAATATACAGGTATACCATGAAATTATCTAGGGATAATGCATGAATACATGTCATTTTCAATTTAATAATTTCTGTTTTAAAGCTGAAATTAGGCCAATTGTATGCATTCTCTTATCATTTGATAAGAAGAATTTTGAATAGATTCGTGGTATTTATTGTTAAGTTTTTTTTTATGAAATCAATAATTAGCTCATATCCAGTTTCGTGATGGAGAAATTGTGTTGAATATTTCCAATTTTTGTTGTTTATTATTTTAAGACATTTATTTTGAATAATTTGTAGTTTTTTCAAATGTGTTTTTGCTGCATTATACCAAATAGGACTTGCATAAGTCAAAGTTGGTCTTAATACGCTTTTAAATAATAAGTTTTTTTTTTCTTAAAGTTAAGTGTTGAACGTTTACTAAGAAGTGGCCATAAAGCTTTGATAGTTTTCATAGATTTTTTACAGATTTCACTGATGTGTTTCCCGAAATTAAGTTTCTTATCGAGCCAAACACCAAGATATTTGACATCGTTTTTAATTGTCAGGATCTCGTTTTGAAAATTTAGCTGATGACTTGGTAATCATTTGGGGGAATAATAATAATAATTAAGCAGGGACGGAGCTATTGATGAGGAAATAAAGAATTTAAAATTAAGCCTTAAACTATAAAGTTTTTAATTTAGATTTTTTTCAAAATAATAAAATGTAAATCATTTCTTAAATAATATCAACATAATCAAAATATTTATGCCAAAGTTATTAAATTAAACTAACAAAGTTATCGATTCTTATATAAATCGAAAACTATATGAAACTTGTGTATTTGTGAATGAATGTCAAATTAGAATTATTTCGTTCCGTCTGGAACATATTATACAGTAAGCGGACAGTTCCAGTAAACGGACGATTTTTTAGGTCCCACGCCATAGAATAAATTAATCTCCGGACACGGACACTTGTTTTCAAAAAAAAAAAAAAACATCTTTCGTAGCTAGTGTATTCAAAAACTGAAACGGGAACCCACTTAACCGGTTTTTGCCTTTAAAAAACCAACCGGTTTCGAATAATTTTTGTTTTCGAACTATTCGACAGGCCGATTTTTCTCTGTTGATTAACCGTTTTTCTATGAAATATTCTTTCTTTTATTTTTTTACTATAGCAACCTGTTTTCCCATGTTTAACATTTGCTCAGTGGACATTATTTAGAGCACAATTCATTATCAAATTGTTTGAAAAAAAAAAGAAAAATTTGTAGAAAATTACAAAATTTTTCAAGTGGTTTTTGAGTAATTTTCTTACAAATTTGTGAACAATTCTCTTGTACTGAATCAGTTCCTAAATTATTTGAAAGTATTTGTCATTTACATTATTATCCTATAAAGCTTTAAGTTCAATTTCTTTAAAAAAAAAACTTTTAATTTATGATTTGGGTAACAGCAGACATACTGAGATCTGAGATTTTTATATTTTTTAATTGATTTAAACTAATTTTTATTAACAAAATCTAGGTATAGGTAGTTTTAGTTTTGACGTTTGTCATAAGCAAGGCAAGCAAATATATGCTCTAAAAAAAGCATAAAATTAAAAAAAATATTCTCTTAGAATATTATTATAAAACTATAAATTTGACTTTTATTAGTAATTACTAAAAATATTTTCTTTTTGCACTTTCAAATATTTAAAGCTAATACATAGCATCAGGAAATTACAACATTTCTTTAAATTTTTGGGAAGCAAATTATTGGATAATCAGATTTGAAAAACATATGTGACAGTAAAACAAAAATTTCATTAATGACAAATTATATAAAAAATTAAATTGGATAAAAAATATGGAATTTTTCTTTTCTTAAGTGCAAAATTTCCAAAATTTTGCTTCTTAATGTAATATATGCAAAGTAATGACCTTAAGTATAAAATATGCAAAAATATGCCATTTAAGTTGCTGAAATATGCTCTAAAATAATGATTTTCTATGAAAATATGACAAAATATGCTGTTAAACCCAAAATATGCTATTAAGACTAAAATATGCAACAATATGCTATAACAAATCGATGTCAAAATTCTTAAAATTGTCTGAAACGGATAAATAACTAACAGTTTGGTTCATTTGAAGCCCAGGGAAAAAATAAAAAATCCCCCACCCAAAATAAGGTAAACTTCAGTAAATAGTTCGAAAAATACAGGTTTTGAGCATAATTCTCTAGCTGCAAAAAGCGATATTATTTGTCATTACATTAAACATTTTAAAAATATTTATATTTTTAGTAAAAACCAGTTAACCGGGTTTTTTAAAGTAAAACCGTATTCGAAACGGGTTTTTTTAAGCAAGCAATTTTTCGAAAAATTTGAAAACCAGTTTTTTGAAAACGTCGGTTTTTTGAATACACTACTCGTAGCCGGACAAAAATTATAACGCAGTGTCTATGCTAGACAATTTTTTTTTATCAAGACATGATAAAATAACACGAATTTATGCAAGGTGGTAACAGTAGCACAAAAATAACAACAAAGCGAATTCATTGATGTTTATTATACGCCATTTGATAGCTGGATCAAACAAAACTAATAATCGGTTGTTTAACTGAGGTTGCCTTGTATAGATTCGCCTTGATTTTAACATTTGTCTTGATATAAATTTGTCTAATAACGAAAAAATAAATTAATCGAATGTTGAGTACTGAGGTGAATCCTATTTTAATTTTTGTCCGTGTTTACATTCATATTTCAGCTTTACTAATATTTTTTGAATATAATAGTTTACTATTCGTTTGTTTTTACTTAACCTTTTACTGATTTTAAGTAAAATCACGTTTATCAATTTAACTTTGACTTTTACTCTTGATTAAAAGATCTTCATACTAAAAAACAATAGGAAAGCAAAAAAAAAGAGAAAATGAAAAACTAAATCTCTAAAAACAAATGTTCCCGCAGTTATACATAACCTGAAGTCATCCTCGATAATGGGTCTACAATTTGTCGTACGACACATTGTCGACAGATTTAAACAAATATTGGCAACGCTTTTAAACAAAGGCACTGAAATTCCGCACAACAACAATATTTATTAATTATTTTGATCATAAATCACAATAATATTATAAATAATTCTTTTAATCGATTGTTTTGTTTACGAAAATACTATCATTTACACAGTTATGAAAGCACACACACACATACATATGTTGTTCATATAAAAACATGCAAAGAAAACTGACAAAATCTTTTTTCCCCTATTAAAGCAAACAAATGGTCAAATGTCTTATATTATGTGAGCGATCGCACTCTCATGTCTTATTGTATCGCTATCACAATACACATAACATTTGCTCATAAATTTGAACAGCACAAGTAGTATTCATATGGTTTTAAGCACCTGTAGAACAGTATTTATTACTCCGCTCACACACTGATTTAAAGCACTTGAAAAATAACAAGTGGCTTGCAATGTCTTATAAGACATAGTTTGCAGAGCTTTTATATTATAAAAGTGTAACTCCATTTCTAAGATTAAAAAATGTTAAATATTTTATACGAATAAAATTAGAAACTTTCATAATTTATATTAATACCGTGTCTCAGGTTTTTACATTATTGTGTTTTAAAAATGCACTCCCTTGCAGAACTGTAAATTGACCATATTAGTGCGTATTTTTGGAGATATAAAAGTTGTAGAATAATGAATGAAAATTTACAATATTTAAAACTAAATAAATTAGTTCAATGAAACATTTTTTCTAGTTTGAATTTTATTATGTATTTTAAGGTAAAAGTTATTTAGCTGCGTTTTATAACTATAAATACACTTAACTAAAATCTTCAACGTTTTTAAAACTGAAAGAACAAAATATAAGAAGAATATAAATTAATAATGAGTGTGTACAGTTAAATTTTAAAATATTATTTTACCAGTGTTGCCATAATTTTTTCACTTAAAGACCTCCACACATCAATTATTGGTTATTTTGGATGGCAATCACTTTCATATTTTTATTCCGTCGGATTTACCTTGAAAACTGGTAAATCCGACGGAATAACATTCCTTAAATATTTTCAAATGGGTTTTTATTCGGAAATCATGAAGGAAATTAAAAAAAATATATTTATGCTATATTTATAAATATTTTTTTCAGGCGAATCGTGTGGACTGAAGCGATTTTTTGAGGGAAAATTTTCCACCTAAGAAACAAGTTTGTGTTATAACACTCCATTGTACTCCAAAGAATTCGAGAATTGGCTAGAAGATGCCATTGGAGCTATTAAAACCGCACAGAAAAAACTCAAACCCATTGAAGATTCACCACCGAAATGTATTTTTGTGAAAATATGAAAAATTCGTTTCGTAGGTCCATCCCATAACTATTAAACGTGGCCCAGACATGTTAAATTTTTTCATATCAAAGAAGTTGTACCACTGTCCCACTAAAAGATTTTCAACGTTTTATTTAAAAAAATTCATAGTCAGATTTGCAATAGGTTTAAGATCTTTCTATGCACCCACGGCGAATTTTGTAGAGTATATGGATAAGAAACTAGTTCCTTTTTTGGACAGTTTTCACAGATATGCTTTGTAATCGAGTAAGAAACAATATTTTGGCCAGTGGTTAAAGAGGTACCCTACTTTGAGTCTTACTACTATCTCTGCTCCTGAGTGGTTTTTGAGATTTTCCCTTTTAGATTAATTTCCAAAAATTTTCGATTCTGCCTCACTGTAGATTTCAAATTAACATTTTTAACATGAAATTTTCTTATTTCATTTCAGTTATATACAAAATAAATAACTTAAAAAGGTAAATTTTTCCATTTTTTCTTCAGAAAATTTTCTATATTATTTTTTGTTTTTTTAAATCTCGTAATCGATTAGACAAAGTGTAGCTTTTTCATCATAAAAATAAGTGTTAATATCTTGTAAATTATGTGAACTTCAAACCATTCATCTGCCATATTTAAAATTAAATTGTCTGATAGCTTAAAATCTTGGGTATAATTTTAAACACATTTGATTTCATTTGATATTAAAATCAGTCCCACTGTGTTACAAGTTTCTAAAATAAATACTAGTTTTGTTCAGTACTTGTCTGATTTACAAGTTGTGGTCAGAATTTTCAGCAAAATTTTCCTGTATTTAGAATTTCGTTTTATTTTGCTGAATTTCTGATAATTTCTGACTAAAACCATTAAATGTGACAAGTACTGGAACAGAGCTAATATATTCACATTTACAAATTTAAATATTTCTTATTAAATAAAATAAAAAAAAAAAACTGTAAATTCCCCCTGAGTTAAAAAAAAAAAAACAAAAATTTCATTTTCTAAAACATTTGAATTAAAACAAAAAATTAAACAAAATTAAACGTCATTGATCCATAAGTTGTAAAGCCAAGAAATCTACTACACTCGTACCTGATTGCAATTTTAACTAAATTTGACTTCCATCACCTTGGCGATCAAAGCATTATATATATATTAGTGCGTGCGTGCCACCTTCAAGTAAATATTTTCTATAGCAACTTAGTAACAATGTGAATGTGTATGTGTGTATGTGTGTGTGTGTGTAAGAGAATATTTAAATGAATCACGGTGACATCAAATTAAATATTTATAAATATTATTTTAATTATTTTTATTAAATAAATAGTTGACAAAAGCCATTAGAGAAAAATGGTTGAGGAGAGAGGAAGGTTTTGATCTAATGGATTTTCCCTCTTCATTTTATATTAATAGGTTTAATGAACTATTTAATATGGAAATTATGAAATTGCTTGTGTCTATATAATTAGCTGTTAATTATAATGCAAAGTTTTAAAATGTTTTCATTTTAAAAATGTGATAATGAAAGTAAAAACGTTTGTTTAATTATAAAGAAATCTTTTAAAAATAAATTAAAAAATCACATTAATTTTTTTTTTTTTTTTTTTGTACAATTTGGTTTTCTAGATTTTTTTTTTTAATTCAAAAATTTAATTTTCATGCGTGTTGCCAAGAATTTTTCATTAGTAAGAAATATAATTAACTAAATTGCTTATCATATTTTTTTATAGACTTTAATTAAACAAGATTTGTTTTGTGTATTTTATTTATAATTTCATTTTGGTGTTTTTTTCTTACCAAATGTCTAATGTTTTTTTTTTATGTAGATTTTGCGGCTTAAAAAAGACATTGATTTTTAGCCAACATTATTTGTAGCCTCGACCCAACTAATTATTGAATAAAAAAACGTGCTTTTAAATATTATTGTAAATAATTCTTTTAATAATTTGTTTATTATTTTGCATTCAATTGAAGTTAGCTATAAGATAATTTGTTATTAAAGTTTTTGTCAAACCACTAAAAATACAATTGAATCATATTAATTTTTGGTTTTTAAACAGATTAAACAATTTTGATTAAAACATTTTTTTATACCCTTCACATAAAATGAAGTGCATATATGAGTTTGTCATTTTATATGAAATTCTTTATCCTGGTCCTCAAATTACACAATATTCATAATTGTTATGATTAAATATAACATGTCTGTCTGTCCGTCTGTATGTTGAAATTAATTTTTTGCAGTCCATAGTCCAATAATTATATTTCCCTTTCAACACGCATATAGCACATAGTGTCGAAAATTTTGGTATTGAAATTCAGTGAAATCCGTGTAAGAATGACGATTTTCTAGAACAATCTCAAAAAATTTTCAATTTTCTTTGCCCAAATTTAATAATATTATCTATTTCACATTCAATAGTATATAAATGTTTTTCTATTGAAAAATTGTGAGAGCTAGTGTTCTAGACTGCAAACTTTTAAGCCTGAGTTCGTATTCCCGGGATCATAGAAATTCAACTCTTTTAATTTGTTTAGTAAAACGAAAAATAATTATTACTATCTTCACATGTATAAATTAGTTCTGAAGAAAATTTTACTAAAACATACAAAGAGTTTGTTTTTTTTTAGAGTAAGTTGGACTTCTAGTTGTTTTCTATGCCCAAAACTCCTTGTAAGTCTCTGTTTTTTCCTAAAAATAAAAATTTTCCTTATTAAAAAAATTAATTTGACAAAAATTTCTAGGCACGTTTTGATGTGTTTTTTTTTTTTTTTCTAAAAACGTATTATGCGTTTTAAGCTTTTTATATGAACAATAAAGACAGTAAATTTCAACATATCGATGTGGTATGGCTTGATCAAAATTTCGAAAAATTATTTTATAATCGAACTTAAAACAAAAATTTTCAAATATCAGATTAAGGAACTGTCAAACATATTTTCAATTAATTAAAAATGTTTCTTTTAAAGTAATTGAATAAAATTTACATTTCTATTCGTCAGGATTCGAATCCTTACGAACACTTAAAAACTGTTAGCTTTAAATTCTTACCGCCTAGGCCACATGATATTTTGAAATTCTGAATTCCAGAAATAGTTTTACTTTAGTTTGTGCAAAAAAAAAATAATAAAATAATAAATAAATAATAAATAATAAAATAAATAATTTTTCAACATTCTTTTTATACTCTTCAAATATATGAGGAGTACATATTATTATTATTTTTTGTCTTATGAAAGTGTTCTAGATTACAAAATTTCGGGCCTAATTTTGTAAAACACTTCCCCTCACTTTCAAAAAATTTTCGTATAATTTGTTTTTGTTGATTTACAAAATAAATGTATTCAAGTCATGACTCGTATCCTCGTAGAATCCATTTATTTTGTTTTAATTAATATAGGCAAATCTTTAGTGAAAAAATAAGTTTGACAAGTAAATCTGAGTATGGGAGATATTTTTTCTTAAAATATCATCACTTAACTGTAATTGTGCTTTAGGCTTTTAAATGTAGACAATAAGATGGCATATCATGTTTAGTAGAATTGTTAAAAGTTCTTAACTCTTCTAACTGCATAACACTTCTTTATTCAGCTCTTCTACTCACATGGTCTGAGTGGTCTTCCTAAGTCAAATCCGATGCCATCGCTAACATCAGCTTACAAATATTAAATCTACTTCTAGATTAAAGCAAAAACTTTGATAAGAGATAATTCCAATATATTTATATGTTTAAGAAATATAGATTTTGTAAAGAGTATAAAAGATTCGGCCCAGTCGAATATAATACTTCCACTTGTTTTTCTATTTTTTTTTTTTTTTTATTTATCATTATTTATTATTTTATGGTTTTATGGTTAAGTGAATATTGCCAAATAAGTTTTTATAATTTGATTGCTTTGCTAAGTTTTATTTTTTTGTCTCAAGATCGGAAATAATTTATTAATAATTTAACAAACATATTTATTTTTATTGTAAAGGTGGGTAATTTTTATTTAAATCATTTAAATGTTGTTAATATTATTTCAATAATAACCTCTATTTAGTTACGGTCTTAAGATTTGTTTTAAGGTTATTTACAGCAATTAGATAAATTTAAAACAATTGGGTTATGAAAATTGTTTAAGGAATCTATATATATATATATATATATATATATATATATATATATATATACATAGATATTACCAAAACCAAAACAATAAAATAAAACAATATAATAAATATTACTAAGATTATTTTTTTCCTAATAGCTGCTGCTACTAATTACCTTGTTTAAGATTTTCAATATAAAATATTTAAACTACTTTCTATAGGCAGTTCTTATATTTTTTCTAAACATTAATGAGTACGTTAACTTTTTATTGCTAACACTTCTTCTATCACATATCAATTTAAAACAAAAGCTACAAAACTTGAAACAAAAATCTAAAATAATCGTTAGTATAAATTTTTTTCTAAAACCATAAATAGAGAATTGGGTCAACAAGAAAGAAAACTATTAAACGCATATTTAATACATTTAATACATCACATACATTTTGTTGTTATTAAATACCGGAGTAAACTAACAAGTTTATTTATATATTAGAAAAAAAAAAACAACAAAAAAATTAAATATTTGCATTTAAATATTTGCTTTTTTTATTTGTTTAAATTTAATTAAAACATAAAATGAGTGAAATTTGATAAAAAAAAAACACACATTTCAAGGTTCTTAAAAGAATTTTGCATAAGCAAACATTAATAAATTAAAAAAAACAAAAAAAAGAAGAAAACAATAACAACATACAACAAAATTTCACACTCTTTTTTTTATTTATTGGTGGTGAAAAAAATAAAGCAACAGCAACAAAAATATTAAAGAAAAGAAAGCATTTTGTCAAAACATAATAAAGCATTTTATACTTATACTCTCCCATCAGGGATGGAAAAATTGTTACGATTGTACTTTTTTTGATACTATATAATATTCAAAAGTACCGTAGTATACTTGCGAGTAATTTTACACTGTCACAAGATTAATCAGTGCGGAGCTGCCTGCAATTCGCTTTGAAAGATATATTAAATTAAATTTGAAATGTTATATATTTTTCAAATAGACTATAAGGAAAATCAAATATTACGGTAAACAAAAATTTTTCCATTCAGACTTTCGATTCTAATTTACTTGCATGTTCACGTGGTATTTGAAAGGTTATGAAATTTTGATTAACAGTATCATTTGAATGCATTAAAATTTTTCATAAGCTCCAAAATGTAAATAAGATTACAGGACAAATAAACCTAATTTAGCAAAATCTGTACTGTATATCGAAGGCCCATTTTAAGGAAGAACGTAACGTAAAGATAGTGATTATGTTTAAAAACGACAAGATTTTATGAAAAAAAAAACTAAAGTTCGGCTTTGTTCTGTAAGCTAAAATCGGTACAAATGAAATTAATAAAATTAATAACCCGAGCTTTGAAGTTATCAGTTATAGAATTAATTTTTAATAAACTAGAACTTAACGACTCACTTTTAAGAAATTGTTTTTTTTTTCAATCCCAAACCAAAATTCAAAATACAGGAGGATTGTATTTAAGAACATAGACATATATAAGAAGATCTTTAATAAAATAGACATCGAGTAACATAATTTTTGTTAAAACTTGTCTTAATAATGTATTAAGATCTTTCATTTTCGAATGATAAATAATAAAAATTAGAGTTTAAAATTTAAAAATTTAAATTAGAGCAAAAAAAGTACTATGTGAATATTTTTTGATATTTTTTAAAGAAAAATATTTTTATTTTCTATCCCTGATTCCCATTATAGCATAAACACAAACAGTGTTGCCAGAAAATTTTGCCTCATGTCCACAAACTCGAAGCTAAAAATCTCTATTTTAAAATGTAAAACACCAATTTTGTCCCTAAAATATTTTAATATAAAATTAAGTTTTTTAAATTGGAAATGTATTGAAAATTTTTTCTAAATAGCTAATAATCATTAAAAGTGTTTTATAAAGAAAAATTTAACGAATATTATTTTTAAAATAAAAAATAAAAAAACGGCATATATACAATAAATATTAATTTAATATTTTCTATACAAAGAAATCAATCCAATATTTTCACTAAATAAAAAAATATTTCAAAACTTTATTAAAAATTTCCTTTAAAAAAAAAATTAACAAGAAATTTTAATAAATAGAATATTTAACGAAAAATGTTTACATATTAAATTTATCGCAATTATCTACAAAATTTAACACTTGACGAAGTTTTTAAAATTAAAATTTATTGAAAATGGAATAAATGTATTATTATGAAAATCCCCAAATCCACGAAAATTTGATCCGAAATAAAAGTTTTAATCCCCACTTTGGGGACAAATCCAAGCATTTGGCAACACTAAGCACAAGCACTCATAACATACACTCTCTTGCTCTTTCCCATAAATAATTCATAGAAAAAAAAAACAAAAACAAAAGACTTAAGACATAAACTTTGAAAGTGAAGGTTTTTTTCATAGAAAAAAATATTCTGTTTTAATGTTTTAAGCATAATTTATGTTAAATAGCTAAAAAAACATAAACACAAATATTTAAATAAATTAAATGCTAAGCATAACTGTGGTTTATATATTAAGAAAATTGTTTCAAGAGGGGTTAACTCCTCTAGTCTTTTAATCACATTTTAAATATTGAACAAGGTTAGTGATCTTTGACCAAACAAAAGAATAAAAAAAAACAATATAAACAAAACATGCTAGAAATATTAAGTGCATTCAAATAAGCTTAAAATTAAATAATGAAAAAAATTATAATTGTTTTATTTATTCATTTATTTTTACATAAAAATAGTAAATTTAAATTAATAAGCAAATGATATATATCTATATCTATCTATATATATATATATATATTTATATACTTACTTCTTTATATGTTTATTTATTAAATTGACTATTTTTCAAGCATAAATAAATGTATAAATAAAACATTTATAATTTTGTTAATTTTTTGTATTTAAAGCTTATTTGAATGTATTTAATATTTCTAACATGTTTTGTTTATATTGCTTTTTTCTCATTCATTTGTTTGGTCAAAGATCACCAACCTTGTTCAATATTTAGAATATAATATTTTATTGTCTAAAAACGCAATCAAATTCCTATAAATGTGAACAAAAAAGTGAAAAGAGTTCTTTTAAGAATAAACAATAACTTAATTTCACTTTTTTATTAACACCTTTTAAGAATTACATGACCCACTTTAACAGCTTTTGAAAAGCAAATTTTTATACGCAAATTCTATAACAGTTTTAAACTCTATATTTTGTTTTAATATATATTTTTTTATTAAAACTTAACTCCATTAATTTTTTTAAAACAATAAAGAGGAAAATGGGTTTATTCACTCACTTACATGTGACATTTCTTTTATTATTGTTTATTTGATGTTTATTTGGAAAGTTCAAAATATACATAATTGCATTATTGTGTCAATTATAAATAATTTATTGTAATATGTGAATCATACAACAAAAAAATTTCTTAGAAATTTTTATATGAAAGAAAAAAAAAAATAATTGAATGTGATTTTTGTTTTCTTTCAATTTGATAATGACACATAATTGAATGGTATGATTAATTGGGTATGCATTGGAGACAATGATGATAAAAGTGTTGGTTTTTATAGAGCAAACTGTGGAGTTTCTTTATGTTATAAAGATTATTGGTTACAATTGTGGGAAAATAAGAATATTTAAAAATTTTATTCCTCAATTCATTAAAATTTTTGCACAATAATTTAGTATATTTTAGTATTGTTAAAATAAAACAAAACATAGTTAAACTTTATTTAAAATAGTTTTTTTAGTTAAAAAAAAAAATAAAATAATTTTGAAAAATTTCATAAATATTTTTTAAACAATAAATCATGCTAAATATTTTGATATAAATTTAGAATTTTCAAAGTTAACTTTAAACTTTCGAAAATACTTAAAAACTCAAAATTTAGCAAGTATTTGAAAATCATAATACAAAAAAAAAAAAAAAAAAATAGTTTTTAAATATTCGAATTTCTTATATCTTGCAAATGTCGATGAAATAACAAATATTTTATTTGTATAAACAAGTAGTCAATATTTTTTGAAATTTTGAAATTAAGTTCGAATTTTCGAAATTTATTTCGAATTTCCAAAAATACTGAAAAAGTAAAAATTTTGCAAATAGATTTCAAAATAATATGAAAAATAACAAAATTTATTGTTTTTCGTGAATTTTTCCATGTTCGACTTCTTGAAAATTTTGGTAAAATATAAAAAAAATATTTTATTTTTATAATCAAGAAATGAAGCGAAATATTTTAAGATACGTTTTTAAATTTCGGAATTGAGTTAAAATATTTGAAATTAATTTTGTACTATCAAAAATACTAAAAAAAAAATAACATTTTGCAAATTGTTTACAAAATAATATAAAAAATAAGTAAATGATTATTTTAATGGAATTTTTTTAATGTTCGAAATTCTTAAAATATGAAAAAATTTTTAAATTATAAAAATTAACTTTAAATCAAAAAATATTTTTTGATTCATTTTGAAATTTCGAAATTAATTTCGAATTTCCAATTTTTTTTTTTGAAACTTCAAAATTTCAAAATTTTGCATATAGATTTCAAAATAATATGAAAATAAAAAAAAACTTTTTGTTTTATGTTGGAAACTTTTAAATCGTGAAAATTTTGACTAAATATAAAAATTTATTTATTCTTTTTTTTTTATAATCAGTAAATCAAACTAAACGTTTTAAGATAAATTTTCGAAATTAAGTTCGAATTTTCAAAATTTTAAAAATTGTTTTAATTTTTAAAACTAGCAAATCAAGTTAAATATTTTGTGAACTTTCAGAATTTATTCTAAATTTTCGAAATTTGTTTGGAACTTACAAAAACTCTTAAAACATGAAAATGTAAGAAAAAGCTGTGAAAATAATGCAAAATATAAAACACTTTTTTGTTCTATCATTGAAATGTTGAAAAATTATGAAAATTTATATAGGTTTTATGATGAGCAAGTCAATTTGATAAATTTCGAATTTTCGAAATTAAGTTCGAATTTTCGAACATTTTCAGAAAATGTGAATTTTGCAAAAATTTCCAAAAATATTATGAAAAATAGATAAATTTTTAGTTTTTCTTGGATTTTTGCCATATTCGAATATTTGAAATCGTTCAAAAATTTAAGAAAGCAGGGAAAATTTATTTTATATTTATCAATAGTATGAGAAGCTTAACTTTTTTGTATATATTTCGAAATTAAATTAGAATCTTGGAAATTAATTTCGAATATTCATTTAAAATACAAATTTTGCAAATATCTTAGAATACATAAAATCTGTTATGTTTATTGAAAATATTTAAATTCGAAAATCTTAAATATGAGAAAATATTGTAAAATATTTTGAATTCGTTTTTTTTTTTACTGTTTCATATAGTTAAAAATAATTTCATTTAGTACGAATTCGTGAAAAAATGTTTATATCATTATATTTTTTATTTGTTTAAATGTGACCCAATAATGGGAAAATGTGTGTGTATGTGCAATAATAAAATGTAATGCCCTGTTAGCTAAATATGTATAGGCATATTTGACATAAAATCTATTATATATTTTTTGTTTATCATCTCCCTGAACTCAAAAGATAAAAAAATTACATATTAAATAATAAATAATGGGAGTAGTTTAGTGTCAGTTATATGCATGTACATATGTACTTGTAAATAATAGTAGTTAAATAGTAAAGCAATGGATTAAACAAATAAATTATGAATGAATTATATATTCAAGTAAACAAACAGACGCACACAAAACGGATATTGCATTAGATATATATAAATATGAACGTATAAGTTTCATAAAAAAATATTAACGAAAAAACAAACACCAAAACTCAATTATACACTTTACACAATTGGCTACACTTTAATTTGTACACACTTTAAAAGTACACAAACTCACACTTATTCGCATGTCTAAGGCACTGATACACTTACAAAAAAAATGGGGGACTTAAAGACAGAGTTTAAAGTTTTTAGTTTTATTTTTCATTAATATCGCCCTGGTATTATTAAAATTATTAATTAAGAAAAACTTAACATACAAAATAATATTTACATATATATGTTTGTACTTAAAGAAAAAAAAAATGTTAAATACACTTAAAGAAATAAACTTTTTAAATAATGTTTTATTTAAAATAAATTCGGAAAAAGTAAATAAAAATATCGTTTTGTTTTTAGAAAGGAGTGAACATGTTTTCAGAAATTTCATTTTAATTTATTTAAACTTAAAATATATTTTATTATACTCTTCACATACAATGAAGGATATATATATAAGTTTGTCATTTTATATGAAAATCTTTAAATATATATCCAGGGTCTTAAATTGAAAAATATTCGTGATTGTTATGGTTATGCTATCTGTTTGTCCGCCTGTACGTTGAAATGGATTTTTGAGAACCATAGTCCAATAAATACATTTCTCTTTCGACAAATATGTGGAATATGGTTTCGAAAATTTTGGTATTAAAATTCAACGACATCCATTTAGTTATGGCAGAGTTATAAACGATTTTCTAGAATAGCCTCAAAAAGTTTTCCTATTTTCTTTGCCCAAATTTAATAATATTTTCTATTTCACATACAATAATATATAAATATTTTTCTATTGGAAAGTTGCAAGATTGAATAATCTAGAAGAAGTGTTCTAGACTATAAACCGTTATAAATAAAAATAAATAAAAATTAAAAAACGACTCTCTTCACAGGCATAAATTAGTTCTGAAGGAAATTCTACTAACACATACAAAGAGTTCGGGTTTTTTAAAGCAAGTTGAACTTATAGTTGTTTTCTATGACCGGGACTCCTTGTAAATTTCTGTTTCTGTTTCCTAAAAAAATACATAAAAAAAGAATTTCTGGGCACATTTTGATGTGTTTTTTATAAAAAAAAGTATTATTTAGATTTGAGTTGCGTATTAAACTTTATATATGAACAATAAAGATAGTAAATTTCAACATATCATTGTGGCATATCACTTCGGTTTGTGGCTGAAAGACTTTAGGTCCTGAATTCGATCTTTGACCAAAATTTCGAAAAATTGTTTTATAATTTATCTTCAAACAAAAATTGAAACTTTGAAATGAAATGTCAGATTAAGAAACTGTCAAATTTATTTTTAATTATTATAAAATATTTCTTTGAAATGTATTAAATAAAAATTACATTTCTATTCGCCAGGATTCGAAATCATACAAACACTTTAAAACTCCTAGCTTTGAATTCTCACCCCCTAGTCCACAAGGTATTTTAAAATTCTGAATTCAAAAAATAATTTTATTTAAAAATTATTTTTGTGTAAAAAAAAAAATAATTTTTCAATATTGTTGAATTTTAAATATATTCGACATATAGTGTTGTAAATTGATTTTTATACCATTCACATATAAAATTCCTTTGGGGATAGATAGTCTAGTCGAAGTGTTCTAGATTACAAATCTTCAAGCAATGGTTCGTATCCTTGTAGTATTCATTTGAATTTTGTTTTAATACGGGCATATTTCTTGTGAAAATCTGACTATGTGAGATGTTTTTTCTTAAAATATTATCACTTAACTGTAATCGTATTTTAGATTTTTGAATGTAGATAATTAGGGGTGGAATTGTGTCTTATAGCCTTAAAGTTAAAAATTCTTAAAAATTCTAAAAAATTTAAAATAGCTAAATCAACTTTAAAATATCTAATTCTAAGGTATCTTTTTCGAAAAAAAAATGTTGGTAGAAAACTGAAAAGAAATTTATAATTTTGCAGAACTCTACTTTATTCAGCTCTTTAACACAGATGGTCTGAATTCATCTTCCTAAGTCATATGTCAAAAGAGTTTTCGGGGACTCTTTTATGTTACAAATTTCCGTTGTCGTGGACTTGTCATCAGTTTACAAATTTTAAGCATATTTCTAGATTAAATCAAAATTTTTGATAGGAGATAATTCCAATATATTTATATATTTATGTAATATAGGTTTTGTAAAGGGTATAAAAGATTCGGTTCAGACGAATATAACACTTCCACTTGTTTTCTTATCCTTAAATAGACTTTAAATTTCTTTCAGTGTAACTCTAGAGCTTTTTATTTGAAAGTGTTTTTTTTTATTCGTCTTGATCTTTAAAATTTTATTATCAAAATACTAAAACCTTTATTTTGATAATGAACTTTAGTTGCCATTTGCGACATTTTTTCAGTTTTAATTTTTGTTGTTATAGTTTCTTTGAATTTCTTGTTTATGCTGTTAACTAATTGTTTGTTGTCATTAAAAATGTTGAAAAGTTAAGCAAATTAAATGAAAAAAAAAAAAAAAATAAATAAAAAAAAAATTTCGTAATTAATTCAGGGCTAATGATAATAATTATCATGAAAAACAACCACAATAAAATGATGACGAAGATGATGATGAGCCAACCAACTTATTAGCGGTTAAATACAAAAAATTATGACAAAGAAAAACAAATTTAAAAATGTGTAAATCTATTCAAGAAATTGATGAATCAAATTGATTAAAATATTCATTCATTTATTTTAGTTTAAATACAAAATTGTTAAAACTACACATATGTATTTTAGAATGTAATATCTTTCAGTTTTTATAAAATTAATTAATAAAAATTACATTTTGCAAAAATAAAAAAGCATTCATTTTAAAACTAGTTATAAGATCTTTAATACTTTAAAAACTATTAAACTATTTTGAAGTGCATAAACAAAAATAAGTTTTACGATAACTCCAAGGTGCATATTCGAAATTACAAATATTCAAATAAAGCATTAAAAAAAAATCAAAAACAAATTTAATAATTTTTAAAAATTAAAAGAAAAAGCTTTGGTTTCCAATGTAATGTGTTAAGAAGCTAAAATAATGGCTCTTAACTACTTACACATTGGCTAAATAACCCATATTATTACAAGTAGGCATTTTAGAAAGTCATTACTTCGATGACATTACAAGAACTAATTACTTCTAAGCTGTCTAATAACTTATTGATTTTAAAGTATTACTGAAGACATTATTAGTAAAAGCAATAGGAACTAGTTACATGTAATATTATAAATATTATTTTGGATAAAAAATTAATTCATATGCAAACTTTGCCTTTTCCTAATTTATTCCTTCTTTAAATATATAAATTGGTAAACGAAATTAAAAAATAAATAAAAAAATATTATTTTCAAAAATGTGATCATAAAGAAGTAATTACATAACGGGTTATAAATAAGTAGTTGCTAAACTACTTCTATGTAAAGTGTACGGTAAGTTGTTGTCATTGAAAAGTAACTACATCCGTAACTATAGGCCATTAATAAATTTTTCTGGTTGTTTTCCAATAATTTTCCAATTTTGGCTTAGTTTTTAAAATTCTAAATTATTTTTGGAAATTTGAAGAAAATTTTGAAAATGTATGGCAAAATGTTCGGCTTCACAATTTCAAATTACATTTTTCATTTTCTACTTTTTAAAGAGATTTAAAATTAAGAAAATTAATAGGTTTTTATTTCAAAATTTTTAATTTTTGGGAGAAGTTTGAAAATTCAAACTTAAATATTCGGAGATTGGAAATTTATGACAAAATTATTAAATAAAGTTAATAATTGAAAATTTTAAATCAGATTTTGCATTTTGCAGTTTTTAAATAGATTTAGGATATTTCAGCTTTGAAATTTTTAAGATATTATTTTTAATTTTTATTAAAAAAAAATCTGGTTTATAAATTTAAATATTTTGTTTGAAGAATGTTTTTTTTTAATTTTTGTCTACAATTTAAAAATTTTTCAATATTGAAATTATTAAAGAAAAATTAATATTTTATTATTTTTTATAACTTTTTAATAACTACTATTTTTTTAAAATTTCAAAATTTTTTAAATTTCGAAAATTTTAGTTTAATTTCGAAAACATGAAATATATGTCAAAATTTTTGATTTCACTTAGTTAATAAAAATTTTAAATCAAATTTAATATATTCTAGTTTTCACACAGTTCTGAAACTTTAAGAGAAAATTTAAAATGTTCTTATCGCATATATTGTTTTTAAACAAATATCTAAGAATTTCAAATTTTTAGTTTCATAATTCAAACTTAATGTCGAAAACTTAAAACGTATGCCAGAATTTTCAAATTTAAAAAATCGTTATAAATTTGAAATATAATTTTAAAATGATTTCTATATATTTAAGATTTTCGAACATTGGAATTTTGAAAAATAAATACAAAGGTTGTTTTTTTATTGCATTTTAAAAACGAAAAGGCTTTTGACAGAGTACAGCACGTCAAACTTATAGAAGTTTTAAGATTTATTAATATTGATAGAAAAGATATTAATTGTATTTAATCATTATATTGGAATGCTGAAGTTTGTTTTCCCATCAACAGAAGTGTTCTTGAGGGATGCATTCTTTCCTCATTGCTTTTCAATGTCTATTTAGAATGTATATTCCAAGAAGCAATAAACAATTTTAATATCGAAATAAAAATCAATGGGCAATATGCGAGTATATATAAACAATATAAGTTATGCTGATGACACAACATTATTGGCCGATAACCTTAATGACTTACAAAGTCTTGTAAACGCTGTTAATTTTCACTTTCAATTTGAATATAGAAAAAACATGAAAAATATAACTATAAGTAGAAACAAGAATCCTTACAATGGATGTAATATATAAGTAAACAGGGAACCTGTTGAGCGGATCCCAAAGTTTAAATATTTGGGCTGTTAGTTATAAGAAACTTGGGAATGTGATATGGAAATTAATGTACGTATGGAAACGGCAAGAAGTTCATTTTGTGATATGAACATCAATCTCCGTATAAGAATTTTAAAATACTTTTTTATGAAGTCGAAACATGATCACTTAAAGTTGCAGATTTAATAAATTAGAAGCTTTTGAGATATGGTTGAAGCTTTTGAAAGAAGTTGAAGTCCTAAAAATTATAAAAAAAAACGTAAAACTGCGTATCTCTGCCACATTGTTATAGGAGATAAATATGAATTGCTACAACTGATCGCACAAGGCCGTATAGAAGGAAGAAGAGGCATTGGAAGAAAACAATATTTAATTGTTTTATTTAATTTTTTTTTTAATAATAATTATATTTATTTAATAATAATTATAATTGTTTTATATATAAATAAAACAATTATAATTTTATTAATTTTTTATTTTAAATTTAATTGAATGGATTTAATATTTCTAATATTTGGTTTCATTTATTTATTCATTTGTTTATTTATTTATTGTTTTATTTATTTATTTTTATATTTCATTATTTTTTTTCCAGATGACTTGTGGCATATCTTGCGTAGACAAGACATTAAACAAAACATTTTTTCATTTAGGTGTTTTTATAGCTAAACACCCAGGTTATTTTATAATTGTGCCAATATTATTAACCCTTTTATGTATAACGGGGTAAGTTTTGTATTTAAATTAAAAGAAAAAAAAAACATTTTGTATATCTTTTACTAATAAATTAAATTAAATTTTGCATTTATTAGCTACCAACAATTAAAATATCAAATTGATCCAGAATATTTATTTTCACCCATCAATGGAGAGGGTAAGGCTGAAAGAGCAATAGTTGAACAATATTTTAAAGTCAACTATACGCATCGTTTTAATGTGGGTCGCATAACAAGGCCAGGTAAGTTCAAAACAGTTTTTATTTTTATATGAATAAAATAACATTTTTAATCATCATAAAAAGCCGCTGCTAGTATGAAAATATAAATCCCTAATTATGTGTGTGTGTGTTTTTTTTATCTGAGGGAAGGGAGAATGTGTAAATAATAAACTTAGACATATTTTTTATTTAAATTTATTTTAATGCCAATTTCAATTACTTTTTCATTTTTGTGTATTTTTTTTTTTTTTTGTAAATTATTCTTTAGAATTTGTTTATGTGTGTGTTTAAATAAGATCGCGCTTTAATTCAATTTAAAATAAACAGAAAAATCTGAAAACTTAAATCTACATCAAAATACATAGGCATCATGATAATGATGATGATGATAATGATGATGATGTTGATCATCAAGATAATAATAATCATTTTCATGATGTTGAAGATTAATATGAAGAAATACTAAAGAAATTTTCTATAGAATTGTCTGGAACCGTGCAGAGTGTATTGTACGTCATTTAATGCATAAAACTATTAAAAAAAATCCAAATAAACGAAAAAGAAAATTTAAAAGTGAGGATGATGAACTAATTTAAAATAATAATAGTTTATATTTACATATAAACATCAGTAAGAAGAAAAATAAAAAAAAACGTAATACCTACTAGATAAAATCTTTAAAAATGTATACTAATGTCAACAAAAGGCCTCTTTTCTCTTTTTTTTCCTAAATAAAAAAATAATAGTAAACAAAGTTTTCTATATGGTGCATGTGTATAAAAGAAATATTATTTCAAGTCATATTAAATTCTTAGAAAATATTTTTGCAAACTTTTTTTTGATTTTGTGAGATTTTTTAATTCCCACACCCAATTCGTTTATTTACAACAAAACTTTATAAATTTTGTTGTTTTTCTTTTTTTGAACTAAAAAATCACGTTTTATATAAATTGTTTATAATTTGAAAATAAATACATATTTAATAAAATTAAGTGATAATAAATTTGGGGGGGGGGGGGGGGGATATATATATAAGATAATACAAATTAGAAGAATTTATTATTTTCCAAAATGATTTCAACGTTTTCGGAAATTTATAAAGAGTGATCGTACATTTTATTAATGATAAATCTAATCAAAATAAATTCTATAAATCTGACTAGTTACTGGAATGGAGTTAATTGAAAACAATTATCGTCACGTTTTATTCCATTTTATAGTATTTACTATTATTTTCTGAAGTCTCAGTACAAGTAATTCTGAAACAATTAAAATTTTCATCAAACTAATCATAATATAAATCAGAGGTTCTCACAAGCAACAGCTTTACAATTCCCTTGAGGCATTACAGCACGAAAACGATCCACCACAATTTTTGTGTAATAAGTAAATATTTAGTCAAAAGTTTAAAACTTGGTTATATTTGATATCAAATATTTTTTTAAATGTAAATAAGAATAGATTTTTGAGAAATGTATATTCTTTTTGAGAAATTCACTATTTATTCTCAAGCCTTTGACATTAGAAAAAATTTATAAAATACAAAAATTGTTATTAAAATATTTTCGCTCTTTCTGTACAGTTTTCCGTTTAGAACTAAGAATAGGTCACAACTTTAAAGGTAACTCATTAAAAATGAAATGTTTCCTCCAAAGTTTGAAGATCGATAAAATTACCTTAAAACTCCTAAATTTCTTTTTAAAGTTATCAAAATGTATGAATTTGGAATTGTGCACAAATTAATATAAAAACTCTCCCCATTTTCTATTATCGTTCAAAATATTGTAAAAATCCACCCAGCTAATTATAAAATCGGGTATAATTACAATCTTGTTAATTTTGACAGACATATAAATTGATTAATTCATTTTATAAGAACATAAAAAGAAGAGAATTTGTATTATCGACTTTTAAACACAAGAAATCTTCAAAATGTGTTTTTTAGTAAATGGACCCCTTGTGGATTGCGACCCCCACATATACACACATATTTAAACTAGAATAAAGAATGTGTCCCTTAGCATCTGCCTTAGGCACAGAGCATTTGGTTCCAGCAATAGTGATACCGTTTGTTCCCATCGTGCTTATGACCTTTATTTCCTAATCATCATATTCTGCTGGCCAATTAGTGATATTCATGAAGGTGTTGATTTTAACTTTATCGCCTTTAGAAAGATAGATCTTGTTCGTAAAATTCTGTTGGTCACACAAGGAATGTCTTAGGCAAAAAAAAAAAAAAAAAAAAAAAGAAAACAACTAGAAGAAGACCAACTAAGTTGACAAAAAATTCTAACAATTTGTATGTGTTAGTAGAATTTTCTACAGAACTAATTAATACATGTGAAGAGAGTAATTTTGTTTTGTTGAGAGAGCAAAAAAAGTTAGTCATTTTGTTGTCTGGCATTTGGAGTCTTTAATGTGGGATTTATGCGTTTTTTTTAAAATAGTATCAAATTATTTTTTCGGAAACAGGATTTTGCTATATTTATTTCTTATTATACTTATTGCAATAAATAATGGCTTGTTATATTAAAATTTGAATAAGTATATCAATATGCCTAAAAATCACTTAATATCTAATAGAAAATGTATTAACTAGTAAAGAAAAATTGTTGTATATTCTGATCCCATTGAGATCCCTTTTTGAAATTTTTGCATTAAAACGTCGTTTAAAAAAATATTAAAAGTTTAAATACCCTTTTTCAAGATATCCAAGGATAAAGGATATTTTTTCATTTTTGAGGTGTTTGCGCCAGAAAGATTTTTAGTTGTTATGACTTTATGGTAGAGGAGAGTCTCAGTCTTTCCCAATGATGCTAAGTTTGCTGAAATCTGATAATTTACATAAAAGTTATTCAAGCCTAAATTTTACTCATTTTTGACAAAAACAAAAAAAAAAAAGTTCGAGGTGTCCAACTTTAAAGGTTTATAAAATATGAACCGTTGGCGATATGGTTTAGGTTGATACGGAATATGAAGCGCATAGTGGAGTAGATTGTATGTGTTGAATTTAATTAAAATCGGTTATGGTAAAAATCCGAGCTAGATCGAAAGTTTTTAAAGCTACTCTATAGTGAAGAGCGCCTTAAATGGAGTGCTTCTAAGCGCACCTCATAATTACCATAACTACCAGTATCTCTGTAGAGTACAAAACGGTTTGAAGAGCCAGTTGCATAACCATTCATAACTATCCATGAATACAAAATTTTTGATTTTGCTTGCTTCATCGATAGTTTCTGATAGATGGAGCTAAAAAAATAATACGTATGCGAAAATTGGGTCAACTTTGACCTTTGTCGCAAAAAAGGTCTTAAAAGTAACTAAAATCTTTATTGCGTTATAACTCTTTAATTTAACTTTTAGCGAAAAAAAAAACTATATAAACTTTTTTATTCAGAATAAAAAGCAGACATTTTTGGCATATAATTTTTTATATGTCCTGATGTTATAAGCGATTAAAATAAAAATTTATACATGGACATTTTTTAAAAAGGTCCTCGTTTTAATATGGACCTAGACTGTTAGCAACGATTGTATTAATTTATTAATATTTATATTTTGCCACATGTAGCATATAGCATTCAAGCGCTGATGGATCAAAATCCGACTTTGAGGTATCGATTTTCTAATATAAATATTAGCATAAAATGCAGGTTATAGCAAATTGAAGAATTATAGAGCAATAAATATTTTAGTTACTTTTAATATCTTTTTTACGACAAATGTCCAAGTCGACTGGACGATTTAAGGCCGTTTGACGAAATTTTTACACACAAATTTATTTTTGGCTCTATCTACCAGAAACTGCCGGTGGAGCAAGCAAAATCAAAACTTTTTATGGATGGTCGAATAACCAGTATGCATTTTTAGAATCTATTCCCTAATTTAGGTCAATTGTTTTTTGTTTTTCGCAGCAGTATAGTGGTTGCCGCCTTTGTTGTTCAGGATATTGTGTTAAGGTTCCAGTATAGCTTAGCATCCAATATCAGTCTAAAGTTTTTGGCATTATTGGATACTGTCAGTGCTACACCGTTATTTTTAATTTTGGATCCTTGCCTGTTATTGCTACTGTCACGTCATTCTCATATGTTCATAACGTCTTTTCCATTGTTCAAAGTAGAGGTTATATTCCTTATAGTTTAATAATCTTTCTATATAGTGACTAATTAGTGAGTGTAGTGCGGTTTCATTTAATTTGAAAAATTTTCTAATTTTCTAAAGATTGTTTTTTAAGGTCTTTAATAGAAAAGGAATATATAATAATAGGTCTAAAGTCCTTCGCTTTGATATGAGGTGCCTTCCCTCCCTTAGGAATGAAGTCGAAGACATGTGAAGACGTAGACAGTCCTAATAGTGAAGGTGTTAATGCGTTTATATTTCATTGAAGTTCGGCTGTTATTATACTTCCGGAACTGGATATTGAAAGGTTTTCACTATAAATCTATTTCGATGTTAGCTTTAACATATTCACCTTTATGATAAAAGAGTTAGAGTTAAAATTTATCTATTAATTTTTTTCTCTCCTTTTTTTATAAAATTTTTTGGATATTTCCGAAGATATTCTGCAAAGCAAAAACTGATGTAGGTATAACTTGAAGATAATTTGAATTATAATTAAATGACATTTTGTTTTCGAGATATGTAGTGTTATGTGGCATATCTTCATTTATTTTAATGATTTATAGACCTAGAACTCCGAGAGAATGTGTGTTTAAATTTAATAAAAAATTCCGTGCCGCAGGTTCAGGTTGTCCTGTGGTATGATTCATATTCGAATGAGACTTTTTAATAACAAATTGTTATCGAAAAAATTTTCTCACACCCAATTTCGAAATACCCTCTAAAGTTGTTGCATTAAAAATCTCACAGCTCCCTAAATTTTAATTAAATTTTAGATTTTCTAGTTTAACATTTTGAAATTTATTTTCCCTTTTTTTTTTCCAAATTTCGAATATGATTTTTTAATACTTTTTGATTTTTTAATACATATTTGTATACGATGTTCTGTTTTGTTTAAAATGAGATATCAGTTTTTAAAATCGCTTAAAAAATCAAAAAGTTGTTAAACATTTTCTGAACTTTATCTAAACAATTCTTCATATGTATGTATGTACGTATGTATGTATGTATGTATATATATGTATGTATATTTTATAACAAAATATTTTATTTGATGTTTGATTTAGTGCATACTTTTAGGGGCGAAATGAGAAATGTATGGAAAGTTTTAATAAGTTATTCCAGATAAAATTTAATAAGTTCTAGAGCTTTTATCCAGTTTGAAAAACTAAATTTTATTTTTACAAAAAAAGTGTCTTTAAAAATAATTACATCCTAGTATAAGTTTTTATAGAAAAATTTCTAATAATACAGTTAAACTCGAAAAATTGTGGAAAAAAATATTTACTTACCAAAACAATTGTATACCGTTGAAAAGTCTGATTCTTCTACTCTCCAAAAAAAATTTAAAAAATAAAAGAATCAATAAAAGAATAACATTTATGTAGGAAACTATAATGTAGGCCGTGTCATTTCTCACTGTAGCAGAGTGTTAAAAGTGTTTTTGGTTTCAAAAAAAAAAAAAAATATTAAACCATTTCGAAATATTCGTTTAATAAAAAAATTACGTGTAAAAATAATTTAATGAAACGAAAAAAATGTATTTCTTTGTTCGCAAATTTTTGGGTCATTTTAACTGTTTTTAATAGAAAAGCATGCCAATTTTTAAAATTCCAAAAGAGCGGGAAAGAGGAATTACTAGGAAAGTAATAATATTTCATAAAAATGCCACCATGTTTTCTTTTTTTATTTATGTACACAAAATCATTTTGCAACCATTAGATTTACAATTAAATTAATAAAACGCCATACGTATGATTTAAGTAAAATACAACAAAAGCAATAAAAACAATAAGAAAAGAAAATAAAAAAATAATAATTTAAAACACATGCAACAAATATGGTAAACATTAAACTGGTAGTCACGTAGTTGTGGCAGTGTATATTTCAATAAATACATTTGGTATTTGAATACTCTTAAAATTAAAATTAATCTCTTAAATAAACCAGTAAACAATTTAGGTAAGAAAAGCAAATAGACGCACAATAAATCGAACCCATAGAAAAACGGAAAACAAACACAACAAATAGAATAGAACAGTTATAAACATTTGAATTTGTATATTAGTCCGCTAATTTCAAATCTAAAATCAGATTTTTAAAATTATTAAAATTTTTTTCGGATGTGGGGAAAATAAATTTCCAAAATGTCCACATAAGTGAAGTAATTAACATTTTCTAAAAATTTTTATAATTAATAAAGGTTTTTAAAATAATCACATGTAGCAGTGTTGCCATATAAGTGAAATATATTAAATTTTTATTATTGTTATTTATACTATTTTATTGAAAATAATTTTAAAATTTTGTTGTGTATTTATTATCTATTTCAGCGTAAGGTATAATAGATGAAAAAAATCTCACTTTTAACGTCAAATCTTCGATATAATTATATCTTTAGTTACCCAAGAATCTTCAAATAAATGTTTTCATACTTAACTTTTGTATAAATTTAAACCAATGATTTAAAAAGATATTTACACTTCTAGAGATTCACAACATTAGATCACATGAAGATTGTAAATAAGAGAAAATTTGAAAAAATAACATTAAATGAAAAAAAATATTTTTACATATTTTGGGCTTCATAGAAATTCTTTTTTTTTAGAGCATATTTTATCAATTTAAACGGCATATTTTATACTTAAGAGATTAATTTTGCATATTTTGCACCCAATATAATTTTGTACATAATTTGCCAATAGTAAAATTTTCTTTTTACAGTCACATTCGTTTTTCAAATCCGATTCCCTATTAATTTTTATCTTATAGACAAGACTGCAAAACTCTATAATATTTAAAAAACATCTATTTTTACACCCATATTTTTAATTGTTATTCCTGATCAATTTTTGTTAATAGTTTGAAATGTTTTAAATTAGGATATATATCATACTATGGTAGATAATATTTTATCAATAAATTGTACCTACTGGCAAAGACATAATTTTGGGGAATTATTTTCAAGTTCATATGGTTATAACTACTACAATGGTAAAAAATTTAAAACAAAAATATTGATTCAAAATACGCAAATTCTTGGCTTTCCATTGATATATATTTGATAAAAATATCTTTTTAAGATAAAAGTGACAATATTTTTTAGAACGGTTCACTGTGAGTCGTGAGAAAAATAAAAACAAAATATAAAAATAAAATTAAAACATAACTTTTCTCTTATGTATTCTGAAAATGTTTATTGGGTGGTGTTCATAGTTTTAATGTACAACTTCTTTGTTTCATTTTCTAGGACGTTTTGGCCGTGTTATTGTTATACCCAAAGATGGCAACGACAATATGATTAGAAGAGAAATATTCAAAGAATTAAGGCAGCTGGATAATATAATACAAAATGCCACCGTCACCTATGAAGGTGAAACTTTCACTTACAAAGACACCTGTGCCCGTTGGGAGAATGAATGTTTCGAGAATGATATTTTGAATTTGGATTATATAATGGATGATGTAGGTTTAACTTGGAATAAAGCATTTTTTTAGACAATTACTATTAATTAATTTTTGTAATCAAAAATTTTAGATTGAATCGGGCGAATTGAATTTAACATTTCCTTTAATGTTTAATCCGGTAACCTGGGACGCCCATGCTTTTCCTGTATTCTTTGGTGGTACTAAGTTAACCGAAGATAACTATATTGTTAGTGTGCCAGCCATACAATTGGTGTATTTTGTTACGGCAGACACTAAACGGCAAGATGCTAAGTAAGCTTCTTTCTTTTTTAATTTCCCTTTAATTTAGTACTTTTTTTACCCGATTTTTCTCCGTTTTGCTTTACAGAGGTGCCGAATGGGAAGAAACCTTTTTGCGTGTGGTTGGACAGGCTGAGACTAATGGCTTTTTCAAACACATTTCCGTGGCCTATTTTGCTTCAAGAACTTTGGATCATGAACTGGAAAAGAATACTCAGACAGTTGTACCCTATTTTAGTTCAACATTTATATTAATGGCTCTGTTTAGTGTCATCACTTGTATGATGGGCGATTCGGTACGTTCAAAACCTTGGTTGGGTTTAATGGGTAATATTTCCGCTGTAATGGCGACTTGTGCGGCATTTGGTTTGGCCATGTATATGGGCATAGAGTTTATAGGTATTAATTTGGCTGCTCCTTTTCTAATGATTGGTAAGTTTAATATATTTTCTTTAAAATGATAATTTTATTGAATAAAAAAATATTTCTTCTCTTAGGTATTGGTATTGATGATACCTTTGTTATGTTGGCGGCTTGGCGTCGTACCTCTCTTAAACAATCCGTAGCCGAACGTATGGGTAATACTATGTCTGAGGCTGCTGTTTCCATTACTATAACCTCTTTAACCGATTTAATATCATTTTGGATTGGTGTCATTAGTCCTTTCCGTTCAGTACAAATTTTCTGTAAATATTCTGTATTTGCTGTAGGCTTCACATTTTTGTGGCATATAACATTTTTTGCTGCCTGTATGGCCATTTCGGGTTATAGGGAACAACAAAATCGTCATGCTTTATTAGGTTGTAAAGTCCAATCTTTATCGGAAGCCATAAAGGGTAAGACATATTTAATAGCTTTTCTAAAGTCAAGTCAAATCTAAAAGCTTTATTTCTTTCAATTCAGCAAAACGTAATATATTCTATCGTTCCTTAATGTCGGGTGGAATTAACCGCGAAGATCCTGATAATCCTATAGATAATAAAGATCATATACTCATGAGATTTTTCCGCAATAAAATGGCTGTGGTCATCAATAACAAATGGTGTAAATTTTTGATAATATTAATCTTTGGTGCCTATTTGGCGGGAGCTTGTTATGGTATTACCCAAATAAAAGAGGGTTTAGAGCGTAGAAAACTCTCTAGATCAGATTCATATTCGGTGGAATTCTTTGATCGTGAAGATGATTATTATCGTGAATTTCCCTATAGAATGCAGGTAAGATTTTTTTTAATTACCCAAAATAAAATACTAATTTGATTTATTTATTTTTAGGTCATTATTACTGGTGATTTGAATTATTCTGATCCCCTGGTTCAGGATCAAATTGAGGAATTAACACGTAATTTAGAGAATACTTCCTATGTTACCTCCTCCTTATATACCGAATCATGGCTACGTTCTTTTGTTTCCTTTGTGGATCGCAATAATGAATATTTGAATTTAACATTGGATACAGAACAAGAATTCATAGATGCTGTCAAGGAACATTGGTTATTCCCCGGCAATCCTTTCTCTTTGGATGTCAAGTTCAATGAGAATGATACTAAAATTATAGCTTCCCGCTTCCTGATACAAGCTGTCAATATTACCGATACTAATCATGAAAAGGAAATGGTGCGAGATTTAAGACAAATTTGTAAAGATTCACCTTTAAATGCCACTATATTCCATCCCTACTTTGTATTCTTCGATCAATTTGAGCTAGTGCGTCCTACTTCATTACAGGCCATGGTTATTGGTGCTGTTATTATGATGATTATTTCCTTTATTTTTATACCCAATATATTGTGCTCCCTATGGGTAGCCTTTTCGGTGATTTCTATAGAATTGGGTGTAGCTGGTTATATGGCTTTATGGGATGTTAATCTAGATTCGATATCCATGATTAATCTTATCATGTGCATAGGTTTTTCGGTAGATTTTACTGCCCATATTTGTTACACTTATATGTCTTCGAAAAAGAAGAGTCCCAAGGCTAGAGTACGTGAATCTTTCCATTCCTTAGGCTTGCCTATATTGCAGGGTTCGAGCTCCACTATTTTGGGTATAGTGGCTCTGCTATTGGCCCAAAGTTATATATTCTTGGTATTCTTTAAAATGGTTTTCTTGGTGATATTCTTTGGAGCCATGCATGGTTTATTCTTGTTACCTGTTTTACTCTCGCTTTTCGGTCCTGGATCTTGGCAAACTTGGACCGGTCGTGATGCCGGCAGCGAAGAGGAAATTGATGATTTGGATAGTAAACTGAAAGTAGTCAAAATGGATAAAAACTTTATTAATGCCTTTTATATGCCCTACAGCTCCTCTAACATGGCTGGTGTTAATGGTTTTGGCAATAAGGGATTCCTAGGAGCTCCTTACAAAGCCTATGGAGATGAAAAAGATCTAGGAATAGGCACTTCGGGAGAAGACTCCTCCGAAAGTAGCTCCTCACGCTCACAAAGACGTCAAGCTTTGGAAGACGAAACTACCCAGCGTAGATATGAAGAAGGCTGGCGTAAATCTTCTTATAATGATCTTTTCGCCAATAACACGCAATCCCAATTCCAGCCTCATCCTGCTTTATACAATCAAAAGGTAACCGCCCATGAATGGAGAGCCCGTCTTGAAGAACATCAAGAACGTAAATTATCCACTCAAAGGGAAAGATTTGCTTACGATAACTATGGTGCCGATTTACAAAGGCGTCAAGAAGAATTTCCAGATGATTTGGCACAGCGTATAACCCCTACTTCCACTTTAGATGAACGTTCAAGACATAAATATAGAACACCTTTACAACATAGCCACAATAACTCCGGCAGTGGTGATGAAAGTAATTATCATCAACATCAAAATGCTGGTCAAGTACTTGCCACTCCAACCGGTGCCAAACATTATCAACGTAGACGTTCTTCAGAGGACTCAACACGTTACTATCAACGTTGGCACGCGTCCAATATAGAAGAACGATATATGCGTCGTAATTCTCCTTCCAGACAACAACAAAATACCTCCGCCTCCCACCATGAAGATGGTGATTATCCTACGTCCCATAAATATCGTCCTCAACCACCCAGACGATCGTCCTCTCATCATAATCTCTGTTATCCTGCCCAAACACAACAGCAAAAAATCACACAAAAACATCCACCCACATATCAATTTGGTGGACCATACTATCACCACTGATACAGGGTGTGTAAGAAAGAGAAGTTCATGTAGAGAAACCATTTTAACTAATACAGACTATATAATATTATTTTATTATTATTATTATTATTATTTTTTTTAATATTTAAGTGTCTCTAGAACAGGAATGTGGATAAAAATGCAAATATTTTCTTTTTTATTTTTAGTTTTAGTTATTTAAGTCTGTAATTTATACATACATAGATAGATAAACAATGTCATGAAAAAAATGCAGGTTTATTATTTTAAAAATAATGCAAAATAGGAAAGAGTAAGATATGGATGTTAAAAATTTTATCCTTTAGTTAGAATTTGTTAAAATTAAAAAAAAATCAAAAAAAAAATCAAAAAGCAACATAGAACTTTACATAGTTTAAAAATGATTGGAGCAAAAAAGATTTAACTTAAAGGTAGTAAGGAATTTTTATGACATTAAGAAAAATTTTTGTAAAATTTCATGCAAATGTAACAGATTAATTTATATAAAAGATTTGTGTTATAATACTATTATAAAATGTTATAGTGAATTATTAGATTGTTATAATAAATTATAATGTTGTTGTAAGAAGTTATAATGATTCATAACAAATTATAACTGTGTTATAATGTTTATGTTATAATGAATTATAATAATAGATTAGAACGTTGTTATAATAGGTTATAATGAATTATAATATTGTTATAATGATATAAAATTATGTTGTAATACATAATTAGAAATTATAAAATTTGTATAATAAATTATAATATATTATAATGTTATTATATTATAAAAAAATTTGCTATAATGGATAGTAGCAATATTATAATGTGTCATAATTAGTTATCATATTATTATAAGGCATTATAAAAAATTATAACACTATAACAAAGAGTTAGAATAAATAGTAATGTAATGTTTTATTTTTTAACCTAGAATAATTTATAAACACTTCTGAGAGTTTTAAATAATTATAAAAGAAAAGTCGTTATGAAATATTAAAATGTTATAATAATGTACAGAACATTTTAAAATGTCTTAAATCATTATGACATTATTATAAAGCGTTATAATAAATTATAATACTATTGTTACAAATTATGATTAACCGTAACATTATAACAAGAAGCTATAATAAATTATAATATTATTATAAAGTGTTCTAATAAATTATCTTAATATTATAATTGATTATAATAATTCTATAAACTTTTGCCACTATTCTATGTATTATGCGTAATAATAACACAATTAAAAAGTATTATATCAAGTTATTATATTATTAACAAATTTTAAATATTTTATAATACTTTTATATTCTGTTATAATTATGTTTTTGTTATTACAATAAAGTCATGTAATAAATTAAATAAATCTTATTACGTGTTATAATAAATTATAACCATTTTAGAAGTTATAATAATTATTTGTAACAAAATTATAAAGTTTGTTGATAAATCTTAAAGAATTATTATTACTTATAAATGTGTTTTATTGTGTTATAATAAATTATATTACTAGTGTTATGTTTTATAATGAATTGCAGTAATTATAATGTATTAAAATAAATTATATTATAATTAATTATGTTTTTATAATATATTATAATTCATTATAACTTAGTTATAAAACATTTTCCTAATATTATAATGTGTTATAAAAAAAAATAAATTTTGTTATAAAGTTTTATAACTCATTATAACAAAATTATAAAATAAAAACAAAATATTAACACAGAATTGTAATTACTTAAAAGTCTTTTGGAAAAAAAGTTAAAAATAATTTTATTAACGCAAATGCTTTTAAAATATTATAACATTTTATTTTACATTATAACACTTTCAATGTTGCTATAAATCTATCTAATATTCTGTTATACATATGTAATATATTAACATTGTTTTTATAATTTTAATGTCAAAAAAATTTCTTATTACTTTTTTTGTTAAAAACTTTTTGTTAAATTTTAATTTACAATTAGATTTGTAATGTTTTGTTGTAATTTTCTCTTTAAAGAATTTTAACTATTGTCAGTCATTAATTTTTGATATTTTTTCTTAAAAAATCAAACACACGCACACACAAAATTATAAATTATAAATATGTTCTATAATGTTGTCCCGTAGCAACATTATGTGATCTATTAAATTTTTTTAAAATTATTTATATGAAATTCTTAAAAGAAATTTAACAAATTTAATTAAAAATTAACTAACATTTCTTTTATAAATAAAATAAAATAAAATAAAATAAAATAAAATAAAATAAAATAAAATAAAATAAAAAAATACTCATTACATTATCCCATTATACATACGAGTACATTTGATAAATATTTAAGCATATTGAAAATAAAAAATCATTTTAAATTTAATAAATAAACTATATATATTAAAAAAAAATATTAATAATAATAGTCACTATTTTTATAATTATTTAAAAATAAAATTTATATTATAAAATAATGATATAGAAAATTTATTCAAAATAAAATTTTAAGTTTATTAAAACTTTTAAAAATTATATTTCTACTAAATTTAATTAATTTAAAATTTTAGCATGAATAAGATTTTTATTATATTTAAATTTTTTTAAGGTCTTTGCAAAAAAAAAAAAAAAATCAATTAATTTTAAAAATTTTAAAGGCCTTGGTGAATTTTCTTAAAAATATTTGTACATTTATTTTTTATTAATTAATAGTTATTGTAAGTAGTTTTTTTTTTTTAATTTAATATTCAGTTATTTGATGGAAACCGATTTCGAAAACGAAACTAAATGATGTATATATTTTTTGGTTTTTTTTTACTGATGATTTCGAAAACTCACTTTTTATCAGATTTTATTATAACATTTAAAATTTTCCACGGAAATTACTTTCTTGGATTTTATTAGTGATGTATTTTGTAAAGGAAAAATAAAGCATTGTTCCAAAAATTATTTTTAAAATCGATCGAAATTCACTACGACCTTTCAAACCGTTCGATTTGAAAACGATCGATTTCCATCATATACCTGATTGTTTTCCCTTTAGCCTAAAAACAACGAATGGAAATGTTATTTTTTTTTTTTTTTTAAATAAACATTCGAAAGTTTTTTAAATAAAAAATGTTTACGTTATTTTATTATTGCTTCATTATTTATTTTTTCCTTTATAAATTAAAAATAGATATTTCAATTGGAAATGGAGCTATAGGTATAGTGACATTGTCCAAGTATACCGCAATAAGGTTCAAGAGATTCTTCGCAAATATAATTGTAGGAGTCTGCACAGGATTTAGCTGCTAGTTTAAATGTTGCATCTGCATATACACACAGGTCATCCCCAGTTAAGGTTGTTTTCAAAAGCTTTCCAGTGCCTAGCCATATAAATTTATCACTTTTAGTCGGTCTTACCCCAGATAACCAATACATTTTATCGTTAAGGTCTATAAAAGAAAAAATATTTTTCAAATATTTTATATCAAATTTTTTACAACAAATATCTTAAAAGTAAGGGCTTAAGAAATATATATCGTTCATTAAATGAAAGAATGCCCAAAAATTTTTCTTAAGTTTTTGTATTTCCTCAATATTCGACATAAGTATATCATATAGAGCCATTTTAATATCTCCAGTTTTATTTTTTTGGCTTTTGAATTTATTCATGATTTTCATTTTTTGAAAAATAAAAAAAAAATCGAAAAAGTATGTAACTTTAAACATCAATATCTTTATAAGCTGTAAACTGATTGTAATGATTTAAATTACATATAGAAGATGAATATGATCTCTTTAAACGCAGTTATCTAGAAATAATATTGTCATTTAGAAATGCAAAATGCAAATGCAATTTTAAGATGAATTTATGAAAAATTTCTGCCCTTTCAATTTATTGATTATCAAAAGTTGCCATATATATATATTATATAAATTAATATTAGTCCTAGCATTTGCGGTATAATACCTTTTTATCTCAGAATATTTAAAATAAAAAGAGCATAAATTTCTTAGAAACATTATTCGTTATTTATGAATTATTTAATATCAATTACAATATTTTTTGTAATAAACTTTATACTGGTTTTTAAATGAATAAAATCCGATGTATACCCTGCAAAAACTTTACTTGTCCGGTAAGTCAAAAATTACATTTGATAACTACTTACAATTCGGGTTAAAAACCCATTACCTTTGTATGGAAATGTCCTAGAATTCATGTGTCCCCATTATTAAAGTACTTATTGAAAACAGTCAAATAAGTAGTTAATCGAACAATACAAAATACAATAAAAAAATACAAAAGTTACCAAACTACAATTCTACAGTGAAACTTATTGTTTAATTGTTTATTGTTATTACTATTCTTCCATTCATTATACTCATTACTAGCATGTCATTATTTGACTCTTTTAAATAATGATATAAATCACTACTTATTTAAGTCATTACCAGCAAGTAGTTATTTTATATTTTAAAATAATGAGATAAATAAATTATTATAATAAATTTCCAAAATTGATGCTGGGTACTTAAGCAAAATAATACATACAAGCAACGATTACTTAAAAAAAAAAACACCCACACAACAACGTATTAACATACATATACATATTTATATATTTTTTTGTATGTATATACAATCTGACTGCATATACAAAAACAACAAGTTTATAATAATTATTTTAAGCTGCCCTCGTCTGCTTGCTTATACAAAAAAACAACAACACTAATGGTCATTACAATGCTTAATATAAATGTTTGTGATATTTTCAGTTCTTGGCCCACAACTACGTTGTTTACGAAACAATTTGGTTGATTCAATAAACCGAAATTTAAGATATATATTTGTGTTCGATTTATATAAAAACCAAGTCCGTAGCTTAAACAATAGCTTCAAATGTCAAAAATGCGTCTTGTCTGATATCTCGGTTATTATTGTACGAATTTAGTTCACTTCTTCAGCATAAAAATTCGCAAAAACATTTCCTAAACTTCTTTGAAAAAACTTAGTCCCTAGTATAGAGGCTTCAGAAAATCGAAAACCGGTTTAAAAAAACATTTTTGATATATCTCCGCTATTTATGAAACGATCTTGCTGAATTTCAATAACAAAATTCTCTAAAGGATATCCGATCGTTTGATATATATTTATATACGGCAGTTATTCGTGGACTTCATAAACATCATTTCAACCGACAAACGGACGGACGGACATCGTCTTATCGACATCATTTCTATAAAGAATATATAAACTTTTTTTCTCTCCGATGAAAATTGTGGAAATAACAAACGGAATGACAAACTTAAATATACTCTTTACGCTTGTGGTGAAGGGTATACCAATAAGAAATTATGAAAGAAAATTATTTTTGTATGAAAAAACTGCTGGTAATTTTTCTAAAAAAATATTAAAAATTGTGGTAAAGATATTACCTTTAAACATATTGAAAGAAAATTAAAATCGAAGGGGTAGAAGTTGGTCAGAAATGCATTTTAAAACTGCAATTGCATTACAATCGTATTTTTAAATAAACAATTTACCTTTGCATTATTGCCTTTAAGCAGGTTTCAGTTGGCCCTCAAAAGAGCTTTGAATTTTTTAACTTTTATAAAAACTTAAATCGTGAATAAATTCGCGATTTATTCGTAATTAAAAAAATATTAATGAGAAAGACTAAAAGGTTATATACATACATACGTGCCAAATATAAACAAAACCTTATGAGAATTTTTTTAAAAAATTGACATTTTTTATAAATCTCTCGTGGAATGAACGATATGTTTTTAATTTCAATCTCACCTGCATTATATAAAACATTGTAAACACTTTTTTGTTCGGTTGATCCATCTTCAAAGGATGCCAATTTCATGCCCAATTTAGCACAAGCATGGGCTGCCTGAAAAAAATTTCCTGTATCCACCGTTTCAATGTAATAATGTTTTTTATTCAAAATAACACTTATGCCATTATTTAATTGAGCTTCGAGAGGTAAAAAACTGTTTAATAAGATCACGCTCACAACTAGAATTAAAGTTTTAACAATTAAATTCATTTTGTTAGATTCCTTTTAATTTAAATAAAGAGGTGTAATGAATTTTAAAAATTTTACATTATTTTCAAGCTTTATATAAAAATTTAAAAAGATATTTTCTAAATCAAAATCAATTATGGAATTTTTATCAAAAATATCAGTGACATTGATAAATTACTTTTCTTTCAAACTTGTTTATCAATTAGTAAAAAGATATTTGTAAAATGTTAATGTTACTTACAGAATTGTGAAGGAATTTCTTTTGGTAATTCATTAGTTAATAATAATTTTTAAATATGTATAATTTGCAGGGCAACCAAAATTATGTTCTTAAAAAATGTGTCTTTTTTAAAAATACTTTTTAAGTAAAAAATGTGATATTAAAACACTGTTTTTTTAAAAGATTTTTCACGTAAATATACAAAATTATGCTTTAAAAGTGAAATATGCAAAGTAAGTAGTTAAGGTCAAAATATGCTTTAACTAATCACATAAATAAAAAAAATAAAAAAAGAAGAAGAAGGCGTGGTCGAATCTTTAATACCCACCATCAGTATGGCATACATTCTGCAGAAGTTCTAAATTTCTGTTCAATGAAAAATGTTACCTTATATGAGAGGTGAGCAGCATAGTATAGGGATCACAATCATGTTTACTTTTTTAATTTATGATTACCTTTGAATAATTCCTTTTTGATTTGGCGTTTCCAAAGTTTTAGGTGAATATTCGCTTTTATTAGATTTTTTTTAAATTATATTCATAATTAGTTCTATAGTTAATAAAGTGTTTATATTAAAAAATAATTATAATAATCGATTTAGTAAAACCATAAAATTAGTTAAGTTATTATTGATGTAGGGAACGAAGCGCACAAAAATTTCTATTTTTTCTTCGTTGAGGAAATACTAACATTTTAGCCTTTTCAAGGGAATTTTAAGAATGAAAAGGCTAGAAAAAAAAGCTAGAAGCTAAAATGAAAATTTTGAGGCTAAAAGCAAAATAAATTTAGCCTTAAAAAGTCTAAACTGGCAACACTGCTTGTAAGATTTAAGGCCCAACTAGTAAACTTTGCAACGCAACGTAGAATTAAGAAAAGTAGCTTAAAAAATTTTGTACAAACAGTCTAATTAGCAAAAGTAAACGTATCATATGTTTTTGAAAAATCATTGTGTAAACAACCCTGTTCTTTGGTTGTTTTGTAAACAAAATAACCAACAGGGTTGTCAAAAAAAATCACGCAGCTACGTAAAAATATATTTTCTATAGATTTCTGCGATATGCTACGTAGAATTTTTGTGTGTATAGCTATTTACACACAACTGCATAAAGCTGATTGCGATGCGATGATTTTTTGTTCACTGGTTGAACCTTTAAGTCGATATCTAATTAGACCTAATAAGATCAATTACCTCTTGCATTTTTACCAACCCGTTTCAACTGTTACCTGTCTCGAAGAGTCTTTCTGACGGTCAAAAAGTTGTGGATTTTATGTGTGCCACGCTTCCTTTGTAAAGCATGCAATCTTTTAGCTCTTTTGCATTTGTAATTTTAAAATATCAAAATATTTCTGTGGTCGCACTGTGGTTCAAAATTTAAATCTAGGTGAACCTAATTATTTTATGAACTTTGAAAAATCTGTATGGTACAATTTTTTGACTTACAAAAGGGTCTTAATATTTTAACCCTTGAACATAAGAAAAAAATTATTTTTATTATTAAATATTATAACGGTCAATTTGAAAACTGACCTTTACAAGGTCTTGTGAATACATACTTTTTTTTAAGTTTTGTTTAGCTTAATTTGCGATTTGAAATATAGTGGGTCGGTGAGAAAGAAAAACACTGATAGGGTGCATGAGGTAAAAAACGGTGGGAACCTCTGGTGTAGGGTATACAATAGGGTTATAATTCTGATAATAAGCAATTTTTCAATGTAATTCGCACTGTCGCACAGCGTGTTAGAATCGCCAAAAATGGCGCTTAATTCAGAGAACGTGTATAGCGCTTTATTTATAATTTTGTTAAAATAATTAGCTCATTAGTACATCGAAAAAATACTTTTTGAATTTATATTTTTTTTGTTTAGTCCGTTCGGCTGCACGTGCATCAAAAACTATAATTTCTGCTAATCTGTAGGTCTCAGTTTGAAAGGTAACTTTATGAAATTTGGTACTTGAGCCTATTTTAGGCCAACAATGTATCGCAATAAAATTGGTTAAAATATAATCATTATTTCACTCAGGCCCCATATTAAAATATTCCCTAAAATATTTAAAATGTTCATAAATATTTCAAATATATCCGTATTTAAATAACATTCATCACAGATGAATTTTGTTGGAGCAAAAATCATATTACCAAATTTTATGAGGATCGCTTTATAATCCCCATGTAGGAACCCCTCCCGGAATTACTTTTTCGTTCATAATTCCTATATACATGATCGCATAAACATAAAATTTAATAGAAATAAATTCCATTTAAGTATTAATCTTTCAAACAAATTTTAGAAGGAACGGTCCATAAATGGACATAGCTTCCATATAAGACTTTTGAAAGGTTAAAGCAAATTCCCAATTACGTTTGCGCTTTAAAGTGACTTAATATAGTAAAATTTTTCTACTTTTACTTTTCTAATTGTTTTAAGCCTTTTTACGGAAATTATATATAATTATATTCTTAAGTAATGAAAAAAAAATTAATTAAATAAAATTTTTATTTTAAATTTGTATTACTTTAATTTTATTCAGTTTTTGTTATGAAAACAATTTTTTTGAAAATATATATTTTTTTCTTCCAAATAGCAAAAAAATCCGCAAAATGTTTTTTTTTTTTTTTGATTTTCATACTACATATATTAAGTAAAAATACAAAATTTTTATTTTCACTCAAATTCGTCTAAAAACTTTCTGAATTTCTATATAGATATAAAAAATGTCAGTTTTTTAGATCGATTTAAAGAAAAAAATATTTAAAATGTTTCTACAACATTGACTTTAACTAAAAATACGTAAATATGTTTCTAAATACCTATGCTTAACAACTCCATTGTAAAAACCTACCTTTTATAAAATAAAATATAAACTTGACAAATTTAGTTTTAAATTTTTATCACTGTGATTAAAAACTGCAAGAAATCTGCGACTTTGACGGTGCACTACACGGAAAGTACAAAAAAGTTAAAATTTTTTTTAACAGATAATGATACATTATTTTATCTATTTTTATTTAGAATTAATTACTTTTTCAAAATGATAAATTTCAATTTTCAATTAATCGCCATTTTTCTCAAGTTTACCCCTCTGTACGCCGCACACTGGTCTCAAATGATTTTTTATTTATTTATTTTTTTTAAATAATTCTGAACCGTTGTAGATATCTAAATAAAATTTCACAAGGTCAAAACTAAGGTCTTTTCCAGTTGATTTGGAGGTAGAGGGTAGACCTCCAAATCTGGTAACCTCGGGTATGCAATTTTTTAAAAAATTCGCCAAAAATACATTTATGACATGAATGTAAAACAAATTTATATATAGATAGTTAGTTATCTCTTTTAGATATTTAGGTTAAAGAAATTTTTACCCTCATTTTTGGCCTAGTTTTTTTAAAGTTTTTTTAAATTTAAATGCGGTGAAATTTCTTCAGACACAATATAGATAAACTTGTTTAAAAATCAGGGAATTAAAAAAAACTCACTTTTTCGTACTTAAATACCCAAAATCCCAGTCCGAAGAAAACTTGTTTCAAAAATTGTTTTTTTTTTCATTAAAATGATCACCCCGCTGTTGTAAAAAGCGTGTCCTATATTGTGTCAAAATTTCATTGAAATACCTCTGCTTGTTTAAATTTTATTTATGTCCAAATATTAACATTATTTCTCAAAAATATGCTTAAAATCAAAATTTTAAGTTTTTCGGGTATTGGTTTGAAGAAATTGCACTAAATCTTTCATATCCTTTACCATTTTACCAACAAATAAAAAAACTAATGACTTTTCATTATTATACATATCGCTAATTTACTTCAAGAAAGTACTAAATACGTCGAGCGGGTACTGCGATATTTTCTCTCCTTAAAAAGTACTGAAAAAATGTACAATAGTACTGAATATTTGGAAAAGAATTATAAAAATGGAAGATAAATTTTCTTAAATATTCTTAATACAAAGACGAATGTTGATTTCGTGATCATTCTTATTAAAAATGACAGTTTTACATTCTTACTTAAAAATTATATATATATAAAGCATCAATTTGGGACTAACTGCCTGTTTTTATAACACGAGCGCAAAAACGACTCGTCTAACTTATATTTAAAAAAGTTTATTAAGAAAGGGCAAATAGGTCTGAAGATGAATGTAACTAAAATTTAGAGAAGTTAAAATTTTTTATTGACATAATGAAAGTGTATCCCAATCGGAGTTAGTGAAGTTAAAAATTGAGATTTTATTATTCGGAAATTTTTATTTTCACCATATTTATTTTACAAAATTCGCTTGATATAAAATCAAGATTAAAAAAAAAATAAAAATCATTAGTTTCAAATGAAGCGTTTTTAATGTTCCAATAAGCATTTTCGCTGAAATTCAAGTTGAAACCAAATGTATTTCAAGCCTTGAATAAAGTTCTATGCGTTGAATTAAACTTATATCACACTTTAATTCAATAGCGTTCTCCAGTAAAAAGGAATATTAGTTTTAAGGCAAATTTATTTTACTTGAAAATTTGTAATTTGTTCAATCATATTTCATGCTTAAAATATTTTTATATGCATTTGAATTCATGTCATATTCCAGTAAAATTTTCCAAGGCTTGCATTTGTTAAGTTTGTGTGCTTACCCAACAATGATATCGTAATGATATCATAAGATATCATTTCGACGATAAAGTAGAGCGAGAATGATATCATTTATAATGCTTTCTAAAAGAAACACGAAAATGATATCACAATTTTTGAAAATAACGATAATAGTTATGATATCGATAAATTTAAGTAGAGCGATAATTTGCAATATATTCTGGTATGTTTATCCTTACTATTCTATTTTATATTCTAAATAAAAATTGTATATCATTAGCGAAGCTGCTCTTCTGTGCTAATGCTAATTATGCATATCCTACATAAAGCATTTGATTTGTTAAGTAAAAGACAATATTTAGAGATAAAATTTAGGGGTGCATAACTAAACATAACATTTCTCAATAAATTTTCTGTTTAAATTATTTCTTTAAGAAAATATTTGAAGTTTTTTTCTAGGTAAAAATATTTCTATATTTTATCATATATTTTTAAAATTATGATACGATATCGTTTCTTGGTTTGTTGGGTATCGGAATTAGATGTTCTTAATGATTTTTCTATCAAATTCAACTAAATAATTTTTAGGTGTAATTTAAAAAAATAAAATAATTTTTTATTTAATGTTCTTGAAATTGTTTATTATTATTTTTGTTAATATTCTACTAATCTTCACATTTAACTCATTTAATTTTCAATTCAATCAAAAAAAGAAGCTTTTTTCTATTTTACAGCGTCCAGTTAAACCACAATTCGGTACAAGGGGTCGCGAACAGATATATTGTTTTGTTGTTGCACATTCATTTGTGCTCCATTCAAACTTTGAAACAGTATAAATACATAGAGGATTAGCAGAAGCAGCAGGACTTCCAGTTTGCCATTTAGTATAATCCAGTTTATTACCACTTGATAGCCATGTAAATTCGGTTTTAGTAGAATCAACCAAATTACTGCCAGATAACCAAAAACCTTCTAACGATTTATCTAAAAAAATAAACATATATTATAAAATAATAGATTCTGTTATTAAAATAATGTTCATATTTAATTTTGTATTCAAAATTATGTAAAAAATTTTAGGAATAATTGTTATATATACATAAATGCATATATATTCTATATAGCTTGAATTTTGTAGGGTGTGTTTATATGGGGAAAATATGACCATTTCACAGTTTTTAGAAAAATTTAGCTATAAAATACTTTGCTTTGTAATTAAATGTTAAAGAATCGTGATCTAAACATAGTTATCCATCAAACAAGATATAAAAGAAAAACTCGGTTAAAAAATATTTAAATTATTACGAATTCCCCAAACCATTAATGTGTTTTAGATCACTTGTGTAAGGAGTGTAAGAACAAATTTTTTATTTTTTGATAAATATTTAATTAAAATACTATTTATACCCTACACCACCATAGACGGCTGATGTTTGTAACGCAAAAAAATCATACAACACCCACCTTAAAGTATACCAATCGACTCAGAATCACTTTTTGAGTCGATGTAGCGATGTCCGTCCGTCCGTCTGGCTGGCTGGACGGCTGGCTGAGTGTCCATGTAAACCTTGCGTACAAAGTACAGGTCGCAATTTTGAAAATAATTCAATGAAGTTTGGCACGTAGGACTTTCATGATACAAGGACGAAACCTACTGAAATTGTTGACGATCGGTCCATTATTTCACCTAGCCCCCAAACAAATGTCCTCCCGGAATAGGGGTTTAACATGTCTTAAATATAGCAATATTTTAATGAAATTCGGTATAAAGAAGTTTTGTATAAGTATCATGAAGATCGGTCCATAATTGACCATTATTCCGAAAATCACTTTAACGTGCATAAATCACATACACATGTTAGTATCAGGTTTATAATCGACACAAATACAAGTAGAAATCATAGTGAGAAATTTTATGAGGATCGCCCGATAATTTACCATAGCTCCCATATAAGCACACTTTCGGGAATCACACTAAAGTGCATAAATTCATATAAATGCTAGAATTAACGTAATATTATGTATTCTTATATTTTATTTTACACTAATAAAAGTCAAATGTTTTTAATTTTAAATATTTGAAATTTTTAAGGAAAACATCACAAAAAAAATATTTTTTTTTTTTCTGGATTTGGGTGCAGTGATTTCTGTGATGAATGACTTTACTTGTCATAATGGGATAATTATAATTAAATTTTTTCATAATATTAATTATTTACAAATATTTAAGAATAGAAGAAGCATTTAAAAAATGCTGACCCCAAGCTCAGTTGAGGGTTAAATTTGGCTTTTTTACTGTTATTATCAGCGAAAGTCTTTCAGTTATATTTTTGTAAAATTTTATCAAAATTAAGTTAAAAATAAATAATTTTTCTTTATGTCATCGTTAAAACTTTCAAATATTCCATATTTTGACTTTTGACCTAAGTGTTTTAAAGATTATCCTTGTCTAATTTTGTTAAAAACTTCCGAATATATTTTTTGAGATATAGTTAATCTTATTATGTAATAAGTTTGTATAGTCTGAATAGTTACAAAAATAGACTTTATAACTAAAAAACTGTAAAAAAAATGTCTTTTGTGCCGAAATTCGCAGAATTCAAATAGCAGGCACGGCTTGGTCATACAAGGTATTAACCTAATTCTTTTTAAACTTTATTTTCTATGATCTTGTTTATAAATTTACATAGTTTTATTTAAACTTTTAACAGCCTTTAAAAAATTAAAATTTTTTTAACCAATCATAAAAAGGGGTTTGAATTATCCTGCATAAACAAAAACTTATTTTTTTTTAATAATTATGGTTCAAATTAAATTACGAGTTGCATTTTATTTAAACATTTTGCAAAAAATTAAAATTAAATAAAATTTTTCTTGCACTTCTTACAAAAATTTTCTAAAGCACATTATTGGTCTGGGGAATTCGTAATAACTTAAAATTTTTTGGGATGGAGTAGAAAAGCTCTATGAAGGGTGCGCGGTCTTCACGGACGGTTCGAAAATGGAAATTGGCACTGGTGCAGGTGTATACTTTATGGGAACTGATATCAGACGATCCTACAAATTGTCTGACAGTTGTAGTGTCTTTCAAGCAGAGATTCTTGGCATTTATAAGGCTCTCGGCTTGATTGAAGGGAATGTTGAACGGGGGTCTGAGATTACTATCTATGTTGGTAGTCAGGCGGCGTTATTGGCTCATTTTGTTAGGTCCAGATTGGTACTTGAGTGCAGAAGGGAATTGAGAAGGTTAATGGGTTCCTATATGATGAGACTATGTTGGGTTCCTGGTCATTGTGACATTCTTGGCAACGAAATAGCCGATGAGCTAGCTCGCAGTGGCTCGGAGCTAGATAGGTCTTTCATAGAGTCATCTGTTAAAATTCCAATTGGGTCCTTCTTTAGGGCCATAGGGGAGTGGACTCTAGATAACACGAATCGAGCCTGGAATGACAGATCGGACTGCAGAGTTTCTAGGGCATTATGGCCTAGCTTAAAACTGGCGGATTCCAAGCATCTTCTAGGTATGAGTCGTGGTAGTCTTAGAGTCATAGTGGGTATGGTTACGGGTCATTTCTCAATAGGGAATATGATGAGTAAGTGGGACATTGGCACATCAGACTTCTGTAGAACGTGCGATGATGTTGAGGAGCTAGAGACAGTGGAGCACATACTCTGTCACTGCGTAGGGCTTCAGCGTAATAGGTTGAAGTGGTTTGGAAGCCATACACTACATGAACTAGGTGAGGTTAATGGCAAAGGACTTGTCAACCTCATAGGGTTTGTTATGGGGATAAAATGGCTTAGGAACAATCATAACTGATTGATTGGGTATAGGTTCCACTTTTCTCTTTTTCTTTTTCTACTTTTCATAAAGGGATCACAATGGGCCGTTTGGCCTCTGGGTGTAGGCGTGAATGCGCCGCCCTTTCCAACCTAACCTAACCTAACCTAAAATTTTTTTAACTGATTTGTTCTTTTTATATTTTGTTTCATAGATAATTATGTGTATATAACGATTCATTTCACACTTAATTATAAATCGAAGTATTTAAAAAAATTTTTTCTGAAAAACTGTAAAAAAGGCATATTTTCCTCATATAAACGCACCCTACAAACTTCAGGTCCGATGCGGCATGGGTTAATGGTATCCGATTTCAATAATATTTCACATAATATCTTTTATGGTCAAAATTCAAAAGTCAGCAAATTTTGGCGCAGTCTAACATATATATATATATATATATATATATTAAGTTACCCTTAATTTATTAAAGTTATTATCTTCTCTTTACTTACCCTGATCATTTAAATATTTTTTTAAATTTTTAAACTCCTCCTCCGATTCAATTGACGCCAAGGACATTCCCAAAAGAGTACAGGCATGATTTGCCTGATACCAATTAACTGTTTTATCTGCTTCAATTACATATCTCTTACTACCAATATCGGTGGTTAAACCGTTAATGGCGATAATAAAACCAAACAATAATACGCATAAAGTTTTAGTTGTATCAACCATTTTTCTATGAAATTTAAGTTATAACTATAGGAAGTTTTGATTACCGGAAAGCTTATATATTACGAAAGAAGCATATAGTTATAGAAAATAATTGTCTTAATGAATATAAGTATTTAATATATTCAAAGACATTGATCGATTATAGTTGGGAAAATTGAGAAAAGAAATTTAGCTTGATACTCGTAATATGATTATGAAAAAATGTCATTTTGAAATCATTATAAGTACATTAAAAACATCAATCATTATTTGAACAAATTAAAAAAATAAAGTATCCAAGTTTTATAGTTAATTATAAAAAAAAACAAAATATTATTAATTAATAACAAAGAACTCAAAATGAAAAAAAAGTACTCAAATACGAATATAGATGTTGCAAATATATTTTTAATAAATATTTTGTTAATAAAATGTGTTTTCAAAAGTATGCACTTTTTTAATTTTTATTCATAAAAAAATATCGAAAGTTTATTTCCATAATGTACTAAAAAATATTAATAACGATTTTTTCATAATAAGGAAATAATAACGAAAGAAATACTTTCACTACTTTTAATAAGAAATAATTTTTTTGCTTTGATAAACTTATTATTAATTTATTAGGACAATAAATTATAAATTTTACTGGAGTAAAAAGATTTTATTTGAACTGAGAGTAAACATGAATTGCACATGGCAGCACTGATTCTGTGGCACTGGATTTTCCAGCCAATTTGATATACGTAATCTTGTAGTTCTAATCCTATTAATATTTTTCTGAATTGAACACGCAAAAAAATAATATAGTTTAGAGTTGTTATGGTCAACATATCATGTTTAAAAGTTTTTTTATGGTTACGAAACGAATGTTTGATTACTACAACCATAGTATGGCTGTTGCAGTTGTGCGAACACATTTTTTGTTTACTATAAAAATAAATTGGTTACGAAACGAATGTTTGATTACTACAATCATAGTATGGCTGTCTCAATTGTATACATTATTCCACTGACAATAATATTATATAAAAAATATGTTTAAACATTATATGTTTGCGTGACAATGCTAAATTATATTTTTTATGCTTGTAGAAAATTATTGAAACTGCGCCACATATCTCAAGAAAAACTTATCAGATTTTGTTTAAAAAAATATCAAAAGCTTTCAATTTAAATTATCTCTAAGTTGGAACTCCATCATTTTTTAATCCGTTCAAAAGTTTCAGATATTAATAAAACTTCGAAAAACATAATTTAAAAATTTTTGTTTTTAAAAAATCTTAAAAAAAAAATTGAAGAAAGCTGCATTTTCTTTTATAAAGCTGGATATATTATGAATAAAATGATTTATATTACATTAAAATCATAGATTAAATGTTGACTTTATTAAAAATTCAATGAAGGTATCTCATTAAAAAGATAACAAAATTATTTAAAAAAAAAAAAAAACAAGTAAGAAAGATATAGTCGGCCAATCCTGACCTTATGATATCTCACACCATTGTGCACGTCCATCAAAATTCGTGGATGGGTCTTATATTAATCATGTGATCAATTGTGGACGGATACTTTTACTAAGTGTAAAATAAAATATACGAACACGGAATATTACGTTAATACTAACATTTAGATGAATTTATGCACTTTATGATGATTCGCGAGCTACGGTAAATTATGGAGCGTCACTACGATTTCTACTTATATAAAACTTATTTGTGTCGAATATAAACCTGATACTATCATGTGAATGTGATTTATACAAGTTAAAGTGATTTTCGGAAGAGGGTTTTATATGGGAGCTATGGTCAATTATGGACCGATCTTCATGAAATTTGGCGCAAGGATTGATACTTATACAAAACTTACTTGCACCGAATTTCATTACAATATTTCAGGCATTTATTCCGGGAGGACATTTGTATGGGGGCTAGGTGAAAAAATGGATCGAACATAACCAATTTCAATAAGCTTCGTCCTTGTATCATGGAGGTCGTACGTGTCAGAGTTCATTAAATTATCTTCAAAATTGCGAACTGTACTTTGTGCAAAAGGTTTACATGGACAGCCAGTCAGACGGACAGACGGACGGACAGACGGATGGACAGACGGACGGACATCGTTTGATCGACTCAAAAAGTGATTCTGAGTCGAATTGGTATACTTTAAGGTGTGTGTTGGAAGATTTTTTCTGTGCGTTACAAACATCGGCACAAACGCATTATACTCCAACCACCTATAGTGGTGTAGGGTATAACAAGTAAGAAAGATATATTTTAAGAAAAACTACTAAATAAACTTTTGTTAATAACAAAATAATTTATTTATAACATTTTTTATTATTACAAAAATAAAGACTAATTTATAAAAATAGTTAACATAAAACACTCTTTTAACTAATTAAACTTCTGTACTTTGTACGAGGTCTTCCTTCGTACTCCAATCATCCAAATAGCCATACAACAAATTTAGGGCTGAAAGCATGGATTCACAAATGTAAGGTCTATAATAGATAATAACAATAACAATAACAATAACAATAATAATAATAATAATAATAATAATAATAATAATAATAATAATAATAATAATAATCTGATAGAATGGGATAATGAGGCAGTAATATTGTTCAATTATATATAAAACTAGAATCATAACATGAAAAAACAAACCATAAAATCGTACATAATATGACAAAATGGAATCATAATAATTATTTTTTATTTTATTTAATTATTACTTATAATCGTTTTTATTTCGTTTTTTTTTGATCGTATGTTCCAATCATTATATGTTACTCTTAGATTATGGTCATTACAAAAAATAAATATTAACTGTTTTTAGCCTTGCTGAATGTCATTAATAGTTCAGTGTCTTGATGTTGTTGTAACTCATTGTATTGTGATCATTTTAAAGAAATAATAGAAGAATAAAATCCTCATAACTGGATGCTTCACTTCAATCGAATGAATTATTGCACTGTTAATTTTTAAACCCTACTAATCATGATAAAAACTAGGACAAAAACTACCTTAAAATATACCAATCGGCTTGAATCACCAGCTGAATCGATTTAACATTGTCCGTTTGTATGTATGTCCGTCCATGTAGTCCAGGTAGATTTGGAAGATAATTTAACGCTATTTGGTACAAAGAACTTGTATAATCCATAACGAAGCCTATTGTTGAAAGCACATTATTTCACCTAGCTTCCAATTTTTTAGTATTGTTCTATAATTGATCATAAGCTTCATACAAGAACCTTCAATAAATTACTTAGACGTGCATTAATCAGTTAAAAATATCAATATGTAGGCAAATGTAGACGAATTAGCACATCTTATTTAAATACAAATCAATTTAATAAATTTCAAAAGGACCATCCCATAATTGACCAGGCCCATTCGGAAAATCACTTAAAGGTGCATAAATTTATATCACAATACTTGCAAGATTTCATTCAAAAATGACCGCAGATTTCAATAAAAAAAATTTTTAAAAATTAAACATATTTTCTAATTATTCTTTTTCAAAATAAAATTCAATATTAAATTGAAAATAAAACTTTTTTACTAGTTTTGTTCATATAAAATATTCAAGTAAAATATAGCAAAAGAGAAAATTTTTTTTGTGTTGAAATATTTACTAGTCTTACTATTTTTATGTGCACAGAAACGCTTTTTGAGTAAAATACTTGCAAACGTACTAAAACTGGTAAAAATATCATGCAAACGAACAGACCTAATATAAACAAAATTTGTTTGAAAAGGATTTTTTTTTTTTTTATTTTAATGTTCACATAATGCTTAATTAATTTTTACAAAATTAATAAGTATAATAAAAGTTATCAGAACACCGTCCGGTAATACCACAACTCGGCACTAGAGGTTTAGAGCAAATGAAATTATGTGTAGAGGTACAAGCATCCGTAACCCATTCAAATTTAGCATCTGTGCGTACACAACGATTTGCAAGAGTACCAGGTTGACTAGGAGCCCATTTGGTATAAGAGAATTTTCTACCAGTGGAAGTCCAAGCATATTCTTCTCTATTACCCAAATTATTGCCCGATAACCAATAGCTGTTATATAAGAGAGCTAAAATTTATGTTAAGTTTATTATTTCTTATTTGATTTTTAAATGAAATAATTTTTTTTTCCTCAATACTTACAATTCGAAAATAAATGTTTTGTTATATTTGTTAATTCACTTTCCGATTCAATTGATGCCAATTGCATACCTATTTTGGCACACAACTGATAAGCCCTATACCAGTTAACTTTTTCCAAGGTATAAACGTAATAATATTTGTCACCTACTATACTTCCCTGACCATTAACGGTCATCAGAAGTTTAAGCAAAAATATGCTTATAGTAAGTGATAAGAATTTAAAATTTAAAGTCATTTTTAGTAATAGATTTTAATAAGCAAACGAAATTTAACTTATTAAAACTATTTAAGTTTTTCAGAAATTTATATAGAAAAAGTTTTAATGATTTCTTTAAAAAAAAAAAAAAAAAAATACTCGATGAAATGGCATTGATTAATTACAATTCTTAATTACCGCATTTAAAATTCTCTTAAATTTTAAATTATCTTATTAAAAATATCAGTAACGATATTTGTAATAAGTTAATGTAAAATTGAAATTGAAGAGAATTTCAAATGTCTTAGTTAAGTATTATTTGTAAATTAATTATTAATAAATATATTCATTTAAAATAATTATCTATAATTTAAGTAATCTATTAACCCTAAGAAACATTTATTTGGAGAAAATTAAATGTTATTTTAATTTGCTAGAATAATGTCTGATATTATGATATTTTATTTAACATTATTTATAATTTATATTATTTGTAATCACTGCAACTTTAAATATGCACGAAAAATATTAAAATATGCGCTTGAAAAAGCACGAAAAAATGGGATAATATGCATAGAAATATGCACAAAAAATAAACAAATTCATGTGTTTTCTTGTATAAATAAGCATAAATACACTGGTGCATATTCCTATAATAGCATTTCAAATTTTAACGGTATTTTTTATGTAAGAAATATTTGTTTCTTGCTTTAATTGTTTTCTTTAATTTAGCAATCAGAACAATATTTCTGTAAACGAAGTTGAGTAAAATTTTTCTAAAAAGTTATTTGAAAAGCAATATTAAAAAAATTTAACAGTTTTAGTTGTTTGTTTCACTTAAAGCAAGTTTCTGGTGACAACATCTCCGTTTACTGGAAATATTTTTGTTTTAATTGAGAAATTTCATCAGCTTAAAGGATGCCCCAAAGGAACTTTTCTTACAGACCAGGAAAAAAATTAAAATTAAATTTTTTCGTGATCAGGGCTGTTCTAATTGTTATTCGTTATTCCAGGCTTTCTTAAGAAATGGAAGAAATTCGGAATGCGGAAACCAACAAAAGGTAATCAAAAATTAATAAAAAGGCAAATTTAAAAAAAAAAACAAAAGAAGAAGTCACCCACAATAAATTAAATGATACACAAATTAAAAAAATAAATAAACTTGAACTTCATGTTAATTCCAAACATGCTGCACACATTTTGCGAATAGATGGTAGCATAAAATTGAATTAACCAAAATGTAAGCCAATGTTAAAACAGCATCATAAGGAAAATCTTTTTAAATTTGCGTACAAATACATGAAATGGACAGATGAATGGAATAAAGAAATTTTCTCTGATGTAAAGAAATTTTGGATGGTACCGATTCATATTCTTGCTATTGGCATGATTTGAGGTCGAACGAAATTCATATGTCGAAACGTAATTTCGATGGAGGCAGTGTTATGGTTTGGGCAGCCATTTCTGCTGCAGGAATATCAAAAATAAAATGAACAGTGCAACTTATAATGAACTGTAGGAAGATGCTCTTCTCTCATTTATGGATGAAGATTGCATATTCCAACTGGATTATGCTGCAATCCATGTCTCGAACCAATCTAAATCGTGGTTTAATGAACATAATATTCCACCATTTCACTTACCGGCTTGCAATCTTGATTTAAATCCAATGGAGAATCTGTGGGGGTACTTGACCCTTGAAGTTTACGCAATAATTGCACAGAATGAAACCATAATGACAATAATGGAATTAAAACTAAAAATTAAGCAAGCCTGGAAAGAAGTTGACACTGATTTTCCTCAAAAATAAGTCAAATCTGTTAGAGTTTAATTCTCTATTGTCTCACATATATAAATAAAACAGAACTTGTTCGTTTGTTAGAGACTAAAAACAATCCTTAAAAGCTAAAAGTAAAATTAGGAAAATATTATACTAGAAATTAGTATTGCCATGTAAACTAGAATACTTTGACAATATTGCCAGTCTTATATTATTACATTGTAATATTTCATTTCAATATAACTGATATTATTATGCCATCGTGTTGCCATATAATAACATAAAGTGTACATTCTTCAACAGAATTATTCAAAACAAAGGTTAGTATAAAATATCTTTTTAGACATTTTATTATAAAAATCTAACAGTATCAGAATGGGGTTGAACCAACAACCTTATGGTTGTTAATCCAGCACTCTAGCCAACTAATCCACGTGATTGCAATATTACTATACTATTATACTATTGAGTACTTATTTATGTAAATAATAATGATGATTCATTACCGAGAAACTACTTTAATAAGTAGTTGCCATTACCGAAAACCAAAAAGTTTTTACTGGGGGGTTACAGATGTGAACTCATATGACTTGAAACTGAGAGAGCGCAAAATTTTAGCACCAAAGGTTTTCATTTTATAATCATGATTGTTGTTCAAAATTCAAAAACTTAGAAAAATGGCTTGAAATTACTTAAATTTTTTCCCATTCTTTTACACTTTTTGTTTGCGCGTTTATACATTTTGATCTCATTCGATCTTAAATAAATTAGTCGGACTTTCAAAAATTAAATACAGGGTTTCGAATTTTGATAACAAAATTTTTTTTAACTTTTAAATTTGTTTGGTTTTTTGGGCGCTGTCTGTGCGCCTCTCAACGGAATACAATTTTTGAAACAAGGATTAATACTTGTTGTAATTATGCATATGTTGCGCTTAATCTCGTTGTTGCACTAAAAAAAATAAGGACGAAAATTAAAAAAAAGATCCATTTTCGCGAGGCACATTCCCAGTTTCTATTGGAATAGCATGGATTACTGCATGAACTTTGTTTTTTCTTATTTTATAAAATAAAATTGAAGGCGAATTTAAAATAAATTTATTGAAAAAAATTTTTTGAACTTTTTGAAAATTACGCAGAAATTGCACTTTTTGTTTTTGTAGTTTTGTATAGAAAATTGCAATTTGTAAAATTTTTGATATATAAATGTAAGAACGGCGATAATTATACTTGATCGGGACCATACATTTAAGTCAAATGTCCTCGATAGCTGAAAATGAGACACTTTTGTCGAAAAACATTTTTCTAAGGCACATCGCATGGACAGCACGAAATTAACTATAATTGAAATAATTATTAGGTGTTTGCAATACTTAACGGAATGAAGAGGCTCATCAAAATTTTTCAAAAGATATAAATTTTATGGACCAAAAAATATTTATTTGCTTTAAATAAGCGTAACTGTATTAAATAGCCTTTCTCTGTGTAATAAATTTGAATAAAATATATTTTCGTATAATATGGGGAGATATAATGCAAACCCCATTTTTTATAAAATTTTTACAAATCGCGATTTTTAGTATAAAGAAAATTTAAAGAAAATTTTTCTCGGAATCGCTAAAATATGCTGCACTAATATCACCAAATATCAAAAATACCATACGATTTATTTCAATAACTTAGTAGGTTTTGATATTGCAAGTAATTTTTACCAGGGTTATACATACCTTAAGTAAAATTATTTACAAGGTCAACTTGAAACCGCTATAACTTATGCGCCCTTTTAGCGAAATGATTAACCCGAACAGATTCTACATATATTTGAGTTCCTTTATATTTGTACAAATGAATTCTAATGTGCCATCAAAAAATCTCAAGCTTTTTTAACCTCGAAAATCAAAAATTTTTGATAATGGCACATATACAAAAACAAAAATTATATTTGAGACCCTTAACCGCGAATAACTTTCATAATTTAATTATAAGTCACTTTCAACAGCGTATAAAAGATGAAAAGACGAAGCTATATGCTAAAATTCTCTTACCTCCAACAAATTCCGCGCTCTAATTGACTGGACTATTTGTCAAAAATAATAAATTTTATTATTTATTTATAGGGATTTTAATTAAATTTCTAATAAATTTTATTACCATATATTTCTTTCCTTTAAATAAAAATCAATTTTTATTTATTTATGCTTTCAATATTTATTTCTTTTTAAAATTCATTTATTAATAATTAAAAAATTATTGTTGGACTATTGATACACTCACTATTTTTACCACACTTTGGTAACAAGGGCTTTTCACATATGAAGTAACGCAAGTTAGTGCAGGAGTCTCTTACCCAATTAAAGTTTGTATCGGTACGTACACAACGTTGAGTAGTGCTGCTACCAGGACCAGAACCCCAGCTGGTATAGCTGAATGGTCGCCCAGTACCGAACCAAACGAACTCTCGACTTGTCGACAAATCATTACCAGATAACCAGAATAGGCTAGAGATAGCAGCTGTGTTAAATAGAATATTAAAAAAATGTTTTATAATTTAAACACAATTTTAGTTTAGCATTTATAATTTTTCATAAAAATATGGATTTAATATAATTAGATTATAAGTATTATAACTGAATTATAACTCACTAGTTCTTATTCTATTATAATTATTTAGAGTGTTATAATTGTATTATTGTGTAGCTTTTTAATAAATCATAATAAAATATAATAATTGTATAATAAATTATTATAATTTATTATAATATATTATAATTGTATTTAAATTTAATGTAACTGTATTATAAGTTAGTTCAATTATGGCTTATTATAATTCATTATAGTAGTTATAATATATTATGAAGTATTATAATTAGATTATACTTTTTTATAATTCATTGTAATGAATTATAATTATGCTGTAACGTATTACATCTTATTATAATATGATATAATTATATTATAATTCAGTATTATATGTTATAATTGCATTACAACTTATTGTAATCAATTGTAAGGTCTTATAATTATATTTGAACTTATAATATTTTATCATAATCTATTATAATCACATTATAACTTATTATAATACTTCAAAATTAGCTACAGTTATATTATAGAACCTTAATATTCATTATAATTTGTTATAATTATATTATAACATATTATAATTCACTATGGAGTGTTATAATTATATTTTAACTTATTAAAATATTTTATAAAGCTTTATAATTTCTTTATAACTTTTTATAATTCATTATAATAAGTTTGTATTATAACTTATAACTATTCATTTTAAATTATATCTAAACTTATAATAGTTTCTCATAATCTGTTATAATCACATTATAATTTATTATAATACTTAAAATAAGCTACAGTTGTATTATAGAATCTTATCATTCATTATAATTTGTTATAATTATATTATAACATATTATAATTCACTATGAAGTGTTATAATTATATTATAACTTATTATAATATTTTATAAAGCTTTACAATTGCATTATAAATTTGTATAATTCATTATAATAAGTTATAATAGTATTACAATTATAAAAATTTATGGTGAATAATTATGTCATTCACTATAACTTATTATAATTGTACTATAACATTATATAGCACTATAATTATATTATAAGACATTATATTTATATTATAACACATTATAATAAATTATAATATTAATATATAATATTACCATTCATTTTAATTTTTTTATAATTGTATTATAATATATTATAATTCACTGGGTTATAATAATATCACGACTTCTTAAAATATTTTATAAAAATTTACAATATTTATATATTCATTATAATAAGTTATAATGAAATTATAATTCATAATTAGTTATTATAATTCATTGTAGTTGTATTATAAGACATTATAATAAATTGTAATATCGTAATATTATCCTACCATTCATTATAATAAGTTATAAGTGAATAACTTATAATTATTCGTTATAAATTATTATAATTTTATAACACATTACATTAAATTATAATTACAATTATATCATTAAAATTTATTGAAATTCCACTTTCATTTTTATTATATTTTATAATAAATAAAATTTTTCCAATAAAAAACTTACAATTCTGATACAACAAGTTTTTCAAATTTTGCTGTTCCGTTGCTGATTCAATCGATGCCAATGTCATATTCAAAGCAGCACAAACTTGGTTAGCCTTATGCCAATTAAATTTAACCGTTTTCTCTACAAAATATTGTTTTTCACCCACAACCTGTAGAATTCCAATGTCATTTAAGACAAATTGTGCTTGGGTTGATAACAATAGATCCAATAAAATTACGCTTAAAATGCACAGCGAAGATTTTAAATTTAAAAACATTTTTGAAATTTTTTTAAATCTGTAACTGTAAAAGTTCCGTAAAGTTTTGGAAAAAAATAAAGACTTAAATAGGCTTTTATAAAAAATAAATTTAGATATAAAGGTTCTTTTAAGTAAAATCATTAATAAAACTTATCTTATCTCTGAATTTTAAACAAAATTTACTGCAGACAATAATTAATGACTGTAATAATTACTTTTAGTTGTAGCAACCAAACTATAAATAACCATTGTAAGCATATGTTACTAACGCATATTGAAGCAAAATGTTGAAATATTTTGTATTGAGTTTATTTATTTTGTCTTTAACCAAAGGCTTGCCACTTGAAGAGGAGCCAATAGACGAACCCATTCTTGTAGAGGACGATTTTGGTGTCGGCCAATTCAATGATACAGATGGCAATTCCGTACCCCAACCCCGTTACGCTCAATTAAGTATTGATGACAAAACGTATACATTCTTTTTTCAAAGTGTAAATTGGCATGCTGCCTTGGAATTGTGTAACTCACAAAATCAGGTTATAGGCAGTGTAGCCAATGCGGATGAGAATTCTAAACTAATTAGTACTTTGACTCAGTATGGTAAAATTTAATAACTATTTTAAAAGCATTATTTTGAATTAATAACTTTTTAATTTCTGTGTCCTTTTTTAGGTTTGTTACATAGTGACTCTGCATTTTGGCTGGGTGCTAGCGATTTGTCTCACTCAGGTCAATGGTTCTGGATTAAAAACGGACGACCAGTTCTGTTTACTAACTGGAAAGCCGGAGAACCAAATAATGCAAATGGCAGAGAACATTGTTTGGAATTACTAGGTAATGGTCGATGGAATGATCTCGATTGTGATCAACAACGACAAGTTATTTGTGAAAGTCAACCCTTTTGTACTAGTTACAATCCTTCTTTTTATGGTTAAATCTGCAAGTTAAACTAATGCTGCCAGTTTAATTTTAATATTGAAGATTGGAATAAATGAAAATTAGTTAATTATTTCTGTATGCAAGAAAAAGTTTTTGTAGAAATTATTTAAGTACACAGTGGGTTATGAAAAGGGAAATACAGCAAAAAATTATATAATGTTTGGGAATAGTTGTTATGACTCGGATATATTTAGTACGCAAGGTAGAACAGTGTATAGTCAAGACTTTAGTCCAGTCTATAATATAGATCATAGCCTAGATCATAGTGTAAACTATATTTCAGTCTATAGTTCAGTTTATAGTTTAGATGATAATTTAGTTTATAGTCTAGAATATAATTCAGACTATAGTTTAGAGTTTAGCTTAAACTATACTTCAGTCTATAGTCTAGAATTGACTATAGTAATGTCTACAGTTTAAACTATAATTTAGATTTTAATGTAGGCTATAGTTCAGACTGTAGACTAGAATATAGTTATATCTATAGTTAAGACTATAGATTAGCATTGATATGAAACAGTTTTTTTTTTAAATTGTTTTTGTTTTCAATGAAATTTTTACTAACACATTCTTTGACTTAGGTTTTGTTTTGAGAACCAACTTAGGTTTTTGACAAAAAAGTTTCATATCCATGTTATTCTATGGTTTATACCAAGGAGAATAGGTGACCTCACTTAATTTTTTACGGCGAATTCAATAATTTTTTTATACATTTAATTTGACAGTTAATCGGGTAAGTAAAAATTGCGCTTACAAAGAGCTTGACAGTTCTAAATACTAAAAAAAAAAAAATTAAGTGAGGTCACCTGTTTGAATTCGCCTTGGTCTGAGCCATAGATTAACACACATATGAAACTTTGTTGTCAAAAACCTAAGTTGGTTATCAAAAAAAGAAAAAAAAACTAAGTCTAAGAATGTGTTATTAAAAAATTTCATTGAAAACGAAAAGGTGTGAGTAACTCTACAACAAATACAACAAGGCAAAAACAACATGGCTTTTTTTTTGGAAGAACATCATAGTCTTGTCAATGTATAGGGTATCCAATGATTAACACAAGGAATAATTATTTTTTTTTTTTTTTCGTTGTAATTTCACTGGGGCCACAAAAAGAAACGATTTTTTAAAATTATTTTTAGTAAAAAATAAGAAAACAAAGGGGAAAAAATATAAACAAAATAAGTGGAAGTGTTATATTCGGCTGGGTCGAATCTTTTATACCTTTCACAAAATCTATATTCTATAAATATATAAACATAATGAAATTAATTCTTATCAAAATTTTTGCTTTAATCTGAAAATATACTTAATATTTGTAAACTGGTGCTAACCATGACATCGGAAATTTGTAACATAAAGATTCCCCGAAAAATCCTAGGACATATGACTTAGAAAGATTGCTCAGATAATCTGTGTTGAAGAGCAGAATAAAGAAGAGACATGCAAAATTGTAAATTCCGTTTTAGTTTTCTACCAAAAATTTTTTCGAAAATTATACCTTAGAGTTAGATATTTTAAACTTGAAGATACAATTCCACCAAACACGATATATATATTTTATTATCTAGATTTAAAAACCTAAACCATTATTACAGTTAAGTTATAACATTTCAAGAAAAAACATTTCACATACTCAAATATGACAATATTAAAATAAAAGTCATCTTTTCAAACCATTCGATTTGAAAACGATCGATTTCCATCACATACCTGTACGGTATGTGAACAGTATAAAAATCAATTCACACCACTATATGTTGAATATATTTAATATTCCACAATGTTAATTAATATTTTTTTTTTCACACAAATTAAAATAAAACTATTTTTTTAATTCAAATTTCAAGAAGAATTCAAAGCTTTGAGTTTTGAAGTGTTCATATGGGTTCGAATCCTGACGAATAGAAATATAATTTTTATTTAATAAATTTCAAAGAAACATTTTTAATTAATTAAAATATACTTGACAGTTCTTTAATCTGACATTTCAAAATTTCAACTTTTGTTTGAAGACAAATTATAAAACAATTTTTCGAAGTCTTGGCCGAGGTTCCAACTCAGGACCTAAAGTCTTTCAGTCACAAATCCAAGCGGTATACTACATCGATATGTTGACTCAAACTTAAATTTAAATAATACTTTTTTTATAAAAGACACATCAAAACGTGCCTAGATATTCTTATTAAATTATTTTTTTTTAATGAAAATTTTTATATTTTTTAGGATAAACAGAAATCTATAAGGAGCCCCGGGGATACGAACTCAGGCTTAACGATTTGTAGTCTACAACACTTCCTCTACACTATTCAATCTCATATATGAAATAGATTATTATTAAAATTGGGCAAAGAAAATTGGAAAATTTTTTGAGGCTGTTCTTAAAAGTCGTTTACAACTACACCATTCCTAAATGGATTTTGTTAAATTTCAATATCAAGATTTTCGAGGTTATATGCCACTAGACTATTGACTATATGTATTGACAGACAGACAAATATATATTCTCAAGAGATTTTTTTTAATCATAATAATCACGAATATTTTTCAATTTGAAGCCTGGATATATATTTAAAGACTTTCGTATAAAATGACAAACTTATTATACCCTTCATTTTCTGTGAAGGATATAAAAATGTAAACAAACTGTTACATTTGATTGTTATAATTTAGGGCGAATTGAAATCAGCTGTGCTCTTAACCTCACCTATGAAATTGCCTTGTCTAAATCCATAGCGAAATGAAACAGGTGGCAGCAGTTCTACAGAAAAAACAATATGGCGAATTCATTACTTTCTTTTATGCATGGAGTTTGACACTTCAGCGGGTAAGCAAAAATTGTGCTTATATGGAGTTTGACATTTCGAAGTACTAAAAAAATAATCAACTGTTTAAGTGAGTCTACCTGTTTGAATTCGCCTTGGTCGAGACTATATTTCAGTCAGTATTCTGAATATAATTCAGTGTATAGTTTAGACTATATTTCAGTCTATAGTGTAGACTATAGATCAGTTTATAATGAAGATTATTGATGGAAGGCCAATGTACGCGTCCACAAAAAAAATTATGAAACAAATTCAATATTTATCACAGCATTGCCACATTAAATTTATGACAATGTTTTAAAATTTTCCTTTGCCAATTCTTGTAAACAAATGATTGATTTTTAAGCTTTTAATAACGCTGCCGCTCGTCGCCGCGTAACGCGTAAATTGGCCTTCCACTATATAGCTCAGTCAATAGTCTAGACTATAGTTCAGTCTTTATACTACATTACAGTCCAGTATTTATTATAGGCTATAGTTTTGTCTATAGTATAGAGTATAGTTTTTGCTAAAGTTCAGTATATTGTCTACACTATAGACCAGTTTATAGACTATAGTCTAGTCTATAGTCCACTCTAAAGTTTACTTTCTTTAAATTTTTAATATTTGTTTTCTACTCTAAAACCCCACTGTCTTCCTTAATGTCACTCCATAAAAACCAGGGGGATTTTTTTTAATAACTTTCTCCACATAACGATTGACAACAATCACTAATACCAGAGCAAAGCTTTAGTTAGTTTTCAGTTTTTTTTTTCTTTTTCTTTTTCAAGTAATTAGTTGATGATACTTTCAACATCAACTAATATAACTATTACAACTACGATAACAATATCTTGTATGTAGTATTTAAAGTAAATTAAGCGCAAATGTCATTTAATGTCATTTTGAAACTAAAAAAAGGGGGATAAGACAATTTGTTTGATGGACTTGTTTGCATTTGGAAAACTTAATTACATTTATTTAAAGGATATTTCTTGCAAGGAATTGTAAAGTTACGCTACTTGCATTGACCTTGTTTTAGCATTATATTGAATTGTTTTATATTTTCTGCTCTCATTGGCAAATCAAAAAAAAAAAAAAATTCAATCACAATTTTATAGTTACATATTTGTTGTTTTAAGAAGTACGTATCCTTCATATTTTGACCTTTTTGAAATGCTAAATAAATTTGTAATAACTTGCTGGGAGTGTAATATTTAATAAATATTTAAACAGAATAGAAAAACGCAAAAAATAGTTTGAAACTGTCAAAAATAAAGAAAACCAATAATTTAGATTTTTTTCTGAAAAAATAAAATAAAAAATAAAACTGAAATTGCATGTATATTTATGTTTCTATATAAATAAATTCCATTTACAAAAGATATGCTATAAAAAAACCAACATGAAAAAGGTTATAAAATATAAAACTCTAAAAATGTAATTTCCTCTAAATCAACGAGCTAGTGTTAAATCTATTTGGTCGCTCTTCCACTCTAACAGAAATTCAGCAAAATGTCTTAATCCCTAAACAAGAGGGTGCTAAACATTTAGTATCCTTTGGTTAGTCTTTGTATGGCTTTGTTTGTAAGTATAATATGTTGTGGTGTTAAGGATATGATAAACAAATCCTTGACCTAACATAATTCAGATTTTCTTATACTTTACTTAGTTTTCCTTTATTTTATTTTGTTTCTTTTAAAATAAAAAATTCAATTCTACCCCAATTGTCAAAGAAAAAAGTGCCAAAATTATGGTATTGGAAAAAAACTATTACTAAAAATAAAAAGTAACGATAAAAAAAGAAGAATTCTTTTGGATTTCCATGTTATGAATGTAGATGCTTTTGCTTAAGTTTTTCCCCGATTTTTATGATTTTCTTTTCCCCTTTTTTTTTAGTTTTCATTTGCTGCTTTTGCAATTTTAACATGAAACTATTGAAAGATATCAAAATTTACGATTACTACGTGAAATTGCATTATTGTCATATTTGGAGAAAAATTACTACGTATGTATGCATTAAAAAAGGGAGTGGCAATATGAGGATTTAGAAAAACCCTAGGCTAATTTTCGGTGTAGATAGTGCTGGTTTAAAGCTTACTATATGATCTGTACGATCAGTAGTCTAGACTATAGTTCTGTCTAAGGTTAAGACTATTCTTCAGTCTAGACTATAGTTCAGTTTATAGTCTAGACAATAGTTTAAAATATATTCTGTCTATATTCTGGACTATAGTACAGTCTATAGTTCAGTCTATAGTCTAGATTATAGTTCAGTATATAGTCTAGACTATAGTTCAGTATATAGTCTAGACTATAGTTCAGTCTATAGTCTAGACTATAGTTCAGTCTATAGTATAGACTATAGTTCAGTCTATAGTCTAGACTATAGTTCAGTCTATAGTCTAGACTATAGTTCAGTCTATAGTCTAGACTATAGTTCAGTCTATAGTCTAGACTATAGTTCAGTCTATAGTCTAGACTATAGTCTATATAGTCTAGACTATAGTTCAGTCTATAGTCTAGACTATAGTCTATATAGTCTAGACTATAGTTCAGTCTATAGTCTAGACTATAGTCTATATAGTCTAGACTATAGTTCAGTCTATAGTCTAGACTATAGTCTATATAGTCTAGACTATAGTTCAGTCTATAGTCTAGACTATAGTTCAGTCTATAGTCTAGACTATAGTTCAGTCTATAGTCTAGACTATAGTTCAGTCTATAGTCTAGACTATAGTTCAGTCTATAGTCTAGACTATAGTTCAGTCTATAGTCTAGACTATAGTTCAGTCTATAGTCTAGACTATAGTTCAGTCTATAGTCTAGACTATAGTTCAGTCTATAGTCTAGACTATAGTTCAGTCTATAGTCTAGACTATAGTTCAGTCTATAGTCTAGACTATAGTTCAGTCTATAGTCTAGACTATAGTTCAGTCTATAGTCTAGACTATAGTTCAGTCTATAGTCTAGACTATAGTTCAGTCTATAGTCTAGACTATAGTTCAGTCTATAGTCTAGACTATAGTTCAGTCTATAGTCTAGACTATAGTTCAGTCTATAGTCTAGACTATAGTTCAGTCTATAGTCTAGACTATAGTTCAGTCTATAGTCTATAGTTCAGTCTATAGTCTAGACTATAGACTGAACTATAGTCTAGTTCAGTCTATATATAGTATAGTATAGTTCAGTCTATAGTCTAGACTATAGTTCAGTCTATAATCTAGACTATAGTTCAGTCTATAATCTAGACTATAGTTCAGTCTATAGTCTAGACTATAGTTCAGTCTATAGTTTAGAATATAGTTCGGTCTATAGTTTAGAATATAGTTCGGTCTATAGTCTAGACTTTTTTTCCATTAGGCATCTTTCATAAGATTCTCATGATTATAGATTAACCATGAGATGTGTCGGATTCATACCGACTAAAACCACCACCTTCGTCATTTAGCAACCCTGCGGAACTGTCTACAAAGATATTGCATCGCAGGGCAGGAGAGCCTTATCTAGGCTACTTCTGGTATCTGGGATTTCCTCAGATTCTCTTCCGTTCTAAGTTTATCATGGATAATTTTAATCATTGAGGATATTACATCCCAATTTTTTTCTCTTATTAAGGATGATGGCGAAAGCGTGCGCAGTTGAACACGACGAGTTCTGGGTATTCCTCTAGTTGTCATTGTCTTATAGAAGCTTCTCTTTCAAGTTTACGTACACGAGTGGCTAGTTGATTTCGGTCTCTTCTGATTTCATCCAAGCGTTTGGCTTTGTCAGCCAAGATATCTATGGGAATAATTCCCGCTATGACATAGTCCGCTTCGTCGGATGTTGTTCGAAAAGAGCAGCATACTCGTAGGATAACCTGTATACAGATTTTAGCTTCCTCGCTGCGGTCTTTGCTTTCAGAGCTACTGATCATATGGGAGCAACGTAAAGTATAACTAAGCTGACCACCGTGGATATTGTCTTCCTTTTGGATTGCATTGGTCCACCTACATTCGGCATCATTCTTTCAAGAGCGGCTCTAATATTTGCTGCCTTGTTAGCAGTATACTCCATATGTGTCCTAAAGTTAAGTCTGGCATCTATGAGAACTCCAAAATATTTGAGATGGGATTTTGATGTCACCTGGTGTTCTACAACCGTTATTCTCATGGTTTCTTTTTTACGCCTGCTTGTAACTAATACAATCTCCGTTTTATGTTCGGCAAGTTCCAACCCCACACTTTTCATCCAGTTTCTAATAGTCCATACTACTTCATTCGAGATTAGCTCCACTTCGTCCATATATCTTGCTGAAAAATATTTTAACTATTAGCGAGAAATCTACCGATTTTTGCATTGCAAGTTTCGTAATTTTTTAAAGCTTTTGTTGACATATTTACTTTAAAAATTGAACTAAATAGTTTACAATTTAACAAAATTTTTCATAACATAATTTCATTTCCATTATCAAATATTAAGAACTAACACAACATTGGAAATAAAATACATGTATTTTAATAACTTATCTCCTGGTATATAGTTTTTTATATGTATTCAGCTATGATATTTTATAAGTATATATTTTCGTAAGTAACATTATTGTTCTTGAGATATATACAGATATCTCAAGATATGAAAAAATCATATTTTTCCATTTTTTATTCTTTGAATATACACAAATTTAACAAGTATTATCTCCCCCTATTTGAAATTAAAATTTTAGTATAGTCTTATATGAAAATTAAAAATTATAAACAGCTCTCCTGAAAAGTTAAAAAAGCTACTGTGAAGTTTCTGCATATTTCCCCAGATATACCTTTGTATGATTAGATAGAAAACATAAAATCACTGATTCTGAAAAAAATATGTTTGTGAAGCAAAAAATGGTTATAATTGTAATGCATTTTATTTTCATGTTAAAATATATATTCAACCTGTATGGAAGTTTTCACCTATTGTTGCTTTAGAAAAAATATCGACAAAAAGGAGAAAGAAAGATAAAGTCGTTCAAGACTGACTATATGATACTTTACACCATTGTGTACGAACATAAAAATTCGGAAAGAGGACTTATATTACACCTGTGGCCAATTTTACTAAATGTAAAATAAAATATATAAAAACAGAATAATGCATTGATACTAATATCTAGATGATTTTATGCACTTTAGGGCGATTCCTGGAAGTTGGTTTATATGGGAGCTATGGTAAATTATGGACCGATTCTCATAAAATTTGGCAATGATATTTCTACATATATAAAACTTATTTGTGTCGAATATTAACTTGATACTAACATTCGTGTGGGATTTATACACGTTAAAGTGGTTTTCGCAAGAGAGGTTTATATGGGAGCTATGGTCAATTGTGGACCGATCGTCATAAACTTTGGTACAAAGATTTATACTTGTACGGAACTTCTTTACACCGAATTTCATTAAAATATTCTTATTTTTAAGACAAGAATAGAGTGTTTCTGAGGGACATTGTATGGGGGCTAGGTGAAATAATGGATCGATCACAACCATGAAAGAAATTGCAAAATTGTTAAAATAATTGAAAATTTAGCTATTTATCTATAAATGTTTGAACGTTTTTAAAATTTAATATTTTCTAGCTATTTTTTTAGTCTAATTTAGCGAAAAAAAAAGTTTTCAACAATGACATACACAAAGACAATTGTGTTTTTTTTTTTTTTTTGTTTTTTACTTAAATATTTTAAATTACAGATCTTTTTTAAACACCCTTTCTTAAAAATTGCATTGTTAAACACATTCGCTATCAAATACTTTCAAATACAACTATTTTATTATTTTCAAAAAAAGGAAAAGAAACGAAATGTTACTTATAAATGTTTTACTTTTCCTTTGAGTTTCAGCTGCATGCCACCAACAGTTTTGCATGAATTTTTACAAAGAATAAAGTTGACATTGAAAAGACCTTGTTGTATTATGAAACATAAGCTAATTTAGTCCCTAACACTACTTATGTATATATATATATATATATATATATATATATATATATATATATATTTCACCATTTCTACACTATTTTTTACATTAATACTATTTGCAACAACAGCGTCTACAACTCCCATTTACTCGAAAGTATAACTAATATTATACAATTCAACAGGACTCAATTGCAATTGTTTTAAAATATCATACAGATATTTAAAGGAATTATATAATTGTTTGAAAGGAATTTTGATTAAATGCCCAAACACAAGCAAGCGGCTGCAGGGTTGTCAGACTTTTATAAGTCTTTGTTGCCATATTGCTAATCAGAAATCGCCAAAAATCACCAAATTTAATTTATATTTGGTTTTTTAAACACAAAATAAAAAGTTAACAAAAAAGTTTAAGTGTCGTATAATTTTTATTTAATTAGATTCAACAAAGCCAATGATAATTGCAATAACTAAATGTAATTGAATAGAAAATGAAATTATAATTTAAAATGCATTTTTCTGATATACATATATCTTCATTTTTGGATTTATTTATTAACATTTATATAAAAAATAATAATTCTAACAAAAAACAAATATTGTACAATTGCTGTCTTTACTAAGTTTCTACTGAGTTGAAAGCAACCAGTTTTGAGCAAAATACCTAAAACTATTTCCACTGTCTTGACTAGTTTTTGCATTGTCGAATTTTCGAGCGAAATCATGACATTTCTCAATCTAAGTTGAAGTTGTATTTATAAATTAAGTCCCTTCATTGTTTTATTAAAATATTTCTAGTAAGGATACGTGATCATATTTCTCCACAAATAACTATTTTAAAAAATTTTTAAAATTAGCTAAATAAATCGCCAACACTTTATAAATCGCCAAAAAAATTCGCCATGTCGCCAGACAGAAAATTTAGTAGCCAAAGGCAATTGGCGAAAATTCGCAACATCTGACAGCCCTGAGCGACGGTGGTGGTTGTTTCCAGTTCTCAGAGAGAAATGCAAATTAAATGAAGCGGAGACGAAGACGGTTTTTTACATATATTTTGTTTTTGTTTATTCAACAACAAAACCCATGACCAGAAATCTCAGTACAACAGTTTTACACGTAAAATAATTCTCTCAGAGAGCGAATTTGACACTCTCTGACAGAAAAATCTCACATATTATGTTACGTCTAGACGGACTATTTATTCTTAGTAATAAAGTGAAGAATTCGTAAGATTTCTTTCTCACCAGTCATACAGCTTTGATATTCATTTGTCGCAAATGTATTTTCTTGTTGTCTTAAAAAACAATCATCCTACTGGCACAGAGCTTCTGCTAAATGCTCCTCACACGAATTTTCAACTCCATACAATATCTATTGCAAGCCCATGAATATTGAAATTTATATAACTTTTAATGCATTTAATGTCTTGTATTTTATGTATATAAAAGCTTTGTTCCCGTACTTTAAATTGGGAGCACGCGGGATCCCAATATTACTGAAAAGTGTTCCCGTACTCGAAAATTGGGCAAATGAGAGTTATTTTGAGAGAATAATGTTCTTCTTCTTCCTGCATGAAAGAACCAAGAATATTTCTTCGGGTAGATTATGTAAATTGTCAAATAATTAAAAATTAAAAATATACAGTAAAAAATTTCAACTAAAATTAATTAAAAATTATTTGTTTTTGTTATTAACAGTAAAGTTTCATTAAAAAAAAATAAAAACATTTAAATATGCTGAAAAATAAAATCCCAGCAAAAACTTTGCTTTCCTGGTAAGCTAGCAGACATTTTGTTATAAAAAACGAACAGCATTAGAACGGGGTTGCAAATCCAGCGATCTAGCCAACTCATCCACTTGATTGCAATAATACTCCGCTATTATACTATCGAGTACTTATTTATATAATACAGAGTAGGCAAATAATAATGACGCCTCATTACCGAGAAACTACTTTAATAAGTAGTTGCCATTACCGAAAACCAAAAAGTTTTTGCTGTGATTACATTCACATACGAATTTTTAAAACAGTTTGACGTTTTATTTCTGGATAAACAATTTGGATTTTTGCGTTCCTGTATTTTGTAGGTTATTGTATTTTTGTGAGAGGAAAATTAGCATTTTCTTATTTCACCGTACTTTACTCAAAAACAAATACAAACAAACCTAATATATACTACATATTTGATTTTTTTTGTATCACATATTTAATTTTTTAATTTTATTTATTTATTTATTTAATTCAGGTATAGATACAACAGCTGAGAACAAAGTGCAATTGAAAAAAGTTATACCTAAAAGTTATTTATATGAACTTTATATATATATATATATATATATATATATATATATATATATATATATATATATATATATATTATTGGAACTAAAATAGCTTATTAAAAAATGTTTAATTTCAATACCAGTATCAGCAAAATCGATTAGGTTATAATATTTATTCACCTCGATGAATATTCTATGATATGGATCAAAATCAGTAAAATTTGATCTGTGGAAATCGATGTAAAGAGGAGCATATGATTTAAGTTGTCTATTTGGATTTGGAACATTTATGAATACTTTACTAATGAGATATTCGGAATCAATATTTCCATTAACAATATTCAAGAAAAATGCAATATTTGCAATGATCCTTCTACTTTTTACAGTTGGAAGTTTTATAAGGGCCAAACTGCTACGATATGGAGGAAGAGTTTGAATCATGGTTCTATCTTATGTTCTGGAGGTAAAAAAGGATAAACTGTTTTTGGACTGATTCAAGTTTACGAATGTGAACATTATATCGTAGGTCCCAGGTTACTGAACTGTATTTCAGAATAGGCCTAACTAATATGGTAAATATATAGTCATGTAAGGATCAGTGAATTCCTTCGATCACTCTTTTTAAAAAACGTAAAACACCATATGCCTTATTCATAGTCATGATTATATGATTATTGAAGTTGAGTTTTTTTTTTTTTTTAATTAAAAATTTACACCTAAATCAATGAAGGAATCAACCGAGTTCAATTTTGTATCACCATTATAGTAATCATTGCAAATTGGGAAATAACTATAGAAAGACATGCCATGACATTTCAGTTCCATTAGGTTAATGTTGCTTTACATAATCTGCATACATTAGAATCTTGCAATGTTGAATGGAATTAGAAAGATCATTTATAAAAAAATAGAAATAATAGTGGAATAAGATGATTGCCTTGTGGGACACCGTAAGCAACATTCACATAGTTAAACATTATGCTATTGAACATTACACATTGTTTACGATTCTTTCGATAGGAAAAAATCCATTTAAGGATGTTATCACAGAATCCAATTGCATCTAGTTTAGCAATTAATAGATTGTGGTTAACTTTGTCAAAGGCTTTGCTAAAATCTGTATATACATCAGTTTGCAATCTTCTTCGAAAACCGGAATTAATATGTGATTTTAACTCCATTAGGTTGGTAGATATTGATCGTCCATGATAAAATCCATGCTTTGTTTTTTTTTTATTATTATTATGAATGAAATTTGTAGCGATAATATCAATGTTATAATTTTCTCAAATTACTGCACTTCTACTACCCGATTTATGAAGAGGAATTATATAGGAGTTCTTCCATCTTTCTGGAAAAGTACCGATCTTAAGAGAGTTTATATATGTGAATAAGAGGATAAATGTGGGTATTCCATCAGGGCCAGGACTGAATGAACTTTTTACACTAAATTTTTGAAAACTGTTTCAACATCCAGGGATAATGTATTAATCGATGGTGAATATGGGATAGCAAATGGATATTGTTTATTATTATGTCTCCTTGAGGAAAATGTTGATGCAAAAAAATCAGAAAATTTATTTGTTCAGTCTTTATCATTGGAAAACATTGCACTATTAATTTTCATTGTAGTAGGGTATGAGGAAATTTTTCGCTTTGAATTAATAAAATTATAAAACAGTTTCGGGTTTCGTTTAATATCTAATTTCATTTTATGAGGATAATTATTATAACATCTCTCATTCTCCAAATTAAACAAATTAAACAGCATCTAGCAATTAAGTATTGACATTGGTCAAACATGTTATCACTTTTGTTAAAACCATTGTAACATAAATTGAAATCCTTTAAAGTTCTGTCTGCTCTTCTTATTACTCACCCTTTCGTGTTAATAGTTAAGTGTTTCCTTTTCTTTTCCTGCATATGATACAACACCAACGAACAAAATCTATACGTAAATATTTCTACGTTTTATATTGAATTACAATGAGTTCTTCCTTCTTCTATTTATAGCTTTTAAGGTGTGCGTTCAAATAAAATATAGCACTTTTTTTTAATAAAAGATAAACGTAAGAAGTTAGGATTTTAAATTAAATCAACTACTTGCACACACAGAAAAAAGATTAGTTGAAAAACGGTTACAATTATCTAATTTTTATTGATATAACTAAAATTTTATTTTAATAATTAAAAATGTTATACTTCAAACGATATTTTATAATTATTGTTATTATAGATCCTGCAATTATTAAATTGTTTAAGTCGACTAATATGTGTTTTGATAAGGAAAAGCGAATTGAAAAAATTTTTATACACAGAAAAAAATGAAATAAAAAAATCAATATAAATAAAATTGTTACTACCTTTGATCTCCTTCTAATAAAGATTTATGTGTGCCTTTACGAGCTAGAATCAGATACCAATAAAAACATTAAGGAATATGACAGAAGTCTGAACAAATAATCAAAAACAATAAATATGAACTGACCTTTTAAATACTTCTATAGAATTTACATACGTCCTTTCATAGAATATAAACTTGTATCTTGAAATATAATATATCCCCGGTACTAAAATTTTTGGATTTGAAAAGTATCCATGAGGTATAAAAAGATATGCTCAAAAAGTCAAAATTTGTTCTAGAGACATAAAATATGCTTCAAAATTAACAAAATATGCTGTAAATATGCACTAAAAATCGTTAAATGCAAAAATATGCCATTGAGGGTAAAATATGCAAAAATATGGACTTATAAATCGATGCTAAAATGCTTTATTTGTTCTGAAATGGATATATATTTGACCAATGGCTTCAATTAATGTCCAGAATGTTCAATAATGTCCAGGAAAAAAACATACAATTGCATATTTTTGGTTTCCTTGTTTATGTATGAATTAATATCTTTGAAGAGAAAAAACTATAAGAAAAGTTGAAAATAGTTCAAAAACTCCTTTTAGAAAAAGTCGTCAAATTTGGAACAAAAATCTTCAAATTGTCAGCAGAACATTTTCAACAACAAAAATCTTCAAAATAACGATAAATCTTTAAATCTGGCAACAGTTTGCTTAGAATTCATTCCTGTGACTTACTTTTTCTCAACCAAGTTTCATCTCTTTCTTTAGATCCTCGTTAAATATTTTTATTACCCTGAAATGTAACTTTTGCCAAAATTTTACTCAATCAATATTTTCTAGTAAGTTCAAAAAAGAAGTTAGAAATGTTCAAATTTAATTTTATATATTTTTCTTTGACTGCATGCGAACAAACGACCGGATTTCAAGAATTCGATCTGCTTTTTAATCTATCATGTTTTTAGAACAGGGATTCTCACAAGCAACAGGTGCACGACCCATTTGAGATATTACAAATCGATAATGTCCCCCTACATTTTGGTATAATAAGTAAATGTTAAGCCGAAAGTTTGCAACATGGTTATGTTTGTTATCTAATGTATCTTTCATAGACCAAACTTTTTCTAACTGAGGTTTATTTTACAAAAAGTGTTAAAGAAATCTTATTTTATTATTTTAAATATTAATTATGAATTTCAAATCTTTCTGTTGAGAAATTTATTATTTATTCTCAAACCTTTGCCATTTAAGAGGTATAATTTTATATTATCCTCAATTTAAAATCAAGTTCAGGTATCAAAAAAAAAAAAAAAAAATAAAATAAAATATAAAAATTGCGATTAAAATATTGTCAGTCGGGCTGTCACAATTTTAATCTTAACTTATTAAAAATAAAATGTTGCTACCAAAGTGTGAATTTCGATAATTTCGATGAATTTCGATAAGTTCTTAATTGACTTTAAAACTTCTATAATACTGGAGCAATTAAATAACAGCTTTAATCCACAAAACTCAATTTAGGTCCAAAAAGTTTCATTTAGCATAAGCATCTAATGTAATGAAGATCACCCAATAATATCCGTTAAAGGCTTTTCGCTCAAAATGTTGTAAAATTCGATCCAATTAATTCCAAAGTCAGATATAAATATAATCTTGCTTACTTTTGACACCAATTATTAATAATTAATAATTTTTACTAAATTTCAAGATTTTTTATAAGAAAATAAATTAAAGTAAATTTGTATTATTGACTTTTAAATGCAAAATAATCTTTTAATTTGCGTCTTTAAATACATGTTCTCGGCAACGCCTTTGAAATGTTTGTAAGGACCCCTATTTGAAAATCTTTGCTCTAGAAGATAGAAGATACCGTATTTAAAATTAATGGCAATAAGAGTTATTACGAACATTTTATGTTATGTTTTAATCGAACGCACACTTTATATGTATCAGGCGCGGAACCAGCCAAAGCATTTGGAGGGGGAATTTTTTTTTTCTTTTTTTGAAAATTCGAAATTATGTACAAGACTTTAATGGCTAAGTTGATAAATGGCAATCAAATTTTATACAATATTTTTATAAATAATTTTGGAGCTATTATTATTATTATTATCTGTGTCAAAATTTTTTGTTTTTGAAATACAAAAAAAAAATGAATCTATAGTTCCTAAATTTCAGGAAATATTGAATAAATTTTAATAATTTAAGGTGGGTTTTTATTTAATTTTTTATCCTCTAAAGAATTTCAAACAAATAAATGAAATTCAGTGAAATTGACTAAGATGCATGACCTAAAAAACACGAAAGGTTGAAATATGTAGGTTTTGATACTTAGAATATAAATTTTACTTAAAAAACTTACTGATACCTAAATCTATATTTTTTACAAAAATAAAATAAATACTTTTCTTTATTTCATTTTGGTTAATAATAGCTTTGTTCCATTACTTTCCGTTATTTGTTAAAAGTAAAAAATTGTAAGAAAAAACAACAAAATTGTCAAACGCGAAAAACTAACAAATTTTAAAAATTCAAAATAACCTGTAAATTTTGAGATATTTCGAAAATAACACGTTTTGATGATAGTTGGTGAACTAAAGATCTCGTAGCTACCTAAATGTTAAGTCTATTTTGAATTTAAGGCAAAAAAACTTAGCTTTTAAACTTTATTTAAATCTTTTATATTTAGTAGAAATAAGAAATAATTTTTTAAATTTTTTTAATTAAATTTGCTTTTCTGTTTCAGTTAACACTAAAGATATCAAATTTTAAATGCTATTTTATTTACAATAAAATGAGACGTCAATCTTTCAAATCGTTTAAATACTCAAACAATTATTTAAAACTTACAAAACTTTATTAAATTATTTTTTATATATTTTTAAGCAAATCATTTTATGTTTTAGTTGAAATATACTTGGGGCAAAAACAAAAACGTATGAAAAATTTAAATAAATCGTTCTATAATAAAATCGAATAAGTTCTAAAACTTTTGTGCAATTTAAAAGAAAATAAATCTAGTTATTCTTACAAAAGAAGTCTTTAAAAAATATTACATCGTTCCATAGCCTTTTGCACAGAAAAAAGTCACCAATCACTAAATACATAAGTAAATTATTTATTTAATTAAAAACTTTTTTAAATTTGCAACTCTCATCAAAATGATTATACCGATTACTAAAAACTGTGAAAAATGAAAAAAAAAAACTGTGAAAAATGAAAAGCATACATTTTTTCCAATTAAAAAATTGATCAAAACAATCAAATAGATAATTAAATTAATTAAAAATTTAAGTGAGAAATAAAATTTTATTTAAATTTCATTTTTATTTTATATTTACTTGAATATATTTATTAAATTTAAATGCAAAATGAAACAACTGTGTTAATTGAAAAATATACGGTAATAATTTTTTTTTATAAAAAAATTTATAATAAGTTGCATTAGAACTTGAAAATTTTCATTTTTTTTTTAATGTTGTTAAAATTTTTTCCTTCAATATTTCACCAAAACATATACAAATGTATGTGGATAACAAGCTTGATTCTTCTATTTTCCAAAAGATCTTAAAAAAAAGAAATTAACAAAACAATAAAAAAAATGTTTTTTTTTTAGAATAATTGAAAATCTTGAATGATTTTTAGTTAAAAAATTAGGCATATTTTCATTTAATTTTTCTTAAGATTTTACTTGAAACATCATTTTTAGATATTTGTCATTGATAATTTTTATTTAGCTTCCAAATAAAATGGTCTCAAAATAAGCAAAATTTTCTTTAAGTATAATTTAATGTTAGTTATCATTAAATTATACTTAAAGAAAATTTAAATATAAATTTAATATATTTAATTATATTTAAATATAAATATTACATTTTATATGAAAAAATTCTTTATTTCTTTTTACTATTAATTCAAATTCGGAAAGCATCCATGAGGTATAACAAAAAAGTATGCTGAAAATGTGAAAATTTGCTCTAAAAGCATTAAATATGCTCTAAAAATAACAAAATATTCTATCAATATGAACTAAAAATCGTTAAATACAAAAATATGCCATTAAGGGTAAAATATGCAAAAATATGCACTTATAAATCGATGCCAAATTGCTTTATTTGTTTTGAAATGGAGAAATATTTTACTAATGGCTCCAATCAACATCTAGGAAAAAATACACAATTGCATATTTTTGGTTTCCCTGTTTATGTATGAATTAATTTCTTTGAGCAGAAGAAACTATGAGAAAAGTTTAAAATAGTTCAGAAATAATCTTAAAGTTTGGGTCAAAAATTATCAAATCGTCAACAGACCATTTTTAACAATAAAAATCTTCAAAATGACGATAAATCATCAAATCTGGCAACAGTTTGTTTTTTTTTTGATTAATGATTTTTAGTTACAAAATTATTTTCAATTAATTTTTCTTAAGACTTTACTTGAAACTTACCATTTTTAGATATTTGTCCTTGATAATTTATGTGCAAATATTTTTATTTAGCTTCCCAATAAAATTGTCTCAAAATAAGCTAAATTTTCTTTAAGTATAATTTAATGATAACTAGAATAAATATTACATTTTATATGAAAAAGTTTGGGGAAAACTTTTTCTGTGTTATTACTTAAGCGCTTTAGATTTTGCTTTATAAAATATAAAAAATATTTTTCATTAACTGATAAAACTAGTACTTAGATAAATTATTTTTTATCAAAAAATGCATTTTATGCATATAATGTATGATCCTCAAAATTTAAGTTTAAATTTAATGAAATTTGGAAACTTAGAATTTCGGAAACCCAGGAAAAATGAATGAAATTGCAAAATTATTTACTATTAGAAGAAATTAATATTTTACAAAAATTCATAAATATTTAATTAAGTTATTTAAAAAAAGTGAAACAAAAAAATTGTTAAAAAATTGTTTTAAAATTTTTAAAAACTCATTGATTTATTTAAAAATTTTCGAAAGAAAATGTAAATTTTTGAATAGACAATATTGAAGATAAACTCATCATTCCTTTTTCTATTTATGACAAACTAATATTTTTCAAAATAATTTTAATTTTTTCCTTTTCCTGTTGTAAATTTTGTTTAATTTTTCTTAGTTGGGAAATTAAAATTTTTTGGAGGGGGAATTTCCCTTGCTGCCCCCTCAGGATCCACGCCTGATATGTATTCATGTTCTAATTTTGCATTCGAAATGCATCGAAATGAAACTCAACAAAATTCAACAACACATGAAACATGTTAAGCTACTTGATGGTATATAGTTTTAGCTATATCAACCGAATTTATATAAAAGAATTTAGTTTAAAATATAATTAAAGTATAAGAATTATAATATTCGGCCGTTTAATTGGAAACTACTATGAACAGGGTTTGAATTTAATGAAAATCCTTAGTTTTTGAAAGAAGTAATCCTTTATTGGTAGACCCTAGAATATTGTAGGTCATTAATATCCTAGAGCTTACAAAACAACAACAAGATCTTCGGTTGTTGGGATTTGGCCTGTAACCTAATAATACTAACTCTTCGGTTGTCTTGTAACACTAAAAGTCATGCTCACATTTTCCTTTACAAGTAAAAGTGTTTAGTGTGAGTCACATTTTCTAATCAATGCTGTTAAACAGAGAGAAAGAAGAAATTGTTAATCATACGCCACATTGTGCGTCAATGATTGTGTTAAAAAGAATATGTTTTGATATTTTTATTTAGCACTTTATGACACTGCAGGTGGCAGTTAATGCAGTGGTATTGCTTTTGGTGGCTTTGCAAAGTTTTTTTTCTTTTTTAACTAAAATACACAATTATTGGTAACAAGTGGATTTAAGGAGTATTAAATAAGAGTTAAATTCTTTTCAAGGTAAGAAAAATTTTATAAAGGAAGGAAAAAAGAATATTGCGTAGATATATAACATTGTATACATATGTATGTTATGTATAATAAGCAGGGACAAAGAGTTCATGCATTTAAAATGCGTATTTTAGGCGCTTAAAAAATGCACTAAATATTTTAAAATATGCCCTAAAAACAAATAAAATATGTATTTATTTCTTAACTTTTATTAAATAAAAAAAAAACATAAAATTTTAATTCAGCATCATATTAAATTAAAAAGAAATATACAGTAAAGACCTTAGATAGCTTTTGTACATAGAAAATTACCGTGTTCGACATCATGCATTTTTAAATGATGTGGAAAGATTTTATTATTTCTTCGTTTGGCAACACTTCTTTTGATAGCTGTGGTCTTAATGATATATCGATTTTTCTAATATAATATTAAGGGTAGCTCCATACAGCTTATTGTGCTCTCAGACAGAATAATCTCATTGGTAGCTTCTTTAAAAAGAATTAATCAATTCTCGATGTTTTACAAAAACGTATGACAACCAAAACAAATGTTTCATATACATAACCAGTGTTGTCAGGGGGTGTGTAAAAAAAGAGACTAAAATGAACTCTAAAAAATGTCAAAAAAAGGTTAAATGCTCCAAAAAAAATTAAGGCCAAAAAAATCAACATATCTTTTTTAATTTTAAAACTTATTTTTTTCACGTTCTAATTAGTTTTTGACATTTTTTTAAAGGTATTGTAATAAATCTATAAATAAAACATGGATCGACTGCCAGCAAAATGAGCCAATGGAAATTAGCCCAAAGCAAATATGGAAAAATCACCCAAAAGAAATGAAAATTTGATCAAAAATAAAAATGGAAATTTTGCTCAAAAAAGTGAACAAATAACCAAATATTTACGAAAAATCATCCATTAAAAATCTGGCATAAAAATTAATACATTATATGATAAAATATCTGAACAATATCAGCCATTTTTAAAATGGAAATGTTTCTAACTTTGGTCTGGGTAGAATACTGGTCTGGAATAAAACGGTTTCCTAGATAGCAGGCCTTCGGCCGGACACTAGGTTTCCAACTCCAGCTTCGCTAAATCAAAGTTTCTATAAATAGTTAAAAAAAAAAATTAAAAATAGTTTTAAAAGCGAAAAATCACCCAAAACTAGAAAAATGCTTTAGCAAAACAAATTATAGCACAAATATGATGAAAAATCACCCCAAAATCTTGGGTAATTTTACATATGAAATATGACCCAAATTTGTATGGGGATTTTTTGGGCGATTTTTCTATATTTGCTTTGGCCGATTTTTCATTGGGTCATTTTGTGGCAGTCAAATTTCCCATACAAATTTGGGTTATATTTCATACGAAAAATCACCCAATTTATTGAAGTGATTTTTTGTCATTTTTAAACTCTTTTTTGATTAAGCTTTTCGAAATTTTTATAAGAATTTTTTTAATTATATTCGTAAACAGTTCTTTGGTTAATGAAGTATATTAAAAATAATTATAATTATCGATTTAGCAAATACATAAAAGTCCATAAGTTATTATTAATTTGGAGAAATATAAATAATCTTGTTTTTTATTTCGTCGGAATAATTAATGATTAAATTTATAATTCTGTAAAAATAAAATTAGTAATAGCAAATAAAAACTTATATTCTTCGCTGATGAAATACTAATATTTTAGCATTTTTAAAGCAATTTTAAGAACCAAAAAAGGCTTGAAAAAAACTAGAAACTGAAAGGAAAACTTTGAGGCTAAAAGAAAAACAAAAGGGCTAAATTTAGCCTTAAAAATGCTAAGCTGGCAACACTGATTATAACCAGAGAAACCACAAAAGTGCAATTGCATATTTTTGATGTACTTTGAGCGAAGCCATCGATAAAATATTTATACATTTCAGAAGAAATGGAGCATTTTGACTTTTTTAAGTGCATATTTTTACACATTTCAACCTTAAATGCATATTTTTGCATATAGAGATTTTTAGTGCATATTTATGGCATTTTGTTATTTTTTAAAGCATATTTAACCCTTTTAGATCATATTTTGACATTTTGATATATAATTTTTTTTTTATACCTCGTGGTAAGTTTTTAAGATTTGACTTGTGATGTACGGAATAAATAAGAAATCTAAAATTATTTAGTATTTAAAATTCATTTTAATGAATATTGCTAAAATTCGTTAAAAATCTCTGACAAATCATGAAGTTTTAGAAACAGATGAATTGATCTTTATTAAAGCAATTTTTGAACAAGTAAGAAAGTTATAATGGTCAAGCCCGTTTGTGTCTTAAAATTGTTTTTGAGATTTTCGGAAATGGACCAAATATGCGATCTATGGCTATTTATAGACCGATCGTTATGAAATTGTATGCTGTGATTTCTACTTATATTAAACTTATTGTGTCAAATATTTTGATACTGTTATTTATATGCGATTTATGTGAGTTAAAGTGATTTTCGAAAGAGGGCCTTATATGGGCCTTATATGCCTAATTGTTAACCGTTCTTCCTGAAATTTTACAATCCAATTTACTTTTATATAAAACTTATTCGTATCGACTTTTATTAAAATATTGCCATAAATAAGGCATTTGTAAGTATTAAAACCCAATTCTGGGGAGTATTTGTATGGAAATTAGGTAAAATAATATACCGACCATAAACAATTTAAGTAGGCTTTGGTATTTATGCCAAGATAAATATATGTGCGATCTGCACATTTTGCACAAGGTTTACATGGACAGACGGACGGACAGACATCGTCAAATCGACTCAGAAAAATATTCTAAGTCGATTGGTATACTTTAATAATATTTTTTCCAACCACCTATGGAGAAGCAAGCCGTATCGGCGCGGCTGATGGCTAGCCGATTGTTTTTAACAAATCTAACCGCAGTCGAAATTTTCGTCTTATCGGCGACTTACTTGTTAGCCTTTTAGTTCAGCTAAGTCGTTTTTATGTTATTTGGCATAACTTAAAAATTCGGTTATAAGTACTGTTATGTTAAAAACTATGTAACACATATAGTTGCAAGTTTTTCTATTGAGAAAATTCGAATATTGAGTACCTTTTTGATAGAAGATACACATTTTCAAAGTTAAATTTTGCTACTGAAAAGTTTGAAATAAGTAATAAAAGCGAAGTTTAAAAAAATAATAGATCGATACGATCATGTTTTAAACCGTTTGCGAATAGCGATAATTTCAAACCTCAAATTTCTATAGTCCACACTAGTTTTGTATAAATATTTTTAAACATGTTTTTATTTAATTGGATGTTCCTTTTTATACTTACCATTCAAAATGATGGGGATATATTAGGTCCTCGTGAAAATCTAAGACGTTCGACTGTATATCTGTTTAAAGAATTATAGAGCTCAGGGCGGACCCCAGATTTTTCTACACACACTAGTTTTGTACAAATATTTTAAAAACATTTTTATCAAATGTACACAATTTGAATTTTTTATTTATTTGGTTTTGTTTTTTTCCTTAATCAAAAATCCAGTAAATCAAATAAAACCTTGTTTTTTATAAACTGAACAAAAATATATATTTTTTATTCTTTCTTAGAAGTAAAAAAAAAAATCGGCTTATAACCGAATAACCGCCGCCGCCGAAAATTTCTACCCTTAAGCCGCCGTCGATATTTTGAAATCGGCTTTCTACTCTGCCATGGTAGTGTAGGAAATATATATATTGTTACGTTTTTACCTTTTAAAAACGGTCGTTTATTTCCTTTAAATAAACTTGTACTTTGATTGCAAAAATAACAGCAGTTTAGTAGTTTAAAAATTGTAACGACTCTTTATTTTATTTAAAAATGTACAACAACACAGTTTATAAGTCACTTTGTGTTTTAATACACACACTTAAATTACACGCTTTATACAGCACACTTTAATAATGTACAAGATTATACAGCCAAGGCAGTTAATATGTCTTTACTTAACGACGCTTCCAACCAGACTGACTCAATGGTGTTCTCACGGCCAATTTATATACACCGTATTGCCTACTAGATGTTTCTTGAGAGCTCTATTTCTTTCTACAATGTTAACGGACAATCTAGAGTTTTTGTAGGTAATGCCATTAACATAAACACTTAGTGCTGCCAAGCTAGCTTTTGATGATAGTGCCAGCAGCATAAGCACTTAGTGCTGCCACACTTAAAAACAATGGTGAAAGCTTTTTATTCAATGTTGTATGTTTAGAACTATGTTAATAATTTTACAGCTATGTTAACTGCAGTTAACATAAACGGAAATGTCTGGAAGCATTGAGAAAGATTTAAACCGGCCGTTAAAACCGTTATATTTGAATTCAATTACAATTTCGTAACAATATGATATAGAGGACTTATTATAACTTGCCCGAATAGCATCAGCTAATATCGTAAAAACAATTTATTTTTTATTTTTTTTTTTTTAATGAAAGCTACACAGAAAAAAAATATTCAAATAATTTTTTAGTCAAATTATTAAATTATTTTATATTGAAATTTAATTATATCAATAATTAATGTAATTAACTTTTTAATTGGCTTAAAGTTTTTTGACAAAAATCAACAGCTTTTAAAACAAATATACAGAAAAAAGATAACATTAAAACAATTTTCATACATTCTCAACTCTTTAGGTTCCTTTTATCGTTTAAAGAACTGAAATATATATCATGTTGTAAAGATTTGCTCTGTTTTCTTAGAAGCGTTCAATATATAATAATTTGGTAATTTTAAAAATTTGTTGAGATTTTGTAATAATTTCGATACTTTTGTAGATGTTCTCGTCATTGGTACCGGGAGTTATATTTAATTTCAAGATCCAAATTTGTGTGAAATTTCTACTATGGAAGATTATATGTATACCAAAGGTCTGTTCATATTGATTGTTTTTGACGATTTTTTCAGACATCTTAGGCCGTAAAGGCGCTCTGATAAGATTATATGAAAATCATTTTTCGAACGATATCAAAGGTTTCAAAAATTTTATTTATACGAAATTATGAAACTATATATCGTGATTCATTTACCAAAATTAAATTTGGAGTTTTATTATTTCTTCCATTTAATTTTACTTGCATTGCATTATTTAAATATCTTTAATAATTTAATAAATAACTATAATAAAATTCTTGCGTTTTTATTGATGGAAGGATTTAATTAACTGTAGAATTTAATTAAAAAATTTAGATGATTTTAGACAAACATTCAATTAATTTGATTAAAAAAAATGAATTGGAATTTAACCAAAAATCAATTATTATCAGCTAATTAGTATTATCATTTTGGTGATTGGAGCAAAATCAATTAAAAATATAATTAATATAAACAATTTCGTAATTGAAGTTTATTTTTATTTTTATTATTTTTTTTTTACATTTCAATCTTTTTGATAATATCTGAACTAATTAAATGGGTTAGCAGATAGAATATTAATAAAGTTTTTATGTGATAAATTTGAACTCAAAGGCTTTTGACATTTTATTTTATTTTTTGATACATTTTAATTTTGCCTTATTTTATATCGTTAAAATATTAGAAATTACAAACATTTTTTTTTACTATATTTTTAATGCGCATAAAACACTTTTTTAGACAATAATTGTGGTTTCCCTGATTATAACTTTTCCTAATTAAAAAAAAAAAAAATGACAGATTTCACCAAAAAAAAAAAAAAAAAAAACATCAGAATTTGCTTTTGCCGGAAGTGAAATATTTAATAAGAGAAGCCTCATTTCGATAGTATAGTAAAAATCTGCTAATTTGAAAAACTAATAGTATCCAAAAGAAGATTTCAACGATCTAAAGTATGACTTGGATCTGTCTTAGAGACAAAAGGAAACCTTTAATTTATTTATGTTATTTTATTTATTATTATTATTATTATTTCATTTAATAAATAACATTTAGAATTACAATTAAAAAAAAAAGAAACAAAAACAAAAAGAAAATATAAAAAACAAATCTTTGCCACCCTCATTTTATTTTCCACTAAAACTCATAAAACAATAGCATCAGCTATTTTTTTAACTTTTCCTTGATACGCTGTAATTTATAGTTGGAAATAAATCTTGAAAATAATTTAAAAATTCTTATGGTCACGACTTTAAGTGAAACAATGACGTTCTTACTCCTTCCAAAAAAAAAAAAAAAAAAAAACACACACACACACACATAAAAATGCATGATAATAGATCCCCTGTATTATAACATCTTAACCTTTTTGTATTTCCTTTTGTAGCAGCTACTAGTTTTCCTTGCGATAAAGAAAACAAACCTAATGGACAAGTTGACATTTTATTGTTTAAATAAAGTTAAAAGATGCATAAGATTTATTTGTTGCAACTCATTTATTTTCAAAAGGATGTTGGAAGGGTGTGCTATTGATTTTGCTTGATTTTGTTTTACTTGTGCTACTTGTAGCGCTAATTTTGAATGACAAATTATTTATAATTTAACTGCAATTTGTAAGTCGTATTTTAAATCTTATTGGTATTTTATGCAGTTTTTATTTGTTATATCTTTTGCAATGACTGATTTTAATTGACTTTTTTTTTTATACCCTACACCACCATAGGTGGTTGGGATATTATGCATTTGTGCTGATGTTTGTAACGCACAGAAAAAAATCATCCAACCAACCCACCTTAAAGTAGACCAATGGACTCAAAATCACTTTTTGAATCGATCTAACGATGTCCGTCCATCCGTCTGGCAGGCTGAATGGCTGACTGTCCATGTAAACCTTGTGACCAAAGTACGGGTCGCAATTTTAAAACTAATTTAATAAAATTTGGCACGCGAGACTTTTATGATACAAGGACAAAGCCTATTGAAATTGGTTGTGTTCGGTCCATTATTTCATCCAGCCCCCATACAAATGCTACCCCGGAATAGAGTTTAAACACTCAAAAATACCTTAAAAATAATCAAATTCGGTGCAAAGAAGTATAAATCTTTGTACCAAATTGACAATTGATAATAGCACCCCTCCTCCGAAAATCACTTTAACGTGTATAAATCCCATACGAATGTTAGTATCAAGTTAATATTCGACACAAAATAAGTTTTATGTAAGTAGAACCAATATTGCCAAATTTTATGAGAATCGGTCCATAATTTACCATAGCTCCTATATAAATCCACTTCCAGGAATCGCCCTAAAATGGATAAAATTATCTAAATGTTAGTATCGATGCATTATTCTGCATTTGTATATTTTTTATTTAGTAAAATTTGCCACAGGTGTAATATAAGTCCCCTTCCCGAATTTTTATGCGCGTACACAACGGTGTAGGGTCAAAACCGACTATATCTTTCTTTCTCGTTTTTTTTTTTTTTTTTTTTTTTGAAAATGTTAGTGTGATTTCACACAATGCAATTTTTCTTGCTGAAATTCTGTTTTGGTGTGAGAGTGAGTGACAGGGAATATAAAAGGGAACAAATTTCCCTGTACTTCGAAATTCCTCTTGTTTTCCAAATCAAGGCAATTAAAGCAAGAATTTTAAGCTCTATTTTAAGTCAAATAAATTATAATTATATTTTTGTTAAAGAAAAATTCTTGGAAAGTTGAATCACTTTAATGTAAAAACATAAAAGCTTAAAACATTTTGTTTATTTTCTAGTCAACATACGTTTTAAACTGTAAAACGAAATACATACTTAAGTGTGAGCTTTTACTTAAATATTTCTCAACTAAGTTTGCACTTAAGTATATACTAAAACCGGTCCTTAGATTTTTGATTTTCATATAAAAAATCGATTTCTGGTGAGAAATATCACCAGGTAAACCACAAATATGCTCTTCTATGCGCTTCAAACAAAGATTATTTTTTTCATTTAAACAAAGAGTTTTTTATTAAAATCTTAATGTTATAAAATAAGGCAAAACTAAAATTTATCTGCGAATTGCGCCGAAAAGTCTTATTTTATGTTCCTCATATATACTGATCTTCCATTTGCTTTAATTCTAAACATTAATATTATTAGTTCAGAAATTATTAAAATTATCATATGTAAATTTACATATTGTCACCTAAAATTCAAAAGGCCGTAACCACAATTTTCAATTTTTTGCTTTAAAATTAAACAGTTAAGTAACATTTTTTAATCGTACACTTAAAGCAAAAATAGATAAAACATAAAATACTTCAAACCAAATTCTTTTTAAATGGAAATGGAAATTTTACGAATGTTTCGTTCATGATGTCGCTGTAGCGTGCTTTTGAGTTTTGTTAATATTGATGTCTTTTTTGAAGATATAAATATGAATATGGTCAGTTAATTATAATATAATAAAAAAATACTTTTGATTTTTCAGTGATTACGGCCTTTTGCATTTTAGGTGACGATATATAGCTTTCATTCAAAAATAAAAATTATTTTTAACATTAACAGATGCTATTTAGGCAAATTTAAAACCAGTTTCTAAATTTTTATGATTTATTTCTACAAATCAAACTTCCCGGTGATTTTTAACGAAACTAGGCGATAACCATTAAGATTAATTTTAAATAAATAAAGTAAAAATAAATAAATATTTTTGTGTCTTGAATTTATTTTTGCAAATCACAAGCCAAATTTGAAAAACCATACCATGGGATATAAAAAATTATCTTCAAAATGTCAAAATATGCCCTAAAAATCAAAAAATATGCTATAAATTTGCTCTAAAAATCGCTTATGCAAAAATATGTCGTTAAGGGTGAAATATAAAAAAATCACTTAAAAATCAGTGCCAAAACGCTTTATTTGTTCCGAAACGGATAAATATACAAATAATTGCTTCATTCAGTGTACAGGAAAAACGTGCAATTATATACTTGTGGTTTCCCTGCTTATCGCATATTTTCATACTTTTTGCTGTATCACCTCTAGTTTCCTCTAGAAAAAAGTGATCACAGATTTTCATTACTTTTGCTCTAGCGCTCGTAGTTTCCATATAAATTGAGATTTTGGATATTCATATAAAAAATTGATATTTGGTCAGAAATATAAGTGACAATAGACTTACATTCTTTTTGCTTTAGCGCCTCTAGTTCAGTTACAAATTAAGATTTTAGATTTTCATATGAAAAAGCAATTTTTGGCGAAAAATATAACTGATCACAGAATTTCATCCTTTTTCCTCTAGAGCATCTCTCTAGTCACCTTATAAATTCGTTATGAACGATTTGATATAAAATTTATATTTATAAAATTCAAAATTCATTCCCTCACGACTAAATCATATTCTATGTAAAAACCTTCATTTTCCTAGACTATATTTATTTCTATGGCTTTATTAAATACAATTATTTTCTTATTGGGATTTATTATTCAGTTTCTAATAAGATCCATATTTCTTTTTATTTTTCTTATTCGAATTTAACAGTCACTTCATTTCCTCTCTAATTGCTACACAAAATTTTCAGCTGGCAATGCTGTTCCAATTGCAAAACCAACCAACAACACTATACTGTATACTTTTTAACAACAAACTATTCATTGATTAGTACTTAAGTTAAAAAGAGATGACTATATTATTTCAAAGCAAAACTCAACACATTATATTTTATCTCTTTCATTTCATTGCAATTACTCATCACACAGCTTCTCAAAAATTTTGCATTCATTCAATTTGTATAGGGTTTGTTTTTGTTTTCTTCTTTTTTCATTTTACAAAGTTTTGTATAAATGTGTGGTGTGTAATTTTTTTGTTTTGTTTCTTTTGCTTTGTATTCTTCTTGTTTTTGTTAAATTGTTGTTACTGTTTGTTTTCTATTCAGTGTTGTCAGATCACGGGATTTATCAAAAAAATGAGAATTTCTTTTAGGAAATGGGAATGAACAATTTGGTAGAGGATTTATTGGGGATGTTTCTTTAAGTATAGGGATTTTTGGAAAATTTTTCTTTTAAACTAAAGAAAAGTTAAAAAAGCGTAATTTTCTGCCATATATAAAGTTTTTATTTCAATATGTTCAGTGAAGAATATACTGAATATGGTACCATAAAGTAAAAAAAAAAGAAAAATAGTTAAAATCTCAGCAACAAAATAAGTATTTTGACGGATTGTAGGAAATGGATTGAAGTACAAATAAAAAGAAATATAGTTTATACTAATTTTAGTGGAGATTTTTGGAGATAATATAAGCAGCTATTTTGGGAATCTTTGGAATGAAAATTTGCCATTTGGGGATACAACTCGAAAAAAATCTGGGAACCCTGTTTCTATTGCAAAAACAATATTTAGTGAGCTACTAAAGTCAAAGAAATTACTAGTCTCTCATTAGAAGTTGTTACGGTAAATACGTGTGCGGGTGTTAAGTGAATTAGATTGAATAGAAAAAAAACAAACAGGAATATAATAAGAAAATATAAAAATAAATATTTAAAACAAAAACGTGCAAAATATATATAAATAAAAATATTTATAGTGGTTTTATAATCGTAATAAATATGAATAAGTGTTAAGAAATAGCAAAAAATAAAGAAAAAACATTTTAATTGCCTAAAATTTTATAAAAAACAACTACATAGAAAAATAAATAACAACAACTACATAGAAAAAAAGCATAATATTAATAGCAAAATTTGCTAGAGGATGAGCATGCAGTTAAAAAAATATAAATAAATAAATGAACATAATTATAACAAAATTTTATTAATAAATAAGAAAAAATACTACAAAATGTAATAAAAGAAAAGTGAAATAAAAAAATTGCCTGAATGAATGTGTAAAGCAAAGCAAATGAAAAAATACAAATAAAGTGAAATATATTAAGTAAATAAGTTTAAATTACATATTGTTTGATACAAAAAAAAGAAAAGAAAAACACAAATGAAAAGAAAATGTGCAATAATTAAAAAAAATGAAACCAAATTCTTTAAAAAAAATGCTAAATAAAGGAATATTTGTGCAAAAATAAAATGTAAAAATACCTTACAAAAGCTAAAAGTGAACAAATAAAAAATTCCCATATTATAAAATAAATATTGCAAAACAATTCATATTAATAATCAACAACAATTACAACAAAAAACACACAATAACAACAAAATAAAGTTAGTAACAGAGAAAAGCTGCAAAGTTGTTTGTTTATTTTAAGGTATGTCTGATTTTTAACTTCTCTTATTTTTCAATGCTCTTTTTATTATGTACTTTAAAAAAATATAGGCCCTGTTTAGTCTGCCCATCATCCCAATGTCATTATTCCCTAAGGTTTTTTTTACTTACTCCCTTTCCCCATAACTATATAAGTCATCAGTATTGTTAGGCCAAATATCAGACGAAAACAGCAACAATTTAAAGAACCATTATAACATAAAGCAAGAATTACACGCATGAGAGTAAGAGGAATTAAACAACAACAAATAAATACAGACAAGGCTTTTTAATACCTCTTTTTTACTCTATACCAGACAGACAACAACCAAAAACTTCGTTTTGATACGAGTAATAACAATAACAAAATCCGTATATTGTAAATAAATACAACTCTAATCAAGGTTGCTAATTTAGCTATTTTTGTTTCCTTTGCCTATATTAAACGTTATTTTATTTACACGTTTAAACATTTAAGACACGTGATTTGGAAATTTAATAAGGGCCAACTTAAAAAAAAGAACATTTAAAGTTAATTTTTTACATAAAATACTCGTTTGATAATTTTTCTAAACGCACAAATAAACATAAATTTAATAAAGTAAGATGAAATTATATGAATTACATTTAAAAGAGGTGTCTCTTTTTTATATTTTACATTTTTGATAAATGCAGATTGAAATGTAATTATTTATTATATTATATGACTTTTAACTGATAGATCGAAATCAGCTAAGAATTAAAGCTGTGTAAAAAAATATTATGTTCTCATTGTTAATTTTCATTAATTGTGATTATACTGTGTACATGATAACAATATTTTTGTTTCAGTTTTATCATTCAATATTTACATTCAATAAAAATTTTAGTATAGTTGACTACAAAAAGTTTATGTTTTTAAATAATTTTACCAGAAATAAAATTTTATTAATGTAAAAAAATATCATTATTTATACAACCATTAAATATTATCAATCTTTTTCCTTGTTCTTAAACCATATTTTGTTTTCAAACCATATTGATACAATAAAATGTTACAAATAAATTTTGTTTGATTATGTTTTGTTTTTTGATTATGTTTTGTTTAGAAAAGGTTTTGTTACATTCGGTGTGATTCAAGATATATAAGATATTAACTACTATTAAAGGGTTTAGTTAATAAAAAAATATCGTGTATTATTTTACGCGACATATGTTGGTACAAATAAATAAAATTAATTAATGAACAGATTTATAATAATAATTTTGAATTAATGTATTTTATTCTAATATATGATAAGGTAGAGTAATAATATGATTACCCTGTGTTACTCTTAGATTATGGTCACAACAACTATATTTTTTTTCTGCGTGTAGAGGCTTTCCACAAGGACTCTTCTCTTTTGTGGACTTTAGTCATCGATGAACTATTGAAAAACTTAATAACATGGGTTTCTACATATATGGTTACGCCGACGATCCACATTAGAAATGCTAGAATACGACCTGATCATAAATATATTTTTTTTAATTTTTTAAATTTTATAAATTTTTTTACATATTGGTAAAGCTTAGACTTCATGGAATAGGGTGTGTAAATATTGAAAAATTCCAAGAAGCACAACTATTCCAAAATATTTACTAAATGTACTACATTTAAAATCAAACAATTTTTGAACATAAAATTATAGCATTTCCAAGGATGATATTTTCGCATATTTAACTTTTTCGAAAAATAATTTTTACCATTTTAGATGAATAATTTTGTGTAGATTTTGTTTTCTGTCATAAGCCTCCAAAATAATACATTCGGAGTTTAAATTTGTGCACAGATTACATTCAAGATATTTTCGATGAAAAATTTATTTTTAATGGAATTTATGAAATTTCATTTTCCCTTCACCTCTGCGCTTATATTAATATAAGATGAAAGCCTCATTCATTTTGTATACGACTTACTAAGTTTTATCTGCGGATGTTGTCAGAGTATAAGGAAACGTTGAAATAAATTTGTCTTTTTGCAGGAAATTATAACATTATGAAGGTTTATAATGACAAAATGAAATGATATATGTGATTCACTATTATAAATATTATATCTCTGCAAATCTTCATCGGCATTATTCAAACGGTTTTGGAGTTATTAATAAAAGTGTTCTGGTACATAATAATTTTTCATATAAAATGTTTTTATTTGAAAAATTTACCAATATATCAAAATCAAATTATAAAGTGAAATGATGTTATTATGTCCGTTCTTAGAATTCGACCTTTGACCCCAATGTGAGTTCTATTGGCATTGTATAAATTAAGCTTTTTAATACAGATATTTTAAACCAAGAGATACATTTTTCCGATCATTGTTCTTCAAATTTTCTTAATTTTTTTAATTAATTTCAATTAAAGTAATCCAATAACACAAAACATAGAATTAAATAAAAGACTATCGAATAAACTGCGAATAGATTTATGTAGCTCATATTGAACAATACTACGGAAAATATTCTCAAAGTTGTTGGTGCAAAGTTGTTGGTGCAAAATTGTAATTATTTATAATCAAAGTATTAAAAGTTACAGACTTGCGATTAGAAAATTAGTCATAGCTTTGGATGGAAAGATGTAACCATATCGCAACGTATGCAAATGGCCCTGAATACAACCTTTAACCTTTAACTGGTGCATGGAAAGAAGGTTACTATTAGCCCTACAAAAACAATTATTGTGTATTTTGCTAGATGCAAATATCTGAGGTTTATAGAGCCAACTATAAATGGCTCAACTATTAAGTTCTTAAATGAAGTTAAATATCTTGGGGTTATTCTTGACAATACTCTTACTTGGAACAGCCAAATGCCTAATGTTACCAATAAGGCATTTGGAGTACTTTATGTCTGCCAGCTTCTTTTTGGTAAGACTTAGAGTTTTAAGCCCAGAATGATCTACTAATCTTTTATTGCCATAATTAAGCTAATACTGACCTACGCTAATTTAGCTCAGTGGTAAAAAATCAGGTTAATGTGAGACCTTTATTAGACAGGTAGTGTCCCCTCACCAGAGTTTCAGTTACAGGCGCATTGAAGACCTGTCCCCCTCGTCGCAGCAGCCATTTTGCATATTCCTCCATTGCATATTTCGGTGATAGAGGAAGCTTGCAGGAACACTATTAGAATACCAGGCATCTTAAACTTGAAGGCTGGTGACCTGGTTGGACACATGCGAATATTAAGATTAATTGATGATGATGTTTTCATTAAACAACCATCGATTTTCCAGGCTGAGATTTACGACATTTTTATTTGCGTTAGAGAATGTTTGAAGAGCAAGTCGAAGAATTTACATATATTCGTGATGTCAGACAGTCAGGCTGCTTTAAGGGCTCCTCTTGTGAGGTGAAGTAAGGGTGACGTTATGTTGGGTGTCTAAGCATGAGGATCTTTCTGGAAATGACACGTTTTCATTAGACCAGACAAATTTTTTGGTATCCCTGTGAGATATCCATAGAAAAACATTAACTCCGGGGTACGTGAAGAGTTTGCTCAACTATGGAAAAAAATCTGCACTGAGGCAGGCTTACGGGTTTGTTTCATTGTACTCCCCGTTAGTACTTAGGGTACTAACGGAGTTATTTACTGAGCGTTGTGGTCTCAAATACCTTCTACACATCTTAGGAAATGTTGAAAATAGGCAGTGTAGATTTTGAATGACTCATGTTGAGATATCTGGATCTCATGGAATAAAGTTCTTGTCTATATGGGTACTGCATTAATCCATAAACCTTTGTCTTATTACTCACAAGAGAGTGCCAACTGAGTTTAAATATTCTACAAATCGTTATCGCAGACCATCTTTATCATATTTCTCCAAGCACCCACTCTTTAATTATATTCGACAGTTACACCATTTGTAAACCTTTTTCATTCATTTACTTAAGTCTATGGACTAAATTCTTACAGACTAATTATTTTTTATGAAATCGCAACGATAAGTCAGACATAATTAAAGTCTTCCGTTCGAAACACTCACGAATCAAACCGGGGAGAAAACGTTCGCAGTATTATTAGCGATTTACGTCCCTATATTCTACAAAGAGTGATAGAAAATGTATCCTTCCGATTAGGCCGCATTCGAACCAGGCGCGACTTTCATATGCGAAACAGATAATGTCTCGACTTTGGACGAATTAGCAAAATATACGGACGAGGTTCTCATTGTTCACATTTCGCCAATCTTGCTCGAAGACCCAGATTAAAGGCCACCTAAAGCAAAGACAAATATTTATTTGCTATTAATAAATAACCATGAACATCTAATTAGGTTAAAGGCTAATATATTTAACACATTTTGAGGAAAAATGTATATATTTAATACTTAACATATTCTTTTAGTCACTTGAACTTTATCGCTTTTTATGATGATGTGATGATGATGTTGGCAACGACGTCATCATCACAATTAGAAAACAACTGAGCAGAATTGAATTAAATATGAATTGAAACAGCCAGTTTTTAAAAGCCAAAAATAGCAACAAAACCAAAAAAAAAAATACATAAAAAATCTAAATTTATCTACATGCTATTAAAAAATACCAGTATAAATGTATGCAAATCAATGCACGCAAGAAGTGCATATAATAAAATTTAGAAAAGCAGAAAATTAAAAAAAAATATTAGGGAAGGTTATGATCGCTTTTGTAATCCTTTACTAGTGAATATAGAGAAGTTGGCAAATAAGAGCTGTGAAAGACATATTAAAATTTATGAGGATGCACTTGTAAAATAGAGCTAAAAAACAATATCAAAATTTAATTTTAAATAAATAAAAAAAAAACAAAATTATAAAAAAAATTTGTCAAATATGTCACTTTATACATAAAATTTCTTTGAACAAAAATCGAAAATTTCAAGTGGTCTTAGGGAGCAGACATGAATTGGGTAAGCGGAAGAGTGGAAATAAATATGTTCTATGTCCAGATTCCATATATATATATATATATATATATATATATATATATATATATATATATAGGATGGAATCTGGACATAGAATATACATTTCTAGAATCTACTAGTCCTAGAATAATCTCACTCGTCCGCTTACCCGATTCATGTCTGCTCCTTATCTCTTTAAGAGCCACTTGAAAATTCCATATTTTTCCATATTTTCATAATGAAAAAATTATATATCTCTGATCCCAGATGGAATCTGGACATAGGAATTACGTTTATGGAATTTACTAGTCTTAGGCTACCCCACACTTCCTCTTACCTGATATACGTCGGCACCTTATGTCCATTGGAGCCACTTGAAAATTCCACAATTTCCCATATTTTCATAGTGGAAAAATACATATTTCAAAATTATATGTCTCTGATCCCAGATGGAATCTGGACATAATATATACAAGTCTGGAATCTACTAGCCTAGACTACTCTCACACTTCTGCTTACCCGATTCATGTCTGTTCCTTATGTCCATTGATGACACTTGGAAATTCCACACTTTTCCATATTTTCATGGGGAAAGAGTACATTTTTGAAAATTATATATTTCTGATCCTAGATGGAACCTGGACATAGGACATACATTTCTGCAATCTACTAGTCCTAGGCTTCTCCCACTCTTCCGCTTACCGGATTAATGTCTGCTCCCAACACCCATTTGGACCACTTGAATTTTTTGATTTTTGTTCAAAGAAATTTTATGTATAAAGTAACATAATCTATAATTTTTTTTATAATTTTATATTTTAATATGTTTTATAAATATATTTTGATGTTTTTATTTACAATTAAATCCTTTTGGATAGTTTTTTTTTTTAATAAAACATAATTTTGTTCATTTTGAGCGTATTTATCATTTGGGTAGGACGTACTTAACTGACGTATTTATCTTCACCCCCTTTAAATACAGATTGATTAAGTTATTAAAAAATAAAAATATTTAGTTAAACGGAAATATAAGAAACTTGTGTTTCCTAATTCTTTTTAATGTAATGGAAAAATCTTATCGAGACTTATTAGCCTGAATTAAGGGAATTTAAAACAACAAAAGAACCTTGTGATCTTGAATAAGAGAGAGCAGGAATGAAGTAAGTTCTTGTTCAATAAAAAAAAATCTAATGGAAAATATGTTTAGGTATGTAGTTAATTCCCATTTTCATATTAAATAAAAAATCTCATTTGCATTCCAAACAAAATTGATTTAAAATATTCAATTGTTTGTAAACCCCTTTTGCATAAAATTTACTTCTAAAGTTTTCTTTATCTGCCTCTCCAAACATGCAGAAAATTCCGTTTTGTTTTCATCGTTTGCTTCTATTTTGTATTTAACAGAAGAAAAAAAACATAAAATTTCTCAGATACATAGAATACAGACAGTAAAAGGAAAAATACTAAAAGAATCTAAATATTTAAAAAAAAAGCAAACAACTAGCAGCACATTTTAGCATAAAAATCAAATACAAAAACACATTTTTTTACAAATTCATAAAAATTAAAAAAAGAACTATTTAGCAAAAAGCAAAAATTACATACATACATATTTGTATACATATACATAATTGTGTAGATATGGCACATACTCGCACTAACATAAAAAAATAGTAATACGTATGAATAAAAGAAACAAACAAAATATTAAAAAATAATAATAAAAGAACTACAACGATAACAACATTTCTACATACATAATCGCCTAGAAAGATCAACCAAGCTAGTCAAAAGGCCTACCACTCATTCAGCCGACTAACGAAGCAAACAGCCAGTCAGCCAGCATTCTATCTACACCAGTGTTACCGTTTTAGTTATTTTTAACCAAACTTGGTTAATTTATTTTCCAATGTGGAGATGATAACTTTTTTCCCATTTTGGTAATTTTTTTTTTTTTATTATTAAATTAAAATTTAAAAATGCTATTTACTCTATTAAACTTGTCAACAATAAATAAACATTAAAAAGAGAGTGTGCTAAAAATTCATCACACATTTAAAAACTAAATGTTCCTATAACTTCTCATTCCAATTTTAACTGACAACTGACAGAAATTTAAATCAATAGTGAAATGGATTGGGAGATTTTTGTGAGAAAGTTCTAACGATGTAACAAACTACCTAAATACTTGTAATTACATAATAAATTGCTATTAAAAAATAAATGTATATTCGGTGAAGATCGACTATATGATATCCTACATTATTGTGTATGTGATTTAAAGTAATACATACTTGAGAGAGAAAGAGAGCATTATATGGGTGCTATGGTTAATCCTATTTGAGCTAAAGCCAGCTGTTTTGCAATTCTAAATTTATTACAATCTGGTTTGCTTTCGACATCATGTCATAAGGACGTGAGAATAATAAAATTTTTATTATCAAACTTTATATCCTGACCCCCTGCAAAATTGGTTCAGGGATCACATTTTGATAAACATTGTTCTATACAGTTAAATTTTAAAACCTTTTTTTTTTCCTAAAGACTAACTAAAGTTTATGATCAGTATACCAAGTATTTAACACCTAAATGCATATATTAAGATCGTATTATTTTTTATATAATAACTTTGAATTTTTAAAATTTGGTAAATTTTTTTTTTGTAATTTGGTTATTCTCTCCAAAATTTTAGTTAGAAAAAACTGTTTGCCATGGCAACACTGATCTACTCCAATAAAAACAAATCCAAAACAATACCCTTTAATCTATGAAATTTTGACAGTGTTGCCATTTTAGCGAATTTCTGTTTTACAGTTTTTTAGGTGATTTGGGAATATATATATAACTTAATTGGTTAATTGTCTAAATACGTTACACATATGCATTCGGACTCTTTGTTTGTTAGACCAATTAGTACATTTTGATACCACGTAACGTTATTTAAGCAACGTATTGATTACTAAACTAACTAAGTCCAAAAAGAGCTTCAACTTAATATTCGATAGGTAAAAATTTTTACAGCTGATTTCTAAACAAAAAAAAAAAAAGTTATAATTTCCTCGCGGAAGTCATTACGATCAACGGCTAAATTTTGAATTTTTCGCCGAGATCTATCTCTAAAAGAGTAAATAGAGCAATCCCAATAAATGATAAGGCACGATGACTTTAATATTATTACGGCGATTTGACTATTGGAATATAAAATGATTTTCAATAAGGACTGGGCTGATGTTGAAATGGCATAAACAAGTTTTGTGTTTTAAAGACTTTTTTATGTGAAAGACCAATACGCGCCATTATGTTTAAATATCTGAGCAGCAAACCTTGAACGATGACATAAATCTGAAAAGTCTCTGCTGCATAGAGTCGGCTGAATTTGATCAATAGCCTGGGTTATGTAGGTATGATTATTGACTGTAAAAGGTTCCATAATAAAATGATATCGCTGTTAAATTGCACGATCTACCAGCAATTCATATAACCTTCGGGAAAGATAGCTATACCCTCAGTTTATGCAGAATGTTCATTGTGGCGTTTTCTGTGTGGCACGTATTCTGCCACTTGAATAAGGAATCACATTCTTTTAACTTTAATTAAGTATATCTCCTGAACTAAAGTTCAGAAAAAAATAATTTTTTGCGCAACCTAACTTCAAAGTGTTATTTTCTTCTAGCATTCAATTAGTAATGAGAACTGCCACCATTTTTAGAAATAACCTCAAAAATGCGATTTGGCATTGACTTGTATAATGACTCTAAGTAATTTAGCGAAATTGAACTCCATGCTTCCGTTATTGCATCCTTTAAGGATTCTATCGTCTCAAAATGTTTTCCTCCTTCATAAACTTTTATTGCAAGTCAACCCCAGACATTTCCCATTGGATTCAGGTCTGGTGAATATGGTGGCCAATCCAAAAGTTGAACACTTTGTTTATTAATCCATTGTTTTACTGCTCTGGCGGTATGAATCGGAGCGTTGTCGAGTTGGTACGTCCAAGGTATGGATCCAAAGAAATCATTAAATTTTGGAAATGTTTCCTCCAGAATGTTTTTATAAGTCGTAGCAATCATTTTGTTGGATACAAAAACCAATTCTATGATACCATAATACGAAATGGCACCCCATACCATTATTTCGCCCTCTCGGCTGTGTCTGCGGCTCAAAAGTAATTCCTCCTTATTTAGGTCATGGAAGTAATAGTTATATCCGTCGGGACCTTCAATATTAAACATTTTTTCATCGGAAAATACAACTTTAAACCATTTGTCGGATCATGTCATTATATTTTTGGCAAACTGTAGACGTTGTGATTTGCGTTTTTCATTAAGTGGTGGTTTTTTTGCAGTTTTCGTCGGACTATGTATGGGCACGACTTTAAAATATGGTGCACTGTTCTTAGACTGGCAATGACTCCACTTTTTTCACGTATTTTTAATACCGACATGGCAGAATGCAATTCTAAGAATTTTTCGTCTTTCTTTTGGAATTGTTGCCATTTTCTTCCGCCCTTTCATGTTTTTTCCATATTTTTCCACGTTATTTAAATAATTGTACACAACTGTCTTTCCTCTATTGATGTTTTTGGCTATTTGGACCGGATTCTGACCCTGAGATTTCAAAATAAGAATTTTTTCTTTTTCAGAGTTATTAAGAGCTTTACCACATCCCATTTTGAATAAAAACTATTTAAAAACTATCAAATTAAAAATTCTCTAGCCGTTTATATTGAAAGAAATTCAAATCATAGCCTTCCTGATTAATATTAAAAGAATTCCTTATTCAAGTGACACACGAAATAGTACCACAGAAATAAATGTCTTTAAATAAATGCATAATTTTAGTATAACAAAATATTTATATTTTTTATTTCTTCAGGAAAGTAAAGCCAACACTTTGAAATTTGGTAGCGAAAAAAATTATTTTTTTCTGAACTTTAGTTTAGGAGATATACTTAATTAAAGTTAAAAAAATGTCATTCCTTATTCAAGTGGCAGGCAATGAATTAAGACACCTGAAAGTTTTAAAAAATTTATAACAAAATTTACTCGGTAAGATGTAATTGACCCCTCTTTTTAGAGTTTACTCAATTCACCTAACAATATTAATTTACTTATAAATTTTTCCTTCATTAGAAATTTTCAAAAACAACATTAACTGATTTACTAAATTACCCAGGAGATCTACAACCTAGGTTCTATTACATTTCCCAGTGTTCTCACTTGTTTAAGAAACAAACTTAAAAACGAAAGCTAGCCAACTATCGTTTGCTTATATGCAGTTACATACATATAAATTTTCATATACACACGAACTTCTTGAAAAACGAAATGAAATAAGTACCTACATATGTATGTATGTATATTTTACATTTATTCACGTATATATGTATGTATGTATAAAAGAACGCGTACACGCTATCATTGTGTTTACTGCAATACAATCTCGTGCATGTATTCGCACATAATTTGTTGTGTATAGGCTTTTTAAAGTCTTCTTGTCTATCTATATGCCCCACTAACCGGTTCCACGAAAACAAATATATATGTGTATACAAATATATTCCTTCATATTGTTATTTATCTAGTCAGTCGGCCAAATAATCTACCAACCAGGCAGCCCAACAGTCAGTAGTGAAAGAGTCGGTTAAACAAAATCAAAAGAGAGAGAAAAAAAGCAAAAAAACAATGATTTTGTTTTTAATTTGATGACTTAGTTGTTGAGCAACTTGTTTATTGTGTTTTTTTTTTTATTTATTATTGTTATTGTTCGTTTTTGTATTTTTGTCTTTACATTGTTTTTTTTTTATTTTTTTGTTAATTGAATAAAGTACAATTACATTTTTGTTGTAGTTGTTATTGTATTTTTATTTTTAATTCAAAAATGTGCTTGACTTCTATGTCTAAATCCTTTCAAGGACCATAAACTTGATTTTTTTTGTGTACCTGTTCTGTTTAACAAACCAATACAAGAAAACAAGTTAATGTTTTTTTTTTTTTCTTTACAAATATAGTCTTTTTGAAGTAAGAGTATTACAAGAATTTTATATTCTGGAAATCTTTCATTACTAGCTAAGTGTATGTATAGGTATCTAATAGCTCATTGAATTTTGCATTAAGTTGATTAAATATTCCTCAAAAATAAAGGCTTGTAGAAATTTTAATATTTTAAATTCTAAACTATTTAATTAATTGGATCTACGTAACGAAATGTTATCCAAATTAGATTTTAGATAATAATTTGGTAGAGATAAAGGGTGATCTATTTAAACCCTTTTTTTAATTTTAAATAAAACACTTAAAATAATATGAGGCAACGAGGACGGACAAAACTTTTGAAAGTTGTAGGCAATGGGGGATACATTATTCAATTCCTGGAAAATAATTGTAAATAGGTAGTAAATAAAAAGAGCAAATTTTTTATGATTAAAAAAAAAAATCATTTTATTTAATCTAATTTCGATTTAAATAAAAACAAAATCCTTAATTTATATTATCACATGCATATGTGACAATAAACAATCAAATTAATTAGCTTTCTTGCAAAAAAAAGAGCTGTAAATGTTCAAAATTTAATTTAATTATTTAGTAATTTAATATATAATATAATTTAATTTATTTAATAATATAATAACATTTTATTCTTGTTCTTAAGACTATTCTTAAGATTAAACATAAAAAGTAAAATCAAATGTCAAATGTTAAATATATTTTTTTTATGTAAAAAGATATTATATCTGATAATAATTAACTGCACGGAGTTTCAGTGAAAAAACACATGTATTGCACAGTGGGGCAGAATCGAAATTTTTTGGAAATAAATCTGTAACTTCTGATCGGCCGGTTGGATTTTCATGAAATTTGGTATAGGCGTAGCAGAGAAGAGTATAATGTTATGTTTGGAAGGGGGCACAACAATCCCCCCAGGGGCGGAGTTAAGGGGGCTCAAAGTTAGGTACCTCTGACATAAAAAATTTTTAATCGCTTGCAAAATTTTTGTTTCTCCTCCGATTTCAAATATTTTTATATATTGTTGTAGACCCTGATAAGACCTATAAAAAACATGCTCAAATGTTCTATTTATCTCTTATAGTTTTCGAGTTATTTGCGTTTGAATTTTTAAGCACCATAATTTTGCATGTTCTTGGTCCAGTTTATTTCATATATATCCTAGTATTTCCGGTCGATTTTATTAGTTTTCTTAACTAGTTAAAGAACAAAACTATCTATTGAATAAAAAAAATTTGAAGTCGATATCTTTACCGAGTCCAAAAATAAACGATTTTGAATTTGAAAATTGCAAAAAAGACGACTTTTTGTGTTTTTTTAGCCGAAAAATTATCTACACTCTTTTTTATCTAAAATAAAATTTTCTTTAGCAACATATAATAATTTTGCACTTTTCTGAAAGGTAACATCACAGAGATGACTTAAAAAAAAAACAAGCCCAATAACTCAATTGGTAATGGTACATACCCTCCCGAATTCGACCCATTTTATATGAGTTTTAATTTTAAACCATATTTTCTTAAATCCCAATGCACATGTAAGCATGTTTTTTATAGGTCTTATCAGGGCCTACAACAATATATAATATTTGAAATCGGACGAGAAACAAAAATTTTGCAAGCGAAAAATTTCGATTCTGCCCCACTGTATATTGTAACATAGTATAGTTTGTAGATATGGGTGAGCGATTAATTCACCATTTTTAGAATTTTCGATATACTCCAATAATCGGCAGTTATATCCAAAAAAAAAAAAAATTTGTCCGCACACATTGTTTCATGTTCTTGGAAACTGGGTTCATCCCACACAGAATCCCAAATTTTATAATTTTGAAAAAACCTTCATAATTTGTTTTAAATCGCTCCGTCAAAGATTCTGAAAGTTGATTGTAATAGGGGAATACTTTGAGTACAATCTCCAAAAACTTTTATCCGCTCACGTTGCCTTCTTTCCTCATTGACATCGAAGGATATAATAACAATAACTGTATCCTTCAAAGGATATATAACGATTTCACAAATTCAATTTGGAAAAACCATTTATAGAGATTGAAAACAGAATTCAATAGCTTCATTTTCCACTAGGCTTCATTCATTGACATCGAAGGATGTGACCACAATAACCATATCCTTCAAAGAACTCATATATGAGATATATCACCTTTTGAAAAATTTACTAAAATTTTCACAAATTCAATTTTGAAAAACCTTATACTGTATTTATTAGAGGAGTTCAGAGGCTTCAATTCTAACTGGGATTTATTCATTATTCACATCCAAGTAAATGGCTACAATAGCCATATCCTTGAAGAAACTTATTTAAGAGATTTTTCATATTTTGAAAATTTTTACAAATTCAATTTGTAGAAACCGTTTATATTTTTTAATAGGAGAATTCATTAATTTTGCTCCCCAGTAGGTTTGATTCTTGGGCATCGAAGGATATGGTCACAATAGTCATATCCTCGGAAGAACTCATTTGACCTTTTTGTCAAAAATTTACGCATGAATACAAAAAATCTTTTTTTATTCAAATATGTAGGGTCGAACATAGTTTAAAATATTTGAAGTCAACAATAGGTTACTAACCATTTGTAAAGTGTTTATTCGCCATTTTACATTAAAAGAATACATAATTGAATCGAATATAATATTATATTGGTTCCCATAAACCTTTCCTATAAATTAATATTTACATTGAAAAATTTAAAAAGATTTTTATTTGTATTATTGATATTTTGGTACCAACTAATGTTTAAAAAAAATATACAAACAGTGGGGAAAATAGTTCCGAATCTTCTTTTAGAAAAATCATCAAATTTGGGACAAAAATCTTCAAATTATCAGCAAAAAATTTTTAGAACATAAAACCGCCAAATGACTATAAATCATCACACGAAGAAGTATCATAGCAAAACCTTGCTTCAAATATTAAGCTATGACACTTCTTGACTAACTTCATGAAATTTTCAATTATGCTTATCTGTTGCAAAATAGTGCAAACATAATAATAGAAATCGTTTACAAATCTTTATTATCTATTACATCAAAAAATCTTCCTCAATTGGACCTAAAATTTATCAATCTATTAGTATTTCAAGATTCTAAACCGATTTTTAACACAATAATTATTATACAATATTATTATAACAATATCTTCGATCAACATACGTACTTCCAATGTGTCAAAACGGGGTCATTTGGATCCTACTTGACAGCTTGAGCGCAGTATGGTAGTTTACTGCACTCAAACCAATGAAAAATTCATCTTATCAAATTTTACATTATAGATCTTTCACATCCACATGTGAAATTCATTATTGAACACAACGAAAAAGTCGTCGTCTCTATTGCTCTAAACATTTAAGACTTTGACTTTGACAATGTAAAATGATTTTAACTATAAACATGAATAGCAAAAATTGCATTTGGAAAATGGCGTAGAAAATGTGGTGAAACAGAATGAAAAAAAAAAATAAGAAAAAATGTAAAACAAAAAATGAAGTAATAAAAATAGCAGAATATTTATCTCCAATGAAACAACTGCTGCAGTAGAAAATGCAATAAAACAGACCTTTTTCAATGATCCCCCAAATGCAAGAGGAAACAATTAATTCATCTATGCATTCATATACATTGAAGTCATTTGTTTTTGTTTTTTTGCAAAACATTTTTAATCGCAAATTTAAAAAAATCTCTACAGCAGTAGCAGCAGTTCTAAGTAGCTGTAATTGTGTTGTGTGTTAGAGTCGTCAGTGTCTCGCCAACACCAATAAATAAAATAAAAGTGTTGCAAGCATTTGTTGAAGAGTGAGAGGATTTGTTGCGAATATTGCTGGTTTTCTGTTTCTGCAGTCGTTGAAAGGGAAAACGACGACAAAAAAATTACACTGAAACACTTTATACGATTATATTTATGTCTATTTTTAATTCTTCTATTTTATTACATTTCTCTTTTGTGTACTCTTTTTTGTCTTGTTTTTCTCTTTTTGGTATCTTTAGATAGGCATACAGTTTTTTTTTTTTAATTGTGAGTGCAACATAAAAAGAGAGCTTTATTTATGGAGATTTTGCTGTTTTGTTTATTACTTCAATTATTTGAATGAGTGAGTGAGTATGTGTGAGCAAAAGTGTTTGTGTAGGTAAATTGCATTTTTTTAAATTTGTTAACGTTATTTTTATCTTTTTTTTTTTTGTTGCTATTTTGCCTTATAGCCTTTAAAACAATTTTAATGTCATTTATGCTCTTGACATCAAACATTAAAATGCAACTTCTACTTGCTCTCTTTCTCTGTCTGTCTCCAATTCTTCTTTTCACTGTCTTTGATTTTTTGTTGTCTCTCGCTGGGCATGCAATAATTTAGCAATTTGCTATTTTTTTCTTTCTATTCAATTTACTGCATGCCCTTATAGTTGGTTTTATGTGGCTTTTGGCAATTTACGTCATTAGGCCTTTAATGTTTGATGCTTTTATGCCTACTAATACCATTACATAGTCCCTTATAGTAAAGTGAATAATATCGTCTAAACTATTATCAGGGTTACCACGGTAGACACGTTTTCATGTTAAAGTATTGAAAGAAAAAGTTGCAAGATTTTTTTATTGCGCGTATGCATTAATTTATATCCTTTAACACTAGATTTTTATAGCCCATGAAAAGTGGATCCATTATGATTAACCAAAGTGCAAAAAATCGTGTGTGAAGCCCTGTCAACCAGTAAAATTGACGTCACAGCATAATATTAGAGTTAGAGCGCAAAAATGGGCTAAAATTAAAATTTCTTCTGAAAAGTAAAGAAATATAGCTACACTTTTACCCACATTTAAGCATTTGGAACGTATATCTCAAAATATTAATAGCAAACTGGGTAAATTAAAATACAGGTTATAGAGATTCTATTATTATGAACCTCGATTAAAAATGTTTCAGTTCTTTCAACACTTTTCACTAAAACAATTTTAATTGTTTAAGACAGTTTTTTTAATAATAAAGTTTCTTTACGAATTATTAAGATATCTGGATAAATTTATCTTCTCTCTAGTCTTTTCACAATTATAGGGAGAACTTAGTACAAAAACTGTCAAATAAAAGTAAAAATTATCGTTACCCCAATAAAATAATTTTCCATTTTTGAAAAAAGTAAATAAAGAAAAAGTGCTAAATTTGTGCGTTTTTCAGTTTCGGACAAAAAAATATTTTTCGCGTTTTGGACTACTAAAAACGGGAGAAACCTAGCCGGAAAAGAGCTAAGTTGGCATCACTGATTATATATAAAAATATCCATTCAACAAATTAATTTTGTTATTATCAGTGTCTACTTTTAGGCTATTAATTTTTGTATGCTTGTCATAGCTGTTCACCGTGAATATTTTCATTCAAAATATTTTTTAAAAATAAATTATTTTTATATTGAATTTATATTATCTAAATTAAATTATTTATATGTTATTCCATTTGTTAACAAGTCAGATTAGAAAAAATTTCAACTGAGGTATACGAATATTCATTCGGCGAAAAATCGCCACATCTGTCAGCCCTGACAGTGGGCTATTTACTAAAAATTATTAGTATAAAAGAGCGAGAAATTATTTATTAATTACACTTAAAAAATTAATAACAGAAAACTTAAAATGTACATCGTTTTTGTTTTTTTTTTTTTTTTTTTTTTCATTGTAATTTTAGTAGTTTAATGCCATTTTTATGGCATCTTCCTATATACGCACTTAAACTAATGAACCAATTTAGCATTACTAATAATGTCTTGATGAAACTTTGTTTTGGATAACTGCAAAAATTCGGTCTGACAATCATTCGACTAATTTTTGAAGACAATCACTGTCAATTTCTTCCCAGACTTGCCTTATTTTTAGTTTTAACTCCGTTATTGTCATTATGGCTTCATTCTGTGCATTATTTGAATAAGTCTTACGGGCCATGTACCCACACAGATCCTACATTGAATTTAAATCCAAAATACTAGCCAGTCAGTCTAAGAGTGGAATATTATGTTCATTAAACCACGATTTAGATTGGTTCGAGACATGGATTGCAGCGTTATCCTTTTGGAATATGCAATCTTCATCCATTTTTCATCGATAAATGAGAGAAGAGCATCTTGTTTTGTTAATTTTTGATTACCTTTTGTTGGTTTCCGCACTCCGAATTTCTGTCCTTCCTTCAGAAAGCTGCGAATAACTCCTTCGAACGGTTAATTTTTCATCCAATTTCTCTGTTAGAACAGCCTTGATCACGAAAAAATTGAATTTGAATTTTTTTCTGGTCTGTAAGAAATTTCCTTTGGGCATCCTTTAAGCTGATGAAATTTCCCAATTAAAACAAAAATATTTTCAGTAAACAGAGATGTTGTCAGCAGAAACTTACCTCAAGTGAAACAAACAACTAAAACTGTTAAATTTTTTTTTATTGTTTATTATTATTATTATTATTTTTTTTTTTTTTGTTGCAATAACTTTTTAGACAAATTTTTCTCGACTGTGTTTATAAGAATATTAAACTGAAATTATCACAAATATGTTCTGATTGCTAAATTAAGAAAACAACAAAAGCAAGAAAGAAATATTGCGAGTTATTGTAACAACACAACATTGTTTTTGGTTAAGAGAAACGAATATACCTCAAAGAAAAACAAAAATTTTAAATGCGTTTATAGGAATATGCATCAGTGTATATTATGAAATTGTTTGTGAATATATAGAACAGGGGTTCTCACAAGATTCATGCTTCATGACCCCGTTGAGACTTTACGATGTGAGAAAATAAACTTGAATTAATATTAAAAAAATTTGTATCTCGGATTGAATCACTTTTAAACAAAATAGATCTAATAACAATTTTTTTAAGTTATCTAATTTTATAAATAACTGCAATAAAAGTGTTCTGTTTACTTAATGTCTTTCTTTCTTTCGTTTATAATGTAAAAATATAAAAATCTATTTTTTTTTCATGAATGCGATTTGGTACATAATCGATCGCTATTAAAATTAAATCTTTTCTACAAAGCTCCCATACCAATTTGAGTAAATGAAATGGAAATATTTGTGAAATTAATTTGGTGTTATGTAAATGTTTATTATATTAGGCCCGTTCATTGAAAATTTGTGTTGAAAATTATAAATAACATAAACAATATAAAGTTGTTTTTAAACATTAAAAAAAAAGATTTTTTCATTAAATATTCTTTTCTTTATTCACTAAAATAAAAATATATATTTCTTTAAAAACATAAATTTTTACAAAATAATCCTAATTTTGTTTAAAAATTAAAACTTTTACTAAAAAAAACATATTTTACAAAAATCCCATTTTTTACAAATAAATTGAAATTTTCTACAAAACAAAAAAATAGCAGAAATTTTTACTAAAAATCAAAATTTTTACAAAATTCTAAATTTTTACTCAAAATTCAGTTTTTCATCAAAAATTATAATATTCACCAAAATTTTGTATTTTCGTTAAAGTTAAATATTTTCATAAAAACAATCAAACTATTCACTAAGAATTTTATAAAAAATATAATAATAATAATAATAATAATAATCCTATAAACATTTGGAAGATATCTTCCTGGAAGATATTTTTATTATTTGGACGAAAATCATCAATCTTATATTGAATTTTTATCAGCTTAAAGGAATAATAATAATAAAGGCAATAAACAACAAATAATATATATATTTAAAAATTTTTTTATTATTCTTATATTCCAAATATCGCTCTTTTTCCAGTAAGGTGATTATTCCTTCCGCAATAAATTGATTATATCCCATTGAGATCATCTGGAAGAAATTAATGCAATACTTTTATTTTTCAGTCGCAATTTTTTTAGTTGTCGAAAAATTGTTCAAAAATTAAAAGAATATTGAAGAAATTTGTTTGTCATTTAGCAAAAAATGGATATTTTATGTGAGCGTTTCAGTTTTCGTGCTTTAGGATGTTAAGATTTATATGCATACATGTTTTACAAGATGTAAGATATCTTTATAATATTATTTCAAGATTTATTTAGTTAAAAATTTTATATATATTTATTACATCTTCCAGAAGATTATCTGGCGGTATCTTCTTTTTTTCACCTAGATGTATCGCCTGTGACGCACAATCTCTTCGGATGGGGGAAACTTCCGCAATACAAATGTGGTTATTGTGGCAATAAATTTTTTCTTCTTATTGTAACTTAAATTTTGATTCTGTGTTTTTTGGTTTAGAAGATTCGTAGATTAGTTCAAAGGTTCATAAACTACGAAATTATTTCTACTATTATTTTTTGGTAGAGAACAATGTGACTAATAGGGCTTGTGGATTATCAAAAAGTACTGTTAGAAAAATGAAAAAGTACTACAAAATCCCCTCCTATGGATTCCCATTCACTTAGTACCATATATCTTCAATTTTATGTTTCAAGGCTCAATATAAAAAGAAATTCATTATTGAATTTGAATAAAATGTAATTTCCCGTTTTTGCCCCTTTTTGGTACTTTTTTCTTCATGAATATATGAATGAATGTATTCCAATGAATTTTAAAATTGTAGTAGGATCTCATAGTAAAATATTCATTAAATAGAAAAAAAAAAATTTATAAAAAAGTACCGAATACAGGTGTGATTTTTATCCCTTAAACGTTCGAATTTCCAAAAAGTCCAAATTTGCATTTGGCATTTTTTGATAAGTTACTAATACGATGTAAATTTTATTTCTGCGTTTACTGAATTAACAGATACATAGGGTTCCAAAAAAAGTACCAAAATACAGTTTTTACCCGTTTTTTTTTTTTATAAAAAAGCAAAATTTCAAGAAAATACCATACACCTGTTTTTAATTTTAATTTTAAATTAATAGCGATAACTATTAAACTTTTTTGTATCTCTATAAGTATAGCAGATATAAGGTTACCGAATTTACACTTTTCTACCCTTTTAACATTCGAATTTCCAAAATTCCCGTCTTAGTGGATCTATTTGATGGTAGACGAACCTACAGTCTTAATTTTATACTTCAAGTTCTTATTTTCCAAATGGCGACTCTAACTTTAAGTTTTTCAAATCGTTTCCTGGATTTGTTAACACTATGATTTGGGAAATCTAAGAAAAATATTATAACTTTTACCATATTATTTTATCATTTATTGATTTCTGGAAATTGTTCTTTATGAATAAACAAATTTATGATTGTATTAGCAACTACCTGTTCATAAAACTGTTACATCTAGGGTTGCCAGATCAGGATTCACAAAAGGCTGGACATGCGGGAAAAAAGCTGAACATTAAAAAAAAATAATTATAATACTTCCGAACTTTTGGAAGTTAGTTAACAAATTTAAAAACGTACGTTCTGCTAAAAAGATAATAAATCGATAGATTTTTATTTTTTGCCGAAAAAGTACCTTTTGTTCTGTGGCTCCCCAATACTAGAGTGATCGATTATTCGACTTTTCGGAGAAACCGATTTTCAAATCGGCTTTTGAAATTACGAAAAAAACCCTGGTAAGCGGTTTTTTTCAGAAGTGAATAAATATTTTCATCGAAAGACTATATTTCTTAAAAAATCAGCAAATCTTATGATATTCAAGTTAAAAAATATTAAATATAATTACTTTAAGAAACAAATATTAATTAAAGTAGGAAAATAATCATTAAAATTAAAAAATAAGGGTTACACGTATTCTAATAAATCCTCATCAATCATTATTTTTAATCAGTCACAGAATAAGCATGTATGCACATACAAACAAACTTTCGTATAAGTGTATTTTTTTACTAATTTTGAATCTACACGTGAGATATTTCTCTCTAAAAGCGAATTTGATACTCTCTGATAGAAAAATCCCAGTCCATCTGGCAACCCTAGTTACACTTACCCCAAATGCATTTGCTTCATCCAGACACTGTCATACAATAGGAAAAATATACATAATTTTATTGTTTTATTTTTTATTGGCAGACATACCAACTGACTGACAGACAGTCTCTTTGTCTGTCTATTTAGCGAGCTGTCAGTTGTTTTTGAAAACAAAACAGAGACAGCAAAATTGCAATACGAGTGAATTTTATGTTCCCCAAGACAGTGAAGATTACGACGACAAATAACGATGGCGACAACAGCAAAAACAACACTAATATTAAACACAGCAACAACAAGAAATACGGAAAAAAACGACGACATTTAAAAAGACGAGTGCATAAATGCGAGTGCAAACATGTTGTATATTATTGTTGTTGTTAGTTGCTCATGTTATTGCAGTTGGTATTATGTTAGCAACTGTTTGTGTATGTATTTCAATCGTTGTCGTCATTATTTTTGCTTTTGTTGTTTTAAATTTATAAAAGGGGGCTGGTTATATGCATATTGTATGTGTTTACTTGGTTGCCTGGCTGCGTTTAAAGAATTCCTAACCTACACCACATAAAAAATGTTGCGTCTTCCCTACTTACGTTTTATTATTATTATTATTGTTGTTGGTGTTTTTTCGTATTAATATTTACAATAATGACAACAATGATGGTGCATTTAATGGGGTGATAACAATGAGAGCAAAATAAAATAAGCAAACCAACAAATCAGTTTAATTTAACCACACTATTGTTAAACAGCCGACAAGAGAGTGAGTGGTATGTAATTTGAAAAATGTAGTAGTATGAATACTAGCTACTCCTCGTGCACCAACAACAATCAATAATAAAATTATAGAAACTTAAAAAAAAAAACACGAAACAAATAAAAAGGAAATTCTTTTTATTTTTCTTTATTCAAAACTTTTCCACATTATATAAATAAGTGTTGCCAGAACTTCTTCAGAAAAAAAAGCTAAATGACTGTTAAAAAGTGCAATTTTGCGAAAAAAATGCAAAATTTTAAATTATACTATTACAATAAAAATGTTTGTTATTCATGCATGTAAGCAATCTATTAAAAGTTGTTTAAGCAATTTTTGTGAGTTACGCCCAAACACAAGGGTCCTACTCCTACTTTTAATAGTATCAATCCAGACTGACCCTCTGCCTTTGTCTGACCATCCATGTAAAACTAGTTATCAAACTTAAGGCTGTAATTTAGAGACAACTTGATGCGGTTGAGCCCAATATTATTTTCGGAATGCAGCCCAATAATTTAATAAAATAAAACTAAAATAATTTAGAACGTGTTTTTAGGAACATGAATATTTCATAAATTATAGGTATCGCTATAATTGTTCAATACTTTTGTAAGTGTTTGATAAACAGTTCAAAAAAGCAAAGTTTAAGCAAATCTATATAATTTACTCATTTTTTTTTCTTGATATAAAAATTTTTATTATTAAAAACTTATTTTTCACAATATGAGATAAAATTGACAAAATTTATCGGAAGGTTATTTTAAAACTTATCATTCTGTCCAACTTACATCAAAAAAGTTCCAAAATTATAATCGAAAGTTAAACTTTTTTGCAAATATTTATGAATTTCGATCATTGCTAGATGCAAGATCATATTTAAAATTTAAAAAAAAAAATTTTTAAAAATCCAAAAAATATTTAACGCTTCTAACTAGATTAAAAAAATAATAATAAATAAATAACAATAGCAATTTTTGAAACCATTTCACTTTGATTTAACGAATTGAATTAATTCAAAACATTTTCTTTAGTATTATTAAAGAAATCATAAGTTTATTAAAAAAAAATATATATATGCCAAAAACTCAAAACAATTTATGCCAATATAAACAATTAATATAATACAGTACAGTATATACTTTTTTGTCTTACTTAGTAAAATTTAAATAAATATATAAAATCCTTTCATATTTGGGGAAAACAAAAATTTTTAAACACGCATCGGATCTCATCACCTCCCATTTCGATGAAATTTGATATAAACACTCATAACATCAATATAAAATTTTGAGTTCTCCAAAATTTCAAAAATTCAGTTTTTCAAATTATTTTTTTTTAAATGTATAAAATTCAGATCAGCATATCTTCGATGCTAGTTAACCAATTTAAATAAACTTATCTTAAACTAATACTTAATAAATCATCGAAATCGGACGTGATAAATTTCAGAGTTGCGTTTTTTCGTTCTAAAATTTTTGTTTTCTCCCATTTTGAAAAGTTACAAGCACCGAAATTGTCTCACAGATGGCCATAATTATATCAGCTCGGAATTCAACAACCTATATAGATATTTTTGGCTAAATTAATAAAAGTGTAGAAAATAATAAAAAATGCACTTTTAGTGGCAAAAAAAAAAACATTCTATTTGGAAAAAAGCTTCTATCGTATTGAAATAAAAAAAGTTTAGTGCAAAAAAAGTTATTTTTGTTATATATTTCAGGAAATGCAATCGCTTAACTCTCTTCTGTTTTCGGGATTTTTTTTTTCAGTTTGAAAATTTTCCCGATATTTTTTAACATTTTTTGGGTTTTGTCTGTTCTTTCCTTTTTGACGCTTTTGTTGTGCGTTTTTTCCGTTTTTGCGATATTTTCCTTTTAGTAGATTTTTTGTTTTCTTTTTTTTGTGCGATTTTTTCATTTTGGCTATTATTTCCTTTTTTGGCGATTTTTTGTTCTCATTTTGGCGGCTTTTTTTCATTTTGGCGATTTTTGACCCTGCTTTGAATTAAGAGAATTTTCTGAGAGACATGAGAAATAAAATAGAGCAGAGTTTAACAATTTGAGACTATTGTTTGTTTTTTATATGTAATAGTAGCAAATTTTACCGCTTATAAGTTCTAAAATACTGAAAGTATTTCTGCACATCTATGAGAAATTACCTCCCTAATGGTATATTTTTTTTATTCAAATCGGATATATATAGTGTGAGTTTAAAATGGATTACAAAAAATGTTTTTGTTTTTTGTATAGTTTTAATTAAAACACCATGGTCTGCAAAGTTGTAGAAGAAGTTTAATTATATTTTGTACAATAAACCACCATCGCTACTAGGAACTTAGTACTCAAAAATCTCCATCTCACATATGGTTGGGAAAACTTATTATTGACATCATTCACTTCGAAATATAGGATGATTTTTAGTATAAAATATCCACAGTATAATTAGAAGTTTAAAATTAAACAAGCATTGTCTCTTTACAAGAATTCCATACCCGATATTCTCTCATATACTATTTTGTACACTGACTCATCATACTGACAACTTAAGAGATCGAAATAAATAAAGAAGACGATAGTAATTGCCTGATAGAATCACAGTCACATGGAGGAAATGCCACACCAAGCATAAATATAACCTGCCAAATAGTAAATGAAGAAGACTTATAAGAATCTTTAATACCTGCCAATGGCATGGAGAGAAGCGAGAGTCGTCTTCATACCAAAATCAGGAAATTAAGGCTACGCAAACCCTAAAGCATACAGACCAATAACATTAACATCATTCTTATTAAAAACTTTGGAGGGAATCGTCGACACAATTGCGAAAAGGCAAATACCAGACGAGGCAATGAAATTCAGACAACACGCCTATATAAAGGGCAGAGCCATCGTGCAGCTCTACAGGAAGTTGTATACCATATTGAAAGATCTTTTGATCTGGGAACCTATACCCTGGCTATATTTATTGATATCGAAGGAGCTTTCAGCAATGTTTCGACCTTAAGTCTTATTATTTCCCTGTAGGAATTTGACCTAAACCAGGACTTGATTGCTTATATAAGTCACATGCTGGGAAATAAAAATAGGACACAGACTGTGTCGTGGGACCCCACAGGGTAGGAGATATATTATTTCGACTGTTATGGGCAACCACCACATACAGTCTTCTAAGGATTCTATCCGATCAAAGTTTCAAACCTGTCTTATGCAGACACCATGAATTGTCTAGTGGACAGAAATCAAAAAAAAAAAAAAAAAAATATTTAAAATTTAATAAAAAAAAATATATATATCAAATTATATAGGAAAGACTTTCAGCATTCCAAATATGTTTCGATTTTTATTGTGCAGTTAATCTGCATAAAATTCGATGACTATAAAGTTAAGGAATTTTTCAACTAAGGGCTTTACATGAAAAAAGAATACCTGCACACTTTAAGGCATGCAAATACTAAATTAAAATTTATAATCAAAACTCTTGTCGACCGCATAAAACAATTGCTAGGAGTAAAGGTAACTTGGGAAATTTAGTTTTTTGAGTCATAAAAAATCGAAAGGAACCCTGATAACCGAAAAAAAGTTGATTTACAGACTGCAGGATCGCAGACAAAATAATACGAATTTGAAAATCTCTACATCTCTGGATAGAATATGGCACATTCTTTAAATTGCTGGACTGAAGACCTACAAAGCGAAAAAAGGCAAAAGAAAGGATGCAAATTTCTGCAACTTTTTTTTTTTCAAAAATAGGATTGCTTCCTAAAGGGTGATAAAGAAATACGTACAGACGAACTTTTTACAACATCCTGGTCATGAATTTCATAACACAGATATTATGGGAAATGTATCAGATAAATATCAAAAAAGTAACTGATTAGTATCAAAGAAATGGTGCTGCTCAATCCACTAAACGGTCTCGAACTGCTTTGCAATGTAAAAATGAGATAAACTCTTATCTCTATAGTGAAACTGGGACACAATGATATCATCGGTAACAAAGAAGCCTACAAGCTATCCAAAATGGGATCATCCCATTACACTGGAAAACACTAAACCTTTTGATAAGTTTAAAAATGAACTAAAAGGATAGGAACTAAAAGGAAAATGCATATCAGAAGTTGGCAAAGTGACTGACATATTATGGGGAAGCCCTAACTCCCCTTTTTTTACCTAATCTACCCTAATTGTTTGAAACTGATAGCTAGCAGCACACAGTGGTCTCAAAACGATTTTTTTGAAAATATATAACTTTGGAACTACAGGATGTATTTTAATAAAATTTCACATGGTGAGGTGTATTCCAATTGATTTGGAGGAGCACAGGTTCTTAGCGTATCGGGGAGACAAGTTATGGACCTCCAAAGTTGGTCGCCTCGGGTATGAAAATTTTTTAAAAAATCTCCAAAATTTAATTTATGATTTGATTGAAGAAATATTTTACACACATAAATAGTAAAGTATTAGAACTAAATTTCTTCCTTAAATTTATCAAAAAGCCTAAAGTCTTGATGTTTAGAGATATTTTGTAAAAAATAATATTTGAACTTAAATAAAATCTATACAAATAAAGCAATTATTATGAAATTTTATTATGCTATAAAAAAAAATTGTACTTAAAACAAGAACCTAATAGATTCCCATTTTTTTATTACGAATTAGCCAAAATCCCAGTTAAGGGAAAACTGTTTTAAAAATAGATTTTTTTTTTTTTTCAGTAAAATGGTCACCATGTCGTTATTGAAATCAGCGAAATTCTAATGGGGCTAACGGGGAAACTGTTATCCCCTGTTATAGGATTTGCTTTACATGCATTTAGAATTTTGTACAGAATCCAGAGAATATTTTAGAAAAATTTTAAAAGTTAAAAAACTAAAAGAAAAACATGTCGAAAAAAGTGTCAAAATTTTAGTTCGGTCTAAATATCTCTTAAAGTTAAAGAGATATTCTACATATGTAAGCGCACTTTTGTAGATAATTATAAGGACTATCTATGTGTAAAATATTTTTCCAATAAAATTATAAATGAAATTTTGGCGATTTTTTAAAAAATTTCACACCCGAGGTCAAGAACATTAGAGGTCCACCCCATGTCCTCCAATCAATTGGAATACACCTCAGAATTGGCCATGTGAAAGTTCATTCAAATACATCTAATAGTTATAAAGTTACAGAATTATTTTCAAAAAAAAAATTTGTTTTGGGACTATTGTGTGCCGGCTGCATGCCACGCATTTGCTTCGCACTACTACTTGTTGTTAAACAACTCCGTACTTAATGTTATTTAATAATGTTCACTTTAATAGAAACACCTTTCCTTTTCTTTTATAAAATAGATTTATTTTTTATATTTTTTGTTTTTTAACTGAGTTCTCCAAAAATAATAAAATAAAACGAAAGTGCGTTAAGTGTTACCATGAGTTCGCCAAACACCCCGTCTACACTGCCCATAATATTTTGATATTTATGTCAACCAAAAAATAAAAAAGCAGCTTATACATGGTGTTCGGCAATCGAACTGCGGCGCAGGCATTTAGTAATATTTTGTATTTATTGAAAGTTTTAAAATATTTTTGATTCTAAAAAAATAAAAGTCTTAGTTGTAAAGCACAGTTAGATTCCACAATATTCTCCAGAAAAAATCTAAGTGTATAGAGAGTGATATGTATAAAAAGTCTTTGTAAGTGTGAAGTGAAGGGCACATCTTAGTTTAGGGAATACTAATTTATCAGCAGACCATATAACTGCCACGGAAACTGATATTCTTATAATAAATCATTTAATCTCAATGCCCTATACATCAAATAGTTTACCAAAAATTGCAGAACACAAAAAGCATAGTCTCCTTTTCACCATCGTCGGTGGAAGCCTTCATTAGGCTTCTCCCAATTTTTATTTCTACAGCTTTGGCAGAAATCGTCCTTGCCTGTGCCGTATTTTTGCAAACATCTACACAGATATATTTATACTAGGTGATTTCTAAATTTAGTTCATAGCTGATTTGCCTTAATTTTTCTATTTCTTCATTTTCCTGTATTCCGACCCATTGTAACCTAAATGACATGATTGATGGAAGAAAAGCAGACAGTAAAAAGATAGCAGCATATTAGAAAGACAGACTAATGCGCCAGACTTTTATTATTATATATATTTTTTTCTTTTTTGTCTTCTTCCTTATATTATTTGTAATAAATATACATGTAAATTAAAACCCACAGTAGTACGGGTAATTCAAATGATTTAGAGTATAATTTTAGGGTAGAAAACGTGGTGATGACTTGATATTTTTGTAAGTTAATGGTACTAAAAGTGTTTGGTTTTCTTTTGTTTTTTACTACTTCAGTATTGTTTAAAAGGGAATAAGATATGCGCAGACATTGATTACACTCTGATATTTATCTACCCAATTCTACGTACATATACCAACACTCTTTAACATTTACGGAGAGAATTATACGCACACACACACTCACACACATGTATACTCTTCTATATTTATTTAAATTTTGTTGCTTTCTTTGGTATGAGTTGCACGTCAATAACGTATTTATTGGGTTAGGTTCGGGTAAAGTTTTTTCTTTTCTTTTTTCTTTTTTTGTTTATTATTATTATTCTTTTGTATTTACTGTATATTTTAATTTTCTCATATTATTTTCTTTTTCGTTTTTTCGTTTCTGTAGAATTTTGTGGTTCCTCTTGCTTTTCTGAATTGTTAATTGACTTAAAATAAAAATAAAATATTAAAAATAGTTTTTATTTAATTGTTTTGTTAAACTTAATCAAGGCAAGTTTTTCAAGTTTTTCGCTTGAAAAGTAAGTTTTTGCACATTTCACAAGTATTTTAGAATAAATACTTTTGTTGAAAGGATTTTAGTGGAAGAAGTGTTATGGTTTGGGCAGCTTTTTCTGCTGAGGAAAATCAAAAATATATTTTGTTCCAAATAAAATAAACAGTGCAATTTATAATGAACTGTTGGAAGATGAAAAATTGGTTAACTGGTTAACTGGAGAATTTGTGGGGGTACATGTCCCGTAAAGTTTGCGCAAGAAATGCACAGAATGAAACCATAATGACAATAACGGAATTAAAACTTAAAATTAAGCAAGCCTGGGAAGAAATTTACAGTGATTTTCTTCAAAAATTAGTCGAATCAATGACAGCCCGTATTTTTGAAGTTATCCAAAACAAAGGTTTATCAACACATTAATAATTCTAAATTCTTTCATTCGTTTAAGTACTAAAATTACAATGAAAAAAATTTAATGTATATTTTAAGTTTTTTGTTATTAATTTTTTAAGTGGTCAATAAATAATTAAAAAAAAATAATTTGTAGCACCTTAATTTTTTTTAGCCCCATTTTTGGTAAGTTGTTATGCGTTCATAGTAATATGCACCAGTGTACATACATATAAATTGATATCTGTGTTCGAGAACTCTCTCGCATCATTAAAAGTAATTCTTAGTAATGTATTCACTTCAAGAAACTTCTTAATATAGTTGTCATTTGCTTGTATAAACATCAAGGAAAATTACTTTTATTTATTGATCTCTACTGCTTGCATAAAAAGTTTGTTTGAAAATATTAATATTAATATTAAACTTATTTAAAAATTTTAAAAATATTAACCTTACCGTGAAATGCTTGTTTCAATATATTTCATAAATAATAAAATCTTTTCCATATATTAATTAATTTCTGTTTGTGTAATTATTTAAGTGTACTTAAAATTTTATTTCAATTAAAACGTAGTTTACTAAACGCGCTTTGTTTTATTATTATTAATTCCAAAACTTAGATCTAAAAGGGCTGCCTAATAAATTATTTATTTCCGCTTAAAGTTTATTGACTTTAATTTTTTTCTTTATGTTTTTATTAATTATTAATTTATTTCATTTATTGCAAATTAGTTTTCTTTGTTTAGTAATAATGAAAATGAATTATTTATTATTGATTTGACTACAAATAATTCATATGAACTGATAATTAAATAAATGTGAATGAAATGTAATTTAATTTAAAACAAATGAAAAGAGTTATTTATATACGAAGGTACTTAATTCATTTAATATAAACATTCTAAAGGGAAAAAGTTACAAAGTCATGGAATACACTTTAGAAAAAAAAATAATAATAAAATAAATAAAGAAATAAAATTACAAATACATATTAATTACCTATTTATTTAATTTAAAAACTAATAATATTAGGGAATGAATTATTTTTTTTTAAAAATTACAGTTTTCGAAATCTTTATTGCGCTTATTTAAAACGGAATTTTAAATGTTTTATTTGTGTTAAATAAGGTTTTTATCCCGAGACGAATTTCGCGGGAATGTTGCCAATTTTTCATTTCCCTATTCCAGGGATTTTTATCGAAAATCCCGGGAATTGAAAAATACCAAAAATGTGCATTTTCACCATTTTTAAAAATCAAAAATTCTATAAAAAACGTTGATAGACCATAATCAAGCAAAAAATAATTATTACCCAATTCGATATAATTAATTCTCAAAAGTTTATTAAAATAGTAGAAAAAATAATTTCCGAACTAAGAAATAATGAAATGATAAAACCACTTAAATATTTGAAAATTCTCAATGTTGGAAACCATAGCTATTAGAATACAAAAATTAGAAAACCTAGCCAATATTAGATGAATGCACGACACAGTTTTGAAAGATTTTTTATTTTGACCTTTCATCTTCAACAATTTTTATTAATCTTCTATATTTAAGAATAATATATATATATATATATATATATATATATATATATATATATATATACTTATATATATTTTCGATGATGAATAACCAGATACTTAAATAGTAAAACATTTTTAGTTCTTAAAAATAGATGTACACTGGTGCGTATTCCTATAAACGCACATATATTTTTTAATCAACTTACCAAAAATGGGACTAAAAAATAATTAATTTTTTTAATTTTTTATTGACCACTTAAAAAATTAATAACAAAAACTTAAAATTTACAATTATTTTATTTATTTTTTTATTTATTTATTTATTTTTTTTTTTTTTTTTTTTTTCATTGAAATTTTAATAGTTTAATGCCATTTTTATGGCATTTTCCCATATATGCACTTAAATTAATTAACCAATTTAGCATTATTAATAATGTGTTGATGAACTTTTGTTTTGGATAACTTCAAAAATTCGGTCTGGCATTGATTCGACTAATTTTTGAAGAAAACCGCTGTCAATTTCTTGCCAGGCAAACACTCTGACAAATACCCCGTTATTGTCATTATAGTTTCATTCTGTGCATCTCTTGCGTAAACTTTACGGGCCATGTACTCCCACAGATTCTACTTTGGGTTTAAATCCGGACTGCAGGCCGCCCAGTCCAATAGTGGAATACTATGTTCATTAAACCACGATTTATATTGGTTCGAGACATGGATTGTGGCGTTATCCTGTTGGAATATGCAATCTTAATACATTTTTTCATCCATGAATGAGAGAAGAGCACCCTTCAAAAGTTCATTATAAGTTGCACTGTTCATTTTAGTTTGAATAAAACATATTTTTGATTTTCCTGCTGCAGAAAAGGCTGCCCAAACGAAACTGCATTTCGACATAAGTACGAATTTCGTTCGACCTCAAATCGTGCCAGTAGCAAGAATATGAATCGGGACCGTACAAATTGAATTCCTTTTCATCATAAAAGATTATTTTATTTCACTCATTTGTCCATTTCATGTATTTGCGCGCACATTTGAAATGATTTTCCTAATGATGCTGTTTTAACATTGGCTTACATTTTATGTTATCATCTGTTCTCGACTGCGTTTATAGGAATATTCCACTGAAATTATCACCAATATTGTCTGATTGGTAAATGAAAGAAAACAACAAAAGCAAGAAAGAAATATTTCTTGCATAAAAAAGTACCGTTATATTGCGAGTTATTGTAACAACACAACATTGTTTTTGGTTAAGAGAAACGAATATACCACAAAGAAAAACAAAAATTTTTAAATGCTTTTATAGGAATATGCACCAGTGTAGATATGAATATAGTTTTTAATATTACAACGAATTTTTAAATAAATTTTTAAATAAATGAAAATTTTTCGTACAAAGTTTGTCTCTAAATTGTATTTTAAATTTAATATTTGTTTGTGGATACGGGTATAAATGTGTATTTTATTTGTTACCCGACAGAAACATTTATTAAAAACTATTTTTAATACCTACTACAATTTGTTATATTAAAAAAGTCATCTTCAAACAGATATATTTTTATTTCAAAGTAGATAGATAGATAGATAGATAGATATATTTCCGCGTAAATTGTATGTAAAATATAGATTTTTCTTTAGATTTCGTGCTTTTTAAATATTACTGTATTTTCACGAATAGCCGTGAATGCCTTAAATAACATCCCGATTCTCGGGAGTTAAAAAATGTCTGGAAATTAAAAACCCTAGAGGTAAAAAAATACTTTTTTAATTATTTGTTACATTTTTCTCCGTGTAAGTAAAGTGCATCTTTAAGTTTATTTACATTGTTTACAATACAGAAAAAATTCCTAAGATTTAAAAAAAAATGCTTAATCATCATTAATATACAAGAAAAATGTATAGATTACTGTTTTAGTTAGATTAAAAACAACAAGAATTTTTATTAATAGGTTAATAATAACATACGATATTTTGTATTTCACATTTTCCATAATACTTTCTCCTCAGTCTCAAATTCCGCTGTGGTCCACAAAGTAGCAAGTGTCAGTGTCAATAATTCACTTTTTTGCCGTAGTATAATCATATCAGTACTCTAGAAAAAGTGAACCGGTCAGGGTTACTGACCGGTTCCAGTTTCGGAACTTTATATGGGAGGAACCTAACTTAATAATTAGCACCTTTGAAAAGGTTACAGGACTGGTCCAAGAAGACATGTTCAGCGTCGATTAATATAATAAACATTTGATAAAAGTTGCTTACTTTTTCAGCATCCCGAATCGAACCTACGTTCTTAGGACGTAAGTTACGTTTTATAGTCTTCAACACTAACCATTCAGCAACTTGCTAATTGCTCACTTGACAAGCATGTTAGAAATTTACTCTCAACTGATATTTAGTGAGTGTGGTGGCTTCAACTGGTTCTCAACTAGAACTTTGGTGACGAGTAAGGTGTCATTTGGTACTCAACCGATATTCCCGCAGGGTGGCTAGTAGGATTTGAGGTCCATGCAAACCCGGATAAGGCAATATGTTTTATAAAAGCGCTTAATTTGTAAACAAATTTTAAATATTTTCCAAATTCGTGTTTAGTTGCTACACACAGTGGTTCCAAAATTTTTTTGGTAATAATTCTGTAACTTGTAATCCGTTGGAGATATCTCAATAAAAGTACAGACTACGAACGGGTCATGGGGGTAGTGGGTGGCTCTCCAAAGTTAGCCATCATTCTTTTCTTTTTTTTTAATCGCCAAAAATTTATTTATGATATGACAGGAAAGAAATTTTATATATAGATAGTCCTTGTAAATCTCTACAAAAATACGCGTACATGTGTGGGTTATCTCTTTTAGTTTAAGAGATATTCAGGTTGAAATTTTTTTTGCAAATTTTTAACTTCGTATTTTTAACTTGGCGGGTTTAATATTGACCATATTTTTTTTTTTTTTAATATTCAGCAGTTTTTTCAAAATTCTAAATAATATTGCTGCAAAACTCTTAATCTGAAGTTGGAATTTTAAACAAATTTCATATTTTATTAGTTTTTTTTTTTTCCTAAAAGGTGGCAATATTTATTCACTTATAAAATTTGTTTTTCGTTCTGGGCTATAATATTTTTTTTAATATTTTCAAAAGAAATCTTAATATAAATGCGTGTAAAGTAAATCCGGGGAAGCTTGGGCCAAAGGCCTCCCCACAAGCCCTATCCAAAATATTTGTTAAGTGAAAGTTTTTGATTGAAAATATATAAATTCGTTGATTTTTTTAATATTTCACTATTTTTGCTGAAATATTAAAGAAAAAAACTGATTTCAATTTAAAAAAGAGCGCATAATTGAACCAATTTCCTTTAATTTTGAATCTATTTAGCGCTTTTTAGCGCCTTTTGGATTTTTTCTGTGCGTTTTGGTTACAAATAGTTGACAACGCTGAATTTAATAATACAATTGTAAAGCAATTTATATTAATTTGTCATGAAAAAAAAAAAAAACAAAAACAAAAAACAACATGTCAATAAACTATTTTTAATATGGATTCATATATACATATCTATGTACATATACATATATTTTTTTTAGCCGGCTAAACTACAAAAATAAATACACAATTACAACACAAAAGTCAACAAAATCAAAAATTCCATACAATGTTTTCTACGTATTGCAAAATACATACACTTCAATAACGATAATTTTAAAATTTCATATTAAATAAATTACAAAGTTTATTCAATTTATACTATCTTTGCACGAAACAAACTGGTTTTCTTATATACATACATATATACATACACTCATACATACATACATACATACATATATACTATACTACTATTTTGTACCAATATGAATTAAAATAATAAAATCTATTGTAGACCCAAAAACCCACATTTTAAAATGATCTCATTAAATGAAATTTTTTACTATTCATCAGCAATGCAAACGTTTGTATCATGATAAATGCTTGAAGTTTTCAGGTGGTCCTGTGGCGCAATGGATAACGCGTCTGACTACGGATCAGAAGATTCCAGGTTCGACTCCTGGCAGGATCGAATGAATGTGTTATTTTTTTTAATTATTTTTTTTCTTTGTAATATAAAAAAACATAAATAAACAAAATAATAATTAAAAAATAACTTCGCGCCCCCGGGTGGGCTCGAACCACCAACCTTTCGGTTAACAGCCGAACGCGCTAGCCAATTGCGCCACGGAGGCCATGTAAAACTGGCTCACAAAATTTATTTTCTAATTAGAGCAAATTTACCGCATAATATAGATATTTGTAATGTAATTTTATAATCTGTAAGAATGTTTAATTTTTAGCATTTTTTTAAGTTATTGAAGCTAATAAACTTAAAAAATCTTTTAAATTATTTTAATAACATTAGTAGCACCTACAGTCAGAGTTAAAATTTAGTATACAATGTTTTCATAAATTAAGCTAAATATTTTTATTAGAAAAAGTATATATGTAACCAAATTTGAAATCAAGTTTACAGTTTGTTCTTTTAAATTAAAAAAAAAATAATAATAATAATTCAAATTGCATTCAAGAAAATGTTTAAAGTCTTGTTCAGACCAGCGCGAAATTACGAAATTTCATGCCGAAATTATGAATGAAATCTAGAGTGTTCATACTGGCTAGATGACATTTGATGTAATTTCGCGAACAGCTGATACTTACTGTTTACATTTTAAATTGTTATGGGGGTAAATAAAGTATTTAGAAATGGAAACAAATAAGAAGAAATTACTTACTAAATTAGAAATTATTAGTGAAAAACTTGCTAATAAGAAATTGTTATTTCAATTTTTTTCATATTTGCAAGTTTCATTTTGCAAAATTACTTTAATAATTAATTTTAAGGTTTATGTTTCAATTTAAGATCAGCTGTCAATTGTTTTTTTTCTCACGATTGAAACGTGCAGTTCATAGTTGAAAAAAAAGTATTTTTTTTCAACTATGTACAGAGTTGTTCGGAAATGGGCATCGTAATTTCAATGTAATTTCGCTGAAATTACACAAAATTATGTAATTTCGCAAGTGTCAAAATGTATGGGAAATTACGTAATTTCAACTTGATTTCGGCTGAAATCACGAAAGTATGTAATTTCGCGTCGGTCTGAATGTCCTATGTCAATTTAGGCCATGATCAATTTAGCCTTAAGTCTCGTGGTCGGCCGGTATGTTTTGCAGTTCTTGTGTTTCCTCAAGAGTTTGCCTTTTCAATAACTTTTTAAATGGTTTATCGGCTTTTTTCACTATTTTGGCAATTTCTCAAAGAGGTTTTCCTTTGTTTCTATGGAACACTATCAAATCTCTAATCTCCACTGTTAAATCTTTCCCACGTGCCATTATGCTTCACAAATAACTCCTAAATCTGCATTTACAAATCACAAAATACTTAAATTTATAACTGCTTAAAACAATAAAGTTCTTAATGCCCGATCCACTTATAACGGTAATTATTTCATTCTCTTTATTTATTGACTGCAGTTTTAAGAGCATTTTCTTTTAACTTAAAAAAATCACAGCATCTATTTTGTGGGGAAAAAAGAAAAGTATACAAAAGTTATAAAAATATTGACTTATCTTCATTGTATACTAAATTTTGACTCTGACAGTATGTTAAATAAGTATATGTTTATACCAATAAAGTTATTTCTTTTCGCCAAAAAAGCACATTTCTAATGTAAATATATTTTATAGTTTTTATCCCTTATTTTGTAAATCGCTTCATCTCACTTTGAAAAATTTCCCATAAAAATTTTTGAAAAACATAAACAATTTATGTGAAAAATTTTTCAAAGTGGGGTGAAGTGTTTTACAAAATTACAAAATTGCAACAAAACTTTTGATGCTGCACAGTGGCTCAGAATCGTTTTTCATCGGTCAAAACTCTATAACTTTTGAATCGATAGAGATATTTTTTGAATTTTTCTCCTTGAGTCCGGTCAAAGTACGGCTGCTCGGAAAAATCTTTATTAACGTTAAAAAGAAAATATTTTTATTTTAACTGGGCCGCTAATCTTAATTTATTTCTATTTTTTAAAATTTTATATAATATAAAACAATGCTGGAAGTTTATTCAATAAACAAATACTTTCAAAACTGAATATTATTTTTTTAATATGGACGTAAATAGCCAAAAAGATGTGCATTTTAATTTTTCAGATTTTTTTTTTTTTTTGACAATATCAAGAATATTATGCCGATTTTGACGATTTTTCGTAGAGTTTTTACGAGTTTGTACTATATTTATCTGGCAACAGTGTTTGAAAAGCAAATCCATTTGCTTTTTAAGTGTGTTGTTCATAGCCAACATGTACAATAACAACAATAAATACTGTTTGTACTGTTCGTTGACCGAAGCAAAGCAAATACGTCGTGTGTATGAGCGATTGCAAATACAGGCGTTCAAGGCAATTGTCGCAAACAAGTCGTGCAAGCGGTGTGGCAAAAAAAGCAGATCATACTAGACATTGATAAAGTATTTAAGATGCGCTAGTATTTTTAATGATTTGCTTGTTTTTTTTTAATACCCCACTGACACAAACACAGAGTGATCATATTTCAAAAGTTTGAAAAATTATGGGTTTTTCCTTTAATATCAAAGGTTAATTCAAACCTTAATTTAAATCTGCATCAAATTTGAAGAGAACAATCCCCTTTTTGTTGAGAATTCTATTATTCTCAAATCATTCTCAAACGATTACATTTGATAAAAAAATATTTCAAATGTTTAAACTCTATTCTGAGCTACATTGTATGGGGAATAGGTGAAATAATCGATCACAACCAATTTAAATAGGCTTCGTCCTTGTATCATAAAAGTCCCACGTGTCAAATTTCATTGAATTATCTTCAAAATTGCGACCCCTACTTTGTGCACAAGGTTTACATGGATATCCAGCCTACCAGACGGACGGACATCGTTAGGTCGATTTAAAAAGTGATTCTGAGTCGATTGGCATTCTTTAAGGTGGACTAATATCCCAAGCACATATGGTGGTGTAGGGTATAATTAAAGGGGATGGCTCTTCTGGCAAGTACTATCGGCTTATTTGCGTTTAATTTACAGGTATCATAATATTTGCTCTCCATTCCATAATACCTTATGATTAAGGAGAAGGCTTGCATTAATCCACCTAGGTAGGAATACATATATAAATTCTAAATTTCTTCGATAAATATTATTGTGTTAGAGAAACTGAAAATGTGAATCAAGTTTGTATCCAAATATATTAAAAGTCACACAAAAATCGAGCTTCCTTGAACCAAATTATCAAAGAGCGAACTTTCCGGACGTCTCACATTTATTTTACTTATATGGCAACACTGATATATGTGATTGCTGTTAATTATTTTAAAAGGCTTTAGTAATCATTAGCTATATAAAAATGTTAGAAAATATTAATCACTTCACTTGTGTAAAGATTTTGGAAATTAATTTTCCCCATATAGGAATAAATTTTCATAATTTTAAAAATCTGATTTTAGAATTGAAAATAGCGGAGAGATGTTCGTATATGTACTAAATTTCATGTAGGACATCTTCTATTTTTTTTTTTTTTTTCATTTTTCTAAGGGCTCGATTCACTGTGAGTCTGTTAGGCCGAAAGTTCAATTAGATTAAGGACTGGTTACATCACATAATGAACTGGGTGTATATAAAGGGTTGACTTTGTAATAGGTGCCTGGTCATGATGAATTAAGACATCACGAGTAAATTGTGCCGAATTTTGCTCGTCAATTGGAAACTTTATACGTACTCAAATATGTTCAGGAGCAGCATAACTAATTTCTGAAAAAAACTGATCTGATTGCCCTATTTTTCTGGAAAGCGAAATTTTACTCGTTTCTCTAATACAGCGATAGACACAAAGAGAAAACGTAAAAATTTGAATGTGTTAGTGTATTTAGCTTGTTTACGCTCTCTGTTATCGTTGTGTTTGTTATATCTAGCATACAAAAAATAATAATTATTTCTTACGTTCTTTGTGTTTTGTTTTTGTTTTTGCCTAACAATGCGACATGAACCTATCTTATTCAAAGCTAGAACAAAACTAAATGATTTTTTGTTCTTTATTCCCTCTCTATTATTTAGTTTCGTTAATCTTCGTGTTGTGTATGCGAAAATGCCGAAAACTCTCGGAGTGTGCTAAGTGCGCCGGTGCTTGCTCTAATGATATTTTTGGTCTCACATCGACCTAATTGGATCCAGTCTCTTGTTTAATCAAATGCAGTATTCTACAAGTCCTTGTTGGCGATATCTTGAATATGCGCAAACTAAGTCGAATTGATTCTAGTAACAACTTTAAAAGCGGTAAACTGAAATCAATGCACCGAAATTATGTTTCAAGCAGCATTCTCGTAACAATTAACCACTTCTAAATATTTTTCGGTTTATGTAGGCAATTTTTTACTTTTGTGTTTTCTGATGCTCAGATGCTTGAATTTTGCGAAATATGCAAACTTCAGTTATATCTCGAACGGAGTTTTAATGGATGCTCGTTTGCTTTCATTTCAATCTTTTAAGCAATAATTAAAATATTTGTATAAAATGCGAAGATTTACGTAATCTTCATTTGTGCTAATGAGTGTGGGGCAAGTCGAAAGTTATACATATTTTGTAATGTCGGGCTATTCTAAGGACTGTAATCTCTTATGAGGTGAAGTCTAACATTTCTCTTGCAAATTGACGTATCTCTTGACGGAACAAAGTTTTCATAAGGCCGGAACATTATTCGGTGTCCCCTCCAAAATAGTTGGCTTGTTTTGTAACTTAAACTTGAAATGATGAACATTAAATTTTGTGTCAAGGTGCATAAAGCCTCATCTATGCATTGGGATATCTTTCGCATTACTTCGGGATGGGTTCTTTTTGACAATTAGTGCGGTTGTCATCATCTTCCACTCCCCCGTTCAACATCGATTTGTATGAGGTTATAATTTCCGTAGTGGACATTTAGCGTTATCTCTCATGATTTCCACAATGAAATGGTACTATTTACACCAATTCTCTGCTCATTTCAATTAATTTTGTGATTGTTATATTCTCCAGCATCTCATTATCTTTCTTTTCACATATTGCGGATTGTCTCCGCCGGAATAGTTGCAGGTAACTAGAGAAGTTACCGTGGCTACTACAAATCTGAGTGAGGTAGAAATTATGTTTTTCATACTTTCTGTTTACCCAAAATTTTATATTGGTTACAATCATCTTTCTTTAACTATTTCATCCCAAAGTTTTTGCCATATTTGAAGCAGATTCTCTCATGCATTCTCCTTTATATGAATAATTTCCCTACTTCGATTATCGATGATATGTGTTATAAATACTCGTTTCCTTTCTACATTAATAGGTCAATCAAGAACTGTATACAGCACTATGCTACAGTAGCAAATAATCTTTAATATTCGACATTACGGCCAGTTTCGATGCCGTGCGCAGAGCTATTTCAGGTACCATCTTAATGTTTGGTTTAAAAGATAGTTTGCGGATTTTTCATGTTCTATCTTTCAGAACATTGTTAACTATTTCGATTAGGTATTCCGTAAAACTTCTCACTCGCATTGTCTGACGAATTATATTCCAGTCCGCAGAGTTGAAATCATTCTTATTGTCTAATATTACAATGCAGTAAAATCACAATCAATCAAAGAAAGCTATGGAGTAGCTTTCTTTGCGGTAATCGCCATCTCTCGAATAGCATCTATAGTCGATCTTCTCTTCACAAAAGCCAACTGCATATATGAGAATCCCCTATTTCTGTTTACTTCTAGGAGATAGATTCTCCAATGGTTTCACGCCCTTGTTTAGCAGAAAGAGATATTGCTTCTGCATTATCTTTAGATGGATTTCCCTTCTTAGGCAGAGGTTGAACGTCTCTATAAATAAATCGGGAAAATGTTCGCAAATGATACTTGAATTATTTTATCGCGATTAACAAGATGACAGTGCTTTGCACGGTTGTAACCGTGTGGCGGGAAATTAATACTCACTATGTATTTGTTATTCGTTATTAAAATATGTAATTGCTACTTTTTTTAACAGTTTAACATTTAAACGTTTTGGAAAATGTATACGAATTATTATACTAGAATTTCCTAGACTTTGAGCCAACTTTGTCAAGTTGTGTCAAAAAACAAACAAGTATTTGTTTATTTACTTTTGTTTACAATTCTCGCTCACTTTTTTCGTTTCCTCTTAAAACATTTTTACGCTTGATGTAATATTTATTACAAAATTTCATAGTTATTCATACATACATTTCGTACAAAATGTAAAAATACTCGTATTTGCAAGTTTATTTTTCACTTCTCTTCTTTTTTCATGAATTATTTTTTTCACTTTTTTTTTTTTTTTTTTTTGTTTTTATTTAATAGTTTTAGTACATGAGTGTATAGCAAAGTGCATACATAAGTGGCAATGTTGTAAATGCATGAGAGAATAAGTGAGTGTGTGTATGAAAATTATTTCTACCATAAGTTCAATCTTAAAGTTGAAGGTCAGTAGATGTTTTATGTCATTCAACTTGTCTTCGTTGTTTTTAGTTTTTTCTCACAAAATAATATTATTATTTTTGCTATTGCTGTAGTAGTGTTGTTATTGTTATTGTTGGCTTTTTATATGCATGCCAGCCTACATGCCTATACATACAGTTTATAGTCTCACTCGTGCACTCGTTTTATTACTTACGAGAATACAAAAAAAAACGAATCAGCTAACATCATGGGCAGAGCGAAAAATAGTCTTTAAAAAGCCAGCGCCAAATAAACACTCAGCCAAAAAAGAGTTTTACTATTTACAAGCTAATAAACTAACAACAACAATAGTTAACATTACAAATAAACCTGAGAAAGTAACAAATAATCGAATTGACAAAAAAAAATCGAAAACAAACCAAAAATAAGTGAAACTTAAGAGGAAAAAAACAACAAACAATAATAACCGAATGTAAAGTGAATTGAGTAAGTGAGTGAGGATTGGGAGAGCCAAAGTGTGAGTTTATAAATTCATTGATTGTGTAAATAAATGCATGCTTGCAAGCATTTGTCTATACAAATGAGGTGCGGTCGTAAATACAAACAACAACAATTACAACAATAGTACAATTTATTTCCCAGTGTTTTGATTTTCTTTTTGTTATTGTTTTCAATAGTTCTCATCATACCCAATAATGTTTAGCACCTATCTACTCAATGTCAGTAAATAAGAAAAAAAAAATTATAAAAAAATAAAACAATTTCCTTTATAAAAAAAAACTATAAAAAAATTGCATTTATTTTTTCGTAAATATAAAAAAATTCCTAAATACTATTTTGCATCTAGTATGCAAGTGTATTGAAGTGTGTGTACTTGTGTTATGTTGTCTATTCTGTTTACAAAACAGTCTGGCAATTCTAAGTTTTTAAAATGACGCCTGCGCTTTTTACTCTCCATCCACAATAGAAGCGTCAAACCACAGCATACAATAACAAAAAACATTTTTTTATAGTGTGAAAACTATTTCTTTTAATATTGTGTTATTTAATGAAAACTAACAAATTAAAGTTTTTAATTAAAAGTGTAACAAATTAAAATCCTTAAATAAAAGATATATGTATTAATATTAACAAAAGAAGGGTTTAAAAATGAAAGAAAAGTTAAAAAATTATGGCAAACCATGACCATAAACCTTAAAACCGGGGTAAGATATAAAACAGTGAGTTGTTTTTGACAAAAAAAAAAGTAAGAAAAAAATTAGGAACCATAAAAACAACGTGGTGGTGTTTTATTTTGTTTTTCTATAAAATATAGAGATAAAGATTTAACAAAAATAATAGAAAATTTTACCACATAAAATTTGTTTACACTAGGAAATAAATAAAAATTTAAATAATCTTAAAAAATTAAAAGTCAAAGATAAAATTTTCGAAAACTAAACCCAATTATCAATTATATATTTATTAAAAAATTAAAAAAAAAATTGGAAGAATTATAGAAGAGAAAGTGTTAAGTTCGGAAAAAATAATTCAAAACTAATACAACGAAAATAAGCAATAATATGCCTTTTTGTATTTATATGCAAAATACATACAGTGCCGGCCAAAACTAACTGAACAATTAATAAGATACAAAATAAACTCAATAGTCCAAAACTAATTGAACAAACTGTTGAATTATTGAGCTTGTTTTCTATTTTTAAATCATCTTTATGAAGATACCTTTCAGGAAAGTATAAATATATTATATGAGGTTAAAGAAAATTACATTTTAGAGAAAAAAGAGTGTAGACACTTTTTCGACTAGAAAAACACAAAAATATCATAATTTTCGTAATTTTCAAAATCAAAATCGTTTATTTTTGGACTTGGTAAAGATATCGACTTCTAATTTTCTTTACGTAATAAATAATTTTGTTCTTTAATCAGTTAAAGAAAAAACAAATAAAATCGGTCTCCCAATACTGGGATATACATATATATAAACTAGAACAAGAAAGTGAAATATTCAGGTAGTTAAAATTTCAAATGCAAATAACTCGAAAACTATTAGAATAACACTTATTATTTTTATTCCAGTTTTACACAAATTCATGTAGTTATTTTTAGACTCTAGGGGTACCCAAAAATATGTACCTTAACGAAAATAAAAATATAAAAAATAGTAATAAATCTTGCCCATCAACGGGGCTTGAACTTGGGCACAAATTCACCATTCCTTTTTATTGACTAACGTCTTTCTCAGCACACCATCCCCCACTTAATTTTTCAAGTGACAAAAACTTTTTTAGTATAAAATGTCTTTTTAGACTTTTTGTTAAATAAAAAAACCAACAGCATAAGTATGGGGTTGAACCAACAACATTCTAGTTATAGATCGAACGCTCTAGCCAAGCACAGGTTTCATATAAGAAAACCTCCAAAAATTCGTCAAGCCCGACGATAACGTTATTACAATCCTAAAGAATGTTGTCAGTGATGGCCAGTATTGCCAGTTTAGCCTTTTTAAGGCTAAATCTAGCCTTTTTATTTTGCTTTTAGCCTCAAAATTTTGGTGTTAGTTTCTAGCTTTTTTTTTTAGCAACGAAGAAAATAATTTCTAATTTGTTAATACTAATTTCATTTTTACAGAATTATCCATTTAATAATTTTTATGTATTTATTCACACATTCTCTAAATCAAAAATAATTTAACTAATTTTATGAACTTACTATATCGATTATTATAATAATTTTCTAATATATTTCATTAAACATAGAAACTATTTACGAATATAAATAAAAAAATCTTATAAATGTGAAAAATCACATATAAATTTGAAAATGCTTAATCAAAATGAAATTATAGTTCAAAAATGACGAAACACAGTTCAAAGTACTGAATAATTTTTCATATGAAATATAAACCAAGTTTGTATTGGAATATTTTGGCTGATTTTTTATTGGGTTATTTTATTGGCAGCCATTTCATAGTTTATTTATAAATTTATTACAATATCTTTAAAAAAATATGAAAAACTAATGATGACGAGAAGAAGTTATTTTCTTTTTTTAATTGAAAAAATGCTGACTTCTTTCTGGCCTTATTTTTTGCTGCATTTAGCCTTTTTTTTTGGCTTTTTTAAAGTTCATTTTAGCCTCTTTTTTTCTCATCTCCTGGCAACACTGGTTATAGAACTCACGTGATCCACAATTGAGCACAGGTTCCGTATACCATAGCCAATATTGAAGGATGTAAAAATGGCTGAAATGTGTGCCATCATTGTCATAATCATAAAGACAGGCGCAAAATAGTGATAATGAGAAAGATTTGTAAATTGTCATATGTTATCTTTTATTCTTCTTTTCGGAGCTTCTAAATAACCTAGAAAGTTCAAAATTAGTTTACTTAGTGAGCTAGTTTTCCTTCAAAACTTAATGGAGCCAGATTTTATAAAATGAAACTTTTGCCTAACATGGACAAGCTTATTCACTAGTTTAAACAAAGAAATTTTAAATGAATCAAAAGGTAATAAAAATTATAAATAATGCAAAAAAAAAGTTTATTGTAGTGCAAAACACATAAAAATAATGTGGGGTTACCATGGTTTTCTTTAGAGAAATATAGTATTTTGATGGAAATATTTACTTCTGCAAAAAAAAACAGTTTTTTCAAAATTCCAACTATTCGATTTAATGGCGCTTTTTTTTCTGACTAAAATGTTGCCTCTATTCTGCCCGTTACCTTCTTTTGTGTTCTATTCTGAAAAGAATGTAATAGTGTAAATAGATCAGATGTTTTTATACCCCACACCACTATAGGTGGTTGGGGTATTATGCTTTTTTTTCTATTGGCGTTGCCCGTAAATTCAAAAATTATGTTACATCTTTTACCCTCAAATTATATAGAGGGTGAATATGCTGCACTTTATTAGCAGCAAACTAAAATATTTTTTGTTAAGAGATTTTGTGTTAAGTATTTAGTGCTTTCAAATTGATATTCTACCAAATTATGAAAATTTCACCAAAAAATCAAAATTTCACCAGAAATGCAAATTTCGCTAAAAATCAAAAAATTCATTGAAATTCGAAATTTCACAAAAATATAAAATTTTACCATAAATCCCAAATTTCACCAAAATTCGAAATTTCATCAAACAATTCGAAATTTCACCAAAATTTGAAATTTCACTAATAATTATAACTTCCAATAAAAATCAGAAATTTCACTAAAAACTTAAAATATCACTATAAAGTATATATTTCATCAAAAATTAGAAATTAAAAAAAAAAAATAGAAATTTCGCAAAAAAAAAATAAATTTTACCATAAATTACCAATTTCACTGAAAATTTTATAATTTAAAATTTCTTAAAATATCATTAAAAATTATTGGTTATTACACCAAAAATTACAAATTTAAAAAAATGAAAATTTTATATTTGGATAAAAATTAGAAATTTCAGCAAAAATCACAAAATTTCACTACAAATTTTTTCTATAATGACACTATTACAAATTGGTCACACATTTTCAGGGTGAAGGTAATCTTTAAATAATGTTACACAGCAAAAAGGTACCTTTCTTCAGAATAGAAAATGCTATAAGATTAATTCCTTTTATTTAAATGTTATTCTTAAGGTAATTTTTTATTTATTACAAAAATATCTTGTGTTTTTGGAACAATAAATGAATAAATACATAAAAATAAAAAATATTAATAAAATTAAAAAGTATAAAAAATTAAAAAATAAAAAAAAAATAAAAAAATTAAAAAATAAAAGAAATAAAAAAATTAAAAAATAAAAAAAACTGCTCGCCCCCGGGTGGGCTCGAACCACCAACCTTTCGGTTAACAGCCGAACGCGCTAGCCAATTGCGCCACGGAGGCGATGTGTGCACTGCAAACATAAGCTTTATTTATATATTTTACAGTTTTTTTAATTCATGACTAATAGTAAAGTAAACAAAAACTTCTTCTGTTACTAAACACAGGGATGCCAGATCATATTTTTCTATTATCCGAATAAATAAAATCAATTAAGAACTTTTCAAAAAGGAATTAGTTTAATTTTGTTAAAATTTATATATATATATATATATATATATATATATATATATGAAAAAGAATTTTATTTAAAAAAAAAACTTTGTATTTATGGCAAAAAAAAAAAAAAATCACTCTAAGTTTGCCACATACGCATTTTGTGAGACGGCTTAGTTTTCTAATTATGGTGCTATATATATCATTAGTGAGATATTGGCGGACAAAGGTCATAGAAATATATTTTTTTTACACATATTCTGTTTATTTTCTATATGTTTTAAAGTCATTACACAACTTGTAGGACAAAAAAATCCCAGTTTTTGCTTTGATAACGTTTTTGTATAGGTCGGCAGATCTTTGATATGTGTAAAGGCTGATCCGAAGTGTCTTTTGTCATTTTTGAAAGGCTAAAAAATGACTAGTTTTTGCAATGGTACCCAATTAAAGGCGATTTGACCCAAGTAAAAATTATTGTTGAGTTTTTATCCATTTTGGAATAATTTGCGATTTTGTCTCATAACCTCAATTTTTAATTTGGAAACAACTAATGTATGTAGTACATAGAGGTTTTCAGTTAAATTCAAAATGTTTGTACAATATTTTTAAGTATCGGAGATCTACTAAATCCTGATTTATTTGGAGCATAAAATTTCTTTAAATGTTTTATTTATTAACAAAAACATATCTCAACGTCGTTAAAATCAAAACTACACTAATTTAAATTTGGGAACGTATAACCCATATACTGCAGTACTTGGCAATCTATACCATCATACAATTTTAGTTAGTTCTGGCTATATTAATTGGTAATTGATGGTGATATATCTAAATTGCGTCATTTAGAAATTTAACCCCAATATACCAGCATATAACCAACCGAGAGGAAACAAGTTTTTTAAGTAACTTAAAGGAATTATGTCCAAATATATAGGCTATCATGATTATAATAATTTCTGTACACCAGATTTTGCAGTACGTTACAATTTATTGATCAATTATGTTCAATATTTAGAAGGCATTTAGATGATCATTTATTAATATACAATACATAAATTACAATACAATATACAAGTGTATACAGTTTTTAAAATAATTTACTCTTATTTAGTGATTTCGTGATTATGTTTTAGTTCAATTTTGTTCAAAATTATTTCGCAACCCTTAATTTTCTAACAAAATCGGTGAAAGAATATAAGAAATTCTGCATAAATTCTATAAACTTATATAATCAATTAGTCAAATATGCAATTAGTTAAAACGAACTACTTTTTTTCATTTAATAATTAAATCTATTGCAAATTTAAAATATATATTTTTTTCTTCCAAATGTACACGTAAGAATTATAACTGGCTCCATTTTAAATTAAGCCATAATTTTTATCCAAAATGTCCAAAAATTTGTTTCTTCCTTTTTTTGTTAATTCGACACCGACCAGTAAAATATTTTACATATATGTATACATATTACTTGGACTTATATCAGTTAGATTGTAAAAGAATTATGAAAATATATTTATTAGTTTCTAAATTACTGACAAAAAACACTTTGGACTACCCTTTATGTATATGACAAAATAAATTATTTTTCATTTTGATGTCAGCCAGCGACAGGGCAGATAGAAGGTGTTTCTGTATTTTCCTCAATAACTTGGAAGTAAATTTTACTTTATGTATAATTGGGTATCAATTAACGTTAAGTACAAGTTTCACATTCGATAAGAACATTTCAGACACTAAAATTGTTTCATTTTGAATCAAGTTTTGATATTTTGAGCTATAAATAAAAATTCGTTACGTAATATGTATATTATATTAGCATAAATTTTTCTACCAATATTTCGTTTAATTATCAATTGAAACAGCAGTACTCTTTCTTTTTTTATTATTAAACGCTTTAAACAATATAGCGGAAATAAAGCAGAATGGAAATATTTCCATCAGCATTTTTGGTAACTTATTCATTTGTGCTTTAGACAGAGGAAATTAAAAAAATTATTTAATTTTTGCAAAAAAATGAAAAAAAAATAAAATAAAAAAAGTAAAAAAAAAATTGAAAAATAAAAAAGTTCTTGCGCCCCCGGGTGGGCTCGAACCACCAACCTTTCGGTTAACAGCCGAACGCGCTAGCCAATTGCGCCACGGAGGCTACGTCTACACTTGTGGCAAATGTCATTTGTACTCAGTTTAGTTCTCATCTGTGTTTGCTTCTTTACATTACACATGTTAAAAGCAGCAAAATGTAGCCAGATGTTGATATAACTTTGCGTTTTTTTAACAGTATTTATTTGAAAGATTTGAATTAGATTAATAAGCTGTAATTTTATAAAGGAAAATTTTATTTAAAATCTTGAAGTGCTATAAATCTATTTCTCTTAACTATTTGTCAAGTAATGAGGGAAATTTATATTAAATTGCAAATGTCTTGGATTACATGCTTGTTACTTTGAACGATTTTAGCAAATTAGTTTTATGGACTTGAAATCATTGTTGAATCATCATGTAAAATACATGTGAACTTTAAGACATAGATGATATTTTGAGGATTTTAAACAAATGAAAATTAGTTGGACTATTAAAATTGTCGAAAAACATATTAAAATTTTTATGAAATAATTTTTTTTTTTTCAAATTTTTATTATTTATTTATATTGTTAAAAAAGAATTCAAAAGTTCAAGTAACACATTTTTCAGTTTAACGTTAATACCGGAGACATTATTGTATTATTATGTTACTCTTCGATTATTGTATTCTTCGTTAAAACGAGTTAAAGTTTCTAAATGTACTATGTATGATTTTGTAAGATAATCTGGAACTTTCTTTTTTTATTTTAAGTGATCAAAAAAATATAACACGTAAAATTTTCCTGATGCCCATGTGGCCTCCGTGGCGCAATTGGCTAGCGCGTTCGGCTGTTAACCGAAAGGTTGGTGGTTCGAGCCCACCCGGGGGCGAGCGATTTTTTTATTTTATTAAAAAAATAATATTTTCTAATTTTATTTTGCTAAAGAATTCACATTAAACAAGATAATAAATAGTAGTGCGTAGAGCATTTTTTTTGTTATTTTTTTTTTTTTGTATATGGAGTTTGACATCATTAGCAAGTGTTAAAAGAGAGAAATTTATTTTTTGATTACATAGTCTTTGACAGTTTTAGCCGACAGAAAAATTAAAATAATGAGTTTTTTATTTAACACTATCTTATACATAATTATACCATGGATTCAAGGAACACTTGTTATTTTTAAATATTTTGCCAATATGCAACATGAAACATTTAAAACTTTTTCTTTTTTTCAGTTCTGTTGGAAATTTAAAACTTTCGTTTGGTTTTTAAACTAATAACATTTAAATTTAATTGCTTTATAAATTTTAATTAAAAAAATAAAAACAGCAAAAAACTTAATCTCGATCCTGCCAGGAGTCGAACCTGGAATCTTCTGATCCGTAGTCAGACGCGTTATCCATTGCGCCACAGGACCACATGTTATCTGCGTGCTTAACTGCGATAATTAAATTTAAGAAATAAAAAATATATATAATATGATTAAACATAAATAATACATATTAAAACAAGTATAGTTGTTCCAATCCTAATCATATGATACCCTCCACATTTGGGTATGTGTATTAAAATTCATAGAGGGTTCTTTTATGGGACCTGAGGACAATTGTGGACCGATACTTGTACTAAATTAATGCATGTTTATATGTATTGTATTATGTTTATACTAACATTTATATGGGATTTATGCACTTAAAGGTGATTCTCGGAAGGGGCCCTTATAAAGGAGCTATGATTAATTCTAATAAAATTTGTCACAGTGGTTAATAGTTTAAAATTTTTTTGTACCAAACTTGATACTAACATTCGTGTGGGATTTATCCCCTGTTTTTATAAAACGAACAAGAAATTCGTTTTTACAATTTATATTGAAAACAAAAAATAAATTTCAAATTTATTTGTTGTTTTCCATACAATTTATCGAAAAAAAATTTTCGTTCGAGTTAAGCACGTTAAAGTGACTTTCGGAAGATGGGTTTATATGGAAGCTCAATGTATATGGAAGGTCAATTATGATCCGATATTCATAAAATTTGGCACAAAGATTTATACTTTTATAAAATTAGCTTGTGACGAATTTCATTAAATTATCGTTATATTTAAGGCATTAATGATTGTTAAACCCTTATTCCGGCAGAACAATTATAGGGCAGTTAGGTGAAATAATGAACCGATCAATTTCAATAGGCTTGGACCTTGTACCAAACCTGTACTTTGTTTACAAGGTTACATGGACAGACAGCCAGACGGACATCGTTAAATCGACTCAGAAAGTCATTTTGAGTCTAACGGTATACTTTAGGGCGGGGGTTCAAAGATTTTTTCTGTGCGTTACAAACATAAGCACAAATGCATAATACCCCAACCACCTATGGTGGTGTGGTCCATAACAAAAGTCATCAAAACTGTTTTCGTTATTTTTATTTTTTTCGGGTTTTTTAAACTTTTTTTCTTTTTTTTTTTTTTTTGTCTCGAAATATTCGACAATAACGAATATTTTTCATTTCTTAATTTTATATGATTATTTTTTGATAACCACTTAATACGAAACTTTTTTTTATATTTTGTACCAAGAAAACGAAGCTTATTTACAATTATTATAAATAAATGATAAACTTTGCAGCTAAATTTAGAATCAGAGAGAATTTTTATTTTTGTTTTTTTTTTTAATTTAGAAAAAAAAAAAAAATATTTTCTATAATTATAACGGACTTTTTATCCGTGATCAAACATGGTACAATTGTACTTTTTTTGGTACATTTTAAAAAAACTAGTCTTAAAGCTTTATTATTTCATAATGAAAAAGAAAAATACTTTCAAATAATTAAGGGCCTGATTCAGCACAACTAGCGAATTGTTTAAAAATAAAATGTGTATGTAAACTACTCCGAAAAATTTTATTTTTAAACAATTTGATACCTTCAATGCATAGGGCCACAAGGTAAGGTTCAATGAGCAAATATAAAAAATGGGAAGTCGGTTGCCTTTTTAAAAGGTAAAAACCGGTTTCCGGTTTTGATTTTTGAATACACTAGTCTATTAGTTAATGGAAAATCGTACGTTTTAAAATTTTAATGGTTTATTTTAATATAATTGTCAATTTTATGATTTGCGTTAATTTTTAAGAACTGAAATTTATAATTTATTTTTCTGTTGGTTTTTCACTAAAAAGATTTTTAAAAATGTGATTTTTAAATGATTAAATATATAAAAATAAATTAAATTTTAAACCGATGTTAAACTGGGTTTTAAAAACGGTTTTTACAATATGTCGAATAATTGTTAACTCTAATTAAATAAAACCTTAATTATGAAATTAAAAATATTGCATTTTTGTGGAAAGGTGAGAACTTGGAGAACTTCATGTAATAAAAGCTTGAAAAGAATTCAGTTCACCTTTTAATTATTAAATTTTAAAAATAATTTGCAAGTAATACTCACGGTTTATACGGCAGATTGCATATAGAAAAAAAAAAAAAATCTGAGAAATCTACAAACACTCATAAATAAATGCTTTAATGGCGAAGTATGTAAAAACTAATTGCTCAGTATAAAATATGTCATTTAAAAGCCTAAAATGTGTTTCATAAAAAGTATTAAAATAAAACAAAATGTGCATTTAAAAGTAAAATATTATGAAATATGCTGTTAAGTCCAAAATATGCAAGAATATAAGAATTTGATGGTAAAATTCTTAGAACTGCCCAAAACAGATTTTTTTACATATGAAACTCAACAAAAATTTTTATTTTGCTTATATATGTATATTGCTTATATAGTTTTTTTTTGAGAAAAACGTATAAACGTATTAAGTAAATTGCTCAATTATTTATTAATTCAAAACTTCTCTATATTGAATACAAACATTTTCTTTCAATTTAATTTAAATTATAATAAAAAAGAAGAAAAACTGAAAAAAGCTTTGCGCCCCCGGGTGGGCTCGAACCACCAACCTTTCGGTTAACAGCCGAACGCGCTAGCCAATTGCGCCACGGAGGCCCTGCGTTACGGGTTTTTGAATTAAAATATTTTTACAATGGATTAGAAAAAGAAAATAATTATTATTTTATTGTTACTGACCAATTATAGTTCTTACTAGTAGTACAAATTTAGGTCCTAAACATTGAAGTTTCCAGATTTTGAGTTACAGATAAGCCGTTTTTGCTTTTATTTATTTATTTTTTGCTAAAGAATGAAAATAATTTTTTAATTTTGTTAATTCATTTTAAATGAAATTTGATATGAAAATAATGTTTACTGCTTTTTAAGACTTTCACAGTAATATTTCTTCATGGGGGCTACCTCTCTCCCTGGACCTATCGATCCTATTTTCATCTTCCTGCTCCGATCGAAAAATAAAATATCATATTTGAATTAAGGAGCACACAGGATGATGCTGTGAAGCAAATCCTTCCATGGAAATGGAGTAATGCTTTTTTAACAGTAGGCTTAAAATATGGGCGTGACATCTAATCAAGATTTAACTATCCTATAGGGTATTCAATTATTCGGGGTTTCTTACTAATTTGTTAATTCGACAAATAATTATTCGTGGTTAAAAGTTGATCGGCAAATAACCGAAATTATTCTATTAAACGAATAATCTTAGTAATATATAAGTATAAATAAAATTAAAATTTTTTACAAAGGGTTAATTTTATAAGTTATTTGGCTTAATTCCAGCAAAAAAAAAAAAAAAAAAAAACAAGCATATGCCTCAAAAAAAAAAAAAGGAAAAAACATTTCCACCACTTCAAAAGTAGCACAGAATGTATATTTTTCACTTTTTTGGAATAGATTAATAATAACTTCTGAAAAAGTGAAAATAAATGTATTTTTAGCAGATGTGATAAGCATCTTGAAATAAGCTATGATTGATTTTAGCAAAACTGATTACTACAAATTAAACCACCAAATTTGTTATGAAAATTGGTTTGAATATATTCCTTACAATGAAGTATACCCTCGCAATATTGACATCATTTTGAATAAATTCTGTGATGGCTTATTAAAATGTTTTAAGAAATCAATTCCAATGACGAGAAAAAGAATTTCACATGGATCGCCTCGTAATAAAAAGCAATAGCTTGAAAATTTTGAAAAACAAACATAGAAAATACAAAAAGTACGGTTTATCTATTGATTATATGAGATATTCCATATCAAGATGAGTTTACAATTCAGAAAATATCCAATGTTACAATAATTATATTTTTAAGGTGAAAAGAAACATTCAAAATAATCCAAAATATTTCTACCAGTTTGTAAAATCTAAGCGCAGATTCTCTGGATCTCCGTTCATGATAAATTTTTAAAATTTGCAGATATTTATGATATGTTTGCTGCTTTCTTCATATCCACCTATTCTGATAAAGAATTACATAAACTTTTTAATTATCCATATCCAATTTCTGATGCAACCGTAATCAATTATCCAACATTAGATAAATCGATAGTAATGACAGCTGTACAGTCTCTAAAATTTTCTGATAAACGTAGATCTGACGGTGCTCCAAGCTATGTTCTTATAAAATGTTTACATTCTCTTATACCTTCAATAACCTACTTATTCAATATATAAATATTTAGTGGTTATTTTTCTGAAGTTTGGAGAAAATCTTATATTATACCTTTGTTTGAATCCAACATTTCCAATTATAGAGGTACTGCTAAAGTAAGTGTTAATCCAAAACTTTTCGAAAAGATAATTACTGAAATCCTTTCGCATGAAATTGTTTGTTATCTTCCCCCATTTCAGCATGGATTTAGAAAAGGATGTTCCACTACTACTAACCTTTTGGAGTTCGCAATTTCAGTTATAATTACATTTGACTCCGGTTTACAGACAGACACAATATATACAGATTTCAGTAAAGCTTTCGATAAAGTAAATCACCATCTCCTATTGTTCAAATTGAATAAACTGAGATTTTCTTCTGTTTTCCTTCAATGGATTTCTTCATATCTTAAAAATAGATACTAATGATAGATAATTTAGAGAATGTAAATCGAAAACCATTCCTGTTTATTCCTAATATTTATAAATAATTTACCAGTTTGCATTAAGAATACTAGAATATTAATGTATGTTGACGATATAAAGCTGTTCCATAGCTTTAACTATTCCCATCAATGTTCCTTACTCCAATCAGATCTTGACAAACTTTATGATTGGTGTTTGATGAATTTAATGGATCTGAATTTAAGAAAGTGTAAACACATGATGTTCTACAGAAGCAGTCCAGTACTCTGCAGATACACAATAAAAGAATATCAACTTGATCTCATAGAAGAATTTCTTGATCTAGGTGTATTGCTTGATTGTAAACTATCCATTAATTTACACATTTCACACATCGTTAATAAGGCGAAATTGGTTCTAGGTTTCCTCAAGCGTTGGGGAAGAGAAATTAATGATCTTTACGTTTCAAAGCAATTATTCACATCCCACGTAAGAACAATCCTGGAATGTGCTTCCGTGGTCTGGCATCCTCAATACGAAGTTCATATAAAGAAAACTGAATCGGTCCAGAAACAATTTCTCTTATTATGTCTTCATAATCTTCCATGGAATCCTAATATTACCATCATATGAAAGTTGATACATCTTATTGGTCTTCCTACTCTTGAAAGTAGGAGAAAATTTATGAATATTTCATTTGTTATTAATTTAGTAAACGATTCAATTAATTCCGAGTTCCTCCTTCATAAAATCGAATTCGTAATCCCAAATCATCCAACTAGAAATTATACTCCCTTAAAAATCAAATATTTTCGAATCAATTATGCCAACTTTTATCCAATGAGACGTATATGCAATCAATTCAACAGTTTTTATCCATATACTGATTTCTCAGTAAAATAGTTAAATAATAAAACTATTATTGAATGATGATGAAAAACATTTTATTGTAAATAGCTTTAAGAATAATATGTATGATAGCCTATAAGAAATTGTAATTTCTTTAGCTATTAAATAAATAAATAAATGAATGAATAATAAATACTTCCATATGACTTCTTGCTAATTCAACATTTGACTTCTTGCTAATTCAACCTTTTGGAAAATAAATGCATAAAATTGACTCTCTTGCTGTTACAGGTTTAATTACGGATAATTATCAATAGTGTCAGGATAAACCATTCCTATGATAAATTTATAATTTGAAGTTAATTTTCTTTTAACGAAAATTTTGATAATGATATTGGAAGAAATATATATTTTTAGAGGTGTTTTGAAAATGGTCCATCTCACGTAAATTTAAACATTCAGATGTAATATTTTGGGAATCATATAAGAATAGACCAATCTTCATTTCTAAAGGCGTACATTTTCAATTTTTTTTTTCATGCGGCTCTTTAATGTACAACCGCCTTTCGAATTCTCTGTGCTTCAGTTCGGGTCGAAATCAATTATCATGGTTTTAGATGAATACAAGTGCTTTTAAATGTCTGAAAATTTTTGCTTGATATACTCTCAATGATTCTGCAAGCCAGGAAACTGCTTAACATGCACATCGAAATCTTCACTTTTAGATCGTCTAAACCACTCACGAAAAATTGCCTCAGCAAAAGAATGATCCACATAAACTTCCACTAATATATAAAGGTTTTCCTTAGCGGTTCTCCTCAAAAAACATTACTAAAGTAAAACTTCCTGCAAATGCTCCTTTTTATACGAAACTCTCCATATTGAAGACTTTATAAAACTGTTTTGTTTACGTTTCAACAGAATCACATATACTGAATTAGCAAGCTTAATGACAGTATTTTCACTTGACATAGTTGTAAGAATGGACCGCTTGGTATTAAAGTGTAAAATATAATCGTATTCAAATGGTTGCTAAGGATTGTTTGATTGTTGCACATCGGAGAGTTTAAATACTCGATAATGATTATCCTGAATTTTATCGATAGAATGTGCTATGTCATGACGTTCATGGACTGCCATCATCTCAAATCCACCATTTATTTCTGTTTATGTACGTAGTCATCCAAAAATTAAATTCGTTGCTGCAGATGATTTTGGTGGAATCGGCGAAATCATCGAATATTGAACATACGATTTTTTAGCATCTTTGTATATTTTGTATTAATTGGTTCACTGTTGAGGGTTTTGCTCCGCAGACATCGATAATATTTTCGAAAGTATTTGCGTTTTGTTGACGTTTCGATGTTTATTTATTGTTCACTGAACCATTCACCTAAAAAAAAAAAAACATTCCCAGCGGGGTAATATGACAGTCCTACACTATTCCGGCTTTTGTAAATGCCTTCTCCCTCAATTCCAAAACGAATTCAATATACATTCCACTTCGCCTAATGCGAAAATTCCTCAGAAAACCTCGGCACTTTGCACTTAAAATAATACTAAATGATTCTGAGCTCTTTAAGTTTCAGATTTTAAAATATTTTTGCACTTAATGCGAAATTTTAGCAGTTCTATTTAACTTATAATAAAAGGGAAACAAGAAGTAACAAGTGATAACAAGTGATTTTTTTTGGAAAAGAAAGCCGATGCCTTTTTGAAGAATTTTATTTTTATATTTGCAAAGGCCTGAACTGTAAGGGCATTGCACATAAGGGAGCCGATTTATTTAATGGCAAGGGAGAAAGCAAGACTTTGTCTCCAATGAGACCAGTAGGACGATTTCTGGCTGCAAACTAAATGTGTAATTAGGTATTTTAAATGGCTCTTTAGTACTTTTTTCCCTCTGGGTGAAATGTTCGGCTCTTGAATATAGTAGTGCTTCAATAAGCAGTCATGCTTACGGATTTGAATGGCTCTAAAAATTTTGAATAAAATTTCATGTGTTTTCTTTAACTGATCCTTCATTATCCTTCAAATCCCTAAGGATAATAAACAATTTTTTGATTTAGATTCTATATGTTGATTTTAAAATGATTTTATTCATAATAACTGATTAAAATATCTGGTAACACTATCAACAAATGACATTCAACCCTGCTATTGTTTAGCACTTCTCTATGCCTCTTCTTCTCTTGTTCTTTCTCTTGTACCCTTTGTACATTGACTCAAAGTAGGTCAATGTATGGCTAAAAATAAGAAAATAATAAATAAAACAATAAGTTTAAAGCATTTGTTAAAAGCAGTAGTCATGAATGACATTCAAACCTACAACACTGACTGACAGATTAAACTTATTAAAAGGTGACTGACAAGTCCCACATTAAAATAAAGAACACCAAAAAGAATCAAGAATTCTTATAAATGCTCTTTTTGTTGTTATAGTTTTAAGTGGTTAAGCATTGATTTGTTTTTAAACATTTTTATTTAAAATAAAATTTAAATACAAATGCAGCTTAAATGATTTTTAATATTTCTCTCCTTTTTTTTTCTACTAATTTCAGTTAAATATTTTTGAAGCAACAACACTATTAAATGCAAACGACGGATGTGTTCTTGTTATGGTTTATGGTGGACTTCGTCATCATAGTGGTGTTGTTGTTGCTATTGCACTTGTACGTAAATTCAAAGCACAAAATTGGGTCATTTAGAGCAGGCAAGGTCAAACAGATTTTGACCAGCAAAGAGAGTGAAAAGTAAAAAATGGTGTCATAATAACGGGCACCATTTAAACTCTCTGTAAAATAAAAATGTAATGCAAGACAAACAAATCTCCCAAAAACTCTTTCACACACATACACGTTCCAACACACAAATAACAATTAAAAAAAAAATAATAATAATAATAAAAATACTTGCAACATTGTTGAACCTAAAAAAATTTAGAGAATGAATTTATCACCGATGATGTACCGGTTAAATCATGCGCAAGGACAAAAGTTGCCACTGGCAGCTGAACAGCAACAGCAACAACAACAACAGCAGCAGCCACAAACGACACAAACACAATCGCAGCAACAACAAATAATACCCAGTCATATATTGTTGCAACAACAATTGGATACTGCTGCCTTAGTGAATGCGTCAAATAATGCCAGCTCTTCCTCCGCCAGTGGCAATAGTAATTCCAACATTTTGCACAATACCACAAGTGAACATGTGTTTATAAATAATTTCGATACTAGTGCAACTAATGATAATGAAACAAACACCACACCTCAAGTCTTAAGGCAGGCAACAACATTATTACAAAACTTGCATCAGCATCCACAACATACGCCGGCCAATCAATCACGCCACTTAAACAACAATACCCAAGCAAATAATCTGGTCATAACTAATGCTGCGGCGGCGGCCGCTTTAGTAGCGGCCTCAGCGGCTGCATCTACAGGTCAAGTGGATGCTATGACATCTAGTTCTTCCGTTGAAGAGAATTTAAAGCTTTTAAAGACTGCCATTAAATCGGAACCTTTACAACACGACACCTCCAATATCATCACAACCACCACTCTGAATAGCGGCCACAGTAATCTCAGTAATATTTTAAGTGCCACCAGCAATAAAGATGATATTATTACTTTAGCTGCCTGTTCAGCTTTGGCCAACGTCATACCTGCCTCATTATCATCATCATCATCATCTGCGGCTGCTGTGGCCGCGTCCACAATGTCTTCAGCTAGTGTTAAAGCAAATGTTTTGAAAAATTCCTCCGCCTTAAGTAATGCTATAACACAAGTGACCCTAACAAGCAGTACTAGTGCTGGAGGTGTTGCAAGTGGTGGCACTGTAACCGGTGGTAGCGGTGAAGCACTGACTGCGTCAAATGGTAGCTTAGTTTTTGTGCCATCGAAAAGAGCGCGTTTGGAATTGTAAGTACATTTAAATGTGTTTATAGATTTTTTTAAGTTCATTGTTTTATTTAAAAACGAAGTATTTTTAATGATAACACGGTGCTACAAAATAAAAAAAAAAAAAAAAAAAATGAATACACTTGGAATGTAACATAGTATATTTGGTATTTGTGGATGAGTAGATTATTAATCCATTTTTAGAATTCTCATTATATCCGTAAAATCGACAGTTATTTTCAAGAAAAAAAAAAAACCTTTTTTTCGGACTTCTCGGCTTTAAAAATTTGTATCTTGAATTCCTGTTATTCAATTTAAGTTTTTTAAACGGCACACAATGGTTTCAAAACGCTTTTTTTTTCTTTTGGAAATAATTATGTTACTTGTGATCCGTTAAAGTTATCTGACTCTGGCGGGTTAGGGGGATAGTTTGTGAACCTCCAAAGTTGGTCACCTCGGGAATGTATTTTTTTATCGTTAAAAATTCATTTATGATTTTATTGTAAAGAAATTCTAAACCGATAGTCCTTGTAAATCTACAAAAAATATGCTTATTTAGTTTAAGAGATATTTAGGTCGAAACAAATTTTTCCTTCATATGCTATAAGACGGAAAAAAAAATATTTTGGAAGTGAAAATATACTACAACTTTTTTGGTAGAAAAAAAAAAAACGCCGAAAACTTTTAAGTTTCAACTTCAGGCTAATATAATGTTTTATCGGATCCATATGTTTATACGATTCTTGCAGTAACATTATTTAGAATTTTATATTTTCTAGGACCCAAATTAAGCCCGTCAAGTTTAAAAGAACATAATTAAATTTGATGGGTTTAATTTGGGACCATCTTTGGATGTCCAACCACTATCCCCTGACTCACTAGAAATCTGTGCTTCTCCAAATTATCTCGAAAACATCTCAGCTCTAGCTATGTCAAATTTTATTCAGATATCTTTAACGGATTACAAGTTTATTTGCAAAAAAGCTTTTTGGAATCACTATGCGGCATTAGAAAGAAAAGATTTTAACCTTTTTAAAATATATAGACATTTTTATTCATTGCAAAACTATGTAAGACGTTAAGAGTACAAACTCAATTTTTTTATATTGTATTCTTATTATTATTATTATTATTATTATTTTTTTTTTTTTTTTTTGGGAAATTTTCAGCCAAATTTTGTTGTTGCCATATTTATGATGCAAAATAATAACCAAGAAGAAAATACATGTAAAATAACAGGATTTTATGAGTTTTATAACTTTGAAAAAAATCATATCAAGGGCCTATATTCAAAATCCTCTATCTCGAAAAACACAACTTTTCCGAAGGTCAAAAAAACTGTTTATTTCTCTTATTTTGCAAGTATTGAAAACAAAATTCTTTAAAAATATTTATTTAAAACCACGACTAAATTATATATAATTGGTTTCTAAAATTTTACAATTAGTGTATTCAAAAATCAAAACCGGAAACCGTTTAACCGATTTTTAAAAACCGACCGGTTTCGAATAATTTTTGTTTTCGAACTATTCGACAGGCCCGTTTTTTTCTGCCGGTTAACCGGTTTTTTATGAAATGTTATTTCTTTTATTTTTTTACTATTGCAACCCATTTTCCCATATTTAATATTTTCTTAGCGTACCTTATTTAGGGCCCGATTCATTAAAACAATCAAATTGTTTGAAAATAAAATTTGTATAAAATTGCAAATTTTTTCAAATGGTTTTAGAGTAATTTTCTTACAAATTTGTAAACAATTCTCTTGTACTGAATCAGGTCCTAAATTATTTGAAAGTATTTCTCCTTTACATTATTATTATCCAATAAAGCTTAAAGTTTAATTTTTTTTTTTTTAATTTTTAATTTATGATTTGAGTAACATCAAACGTACTGAGAACTGAAATTTTTATATTTTTAGTTGATTTAAACTAATTTTTATTAACAAAATCTAGGTGAAGTCAGTTTTAGTTTTGACGTTTGCCATAAGCAGTAAATATATGCTCTAAAAAAGTGTTCTATGGGCATAAAAAATTCTCTTAAAATTGGAAAATGTACTCTTAAAATTAAAAAAATATATCCACTTAAAATATTATTTTTTCTCTCAAAATTTTAAAATATTCATGCTAAAACTAACTTGAATTTTATTAGTAATTGCTAAAAATATTTTCTTTTTGTACTTTCAAATATTTAAAGATAATAAATGGCATCAGGAAATTACAACATTTCTATCTATTTGTATTAAGCAAATCTGAATGAAAACATATGTGACAGTAAAACAAAAATTTTATTAATGACAAATTATGTAAAAAATTAAATTGGTTGAAAAATATGCACATTTTTTCTCTTAAGTACAAAATATGCAAAATTATGCTCCTTAATGTAAGATATGCAAAGTAATGTTCTTAAGCATAAAATATGCAAAAAAATGCCATTTAAATTAATGAAATAAGCTCTAAACTATTTTCTATGAAAATATGATAAAATATGCTGCTAAACTCAAAATATGCAAAAATATGCTATAAAAAATCGATGCCAAAATTCTTAAAATTGTCTGAAACGGATAAATAACTAACAGTTTTGTTGATTTGAAGCCCAGGGAAAAATAAAAAAAGGTAAACTTCAGTAAATAGTTCAAAAAATACAAATTTTGAGCATAATCCTCTTGTTTTTTTGTTTTTGGTTTTAAAAATTTGAAATTATGTACAAGATTTTAATGGCTAAAAATTCAAGTTGATAAGTGACGATCAAATTTTATACAATAATTTTATAAATAACTTTTGAACTATATATTTTTTTTTTGTGTCATCAAAACAATTGATATTTTACTTCATTTTTAGTTTTTGATATAAAAACAAAAATTTTTATGAATCTATGAATCCCTAAATTTCAGGGAATATTGAATAGATTTTAATGATATGAAGTGTGTTTTTATTTTATTGTTATCCTCTAAAGCATTTCAAACAAATAAATGCATTTCAATGAAATTAAAAAACACGAAAGGTTGAGCTATGTAATTTTTGATACTAGAATATTAATTTTACTTAAATAGATCTAATTATATTCTTTAATTTCAAAAACATACTAATGCAAAAATTTTGAACTAATCTGATAAAGAAAATAAGATAAATACATTATTTTTTTTTTTTTTTTTTTTTTTTTTTTTATTTCTGTTAGTAATAGCTTTGTTCCATTACTTTTTATTACTTTTAAAAAATAAGAAATTGTAAGAAAGGCAAGAAAGTTGTTAAACACTAAAAAGGAAAAAATTTTCACAAATTCGAAATATCCTGTAAATTTTGAGATATTTCGAAAAAAGAACGTTTTGATGATAGTTGAAACAATAAAGATCTCTTAGCTACCTAAATTTAAAAGTCATTTTTGAATTTAATCGAATGAATAAAGCAAAAGAACGTAGCTTTTAAACTTTATTTAAATCTTTTATATTTACTACAAATAAGAAATAATATATTAAATCTTTTTTAATTAAATTTTCGTTTCTATTTCAAATTAACATTGAAGATATCAAATTTTAAATGCCATTGTATTTACAATAAAATGAGACGTCAATCTTTCAAATCGTTTAAATACTCAAATAATTATTTAAAACTTACAAAACTTTATCAAATTATTTTTAATATATTTTTAAGCAAATCACTTTATGCTTTATTTGAAAGATACATTAGGTAAAAATGAAAACGTATAAAATGTTTAAGTAAATTATTCCATATAAAATTGAATAAGTTCTAAAATTTTTGTCCAATTGAAAATTAAAAAGTCTTTTATTAATTGAAAAATATACGATAAACATTTTTTATTTATAATAAATTGCATTAGAACTTGAAAAACTTAAATTTTTTTAAATGTTGTTAAAAAATTTCCTTTTAATATTTGACCAAAACATATACAAATGTATATGGATAACAAGCTTAATTCTTCTACTTTCCAAAAAATCTTAAAAAGAAGAAGTTAACAAAACAATAACAGAATTTTTAAAGGAACTTACAAAAAAAAAAATGTTTTCTTGAGCATAATTCAAAATTTTTAATGATTTTTAGTTACAAAATTATGCATATTTTCAATTAAACTTTTTTAAAAAGTTTTTACTTGAAAAATTTTAATTTTTAGACATTTGTCGTTGATAATTTATGTGCAAATATTTTTATTTAGCATCTGAAATAAAATTGTCTCAAAATTTTATAATATCTACGATAAATATGATATTTTGTAGGAAAAAATTTGGGAACAACTTTTTCTGTGTTGTTACTTAAGCGTTTTTTGTAAAAAGTTTTGGATAGATTTTGATTTATAAAATAAAAAACATTTTTCATTAACTTATAAAAATAGTGATTTGATAAATTATGACAAATTCTAGCCACTACTTATGAACTCGTGGATCTTTTTTGGTAACCCTTCCATTAGAGATTCAGTCATTTTTTTGGAATAGCTTGGCCATCTCCTTTTAAAATCTTCCATATTTCGGGACACCTTACTCTTCAATTCTCTCTCCACCAGAGCCCAATATCGCCACTGGTCTTAGCTCCGGACAATTTTGAAGATTAACTTCTCTTGGTACAAAAACTATGAGGCCTCTACGATTTAAGTTTATAAAAACCTACAATTGACGCTTAAACTCTATAAAAATTTGTAATTGAAGTTAAGACTGGATGCTAAAATTTGATTCTATAAATGTGTTAATATTTCTTCACTTATAAAATTTGTTTTTTGTTCTGTCCTATATAATTTTTTTAAAGCCTTCATTAAAAATTTTGACGAAAATTTTTTGAGTGTCTCCTCACAAATACTATCCAAAATTTGTCAATTTTCCAAAATATTTCAAATCGCAAAGCTGAGATCAGAAAAATAATTATGTTTGTCAAATACCTCCATATATTGGGAAAACACACAAAAAGTATTTTCTGATGGACGATTTTTATAACGACACGGTGACGATTTCAATGAAAGAAGTCAATTTTTAAAAGATGCTTTTCTCGCATTGAGATTTTGGGCATTTTGGTACAAAGAAGTGGAACTTTTTTTAATTCTTTAATTTTAGAACAAGTTCTTCCACATTATGTAAAAAATTTCAATAGGATAGCTTTGTTCTTTTAAATTTTATTTCAATTTGAATATTAAGATAATTTTTTTTCCAAAAAGCGCTTAAAATTTTAAATTTCCGTTTATTAAAAAAAAATATATAAATGAAATTTTGACGATTTTTTTTAAATGGCATACCCGAGATGTCCAACCTTGGTGGTCCACCCACTGCCCCCTGACCCGCTAGGGTACTGTGCAAATCAACTCGAAAACAAATTTTATTCAGATATTTCCATTAAAGAGTTTTTGGGACCACTATGGGACGGTCGATAGAACATCGATAAATAGACTCAGGAAATGTCTCTGAGTCGAACGGTATACTTTAAAATATACCGTATGTTTGTTAAATTGACTAATATGTTTCTGCAATTAACTGAAGAAATTCTAAAATAATTATTTTCCATTATTTACAGAAGAGAAGAATGGATATCAACTCCTAGTCCTGGCAGTGTACCCAGCACAGCACCATTAAGTCCATCATCGGCATCGCAAAATCACATGTATGGTGCCAATATGTCAAATGGCTATTCCTCACCAATGTCGGCGGGCAGTTATGATCCATTTAGTCCAAATGGTAAAACAGGTAAGAATTTTTTTTGTTTAAAAAAATGTTTTAAATATGGAAATTTGAAAAAAAAAAAAATTATAAACATCAAATTGTTAAAAAAAAACAATTTACTTCACTAGGGATTTGAACCTAGGTAATTTACGCTTGTGTGATAATATGCATGAAGTAATTTTTTTAGTAATTAAATTTAATTTTTATTATTAATATTTATTAAAATTACAAATTTCTAAAATAAAAAAAAAATAAAAAATACCATCTCCCCGACGGGGAATTGAACCCCGGTCTCCCGCGTGACAGGCGGGGATACTAACCACTATACTATCGAGGATGTTGAAGCAAAGTAGAATATCTTGTAATATTAAGAGAAAATATAATCGCTTGTTATTATTATTTTATTAATTAAGAGAGTGAGAAAAACAAAAGCTTTTTCTTTTTCTAGTTGTTAAAAATTGTTAACAGATGGCTCTGTTAGCAAAATATAAAACAGCTTTTTTAAAAGCTATTTTTGATTTAGAAAAAGCTTTTTAATATTTCAGAAATGTATACAAAACAAAAAAAAAAAAAAAAAAACGAAAAAATTTTAACCGTTTCAATATTAAACAAAGCAAATTTGTTGGGTAAACTTTTAAATACTTATGAATGTGGGTATGTAAGCGTGTTTTTAGGTATGACGTTTATATTTAGCTGTGTTTGTATGTATTTACAAAACCACCCACAGGATAAAGACCTTTTGAGCTTAAAAGAAGTTTAATTTTCAGAAAAAAAGGAACAATTTTCGTCAAGGACGATTTTTCAAACAAAGAAAGTCTGGTATACATTTATAGTATATGTATTTGTGCGTGTTTATTATGTGCATGTCAGAGTTTATGTATCTCTGGCAGACATTTTACATTTATATACTATACCCACAAACACAAAGTAACAAACCCCAAAAAAGTTGAAGGTCACCAGACAGACGTCGCTGTCTACCGCCTATATTATCACGTTTGTTGTCTTCTTTAAAAAAAAAAAAAAAAAAAAAAAAACACATACACCCAACCACCCTTCAAAAATGGAAAAATAACAACCAAAATACACAATAATAACAAAACCACTTGAACTTATTTAATATATGAAAAATCAGGAAAAATTCCAAAACGCGGAGAAAAGTGCTAAATTGAACCAATTCCTTTAATTTTGATTAAATTTAGCGCTTTTTCGCAAATGTTTTAATTTAAAATCTGACCTTTTATAAAGAGTAACAACTTAAACATTGTAAGATCCATATTTATTCAGGTGTGTGAAAAAAATGATTTCGAAAACGAATCGATTTGAAATCGAAAAAATTTGCTTTTAATTTATTTTGTCGTTTTCGTAATTGCTGAAATTAGATTTAAGTCTCTGGGAGGGCACCAATTAGACAACCTCTTTGAGATATCTGACACTAGACTCAGTGACATCACTAAATATCTCAATGCTACAGGCTGGATCTAATAAATTTATGTTATCATTGTTTCTTCCCTACATTTCTATCTCATTACAGACTCAATACAACTAATTCACCTGGCGAGTAGTGTGGTTCCATCAAAACGGATTCTAACAAGTCTAATTGATTGCCCGTAAGATTACGGGCTACCACGTAAACCAACCAACCAGATTTAAGTCGCTTTCTATTCGATATTATTACATAATTACATTTTTCACATAGGCTGTATATTCAAAAATATAAATAAAGATCGAAATTCATCACAACCTTTCAAACCGATTCAATTTGAAAACGATCGGTTTTCATCACATAACTGATTATTTTTTTAATATTTTAACTTCAACAGAAATAGTGAATTATATTCCAAATCAAATTTAAAATTAGTATTTTGTACATTTAAAATTTTAGATTTCTAAGATTTTCTACAAGAATTATTATTATTATTTTTGTTTTTGGGCAAAATCTTTGATTTAATCAGTCCATTTTTTTTCCTAAAAAGACAATTCATAAAATAAATAGGAACGTGTTTGGAAAAATCTGGAAAGTTGCTAATAAATCCCTTATTCGATTGGGATTGGGAAAATTGATTACACCTCAAATGACCACTTTAAACAAAAGAATTCTGAAAGTATATTTTGGCATTTCGAAATTTTAGTTTTTTTTTGAACTCGAAAATTGTTCTGTGGTAGAAAATGTTTTTTTCTCTGGTGAGAAAAATTCTTATTTCAGTTGTGGGAAATGAAAACTTAATAAAATATTGTATAAATTAAAATTTTACTATTAAAAAATTAAAAATGTGTAAAAATAAAAAAGCAAGACATGTGAATGAACAAATTTTAAATATTTTAATCGATCTTAAATCCATTCGGAAAGCCACACTCTATTTTGGGAATGGGCATTTAATAATCAATATAAAGTATTTTAAAGAATCTAATGTGATGCAATCATAAGACATATGTATAAATTTTAATGTTGATAATATTTAGAATGTATTTTACAATATTGAATTTTTTCTATCAATTGTAAATTCTATAAGCTAATAAAATTTTGTTCAGCTCACTTTTTACTAAAAAGAATAATTTTCTATCGTTTCACACAGGCCCTGGAATACTATTTTTTATTACTTATCATTAAAGTAAAACGCGCCAATTCAGCTCCTTTTTTGAAAAAAAGCGCTAAATCAGTTGCGAAAAACTCTAAATTGGCAACGCTGTGAAAAATGGTGTTAAATTAAATTCTCCCTCTTTTCAAGGTACCGTTATTTGTTTTTTTTGCTGTTCTCCTTCTTTTATTCTCAGACTCCTACTAGGGATTTTCTTCTTGTTTTCTTTGGTAAAAGATTGAGTGTTAAAAAAAAGGAAAACAACATGCTTTTTATTATAAATACTCTAATTCATGTTTTTGTTGCTGTTTTATTCGCCCACGTTCTTTTTTATGTACATACATACATAGATACAAGTATGTGTATGTTATTTACATCTATAGGACTCTGTAGACCAACGATTCTCAAATGGGGATCTGCGACCCACAAGAGGTCCGTACAAACATTTTAGGGAGGGGATCGTGATGCACATTTACTTAAGCATAAAATTTAAAGCATTTTTTTTTTATTTAAAGACCAATAATACAAACTCACTTCTTGTTATGCTTTCGTAAATAATTTTAAAATTTAATACAAATTTAAAGAAATTTATATAGTGGTATTTAAAATTATAATTACATTGATTTGAGAGATTAAATAAATTATGAATCGATCTCCACTCTTTGGTGAAAATGTTCCGTTTTTGATAGTAACCTTTAAAATTGTAATCTATTCTTAGTTCTATTCTTCTACTCTATTCTTAGAAAACAGGACAACCAGAACGACAGTACTTTTATTACAATTTTTATTTTTTATGTTTTTTAAAGCGAAACCTTCTTCTCGAATGTCAAAGAATTGAAAATAATTAAAAACTTCGTAGACAAAAAGAGAACTTTATTCATAAATTAAAGTATGTATTTATTATCAACATTTTTTCAAATGTGGCTCTCAAACTAGTACGATTTATAGGTTTCAGTCAAAATTAGAAATTCTGATATTTTCTGAAAAAATAGTGAATTTTGCAACTTTTGACGTGACTTTTTTTTTTTTTTTTTTTTTGAGGCCATTATATTACTATTATTAAATGACCTATATCAGCATTTTATATATCGTTGAATTGGTAAATAAGTCTATTTTTATATTCTTTTAACATTTTTAAAGTATTTGCAAAATTAGTGGAGTTGTATTAAAAAAATTAAATTTTTTTGGATTTTCAGCTATTTAAAAAAAAAAAAAAAAATATTTTTGAAAAATTACCAAAAATAGGTTATTGGAGCTATTTTATTGATTTTTTTAGGAATGAAAGCTTGATTTGTGTTTTATACATTACATAAGAAATAATATTAAAAATATTATACTAATATGCTTTTAAAAGTAGTCGTTAAAAAAACTGACTTTTAACATAAAATCTCCACTCCTGCATTCGTTTTTGGCCGGGCTGGAAGCAGTTTAGTGTTAAATCATTCTAAATCTATTTCTATAAAAAATATGGGTACCAAATTTAAAAAAGCTCGCGTGACATTTTTTTTAATAATCGATAAAAATGAAACTATTTTTTAAAATTGACAATTTTCGGCCAATGCTGGATGTAGGGTGCAAACTTAAATCAATTCAAAATTTCTTTATTAACCATTTATGAAGCCTTATCTTTTGAAATTAATAAGGAAAAAAATTTTTTATTAACGGAACTTTGAGAAAAAAGTGAATGAATTGTACTATATTTTTGTAAAAAAAAAATAGCCATTTTTCATGCCATTTTCAGAGTGCTGACTTTGAATATTTTTTCACGTCTAGACGAATTGAGATAAGCCAAAAATTCTTTCAGCATATTATTTTGAAATATGTAGCAAATTACAGAATATTTTAAAAAAAATTTTACCTCATATATCTCCGGACTTATTCCCGAAAAACGAAAGAAAGTCGAGCCAAAAAATCAAAAATTCAAAATTCAAGCGTAAATATTTTTTTAACTGTAAGAGATAACTTAGATGAGTAAGCTTATTTTTTCTTTATCTTGCCAAGTACTTTCCAGAAATATAAAAATCTTTAAAATCGGACTTCATTTGTACAAGTTACGATCTTTTTAAACTTTTACATACTCGAGGTAGTCAACTTTGACACCCTGTAGCTTATCTCGTGTTATCACAGGGTGACTACAAGATGATTTTTCTGAAAGCTTAGGTCCTCCTCTACAACTCTTCCATACATTTCAATTTGATCCGACCAGTAGTTTAGGAGATTCAGATTTATTACCAAAAAATTTGCGTTTGACCCCACTGTGCGTCTCATATTTTCTAAAATTTTGTTTTGTTTATTTTTAGGTTTTAGGTTATGTTTATGCACTGGTGCATATTCCTATAAACCCACATCAAATTTTTTAATCAACGTACCAAAAATGGGGCTAAAAATAATTAAGGTGGTACAAATTATTTTTTTTTTTTTTAATTATTTATTGACTTCACTTAAAAAATTTAACTAATGAACCAATTTAGCATTATTAATAATGTGTTGATGAATCTTTGTTTTGGATAACTTCAAAAATTCGGTCTGGCATTGATTGTACTAATTTTTGGGAATTTTTTCCCAGGCTTGATTAATTTTTAGTTTTAACTCCGTTATTGTCATTATAGTTTCATTCTGTTCATTTCTTGCGTAAACTTTACAGGCCATATACCCCCACAGATTCTTCATTGGATTTAAATCCGTACTGTAAGCCAGCCAGTCCAATAGTGGAATACTATATTCATTAAATCACGTTTTAGATTAGTTCGAGATATGGATTGCAGCGTTATGCTGTTGGAATATGTAATCTTCATCCATAACTGAGAGAAGAAAATCTTCCAACAGTTCTTTATAAATTACACTGTTCATTTTAGTTGGAACAAAACATATTTTTGATTTTCCTGAAGCAGAAAAGGCCCATGCTAATTCATGTAAATTATTTTCTTAAATCAAACTTTTGAATACTTATCGTTTTTATTCATAAACAATACTTAAATACTAGATTAAGTGAATGCCAAATTCAAAACAAACAAGTTGAAAAGATATAGTCGGTCAAGACCGACACCATTCGAGGAGGGGTATTTTATTAGGCCTGTGGTCAATTGTGGATCAATGTTTGCATTAAGTGTAAAATAAAATATACGAATATGCCTAAACCATAAACACTGCCTCCACCGAAATTGCGTTCCGAGATACGAATTTCGTTCGGCCTCAAATCATGTCAATAGCAAGAGTATGAACCGGGACTGTCCAAATTGAATTTCTTTTCATCACAAATGATTGCTTTATTCCACTCATCTGTCCATTTCATGTATTTGCGCGCAAATTTTATACGATTTTCCTTATGATGCTGTTTTAAAATTGGCTTTAATTTTGCCTTCTTCCATTTTATGTTACCTTCTGTTCGCAATATGTGTGCAACATGTTTGGAAGTGACAGGAAGGTCAAATTTATTTTTTATTTGTGTAACATTTATTTTATTGCGGGTGGCTTTTTCTTTTACTTTATTAATTTGCCTTTTTATTAATTTTTGATTATCTTTTGTTGGTTTTCGCACTCCATATTTCTGCTCTTAAGAAATTGTCCAATTTCTCTATTAGAACAGCGTTGATCACGAAAAAATTTAATTTGAATTTTTTTCTTATAACGTTATATCAGGAGTTATTGTAACAATACAACATGGTTTTTGGTTAAGAAAAACGAATATACCTCAAAAAAGAACAAAAATTGTAAATGCGTTTATAGGAATATGCCCCAGTGTACATTAAGAATGAGTTGAAAAATAAAAAAATTTGCATATAAATGAAGGTATTTATTTTTAGATTTTAGAATAATTTGATATTTAAACTGATATGAGCTTCAATTAGTTAGATTTCAAACTTAAAATTAAAAAAACTTGGTATTTAATTATTACACAAAAGTTGTGGTGGGTCGCTTCCGAGTTGTAATGTCTCAAGGGGGTCATGAAGCTGATGCTTGTGAGAACCCCTGCTGTAGACTGAAATGAATTTTTTTATTTTTTATTTTCTTTTTTTTTGTTTTCTTTTTTTTTAGTATTTTTTTTTCTTTTTTGACAAACTAATAGGTTTTGGGTGTACTTCAATACGTACACGCGCAGGATGTTCTTTATAAATTTATATAAAATTGGTTGTCTGCGTTTATAAACTAAATTGTTTTTTTTTTTTTTTTTTTTTTTTTTTTTAATATTGTATATGTATAGACTATTTAAAAGAAATAAAATTACAAATTTAGTTAAAAACTAGTTAATTGCTTTCCTTAAATTATGTTTAAAATTTCCAGAATTGATAGAAATACTATTTATATTTGTGGAAAGTTTTTCTTGAAAATAAGTTGTAATTAAGAGAATTTCACGAGCGACTTGTTTACCTTCAGATCCTTTTTTTTTTTTTTTTTTTTTTTTTTTTTGGGAGTACTATTGCTATAAACTAGAATTTGTGCAAACAAAGTGGTATATGTTTATGACAAAGATGTCGTAAGATTTTTAAAAATGGTTAAAGTATTTACTGCTGAAATCAGAATAAAACGCGAGCTTAGGGAGAACTTTGGATTTTTTTAAGACGCGATAAATTTAAAATTTAGAATTTAAGTATATTTTTGATAAATAATGAAATTTTAGTACAATACAGATAAACTTGTTTTAAAATTAGGGAATTAAAAAAACTTCCACTTTTTTGTACCAAAATATTCAAAATCTCAGTCCGGGGAAAACTTGTTTTTTTTTTTCATTAAAATAATCACCCAGCTTTTGTAAAAGGCTTGGCTCTGAAAGTATTATTTGTGTTTAACTAACATATTGGGGTATATATCAAATATATATTTTTTTGTTGATCTCAATTTTGGCACTTGAGAATTTTAGAAAACAAATTAAATTGTGGAAAATTGACAAAGTTTAGATGGGGCTTGGGGAGAATCCGTTACCAAAAGCGCCTCCATTTTGCCGTAACAAAAACTATTTTAAAAGTGAAAGAATGTTACGACCTTTTTGAAAAATAACCCCAATATTATTTAGAATTTTGCACGAAATCTAGTGGATATTTTAAAAAAAAATTTAAAGCCAAAAAAAAAAAACTAAAAAAATTTGGCCATAAATGAGGGTAAAATTTGTTTCGACCTAAATATCTCTTAAACTAAAAGCGACACATGGCATGTTTTTTTTAGGGATTTATAAAGAAACTTACATTCAAGTCATAAAGGAATTTTTGGCGAGTTAAAAAAAAAATACAAATTTTGACCCGCTAGAGACCTGTGGTCCTCCAAATCATTTCGAAAATACCGCGGCTTTGATCTTGTGAAATTTTATTTGGGTATCTTCAACGGTTCACAAGTTACATTTTATGTTGGTTTTAAATGGAATGACGTTTATTTTTATTCCAGTGCTAAAATGAGGAAAACTATTTTTTCCAAAATCTCTTGGTTTTTTGACAGCTTTTTGATTGCTTCTATTTTAATTTTATCATTACTGTTTTAAAAACGGCTCTTAAGTATATTTTGTACACAATAGTCATTATATTGAATAGAAATAAGATCGAGTCATGCTTAACCTACATTCTTCATAAATCAATTTCCTCAGAATTGCTTCAAAGATCCTAATTTCTTGAAATAATTTGGTAACGAAATTAAACTGTACGAAAATAAATAGTAAGTATCAGAAAATTATTCCACAAATTATTATCACTTCTGGTCCATACTTGACCCAATTTCACAGATTATCAATATGAAATTTCCCATATTATCAATATTTATTTGTTCCTGTAAAAAACCTATAATCTATATGTCCAATTATAGTTTAAAACATTAATTGTATTTTAAAGAAAACAATTGATTCGCAGTTAGCCTTTTGTAAATAGGTCGAAATTTAATAGAATTTCGTAAAAAAATCTTAATGTTTTTGTTATATGTTTAAATAGGATAAAGTACCTAAATAAAAGGCCTAATAAATAAAACAAGAATTATGGAAAAATTCGGTTCCAATAAAATTTCCTTGCGTTTCCAATATAAAAAGTTTTCAACAATCTTATTGAGTTTTTTAACGCAGTTATTGTATGCGAAATGTCAGATTTTTTTCTTTTTTTTCATTTTTGTAGTTCATATACAGTTCTTTAAAATATAAAAGCTCATTTATAAAATAATTGATTTTTGGTCGGCTAAATCATGAAAATCTCACACTGTGCATCGTGTCAAGATGACACCCCTCCGCTACAGCTTGTTTTTGTTTCACGACCAGTGTTGCCAGTTTAGCCTTCTTATGGCTAAATCTAACCTTTTTATTTCAACAAAGAAGAAAATAATTTCTTATCCATTTAAGCATTTTTGATATTTCGATATTATTTATATCTAATTAAAATTTTCGCCTGCTGCGCTTAAATCTCAAAAACAAATATAATTTTAGTAATTTTGTGGACTTACTTAATCAATTATTATAGGTAATTATTTTTTAATAAACTTCATTAATCACAGAAAATATTTATAAATATAAAAATCTTTATAAAAGCGAAAAATCAACAAAAATTTTGGAAATGATTAATCAAAATGGAATTATAATTCAAAAATGACGAAAAATCACTTCAAAACAATGGATCATTTTTCACTTTTCTACGGATTTGTGCGGAAAATTTGTAGGCGATTTTTTACTGGATCATTTTTCTGGCAGCCGTTCTATAAATAAATATAAAAATATCAAAGTTTAATATTTTTAATGTTATTAAATATATATATTAGCTTTTTTCTAGCCTTATTTTTAGCCTCTTTTTTCCCACCTTCTGGCAACACTGTTCACCACTAATATGTAGCCAGAAAAACCACTTGGCGGTTTTTTATGGGAAGTACCCGTTAAGAACAACAAAATATCGCCTAATCTAGTGGAAAAACCGCCATTTTGGCAACACTGCCTAAATGTATCAGAAGCTCCTACTATTTATAGTTGTATGAATCATGCTGTTTTTCAATCCTAAAAACTGGAAACGATAAAAAAGAAAAATATAATATATTTATATAAGGAGTTTAACAACATCTGCAATAGTTTTAAAGGAAGCTCTGACTAACACTATTATTTCCTATTTTTTTTTTTTTTTTCTTTCAATATTTTTTCTAGAATATCCATTAATTTTTAACATTTAACATCATTTAGTCAATTAATAAATTTTTGAAATACACCTTTTATTATTTTCTTTCAAAGCCACAAATAAAACTATAAATAATGTCAAATAAAAAGAGAAAAAAATATTAAATATCACTTGGTTACTTTCTTTATAAATATAAAATTATATAAGAAACACTTAACCAAAAACAAAAACCTCAGTTTCATTTACATACTTACTTCGTTTTTATACTGAACTAACAAATTTGCGTGCGTATTTAATAGGGTGATCGACTCGGTTTCCCAACCGGTTTTAAAACCGGGTTTTTCGGTGTTTTTCAAATATTGAATAGACCGGTTTGTTTTAAATAGAACAAACAGATTTTAAAAATAACATTTTATTTTTGAATATATATATCGAGGGCCTATATTCAAAACCCTCTATTTCAGAAAACACAGCTTTTCAGGAGAGCAAAAAAACTGTTAATTTCTCTTATTTTGGCAAGTATTCCAAAAAAAAATCTTTTACAATATTTATTTAAAACCATGACTGAATCTATAATTTGTTTTTTTAAGATTTTACAATATTGACAACTTTGAAGGGAGATAGATAGTTTTGCACTTTTAAAATCTTCGATGTGTATAAATAAAATAAAAAGGGTTTTGCATTGCAAAAAATACATTTAATTAGTTAGTTTTTAAACTACTGAGTAATTAAAAAAAAAAACAATATAATTCAAATAGGCTACTTTATTTTCGGATCGGAGCAGAGGGAATGATACCCCCTATACAAACAAAATAATAATTAATATTGGAGTAAAAATTATTTATCGCTTAAATAAGGAACTATTAGAGCAAAAGTTTCATAATTGTATGGGAATAAATTCCTTATCAAGAATCATAACTGATATGAAAATTGGGCTGACAGCTCTAGGGGAAGTGTCTAAGGAACTATTGCAGTAAAAGTCTTAAGATTTTGTGGGTATAATCTTTTTTGTCAAGTTCCATAATTGAGATGAAATTAGGTAGGGTAGCTTTACCTAAATACCCTCATTTACTATTTTTACTTAGATTTTTTTTTTTTTTTTTTATTGGACACTAAAATATATTTTATTGTTGTTTTCAATATGGCTTTGTCAAGAAGATTGCTATATTTGTGGTGAATATATATTTGAAAAATATCGAAAACCTATATCGGACTCTGTGAAAACTACGTATCATCAATACTTTAAAATAAAATTGTGTTATCAGGACAAACCATGGTTTCATCATATGCCAGAAATGTGTGGTATGTCTACGGTTATAGTCCAGTGGAAAAAGAGATGCAATAATGTACGTAACATCCATGATTTGGCGAGAAGCTCGAAATCATCCTGACGTTGTGAAATAAACAGAATTAACTCTGGAAATCGAAGTAAATGGTCATATCCTAACTTATCTTCTGCTCAACGACCTCAATTAAAATCGCGAGAGATACAACCCAGCACATCTAAAATATATATATATCAAGTGACTCTGATCCAGACTACAAATTACACAAGTTTCTAGAATTAAGTATAGAAAATTTGAAAGCTGGTATTTTTAATGCAGTTCGACCTCAAATCATGCCAATAGCATGAGTATGAAGCGGGACCGTCTGAAATGAATTTCTTTTCATCAGAAAAGATTGCTTTATTTCAATCATCTGTCCATTTCATGTATTTGAGCGCAAATTTTAAACGATTTTCCTTATGATGCTGTTTTAACATTGGCTTACATTTTGGTTTCTTCCATTTTATTTTACCACCTGTTCTCAAAATATGCGCAACATGTTTGGAAGTGACTGGAAGGTCAAGTTTATTTTTTATTTGTGTGATATTTATTTATTGCGGGTGGATTATTCTTTTATTTTAACAATTTGCCTTTTTGTTAATTTTTTGAATAAATTTTGCACTTCGTATTTCTGTCCGAACAGTTAACACGAAAAAATTTAATTTGAATATTTTCTTTGCAATAACTTTTCAGACAAATTTATCTCGACTGCGTTTATAGGAATATTCATTCCATTGAAATGATCACCAATATATTCTGATTACTAAATTAAAGACAACACAAAATCAAGAAACAAATATTTCTTACATAAAAAAATACCGATATATCGCGAATTATTGTAACAACACAACATTGTTTTCGGTTAAGAGAAACGAATATAGCTCAAATAAAAACAAAAATTTTAAATGCGTTTATAGAAATATGCACCAGTGTAGTTTAAGGCTAAATTGAATTTAATTCTGTAGTTTCCCAGTAAAAAATCGAGCATCGAACGAAGCAAGTTTGTAAAAGATAAAATTAAAATAGCACTTTCACATTCCTTAAGCAATGAATTTTTTATGGCCAGTTTCAGTTGGAAACAATACATTTTCAACATAATTGATGAAAAGGAAATGAATGTTTCACGTATTATTTTCTTTCTTAAAATTGCGAACTTATTCGCTTAGTGCATCGTAGTAAACATTATTTCCATTTATATTGCAAAATGTCACGTTAGTGATATGCAGGTTTATCCAAAACTATCACACTTATAGTGCTCAAACTTTGTGGAAACTACTTTCTTGTCAAAGTACATTGATGAAATGAAAACGGAGGGGTAGATCCAGGGAAAGTGATAGTCCCCATATAAAGCAAATTTTACTTTTCGTATGTCTCAAGAAGTATTTCAGTGAAAGCCTTAAAAAGTTGTAGAAATAAAATTTATATCAAATTTCTAATAGGGCGGACAGGTCCGGGGGCAGTAGTAGCCTCCATATAAAGTGAGTATTAGTTGTCGCATCAAATGGGTTAGCGAAGTGTACCGGGATATGCTAGTAATATACATATAACACTTGGTCTCAGATTTGATAATTATTTTTGAACCCGAATTACAAGTTGTTTCCCCAACTAAATTATTTAATAAATTTTAACTTGATTGTTATAAGATTTATTGAGTTTTAGTTAAGAAATATTGGTTTTTGATAATAATATTATTTTCTACATAAATTCCAACTATTCGAAAATCGGTTTCTCTAAAAATTCGAATAATCGAACACCCTAGTATTTAAGTGTATGAAATTCACAGATAATTAGATACTTTTAAGTTTAGTTTCATTGTCTAGACAGGATGATATTTAGGTGTGTGCATGGATAAAATACATTTCAAAATTTTACTTTATTTTTATTTATTATTATTATTATTTTTTTTTTTTTTGTGCTTTTTTAATAACACGCACTACAGTAAAAAGAAGAAAGGAAGAATAAAGGAAATTGTATCCTTAGGATACATTTATTGTACAGAATTTATGAGTTTAGGTATTTTGTGCGTTTATAAAGAAAACATTATTTTATATATTATACAACACATTTGACTTTTTTTTAACATAGATATTGCATTTCTCTGACAAGATAAGTATATTATTTCTTAAAAAAAAAAAAAAAAAAAAAAAAACGAAAGAAAGAATAACTAATATAGCTTCTGTTGCCAAGGGTAGGGACTTTTATACCACATGTCTTCTAGCTAATGATAAAACTAATACATGGGCGTTACTTATTAAGTTAAAATATTTTTAGGGTGATTTATTAAAAAGATTAACAACCAAATTATATTGTATCTTATTAAATGGCTTTAACTTAGAAACATACGTTATGCAAAAAACAAGAAAAATAATCATCTCACATGTGTAATCTGATTTAGAATTCAAGTGATAGAGGAATTAAGAGACATTTTAATAATGATCCAAATTTACATTCATTAAATTTTGACCTTTAATAAATTATTTTGTACTTCAAAATCAACAAAATCTTTGGTTGCTTTTGATGATTTGAAATTAGAAAGTTTCGTTTAATTCCATGTTTAGTCGGTTTCTAGAAATGGTTCTTCTGTTAACTGCTTTGGTTAAGAATTGAACTTGCTTTTTTTTGTGTTAAACTTTCTAACTACCCAGCAAAAACTTTTTGGTTTTCGGTAATAACAACTACTTATTAAAGTAGTTTCTTGGTAATGAGGCGTCATTATTATTTGCCTACTCTGTATTACATTAATAAGTACTCAATAGTATAATAGCACAGTAATACTGCAATCACGTGGATGAGTTGGCTAGAGCGCCGGATTAACAACCAGAAGGTTTTTGGTTCAACCCCGCTCTGAAGCTGTTAGTTTTTTATAACAAAATGTCTAAAAAGATATTTTAAACTAAATAGAGTTTTTGTCGCTTAGGCTTCTATGTGCGAGATGGTGTACTGAGTAAGACGTTAGTCATTAAAAACGAATGGTTAGTGTGTGTCCAAGTTCGAGTCTCACTGACGGCAAAATTTTTTTTTTATTTTTGTTTTCGTTTAGGTACATATTTTTGAGTATCCCTAGAGTCAAAAAATAACTACATGAATTTGTGGACAAGTCGAACAAAAACAACTAGTTATTCAGGCAAAAAATAAGTACCAGGAAAGCAAAGTTTTTGCTAGGTATTTACTGTTGTAATTATTAGGAATTGCTTTTATAATAAATACAAGGTAAGAAGTGTATACAAAATAATTTCTGCATACAATTCTGGTTATGAAAATGAAACCAATTGATGAATCCTTTTGAAATTAAGTTTTTGTTAAAGTCTGTAGTGTAGAAGGGAGAGCATTAGACACTTTTTTGTTTAAAGTGGTTTCTTTTCATAACCATAAAAGATGTCTGTAAAATTAATTTTGCACTAAAGATATAGATATGTTGGCTTTAATTTAAGTCCTTTTGATCCTGACTATATCACCGTTACATTAACTTTTTTTATGAATTTCTGAAGTGACCTACCAATGGGGTTGAGGGCAGAATCTCTTGTATATATGTTTTTTTTTTTTTTTTTTTTTTTTGGATTTTATTTTTATACGGCAAAAAGCAAATTATTAGTTTTTGAATTGAATTTTATGTAAAATAAATAAAAATTCAAATAATAATGCAGATTCAAAATCAGTGGATTGCGAAAATCTCTAAATAATTTTTTTGCTTAAATTCTGTAAACACTAGAGTGTTTATATATGTACAGTAAAAAATCTACAACTATTAAGTACATTCTGTCTGATTGCCATTTTCCTGGAGGATAAATTGGGTCGGCCTACCAGTTGGCTGCGAATGCTTCTCAGGAGGAGTCTTATGAAATAAAAATAATTTTTTTCGCACTTTAAATTAATTTATTAAAACATCTGTTGTCAGTTCTAGTTCATTAATATCAAGTTTATAACACAGAACAAAATCTTTATTTAATTCCGAAAACTTAAAAAGTTATCACAGAAAATGCTCACAGCGAAATATATGGGAGAGTACTGAAAAAACAATTAATCCCGTATACCTCCGATTAAACTTAAATTAAAAAATATCAAAATTTGATGGATGATAGATCTGCGATAAAGGACATTAAAATCATTTAGTGCCACAAAATTTAAAACTTGGTTTTCAATGGCAGATGTGCTCCTATGGCTCCTACTCTATGTTGTATTAAAATTTTAAATTCAATAGTATGATTTAATTTTTACTGGTTAGGATATTTAATATTTTCTGGTATACTTCTCATAAGGGCTTTCATTGTGTTTTTGATAACTTTACATTGCATTTACATTTCCCCTGATGAGAGAATTGAAAAAAGTTCGATAATAATTATACAGAATTCATTATCTTGAAAGAAATTTATCTCCTGAATTTTCGTTTTCCCTTTTGTCTCCAAATTTGTGCAGTGTGCCTATAAGGAAATTTGTCGAATTTTAGTGATCACTAAAAAAAGGCACAAATTTTGGTATAATCAGACTTACAGAATCGTAGTCAAATCCAGAGAGAAAGCTTTTAAAAACGGACTTAGCAAACAAAATCCACACATTTGCGTACTGCAAGTGCTAATGCATTAATTTCCATCGCTCTACATTAGATTGCATTAATACAAGCGGTTCATTTTTACAACTATGTCACGTGAAAGTACTGTTAAAATTTATTCCGATATGGGGAAAATAAATTTCCAAAATCTCCACACAAGTGAAGTGGTTAATATTTTCTAAAATTTTAGTATAGTTAATAATAAATAAAGCCTTAAAATAATTGACAGCAGTCACATATATCAGTGTTGCCATATAAGTGAAATAAATTATTTATTATTACTATTTTTTTATCATTACTATTTTATTGAAAATAATTTTAAAATTTTGTACAATATTATAATAATAAACAAAAAATTCTTACTTATGACATCCAAAGATTTTCGCTTTATTGATATCTTTAGTTACGCTGGAATCTTAAAATCTATGTTTTTATACTTCTGGTTTTTTTTTTAATTCTGAACTCAAAATTTAAAAAGATGTTTGCAATTCTAGAAATTGACAACAGCAGATTACATAAGATTGTAAATAAGGGAAATTTTAATCATTATCATTAAATGAAGTTTCTATTTCATTTCGTGTGTTCGTTAGCCTTTCATGTCAAGTTGAAGTCGATACCATATTGATGAGATTCAGTGATAACATATTCAAAAAGAATTAAAATCCAATAATACAATTATTTTTGCAAAACTAAACAAAATTTTTTACAAAAATATATTTTTATACCCAAATTTTAAGCTGCTATAAAAAAAAAATAATGGAATTCTTATATTTCCAGAAGAAATTTTTGTTCCCAGTAGATTTTGAACCTACTCAATGGAATTAAAAGTTCCCGACTTGAAACATTTTTTTAGTGAAAATCTGTTCCCGAAGAACTTTTTTTATACTAAACCTTTTTAAATTGCTTTTAAGTGCAATTGAAAATAAAATTATTATATATAATTATAAATATATTATTATACTATAATGATCGATACTTAGCATTTCATTGGACCTTCGATTTTTCCCATATTTTTAAAGCCCTTAATCTATAGATCCTTTTTTGACAAGAATCGTTCTCGGAAGTATCTTTTTTCAGTTTTTAATTGTTAATATCGATATTTAAAAGAAGAAAAGTTTCGAAAAAATTTTTTAAAAATTTAACAAAATATTGAAAATATTTTTTTCCGCACTGAAAAAGGCTATTTACGCTTGAAATGATATACCGTTATTGGGATAGTGTTAAAGGATATTATTATTGTACAGGTTTATAAATCTATGTATTTGGCACTAAAAATTGGATTGTTTTGCAAAAGGTTTTGTCGGAAACTCAAAAAATGTAAAATAAATATAGCTGACCCCGTAACTGTATATAAAAAAAAAAAATACATTTTTAGACGTTTACATGTTCTGAATGCAAGTATAAATTTTAATATAAATCTTAAAATGTGATTTGAAATGAATATTCATAATTTGGTGAATGTAGTAGTTAATTCTAACTTTTCAATGATATTAATGTAATAATTGAAATAAAATTATGACCTACCGAGAAAGTCTCTACACAAAGGAAAGCAAAATGTGTTGTAAACTTAGCTATTATGCAAAAAGCGAAAGATTGGAATGTATTGTCATGTTTGTCGTGGTGAACTCCAGATCATAATTTATCATGACTTTTCATAACTAAAATCTTGATATATTTTTAGGGGATTTTTAATGTTTTATTCTTATTTATTTATTTTTTTTTTACTTTAAGCCTTTTTAAATACAAATAAATAATAAAAATGCACTTAGCTGCTAAAACAACAACAAAATAAGTGTTTTAGAGGAATAATCATGTGTATGTAAAATTTATGTATCGTTGTTATTAATGTATAAAAAAATATCGTTAGTATTCCATGGTTACGTTTATTTTATTTATTTATTTATTTTGTTAATTTTATTGTTAAAGAAAAAATTTAATGAAAAACGTCGGCTTTAAACGACTATTAGTCGCCGACTATTTTTGCTGTCGCCGTCGCTGAAAATTACAACTCGACTTCTCCTTCTGCTCCCTGCATAGGTCTTCCCAGCCACTTATAATCTAGTTCAAAAAAAGTTAAAATCAAACTGCCTCCCATAATCCCTAATTTCCTAATACTAACACAATGTACTACATAAATATAAATATAATATATTAATCATCAAAAACAAATTTTTAATTTGAAGTTAAATATTTTTTAAGAAAACTTTAATTCCCATCCCTGAATATAAAATATCAAAACAACAATATCAAAAAATAAAAATAATAACCAAAAAAAGAGCACAACTTGTTTGTGCAGTTTTTGTTTTCGGTTTAGTTGTTGTTTTTGCTGCTTCAAAAAATGAAAAAAGTACACACACACAAAACATGTGCCGGTGCTGACCTTGATCTTGAATTGAAGAAAACCAAAAAAATAAAAGAAACAACAACAAAAAAGGAATGTAAAAAATATAAATTTTGGGGTTTACACCAACACATACTTAACCTAATATTTACACCGACTTGTTACCAACAAACTCACTCTTTTAATAGGGTGTTTTTTTATTCAATACGTTGTTTTTATGTATTTCTGAAAGGGTGTTCAAAATTTTAACAAATAAAAAGTTTAATTGCTAAAGCAAAAGCTTATCAAAAAAGAAAAAAAACAAGCTTAAAAACATAACCAACATCTGCTTTTGTTCTCTTGACATACATACACATACACTAATTTACTTGCCGACATAAATACATACATATGTACATTAGGGTGGCTCTGTTTGTATGCATTTCCTCTCCAAGTTATCGATCAAGGTGACCTCTCTTAATCAGCTGATTATTTTTTTTAGTACTTAGAACTTAGAACTGTTAACGCTGAAGTGTTAAACTCCATTTATAAAAAAAATTTCATTTCACCTTGGTATCGATGTTCCCAGCTCAAATGAAAATTTACTAAAATATAGTTTCTCAAAATTTCCGTCCTGATTTTATCCTTTCATGAGCTGGATCAAAATGTCCTTTTCCGTTTTTTTTTTATCTTTTCGTACATATTTCTGCCAAAGGAATACTATGAACATAACTAAATTTATATATTTGAATTTTTTACAATAAAGATTTAAAAAATGGGACTAAAATAATATCCTCTAGTATACGGAAGTGGTTTATTCCATTTTTTTAAATTCAAACTTGTTCGAATTTACGAAACTTATTTTCTTTCCTTTTACAAATGTTTCCATGCGGGGAACGAATTTGGTATCAAAATAACCGTACTTTTATAAGCTTTTTAATGATACAACTTGATTCGGATTGCGGTCTAGCTGGACTTTCTTGTAAAATGAACTTGCTTTCCCAAAAAAAAAAAAAAGAACTTGACAATCGACTTCCGCAAAATATCTTTTAATTTTTATATGAAACCTATATGAAAATATCTATATAAATATCGGTGCAATAGGGACATAGTATATCCGTTTAGGCCGTGAAAAAATGTTAAGAATGCGGTAACAGATTTTTGCAATTGTATTGAAGCAATAGAAATATTTCAATATGCATTAATATTGATTTTCAACGTTTATTCGCACCGTATAATCAGATTTGTTTTGGAAGCTTTCAAATAAATCTCGAGGCAATCGTAGTTAGTTGTTCTGAAAAATATTTGTTTGTTGTTTAAAATAGCCCGACTGGTAACTCTATGTATAACACACTATACTTCTATTAAGAAACAAGTTAAATATCCGAACAGATTATGCTAAGAATTATCTTTGTTCCTTTAGAAGGATGGTAGGCTGAATCGAATTTTGCTAGATTTAAATAAAGTGCTTGATTTTTTTTTTTTTTTTTTAATAAAAAAAAATATAACTAATAATAATTACAAAAAAATGTTAATTTTAGTAGAAATTTGTATATTACAGAAAAATAGGTTTCTCTAATCGTGGAAGAATTATCTTAACTAAAAGAATTTCAAAAATACTCGATAAAATCTAAAACCTGTCGATTGAATTGCTTGGAACTGTATTTTATATTCGTTCGAAAAAGTTATCCAAAAAAATTAAGTGCTACTTTTTATTCTTTTATTCATTTATTATGAATATTAGCCCTAATAAATAATATCAATGTGCTGAAATTAGAAGGAATACATTAAGCTTATATTTATTAAAAACGATTAAATGTTTTATTGATTTTAATTAAGAATAATATTGATTTAGATTTTAGAATAAATATAGTCACATTGATGGTTCGAACATTATTATAAGCACAAAACAATTTTGAATAAACTGAATTCGGAAGAAATATTTGAAGCTAAATACTGAAATATTAAATTATATTTTTTAATCAAATAAAATCTAAATTTGGCTTTCAAAATGAGAATATTAAATTTCGGCAGAAAATTTTTCCTAAAAGAGTTTTTTTTTATATTTGCCAATAAGTTTAACAAACCTATGTATGCCTTTCAACCGATTTATTTATTGATATATTTTGGGAAAAACTATGACTATTTATAAACGTATTGATCGATAAATGCTACATATAAGCAGCTTTGTATTTAACTTTTTTTTCGCTATCACATTATATTGGTGCTACGAAAAATCTACTAGGGATATAATTTTCTATCGAAATTTGTTCGAAATAAATCAGTTACTTCTAACCGGATCCTAGGATTTACATAAAATTTCACGTAGGTATACCAGAGGAGTGTACAATTTCAAGTTTGGAAGGGGACGCCACATACCCTTCAGGAGCGGAGCTATTGGGACTCAAATGTTTCGCCACTTGCCAAATTTTTGTTTCTTATCCGATTTCAATTATTTTTACATCTTCTTAAAGCTCTGAAAAAGACTTATTTATTTATTATGGTTTTCAAGTTATTTGCATTTGAAATTGCAATTACCTCAATTTTGCAAAATAAACGATTTTGAAATTGAAAATTGCAAAAGTTATGTTTTTTTGTGATTTTTTGCCCGAAAAGGTGTCTACACTCGTTTTTTTTCGCTTTTCTTTAAGAATATATAATAGTTTTACACTTTTCTGAAAGGTATCTTCACGGAGATGATTTTGATTTGAATTTTGATTTTAGTCAACATGTTCTAAAATCCCAAAGTCTGGTTCTGTAAACTGAAAGTAGTTCCGAAAATTCTAATGCAGTGTGTGGCAATGTTGCTTAAGTAGCATATTATAGCCTAACCTCACGTGATATGGAAATTTGCAAAACGCCCGACATTGCTCTAATGTATTCTTAAGAGTTTGACAAAATTAAAAAAATCAATTTTTGAGATTTTCTTCGGTTTTTTTTTTTGGGAATTATGGTATTCCTTTTACAAAAGTTTAATTTTTCTAAACTTTGCTATTTCAAATGATAAAGTCAACAATCGGCAAAAATTTCGTTATTACTGGAGTGGTTTTTCTACAAATTTTTCTCCAAAATTTAGTTTTGCCAGGTTTCTATCGATTTTGGTAGATTCTTTCGAAAACTGTGTTTTTAGTGGCAACATTGTACACAGAGCAATTTCTTATTGTGAGTTAAAAGAAAAAAAAAAAAAAAAAAAATCAGTCTCTGTGTGTTACTTAACAGGTAGAATTGTGAACAAACGCTGTGGGTATTTTAGCATAAATTTTGTGGGTAATTAACTTTTCTTAATTTCTTTTGCTGCTACTTAAAATAAGTACGAAGTGTTATACTTATAAAAATATCGTTTCATTTCTCCTCATATAGAAACATTTTTATGTATACATATAAGGGAAAATATCTTTCGAAATATTCGTATAAAATTAAAAAAAGAAAAAATGGAACAAACAGTTACGATATAACTGCTTGATTATTATGTTGTTTTATTTTGTGATTATCTTTTTAAATCTTTATCTGTAAAAAATTCAAATATATATTTTTTAAAAAATTACAAAATTTCAGACACATTTAGTCCTGGTCCAAAATTTTAGTTATGCCATTAAAGGTCCCAAAGATCTTTTTTTGCGATACCAAATTTGTATTTTGTTTCTTATGAAAAGAATTAAAAAAAAAACAAATAAAAGTACCTTTTTTAATTTGATTCAGCTCCCAAAAGGATAGTACCAGGACAAACATTTTCAGAAACGTTGTTTTAAGATGAAGTAAATTTTCATTTGAACTGTGAATATCGATACTTTTTATTTTGGGGCCACCCTAATGTACATAGATATGTCTGCAATTGTTTAAGGGTTAAAATATGGCTGGTGTTTAAAGTCTCTCTTTTTCTATGCTTTTTTTTATTCTTTGTTTACCGATAAAAATAACAAACCAGCCAACTAGCCTCTGTTATGTGTGAGTGATTGTTTTTGTTTATAAGCAAATTGCATTTATGAAACTTACTTGGAATCATATATAGGCCAAATGCCATCCATCTAAAGCCTCTAAGTTTTTAATTTCTTGTTTTTATTATTATCATTTATTTTTTATTTTTTGCTTTTATTCTTTGTTTTCTTCTACTCTAATTTGTATGTTGTTTACTTGAAAATTAAAAACTGGTTTTTGACAAACCCTGAACGAGTGTAAAGAGTGCAAAAAGAGGAAGCGTAGCATAAAATTAATATAAATATAAAATAACCAAATTTGTTGTCCTTGAAATTATGTACATGCAACAAAACAATAAAAAGGGATTTTTTTTCTTTTTTGGGAATATTACGAGTATGTATGCATTTGTTATTGAGGAACAAACAAATAACGATTAAAATGTTTGTTGTTTTTTCATGGTTTTGAAAAGTTTGCTTTGTTGTTTCATTCTTTAAACTTGACATATTAATAACTTCCTTTTGTTAATCATTTGATAAACATTCTTATATATGAAATGCAGTCTCGTTTTTATTTTTCTTTGTTTACAATTATGCATAGAAATATATGTATGTAGGTATGAATATGTTTTGAGAACAGGGATGGCAAGTTAAAATATATTAATATTAATGAGCAACAAAACGAAATTATATTATGAAAAACAAAAGCTTGATAAAATTATTCAAATTTATTAAATTTTAAAACAAAAAGTGTACAAAAATAATTTTAAATTTTCTTAAACTGAATTATGAAATTAAATAAAATTTTCATACATTTAAGGATAGCTTAAATCAATTGTGATTGTCCCTATATTTTCTGCAGTTTCTTTAAAACGTAACGAAATTTTATTTACTTTATTAAGCTTCAATTAATGCATTTTTATTACAATTAATAATGTTAAATTTTAGCCAAAACTCTTGCTTAACGAGCCTTTAAAAAACTTAAAAATGTTAATTAAAAATATTTTAATAATACAATTTCCACTTTTCGATTAATATAAGAAATGCTTAAGTTAATTCATAAGAAACGTAACGAAATTTTTAGCTTAACAATGAAACGTAACGAAATTTTTAGTTTAACAATGAATGCTAAAAAGAAAATTGCATTATAATTGTAAAATATAAATAAATAGTTAACAAAATCTACAAAAGTTTTTTTATTTTTGCTAATTAAAAAAACAACGAAACTTTATTTGTTAAACCATAAGTTAAAAAAATAATAATAATAATGCTATAATCGTTATGTACCGAAAGTTTTAAATAGAAATCGTGTAAAAATTTAACTTGACTTTTTTTAAAACTTTCGTTGAACTTTATTTTTTAACTAAATTATTTAAAATTATTTAACTCTTTAATTAAATCTTAATTCCTTAATTTTTTTTTTAATTTTTAGCATTTTAAAAAAGTTTAAATAGAAATCGAAAAAATTTACTTTTGATAATTTTTAAAACTTAACGAAATTTTATCTTTTTAACTAAATTAACTAGAAATGGCATTTCTCTAAATTTATGTAACTCAGTAAAAATGTTGAAATTTTATCATTTTAAAAAAACTTAACGAAACTTTATTTTCTAAAACAAAATATTTTCAAATAATTTAAATATTTAAATTTTTAATATAAATAATTTTATAAAGAAATCTAGTAGAGTTTTTCACTTTTGATGATTTTTATAACTTAACGAAATTTTATTTTGTTGAAATAAATTTAATAAGAAAGTTTTTTTTAATCATCTTATTTATAGCTATATTCAATTTCCCTAAAAATTTTTAATTTTTATTTTTTTAAAATCATAACTTTATTTTCTAAAACAAATATTTTTTAAACAATTTAATACCAATTTAATTTAACTTTTAACATAAATAACTTTATAAAAAATCTATAAGAAATTTTAAATTAATGATGTTTAAAACTTAACGAAATATTAAAATGTTCATATTTTTATTTAATTTAAAAAATAACAATTAATTGAAATTAAACATGTTCTTGATAATTTTTAATCTAGGTTTAAGTTTAGAATTAATTTTGATAAAAAAGAATATAAATTTTTATTATAACTAATTTTGAATTTTTTTTTTCCGAAATTCATTATTTTTTCCAAAATTGAAGCGTCACATTGACCCCAAATATATTATGTATGACTCTATAAAGATTGTGTATTTATTATTTCTTTTTTCTTTCAAATTTGTATTTGTATATATTTGTTATATATATTTTTATTTTCACTTTTATTAAATAAACAATTGTTTTTATAAACCCTCCATATTTATTCTGCATTTTGTTATTTGCAATCGCTTATTTTATTGTTTGGAATTATTGCATTTTTTGTCTTTTTTTTTTTTTTTTTTTTTTTAAAAAAAACTCATGCACATTAAACACACATTTTTGTCGAAGTATACATACATACAAAAAAGTTTTTTGTTGCCTTTTTTTTGGAGTAAATAATGAAAAAAAGCGAAATTATCACATGACCTTGAATGCGGTTGCTTCACTTTATTAATTCTTATTTTTATTTATACACAATTTATTTTCATTATTCTGTTGATGACAGAGCGTCAGCGTGTGGGGCAAGAGAAAAAAGGGAGGCAGGCCAGCCATTTGTTGAACGAGGGAGCCGGGAGAAATACATACAAACAAACTTGCATAGTACTTTAAAAAAAAACAAATCCTGAAAAACGAAAAAAGTGAAAAAAAAAAACAATCAGCAAAAAATAAATGCAAAAAAAAACAAGAATTATTAGCAAAGAGCACGAAAACATCATCGTTTATTATAGCAATAAAAAAATACAATAACAATAATAACAACAACAACTAAAAACAATAAAAAAGTAGCTGTTAATTAAAGTGAAATTAAAATAAAAACACAAATGAAAACGAGAACAAAATGCGTTGCTGCAAAATTAAAAAAACCAACTAAAATTAAATCAAATATAATTTAACTCTTAAAAAAACCTAACATAAGGAGAAAAACATTAAACACATATACAAACAAACTCTTAATTATATAGCATAGCAAACATAATCAAAACTAAAAAAAAGAAATAGAAAGTATTTCTTTTTTATGCCAGATTTTATGTGTGCATATAACATGTATGTACATATATAATTTAATATACTTAGTAGGTATGTGCAGAGAGCGTGTGTTTTGTTTTTCTCTTAAAAGTTAATGAGTTATTACTGTTAATTATTTGCTTGCATTTTTTATTTTTTCAATTTTTTTTCTTACAATTTCTTTGGAAATAAATCTTTTATAATAACAAAAAAACTTTGTACGATAAACTTTCCAATTGTTGTACTTATTTTTTTTTTATTGAATTTTTCATTTAAACAAAGTTAAAGGTCAGTGCTTGCATTCAAGGCTAAATCAAAGCAAAAAAAAAGCTCTAATGAAATAAATAATTACAACGAGTAGATTAAAAAATATAACAAATTATTGTAGATAATGCTAAAATAACAATACAGAAATAGTTTTAAATTTTAAGTTAACACATTATATTTGTTTTTATTTTAGGAATTTTTTGCAAGAATCGTAATGATTATGAGTTTTAAAATAAAACTCCACAACAATGTTGCCAGTTTAGCGTTTTTAAGACTAATTCTAGCATTCTTTTCTAGCCTTTTTGATTCTTAAAATTGCCCTAAAAACGCTAAAATGTTACTATTTCAACAACGAAGAAAATATTTTCTTATTATCTTCTACTAATTTTGTTTTAGTGTATTTATTCACGCAAAAAAATATATATTTTTTATATTTAACAAAAATTTTCGCCTGCGGCCCTAATATACTAAAATAGTAATATCTAATTTGATGGAATTACTAAATCGATTATTATAATTATTTTTTTATTTGTTTCATTATCCATTGAAACTATTTATAAACATAATTTTAGCAAATTCTTATAAAAGCGAAAAATCACATAAAAATTTAAAAATGCTTAATCAAAAAGGAATTGTAGTTTGAAAATGTCGAAAAATCACTTTTTCTGTGTAGGTAATTTTTCACATGAAATATAACCCAAATTTGCCTTGGAATTTGTTGAAAGATTTTTCATTTGGATTATTTTACTGATAGCTGTTCTTTGTTATATTTATAAATTTATTACAATATTAAAAAAAAAACTAATGAGAACGAGAAGAAATAAGTTTTTAAATTAAAGAAAATATTAATTGTTTTCTAGCCTTAATTTTGGGATATTTAGCCTTTTTTACCTTTTTTAAAGTTGAACTCAGTCTCTTTTTTCCCTGCTCCTGGCAACACTGCTCAAGAAATAGTGATTATTTTTGATTTGTATCCAACTTTTCCAACTTTTAATGATTTTTTTTTTTTTTTTTGGTTTTATTTTATTAATCAAAGAATAAAACTTATTCGAAATTCTTAGTGAAAAGTTATATTTTTTTATATTTTCGATTTGACACCAAAACTCTGATGTTTTCAACAAAAACCTTTTGATTTACTAAAAATCAAAATTTTTGGTGGAAATATAAATATTTACTAAAAATCAATTTTTTTTAAATCAAAATTTTTTCTAAAAATTAAATTTCTTTTTTTGAAAAATAGTAATTTTTTTACCAAAATTTAAATTTTCAAATCAGATTTTAGCAAAAATTTTATTCTTTTGCAAAAAATCTAAAATGATTTTGTGAGCAAAAAATAAAACTCATAAAATAATCATTATAATTTGAGCAAAAAATAAATAAAACTCATAAATAATCATTAAAATTGATTTTTTAAATAAAAAAGAAAAAAATCACCCTAGATTTCAATAGAATCTTTTCTGATGATTACATTTCTTTATTTAACACTTTTATCCGGTCTTTCCTCGATTTTTACGATTTTCTGTTACCTGAAAATTTTTAACACAATAAAAAGGTATTGAATAATTTTAAAAATGCATGTTATACCCTGTTTATACCTACACTTGATATCTCGTTTGAATGAGATTTCGAACAGAACAAACTCTACCCAGTTTCGTAGATTTTGTTTGATAACTGGATTAAAAAATAAATGTTTTTTTTTTATTTTAAAAATGAGATTTTATGTATATAATCATTTTTTTAACTTGTATTCTTGTGTTTCTAAAGATTTTTTATTACACTTTTATTAGGTGACCACATTATTTGTTTAAATTATCTTGTGTTTAATAAATTTTTAAATATAAACTTTTTTTTCTAAAAGCAAAAACATTTCAAAGAAATAGTATGATTAAAAAAAATATATGTATTTATATCTGGCAACACTTTTTAATAGAGACATGCCTAAACAACATGGCATATGAGTAATTAGTTAAATAGAGACTGAGAGGGAGTATTAAGTTGTAATGAAAACAACATGGCGTATGTGTAACACAAATAAATTATAAAATTACCATCCATCACTGCAAGCATTTTCTATCAAAATTTTACTACTACTAACGAATTCTGATCTACTTAGTATCACCATTCGGGAATAAATGTGCCACTAAACGATAGTTCCTTTTAAGTAATCCTTTGGGGAGCGTTGAATGTCATGTATTAGGCTCTTCTAAAATGCCGTAAAAGGCATTTATGTTGAAATTTAAATCGAAAGAACAAAGTTGCTACTTTTGTTATTAAAAATAAAACAGAATTTAAAATAATTTAAAATTATTTTCGTATTCATCAACTAAAAGCCAAAAAATGTAATCATATTTATATTTGTGGATGTAATCCGCATCAAAAGGTGAAAATTTATGAAAATCCTCGAGTATAATTGTGAAGAATTATATTTAATAACTTTTGAATACTATTTTGAGCAACTATGTGTGCTTATGATGTGTGGTGAAAGTGGTTTTAGTACTAATACTTATAAATAACATTTGACTAACACAATCATAAAGTCAGTTTTTTTTTCGACAACAGCGTTAGATTTTTTTTTTTTTTTTTTTTTTTTTTTTGAGACAAGACTTCCATTCTTTGTATTCTTTGCTGCATACTTTTGGTTGTATTATTTTAATTTTGGTGCTCACTTTTCCCTTTTTCTTTATTTTTTATTTTAGCGTAGGATTTATTACACTTGTTGTTGCTATTGCTGCTGTTTACTGTTATTGTGTTTTATTTAGGTGTTTATGTATTGTACTCGTTTTTTTTTTTCTTTCACACCAGACATTTTTATTATAAACTTTCAAAGAAAAAATATATATTTCTTTGTTAAAAAATTGATTACAATTGAAGACATACTAAGTCATGCTTCGAAATCTTACAAATAAATAAAATAAGTAATTTTATGACTACATGATAAATAAAATAAAATAAAATAAAAAAGAAAATATTTTTAATATTTTTTAATTAAATTTTTTTTGAGTTGTTTACATCCACCTTTGGTTCTTCATTCTGGGAAAAGAAAACCTTTTGAATATTATTATTTTTAAACAATAATTTTAAAACGTTTATTTGTTATTGACAAGTAATAATGTTTATGATTTTCTATATTTTAAATCATTTTCAAGAGTTTTCCAATTGAACTTTTTTAATAATTAAAAATAAACTGTATAGGTTAATGTTCATTTAAGTTTTTTGTTATTGATTTTTTTAGGAAAACGAAAATTTATTTATCGCAAAATTTTCTTTTTGTATAACATGTTTTTCTAGATTTTCGAAGACAAAAATTTTCCATAAATTTCTATATAAATTTGCCATATTATTAAATTGAATTGAACTATGCGGAATCTTATATACCCTTCACCTGTATTGAAATGTGTAATTACAAATATATTTACCTATACTATATCTATGTAAATACTAAAAACTTTAAATATTTTGTATTTTCATGTAAAATTGAAATAGAATCAAGATTTTATAAATCCTTATTATATTCTTATATATTATACAATTGAGGTGTAAATTTGTTTGTTTATTTGTTTGTGTATCAATCACGTCTAAACGCCTGAAACGTTTTTCACAAAATTTGACACGCCTATAACTACCATTTCCAGAGGTAGTTATAGGCTTTGTTGGATCTCGATTGCACGTCGCACCCACACTCTACTCCTATTTTAAAAAAATCTTTTTTTTCTAATTTTACACCTTTTAATGAAACTATTTACTTGAAATATGACGCACAGATAGTGCTTACAATGTAGAATATATATATTATAGGTTATGTTGGATCTTGATCGTATGCCATGCCAATATTTTACGTCTACTTATTTAAAACTCTCAAACGGATGAACCTATTAGCTTAAAATCGGAGCAGGGAGTGTAGTTCACCCCACCCCCCCCCCCCCCCTTATAAAGCAAATATTCATAGCATAGAGAGCCCTCAAATTTCGTGGGAACCTTTATCCTATCATGTCGTATTGACGAAATGAAAATTGAACGGATAGGTCCAGGGGGAGAGGTAGCTCCCATACAGAGAAAATATAAATTTTCTCATCTAAAGGACTATTACAGTGAAAGTCTTCAAAAAATTTAAAAGTAATTTTCATTTCAAATTTCGAATAGGGTGAATAAGTCCAGGTAGCTCCCATATTAAAGCAAGCGGCGGCGGTAGTTGTTTCCAGTTCTTAGAGAGAAGTCCAAATTAAATGATGGCAGAGAGGAGGACGGTTTTTTACATACTTTTTGTTTTTGTTTATTCAATTATACAAAAGTTCGCACAAATTTAAGGAAGATAGAGTCACTTCGGAGAACAAATATTTTATAAATGTAAGACAATTTAAAAAAAGGGTATGATGGAAAATTTATGGATCGTTTTGACTGATTTAAAAAACTGAAATTCGAAAAAAAATATTTTTGATAGATTTATGCAAGAATGAGGTTCATATATATGAGGTTAATACCGGATCTACCTAGTTCACAAAAATTCTTTAAAAAAATCAGATTCTTCTATGCAAGAACGAAGTTTCTAGCTTACATAGGTGCTTCAAAAAGTTAAAAAAAAACCAAATATGTCATGAAAACAACAACTATAAGGGAAGCAGATATTAAATAAATAAATTACAAAAAAAAAAAACAGATTTACTAATAACTCTGTTGTTTATGAACCGATTTGGTTGATTTAAAAAACCGAAATTCAAGAAAAATATTTGTGATCTCTCTATATAACAACCAAGTCTATAGTTTATTTAGGACTTGGATCTCGGTCAGAAAAGCGTTTTGACCGATATCTCTGTAACTAATGGATTAACGGAGTTAATTTCTCCAGCGGAAAAATTAAAAAAAAAAATTCCATGTTTATTTTGTAAAAACAGAGACGCTTATATAGAGGTTTCAGTTTGAAAAAGCGTTTTTTTTTTCCTAGTTTTAATAGAATAGTTATGGACAAAAAACTCTGATCTTTTGATTTAAACCATTTCTAAACCGAAAAACCTTAAAAAACGGATTTTCGCACAAATCTCCGCCATTTATGAAGCGATTTTGCTGAAATTCAGTAGCAAAATTCTCGACAAAACGGAGGGAAGGACAGACGGATTTTGTCCCATCGACATCATTTCTTTTGAGAACAAAGAAAATTTAAACATTACAAACGGAATGACAAACTTATATATACCCTTTACACCCGTGGTGAAGGGTATAAAAATAATCAAATCAAATAATTTAATATGATTAATTATCAGTAATCCAGACAATTAAGTAATCCCACATATTTACATATGTATATATGCAAGTATGTACATTAGGGTGGGTCAAATTGTTCGGGTAAAAAAAAACAAGGGAAAAGTGTATAGCAAAAGTGAAATCTATGCAAAATTCTAAATAAATTATCCAAAGAAACTAGGGGTATAAAATATAAACATAGCTTCCTAAAATATATGGCAAAAGCTAGAGGTCCCATATATATAGGTCAAGAAAAACTTTAGATTTTTTCGCGAGTGAGGCTATATATATATATATATATATATAGGCGATTCAACTAGAGATACTTTTTTCAATAGCCTTTTTTTGACAGATCACGTTTGAGTCGTGTCATGCTGTCATGTTATTTTTGTTTAGTATTGTTTGGCATTTAATAATGGAAAGACTTACGCCTGAACAACGTTTACAAATCGTTCAACTTTATTACGAAAATTCACGTTCTGTGAGGAATGTGTTTCGTGCACTTTGCTCAACTTATGGTCAACATAATCGGCCTACTGAGCGTACTATTCGCAACACCATCACCCATTTTGAGACCCAGCATTCATTACTGGATAATATTCGACCGAATAGACCACGTCCAGCACGCTGTGAAGAAAATATAGCGGCCGTAGCTGAGAGTCTGCACGAAGACCGTGGAGAGTCGATTCGGCGCCGTTCGCAGCAACTCGGACTGACGTATGGAGCGACTTGGCGCATATTACGTCGAGATCTTAAATTGAAAGCGTACAAAATGCAGCTTGTGCAACAACTGAAGCCGCTCCACCTTCTCAAGCGACATCGCTTCGCTCTATGGGCTCTTGAAAAGTTCCAAAAAGATCCGACGTTTTCGAGGCAAATTTTGTTCAGCGATGAGGCCCATTTCTGGCTCAATGGGTATGTAAACGAACAAAATTGCCGCATTTGGGACGAAGAGCAACCTGAAGAGATTCAAGAACTGCCACTTCATCTAGAAAAAACAACGGTTTGGTGTGGTTTGTGGGCTGGTGGAATCATCGTTCTATATTTCTTTAAAAATGATGTCGGTGTGAACGTAACCGTCAATGGGGATCGTTACCGTGCCATGATAACCGACTATTTGATGCCTGAAATTGAAGCTTGTGATCCCGGCGACATTTGGTTTCAGTAAGACGACGCCACTTGCCACACATCGCATCAATCAATGGATTTATTGAGAGAACACTTCGGTGAGCACATAATTTCACGTTTTGGGCCGGTCGATTGGCCACTAAGATCGTGTGATATCACACCGTTAGACTTTTTCCTGTGGGGATATGTAAAGTCTAAAGTTTATGCGGACAAAACCGCTTTGATTCAGGCCTTGGAGGAAAACATCACTCATGTCATTCGTCAGTTACCAGTCGAAATGTTCGGACGAGTCATCGAAAATTGGACTCAACGGATGGACCATCTGCGACGTAGCAACGGCCAACATTTGATAGACATAATTTTCAAAAAATAAATGCCAAAGAATGTTCTTTCAAATGATAATAAACATTCCCCATTAAATTTGAATGTTCTGTTGCTTTAAAATGGAAGAAAATAAATAATGAGCGAATTAAAATTTTGTTATTTACGGGACCTATCAAATTCTATGGAAACAGAAGAAAAGTTGTAAATATAGAAAAACAAAATTAAAACATATGAGTAAATGGCAATAAATGTATAAAATTAATATGGCAACTTTGTTTTGTAATAATATTTTGTATGTTAAATTTACATAAATTAAATTTAAATTGAAATCAAATTCAAATTAATACGAATAAAAGAAATTTTGAGTGGAGTTTTTTTAATTGTGGTGCTATACTATCAAGTACTAATTGGAATGCCCTATTGTTTGGTCGGTAAAATTAAAAGCCATTTACATGAATTTGTTAATTCAATGTACATAATTATTGTTTACAACTGTTTACAGCAATTATGTACATATATTGAATTTACAAAATTCATGTAAATGGCTTTTTAGATTTATTTCATTTTACCGACTAAACAAAATTAGTACTTTTAGTACAACTAGTACTTAATATTATAGTACCACAATTAAAACACTCTACTCAAAATTTCTTTTATTCGTGTTAATTTGAATATAATTTCAATCAAAAAATTTCATTTATGTAAATTTAACATACGAAATATTATTACAAAACAGTGTTGCCATATTACTTTCATGCATTTTATTGCCATTTATTCATATATTTTAATTTGGTTTTCTATATTTACATGTGATAAAAACATTTGTTTTTAATTATTAATAATTGTTTATTAAAAATTTTTATTAAATTTAGTCTTTAGCGACAAGCATAATTGAATAAATTAATAACATTTTAAACGAGTCGATTAATTTGTAAGTCTGGCATCTACGTAAATATTTTCGAAGTTCTTAAACAGCTGATAATCAAAAAGAATTTATATGCAAAACTAAAGGTGTTTTCAAAAAATTGCTATTTTTTAATTGTTTTTCAATAAAATTAAAAATTTTCAAACAAAAATGTATAACGTACATAATAAATTATTTATATAAGCCATTTAACATTTTATGTACAACACAGTGTTTTGCAAAAATAAGCAAGTAATTTGAAATCGATACTAAAACGTTTACCAATTTGAAATCACGTGATTTTATAATTTTTTTTGCACAGAACACACACTTCGACAAAAGGTGATTTCCGCAACATACCCAATAACCAGTAACTTCGCATTAAAAGATGATTAATTGATTCAGAAAACTAACACATTCGTAAATTTTTGTAATATATATCTATACTGATTTTTACATAAATAAATAATACAAATATAATAAGTCGTTCTTAAATAAAATAAATTGCGAATAAATATGAATAAAAAACGAAAAAATTCAAAAAATTAAAGTAAATTAAATTTTTCTTATATTCAAATAACACTAAGGCAACACTAATTAACAAAAAAAAAAGTAAATAATTTGTGCAAAGAATACCATAATTAATATTATAATTACTCTTATAAAACTTTTTTTTTTTATTTAGATTCAATGTTTCATTATTCTTTCCACTATCAGCTCCAGCGCCCTATAGACATTATTGAGACAAGTTGGAATTTAATATTTGAAAGAGGTTCTTTTTGGGTAATTTGTTGATCCAATAAAGACAAAATATTAAGATTTTTAAAAATTTAAAACTTTTTTATAAAGGGTGATCCATTTCGAGGTTCCCTACTTTTTTAAAGAAATTTAATTTTGTTTTTCTATATTTACAACTTTTCTTCTGTTTCCATAGAATTTGGTAGGTCCCGCAAATAACAAAATTTTAATTCGCTCATTATTTATTTTCTTCCATTTTAAAGCAACAATGCTGCTCCTGACATTTTAATAAAAGACAGAATATTTTATTTTATTTCATTGTAAAAAAAATATAAAACAGCTGTTTGCTCGTGATTTCGAAAAATTAAAATCTCTCCGAAATATTTGAAATCATGTGATTTCCAGAACAGCTGAAAATCACTTGCGTGATTTCAAAATCGTTCGCGATTGGAAATTACCGTGATTTCAGAACAGGCCTGTATGTAATAGTTATTAATAACTGTTGTTGTAATTTTGTATGTTTCGATGAACTGTCACTGCAGTATTAGGTAGAATTAAAAGTTTAATCATTTGATTTTCATTTATATTTTCTTTGTTAAGTTTTTCTAATAAAATCACAATTGCTCTTGGTTGTTTTGGAATGCATTCCTTACAATTATTCATCTGTAATATCCTTTAACTTTTATATTTTCAATAGATAAATCGAAAAACTTGAAATAATTAATACAAAATCTGTAATATAGACAATTTTTAAAACTAATATATAGTTCAAAAGTTGGCATAGAAAACACATATATAATTTAATATGGGCTGTATACAAAACATTTCAGACTTAGGTTGTTTTTCACTGTGCCTTTTAGAAATTTTTTAATATTTTGGCCAAAGTTACATAAATTTTTTCACAGTGTAGAAGTAAATATTTCATAATTTTATTTGTAATATTGTTCCTTGTGGAATTTTTAATAACTCTAATTAATAAAAACAGCAAAATATCCAAAACCCAATTTTTTGCGAATTTATTTCCAAATCCCTTTTTATTTTGAAATAATTCCCAGCAAAAACTTTGCTTTCCTAGTAAGCTAGCAGGTATAATTGGAAACAAAAATAAACTACTTATTTTTTGCCTGAATAACTAGTTGTTTTTGTTCGACTTTTCCACAAATTCATGTAGTTATTTTTTGACTCTAGGGGTACTCAAAAATATGTACCTAAATGAAAACAAAAATAAAAAAAAAACAAAAATATTTTGCCGTCAGTGAGACTCGAACTTGGACACACACTAAGCATTCGTTTTTACTGACTAACGTCTTACTCAGTACACCATCTCGCACATAGCATCCTAAGCGACAAAAACTCTATTTAGTTTAAAATATCTTTTTAGATATTTTGTTATAAAAAACTAACAGCTTCAGAATGGGGTTGAACCAACAACCTTCTGGTTGTTAATCCGGCGCTCTAGCCAACTCATCCACGTGATTGCAGTATTACTGTGCTATTATACTATTGAGTACTTATTAATCTAATACAGAGTAGGCAAATAATAATGACGCCTCATTACCAAGAAACTACTTTAATAAGTAGTTTTTATTACCGAAAACCAAAAAGTTTTTGCTGGGTTGTTTTGTTATAAAACCTGAAATGTATAAAGTAGACTGTATTAATTTCTGAAAAAATCGCAATATTTATTTCTGATATTCAAAGAAAAATTCGGGTCCATTTTTCGAACGTCAATTATTTACGCTTTACTTTGCTAAGGATGGTACTAAATCTTTCCTATAAGATTATGTAAAATCTTATGATACAACCTCAATTTTAATAAGTCGCAAAGATCTAAAAATAATGACAAATGTGAGATTTAAATAATGATTTAAAAAGATACATCATCTGTAATATTTTTAGAAGAGTCTGCATAGGGTTAAAAAATCGTATAATTTTTATTAAAAAGAAACAATTGAAAGAGAAATAGCAAAAATCTGGCATAAAGATTCAACATCGTTTAAAATTTTTATACCCCACACCACCATAAGTGGTTGGGGTATTATGCGTTTGTGCTGATGTTTGTAACGTACAGAAAAAAATCAGAATCACTTTTTGAGTCGATCTAACGATGTCCGTCCGTCTGGCTGACTGGCTGTCCATGTAAACCTTGTGCACAAAGTACAGGTCGCAATTTTGAAGATAATTAAGTGAAATTTGCCACGTAGGACTTTCATGACACAAGGACGAAACCTTTTGAAATTGGTGATGATCGCTCCATTATTTCTCCTAGCCCCCATACAAATGCCCTCCCGGAATTGGGTTTTAACGATCATAAATGCCTTAAATATAGCAATATGTTAATGAAATTCGTTGTAACGAAGTTTTATATAAGTATCAATCTTTGTGCCATAATTGACCATAGCTCCCATATAAAACCCTCTTCCGAAAATCACTTTAACGTGCATAAATCACCTACACATGTTACTATCAAGTTTATATTCGACACAAATAAGTTTTATATAAGTAGAAATCACAGTGACAAATTTTATGAGGATCGCTTCATAATTTACCATAGCTTCCATATAAGCCTACTTTCGGGAATCACCCTAAAGTGCATAAATTCATATAAATGTTCATATTAACGTAATATTCTGTATTCGTATATTTTATTTTACACTTAGTAAAAATATCGGTCCACAATTATCCACATGTTTTATATAAGACCCCTCTACGAATTTTGTAGTCGGGTTTGATAGACTATATCTTTCTTAGTAGTTTTTTTGTATGTTGAAATTTATATTGAACGTACAAAAAGTTGCTACTTTTGGTATTGAAAATAAAACAGATTTTCATATTCAACAACAAAAAGCAACAAAATTTAATTATATTTATATTTGTGTATATAATCGGCACTAAAATATGAAAATTTATTAAAATCTATGTACATAATTGAGATATAATTGAATACTCTTTTGTGCAACTATGTGTGCCTGTGATGTGTGGTGAAAGTGGTTTCAGCACTAATTCTTATAAATAAAATTTTACTAACACAATCTCAAAGTTAGGTTTTTTGACAGGTCTTTCATTATTTATATTCTTTGGCTCCTTCCCTCCATTCCTTTAAATGTCATAAACTTTTAATAGAATTTAAACTTAGCAATAAAGCAATAAATTTCAAATTCAAAGAAAGTTTGCAAAATAATTTACAAATGAATTTGGCACATATTAACAAATATTATTATGGAAAATATTCTTAAGATTATTAGTGCAATATCTTGTTAATTTATTATTAAAGATTAAAAAAATTACGACTTATGAGCAGAAAATTACAAAAATTTCCCAATGTGAGGTGTTTCAAAATTTTGAGAAAAATATCTTCGCCCACATTAGATAGTTTCTCGAGTGAAGATAAAATAGTGTAAGTTTGTAGCACAGTGTTATTAAAATTTTGATTTTTAATTTTCTCAGAAGAAAATACGCTTTTTTCATTTGATGGACAATGGTGTGGGGTATCGTATGGTCGGGCTATACCAACTATATCTTTTTTATTTGTTTATTTATTTATTTATTTATTTATTGATATTTAGAAAGGTTGTGATGTTCGCATGTAATACATTGATTCTACAATTGTTTTTTTTTTTTTTTTCGAAAAAAAATTTTTGATTTTAGAAAAGATTTTAAGTATAAAAATTTGATTTATTTGAATTACATAGAAAATACAATACAAAAATAAAATCAATAATAATAATATAGTCTGGTAACATTAAGAAATCGCATATTATATTACAGAATAACGATTATGGAAATATTGAATTATACTTTCTGTAAAGCAAACATCATAACCTTTTTAAAAAATCATATAAAATCGAATATACCAACGACTGCAGAAAATTTTGAAAATATTCTAAGCGATGTTAAATTTTTCTGACAAATTGTTCTTAATTTCTCTTTAAAATTTTTATTTTTTTTATTTTCATGTAATGATATCGTTTAACTAAGGTTTATAACATCATTTAACTATTCCCAGTCCTTTTTTCATGTCACTTTTTAAACATTTTTTTAAATCTCAATATAGCTCTAATAGATTTTTTCATAATTTTTGTCAATATTTTTTATTTTTATATAAGATGTGTTTGAATCTTAAGATTTTATAATATCTTAAAGACAAGATTTTGAACCATCACCATGGAAACTGGTTTTTGAAGCTGTGTAAAAAAATGTGTGTAAATACTTTTAATATCAGAAATAATTACTGCGACTTTTTCAGAAATTACCATAATCTACTCTAGACATTTCAGGCTTTACAACAACAGAACAATTATTTCGAAATATTTTATAGCAACATAAATATTTGACTTCTTTCCCAATTTTTAAAGAAAATTTAAAAAAGTGTGAATATATATGACCATGACTGTACTTGCAAAATTACTCGACTTTAGAATCGTTCTATTTTATGCAGACTAATTAATTGCAGAATAAGGACTGAGACATATCTTCTTGAATGCTGAAGGACTTAGTTATCAGTTGTTGTGAATTTTGCTATTAAATTTTAAAATAAATTTTTGGGCTTTTTTTCACTAGACAGTTCATTGTGTAGCAGCTAGGTTTTGATTTTAGAACCATAGTTTCTTGGGGAAGTTTTCTTAGAATTCTTCGTAGATTAAGTTTTTGTTATACGCCTTTTGACAATAACAATTGTCCCACCCTAATGTAAATTATCAAATTTTGATTACTTTCTAACATGTGTAGGAAAAACTCTTCTTAGAATACTGTTACTATTGAAACAAATAAGATTTTTGGAATAGAGGTAGTAAAAAATGAATCAATATGATGGGTATGATTAAGACTTAAGGTGAAATGGGTAGTGTTACCTATCATATATATATTAACAAAAACTACAGACACACAAATAAACAAAAGAAATAAAGCTAAACTAATCATATAAAATGTATGACAATATTTTATTATACCCTACATCACCATAGGTGTGGCGGGTATTATGCGTCTGTGCTGATGTTTATAACGCACAGAAAAGAATTCTTTGGATCACCATAGAAACGCTTTCTGAGTCGATTTAACGATGTTCGTCCATTCATCTGGCTCGTATGTAAACCAATATACAGGCAACAATTTATTTTGGTACTTTGGTACAAGATGGAAGCCTATTGAAATTGATTATAATCGGACCATTATTTCACTTATCCCTCATACAAATGACCTCCCGGAATAGTGTTTTAAAGATCATAAATGTCTTAAATATGGCAATATTTTAATTAAATTTGATACAGGTAAGATTTATCCAAGTATAAATCTATATAATTTAGTATGCACAAGGATAAATATGGTCGTAAAGTTCGGTACATAATTGACCATAGCTTCAATATAAATCTTCCTTTTAAAAATCACTTTAACATGCATGACTCCCATATACATATTAGTGTGAAATTAATATATGACACATATAAGTTTTATATAAGTAGAAACTACGGTGCTAAATTTTATGAGAATTGTTCAATATAAGGCCTACTTTTAGAAAACATCCTTAAGTACATAAATCCCATATAAATATTTGTATCAACATAATATAATGCATAAGTAATATATTTTATAGAAAATATGCATTACACTTAATGCATGTAATTGTTCACAATTGGCCACGAGTCCCATATAACAGGGCTACCCACAGTAATTTGCATCGCGGACGCTTTCGGAAATTTTCAATTTTCCTATATTAGAAAATTTTTTGCAGGGTCGCCAAGAAAATATATTGATATACATGTTTCAATATTTATTTCAAGCCAAACGCACAATGTATTTTATTCAGACTTTTCCCACCTTCTAACAATATTTGAGGCAAGAAACCAATAGCGCAACATGAGGCCGAGCATGGTCACGCTGGAAAGTTATGGACTCGTGTCTGGTCGCATATTCTGGCCTTTTTTCTTTCAAAGCTGTTTTCATACGGATCAATTTCGTTCGACACAGGTCTCTTGTAATAGTTTTATCCTGTTTGTGCAGCTCATAATAGATGATACAATTCTCATGCCATGGTTATTCAGCTTTGGAATCGGTTTTCCTGATTGGCCGGGCTTTGGATTATCATAGTGTATTTTCATTACAGCATTTCAGACATTCAAAATCGTCTTTCGACATATTTTTGCAATTTCCTTGCTTTTGGATAAATCTAAGTGCTTTTAATAACTGAAAATTGTTGCTTGATCTACTTCCAATTATTATGTAAGTATTTCTTGTTCGAATAAAGTTCCCAGTTCTTGATTTTTAAACTTTTTTTGGCACATTGTAATCACCACTTTAAATCGCCGAAACCACTCATTACAAGTTGTTTCTACTAAAGCACCAAACTACAATGATTTTCCGCATCGCTTTTATTAAAAAAAAATATTAAACTAAAACTTCCCAATCAGGCTTCTGTTCCTCGGGATTTAGTGATTTTATAAGATATTTTAATGTAAATATATCTTCGATCGACTTCGAACTCTTATTCCCACTCTTTTACCGGCAAAATAACAAAGTAATTTATACACACGCTCTTTTAGACCTCTTCACGGACCCCCTAAAACGTTACTACGGGCTCCCATTTGCGAACCCGTGCCATATCACAACACTCCAAGAATTTTGATGCACATACACACAATGATGTAGGGTATTATATGGTCGGCCTTGTCCGAGTATATCTTTCTTATTTGTGTTCTTTTTTATGTAATTTGTTGACAAGTAGATATTATTGACATTAATAATTATATTTATATGTATATAATAACAATCATTATTAACGCAATGATAATGATGATGTCTATGTTTTTAATTTCATTTTATTGTGTTAATGGGTCTCTGACCTGATTTGATAAATAGCAACAAGAACAAAAAAAAAAAAAAAAAACATTTTGTGTTTATTTATTTTGTGTATATTGTAGTTTGTTGCTTGTTTAGTTTAAATCATTCGATATTTTGCTGCTTTGCGTAAAACGTAATTTAGAACAACAAATATATATGCATATGTATAATAACAATAACAACAATCATATAAACCCTAAGAGACAAATAAACCTTCAATTTAGAGTTGCAATCAAATGAAATTATATAAATTACTCTATTATATTTACATACAATTGAACATAAACACAAACTTTAAACATTCATTCATTCATTCTAAATTAAATACAACCAAATTAAACCCAAGGCGTATTAAATAAGGTAAAAGCACTTCGGAGAGGATTTTTGCTATTTTATTTTTATTTACCCCAGGTCTACAACTGAGATTAACGCTGATATAATATGTGAGATAACGCCGGCAGAGGAGAGTAAACTTTTTGTTTATATTATGTTAAATCTTAAATAAGGGGTACACGTATTCTAATAAATCCTATAAGATATTATTATTTTCAATCAGTTACAGAGTAAACATGTCCTTTTTATTTAAGCAATTCGCACTTTTTTAACACAATTTTTATAAAAATGATTTTTAACATTTAAAACAAACACTAAAAGGAAACAATTTTACAAAATAACATTGTTTTTCAATAATTTCCAAAATACACATGCACACACACAAGCAAACTTTCGTGTATGTGTATTTTTTGACAGTTCATCTTATAAGATGATTGTGTAGAGAAATCTCATCACACCAGTCTCATAATACATCTTATAATACTAATATTTGAATCTACACGTGAAATAATTCTCTCAGAGAGCGAATTTGACACTCTCTGACACAAAAATCTTACATATTATGTTACGTCTAGACGGGCTGTTATGGAGTTTAAAGTTCTTGGCAGTGATGCCAACATTTTTCCAAAAAATATCGCTAAATTAGACTAAAATGAAATGGGGGAGATTATTTTATTCTTGTATAAAAAAAATACGTTTTCGACATTCTCATATTTATTGCTCTTATATAAATAAATATAAATATAAATAAACTAAATAATCATATTCTTTTTAAGACTATTTTTTTTTTTTTTTTTTTTTTTTTTTTTTGATATTTCTGCCAAAGAGAGAATGCGAAATTTTTGTATCATATATATTATCTTTGAGAAGTGTAAATTACCATAATTATATATACATATATTTTTATATAAAAATAAAATGCATTATAATTATAAAGATTTTTTTATTTCTCAATAATATTTTCTAAGAATCAGTGATTTTTTATTTTCTATATAATCAAATAATACATAATATTGGTATCAGAATAAGTTTTCAAAAGGTATATATTTTTAGGAGAGCAGTTTATAATTTTTAATTTTCATACAAGACTATAGAAATTTTAATAGCAAATATCAATATCACTTGAAATTGTACTTGTTATATTTGAAATTAAAAAATGGAAGATGATTTTTTCATATCTTTAGATATATACAGATATATTGTTTATACTTAATACAAGTAATAATTTATAAAATATTATAGCCTAGATCATATTAAAAGCTATATATCATGAGATGTGTTGTTAAAATACATGTATTTTATTTCTAATGTTGTGTTAATATTAATATTTGCTAATTTTTTGTTTAATTTTTCAAATAAATGTATCAAAAAAAAGCTTTAAAATTAACGAAATTTGTAATACAAGAATCGCTAGATTTCCCGCTAATAACTAAATGATATTTAAATGCGTTTAAAAATAGCTAGGTTTGATGCAAAAACAGCTAAACTGGCAACAATGGTTCTTAGCAACTGTTAACCTAGTGTCTACATTAGGCAAATTTTTATCAAAACAAATGTCGTTAGTTAAACAGCTTATTATTATTTTGGTTGTTACAGTTATCAAACTGCATATATAAAAAACAATAATGAATTCGCCATATTGTTGTTTTTGTGAAACTGTTGTCACCTTCCACAAATTCGTGCTAAGTTTGACGTTTGTCTTAATAAAAAATTGTCTAATGTAGACACTATGTAAAAGAGAGAAAAATTTATTTCCATAGAGTTATAGTTGCCAGTAGTATTGCCAACTCTAGCGAACATAAACGCACAGAAATGTTTGAAAAAAGCACTAAAAAGGGCTAAATTAAAAATACAACGGTGTTATGGTATAATCAAGGCATTTTTAGTGAAAAAGATCAAAAAATGGCTAAAACTAAAACTTTTTTGAAAAGAAAAAAACAAAAAAATAAACATTTCTATAACGAATCAATATTTCGCATATGCTGTAACTTAAAATATTAATAACAAACTGAGTATATTAAAATTCAGGTTATGGAGTTTTTGTTTTATGAACCTCAATCCAACATTTTTCAGTTCTTTTCATATATTTCCATTCAAATAATTTTATTTGTTGTGGGTAGTTTTCCAAAAAAAAGTTTCTTTAAAATTTTTTAAGATCATTTCAAAAATTGGAACTGAAATTTTAATGTTGTTCGAAAGAGTATTTGAAATCAAGGAAAGGAATAATATTCAAACTGTCAAAAAATAACCCACCGAGGCTAGCAGTAAAAATAAAAAAAAATATGGAGTGGGAGCCAAATATCTTATTTTTAAAACAACTGCTGCATTTGAACTCCATATTTTATAGCTTCTGCTCCATTTCAAGTTTTTTTTGCGAGTGTGATTAGTTATAGAAAGTGTTAGACAACAAAAAATGATATATGCTTTTTGCTACCGCTACTAACAATTTTCTGTAGCTGTAGTTTTAACCAATCCAAAAAAAACTTGGTAGCAGTTTGAGTTTTTGAAACGCTGGTTTTAACCAGCAGAAATAATAATCAGCTGTGCTTTCACTACCTTGTAAATAGGTTAGGTTAAAAGGAGTGTAGTATGTGGCTTCCAAACCACTATAAGTCCCTTTCTTTAATATCTCCCACCAGACCGAAAATCCACAAGTGAAAATAATCCTCAAAACCGATGTATATATCCAATATATAACTGTCGGCTTCAGATCCCAATTTTTCTCTATACAGTTCCTGCATGTATAGTAGACATTAAGCCCCTTCCTGACCCTTTCCTGAGTATTTCTCCTCCAAGACAACTGTCCAAGTAAATTTGAGTTCTATGCCATTCAATACTGGTAGACTAAATGCCAAAACTTTATATCTCCTGGTAAACAGAACTAGTTCAGTCTTTTCTGGGTTGACCCCCAATCCAATAATGCTGGCCCAAGGGAACAGTTCTCGCAGACCTGATTGCATGACCTCGCAGCGTAGGCTACGATCTTCCGTCCCATGACGGACATTCACAGCTAAGAGCCACAATAAGGGAGAGAGAACCCCTTCTTGCGGTGTGCCTCATGTTACGAGCTTCCTTTTGCAAGTGTCTCCCATGTTCGAGTTGATAAACCTGCTGCTTAGCATCAGGGCAATCCACTCAATTAGGGTTTCACTAATACCTAAAGAAGCTAGTGATTCACTGATCGCCTCTATCCTAATGTTGGTAAAGGCTCCTTTTATATCGAGAAAAGCTGCCGAGATGCATTCCTTATGCAACAGATTCAATATAACTCACCGCATCATGCGGACTTATACTTAAGATAGGCATGTTGGACGCCACTGATAATCTGAGCTCCCATACCTACAGATACAGATCAATAAGCCTTTCTATTGTCTTGAGTAGCAAAGACGATAGGCTGATCGGTCTATAATTCTTAGGCTTCGAGTGAGTCGTCTTACCCGCTTTGTACTCGTACCTTGCAAATACTTATGCCATGATTAAATCGTAATAAAATTTATCTCTTTTTCTATTCTTTAATTTATCATTACTTATTAATTTTTCTCTCTGTGCATAATAATTTTGAGAGTTAAACATATGCAAGTGCACGTGTATTTTGATATTTTTTTCTTCTAATTGGGTTTAAATTGATCATAAATTTTGATACTACTTTTTTTAATATACATTTTTTTTCTAAATGAATGATCTCAGAAATACACAAACACAAATTTATTTATTATACACTCGTGTGTACGAACACACACATTAAACTCTACTTAAAATGCAATAATGACATCTTTTATTACTCTTACCAAATTATCCACCAAAATGTGGGGTTTTTTTTTGTCAAAATAATAAATATAAAATAAAGAACAAAGGCTAATTAAGCAAAAAAAGATGTATTTGAATTTATTTTAATGGCAGCAAAAAAAAAAAAGAAAAAAACGATATTTCTGGAACATTTAAAATGAAATCAAATATTGATTTTTTACAAAAAAAAAAAAAAAGAATTTAATTTGAAAAGCAATTATATACTTTGGGTGGGAAAAAGGTAGAAATTCAACAATTTTTGATAACAAATAAATAAATTTTGTATAAACAAATTTGTAAAGTAAAGAAATAAAAAAGATGTGCTTTAAGTTAAAAATGTGATAGATAACGAAACTTTTGTTTAGTATGAAAAAAGCGTATTTTCTTCTGAGAAAATTAAAAATCAAAATTTTAATAACACTGTGCTACAAACTTACACTATTTTATCTTCACTCGAGAAACTATCTAATGTGGGCGAAGATATTTTTCTCAAAATTTTGAAACACCTCACATTGGGAAATTTTTATAATTTTCTGATCATAAGTCGTAATTTTTTTAATCTTTAATAATAAATGAACAAGATATTGCACTAATAATCTTAAGAATATTTTCCATAATACTATTTGTTAATATGTGCCAAATTCATTTGTAAATTATTTTGCAAACTTTCTTTGAATTTGAAATTTATTGCTTTATTGCTAAGTTTAAATTCTATTAAAAGTTTATGACATTTAAAGGAATGGAGGGAAGGAGCCAAAGAATATAAATAATGAAAGACCTGTCAAAAAACCTAACTTTGAGATTGTGTTAGTAAAATTTTATTTATAAGAATTAGTGCTGAAACCACTTTCACCACACATCACAGGCACACATAGTTGCACAAAAGAGTATTCAATTATATCTCAATTATGTACATAGATTTTAATAAATTTTCATATTTTATTGCCGATTATATACACAAATATAAATATAATTAAATTTTGTTGCTTTTTGTTGTTGAATATGAAAATCTGTTTTATTTTCAATACCAAAAGTAGCAACTTTTTGTACGTTCAATATAAATTTCAACATACAAAAAAACTACTAAGAAAGATATAGTCTATCAAACCCGACTACAAAATTCGTAGAGGGGTCTTATATAAAACATGTGGATAATTGTGGACCGATATTTTTACTAAGTGTAAAATAAAATATACGAATACAGAATATTACGTTAATATGAACATTTATATGAATTTATGCACTTTAGGGTGATTCCCGAAAGTAGGCTTATATGGAAGCTATGGTAAATTATGAAGCGATCCTCATAAAATTTGTCACTGTGATTTCTACTTATATAAAACTTATTTGTGTCGAATATAAACTTGATAGTAACATGTGTAGGTGATTTATGCACGTTAAAGTGATTTTCGGAAGAGGGTTTTATATGGGAGCTATGGTCAATTATGGCACAAAGATTGATACTTATATAAAACTTCGTTACAACGAATTTCATTAAAATATTAATATATTTAAGGCATTTAAACCCCTTAAACCCCTTTTCCGCAATTACATTTGTGAAATAATGGACAGATTATAACCAATTTCAATAGGCTTCGTCCTTGTATCATGAAAATCCTACGTGGAAAATTTCATTGAATTATCTTCTGGCCAGCCAGCCAGCCAGACGAACGGACATCGTTAGACTCAAAAAGTGACTGAGTCGATTGGTAAACTTTAACGTGGATGTTGGATGATTTTTTCTGTGCGTTACAAACATCAGCACAAACGCATAATACCCCAATTACCTATGGTGGCGTATGGTTTAAAAAACAAGTAAGAAAGATATAATCGGTCAAGTCCTACCATATGATACCCTACACAATTGTGTATGTACATCAAAATTCGGGGAGGGTTAGCCAATTGTGAACCAATACTTGTATTAAATGTAAAATAAAACATACGAATACAGAATATTATGTTAATACTAACATTTATATGAATTTATATACTTTGTGGTGATTCCCCTAAGTGGGCCGTATACGGGAGCTATGGCAAATTATGGACCGATTTTCATAAAATTTGACTAATTGCAAGAAAAGAGCATATTTCAAAATTTTTTTCACTTCAACGGAAATGATGTGCTACGAGGTAATTATTGTGAAAGTCGCGAAATACTTGTTACGGATTCCACATTTTGTTATACATATAGAGTCGAACACGGTTATAACGAACCGTGGCTATAGCGAACACTTTTCTTCGGTCCCATTGATTTAACCTACATTTGTATAGCTATGTTTGTATCGAACACGGTTATAGCGATTTTTTTTATAACGAACACATTTTTATGGTCCCAAGAAGAATATAAAGATTTATCTTTAAAAAGGCTAAATTGGCAACACTGATTGTTAAGATCTTTTGAAAAAATCGGATTAGACTTTTTACATTGTTCAAAAAAGTATTTTGAGAATTTATTACAAAAATGTATAATATCACTTCCTTCAGTTGTCAGCAATAAAAAGTAAAAATTTATAAAAATTATTATTACCACCTTAAAATGATTTACCATTTAAACAAAAACAAAAGTAAAAAGGCTTCAAAAGAGCTAAAAATATTTAAAAAAGTGTTAAATTTGCGCGTTTTTTGGTTTTGGGCTAAAAAATATTTTTTGGACTGAAAAAAGCGGACTAAATCTAGCCCGAAAAGAGCTGAGTTGGCATCACTAATTCTTTTTATTCTTTGGTAGGAACATTACATCCATTGGCTTAAAGAATTAGTGCAAATACTTTAATTTTTTTAAATAATCATAAATAGAACACTATTTGCGTTTAATGGTTAATTTTCCAGAAAGACAGCTGGACGGACCGTATAATTCTCTAATGATTTGTGGTAAATGGTTTATTATTTAATATTATCTCCTTCAGCTCCATAAAAATGAAAAAAAAGTTATATATGTATGTTATATATACGAATTTTTAACGAAACCTATCTTTATTCTGGTCAGTGTAATGTTGTCCCAAAGAAGGTGATTTTTTATCGACTTCGATCTTTTAAGATTTTTTAAAAAATAAAATTTGGAAATTTTATGAAAAATGTTATATTTTTCGCATTTTTTTTAAGATCACCGAAACTATTAAACAGAAATAAAAATAATATGAGTACAACTTCAAATGAAACAAATCGTTCTTGATATATGTTGCATTATTTAAACCAATCTAATTCATTGTCTTTCTAACAATTTATCTCTAAAACTAAATTTAATCAAAAAAAAGTGATTTATAATAGGCTTAGAATTCCATAGTCACGTGTATTTAAATCGACTGAGAAACCACGTGCGGCAGAAAAAAAAACATTGTTTTTAGCCCTGTGTTATCTATCAGTTTTCAATTTCATTATAACTTACAGTGTGCAGCATAAGTCTAGGTACCCTTAACTCATTACCATATTGCCCATGTTATTTAAATATAATATTTGAACTAAATTATGAAATTTATTTTTATTTTACATATTTCTTCCTAAAGTACAATAAAATAAACAAAAATTTTCATATATCCAACAAAACAAAACTTTTTATTACGAATTTTTATGGCAAATGTATAATTATGCAAGCAAAAGTTTTGGAATCCTTAGAAAAGGATTTGCAAATATTATGCTAATCCAAAATTTTTTGTATTAATTCGCCATAGGAAAAGGGTAACAGGACATTTGAAATATTTTTACACTGAGAACTTGTTTATAGTTAGTTTTTTTTTTTCGAGAACCGAAAGGTGTTTTATAAGCTTACAAGAACGGCCGTAAGGAAATTGACGATTTGGAATGGAAATATTATAAATTCTCACAAAAATGGAAAACGATCTTTATAGTAAAAACGGCAAGAAATCACCGATGGCTACATATCGAAAACAAATGTATTCTTCGGACGAATCTAAATTTAGCATTTTCGGAGCACAAGGGCGACTTTCATTATGTAGAAAAAAAAGGTTTAAGAGTTGAATCGTAAACATATACTTAAAACAGTTAGCATGGTAGTAACAGTCGTATGGTGTGGGGATGTATGCAGAGACCAGCGCCGAACGGCTGCCGCCGAAAAAAATTTGGAAGCCACTGCCGCCGTAAAAATTTTGGCTTAACTCGGCTTAAAAACAGCCTCCGTTTTTAAATTCTTTTTGGAAAAATATCTTAAAAACGAAACTTCTTTATTATTTTAATCCAATATTTGCCATTTGTGTTATATTTAAATATGAAAGGAAAAATATTTGCATAATTTTGAACTTCAAATAATTATAAATCAACCAAGTATTTTTGATGACTTATATTTGATTATTTTTGATGTTAATACTGTAAAAAAATAACATTAACAGTTGCTAATAAATTTTAATGAGCCTTGATCGCCATCCTGCAAAAAATGTAAAAAAATTCGTCCATAAGATTTGGTCAGCTAATAAATCGTATATTATAGTGATATTAAGTCGAAATATGATTTTATTTTACTTGTGACATTACAACAAATGAGCGATATGTGGTTGGGAATTATCAAAGTAATTGATATAATTTCCATCATTAATTGTACTTTTTTATTGCTTTAGCATATCTCAATAATAATAATGTTTTTATATCAAAGCAGATCATTATTCATTCAAATAATTATTATAATATTTTATGTAAAAAATTCAAAAATATCCTTAGATCGCTCCCATATTCTTTCTTTAAAATATTTTCAATAAGTTAATAATAATTCTGTTTATACTTTCGCTATAAAATGTGGCGTGAAAATATAACATTTTTAATTAGAAAAATATGTGTTTAACTTCAGCCAGCTGACAGCCGATTTTAAGCCGCCGTCGAAGCTTTGTAACTCAAGCCACCGCCGCCGATAAAATTCCTCGGCGCAGGTCTCTGGCTGTATATCGACAGGATTTAGTACTTATTCATAAAAATATAGGATAAATCTGTATACCTCAATATTCTTAAAGAAAATCTTAATAAAAATGCTGAGAATTTTCAAATTCATGATGAATATTACATTCAACAGGGTAATAAACCTAAACATACCACAACTGATCTGAAAACGAGAAATGCGTATAACACGCTTAATATGTTCAAATATGAATCTGATTAAATTTTGTAGGATCCTAGCAAAAATAAATAGAAATCATTTATAAGGAAGTACTTTTTCATTATTTCCAAAGTTTCAATCATATAAACATCATTCAAAGATGTTATTAAAAGGCGATTCAGATAAATTTTTCTGATATAAAATGTTGAGAATTTATAAATATTTGTTATTTAATAGTAACTGTTTTAATCAAAATATTATTATGCATATTTTTTTTAATGAAAAATATTTGGTTTATATAAAAATTGAAAGAATTTCCTTGAATTGAAAAAAAGTTTATGTACTTTTATATGACATCTTGACAAGACTTCCTACTCAGTGAATAGGTATCAAAAAAGAGAACATCTTCCAATGGCAAGCCTATGATAAATTCATTGGAAATGATCTGAATTTGCACTTCTTCTGAATCTGACTTCTTTGGATGTTCTTTTTTTAGTGGAATTATTCAGAAAAACAATTGTAAAATCATAATTTTTTCAGTAAAAATCGCCTCAGAAATTACTTTCCGGAGAATATAGGGAAAAATTTGAGATTACACAAAAAAAAAAAAACAGCACTCTATGCCGAGTCGTTTATAATAAATAAAAACGCCTTAAGAAATATTCTTCAATATCCTACAGTGAATAGGTATTAAAAAAGAGAACATCTTCCAATGACAAGCCTATGATAAATTCATTGGAAATGATCCGAATTTGCTCTACTTCTGAATCATAAGCTCAGGATCTCATTGACTTCTTTGGATGTTCTTTTTTTGCTGGAATTATTTAGAAAAACAATTGTAAAAATCAGTAAAAATCGCCTAATAAATTACTTTCCGAAGAATATATTATAAACGAATATGCCGAGTCGTTTATAATAAATAAAAACGCTTTAAGAAATATCATACAAAATCTTAAATAACACCTAAAAGCAAAATAATTCATTAAATCCTCATAAAGTATTCAAGCCTCTAACAACCCAGCTAACCACAAACTTCGACAATAATGACAAAACCTTCGAGAACGACTATCGTTGGCGATCCGAATATGAGCTCCTTGAGCACATCCGTCACTCACTTTGTGGCAGCAAATGTTTCGTCCAAATTTTAACTTTATCCAGAGAAGTTGTCAATGTTTTTCTCTCAATATTATTAATTTTTATGTTGCTCAAGTCCACATCTTTTAGTTAAACATTTTCTGAATTAATCTGCAAAAAAATTGTATATTAATTATTTAGATGAATATGCCTTTTTGCAAATCTATTTAGACAAGTATCGACATTACTTATCATTTTTTTTTTTGTTTTTTTTTTTAATTTTATTATATTATTTTTTATTATACTATTTTTTATTTCAGAACCAAACGCAATGAACTATGACTCAAGAATGACACTTAATTCTCTTTGTTTAAGTATATAAGTTGAATATTGCGATATCGTTATCTTTAAAATTGTCGAATATTACGCGAATGTTTACTACCGAGAAATTATTCAGAAAAGTTCGATGTTACGAACATTCATTTTTAATATAATTGTCGATAGTTTCGCGAACATTCGCTAATAACGAAACTCAGGGCAGGAGGGGAGGTACCAAGACTTTTGCTGCGCAACTTTATTCAGTTTTTATAAAAGTTACTATTAAATAAGCGCTTGTTTTTAAAATATTATTTTATTAAATTTATAAAATGTTTTATATTCCCTGCGGTACCAAGACTTATTTATGTTGCACACTGTATTTGATTTCATTTTAAAGTTCTAAAAGTACTTTTGTCATTAAATTCCTAAATTGGGCACCTCTAAATAACATTCCTTTTTATGGAAATTCCTTTTTATTCAAACAATAACTTTCCTTGAAATAAAAAATAGAAAAAAAATTAACACTATTGTTCTCATTATCAAAGTTTTTATAGAGACATTTTTCGAACGCACAAACAAACATATGTATATAATGACATTTACTGTAAATTTAACCCGTTATTTATGTGTAGAGAAATTATGGTTTTGTGTTTGTTTATGAAATACTCACACATACAGAAACATTAGTACATACATAAAATCTTACTCCCTAAAACCATACAAAAACAAACATTCAAACCACCACCCTGACCCACCACAATCTATTTTTTGGTCTACCCCAGCAGAATGTTGATTTTTTTCTTCTGCAATAATCTGTTTTTTTTTTTTTTTATTCTTAAATTTGTTTGCCCGTTTGTTCAGCTAATATTCCACCATGTTTGTATTATGTTTTGTTGTTTTTGTTGTCTATTTTATTTCTAGTTCATTTACTTTTTAGAATTTTGTGGTTATTGCTACTGCGGCGGTTTAAATTCATAAATAAATAAAAATAGAAAAAACATTTTTATTTATAAACATTTTTGCGATAACGCACTTTTATTAGGCACGAATTTTATTTACGCGTCTCACATGTGTGTCTGATAAATAAATTATTTAAGAGAAGAAAAGAAGGGAGAAGAATGTTAAAGGGGAATACTTATTTGCTTAATTCTTTTTAATTCTATTAAGTTAAAATTACTCATTAGCAGAAAAAATTAATTCCAGACAAACTGTCTGTGTTGCAGTTTGTTTATTAAGAAAAACCTAAAATAAAATAAATAATTACACTTAGTCAAGCTACTCTAATTATAAACTAATTAGTAAAGGTTCCTATTTTGCTATTATTTAAAAAAATTAAACAAAAACATTATTTTTTCACACTCTCTCTCAATTTTGTACGAGTATTTTGTATACGTCAGAAATTTTTTCCAGATGTTTGCCAAATTAATTTTTTATTTTTGTATCTTTATAATTTATTAAATGTGCTTAATGTTTTTTAATATATAATTTTGTGGTTTCTTTTAGTCTTAAAAATTATTTATTAAAGCATTTTCAATTAATTATTACAGTATTTTTTCTGTCAGTGAATGTAACTCTGCTGCTGCAGAAAATGTAACTCTGATCGCATAGAAAATGTTATTTTACATCGAGTCTATACTAGACAAAGTTTTATCAAGACAAACGTCAAAATGAGGGCGAATCTATACACGGTGACCTCAGTTCAACAGCAGATTATTGTTTTTGGTTGTTACAGCTGTCAAACTGCTGTCATATGTAAAAAACATTAAGGAATTCCTCATTTTGTTGCAACCTTCCATAAATTCTCGTTGACTTTGGTGTTTATCTTGATAAAAACTTATCTAGTATAGGCACGACATAATGAAATTTTTCAAAAAAAGAAAGCAAAGGACTCACTTGTCAAAAAATCTGTCACACATATTCACTTCAAATCCACACTCTCATATTGGTTATTCTGCAATAACGTCATAACTCAAAAAATCAATTTTTTTCATTACATTAACCATTAAAAACACCAACTAATTATGCCAATTATGGTCAATTTCGTGCTGTCCACGTGATGTGCCTTAGCAAAATATGTTTTGACAAAAGTGACCCGTTTCCAAATATTATCCACATTGAATTTAAATTTAAGGTCCACTCTTATATCTTTATATCCAAGATGTGTAAATTGCAATTTTCTATATAAAAATACATAAACAAAAAGTGCAATTTTTGCGTAATTTTCAAAAAGTCCATAAAATTTTTTTACTAAATTTCTTTTTAATGCCTCTTCAATTTTATTGCGTAAACTAACTAAAAACTAAGTTCACGCAATAATTCATGCTATTCCATATGAGACTGTTAATGTGCCTCGCGAAAAACTGACTTTTTCAAAAATGTTCGTTCTTGTTTTCCAAACTTTGAGACTATCTACTGCGTTGACTATTTAGGACACATCAACGAGATATAGTTCAAAATACGCAAAAAAAAAAAAACACAAAAAAAAAATTTTAAATTAAAATTAAAATAAATCGTCTCAAAATCAGCCGCCGAAATTTTAAAATTTTCATTAAAATTCAACATGAAGCATATTATTCTATATTATACGAAGTAGTGAATGCAGTGGTTTATGTAAAAATTAAATATCACATTTAAGGTTTTTGGGGACACTAGTTATGATTCTGTAATAAAAAAAAATTCAAGATGGCGGATCCAATATTTGGCCGCTATATTTTATTTTTATTATTTGACGAAATTTTAAATAATCACATTTGACAAAATTGTGGTTCTTGAATACGAATATGCTTTTTGATTTTTCGAATTCGAAAAGTCGGGAGCTATATGGCGGACCAGAATGAGCCACGATCTCTGAGTTTTGGCTAAAATTTTAATACTTGATGAAGGTAAAAAATATATATCACATATAACATTTATGGGGACGCTGATTACGATTCTGTAATAAAAGAATTCAAAATACAAAATGGCTGATTCAATATAGCGTTCAAAAATTTTGTGTTTATTATTTGATGAAATTTGAAATAATCATATTTGATAAACTTGTGGTCCCTGAACACGAATTTGTTTTTTAATTCTCCGAATTTCGAAAGGCGGAAACAATATATATAAATATAAAATATAAAAAGTGAACCACGATCCCTGAATTTTGGTCATAATTAAAATACTTGGAGTATATAAAAAATGTATACCAAATATAGGGTCTTTGGGAGCGGTGATCACGATTCCACAAAAACAAAATAAGAAATTCCAAATGGCTGATCAAATATCGAGGTAAAAAATTTATTTTATAACTTGATGAAATTGAAAATAAACGCATTTGGGAGATGTATGTTCACTGAATACGAATTTGTTGTTTTAATTTTCCGAATTTGGAAACGTGGAAGCAATACGATGTATTGTAAGTCATTGAAAAAAATCTTCGCCCTATGGAACAATATAGTATTTAAATGACAAACATAAATGTATATATCATTTATATATTTGTGAAATTGTTAATTGGCCGCCACGATCATGTCATTTAACACCTCTGGCCTTTTTTTTTTTTTTTGATATTTAAAATAAAAAGTGTACTTCAATAAGCCAAGAACAATTCAAGAGCTTAAGGATGGAGATAATTCGGCACATTAACTACATTGAACCTTAATTATGTCCCAGAATCATTGAAAATATAGACCATGGAATAGAGGTATGGCGAGCATTTGGTCGATATTTTGTTTCACACGTAACTGTCATGGATCCTTCTATAATTAAAAATATTAAAATAATTTCCCGAAAAGTTTTTGTTTTATTTACAATTAACATCGTGCGTTTTGGTTGGACCACCCTTTATTTTTTTAAACGTCGAAAATTTATATAATTCTGCAAGCCTTATGAGCTAGTAAAATTTTGTTCATCTCATACCAATTAAAAATTTACTAACAAACATACTTTTCTATCCTTTCACACAGGTCCTTTGATAGTATATTTTTAGAAATTGTTAAAAAAAAAATATATATAATTTGAATATTCAAAAAATTTAAAAATTCAATTTCTCTGCTTTGAAAATTGTAATATTGAGTAATTCCATTTTAAATTTAAAAAATTTTGACCCTTGGTTACCGATTTAGATAAAATTTGGTGTATATGTAAAGGAGGATACAGAGGCATGTAAAATCAATTTTTCTCAATTTTATTTTGAGAACTCTGGCAACTCTATAGCTTTGAAAGTGATTAACATATTTATTTAAATGGCCATAGCTTTTTTTATATTAAAGATATGAAAATGATTTTTTTGCAGTGGATTCGTCAAAGCTTGTATGTTAAGATGCCATATAAAAATTTGAAAATATTATTATTAACATATTTTTTTTTAAGAATTTTCTTTAGTGACGTGTATCTAAAAAAATCCATCGTTATTTTTTTTTTAATATTTTTTTTTTTTTTTGGAAGAAAAAATTTTTAAATTTAAAAAAAATTTATATAATTAATTTAATTTTATATAATTAATAATAATTTAAACAATTATATAATTCTTACTAAAAGCAATTTGAAAAACTATATAAATGTGAATGAATTTTCAGTAAAACTAAAGCGAAAGCTTGAAGAAAAACCATTTGCATATATGATATTTGTATATTAAAATTATATTTTAATATTGTATATTTTAAATATGAAAACGTTACATATTTATTATTAGCAAAAAGTAAAATATTTTACATAAAATTTTGAACCCTGATATATACCCTTCATTTTATGTGAAGGGTATAAAAAGTTCAAATTTAAACATTTTCCTTTATTTACTTAATTTAAATATTATATTGAAGTTGAAAAATCTATTATTATTTTTGTGTTCTTTTTTTTATATCAGCTACCAGATTTCAACGGAGGTGATTGGGCTGAGAAGTCAAGAAATTAATTTTGTCTCGAAGAAATAAAATGACGGGTTTTTTTTGTGAATAAAAATTTTTTTCGTTTACGCAATTATATTAAATAAAATATTTTTTTTATTTCTTTTATTTTTATATATATATCTAAAAAAGTATCTGAGTGCCGCTGAATAAGTGTCTGAAAAAACAATTGTGTGTTTGTATTAGGGTTGTCATTCGAACAGAAATTATTCGATTATTCGAGTAACAAATTTTTTATACTTTTCGAGTGAATGAAATTTTTAAATTTAGATAAATTCTTAACGACTAATAAAATAATCAAATAATTTTTTAAAACCAGTTTTTGTTAAATTATTATATTATACACAAATATCTTTTTGAAATATATAGTTTCAAAAGTTTTGTTTAGTTGGAAACTCCTGTCGAAAATGATTGAAATTAGATTGAATTGCTTAAAATTAGAATGAACGGGAGACGTATAAGTTATTTTAAAATTCTGGAAATTTTCCAGAGCATATTATATTTTTTTTTTAATATTCAGGAAAAAGTGATTTTTTTCATTTATTATTTGTTTCAAAAGTTACTTTATTGATTCAAGTGATATGGAAATATCAGAAGATTCTGAAATGTATGACGATGGTTTGTTAATTAAACTCAAGCAATAAATAATATTAAAAATTTAAATATATATATATATATATATATATATATATATATATATATATATATATATATATATATATATATATATATATATGTTATGTATATTGATGATCATTGACTTTATTTAGTAAATTTTAAAAAGAACCGCAAAAATATATTTGCTTTTAATGCTATTCTTCCTGTATTGCCACCATCAATAGTAAGTGGTCTGCTTTTATTAAAAAGCCAAAAAGTTTATTTATATTATTTAATTTCATTATATAATTTGTCTATATATATATATATATATATATATATATATATATATTTTTTTTTTTTTTTTTTTTCAATTTTATGAATTATTATTTTTAGGTTTGTTTTATGTTAATAAAATCCAAAATTGATTTAGGTTTAGCATTTTTTTATATTCTATATTTTTCTCTTTATTCGTTTGATTAATCGAATAAAATTCCAAATTTATTCCAATAGTTAAGAAAAGATTATAAAATTTTTATTCCATCAACTTCAGAGCAGTTCTCAGAGAGAAGTCAAAATTAAATGTAGACGAAGACGGCTTTTTACATACATTTTGTTTATTCAATAACACAACTACATGTATAAAAAATTATTTTCTCCCTCTCTTAAACTCCATATATAAAAAATATAAAGCAAAGCTTTCTTTCTCTTTCCATTTTAATCAGTGTTGCCATGGTAAATCAATTTTTGTAACCAAATTTTATTAAAAAAAAAGTAAATAAATTAGAAATAACCAAAATTAAAATTTTGAATTTATTAATGCAAAAGTTTATATAAGTTTTATATATTCAGGCTTAAAATATTTTTTAATAATGGTTATAAAGTAAAATCCTCAGTATAGAAAAATATTTAAAAATTAATACAAATAATAATCTACAAATTTTAAATATTTATACTTCAATAATACAGATTTAGTTATTCATATTACAAAACGTTAAAAAATCTCTTCTTATGTTAAGTGTGTTGATAGCAAGCCAAGTTATAATAAGTTGAAAATTTCAACACTTTTCAATAATTTATGTACAATATAATTATATTTTGCTGGCAAAATAATTTACAAGTTATCATGATATGGACAATACTGTAGATATATAAGAAATAATAAATTATTTTGAGACGAAAACCTTCCACACCGAATATAATTCCGAAAAGCTTTCAGGAAATGTTTGTTAGATATTTTTAATTTTTAAAAATATGGAAATACAATGTTGGTGTCTAAAACTTGCAATGATTTTAATATAATGTGTTATAGTTGGTTAATATTAACTTTAAAATTTAAATATGAAAACAGATTTACCACATACTATACTATTGTTCTATTTTTGAGTTATTAAAAAAAAGCGTTTCGAATTTGCATTTAAATAGTGGAATATAATGAAATTATGTGATCATCTCACAAAAACATTCTTAAAATATAAGATTTTACGAATTAAATATTTTAATTTCATTAAAATAAAAATGTTTAATATTTGCAACAAAAAAAAAATCATACTTTTGCATTAAAGACAATTTTTATAAGAAATACTTTTAGATTAAAAATATGTGTAATTTCAAAACTTCAACGAGTTTGGTGCGGAAACTTTTTTAACGATCGCGAAAATGTAATATCTCATTTTTTAATATTTTTCCATAGACTACATGCCATGAAAATTTTGATATTAGCAAAATTGGCAAAAACTGATACCCTAACGTACAACTGTTACAAACAAAAATTATTTTTTTAAGGGACTTTATCAATTATGTAGGTACATTTGTACATCTATATCTACCGATTTTAGCACAATTTGGCAATGTTATTTCAGACTTAAATATGTTTGAATGTAGAAATTTGTCTCATCTAAAAAAAAAAAAAAAAAAAAAATATAACTTCAATAGAAATCTTTAATGTACCAAACTGCACTCATGTTAAAAAATTTTGCATTCCGAAATTATCCAAATTGTCTCTATTTGGCGGAACAAAATCGAAGTTTGTGGAGTGTAATGTAATAGAGTACGTACTTTCTATGCCGCAACACGCTTCATTAGCATTCTTGATATCTTTAAAATTGTGGTTTCTTCATCGTTATCAGTTAAATTTGGAAAAAGAAGTCATGAAATTTATGATGTTTTTTTGGCAAATTCTTTTATACGAGATTTATAGAGTAATCTAAAAAGTACCTTAAAACTTATTTATAAAAATAAAATTTTGGTTCAACAAAAAAAAAAAAAATAATAAAATAGAGGAAAGTCCATGCTCACATTGGAAAATAAAATAACCAATTTTGGTTGAAAATAATCAAAACGGTAACACTGATCTTAATGTAAACATATGCGATTTATTTTGGAACAACCACAACACCGACAGATAGAGAGAGAATAAAAAATGAGAGCTTTTGAAAAACCGTTGTGAAAATAATTCATTTTAAATTTGGGGTGATTCGCTATTCTGTTTTTTATTTATCAAATCTTCATATAAAAAAAATTCGCTTGTGTTTCAGCACTCAATATCGAATAATTGACAACACTATTATGTATTACTGTTAGTGCGTTTGTATAGAATCTAGTATTTCCAGTGCACAGAGTAGCAAAATAAAAAAAAATATATATATATAAATAAGGCACTGACATAGATACGCTAGGGAAACACTTCGCTAAAGTAACAACAACATCATTGTTATTAGCAGCAGCACGAGCTATATCAGAACTATGTGTACTACTTTTTTTTTGGTTTTTTTTTTGTATTTAGTTCTATGTGGGGGAACCCTGACCCCAATTCATTTTTATTTGTGTTTTTGTTGTTGCTGTCGTCGACGACTTTTTTGTTATTTTCAATTTCATTTTCGATAAACGTCAACGACATTTTAACGTCAGCAATTTGTTTATTAATATACAAAGATAGTTTTCACCTATTTTAGTATTTATTTGTTATTTCTAGTGTCTTTATCTATAAATTCTTAAAATGTGATGTGCATACATTCATACATACATACATACATATGTATGTATGTATATTATAGAATTTTTTAAAACAAATTATATTGGACTTTTTTATATTCACTTTCTATTGACTTAATAATGGAATGCAGGCGATACGAGAATTATATAAGATTTAGAGATAAGAAATTCTAATGCAGGTTATCGACATTTTGAATTTATTTTTCTAAAATATTTTGTTGTTTATTTATTATTAAAATTATTACTTTTTATAAATAAATAAATACCTGAAATACCTGAAAACATTCGGAAAGTTTAAATTAAACATAAGAAAGTTTAAGAAAACGTTAGAATTTATTTATTTCCGCTGAACTCAATTCTCAGCCAATAATGGAATAAAAACTTATGAAAAGAATTATCACATCATGCTCAGGCTTTCGTTTCCAAGATATAGTAAATTATATGTACTTAATACTTTGCGCTCTGGGGGAATATATAGAACATTTCTAAATATCTTAATCTGACTTAAGTTCTTAGATATTATGATTAAGAAGATAAAGTAAAAAATGTTCCAAAGAAACTTGGACACTTTAGCTACTAGCATTGATCGATCATTTAATCTCCAAATAGTACAACAGTCATTCGAATTGCAAAAAAATTTAGGTTTTTTTAGGTTCTCAACATTATAAAGAACATTTGAAATCATTTTAAATAAGGAATCATTGGCTGACAATTTAAGATCTTCTAGTTGATATAAGAAATCTTTAAAACTAGAAATCTTAAAGAAATATATTTTTTTTAATTTTAAATAAAACGCTTAAAATAGAATTGGTTGTCAGAATTTTTATTATGATCCGAAAGAACATTTACTTTTTAAAGATAATTTCATTCATATGTTGACCGCGTTTATGCTATAGGTAAAATTTTCAATCACACTTTACAGCATTGTTATAGTGTGAATCATCGATTTTCTGAATCAGTACCGTTCGTAAATTTGAGCCTCAGGATGATACGCAACCGAATAGACCACAGCCAGCCCGGAAGGAGGAGAATATTGCGGTTGTAGTGAAGTGGGTGATCAATCGATTCGACGTCATGCTCAGCATCTGGGCGTCTTCTATGGAACAACTTGGCGAATTATTACGTCAGGATCTTAATTTAAAGGCGTACAAAATTCAACTCGTTTAGCAAGACGGCAATGCGACACATTTATTCGTGCTCCGAATTTGTCTACTATCTTATTTCTTCTAGTTGATATAAGAAATCAAATACTATTCAAGACGTGTAAGCCAACATTTCTCGCAAAATTACCGAAATACTGTTAGCAATGGTGAAAAGTCTCATTGAAAATCATTGGGTAACCTGAAAATACTTGACATCAGATAAACTAACAAGTTTGAGCATGAGTGTTTGGTATCGTTGAAAAGAGGAAGTCTTTTAGATGTCAAATTAAGAAAAAAAAAGTTTGCGCTCAATGAAAATTTTTGTTGTAAATTTGAAAAACAAAATAATTTAATTTGTATGAATAATAATTCTTATGACTTACTACACCATAAGAGGAGTGGGTAATATCCTTTTATGCTGATGTTTATAATGCATAAATAAATTGGTCCCAAACTCACCTTAAATTATACCGCTCAACTTAAAACCACTTGCGTTCCTCCGTCTGGCTGGCTATGTATTCATTAGAGAGGTCCAAAATTCTTTTTTGGGAGCTACATTTAAACGTATTATCATCATTTAGAACATATTGACCAAATTTCAATATCATACGATTATTGGAACAGAATGCTACAAGTCATTTATGTTGAATGTCCTAGAACAAAACTTAAAAAAAATTACCAGTAATTTTAATTATATATACATCAAATGATACCTAAAGAAAAATAAATATACCCATATTTTGTATTTTTTTTTTTTTTTAATTAATGGGAAGAATAAAAACGTAATTTTAGTAAAAGGATTCATATAAAAATTTACGCAGAAATAAAAATAAAACTACTAACAAATTTTTAATAAAATGCTATTTTTTCGGTTCCAATAACTTTTCTATAATAATAATTTTTTATTAGCTTTCGTTCGTTATATCATTAATTTAGGTGAGAACAAATTTCTGACAATTTACTCAGCCATCATCATCTTAAATGGCCGCGTAGCAAGCATCCTGTTCCAATCATCGTTGGAAAATTTTGCAGGGATATTCTAAAAGATTTCCCTTTCATAATATGAGGTACGTTTAAATGTGTGATACACTTTGGATTTCTTCATACAATGTTGGACTACCCTAGTATTCATGTAAACCTTGTACAGTTTGAAATTTTTAAAATATCGTGATAAAATTTGCAACGGAGATTTACTTTGGTATAAAAACGAAGTTGATTGAAATTTGTTAGGATCGGTATATTATTTCCCCTAACTCCCATACGAATGTCATTCCGAAATGTGTTTTTATGCTAATAAATGCCTCAAATTAATCATGATTTAAATAAAATTCAAAAAATATTGTAGTTTTTAAGCGAACACAATATGAAAATGTTCTTCTATTCGACTCAGAATCACTTTCTAAATCGTCTTAACTTTGTCCGTTTTTCCGGCTGGCTGCCCATCTAAACCTTGTGGACAAAGTGCATTTCATATTTTTAAAGTTATCTTGATGAAATTTGCCGTAAGGATCGGTCCATTATTTCACCCGATGCCCATGCAAATATCTTCCTGCAATGAAATTCTATTCCACTCATAAATATCTCAATTATATTAATATTTTAATAAAATATGGAAAAATATATTTTATATATTCATAAATCATTATGCCAAATTTTACGAAGATCGGTTTATAAATAACCTTAACTAACATATAAAGCTTACTTCCGAAAATCACTTTAAAGTGCAAAAATCTCACATAAATGTTAGTTTTAAGATAATAATTGAGACAAATAAGTAAAGTATGTAAATGACCACATGTGCGATATAAGACCCTCCCCAAGAATCCCAAAAGTCGTCTTGAATATATATATATATATATATATGTACATAATCCTATATGTATTATATGGTCTTGCTCGGTTAAAAATTCATCCATTTTTATTAAGATACTAAAATAGTTGTTTATTATTGTGAATTTTTTACGTACAAGAAAAAAATATTTATTACTTTAATTGAGATTTGAATCCGTTGCAAAAAAAAAGTCAAAAAATTTGGGCGCAGTTGAGATTTGAACCCAGGCAACTTTAACGTTTAAACATTTTTTATTCGTATGCTTAATTACAAAAAATACTTTCAACAAATCTTCTAAACACCTAACATATAGAATATGCTGACACAGGCATTTGTTGATACTTTTTATACGACTATCAACATACCTATATATTGAATCAAGATACCGTCTAAACTAAGCTTAAGGTACTGACAAATTAAAATTTTGTCATTAAAAAATTCAAATTTTAAATTTCTTGCTTGCATTTTAAATTAATTCTGAAAGTATTTTGGGAATGGACATTTAATAATGAATACGTTTCGCAAAAATTATACTAGCCTTATGAGCTAATAACGTTGTGTGCACCTCATAGCTAAAATTTGCCCAAAATTTGCTAAGAAGAATAATTTCTCTATCGTTTTACGCAGACCTTAGGATACTACTTTTTCTTAGTTTATAGGGACGTAAAAACGTGTTCCTAATCGAAACATAGAATACACTAGAAGGTTGTGTAAGAGTAACGTTTAACTACACTGGTGCATATTCCTATAAACGCATTTAAAATTTTTGTTTTTCTTTGAGGAATATTCGTTTCTCTTAACCAAAAACAATGTTGTGTTGTTACAATAACATATATATATATATACGATATAACGGTAAATTTTTATATAAGAAATATTTGTTTCTTGCTTTTGTTGTTTTCTTTAATTTGGCAATCAGAACCTATTGGGTGATCATTTCAGTGGAATAGTCCTATAAACGCAGTCTAAAAAGATATAGCAAATATATATTAAACAATTTAGCAGTTTTAGTTGTTTGTTTCACTTAAGGTAAGTTTCTGATGGCAACTGGAAATATTTTTGTTTTAATGTTGAACTTTTCTTACAGATCAAGAAAAAATTCAAATTCAATTTGTTCGTGATCAAGGTTGTTTTATCAGAGAAATTGTACGAAAAATTAACCGTTCGAAAGGAGAAAGGGCAGAAATACGGAGTGTGGAAACCAACAAAAGATAATCAAAAACATGTTGCACACATTTTGCGAACAGATGGTGACATAACCACATCTACTTATAAATCTTTGGACCGACTTCGTTTCACAAATTAATGAAAGTAAAACACACCATTTTTGAAAAAAGCACTAACAGAAAAAATTCTACTTTTGGTTTGTTAGCGTTAAATCTAACGCTATATTGGCAACACTGCATTTAATATCTAACCCAGTAGTTGCACACTAAAAAAATAAGCAAAACTTTCTAACAAAGTATATTTCAAATACAATAAACAATATTTATAATCAACAACAAAAACAAAAAATTAAAAATAAAAACACTTTATAATTCAAGGTTACCAAAAAGAAAAATATCACGAAATTTTGTATTTACACACATGCCGACGAATACTCACTCGTGTACTATATATGTATGTATGTACTTACATATACATAAATGTATTTGCAAAAATGTATAAGGCGGCAATGATAAATTAATATAATGAATGCATGTGTAAAAGTATCTGATGAATAATTCCCTAAATAACTAACACCCCACCCCCCCCCCCCCAATACCAAAAATGTATGAATGTATCTATGAATGTATCTATAGTATATTGAAAAGTGTATTGAAATTTTGAAAACTATTTATCTTTATTTTGCTAAACATTCTAATATATGTGAATGAATAGTGTGAATGAATAATGGAGTGGTCTACATTAACAAAATAAGTTAATAATTGAATAGAGTCATTGAATAGCAGATGTATTAAATAATTTTGGCGTTATTAAATAGTAAATAATATTAAATTTTTAATTATCTAAAAATAATTATTGTGTGTGAATGAAACTACTGCTGCTGCTGCTGATGTTACACTTTTATAGTTTTTCAAATCATACGAGGGTGGAGTAGTAATTAAAAAGAATCGATAAAAATAATTATCACAGAATCAAGTTTTCAAAACTGTCAAAATAATAAAAGTATAAGAACAAGTAAAGGGTGCTTTCGAATAAAACATAAATGTTCTTAATAACCAAGGACCGGAAGTTCAGGCAAATGCATGTTTTTGCGTTTACTACTAGAACAGAGTAAACTAAATATCTTTTCGAATTATTGAATTTGCTTTTTGTATATTTTGTTGAAAATTCATGTTTTTGCATATTTTGCCATAAATGCATGTTTTTGTATCATATATAGTGCAGTATTTCAATTTAAAATTATTTTTTGTATAGAAAAAAAAATAGTTATGTGGAATTTTGATAAAACGACTTAATTCAACATTTACAGGAGATCTATTAGAATACCAGTGATCCATAAGATAAGTGAATATTTGTCACCCACTTTAATGTTATAAAAAAAATTTTCATGTACTTATACCCAACAGGAATAAGTGATTGCTTAAGTTTTGATGGTATGATATTGCAAATCCAGTTTGCAAAAAGACTGACGACGGCGATGTATTTGGACCCAACTTTCAAAGTTCTTTAACCATGGACATACATCTATCGATTTTTCTGGTAGAGATTTACGCCATTTTCGTTTGTGATAGAGAGCGTTTGAGGAGAAAGTCGAAGGGTTTGCATATAATCGTAATATCAGACAGTCAGGCTACCTTATAGGCATTATCCTTTTATGACTTGAAGTCAAGGCTTGTATTGGACTGCGTTACATTTCTTAGTGCACATAACTAGGTAATATTATGTTGGAATCTTGGCCATGAAAGCCACTTTGGGAACAATACAGGTACTGCTTAGCAAACAGAGAAGCACAACCCATTTCTACCCATTTCTGGCATATCATAGAGAAAATATTATCTTTTGAGTTTGGGGAGAATTTGCTTAACTTAAGGAGAATATCCCTGGACTGAGATAGGCTAAGATAAGAGCGAACTTACAGTACCAGACTTTGTGGTCTTAGATCAGCGATTTGCATTCTGTACTTGTGTGTGTTTTGTATAACACCCTCGCTCTTATATTGTACACTGAAAAAATCTTAAAAATTATAATTTAATATAATGCTTCAAAAAAGATCTATTGCTCTTAAAAAATGATTTTCTGAAAACTATAAAAGAATATTAAAAAAATTTTCTTAAAAAAAGTATTAAAATTATATCAGATTTATTAAATAATCGTTTTCCCATATCTCATTGCACATTTGTTTCAGTGTTTTTGAAAAATAATGCGACAGCATAACCTTATAGTTTACAGTGTTACCGTTTTGTTTATTTTTAACCAAAATTGGGTATTTTATTTTCCAATGTGGAGATATTGACTTTTTTCTATTTTAGTTATTTTTTTTTTTTTTTTTTTTTTAATCAAAATTTTATTTTTATTAGTTTTAGAAATGCTACTTACTCTGTTAATCTTGCCAATAATAAAAAGAGATTTTACTAAAAATTCAACTTACATTTAAAAACTAAAGGATACTTTAACTTCTCATTCCAATTTTAACTGACAATGAAGAAAACAATTTAAATCAATAGAAATTATAAAGGTTTTCTAATATTTAACGAAAAAGTGAAATGGATTGGGAAATTTTTGTGAGAATGTTCTGATGAAGTAACAAACAACCAAAAACCTTGTAAATACAAAATAAATTACTATTTCGGGGGGCCGCAAGAGAGACCAAAAATGTGTATGGAATTATTGTACATGATACTTTTTTTTTTTTTTATTTTTTGTCATATATAAAGTATGCCAAAGTTGGATTCTACAGGTGACTGTCGTTGTTAGTTAGATAAGCACATAAAAAAGTTATGAGATCCTTCTGTAAGATAACTTTGAAAAAAATAATAATTATAACAATAATAATAATAATAATAATAATAATAATAATAATAATAATTGATGGTCTGCAGTATAATGAAACGATTAATGTTTCTAATTTAAGCCAACTTTTATTTTATTGCAAGAAATCTCACTACATAATCCACCAACATGTACTTGATGTTAAAACCTTACCTGATATATTTAATAGTGCTCTTCCAACTACTGTAATTTTATAAAAACCCAGCAAAAAATTTGCTTTCCTGGTAAGCTAACAGGTATAATTGGAAACAAAAATAAACTACTTATTTTTTGTCTGAATAACTAGTTATTTTTGTTCGACTTGTTAACAAATTCATGTAGTTATTTTTTGATTCTAGGGGTACTCAAAAATATGTACCTAAACGAAAACAAAAATAAAAAAAAAAACAAAAAAATTTTGCCGTCAGTGAGAATCGAACTTGGACACACACTAAAACCATTCGTTTTTACTGACTAACGTCTTACTCAGTACACCATCTCGCACATAGTATCCTAAGCGACAAACACTCTATTTAGTTTAAAATATCTTTTTAGACATTTTGTTATAACAAACTAACAGCTTCAGAATGGGGTTGAACCAACAACCTTCTGGTTGTTAATCCGGAGCTTTAGCCAACTCATCCACGTGATTGCAGTATTACTGTGCTACTATACTATTGAGTACTTATTAATGTAATACAGAGTAGGCAAATAATAATGACGCCTCATTACCAAGAAACTACTTTAATAAGTAGTTGTTATTACCGAAAACCAAAAAGTTTTTGCTGGGAACTAGTACCTTAAGAAATATAATTCTTAAAGCCCTATATGTCGACTTAAATGCAGAACATAAGAAATTATGTGCGCCAAAATTTATTTATGGAAAAGACGTTTATAATCTCTTCTACCAAAATATTCCTCATTTCCACTTCTGAATAATATCTTGGAATCATCTGATATTCAAAAAGAACATGTGAAAAGTATAATAATATTCATACTTGGAGTCACTTCACAATGAATTTTCCCGATATTATCTGGAGCTTAAAACCGATTCTTGTCAAACCAGTTTACTTCGTAATCCATTCAATATTACTATTGATGACATATCCGATAATTTTTTAAGAAAAAATAATAATTCCGTTTTAATAATTTCTGTTAAAAAAAAAAAAAAATATTATCTTCATTGCAAGTTAATTGTCCTACATGCAGTCGATAATTTTAAATTGAAACGAAACTCCTAAAAGATAACAAGTCTATAAAACCGGTGATATCTTGCAAACAAATCATTAATTTTCTATTTTTATTTCTATTTGTCAAAAATCCTTATATTAATATTTTACAGCTAAAAAAATATTCAGTACTGTATTAATGCCTTAATGAAGAATAATATCCATTGCTTACTTTTCCTTCCAATAAATATATCATACATACATACATATATTAAATTTTATTTTCCATTATTTCTTCATCATAAATATCGTGAGCAGCATTTCCCTAGTGTTTACTTAAAATAATGAACCTGAACTAAAGTTTTAACTTAAATTGCACAGTGGGGTTGAATCGATTTTCTTTTTTTTTTTCTTTTGGAAATAAATCTGTGACTTCTAATTTCACATAGGCGTAACAGAGGAGCATACAATTTTAAGTTTGTCAAATCTTGGTGCAGTTTTTTCAATATATAGCAAACTATTTTTATACGATTTTCTAAAATTTTTACTTAATTAGTTAAAGAATAAAATAATCTATCGAATAAAAAAAAAAAAAAAAAAAAAAAAAAAAAAAATTGAAGAGTTTTCCAACGCATTCTTCCTAACCCGCAACAAACCTGATTTGGAAAAATATGTGTGACATATTAAACTTTAAAGTAGCGTAGCTTTGGTTCTGTAAAAGATATTGGTTTTAATATTTTTGTATACCATTAAAAATTACATCAGCTAGACAAGAGAGTTTATTTGAAAAAAATAGAGTTCTAACTTTTTCTCATTTTTGGAATTAAAGTAAATTATTTGTCAAAAAGTGGTAAAAAATTTTATCTCTAATAAAATCTTAGTTAGTTGAGATATCCTAACAAAATTTTCGGTGATTATTGTATTTGTCAATTAAAATGGTAGAGTTTAAAAAAAAATTCAGATTTTTATAAAAGAAATCCCACAATTCCCAAGAAAGCAGCGAAAATCCCAAAAATGGTATTTTTTTTGTATTTTGCCCATAAAATCCAAATTTGCTGCAGGTTTTGCAAAAACCGTTGGCAAACTCTTTGGAACACATTAGAGTTTTCAAAACTGCATTCAGTTTTCAGAAATAGCCTTTGGGATTTTAGAACAATAGGCTAAATTAAAAATTTTGATATAAAATAGGTCAAACTGCGGAGGCTTTGTACTTAATCCTATTAGATATTTGGGTTTGTTTTTTATTTTGAAATCATCTCTGTGAAAATACGTTTCAGAAAAGTAGAAAATTATTATATGTTCTTAAAGAAGATTTTATTTTAGAGAAAAAGGAGTATCGGTAAAAAAAAAAATATTCTTTAAAAGTTTTCGAAAATCGTTTAAAATTGTTGGGCTATATATTGAAAAAACTGGACCAAAATAAGAGGTAAATAGCACATGCAAGCATTTTTTCATCGGCCTTATCGGAGCTTTAAGAAGAAAATATTTTAAATTGGATAAGAAACAAAATTTCGACAAGCAGTTAAAAATTTTCTATAGCAGAGGTAAAATTGTACACTCCTCTGCTACGCTTATGTGAAATTTTCAAGGTTGGATACCGAAACGAATAACGGTATTGGTAACGGTATCGGTATTAAATTTATTTTTATTTCAGTAACGGTATCGATAACGGTATTTTAAATTATATCGGTATAGTAATACCGGTACCGAAAATAAAATACCGTTATTATTAAAGACATAGCAAAAACATTAAAAAGTTACATCTTTTATTTATGTTTAATTAAAATTCTTTAAATAAAACTGTAAATTGCATATTTTTATATTTTATATCAACTTAAAACGTGAAAATTCTTTGCAGTTTGGCTTTTGTTGTGATTCAAAGTTCACTTTTTTTTAAATACATGAAATTTAACGCCATATAACTTCGGACCTAGTTTCAATTCAAATAAACTCAATAAAACTTTATAATTTTTTCCTAATAGTTTAAAGGGGCGTAGCTATCTGCTAACATATTGCTAGGTCGTACATTCCGGAAAAAACCTCCTTCACATATCATCCACTCGATTAATACTTTCCCATAAAAAGCTAAAGTTGCCGAATTCAGTTCCCCGAGTTTTATGATCTCCACCGATATCAATACTCCACTGGTAATTCAATGTAACAGTAAGGTTAAAATCGATTGCATGTAACCATCTATTGCATGTAACAAGCCTCGAAAAACTGTAACGCGATACAGTTAGGCGGCAGCTACATATTTAGCCAATGCGAGAATAAGAATCAAACAACAAAAACACGCTGGCTGTATTTAAGACATAATAACAACGACACAAGAGTTGTTCCCCAAAACAGAGCTACTTTACGACTCATATGATCAACGTATCAGATTTGCGCTATAAAAAATGTATAGACAATATTATTTTAAAAAATAAATTAAAATTTATAAAGGAGGAATAAGCTGCCCATTCTTATTCTTTCTTTACAAATTTTCATAGAGAATTTTTTGTTAACATTTTTGAGACTCCGGGGTAGCGTTACAGAAAATTAACGTCCACATTTAAAGTATATATATAAATGCAGCTTGGAACTTATTAAAGATGGTCCTGGCTATAACTTTCTGAACAAAACGTTTAATTCTCTCAAAAAATATGAAGAAAAGAACCAAATATAAATGATGTAGGAAAAGAAGCCAGAATAACGAAATAGTTTTTAAGCCTAATATAAGTAGTTAAAATTTATGCATAAAAGTTGTTAAAAAAAAGATCAAAATTAAAGTTCGTTGTCTACCTCACTCTCTATACACTCGCTGTGTCCGACTAACTTTTGGGAAAGTTTGGACAAATGAGAATATTCACAAATTCACTCTCTCAAATCTTAAAAAGTTCTCAAAAACTGAGGAACGCAAAAAAAAGATATTTCTGAGCGCGTTTGTGTAACTTCGGCAAGTTCGTCGAACGCACCTACTATATCTAGCAATTATTTGAGATACTTTTTTCTCTACCACTTTGTTGACTTGTGTTAAGAATTTTTAAAAACCTATTTACAAAAAAACCTTAACATCTTTTGGGCGAAATATACTAAGTGCTTTATTTTAGATAAATTTTTATTTATTTATTTTTTTTTTTAAATATTCTTCCTGTAAATCTATTGGAACAAAGATATAAACAATAATAGAACTTTAAAAATAAAATTAATATTAAAAATAATTTCAACTTTCTTAAAGCAAGTAAATTATATGAGAAATAATTTTTACAAAACATCACAGCAAAAACTTTTTGGTTTTCGGTAATAACAACTACTTATTAAAGTAGTTTCTTGGTAATGAGGCGTCATTATTATTTGCCTACTCTGTATTACATTAATAAGTACTCAATAGTATAATAGGACAGTAATACTGCAATCACGTGGATGAGTTGGCTAGAGCGACGGATTAACAACCAGAAGGTTGTTGGTTCAACCCCATTCTGAAGCTGTCAGTTTTTTATAACAAAATGTCTAAAAAGATATTTTAAACTAAATAGAGTTTTTGTCGCTTAGGATGCTATGTGCGAGATGGTGTACTGAGTAAGACGTTAGTCAGTAAAAACGAATGGTTAGTGTGTGTCCAAGTTCGAGTCTCACTGACAGCGAAATTTTTTTGTTTTTTTTTATTTTTGTTTTCGTTTAGGTACATATTTTTAAGTACCCCTTGAGTCAAAAAATAACTACATGAATTTGTGGACAAGTCGAACAAAAATAACTAGTTATTCAGGCAAAAAATAAGTAGTTTATTTTTGTTTCCAATTATACCTGCTAGCTTACCAGGAAAGCAAAGTTTTTGCTGGGATATTACAGTCCAAGCTTGATTTTCGCGAAAACTGAATTTTCATGATAACAGAACCCAAAATTTTATTAAATAATTTTATGTAATTTTTAAAATTAGAATTGTTTTTATTGAAAAATTTACATTTTAAAAATTTTAAAGAAATTGGAGATTATGAGTTGCTTTTTTTGGCAAATTATTTTTTAAAATAAAATGTTTATCGTTGTTAATTTTGTTTTCTTCATTACCACTATCGTATAAATCCTCCGATTCCATATCTGATAATTACATTTGCTGCTCATTATTTTCCACATGAAATTCTTCTTGAATCCAGTTGTTTATGTCAGCATTTGTAAAAAGATGTTCCGTATATTTAATATTTAAGAGCATGTTATCCTCTTTACTCCATTCGAATTCCAGCAAGGCGTTCCAGGATTTTCGGATATTGGACACTGATATTTTAAACCAGGACGTAGCTAGAATCTGAACTAAATTTTTAAGATTGAAGTTTTTTAGTCTGAGCTCCAAATTTGCTTGGAGAGAAGCAAGTGGGTCAGCAGTTGTTTTTTATAATTTAATTTGACCAAGTTGTTAACGTTTTGATCTAACGGTTGAATAAGCGCAGTGCAATTTGGTGGTTGATTCATTGCTATAATTTAACCGTCATCACTTTTTAGTTCCTCAACTGAGTGTCAAAAATTCTCGGACCTAAAAAATGTTTACCTATGAACAACATACTTTTACTAATTGTTGAAAATTAACTTATGTGGGAAACAAATTCATGATGGAACCAGTCCTTGAATACAAATGATGTCATCCAGGCGTTATTACTGGAGTTGTATATTACAAGATTATTGAAAAAGCATTTAAAGGCGCGTGGGTTTTTCGATTTTCCAACAACCAACAATTTCAGTTTGTCTGCGCCATTCGCATTTGAACAGGGTAAAAAAGTTATTCGCTCTGTATATATTTTTCTTCCGGGAGCCGTTTTCTCATTACATATGACAAGAGTGTGATTTGGAAGCATCCTATAATATAAACCGGATTCGTCGGCATTGTAGATTTGCTGAAGAGTCAACCCATGCTCCTGATCAAAAGACGATGATTTCCCTTTTTTGGGCTATAGACATTGTAATCAAATTTAAAAAACAGATAAAAGTCGCGAAAATAGATCCCGTTTTTCGTAAACTGTCGTGACTATAGAACCTGCAATTTTAACCGGGCCGTCGCGATAATGGGTAGTCGCGAATACCGTGCTTGCACTGTATATAGAAAATAGTATATTTTAAAATATCGGTATATACCGGTATTGAGGGAAACGGTATTTGAATACCGGTATTTTTTGGAAAATAATAATTTCGGTAACGGTATTGGTTACGGTAATTCATTTTAAACAGTATTTATACGTTGTCGGTATTTATATCGATATCGGTTTCCAACCTTGGAATCATCTGATTAGAAGTTATAGATTTATTTCCAAAAAAAAAAAAAAATCGTTTCTGCCCTACTGTGTATTGCACTAAGAGCAATTTTAATAAACGTGTCTAAATGGAAATTTAAAAAAAGAAAATACGAAAGTGACTGACTAACTGACTGACGGACTGACAGACTGACTGATGAGTTGGTGTTCCTCTGAGTATTATTTGGTATATATGTTTGTATTTATATTATTAAGAATTCAGTTAGTTAGTTTAAATATTTATACTAACAAAGCAAAAACATGTGTTAGAATTATTCTGCATTGTTCTCCCCTCTATACCCCCAAAATTAATTCCCAATTTCATTTTCTGTTTGGTCGCTGACATATTTAGTCTGTCATGCCGCAATATATAAGCGGTAGACTTAATATATTTTTTATTATTTCATTTAAACTTGAATACTAAATAAATATTGCATTGAGCATTTTATGTACATATATTTTATAATGAATCAAATTATATGAATAAATAAAATATTTTTTATTGTTGTTGTTATTATAACTATAAAATTATACTCATATGCATGTCTTTGGATACTTCAAACGCCAACCCCAACTCATCTCTCGCGCAACTATTTATGACAGCTCACATGTTAATTTTTTCTTTTTTTTTTTTTTAGTTAAGCTCTTCGTTTTTAGTCCCCAACTTGTCGTATAAAGTTTGTTGTGTTGGTTCGATGATTGTTGGGTTTGTATGCACGACAAGTCCATTGAACTGTTTTAATTTTATTTATTTTAGTTGAATGAAATCAAAAATTCAATTGTTAAATGCAAAAGAAAAAAATGCAAAAATAATAAAAATAAACTTTGAATAATTATAAACACAATTTTGTTTATTTTTTTTTTTTTTTGCTTCTTTTTGATTTGATTAATAATTTGTTTATTAAATATAAAATAAAATAATTATAAATTTAAATAAATTTTCACCGGCGAGACTAAAATTTAAAAAGAACAGCAAGCAGACAATTAGTCTGTTCCATAAAAGCGTGCATGTAATGAATGCATTTGTTTATTTTAATTATTGTAATTAATTTAATTTTAATAACATTATTATAAACAAAATTTATAAATGCTTTTCTGTTTTTTGAAATAGTGGATGGAAGTTTTAAAATAGATTTAATTCACTTGAAAATAATTAAATTGTAATTAAAATAAATAGCAACAAAATTGAGTTAAATTTCAGTTATTTTATTTTACTCTTTATTCTCTCAGAAAGTTCAAATTCCGTTTAATTAATTATGGATTAATGAAATTTTAACTATGTGTGATTATTGAATATTTCATCATGAAAAATTACAGAACCGCACTATGTCCAACAGCTATTTAGCTATAGGGAATGTGCTTCCATGGTTTTGAACTAGCATTTTCCTCAACATTGTGGCCAATTTCTTGCTTAAAATAGATTAAACTTATGATATATAGGACCTGTTATTTTATTCCGTTAAAATTACCTTTACGCAGGCGTGAATCCACGGGGGGTAGTAAATTATTATAACGTTTTGAAGACTTCTAAAGGTACGTAATAATATTTTATAGAATGCATTAAATGATTGTACCCGGATTTGGTTGGAGATTTCTTGTTTGTATGTACCCAGCAAAAACTTTTTGATTTTCAGTAATAACAACTACTTATTAAAGTAGTTTCTTGGTAATGAGGCGTCATTATTATTTGCCTACTCTGTATTACATTAATAAGTACTCAATAGTATAACAGCACAGTAATACTGCAATCACGTGGATGAGTTGGCTAAAGCTCCGGATTAACAACCAGAAGGTTGTTGGTTCAACCCCATTCTGAAGCTGTTAGTTTGTTATAACAAAATGTCTAAAAAGATATTTTAAACTAAATAAAGTTTTTGCCGCTTAGAATGCTATGTGTGAGATGGTGTACTGAGTAAGACATTAGTCAGAAAAAACGAATGGTTAGTGTGTGTCCAAGTTCGAGTCTCACTGACGGCAAAATTTTTTTGTTTTTTTTTTTTTTTTTATATGTACCTAACATATTTTTGAGTATCCCTAGAGTCAAAAAATAACTACATGAATTTGTGGACAAGTCGAACAAAAATAACTAGTTATTCAGGCAAAAAATAAGTAGTTTATTTTTGTTTCCAATTATACCTGCTAGCTTACCAGGAAAGCAAAGTTTTTGCTGGGTATTTAACAATAAAGTACTTAAGGTATGTGCTGTTCAATTTTTACCAGTGACATATTCCATTAGATTTCAACGAAGCTTCAGTTGAAAAATATCATTAACGTTGAATCAACGTGTTTCAGTAAAAATCCCCCTGGCAACGACAAATGAGACAACGAGATTCCAAATTGCTGCTGTATTTTCTGGTCTATTTTGGGATCCTAAACAAAAGGTAGCATAACATCATACCTAGGTCCTTAAAAAAATGCTTTATTTATAAGACGAATGATGGAATTATACCTTTTTCAATTTTAATAAAATTTTTTGTTTTTTAGGTTAATTTATCGATTTATGCGAAAGATGTAATCAAAGACTTTGTGAAAAATGATTCAGAAATAATGAACCAAAATAAATATTTTTTTGATGGGATCTTAAATAAAAGAAAGTATCAAATCGTATATAGGTCCTTAAAAATATACATAAAATGTAAGACAATACAATTTGGTATTTTTTTAAATTTGAATAACGATCTTTTTTAAGGTTAATATTTTGGTAGCAGAAATTAAGTACTAAATCAAATCATTGTTTTGTTTTTTTCCGCGTATTTATAAAACTTATACTACACTCGTGCATATTCCTATAAACGCACATGAATTTTTTTTTTTCAACTGACGAAAAGTGGGGCTAAAAAATAATTAAGGTGCTATAAATTAATTTTTTAAATTATTGATTGACTTCACTTAAAAAATTAATAACAAAAAACTTAAAATGTACATTAATTTTTTTTCATTGTAATTTTAGTAGTTTAATAATGTGTTGATGAACATTTTTTTTTAGATAACTTCAAAAATTCGGTCTGACATTTATTCGACTAATTTTTGAAGAAAATCTCTTGCTTAATTTTTAGTTTTAATTCCGTTATTGTCGTTATGGTTTCATCTGTGCATTTCTTGCGTAAACTTTACGGGCCATGTATCCATTTTTTCATCGATAAATGAGAGAAGAGTATCTTCCAACAATTTATTATAAATTGCACTAAATTTAAAACATTTAAAGTGCAAAAGGTACCAGACTAACTTCTCAGAACTGCCGGGACAAAAGTTTTATGTAGCAGTTGTAGGACGAAACGCTCCAGAAAAGTACCGTAACAAAAAACAATAAAAAATTCTCAAAAAGTTTCTTGTTTGGCAAGCCATATGCAACTGTGGCAAATGAAGTGAATCGTACGTAACATCGGGTACAATAAACTCTCATATTTATATCAGTTAGTATCTACATAACAGAATGCTACCATTTAGCCTGATTTGATATCATGTCATTACAGTAAAAGTACTTTCGAATAGTACATTAAACATAATGTTAATTTTGTTCTGAAAATTTTCAACTCTCCAAAGATATTGGGCCGTTGTCAAGGGAATTAAGGAAGATTAATGTAGAGCCCAAACCAATGACAAATTTTAAATACAAGTGGACAGCTGATATCAAAAAATTTACTCAAAGTTCAATAGAATTAATAATGGAGGATTAATTTAATTTATTCTTTATTGTCACACGGAATACACATAGAGAAAAGATATAGTTGTAGTGACCATAATCTAAGAGCAACATATTATGATTGAAACATATGATCACAGAGAAAAATATAAATGTTTATAAGTAATAAATATTATGATTCCATTTTGTCATATTGTGTCCGATTTTATGGTTTATTTTTTCATATTATGATTATAGTTTTACATATAGTTGAACAATCTTATTACAATCCCATTCTATCAGATTATAATTTGATGTTATTATATTATTATTCTATCTTATTAGTTTATTATACCACATTGTCATATATTGATTCCATTTTATAATATTATTATGTCATTCTTCATATTATTATTCCATTTTATCATATAGTTATTCAATCTAATAATATTATTATTTCTTTTTGTCATATTATTCCATCTTATTATATATTAAAATAAAATGAATTAACAGAAAATTATTTTTACAAATTTTTTGTTGAAAATAATAGCCATAAAAATATATATATTTACATATTATTTTAAAATTAATTATATTCATTTGTACCACCATATGTCTATTATATTTATTCATATATAAACTAAATTCATATATAAACTAAATGAGAATTACAATGAATTTGGAAAACAAACATTAAGATATTTAAAAGCAATAGCAAAGCAGTAATGCATTTTTTCACCAAGTTTGTTAAAAGGGATAAGTATTATATTTATTGTCGTGGGAATGGTTTAACAAAATAATATGGTTTAAGAACTAGGAAAAGTTTGCATATAATTTTTTCAGTCAACCCTATTAAAATTTTTTATTGATTGTAAACATTAAATGACAATATTTAAACAAAAACATTGTGATCATAAACACAAAGTTATTAAAATTCAAGAAAATTGACAAATGAGAACATAATATTGTTGTAGTGATAATGCTGTAACGATATTTTTTCTCTGTATTATAGAAAAAACCCTAAAATATATATATTTTTTTATTCATAATTTTAACCTATTCCAGTCAACTTTTATATCAATATTTTTGTGTTGTATTTTATTCGAAAGCCCACTTTAGACACAAATCTACCCATTTAGGGATTACAGGTTATGAATAAACGAAACTGAGAAATTTTATTGATTGCCTTTTATATTTTAAACCTTTGAATGCTTTGTCACAATCTATTTTTCCAGAATAGTTCTCCATTAATTCTTAAATTTTACTATGTTTATGTAAAAAACATTACAATTAATTTTAATTTCTTCATGATTAATTGCAAAATATTTCCAAAAAAAAAAAAAACAGGTTGTCATCAAAATTCTATTGTCAGCACAACTCAAATATATATGTAATCAACCATCCTTAAAAAAAAAAACTGTTCACTTTGATATTTTGTTCTAGAAAAATGTGTATCTGCAAAATGTCCTTTTTTGTTCAACTATATTTTTTTTCTAATATTTAGTTATTCCCTCCAACCTAACTCCACATGTTCTAAAAGTGGTGAAGACAAAGCCAACGAGAGGAAAGAATGAATAACAAAAACAAGTATTGTTAGTTATTAAAGACTGACTAAAACAGAAAACACCCTACTCTCTATGGTCTCCTCCATCTCATTCCCTTTTGTTTTGTATGTCTTCTATTATTATGATTCTTTGTTTGTCAACAGCATTGAAAAAAAAACAAGTTTTTGTTGTTGGGGATTTTTTTTCTTTTGCCAACTATACCCACATTCAATAGCAACAACATTCAAAAACAACAAACATACATCGTTACACTTTGTAGAGGAGAGTCTAGTGGCCAAAGTCAATGCAATAGCAGAATTAGTGGCTGCATGGAACGAGGTTTTTGTGTACTTGAAGTTTAGTTTGTTTAGTTTAGTAGTTAATGTTCCAGACTCGTTCACTGGATTTGTGTGCTTTCGCATAAATTGTCTGCATGTCTTTTTTTTTTGTCTGCTTTTTTTCTTTTTTGCAGGTCTTTTTTTTATTTTCTTTGCAACTTTTTGTTTGTGTTTTATTTGTTATTTTCTCTTATTTTATTGTGCTTCATTTGTTTGTTCATTCGTTCAGTCAGTCACTCAGTCAGTTGAAGCAGTCAAGTCAAATGAAAATAAAACAAGAAAAAAGAAGCAAAATGAAGAGAAGATTGGAATATCGCAGCCTGCACAAACATGCTGCTATTTGTAGAGCATATGTATGTATGTATGTATGTATGCTAACAAGAAAATAACACTGAGAGATGATGTTGGATGAAAATAATAAAAAAAAAAAATTATTTGAAATTAAAAACAGTTATCAAATCAATCATGGAAACAGTTTCCAAGTTGTTCATAGCCCAGTTCTAAACATAAATATCACTCATTCATTAAAAACTAATATTTTTTATATTTGGACAGCAATATGCTCAAAGGCTTAGGAATCGCCACTAAATCACTTGCGTTCTTTATTATTAGACGAATGGAAATAATGGGAGAAAGGACAACTCGGATTGAAATGACTAAGCGAAAATGAAGTTGGATCGATCTTATTCTGTGAGAAACGAACAACAAATAAGACTGTAATTTATAGGAATTAAAGGCAGCAAAATAAAAGCTTGGCTTTTTACAACTGTAAAGTACAATATATGTAAATACAATTGAGAGGAACTCTTGTGGCTGCTGAACTTCAGGAGATGACATGTACAAAGAAGAGCGATATAAACACTAACCTATTTTAAAATCATTAAGCGAAAATGGAGTTGGATCGAACATATTCTAAAAGAAGAACGAACCAGGATACAACTTAAATGGCAATTGAATTGAATTTTCAAGATAGCAAACGTACGGAGATACAAATGGATTCTTAAATAGACAGTCCGAAATCACTAAATGACTAAATAGATTTTTTTATTGGAAATGAAACTGTATCTTCTAATCAGCTGATTGGATTTATATAAAATTTCACACAGGCGTAGCAGAGGAGTGTACAATTTTAAGTTTGGAAGGGGACCCTCATATACCCTTCAGAAGTGGAACTATTGGGACTTAAATTAGTATACTCTCGATAAGAGTTATGAAAAACATGCATACATGTGCTAATTATTTCTTATGGTTTTCAACTTATTTGCATTTGATGATTTTGAAATTGAAAATTGCAAAAAATTATGATTTGTTTTTTTTTTTTTTTTTTTTTTTTGCCGAAAAAGTGTCTACACTCTTTTTCTCTAAAGTAAAATTTTCTTTAAGAACATATAATAATTTTACATTTTTCTAAAAATTATCTTTACAGAGATGATTTTAGAATTGAAAAAAAGCCCAAACACCCAATAAAACTATATACAGACCCTCCCGAATTTGACCTATTTTATATCTTATTTTTACTTTAGCCTATATGTTATAAAATCCCAAAGACTAGTTCTGCAAACCGAATGCAGTTGCGAAAACTCTAATGTGCTCTAATGGCCGCAAATTTCGTTAGGATATCTTAATAAAACATGATTTTATTAGAAATCAAATATTTATAGTTTCTCCAAAAACCAATTTTTTTAAATTAATATTAATTCCAAAAATCAGAAAAACCGTGGACTAAAAGATTGGCGATAGGAGAACACGTTGGAAACTGAAGAATTTTGATTCTTGGATATACAGAATTTTGAACTTACTTAGGACGCATGGAACTCTCTCACTGGAACACTAATTTTACCAATTAGATTAGATATATTTTGGTATTGAATGCGATAAGCGATTGTCTAAAACGTCATTACTTCGGCTTGAATAAAACTACATTCATCCGGTAGCTAGTCTAAAGAACAATCTAAAAATCCAGATTGCCTGGGTGCTCTTCAATACATGACATCGAGTCTTCAATATATACATATATGTATACAGTGGTGACCAAAACATTTTCAACCGGAAATAGACTTTTAGCAATTCTCGCCATATGCTTCGAATTGCTTTCGTGCTGGAGTTACGGAGCTGAAAAGGTTTCTGTATATTGGAGCTGGCATTTTATCGGTAATACGACCGATTGGAGCAATTCCATTTCTAGAAAGACAACACCAGACCATTATATTTCCACCTTGAATTTGGACTCATCTGATGATAAGATATTTTTCCATTGTTGTGGAGTCTAATTTAAGTGGTCTCGAGCAAAGTTAAAACGCGCCTTTGTGTATTTCTCAGACACATACGGTTTTTTTGCATCTGTGTCTTTTGAGTCCACATTATCCGGCCCTTCTTTTGATGGTTGAAAGGGATCTTAAGGGTTTTCAATTTTAGCTTCCCCGGGAACTGCTTTCGGGTATTTTGTAAAAAAAAAAAATTGATTTTTCGGTCTTCTCAGTTATAATAATAATAATAAAACAACCTTCAGTCTTCAAATGCTGAATTAAAACTCTTAATGTGTAATTTTTAACATGTATTTCTTTATAAAATGCAGAAACCACTGTTGTTTTTTTTTCGGTAGGTTCATGCAGGGTTATTGCCCAAATTTAGCCCTATGGCCTATTTGCAGTAGTAAAGAGAAATTCGTGTTTTTTTTTTAATTCTGAGGGGTTAATCCATTGATCTACGGACTAATAAAGTGTTGGATTTTATAACGCTTTGAATAGTATCAATTCTGTTTTAGTTGGTTTTAAACCTAACCTGCATCCTTGCCACCATTTAGATAATGTGTCAATCGCAAGATTGGCCTGTTACTGCCGCTGATAGTGCCACATCAGCCGCATATGGAATTGCTTTGCAACACGTTTTATCCATGATCATGAAAATAGGATTTATATTAAGGTGTTTCATAGAGGTGGGTGTAAATAGTACAAGTAAATATCTTTTTATAATAGATTTTTTGTTAGTGTATTTATGTAGCCATTATAAATTACATAGATAGCCAGAAACCTATATTATATATTCTCACTCATACCCAGACATTGTAAAAATTCATAGTGTCTGCATATGTACATATATATTAATATCTAATATATTCGATCTAGGGATATATACAAAGATGGTCGTATATACATTTGCTTGTAAACCAAAAAGAAGAACATGTTGTACATATATTTCAATATTACAAACAAATATACACTTTTAAAAATGTATGTATTTGTAACTACAAACACATAGGCAAACACATGCAATTTGTGCAATTTTTTTATAATATTATTTTCACTTTGTGCTTTTATTATTTTTTTTTCTTATTGCTATTGTTGTTGTTGTTGCTATCGTTGATATTTATGCTTTTGTTATTGTTGTTGTATTTTTATTAATAGCCCGTAGTCGTCTACCAATTTTTTGTTGCTGCTGTTGTTATTGTTATACAGACACTATATCCACATATAGTACTGATGTTATTGTTATTGTATTTTTTATTATTCAATATATATATACACACATATATATATATATATATATATATATATATATATATCTTTTCTTTTGCATTTTATTTCGTTGTTGTTTCTTCTGTTCTTTACTCTCCATTTAGCCGGTCAGTATTTCACATTTTTTTTTTTATTGTTGTCGTTGTTATTTTCAATATATTTCAAGTTGGGGTCTTATTGTTTTTCTGTTAGATTCTTTTCTGTTACGGCAACACATTTTGTTCAAATTTCGTTTGAATTGGTTTCTAAAAAAAAAAAAAAAAAAATATTTAATGTTTATAAAATTTTTTGCAATTGAATTGTATTTTTTTTTTTTTTTTTTGGGTTTTTCCTTAATGCATTGTTTTTGTGGAGAATTTGAATAGCTTAGACGTGAAGGATGAAAGGCTGACGGTATTTTTATTAATAGCACAAAGTTTTTCCTAATTCGTTTAACTCTTCTTTTAATCATTCCTTACTTCTTATATATGAGTGAATATTGTAGCTCATGTTTGAATATGCTTAAACAGTTTCGAGATGGTATTTGTCTATTAGATTAAGTTAAATCGAAACATTGAAGCAAATACATATTATTATGAAGTTTTAGGCCTATAAATCACTTTTTTGGAATTGGCCCTGAGACAGACGACCCTGTCTGATTTGGTTTAATAAAATAAAAATTCGAATCAGAATTTGTACTAATTTCAAGTTTTTACAATTTTATCCAAGTGATGAAGATAAGAGGCATTCAAAATGGCAATAAAAATAATACCACACCTCTTTGCACAACTATTCAACTACTGCTTAAAGGACAGTGTATTTCCAATTATTTGGAAGAATGAGAAACTCATCCTGAATACAATACCAGGAAAAACTAAGGGGAACCATAGTCTTATAGACCGATGTGCCTCCTAGATGCAGTAGGCAAGTGTTTATAGAGGATGATATATAATAGGATCTAGAAAGCTATAAAAGAAACTGTGGGTATGAAAAGATGCAATTTGGCTTTCTAAAAGCGAAATCAACAGTTTATGCCATAAATGGATATCAAGGATGCTTTTACCGATGGAAATAGTGAAGAATTCCTTTTTAAAGAAAACCTTGTAGTACGAGACGGTCCTAGGTCCGTAACTATGGAACGTCATGTACGATGGAGTGTTTAAGTTTAAAGTACCTGAAAAGATGCAAATTGTAGGCTTCGCGGATGATGTTGCAATCGTGGTCCAAACCCTAAACTTAGACGAATACAAAACGGAGGCGGTGTTGATCAGTAAAAAGAAGAGTAGGAAATAGTGAGATTGTCTCCATGGATGATACCTGGGAGTGACAATCGACAACCGATTAAATTTTAAACGGCTTACTCATGCCAAATCATTGGCTAGAATGATGCCAAATATAGAAGGACCATGGAAATGTCTTAGGTTATACTAATGTCAAGAGTGACAAACTCTATCCTTATCTATGGTACGCCCATCTGGGAAGATTCGTTGAGGTGTACTTTTAGGAAAGACGTGAAGCATCATGTGTGATAGCAGATATCATAGCTTGAGAGTATAAGAGGTCATACAGGTTGATTCTAATACAGATACATAAATCGAAACAATGGAGAGGTATGTGTTGTCACGTAATGTAGTTTCTAAAGGGACATGGTGGAAATAGAAGTTAGTTTCAGCTCGATGATTCGGCTGGGTGTCCAGAGGATCGAAGATACCTGAAGCGAAAGGTAGGGCAATTTTTTATGTTAGACAATGTTGCGCAGGTCTTGATGAGATCGGAAGAAAATTGGAATCGTATAAAAGGGTTCATAACACACGTAAATGAAGTATTACGAAGAGTGGAACAACTCCGAAAGTAAATCTAGAGAGGCATAATAACAAAGACAGTAAAAGCAAGATAATAGCAGCAAAATAAGTTGTCCACCATGCAAAGAAATACCAAAAGGCGATGGAGATGGTTTTTAGTCGGTAAAAGTCCGTGTGGGTACATTAGGCACCTATTGAAGGTTTCTACCTCCAACATAAAAAGAAAAAGATCAGAGGCTTTAGAGAGATAGAAGCTATGCAGGATTGGTGATTGTTGACTAATGCGGAGTGTTAGAAATCATATAAGAATGTGATGTGACTAAACGCTAGATAAGCTCTTCGAGAACAATCCTTCAACAACGTTTCTGCAGGCTTAAGCGCTGTAAGATCCTAGTGACTATTGCGTTATAATATCTAGTCAATTAAAAATGTTTCTTTTGTTGCCAAAATTTTGGCTTTTTAAGCTTTGGTGGTCCGCGAAAACACCCGTATAATAAATACATTAATTTTGCTTGGATATTGTAGTACATAGATAAGTACGAACAATCAAATATAATCTATATGACTTCGTTCTGATAGAACAACCATCCCCGCTAGGGATAAAAGTACTTGATCAAACCTAGGTAATAGTGAGTAAGTATTTTCCCAGGCATCTGTGTGTATTATTGCGTTTAGGGCAATCCTACATTGAGTAAATTAAATGCAGTATAAATTCGTTAATCTGGATTTATCGTGTCGTGTTTTCACTTTTATCTCAATATATTCTACATTAAATCCAATTTTTCATTTCAATGTAACCCATCTGTGATTGACACAGACTCCACATAAATTTAATGACTTTGAAAAAAAAAACAAAATGATTTTCCAAATTTTTGTTAACAAGTTGTTTATAGAAAAAAAAGTTTCGTTTACCACATTATTGTTGTTGTCATTTTCCATGTCGTTGTTGTACGAGTGAATAAGAAATGAAATTCTTAAGTATCAAAATTAATCGATCATCCCATACGATTGAAGAAAATATTTGATACTGCATGCGCCGCCAATAAACACCAACATCAGTGGTACGTAGGTAGTGGCAAGAAGCAACCACGAGACTACAATTAAATGTATATTCCTATAATGTAGGAGGATAGTCTAAGAAGGATATTTAATATCTAAATTAAAGCTAAAGGAAGCAAAGAATAAATGAATTGTTCGGCATATATTATCAACGAAACTGTGTGCATTTGGTGGAAAATAAATAATCAGAAACTTTAATTATTAATTAGAAAGAATTCTTAACTAAATTAATGAGTTCTTTATATTTTATACAAAGATTTTTCTAGCTACCCTCGTAAGTACCTCCCATACACTCAGATTTAATCATTTTGTGATATTAGTTTTTTTTTTAAAGCAACAACAACAAAACCGACATGCACGTACACATTTTGTACAAATTCAAATTTTAATTCAATCGTTCTTTCATTAGTTTATTTATTTTTTTTTTCTTTCGCTGCACAGTGGGGCGAAATTGAAAACACAGAGCCGTAGAAGAAAAATGTATAATTTTAAATTTGGAAGGGAGGCCTTACAAACCTCTTAGGAGCAATAAGGCTCAAAAGGGCTCAAAATAGCGTAAGGGCCCAAAATAGCGTGACTCAGATATAAAAAAATTTTTAACATCCTGACAAATTTTTGTTTTTTGTTTTCAAGTTATTTGCATTTGAAATTTAAACTATCTCAATTTTGCAAAATCTTGGTCCAGTTTTTTATATATATTGCCCAATATTTTCATCCCATTTTATAATTTCTCCAGATAGTTAAAGAACAAAATTATCTATCGAATAAAATAAACCTGAAGTGAATATCTTTTTCAAATCCAAAAATAAATGAATTTATTAAAAAAAAAATCGAGTTCATACTTTTTTCCGATTTTTGGAATTAAAGTAAAATTAAAAAAAAAAATTGTTTTTTTTTTTTTTTTTTTTTTTTTTTTAATATAATCTTTGTTAGTTAAGATTGTAGACTTTATCATTTAAAATGATAAAGTGTGCAAAAATTTAAGATTTTTGTAAAAGGAATCCCATAATTCCTAAAAAACTGATCATTTTAGCCATAAAGTCTACATTTGTTGTATGTTCCATGAATTACACTTGGAAACTTTTTAAAATACATTGAAAATTCCAAAATTGCATTATGTTTGTAAATTCAAAGTTTGGGATTTTAAAACATTTAGGCTAAAGTCAAAATTTCCATGTAAAGCAGGTCAAATTCGGGATGGTGATTAGGGTGGTTTTTAATTTTAAAACCATTTCCGTTAAGATACCTTTTGGAAAAGTAGAATTACTATACGTTCTTAAAGAAATTTATTTTAAAACAAAAAAAAGTGTAGACACTTTCTCGTCAAAAAAAAAAAAACTCATAATTTTTGCAATTTTCAAATTCAAAATCATTTATTTTTGGACTCAGAAAAGATATCGACTTAAAATTTCCTTTGTTTGATGGATAATTTTGTTCTTTAATTAACTGGAAAAAATTTTACAAAATCGGATGAAAATATTGGGTAATATATTTAAAAAAACTGGATCAAGATTTTGTAAAATTGAGATAATTGAATTTTCAAATGGAATTTGAAAACTATTAGAAATAAATAGCACATGCGAGAATATTTTTTATATTTTCTATGTTGGAAGTATTATCCGCTCCTGAGGGATCTGTAGGATTCTCCTGCCAAACAAAAAATTGTACACTCCTCTGATACGGCTATATTAAATTTTATTTAGATTCAACCAGCCAATTAGAAGTTACATATTTATTTAAAAAAAAAAAAAATCGATTCTGTCCACGGTGCATTGTATATACTAATGATGGTGCATCCATACTCTTCAAGTACAAACTGACAGACACACACATACTGTTTTATTTTTAGTGTTGTTGGTTTTATTATATGTATTTATTCTATTTTATTTTTTCGTATTGCTTTATAAATTTCTCAACAATAATAACAATATAATACTTTGTATTTATTTATACAGTCAGTCTGTGTTAACAACGACACACAGTCTCCCTTCTCCCTGTTTGTAGTCATTTAACACAATAAGAAAAACAATAACAATAAAAAAACTTGCAATCAGTCATTCAGTTACTCAGTCAGTTGGCCAGTCAGTTAAGTTTGTGACTTGATTTGACTCGACTCTAGTCGATCCAATTCGTCTTGTTTCGTTTCTTTTGTTTTTGGGAGAGAAAAAATCGCGCTCATGTTTACAATTTTGTATATACAAAAGTAAGAGTAATGTCAATGTTGATGTAAATATTAAAATTAAACTAAGAAAAAAAACGCAGTTTTTTTTACAATTAAAGGGAGAGTCAAGTTCTATGAAAATAAACGAGAGCGAGTAAAAACAGGTATATTGTTTATTTTAAAATCATAGTTTTAAAGATCTAGTACCTGGTAAGAAACGAAAGTTGTTTAATTAAATTTAAATATTTTTTCTTTGGTTATATAGGGCGGTCTTCAAAAGAATTGTTTAACTATAAAGCACTTGTATGGTGAAATCTAATAAATACAAAGACTCACAACTGCTTTGAATTGGCTGCAGAGTTTAGCTTGGCTCACTATCACTGGTGCGATTAATCGTACTTCTCAAGCCAGGCGAGGGACTATGCTAAACATTCCATAACCCCTCCCGCTTAATAATTCCATTAGAAGCATCTCTGCTGAATCTGCTTTATCGCTCCTAAAGTCAGGCGGACTGCAGAATGATCACACTGATTATTATCGCACTGATTATTAAGATTGAGATTAAGTTATTTCAGTTTTAACTGTCGATTCTAATGTGATATTCACACTTGCTCACATCTAGCATCTATTATCAAATGTTAACATCTTCCTATATATATATATATATATATATATATATATATATATATATATATATATTGTATAGGGCTCAGAACATCATTTTTAAAATATGTTCTTATCTCAAAAAAAAAAAAAAAATCATGAGAAAATAACAAAAACATCTATACTAAAGCTCTTCAAAAAATACAAATATTAAAAATCAAATAATTTGTTTTTATTGTTTAATTGCAATATTTAATAAACAACAGCCATATTTTTTCATCATATTATTATATGTTTTTAAATATTTAATCTTAATTAGAAATAAAACTTAAAATTGAAACCTTTGGTCTATGTTGGAACAAAACTTGTTTTATATCAAACATTAAAATCCTTTGATTTTGTTTTAAGTTATTACACAACAATTTTGGTAGATCGTCCTCGAGTTGCAATGCCTCAAGAGGATCGTAAAGTTGGTGCTTGTGATTTAAAATTTCTCTTTTTTCGACAAGCATTTTGTTTCGACCATGTAAAATTTTCATTGATGAATGAAAGTAGATGTTAGATGCTGCAAGTGTGAACAAATGTTTCACATTTTCAACATTTCCCATACATTCCCCTAAACTATATAAAAGTGTGAAAACGACATAAGAAGGAAACTGATACTAGATCAAATCTTTTATCTAATGATCTGGATGTTTATTTATATCTCGGGTTACCAAATACATATACAGCTGAAATCTTTGCCATCAATATGGAAGCCAAGAGAATTTAGGAATTTTATTTCTGCAAGTCAGCTATTGATATATACATGGAAAGATGTACTGGAATCAAGGCTTTCATTTTCAAGATAAGGCTGAAATATTTATCTGACTACATACATTCTCTAGGAATAAGAGGGCATCCAGGGCAATGAAATGGCTTATGAATGAGTAGTAAACCGATCGAAATGCGGCATGCAATAATATTTAAACTATGTGCCGCCGCCTCGACTCTGCTTGGTTTACGTAAAAAATAAATATCACATATAATGCTTTTGAGGACATTGACACAATTCTGTAATAAAAATTAAAAATTCAAAATGGCAGATCCATTATGGCGGATTTTTTTATTATTATTTAACGAAATTTTAATACAAATATGGTTTTTGATTTTCAGAATTCGGAAAGGCAGAAGTAATATGGATCAAAGTGGGCTAGGGTACCTGAATTTTAGCTACAATTAGAAAACTTGATGTACGCAAAAAATATCACATAAAATGTTTTTTGGGGACTCTGATTAAGATTCTGCAATAAAAAGTAGATCCGCCAGTCAAAATGACGAATCTAATATGGCGGTCAACAAAGCAGTAGGACGAATTATAAGTAGCTGAAAGAGAATTTTTCACACTATAGGATAACAGTGGGGCAGAATCGACAATATTTAGAAATAAATCTGTAACTTCTAAACGGCTAGTTGGATTTACATAAAATTTCACATAGGCGTAGCAGAAGAGTGTACAATTTTAGATTTTGAAGGGGCTCCACATACCCTTGAGGAGCGGAGACATTGGTGCTCAAATTAGAGTAAGTCCGACATAGAATATTTTTAACCGCTTGCCAAATTTTTGTTTCTTATCCAATTTCAAATGTCTTTACATCTTCTTAAAATCCTCAATGAGACCTATGAAAGACCCGCTTGAATCTGCTATTTATCTCTTATAGTTTTGGAGTTATTTGAAATTTCAACTATCTCAATTTTGCAAAATCTTGAACCAGCTTTTTTTAAATATATTTGTTCGATTTTGCAAAATTCCTTAAAGAACAAAATTATCCGTCGAATAAAAGATACTTGAATTCGATATCACTTCCGAGTCCAGAAAATTACAAAAATGTTGATTTTTTTTTGTTTTTTTTTTTTTTTGCCGAAAAAGTGTCAACACTGTTTTTGCTGTAAAATAAAAATTTTCCTTAAGAACATATAATGATTTTACACTTTTCTGAAAGGTATCTTCACGTAAATAATAATCAAAGTTTAAAAAATGTAAAATTACTCAATATTGCTAAGTACAGATCCTGCCGAATTCGGCATATTTCGTTTCGAAATTTTGACTTAAGTCTATATATTCTAAAATCCCAAAGCATGAATCTAAAAACGAAATGCAGTTTCAGAAACTCTGATGTGTTCTAAAGAGTTTGCCAATGGCTTTTTCTAGACCTGCAACAAAGCTAGACTTTATGGGCAAAATTCAAAAAAATTACATTTTTTGGATTTTTGCCGGCTTTTGGGAATTGTGGGATTCCTTTTATCAAGATGATGTATAAAACAAAGCAGATTAAACAATTTAAAAACCCAAAGTTTGGTGATTTACTAAACGAAATATTTTTATGATATTCGCTAAAATTTTTGTAACAAAAGCAAAACTTTCTAAAAATCAATTTTTAAGCAAATACTTCACTACATATCGTCTCCGCGATGACGGAAAATCTTATATACTTTTTACTTTTTTGTTAAACCATCTTATTAATTTTTGTTCGTTCAATGATTTACAAATCTGATGTTAGTACATATTCCTGAGTGTTGTCATATAAAATGTTATATATTAAGTAAAATATTTTTCGCTCTCCTGAAAAGTGTAGAGAAACCTTTGACATGTTTTTTTTTTATCATCACACTAACCATTTTTATTTATAAATAGATTTTTCTTTGACTTCAGCAAATTTATATTAAGTACTTCAATTTTTTATTATTAATTACATTCATTTTGTGTATATTCTTTAACATCAAACCAAGTGGCTTATTACGAGTATATATTTTGATTTTATTTTAAATTGATTTTCGAAAATGTTTTCTTTCGAATAAAATAAAATTACACAATAATTCTCCAGTATTTGATAGATTTTTTCATATAATAATGTTTAGGTGATTTAAAATTTTAAGAAAAAAAATTTAATTTCAATACCATTTTTCATAAAAAAAATCGATTTTAGGTATAATTTCCGGGTTTCTGGTAATTTCATCGCTAAAACGCCAGTTAAAAAAGTGTTACAGCAAGATAATAAAAAAATACCGCCAGATCTATCGGGAAATCCGCTGCTGTGGCTACACTGATTCTCTGCAATATATAATTTCCATTGCATTTTATCTACTTAAAAACTCTCTCAGCTATTTTCAAAGATAATTTGGAATTTTATTAGAATCTTCTTCAACCTTTCTTAATTACTTTCCTTTGCTATTCGATTTTCCCTTAAAACTTAGTTTCATTGGGAGAGTAAATTTACTATTCTCTCTCTAAGCATTTAGTAAATAAAAGAACAGAAATAAACTCACACCAATAAAAAAAATGCCGGTGTAAGTTTTCAAATGTATTTATGCAGTTTTATGTTTTAGTTAGTGCTTTTTAGTTAGAGCTTTTCATAAATTTTCCTCTTTGAAATGCAAAGAGATATTGTAGTGTAGTGTGTATGGATGTGCTCAACTTTTATTGTTAGAGTGTATGTACGAGTATTTGAAGAGGAGTGCATAGCAGCAAGTTTATGTTTTCATACACTTGAACTTGTTCATCTAAGCTCATTTTTTTTTTCTTTTGCATGACAATGAAGTTTAGTTTAGATAAATTTTTGTTTTGTTTCTTTTTCATTTCAATTCTTGTTTTTATTTTCTCGGTGTTATTATGTTAAGAAAACATTGTCTTGAAAAATGTTTTAAGCTTCTTTGCAATTCACATTTTTTGCTTTTTCAACGAGTGTTTGTTTTTATTGTTGTTATTTTTATTTAATAACAAATAAGATGTCTGGGTTATTTCTTTGTAATTCAATCGTTGCAATTACCAGAGTTGTCTTGCATGACTTTCAAGTTTTATTTTTTACGTTGTTTTTGCAGTTTTTTTTTATATTTTTTATTTTGGATTGTTGATAGTAAAATTAAAGTTTCACTTGCAAAATCTTAGAAATGGTTATTAGGAAAAATGTTAATTTGTTTATCTGGCTAAAATAAAGTGATGCCAGATTATTGGGAACACAAAATAAGGATTGTGAACTAAAAAATTAGATAGAAATTAAAAAATAATGATAAATTTTAAATATTCCTTGAAGCCTTATTTCTAAAATTTTGCATTGCTCTGCGTCAACAATGCTTTTTTGGCACACATTTCTCAGTCATTTTAAATACACGTGTTCATGGAGTTCTAAGCCTACATATGACTCAAGTTCTCGAGATAAATTGTTTTACAAAAAATTAAACTACTAAAAAATTATAAGTTAAACTGCAAGTTATACTTACAATATTCAGCTTACTAGTTTCGGAGATATTAAAAAATAAAAATAGTTTTTTGTAAAACGAATCCAGAACACGAAAAAAAAAAATTATAAAACTTAAAAATTTTTGTATTTTAAATAATCGTAAGAAATCGAAAACGGACAAAAATGCATCTTTTTTTTCTCTTTTATCTCAACGCGGTATATATTGCAAATAAAAGCACTTATATTTCATTAAAATCAAAACATAAGTTAGAAATCTTTGGTATGTATTTTTGTGAAGACTTAAGAAATTTCTCTCAATACATTCCCAAAACTATTTAGGCTTCCTGGGTTACTTTGGAGTTAAGAAATACATTTAATGCTATGCAAGTACAAGAATTTTATTAATTTTTTAATGATACTCATTAAAAAAAAAATCCTTTCCCTATTTTATATACTATACTTTAGCATCTTGTATAAAACAAAAGAATTTAAATTGCTAAATTTAATATTTTATTTGGTCTGTTTATTTCTTGGTATATTTTAGAATTTTTTTCTCTAAATTTAGGAATTACACCAAGGGGCGAATCATTTATTCTCTGAATCTATTTATGGATTTTATATAAGAATATGTAATTATGGCTCTCAACATCTTCCGGAACATTATATAAATATATTTCGAAATTTCATTTAATTAATTATTAACGTGTATTTTTCATTTAACACAATTGTTTCATTTTGCATCTAAATTTAATAAATATATTCAAGTAAATATAAAATAAAAATAAAATTTAAGTAAAATTTTATTTCTCACTAAAATTTTTAATTCATTCAATCAATCTACTTGATTGATTTGATCAATTTTTTAATTAGGATTTTTTTTCTGTTTTTAATTTTTTACAGTTTTTAGCAATTGATATAATCATTTTGGAGAGAGGTGCAAATTTGAAAAAGTTTTTAATTGAATGAATTATTTACTAATACATTTGATATTTGGTGATTGATGATTTTTTTATGTACTTTATAAAAATGTTACTCTTCGTAAAATTTTTTAAGATATTTTTGAAAAATTTTCGCGAACATATTGAAGGGCTCCATATAATTTTTGTACCAGTTTTAGATATTTTCTCTAATAAATAATGAATCAATTTTAATAAATTTACAAATTTTATTAAAATCATATGGAGAAAGTTTTCAATATTTAAAAAAAAAGAAAAAAAACTTCAAAAAATATTCACCACCTATAAAATTGGGCAAAGATTTAATATATTAAAATTTTCTTCTTTCTCATTTTTAGGGTATTTTGGGTATTTTACTTTAAATGTAAGACACAATATCACTACAATGTTAAAAGTATGCATATGTGTCTAATGAATTTATTTTTATCTACCTTATTTGCACTTGCATTCTCTGAATATTTTTCTTGCTTCTTTTTATTTGTTTTTGTTGTATTTATTGTGTATAAATCCATTAAATGAATCTAAAAAATACAGCTATAAATTGGATTCTTGATATGTTTAAAAATGAGAGGGAGAGTGGTAATACGTGTTCTAAGCACAGACCTTGTACTCTTTATGTATGAGACGATGAAAATCTAAAAAAGAAACTGCATCGGTATTTTTCATTCATTAGAGCGTTAAAAAAAAAAACGAAAAAATAAAAGAATCAAGCAACATTGAAAAACGCATATAAAAACTAATGTATGAAGAGAGGAGAGAGTAAGAGGAAAAGGAAATTTCTCACTGTGTATGCTACGAAACTTTATGTATCTATTAGATACGAAAATCACAAATTTAGATAATAAAAAAAAACTCAATGACAATGTCATGTTATTTTTGTTGGACTGTCTCTCTCACCGGCAAAATTTTTCCCTCATACATGCATATGTTTGGATGAATGCTCTCACTTATACAGTCTTATGAATAAAGTTACCAGATGTTATGTATTGGCAATTTTGTTTCTTACTTGACAATTCTAGAATTTTATTAATTTATTTTGACTCTATTTGATATTTTTAAAAGGCAAAAAGATTTGAATAGATATTTCTAAAATTAAAGTGTTTCATAAAAATTCATCTTTATCGCGAAAAAAGGTGAACATTTTTTTTCGCCAGATTTTTTTTTCCTACCCAAATATTTGTTATCGTCAAAGTTTTTTGAATTATTTACAGCGAAACAGATTACTTCGTTCAAAATTGTAACATTTGTCCAGTTATGGGTATATTTTCCTTTCATAACTGGAAAATACACGATTACGATATTGAGAAAAGGAACACATTCAGAGGGGATTTTTTTTTTTGCGATAAATAATTTAAAAACTTTAATCTCTTATTGACTTTTAAATATGTGTTTTTTTGTCATTTCATTTCTTTATCATTTTTTTACATAATTTTTTCTCTCGAATTCATCTGGCAGTCTTATATGTATGTTGATTAAATAGCCGAAGAAACGAAAAAAAAGATAAACATGTTTGTATTTTATTATACCCACCATTAGAAAATGATGGAGATATATTGGGTTTGTCATTCCGTGTGTAACATGTCAAAATAATCATCTAAAACCCCATAAAGTATATATATATTCTTGGTCCTCGTGAAAATCTAAGACGGTTTAACGATGTCTGTCCGTCTGTCTGTTGAAAGCTGGATTGGGCTCGGGGCGGACATGCTAGGGGGACGAAATGTGGCTCAAATATTTTCCTTATATAAGGTTTGTTTGGTATTGAAAATTAACAAACAATAAATTTATGGACCAAATACTAGGAAAACAGAGTGCCATCGTAACTCCAGTTTATATTTTTTGTTAATATATTTTATAAAAAAGCATGTACATCAACGAAATTTTTCACAAATATTTCAAAGACCAATGTAAACTTGAAAACTAAAAATGGGCGTGTTCCACCAGCCTCCAATATAAGGTGAAACATTAACGAAATAGTCCAAAGTTGCAGGTGGTGGGTATATAGATTCGGTCAAGCCGAATATAACATTTTAACTTATTCTTTACTTTTTTTGGTTTATCTTCTTGTCTACTTTATGGCTAGTGTTGCCACTGAAAACATTTTAAACTTAATTTTGGAGAAAAATTTGTAGTTGATAGTTGACTTTATCATTTAAAATAATAAAGTGTGGAGAAATTAAAGAATCCAAAAGACGGTTCCCAAAAAACCGACGAAAATCCCAAAAATTTAATTTTTTTTTAATTTTTGCTTATAAAGTCCACATTTATTGCAGGTCTCTCAAACTTTTTGGAATACATTAAAGCAGTGTCGGGCATTTTTCAAATTTCCATATCACGCGAGGTTAGGCTACAACATGCTTATGCAACGTTGCCCCACACTGCATTAGAGTTTTCGCAAATGCATTCAGTTTACAGAACTATCCTTTGGGATTTTAGAACATATAGGCTAAAATCAAAATTTTGATATAAATTATATCAAATTCGGAAAGCTCTGTACATAGTCCATTGGGAGTTTGGGCTTGAATTTGATTCTAAAAACATCTCTGTGAAGATACCTTTCAGAAAAGTGTAAAATTATTATATTATACGTCAGTAAAGAAAATTTTATTTTGGAGAAAAACACTGTAGACATCTTTTCGTCAAAAAAATCACAAAAAAAAAATCATAATTTTTGCAATTTTAAATTTCAAAATTGTTTATTTTTGTAGTCAGAATAGATATAGGGATATATATTGAAAAAACTGGACCAATATTTTGCAAAATTTAATTAGTTGAAATTTCCAAACGCAAATAATTTGAAAACTATAAGAAATAAAATAAATAAGGCCTTATCCAAAGTTTTAATCAGATGTAAAAATATTTCAAATCTTATAAGAAACAAAAATTTGTGGCGACCTTTCCAAACTTAAAATTGTACACTTCTCTGGTATGCCTACGTAAAATTTTATGTAAATCCAACCACCCGATTACAAGTTATAAATTTATTTCCAAATTCGTCGATCAATACGTTTATAAATAATCATATTTTTTCCCAAAATATGTCAATAAATAAATCGGTTGAAAGGCATACATTGATTTGTTAAACTTATTGGCAAATGTTCCAAAAAATAAACTTTTTTATGAAAAATATTCTTCCGAAATTTTATATTCTCATTTTGAAAGTCAAATTTAGATTTTATTTGATTAAGAAATATAACTTAATATTTCAGTAGTTTGCTTCAAATATTTCTTCCTAATTCAGTTTACTTAAAGTTGTTTTGTGCTTGAAATAATGTTTGAAATATCAGTGTGACTATATCTATTCTAAAATCTCCTTCAGTATTGTTCTTAATTAAATCCTGTAAAACGTTTAATTTTTTTTTTTTTTTGTTTTTTGTGCTCCTTCTAATTTTAGTACATTGATGTTATTTGTTAGGGCTAATATTTATAATAAATGAATAAAAAAATAAACTTTTCTGAATACATTTTTCGAAAGAACTCTATAAATAAAGAATATAAAATACAGTTCCAAGCCATCCAATTGACTGATATTATATTTTACCGAATATTATTGAAATTCTTTTAGTTAAGATAATTCTTTCACATTTAGAGAAAACTTTTTTCTGTACAAAAATAATTACAAATTTTTAATTTTTACTAAAATTTAAAATTTGTAATTATTATAATTTTTTATTAAAAAAAATGAACCAAAATTCCTTGCAGACTACCATCCTACCAAAGGAAAAAAAATCCTACCAAATTTGGCAGAAAAATTCCAAGACGGCAACGCTGTTTATCACTATGATTTTTTGTATATGTAGAAATGTATGTGGGTTAGTCATGCTAAACTTAATGAGTGTTTGCGTATGAATGGTGTGTGTTTTCAATTGTTGTTGCTCTTATAGTTTAATGTGTGTCTGTTTGTAAATAAAGAAGAGTACTTCGTTTTTATTTCCACATTTCTTTATCGTCTCACATCGAAATTAAAAATTTAACTACAACAACAAAAAAAGAATAAAATAAACTTGTAATTTTACTTTTATTCTTGAGAACTAATCTTTAAGATACATTGTATGTATAAAGAGAGTTCTTAATAAAGAGCACATTTATTTTGGAGTATTAAAAGAGTTAGTTAAGAGAAAGTAAATAAGAGTAAAGCAATGTAAAGAACTGAAATTTAATAAAGAAAAACATGATTAAGATTTGTTAAAAAGATGATTATAATATTTTACTACAATAGGGCACACAAAAATAGCGCAGACAAAGAAATTTATATTGGAGTAATAAATAAAATGGAGAACAATTTTTTATGTACCCTATAGAGTTTTAAATTTTATAAATTGATATCTCCCTTAAAAATATATAAAAAATCGTTTTGAAAACTGCCTTGATTTTAAAAAGATCTGTTTGTATTCGTAGAAAAACTAGGTAAGTTATTAAGGGCACAATCTCAAATTTTCAGTTTTTAATTTTACAGCCATTTTTGAACCACAGTAAAATAGGCCATCGATTGTTAAAATCGGATTAAAATTGTAGAACATACATATAATTTTTTCCCAATACTCGATGTACGAAAAATATATCTCTTTTTTTATTACATTCCCATTTTGGGGGCAAATATAATATTTAAAAACAATATTTAAAAACTAAACCCAAACTCGAAAAAGTCACATTATAAGTGACATAATACAGCAAAGTATCTATAATTTTTAATATAATAATTAATTTTTATATAATAAAATTAAATAATTTATTTTTCTTTATTTTTAGGTACGTCCAACAATTGTTAATAATTCAAATATTAAATTATCAGTAAGTAATTAAATTAAATATTTTAGTTTCCATAAAAAAAGATATTGTGAAATTGCTTATTTGTAAAATTTTTTAATATTTTTCATTAAACAAAATGTTTTTATAGCTCTGAATGGATGACAATTGCCATTTTTATTAAAATTTTATTTATTTTCGAATGTAGTCAAATCGCAATAACTTTCGATTTCAGGTGGTATGTTGTCTTCCAAGCCATTAATTGTGTCCGTATTTCATTGATGTGGATTTCACATACTTCCAAATATATTCCAGAGGTATTGAATCTAATTTAGAAATGTTTTAAAAATTTCCAATACATTCTCACCATTTTGAGTTATGCTAAAAATATTGTTTGTGGGCAGGTTCCTGTTGGGAAGTAGAAGAATTAGGCCGGTCAAAATAATAGCATCACAAGACCTACATTAACTCGATGCAAGTTATGTTTTTATTTGTGGATATTTTCTCAACAAAGACTTTATAAAATTGTTATTTGAGGCACTGTTTCTCTTAAGTCCTTTTTCTGAGAAATATTCACATTTCGAAAATATTGACATTTTTAATTTTTATTTTTTATTGACTGATTGATATCATGATTCTGTTGCTATACCTTGTGGGTCATTAGTGAAGAAAAACTGTGAAATATTCCTCCGTATAACTATAAATACTTGAATCATGATTTCATAAGATTCAAAGGAAAAGCCGTTAATATAGGTAACAATAACCCGAAACACAGAAGTTGATTGGCATAAATGCGGTTTTGAAGCTATAAGGTCTTTGTAACGAGATGGGGACCACAGGCCCCAGAAGACAATATAGCTAAAACATTTGTTCAGAATTAAAGAAAAATGTTATCGGAACATATAATACGACCAGAAAAGACTTTAGGGTAATGTGTGATGGTATTTGGCCTACGATTTTAAGCTAAGAATTAAAAAATTGGAACATTCCACAAGATAGGATAATCAAGTATTAATGCTAATAAGAGCAGATCAGCATATATTTTTTAATGCTAAATTATTAACTTAGTCATAATAACATAATAATTAATCAATTTTATTATTTTTCTTTGTAATTGAAGATTTGAATTCGTCGGAAAATTCAGGATTGGTGCTACTTTTTTGGACTGCCCATTTCCATTGCATTCCAAATATTTTATATCTTTTTGACAAAACTGATGTGAAATTTCCATTTATTATTTTACTTTTAGTTAATTTAGTGCATAAGGTGTATTTTCGTAAAATAATTTATATTTTTTATTGCCCGCAGCTGTACAACAAATAATTATTGTACAATTTTTCAAGTTTAACTACAACTTATTATTTTTTTATAAAAGCGTTTACAACGATGTACATAAGGGCAGCTATATGGAGGCAATTGACAATAAATAAAAAGATCAAAAAATGCGTTTTTCTACACAATTTTTGTTTACAACATTTGTCGTCAACGTGGTCGTGACTAAAATCCAAAGTGAAAGAAAAATGAAATACTTTTAAATGAATAAAATTTTGTGCTTTCTTATGGCATACATCAGAAAACATCATTTGACATTATAATAAAAATATAGCACTTTTACTTTTTGTGATGGCAAATTTTGTTAAGAACTAATGTAAAAATTGTTGTTTAAAAATGCAGTCGCCACGTGGTCGAAATGACAATTTATCAATATAGTATAATTACATATTATTCTTTAAAAAATTTGTAAAAGAAAAAAAGTAACATAAATGTCCAAAATTATCCATAACTTTTACATACATCTTAAAGATCATAATGCTTAGTTGTATATTCTTTTTTAACATTTTGAGAATTCTTGTGAATTTCGATTTTAAGTCAGTTTGAAATGTTTGACTTTTTAAGACCTGCAGCTCACAATTTTGAAAATAATTGAAAGAAATTTGTCATCTATAAAAAAATAACTATCCGTACAAATATTTTCCTTAAAAGTAGTTTTAACGGTTATAAATGACATATATATGGTCAGATATTGATAAAATTTAATAATACTACATTTTTGGTAACCATAAATTACTCTAACAAATTTCATAGGAATTGATCCACACTCAGTGCCCATATATAGCACTTCCCGAAATCAACTTAAAGTGCATCAATCACATAATAATTTTAATATCAGGTTTAAATTTAGCACAACTTGCTTTTACTTATAAGATTATATAGATCTATAAGCATCGGAAACGGGGGTATGCATGGAAAAAATTATATTTCCCCAAATTTATATCGGAAACGATGGTATGCTTGGAAAAAATTATATTTTCCCAAATTTATAATTTCCTTATATGTTGAATAAACTTCAGTACAGTATAATAATTTTTGACACGTATTTACACTTAGTGAATAATAAAATAATATTTATATTATTTTATTTAATGCGGTGCTTCGAAATTTATGAAAATTGTTATGTGATGTACTCAAGAAGATCTGCGAGTTAAAATAACAATTTTAATTTTATAGTAGTGTGATATTATTAAACTTTAGAAAATGTTTAATTACTTTTTTAGTTTTATGGTATTTTTAAGATAGAAATATCTCGGTAAGTATTATCCAGCATTGTCTCCGCCCATGCCTGTGCATCGTTAACATTATTGATCCGAAGATCCTATGTCCATTTCCCAAAACGAGTGTATTGGTCGAATGGCTCGCCATCCCATTCAAAGATGCCTGGCATTCATGGACAAGTGCTGATTTGGAGTAGACACCAACCAACTATTTTATAACAGGTTGGATGTGAGTAATAACACGAATATACCTATTAGAAATCCTACGATATATTAGCAAATATGAGAAGTTCGCCTAGTCTCATTGAGCATACGACAGCCAAGGAAATGAGTATTTAAGAGAACTTCCAGGGTTTTCGACTACTCCTATTCCATTCACTATTTGCATTCTGGATAAAATGGAAAGCGGGAGTCTTAGACAGAATTTTACGCATTCTACTAATCTCAGATGAGCTTTTGACGCCGCTATAAAAGTTCTTCCCGGACTGATGTTTAGTGTTCCCAAATTGATTTTTGAATTTATTCAGTGAGATTTTATAGGAAGTACAGTTTCCAGTTCTTCTTGCGCCATTGAATAGCCTATAACAGTTTTTATATGTTTCGGCTACACCTGGATGCTACCAAGGGGCCTATTTGTACTCTTGCGAATCTTGACCGTATATGATCTCTTCGTCTCTATATTAAGAGCACTAGTTAGCGTATCCTCGGGACACCCTAATATCGTTGGGATCGAGATAACACCTTGCTGATAAATACGTTGTATGTGTCAGTTAGTACTTCTAACATTAGCAAAATACTGTTTTGGTGGGTTTCCAAATGTAATGGAAAATTCCAAGTAGAGATGATGAAATTAACATGACTCAAGACAACAAGCGTAATATCCTAATCTTCCTTTATATATGTAACTACGAAAGTGAGTTCTGAAACTCTGTTTACAACTGCTAAATTGCTTTGGAGTTGTGAAAGTTAATTTGCGTCACCTTAACAATACACGACGGTGACGTTAGGATCCTCTGGTTCTGATTATAATAGGTCGTCTTTATCGACCACTTCGGCCACACCATCGAAGAATTCGCCCACCATACCTAAGGTGGAGAGAGCGTTCTCTGCGATTCCGAGCTAACACGTTCATCGGCCTCCGCCATGTTCACTTCCATTCGAGGTTCTTCCGGCCTAACACAGGAAACGTCGTCGTGTGGCTCTACATCACTGCGTTAGACATGATAACTGTTACTATTAAAATCTTAGTAAACCTTTTTGTCTCTCCCATGCAGTGGCGCCAAGAATTCTTCTATGGCCCTCCTTGCCGAGCAGAGAACTTCACCACCTTCTAATCATGCGTGGGAAGTGAAGATTTCCACACTGAAGATACTCTTGTGTGGTTCGGTGGAGACAGCAGCAATAGATCTTAGTCAGCAAGTTATCTCACTGACCGGGCACCTTGACATACTTCCCCAAATAACTCTATAGCTTACTTTAAAAGATTCGCAGATCACTCATTCGTGCAAGTTAGCGACTTAATATAATCTTGGAACCAGCCAGCGACATCATTTTGATAGTCATGGTTTCTCCTGTGGATCTTCTAGTACATCTCTAGCTTTTTTTGACGGATCATCCCCCATGTATCCTGACAGATGGACCCGTCACTGACGCTTCTATCAGTGATGGCCCTGACCCATCCACTTCACTAAAAGGTCGATTGACACACAATACACAGTGGAGCAGAATAGAAATTTGTTGGAAATAAATCTATAACTCCTAATCGGTTGGTTGGATTTACATAAAGTACCCCTGACATAGAAAATTTTTAACCGCTTTCCAAATTATCGTTTCTTATCCAATTGATAAGATTCTATATGTGTATGTGTATGTGCTATTTATCTTTCACAGTTTTCATGTTATTTGCATTTGAAATTTCAACCATCTCAATTTGGAAAATCTTGGTCCAGTTTTTTAATATATAGCCCAACATTTTAGTCCGATTTTTATCCATAGCACGAATCTGTTTAGGACGTTTAGTCATAGGCTGCTGATTTCGATGGACTCTAAGTTGCCCTAGTCTCTGCAGCAATATCATCCACTTCTGGCTGCGGGACTAGGTCTATCGGTTACGACAGCAGTCCTCTTGCTGAGCAAATAAAAATAAACCTTTTTCATTTATTCTCCTTTTTTCTATAGCTAGGCTAATTTTCCAACCATCTCTGTAAACATTAAAGTTCTCATAAAATTCTTTCTCTTAATGTAAAGGGCTCTCACAAAAAAAAGACACTTGCTCTTGAATGTGTTAGTGAGTGCATGAATGAAGTACATTTTTTTTCGTGTAGCCGAGTATCTGTGTGAGTTTTGTTTTGCCTTTTAATATTAGTGTGTTTTTTCTTTAAATTTTTTTGCTTTTGTTGTTATTGCTGATGTTGGTGTTAGTGCTTTTTTTGTTTTTATTGTTGCTGTTGTATTTCATACACAAAAACTGAGTTCACGACTCTGGCAATGACTGACAAATCATTGATTTAGTATTTGTTTGGACATCGTCGTTAGCGGAGTATTTTCTTTCTTTTACGTATGAAATTGAAACTGAAACAACAAAACAACACAAACGCATATAAATGAATCAAGAAAAAAAAAAAAAACAAACACATTTTAGAAACGGAGCGTAGTGAGAAACAAATTAAATAAAAAATATATTGTTAAATTATTGTTAAAAACGAAGAAAATTTAAAAAAACGCTCCGTGACAAAATGGTATTTTGTATATAATGATAAATTTTATACAATTTATTGTTATTTTATAAAGAAATTTAAAGAAAAGAAATCAAAACACATGAATTTAATACAACTTACATTTTATGAGTGAATGTTAAGAAAAGGAAGACGTGAATTGAAAACTAAAGTTATTGAAATTTCTCGTCAAAATTTTTCTTGCAAGTTTCTTTTTTTTTCTTTGGCAGAATAATTTGAAATTGTTTTTGAAAAAAAGAGTAAGATTTTCAAATAAGAGAAACGAGAACGTGCTTATTTAATTAACATAAAGATGTGACAAATTATTAAGTTTGGGAATAAAGTAACATGTTAAATAAAATTATGACAAAAATTTATTAAAACTTACAAAAAATAAATGATATTGCAATTTTTAAAGTTAAAAATTATAAATAATATTGTTTTTAATAATATTGCTTTAAAAAAAATAAAATTTTGAAAAACAAAAAGATATTAATATCCTTTGAGCAAGTGAAAAAAAAAACCTTAAAGAAAAAATTCTTACGTTTTAACGCCTCTGCCCAGCACTATTCTAAACAGGCTGGCAGCTACGCCGCCGCCACTATAAAAAAATAAACAACAAAAACAATAATGGAATGTAATGTTAATAATAAAACCAACAACACCAATACAACATGTATACAAACCTTCATACCCACATCCTTCGTCTAATGTTAAACATCAACAACTACAACAATAATAATAACAAGAATAAGAATAATAATAACTTCGTTTAAATCTTCGTGCAGACAATTTTTTTAATGTTCGTGTGTTTTTGTTCGTTCTATATAGTATATTTCGTTAGCAGTGCGTGTGAGAATGTGTGTGTTAACAAAAACAAAATTGACGCGAAAATATGTGCGTGTTTTAAGACTGGCCTTTGTTTAGGTTTTGTTTTTGTTGTTTTCTTGTTAAATGATGTTTATAAAACTTCATTATTACTTTTAAAAAAAGAAGAAAAACCCGAAAAAAGAGAAAATAAAACAACAAGAAATATAAATGTGCAAATATGTGTGTGTGCGTATGTGTGCCTCAGAAAGTATTTGTAAAATCCTAAAGGAATCATCATAGTCTGGTTATAATTTTATGCGTCTGCCTGAAATAAAAACAAAAACAAAATCACACACCTTAGTCAAGGTCTGACTTTCTTGTTCTTTCTTTTTTGACGTCTATTCGAGTGAACTTCACGTACCATAAATAATAAATATAAATTGCTAAAAAAAAACATAAAGAATTAAATTCTTGATTTAAAAAAAACCCAAAAAGTGCAAAAAACAAAATTTAATCTCATTATTAAATTTTATACCTTAATAAAACAAAAATACCTTCAACTAAAAAAAATCTTAATTTTATTTGTTTTAAAACAACCTGTTGATATTCTTTATTATAAATTTTATCGAAAAAAGTTATAATTTTTTTGTTGCTAAAAAAAAAAACGTTGACCTGGAAAAATTGTGATACAAAACAAATTGGATTTATTTTATAAAAAAAAAAAAATAATAAAAAATATATACATATATTTAAAAAAAAAAACCCAATACAACTCCCAACAGCAGCAGCCCTGTTTATACTACAACTACCTGTCAAATGGATTAAAAAATATAAAATATTGTGAAATTATTTATTAAAAAGCAACTTTATCTAAAGATTGCTGCTAATATCCTCTCTCTCCCTCAAAAAAAGGTGAATATATTTTTTTAAATAAATTTGATTTTAAATAAATATTTTTGAAAGCCACAAATTACTCAAAACTAAATTTTATTAGTTATTAATTAATAAAATATTATAAAAAATAATTCAAAAAAAATTAAGAATTTTTAAACTTATTTTTATTTAAAACAAAATTTTTTAAAGAATTACTTAAAAACTTTTTTTTTAATTTGTTTCTCTAAAACTTTGATAATTTAGAAATTGTTTCATTAATGAGATTTTTAATTTATAATATTTTATTAAAAACTTTTTAATTTTCTTCAAAAAATTATAAGATTTCAAAAAAAAAAGGAATTTCATATCTAAATAGTTACTGGTCTAAGATATTAAGTAACGTTTCTATCCCCCTCACATAAAATGAAGGGTGTATATCAGTTTGTCATTTCATACGAAAGTCTTAAAATATACATCCAGGACCTCAAAATGAAAAATATTTATGATCGCTATGATTAAAAACAACTTTTGAAAATATTTGAATGTCCGTCTGAAGGTCTGTCTGTATGAGTGTTGAAAGGGATTTTTTTTAAGTCCATAGTCCAATAAATACATTTCTTTTTCAACAGATATGTAGCATATAGTCCCGAGAATCTTTCTAGAGAAATTCAATGAAATCTGTTCAGGGATGGTTTAGTTATTAACGATTTTCTAGAGCAGCCTCAAACATTTTTTCAATTTTCTGTGTAAAAATTTAATAAATAAATAAATATTTTTCTAACGGAAAATTGTGAGCACTAATAGTTTAGTGTTCTAGTGTTCTAGACTACAAACCCTTAAGCCTGAGTTTGTAACCCCGGGATTTCTGTTTTTCTTATAAGGTATGAATTAAAAAATAATAATAATAATTTCTTGGCATGTTTATGTATTATTTATAAAAAAAAAGTATTATTTAGCTTTGAGTTTTAGGTTTTTTATATAAGCAATAATGCAATAATGCATTTTGTTACAATGACGTGGTATATTGCTTGGATTTGTAACTGCATGTTCTGAGTTCGATTCCTGACCAAGACTTCTATAATTTTTTTTTTTATAATTTAGCTTGAAATAAAAATCTAAATTTTTTAAGTAACTGTAAAAAATCTTCTATTAAAATCTTTTAATACTTACTTAAAAAACTTCTCTTTAAAATTTCTATTATGTTCACCAGGATTCTAACACACATACACACACTAAAGTCCGCAAGGCAACTTGAAATTTCATATTTATAAAATAATTGTTTCATTTTGAAAAATAAATTTTTTTTAACATTGTTTCCCTTTCCACCCTCTCCCCCCCTTAATGGATCCGCGCCTGCGCTTACCCGATTCTTGTCTGCACCTTATGTCCACTGGAGCCACTTGAAAATTTCTCATTTTTCCATATGATCATAGTGCAAAAAAATAAACATTTTTCAAAATTATATATCTCTGATCCCAGATGGAATCTGGACATAGAACATACATTTCTGAAATCTACTAGACCTAGGCTACTTCTACTCTACCGCTTACCCGATTCATGTCTGCTCCTTATGGCCACTGGAGCCACTTGAAAAATATTTTATGTATGGAGTGATATATTTAAAAATTTTTTTTACAATTTTATATTTTAATGTGTTTTATAAATATATTTTGATTTTTTTTTATTTAAAATTTTATTTTGATTTAATTTTTTTTTACTAAAAAAATTATTTCGTTCACTTTAACAAATTAATTAACAGCGTGTGGAGCGTATTTAATATTTGTGTAGGACGTATTTATCTCACATCCTTTTTAATTTGTACTTTAAAAAAAAAATATCAAAGTACTTTTTTTTAATGAATAGTACTTATAAAAATTAATACATTATTTTATTTTGCAAAATTACTTTATATAAAATGTTGTTTTTGGTTTTCTGTTAATATCTCTCCTACTTATGAAGCGTTTTGTAGGAATTCTTTACAAAAAAAATCAAATCTTTGAGGTCTTAATTTTCTGAATGATTTTACTAAAAATACACACTGAACAGAAATTTTATTAAATAAAAAACATAATTGGAAATATATTTTTGCAATTAAAGATTTCTTTAAAATTTTGCAAAAATGAAATAGTTGACTTTAAAAATAAATTTTTAGATTTGATTGGAAAATTTAAAGAATTCAATGTAACTATTCTTATGCACCAAATATTTTTAAATTTGTTCAAAGTTGCCATATTATATTTTTAATGTTATTTTTTTTTGTTGACATTTTTTTAATAACGTAATTTATATTTCTTTTTATAGCCCTTATGTTAAGGTTTTTTTGTAAGAAAAAAAAAAAAATATATATAATAAGAAATAAAAATCCATAAAATCTTATCGCTTTGCCAAATTGTTGTTATATCAGTTCTACACTTGACATTTGTGACATTACGTTGGTGTTTTTGTTTTCCATTTCTTAAAAAACTTTTTGATTTATTTTGAAAGAAATCTTTATTTAAATTTTATATTTAGAAAAATAATATTTTATTTAAATTAAATTATAATTTTTTTAAAATAAATCCAAATTAATTAATGTTTGTCTTGTGACCAACTATTTTTAAAATAATTGTTTATGTCTTCTTATTGGTTTTAACATTTTAATTATTCAACAATTATTTGTTTTTTGTTTTCAAAGTGTTATGGTCATTAAAACTTTTTTTTCAATTATCAGATTTTTTGTCGCAATATGTGAATCGATAGCAAGTTTACTCTTCTTTAAATCACATAATAACAATTAAATAAAAGACAAGTTTTTAAAATGGAGATTATCAGATCTTAATGTGTTATTGTAGATTAAATTCAACTAAAACTAATTTGTTTTTTTTTTTAATCAAATTCTTTTTAACAATTATTGATATGAATAGTAACATTTAAGCAATTAAATAGAGGTGCCATATTTAAATATAATTATGCCATATTACCATAATACAGAGCTGACAAGTATTTCAAACCTTCTAAATGCCTACATTGCCAACCACAATTGATTTCATTTCCAAATATTTTAACTCATTTATACTTAACGTCTTCCCATAAATAAATCTTTTTTTTTCATTTTTTTTTTTTTTTTTTATTTTTTCCCCATTTGTAAAGTTTTGAGACGCACCTTTTACCTTTTTAAGTATTTACAACCGACAAAAAACAGACCTTCTCTTATCACTTTCCGACTTTTTAAATGACATCCTTATTTACTTGTAAACAAAAACAAAAAAACTTTAAAATCATGTTAGTCATGTTTCAAATATTTAAAAACATAAATTAATATAAAAAAATCGTAAAAATTTCCTTAAAACTGGCTACAAATCATGTGAGTTTGCAAAAAAAAAAAGACAAACAACCCACACCCATGTCAATATTGCCAACTTTTTTTTAAGAATATGGATTCTTTTTTTTTTTTTTTTGGGTGGCACTAGGATAAAAAGAAATTAATGGTTGATGGAAATTGAAACGCAATAAACGAGTAATCGAATAATGAATCATAAAAAAAGCAAAAAAAAAGTCATTTTGTACATAATATGATTTCTTGCAGACTAATCATGCAGAGTAACCATTTATTTAATTATCTAAGAAGATAAATAAAGATAATATAAATTATAATTATATAAGATATTTTACTTCAAACACTAATTAGTGGTTACCTACTAATCGGGTATTAAAATATTAATTATTAGCTGATTAATCGGTTATTAAGTATTTGAAAAAATTAATATTAATTTTTCTAAATTATTCTCAGAAAAAATTAACGGTTACTTAAAGTAAAATTTAGCGATTAATTTATTAAATGTTTTTTTTTTAGTAATATAAAACAAATATTCATTATTATATAAATGAAACTATTAATACTACAAATTTGTAATTATCTGATTATATAAATTTAGAATATAAATTCTAAAAATCTTCGATTTTTATATAATTATCTAACGAAAAAATGAACGGTTACTCAAAGTATAATGGTTACTCAAATTAACGCAAATTATTTTTTGCAATATAAAACAACAAATTTCTTATTTGTATTATAATAAAAAATGTTAATAATAATTTTACACATTTTAAACTACTTTCCTGCAAAGAATCTACGGTTACTTGTTAATGATTAATCGATTAATCGGAATATAATTTCCAAAAATCTTAGCATTTTAAAATTTCTTAACTAAAAATTAACGACAACTCAAAGTATAACTAAGCGGTTACTCAGTTAACCGAATATTTTTTGCAATTTCAAATAAAAATTTCCTTATTTAGCTTATAATAAAAAAAAAAAAAAAAATTACAAATTTTTAATTGTTACGTTGTAAAAATCAACGGTTACTCATTAATTATTAGTCCATTAAACGGTTACTTGGTATTTAATTGTAATAAAAATAATATAAGTTCTAAATATCTTAGAATTTATATAATTTTCTAAAGAAACATTTAGCGGTTACTCAATTAACCTAACCAGTTATTATTATTATTTTTTTTTTTTTGCAATATAAAAGAACAATTTCCTTATTTAGCTTATTATAAAAAAAAATGGTAATAATAATTTTACACGTCCTTAGCTGCTCGTTACACGTTTTTAACTACGGTTCCTCGTTAATGGTTAACCGAATAAACGGTTATTTATTATTTAAATTTTGTAAAAATAATATGAAATAAAGTAAAATTTTCGATTATATATAAAACCGATTTAACGGTTACTTTGTATTAAAACATAGTAAAACTAATATAAATTACAAAAATCTTAGATTTTTTTTATAATTTCCTAATGCCCAGCAAAAACTTTGCTTTCCTCGTAAGCTAGCAGGTATAATTGGAAACAAAAATAAACTACTTAATTTTTGCCTGAATAACTAGTTATTTTTGTACGACGTGTCCACAAATTCATGTAGTTATTTTTTGACTCTAGGTGTATTCAAAAATATGTACCTAAACGAAAACAAAAATAAAAAAAAAAACAAAAAAATTTTGCCGTCATTGAGACTCGAACTTGGACACACACTAACCATTCTTTTTTACTGACTAAAGTCTTACTCAAACGAATGAGTAATCGATTACTTGGTATTTACATTTAATTAAAAATAATAGAAATAAAAAAAAAATAAATAAATAAAAATTAAAAAAAAATCTTTTTCAAGTTATTTTTTAAAACATTATTAAATTTTCGGTTACTTAATTCGATTATTTCCTTAAAAAAATAAATAAGGTTAGCAATAAATCGGCTATTTAATTACTGGATAAAAAACAATATAAAAATATTTTTATTTTGTTTCTTAATACCCCGAAAATCGGTTATTTGTTGGTAACTTTAAAAAGAATTATGTTGTTTTAATATAAAGTTATCAGTTACCCGATTAATTTGTTAACAAATGTTCGAGAATTATAAATTCAAATATTTTTTTAAAATCAATAATTTTCATTAAGAAAAAGGAAACGGATTATCTATTAAATAAATTTCCTGCCTTATTTTATGAATCCCTTCACCACAATTTGAATTTTGTTCATAAAATTTTTTGAAATTTTAAAAAAATTTTGTATGAAAATTTCTTCTAATTGAGATCAAATTAGGTGCTTTATTTAAGTAATCCTTTCTTTAATTTTGAGAAAAGATTACTTTAAAATTTTTGCTTTTCAAATTAATTTTCACATAAAATATTAATGATTACCTGGTTTTAAATAAATCGTTATTCACTTAACCAGATCAAAAATATTCAAAAGTTAATTGATTATTTGAAAAGCTACATTCTCTAGAGGAGAAATGACTAAACATAAAATATTAAGAAGTGGTTACTTGATTAAATAATAAATTTTATTTTAAGTGATCATTAAACTTAGAATAAAAATTCTTAAAATCTGGTTTTATTTTAAAACAAAATTAAAAATCATAGATTCTGAAAGATTACTTGATTTTTGTATTAACAGTTACACGATTAAACAGTTTTTGAATTCTTGTTATCTTTTGAATTCTTGTAATATTTATTGTTTATCTGCTTAAACAACATTTTAAAAATAAAAAAATTATTAATTAATTGTTTAGTTGAGTAATCGGTTATTTGTTTACTTAAAGAATTTTAAAATTAAAGATTTTTTCCAAAATTTAAATTATTTGCTTTCTAAATTAGTTTTCACATAAAATACAAACGAGTACTTGGTTTCCAATTAACGGTTACCCGATTAATTTGTTAAAAATACACAAAAGTTAATTAGTTATTTGTTAAACTATATTTTAAAAAAGAGTTATAACGAAGAAATAAACAATAAAAAATGTATATTAAAACGTGGTTACTCGATTAAATAATTAACAAGAATTTAAGTAATCGTTTACTAGAGGTTAAAAATAATTAAGAATTCAATTAATTTTAAAATAAGATTCAAAATTTTTATATATAAAATTACTTAAATGTAATTCCACAAATTTATATTAGTGGTTAACCGATTAACCAGTTAAGAAATGTGTAAAAATTATGAATTCTTTAAACTTTTATTTTTAAAAACTTTATTTTAAAAATTAAAAGAAATCGATCACTACTCTCAATTAGTTGAATAATTTAGACCAAATAGGACATTAATCTTTTAAATATTTTATATTATTAATATTATAAAATTTAAATGCTTTTAACTTAGATCATTAATGTTTTATTGAGTAATCGGTTAACCAATTACTTAATGAACTTTAAAAATAATATTTTTTTATTCAAAAATGTATTATTTGTTTAAAAAAAAATTTTTTTGACCTAAAGTATAAAATATAAGTGATTACTTGCGTTCAAATAAGCGATTACCCTAGGAACGAGTTAGCAAATAATAAAAAAAAATTAATTAAAATATTGAATACTACCTATAGTCGATTACTTGCTTTAAAATTTAATGTTTACTTACACAAATGGTTATTTAAAGTTGGAGATTAAAAAAATCGGCGTAAAAGAGTTAAACGAAATGTGTATGTGTGTTAAAAAAAAAGATAAAAAATAAAATTTTTAGTTTAAAATTTAAGTCCTTTTGTTTTTTTTGCTATTTATTTTTATTTCATCATGCTAATTCATGTAAATTATTTTCTTAACTCAAAATTTTGAATACTTATCGTTTTTAGCCATAAACGAATAACAGTTTAATCCTTAATACCTCAACACTTAAATACTAGATTAAGTGAATGCCAAAATCAAAACAAACAAGTTTAAAAGATATAGTCGATCAAGACCGACCATAAGATACTCTACACCATTCAAGGAGGGGTATTTTATTAGGCCTATGGTCAATTGTGGACCAATGTTTGCATTAAGTGTAAAATAAAAACATACGAATACAGAATATTGACCCTGAAAGTCTCTGTACTTTGATACTAACATTTTTATACAGGGATAGGAAGTTCATGCATTTAAAAGTGTGTTTTTGGGGGCTTTTAAAAAATGCTTAGTGCATATGCCCTAAAAACAAATAAAATATGCAGTTATTTCTTAACTTTTAATAAAAATAATAAAATTTTAATTCAGTATCATATTAAGGGCGTGTATGAAATGGAGGAGGGGTTTTACGAGTTCTATGGTGAGAATAAATTTTATTATTAAAAAATCAAAAAGAAATATGTGAATATTGAATACGAAGAATCTTAAAGAACGTTATGTGTTTGAAATGTTAAAAGATTTTAAAATATAAGTTAATTTTCCAAATATTTTGTTCTTTTGAAATTTTTCTAAAAATTTTAAAATTTAAAAAATTTATATTAATTTTTTAAAATTTTTACTAACCCTATGAGCTAGTAAAATTTTATTCACCTCATAATGATAAATCGATTTTTCTAAAATGATATTAAGGGTAGCTCTATACAGCTTCTAGTGCTCTTAGACAGAATAATATCATTGGTAACTTCTTTAAAAAGATTTAATCAATTCTCGATGTTTTATGAAAACGTATGACAACGAATTATATATAAATCGATATTAAACGAACTTGTTATACTTTCAGATAAATGTCTGGAAATTTGAATCTGAAAGTCTGTATTTATCTATATGTTTTAGGTTATATATTTGTCGAATATTTTAGGACACTATTTTTCCGAAACGAAATTATTTATTTTGTATAATTTCGCATCTTAATACGAGATCAATAAGGAACCTTCTGATGAAGCACCTTTTACAATAATCAATGTCCTTCTGTGGTTGTTAGTTTTGGAGAAATATCTTACCCCATATTAATTTGTTCACGGTATTTTTAATATTTTAAAACATTTTTCAGCTCTTCTGAAAATTTTGAAATCTAGACTTAAGTCGTTTTATCAAAAGTCCCCAGAATTATTTTTTTCTACACAAAAAATAATTTTAAATTGGAATATTGCGCTAAATGTGATATAAAAATATGCATTTTCAACAAAATATGCATAAATATGCACTAACAAATCGATGCCATTTTAAAGCAAATTCTTTAATTCGCAAAAATTATTAGTTTACTCTATTTTAGCGGTAAAGGCAAAAAACATGCACTTGCAAGAACTTCCGGTCCTTGTTAATATGAATTTATGCATTTTTGGTTAGTTCCCGAAAGTGGGCTTTATATGAGAGCTATGTTAAATTGTGGAGCGATTTCACAAAATTTGACACTATAATTTATACTAACATTTTTATGGGCTTTATGTACGTTAAAGTGCTTTTCGGAAGGCGGGTTCAAATGGCTGCTATGGTGGTGGACCGATCTTCTTGAAATTTGGCACTAAAATTTATACTCATATACAACTTATTTGCATCGAATTTAATTAAAAAAATTCTATATTTAAAGGATCTATGATCGTTAACCACTATTTCGGGAAGATATTTGTATGGGGGCTAGGTGAAATAATGGACCGATCATAACCAATTTCAGTAGGTTTTTTCCTTGTGCCAAAATAATTATTCATGACAAATTTCATCAGAATTGTGATCTTTACTGCGTTTAAAAGATTTACATGAACAACCAGCCAGACGGACATTATTAAATCGACTCAGAAAGTGGTATACTTAAAGCTGGGTCTAGGACCAATATTTTTCTGCGCTACAAACATCAGCACATAAGCATAATTCGCCCTCAACTACCTATGGCGGTGTAGGGTATAAATACCATGAATTTTTTAAACATAAAATAACCAACCCGCTGACAACCCCCTCCACCCCTAAACATACTCTTCTTCAATTGCAGCCTATGGGAATACAGGTGACAATGACCCCAACACAATGATGGTTGTATGCGTTCAGGTAGTTTTAATAATGCGATTTGTCATCGAACAAAAAAAAAAAAAAAAAAAAAAAAATATTTTAACAACAACTACTAATGCACTAACAACACAACTCAATATTTGATTATATATATTTTTTTTATTAATGTTGTTGCTGTTTTTATATATTTTGGAAATGCGTCACTTGTGGATGTATTTTTGCTTCTACATAGAAAGAGATTGCAAAATGTTGTTTTGTGTATTTTTGCATTAATTACGTATTTTTTTTATTTTAAATGTCTGTTTTTACAGATAAATTGTCAAAAAAAAAAAAGTGAAATATATATATTTTTTTAATTTTTGTGCATTTTTTTTATTAACAATCAAGGTCGGTCAGTGTTATAGATAAAGTTTGTAGACAAAGAGAGACATCAGAGGGAAAGTAAAAGGAACAAACAAAACCCGTGTGTAGCTAATTAAATTCTTATTAATTCTTTGAATTATAACTTAATCTTATTTTTGTACTTATTGTTACTTTATTTTATATATTTGTTTAATATAAAGTAAATTAACAACAAAATAAAATACATACAAATAAAAGAAAAATAATGAAAAAACAAAAAAAAAATGTTTAATGCAAATGACGTTTGTTTTTAATGTGTGTATGTCAAAAATTATAAAGAAAACACACAAAAAAATAATGTCATTCAACTGTAAGTTGTTGCTGTTTTCTTTTTATTCACATGCAAGCATATCTACATACAAACAAATATAAACAGACAACGCCATTTTTTTTTTTTTTTGCCCATTTTATAAATCACTGTCTTATAATATTTCTCTTTAAGAATGTAGATTTTTTAAAATTTGTTTTTTTTTTTTATTTTTTTATTTTGAAATATATTTTTGTATGCCTTTACTAATGTATTGATTTTTATAAAAAAAAAGAAAACAAAAAACACTTTTGTTAATGTGTTGCCTTTTTTCTTTAACATTTAATTGCAATTAGATTAATGAAAGGAGCAGCACAAAAGGCAACTTTGCAATAATAAAAATTTTAGCTTTTAGGCATTTAATAATTAAATAATTATAGAAAATTTCATAATTATAAAATTAATTTTAAGAATTTAACATTTAATCCTTATTATTTATTTATTTAATTTATTTTATTTTATTATTATTATAATTTTTTTTTTTTTTTTTTGTTAAAACTTTGAATTCTTTTTTATTATCTTTAATTAAATGTTATCAATGTTTTCAAATTGTCGGGCAATTTTTCGCCTTGTTGCATTATTTAACATTTCAACATTTTATTAACTGTCAAGACAAAAAAAAAAAAAAAAACAACTATGAATCATTTCTAAAAGATTCTTTAATGGAATTATAAAATAACTTGTTTAGTTGTAAATATTTACATTTATGTCACCATACAGAAAAAGCAGAAAAAAGAAATTAATTACAGAAATATTTTTATTTGTCTTTTTGGAAATTAATATTTTAAAAGCTTAAAAAGTCTCCGCTATTAATAGTCCAAGATTTTTTAATTATTTATCCTAGTTTTTCAAGTATTTACGCTTAGTCCATATAAGAATTTTTTTTTTCTCTTTATCATTTATAGGGGAATACACTACTGCATATTCCTATAAACGCACATCAATTTTTTTAATCAACTTACCAAAAATGGGGGTAAAATGTAATTAAGGACTTCACTTAAAAAATTAATAACAAAAAACTTAAAATGTACATTAAATTTTTATCATTGTAATTTTAGTAGTGTAATGTTAATTTTTATGGTATTTTCCTATATACGCACTTAAATTAATGAACCAATTTAACATTATTAATAATGTATTAACAAAGCTTTGTTTTGGATAACTTCAAAAATTCGGTCTGGCATTGATCGGACTAATTTTTGAAGAAAATTACTGTAAATTTCTTCCCAGGTTTGCTTAATTTTTAGTTTTAACTTCGCTATTGCCATTATAGTTTTATTCCATGCATTTCCTGCGTAAACTTTACGGGCCATTAACCCCCACAGATTCTCCATTGGATTGAAATACGGACTGCAATCCGGCCAGTCCAATAGTCGAATACTATGTTCATTAACCCACGATTTTGATTGGTTCGCGACATGAATTGCAGCGTTATCCTGTTGGAATATGCAATCTTTATCCATTTTTTCATCCATAAATGAGAGAAGAGCACCTTCCAACAGTTCATTATAAATTGCACTGTTAATTTTAGTTGGAAAAAAATATATTCTTGATTTTCCTGCAGCAGAAACAGAAAAGGCTGCCCAAATCATAACACTGCCTCCACCGAAATTGCCACTAGCAAGTTAATGAATCGGGACCGTCCAAATTGAATTTCTTTCGTCAGAAAACATTACTTTATTCCACTTATCTCTCCATTTCATGTATTTGCGTGCAAATTTTAAACGATTTTCCTTATACGAAAGACAAAATTTTTAAATGCATTTATAGGAATATGCACCAATATATTTGTATATAATTTATGTTATAAACATTTTTGGGTTATAAATATTATTTCGTTTTTATATGTTATTTACATTTAATTTTTATGTTATTAAAATTTTTGTATGGAAACGTTAAAATCTCATTGAATGTTGTTAGCACGCAATTTAAATCAGGGGTGTCAAAATTGGTACAATTGTTTTTTTTTTTTTTTTTTTTTTTTTTTTTGGTACAATACGAGAATGAAAAGTACAGTGGTATACCAATGATCAATTTGGTACAATTTAAATTTGATTCTAATTTAAGTTATTTATAAGATGGCACAGAAAATTATCTTATTTAGAAACCAAAATTTTAACTTTGCAAAACTGTTTTAAAAAATCTCAAATTAGCTCTATGATCTTTAATACTTAATACCCAGTCCCAGCTTTTTATTTTAAAATAAAATTATCGTATCAGGGTCTTTATAGACTCTTTAATATTCAGAGACATATTGTCATCAATAATTTGTATTATTAATGTTAATTATTTAAGATATTTATGATTAAAGAAGAAATAAAAAAAGCATTTATTAGCAGGTCTTATAAATTCTTATCAAATTTTATATAAATGCTCTACAATTTGGACATTTTAATTAAAAAATTTAATTTTATAAAATTTTATAATTATTATATCAATAACATTAATACAAGTTTACTTTTAAAAGCATTGCATTCAATTCTATTACAAGAAGTTAATATCGTTATATAAAAGAACGTTACAAAACTTCGGGTTTTCAGCCAAAACCGAAGTTTTGTCTAATTAAAATTGTGGCTTGTTGGCATAGACCAGCGACTGCAGAAAACGCCACGAGAAAAAGAGTGTCAGGGTCAAATCGCACAATCTTGTTAGGCAATTTACTTCATCTCCACGAGAGATATTCGTAAGGTCAAAGCTTTTATAAAGAATATCATGTCACGTAACTCCATCCCGCTGAACCAATTGCATCTTGTGTAAGTGCAAGCCTAAGTCCCAACGCAAAATTCGCCAAATTGAAGTATGTGAAAGAGTCCGAATGCTTGAAAATGAAGAGGAATCATCTGCCTTGATTTCACACTTTCACACTTTTATTTTACATCCAAACTGGCTTTCCTTTGACTTATGGATGTTGGCTAATTGTTTACCGAACCGGTTAGAATTTTCTCACCACACTTTGGAGAATCTATCATATTATAAATTTACTTCTTGTCAGCGCACCGAAGATATGTATTTAATGCAGAGACTGGGTTTTCTTCTAACTAACATTTCAATTGGTTATGTAATTTGCTTAAATGATCTGAGCAAATATTGACCTTATCCGCTGCTCTCCATGCCTTCAGCTACCTTCAGCTTTCTTTAAAAAAAATTTTGTGTTTGATAGTCGTCAAACTCTTAATATAATTCTTATTTTTACGATCATGTCCTTAGATTTTTTTTTTCATTCTTAAATTATTATTTAGCTTAAAATATGAATTTTCTTTGGCTGCACTTACCCAGCAAAAACTTTGCTTTCCTGGTAAGCTAGCAGGTATAATTGGAAACAAAAATAAACTACTTATTTTTTGCCTGAATAACTAGTTATTTTTGTTCGACTTGTCCACAAATTCATGTAGTTATTTTTTGACTCTAGGGGTACTCAAAAATATGTACCTAAACGAAAACGAAAATAAAAAAAAAAACAAAAAAATTTTGCCGTCAGTGAGAATCGAACTTGGACACACACTAAAACCATTCGTTTTTACTGACTAACGTCTTACTCAGTACACCATCTCGCACATAGTATCCTAAGCGACAAACACTCTATTTAGTTTAAAATATCTTTTTAGACATTTTGTTATAACAAACTAACAGCTTCAGAATGGGGTTGAACCAACAACCTTCTGGTTGTTAATCCGGAGCTTTAGCCAACTCATCCACGTGATTGCAGTATTACTGTGCTACTATACTATTGAGTACTTATTAATGTAATATAGAGTAGGCAAATAATAATGACGCCTCATTACAAAGAAACTACTTTAATAAGTAGTTGTTATTACCGAAAACCAAAAAGTTTTTGCTGGCTAATTATATGTAGTTAAGAATTTCATGACAAACTAAACTAATTTTTTGATTATTCATTTAACATTCGTCTTCGCTAGATCATGCAAATAAAGTGCAACGAATATCTAAAAAACTTGTCCGAGATGGACAGAAGTATAAATCTCTTGGTGCTAATGTTGTGCTGTGCGGTTGGAAGAGAGCTATATTTTTAAGTGACTAATTAAAATGTTTTTTTTTTTTTTTATAAAATTCTTAAATAGGTACAGTCGAACACGGTTATAACAAACACCTGTTATAACGAAATATAGCTATAGCGAACAATTTTCTTCGGTCCCATTGGGGTCTATTTTTCCATGCAAATAACTACGCTTATAACGAACTATATTTTTCGGTCTCTTCGAATTCGCTATAACCGCGTTCGACTGCATTTTACTAATCTTCTGGTGCCCTTTTTAACATTTAAAGTTAAAATTTGGAATTTGTAGTTTAAACCCCAGAAACGATTAAAATTTTTATTGATATTTTTGCATTATTTCAAAACAAAGCAAGAGCAATTAATTAAAAAAAAAAATTTTAACTTTTAAACTTTTAGATAAAGTGTATAAAAAGATTTTTTTTTTTTTTGTTTAAACTGGTTGGTTTTTGTTTTAATAACATTTATAATTTAACTTTAAAAACAAATTAAGATCAAAGCCGACCATATGATACGCTAAAATGATATTGGAAAGATCATGAATTGATCTGTCAGTTTCTTAAAATGAAACTTAATATGATATGAGATTTACATTTAAATGCCTTTCCGGAAAGTGCATTTAAGAGAGAAATATAAACTGATACTTCTGGTAATTTAATAGTAAAATTTTTAGTTGAAGGAAACGTATTAGTAAACGCAAATAAAAAATATGGTTAAGCATTATTACGTCTAAAATATTATGTTTAAGATGCATATTTTTTATAGCCACTGGAATAATTTATATAATTACAGTTACCATATTATAATTATAAAGTGTGCGTTCGAATAAAATATAACACATATCTTTCTTTATAACTTTGTCTGTTGATAACTTATTTTTCTTTTTGTGATCAATATATCTTTGAAAAATACTTCAGATTTTATAATGATACGAATTTTCAAAATATTTTGTGTGGAGAATCAAAGGAAAACATATAAACAATTTTTTAAAACTATTAAAACTCATCCAAATTGGACTTACAAAAAGAAAGTTAAACAATGACCTTATAATTGATCGGAAGCCTGGAACAGAAAAAAGGTGGATCAGTTCTTAAGAAGTATTCCAAAGATTTCCGTTCTGAATGCTATGTGCGCAAAGTTAAAGCCAATATTAGACTTAAAACATTTAAAGTGCAAAAAGTACCAGATAGGAATGCAAAGAAGAATGCTGAAGTTTAAAAAGAGAGCAAAGGTCCTAAAAAAATAAAAAGTTTAAATGATGCTGTGTAATGGATGATGAAACGTTCGTCATTTCTGACTTCTCACAGCTTCCTGGACAAAAGTTTTGTGTAGCAAATGTTAGATGAAATGTTTCAGAAGAGTACCGTACCAAAAAACAAAAAAATTTGACAAAAAGTTTCCTGTTTGGCAAGCTCTATGCAGCTGTGGTGAAAGAAATGAATCGTATGTATCATCGGGCACAATAAACTCGGAGATTTATATCAGGAATGTCTACAAAGAAAACTGCTTCCATTTATAAGAAAACATAGATCCTCAACACTTTTTTTTTGCCTAATTTGGCTCAAACTTCGGGAAATTGAAAGATATTGGATCCTTGTCGAAAGCGAATTAAGGAAGACTAATGCAGCATCAAAAAAAAAAAAAAAAAAAAAAAAAAACATTGACAAATTTTAAGTTCAAGTGGATAGCATGGGGAGAATAACATCTTGTAGAAATAAATTAAATTTAGTAAAATTGGTTCAAACCATGACCCGAAAAACTTTAAATATATTTTTTAGAAATAATGTTTATATTTGGATCTAAATAAAATTTAAACGAGTAGAGATATTTCAATGAAATTTTGACACAGTACAGATATTAAAATCAAATTCACTGTTTTGTACCTAAATAGCCAAAATTGCAACCCGGAAAAAATAGACTTTTTCCATTTAAAGGGCCACACTGTCATTATACTTTTTGTGTGTTTACGCAACACATGGAGATATTTAATTAACAGAATTTTACAAACAAATTTAAAAAAATGTTGGAAAATTTACAAAGTTTGGATAGGGCTTGTGGGGAGACCGTTGCCCCAAGTGCAATCGGGTTTACTTTACATGCATCTACATTAACTTTACTTTTGAAAACATAAAAAAGTTGTATGGTCCAGAACAAAAAAACAAATTTTATAAGTAAAAAATATTGCCACCTTTTTTGAAAAAAATCCAAGAAATATCAAATTTTTTTTAAACTGCAATTTCAGATTAAGTATCACCCTAGTCGATACCAATTATTCAGGTTTTCATATTAATCGGTAAATTCGATAAATAATTATTTGAGGCTAAAAGTTGATCGATTAATAACCTATTAATGGCAAATTAATCGATTAAATCGATTAATGTAAAGCATATAAATAACACTAATTATAATATTTAATATATTGAAATAATTATTCAGAAGCATAATGTATATTAATTTCTTCACAAAAGGAGTCATCTTATCAGTTCTTACGCCCACTTTTATGAACAAATTTCGGCTTTTGACCTAATACTACAAAATATTCTTCTAATTCAATTTTATTTAATAAATCAATCTTTTGCATGTAATTTTCTTTATTTTCTGTGTAAGAATAGTTTTTTTTTGTAATATAAGTGAAAATTAATATTGGTATTTTTATGTGCATTTTGTTAATGAAAATTAAAATTTTTATTACTTATGTATATAATTCTGAATTTATTTTACTTGAAATAATGTTTTAAACATTTCTGTTATCACAAGTTTAAGTATTTATGAAGATATAATATGATAACATTTTTATGTCTCATTTTATTAAAAAAAAAAAAAATACATCCAAGGAAGTCAATAAGATCCTGAACTTTTGATTTAGAAGTAGTGCAAATTAGGATCATATTCAATGAATTTAACATAGGCTTATTTTTGGAAGATGTTCTCTTACTGGGAAGGGGGTCATGTTCACGATTTCATAAAAATTTGCAATGAAAAACCAAATTCTTTTTTATCTGTGCAAGAAAATTAGTTTTAATTTTTATTAAACCAACACATATGAAATTTCCTATTGTCACCTACGTTTTTCAAATCCGATTCCCTAATAATGCAGGTCAACAATAGGGCATCAAAAAATTATATCGTGAATAGCTCTGCAAAATTATTATTCCTCAGACTAGATATAGCGCGGAATGTTAAATGAAACTTTTCCATCACGTCACATAAGGGATGTACAATCTATCATGGGTCGATCATCCGAAATTGACCTACTAATTGAAGTTGGATTAGACAATGGAATACGTATTTTCTGTTCAGCTACACACTTCATTAGCATTCTTGATGTCATTAAAACTGTGTTTTCTTCATCGATGTCAGTTAAATTTGAAAAGAGAAATATACTGTATTTATTATTTTAAAACTATTTTATAAAAATTAAATTTTGTTTTAACAAAAAAAAACCAAAATGGAAAGTCACCACTTGAAAGAAATAACCAATTTTGGTTAAAAAAAATAACCAAAATGGCAACACTGTTTCGGAGCGGAATTTTGGTTAAAAAATAACCAAAACGTCAACACTGTTTCGGAGCGACATTTCTTTTTCTCTTGCTTTTTCTCTCTCACATACACTCATTAGGGTCGCCTAGTTGTAAACAAAATATGTAAAGTGTTGCATACACTAAAAAATAAAATTGCAATCGAAGCTTATAAAAAGACGTTTTTAAACAAAAAATTTTAATGTTGTAAAACTACTGCACATTTAAAGCTGTTTACTTTAAAAATAATGTTAAAAATCACTATTTATTTAAATAAAAAATAAAAAAAAACTACAATATCATAATTAGTATAAGTAAGCTTTTTAATAGTTTCAAACTATATATATTTATATATATTTTTTTTTATTACGTAAAATATTTTTAGAGTAAACTTTAGAAATTATATAGAATTTAAATAATTTGATCTTAGAACCAAAACTAATTACACTTTTTAACAAATATTTAACTCTGCATTTACTACAATTATTAACGTTAATTTAGCGCATAAATTACTTCATTTCTTGAAAGTAGACGTCACTGAATAAACGCACTGCGCCGTGCGTTATTATTCTGGATCAAATTTTTTGAAAGAAAAAGCTTAGTGACGCTGCGCTGGTATTCTGGGTCGATACTAATATTGAGTGATCCATTTCGAGGTTCCCTACTTTTTTAAAGAAAAAAAACACAGAAAATTTAAATATAATGGGGAATTTTTATTATTATTTGAAAGAACATTCTTTGGCCTTTATTTTTTGAAGATTATGTCTATCAATTGTTGGCCGTTGCTACGTCGCAGATGGTCCATCCGTTGAGTCCAATTTTCGATGATTCGTTCGAGCATTTCGACTGATAACTGGCGAATGACACGCGTGATGTTTTCCTTGAAGGCCTGAATCTAAGCGGGTTTATCCGCATAAACTTTAAACTTTACATATCCCCACAGGAAAAAGTCTAACGGTGTGATATCACACGATCTTGGTGACCAATCGACCGGCCCAAAACGTGAAATTATGTGTTCTCTCAATAAATCCATTGATTGATGCGATGTGTGGGAAGTGGCGTCGTCTTGCTGAAAGCAAATATCGCCGAGATCACGAGCTTCAATTTCAGGCATCAAATAGTCGGTTATCATGGCACGATAACGGTCGCCATTGATGGTTACGTTCGCACCGGCATCATTTTTAAAGAAATATGGACCGATGATTCCACCGGCCCGCAAACCACACCAGACCGTTATTTTTTCTAGATGAAGTGGCAGTTCTTGAATCTCTTCAGGTTGCTCTTCGTCCAAATGCGGCAATTTTGTTTGTTTACATACCTATTGAGCTGGAAATGGGCCTCATCGCTGAACAAAATTTGCCTCGAAAACGTCTGATCTTCTTGGAACTTTTCAAGAACCCATAGAGCGAAGTGATGTCGCTTGGGAAGGTCGAGCGGCTTCAGTTGTTGCACAAGCTGTATTTTGTACGCTTTCAATTTAAGATCTCGACGTAAAATTCGGCAAGTCGTTACATACCTCAGTCCGAGTTGCTGCGAACGGCGCTGAATCGACTCTCCACGGTCTTCGTGTAGACTCTCAGCTACGGCCGCTATATTTTCTTCACAGCGTGCTGGACGTGGTCTATTCGGTCGAATATTATCCAATAATGAATGCTGGATCTCAAAATGGGTGATGCTGTTGCGAATAGTACGCTCAGTAGGCCGATTATGTTGACCATAAGTTGAGCAAAGTGCACGAAACACATTCCTCACAGAACGTGAATTTTCGTAATAAAGTTGAACGATTTGTAAACGTTGTTCAGGCGTAAGTCTTTCCATTATGAAATGCCAAACAATACTAAACAAAAATAACATGACAGCATGACACGTCTCACATGTGATCTGTCAAAAAAAGGCTATTGAAAAAAGTATCTCTACTTTAATCACCCTTTATAACTTTTTATCTAATCTATATATTTATACAATTCTTGCAGCAATATTATTTATAATTTTGTAAAGAAGCCATCGAATATTAAAAAAATAGGGCTAATGTTGAGCCCGCTAAGTTAAAAAAAAAACCTAAAAAACCAGCCTAAAAATTTGTGAAATATTTTTTCCACCTAAATATCTCTTAAACTAAAGGAGATAAGTTAAACATATAAGCGTATTTTTTGTAGGAAGTTACAAATGTAAAATTTTTTCTGTCAAATCATAAATGAATTTTTGGCGATTTAAAAAAAAAAATGCATGCCCGAGATGACCAACTTTGGTGGTCTACCCACACTACCCCGCTAGGAATCTGTGCTTCTTGAAATCAACTTGAAAACACCACTGCCCTGGCCAACGGTTCACAAGTTACAGAACTATTTCAAAAAAAAAGCGTTTTGGAACCACTGTGCGTCGTTAAATCGTGTCAGAAAGTGATTCAAATTTAATCGGCATTATACTGTAAAAGTTGTGGTACGACCATTTTTTGCGCCTTATAAACATCATTACAAACGCATTTTACCCTCACCATCTACGGTAGAGTAGGGTATAAAAAGTTAAATTAACTTAACAACTATAAAATATTTTTTTTTTTTTAACAGCAACGAGTATTCTAAAGTTTTTTTTTTTTTAAAAATTAATTTGTTGTTGGCTAGATGTTAATACAATTATAACCTTTATGATTTGTTATTATTAGTTAATATTGTTGTTGTTATTGTTGTTGCTGCTGCTATTTTCTTTTTGACTAAACAAGTCTAAAAAAAATGTTTTTTGTTAAAGAGTAGAACGCAACCTGACGTGACGTGATTTGCCGCCTGAAAAACTTGTTTAAGAGATGAAAAAAAAAAATAAAAAATAATATGCTTATATAGATTGTATTTTTATTTAATTTGTGTGTGTGTGTGTGTGTGTTTTTTACTTTACATTTTAAATAACATGTAGGTATTCATGTTTTTTTTTGCGGTGGATATTTATTTTATTTATGTATTTTTGTACTATGAACAAATAGTAGATTTACTTATTTTTTTTTTGTTTGTATTTTTTGGTTGGTTGACTAAATCATTTGTCGTTTAACGTTTCATCGTTGTGTAGAGTTAATTATAATGTTGTCTGTCAGTCTGTCCGTCTGTCTGTCTGTTTGTCGTTGTTAATGACCATCATGAATTGTCAAAGTACTAAAGCATACATACATACATACACACATTTATACATACATACACACACACATTTATACATACATACATTCTAAAATATATCTATATTTATACCCTGCTGACCACAAACTGCAATAATGATATCACGTTTGAACATTTCCCTGACAAAACATTAAAGAACGACTATCGTTATCGATCCGAATATGGGTTTCTTGAGCTCAGCCTAAGCCTACTTTGTGGCAGCAAATCTCTCGATCTCGAAGGTTCGTCTATTGTATTAATAGTGATATCAATAGCTAAACGTAAATATTCGTTAGTGATTCGTTTTGGATATTAAAAAATGATAAAAATTATTGGCTTAATTTAAGATTACCAGCACACTTTATTTTTAAATAATTTTAATAATGATTCAGTAGCATTTTTATTTGTGATTAAAGCAATGTAAAAAATTTTGCCCGCTCGCTCTTAGTTTACGAGTTATGGGTACTTGAAGTTATAATATAAAAATTCAATTTTCTCCTTCCTCCTGTAATGAATATGAACAATATGGGTATCATAGGAAAGGTCTTGAATAATCCTTTCGATTGATATATAAAATATGCCAAATCATTAACCCATGGTGAGACAATATGATATTTTATTACTTTTTATTTTGACTTTTTTACAAATATACCGTTATCTCAAAAATATATCGATATAACGGTACTCTCCTTTACATCAAATTATTTAGAGAACATTTCAAGCTTTCATATGATTCCCGTGTCACACCCCTAGCCCATTAAATAACAAAAATATAGCACTTTAAAAATTAATATTTAGAAAAATTAATCCATTTTTATTAGTAATATAGGTCTCAAGACCTTTCCAATGATACCCATATTGTTCATTTTTATTCAAGGAGGAAGGAGAAAATTGCATTCTTACATTATAACTTAAAGTACCTATAACTTGAAAACTAACAGAGAGCGAAGAAAAATTTGTATGTAACTTTTTTAACCAAAAATAGTGCTTTTGCCGAAAAGAAAATTTGTTGAAAAATCAACAGTGCCGGTAATCTTGATTTGTTCCCCTTGGGCATATGACTTAGAAAGATCGCTCGGATCATCTGTGTTAAAGAGCTGAATAAAGAAGAGATATGCAAAATTGCAAATTTCTTTTCAATATTCTATCAAAAAAATCTTTTTTTCCGAAAAAGATATCTTAAACTTGAATTAGATCTTTTAAAATTTTCAGAATTTTTAACTTTAGGGCTGTAAGACACAATTATCTACATTTAAAAACCTAAAACACAATTACAGTTAAGAGATAGTATTTTAAGAAAAAGCATCTCACATACTCAGATTTACTTGTAAAAGTTATTTTTCACAAAAAATATGTCCATATTAAAACAAAATTCAAATGGATTCCACGAGGATTCGAATCATGGCTTGATGATTTTTAATGACCATCTATACCCATAGAAAATTTATTGGAAAACAATTATATGTATTCCTCATATATGTGAACGGTACAAAAATCAACTTACAACACTATGTTGAATTTTAAATATATAAAATTAAACAATGTTAAAAAATTATTATTATTTTTACACAAATTAAATTAAAACAATTTTTTGAATTTAGAATTTCGAAATGCCATGTCGCCTAGGGGGTATGAATTCAAAGCTAGGAGTTTTAAAGTGTTCGTATGGGTTCGAATCCTGGCGAATAGAAATGCAATTTTTATTTAATAAATTTCAAAGAATCGTTTTTAATTAATTAAAAATATATAATCTGACATTTCAAAATTTTAATTTTTGTTTGAAGTTAAATTATAAAAGAAGCCTGGCCAAGGATCGAATTCAAGACCTAAGGTCTTTTTCAGTCACAAACCAAATTTTATACCACATCGATATGTTGCAATTTACTATTTTTATTGCTTATATAAAAAGATTAAAACGCAACTAATATCTAAATAATACTTTTTTATAAAAAACACATCAAAACGTGCCTAGAAATTTTTGTCAAATTAACTTTTTGCAATAAGGAAAAACATAAATTTATAAGGAGTCAGGGGATATGAACTCAGACTTAACGGTTTGTAATCTAGAACATTTCCACTAGACTATTCAACTTCCAATAGAAAAACATTTTATATAATATTGTATGTTGGGCAAAGAAAATTGAATTTTTGAGGCTGTTCTAGAAAATCGTTTATAACTCCGCCATTCCTAAACTTATTTCGCTGAATTTCAATACCAAGACTTTCGCCATATAAGTGTTAAAAGAGAAATGTATTTATTGAACTATGGGCTCCTATCCATTTCAATATACAGACAGACTTATATTCTTAAAAATTTGTTTTAATCATAACAATTACGAATATTTTTCAGTGTGAGGCCCTGGATTATATTTAAAAACTTTCGTATAAAATGACAAACTTATATATACCATTCATTTGAAAGATAATAATCCATATAATGAACAATAAAATTAATAAAGTCATTTACGTAAGAGTGCTAATATTTAAAGCATTTTGCCCAAATTTCAACTTTGCCCAAAAGAGTTATCAATGTTTTTTCTCTCAGTATTATTAATTTTTCTGTTGCTCAAATCCACATGTCTTAGTGCAAAATTTTCTGAATTCATCAAGTAAAAAAAAGTACTGAAAAAGAGCTGAAAAAGTTATGATTTTAACATTGTATTGTCATTGGAAGGCAGTACTTAGTGCTGGAAAATAGCTGCAGTAGTTCTTTTTTTTAGCACATGGTTGTCATTGGTAGGATGTTCTTTCTTTATGCTTTACGTTCATTGCTTTTGAAGTACTTCTCTTAAAACTTTTCATAAAAATTTTTTTAATAAAAATATGTTAATAGATAATAAAAATACTTTTCAATTTGTGAAATTTTTTTTTCCAAAAAATACAAAAGTTCTACTTTTGAAGTGGTGAGAAATTTCTTTTTTGGAAGCACTTGCTCGATTTTTTTTTTTTGCTGGGGATATTTAGATAAATATGCTATTTGCAAATTTATTAAAACAATTAGCGACATTACTTACCACTTTTTCTTATATTTTGTGATATTATTTTTTTATTAAAAATTGCTGAAAATTTAACTAACATCATAAATTTTGTAGCGCACTATTTTACAACCGATCGCTAGGAACTATATGACTCAATAATGACACTACATTCTCTTTTTTTAGTCTTTTGCATACACAAACAAAAAAGTACGTTGCATAGAATACAACTAGAAGTTTATGTGAGAGACAACAACTTAATTTAGTTGTCAAAAACCTAATTCATACAACAGCAAAATACATGTTGTCATATATATTTTGTTTTTGTGTTTTGAAAAAAAAAATGAGTAAATTTTTTGAAAATTTAATTTGAACTGCCTCTCACATTGACTTCTAGTTGTATTCTATGGCAAGTTGTTTTTTTTTTATTTACATAAAAAATCCTCCAGAAATTTAATAGATTAGACCAGTGATGTCAACCTAATCCTTTTCGTACTAGATTTATCCCGTTTTTAGTAGTCCAAAACCCGTAAAATATTTTACTTTTTCAAATATGATTAAATTTTTTGCCTGTTACGATGTTTTTTGTTTGAGTAATTTTTTTAGTGGGTAATATTAACTTTACACATTTTTATTTATTTATTTTTTTATCCTTTTCTTAAATTCAAATATTTTTTCGAACAATATAGATTAACATAGATATGAAGCTCCGTTGTCAAAAGCATAAGTCACTTGTCAAAAAAAAAAAAAAACTAAATCTAAGTATGTAATAATAAAAAATTTTATTGTAAACAAAAACAATTTTAGTACGTGTGCTTTTTTGAGTCATTTTTGCAATTGAGTTCTTTTTCGTATCTATTTTGATCTATGTTTCAGTCCCAATTCTTAAAAATGATCTTAACAAATTTTTAAGAAATTTGTTTTTTGAAAAACTATCTTCAACAAATAAAATTCTTTGAATCGAAATGTATTAAAAGAACAGCAAAATGTTGAATTTAGGTTCATAAAACAAAAATTTATTATTAATATTTTAAGATGTTTTTTACTTAAAAAAAAAAAAAAAATTAATTTTAGCCCTTTTTGGGGTTTTTCATATAACATGCCTTGATTTTGCCAGATCACCGTTGTGTTTTTAATTTAACGCTTTTTTCAAACATTTCTGCGCATTTATGTTCGCAGAAACTATCGAGAAATTATCGAGAAAAGTTTCATGTAACGAACATTCACAATTAATATAATTTTCGATATTTTGTCGAACATATTTGTTTCGAAAATTCTTCGTTTTTAGCGAACATTCGCTAACATCGAATCTCTGGTCAGGCGGGTAAGAGAATATTCTCTACACATTACTACTATTGATGGTAGTGTGTTTGTTCTCATTGTTGTTGTAGTTTTTCATATTTTTTTTATTTTTTTAATTTTTTTTTTTTTTTTTTTGATTTTTGGCTTCTTATTTTTGTTCTTCTTCATTTTTACTCATTATTTACATTGAATTTATTATTATTATTATTCAGTGTTGTATTTACTGTGTGCGTTTGTGTGTGTCTAATTTTATTCATACCATCAATCTTTTCTTCCGTCCTTTTACGTCTATTTGTCTGTGTCTCTATCTCCCTTTTTATTACCAGTTTTTTTTTTAATTATTGTGTGAAATTATAAGTTTTTTTTATTTTTAACTTACACTTAGAAATTTGAATTATTATTTTCCATTTTTAGAAAATTTCCTTAAATATTTGCAAAGTTTCTATTTCATTTTAAATATGTTGACTTTTAGGGGAAATTTCTTTCAGTGTCTATTTTAAGCTTACAGGTGTTTTAAATCAAAATGTTTTTCGAATATTCTATAGTATTTTAGAGAACATATTAAAGTTCAGTAGTTGAAATTTAAAAGAAAAAGTATTATAAAGGTTTTTTTTTCGAAGGCAAGTCTCTGACAGCCATATTGTTTTGGCGGCGTCTGTGAAATTTTTTATTTATTATTGAGTCACTGATATCAAGTAACCAGGGCAAGGTCCAAATAATAAAACTTTATTAATAAATTGAATGTTATTTAGTGTAAACCAGTGGCGCCTCTTTTACGGCAGTTGTGGTGGTGGAATGACTTTTTTAACTTTACTTCGGGAAAATCAAAGGCAGTCAATTCCTCACCGTGCACTGATTTCAACTTGGCGAATTTTACGTCGAGACTTGGGGCTGCTCCCGTACAAAATTCAACTGACCTATAGCGAATGCCACAGTGGAAATTCTGCCTGACATTGACAATTAGAACTATTAGAATCATAAAATTTGACCCCGCTAGATTTTTTCTTGTGTGGTTTTATACAGTCGCATTTCTATGTCAATAAGCCGCAATTGAAAGATGCCTCAAAGTCAACATAAATGAGGCCATCGCTCAAATTTGGACGGATCTATGCGACAGTGTCAATGAAAATTATATCTCTTGAAGCTGTGTCATTTTGACGATGTCATATTCCATTTTAACATAGAATTATCCCTATTGGATTAATTTCCAGAAGTCTCTGGCCAAATCTCATTTCAGGCCGAACTAGAATCTTATCGTTTCTCTCGAGAGATAAACTTTCTCAATTAGTGATCATTCTCTCGGATCATTACCTAATTGGTAGACAGGTTCTTAAACTTGGGTTCAAGTATTACGATTTCTGCAGGAGCTACTACGACAAGGAGGAGAAGTCTGTCACTCGCCTACTTTGATCCTATCTGACTCTGTCGGATAGTAGGCATTCTTTTCTGGCTTCTAGCAGGGGTTCCCACAATAATTCACCTCGCGGACTTTTTCTGGAATTTTTCATTTTTCCCCGGACCCCATTTAATTCTTTAATAATACAATTGCAAAATGATTTAAAAAAATGTTTGCAGGGTCGCCAAGAAAATATATTGGTGATGCATTTTAATGGCCATCGTTTTTTAATAAAAATTAATGTTTATTTCAATCCAAAGAAACAATGTATTTTATTCAAAGTATTGTCGATCGGAAGCTACGATTTTTCCCATATTTCTAGCGATTTACGAATTCCATCTAGAAACCGCTTCTTTACATTTAAGGCAAGAGACGTAACGTTAGATAACTTGTTTTAAAGTGAAGCGTGTTTTATCTACGACATTCTAAATCGAACCAAAAAATAGCAGTAAGAAGTGATAATATCTGGGATATACATCGGGTGGAGCAAAACTTTCAAACAACATTTTTCCAAATTGTGTTTTTTCCAATAGTTTGTTCGCGCAATATGAGGCCAAACATTGAAATTCATGAAATATTATGGACTCGTATACGGTTGCATATTCTTCTTGGTCTTTTTTGTTCAATGATCTTGTCATGTGGATCAATTATGTTCAGCACATGTCTCTCGTAATTGTTTCAACCTGTTTTACACACTTCTGATCTCATTAAATACAGAGAATTTCCTGGGCATCATGGTTATTCGTCTTTGCAATCGATTTCCCTGATTGGTCGATCTTTGAATTATCATAGTGGATCCACTTTTCATTATTCGATGCAGAAACGATTTTATTTTGTCGTCAATTGTCTTTAATTCGTTTGGCCTATTTTCCTTGCTTTTGGATAAATTCAATTGCTTTAAAAAGATGAAAATTGTTGCTGGATCTACTTTCAACGAATGCGTAAGCATTTCTTGCATTTGACATGACAAGTTGTCTTAGTTAAAGTCCAAAACATTATGGCTTTCCGCTTCGGTTTTCTTCACAAAAAAAAAGGAACAAAAAAAAAAATAAATAAATGGGACTTATATTCTAAGGTAAACGATCACGTATATTAGACAATAGATACAAGACTTAGTGATGCTTTTAGGTAAATAAATAAATTTATGGAAGATTTGGGTAGTCTGGATGTTAAGCGAATATTAGACTTTTTTAAAAGTTCAAGAGGTCTCGTGGCATAGATGTGAGATTTCGGTCCAATGACCGTTACAATCTAAACTAATGTTTCCCTATTGGAAAACCCTTTAGATATTGATATTCTTGAAATATTTTTAAAACTACATAAATCCCAATAAGCACTTTTGTTCGTATTTAAGTTGAAACCAAATGTATTTTCAGCCTTGAATCCAATGTCAAGCATCTTAATTTAATAACGTTCTCCAGTAAAAAAAGAAATTTATATTTAAGACAAATTTATATAAAAAAATTATACGCCAACGCAAATAAGAACTACGTATAAACTAAGTATATAATAGCTTTGTTCCAGTACTCATCAAATTTACAGGTTTTAGTCAGAATTGATCGGAAATTGTCAGAAAAACAACAAAATAAAATAAATTCTTAGTATGGGAAACCTTTTCTCTAAATTCTGACTAAAACTTGCAAGTTTGACAAGTAGTGGAACAGAGCTAATAATAATAGGGTTCATCAAATCGATTTCCGGTAATCGAATAATCGAGTTTTTGTTGAAAAAAGTCTAAATCGACTTTTTGGTTTGAAAATTGTTGAGAAATCGATTTTCGAAAATAATCAAAAATAGTCAAAATTCGAAAAAAATTTTACATAGTCTAAAAGTCGGAAATAATCGAAAAAATTCGAAAATAGTCAAAAATTCGAAAAAAATTGTAAATAGTATAAAAGTCGGAAAAAGTCGAAAAATTTTACTTTATTTAAAAAAGAATAGTTTCTTAAGGTACGTTCAGACTGGTCAAATATTTGAGCAAAATGACGTAACCACTATATAAAATAATTCCTAATTTCTATTTTTTAATGGGAAACGAGTTTTTTACTTACCATTAATCATATCTGACATTTTATCGAATATTATTTGATGCTGCTTTCTCTTACAAAACATTTGCAAGATCAGACAACGGCAAACAGTATTTCTATAAAACCAGTGGTCACGCAATTTTGATCAAATATTTGCCAAATTTGAACATATCTTTAGAAGCTTTAATTTGAACTACATCTTTAAATGTTCGAAATATTATGGCAAAAATATCTTATTGTGTGTAAACAGCACTTTCACTACATAAATTGCCTGTTAGTTAATCGATATATTTGATTTTAAGACAAATAACAAAAAAAAAAAAAAAATAGTCAAAAGAGGAGAAAAATCTCGAAAATATCGTATAAAATCGAAAAAAATTGGAAAAAATCGAGAATAGTCGGAAAAAGTCGAAAATGGAAAATAGTCGAAAAGTCGACTATTCCAAAATTGAAAAAAGTCGAAAATCAAAAAATCTATTATTTAAAAATTGAAAAAATCGGAAAGTAGACTTTTTATTCCAACTATAAAACTCTTAATACTAACGCCACATAAAATACAACTCTGTGTATGAAACATAAATAACAGGGATGCCAGATATTTACTTATGTACATATTAAATGTCAGTTATTTTAGGAGTTAAAAAAATAAAACAATTTATACAATAACGTTGTCATTGTTAAACAAATTTATTTCAATTAATATAAAAATAATATTTAAAACAATTAACATATAATGACAGCAAAAAGTCTCAAATTGTTTAGAAATTCTTCTGAAGAGTATACAAATAATTCGTTAATGCCTGCCTTATTTTAACTTTAACTTGTTTTTTTTTTTTTTTTATTCTTCTATCAACACGATTAAATGTCTGTTAACTTGGCTTTTTATAAGCTTTTTGTTAAAGGTTGCACTAGTAATATGTTTGCATGTATGTATGTATAAAGTATGTAAAAGTAACTATCTATGTGTTTGTGTTGTTATTTGAGTATTTTAAAGTCGCGCACAAAGAATTTAAGTCTCAGAAATCACGCTTTGAATAAATTGTTTTTTATTTTTATTTTTGTTGATTTGGTTTTTTTTTTCTCTTTCTTGACTTTTTTTATTTTCTGTGATACCAAATTAAAGTTTAACCTGTTTTGTTTTTAAGACCGGTTTAAAAAACACATATAGATTCTTATTGTTATAAACTTTTTTTATATTTAAACGAAAACAAAAAAAAAAAAATATTACACTTTGCTTAATCATCATTATGAAACTCTTGAATTTTCAATAAAACACAAAAACTTACATGGAATTTTTGTTAATACAAAAGTTCTTTAGAGACAATAACTAAAAACGCAAAATGAAACTTTCCTGTCTTTTGAGCGGGAATTTTTGGGTAATTTGTGGCCATATAAAAAAAATATATATTTATTCTACGAGTAATATTTATTTCCATTTCCTTTCACTTTATAGCACTTTTATTTGTAAACTTCCCCTCTCTCCCCTACAACGAATCCTTTATTTTATAAAAAGGATTGGTTGTTTTTTCAAATACCTGGTTCCAAATGATGAAACGACGTTGGTCTAATAATGGCGGTTTTGCCGCTTTAAAAATGCTTGAAGAATCCTCATCAGAAGTAACATCATCATCGAATGGTCTGGTCTTGTCTTCAGATATCAATATGTCACCTTCATCTTTGGACTCTCCCGTTTATGGCGATCAGGAAATGTGGCTGTGTAACGATTCAGCTTCATATAATAACAGTCATCAGCATAGTGTTATAACATCTATACAAGGTTGTACCTCATCATTGCCAGCACAAACCACTATCATACCCCTGTCTAATAATGCCTCTTTAAATGGTAATCAAAATTATACAAATGGTTCGATGAATACAAATCTATCGGGTGGTGGCAATAATGGTGGCAACGGTGGTGGTGTACCAGGCATGACATCTTTAAATGGTTTGGGTCAAGGTATTCAAATGAATAATCATACACATAATCACAGTCATCACCACAATAGCAACAGTAATCACAGTAATAGCAGTAACCATCATACAAATGGTCATATGGGTGTTGGTGGTGGAGGTGGCGGCGGTGGTGGTGGCGGTAATGGAGGAGGTGGTGGTGGTCTGTCTATTAATATCAATGGCCCCAATATTGTGAGTAATGCCCAACAGTTATCCTCGCTGCAGGCGAGTCAGAATGGTCAGGTTATACATGCCAACATTGGTATTCATAGTATAATCAGTAATGGATTAAATCATCACCATCATCATCATATGAACAACACTAATAATATGATGCATCATACGCCCAGATCTGAATCAGCTAATTCCATATCATCAGGTGAGTTTTAAGGGTTTACGAAATTTATTATAAAACTAGCGTATAAGCCAGAGACCTGCGCCGCGGAATTTTATCGGCGGCGGCGGCTTGCATTTAAAAGCTTCACGGCGGCTTAAAATCGGTTGTCAGCCGGCTGATACCATATTTTTCTAATTAAAAATGTTATATTTTCATGTCCCTTTGATTACCATTTTTTCCAGTGAAAGTATAAAAAGAACTATTAATTTATTGAAAATGTATAAGAAAAAATATCGGACTGACCTAAGGATATTTTTGGATTTTTGTATAAAAGATTAGAATAATTGTTCGCATATTATAATGAGAAATGGTCTGTTCCGATATAAAAATATATCAATTATTAAGATATGCTGATTTATGTGATTTATTAGCTGACAAAATCTTGTGCACGAGTTTTTTTTAGATTTCTCTCTGGATGGCAATTAAGGCTCATTAAAATTTATTAGCAACTGTTAATATTACTTTTTCACAGTATTGCATCCTCGGCGGCCAGGCTTAGCTGAATTTCAGCTGCTCGGCGCAGGTCTCTGGTATAAGCCTGCCAATGCCACGAAAAATTCCAATATAATAAAAAAAAAAATCCAAAAATCTTTAAAAACAAATTTATGAAAAACTTTTTGATGCTTTTCCTCTCCTTAATCGAAAAATTTGAATCCGTTGTTATTAAAATGTAAAATTTAAAAAAAAGGAGATTTCAAAAAAAAAAAAAAAAAATTAATCGGCATAAACTCGCTCCCTAATCTTAATACGAAATCACTTACAGGTAAGATTTTGAGAGCAAACAATGAGATTAGCAAATTTAAACTTTTTAGAACTAACTTTTAAAAATATTACAGAAAATAAAAAATAAATCTACGTATCTCTGCTCACTGATAGAAATTTCAAAATCGGGCTGTATTAGGATTTGTAGAACAAATACGACGTCTGGCAGCTTCAGAAAGCTCGGGAAAGAGAAAACAGGCCTTGGAAATTATGTATAGATTTTAAGGAAAATACTGAGAGAATTAAAACTTAATAATATTTTGTTATTTTAAACAGAATATGTTTCTCAAAGATTTTGTACATGACTAATCTTTGGGACAACTTTAATTTTGCCAAATCTCGCTACAGATCCTCTACTTTTTAAATTAAAATTCTAGTAACTTAATTAAGATATAAACCCTTTTAAAGAGTAGGTATCTGATGATCCTCATGCTCTTAGTGTTTACGCAAGGTCAAAAATATGGAAAGATATAAAACGGAAGAAATAAAAACACAATACTTTTTAAATTTGCAATAATGAGAAAAAAGATCTGAATTTTATTTACCCTCAAGATGGCAACGCATCGAATGAATCTAGTTAAAAGCTACAAAGCTAAGTTGCAGATAATGTTTAAGCAGTGGCTTTACTCGCCAAATAGAAACTACTAACATGAATTATTTTAGAAGGAGTAAAAGCATACGTATTAACACAAAAAGGACTAATAATACAAAGGGTTTAAGTTTATATAAAAGCATGATCTTATACATAAACACTTGGAGAGCAAAGAACTTTTTATAAATTTTATTTATATAAAACAGATCTTATGCAATTTGCCGAACATTAAGATCTGCGATTTTTAAGGATATTTTATTTATTTACTAAATAACCGATCATACTCGTATCCCTCTCTTTCATTATTTTAAGAATGTTTACTTTTAAACTAAAACTCTGGAAACTTAGTAAAGAAATTTCGCATAAAATATTTATTAATACTTTCAAAGAAATTTTTGTAAATATTTTTTCTTTTTTTGCTAGTGAACCCTTTTTTCTATTATTATCAATAAAAAATTTAAAAAAGTAATAAGTTTTTATTAATACGTTTTATTTTAATATATGATAAAATAGAATATTGATAATAGTATGACAAAATGGAATCATAATATGACAATGTGGTATAATAATATAATAAGATAAAATAATAATATAATAAGATTAAATCATAATCTGATGGAATGGGATAATAAGATTGTTTAATTATATGTAAAACTAGATTCATAACATGACACAATCAGATACAATATGACAAAACGAAATCATAATAACTATGTTCCAATCATAATATGTTGCTCTTAAATTATAGTCACTAATCTCTTTTGGAATATATTTATTTCTTTTGGAATATATTTATTGAAATTCTGAAAAGTGTTTGGATTTCTGACGTTATAGGATGAAGAGTTTTTGATCGCCCTTTACTTTGAGGATTACAATGTAAAAAATAAAATTGATATAAAATTGAATTGATAGTTTGGTTCTAAAAATTTTGACAAGGACATTTAAAATAGTCAATCGCTTTAACTTTACTGTAAATACTTTAGAAATTTAAATTGTCAATGTAAAGCTATTTCTCCAATTTACAGATTTAAGTTCGAATTTGTCAGAAATAGTCAGAAAAACAAGAAAATACAAATTATTTTTTAGTTCGAGAATACTTTTCTATAAATTCTGGCCGAAAAAGTTTGAGACTAAATTAAGCTGTAGTTATATCATTTAGAAAAATATAATTCGGAGACTAAAAGTGACGGTTCTCAGATGAGATAAAATGTTTTGGAATTATTCTGGAGCAGTTTATATCTGTCAATATCGTGTTGGTAAAACATGAGATCGAAAATCTGAAATTATTTATTTTTATAACCATAATTAAACCAATACTAAACTATAACGCCTTGGCATAGTTAACAAAGATCGATCAGGTGGAAGGTTCTATGGGAACCACTTCATCACCATAGTCATCCTAATAAATAGATAAATCTCTTAGGATTAGTATCTCTGATAGAAATAGCTGGGCGGAGAACTCTGTAATTCAAGAGAATGGAATCTCAGTTCAGTTGGAGTATAACTTAAAAAAAAAACAAGGCACCACATCATAGCCCATGTTGTTTTGATATTAGAAACCATTTTCAAAAGTTATATCGACAAAAAGACATCCGAAGCGAAAGCAAGTTCTAAAACCACTTGAGATTTTTTTTTATTAAATTATTTTTATTTTTCATACTGGAGTAATTTCATTTTAAATTTAAAAATTTTGACCACTCTGAAATTTTCTCTGTAACAAGTATACCGATAAGGCTTTCTACCAAAAAAAAAATAAAAAAAAAAAAAAATATAAAAAAAAACTAAAGCTGAACTTTTTCAGATACACTCACTAAAGACAATTTTTACAAAAAAATATGTTAATAAAAATATTTTCAAAAATTTTATATGGCATCTTATATTACAAGCTTTGACAAATCCACTGCAAAAAAATTATTTTTATATCTTTTATATAACAAAAGTTATGACCATTTAAATAAATATGTTAATCACTTTCAAACTTATAGAGTTGCCACAGTTCTCAAAACAAAAATGACCAAGGGTCAGAATTTTTTAAATTTAAAATGTAATTACTCACTAATAATAAAAATTGGCACTGTACTAAATATTCTGCTCAGTACCTAAGGATCCTTAATTATTTCCTTAATAATTATTATAAAATGAAATGAATGAATGAAATGCTTTAACAGATTTTGTTGAATTTAGAAAATTAATAAAAATCAGAATTTTTAACCGCAAAATATAGGGGAAAATTAATATAATATTGTGTTTCTTAATATTTTTCATGCCACATAACGCTATGCTTTGTGAATTTTGATATTCGCAAAAATTGCTAAAAGTTATACTTTCAGGCAGAGAAATTATAGCATATTTCTCTGCCTGAAAGTAGCTGTTAAACGAATTAAGGAGCTTATCTCGGAAGCATCGACTATCGACTTTTATGTAGACAGTTAACACGCGATCAATGTAGGTCAACAAAATTTCCGACTAGTCGGAGTACCAAGGTATGAGGACATTCTTGGGACGGCTAGGGATGTAGCAGAAGCACTGACGGATGTTCATATTCTTCTTGTTGAATGTGATAGGGAATTATGCGCTTATGTAAAGGTCTCTTTAGGTGGTTCATGATAACCACTTATAGGATATCTAGAACCCTTTGACCAAAGAGTACAGGAAAAAAAAGCTGTATTAATTTCCTACAATAACATTTCTCTCACCTCACACATAAGTTCTGCGTGAATTCAACACACTTGTGAGAGAGAGAGAGAAAAACAACACAAAATAAACAAAACTATTCTCTAAAATTTAGGGAAAATTGCACTCGCGACATATATATATATATATAACAAAGTTGCTACTTTTGGTATTAAAAATAAAACAGAATTTTAAATAATTTTAAATTATTTTCATATTCATCAACAAAAAGCCAAGAAATGTCATATCATATTTATCATATTTATATTTATGGATGTAATCCGCATCAAAAGATGAAAATTTATGAAAATCTGCTTATATAATTGTGATGAATTATATTTAATAATTTTTGAATACTATTTTGAGGAACTATTTGTGCTTATGATACATATAAATAAAATTTTACTTACACAATCTTAAATTAATTTTTTTTTTTTTTTGTCAACTTTCCATTCTTTGTATTCTTTGCCTATGACCCCCAATAGATAGTACAAGAACTAAAGTCCTTTTTTCTTTTAGTAGAAATAATAAAAGACTTTTAACGAGATTCTTTAAGGGGTTTGGTATGATAGGGCGAATGTCGGAGCATATAGATGTTTCCCATAATGAAGTTGTTTAGATGAGGAAAAGAAAGAGTCGATACAATATCTTCTGAGTAAATATACGGCACTGCGGGAACACAGACTCAAGTATCTGGGGGATGTATCACTGGGTAATCTATTGTGTTTTATTCAACACGGTTGTTCTTCAGAAAACTAGTACTTGAAGCACTAATAAAGAGCTTAGGGTAGGTTTTTCTTTGTTGATAAACAGGAAAACATAATGGGTCGCATGTGAACCCGCTTTTCTGCGGGCTTTCTACTATTTCTATGTGTAAGTAGATTTCAATTTATCAAGCGAAGATTTACACTTCATTCCTTTTTCATTTGTATTAAAGAAAGAGTACTTAAAGAAAAGTTTGAAAGGTTTGAGTATGTTTTTTTTTAGCTTTGGATAATCACGTTACTCTAAGATCAATATTGTCTTTTGATGAACTCGGTGTACAATAATAAATTTATATTATAGTATGAATGAAAAGTTTAATCCCTTTCAGTATCCCAATAAGTTAAGTTGACTCTCTTACTTATCTAATCTAACAAATTATAAAGTTGAAATTAATTTAGTGACACTATAATCAATATTTTATAAAAATAAACATTCATAAATCCTAAAAACCTTAAGGCAGTATCTGGGATTTGGATGACAATATGAAGTTTACTTGAAGGGAAAAAAGTTTTATTTTAGGAGTAGATTTTCTCAAAACTTGTTTTAGTCTCTGAGATATAAATTCAATTTAGTCTTCCAAGTATTTTGGAAGTAATTTATCTATAATATATATAGATTGAAAGAATTGGCCATAGAATAGAACTAGAAGTTTATGTGAGAGGCACTTCGAACAAAATTTTCAAAAAAAAAAAAAAAAAAAAAAAAAAAAAATTCAACACACTATATAAATATATATATATATATATATATATATATATATATATATATATATATATATATATATATGACACTACATGTATTTTGTTGTTATGTTTCTGACAATTGAATCATGTTTTTTTCTCTCACATAAATATCTAGTTATTAATCTATGGAACTTGTCTTTAGATCAGGGAAATAAAGAAACTTCCACTTTTTTTGTACCAAAATACCCAAAATCTCAATCCGAGAAAGACTTGTTTCAAAAATTTACTTCTTTTATTGAAATCGTCAGCCTGCCGTTCTAAAAGTCTTTCATCAGAATATTTTTTGTGTGTATAATCAATTTCTACAGGTATATAACTAATATATATATATATATATATATATATTTTTTTTTGTTGATCTCAGCTTTGCGTTTTGATAATTTTACAAATAAATTTAAAAAACTTTTTAAAAATTTTACAAAATTTAGATAGGGCTTGTGGGGAGACCATTGCCCAAAGGTATTCCGGATTTACTTCACACACATTTTTTTTAAGATTTCTACTGAAAACATTAAAAAATTCTATGGGACTGAAAATGAAAAAACTTTAGAAGTGAAAAAATATGACCACCTTTTTGGAAAAAAATTGTTTTTTTTTTTTAAGTCAATTTCAGAATAATGTAACTTTTTATTCGATGATCCATATGTTTATATGGTTCTTGGAATAATATTATTTAGAAATTTTAGAAGTAATACAGTACTAGTTCTTCTTAGCATTAGTTCTCAAAAATATTCTTTAAAATCAATCACAATACGATTCTACTCCATGAATGCCAGGTGTTATTAAAGAATTTGAAGTGATTTTGTTACATTTTAGAAGAGGATCTAAAATTTTTCCTGGGATTTTTAATATATTTTTCTAAGCAAATACCTTTTGCTTTGCTCTTTTATAAATAATCAATTGCATTTTTTGTTGCTGTTATTACTACCAAATTTAACCATTTCAAAAACTAAAAAATCTCCTTCATTTTAGCTGATTTGAGTATCGATTGTTATAGTGACATTTGAGTAACCTTGATATTTAGTCCTTGACCAACTGCAGTATAAACTTTACCTAGTTTCAAGTAATAATTGAAAAAAATATGTACATACTAAGTGTACCAACAATTCTGTATATATACAAACAAATAGCAGGAAAATTTAGGACAGGGTCATATGAGAAAAGAAAAACAACAGCAAATCGTATATACATACGACTGCTGCATTACATATTAATAAAGAAAAAAACTAGAATTACACATTTTATAAAGCAAAATGTTTATTAATTATCTATATTTTTTAAGATTTAAAAAAAAATAAATAAATTAAATCCCAAATTCCCCCTAAAAAATTTTATCTTGCAACTTACAAAAACAAAAAGTATGTAACTTACCTTGTCCTCCGTGACTTACGTTAGGTCAAATATTACACTCGTAACCTAAATTCGTAAAAAACACCAACAAAAAAGAGACTCAGAGCAAAAGCATAAATAAAGAAGAAAACAACAAAGAGAGACAGAGAGCAAGAGAACAAGAGTAAAGTGCATATAAAATGCATGCATGCATCAATAAACTGTTTGTTATGTTTACAAATTTTTGTTGTTTTTTTTTTGCTTCTTTTTCTTGTTCTCTGTGTGTTTGTTTTATTCTTGTTCGTTTTCTGTAATGTAATAAAATGCAACCAGCAACAATTACTAAACATTGTCACGAAGTGCAATCGTTAAAAAATACAAAAACATACAAATACTTATTTTTTTACGAACAAGCGGTCAAAGTCATTATGAGTTTGATTCGTTTTTAGTTTTATAAATAAACGAGTGTATATTTACGATTGTTGTTGTTGATTGTATTTGTAAATTTACTTTACATGAAGGACATTTTTCGCACTTGGGTTATTTTATGATATTTGTTGTTGCTGATATAATGCACGCATAATAAAAATTAAATACATACATATTCATTTTATATTACAGCCATAAAACAACAATTTTAAAAGAATCTCTTTATGGCTTAAATTAAGATTCTGTAGTACTTTTATGAGTTACTGGAGATTAAAATAATATAAAAAATTTTGCCCGCTCGCAAGCACGTTGAAATACCATTCTAATGATATACCATATTCGTTAAATGCTTGAGGGAAAAAATTGAATTTTTTTTTATTGATATACGAAAACTTACAGAATTTGTTTATATTCGAAAAAAGTTTATTAAGCACAGCCGGTGTTCGACATACATACATAGAGGCGAAAGTCTCTAAGCTACACGGAAAAAATTTTATTAACGTTAAAAAGAAAATATTTTTATTTCAACTGAGCCGGTGATCTTAATTTGTTCCATCTTTATAATTCATAAATGCTTTTGAAGAAATTTTTTAAAAATAAAAAATCTTTAATTAAATTTTCCTTATGACATATTTGTTTATTTAAAACAAATAGAAAACACATGTTTTATATGTTTTGTAAATAAACAGAGTTGTTTTTTGTTAACTCAGAGTTGCATTTCCTTGACATTTTCCTTAAATTGAATTAAACATTTTTATAATTCGCATTTTTATAACTCGCTTAATAAATATTTAAATAAATTCCTAAAATAGTTATTTTAATGTATTTTTATTTTAAGTTTTGTTTATTTATTTAAGGAAAAAATGTTACGTTACGTTTGCGTTATTATAAAACTACGACATACGAACATATTATAGCAAAAAGGGGTGGACGAACTAATACCTCTATACTATTTTGTTTTCGTTTATTATTTTTTTTAATAAACAGCAAAATTTAATTTGTTTTTTGCTGTCTTTTTTTCATTTTAATTTTAGTAGTCATTGCACTCTCATGCACATGTTGTTGATAGTTTAGTTCGTTCATTATTTATTTCGATTGTTTGTTTGCAATTATTCTAGAGGACAGAGTATTTAAATAGTTTATTCTTTATAATATAAAAACAGTCGAAACTCGCTATAACGTTTGATACATACATATGTATGTTATATTGTTAGACTCTTATGAAATGAGAAATTTTTAATATCTTAATAATAATTAGGAGAGAAGCCAGAATGTTTACTATCTTTTAAAACTTCAAATGTTTAGAGGGTGAAACCGGTTAAAGACTTTCAGACGTATTCAAAATAATAATAATAATAATTTATATTTATATTTAAAGCACACTTTAGCTAAAACACAATTTAGCCCTTAAAGCCTTTATTAAGAAAATCGTATTCAAAAAACTGTTTAAAGTCTACATTAACTAATAAACTGTTTATATATCATCCTTCCCAGTTTTTCTCACATTTATATTGTCAGTGTTGTTAACAGTTAGAATAAATTATTCGTTAACTGTTTTATTCCATAATTATTTTTGATGTTCTAGTAAGTTTTTGATGATAAATAAATATTTATTTTGGAAAAAAATCATTATTTAGCTTATGTAAATATACTTATGTATAAATTAAATACTTTTATTTACTTTTTGTTAGTTATAATTATAAGAATCCGAATAAAGAATATTTTGTGATAAAATCAACATCACTATTTCATATTTGATTTTGTTTATATTATTTTTCTTGAAATTTTATAAAAAAAATTTACTACTTTAATCACTTTTTCTGTTAAAGAGCGTAATTTTTAACCCGGAGTTGATGCATAATCTTATGTATGACACCTTAATCTAAGACGTCCAACATATGAGATTGTGGCGAACATTGTTGACATGCGGGCAGCTCGAATGTTGACATTTTATTTCAAAAGCACCCAAAATAGACTTTTTCTTTTTTATGTTCATGATTTTATTACAAAATAGCTTAAATTGAACATAGCTCAGTTAATACGTTAAAAAAAAAACATAGGCATATTGCCGCATTTTTTAATTTCGGAACGAATCTTAATCCAAAAATTTAGAAATGAGACGTTTTTGCCAAAAATTAACTCATGAATACAAATTTTTTTTTTTTTTTTTTTGAAAAAAAATTTAACAGAAATAATCTTAAAGTAGCTTTAAAGTAGGGTCCAACCTACTTTAAAATATTTGAAGTTGACAATGGTTTACTAAAGGTACATTAAGCTTATCATCGTTTTTTAATACAACTTGAAAGAATTTTGCTTAACAATGGTTAGTTAAGCGGTATTAAGTTAAGTTTTTATTTTTTTGGTTGCGGCTGTTTAGTTTAGTATATCTTTTGTACCCTTAAGTTTTACCTAAACCAAATCGTATTATAATAATTGTCCTATCAGACAATATGTGCCAGAAAAAGAGAGACCACTGATCGATATTACAAACACATTGCAGCGGCACATGCTGCAGTTCAAAATAATTGAAAGCAATACAATTCCACCCTGTTTATACACAGTAAAAAATAAAAATGAATTTCATCTTTATATTAATTAAATTTTTAATTGATTTTACTCCAATCACCCAAATGATAATATTAATTAACTGAGAATAATTGACGAAATAACTGAGCTATTAAAGGCGTGAATAAATCCAAACCAAACTAAAAAAACATGTTTACAACATTATCACTACAACAATATTATATTCTTTTTGTTAATTTTCTTGAAATTTAGTAACTCTGTGTTCATAATAACAATGTTTTTGTTTAAATTTTGCATTTAATGTTTACACTCAATAAAAATTTTAATATGCTTGACTGTAAAAATTATATGTTTTTAAATTTTTTTACCAGAAACAAAATTTTATTAATATGGAAAATATCATTACTTCTACAACCATTAAATATTTGGTATCTGTTTCCTTGTTCTTAAACCATATTCTGTTTTTAAACCATGTTAATATTATTATTCCCATGACAATAAAATGTTTCAAATAAATATAATACTTATCCTTTTCATAAACTAAATTGAAAAATTTATAACTTGTTTGTCTTTGAATGCATTTTATTTTTAATGTTTGTTTTCCAACTTCATTGTAATTCTCATTTAGTTTATATATCAATAAATATAAATAGGCAAGGTCTGGTTGAATCAATATCAATATAAAATGTTGATTAATTACCTTTAAATGGTAAATGTTAAATGGTTAAATGTTGGTTCAAATGAATGCAATTAATGAACAAATAATATGTAAACATTTTTCTTTTTTTTTTTTTTTTTTTTTTTGTTAATGAATACTTTTTTCTATTATTTTTATATAAAAAATTTATAAATAAATAAATTTTTTATTAATACTTTTGATTTTAATATATGATAAGATGGAATAATAATATGCTAAGATGAAATAACATGATAAGATTGGATAAATATATGATGATAACATGGGATAATAATATGATAAAATGGAATCATAATATGACAATGTGGTATAAAAATATAATAAGATAGAATAATAATATAATAACATAAAATCATAATCTGATAGAATGCGATAATGATGTAGTAAGATTGTTCAATTACATGTAAAATTAAAATCCTAACATGAAAAAACAAACCATAAAATCGAACACAATATGACAAAATGTAATCATAATAATTATTACTTATATCATTTCTATTTTTCGCTGTGATCATAAGTTCCAATCATAATACGTTGCTCTTAAGTTATGGTCACTACAACTATATATTTTCTCTGCGTGCAGTAAGAGAGAAATCATTGATCGAAATTCCGAAAATATTGCAGCCGTATGCACTTTAGTTCAAAATTATTCAAATATATTTCACATCATTTTAGACATTGGGAATTTTTCAAATCACATTGTGGTAAATACTACGTAAAAATCTGGGTCTATAATCTTTCAAAATGAAGCTTACACAAGAAATGAAACCTTTTGATAATTTTTAATGCCGAAACTTCTCTCCAATTGGTTTCTGCCAAAGATTGAAAAACATTCTAAAATGTATCAGAAGAATATTTTAGTGCAATAACAAAAAATCTATAGAAATTATTGCCAAACGAATTTAGAATTTGGTGGACCAAGTCTGGCTAAATAATAAAACAATTGAACTTCTGAAATAATTCAGTTAATTGGACAAACCAAAACCTTTAGAAGAAATTTAGACCACAAAAGAAAATAAATCGCTGCAAATATTTTCATTTGTAAATATTTCAGCTCAATGTCTCAGTAAAGGTGTTTTGTAATTTTTTAAAAACTAATGTCTGGTACATTTTTGGTGCCCTATGTAAATTTTAATCGCATATTTTTCATAACAAAAAAGTATTAAACACGTCTTTAGTACTTTTTGGAAATTCAAACATTTCAAAAACTAAAATATGTAAAAAAGTAAATGTTTTTTGAAAAACAAATGTTGGTATTTTTTTTTTCTAAAAATTATTAAATATCGATTTTTGTCACTTTCCGACTAAAATGCTATTGAATTTTTATTTTCATATTTTCTATGTCACTTGCGACTATTTGGGTTTTTGTCTGTGATAATGATGTAAGTTGATATTAGTCGATTCAAATGTCAAAATAGTCACTTATATATTAAGCAAAAACAAAAAGTATTTTTTAATAATTTTAGTATAAATACGAAATATTTTTTCTTAAAAAAATTATGTAGCAACATTCAAAACAATTGATTTCAGCAAAATCTAGAAGGAGTTTTTTTTTTAGCTGTATGTGAATTAAAGTGATTTGGACTTATCCTACTAAAATTAGATGACATTTATATGGGAACTGTGGTCAATTACGGATCAAAAAAAAAAAAATGATCTTAAAAAGGCAATTTTTCTCACTGAAAAAAAAAGTTAATATTAGTTTACAAATTGGTGGTGGTGGTGGTAAAGGACATTCTATTTCAGTTATATCGAAGATGGGGTAAAAACAGAAAAACTTTCTTCCTATCCGAACCTTATATACAAAATTCATTTACTGTTCGAATGCGGTACTAGTGAAATCCGTTTGCAACATGTATAACAAACACAAAAAGTAAATTTTCATTTCTTAAAGCAAATGATATTTCTTTAAATATATATTTTTTTATAATCTGAATTTTTAAAGAACAACGCTTTTGTTTTTCTGAAGCCCATTAACACACATCAACCATAAAAATATCCGAAATGAAATAAACATTTCAAATTCGTTATTTTATATCTTTAATATAAATTATATTTTTATTTTTTATAATTTATAATTGTCATATTATTGACCTCAATATTATCATATTGAAAGAAATCTAAATTTTTAGAAAAAAATCAATTAATCATATTTCCATCTGTATAATGTTTTTAATATTAGCAACATCCCATTTGCATATCAAGACCTAAACCATGTAACTCGAATGAAAAAATTATATTGACATAGAGAATACCGTTTGTGATTAACGGAACGTAAAATCGAGACACAGAATAGGGGCATTTATATTTAATTCTTTTTTAAATTATTTTATGTCTCTAACAGCACATCTACACGCAACAGAATATGTAAGATTTTTCTGTCAAAGCGCTCTCTACGTTCCCTGAAAAAAATTATCTCACGCGTAAACACTGATGTCAACTTAGCCCTTTTCGGGCTAGATTTTGTCCATTTTTAGTAGTCCAAAACGCGAAAAATATTTTTTTAGCCCGAAACTAAAATATGCGCAAATATAGCACTATTGACAATTTTCGTTTAGCCCTTTTAGTTCCTTTTTACTTTTTTCCAAATATGACAAGATTTTTTGCCGATTTTTTGTCGTTTTTTGTTCGAGTAATTTTTTTTGATGGGGTAATGTTAACTTTGCTCAGTTTTTATTTTATTATTATTATTATAATTTTTTTTTTTTTGACAGCTTAAACATTTCTTTCGAACAACATTAAAAGTTCAGTCCTAATTTTTAAAATGATCTTAACAAATTTTAAAGGAACTTATTTTCTGGAAAACTATCTTCAACAAATAAAATCGTTTGAATGGAAATGTATTAAAAGAACTGAAAAATGTTGGATTGAGGTTCATAAAACAAAAACTCTATAACCTGTATTTTAATTTATTCAGTTGTTTGTTAATATTTTAAGATGCCGCATATACGAAATATTGATACGTTTTAAAAATGTTTATATTTTTGTTTTTTACTTTTCAAAAAAAGTTTAAATTTTAGCCCTTTTCTGCACTTTTTCACCAAACACACCTTGATTGTACCAGTAAACCGTTGTGTTTTTAATTTAGCCCTTTTTAGCGCTTTTTTAAAAAATTTCTGCGCGTTTATGTTCGTTAGAGTTGGCAACACTGCGTGTATATTCAAATATTAGTATTATAAGAAGTATAATGATTTCTCTACACAACTATCTTATAAGATGAACTGTTAAAAAATACACCTAGCCGAAAGTTTGTTTGTATGTGTGCATGCGTATTTTGTAAATTACTAAAAAAAACAACGTTTTTTGTAAAATTATTTCCTTTTAATATTTGTTTTAAATTTAAAAAAACATTTTTATAAAAATTATGTTAAAAAGTGCGAATTTCTTAAATGAAAAGGATATGTCTACTCTATGGCTGATTGAAATTAATGATATTTTATAGGATTTATTAGAATACGTGTACCGCTTATTTAAGATTTAACATAATATAAACAAAGTGTTTACCTCTTCTGTCCGCGTTATCTCACATATTATATCAGAGTTAATCTCAGTTGAGGACCTAGGGTAAAGAAATTGTACATTTCCATGTCTGCTTTAATAGATTGTATGTGAACATGCCTGGCATGCAGGCTTGCATTTATATGCATGTTTTTTTTTTTCTTGTTTATATTTATTTTCGCATGCATGTATACAAGTGTGTATGGGTGAATAAATGTGTTTGTGAGAATGTAAAAGTATAAAATGTGCATACATGAACTTGTAATATCTGATTATAGACGACATTTGCAAATGAATTTAAAGTTGTTTATTTATTATTGTTGGTGTTGTAGTTGTATATTCAGAGTTGTATTGAGAGATGATGTTACTACAATTACAAAAGCAACAAATAAAACAGCAGCAGTTGGTCGTTGTTGTTTTTATTATATTATTTTCTTTGTAATGAGTAGAAATAAAATTCCAAAACCTACCCCAAGAATTTTTTTAGTTGCTGCAGTTTTATTTATTATGTCATTTTTTTTTTCTTCTTGCTATTGTTCTTAATGTCGTAGTATTGGTTGTGCTTTTTTTTATTCATAGTGTCATGATAAGTGCATAAGAAAATATGACAAATAAATATGCATTTCATTGATATACTACATAGAGAGAATGACTGAAAGACAGCTAAAAAGAGGGGTGCATATTTAATTAGAGTATAAGAAGAATAATAAGAACAATATTCATGCATACTTTACAGTTTTAACATGACAATACACATACTATTATTATAATTAAATAGATTATTTTATAAAATTGGCGAAGAAAAAAAAGTTGTTGAAAAAATTTTAAAAATGGTCATTTATCATGACGATAAAATGAATATATTTTGGTATTTTGAAGAGAAGTCTGGTAAAATATGTCACGCTATTGATATCTTTTGAAGAAACCGAATATTTTTTTTTAATGAAAAAGCAATTTTATGTAAAAAACAAAATGATTTAGTAAAATTTTTAATTTCTTGTTTTGTAGGAATATTATAAAATATTTTGATATTTTTAGTCTAAAAAAAATAAAATGAAATGACTTCTGAGAATTTACTTATGAAACTGAAAAAATACATAGTTATTTAATATACAAAGAAATGATTGTTAATATTTTGTTTCTTATACACTAAAGATTGAAAGGGCTTATAAATTCTTATTTCTTTAACTTTTCCTATTTCGCTTTTCTCTTTAAATTTTCCTTAAAATGTTCCGGAACATCGTACAAATTTTCCATGCAGTTGGTTAGGTCTTATTCGTTCGTTATTCTTCCTTTATATTTGGAGAATTTGTATTATTTAAAAATGCTCAGCACTTGAATTTTATAAATTTAAAAAATTGATTCTTTCCTTTAATTTATCCCAATTTTTCTTCGGTTTTCCCACTTTTCCCTTCTTTTTTTCCTTATGTTTAATTATATTTCTTTCCCTTAATTTTCTTTCTTTTCATTCTTCCTCTTTTTTCGTCTCTCCTTTTCAATCCTTTAATGTTTATTCGGTGCTATTATTTCTGTCCATTCCCTTCTATTCCTTTCTCTCGTTTAGTTGCTTTCCTTTTTTTCGCTTTAATGATTCAATTTCTACCCATCCTTTCATTCCTTTTCATTGGAAGCTCTCGATTCAAGCTTTTCCCCCAATTCTTCCTTTGCTTGCTGTCGTACCGTCCATATTTTTGTCTTCTTTCCATTCCTTCCGTATTTCTTTCATTTCCATCTATTCTTTATTCTTCACTCCTTTATACTCTTCCTTTCAAATCTTTACTTTTTTCGTCTTTTCTCTCCAATAATTTCTTTACTTACCCTGCTTTCATTTCAACAACTCTGTCCTCATTCCCTTCAACCTTTTCATCCAATCCTACCTTTGCTTTTTGTCATTCCGTACTAATTTCGGTTTTTCCTTTCCTTTCGTTCTAACCTTGTTTTTCCATCTTTTCAATTCTTTCCCGTATCTACTTCCTTTCATTTCCGCCATTCCATTTATCGTTTCCTTCGTTTTCTTTCCTTTCTGTCCACACCTTCCATTCAATTATTAATCCTTATTTTCGTGCTTTCCTCCCTGGCTCTTTTTTACTTTCTTCTTTATACATCTTTTGCAAATTATTCTCTTTCTTTCATTCTTTCATTTCTACCATTCCGTCCTCATACCAGACTTCTTTCCATTCTTTAATTTTTTTTCCTCTATTCATCACCTCCTTTCCATTCATTATTTGCCCTTCATTCCTTTCCAGTTTATCTTCCTTGTTTTCGCTATCAAATTTTATCTTGGAAATGCCAAGCCATTGTTACTGGGCACTGGAGCGCTGTTGCGCACACTAGAAAATTAGGACTCCCTTATAATGACTTTTGTAGAAGTTGCTTTAATAAGGAAGGGGAAGAGACAGTAGCACATCTTCTATGTCACTGTCCTGCTCTTACGAATATCAGAAATATAAACTTTGATCTTTCTGAAATTGATACCAGACATATCTAATCATTCATACATGCGACAAGTTGTTTTGATGCGAGATTTGATACGGAACATGTGAAACAACACCACTGTTTTTTTTTATTTTCTATATCCACAGCTGCCCGTTGAACTTAACCTATATATTATTTTTTCCTTTCTCCCTTTTCCACCTTTTGGCTGTCATTCCTTCCGCCATTTCTATTCTTTTTTTTTTTGCCACTGTTCCTTGCATTATATTTTATTGATAGAAATTTGCACTCTCTCCAGAAAGGTGTCTCAATCTGTAACACGTTTCAGAGAATGAAAATTTTTTACAAAATTCTAAAACTCCATACAAAAGTTTAACAAAAACTACAAACTAATGAAAAATTTTTAATGTAAAATATGTTTCAATTAGGAACCGACTTAAAAACATATTCAGGAGTATAACAAATGATTTTAGAACACATCACTTTTTAAAGTACATAAGATTTCGCCACTATAGGAAATAAATTAATATTTCAGAAAAATTGTTCTAAACCCAGGAAAACATTATTTCCTATTACTAATTTTTAATACCTTTCTACAATTTCAACTTTCAGCACTTTCACCTGAATGGTTTCGAAGAAAATGTTCTTTTAATAATAATAATAACAAATAAAGAAAAACGGGTTTTTATTATCAATTTGCTGTTCTTTCTTAAGCCTCCAATCAATGTTTTTTTTTACAAAATAACTCGTTCACATTTCTTTTCTTGTTTTACTCTCACTAGTTCAATACCATACACTAAGACTCAACTCACTTTAGTTGTTTTATTACTATTTTTTTGTTTTTTTTTTTTTTTGTTTTTATTTTAAAGAAATTTGTTGTTTTTGTGTAAAAGTTATTGGTCTGTGTAGTATCTATCGTGTAAGTAATATCACTTTCTTCTTGATTTAATGTGTGTTTTTACCAACAACAAAAAAGAAAATAAAAATAAGCTCAGAAATCTACAAAGCCACACAAACACAATTACATATATTTTTACCAAGTATAGTTATTTACCTTCTCTTTTATTTTATATTTACTTTTTTTTGTACGTTTTGCTTAGTTGTATTGTAATTGTACCAAAATATCAAATGCCACCATTCACTATACTTTACTACTCTTGTTACCATCTAATACAACTCAGTCAGAAAAGAAAAAAATCCAAATAAACATTTTTCTGTAAACAATTTCAATGTTAGTTTCATGTTGTTTATTTTTGTTTTTGTTTTTTGTTTTTCTAGTATTATTTTGTTGTTTTGCCATACATAACTAGTTTCTACTTTGTATTTTTGTTGTGGGTTAAAACGTGTTGAGCTCTTTACTTGGAGAAAGTTAATCATATTTCTTCTTTTTTTTGGATTTATTGAATTTATTATAGTTGTTGTTGTTGCCACTTAAATCAAAAAGAATTAAAAACGCAAAATAAAAAAATTAAAATTGCGTGTTTAAATACGAATTTATTTTGGGGGTATTAGGCAAGACGGCTTTAATCACACGAATTTGCATTTGTTGATTTTGTGTTAGTAATTATACTTGGCGTTAATGTTATTATGAAATTATTATTTTGTGAGAGAGGAAGTTATTATTGGCCAAGAACACGTAGAATTTTAAAATTAATAGCTGAAATTTTTAATTTATTTTTGAAGCCCTTTAGCAAAAGAGACAATAGATATTGAATATAATGTAAATAATGTAATATTAGTTTTTTTTATTATTACAAATACTTTGACATTATTCAACATAAGGACTGCGCATTTTTAGGCTTATAGCCAGGGAAACCAAAAATATGTATTAGAAAAGGGGTTTATGCGCATTAAATATGCGGTAAAAAACGAAAAATATAAAATAAGGAAGAACTGAAATTTATCAACTATGTCGAATTTGATTCCCCATCTCTTTTAAGGGTTGTGAAAATTATCATATACTTTCATAAAAAATATAAAATAAAAAATATTGTTTTTACAACATTAACTGAGGGCAAGTTTAAAAGCTAATACATCCTCTATATTACATTTCAAAAATAGCTTTAAAGAAGATCAATTAAAAATGGCTTAAATAAGTTCAATTAATAATAATCTGTTTCTAAAACCTCAATCTTAATAATAAATAAAGTTAATTTTCATATTTGTAAAACATTTCATGAGGAGTATAAAAAAATATCCTTAAAATGTCAAAATAAGCTCGAAAAGGATTAAATATGCTCTAAAAATAACATGATATGCTGTATATATGAACTAAATATCGCTAAATGCAAAAATTTACCGAGGGTTAAATATGCTAAAATATACACTTACAAATCGATGCCATAATGCTTTATTTGTTCTGAAACGAATAAATATTTAAAGATGACTTCATTCAACGTTCAGGAAAAAACATGCAATTGCATATTTGTGGTTTCCCTGCTTATAATTTTCACTATATATGAAAAAAAAAAAAATAATAGTATCGTTAATTTGTTTACATTTGTTATTATTTTCAGTTACTATATGCTAATTTTTGTTTGTAATATCATAATTAGTTTTTCTTAAAATGAAAATTGAACAGAGTTCATGCAAATGCATAATTCAAATTTATAACCAAAATACATATCGACCATAGAAAACAATTGCTAGCAGTGCAGGTGAGTTGGTTAATTCAGTTTTTTGAGTCCGTATGATCGCAGACAAAATCATACGTATTTTAAGGGAAAATTTCTACATCTCTGGATGAAATGCAACACATTTATTAAACTGCTCAGTATGTTTTATCAGAAAAAGTTTAAAATAGGTAGCCTGAAGGGCCACAAAGTAAAAAAAGTTCCTAAGAGTAACGCTCAAAAAAATGTGGAAAGCAAGGAGAGGGCGAAAATTATTGAGATTAATTTTTTTTCAAAAATATGAATGCTGCCTAAAGGGTGATAAAAAGTACGTACTGGCAGCTTTTTTACAGCATTCTAGTCATGAATTCTATATCACAGATGTTAGGGGAAATGTATCAGATAAATATCGTATAAAAAAAATTAAAATCTTGATCTGGTAAGACATTTGTACATGTGGGGAAAAAAACACTTCCTTGATAACAAACAACGCTTTTAACAGATAAATGTACGCAAACGAGTGTCGTCAGAAAAGATTCTTTCCTATCTTTGAAAAACACAACGAATTATAATTTGTTTGGCCACAATATAAAAGTAACTGAAAGATATCAAATAAATCCACTAAACTATCCAGAACTCTGCTTTAAATATATTTTAAGAACACTTAAAGCTGAGTAAAAAAATAAAAGTAGAGTTTAAAAGGAAGTGTACCTATTACAATAAAAAAGTAAGTCAAAATACAATATAAAGCTTATATTTAGGATATTCCAGAAAACATTAAATATTTTAGTAAAATTTAGTAAAAAATGAATTTTTCTTTAAAATTTAAAACTGGAATGTAACAGTCTTTAACAAAATAACATTTCAAAAAGATTAATCAATGGGTTTCATTTTTATAAGCTGAATTATATGCACTCATTTTTTCGTGCTTAGTCCTTAGTTTCTTAAGAAAATGTTGTCCTTTTGTGGAATTCCTCTCTAACATGCTGAACTTATTCTGTACTTTTTGTTTGAGCTGTTGACTAAAAAGTTTTAAAAATATTGTTACGGGTAAAAAAAAGATCTTTTATTCAGATGTTTTCGGTCGGATGCTGTAAAGTTGTAATTTTCTTCTGACTGCTTTCATTTTTGATTTGCTTAGTTTTCCTTCCTTAAGTTCCTCACTTTTCTTCCTTTTTTTTCATTGACTTCTCCTTTCATTTATTGACTTTCATGTTTTCCCTTTTTTTTTTCTTTTGTTCCCTTACGTTATTTGCTTATTATTTTATCTTTTTTACCTCTTTCCTTCTTTAACTTATTTGGTTTTCCTCCTTTCAGCGTTTCTTTCCAGCCTTTACATTATTTCCGATCTCTACTCCATTTATATCTCCTCCTTTTTACTTGCTTTCATTTTTGTCTATCTTGATTTCTTTCAATTTATTCCTATATTTTTTCTTTCCTTCTAGTCACTTTTTTCCTTCCTTTCCAGGCTTTCTTTCTATTCCAACATTGTCTCCTAGCTACTTTCATTCCTTTATTGGTTAAGTACCTGCTCTACCTTCCTCCCTTTCTGTCTGTATTTTATCTATTTGCTTCTTTCCTGTCCTTCATGTCATCATTCCTTCGTTGCTTAAGTCGTGTACTACCTTCCTGTCTCTGCATTCCTTTCTTATATTCCGTCGTTTTTATAAAATTCTTAATTTCCACATCTACCTATTAAATTTTTCTTTTTAGTCTTTTCTATTCCATTTATTTTTTTCTATCAATTTTCTAAGTCCCTTCCTAATTTCTTGTCTCTTCTTTTCTTTCAATCCAATAATTTTTCCTTACGTTCGTTATTCTCTTTATTCCCCACTTTTCTTTCTCTGTCCTCCCCTCTTCTCTTCATTTCATGTTCTTTCTTTAATTCCATTCTTTCCTCAATTCACTTTATTAGAAAATCTAACGTGCCACTAGATATATCATCACCGTCTTCAATCAGCATCTTGTTCGGAGGACTATAAGTAATTTGAAATCGGTAATTTCCCTTGTTGTCTCTGTTTGGTGGAATGAAATCAGAATTTGTGGGCTACGATTCTCTTTCCTTCTAACCATTCTTCCATTTCTTCCTTCCTTATTTTCCTCTGGTAGCAGCATCACTAACTAGCTTTTGGTTCGAAGGACCATAATATAGTTATGATCTGTAATTAAACCTTAATGTTTCTGTTTGAAGGAGAGGAAGGGCATTATAGTTTGTAGACTACAATTCTCTTCCTATCTTGTCTTTCTTTTTCTTTATTTTCTTATTTAAAACCGTTTCCTTCCAACAATTCTTTCTTCCTTTTTACTCTCTGTCTTTCCTTCCTTACCTTTATTTCTTCCTTTCCTACCTTTAATTCCACTTTCGTTCTTACTTAAGCATTGTTTTCATTCTTAGCTTTCACTTCTTATTTTACCTTTTTCGCTTTCCTTTCTCTTTCAAGAGTCAAATTAATATATTTTTATTATCGATCCTACTATTAATATATTAAATGCATGAATCGAACTATTCACATAAAGTTTGTTTTGGTCATTTTAAAGAGACAGGTCTCTTTTAGATAAAGTGTTAGAAGTACAACAAAGTGGAACCGATCGCAAAAGAAAATTGTTAATAAATATGTATCTTTTAAAATACCGATTCGATTGAATAGAAATGTACACGAGAGTTGTAGAGGAGGTCCTAAGTTCCTAAGAGCTTCAAATGGACTTATCACGACTTAAGATGTTTTGTCATAAGTCCACAGATATTTTTAATAGTTAAGAACTCAGAAGTTTAGTTTAAGAGACTTTAACTAATTACAATATGTCAAAGGTTATTTGGGAGTCGTGTGTATATAGTAACGACTTTCTTTTCCCTTCCACTTCCTTTAAAACAATTATTTATTTTATTATTTTGAAATTATATATTTAATATTAAATGTTTTATAAACGATTCATAATATTTGGTAATTTATACTAATAATACATTAAAAAAAATTACGTATTTAAACATTTTTGCAAAACTTTTAATTTAAGAATTAAATTTAATTTAAGAATTAAGTTAATAAAATACAAATTTAAGTTTTTAATTGTTATTTACAAAAGTTTGTTTATTTTTTCATTATTTACTTTAAAGTTTCGTGCCTTAAACATCAATATTTATTACATGTACTTACAATATGTTTATTACAAGGCTTTATGTTCTTTTTATTTATTCATTTAAACTTGAACAAATTCTTTTATATAATATACCCTTCACAAATATGAAGGATATATATAAGTTTGTCATTCTATATGAAATTCATTAAGAAAAATTCTTCGCAATTCTTATAATTAAAAATAAAGAAAATATATTAAAAAAAAGTAATAATAAGAAATCTTTATGTTGAAACAAGATTTTTCAAGCCCCTAGTTCAATAATTCCATTTCTTTATAGACATATATGTAACCTATAGTCTCGAAAACTTTTATATTGCAATTCAGTAAAATCCATTCGTGAAGAAAGGAATTATAAGCGATTTTCCAAGTTTAGCCTAAAAAGTTTTTTATTAAAAAAATCGTATAGCCGAATATAGTCACTTCTACTTGTTTTTATTATATAAAATGGCAGAACTTTTCATTACATAGCATAACAGAATTTTCCCAAGTAAATTATAGTCGATATACATACTCGTAATTTTACATTTATAATAGCAACAATAAAATTAAACAATATTAATACTCTATACATGTGCACTTGAACTAAAATGCTCTTGTATTACATTTTAAATAATTTAACAGTAATTTGTTATACGAATATTTACATATTCACGAATATATTTGTATGTGTGCATTTAAACTGTAAATTTATTTATTTTATTATTATTATTATTATTTTTTTTGTGGCCTTTTCACATGAAAATTATATATATATATATATATATATATATATATATATATATATGTACATATGTATATTGTTTGTTATTGTTACTGTGTATTATTTCATTTGGTTTTGTGTCATTAACCTATAAAACGTGTGCTAATAGTGCAGTTTTTTATATTTTTACATTTTTTTTTCTTTGCTGTTCTTGTATATATGTAATAATTCTTTACAAAGTTATTTATAAACAGACATACTTATATATTTACATCTATTTATATATGTATATACAAACAACAATGTTTGTTTAATATTTAAAATACTACAACTACTGCTTTAAATATATGACGAACATAGTCTTTTTTTTTATTTTATATTGAAAAGAAGAAGAATATACCAACAATTCTCAGTGTAATTTAATGCTTTAAGCTTAAGAGTTAAAGAAAGAGTAAGAGGAGAACTACTTACCTACTAGAAAACATTGAGCAATATGTACTAGAGAAGCAGTTAAGACAAAATGGTGGGTGGGTGTAGAAGAAGAGGAGAAGATTAGGAAAAATATCATTCATACCTCTATATTTGTGAATTGTTTATTTAGTATGTATAGCTGAGGAAAAGAAATTACAAAAGGAAACAACAGAAAAAAATACAAAGGAAGTGTTTACCTCACGATTTACACTTCCACGTTTCTTATGAAATCCTCTTCAGTCTTCTGAATTATTAAAACGGTTTTTCTTCTCTCGTTTTTTTTTTTTTTTGGTTTGTGAGAGGAAACAGTTAGACCAAAAAGTAAGCGTTAATTTGTGTTTGTTTATAAATATTAAAAAAGGTTTTATAATGAAATTGTTGTTTATATTAGAATTATGTTGTTTATAAATAAAAACTAAATAAAGTTTTTATTAAAAATAAATACCAACATATGTATTCAATAAATATTTATGGTAATTTATATGTCACAATTGGGTGCCAATGTTTTCTTTTCGTTAAAATCAAAAGTAAAGTGTTGGTAACATGGCTTTTCAGTGTCAACCATTTTGATAACAGTTACGTGGTTTATCGTTAGAGTTATCACCACTTTAGAACAATGATCATTAAATTTTTCGTCCCTGAATTGATGTGCTTAAGAATTTTGACTTTAATCAATTGGAAGAAATTATTACTCAGCGTTTGGTGTGTGCATAATTTTGGTAGTGTAAATTGCCTTCAGAATGGTCCGAATTAATGTTATTTTATTATTTTTTCTGGTGGTAAATGAAATGCTACCCCAATAATCCAGAGACGATTTGCGACTTAAAAGACAACATTTTACTGGTATATACTTACAAATGATGCAAAAAATTACTGAAAATAAGATCTTTCGCTTGGATTATGAGCGACCAAAATTCTAGAAATCATATATATACAAATAAAAGTTTAATTTTATTTTACTTAAATGTTTAAATTTCAATTTCTTTAAGAATTTTTAGGCTTTTGAATTAAATTCGCAATAAATATTAGTTATAAATAAATAAATAAATAAACTAATAAATACAAATAAAATCGACCTTAAACCTCATATATAATTCAAGATCTGAAATGGTTCCATGTGGTATCAGTTTTTTATTTTCTTTTGACTCCTATAATCGCGGATTTTAAAATATGTGCCAATTCCTCTAATGTAAACTTCACAAATGTGGAAATAGGCCAACTTGTGTTTAATCAATGTATCATTGACCGGTGTTAAATTATATTGTGGCCAAGTAGCGAAACCCAAATTTTTAAAATTTTATTTTTTTTTTTTCTTCTATTTGAAAATTTCGAGTATTGCAAAATATAACATGAGGTTTATTGTCTTTGTAATTATGAATCGTTTAATATACATCTTGTTAATGTCGGGAGAAAAAACGTGAATGGCTCTAAGAGGTGCGTTTTTCACGAGGCACACTCACAGCGTAATTTCATTGAAGCTAAAGTATCGCTTGATCAAAAAAGGTTTAAAAAATTACATTTTAAAATCGTTGTGGAGCGTTAAAATATTAAATTGCAAAAACCTTATAACTGTTATAACAGTTGAATATTAGCATTTTTACATTTTATGTAAAATTATATTTATAATAAGTATATATATTTTGTTTCAGTTAAGCGAAAAATAGGTTTCAAAAACAAACAAAAAATGCATAAAAAGTATTTATGAGCATGTGATATATAAGTGATAAATTCTGTAACTCATCAAAGTATCCACAAAAATAATCGAAATCGTCTTAAAGTTACAAGGTCCTAAATCTTTTTTAATATCGAGGTGACCACCTGCATTCATCCGGCATTTTAAAAAGCTAAATATAAGAAAGCTTAGGTCCGCATCTACAACTTTCCAACGTATTACTTTTCGATTGGATCAGAAGTTTAAGAGATACATATTTATTACCATTTCGATCCTGAATATTGTTATTTGTTCCTGACTGTAGTTCTTAAAATTAACTAGATGTCGATAATAAAAAAAAACTTCAAGAGAACGGTGCAGTATGTCACAAAGTGCGTCCTATAATACATTCATTGAGAAAATCGTTTGGCGAGTACATAATTTTACATTTGTTCGTACTAATTAAATTAATTTCTCTGGAGTAAGTGGAATTTGTAATATGCATTGTAGACTATACACCAATAAGCCAGAAACGGTATAGTCACATGAACTGATTTTGTTTTCTTTTTTATTTTATACTTATTTAGTTCAATTTAAATTTAATTTAATAAAAATAAATGTGTTTACTATCTTTTATTGATAACTGTTAAAATCCCTATACTCTCGCACTTTGTTTACCTCTCTCTCATCAACATGAAATACTGAACACAGACAAGTGCAGTTAAATGCATGCGCTAGTGTATGGCTAAAGATGCCAGATTTAACTAAATAATTGATTTAGAATTTTATATTGAAAATCAAAATTTTAAAAACTAGTCCTTAACTAACATTAATTATTTTTTTAACGCAAATCAAATTTATTAATAAAACCTTTTAAAACAATTTTTTTTATTTTATTATATTTTTATTTTTTTATTTTATTTTTATTTTATTTTATTTATTTTTTTTTTTTTTTTTTGAAAATGTGTTTATATATATTTATAGTTGAAAAAGGAATTTCATAAAACTTAAATATTGTAATTTACTTAAATGGAAAAATTTTTAATTTTTCCTCCAAAAAACATCTGGCATCTTTATAGAAAAACACAAAAGCGGTCGGTTGGTAAATTTTCTTAATCTAAAAGTAAATAATGGAATAAAAATATAAAGAACTTGTATACAACAATGTTGTTAAATACTGTTCTCAGTTGCTTTTTGTTTATGTGTTAAAAGTTGATTTTTTGTTTCTTATATTTTATAAAAAATATATTTTTTTTTTCTTTTTTTATTTCAATATGATGCAGAAAATATAATTTGTATAACACTGTTATAAATTTAATAACTAATAATTTTTTTTTCTATTTAATCTATTTTCAGGTATGTTTTTGGGACTGAAAATAAACGCAAAATTATTACAACAATATTTTATAATTATAATTATTGCGGCGGGGTAAGCAAATAATTGTTTAAAAAATTAATCATTATTTTAATTGTTTTTTTTTTTTTTTTATTAAACACTTTCGCTTTACATGATTCACTTCGAATGAAAGTTTTTAAATAAATAGTAGTTAATAACAAACTGCCCTAGACCTAGATTTTTATTGGGGTTTTAGTTAATTACATTTTATATGTTTAAAAACTTTTTCCATTGTTTTGGATAGATAATGGAAATACATATTTAAATAGGTTAAACTTTTAATTGCTCTAAATATTAATGATTTTTTTAAATGTCATCATGACGTGCTTTAAAGAAAAACAATAAAAGATTTCCGGATTTTATAATAACCTAAAAAATGCAATTTATTAAATTTCTCAAATGTCAGAAGAATCTTTTTCATAAAGATAAAATAAATCAATATACAAAACAATTTTATAAAATCATTTTGCTTATTTAATTGAATATTTTGATATTTTCATTTATTAATCTACTATTTTAAAATTCAACCTTCACAGCTGGCAACTCTTTTGATACTTTTTAAACGTTTTAAAATTTCAAATTTAATTCCTTTTCAACCATTTTGGCCAGTAGCCGCCCACACTTTTACTTTCTTTGTTTTGCTCTTTATTGTGTTGGTGTCATTGATCAGATATCTTCATTAATAAATATAAACAAATATTTTACAGTTATTTTTGGTATTTTGTTAATCTATTTATAAAAAACCAAATTAAATACTAATCGACCCCGCAGCCATGTTTCTAAGTGATGAGCTCTAATTTTTGTTGTTATTTTTTTCAAGATAATGTACATTTGTTATTGTTTCTTAATATGAATGTAGGTACAAAAACAACAAAATGTAGGACATATTGATATCTCTAATATGAGAACACACAAAGAGTGTGATAAGAAAATAGTTCTATTGGAATTAGTTCAAATGAGAGAACAGTTTGTTTGTATTTTTCAGTGAAATATTTTATTTATTTATTTATTTATTTTTTTTTAATTTATAGAATTAATTTTATTGTTATTATAAATATTTTATAATTTTTGTCTAAATTCCCTAAATTTTTTATGTAAATAATATGAATATAAAAATATACCTATTTACCTATACATTTATATACATAATGTCTATTATATACATAATTATATTAAACGTGTAAAGTTGTAAAAAAATCACTTGCTAGATCACAAGATTTAACATTGTGGCATTATTTCCTAAAGAGGTACAAGCCAATTAGTTTGTAGATAATAGAACCTATATTTCAATCTGCTCATAAGCCAGAAATAATTTTGAAATAAACATTTCTAAAATTATCTTTTTCACATAAAACCAATTAATATGTACATCCCTGTATCATTTCATTTAAAAGTAAAAAAAAAAATATCATTTAATTCCATTTCCCCCCAATTTCGCTACCAGTGTGAACACCGTATTTTGTATTGAATTATATCTAAGAGCATAATAATTCCAATTTAATAACAACAAAATCAAAAGTTTTCCTATTTAATTAAATTTTCTTAACTGAATACAAAATGCTCTACTTTCTACATTTTTAGTCGGACGAGAAGCAGTTTAGTGCTAAATCGATCTACTATGAACTCACATTGCTGCCTCTAAAGGGAGTCAATTCAAAATTTACAAATTTTCAGTTGAGGCGAAAAAACTTTTTTTTATATTTACACTAAAAGTTAACAACAAAGAGGGATGCAACTGATTTTTTTTTTGCGAGAGTGGGAGAAAATTTTACAGTGGGTGGATATGACCACTGTATAACGTTTTCTTGCAAAAAATGAAAATTTTAAAATTTTGAGTTGGCTCCATTTAGAGGAACCAGTGCGATATATGATAATAATAAAACATTTTTTTTTTAATTTTACATGATTTTTTTTTTTCAAGGTAAATGCATTTAAAAATGAAAAAAAATCTATTAAGGAATAAACCTTAATCGATTCCATATTTTACTATTAATCATCTCTAATGTGTTATCTTTTACAATATGTAAAAAAAATAATGATTTATCACAAACAAACGATTTAAAATAAAAATTAAAAAAAATCTTCCAATATCTTATTCTGGAATGTATTGAAAATCTTAGTGTATAAGAAAAAAATACTCTCATTAATTTCATAACAAAAATAATGAAATAAAGTCAAGGTCAAAAAACAAACATTTCAAGAAGTTTAGCGATAACTACTTATCTCATAATAATCTCCACGAAAAATCGTAATAAGCTTTTATTTGTAAACTTTACAAGTTCCTAAATCTTCAAGTCTTCCATATTATAACAGGGTAATTATAAGATCGTTTACTAAAAGCTTAGGTTCTCCTCCACAACTTTCTTGTATATTACTTTTCGATCGGTTCAGCAGTTTAGGAGACTTATATTCATGACCTAAAAGTGCCTTCAAATGCGACAGTTTTGTAATTTTTTTGCTTTCAATATTTCGACAATGTTGCCAACTTAAAGATCAAATCGTAAAAAAAAATGTATGGAAATTTAAACAAATTTTTAATATTAAAAATTAAATTGACAGGAAACAATTTGACATCCAATTATTATATAATTATTAAAAAATATTATTAGTACAAAACCTTTAATATTAATACATAGGAAAGGAGATTTTATTTTATCAATATTCCCATCTCAAATGAGTTTACTAAATTTGAAGTTACTATTTCTCAAAATGTTTGTCCTGCTCTTTTTAAGCTTTTTTTTCATATTTCTTCCAATAGTAACAATATACAATGTTGATATTATATGAAAGGTTTGAAAGATGAATTTAGAAGCATAATAAAAATTTTGGATCAGGTGGGATATTATTTAGTTTAATTTTAAAAAAATTCATCTAAAATTTAAAATTTTTAATTTTTTTAAATAAAAACAAGATTGAAATTATACAATAAATATTCCTACAATTGGTATCAAAATACTAGAATTTTCTTAAGTTTTTAACGATATATAGCCTTTATACTATAATTTACAAACAAACTAAAAGTATCAATTTTTCTTAAATACCTAGAACATTTTATTCAAAAAATTTTGTTTTTATTTTGAGGTTTATTTTGGTATTATAGCGAGTGTTATATACCAATAGAAAGCTTTTGAAAATACGCTTATTTATATGTTAATAATATAAAATATATCATATGGGCTGAAAAATATATTTAAAAAAATTCTAATAAAATTTGTAATAAAGTGTGCCTTTAAATAAAACATAAAATTTTTTTCAACGAAAGATGAATGGAAAAAGTTGGGATTAAAATTAAATCAACTACTTGTAGCATTTCTTCTCCAAATTTTTTTATATATAATTTTATATAAAATTTAATTTTATATAAAATTTTTAATGCTTTCTTTCAGTTATTACTTCTGATAAAAATTTTTAAGTAATTTTAAGAAATTTGTCGCGGTATATCTCTATAAGCATTTAAAATTAATAACCACAATTGAACACTGCTGGGATCTTTTTTAAATTCGCTTTTAACTTAGATTCAATTCCTTTACAATTGCCAAAAATAACATTCCCAATTCTGATTGCTTCTATTGTAATGGCAAAATTCTAAATCTGCCCCGAAAATATTAAAAGCACTGCTGCATTGTCATGGGCGTCATCAATGGTTTTTTTTTTATGACACTATTTGTTATGATTATTCAATTTTAGTCACATTAAAGAAGCAACATAGTCACATATCTTATTGCATTTTGAGTAAACTTGTCGTATGAAAAATTGTATTGTAAATTGTTGTTGTTTTTATAGTCCAATACTATTCAGAACCATTTTCTCGATAATTCGGTACGCAAAACTTGTACCTTGGAACGTGAGAAAAGTCAGCAATAATGTATGTTTTCCAGGCTTATACAAAATATTGAAAATATTTTTTATTTTTATTTTTTATTATTATTTTTTTTTTATTGAAGAGCTTTGATTATTCTTTGCCTCAGAGTTTGATTGACTAAAGCTTAGGCATAGCTTTAACATGGTTCATGTTTGATTTTGAAGAAATGAACACAACGTGCCATTATGCGGCCAAACATTTTTCCGTAGCTCCTAGGAGCTTCTCTACTTTTTGTGTTTGGAATTTATTCTTGTGTCTTTTACTTTTTCTGAACCAAATTTCATCTCATTCTTTAGGTCCTTGTTATACTTTTTATTACCCTGAATGATGTACTTTTATCAAAATTTATTCAATCAATATTTTCTACTAAGTTCAAAAAAAAAAAAAAAGTAAATAAAATTAAATATTTTATTTTGTACATTTTTTTTTTTACAGCCATATGCATTTCAAGAATTCTATCTGCAATGTCTTTAGAAGATATTGTAATCAAGAAAGATATTTAAAATTAACGGCAGTCAGAGTTATTACAAAAACTTTGCGTTATGTTTTATTCGAATGCAGACTTTAATTCGAATTTTCGAATCCAAAAACAAAATTTTCGGCGGCGTTGGAGATAAAGACACTGCATTCACTACTTCTAGCATTGAATTTCTATGAAAATGTTTAAAATTTCGGCGGTTGATTTTGAGCCGACAAAAATGGTGGCGGCGCATGAACAGAAAATTCGTCGAAAGCGGCGCGCCATCGGCTTTGATCCGAACGGCATGTATCTCTGTCCTGTATATATAAATAGAAAAATTTTACGAAAATGAATAAAAATGTATTTATTTTTGTTACTAACAGGAAATTTTCATTTAAAAAAATTAAAAACATTCAAATTCAAATATGCTTAAAAATAAAATTACATTCGCATACGAATTTTTAAAACAGTTTCTTTAATAATTAAGTTTTTAACAAATTTGGCAGCACTTTCAAAGAGCAAGATATTGTAACTTATTTTTTCAAATAAATGAAAAATTAATAAATAATAAATCGAAAGAATTTTTTAGGAAATTCTTCTTCTAAAAACATTTCAAGAAAAACTATTTGAAAAAAATAATATTTTTTAGATAAAAACATTTAAAATTAAAAACATGCATTTAGTAAATTTTACATTTCATAGAAAACATTGTGTTATTTTGTTTAGTTTGTTTTTTAATAAACACATCAAAAACCAAATAATTCTACTGATAAAATTTAGACAATAATATAATAATGCACCTTGTTTTAATGGAAAAGACCCAAATTTTTCTATTCTATACGTTTGTTATCAAATGTGTTGTTGTTATTCTAAAAACAAACGTCATAATTTGTTCTATATATTTAACAGAAAAAAAAAAACAAAATATGTTAGATATTTCAATTTGTTGTTTCTTTTTATTTTGTTTATATTCATTTAGTAGTGGGTGTTTTTTTTTCTTTATTTTAGTTAATTTTTTGTTTTATATTTTATATACAAATTGTATTGCAACCACTGTTGCCAGATTGTGACGATTTATTGTCATTTTGATGATTTTTGGTCCTAAAAATAACCTGTTGACGATTTGACGATTTTTGTACAAAATTTGAAGATTTTTTTCTAAGAGGAGACTCAGAACTATTTTTTATATATTTTTCTTTAAAAGTAAATCAGTTGGTATACACGGAAAGAAATATTTTCGAAAAAATTTCAATTAAATTATTAATCAGAATTTTAAAATGATGGTATTCTATGAGGTATTCTAACAAATTAAATTTAAATGTTAGAGAAAAATCTAATTTCAATTACGAACGATACATATTCAATTATTTTATTAATTAAAATTCAACCTATTAAAAAATTGTATATTCAATTATTCAAATTATCACTTGTTCTTATTTATATTTGATTAATTTATTAATTGATACAATAAAAAAATAATTTAAAGCTGATAAATTGTTCTATTTTTAGTAAAAAATATTAGAAAATTTGAATTTTGAGCACTTGAATAATTGATACAATTAAAAAAGTAATTGCAATAATTTTTATCTTTGATAAATCGTTTAATTGAACATATTTTTTTATGTGTACATAAACATACATAAGAAAAAAAGATGGTCTATTAACGATTTATCCAAGATAAAAATTATTCCAAGTACTTTTTAAATGTATCAATTATTCAATTGATCAAAATTCAAATTTTGTAGTATTTTTTACTAAAAATACGACAATTTAGCGACTTTCAATTATTAACTTAATCAATTAATAACTTAATCAAATATAAATAAAAATAAGCGATAATTTGAATATAAAATTTTTTCATAGGTTTTATTTCAATTAATAATTGAAATTTTTCTATGTAAAATTTGAATTTATTTTTTGAGTAATTTATTTAATTATAAAAATATTTGGAATCATTTTAAAATTCTGATTAATATTTTAATTGAAATTTTTTCGAAAATATATTTTTTCTTCTTTTTTATGTATTAATATTAACAATTAAAATAAAAATATTCTCATAGAAAAGATTTATGGGAACCAATATAATATATTCGATTCAATTATGTACACTTTTATTACAAAATGGCGAATAAACACTTTATAAACGTGCAAAACGCTTCTGCAATTTTTATAAAAACTTTTCATTTTAGTACTAAGTATCCAAAGACATTTTTGATGCATTTAAAATTAAATTTCGTATATCGTCGATGGGCTTACAAAAAGGGCTGTGTTTTTTCATAACTTTTCAGAGACAATGCAAATATATATATATATATATATATATATATATATATATTTTTGAGTCATACAAAATTACATATCTTAAATTTTTATGTATATATGTATCGTAAGACTTAATACATACTACTTGACTTTCATTATAGACCGACAATTTAAAATTAATGTATGGTGTAAAACAAAATTTTCTTAAAAAAAGCATAAAAATGTTCATTTACATATAGAAAACGTAATTTTTAATGTTGACGATTTTGACGATCTCTTTCTCTTAAAATTTGAAGATTTTGCACCAGATTTATCTGGCAACTATGATTGTAACATTTTAGTTTATTATTATTATTATTTTTTTTTTTTTAATTTTTAGGTCAAAAAATATATATGAGTACTTCAAATGATATACATCACATTTATACACATAAACTTAAATAAATTTTTAATAAAATTCACCTACATTTCGTATAACACATACATTTCTACATACATACAATACAGTTAAACTATTTTCTCTTCTCTCACCATGATCTCTGTGGTCTAGAACTAGACATTTATAATAAAATAGACGAGTTTATATAAAAAAAAACTACAACAATGTTTTGCATGTGTGTATATTACATTTTTTTTTTTTTATATACATTTTGGTTTTTTTTATTGTTTTTCATTTAATATATCAAAATCAAGAGCAAGGGGGTGGAGAAGGGTGTATAGGAAGAGTTTAGGCGCTGTAATACATGCACAATAAAGCTCGTGCCGAAAACAACGTATGTATGTAGAACAACACCAACAATACATAAGCAGCAACTGAAATAAAATAAAAATTGGGGTCATTGTGCAATCAATATACACAAACAAAGAGAAAGAGGGACACAGAGCGAGCGACAAATAACATTAGTCAATAATTTTCAATTAAATATCAGAAAGAAAATGTTTAAGAATTTGTATAGCTTAAGAAACAATTAGATTAATAATTAAAAAAAGGCAATTATGAAATTATTTGTTTTTGTATAATGGATTTTTACTTAAGAAAACTGTCAAAATATGAGGATATTTTATTAATTTTCATTTGTTAAAAAACAATATATGAATTTTTTTATTTTTATTATACCCTTCACCACAGGTGTAACAGGTATATAGTACAAGTTTGTCATTCCGTTTGTAATTTCCACAATTTTCGTCGGAGAGCAAAAAAAGTTTATATTTTCTGGATCCTTATAAAAATTATTTCCGCTTCCCTTATATTTTTTTGTTTTTGTGGGTACTGAAAAACAACAACAACACTAAACTAAGGCATATTTGATTTTCTCAAATTTTTGAAGCACCTATGCAAGCTAGAGAATTTGTTACTTCACAAAAAGAATTTTTAAGAAATTTTGTATTGAAAAAAATGAACTAAGTAGATCCAGATTTAAATAGTTTTATATAAATAGTTTTATTAATAACGTGTAAAATTGAAAAAAATAGATTTTTTTAAATAGGCGTAAAATGTGAGTGTGATATATATATATATATATATATATATATATATATATATATATATAAAATCTTTATAAAATCTTGATTCTATTTCAAATTTATATGAAAATTATTTAAAGTTTTTAGTGTTTATATAGATATAGTATAGTTAAATATATTTGTAATATAATGTATTTCATTTTCATATAACACATCTCAACATTGGTGAAGGGTATATAAGATTCGGCACAGCCGGATATAGTACTATAACCTGTTATAGTTGGAATTTTAATTTTGTTTTTATTATAAAAATAGAACAAGTATTTGATTTAATGTTTTTTATTCGTATCACGTGTTGCTTATTAATTGAAAAGCTTTAAAAATTATTAAATTAAATTAAAAAAAAAAAAAAAAATCATAATAAATTTATTTATATATTTCATAAATTTAAGTAAAACATGAATTATTTTTGTCTTGAAAAAAAAAAACAAAAACATAGGATGACATAAAGATCAAAGGGGAAAACAAAAATTTTCGAACATCCGATAAACCTCACCATCTCCGATTTCCATGAAATTTGATAAACACACTCACTACGTCAATACAAAGTTCAAGTTCTTCAAAACTTTAAAATTCGTTGTAGTTTTCCAGCAAAAGCTTTGCTTTCCTGTTAAGCTTTCAGGTATAATTGGAAACAAAAATAAACGACTTATTTTTTGCCTGAATAAATAGTTATTTTTGTTCGATTTGTCCACAAATTCATGTAGTTATTTTTAGACTCTACGGGTACTCAAAAATATGTACATAAACGAAAATAAAAATAAAAAACCAAAAAAAAAAATTTGCCTTCAGTGGGATTTGAACTTGGACAGAAATTAACCATTTGTTTTTAATGACTAACGTCTTACTCAATACACCATCTCGCACTTAATTTTCTAAGTAACAAAATCTTTTTTTTAGTATAAAATATTCTATTTAGACATTTTGTTAAAAAAAAAAAACTAACAGCATCATAATGGGGTTGAACCAACAAACTTCTGGTTGTTAATCCAGCACTCTAGCTAACTGATCCACGTGATTCCAATATTACTGTGAAGTCAAAAAAAAAATTGGAAAGAAATAATAGTTTAACAGAATATTTTTTAATTTTATGGGCATATTTTCATATTATGCGCATAAAACATTTTTTAGAGCATATTTTTGGTTACCCTGCTTATTAAAAACTTCAAAAAATATAACTTCAGAAAAGATTAGAAGTAATATTTTGAATTGATTAAGATTTAAACCCTACGTCCAGCATTACATGAAAACGATAAATTTGTTAATAAAATTTAAAGTTTATTTGAATTAGAAAAGAAAATCACGCAGGAGATTTTTAAATTTAAAAATTAATTTAAATAACTATTTACTATATATAAATTAATTTTAAACGGATAACTGCCCGGAATAAAATGTATTTTTAGTTGCAAAAAAAAAGGAAAAAAAACATATTAAAATGTATTCATTTTTTAAGGTTAAGTTAGTTATATAATTCTAAGAAATTTAATTATCTATTTTTATTATCTATTTTTAATTGAAAACCATTAATTTGAACATATTTTCTAAATATTGATGACACCTTCAGTTTTAACACTAAAATCTACATTCTACCCACATTTTAAATTAATGAATTTATTTTAAAAGATAAAACAAAAACTGGTTATTTTATATTTTTATTTTAAATTTATATATTTAAATATTGTTTTTTTTTTTTGCATAATTATTTCTAATTCAAATTAATTGATTTTATTTTTGATTTCCGCAAAATTTTACATAATTTTTCAAAATAAATTTGTATATAACTTTATTATGGTGAATATCATTTTAATCATTTATTTAGTTTAACCTTCATAAATATTTGCAAAAAAATTAAATAAAGTTCATGAACTTTTGTGCTGCTTTTAATGCTGCTTTTTTGGCGTTTTGTTTTTCTCTAAGCAAATAAAAAAAAAAAAACAGGTTAGAGTGCTATATTCGGCTGTGCCGAAACTTATATACCCTTCACCCGTGTTGAGATGATACGTTATATTGCATGTAATTACAAATATATTTACCTGTACTGTATCTATGCAAACACAACAACTTTTTTATATTAGCTGAAATGGAATGTTATAGTTTATGTTTGATCTTGATCGTATGCCACGCCCATATTTTACGCCCACTTTTTTAAAACTCTCAAACGAATGAACCGATTACTTTAAAATAGATCGGAGCAGGGAGTGTAGTACCCCCCATATAAAGCAAATATTCATTATGGTATATCTAAGGATATGCCATAACAGTGAAAGCCCTCAAATTTCATGGTAACCTTAATCCTGTAATATCCTATTAATAATTTTCCCAACTAAAGGACTATTACAGTGAGTCTTAAAAAATTTAAAAGTAATTTTCATATCAAATTTCGAATAGGGTGAATAGGTCCTGGGGGAGTAATAGCAAATAAGGTACTCGTAACAAAGCGAATTTTACAAAAGTTCGAACATATTTAAGGAAGATATAATCAAGGAAGATATATTTAAGGAAGATGTAATCACAAATATTTTATAAATGTAAGACAATATTAAATTAAAAAAGGATATAGTTGAAAATTTATGGACCGATTTGACTGAATTAAAAAACCGAATTGTGCTATAATGAGTCCCATAGCTTATATAGGAGCTTCAAAAAATCTAATAACATGTTTTGACCTATAATTTGGTTAATACTGGATCTACTTACTTCATTTTTTCAACACAAAAATTCTTTAAAAAATTTCCAATTTTTCTATGAAAGAACGAAATTTCTAGCTTACAACTTCAAAAAGTTGAAAAACCCAAATATGTCTTAGTTTGTTATTGCTATTGCTGTTTTTCAATACCCATGAAAATAACAATTATAAGGGAAGCAGACATTAATAAAAAAAAAACAGATTTGCCTATAACTCGGTTGTTTGTGAACCGATTTCTTTGATTCCAAAAACCGAAATTCAAGAAATTTGTGATCGAACTATATAAGAACCAAGTCCGTAGCTTATTTAGGAAAAAAAATGCATTTTGTCCAATATCTCTGTAACTAATGGACCAAGTGAAATAGCGGAAAAATTCAGAAAAAAATTTCCGATTTTGTTTTGCAAAATACGAAGTCTCTAGCTTATATAGGGGCTGCAGAAAATAGAAAACCAGTTTAAAAAGCGGGTTTTTTAAATATCTCCGCTATTTTTTAATCGGGTTTTTTCGAGTTTCAATAGAAAAGTTCTGGAAAAATTTCTAATCTTTTGATATATATCATATATCTGTGTTATCAGGTGGCTTCACATACGCCATTTAAACCATTTTTAAAAACTCAAAAAAACCGGTTTTTACATATATCTCCACCATTTATGAACCGAACTTGCTGAATTTAAATTCTCGAAAGGATTTCCGATCGTTTGATTTGTAAATATACGGACACTGTCCTATCGACAGCATTTCTTATAAAATTCTAGAGAATATAAACTTTTTTGCGAAATAAATAACTTATACTATATTCCCTTTACACTTGTGGTGAAGAATATAAAAAAAAAAACAATGGAAACACCAAAAATACTAGTAACTGTTTTAGTTGTAGTGTTGAGCGTAAAAAAACACAATAAATAACAACCAAATTATAGCTAAAAACTAAAATAGTAATGATGACGTTGTGTGTAAAACTAAACTCAAGTTCAGGGATAAAAGTAAAGAAAATAGTAAAGAAAAAAAAACACTGGACTAAATAAAGCGTGCAAAAAAATTGTTGTTACAAGAAGAAAAGAAAATAAAAATTTAAAAAATTTAAAAAAAATTTTTAATTAAAATTCAAATTTTTAATAAAAGTTTATTTTATTTCAAGATGCGGTTTTTTAAATTTTTTGTCCTGGTGTTATCTTCTTGCAAGGTGAATTTTTTACGGTCTCTTGAAAATTTTTCATACTTCTTCCCAAGGAACAATATGAAATTTCGGTACCATTTGAAAGTTTTTAAGAGGATGCAGACCAAATATCAGAAATCAGATTTTTTTTCTAATACAAAAACTTCTTAACTATTTGTTTGGTGTAGGCTTTTTCATACAATTAAATCTTATTTATTTAAATTATTTTACTTTTACTTTTGGTCTATAACGCAATAAGAAAAAGAAGTTTTAAAAGTTATAGGTCAAATATTTTGTTTATAATTAACAACACTGATTTACCTCCTTATGTTAACCCCAATATTTAAGTGTATTTTTAGGGCATTTCAATAAGACATTTAAGTGTCAACCTTTTGTATTAATGTATAATTGAACACAATGGGTGGGTTGAAAATCATTAACTTTCGCTAAAAATTATGTATATTTTCGCCTCTTACTGTTTATTATTTACCGCAAATGCGTTCGAAATGGACACAACAAAATCAACCTACACACAATGAAATAAATAAATGTTTCACACAACTTAATGTGCACATTTGGAAGCAAAAAAAGCAAAAAAGCAAAAAAAGCAAAAAAAAAAAAACATTAAAATAAGAAACATTAAATGTAACAACAAAAACTATTCGACATAAAATAGGCCGATCGATTATTCGACAGTGTTTGTTAATGGGAGGTAACATTATTTTATTATTTTAATGGTCTAAAAAAACTAAAAACAGATGTCAGGATTTGGATAAAATCAGCAAGACATTTATTTAGTAGAAAAAAAAAAAAACAAAAAATAATAATAATAAAAAAATTTTAATTTTATTTTTATAGCAAATAGCTCAATATTGAAAAAAAGTTTCATAAAAACACAAATATCATTAAAACAATATACAACATATTTTATATATAAAAAATAATAACAAAAAAATTAACAAAATTTGTGTTTTTGAAAAAACTTAAAAATTATGTTTTTATTTTGTTTAAAAAATTATTTATTTTGTAAAAGTCTTTTAACATTCTACCCTACAGCCCTTTTTGAACAAAAACACTCCACAAACTGGCCTTGTCACATTTGTGGTTAATAAAAAGAAATTATTTGAAATATTTATTAACAAAACTAGAAAAAAAAAACAAATTGTTTAAATAAATTTATCATTTAACTACGATTATAATTCTTTTTGAAATTATTGTTACCAAAATTTGTTTTTTTTTTTTTTTTTTTTTTTTCTTAATGAACAACAATAATAACCAACATTACTTGGCAAAAATTACAGAATAATAATAAAATAGAAAAAAAAAAAACAAACATTCACGTAAAAACCTTTATTTTTGTACTTAAATAAATTGTAGACCATTATAACAATAAATACAAAGCATTTATTATAAAAAAAAAAAAAAAAAAAAAAAAATATATTTCAAGTACATTTTGTGTTGATTTTTTGACAATAAATTCGAAATTTCAAGTACACACTTGTATACAATAAAAAAAAGAAAAAAATAATAAATATTCGTGCAAAATTTTAACTGAAAAATAATGGCTGAGAATCACAACGAAACTGAATGAATGAAAAAAATGTGCCAAACTACCTTGAATATTTAAGATACCAGTAATGAATTTAGTTTTGTTTTAATTTACTTAAAAATTGAGGATGTTAAATAAAATACAAGTTTTTTTCTTTTTTGAATTTTTTGACAAAATTATTTTAAACATTATTTACGTATTTTTATTTTTTTGATTCATTCAAATGAAATTATAGCTATTTTCTACTGATTTATTAAATATTAAGGTTTTTTTTAATTCATTAAAATGAAATTTGTATATATTATAGCTATTTCCTACTTATTATTTAAATATTAAAAGGTTTTTGAAAAAAATATAAAAAACTCCAAACAAAAACTGTATAACTTTTGAATCGATAGAGATATTTCAGATTTTTTTTGATGGGGAGATATTTTTCCCAATTTTTCTCCAGCTTTAATTTCATTAAAATCTGTTCAGCAGTTGTTGAGAAATTTAATGCTAAAATTTAATTTTTAATTTTTTTTATAGCATTTAGTATGAAAATGCGAATTTTTTGTTTTTTTGAATCAGGTTTACTTATAAAAAAAAGTTATAAGCAAATAAAAAAAAAACATTTTAATAATACGCAGAATAATTTTGTGAACAGATTCCCAGTTTATCAATTCTAGAACAGGTTCCGCTAGAATCTCTTGTTTCTGTTTTTTATTTAAATAACAATAAAAATTATTATTATTATTCATTCGGTTGCAAAATAGTCTGCAAATATTCCCTATTTGGTTCTACATTATTTCTGTCTTCTAGCAGCCCTATTGCTTCTTCATCTAAGTTCCGATGTTCTACTTTCCATTGACTTCGAATGCCAAAAATGAAAATCTGTAATCCTTATTCCTTTTTTTTTTTTTTTTTTTTAATTATATATATTACTAGAATTACTTTTAATAATTTTATTTTTGGTATTTATTTCCATCTTACCTTATGTTTAAACTCACCTTTGCTAAATTTTCATTTGCATACTTATTAAATTTTCACAAATACATATACATATATTCTCTTTTTTAATCAGTAATTCCGTTTTTAGCATTTTCTTTAACTCTCTAGACTTCCATTTCCGCTAGCATTTACATTTTGACCTAAGCAGTGCTGCCAAGTTTTATTAAACACTTAAAGAGTTCCAATGACAGTTATTAATGTTTACATTGACATTTATTCACCATGAAATTGGAGAAAATAGTCTTTTCTCACTTTTATCTCGAAAAATGTGATTTAAGTACAAATTTATATAAAATTTAAATGTTTTAAAATATTTAACAATAATTAAAAGTTTTAAAGAATATATGAACTAATTGGCAAGAATTACTTCATAAATTTTTATCTAAAAACTAATAATTGTTTTTGAATTATTACTTTATGGTTTGATAAATAAAATTAACAATTTTAATTGGTTTTCTTAATTAATATATTTTTCAATTATTAAATATTTATTTAAAAATTATACAACTAACAATAGTCATATTCGGCTGGGTCGAATCTTTTATACCCTTCACAAAATCTATATTTCATAAATATATTAACATATTGGAAGTATCTCATGGCTTGAAGATTTGTAATCTAGAACACTTCCACTAGACTATCTATCCCCATAGATTTTTATTAAAAAACAATTTATATGTATTCCTTATATATGTGCAGTATAAAAATCAATTTACAACACTATATGTTGAATTTTAAATATATGTAATTCAACAGTGTAAAAAAAATGTAAAACTATTTTTTTGAATTCAGAATTTCAAAATGTTATGTAGCCTAGGGGGTAAGAATTCAAAGCTGGGAATTTTAAAGCGTTCATATGGGTTCGAATCCTGGCGAATAGGAATGTAATTTTTATTTAATAAATTTCAAAGAAACATTTTTAATTAATTAAGTATATATTTGATAATCTGACATTTCAAAATTTTAATTTTTATTTGAAAATAAATTATAAAAAAATTGTTCGAAGTCTTGGCCAAGGATAGAATTCAGGATCTAAAGTCTTTCAGTCACAAACCCAAGTTTGTAAAAAAAAATCTGAAAACGCAACTCAAATCTAAATAATACTTTTTTATAAAAATAAACACATCAAAACGTGCCCAGAATTTCTTGTCAAATTAATTTTTTAATAATGAAAATTTTTATATTTTTTTTAAGAAAAACATAAATTTATAAGGAGTCCGGGGAATATGAACTCCGACTTAACGGTTTGCAATCTACAACACTTCCTCTAGACTATTCAACCTCACAATTTTCCAATAGAAAAAACATTTATATAATATTATATGTTGAGCAAAGAAAATTTAAGAAATTTTTGACGCTGTTCTAGAATATCGTTTATAACTCCGGCATTCCTAAACGGATTTCGCTGAATTTCAGTACCAAAAATTTTCGAGTCTACATGCCACATATGTGTTAAAGGAGAAATGTATTTATTGGACTATGGGCTTCAAAAAATCCATTTCAACATACAGACAGACAAACATATATTCTCAAAAGTTATTTTCAATCATAGCAATTACAAATATTTTTCAGTTTGAGGCCTTGGATTATATTTAAAGACTTTCGTATGAAGGGCACAAAGTTATAATTAATTGAACAGAAAAGAAATTAAAATTTTCTTTTTAATACAACAAAAATAATTAAGTTTGTTTCTATATTTCAAAAAAAAAAAAGAAAAAGGGGCTGTTTTTATTTTAGCATTTAATTATAAAAAATATTCCAACATAAATTAATAGTAATTAAATTTTTCATGCAGGTTCTATTACATTTTACATTTTACTTTAGTTTTACCTCTTTGTTTAATCCACGTTTTTTATTTGAAAACATTTTTTAACCTTGACTTAAGTTTAGGATCAATGAACGTTTTGGCAAAATATAAAGCAACAAGAAAAAAATAAATTAAAATGTTTTTATTATTGAAATTAGTTAGAAATTTATATATAAAACAGAAAAGAAAACCCCAACACATGCCTGGTGGTAGACTTACACACACAAAAACATAAACGAAACCCAACCAAAACCATTTTTTTTTTGAACCTGGCCATTGAAAAAGCTAACAAAAAAAAAATGTACGTGAATTTTATGGAAATTAAAAAATAAAATAATAATATGAAATTTAACTTCAAATAATTGTAAAGAGAAACAAAAATTAAATAAAAATAGTGCGTGTAGAAGCAAAAACTACGTTTATTTTTAATGATATTTTTACTACTTCTATTATGATGAGCATCATTATAATTATTTTATTGTTATGCTTCAGCAAAAATAAAAAATAAAAATAATAATAATAAAAACATAAATAATGTTGTTTTGTTTATAAACTTAATTTACGTTTTTTTTTTTTTTTTTTGCAAAAATTAAAATTCTAACATAAACAAAGTTTGTTATTTAAATCTTTTTAATTTGTATTATTATTTAAATTAAAAGATTTATAATTCTAAAGGTTGTACTATTCTGCTTTTAATTTTATAATTTTCTATAAGATTTAATGTTTTAATTTATCTTAATGTGTAAAAAGTGCTGCCAAATTTATATATTGAAATATATTTTTAACTATTTTCAATAAATAAATAAAGAAATATAGAAATAAATAAATAAAGAGATAATGTAATAAATAAACAAATAAATAAAGGAATAAATAAATAAAGAAATAAAGTAATAAATAAATAAATAAGAAAATAAACAAATAAATAAAGAAGTAAATAAAGGAAAAATAAATAAGGAAATAAAGGAAAAAATAAATAAATAAATAAAGTAATAAAGAAATAAAAAAGTAAATAAAGGAATAAATAAACAAGAAATTAATAAAAAATATAAATAAATAAATAAATAAATAATAAATAAAGAAATAAAGGAAAAATAATGAAATAAACTAACAAATAAATAAATAAATAAATAAAGAGATAAAGTAATAAATAAACAAATAAATAAAGGAACAAATAAATAGATAAATAAATAAATAAAAAAGTAATGAATAAAGAAATAAAGTAATAAATAAAGAAATAAAGGAAAAATAAAGAAATAAAGTAATAAATAAAGAAATAAAGGAAAAATAAAGAAATAAAGTAATAATTAAATAAATAAGTAAATAAATAAATAAACAAATAAATAAATAAAGAAAGAAATAAACAAATAAATAAAGAAATAAATAAAGAGATAAAGTAATAAATAAACAAATAAATAAAGGAACAAATAAATAGATAAATAAATAAATAAAAAAGTAATGAATAAAGAAATAAAGTAATAAATAAAGAAATAAAGGAAAAATAAAGAAATAAAGTAATAAATAAAGAAATAAAGGAAAAATAAAGAAATAAAGTAATAATTAAATAAATAAGTAAATAAATAAATAAACAAATAAATAAATAAAGAAAGAAATAAACAAATAAATAAAGAAATAAATAAAGAGATAAAGTAATAAATAAACAAATAAATAAAGGAACAAATAAATAGATAAATAAATAAATAAAAAAGTAATGAATAAAGAAATAAAGTAATAAATAAAGAAATAAAGGAAAAATAAAGAAATAAAGTAATAAATAAAGAAATAAAGGAAAAATAAAGAAATAAAGTAATAATTAAATAAATAAGTAAATAAATAAATAAACAAATAAATAAATAAAGAAAGAAATAAACAAATAAATAAAGAAATAAATAAAGAGATAAAGTAATAAATAAACAAATAAATAAAGGAACAAATAAATAAATAAATAGATAAATAAATAAATAAAAAAGTAATGAATAAAGAAATAAAGTAATAAATAAAGAAATAAAGGAAAAATAAAGAAATAAAGTAATAGATAAAGAAATAAAGGAAAAATAAAGAAATAAAGTAATAATTAAATAAATAAGTAAATAAATAAATAAACAAATAAATAAATAAAGAAAGAAATAAACAAATAAATAAAGAAATAAATAAAGAGATAAAGTAATAAATAAACAAATAAATAAAGGAACAAATAAATAGATAAATAAATAAATAAAAAAGTAATGAATAAAGAAATAAAGTAATAAATAAAGAAATAAAGGAAAAATAAAGAAATAAAGTAATAAATAAAGAAATAAAGGAAAAATAAAGAAATAAAGTAATAATTAAATAAATAAGTAAATAAATAAATAAACAAATAAATAAATAAAGAAAGAAATAAACAAATAAATAAAGAAATAAATAAAGAGATAAAGTAATAAATAAACAAATAAATAAAGGAACAAATAAATAAATAAATAGATAAATAAATAAATAAAAAAGTAATGAATAAAGAAATAAAGTAATAAATAAAGAAATAAAGGAAAAATAAAGAAATAAAGTAATAAATAAAGAAATAAAGGAAAAATAAAGAAATAAAGTAATAGATAAAGAAATAAAGGAAAAATAAAGAAATAAAGTAATAATTAAATAAATAAGTAAATAAATAAATAAACAAATAAATAAATAAAGAAAGAAATAAACAAATAAATAAAGAAATAAATAAAGAGATAAAGTAATAAATAAACAAATAAATAAAGGAACAAATAAATAAATAAATAGATAAATAAATAAATAAAAAAAGTAATGAATAAAGAAATAAAGTAATAAATAAAGAAATAAAGGAAAAATAAAGAAATAAAGTAATAAATAAAGAAATAAAGGAAAAATAAAGAAATAAAGTAATAATTAAATAAATAAGTAAATAAATAAATAAACAAATAAATAAATAAAGAAAGAAATAAACAAATAAATAAAGAAATAAATAAAGAGATAAAGTAATAAATAAACAAATAAATAAAGGAACAAATAAATAAATAAATAGATAAATAAATAAATAAAAAAGTAATGAATAAAGAAATAAAGTAATAAATAAAGAAATAAAGGAAAAATAAAGAAATAAAGTAATAGATAAAGAAATAAAGGAAAAATAAAGAAATAAAGTAATAATTAAATAAATAAGTAAATAAATAAATAAACAAATAAATAAATAGATAAAGTAATAAATTGAAAAATAATTAAAGGAACAAATAAATAAATAAAGAAAGAAATAAACAAATAAATAAAGAAATAAAGTAATAAATAAAAAAATAAATAAATAAAGGAATAAATAAACAAGTAAATAAAGAAGTAAATAAAGGAAAAATAAATAAAGAAATACTAGTTTTAAATTCATTTGGAAAAAGGAAAAAAAATAAATAAATAAAAAATAAAGAAATAAATAAAGGAATAAGTATAAATAAAGTAAATACATACATAAATACATACATACATACATACATACATACATACATACATACATACATACATACTTACATACATACATACATATATGGCGAATGGGGTTTTTCGCGTATTTTTAAAAAGTTTTGTTCCTAAAACTTAATGATTTTATCTAACTCTACTACTAGTAAAAATATATTGGGATAAAGTGTGATGAATAATTTAAAAAATTTTCGAACAATTACTTTTAAATTTTGCTGAAAATATAGTAAATAATTGGTTTAATTACCAATGATTTGAAAATGTAAAAGAAAATTTAATAAAACAAACCAAAAATTTTACACTTTAGTAAAAGCAATTGAATATACAAAAATTAAAAATAACTCAATAAACTCGACACTGATTAGACCAAAAATTCCTAGAACCATTCATTACATTAGCTTATTAAATGAAGAAAATCTAGATTTAAAAAATCGCGGTAATACTGGATGCTGTAAAAATACATGTTATATACGATAAAACTCATGCAAATGGTCTGTACATTTAAAGTATGAGAAAATTATAATAATTTATTACACTTATGAATTGGATTATTCCTAATGCGAGAAAAAACTGCCTATTTTTATAAATATTGTTTCATAACTTTCTATTAGTTTTATCAGTTATTAACTATCTGTTTTCATTTACAAAAATCATTTAAAAATATTTAACAAACACTAAATATTTAATAAATACTTTTCACTTTATCCCAACAATTTCCATTTTATCTAAAATTACTTTACCTACTTTTATAAAAACAGTTTTTATTTCTTAAATCTTCTATTTTTGTTAAATATTTCTTCGATAATGTTGATTTATTTTAAAATATTTTCACCACTAACGAAAATTTATCTATCCACTATTAAATCTCACAGTTGTATTTTACTGTAGAAATAGTGCTGCCAAATTAATATTTTTTGAAGAGATTAATGTAATCATTCAAAAGTAGCTCTGGGTTGGGGAACAACTCTCGCGTCATAGTAATTATTTCTTAAATACAGTCAGGCGGTTTTTTTTTTTTGACTAAATGTTTGATATTGCCTAACTGCATCGTGTTACGGTTTTTCTAACCGTACTTTTGTCACATACAATCGATTTTGAAAACATAACTTTTATAAGATTGGATTTGGTGTAATACCACATAAAACTGAGATTGATATTGGTGGAGGCCATTAAACTCAGGGAGCTAAATTCGGGAACTCTAGCTTTCTATACGAAGGTGTAGATCGAGTGGAAGTGTGCGGAGGACGATTCTTTTGAATTAACACTCTGGCATTTTGTTAGCCTAACAACTACGCCATTTTAATTTTTAGAGCATAAAAAAACTTGAAAAATTTTGAATTAATTTTAAATAAATTGAAGGCATTTTTTATAATAATTATTTAAATTTATTAATGGTTTATAAATTTATTAATGGTTTAAAAATATAAATTTGTGTGAAAATATTATTAATTTTTAAATTTCTGTTATAAATCTACATTACTCAATAGAGAAAAAAGTGAGATCGCCTGTTTAGTGGTTGCAGCTTTCAAATTGATTTGAAAAAACGCAGAAAAATAATACCAAGAGATAAATAATTCTTATTACTTTTATGCAAAACGTTAGACAATAATCCGTTCTATATATCAGTTCCATTGGAGTATTCAAAAGATTTTTGGTTGGTAGTTTATTGAAGTTAAATTAGAGTATGCTCCACTTTACCCCAATCTCCCCTAATAATTAAAATTTCTTTATAAACTTCCTATAACTTCAAATTGAGTTTGTGGCCAGACCTTACAAATATTCAATGAAGAAATGCCACCTTTTTTAAAAAAGAACACGCTCAACATAAATATAATTTAATAATTTGTATACAAAACTGAAAATAAAAACGAAATCTGCCAACACACTCATAAACAAAAAATAAATAAATAAAAATATATATATATATATATATATATATATATATATAAATTTGGGAATCCATTAAACTTACTGACATGAATAATAATAAATAAAAAAAATTAAAAAAACAACAGTGAAAATAAAATTAAACAGCAGCTACAACTATAACAACAACAGACAGAAGAAAAAAAACGCACTTTAAACGATACAATGAATTGATATTTATTTTTTGCAAGTACAAACAAGTAATAAGACCTAGACCTACCTTTTGATTGTTAAGTTTTTTTTTCGCATATCGCTTTAACCTTGTTAAGTTAAACAAAAAATACAAAAATACACACAATATGTTTAAATTGAAGATAAAATTATTTTAAAAAATGCTATTTTTGCTGTGAAATTTTTTTCAAACAATGAAAAATATTTCAGAGAAATTTTCTGATGAGTTAAATGAATAATGAACTAAGTGAAGTTGAAAATACAATTAATCAAATTTTTTTTAAGTTTTAAATTCATTTGGTTATTATATTATTTATTTTTAAAAGTATTAATATCTGGACTTAAAATATTTATTTCTGGAATCTAATAGCACTAGGCTACACCCATATCTGAATTGCAGCCACTTGAAAATTCCATATCGTCAAAGTGAAATAACATTTTTTCCAAATTATATATCTCTGATTCGAAATTGAAGCAGAACATATTTGCTGAAATCTGCTAGTCCTGGGTTCCTTGTTCGAGAAATTTTAATTTAAAATATGTTTGCTTAATTTTATATTTTACTATGTTTTTTTAGTGTAGTTTTATCACTTGAAAAAAATTCACCACTGCACTCTAAATTGCCAGTTTGCAATTTACTGCAATAAAAGTGCTACCAAGTTGGCAATTAATTAATTTTTTTTAAGTAAATGATGGTAAACGAGCAGTAAATACACCTGAATTAAATTCATCTCTTAAGCTATTTTTTAAACAATTTTTAATCTTTCTAAACTTAAATTGTAAGCAGAATATTTGACTCAAATGTTATTAGAAAAATCATAGTTTTCTTAAAAATTAAAATTAGTTTTATGATTTTAAATCTTAAAAAACTTTTTATTTTGTCTTACATTTTTTCCTACAATTTTTGCACTTTGTTATTGTCTTTTAATAGTTTGTTATATTATTTAATTTCCCTTTTTTACTTTTAATACAAACATTAAATCATAATTATCCTTTTAGTTTATTTAATCAGCAGGAACCTAAAATCTTATAGGCCGTAAAGACACAATTATAATTACAATTTTGTATTTTTTTTTGTTTTATTTAGAACATTTTACTACACTTCACTTCTCACATGACATCATCATCTTTAAATAAATTTATTCCAAAAATATAAAATATAAGTTAAACTTCCCCTCTCCTTCCTTTAGCCAAATTCTAACTATAACATTTAACAAAAACATAAAACAGCTCTAAAATACAATAGTCACAGACATAAACAATATATATATATATATATATATATATATATATATATATATAATTATTCATAAACATTAAATAAGGTTCTTTAATTTTTGAAAAATATAAACACGAGATCTTATAAAATAGTTGAATAAGCTTAATTACAATGACTTCGCCAAAAATTAACAAAACATCATTATGGCCAAATGAAGTTAAAGCAGGATGATGTCGATGGGTCGATCTTGGAAATAGGGAAGGAAACCTAAGTTTAAATATAAAAAGCTAAGATTTTAAGACACTGATTAGGCATTTTAATACCTTAAAGCGTAAAGCCCTAAATAATGTCGGTGTTTGAAAAATTCTCCTAATTATTTTTGCTTTGGTTACATTCCCTGAGATCACTAACAAAAAACATGTTAAAGCTAATGTGAAATAATCAAGTTAAACAAAAAAGGGGGTTATAAATATAAAAATAATAATAGTATGTAACCAAGTACAATAGTAGTAGAAAAACACTACAAATTAACAATATGCTTTTGCTTTGTACGTCGTTGGTATGTAGAAGATACTATATGTTTAGTATTTATTACCTACCAGGAAGCAGTTAAAAAAAAAAAACGAAAAAAAATATAATAAAAATTAAAAATTTTTAAATACCCATGGTCGACTAGGGAAAATACTCTATAAAGAATAAATAAAAGCATTAAGTTATTAAGTTTTTTGTAAGACACAATGTGAAAAGTAAACTTTTTGCAAAAACTTTTTATTGAAATATTGTAATATAAAATATGTAAATGAATTTAAAAAATTTTATTTTATTGTAAAGATTTCTTTTTTATTTTTTATTTGAGTTTATTGAAATTTACATAATAATTAAAATTTTATAAATTAAAGCTAACTTGGCAGCACTTTGTTTGCAGTACAATGTGCGAATAAACAGTGGTGAGAATAAATCAATAATTTAATTATTTTATAATTTTTTTTATGAAAAATTACACAAAAATAGAAAAATTAAAAATAATAGATTTAATAATAGATCAAACGGAATTTTGAAATTATATTTATTTATTTGTTCATTTGTTTATTTATTTATGTATTTATTTAATTAATTATTTATTTATTTATTTTACGTTACAATAAAATTAAATACAATTACGAATTCCAACTTTATTAACCAACCACACTATAAGGTTTATAGTCTCTTGCGGGAATTGAAGCTGCAACCTCAAAACAGGCGATCTCACTTCTTTCTCTATTGAGTAATGTAGATTTATAACAGAAATTTAAAAATTAGTAATATTTTCACACAAAATTTTAATTTATAAACCATTAATAAATTTAAATAATTATTATAAAAAATGCCTTAAATTTATTTAAATTTAATTCAAAATTTTTGTATGCTCCAAAAATTAAAATGGCGTAGCTGCTAGGCTAACAGAGTGCTAATTCAAAAGAAGCGTCCCCGCACAACTTCCACTCGAACTACACCTTCGTATAGAAAGCTAGATTTCCCGAATTCAGCTCCCTGAGTTTAATGGCCTCCACCAATATCAATCTCAGTTTTATGTGGTACTACACCAAATCCAATCTTATAAAAGTTATGTTTTAAAAATCGATTGTATGTGACAAAAGTAAGGTTCGAAAAACCGTAACACGATGCAGTTAGGCGATATCAAACATCTAGTCAATGCGAGGGTTAGACGCAAAATTCTCGAAGGCTAAACAAAAAAAAAGAGCCCGCCTGACTGTATTTAAGAAATAATTACTATGACGCGAAAGTTGTTCCCCAACCCAGAGCTACTTTTGAATGATTACATTAATCTCTTCAAAAAATATTAATTTGGCAGCACTATTTCTACAGTAAAATACAACTGTGAGATTTAATTTAATTTAATTTAACAAAAGTAGAAGATTTAAGAAATAAAAACTATTTTTATAAAAGTAGGTAAAGTAATTTAGTATTTTTGTTGTCTTCTAAATAAATTGATTTTATGGTCATTTCTACAAATTTTATTAATATTATATGGTTTTTTTTTAACTTCAAAAAAGTGTTCATATTTCATACTGATTTCTAAAGTTCAAAATGCTCAGATTATTAATTAATTATTTAATTAATTAATTAAATTTATATACTTTCTAAGATTCAAAGATTTCAAAATTGTAGTATTTCAAAAATTCTTAGTTTTTCTTAAAGAATATCTTAAAAAATATAACAAAATCGTTTTTATTTGTTTCTTTCCAAAGCTCTGTCAAACTACAAATGATTTTAAAAGCCTTTATTTAAACTGTTTTTTATTTGCAAGTAGGGTATTAAATGAAATATAAGTAAGAAAAAAATAAAAACACATACTAATATGTATAACAAATGATTGTACAAGATAAACCTTAGTCTAAATACAACACAACACAACATATGTAGCATTAATATGATTTTGTTTTAAATAGTTTTTATTATTATTATTTTTTTTTTTCATTCTGTTTTTAACTAAATTAGAAAATGTGAGAACCTTAATACTCTTCCATATGTATATATGGCAAAGCAAAAACAACTATATACTAAAATACAACACATGTTGTTGTTAATACACATCGCTAACTTAGCGTGCAAAACAAAACATTACAGTAAACTCTTTAAAAAAATGATACAAATTTTGTTTTCATTTAAAAGTTTGTAATAAAAGGTATTTTTTTTTTTTTTTTTTTTTTTTTTTTTAATAATTCAAATATGTTTTAAGCCTTTTTGATTAGTTTTTAAAGTATTTACTGTAATATTAACATTTCTCTTGTTATGTATAGGTTTTTAAGTACATACATATATACATTAAGGTGATAACTTTTTTTCATTTTTGCAAATATCCAAAATACCATATCATATCATAGAAATGTATAAAGAGATATGATATTAATTTTTCACGATCGTTGAAAATCGTTGATTGGTAACAAAAAATTTAAGTTTTTCACAAAATTACTTAACTTTCCATCACTTTTTAATACAAAATAATTTTACAAAATTTTCTTGTGCAATTTCTCTATGAAACTTATAAACAAAAGAATTAATTAATTTTTTATTTTTATTATTTTTCTTGAATTTTTTTAATTTCTCATTATTTTACGATGTTAATTAAAATGCTAAATCCTTTCCTATCAATTTGATACAGAATATGTGCAAAAATCGTTAAATTAGTTTCTAGTCAGATTTTTGTTTTTTCTTTGCGATTTAAGTAAATTTCCTCTTAGTCCTTACCATCCCAGCAAAAAAAGAACATCCAAAAAAGTGTATAAGATCCTGAACTTGTGATCCAAAAGTAGTGCAAATTCGGACCATTTCTAATGAATTTAGCATAGGCTTGTCATTGGAAAACGTTCTCTTTTTTGATACCTATTCACTGAGAGGGAGTCATGTTCACGATGTCATGTAAAACTGATTTTTTATATACTTTTTTGTCAATTCAAGCAGAATATTTAAAAAAAAAAACTATTCATAACAATATTTTTCATTTGATTGAAACAGTTATTATTAAGTAACAATTATTTGTAAATTCTCAACGTTTTATATCAGAAAAATTTATCTGAATCGCTTTTTAATAAAATTTTTGAATAATATATAACTTCTTCAATACAAGAAACCGTACACTGAAACTTTGGAAGTAATGAAAAAGTACTTCCCTAAAAATGACTTCTATTTATTTTTGATGGGATATTACAATATTTTTCTTATTTAGATACAAAACAAATTAATTTTGAACCATACGTAATATCTAAGTTCTACCATTTAAATATTTAAAAATTTATATGCAAACTTTTCAAATAAGAATACTAAAAAAATGTACAAAAGCATTTTTGAAATAGCGTTCGTTGGATGAAGTTTTTTCTCCAAATGGACTAAAAGATTAGATTTTTATTATCAGGACAATATTAGCAATCGGATATTTTATGGTAGTTTGAGACCCAAAAAAAAGTTATATCCCTAATGTACATATTTATACATAAGTTTATCTAGATACCTAATGTATATGTGTGTTTTGCATGTATGTCTGTATGTATGTATTGTATGTACTTCATCATAAGTTTAATATTAAAACCTTGAAAATACGTTTTATATTCACTTGTGGTGTAACTAAAGACGAAAAAACCATGGACTTGCAAAAATTTGAAAAAAAAAATATGAAAAATTATACACAATTCTAAAAGTGTGAACTGTATTTCTTGGGAAATTAATAAAACAAAATAATATTAACATTTAATTACAAACAAAAAAGGCAAAGAAAGAAATTTAACTTTTTAATAAACACCTTTTGAAAAATAAAGACAAACTGTCTTTGATTAAAATTATTTTGTAGATTAAAAGTTCATATTATCTAAATAAAAATGCTCATATTACTTTTAGCCTCTAATTCTAACAAAAATAAATTTTAATTGTCGCTTGAGTTTGTAAATGATGTCTTACCGCCATAAAATTGTACAATGAACCAACCTTTGACTGGTTTTATTTTGTTTCCGTTATAGAATTGCATAAAATTTTAAAAGGAACTGACAATAACCTTAAGGATTTTATTAAAAAGATAAAGTTTAATGCTTTCTCTAAATAAATTTTTTTTTTGTTAGTTAGTATGATATCCTGTGTTTTTTGTGAATGTTCTTTTAGGATAAAGGATTTATAATATAAATTAACATTTCATTATAATTCGTTTTATTATTTAATTTATTATAAAAAATTCTTAATCATAAATAAGTAAATGACTTTCGACAGGAACCATTTTTGGACCGAAGATTTTTTGTCTCAATCTCAGACAGTATATTCCTCCGATTAAGGTGCATACATATATATATATATATATATATATATATATATATATATGTATATATATACGGATCGATCTTTGTCTGTGGGTGAGATAGTTGAGGTCTTTTTTATACCTTCTTTTAACAAGAGATCTTTCTTCAAAATACCAGACCAATAAAGTGCTCCTCAATCAATAATCTCGCACATTAATATAGTAAATCTACCAAAGTTAGATAAATTTGTTCGAATATGTAATGAAAGTCGAGCTATGATCATATCTCTCATACTCTTTCGAATGTCTATTCGAAAGCCATTTTGTTGTATGAATTGCATTCAGCCCTTAGCGAAATGGCACATTCTGAAACTAACACAATCCGCTATCTTTCAGCAAGATAATATGTTCCAAAAAGGCCGTTTGCTCGATTTCGTATTTATTTTGCCCATTCCACGACACCATCTAAGGGCCTAAATAAATTGCTGTATTTACCATATTAAAAATGCGCCTGGGAGGATATTGTTTCTCTCTTATAATGACTACTGCAGAAGTCGGAATATGAGATTGAATAGATGCTACACCTTCTTGATATATGCCCTGTTTTCTGGAGGCATACAAATGGACATATGAAAAAATAATTTTTCTTTCTTCAAACTATCATATCAATGCAATGTTCTTTCGGCGAAGATCACCATTAAATAGAAGATAAATTGCCTAATGTTCTACAGGTTAAATGACGTAGGTCTCCGATTATATTCTGACTGTCAAGCCTTGATTAAATCTTTCTCTCCAATGTCTGTTTGTTAGCCAAGTTTTTGTGGAAATGTCGAACATCTTTTATTGAAATGACTAGTCATTCAAACCTGAAGTCATAATAACATTCCGTATAATATATTTGAATATATATATAATAACTCGAGAAGGTTTGCCTTTAAAACATTATAAAGTCTACAAACAGTTTAACTTTCCACTGTCTTTCAGCAAGTTTATTATTAATAAATAGGCTTTGTGGGTGGTCCTGATTTATAAGATGTTAATTTTGAAGCTAATTTAATTCCAATAAGACCGCCGACTTTTCCAGTAAATCTCTTCATGAAGAGGTCGATCGACTTATTCCCTTCCTGCTGTTTTGATAAAGGATTCAATGAGTCTACTTACAAGATTTTGAACACCAATATTCTGTGATTATTATAGGGAACCAACGACATAAGTCACTTATCTTAGTAATTGTGGTTAGGCACTCTATTATAGAATTACACTCATAAAAATATCGAACACATCCGTGTACAAAATGACATCATCCTAAAGTGTGTCAATAACGTATAAGTTCAAATTGTACTCTAAATAGTCAATCATGAACTTTTGAGGATGATACTGATTTAAAATGTTAATTTCGAAGCTAATATACGATCACCAGTTTTTCCAGCAAATCTCTCCATGACTGATTTCCTTTCAGCTGTTTATACAAAGAGTTCAATGAGTCCACTTACACAGTTTCAAACACCGGCATTCTGTAGTTATTATAGGGAACCAAAGTAACATAAACCACTTTTCTTAGTAGTTTAGACTGAACACTGCATTATAAAATTGCACACAAAGAAATATTAAGCGCAACCGTGCACAAAATAACACCATTCAGTACCAATAAAGTAACAGGAACTTATATGTTCAAATTGTACACTGCGTAGTCAAATCAACAACGAAGAATTGACACCGCATTGACAACTTGACACTACATCAATATCGTATAGTTAAAAAATATTATATATTCGATTTCGTGTATTTAAAAGTTGTAAGCTAACAATTGGAATGTCATTTTTTCCTCAGTGTATAAGAGAGAAAGTAATGTCTCCTGTAGAGGTTGTCGGAGTATGCAGAGGGATCAAGGTAGATACATTTTTTGGATAAAACCAAAATTTGAAAAAAAGCTCCCACTCAATAAAAAAAAAGATGTTTTATCATTCAAAATAATTGATTTTTTTTTTTTACTTTTAACAAGTATTTATGCTTTAACTTTATATAGATAATTTTTACATTAATATTTTCACATAATAACATATTAGAGACACCAAACGGGAATTTTAAATTTCAAATCACGAGATTTTCGGGATTTATAAATCTCGTTTTTAAGCTTTTTATTTACATAAAACAAAACTTATATTTTACTTATTATTTTGAAAACACCTTTAAAAGAAAGCCAAAGTGAAATTACTGTCAAATTACATCTGCTAAGAAAAAAAAATATTGAAAACTAATTAAAAATCTTCTACTAAAAATTATATATCGAAGGCTTATACTTCAAAGCGAGAACTAAATACATATTTTGCACTTTTTTTGAAGTTATTGTTATTTACTTCAAAAAAGATAAATAAAACATTTTTTACTAAAACAAATGTTTATTATTTCTATAAAGCCTCAAATATACTTTTTATCGAATTAAAATAAAATTCTTATAAGCAATAAGAATATTAAGGGTACTCATTTAAACGCAAAATTTTCCATTTGTGCAGTTGTGCAAATTTACGCGACATTATAATAAAAAATCATAGAAAACAATTGAAAAATGTTATTAAAATCAAAGATACATGCAATTATTTTATTATAAGTAACGTAACTATAATTTTTTACAGTAGGGTTTTGTAAAATACGAGGGCGGATCAATAAGATTTTTTCGACATTTTCGGGTGTACTGACCTCAATTGGCCGTCCAGAACGTTCAGCGTCATTTGTATTTGTGCGACCACAACGAAAGTCAGTTTACCACTTTTTTTTTACCATTAAAATCGATAGTGCAGAGTCCCCATAATATTTATCGAGCTTTTCCTTGGTTTGGTTAACGGTTTTTTTTCGCAAAAAATAATGTTTAATGGGCACTCGAAATTCACTTTTTCCATTTTTAGAAAAATACACGAGGTTGTATGTTTTGAACAGCTGTTAAGCGCAAAGTAAATGACGACACTTGCTCAAATTTTGACAGTAGTCTATTAACAGGTAGTACTTGATGGGAATAGTGTTGCATATAACTACGAGGGAATTTCGAAAAGTCACGGAAATTTTGATCCGCCCTCGTAGTAGGGTTTTGTAGTTGGAACAAAAATCGAATTTTCAACATTTCGACTTTTTTCAATTTTTAAATTATCGACTTTTTTCACATTTTAAATAGTAGATTTTTCGACTTTTTTCAATTTTGGAATAGTCGACTTTTCGACTTTTTCCGACTATTTTTGACTTTTTCCGATTTTCCAACTATTTTCGATTTTTCGACAATTTTCGACATTTTCCGAATTTTTAAGTTAGGTAGCAAGTATTAGGCTGATCTTGTTTTATCAAAAAAGAAATAAAACGTTTGTTAATCGAAATTTTATAATTTATTACAATGATGATATGATTGTCAATTGAAATAAATAAAATGTTGCAATTTTTGTTTTACTTCATGGAATATTTTATTTAAACAAAAAAGTTAAATATAAATTTGTCCACTATTAATAATTAAATTTACATACATATGTACATGTAGTATAAACATTAATAATATTTAACTATAATTATGTTAAGGTGGTTTTTTGAAGGTAATAATTCAAACCAAACATTATTCAAACACTTTATAATAATTAAATTAAAAAAAAAAAAAAAAAAAAAACAAAAACAAATAAGAGTGGGTGTGCAATTATTTGAAATTACTGATTTTTGGTTTGTTAAGTATTCAATAAATTAAAGAAAAAAAAAAAAACGAGAAAGTCATAAGTTAAATATAAATTATTAAACAAAAAAAAATTGAAAAGCTAATTGCCTTAAAGTAAAAGGCAGCAAAAAAAACTACACCTACAATTTGCCAAATATAAAAAAGAAACTAAAACAAATAGGCTTTAAAAATAAATATTTCATAACAAAATTAACAAAGTATTTAAAAATATTATTGATGGATTTAAAAGAGAAAAATCATTTATCTTATCATAAAGATTTAAACAAATAAATCAAGTTTTTTTTTCTCTTTTCTTAAAAGAAAATAAAAAACAGAAAACTATTTAAAAAAAAAAAATAAGTTGAAAAAATGTAACAAAAATATTTTTTAAAGCCTCTTTTTACTATTTATTTTAACCCTTTACAAGTAAAATATCAAAGTAGAAAAAAAGAAATAAACCAAAAAAAAAAAAAAAAACAACTGGCAAAGGAAACAACAACAAAAATATCGATTTCTTTGATGGCATTCTGTTTCCAAACTTTAAAATGCGCATGCTTTTGGTTGCATTGCAGAAACTTTTAAAAAAATGTTAACCTAGGCAGGCTCACGAATACACATACAAACATACATGTATAAATAATCATGATGCAATGCATGTAAATAAATATATACATGTATGAATGAATACACAAATACATACATATGTATATTAATACAAGGATATAATTTACAAATGTATGGAAAGGATACACATACATATGTACATTAATACAAAACATTTCCTAACCCAAGCAGCAATTTTAGAAATTCCTGAAAAGACCCGAAATATAAAAAAAAAACTGGTATTTTTTTAGAGATATATTTTAAGCTTTAAGTTGGCAATACTGTTTTCAGTGTCAACTATTTAAATTTCACTTAATATTTAATTTGTTTTACAATTACGAAGGTGAATCAATAAGTCCTTGACTTTTTGAACACTCATCGCTAATTAAAAATTATTTTGATCCCACAAGCACTAGTGTCAAAGGCATCATATGCCTCCTTATAATTTTCTACAAAGTAGAACGAGTACAGGCTATTTTCATGCGTTCTGGAACTAGTTGTAGAACTAATACATTTTCTCCTGGGCTTTTACTATTTATTTTCAAATATATCAGCATCTCATACGTTATATGAATAAAATTAGAGACCATTCATGGCATGTACCCAATTTTTCTTCTGAAATCCTTTTATCTCAACAGGAATTTAAAGTTTCGAAAGTTGCGCAATTTTTAAGAATATTACAAAATATTTACGAAGATTATATCGACGTCAAATGAAAAATGAAATGTCAAATGAAAGCTACGAATCTCTGCAATATAACAAAAGTTTTTATTTATTTATTAAAAAAATATCTTTTTGAAAATTTAACCTTTTAATATTGTATTTATTATTTAATTATATTCTATATATAAAGGATATTTCCTTACATTTTGTACTGCAACATTTAAATAAAAACTATTGTTATATTGCAAATATTCTTAACTTTCATTTGATATCCATATTGGATTGATAAATATTTTAAATATTTTATAATTTTTCTTTTTTTAAGTATGTATTAAGTGTGTATTTTTCGAAACTTTGAATTGCTTTTGAGAAATAATTTGACGTCCTGGAGAAAAACAGAGTAACAAGTTTTAATATGTATAGCTTCTAGTTTGATGCATATATAGATTTTTTCATGTGTAAAAAAATTTTGGAAAGTTGTAGCACGGTGTTATTAATATTGTGGTAGGTTCTTTATTTAGCTTTGAAAATGTTTGCTGTGTAGTATGCACGGTTCAGTCAGTCAGTTTCTTAAACTTTAAGTCCTTTATTTTGATTTTTGTTTTGTTTTTGTAATTCTGGTGTTTTTTTTTTTTTTTTTTTTTTTTTTTTTGTAGTCTTTGGTATTGCCCTCCTATTTATACATATTTTTTTAAAAACAATAGGTTACCAGCATAAATTAAAGGCATACAAGTACAAGCTTGAGTAAAAAAAATATTTATTTACATATAAACATGCCCAACAGTTCGTGTAAATAGTTCGCTTTGGAAAAACTCTTTCGTCCCCCTTTCTCACTTAACTATTTGTAATCTTTTTAACAGCTGAATTTGACATGCTATTACTTTTGCACTATAGATATTATTAGCACTAAATCGTCAGTTAAAAAGAAAAAGTACTTTTTTATTCCTCTCTATTTCGTCTTTACTTCGTCAGTTGAATTGCCCTATATTTGCATCACTTTTTATTAGAAAAGTAACCAATAATTTGTTAATAATAAAACGATTTAATACACATCTAGCTAGTGCAAAATGAAAACGAAAAGTTTTAACAGGATCAGAGCTAAAAGTTGATACTTTTTTACCGCAGGGTTTATGCATACATATGTATGTATGTATGTATATATACATAAGTAGGTATGTAGTATGTGATGAACGTGTAATCGTTATTTGTTTTATTTATTTGCAATAAGTTTTAACTAACTGGTACAATTAATTGGGTGGGTTTTTGAAAAATCAACTTGCACAAACATACGAAAAAAATTGAAATAAAAATAAAATTAAAAGAAAAAAAGTATAAAAAATAAAAAACACTTTGACTTGCATTGTAATGGTCATGTGCATTATTTGTGGAGTTTGTATGAATATTGTGTTAGTGTGCTTGGCTGTGTATATGTATGACAATGTTCGTGTAAGAGCAAGTTTCTCTTCTTAAAACCTTGTTATTGACTTGATTTGACATTCATTTTTTTTCGTGTTGAATGTTGTTGCAATTGCTGTTCAACAAACCAAGTCATGTTGTCGTATATGGTTAAACAAAAAAGCCATTGCAACAGCAAAATAAATGTATAAATAAGAAAAGAAAATAGGCAACATTGACTATTATAGTTTGTTGTTACTTTTTTTTATAGCAATTTACTCGTCGTACATGGGGCATGAGATCAGTAGTAGTTAAGTTGTTGTTGTTTTTGGTATTGATGCTTTTGCTTTCAGAGTTGTTCTTCACTGCAATTGCTAGAGTAGAGTTGCATTTTACAAGCAGTGAAACTTACAGACCCACAACCAACATTCATTCCCCACATAAACATACAAACAAACATACATTGTGTATTACTTTAAGAGATAATAATAGCTACAGATATAATGTTACCAAAAGGCAACAAAAACTTGATTTCTTTTAACATCTTTTTGTTGATGTGGATGTTGTTGTTGTTATTATTTTTAATATCGGTTTGTGTTGCAAAGAGAAAGTTGTTGGTTGCTTGGTTGCAGTCGAATGCATAAATTTGTTCAGCAACATTAAAAATCAACCATAGTTTCGAGAGTGAGAAAATGTTTTTTTCTTTCTGTGGAAATTAATATGAAAAAAGCAAACCTCATCATCAGCGTCATCTTCACTATCACCAATCATTGCCATTAACATTTACGGCTTAAGCCTTATATTTACACTTTGGTTTAAAATAAAAAACAAAAAAAGTAAAACATTACAGCAACAAAAACTTTTTTTATTATTATGAAAATTGTTTTGTTGCTATTTTCTTGGTATATTATTAACGTGAAACTAGGCAACATTGCAAATGAACACATAGAAATTTTTTTCTTTTTCTTTTTATAAAAAAAATTCTCATTCAATGTGTGCAATGTGCTGCTGCTTTCCATTTTCTTTAAACATTCTGTTGTTGCTGGTATTTTTCTATATATATAAAAAAAAAAAAATGTACTACATGCAATGTTGTTGTTTTTGTTGCTGTTGGGTGTTTTCCTAGCATACCCTACCACATGACAAAAAAGATATTAAATTACTTGCATTATTATAATAATATTAAAAAAAAAAAAACTAAAAAATATATGTATATTTCAAATCGATATTTAATTTCAAATATTTATCGATAAATTATTTATTTATTTTTTTCATCTTACAATACAATTACAAATTATATTCTAATTTTTTTTTTTTTTTAATTAACCGAGGCTTCATTCGAAAAATATTTTTCCCCTTTTTTTAATTTATTAATTGGATATGATTGCCGCCTCGGCTGTTTAGGAAGGTCCAATTTTCCTATTTTTTTATATTCTTTGCTCACGACAACTAAAATTTTCTCTCAATAACAAACTCTATACATTTTGGTAAAAAAATTAACCGCAGAGCTGTCCGCTAGCTTGTATTTCAGCTCTTAAAAGTCCTTATTGTCAATGTTTGGTACTACCAAAGCAAAGCCTGTGGGCAGTAATAAGACAGCAATTGAATTGAATAAGTATTTTCAGTAATCATGATTTTTTTACTTGGGTTACGTTAAAACATAAACATGGCACTCTTACCTTGTATAGTCCTACAATCTTCAGCCTTTGTAAATGCCTTCACCCTCCTTTCTAGAAAAATTCAAAACATATTTCATTTTGCATTCTATGAAAATTCATCAAATTAAAAATCTTGTTCTTTCATTTCTTATTGTTTCCCTTTCATTAGACGTACTGTTAGAATTCTCATTAAAGATTTTTAAACTGGAGACTTAAGGAACTCGAAATGATTTAATGTTATTCTAGGTGTCATTATAGAAGGCGATCTGTACATTTTAAAAATAAAATAAGAAATCAAAATAATTTTAGAGCAAGTCCTTAGCAACTTCCTGCTTTTGTCAGGGAGAAGGTAAGGCCTTACTTCCAATGACTCGCTGTGCAAAGGGCTCTTTAGAACAACTTTTTCTAGCTGCGTATATATGTGGCATCCGATTCGAAGGACCATAAAAATGTAGCAATCAATAATTAATTGCCCTTATTGTCTCTGCTTAGCTAATAATTTTGTTAAATTTTTAGTAAATCTAACATATCAATGTAAGACATTCTTTAGTACCGATATTCTGATTTATTTGTTCTTGAGGAGTCTGCAGAACTCTTAATAGATATGCTACTACTAACATAATTTTAACTAGAGAAGAGTTGCAGGAAGAGTTTCATTTGAGTACAATAAATCTCGATATGAGGCACCTCTTATTAAGGGTGTAAGGATGGAAGATGTTATGATGTTATGATGTTATGTTATTGAATCGCCATTAATTTTGTAGTTTAAGATGTAAATGTTATTGCTGACTACCCTTCTCTTGTAGTCTTCAATAAGGTCTCTTTGGAATGAAGAATCGTGTGTGCTGATCTTTATTATAATCTTAATTGATCTGAATAACAAACAATTAAGAATGTTATATTCGATTTGACCAAAATGAAATTTTTTGAAAGTTTGTCCATTTAAAAAAAAAAAAAAAAAAAAAATAGACCGTTATGTGTTTTACAATTCGTCCTCCCATTGGTGATTATTTTAAGTTATTTTGTGTGCGGAGATAGGTCTTGTAATGTGTTATCAGAGTAAAGTTGGAACCTTGATAGCGTGAAAGTTGGGCAGTGACATAGAAAGTGTTTTATTGATTCGATGCTCTCTCTACATGCTCTATATTCGTTGCAGTTCGCCGCACCAATACTGTTTAAAGGCACCTGTAAGTTTGAGTGCCCCATTAGGATGCTCACAATCTTGCTTACATCTGTTTTATTCAGTCTTAACAGAATTATAGTTCTTTCCTCATTTGGGTCGCTCCAAAGTATATTGGTTATTCTGCCCATTGTGTTATTATTCCACTTTGTTCTATGGGCCATTTTGGCTCACTTTTTTAAATTCGTTTTTTATTACCTCAAAAAGTTTTGGGTTTTCCAAGTTTATTTCCCGTAATTCTATAGCTTTGTTTGCCAGAGAATTCGTCTCCTCATATCCAACCACTCCATAGTGACTATGTACCCAAATAATGTGTACAGTACTATAGAAATCGCCAATGGCTTTCTTGCAGTCTAAAACAATCCTGGACTTGGTGTTTTCGGATGCTACTACTCTTATTGTTATGAGAATGTTAATATCCGCTTGTAAACCTGTACTATGGTTAGGCAGTCGCAAGCATATTTTATTTTCTGATTCCCAGTCCGGTTCTATACCTTCATTTGAAGCCAACCGGGTAGCAACTAGTAACCACGGACATCTGAGTCAGGGTTCTGTTAGATCTGGATCGGCGATCTGGTATCAGTGTAATACAATTGGTCACAATAGTTGCATTAATCATCCTGTCCAGTTCTTCGAAGCGATGCGAGGTTGCCGTCTCGCTCCAGTGGAGGTTAATCTGGAGTCGGTCTTCTTGGGAGTTGGTGATGTTGACAGTTGGACGGATATCTCAAGCTTATTTTCTTCTCTCTACCTCTATGGTTCCCCCTAAGTTCTGGGTTGGTGCCCTGCAGCTCGGGATTTTACCAATTTTGAAGAAGACAGCCTTAGACACAAATAAAGTCTTGCTCTTCGCCCTGAGAAGACTGACCATAGAGTCCTGATATATGCCCTCCTCAAGTAGAGTTCCCCCCGGATCCTTTTCTCTATGTAAGATCTCCCATTTCTCTACATCCAGTTTCTTGTTTTGGTTGCCAATGACGTTGAGTATGCGATACGATGTGATTTTACTGCCCTACGTAAAATGACGTTTTCATGGGCGTCGGGATATCCTTTATCTCCACAAGCTACAGCATAGCGCCATCCCAAGGAGAGGGTTTACCACTTACGAGCTCCTGGAGGGTGCTAGCACATGGCTGTCGTGCCAGATTTATTATAAGGACACCCTCTTAAACTTATTAGAACACCCCTTCCAATATAGATAATGAGCTGGATTCCAGTACGTGCTTCAATATCCTATTTTTGACTATAATTTATTATATTTTTGACTGGTGTTCAGTGATTTTACCAGAGGGACTAACGTTATCAATCACAACGTTGTAGAAATCGTCCGGAAAATGTCTCCAGGCTGCTTTAGTTTAAGACTTCGGTTCTTTACATTTTTTCACGCCTAGCTTACTTCCATTTGAAGTCCTTTCCTAGAAGGAAGATTTTGCTAACGTGTTAGCTTTGCTTTGCTAGCTTTGCTATTTAAAGCAATTTTGCTCCCCCACTAGGAGGGAACGATTTAAGCAAAGAATAAAAAAAATTTCCCATCGGTGATCGTGTTAAGTTACTCTGTGGTACTAACTCGTCTACAGTCATAACTTCTCGACTCGAACTTTTATTAATTTTTATAGTATCAAAAAAATGTTTCCACCTTAATTATCTTTATATTTGAAGAAAGCAGACAATATATAAACTTCTTCTAAATGATGAAATCCATTGTTGAATTTATTTAAAACATAATTTCTAAATCTTTTTATTGAGGAAGTAGAAAATGTCCTAGTAGATATCAACGAAGAAGAGAAGAATCGTTATTAATAGCATTTGATTTTTATCAGTAAAAGTGTCTCCTATTGCAATCGTATTACTGGAGAAATTTCATAGGTTCCTTCGGAGAAATGAAATGGTATAACTACAACCAGTTTCCTACGATTTTCTTCACAAGGATTTTTAATATGAGACACTTTCTTAAAAAAAAAAAACACGTCATAAGAAACATTATCTTAATTTGCTATATCTCCTATATAAGTAATTTAGATTCTTCGAAGTAAGAGATATTAATTTTCTAAAACTATCTGACTTAAAAACTTAAATACATTCCAGAAATAACATATGCAAAGCGGTATACTACATCGATATGCTGAAATTTATTATCTTTATTGCTTATATAAAAAGCTTATAAAAAGCTTTTTTTATAAAAAACACATCAGAAATTCTTGTCAAATAATTTTTTTTTTTAATAATGAAAATTTTAATATTTTTTTTATGAAAAAACAGAAATTTATAAGTCCTGGGGATGTGAACTCAGACTTAATGGTTCGTAATCTAGAACACTTTCTTCACAACTTTTCCATAGAAACACTTTTATATATTATTGTGTTGGGCAAAGAAAATTGAAAAAAATGTTGAGGCTGTTCTAGAAAATCATTTATAACTCTGCCATTCCTAAACGGATTTCGCTGAATTTCAGTACCAAGATTTTCGAAACTATTTGCCACATATGTGTTGAAAGAAATGTATTTATTGGACTATGGGCTTCAAAAAAATACATTTCAACATACAGACATCCAGACGGACAGATAGACATATATTCTCAAAAGTTATTTTTAATCATAATAATCAAGAATATTTAAAGACTTTCGTATAAAATGACAAACTTATATATATTCTTTATTTTATGTAAAGGATATAAAAATAGTTTAAAATTTGCTTTAAAAAAACATTTTGAAACTTTTAAAAATTTGCAAAATTTTCCAATAATATTTAGTAATTTTAGTGCCTTCTAAATTCTTTCCCTGAAAACTGTTTATAATTTTTCTTTTGGATTTTCTTTTTTGCTAGTTTTTCTGTTTTAGCTTGATTCATTATTTTCTGCATGTTGCAAGTTAAGGAATGGAAAGTGGCATAATGCCATTTAAATGGAAAAACGTGCTTAAGCCAAGTTTTTCCATATAGTTTTATTTATTATTTGTTTTATTTTCTATTTTATATACCAAGACTATGTACTTGTACTTAGTATATAAATAAGTATTAACATAGACACATAGACATATATACATAAATAAATAAATAAATATTTTTGCATGTGGAATGGATGAGTGAATGGATGGGTAGATGAGATGTCATAGTGGTTGCTCGGCTGTTTGGTGGGTTTGTTGGTCTTTCGGTCGTTGTTTTGGTGCAACAAAACACATTCACACACAAAAAAATGTACGTCAATAAACTTTTGCATAACTATGCAACAATGCACGTGCACATTTTTTTTTTTTAATATACAAAAATAAAATCCCAAACAATCATAGTCAAGCACAACCAGAGGTGAAGGGCAAAGATATACATATATATTTATAGATATGTATATTAATTTGGATTGTTACGTATCTATAGAATATGTACTAGGTACATATATATGTAGGTATGTATAATTGTAGTGTAAAATATGTATGTATATCAAAAGTATATGACATATAATCCCAACTAAGGCTGTTTGCTTTTGGCTGCCTCACTGACTGGCTACATGGCTGACATTTGCACGAGAGTAGTTTGCCTTCAAGTACAACCACCGCGATGACAAAAAAAAAAGCTGACACAAACACAACGCAACTTGAATGTGTTTTACAGAGAGAATGAATGAGTGTGGGTATGAATGTGTGCTAGTATCTCTCAGTATACTAGTATCTCTCAGTATACTGCTATAGCAGCAACAGCAATAGTGACTACATGCTACATAAAAGTATTTATAGATGTGAATGCAGTTCAAGTGCACATACATATTATATATGTATGTATATATGTTGTGTATTAAACACACAAACCGTAAGATACCTATATAATATTAAATGTACTAGATACTAGTGCTGTGCAAGTATTGAGTGTTAAGTATCGAGTACCGAGTATTTGCCCCCTTTTTTAGGTACTCAATACTGTAAAGTGGTGGTATCGTGTTAAAAATATAATGGTTAAAATACAACTCTCTATAAAGTTACAAATTAATTTTTAATTACGTGAAAATAATTTTATTTATTTTCGTTAACCTTGAATTTAATGTTTTATATAAACAAATTTATAAAATTTCATGCTAATCGGCAACATATATTTGTTTTATTTTTAAGTAAAGGAAAAAAATCCATCAAGTATCGTGTAGTATTGAGTACCCAAATGAAAAGTATTGAATAGTATCGACTATTCAAAAGTAGTAAAATTTGCCAGCACTATTACATACATCTAGTATCTATCTATCTATCTATATACATATATAAATGTAATATGTATCTAGTCACTCAACATAGTAATATTATGTATCTTTATACAAGTACTAGTATATCTATACGAATATGCATGTTTGTTATAAATACCAAGTATCTTTTGTATACTTTTAGCTTTAGCAAAGTATATCAAGCTCATAAAACCCTAAGAATTACAAAAACGAAAAACATTTTTTTTATATATTTTCGTTTGTTTTGTATCTTTTTTAACAACATTCTTTTTTTATGGAAAAGTGGGTAGAAAATCAAAAGGGAAACAAAATGCAACCTATAGAACTGATATTTAATGCACTTGTCGCCGCTTTTATATGATTTGTTTTGAGATTAAAATATTTATAGCAAAAAATGAAAACCAAAAACGAAAAAAAAAAATTAAATAAGACAACAATATTTTTATAGGGGGAAATATAAGTAAAAGTAAATTGAAAATAAATATATACAAACCACACCCATAATTAAATTTAAAAATAAAAAAGTGGGCTAAATAAATAATTATGATTTTGAAAATAAAACTCAAGTGTTTTAATATGAATTAAAATAAGATGAATTTAATTAATTTAAAAAAATATATATAAAGATACATTATCACTATTCTTAAGTACATATATGAATTCGAGAGTAACAATTTCGAAAACAATTTAACTATTTGCGGTATTTGAGTCCAATTGTAAGGTATAATTATCAATAATTTTTTGCAACATTTAGACTCGGCTAATGGATCTAGTCTAGCGTTTTAAAACACCTCCACAGATAATTAATATTGTGTTACCTACATAAAGTTTTGTTACTTCCGCTGAGTGTTATCGTTGACCGTTAGCAAAAAAAAGACATTAACCCGATTTGGGAGCACTTTTTATATATTTGTAAATTGCACTACGAAATTTTCACGTTTTTCTTTATAAAATTAAAAATTAACAAATTTTTTATTTTATTTAATTTTATTTTTATATTTTTTCATTTCTTGTCATTCTTCATACCCACTAAGCATTTTGTCTGGAATTCAAGTGTAAGGAAAGTTAAATTCCAGTTATAAGTTAAAATTTCAAGTGTTGAATTACAGTTCTAGTGTTGAAAAACGCTTAAAAATTGGTTGAAATTCATGCTGAATTCAAATAAAATTTCAAGTCCTTGAACTTTAATTTTTTGATTGCTTATTGGGTAATTATATTTTTGTTAATAAATTAGGAGCACTTTTATCGACGTTTAAGTTAACATGTATAATTCTACACGTTAACTTCTAACGTATATAAATTTAAATTTTGCATCAAATTGCTTATGAAAGTTAGCAAAAAAAAAACACAACTATTATTCTATCCGCTATAAATGCTTTACCTTGGGGACTATTTCCATACACAGAAAAAAGTTTAAAATTACCAAAATGATTTATTCAATCAAAAAATTTTTTAAACATATACAAATATTAAACAATCTATTAATTGAAATAATCAAAAAAATTAATTGAAAAAAATTAGTATTTTAATTGAATCAAACAAGTAGATGATTGAATAAAACAAGATTTTAAACTTTTTATTTCTCTAAGCATATTTTTTTTTTTTTTTTTTCTTAATATACATGTCATTATATAAATCTTTTTTATGATTATTATATTTTGAATTTTATTTCCTCCGAACGCACGTTTAGTGTTTTTTCATAGAAATTGTTGACTTTTGGATATAAAACTGTCATATTGCTTTTGTGGATTCCATTCATTAAAACTTTTTGCTGACATTAGAAAATAATTGTTAAGAGATGTGTAGATTTGAAAAATTAACAGATAGCGGCTTACCTCAGGAAGCAACAAATATTTTCAAATGATGGTCATAACGTTATTAGGGTTCTATTTACCAAATTTTCTGATTTGCTCTTTTGTGGTGTTCTTTTAGACATCAAGCATTTGACCGAGGAAAAAAAGACATAATTCTTGAAAATGAAAATGGAATCATACAAATTGATGCCGAATATGTATAAATAGTGATTTAAAATTCTACACTTACAACTTCACAAGGTTTTAGCGTCTTTCATTCCAAGCTATCTCCATTTTTTAAATCCAAATTAGCTTCTATCAGACACCAAGTTTATTTTAAGGATTCTACTTACAAAATCACAGAAAAATTATAAAAAAAAATTTTTTTCAAAACCAAAAATAATAGAATCATACTTGTACTACAATTAAGTTCCTTTATATTCACGACATAACACGACAGAATCAGAGATATTATAAGAAAAATTTACGTATACACAGAATATAAAGAAAAATTTATATTTTTTGTTAAATATTTCTCTCTATATTTGATTTATAAAATTAAACAAACGTCAATTTTTCTGTTTGTTTTTCGAAAACATTTACAACCAATTAAGCAATTATTTGAATCGATTATTTTTTTAATTAAATTTTAATATATAACCGGAAAATAGTATTAATTGAAAACTGTTAGGCCATAAGTTTTTCTGTGTAATAGTACAAGGCCCATATTTTATAATCAAATATTCAACGAGATTACAAAATTGTAACCGTATTCTCTTTCGTTCCAAACTATTCAAGTATTTAATTATTAAGAAATTTTCCTTTCTTTTCTCGAAGTTATATGGGCAAAAACACAAACATTTTTAAATCAATGAAACCAAGTTAATGTTACAATAATTTTGAACATGATTTTGTTTTTGCCAAAAATGCTAATAATAACATTGTATTAGTAACAGTTCTTCAAAGTTGAAAAATTAAAAATATGTGATTGAAACAAACCAGCGTTTTTTTATATTTTTGATTTTTTTCACAATTTCAAATTTTTATTATTAGAGTTTTATAAGAGAACTGCTCTGCGGACATAAAGGACATAATATTGTTCATAGATTAGTAACTAGATATTTATGTGAGAGAAAAAAAAAACCTGACTCAATTGTCAAAAACCTAATTCAAAAAAAGGTATTTTATTTTCATAAAATTAAAAAAAAAAATATCAAATTTAAAAAATTCCAATTTTGTAAAAAGTATTGTACCAAATTTCATACAATTTTAATACTAGAACAATTTTCGAAAAAGTACCAATTTAAAAAAAAATGTCGAAACAGGTATCCATTAAAAAAAAATATTTAAAATACACCCTCATTTTCGAAAAAGTACCGAATTTTATGAAATTTTTTAAAGTTGAATTTTCCAAAAAAAAAAAAGTTAAAACCATTTTTTAAAGATGAACCCGAAAATTTTCAAGTTTCTCTTTTTGGGCTTTTTTCTTATGATTTTTAGAAATTTGTAAAAATCTCAAAATTTTTGTAATTTAAAAGAGATATTTAAAAAAATTGTTACAGAAAAATTTAATTGTTTTAAACATTTTGGGAATAATATATTTTATTTGAATTGAAGGAAGATACATACAATGTATTTCAAAATCTCTCTTTAAGATTTTATTTAAACATTTTCAAAACTTTCTGTAACAAAAACTAGAGATTTTTATAATTATTAAAATAATAATGATTAATTATAAATGAGAGTATATGAATTAGATTAAATAATTTTAAAAGTATCTATTTATTAATGTTTCATTTTAACAACTTTGAGTTAAGAATTTTTTTCATAATTTAGTGTCCAGATTAAGGCGCATTCACTATAAAGTGTATACATAAGGGAGAGGATTTTTTGTTAAGAGAGAATTTTTAAACTCCATATGAAAAACATAGTTCTATTAGGATGTTAAAATCTATATAATAAAAAATTTAACAAAAAAAAAAATATATATATATATATAATAATTTTCCTTATGCGTACACTTTATAGACAATAGGTCTTGTTCTAGACCTGCTGAAGAATTTTTATCATAACTTCAAATAGGGAGTCTAAACGTGGTACTTTTTTTTATCAATTCTTATGTCAAATGCTTATCATAATAAAAATTTATCAGGTATAATCTCTATTAATGAGTATTGCAACTTTAAGACCAGTGTTGCCATGGGAAATTTTTTTTTCCAACCAAAATTTTGGAAAAAAATAACCAAATTTTAAAAATTCAAAATTATTATTTAAAAATTAATATAATCTTAATATATGTATTCAGATTTAAATACTTTGCATATTAATCATAAACTTTAGTTAGTTTTTAGGGGAAAAAGTATTTAAAATTTAACCGTTGATAACAATGTTTATCCAAATGTGGTCTCTTGTCCAATTTTGTAGGGGAACGAGATATAAAGTTAAATAATAAAAATTTAATTATTTTCACAACCTTACGATATGATATCGAAAGTAAACCAGTTTGTAATAAATTTAGAGTTGCAAAAAGCTGGATCGAGCAGTGATAGAAAATAAGGTTGAGTTTTACAATTATGTGTTATGACTTAGCCAAACTCATTTGGTAATATGAATTCCAAAATCTAAAGATTTAAAGTAAAAATATATTTAATTTTAATCCTAATACTCGTAATTTAATTTTAATCCTAAAACATTATATAAACAATTTCTATGTATTTATATATAATATGGCTTTTAGTTACAAAAGGATCGCTTTAAATTAAAAATTTGGCTCAAATAAGATTAACCATAGTACTCATATAATGCTCTCTCTCAAGTATTAGTTTAAATCACATACACAATAGTATAGGATATCATATAATCGGTATTCACCGAATATACATTTCTTTTTTAATAGTAATTTATTTTGTAATTACAAGTATTTAGATTATTTGTTACATTGTTAGAACTTTCTCACAAAAATCTCCCAATTCATTTCACTTTTTGGTTAAATATTAGAAAATCTTTATATTTTCTATTGATTTATATTGTTTTCTTCATTTGTCAGTTAAAATTTGAATAAGACGTTATAGGAACCTTTAGTTTTTAAATGTGTGATGAATTTTTAGCCCAATCTCTTTTTATTATTGGTAAGATAAACAGAGTAAATGTCATTTAATAAAAATAAAATTTTTATTTAGCAAAAAAAAAAAAAAAAAGAAATAACCAAAATATAAAAAAAGTCATCATTTCCACATTGGAAAATAAAATATCAAATTTTGGTTAAAAATAACCAAAACGGCAACACTGTTTCTAACTGTTTTATCTGTTTCTTTATTACAGTTTTATTTAACTAGATTTTACACCTTTTTTTTTCTCCTAAAACAATTGATCTCATTTATCTATTTTCTGCTTTACACTATAAATCTCTTTACTGAAATATACAAATGTATATAGAGTTGTGTAAAACTTTTATGTGAAATTACAATCATTATTAGCATATAAAAACAAACATTTATGCAGATCAACAATTTGACGTCAGATTTTTGATACGACATAAATTATTTTCTTTTAAAATCTAATTAAAATTCTTATTTATGGTTGCGAGGGAGAAAAAAAAAGTCTTGAAATATTCCAATATTCAAATTTATTTGATGTTAAAAAGAAAAATATTCGTTAAAACAAACTGAATGAAGAATATACATAGATAAAACATACGCATATGTAAATAAAGTGAAATAGAATTAAAAATAAATAACAAAGTTTGAATATCAGGAGTTCTTTCTTATACATATACTAGTATATTCAATTTAAGAAAGCTTTTTTTTACTTTATGTAATAATTCAATAATTTTTTTTTTTTTTTTTCTTATTTCTCTTTTTTTCAGGTCGTGATGATCTTTCACCCTCGAGCAGTCTTAATGGCTTCTCAACCAGCGATGCTAGTGATATCAAGAAAATCAAAAAAGGTCCTGCGCCCCGTTTACAAGAGGAACTGTGTTTGGTTTGTGGCGATCGGGCATCCGGTTATCACTACAATGCTCTCACCTGTGAAGGCTGTAAGGGTTTCTTTCGACGGAGTGTTACCAAAAATGCCGTATATTGTTGTAAATTTGGTCATGCCTGCGAAATGGACATGTATATGAGACGTAAGTGTCAAGAGTGTAGACTGAAGAAATGTCTGGCGGTGGGCATGAGACCGGAGTGTGTAGTGCCCGAAAACCAGTGTGCACAGAAACGGCGGGAAAAGAAGGCGCAAAAAGAGAAGGATAAAGTACAGACCAGTGTGTGTGCAACGGAAATTAAAAAGGAAATACTCGATTTAATGACATGTGAACCGCCATCGCATCCAACGTGTCCGGTAGGGTTTTATATTGTTATAATTATTTGATGATAAAGATTATTAACATATTTCTTTTAATTTCCAGCTGTTACCTGAAGACATTTTGGCAAAATGTCAAGCTCGTAATATACCTCCTTTATCGTACAATCAATTGGCAGTTATATATAAATTAATATGGTATCAAGATGGCTACGAACAGCCATCCGAGGAAGATCTCAAACGTATAATGGTAAGTTAAATTTTTTGCAATATAGAAGTTTTAGAAAAGAGAGAGAGAGAGAGAGAGATTAGATTAAAAATTAACAAATCCTAAGGGTTGACTAAAAGACTTTGGAAATGTTTGTATCTTGCATTACTTCGGTGATCTGTAGCAACTGAATAACGGATATATCGAAATTAACGTAGCAAGTCTTTTGAATTGTAGAGTGAAGATGCTATTTCGTCTGCTCTAACGGAGTTGAGATCTAGATTAGTAGATTTCTCAGCTCTGGTATTCATTATAATGTTGAATTCATTATAATAACTAGATGAATTCCACAAATATCCTCATTTTCTACTTTCGTCTCTAATTAATGTTACAATTTAAAGTTTCAACTTTCCTTTCACATACGATTATTTAATAATTACGTTCAAGTGACTTTAGTAAATCGAATTTTCTTGATGATACAATAATAATTATTCTAAATTTCCTTTATTTCAGAGTTCGCCTGATGAAAATGAAAGTCAACATGACGTATCATTTCGTCATATAACAGAAATCACTATACTCACAGTACAATTAATTGTGGAATTTGCCAAGGGTTTGCCAGCGTTTACCAAAATTCCACAAGAAGATCAAATTACACTATTAAAGGTAAGTATAACTAAATATATTTCTTTAATTTTTAAATCTTTATCATTAAGCACTTTTCCCTGTTTAGTTCATACTTAAAATTTAAACAATTTTTTCCAACATTTTTCTCTACCTCCTCAGGCCTGCTCATCGGAAGTTATGATGTTACGTATGGCACGTCGTTACGATCACAATTCAGATTCGATATTCTTTGCCAACAATCGATCGTATACGCGTGATTCTTATAAAATGGCTGGCATGGCTGATAATATTGAGGATCTGCTGCATTTCTGTCGACAAATGTACTCGATGAAAGTGGACAATGTCGAATATGCTTTACTCACTGCCATTGTGATCTTTTCCGATCGGCCGGGTCTCGAAGAAGCCGAACTAGTCGAAGCGATACAAAGTTACTACATCGATACACTCCGCATTTACATACTTAATCGACATTGCGGCGATCCCATGAGTCTCGTATTCTTTGCCAAGCTTCTGTCAATTCTAACCGAACTGCGAACCTTGGGCAATCAAAATGCCGAAATGTGTTTCTCGCTGAAATTGAAAAATCGCAAACTGCCAAAATTCCTCGAAGAGATTTGGGATGTTCATGCCATTCCACCCTCGGTGCAGTCACACATCCAGGCCACACAGGCCGAGAAGGCCGCCCAAGAAGCCCAGGCGACCACATCGGGCCTAACAACGGCCATCTCAGCAGCCGCCACCTCATCTTCCTCCATAAATACCTCGATGGCGACATCATCCTCATCATCGTTATCACCCTCAGCCGTCTCGTTATCAGCAGCTTCCACGCCCAATGGTGGAGCCATCGATTATGTTGGCACCGATATGAGCATGAGTTTGGTGCAATCTGATACGGCATAGCAATAGCTATTAGCAATGGCTAACACCGATAATGACGGCGGCGAAGTCGTTCATATTAATTCCCAGCCAAATAACAATAATGATAACGACGACGATGACAACGTGAACAATGATGGAGGAGTAATTTTATTAGAGACCGCTACGTTTGCCGGTCATCATGAGTTGAAATAGAGGGAATAACCTAAGAGACAGTAACCGCAAGTGACAAAAAGATGAAAAGAAAAGGAAAATCTAAGAAAACGTTTAAAACGTTTTTTCTTATGATTTTTCATGTTTTTGTTTTTTTTTTTTTTTAAGTTAAAATGAAAATGAAAAACACAGAGACCATATTAATGTTATTATTGAAATATGTTTATGATTAAGAAGAATATATGATGATGTTGAAATGGTCGTAGAAAAAAGTAAAGAATGTATATATGCAGGCATGTTAACAAATTAAGATTTTCGGCCAGAATTTAAATTTATATTATGCATTTTATATACATACATAGTTACTATGTATATCTCGTTTATCTTTTTTTATTAATTCTATTTACACATTTTGATTTCATTTATTATTTAGCAGTTAAAAAAAACAGATGTAAAATTAGTTGAAAATTGCTATTTAGCTAATTCAGTTTTAATTTATTTGCCAAATTTTACAAAAATTTCTTTTTTTCCTAAAATTCAAGATCCTAGAATGGGGACAAAGAGATCTTTTTAATTCCCTAAAAAATAATATTTGTATTTTAAGAAAATCTTTCGAAATTTTATTTAAAATATATTGATTTTTCTTTTTTTAATAATCGTATTACTTTCATAGTTTTCAAATTGAAACATATTTGCATGCCGTTTTGTTCTTTGAACTGATTGAATAATCGTTTTATATATTTTTTATTTTATTTAACTTTAATTGTTTTAATATACACCAAATTAAAAAGTTTAAAGTAGATAAAAATATTTCATGACTTCCAAATTATTGAAACAGGTACTTCGATCTTTTTATTTATTTTTGAAAAGCAAACTTTTTTTGCTAGACTAGTAAATTTTTTAATATCTATTTATATACAATTGATTCTTTGCATGATTAAAATGATTGTTTTTAGTAAAATACCAAATTTTAAATAAATGACAAAAAAAAATCCTAGTTAACAGAAGCTCTAGATGAAATTTGCTAAAAAATTTTTATATTAAAAAATGTGTGCAAGCTTTTAAATAAAATTAGTAAAACATATATGATTTAATTTCATTCTCTATTTTTGATTTAATTTTTGATTTTTCTTCTATAAAGTTAATCAAATATTAGAGCCTCTCGCATTTTAAAAATTGTTTTTAAAAAAGTACATTAACGGGACATTAAGATAAAAGAGCTTAATTTTTAAATGTGTATAATGTTCTAAACAATTATATTATTTTTAATCGGGAAATAGATTATAATGCTATGTTCACATATAGAGGTTTTTTGAAAAACGAGTCGTTTTCTCGAAAAACGAAAACAAATTGATGTTTTTTCATATATTTCAAAGACAAGAAACATCTCGAGTTGTTTAATTATTTAACACACAAAAAAAAAATCATACTAAATTTCCATACAGGGAAGAAATGTTTGAAAAAGAATTTGTAAAAATTGTCAAACGGTTTAAAAACAAAAAATTAAAAATTATGAATGAAATTTATATTTGTTCATAAATTTTATATGTTTAAAAATTGTATTTTTTGAATTAGAAAATGTTTGTGTATGAAATTTTTATTTAAATCAAAAATTTGTGAAAATATTTTGGCAAGCGAAGAACAGGCCAAAAGGAAAAATACAATAAAATGCTATGTGAACAGTGATGTTTAAACTCATTGGGTTTTCAAAAAACAAGTTAAAAACTAATGTGTGTGAATGTAATATTAGATCTTATTTTATTATACAGTGGTTTCCTGGTTTACCGAATGATATATTGTCAGGCCAATTCGTAAAATCGAAAAATTCGTTAAATATAAGGAAATTGTGGTCTATTATAGTCGGACGCATGGGCGTTTAATACTAGAGGGTGGGTTTTTGAACTCAGCAAATTGACTCAATAAGTAATTATGAATCGAATGGATCCTTTAAGCGTTCCATTTTTCATTATAAACGCATCACATATGGTGGTACCGGTTAAAATGATATTGTACAAAATACAATCGAAAGCAAATTTAAAAAGAATATAACTATTAGGAAAATAACTGTTTTGTAACGTATTTTTAATTTGATTTCATTTAGTTAAATTATATTAGAAAATAGTTTTCAAATGAAAGAATCTTGTCCGAAAATAATCATTTATTCTTTTCCTTTTGAATAACAAGTGGAGTAGTACTCTTTCAATATGATGTATTTTTCATTTACTTTCTATTATTTTTATGGATTTCAAATCACATTTTTGGAAAAATTCGTTATATCGAGTACTAAAATATATGAATTGTTCGTGATATAAGGTACTCAATAGAAAAAATTTGGACGTACGTTAAATCACGAATTCGTTAAACTGATTATTCGTTAAACCGGGAAACCACTGTATATTGTTTTACAAAACAAAATACTAGGTGACGTTTTTAAACAAATTCTATTTGCCGAAGAGAAAATACATTTTGCTCGTAAACGCCTTACGCTGTATGCGATCAATGATTTTTGTTTGAAATTGTATCAGCTCTAATTTCCCAGAAAAAAAAAATAATACAACTTATAGACCTAAAGCCTTGACATCATGGAACTAGTTTTTAATAAATCATTTATCTTTGAAATTGTTATATTCATAACTAGTCCAATATGGAGTGTAATGACATTAAAAATTGTCAATAAAACCTAACATTACAAAAAGTAAATTTGAGGTTAGGTTGAAGAAAATATATTATATTCAAAATTTCTTGAAAGCTTAAACTGTTATATGTTTCTTTTGTATTAGGAAATATAATGTCATTCAAAATTTTTCAAAAATTATATTTGAGGTTAGTTTGAAAAAAATCTAAATAATAAGTTTTTGAAAACTGAAAACTCACATTTGTAATGTCATTTAAAATTTTTAATAAAAAATCATATTTAAAATTTCTTGAAAACTAAAACGGCTACATATTTCTTTTGTATTAGAGAATATAATGCCTTTCAAAGTTTTCAGTAAAACCTAATACTACAAAAATTAAATTTGAGGTTAAGTTGAAAAAAAAACATTTAATTTAAAATATTTTGAAAACTGTTAAGGCCTGTCTCAGGATTTCGAACTAAAAATTCCTTTCGACAATTTATAGGGAACACAAAAAATTAATTTCAGATTTTGTTAATTATTTATTTTGTATAGGAAAATGTAATGTCATTAAAAATTTTCAATAAAATCTAATTTTACAAAAATTAAATTTGAGGTTAGGTTCAAACAAATTTGTAATATTTAAAATTTCTTCAAAAGTAAAACTGTCAGTTATTTCTTTTTGTATTAAAACAACTGTATGAAATCATTTGGGAAACAATATATACATACATATGTGATTCACAGAATTTTTTTTTTTTTTAAATATTTATTATTGTCTACTTTTTTTTTTCGAAACTATCAAAAACTATTAAGTTTAATTCCTAGCATTAAAGATCTTTAAATTAGAGAAATTTTATAATACAATTTAGTAGGTTGGAAGAAATTAAAAAAAAAAATACTTTAATAAAGAAAAATAAATCTTTTTTTAATTTTAAAAATTAAATGCAAAACTCTAGAATGATAATAAAGTTCTCTACTAATACTTTTTAAAACATTTTCCCATTTTTTTAAACTAAAATTTGGTAAATAAATTAATTTCCTTAATTTATTTTTTTATTTTTTAAATACTTTCTAAATGTTTTTAAATACTTTTTTAAACTAAACTCCATTTACATCTGTAGCCGGGTTTATTTTAATTAAATGTTTATATGTATTTTCATATAAAATCAATATTTTTACATAATTTTTGCTTGATGTTTAAAAATGTTCATTATTAACAAAAATACAAATTTATTATAAAATGCATTAATTTTATTACAATATTTTTTTTATATTAAATAAAAAATTACAAAACAAAAAACTGAGAGTAAAGATTGTTAAACAAAACCAATAAAGATGTTTTTTCATTAGTATTTAGGTGGAAAAAGATAATGATGTTAATAACTTTAAATTATATGTAAAAAAAAAATCCATGTATTTATAATATAAAAAAAATTAAAGAAATTTCTTATACTACAAAAATATATATATTCTCTACAATATATAATAATTACAAAATAGTTATATATTTATATTTGAAAATAAATGAAAAATATTTATAACCCAGCATTCAAACAAGAAGAAAAATACATTCTTTCACTTTTTTTAGCTTTTCATTTTAATAATATTTTTTTATTTAAATACTGTCTTTGTTTTTAAAGAAAAGAAAAAAAGAATAATAAGCTTAAAACTACTATTATAAACTACACAGTAATATAATGTTATAAATGTTAAAACAATTAATTAATATTATATAATATAATATGTAAAAAATATTAAATATATAATTTTTTAAAATTATTATTATTGAAATTTAATAATAATACTAAAAAGAAAATAAAAACTTGGACTGATTTCTCACATTTTTTAGATCTACGAGTTACACAATAAGCTACCATGAAATGGAAACCATTAAAACAATTTGAAAAAAAAAAAACAAATAACAAAAAATATTTAATTAAAAAATAAATAAAATACAAAAAATACTTTTTTTAGAATTACCTCCCTTTAAAAAACATTTATATATAAAACTTTTTAATTAAAATTAAATTTAAAACATATTTTTTTAGAAATGGCGGCAATTAACAAAATCATATATACTCGTTAAGAGGCTGTAAAAAAATTTTAAAACTTTAGTAAAATGAACTGCCTGTTTCTCTAAATGCGAACTAATGTTTCGTTCGACTAAATGTATTGAAAACAACAAATAAATTTGGAAATTATTTGTTGTATTGACATTTACTCGAATGAAGCTTTCGTTCGCATTTAGAGAAACAGGCAGTAAATGATCCTTAAGCCCAATTCCACTGTGAAAACTAAAAGTCATTTAATATGGAAAAAAAATAGTTTTACAAAAATGAAAAAAATGTTGCTTTCAATAGATATATTCCATAAACATTTTTAGACGTTTGGTGTCATAAAATGTGGATCTAATTTTCCCCCCTCGATGCTTCTCTTTTAAAGATTTTCCTTTCAGTATTGGAAATTTTCTACAAAAACTAAAAACAGAAAAACGTATGGGAAAATATTGAAGAGAAAGAAAAAATCATTTTGTATTTAAAATTTCGAAAATTTTCTAATCAACCTTTTTTCCTAAAAGCTAGCTCTATGCAACCTTTTCAATTTTTTAGTAAATTGAATAATTTTTTTTAATCAAATTATTTCAGCCCTTAACGTATAAAAAGAAAACTTTAAACAATTTTGACTTTAGTAAAGAAAAATAAAAAACAAGTGATAGTAATTTATTTTATACCTACATACATAATTTTAAATAAAATATTTTTGAATTATTCTGTAAAAATAATCTATAAAAATTTATCTTTTTTATATATATATTTAAATTTTTATTTTATTATCTTTTTTATTTAATTTTTATTTTTTGAAGAAAGACTAGAAACTTTTTTATACATAATTTTAAAAATCTCTCCCCTAAAAACTAAAAACAAAAGACCAAAACAATTTTGGCACAAAATCTTTGGCAATTATTTTTTTCTATATACAAATATATATTTTTTATTTTATATATAAACCAAATTTTTTTATTATTTTTTCCAAAAACAAGGCCTTATTTTTTTATAAAAAAAAAAATGTTAAAAAATAACAAAATTTTTTTATGCAAAATTTAATTAACAATTTTGTGTTTATTTAAAAAAAAAAACAAAATACATACATATTATTTAAAATAAATTGTTTAGAACAATTCTTTTCTAAAATATAAGCTTTTGTTTTTTATTATGTTAATTTTAAATAATTTTTATTTCTTAAATTAATTAATTAATTAAAATAAATAAAACGAAATGAAAATAATGAAAACTAAAAAATAAGAATTATTTCAATTTCGAAATTGTGCAATTGTTTAAATATTTAAATAAAACTAACTATAATAATAAATAATAACAATAATTTAAAAAAAAAAACATTAATTAAAAAACTAAAATTAGTAAAACAAAACACCCTACATACGAATATTAATAATTTAAGAGTCAAAAAAAAAATATATATTGGAAAATTCTTTTCTCATATTTTTTAACATGTATATTATGAAAAACCAACCACATGTAATATAAAATATTTAAATGCATAACTAAAAAATAATGTTAATAATTACTAAATTAAAACCCCCTAAAAAGAAATCCAAAATTTCTACTTTGTTTGAATTTAAGATTGATTAAATTATATTTAAAATACCTAAATGAAAGAAACATAAAAATAAAACTTGTTAAAAAAATATATTATTAAAAACTAAAATTGCAGTAAAAGAGAAAAAAAAACAAATAACATTAAATAAATAAATGTATAATTAATTATTATATATTGCAATTAAATTCATTCATATTTATGTAAGTTTTACATTTAAACAGCAACAAAACATAATAATATTTAAAAAAAACCCAAACCCAATAATACTTCTTACATAAAACCTACATACATATATTAACACCTGTACGTTAAGCAGCTTTTATTAAGTTCAGTTTTTTATATATATCGTACTATTATTATCTAAATATTAAAAAAAATGTTTTTATTTTATAAAATTATTTCCTTTTTTATTGTTTTATTTTAATTTTTTGTAAACCTTAAAACAATAATAATTATAACCAGAAAGAATGTGAATATTATTACCTTAAAGTGAAAACTGGAAGCAAATATATACAAACAAAAATTTGAAAAAAGAAGAATTAAAAGAAATTCTGCTGTGTTTTTTTTTAATACATTCATATATGTACATATTTATTTTATATTTTCAGTAGTTTAAGCCAGTTCGGTGTTGAGAAAAGCATTATTTGAATTTTTCTTAATTTCGTTGAAAAGTTGTGATTTTTGTAAAAGTGTATTTGTTATACATATAATAAGATTCGACTAAGTCTAATCTTAAACACCCTTTATCTTAGTTGTATCTTAAAAATGTACTGAGAGAATGTAATTTTCATAAATATAATATTTCTTCGCACATGCCACATTTTATTGAAAATTGTTCTATAAAATGCAAATATAATCAACATGAATATTTCTGCGTACTGAATTTTTGACCGTTCATCAATCAAACGGAACACTTTCTTAATTATGTATGAAAATAAAAACACTTAAATTAAAGAATAACACGTTGGTAGTAACAAGACGTTTGCGGACATTCGTCATAGGAAAATAGTTCAATCCCCGTAAAAGATTCTTCCATAAGGATATCAAATTTTTATGGTAAATGGTACATTACATGGCTTCTAAGAAGGATCATAGTTGCCGTAATCCTTTTTTTTTTCTTGTAATATTTAACAATAAAAAATAGTTCTGGGATTGTTTGTAATTTTTTATATATTTTTTTATTTTATTTTGGAGTCTTCGTACATGATTAATTTGAACTTCTTTGAAATCAATGAAACCAAAATTAAGACAAAAATAATACCGGTATTATATTCCATAAAGAAAATTTTTAGAAGTTGTATGATTTATACTTTAAATCTTGAAAACATCTTCTTTCAACTCAAAATATGAGCGCAATATTCCTCATAAGAAAAATAATAATTTTGATGATTTTTGCGCCAAGATTATGATTTTTCCTTTCTTTTATAAAAATGATGATTTTTTGTTCAAAGTTTCTGGCAACACTGGATTTCGATAACGACAACGAGAACACCTATTTGGATAGATAACGCAATACGACGTCGTTTTAAGGGTGATTGATTAGTACCATCGGACCAACACCGAAGTATAAGAAACAGCCTTAAACCATTAGGGAACCATTCCCATTTTTAACAGCTTTCTTAGCCTAGTAATACTGGGTGGCAATTTCTATTTTCAACTAATGTCAGTTAATGTAAGATAAAAATTTGTCTCATATCTACTAAACTCGTTTCTCGTTTTTCACAGTTCAGAATTTATAGCGTTTTTCGAAATTAATATTATGGCTTAATAAATTTTGTCTGATGGCAAGTTTTAGTTCTTTTGGTTTTTTGTACCATTTTTCTTTAGGTATCTGGATACAGTTATCAAATTGAAGTTGTCCAAAAATTCACTGGATAGTAATCAGCTACCATAAAGTTGAAATGTAATTAGTTATTTTTCAACTTTTCGGATGCTCAAAATTTAGTGTGGTAAATAATGATATAAATAATAAGTTACTGAAGTCATTACCAGTAAGTACTTATTCGCCTTTTCAAAATAATAGTATTTGTAATGACCACTACTTACTATATAACAAGTGTAATAAGTACTAACCATTACTCATATTCAAAAAGTTTTTACTCATTCTTAAAAAATTCTTGGATCTTTTCACATTTTTTATTTTTATTGTCAAGGTTTGATATCTAGAAAAATTCTTTTAATATTTTTCGAGTTTTGGATTTAATCCGACTATTTCGTATTTAAATATTTGTAACAGAATCCTAAGAAGCTTATTTTTCATTCGACGTTCTTCGTTGAATTATATATCTTTAAATTATTTCATTTACAAATTTAAACAACAGAGAAAACCGTGATTATTTATCAAGTTGAAAAATGGTGCAAATTTATTTTTATATTTTAATGATTTTGTTGAATTATTTCATATATTAATGTTAGCATTTAAATATTTTTAACAAAGCCCTAGATTATACTATACTATATTGATTTTATTTCGGACGTATCGTTAAGATGATATTGCCTACACAGAAAAAAGTTTGTACATAAATATAGAAATTTACTTTCATTGATTTTAGTTCATAATATTTAAGCATAAAACAGAAGACTAAAAAAATTGTTTAAATTTCCATTTATATTTTCAATTTGTAAAAAAAAATGTTTGAAATTTTCGTTGAAAAATTTTAAGTTTTCAATGATTTTTAGTTACATTTTGAGAACAGAACAGAAGCGTTTTTATCAAAATGATGTGCTGCAGAATGCAAGCAAAATTATACAAATTTCTAAAAATTATTTTTTACAGATTTTCCTTGGAGTTTTGCTATTTTAAGGCGTTAGTTGTTTGTGTTGTTTGCAAACAAATTTAATATAACTAAACCAAGATTTAACAAAACTTTTGCAAAATTCCTAAAATTTTCATTATGAACAAAATTTTTTTTTTTTTATGAAAAAAGTTTGGGAAAAAATAGTCATGGTCTATTCATAATATTTATAAAAAAAGTTTTAAAATATATGCATTTTTTTCTCTGTGTAAAAAAGTAAATTGTCAGAAAAGGTGTTCAGTTTTACTCAATAGTGTACATATAATTCCAACATCACACTATGTACTCGTACCTTTTTTGGGGTGTGAGTGTTCAAAAATAAGTTAAAACATTAAAATCAATATTTGAATAATATAAATTGTAATATTGATCTTAATATACGAGTAGAACATTTCTAAATCTGTTATTGTTTTTGTTATATCTTTTTTTAGTTGAAAAGATATTTGGTTTTAAAATCGGTTTTTAGTAAGAATGAAGAAATAATTTGTGTTAGGAAAATTTTTAATATTTCAGCACGCATTATTTTGAAACGTTTAAGCTATGTTCACATTTGGCAAATATTTGATCAAAATTGCGTGAATACTAGTTTTACAAAAATATTGTTTGCCGTTGTTTAATCTAGCAAATGTTTTGTAAGAGAAAACAGCGTCAAACAAAATTCGATAAAATGTCAGCTATGACTAGTGATAAATAAAAAATGTTTTCCTATTAAAAAGAAAAAATTAGGAAATATTTTATATAGTGGTTACGTCATTTTGGTCAAATATTTGACTAGTGTGAACGTGCCTTTAGAAACATTTAATTTTTTATCCTTTTATGTTTTTGAATGGTATGTTCATGTCTAGTCTAGTGTAATTTCTATTTAAAATTTCCGATAATTTCAACATATTATTTTTTAGTTTTCAAAAGAAAAAAACGTTATTTTGCAAAAAACAGCAAAAAATTTCTATTATATGGGCTTATAGTGTAAGTTATCTTGATTTGTTTCATATGCAGGAATGCTTTTAATAAAAAATTTGTTAAGGGAAAAGAAAAGAAACCTCTTAACATGCCATAAAAAAGAACATAAAATCAGAAAATAACCAAAACACCAATTAGTCTATGTGTTTAAATTGCGACTAGTGTGAATATTCTCACGAAAAACCTCATGTGGACATAATGGTAGAGAATTTTCATTTAAATAAAATTTTTAACTTTATTTTAAATAAAGAAAATGTGAAAATTGTATGAAGATGTATGTATGAAGATTTGTAGATATATGGAAGATACAATAGCAGGTAATATTTAGATCCTTTTTACGTTATTTGATAACCATATTATGTTTTAATTATGTCCGTTAGGACGACCTCTATTGCCATTGTCCGCATTGGTTGAAGTTTTATGTCTATAAGTTATGGCCATAGTACTACAATATCCCAATCCATACATTTTAAAATTTAAAAGCTTTGAATGAATTTTGTCGTAATATACATATTACATAATTTTTATTGTAACTTTACAAGAAAAAATATGGAAATACGTAATGATTATTTTATTTCTAGTTATTTGCATCTAAAATATCCGTTTTCACAATTTTAAGTAATCTTTCAAAATATCGCAAAATTTTTTCTATCGATTTTAGTTATTTTTTTTTAACAAAAACAAATTTATTTTTTTTTTTTTTTTTTCTTATATTTCATGGAGAAAAAACATCTTGATTCGTTTAACACACAAAAAGCATACTAAATTTCCATACAGGGAAGAAATTTTTTGTATTGTTGGTACATAGAAATTTGTTTAAAAACAAAACATTAAAAATTATGAATGAAATTTATATTTGTTCATAAATTTTATATGTTTAAGAATTGTATTTTTTAAATTAAAAGGTACTTATATGTGAAATTTTTATTTAGACCAAAAATTTATGAAAACATTTTGGCAAATGAAAAATAGGCCAAAAAGAAACACACAATAAAATGATATGTGAACGGTGATGTTTAAACTTATTTGTTTTTCAAAAAACAAGTAAAAAACTAGTATGTGTGAACATAATATTAAACAAAAAAATTGTCAATCATATTTCAAAGAGTACTTTAACCCATTTTTTATAAAAATTATATATAATTTTTTAAAACTTAAGGCAAAGAAAATTATGCAATATGAAATTTTTTCAAATGAACAATTTTACGAATTTGGCATCGATTTTACCATATTTTCATAAAAAAACCCATATTTTAAAGCATGTTTTAGTTTTTAAATAGAATATTTTGTACTTAAGAACATAACTTTGCATATTTTAGACTAAAGAGAATAATTTTGTATTTTATAATAGCCAAATTTTGCATATTTTGCACTAAAGATAATTTTTTACAAAATTTGCCACTATATCATTTTTCATTTTACTACCAAATAAGTTTTTCAAATTCAATTCTCCAATTATTTTTATATAGATAAATAGATTTTTTCTAAATTTTTTCTTTTCAAATTCTTTTTGGCATTAAAAAGAAGAAATAAAGTTTAACCGCAAAAAGTTATAGGGATTTTAATTTTTTTTTTTTTAAATATTATTTTTAATTTTTTAAATTTTAAGGGCATTTTCCAATTTTAAGAGCATTTCTAATGAGCATTCTAATGAGCGTAATTTCATAATTTCTGTAAAAGATAGACTGATCGGGTGTCGTTAATTTGTGCCTTATCAGCTATGAAATGTGTAGGGTGCTTTTATATGGGAAAATTTTGACATTTTCATTGTTTTTTACAAAATTTAGCTATTATGACCTCTTTTTTTAATTTAAAGTAAAGAAGTCATAATCTTGACATAATTATTACTAGCTAAATGCAGTTAAAATCAGAAAACATTGAAGTTATTATAAATTCCCCCGACCAATTAACATGTTTTCGACCAGTGATGTCAACTATTACAAACATAAACGCGTAGATATCTTTGAAAAAAGTGCTAAAAAGAGCTAAATTTAAAAAGACAACAATTTTGTGGTGCAATTTAAGTTTTAGCGCAAAAATGGGCTAAAAATAAAACTTTTTTTGAAAAGTAAAGACAAACATAGTGGCAACATTTTTACCGTTAATCAACCAAAATTTAACGTACATCTCAAAATATTAATAGCATGAAATAGAAATAACAATGTAGCGTTACTCTCTCATTTTGTCGCCACGATAATCATCTGACGTTTAAGCCAACACTAAGTTTATTTTCTCCAATCGTGCTACCGTACGAATTTAAAAAAATCCAAGTTTTTTATTTATTTATTTATTTTTTTATACTCAGGTACATTGAGAAAATTATTAAAAATTATCAAAATAGTATTTATATGTCCGATCTTAACAAATTTTCTTACTTTTAGTAGAGCTTTTTATTCTAAGACTAGTGATATATAGTTAAGCAATTTTTAATTGAAAACATATGAAGATTCAAAGTTTCGTCATATAAACATTTATATAACTTTTATTTCCAAATCGATCAGTATAAGATAATATCATTTGAGAGTGCTTTCAAATATCTATTAAATTGTATTGGAAATAAACCAAGTTATTTATCCATTATATTGCAAGATCTAATAGTTAGTTTTTTTTTTTTTTGAGTTTGTTCATAAAGGTACTGACTGCTGTCCCGGAAATATATTGATACAAAGGTAATATTAAAGTTATCATATCAAATAGTATATTTTTAAACAATTGAATAAAAAAAGGTATTTTTAGTTGAAAATTTATATTAAATGGATATTTTTAAATATTCAATAACTGCTGAAACACCAAAAAAAAAAAACGCAGATGTTTGTTTTTTCAAGTCCAAACAATACCCATATATGCAAAAAAGTGGTTATTTGCAATATATAAATTACACATAATTAAAAAATATTCCTAAAATAGTTTTCCCTTTTTGTTTTTGTGGCAACGCTTTTTTATTTATTTACAAAAGAACAAATATAAAATAATTGGCTTAAAATTTAAAAAAAAAAATTGTGAGAGCGAAGTGGAATTACCTAATTTTATTTATTTCATGATTAATAGCAAACTGGATAAATTAAAATGCAGTTTTTGGAGATTCTTTTCCACTCAAACAATTTTAATTGTTGAAGACAATTTTTTTTATAAAGTTTCTTTACGAATTGTTAGGATCTTTGGATAAATTAGGGTACTAATCTTTTCACAAATATAAGGAGAACTTAGTACAAAAATTGTCAGATAAAAGTAAAAATAGAAAAAAAGAAAAAATTAACGTTACCCCATTAAAATAATTTTCCATTTTTGAGAAAAGTAAAAAAGAGCAAAAAGGGCTAAAAGAAAATTGTTAAAACTGCTAAATTTGCGCGTTTTTTAGTTTCAGGCTAAAAAATATTTTTCACGTTTTGGACTTCTAAAAACGAGCTAAATCTAGACCGAAAAGGGCTTAATTGTCATCACTTTTTCGACAACTTGTACAATTCGGATTTAGGCAAAAATTAATTTTATAAAAACTATGTACTCTAGTTTTTTTCATAAAAATTACCTTATCTAGCTGATATAATTCTTAATTATATACGAAAAGATTGAAATCAATATCTTTTAAGGAATCAAAACTACGCTAATAGTAATTCTGCGCTACGCTAAGGAAAATATTGATCTATATAATGAAAAAATCTGGACCAAGATCTTGCAAAATTGAGATAGTTCAAATTTCAAATACAAATAAAAAAATGATCAAGTTCTTCCGAAAAAGAACATTTTCACCACTTCAAAAGTAGAACTAAGTAAATATTTTGACCTTTCAAAAAAAAGTGAAAATAACTGTATTTTTAGCAGAAACAAAGGTTAATAAGGGTCCTCATGAAAAAGCGCAAAACCTTTGCAAACTGTGCAATTTGTGCAAGTTTGCACTGTCAAAAATTGTATGAAAATTCATTTGCGCAGCACTTATAAGTCTCGTAAATTAGCGCTGTTTAATTGTACATTTATAAATCAGCTATATTTTATTTATATTTAAAAGTTATTAATAATTACGAGGTCAAAAAATATGGTTACACGTATCTTTGATTTCAACAAAATTTTTTAATTATTTACAATGATTTCTTATTTTCCTTATCCTTAATATTGCACTATATTTGAAAAGGGGGTTCATGAAACATTTCGCGCAAATATGAACAATTGCACAAATGGAAAACTTAAGCGTTTAAATGAGTACCCTTTACAATTTATAATAAAATTTTAATTTCACAAATTTTAAAGAATTTTTATTATTGTTTCTTTTTTAAGTCTAAAACAGATTTTTTTCTTTTTAATTTTATAAACATAATTTTACTTCAATACTTCAATAGCAATGAACAAGAAATATAAAAGAAGAACATTTTTCCAATAACAATCATGGGTTAAAAAAAAGAACTTCTGTAGCTCTTTTTCAGCACTAAGTACTTCCTTTCAATGACAACACAATGTTAAAATCATGACTTTTTCAGCTCTTTTTCAATTCTTTTTTTTTTTTTTTTGCTGTAAAAAAATAGGTGGATTATGATGATTTCGATGTGCTGAACAAGAATCAGTTTTCAGTTTTTTTTTTATGACTTACAATTTGTTTTTTTTTTTTTTGAGTAGGACTAATACGTCCCCCTTAAAAGGGCCACACTAGTGAAATATTTCAAATTTCGCATGATTTTTTGCCAACAATTACTGAATAACTTCGAAACTATTAAAATATTAAAAGTTATGTTAAGATAACTTAAGGATAATTTTAGTCAACTTCTTTTTTTTCATTTATATAAAACGGACTAATGTTTTCGAGTTATACTAGTGTAACCGCATTATTAAGTAGGTATGGCCATAAAATATAAAATTGTACTCAATTGTTATGTAATCAAAATTATCATATTCCACTTATTTTGGTTTAAAGGAGAAGCCAAGCCTCTTGGATATTGAATATATGAAAGAAACGCTCAATCAAAATCTTGTTACAATCACTTATTTCAATGCTCTTATCATGTTGTATATTCTGTGTTTATAATTGGTATAAATATTAAGGAAAGAAAGCTCATGGTGTTTTGGCCATGAGAATTCAATGTGAGGCCTTTTTGACTGAACATATATTTAGATGATATTTATTAATTCAATGGATCATCATCTAAATGTAAGTTGTGTTTAACTGATCTATCGTTATTATATTGCAATGTATATGATATGACGATCTTAGGAATTACGTAGAAAATTTGTTCTTTGTTCATAACAGAAATGATAAATTCAGCACAATTATACTTTTTTCAGCACATTTTGTTCTTGAAAAATACTGCAGTAATCAAATGATTCATTTAGTACAATTTATAAATTTAAAAAAATGTATGAATAAATGATTTCAACTCTTATGAATAATATACAAAAAAATTTTGCTAAAAATAAAAAATTCACAGGAAAAAAATGTAGTTGTAGAACTAAACTAGTTGCAGAACGCCTGAAAATGGCCTGTACTCGTTCTACTTTGGCTTTACGACCAATGAAGAAAGAAGTATTACCCATCCAATACCCATTGTATGAAACTAATTCTTTTATCAATAATTTTTGTTCGAAATTGTCACGTTCAGAACTAGTTCTGTAGAAGCATTAGGGAACGGTTCCAGAACCAGTTATTAAAATCATTGATTTTTGATCAGTTTTCAAACCAAAGTAATTTGTTTAAACCTTTTCTTTTAAGTTTTTTAAACAGTCCTAGGAAGTCATTTGGGAACCAGTTATTTTTTCAGATTAGTAATGTAGAAGTAATAGAGAATTATTTCTCAAAAACAACCTTTAAAATCACAACAAAGTTCTTCTCCATAACATCTAAGGATGTTATTAAAGAATCAGAAGTAGTTCTAATGAAACTAAAGATTTTATAACAAGTTCTAAATTTTTTCCTGTGTTCCAAAAATTAATTGAGACTCTATGGATTCAGTTTAGTCTATCATATGTCACCTAAACATGTTATAGTAGAGGATTCTAGTCTCTCGGATCTCAGGTTTGCTAGAGACATACAGGTGCAGAGCTGCCATTACAAATCCTCATTATTACACGTATGCATTCACAATAATAGCATGAATTTTTGAATATTTTAATCAGATTTTATATTTTAAACTTAAACGTTCTTATGTTCAGAAATACAAGCAATTTTTTGAAAGAACTTTTTCATTATTTCAAAATATCAATAAGTTGTTTTTGTTACTAAAAAATTTGTTCTTGTTTTAAACAGGTGAAAAATAATGTTATGCATAATTTTTTTAATTAAAAAAATATATTACGATCGTTCACGGGAACTTGGTTATAAAGTTATGTGGTTAAAAGAATTAAAAATAAACTCTGTGCACCATGAACACCCTTTTATGTTGGTTTTTTTTTTTTTTTTTTTTGCTTATTTTTACATAATTAACTGATTTTTTCTGAAATGAAATTTTACAAATTCGATGTCATTTACAATTAAAATTTAACATAAAATAGCTAAAGGGTGATCCGAAGTGCTTTTTGTCATTTTCAAAACGCAACAGCTCAGAAACTAATAAATATATTTTTATAATTCTAACTGATATAAGTCGTATTTACTAAGTTATTGCAAAAATAATAAGGTAGGAGAGAAAAAACTTAGAACATTTTGGATAAAAATTGCGGTTTAATTTAAAATGGAGCCAATTACAATTCTTACATGTACATTTGGGAGAAAGTATTATATATTTGAAATTTGCAATAAATTTTACTATTAAAAGGAAAAAAGTTTTTAGTTCTAACTAATTGTATATTTGACTAATTGATTATACAAGTTTATAGAATTTATGTAGGATTTCTTATATTTTTTCACCGATAATGTTAGGAAGTTAAGAGTTGAACTGAAACATAATCACAATATCACTTCAATACAAATAAGAGTCAATTATCTTAAAAACTGTATACATTTGTATAATAATAAATGATAATCTTAATGCCTTCTAAATATAGAACAGAATTGAGCAATAAATTAGAACGTATTGTAAAATCAGATTTACAGAAATTATTCCGATCATGATAGCCCAAGTTTTTTTTTTGTTATTTTTAAGTTAATTTTAGATATATATTTAATATTTTTTCGGTTGGTTATTTGCTGCTATGTTACGGATAATTTCTTAATTATGCTATTTAGGGATGTCATCCGCAATTTGTACAAATAATATAAAAAGAACTAAATAAAATTATATCATGCTAAATATTGTCAAGTACTTAATTTATTTGGCTATGTCTGGCGATTAGTCATTTTAGAAAATTTTAATTATTGTAATTTTTTTACTAGATGTTGAGATATATTTTTTCGCTATAACAACCACTTAAAGACATTTTATGCTCCAAGTAAATCAGGATTTAGTAGATCTCCGATACTTAATTATTATTATACAAACATTTTGAACTTAACGAAAACCTCTATGTAACACAAATTAAAAACTGAGATTATGAGACAAAATCTCAAATTATTCCAAAGTGGATAAAAACTCAACATTCATTTTTGTTTGGGTCAAAAGTATAGATAAACACCTTTAATTGAGTATCATTAGTTTTTCCAAAAGTCATTTTATAGCGTTTCAAAAATGACAAAAAAACATGTCGAACCACCCTTTAAACATAAGATAAAAAACTAATTTTTAGGACTGGTTTTATACTGTTCCCTTGTTCCCTTAGTGTATACTTAAGTGCAAACTAAGTTAAGAAACATTTAAGTTAAAGCTCATACTTAAGTAATGTTTCGTTTTACAGTTTAAAACTTAAGTTGGCAAGAAAATAAACAAAGAGCTTTAAGCTTTTATATAATTTCAATAGGGTAGTCCCAATTTTCAAAATATTTTTCTTTAACTAAAAATCATAGTTACATTTTATTTATACTAAAATGCTTTATAGGTACTAGTTATATTAATTTTTTATTGACTATCCTTTAGCTTAGATTACTATTTGCTTATGGTAATGCCAAAAATCATTATAAATATCAAACTTACTTTTTTGGCAATAATATTTTTTGATGCCACCCTAATGTGGCACCAAAGGTAAATAAAAAACAAATAATTGAAAAAAAATTAAATCTTAAGCTTATGGACTGTAAAATTAAAAAGGTATTGGCACAAAATACATAACCACAAAAAAAAAATAAAAATTTAAAGCGTATTTTGAAATCTTTTTAAAATTTGAAATAATTTTATTAGATTTTGTATTGTTATTTATTTTTGTATATTTTCAATAAATATTTTTTAAGTCTCAAACAATTTTCATACTTCGGAAAAACTTAAGGGACGAAATGAGGATACTTAAGTTTTCAATCATAAAATAATTTTAAGAACTTAAGTGCGATTTTGCCACTAAGTGGGCATTATAATACCGGGCCTTGGACTTTAAAGAAGAATCAAATTACTACATAATTTATAAACAAAAATTTCGGTTTTGCAAAGTTGGCTATGTATTTTGTAATTGCTAATATAACTAGATAACCACATAACCCGATAACCAAGTTGTCATTCCCACGACAATTAGATCTACGCTCAAGAACGATCCGAGTTAAATTTGGCCAAAGATTGTCAACTCAGTAACAGCTGTATCCAGGGGAAATTTGATACACGTAATTTTCTTGCACTAAAAAAAAGTACTTTTAAAAAATTAATTTTGCATAACAATGTGAACATGACATTCTACTCAGTGAATAGGTATCAAAAAAGAAAAAAAAAAAAACTTCCAATGACAAGCATATGTTCAATTTCATTGGAAATGATCCAAGTTTTCCCTACTTCTGGATCACAAGCTCAGGATCTTATTGACTTCTTTAGATGTTCTTTTGTTTTTTGCTGAGTAGTAAAATCTTTATCTGTAACTAGCCCCTACTACTTTTTTGATATTTAATATTTTTGTCCTTTTTTTTTTAATATAATACATGTACTTCTCAATCGCTTAGTTGTTAAACTGTTAAACAGTTGTCGAAATAATAAGTTAATAAATAAATGAATGTATGTTACAATTATTCTGATGCATTTTTATATTTTGTTGTTAAAATAATTTTGTATAATATTGGTACAATTAAAGCCAAAAAAGTATAATTTTTTGTTCGAGTTGTAGAATGTTTACTTTTTCATTATCTATTTTCCTAGTTGCAACACAATGCGAACGAAGATCAAAACTGAGAAACACAATTTTTTTGTAAATTAGTTTTAGATTTGTTTTATGTTTTAAAAATTTACTTTTAATTTTTTTTTTTTTTTATAATTTGTTAAATTTTTATTTATTTAAGTATTACAATGAAATACATAATGTTGTAAACTTTAACTGTAAAATATACATATATATTTATTTAATGTAAATAATTACATGTGCACTACGTGAAATTCTATTAAATACATAATTAATTGTTTCTATATTATACATATGATTTAATGAAAAAAGCTCCATATATAGGATTTTATTTTATTTTTGCTGTAATAAAAAGAAGTTACAAAATATTTACACTTTTTATTATATGCATACTGACATCTGTCATTTACTCTAAATCCTATTTGGAACACTTTATTATTATAAGTTTTATGTGTGAAAAGAAAAAAGACAAATAATTTTTAAATCACCACCCAAATAATAATCTGAATAATATTATGATCAAAAATAGCAAGGTAAATATCCAACATATAGTTGTCATAGCTCACAATATAAATTGTGCTTATAAACGATAAAAATAAAAATCTTTTAATAAATTTATATTGGAACAAAATAACAAAAGTATGTATCGTATTTAAATAGTCCCTCTTATTAATTCCAGTTTTATTTCATTTTGTTTCACACAATTTTAATTTATAATGTAAATAATCCAAAATATTGCTACCTCATCGATTAAAAAAAAATAAATAAATAAAAAAGATTGTTAAAATAAAATTAAAAAAAACAGACGTATTTTTTTTTTTTTTTTTTTTTTTTTTTTTTTGAAAAACGTTAATAAAAAATTTTGAGATTTTTTAAAGAAAATAAATAAATCACCCATTAACACTTAAATATTAAAAAAAAAACAACTGAATTACGATTTAAAAATTGTCTTATATATGTATAAAAGTTATAAAATTAAAACCTAAAAACATACATTTGAAAGAAACAAATCAATTTTAATACAAGCGCTACCTTAAAGTGAAATTGAAATAAAAAAAATATTAAAAATAAAAAATTAATGTAATTTTTTCAAAACATTTTAAAAAGATCAGCACTCATCCAACACTTGACAACAGTTGCGAATACATATAACTGAAGAATAAAACTTACAGTCTCTAAGAGCATATCCATTATAAGAATGTTATCTACTCGTTTATGCGCATGCTTTCTATCATCTTAAATTCAAAACATTTTATTTTTTCATTATTTTATTTTTTATTAATAAATCTAAATTCTATCAATCGCATTCACTGCCAATGAGCCAAATTATTTTTTATATTTTTAACTGCTCTAATCGAAATATAAAATACAATAGTCGGCCATATAAATCCCCTCACAACTGTGTTTTTGGTGAGTTATTAGTTTACCGACAATATGAGTAATTGTGCGTTACTCGGGATATTCTTATGATCTACACATAATTATTAATATTCAAAAAGCGAGACTTTTGAGTCAATGTTGCAGAAATACGCGTTACATTAAGATTTATCTTCTGTAAAAATATCGTGTACATATCTTTTATGGTCACCGATTGAGAAGAGAATATGTCATTAATTTCATTAATTTTCTATTAATTAATGTCATTTTAAAACTTTGAATGCGATTTCTGCAAAACTATTTTTTTTTAGTTATGACGTTCTTGAAATAAATAATTTCTGAGTAGATCTCTTGAACAAAAAAAATGTCTATAAGTTATCGTCGGTACGTGCGCTAACGAAAAGTCCTATTGGCATTTTTTAGAATTTTTTTTATTGGACCATCCCTAAACTTTATTAATCGTCCATTTTAAATTTTAATACATTTTCAAAACGATTAACATGTAATTTTGTATGACTTTCATACAAAAAATTCATTGTTTTTTTCGTTCTCCTGAAAAATTGTTCAAAAACACATAGGACTTTTTGTCAGCGCAACGATGTTATGTTAGCTTAACCACCTAAGACCTGTAGATTATTTATAAGATTTACACGAACCGACATTCAGGCATATAGTCCATCTTGACATAGACTCAAATAGACTGAACTATCATAGTGATGGGCCATATGTTCATTTTGCGTAACTTAAAGTAATCACCAGCGAAGTTGAGAGCAACACTCTTTACCACCTGGACGAGGAGGTAAAAATGAACCTTGCCATCGTAGTCGATGTACCACCCAATGACCCAGGGCGTTACTTTTGATAGCCTTTTTACCTCCTCAGCTCACGCCATTGCAATCACGTATAAATTGCTAAGTTGTAATAATGTCCTCAAAGTGCTAGCCGGCAGTACTTAGGGTATGGATAAAGAAACCTTATTGGCTACATATAAAATGATTGCTCGGTCAGTAGCTGCTTCAATGCGGATCATTTCACTGAATGACAACCAGAGGAGAAATATTCAAAGCTGCCAAAATACAGCCTTGAGTACCGTAACAGGCTATCTACAAATTATTTCACCTCACCACCTACATGAGGAAACGAAGTTGTACCGGCTAAGGAACACAACGTAATGCTAAATCAGCAGCTCCTCTTGGGAAAGACGTTCGATATACGAATAGAACATACAGAGGTATATGCACTATCCGTTTCATCGCTGCTCGTATATGGCTGCTATGAATGATATTCATAGAGACGTCATAAATTCTACTGTTGGAAGTTTCCGCCTGACTGACGTACTTGGAGGCCGCCTAACGCTTCTCGTAGACAACGAGAAGAACCTGCCGCGGAAAACAAGATTAGTTATGGCGTAACTAAGGCCGGGATAAAGGATTAATGCCTACTGAGCTTACATAGACCGTGCCTTCCCTAATCCAGCGTGTAGTCAGAGTCACCATGACACCCATTATACACGGCCAACCCTACCTCAATTAGTACTATGGATTTATGGATTCATCCTGTAGTAGTAGCTCAATTACTTGGCCTATGACCATCAAGCAGAACCCCCGATTAGAATTAGATAGTTAGAATTAGATAGTTAGAGCAAAAACAACTAATATTAGAACTAAATGTTCTATAACAAGAATCCTGATAAACAAATAGGCCTCAGCGTACAGATGGATCAGTACGAATAGCAGTGTAGTTTTCGAAAAGTACTTATATACTAGTCGATCTCATTTTATCCGTGATACTTATACAATTGAATACATCAGCTTGTACCTTTTTGGTGAGAATATAAATAGCAACTGGACCCACAGATATCATATAATGTCATTTGTTTCTTGGTTCATATTATGTCCATATTTGTCGATAACATTTTCAATGAATTGCCTAAAATATTAAATACTGTGGCAATAAATTTACCAAATGACACAAAATATCATTTAAGACCAAAAGCAACAACATCAATAAAATAACGTCACTTAGGGCCCTTAATTACGATGTAATTGATAAATATTTAACAGTAGAATATAAACTTGGTGATTACCCAACAGATCAGTATTTAAAAGAATTAAATATGATATTATTGGCTGCCTAAGATTCAAAACATTTTTTATTCTTCCAACAAACTTTCGAGACTCATTAATGTGCTAACAATATAAATATTCTTTTTAATAGGAAAAGGAGCTCAAATGAAGTAATACAATAACAAAATGTTGTAATTAAAAATTAACAGGAGCAGATCACGCTGATCTTAAGAAAACATTTCAGCTTATCGAAATTTTTAGATTTTAAAATGATAGAAATTTAAATGGTAAAAATTGATAGAAATTTAACTTACAGAAAATGCGTGAACATCAAAAGTTTTGAAAAAAAAAAATAAAAATCCAAATTTGAATAACAAAGTCAACAAAAGAGTAAAAAAAATTGTCGTGACTAATTCCACATAATTTTTATTTCTTGTACTAGACATAGTGTAGAAATTGAAATGAAACATTTCACGTCAGAATTTTAAAATATATAATTTTTTTATTTTCAACTTCATTCAAAAAATTTTACATATATTTTTTTAATAAGATTCCATTTGCCTTGATATAGTCTCTGAATAACAGTTATATGTTGGTGAAAATGCTCTTCTTGTTCACCGTTAATGGCTTCCATATATTCGGAGATTCTAGGGGTCATGAATCTAGTCTCAGGGATAAGAATTTCACAGATTTATTCGCTATATAATTTTTTATGCTCTTTTGTTGATCTGTGTTATCGAAATTCAAAAATTTATTCAGTATATAAAATGTTTATTGATTATTTCGAATTACAGTTGTCAAAAACCTAATTCATGCAACAACAAAATACGTGTAGTTTTTGTGTTTTAAAAAAAATTAGTAAATTTTTTGAAAATTTAATATAAGCTGCTTCTCACATAAACTTCTAGTTGTATTCTATGACAAAAGCATTTTTGTATTTAATATTCGATTAGTGCAACAATCTTTTTCACAATTTGCTTGGCTTTTTATCATTTTCACACAACCACAAAACTTTATATTCATTCGAAAATCATTTTGCAGTTTATCAAAATAAATAAGTACAATGACGCACACTTTTTTAAAAAAAATAATAACTTAAAACAGATAAATAATTAATAAAAAAACTGATCAAAAGCATTTCTTTATATTAAAAAAACGGAAACTACAAAAAATATACTTAAAAGTAGACATTTATATTATTAAATAAAATCTTTAACCATACGTAATTTTTTTGCTAATAATAAATCCGAAAAAAATAAACAATTATTAATTTGAAGAAAATAATATATAAAGAAATAAAAAATACAAATTTTTATTATAAATCACAAAGAAATGAGGAAAATTTCCAATAAAAAATTTTATAAAAAAAATAAATAAATAGGGTACACTGCCACAAAAAAAAAAAAAATAAAAAAATATATATTGTATTCGAAAACATATAAAAAGATTTAAAACCAACAATTTCGTTTAAAAAATAAAAATAAAAATTATTTTAAAAAATGGCTGCTAAAAAAAAATAATAATAATAAGCTTTTTCAAAAAACAAAAATAAACCGTGAAAAATAAATAAAAAAAATAAGAAAAGTTTAAAAGGTTTTGAACAAATAACCGCTACCTGATTGGATGTTCAAAAATGAAATACACAAATGATTAAAATAAAATATATGAAATACACTCCAAAAAACAAGTAAAAGTAACATAAATAGCAATACAAATAGAAAATTTAAAATATTTAATAAAAAATAATACAAAAAAAAAAAAAAAAAACGAAACAAAAAAATAATCAATATTGGCAATATGTCTTCGAACAATGGTGGTAACTAGCGACATAATTCAAGCATAACACAAATAAAAATAAAAAATTTTAATTGTAAATATTCTTATAAATAATAATTATACAATAAAGGGCTTAATTAATTTAAAATTTTCTGTAAACTCATCGTAACAAAAATACAATAGAATTTAAAGTTTCAAGACAATTAATTGATACAAAAGGAATTTTAAAAATATACATATTTAATTTTTAAAGCCCTTAAAATAGTGCTGTCAATGTCAATGTCAAAGGCAATTGGATAAATTAATTAATTAAAATGCCTACATATGGGGGTTTAAATTTTTTGTTAATTTGAAATTGTTTTTATGCCATTATTTAGAAGTTTTGTTAAAAAGTATTAAAAGTTTTGACAATGATAAATTTATAACAAAACCAAAAATTTTGACATGAAAATAGTAGTAATTTCAAAAAGTTCTGTTAAAAACTAATAAACTTATTTTTTTTTAATTCTAAAACTATCCCTATAGCTTAAAAAAATTAACAGAAATTATGAATATATCTTTGATTTGTGAAATTATGAATATATCTTTGATTTGTCTATTTCTTCTAATAATATAAATGTATGAAATTGTATATAAAAATAATTAATTTAGAAACCTATTTGAAAAATTGGTTTCGATATTATACTTAGAACTGAAGAAACCTTATTTATGTATGTATTGAGATATAACGATATTGAAAAAAAAGAATTAAGTATGATTTTAAATTGAAACAAAAAAATAAAAATGTCTAAAGTTTTTTAGATCTTGTTAAGAGTATGAACATTTTTTTAGCCATATGAAAAAATACCACAGTGTTTTCTAAATTGAAAGTAAATTAGGCATATTGATTTCTTCTTCTTCCATTTTATTATTTATTGTGGAATTATTAAAAATAAAATTCTTACAAATTTCAAAACAACATGTGTACCTGTACATTCCCAGCAAAAACATTGCTTTCCTGTTAAGATAGGAGGTATAATTAGAAACAAAAATAAACTACTTATTTTTTGCCTGAATAACTAGTTATTTTTGTTCGACTTGTCCACAAATTCATGTAGTTATTTTTTGACTCAAGGGGTACTTAAAAATATGTACCTAAACGAAAACAAAAATAAAAAAAAACAAAAAAATTTCGCTGTCAGTGAGACTCGAACTTGGACACACACTAACCATTCGTTTTTACTGACTAACGTCTTACTCAGTACACCATCTCGCACGCAGCAGCCTAAGCGACAAAAACTCTATTTCCTTTAAAATATCTTTTTAGACATTTTGTTATAAAAAAGTAACAGCTTCAGAATGGGGTTGAACCAACAACCTTCTGGTTATTAATCCGGCGCTCTAGCCAACTCATCCACGTGATTGCAATATTACTGTGCTATTATACTATTGAGTACTTATTAATGTAATACAGAGTAGGCAAGTAATAATGACGCCTCATTACCAAGAAACTAATTTAATAAGTAGTTGTTATTACCGAAAACCAAAAAGTTTTTGCTCTAATTAGAGCAACGGTTCGCAAGTTGGGGTCCGCACTCCGGGCCACAAGTTCGAATTTCTGACAAAAGTTCCAACTAAGGTAGAGGGAAAAAAATTTATACAGATTTGTAATTCAGAGACTTTGGATTTTATGTTTGTAAATTGTTATATTAATGCGATTTAACATATCTTAAGTAAGATGTCAAAGTCTAAAGATCATATTTTTACTGAAATTTTTATTTATGATAAATAGTGTACATAATTCATAAATACACAAAAAGTTCTTTGAAAATAGTATCAGGTTAAAGAGGTGAAAATAGGTATGTATATAAATAAAATAAAAAATCATGACATTATAAGGCAATTTTATATAAAATAGTAATATTTTATGACAAAATATGATTTCTTTTCCCAAAATCGTGAATTTTCAAAATCTAGTACCAAGGCATATTTTCATAGTAATAGTATATAGGTGGATTCCCTGAGGCCTTAAACTATAAAAGGCCCTTCAAACCTCATTCATACATATTTAAAAAAAATGTGTAAATAGTTTTTTGATAAAAATTAAGAAAATAAAAAAATTAATTGTTGTGATATTTAATGATTTCAGATTAAAAAAGGAAAAACATCATAGGGACTATAATTTGTTATATTTTTATATTAATATACATTAATTTTTTTAGTCGTGTAGTAGCTATGGGTTGGAAAATAAGTCTCGCGTCGCGGTAGTAATTTCTTAAGTACAGTCAGGCGAGTTTTTGTTGTTCGGCCTTCGAGAATTTTGCGTCTCACATAACTGTAAAAATTATGCATCGCTTATATTGGATGCATGGTTTTCATTTGATATACCCTGATGGATACTATTTAAACTCAAGATAATACTAAATAATCCAATCGTTCCAACTTCCTATATGAAAATATACATCGACTAGGAATCCACTTGAACCGACATAGGATACCCTGGCGTTTTAGTTATGTGCCTCCGCCATTTAAACTTTTGAAGAATAAAAAAAAATTTAGTAAATTAACTCTTGTTTACATAAAATGTTTAAAATAAAAAATGGCGAATCCAATATAGCGTTCATTCGATTTTGATTAAAATAAAAACATCTTTAAATTGTATAAAACTGTTCATACGCCTGAATTTAAAAATATTAAATAAAAGTCTACTTAATTGCAAAAGATTATAAATTACACTTATTGGCCGCCGTATTCAATCCGTGTTTTTATTTTTTTAATTTATCTTAAATTCTTTATTAACTACTTTACAAATATATAAACCATATATACATATATCTTTTGACATTTAAATACAATATATAAGGCGAAAATTTTCCTTTCTACCACTTATAATCCGTCATATTGCTTCCGCCTTTTCGAATTCGGAAAATCAAAAAAGAAAAATTGGATTATTTAATATTTCGTCAAGTTGAAAAATAAATTTGTGAACCTTCATATAGGATCCACCTTTTCTCGATCATAAATAATTTATTTTAATTAAAACTTTCTGGGTTTATATCTTGTTGAATTCAATAGTTTATGAACTTTCCGAAATGCCCAAAATAAAAAATTCAAGTTGTAACTAATTATTTATGATATTAAAGTAGGCGATAAATTTGAAAAATTCTTCAAAAATACTCCGAATATTTTTCTTTTATTAAACAATTTGATCTGGCAATGACACTCATCGAAAAATATGGCAATTATATGCATTAAAATTGGAATAGTACTTTAACATAGAAAATGGGAGGAACAATCATTGTACCAAATAGGAGATGAAAATGGTTCAAAACAAGATCAAAAAATATAAAGTTGTTTTGTGAAATAGCAAATATGTTCTCTACATTTTGTCCAAAACGCCTTATCTAAAAAACAAACGATAGAAACTTGAGATAGACCTCATAAAGTAAGCCCAGAAACGGATAGGAGGAGTATTGTAGTGGCAAAAAAGAGCCCCTTTATTTATTTAAAGGCTATTTCAGCTGAAATATTCAACGAAATAAGTCCGCAAATAGTTCATCTTCGTCTTATGCAAGACAAATTGCCGGGAAGAATTGCCAAAAAAGTAACGAACACGAAAACTAATTTGTTGGAAACGACTACCAAGAAGTAAAATTCCACGTTAAATTCTCAAAGATGACTGTTTATCAGGGAGAAGGGAACATAAAGGTTTGGAAACACTTTTAATGGAATGGTATTGGTCCTATTTATTGCATTGATAATACAAAGAACGCAGGTGGATACGGAGACATATTGGAAAACTTTATGTTTACATATGCCGCAGAGAATATGCCATTACTTTGGACATTCGAGCAAGATAATGGCGCCAAACACAGTTTGAGATTAGTAAATAAGTTCTCCCAAAATTATGTCCGTGTTTTAGACTATTCAAGTCAATCTCCGGATCTAAATCCTTTAGAGAACTTCTAGAATGATTTAAAGAAAATACTGTCGAAGAAAGTTTTCAAAAATAGAGAAAAAAAATAGATATAAGGGAAAGCATAAACAGGATTGGAACAAGAATGGTTTGCAAATTACATATTTATTTAAAAATAAAAATCTGCTAAATGCTTTTTAGCATAATCAACTTTCTAAAAGCAGATTTTTGTGTTAAAAAACTTCAGAAGATAATTTACTGTAAATCTAGATCATAGAAAGAAGTTTTGCCTAAAGGCAAAATTATCAACACTACACAGTGGGCCTTTTGCATAATAAATGTTAATAAATCTGGAACTGCTAAACCGATTTTTATGAAATTTGGGACATTGTGAGACAATGAGTTAGGCTTTCAGAACATTGCTAGCTGCAGTGCGTATCTGAAACACAGATGGTACTACAGTGCGTTAAAATTTACCACCTCAAGTGTGAAGAACATCGGAGCTTGTATGTTTACAAATATAAACTAATTTTACATATTTTTGTTTTTCTGAATTCTACTAAACAAGATAAAGAAAAACGAGAAAGAAAGATAAGTCGGTCAAGACCGACTATATGACACCCTACACGACTGTGTACGAGCATAAAAATTCTGGAAGGTTACTTATATTACACCTGTGACCAATTTTACTAAATGTAATATAAAACATATAAATACAGAATAATGCATGATACTAATATCTAGATGATTTTATGCACTTTAGGGCGATTCCAGGAAGTGGGTTTATATGGGGGCTATGGTAATTTGGTACATAGATTGATACTTGTACGGAACTTCTTTGCATCGAATTTCATTAAAATATTTTTATTTTTAACGCATTTTTGAGTGTTTAAACTCTACTCCTGGAGGACATTTTTATGGGGGATAGGTGAAATAATGGATCACAACCAATTTCAATAGGCATTGTTCTTGTATCATAAAAGTCCCACGTGCCAAATTTCATTGAATTATCTTATCATGGACAGCCAGCCAGACGGACGGACGGACATCGTTAGATCGATTTAAAAAGTGACTCTGAGTCGATTTGTATACTCATCAGCACCTATGGTGTGTAGGGAATAAACGTATTGTAGTATATACCTCTTATTGCTTAAAAGCAGTGATACCAACTATTACCAACATAAACGCGTAGAAATATTTGAAAAAAGTACTAGAAAGGGCTAAATTTAAAAAGGCAGCCGTTTTGTGGTAAAATCAAGACAAGTTTAAAATTTCTTTTAAAAAGTACAAATAAACATAAGCAACATGTTTACCATTAACCAACAATTTGGAACGTACATTTCAACATATTAATAGCAAACTGGGTAAATTAAAATGCAAGTTATTATTAACTTCGATCCAAAAATATTCAATTCTTTCAATACTTTTGCACTCAAATAATTTTAAATATTGAAGAGAGTTATTTTAATAATAAAGTTTCTTCTTGTCAAATAAAATGAAAAATCTAAAAAAATTAATGTTACCTCATTAAAATAATTGTTAATTTAAAAAAAAAGAAAAAAAAAGCAATAAGGGCTAAAAGATTATTGTTAAAAGTGTTAAATTTGCGCGTTTTTATTTTTAGTTTTGGACTACTAAAACCTGGTTAAATCTAGCCCGAAAAGGGCTAAGTTGGCATCACTGCGTAAGATATTTAAATTCAAAAAATAAATTTCTCTTTTTTGGCCTTAATCTTTTTGAGTTTTTTCCCTATAACTTTTAAAATAAAAATTGTAAGATTTTTTTAAATGTAGTGAAATATTTGTATAAATTAATTGCAATTTTGGAAAATTTTGACCGTACACCCTACATCTAAGAGTAGTCGTAAATGATAAATTTTTTAACAAAAATTAAAGTTTTTGTGTCTGTAAAAAAATGTTAATGATGTTTTTGGCACTTTGCCGAGTTAAGTTACATAGAATAATATGTTTTTTAGATTCTGGCAAAAAATTGTGACAACCCACTGGTAAATTTAGTCACATGAGCCAATTGTCTGAAATAACCCATATTTTGAATAGTAAAAATTTTGAACATTCAGTAAAATTTCGGGGGCTTATTTTCAATATAATAATATCTCTTTAAATTAGAAAATCTATGGACTCCACTTTTTTTTCGAACAAATTATTTCGTTCAGCTTACTTAGTTCTTAATTATACATATACAAAAATATTAAAGTCGATTTATGTATTTTAAAGAACCAAAACTACGATACTTTAAAATTTGATGCAGTCCTTATGAAGAGCTTTAAAAAGATATACAAATTTTTGAAATCAGATAAAAAAACAAAAATTTGGTATGCGGGCAAGCAGTTTCTATATCAGAGCAGAGATAACCTACTTTGAGCCTGTGTGAAATTTTATGTAAATCTATCCAAATGCACAGAGTCCAACAATTTCCAAAAATTGTTGATTCTGTGCATTGGACCTATTGATTTTAAAAACCATTTTTAGAATTTCATTTGATCGGCATATATTTTTACAAATTCTTGGTCGCACATTTTCAAATAATATTTATATGATTTTATGACGTTTTCTTCCGGTTCTACAAAAATTTCTCGATTTAGAAGATTTTAGCATATTAATTTGAGAATTTTGCATAACACTTCGAATATTTTCTGGTAACACTGGATACGAGATTCCACTGTAAACTTGTCAGAATGCCTATTGTGTCTAGACGAATACAAAAAGTTGTCCAAAATATGGATGGATGTACGGGGTATTAGTCCTTGTTTAACATTTTCTAATAATTTTTAATTTATGTATTCTCTTTTAAATGTGTCTATTATTATGAGCATCAAAATTTCTTACACACCAATGCAATTGTCAATTTAACATAATGCAGTATTATTTATGGCTTGTTTTAGCTTTCTTTATTTTTAATGAAGGAAAACTTGCATTTTTCTTTTTTATATAAAGCGAACTTAGGTGTATCTATTATATTTATATAAATTTGTTTCAATCAGTCTAAAATTTTGTATTTCATAGTTTTTGGACTATTCGAAAATTTCAAGGGGGTGAGACCGATAATTTAAAAACTTTTATTTTCCTCCATATAAAAGAGGACCATAAATACTACAAATCAACTTTTAAATATTTTACGCATAAGAGGAACCAAAGTATAAAATTTTTATACATTATGCAAAAAATATATCGAACGTTTTTTCCCATGATATACTAAACTGACCCCTTATGGACCGAAAAAAAATCTTAATATTTTTTTATAACAAGCTCAAAATGTTGACTTTTTTGATACCCATTTTAAGATAAAACTCCAAACTTTTTTTGCACAAAATGTACTAGACCCATGATTTTAATTTTGAAAATTATTTTTTTTACAGTTTTTTGCATTCAGTTCCGATGGCAAATCAAAAGGTTCATGCGATTCATTTTTCACAGCTTCCGAATAATCTTCTAAATATATCATTTCCAAACTCTTTAGTTTCTGTTTTGGAAAATTTGTTAGATATAGATATCCATCGATGTTTAACATTATGTATTAGTTTTTCTTGATAGAAAAAATAACTTCAATGTTTTCTATTTATTAATATTCGGATAAAACATTTCAGTTTCTATGTCGATTCCAAACCTTTAAGTATTTTCTTTTTACTAAATAACAAATCTTAGAAGCAGTTCCTTTATTTTTAATCCTCCAATTCCGAAATTAAAATGTTTAATTTATTTGTTTCTAGAATTATAACTTCTTCCTGTAAATTTATAAAAAAAGTTATCTGACCACTCATCTGCTATTATTGAAAAGCAATCTTTAATATCATTTTTCTTTTCAGAATAAAAATTTTCAATATAATTCCATATTTAATTGTTATTATTGTTAAATTATTCATTTTCTTTCAATTTCGGCATCAAAATATTCGAATTATTCGTTATTCGAAAAGTCACACTTTTAAATTCTTCGAACAATTATTCTTATCAAATAGTTCGAATTATTCGAACGAACATTATTCGAATAGATACCCTAATGTATAGTCACCTTATACTGTTGATAAACGGAAGTTAAACATGCAGCTGTTGGCTCCAGGACGAAGTTTCTGTTTGTCCAAAAACGGTTGTTTTGCTACAAAACTTTGATGCTGTGGCTGAACTGATACACTTCTAATATGTATTTTAATGATGATAGATCGTATATCAGATCTAAGCATGGAATGCAATTTCCCGAACTTTTCGATTTCGAAAGTGGGACAAAATTTTCTACATCCAGGGATTACCGGGATCCCTGATTAAAAATAATTATTATCGTTAACCGATCTAAGTTGAACATTTGAGATACATATACGATGTTACACTAATCATTAATGTTTCTGAAACATGGGAAAAGAAAAATTTTCTTAAAATATTAAATTTATTAAAAATTAATTTAAAAATATTGTACAGACCTTAAGCATAATTCATTCAGTGACTTCCAAAACTGTTCACAAAACGATAACATTTGTTTTATAAAACCAATTTATTACAACTTTTCGTTTTAATGTATAAAAATAACTAACAAGCCCGGTCCGGAAATTTCCATACAAATTTGTATGAAAAATGCGCAATGCTGCTCGGTTGAAAAATAAATTTTATTTTAATTTCTCTCTGAATTTGATGTTATTTTAATTTTCTCACATAAAATATCACCACATTTTTTAAAAAATTGTAAAAAAAAAATCGTAAACAAAACTGAAAATTTTTTGAAGTAAAAAAGAAATGAAAAGAAAATAAAATAAATAAAATTGTTTATTTTCCGTAGCCGTTTAAGTTTTTGTTTAATTTGAAAATGCGGTATGTGAAAATGAATCCGGCAAAGAATAAAAAAAAAAAAGAAACTGGCTCAATTTCTTAAAACAACATTTCTCTCTCCTCACATACAAGTTCTGTGTGAATTCAACACACTTGTGAGAGAAAAAAACACACAAAATTAACAGAACTTTCCTTTAAAATTTAAGGAAAATTACACCGCGACACATTTTTTCACTATCACACAATATTTTTATTACTTTTTCACGCGCATTTATTGCATTTTAAGTCCCGGAACATGAAAATTTTACACAAACAAAATAAACGACGACACTTGCTCAAAATTTGACAGTAGTCTATTAACAGGTGGTACTTGATGAGAATAGTGTTGCATTTCATATAACTACGAGGGAAGTTCGAAAAGTCACGTACTTATTGATCCACCCTCGTATGTTGAAATTTAAATTGGACGAACAAAATTGCTATTTTTTGTATTAAAAGTAAAACAGAATTTAAAATAATTTTAAATTATTTTCAAATTCACCAACAAAAAGACAAAAAATGTAATTATATTTATATTTGTTGATGTAATTCGCATCGAAATTTATGAAAATCTGCGAATATAATTGTAATGATTTATATTCAATACTTTTTGAATACTATTTTGAACATATAGTTGATGTGTGATGAAAGTGGTTTCAGGTTTTTTTGACAACAGAGTTAGGTTTTTTTTGACAAGCCTTCCACTCTTTGTATTCCTTGATGTCCGGATTCAAAAAATAAAAATAAAAGGTGTAAAAGATAAAATTTTTGATAAAATTTTTCAAAAAATATTTTTTAATTGATTTAAATTGTATTAAATTTCATATTAACAACTTAATTATGATTAAAACATTCAAAACGTTGTTTATAGAGTTTCAACATTACAATTCTTGGAAAAATAATTATTATTATATTTTAAAATATGCAATTAGAAGCCCACTAAAAATATTTAAAACTCAAAATATTTATAGTGTCAAAAGCTACTTTTTGAGAAATTGTCTATGGTTTTATTTTACAAATTTGTTCTTGTATTGCACATTTAACAAAATTTCATCGATTAATTAATAAATTAGTTATCATAAAAAATAATGAATGAAAATAATGATTTGATATTTTGTAAATGTTTAAATTTGCTTGCCATGTTATATTAATATCACATGAAAATTTTTAATAATTTAAAATTTTGGAATAAATCTATGGACTTAAAAAAATCTAGTTCTCAAATTTTTAGGAAAGTGATAAATAGAAAAATTTTTATAGATTTTTCTACTTATCATTATAAAGAACTTACAGAAGCAGTCCTTAATATTCTAAAGATCCCTACAAGCAATGCATGTGTAGAATTCATATTTTCTATTATGAGTTTAACAAAATCCAAACTTCAAGATAACATGCAATATGAACTGCATGAGGCATCTTAACTCATTATATCCGATCGTACCTGATTATCAGCTGTTATTTTTAAAGTTTAAAAGAGTTTCAGTTTTTTTTTCTTACTTAAAGAAGTGTCAAAAAACTATTTAAAAGTAATACAAAAATTTGGGGGATATTAACGATAAATATCAGAAAGTTGATTACGAATTTTCACTTTTTTAGGAAAAGAGCAAAATATGTCATATAGCATTTTTTCTCAATATTCATATCGAATTTGACTTTTTGGTAATATCATGCTTTTTTGTTAATTATATGGTATATAAATGTTTCCTTTACTTATTTTTGTAAAAAAATCTTACTGGAAAATCTCATAATACTATTCCCAATTAAATATACTCTCCACAAAGGGAGCCTAATATATTTTTTCAAAAATTTTTCATTTTTATACATCAAGTATAAACAATAGTAAAAATATTTTGCACAAATATCTACCCTGGATATTAGCTTGGACATTAATATGTTACATAGTATGCATACTAGACAAATTTTTATCAAGACAAACTTAAAAATCAGTGCGAAAATATACAAAGTAACCTCAGTTAAACAGCTGATTACTATTTTTGGTTGTTACAGCTGTCAAACTGCATAAATATAAAAAACGTTATTAATTAATTCGTCATATTGTTGTTTTGTGTAACTGTTTCTTCCTTGCATAAATTCGCTTTGATTTTGACGTTTGTCTTGATAAAAAAAATTGTCTAATATAGACTCTATGTTAATATTAATAAAAATAATATTAATAAAAACTGTCATTAAACCCTGCTGTCAAAGTCATTAAGAAAAATAAGTCAGATGGAGTCATCTTATGCCTTAACACATAATTATGAAATTATCGTTATGATTCAGTTTCCAGCTGGGTTTTTCAACTCCATTTTATTAAGAGAATTACTAAAATTAATTAGATTTTGTCAAAATTCCAGTAGTTTTTATAAATTTAAGTGTATTTAAAATTCCCGGGGTAGCGGAACACGAAAATTAACAAATTTCCCGGTACGGGAAATCCCAGTCTCTAGATTTAAGTGATCTGTCGGGTTTTGTCAAGAGAGATTCAATCATCACAATCAAAGAAAAATTAAGACTAAACACTTAAGTAAATTATACAAATTATTACAAAATTAATTATACAAAATTAAGTACATTAAATTGTAATTAAATTTCATTTTTAAATTACATAACATTAAAAAATTGAATTCTATTAATTTTTACAAATTTATATGAAGTATAATTTTCAAATGGCCTCAGTTCCTTTCAGTTCTAGAAAATACTGTGACCCGCAAGAGAATAGGGAATAAAGCTAAGATTAAATATTAAAATTTAAATTATATGAAAAATATATTTAAATATAATAAATAAATTAGAATGTTTTGCGAGAGAGAATTAAAGAGATTGTTAGAGTTTAAAATTTAAATATTAGACTTGTAAAAAATGGTAAACAAATAATAAAGTATGAAAATTAAATATTGTAAAGTAAATGTTAAATACATATTAAATTAATAAAAGATTTAAAAAAATGAAATTGAAATGGTGCACGTTTAAAACAACAAAAAAACATGGTTTGTAAGATAAAAAAAACATAAGAACTGTATTAAAAAAGAAAAAGTCATATATTTATATTAAAAAATAATATTAATTTATAACTAATAATGATATAAAACGTTTTTTTATATTTCAAACTAAGAATAATAATAAAAGAAGAAAAATCATAAATTAAACAGACCTTATATTATTAATTAAACAATTACTCTAGAATTTAATTCTTAAATTATTACTTTTCAAAACAAGAAAAATTGACAAAAAAAAATAAAAATAAAGTATTAAAATCTTCATAAAAACATTAAAAATTTCAAATAATAAAACAAATAAAAACAATTTATTACCACATAAAACATTAAACAGAATATGAAACAAAATTACAAAGTAAAATAAAATACAAAAGGAAAAAGAAAAAGTTGTGTATAAAAAAAAAGAGTATAAAAAAATAAAAATAAATATTATTATATACATACATATAAAATCTATATAAAAAACAAAGGAAAAGAAAATAAATTATATATATATATCTATATTTGAAATATATTTAAATTGTTAGGGAGTTTTATTAATTTCAATCGAAATTATTTGATGATCAACATATGTTTGTAGGTAAGAGTATTAACTTTTGCCAAAGAAGATCGAAAATAAAATAACATTTATTCTTAAAATATGTTTTTCGTTCCATGTGCATTAGAGTTATATATATATATATATTTTTTACCTCAAAATACCATAGCATCACCTTATAGCCAATATTGTCCTGATAATAAAAACTGAACTTTTTAATCAATTTGGACAGAAAACTTCATGCACCGAAAGTGATTTCTAATAAAGGCATTTTAGGAATCACACATTTTTTTAACATTTTTATTAAAAAAAATTATATAAAACTCTAAGTATTTATTATTTTTTATTTTTATTTATTAGGTTTGGATCAAAATCACTTTATTTTATATTTCTCTTTCACTTAAATATGAAAAATATTGGGATATCGGTTATCGAATAAAATATAAAGATCTTAGTGGAAACAAATTTAAGGCATTTTTTCACATTTTTTTGACACTTTGGTAAAAAATTATTTAAAATTTAAATTTATATCATAAAATGTTAAAAAAAATAACAATTCAAGAAAAAAATATTATTTTATTTAATTATTATTATTTTTTTTTTTATGGTACATTAAAATCCTTTTGGATATATATCGACAATTCCATGAAAGAATGCCCGTCAAAGGGCATTTTTTTACCTGATGTCCTTCAATTTCTAGAAAAATTTTTATACACAAACTTCTTTAAGACATTTATCAATTTTAGTTTTCAGTTTCACAAAATTGCGAAAACTCACGATTTTATTTCGCTTTTTCACAAAACATAAAAACCATAAAAATTTCAAAACTTTAAATAGATATATCTCTGGGAAGGCTTTGTAAATTTTATTGACTTAAATGGCGTTCGAATTTAGCTTAGTACAAACATTTCAAAAATAAGTAAGATTTTTTAAAAATGCATTTTATTGCAATTGCATTTTTTGAATGCATTTTTCTTTAAATATGCTATTTAAACATTTCGATCTCAAATTTTTGGAAGGCGCAAATCTACTATACAAAAATATTTATATCATATTCCTTTATACTATTTTATACTCTACAATATCTTCCCAGCAAAATCTTTGCTTTCCTGGTTAACTAGCAGGTATAATTGGTAACAAAAATAAACTACTTTATTTTTGTTCGAGTTGTCCACAAATTCATGTTTTTGAACGATAAAATTCCGGTTTTGGAAATTTTACGTTCTGTTAGTAGACAGGGATGTAAACAATCTCACTAAAAGGCGGATATAATCACTGTCACTCTCTTACTAAAAAATCCTTTGAATTTCTGATATATTTTAATAAATTTTATTTAAAAAAACACAATATTTTAAAGATAGGTGTGTCAGGATCCCACCACGCCAATCTTAATGTACTATTTGCAAAACAAATTTGTGGCCAATATCTTAAAATTCTGAACTATTTCTTAACAAATTGCTAATAAGGTATCGTACATCCTTTTTTAACATTTTTAAAAATCGCAAAAATTTGCAGACAATATTCTCAAATATAATTTTATGGATGTTCTTTTATATACCAATCGTATTTTGAAATTGAAACTCGATTGAACTTTTTAGTTCTATTTCATTAAATATAGAATTTTTAAAATAAATATACATATATGAAGAATTTCAACAATTTTGAAAAATTTTTGTAAAAAAATGTTTGCTTTTGAGATATAGTACAAAGAAAACTTTTTTAACGTATTTATTGATTGCTTAAAAAGTTTTTTAGGTAAACTTGATTTTTAAATTTTCCAGTAGAATCAGAGCCTTTACATTGGGGATTTTCTCTAATGTAAAAAAAACTGCTGCAACTTTTAAAGTTAAGAAGTGTAGAAAAGCAAGCGGGTTGGGAAAAGTTGTTCGTCATCGCAGATAGAAATTTCAAGGCATAGAATACAACTAGAAGTTTATGTGAACTAAATTTTAAAAAAAATACTCATTTTTTTCAAAACACAAAAACAAAATATACGTGACTACGTGTATTTTGTTGTTTCATGAATTAGGTTTTTGGCAATTGAATCATGTTTTTTTTTTCTCTCACATAAATATCTAGTTATTAATCTATGCTTCAGGGAATTTTATTTTTATTTTTCGAATTTGTTGCTTTTTGTCAAACATTTCTCAAAGTTTCGAAGCAACTTTAAAACAAAATATCATAAAAAAAACGATTGGATAATTCCCAAATGTAAATAGGCTTTTACATATTTTGTCGATTTTTTGACTTTTAAAAAAATAAAAATCTTGAATAAAATTAATATCTTGAATGAAGAAGGGTTATATGTAGTACACCAAATATGAAAATAATCTGATGACTTCCTGTTAAACTAAAATGCCGTATTCGAATTACTTTACGTCTACACGAAGAGATTTTTATTTCCTAGCATAAGAAATAACGTCGGCAAAATAACGGGAACAAATTTTTATTTTCAACTTTATGTTAACGGGTGGAGAACACGTACATGAGAAATTTAAATTTTAAATTGCCTTTTTTGCCGAAAATTTTAACTTTTTCCATTTTTATTTTTTATTTGTCTTTTTAAAACAATATTTATTCATTTTGCACCTTTTTGTGCTAAAAAGAGCAAAATATTAAAAAAGAACAATAAATTTGACAGCTTATATTAAACATTATTGCTTAAATTTGTGTGTAGATCGAGTGGAAGTTTTGCGAAGGATGCTTCTTTGGAATTGACACCCTGGCATTTTGTTAGCCGAGTAGCTACGCCATTTACATTTTTAGAGTTCAAAAAAAAAAAAAGCCAAACATACATATTTGAAACCTTTGAGGGGCAAGAGCGATAGTCTCATATACGTTTGAATACAACATGAGATTATTATTATTATTATTATTATTATTATTATTTTATAAGTATTTTGGAGTTATAAGATTTACAGATCCATTGCATGGATAAGAGATGCTGCTTCAAAGAAAACGAACAATCTCCCAACCAAGTATTTTTGAAGTTCAACTTATTTAATAATCATTTCCACAAATCTATAATAAAACAAAAGTATCTAAAATTTGAACATGACAAAATTAAAGTTGATTTAAAAATTCAACCTGTAGTAAATTCGTTAAACCTTAGATTAGCAAATACATAGACATCTGAGAGAAAAAAACCTAATTCATGCAAAATTAACGTTTCTCTCAGATAACGTTCTAGTTGTGTTATATGCGTAAAACTCTTGAAAATATCATGTTTAGAGTAACGTCAATCTTTCATTGATATAAGCCTTATTTTAGATCCTAAACATATCCCAAGAAATTTTTCAGAGTTTAATAGCGCAAAACTGACTATATTTAATATATGAAGGTTAAATCTGGGTATTTGAATTTTCCACGTGAAAGTGCCAATTTGGGTTTCGCTGGATTCACGTTTAATCCACATTGAAAGCATTTGTAGTAAGTTACTTTTTCCTCTTTTCGATTTTTCTCCTCTTTTGACTATTTTTTATTACTTGGCTTATAAAAAATAAAAAAAAAAATATAAAATATTTTACGCAATGAAAGTGCTACTTACACATAAAAAGATGTTTTTACGATACTATTTCCAACAGTCAGATGATGTTGAAATTAAAACTATTAAGAAACTATTCCCTTTAAAATAAGTAATTTTTTTCTACTATTTGCGAATTTTGCCGACTTTTCGACTATTCTTGACTTTTTCCGAACATTTTAAACTTTTTTTTGATCGACTATCTGACAACGCGAAAGTCAATTTCTTGACAATTTTCAAACAAAAAAGATTGTTCGATTATTTGAAAGTTCGACTTTGTTAAATGCACGTTCAATGTCTGAAAAGGCTTCTAATGCGAATTCTTCCACTGAGAGATATCCTTCAATGTGGTGAACCACTAAATTTAGTGCAGATTATACAGATTTCCCTTTAATAGGAGCGTGTTGGCTACTGGAAATATCTCCCTATCCCAGTTTATTCCAAAGTTTTTAGCACAAATGAGGATAGACTGATTGGACGGTAATCCTTTGCCGCATAATACCGGACTTTAGTATAAAAACAACCTTTACTTTAAGTCAGAATTTTTGTGCATAAGCTTTTCTGACAAGCCCTAATAAAGTTTTTCGTGCATTGCAGAGATTCAAGAAATCACTAAATAATGGTATAATTTGCCCATTTTTTATCCTATCAAAGTTGCTTCAAATTCGTGATGAGTACAATAATCATGGACATTACTAAAAAATACTTTTTCTAGATAATTAGAGTTGCAATATTGTCGCTTTTATATCAACTTAAACAAATTTAAATTAAAATCTCTTCCAAATTATATCATGTATTTTCCTATTTAGACAATAAAACGCAATTTTAATAAATTTGTTTTAGTTTTCGTATATTTATGTTGTTTTAATTGTTATACATATTTTTTGTTTGTGTAATTAATATTCTATTCATGTCTATAATTCTCATATTGAAAAAAAACCTTTTGCATTCAAATAAATATACGCGCATATATTTATATAGAGTAAGTCTATAAAAGAAGATAATAATTGCGTTAGTAAATTAAAATATATATTTTTTTCGTTACAATTATAATTTAATAAAGAATTAATTAAAACTAAAACGATATTTAGTTTATAACAAAAAAATAGGAAAAAACTTAACTAAAGTAAAATAATAAGAAGAGAAACGAATAATGTTTGCAGTTCTTAAAATTTACTTTTAAAAGCATTAAATAAAGTGAAACAAATCAGAGGTAAATGATGATAAGCACTATAAAATGCTTAAATGTCGTTGAATGAATTGAGAATTTTTTTCAATGAATTTAAGGAAATAATAAGTCACTATTAATTTTAACTAAATAATTTCGGAATGTGAATATGAAAATAAAAATGTCGTTTAATATAATGAAAACTTTATGTTTGTGTAATTCGTTTTATATAAATAATAAAAAAATGACCTTTCGTGATCAACACGTATATACAACTAAAAATGATCGTTATATTATCCATTTATGACAGCTCATTTGACATATAAAAATATATATAAAAAGTTTATATTGGGTATATTCTTCTATGAAATCGAGATTTTCCGAAGGAATAATTATGAATTGCTGTAGTTTATTCGTTAATAGCACGATTTTCATTGAGTAAAAGTTCATGTATCAATATATCTTCATCCGTGGTAACATCAATTAATTCCAATTCGAGTATTTGAGTGGGTGGAGTACTTTCTTTATCGTATTTTATATCCTTAATAACAGATACAAATGTTTTACCCACAGTTAGTTTACGGAAAAATAAACAATCATCTAAGGTCCAGTCACCATTAACAGCTTTAATGCCTATATTTATTGTATTAGATTAATACATTTGTGAATAATAAATAAAATATAAAAATATATTGAAGGAATAAAAACTTACCAAAAAGTTTGGCTTGTATGGCCATTTTGGGTAATTGACGAAATTTCAAAGGCAACGTTTTCAACTGACTACTATCTAATGTGGCTATATCACCAAAATCGCAAAACGATACATGCATCATATCACCATATTTTTTGACAACAGTAACTCTAAAATAAAAAAGAAATAAATTGATTTTTTATACTTTACTTTTAAGTAACAGTTTTCTTTTCTTTGGTTTTATTTAAACTAAATAAACCTAGGGTGTTATTAGGTTGAAGATTATATTTTAATAGACATCATCCAAATAAAATCAAACGACATTGAGAAGAATGCATATGTAAAACGCTATTCTAAAATAGGTGCTGTAATTTCCGTTATGAATCAAAAAAAAAAAAACCTCCACAATTTGATAACACCCTAAACAAAAACGTAATCAGTTTAATTAAATTAAAATTAATTAAGATTGTGGCAACCTCAGTGATTGTTTTCTGCGCAGATTCTTCTCATTTTATGACGTAGCTATAAAACGTATTCTGCACATACCTCTGTATGTTCTCCCCGGATATGCGAAGGGGTTTCCTCATATTCCTATTCAATTGTGCGACCAAAAATTTGGATGACCCCTTCGACAACATCCCAGTAGGAACTGCTGAGTCAACATAACATTGAGTTTCTTTATCGGAAGAACCTTCGTTTCCTCATGAAGATAATGGGACGTGGTTATTTGTAGTCCGCCTTAGGACTGCAATTTGGCAACTTTGAATTTTTCAAAAAGATTTTTCAAAAAGATGATGTTGAAATTAAAACTATTAAGAAACTATTCCCTTTAAAATAAGTAATTACTTTTAAAATAAGTAATTTTTTTCTACTGGAATTAACTGAGGAGGTAAAAGGATGGTCTTGCACACAGTGGGGAGATTGAGGATTACACATTTACCACAACAACGTTATAGCCCGTCGCAATAATGATACAGTCATCCAAATATGGTATCACTTCAACTCTTTGTAGAGAGCTTCGAGAGGTAGAAATTAAACAGTGGTAGCGATCAAGCAGTACCATGACGATGAACAGTGTAAACTAAATATCTATCTTTGCGAATCAAAAAATTTGAAAATGCATGTTTTTGCATATTTTGTCATAAATGCTAATTTTTGTATCATATTTTGTGCAAAATTCTAATTTAAAATTATTATTTTTTTTTTTCTGGATAAAAAAAATAATTCTGTGGACGCCTTAAGCATATTTTTCAAAATTTTCCGAAAACGTTTTAAAATATTAAAAAATACCATGGAAAAGTCAATTTATAGTAAGCATACAATTCAACTTAAAAGATTAAACCAATGGTTAAATCTTTTTGAAATTTTGCTTTCTATAAAGACCATAATATTAAAGTTTTAAATTTAAAAGAAAAAATTTTAAATCGTCCTTAATAAAAATGTAATATTTTCTGGAGTATCCTCAATAAGAGGTTTATTATGGTTTCGGTTATTCTTATTTTTTATTTATTTATCATTATTATTATTATTATTATTATTATTATAATTATTTTAATTTTTCACTCAGCTTTAAGTGTTCTTTAAAAAATTTTTTTACTATGACCCAATACATTTCAAATGGACTGAGTTCTGAATAGATGTAATGCTATGTACCTCCTTTGTTACATAACAACACAATTTGTTTGATACCTCTCAGTTACTATTTTGTTGTAATAATGAGATGCAAAATGAGGCTACAAAAGTTAGAATTATTGTATTTTCAAATGATATGAAGGATTCTTTTCCGAAAGAACTCATTTGCCTACATTTCTCTGTTAAAAGTGCCATTTGTTATGAATGAGGTGCTTCTTTGCCGCACGTACAAATGGCTTGCTAGACCAATGGCTTGCACAATTTTTATATTTTTTCAATGAATGAACAGCTTTCCTTTCACAGATGAAGGAATTTTCTCTTTTCACAAATTCGTATTATTTAGTCTGCGATTCTACAGCCTGAAATCCACTTTTTCTGCGGCTAATAGCTATCTTTTCAGTGATCATGAACTCTTTATATTTTTTATTAGACCTTAACAAATATTTTTCTTCTTTTCTACTTGAACGATTGCATCTCATATCTAGATAATAATTTTTGTGAATCCTACGTATTTGCTGATGATATTTTATTACTTTTTGCAGCTGATTCTGAACAAATGGACGTCGTAATGTCTGCGTTAATAACCATATTAACTCTATATGCCTTGGAATTAACCCGGAAAAAACAAAGGCTTTGCAATTGTATTCATCTAATCGCAACATTATTTGGCCTAGGATATACATTAATGGACAGCCTATAAACCTTGTTGAGTCACTTAGATGTCTTGGTGTTGCTATAGATTCGAAACTAATCATATAAATTCCCTTACTAATAGTTGTTGCCTTGTTTTGAGAAGACTTTAATCGCTGAAAGAATATACACCAAAATATGTAAGAAATCGACTAGCATATTCATTATTTATGTCTAAAATCAACTTGGTCTAGAGGTTTATTCCGGTACTTGGTCTTATAATTTAAAAAAAAAAATAAAGACTTATAAGAAAGTAGTTCGCTTCTGAACTAGTTCCTGTATTCCAGAAGTGCCGTTTTAACAACTACATAAACTTACGTACTATATTCTATTTTTATAAAATCATAAGATTTGGAAAGCCATTATTATTTTTAAACGAGTTTTAATTTATTAATTCAACACGAAATGTTCAAATGTATGTGCCCTTGGGACATAATTCTGCTTTCGATCATTCGTTTGTAAAGAAAATTCATCGAAGTTGTAGTCTTCTTCCAAGTCCTCTGAAACTGTTTTCCTATTCATATCTAACTTACAGATAAAAACTACTAAATTACTATAACGAAGAACAGTTCTAACTTTGATAAATATTATTACATGATCAAATACATTTATTTATGTTGATAATCCTTTTTTAATAGCTTGATTATAGGTATACTTATTTTAAACTATATATATTTTGGCAATATTCATATGGCCACATCTATATATGGAAATAATCAATTTTTATTGTATTATAAACATAGATGTTTTTCTAACAATACGTGTATTATAGGCCATGAAGGCACCCTTTGTATTGATACTGAATAAATAAAATAAATAAATTCGGTATTTCGCGACATACCTGCATTTCTAGCAATAGTTTTATATGATCGACATGCCTTTTCGTTATAAATTTGAAAAATGCGGTTCGTGTTTTTAGTTCAATTCCCGTTTTAAGAAAAAATAGTCATGCTATTACAACAAAATTTATCACATAGTTGATGAGAATAATAACTAATGTAAGCAACTTAAAAGTAATGAGCCTTAAAGTGTTTTTACATTTCTAAATATAGAGCAAACTCTGTCTGTCTATGAAAATAAAAATATTAATTAATTTTTATAATAACTGTATATCGACAACTCCATGAAAGAACGCCCAAAAATTTACCGAGTGTCTTTCGATTTTGGACGCAAATAGTCCATGGGTATTTATATTGATTTCAGTTTTCACTCACGATTTCATTTCGCTTTTCACTTCCTGAAAAATCTCAAAAGTATACAACTTTAATATTTCCGAAAAAGTTTTGTGGAATTCAATGAATTGTTTGAATTGTAATTACATCAGCTTCAATACGAATATTTCACAAATAAAAAGATTTAAAAAATGCTTTTTTAATGAAATAGCATTTTTTTAAATGCACTTTTCGTTAAACATGCTATTTAAATTTTTTAATTTTTTTTAAATATTTGGAAAGTATGGAATCTTTTAATATAAATTGTAATATTAATTAGTTTAGTACATAAATAAACGTTTACTATTTTTAATGTACGTCCCAAAAATTTGAGATTTTCATTTTAATTAAAATTTGAGATTTTCATTTTAATTAAAATGAAAATGAAAATCTCAAATTTTTGGGACGTACATTAAAAATAGTAAACGTTTATTTATGTACTAAACTAATTAATATTACAATTTATATTAAACAAGTAAATTAAAAATACATAAAAAAAATTAAAATTTAATGAATTTACTATTGTCAAAAATATATAAATAAATCTATAAATTGCATTTGTATTTTGCAAATATTTTTGAACGGCTTCAAGAGATATGAATATTAAAAGTTGCAAAAAATATTTGGCCAATTCAGAACCTTTGTCGTTTCGTTGTGTCATTGTTTATCGTAAACATTTTTAAATTAGTTTGTTTTAGCTTTCAAAAATTTTATTTCAAAAATATTTACGACACAATGATACGAGACGACAGAGGTTGTGAATTGGATAATTATTTTTATAAGAAAATTTTGGAACATGTATTTTTTTAATTGTATTATGCATAGTAGATGTTTGCTTCAAAAATATAAGATTTTTATTTTAATATTAAGATTCCATAATTTCCAAATACGTTTAAAAATAAAAAAATTAAATAGCATACTTAACGAAAATGCTTTTAAATATTGCAATTGCATTAGAATGTATCTTTGAAAAAATTGTCCTATTTTTAAAATGTTAGAGTTAAAGCCGATATAATCAAAATTCAAACCCGTTTAAATCATTAAAATTCACAAAGCCTTCCCAGATATATTACCATTTAGTTACATACTTTTGAAATTTCGATAAATGGTTTAATGAGGTTTGTGTATACAAATTTTTATGGAAATTGAAAGGCACCAGGTAAAAAAAAATTCACTTTTTCGGGCGTTCTTCCATGGAATTATCGATATATGTTTTTAATTTAATATGATAATTTAATTTTATGTTTTTAATAAAAGTTATATATAAGTCCATATTTTATTTGTTATATAAGTCCATATTTTATTTGTTATATAAATTATATTTTAACATTTTTAATGCATGTTTTAAGCGTTTAAAACACACTTTTCTAGTGCATGAGCTTTATGTACTAATCAAATAGACGTTTGTCTCTTTATCGTCATCCAGGGAGCCTTCGATAATATATCACATGATACAACTGTATAGAATACATTTGCCACCAAGTGACACTAACTAGAAAATTTGAATAGACATAATTTTGGGTCGTGGATTCTTTCTTATCTAATCTAATCTTAATTAGTTTTTATGTTAAACAAAGTTTAACTGCCTGTTTTGTTTTAAATGTAAGTTAGACGAATCGTTTTTGCACTCGTATTATAAAAACAGGCAGTAACTCACAACCTTTTAAAACTCGCCATTTAATATATTTACCTATGAAAGAAGCCATCAGGATTTTTAGCAGCATAAGCTTCGCCTATTTCCACCATGTCCGTTGGTATAAATTCATCACTGTTTTCACAAAATTCTTGTAGTTCTTTCATTAAAGCTCGCAAATTAGGATAATCTTTATAAGGTTGTATCTGAAAGGAAAAAATACAGTTTTAAAATTTAACAAATGAATACATTTTAAAAAATTATAACCCTTGATATCGTCAATTATTCTTAAATTTTATAATTTTTCTAAAAAATATACCTAATAAAATTAAGCATTTATTAAACAGTCTGTAATAGAAATCTTTTGTCTATGTAGATGTTCGACTTTGTGATATCTAGTATTTATTCTTTCCTTCACATAAAGAAACAAACTTACCGTAAAGTTGGAAGGATTAGCGGACATTGTTATGCGTACTTCAAAGTATTCATTAATTTTTGGTATGGCTGCATAATTTTGCAACTTGGGGAGATCAGATGTCTTTTGTGGAGAACCTGGCACTTTGGTTAGGGTTAAACCACGTGTTACATCGATGAATGGATTTGAAGTCGATGTTGTAGGCGAGGCCAACGATGAGCCACTGGTACTGCGTGTTAATTTTTTATTTATATCTTGAGTAGATTTTGCGGAAGTATTAGTTTCATCTATAGCACAACCTTGTAGTAAATCAGAACATCTGCAAATAAAAATAAATATATTAAAAAAATGAACAAATTGTATTTTTTTAAGTTGTTATTTATATATATATATATATATATATATATATATATATATATATATAAAATAAAATCAAGCAAACTAACCCTTCTAATTCATGTTCTATACGTATCACATCGTTAATAGTACATAAAGTGCCAGGACCTTCCAAACGAGTATAAATTGTTACTAGCGGAGGAACAGAACCTGACACAGACAGTCTTACCTTTAAATAGAATAATCAAATTTTAAAATAATAAAAATTTTCTCAAAAAAAAAAAAAAACTTACTAAAGCTTCACAATCGTTTGGCAATAGACCACGTATACGTCCCACAATATTTGGCGTAATATCGGGTATATTATGTAGTCTTACTTTAATGGCCTGAGCTGGGAATTTACTCAATGCCATGCTTAAACTTTCCAATAAAAATATTTTCGAAATATTTGTAGATTTCGTACGACCATTGTCTACATAATACATTTGATAGTTATCACTATCAGGCTGTATATTTGTATCGGCTAAGGCAGCACGATACCATTTGATGTCAGTGGCATCGTCATCATCACAAATTAAAAATAGATTGGAACGTTTCAAATCGTCAAAAGAGATTTTATGCTGATCGCTATTGAATTTTGATTCAACAATTTGTTGTAAAAGTTTCTTAAATTAAAAAAAGTTAAATAAAATAATTTCCTTATCCTTAACAATTATATATAAAAAACTTACTTGCACATATTTCAATTCCGTACTATTAACTTGCAAATAAATATCACCATTATCTTTAATATGTGTTACAATGACATTGGTTACGGTACTTTGTTTAATTTCCGGTACCATTGTCTCACTACAAATCGTATTCAATAGTTGATGATTAAGATTAAGATCCTCTTGGGTGGAGGTATCAAATAATACCACTTGTATTTTACCATGACTTTTCGAGTTTGTTTCATAAAATTCGTTTTCCTTGGTGAAGATACGACCCACCAATGATTTGGTGGGTAATAAATCATCCAAACACTTGCGGGCATAGGGATTTCCCTCAAAATCTTCCAAACCATAAAGTGAAAATGGCACTGCTTGTGCCGGTAGTTGTAGGAAATGTGTTTCACAAATGTGCAATTGATCCACAGCCAACCAATCAGCATCACCAAAATCAATGAAGAAACATAGAGCACTACCCTTCGATTTATCCAATTCTTCTACTCTTACACGATGCCAGCATTCGTTAATGTGTACAAGATAGATATTTTTGCGAGCTATTGAGACGGGACGTTCCTTTTTGGTAGTCATGTAGGCTTCAATATCATTCACCAAAGCACCAAAACGAACATTATAATCTTGACCAAATAAACGACCCCAAACCTCTACCGTCGATGTACAATGTGTAATGAATATATTCCAATATTCATCAGACCATGGCAGGCGTATGGGATCGATTTGTATGGTCTTTGTGACCTCACCAGTACACAAAGCTATGGAATCTTTATCAGCATCTTTATTAGCAAAAATAATCACTTTACCCAAATTAGTTTCGGTGGTAAACAAAATCGATGTCTGCACTAAGGCCCACCAGTTATCGGGCAATTGTTGTTGGAATGTTGACTCAAATGTTTCGGGTAAATTTTTAGCAAATATACCATGAGGATGATTCAACATTTCGGTATAAAGTTTATCCAATAGTTCTGTGTCGGTTAAAGTACATGTTGGTAGAGGACGTTTCTTTTCCACCATTTTAACTTTTTCTAATGCACGCTTGGCACATGCTTCTTTGGCCAAATATTCAGTCTCATATTCATGTGGATAGGTTGAAAAGATAATGTCGTTGACATGAACACTACATGAAAACATACGTGAAAATTTTCCTTTTAGTACGTTAAAGCGTGGGGATGGATAGTTCTTTGAACGACAGTATTGTATAACAGCTGCTATAGCATCCATTTTTTGGGGTTGATTGCTGAATTGATGATGTGGAAACGCGTTGTAGTCTATTTTGGGTGCATTATTGAACTGATGATTGTAGTTTATGGGCTAGAAGTGTAGGAAAATATTATAGTTTCATCAAATGATTTATATTATAGTATGTACATATATTTATTATATTTTATTTTTGTTCCTGTAGTTTTCCCACAAATCATAAATGACAAAATTTCTACTTTTTAAAAACATAATGTTTGTATTTTTTCTAACTTTCTAACCTTTTCTAATAACTACAACTTATTTATTATATTAATTTGTGGCCCTTCTTCGTCAATTGTAATTAACACTTATTAAAAAATAAAATATACAAAATCCATACCTGTGCTGGATAATCAGGTTTAACGTAAACTTTCAAACGATCTTGTATACCAGAAGCCGTATTGGGTTTCGATTGTTCCATAGCATTATACGAAGGGGAGGTTGATTGAGCCGCAGATGGCAATAGTTTTTTTGTGGCTACAGCAGTGGAAGCAGCAGCAACAGTCTTAGAAGCAAGTGTTTGTTGTGGCTGAACATTTGTTGCAACTTTCGTTTGTTGTGGCTGTTGCAGCTGCTGTTGTTGTTGATTATTTTGTATGGCATTTAATCTTTGTTGTGGTTTCAAAACTTTTGACTCTAATGATGAAGATGAAGTTGAAGATTTTTCAACTTTGTTTGTGGTTGCTGATGAAGATGATGACTTTTGTTGAGATTTCACTTCCGTTTTCTTGTTATCAATAGAATTTTGAGACTCTCTATTTTGTTGCTGTTGTTGTTTCGAAGCTCCAAGTATAGGTCTAGGGCCTCCAGATTGTTTTGGTTGCTGCTGCTGCTGATCATTCAAAGACCGTTGCTGATTTTTGCCCTGTTGATGTGGTTGTATAACTTTACTAGCTAATGGTGATTGTTGTGCCGTTGTTGATTTTTGTTGCATTGTCGTTTGTTGCATATTGGTTTTGAGGTTTTTCTTTGAATTTAACATTTCACGTAAATCTTTAGCTTGAGTGCTATTACTGAGACTATTGCTGGTACCCATTGATTTTTGTCGTTGCAAAGATTGTGAATGGTTTTGCTGTTGTGGTTGATTATTAAAGTGTTTTTGTTGAGACATGTTACCGCCACTAGCAGTAATACTACGGTTATTACTATAGTTGTTATTATTACGATCACCAAAACCATTTGCACGTGAAGGCATACGAGAAGGTTGTTTCATAGCTTTTACAGGAGCAATACGTGTAGATTTGCTAGATTTTTGACCTCTAACCATAGACGTAATATGAGCAGAACTTTTGCTATACTTGGCTGTTATAACAACCTTTGTTAAAAAAGTCAAAAGAATAGATAATATAAAATTTTTTCTTAAAAATAAGAGAAAAACAATTAAAAAAACACAAACGCTTTCTTCGAAAACTTAATTAAAACTGAAGATATGTACATATGAATACATGCAAGTATCTTCACATTGAATTTATATATATATATATATATATATATGTATATCTATTTATAATCTCATTTGTAGAAAGAAACATAAACAATTGCATATTTCGTTTTCGATAAAAGTGGAAGTCAAAAACAGCAGCATTAGCAATAAATAACAAAACAAAAAGAAAAATCAAATCTTTAAATGGGGTGAATGAATGACTGAGTGAGAGAATGTTTTAGCTAGGCAAGCGGGCAGGCATGCATCATATCACATTGTATCCATAAAAAATGAACATTAATACTCATATATGTATTATATTGTTTATATGAATGATACATTACTATACTGCATTATTATTTATTTAATATAATATTAAATATTTAATATAAAATTGTTAATACTTTTCGAATTGTTTTTTTTTTTTTTTTTTTTTTGTTTTTTGTATTACATACTTATTGATACATATATTATTGTTTTTCTTATTATACAGTTGTGGTTACGATTTTATCATGCAATTTCTTTTGCCTTCATTTTATTTTTCTAGATTAGAGATTTTAATTTTTTTATTGCTTCAATACACAGTGTTTGAAAAAATAATAGGGACGATATACTCTTTCTTAATAGTGGGTTAAAAAGCTTTTGTATAACGGACATATAATATTAGGATTAAATAATCTGTTTTTCTTTTTACTACTTTTTTCTAGTTAAATTCTTTTTGGTTAATACCAAAAATTTAGAAAAGTAGAGAAATCACTTGGAAAATATAATAAGGACACTCTGCATAAAATTCCGTCAAAATTACTTTGAATTAACTTTTTACATTAAATATTTTATAGTGTTGAAAAGTAAGGTTAAGTGATATTTCGAGTTGTGTATTTTAGGTAAGAGTGTTTCGGAATGGGTCGTGTAGTACATTGCATAGTGATAGAGTTGCGCAAATAATTAAGTGTTAAAAAATAAAATGCATAACGCGATTAACGCAAAATAATGCCATCTAAACAGAGTAAGAAAACGAAAAATCTCAGCTAGTTTTGATCAACTTTTGATCCGTTACTCAAAAAATATCAGTAACAAATCGTATGATAATAAACAGGCTCAAGGAAACTGGACTTAAGGGATGTAGTCCCAGAAATGTACAATTTCTAAGCAAACGAAATATACAACACATCAACCGACGAAATTGGAACAACGAGCTATGGTCCGATGAAACAAAGATTAATTTGTTTGGATCTGACAGGAAATCATACGTACGACACCCTATCAATAAACACTAAATAAAAATTTAAAAATATATGAAAAACTTTACTCATCCCTATTATTTTTTCACTTATAAAAATATACTTATAACTATTAAGAGTAGAAATTATCGTACTTTGTAATATATTTGAAAAGTCGAAGTTACCTTTGAAAAAAATGCCTTTAAAATTTAAATATCATTAATAAATTAAATTCAATTAAATTTCGCCATTTTTATTGCGAATATTTCGCGTATAAATGTCTAAGAACTTCCTAAATTCGGATATTCGACAACTTATAATAATTGCGGAAAATTCGAATAAGACTGTTGCAGCAATTGATTAAAACGTCGGTAATCCTTGAATTATGGTCAACAATCATCAAAAACGTCGAAAAATATATGAAAAATCTGAAACCGTTTATAATAATTAAATTTTAATTTACATCGAGAATATGAAAGATGAAATAATCAGTAATTAAGAAGGAATACCCTTTTCCAAAAGAACACTAGAAGTTAAGAAAACATTTTTATGCACTATAAAAAGTATCTAAAAATATATAACAGAAACTATTTAGATAGCATCTGGTCCAAAAACTGCATCTGATTGTATATGAAATATATTTAAAAGTTTTATTGTATTCCAGTATAAAACAACAGCATATATAATTAACTTAGCTTAGCATGGTCTGTGTAACATATTGATTAATATTTTATGGCTACCTTCCAAACTTATTTTGTGATTGATTTGGGCATTCTGGTCGTTTGCAGATGATTACTCCAGTTTTCAAATTCGCAATTTAAGTAAATTTTTCGTTCTCGTAGACGGTTTCGGACTTTTTGTTTCTTTTATGATACTTTGAAGAACTGACGACTATAATTGAAGGATTGTAAATATTTTAGCTGATTTTCATAATAGTTATATTCGAATTTTCGTGATTAATATATGAGAATTTTTAAACTTTTTCACACTAAAGTGGCCTTACTTTACTTAAATTTATTTTATAAATGGAATTAAAATTATAAATGCATTTTTTAATATATTTTAAAGTGGGCTAACTAGCCAATTAGTATATTTTTATAAATGACGATTTTATGCAAATAATATCATCAGTACATCGAGCCTTGGCTGCGGTGCATTTAGTACTTTATGGACTATATATTGAAGTAATAAAATAATTATTTATATTATCGTATTTGTAGAAAGAAAAAATAAAGCGGAAAATGTTGTGTGATGGGTGGGCTAAAATTGTGACCACAAATGTATAATTATTTTAATAATTTTTTTTCTGTACATTTACTTACATCTCCATTGCCATAGCTATTGAAGATAAATTCTCCAGTATCCTCTAGAAGCTCTTGTGCCGTTTTATAGCCCAAACTTTTAAAGGGTAACGGTTTGCTTTCAACCTCGGGATATTCACGCAAAATATCGCGTAAATAACATGGCGGTTTACGTGATGTTACTAATGCACGAACAATAGAACCAATATGTTTAAGTTCTTGCTGCTTAGTGGAATTGTTTGACATTGTACTGCAATGAAAGTGAAACGAAAATTACGACAAATAACACAAGTTTAAAAATATTTATTTTTTTATCAAAATGATGATGTGAATCTAATTTAAATTGCACCAAAAAAAGACATAACTCTGAATTTGATGGAGGTATGCGAATTTTGCCATATAGTTTTGTCATAGCAAGAAAAATTAAACCATCCCACAGTGGGACATATTTTTAATTTTCTATTCATAAATCTGTAACTTTTATAACCCAACAAAAGAAGACATGCAAAAGAATTAGTAAATGCATGATCTGGTTCATTTTTAGGTGAAACATGCATGATTTTAACATTGGCATGTCATTGCAGTATATGGGTTGTCTTTAGAGAAACAACTCGTCATTAAAATGAGTTTTTAAAACCAATGAAAGTTTGATGATTCGACTACGTTTTTCCATTGGTGGGGATATTAATATATGCACATCTATATACCAAACGATTATTTCGGACATAAATTAAACTGCAGATTTTATCAACGAATTTATAAACAAATAAATAGCACTCATTTTTAGTTTATTTTAAATTTAAGTATAAAATACCTGTAACTTTAAAATAAAATGCTTAACACATAGGGAACTCAATTTTTTTATAACTCAAAAATACTTTCTTTCGAATTATCGCAAACGTCTGAAGTTCTTTTAAGAATGTATTTTGCATCGCTTAAAAATAACATCGTTGAAAGGCTACGGCGATGAATTCATCATATTTTAAATCAGTTATAATGCCAAACTGCCATAAAAAATCATAAAGGAAATGCATAGAATACAACTAGAAGTTTATGTGAGAGGCTCTTCGAACTAAATTTTCAAAACAACTTACTAATTTTTTTCAAAACACAAAAACAAAATATATGTACTTTGTTGTTACATGAATTAGGTTATCGACAATTGATTCAGATTTTTTTTCTCTCACATAAATATCTACTTATTAATCTATGTTTAGCCTGTCCTACTGATATGTAAATTGATTTACTATTAATAAAAAAAATATAAAATAAATAAAAAAAATCACAAAAATAGTAACACCTGCTTATATTTCACCCACCACAGAAAACCTTGCTTAATATTAGTGGCAGGTAAATCGATTTCGAATGTGGTCGAAAATCGATTCTCGTTGTCAAAAAAAAGACTATTTTGTGGTCGATTAGTTTATACTGAAACCGACTTTTAGCCTTTGATTAATCGAAAAATCAAATTGCAAAGTGAAGTAGTTTTTGTACAAATAAATTGTAAAAATTTCAAAAGAAAAGTTTTTAAAAAATTTTGATAAAAAAAAAATCTGTAAAAATACAATTCAAGAAATTATTTTCAAAATCAACCTTGAGTACGAGTTATATAAAATCTATATTCGTAAGATAATGATAATTGAACATACGTCCACGCAGTGCCGGACAATGACATAAAAAATTGTTTCTAGTCCTCAATAAAAGAACTTCGCCAGTAATACTTTTCTCAAGCCTCCATTTGATAGTTCGACCAGAGCAATATGATCGTCCGTCTGTGTTTCCGTTATATCCGTAGGCTAATAATTCCTTGCGCACTCATTCTCCATTTCGATCCCACGATTACCCTGTTACCCAGACTAGTCTAAGAAGTATTCAGTAGACATTACTACCCCTCTACAAACGATTTATACGCCTTCATTGTGACATGACCGTTCAAAAAATGTAATATTTTGTGAAATTATTAATTAACTTCCAATGTCTTTACAAAATACATGTATTTGAATTCTATGATGCTCAATTTAATATATTTATTGACATTGTTAGAGTGATCTGCACAAGTAATAATTGATCAATTCTTTTTATTATATTTTAATCTTCATTGAACTATTGTATTCACCGCTATTGTTTATTATGTTTATTTCAAAGAGTATACTCTCTTTGAAATAAAAATCGACAGATATGAATATTTAAACGTCTAAATATAATTTAAAACATAATATAATTTAATTTTAATTAATTTTTTTTATTAATTTTATAAATAATAATAGATTAATAAATCGATTATGGTGTTCGAATAATCGACCATAAAAATCGAAATTAAAATAGTTGATCGAAAAATCGATTATTAACTTTTCATACCATTCACTACTTAAGATATAAAAAAATTCATGTTTGTTTTAATTCGTTACTCATAGAATTTGTGATATGTGCTCATATGGGTCACATCACATCAAAAACAATACAATCAAGAGAATAATATGGATCAAGGTCACTTTTTAATGCATTATAAGAAAAGTACATAAGACACATTTAAACAATTAATATGCCAAATATCGCAACTTCCAGAATAATTTTTGCTACTTAAAATACATGCATACAAATAAAACGAGAAAGATGTTGTCGGTCAAGGCCGGCTATATGATAGCCTACACCATTGTGTGCGAGCATAAAAATTCGGGAAAGAAACTTATATTACACCTGTGGCCAATTTTACTAAATGTAAAATAAAATATACAAATACAGAGTAATGCGTTGATACTAACATCTAGATGATTTTATGCACTTTTAGGCGATTCCTGTAAGAGTTTATATTGGAGCTATGGTAAATTATGGACCGATTCTCATAAAATTTGACAATGTTGTTTCTACTTACATAAAATTTACTTGCGTCGAATATTAACTTGATACTAACATTCGTTTGGGATTTATACACGTTAACGTGATGTTCGGAAGAGGGGTTTATATGGGAGTTATGGTGTATTGTAGACAGATCTTTATAAAATTTGGTACATAGATTGATACTTGTACAGAACTTCTTTGCACCAAATTTAATTAAGACATTGCTATTTTTGAGTGTTTAAATTCTATTCCGGGGAAACGTTTATATGGGGGCTAGGTGAATTGAATTATCTTTAAAATTGCGACCTGTACTTTGTGCACAAGGTTAACATGACAGCCAGTCATACGGACGCACCATCTAAGCCGATTGGTGTACTTTAAAGTGGATGTTGGATAAATTTTTTTATACTCGTACGTTACCCCAGGTCTACAACTGAGATTAACGCTGATATAATATGTGAGATAACGCCGGCAGAGGAGAGTAAACATTTTGTTTATATTATGTTAAATCTTAAATAAGGGGTACACGTATTCTAATAAATCCTATAAGATATTATTATTTTCAATCAGTTACAGAGTAAACATGTCCTTTTTATTTAAGCAATTCGCACTTTTTTAACACAATTTTTATAAAAATGATTTTTAACATTTAAAACAAATACTAAAAGGAAGCAATTTGGCAAAATAACATTGTTTTTCAATAATTTCCAAAATACACATGCACACACACAAGCAAACTTTCGTGTATGTGTGTTTTTTTGACAGTTCATCTTATAAGATGGTTGTGTAGAGAAATCTCATCACAACAGTCTCATAATACATCTTATAATACTAATATTTGAATCTACACGCGAAATAATTCTCTCAGAGAGCTAATTTGACACTCTCTGACACAAAAATCTTACATATTATGTTACGTCTAGACGGGCTGTTACAAACATCAGCAGAAACGCATATTAACCCAACACTTCTGGTGGTGTAGGGTATAATGAAATCATTTATGTATGAGCCGCACATTCTTAGCAAATACTTTATTATACAAAAAAAAAATATATAGTAAATGCCTGGCCTTTCTTTTTTCTGTTTTCACTTTGTCGACTGCAATTTGGGCGTACTTAGTAAGACTAGTGTTTGAAATTTAACACATACATATGTACGCCATTAAGTACTTGTATATTTCTTTGAAGGCATGATAATGCCTTTTATGTATGTATATTTGTATATTTGATATTTACACTAATAGTCTGTCTACCTACTTTCTGATCTCACAACCAACCCACCAACCACCATCTTCCAATAAGAATGCAACTTTTTCAATTAAAAAATTCCTTGACACTTATCAAATTTGATAGCACTAGGCAACTTGTTGAATCGTTTTAAGTAATTAAATAAATTATATATAAAATATCAATTTTACTCACATAAATAATTTCCCTTTTTTCTCAATTGAAAACAATAATTTTTTTTCGTTTTTTTTATTTTGCACTTTCCCTAGATTATTGAACTTTTTTATTGCGAACACTTTCACAAAAATGAATCAAAATTGGTCTACAACACCCTTGTTGCTTAGTGGAAGTGAAGAATGGTAAACATTAAGTTTTGTTTACACACAATTTATAATTGATAATTCTTTTTAACAGGGGAATTTTTTTTATTTTCAAAAAAATGTACAAATTATTTTTACAATGTCACAAATCCTTTTACACGTAAATGAACTTTTATGCTGATGACCCAGCTGTTTTGTGGTGAAATAACTCATACGATATTCAGTGTTGCCAGAAAATCCTCGATGTCATCTGCTAAATTCCCAAAAATAATATATTTTGTAAAAGGAAAGAAATTTAAGAAAATATATATATATATATATATATATATATATATTTTATAAGAATATTAATATATATATATATATATATATATATATATATATATATAAAATAATCTTATATTGCAAGCAATATTTTACACTATCGTTTTTTATTTGTAAGATTGTTTTTTGATTGAGTATTTTTCCCATTTTTTAAGTTTTACCCAAATATGAATATTGTTTGACGTCTTAAAAAATATTTATTGAAATTAAATAAAAATTAAAGAATCTAATAAAGTTATTAATAACTAAAAGGATTTCAAAATGCGCTCTAAATTTATAGTTTTCTGTGGTTATATATTTTGCACCAATATCCTTTTAATTTAAATCCCATAAAGTTAAGATCTCTACATCTTTCAAGTTATTTTATTATTTTTTTTTTAATTGTTTTTTTTTTTCTTGACATCTTAGGTTTAAAACATAAAACGAAAAATTACATAAGTTTGACCTTTATATTATGTTCACACACATCAGTTTTCCATTTGTTTACATAACTTTTTATTATGTTTTTCCTTTTGGCCTGTTTTTCGTTTGCCAAAATATTTTTAACAATTTTTTGTTTAAATAAAAATTTTACACAAAAAACAAATCAATTTGTTTGTATTTTTTGAGAAAACGACTCGTTTTTCAAAAAACCTCTATATGCGAACATAACATTAATTTAAATGATTCTTAACTAAGTTCGAACTTAATTATACACTAAGAGGACAATATAAAACCGGGCCATAAATTTCTTTTTATTTTAAAAGGTTTGCAATAAATATTGTTTTGGCCAGATTCTCTTTTCGAAATTGAAATTTGTTGAACTTTTTATAGATAACTAAAATGTCTGTTCGTTTGCTTGCTACTACATTGAAATATAAAATCAAAGTATTGGTTGCAAAATTTTTTAACTTTCAAACGTTAATCTATTGGACTAGAATTTTATATCCATATACTGAAACAAAAAATTTGCAACAATTCAAATTTATTTTTCAATGACATTTTAATTATAGCTTTGTAAGTATTTTTATACATATATTGTGTCTTTGGAGAATTAGAAACCAAATAATAGAGTTAAAAAATAAAAAGAATATCTATGGTTAAAAAAACTGCTGTATTACACTAAAAAGCATTTAGCAGTTTTATTTGAAATAAGTATGCAATTTACCAATCCATTCTGCTAAATCTAGCACAAAAATCCTAAAATGGTAACACTGACGATGTGGGAAAGATGGAGACGACAAAATACAACACTATAGAGGTGAATTATAACATTTGTAGCAATCAGGGTGAGGAAGTATAAAAAATGATGTAGAAATCAAATCGTGTAAATTATACCATAGATTAATAAGTAGATATTTATGAGAGAGAGAAAACCCTGATTTAACTGTCAAAAACCTAATTCATGCAACAACAAAATTCATGTAGTCACATATATTTTGTTTTTGTGTTTTGAAAAAAATGAGTATACATTTTTTTTTTGAAAATTTAGTTCGAAGTGCCTCTCAAATGAACTTCTAGTGGTGGGTTTCATAACCTAGTGTCTACATTTTTATCAAAACAAACGGCAAAATCAATGCGAATATATATACGGTAACCTTAGTTAAACAGCTGATTATTATTTTGGTTGTTACAGTTGTCAAACTGCATATATAAAAAACAATAATGAATACGCTATATTGTTGTTTTTGTGCAACTGTTGCCACCTTCTATAAATTCGCGTTAAGTTTTAAGTTTGTCTTGATAAAAAAATCTCTAATGTAGACACTATGTAAACGCCATTTCAACCTACGGACTGACATACGACAATTGACATCATTTCTTGGAAGGATCTACAAAATATTAACTTTTTTGCTCACTCTTTGCACCCTTTTCACCTGTGGTGAAGAGTTTGCAAATAAATTTGTGATTGGAACTTTCAGACGCTGTTTAAAATTTCGAACTACATCAGTATACTTAAAGGTGGATTTTGGATCATTTTTTATAAGTTTTTATATCACATAATTTATTTCCATTCTGAGCTGTTTATGAAATAAAGATAAAGTGATCTAGAAAGTACCAATAATTTATATTCATGCATTTTGCATCTCTAAAATAAATTTACCGTTTTTGAAGTTTATCGCAATTTTTATTTAAATATAACTTTTTAAGAAACTGCTTTTGATATTTAACATATTTTGCTTATAATCACGAATTTTATTCCTGTCTTTAAATTTAAGGTATAATGCTCCCTCTTATCTAAGTATAAACACGTGTGATATATAAACTTCTAAAATATAACTTTGATGGCTTCTTTCATCAGACTATATTAACATAAAATTTTAATATTCGAAATGTGTAAAAATTTTAAATCTCAAGGCAAGGTCTCATTACTTACCAATTTTTAGATAGATATATATTTATTAAATTATTTTTTTAAGAAAGATTAATTCTTTCTTTGTTTAATTTTTTTCTTCAAAGGCTTCTTTTTTAAATATTGATATTTTTATATTTTTAATTGTATTGTTTCTTGTATCAGAGTAAAACAATTTTGTGTTCAAGTAACCGTATTATTCGCCTATAATGCATCGTTTATTTTTGTTACTTCTGATAACACTTTAAAGAAAACAGTAACCAAAGAATACAACAAAAACTTTTTAGTGTGGTGAGATTAAACACTACTATTTACAAGCTTATTTAAATTAATTTTTAAATATAACCGTTACTAAACATTTTCACCAATGAATAAATGGAATTTATTATTAAAATATAAATATAATAATAATAACAATTATAAAAAAAAATATATTTTTATAAATTTTTTTTAATAAGAATATTAATAATCTCCTTCCTTTATACGAAAAGCATCATAAAGACTTTGAAATTTATGTTTTTTACTTTTGCGAGGTGTCTTTTGTAATCTTTCTCGTTCTGCCTCTAAATCTCTGGACAGTTGTTCGAAGCCTATTGAAGATGGATTTAATTTTTCTTGCTCGTCCTGCAAATCAATTTCCGAAGGATTTAAATGATTGTTAACATTATTGTCAAAGGATAAAGATGGATAATTATAGCTTTGTTCGGTCTTCAAATTCTTAATTGCAACAGAATCTGGTATGGTATCACTTTTTAAATTTCCTTCTTGTAGAGCATTATGTACAGCATTATCTAAAATATGTTTACAAATTTCTATTTGTTCTTTCCAAGATTTTACAGCCTGTTGAGCTTCAGCTACAAAATCATTTGTTTGCATAGCTTCCGGTATAGAATCTGTTTTTATGGGCCTCGACCATTCACCGATAACGTTACTTGGTGTCTGATATAATACATATGGATAAACAATTTTTTCCATACCATTCATAGATTCACTTAATGCAATTGTAGAATTTTTACATAATGCCTCTAGATTAGAAGGTGGAGATGAGGATAATATATTCATTTCTAATTCGTTCATATTCCTAATTAATGCTATAGCATGTCCTCTCATAGATTTAAGGATATGTATAATGTGGTCTATAACATCTTGAGCTTCTGCAGCGGATGGGTCAGTAGAGCCCAAACTATAAGGTTTACAGGTGGTGGTGGTTATTGTCGCGGTGGAAAGTTCAGTTGTTGTTAAATATGATATGGGTTTACACTTCTGTGGATAGAATTCTTCACTGTTTGATTGTTCATTTGTTTCTCTTTTTAGATTGGGTTCATAATTATCCCAATAATCTTTAATATCTTTGTTAACCATATCCAAACTATTGTAAAAATTGGAGTATATCGAGGCGGCTTGTATTAAGTTCCACGATTTAAGCAAAAATATATAAAATAAAATGTTTAATTTTAGTAATAATGACATTTTGTATGAAATACGGTGAAAAAATTATAAATGAAATTCATACGAATGCAAATTCAAAAAATTTAACAGAAAGTTTATTGAAGTTCATAGTGGTCTGGAAAATAAAAAGTAACGCATTTAATACCTTGTAAACAGTTTCACCCTTTTAACAGACAAGTTTCAAGTTTGTATAGCATAAGAATATAACCGGGAGTTTAGACTAGACAAATTTTTAATTGTTACTTTGGGTCTATACGAGAGATTTTATATCAAGGCAAACGTTAAATTCTTATCAAGATAAAAATGTATCTCGTGTAGAACAAACATCAAAATCACCGTGAATTTATGGAAGGTGCCAACGTTGTACAAAAACAATAATAAGGGGAATTCATTATTGTTTTTATACCCTACATTACCACAGGTGATTGGGGTATTATGCGTTTGCACTGATGTTTGTAACGCATAAAAAAAATTTGGCACGTGGCACTTTTTTGATACAAGGACGAAGCCTATTGAAATTAGTTGTGATCGGTCCATTATTTCACCTAGCACCCATACAAATGACCCCCGGAATAGAGTTTAAACACTCAAAAATGCCTTAAAAATGAAACTATTTTAATGAATTGCGGTGCAAAGAAGCTCTGTATAAGTATCTTTGTACCAAATTTTATGAAGATCGGTCTACAATTGACCATAGCTCCCATATAAACCCCTCTTCCGCAAATCACTTTAACGTGCATAAATCTCATACAAATGTTAGTATCAAGCCAATATTGGACACAAATAAGTTTTATGTAAGTAGAAACTTAAATTTTATTATAGTAAGATTGTATAGGTTCGCCGTGATTTTGACATTTGTCTTGATAAAAATTTGTGTGGTATAGACTCGACGTTATGAAAAATTTGTTTTGATATTAAATGTCATTTCTTTGTAGAGAAGAAGCGCAATTCTTCATAGGAAATTTAAATTAATTTATTTGGGTAATCAGGATCATATTTTAATCTTACTATAATAAAATACCAACCAATAAACTTTGGAACCCTCAAATGAAACTGTTATGTAGAATGGATTGTTATCCAAGACCTCCAAAGTGGGTAATCTTGTAAATCCCAAAAAAAAATATGGCTACAGGTATAGGTTATATCTATTAGTGTAAGAGATATTTAGCTCGTAGCAAATTTTATCCTCATTTTTTGGACTAATTTTTATAAAGTTTGTTAAACTTATGTTATTTAGAATTTCTTACAAAATTCTAAATAATATTGGTGCAAGAATCATATAAATATATCTCTTCGATAAAAATTTAATATTAATCTAAAGTTTAAACTTAAGAAAAAGTTCAAATTTTCGGGGTTATTTTCCAAAGAGGTGATAATATTCTTTAACTTCTTAATTTTTTTTTTTTTTTTGTTCCGGACTACAGAATTTTTGAAATGTTTTTAAAAGAAATCAACGTAAATGCGTGTAAAGCCAAATCGGAGACGCTTTTCGCTACGGTTTCTCCCCAAGCCCTATCCAAACTTTGTCAATTTTGAAAAAGTTTTTAAATTTTTTTTGTAAAATTCTTAACTGTCAAAGACGAGATCAACAAAAAGGTATGTTGACTATATACCCCCATACGTTGGTTTAACAGACAACAAATATTTTCTGAGCCACGCTTTTTACAACGGCTGGGTGATTTTAATGAAAAATTCAATTTTGAATTTTAAAAAAAGCTTTCCCCGGTCTGATATCTTATGTATTTTGGTACATAAGTAAATGAATTCCTTGCCTGGCATGACTTCAAATGACTCATTTATTTGTAAAATATATTGCTGTACGTATTCCACCATATGTACGAGTGAATGCGTTGACATTTCCAACATGGAATAAATGAAATTTTTTCATATTAGTTTCTTTTCAACCACCGGACGCCGCACTCTGGCGGACGTGTCTATCTTGTTAAAATTTCGCAAAGACACAAAGAATAAAGAAGAAGCATAGACAGAAGTAGTAGTAGAGGAAGAGAAGAAAAACTATATCATATGCAGTTTGAAAGTCGTTTACTAAAGTGTTATACCTCCGAGACATAAGAAGAACAAAAAAGCCAACCAACGGATGAAAATTTTCCAACAAAATAAAATATTTATAAAAAACTTCTTGTTTATAAATATTTTTTGTGTTTAATTTTTCCAACTAAAAAAAACAACTAAAAACAGTTTTTTTCAGTTAAATTTTTTTTTTGCAAAATTTCAATATTATTTTTAATTAATTTATTTTGGAAATTTTCTTATCATACCAACAAAAAAGAAAAAAAGTATTAAATTTATATTAAAATTGAAATAGAAGTGTTTCGTAATACAGACAAAAATTTACTTTGTCCGTTAAAGTGTGTCGTAGTGCGTGTAGAGCCCATTAGTCTTTGGTTTTTTCGGGGTCTTCAGATACGTATTGACCATGGACTTATTAAGAAATATGTTTGTGCAAAATTTAATATTAATTTTGTTTTATTATAACGGTTCCTATAATTGGAATCAAAAATTTTAAATTATTTTTTGTGAAAAAAAAAAACAAACAAGGAAATAAATCAATAAGAAGTAAAATTGTAATAAGTGAAAGAGAGGTGAGTTTATGGTTTTTTAAAGAAAATTTATTAATTAGTTCTTAATAGAAAAACTATCTTAAAATTGTTCTCGAATAAAATATAAAATGTCTGGTTATATACATACTCATACATATTATAATTTCATAAAATGTTGCAATAATAATTCTTGGTAGTTTTGCGTTTTAATGATTTTTGTGCCCTACACCGTAAAGGTAAGACATTTTCAAATGCAAACTCTATTGGCAGTATATGGAGGATATTGGAAAGTTTGCAGAATTGTATGTTAGTCGAATTAATTCAAGTAGAAGATGCTATATACAAAGAACGAAATAAATTATTTTAAAAATGAAAATAAATTTTATGGATCATAACAACAATCATAAAGATGCTATTTTGACGCTGTATTAATACTAATAAATTCTGTCGATACTAGGAAAATGTTTATCCTGATAAAATTTTGACGTTTGTCTTGATAAAAAAAAAATATATTCTAGTCTAGACGGCCAGTAATATGTTTTAATCATTAACACTAATTGAAGACCTTTTAGTACTCCCACTTTTAACATATGTATGGAAATCCTAAATCGTTTAGTTCATGATAGCAAATTTAAATCATTGTTGATTCAAAATTGCAGCGTGCACAAAATTCTTCTAATTCGAATTGACAACAATTCTTCTCTTATTATTGGAATTTTAATTGTCTGGCAAATGCGCAGAATCCCTATTAGTCACCACATCCACATATTCCAAGACCTACATGTGTTGTACCATAGTGATTCTTTTTTTTTTTTTTTTTTTTTCTTTTGTTATAATATTCTTAGAATCTTTTTTATTGTTATTGTTTCTTTGAACTATGTTTACTATGAAATTCCATCTACTACCAAAACAAAACACGCCTCACCAGCAGCCTACCCCATAAAAAGTCACGTGCATACATAATGCTTCTTTCTGCGTTTCATAGCTATTATTGTGTGCTAAATTATTATATGAAGTTTATATACTACACAGCAAAAATTTACTAAGATTTCATTAACACTTCCGTTTGTTTTGCTAATAATTTTATTTTTTTCTTAAATATTGAAATTAAGATTAATATATTTTAAATATATGTAAATTAGACTGCTCCAAAAAAAAAAGCTTTCGAATTTAAACCGTAACTCCACCTAGAATTATTCATTTTTATGAAAAACATAGTAAGCAAAATATTACGGATGTCCCGAACACGTGCCGCATAGACCCTAAAGTTTGTAGAATGCATTTATATGCTAAAATTTAACAATTTCACTTTTGCACATTTTTTAAAGAATGTTGCAATTTTCAACACTTCTTTGCAGTTGAATTTAAAAGAATCGTAATCTAGACATAATTATCTATCAAACAATATATAAATAGTTAAAATCGGTTACAGAAAAAGTTATTAGAAATTTCCCAACCATTAACGTGTTTGCAAACACTTGTGTAAACAACGCACTGTGGTTTCGTTGAACACTTTTCTTGCACAATATTATCAAAGTGAATTTTTTTCTCGTTTGAAATATTTTTGGATGAAAATCAAAGCAATTTAATGTATTTATTTTGTATCACAAACTTTTAATTAATTTTTGCACTTTTTATGCGTCAAAAGTAAAGTTTTTCATTTTTGGATAAAAAGTTATTCCGAAGGAAGTTTGCTCATATTTCTCTTATAACTCCACCCAAAGACAATCATCTTGATATACATAGAAATTACATCTACACTTATTAGTTTTATTTCTATATTTGTATATTTCTATATTTGTATTATTTGGTTAGACCCATGGCGAAATGAAACAGATGGCAGCAGTTCTACAAAAACGACAGTACGGCTAATTCAGCATATAACCAAGAGTTGTGCTTATATGGAGTTGACAGTCTGAAGTACTAAAAAATAATCACCTGATTAAGTGAGGTTACCTGCTTGAATTCGCCTTGGTTAGATCTTTGTAAATGATAAGAATTGCCAATACTAACTTATTCGGTAAAAAAAATTATTTTCTCGAAAAACGAAAAAATCGGACAGTATGGAAAATATGGCCCAGAAATCGGTCTAATTGTTTCCATTGAGTTTTTGTTTACCTATTTTCACCGAAAACTTGCAGGCCTATTAAAAGTCCAAATTTTTTACGAACTCAATTTTTTTCTTTTCTTAGTGAAACACACAGTTTTTTCCCATGATGCCAACAAGTCCTTATTATTTTCATATTTAAAGATAAAAGTACTTATCCTCAGATCTATTCTCCATAATAAATTTTTGTAAAAAATATGTATTCAACAATTAAAAACTAATGAATAGTGTTAAAAAATACACATTTTTATACATATTTTAGATTTGCTTAGCAAACTCAACTTTAATCTGTGGTTTATGACGGCAAATGAGCAAAAATAAAAACAAAATTGATTTTCTGGGGTTTTAAAATGTTTACTATTAAATTACAATATCAAAAATAAAAAAGAAAATGTAACAAAAATTTAATTTTGTCCAGAAAGTAGTCGATTGAATAAAATGCTATTTTAAGTCAAATTTGAACTATAATTACTAAAAAATAAGCTTTTACTCCTGCAGGATAATGATGATACCTTTTGTATGCTTTATTAAAAAAACTTTGATTTTTTATTATGGCTGTTAAAAAACACTAATTTCAATTTTTCCTTAAATTTTGTTAAACAAATTTCAAAAAAATCAACAGTAAACAAAATTTTTAACTTCTGATCACAAAAGAAAAAAAATACAATATCTAATAGACACATGCCGATTAAAACATCATTAGCTTTTTTAAATACTAGAGTTTAGAGTTTGAATATTTCGAAATTTTTCCATCGTAATTTAGTTTTTTTTTAGATCATTGGAAAGGTATGTTTCAATGCTATTGATATACGTCATTTAACCTTTTAGTAGCAAAAGTATTTCTTTTATCACCAGTCCATAATAAGTTGTTAATTTTTATGGCAAATAAATGGTCAGTTAAGAAAATAAATATCATCAAAAAACGTGAACAAAAAATTATACCATTTTATAGATAACACCACAGAATGTTAAAATAAGATATATTCCAAAATTTAGGCTTTGACCTTCCTGCTTTAAGATTTCGATTGTTCAAATTCATTAAAATTTCGGAATATATTTTCTTCAAACTATATTATCTTATAATATTATAACATTCGTTGACCTGTGTACGCTTACGAAAAAAATTGGCTCTAAAACACAAAAATTGCCAAAAAGTGCGTTATTACCGAAATCTGCAAAATTCAAATTTAAAGGTACGGCAAATTTATAAAAGATATTGACTTAATTCGTTCTTATTTTAACTTTCTGTGGTGTTGTGTATAAAATGGTACATTTTTTCCTAACTTTCTTGAAATTTGTTTAACAAAATTTAAAGAAAAAAATAAAAATAAAAATTGAATTTAGTGTTTTGAAACAGCCATATCCTTAGTTTATCACAGTTCTTATTTGCGATTAAAGTTATTTATAAATAAGGAACTCACTTTTTATACGCAGATAGCAGATTGTAAATAAAAAAAATTAATTTGTGCCATTATAAATAATTTTATTTATTTATTTATTTATTTTTTTTTAATTTTTCTGATACCACAAAATTGTTCAAATTTGCCAAATTTTTAGAACTCACAAAAAAATTCAACATATGAAATCTTATTTGTAAATAGTCTCGTTAATCAGTAATTGTTTTCGCGAGTTTGTAAGTTACAATAAGAAAATTATACGGCAACGCTTTACACTTTTATTTGCAAATAAGAACTACGTATAAACTAAGTTATATAAAAATCAACGTTCTTTAATAAAGCATGAAAAGGGATTATATTATCATGCAGGATTCACAGCTTTTTTCAGTAATTATAGTTCAAATTTGACTTAAAATAGCATTTGATTTCAACATTTCTAAAAAAAAAAAAAAAAAATTAAAATTTTCTGTAGGTTCGATAATATTAATGGTCTGGGGAATTTCTAACCGAATTTATCTTTTTTATCTTGTTTGATAGATAATTATATCTATATTATGATTTCTTTATATTAAATTGTAAAAAAGAGTTGATAAAAGCAAATTTAAAAAAGAAAAACTGTAAAAAAATAAAAATTTTCCCATAAAAATACATCCCACAAACTTCAGGATCGATGCGGGACAAGTTAGCGACATCAGATCTCTCTGATATTTTTACATAAAAAAGAATAATCCTAGAGAGCAGTCTAATGTACATATATATTTCTTTGGCGATAAGTATTTACCAAAACAAAAGCATAAAATATTTAATTTATTTACAATATTCTCATGACATTGTCAACGGCAATTAATTATGAATATTGAAACAATAACTAAATTAAATACGTAGTATCACTAATAAAATTAAAAAGTATAATAAAGCAAAATACCAAAACAATTTCAAGTTTATTAATCCCTTCACTATAGATTTTTATTATTTTTTATTTTTTTAGTTTATGATTTCTATAGTATATTTATTTGTAAACCAATGAACTGTGTAAGATAATGGTAATCCAATTTTCACAGACCCGAAATAACTTACATACATGTAGATGATAACATCAATATTAAAGTGCCTTAATTTGTATGATGACAAAAAAATTTTGCAAATGTACCCTTCTAAAATTAAAGATTGAAATGTTATAAACTAATTCCCAAAATATATTGGTTCAATTCTTTCGCTTTCGTGAGCTGAGCCATTTTTAAAATACCTCCAAAAATATGTCTTTTCGATCAACAGTGTACAAAATTTTTAACTTCTGATCGCAAAAGAAAAAAAATACAATATCTAATAGACACATGCCGATTAAAATATCATTAGATTTTTTTTAAATACTATTTTATTTGAGTTTGTATATTTCGAAATTTTTCCATCGTAATTTAGTTTTTTTTTTTAAATCGTTGGAAAAGTCTTTTTCAATGCTGTTGATATACGTCATTTAACCCTTTAGTAGCAAAAATAATATTTTGGGATCACCAGTTCATAATAGGTTGTTAATTTTTGTGGCAAATAAATGGTCAATTAAGAAAATAAATATCACCAAAAGCATAAATTTATTAAAAAAAAAACTATAAATTCGTGTAAAAATAGCAACTAAATTTCAGACTTTAAAATAATTTATTATAGCTTTGTTCCCGTACTTTAAATTGGCAGCACGCAGGATCCCAATGTTACCTAAATGCGTCTTTGTACTCGAAAATTGGGAAAATGAGAGCTGTTTTGAGAGAATAGTGTTCTTCTTCTTCGGATAGATTATGTAAATTGTCAATTGTTTATATTATTTATAAATATACAACAAAAAATTTTAATGAAAATGAATAAAAAAATTATTTGTTTTTATTAGTAACAGGAAAGTTTCAATAAAAAAAAAAATTAAAAACATTCAAACCCTACAAACATTTGGAAGATATCTTCCTAGAAAAAATTTACGCAATATCTTCTTTTTATTATTTGGACGAAAATCATCAAAGCAATATTTGTTAACATTGTATTTTTATCAGTTTAAAGAAAATTAGACAATAAAATAAATAAAAAAAAGAAAAATAAAATAAAGAAAAAAATACATAAAATTTAAAATTTTTTTTTTTTATTACTTTTACCCTCAAAATATATAGCCTTTTTTCAGTAAGGTGACTATTACCTCCACAATAAATTGACGATATCCCATTGAGATCATCTGAAAGAAATTAATGCAATAGCTTTATATTTCAGTCACAATTTTTCAGTTGTCGAAAAATTGTTCAAAAATTAAAAAAAATATTGAATAAATTTGTTTATCTTTTAGCAAAAAATGGATAATTTATGTGAGCGTTTTTGTTTTCATGCTTTATGATGTTAATATTTGCACATGTACATGCTTTGCAAGAATTAAAAGTTTTCTTCATTATATTATTTCAAGATTCATTTAATGATAATTTTTCTATATATTTATTACATCCTCCAGAAGATTATCTGGCGCTATCTTCTTTTTTTCACCTAGATGATTATCTAGCAATATTGCCTATTTTTCTTCCAGGCTTTTTGATTTCTTATTGCTTAGATGTATCGCCTGCGATGCACAATCACTCCCAATGGGGGAAACTTCGGCAATACGAATATGATTATTGCGGAAATAAAATTTTTCTTCTAAGCAATACGAATTGGAATATTAAAAATGTACTTTCTTTGATTTCAGTTCATAACTTTTTTATATTAAGGGTACTCATTTAAATGCTTAAGTTTTCCATTTGAACAATTGTACATATGTTTGCAATATGTTTCGTGAACCCACTTTTCAAATGTTGTGCAATATTAAAGATAAGAAAATAAAAAACCATTGTAAATAATTTAAAAATTTGTTGAAATCAAATATACATGCAATGAATTTAATTTAATTAGTCGGAGTTCACACACAGCATTTTTTTTTTTTTTGCAAATCTAAGTTCGTAAAAGGGAATACTAAGTTGTTACATTCTTTTTATCTCTCTCGCCTATGAACTCAGAATTGCAACAGGAAAAGTTGCTGCGTTTAAACCCCGACTTTTTAAATATAAACTAAAGACAGCTGATTTAAAAATGCACAATTCAACAGCGCAAGTTTGCGAGACTAAATAATCATGAAAACTTATATGTTGTGCAAATGAATTTCCATGCAATTTTTACAGTTCATTTGCGAGTGTTCAAACTTGTACACATTGCACAGTTTGCGAGGGTTTTGCACGTTTTCATGAGGACTCTTATTTTTTCAAATGAAATAAAACCAAGAAAAGAAAAATGAAACAGAAAAATAATTGTTTAGCGCTTTTTATTAAAATGATATACAGACAAAAAAATAGGTTCAAATATATATATATATATATATATATATATATATATATATATATATATATATATATATATTATATTATATTATATTTTTTAATTTTGGACAAAATTTTATGCAAAACAATACATTTTCAGTGGCAAATCAATACTTTGAATTATAAACCTATATATATATATATATATACCTATTTAAAAATATTATTCCAATAACGGTACATCGTATCAAGCACTAATAGTACTATTTCAATTAGCACAAAAAAGGATCAGCAGTAAATTCGTCCAAATTTTTTGTTAAATTGTTAACAATTAAAAACTGAAGATAGATAAGGATTTTCAATTCCAAGAAATATTCGTACCAAATGGATCTATAGATTAAGGAATTTAAAAATATGGGAAAACTCTAAGGTCCTACAAAATACTAAGTACAGAAATGTATCTATATAGTTAGATAAATTTATTTTCAATTAATAGATAGCACTCAGAAGTTATTTCAAAACGTTCAATAATATTAAGTCGATTCAAAATTCGTTAGGAACATAAAATTCATTATGAACATAAAGACAATTGGTGGTAACATTATATATTCAAAATACCATCCCGGAAAACCCCGGTCTTATAATACAGTCCAGGAAAAATTTCAAATAGTATACTCATGTTCGGAATGTCAACTAAAAAAGAATTATTTATTTTAACGATGAATTATAAAAGTTAAATTTGGTTGCAAAACTTTCGTAGGGGTCCAAAAAATTCAGAATTGGGAACATTTTATGCCCCTTATTTTTTTACATTCAATTAATAAATGAATTTTTGGCGAATTAAAAAAAAAACTCAAAAAACCCTCATGCCCCGTGACCCGCTAGGGACTCGAAAATATCTCTGCTCTAACCATGTGAAATTTTATTCAGATATCTCCAACGGTCCACAAGTTACAGAATTATTAAAAAAAAATGTTTTGGGACCTCTGTGCGTCATCTAATTACTTATTTAATTATGTATAATGGAATTCTTAATGATTTCAATTTGTTATTTCACTTGTATTATTCCAAAGGGGATAATATTAAATAATTACCTTTTGTACTAACAATAAAGAATTCCAAATTATATAACTTTTTTAACTAAAATAAATGAAAAAGAATTTATGAAAATAATTTCAAAACATTAAAAATACTTAAAAATATTTTTTTTACTAAATTCATAGTTATATTATAAAAAATAAATAAAAGTTACATTGAAGTACACATTAATTTTTTTTTTGCTAATTTTCAATGCAGATTATGGAAAATTAATGGATTCCTTTTTACATAAATATACATGTTAACATAGTAATTGTACCGTTATATTTATAAACAATTGATAAAATAAATAACATTGTCATTTTCTTTACACATTAGGAAGGTTAAGGATCGAGCTCTCTTAAAATGGGACTTAACTGATTTATTTTCATTTTCGAAAATCTTTGTTATTTTTTACAAGAAAGAAAATATTTTAATTAGTATAAAATTTTTACGTAAAAATGTAACAATTTCAATGTCGAACTCGATTTCAAAATAAACGGTTCAAATAATATAAACTTTATCCCATCCATAATAAGAATAACACTATGTGAAAAAATGGAAAAAGTTGAACATACCTTTGAAATGACTTTGATTTTTTACGACTTGACGGAATAAGTAAATTTTTAAAAATAAATTTTTTACCAATTTTGATTTTTTTACGATATTAGATGGAAGAGAAATCAAGCTTTCTAAATTTTTTTACATTTCGCGAACTTTTTATTAATTTTATTAATTTTAATTTTTACTTAATTTCTTTTTTTAAATTAAAATTTTTTATATTATTTTATATAAATTCTATTTTTTTTTTTTTTGTAACTTTTGTTTCAAATTTGCATTATGTAACAAAGTTATTAGAAAAAATATACATTGCCTTGGCCATTTATAAGACAATCAGCCTAACCACAAATGCTTAAAAGTCGATTTTAAACTCATAAAGTTGACAATTATTTTCAATTTCTTACCATGAAACATTTTTCAAACTAAATTTTAACATTTCGTTTTAAATTAAAACAAGCATTTTGTGTTCAAAGCTAATGAATATTTAGTTTTTATAATTTTTTGAAATTTCTTTTTGTCATTTCTATTCATTGAAAAATATTTTCAAATTTTTAAATGTATGAGTTGTAAAAAGCTTCTAAAACAAAACTTCTATTTTAAATCCTTGCACGAAATGATGTCGACAGGACGATATCCGTCCGTCAGTTTTATCGGTTGAAATGACGTTTATGAAGTCCACCGATATATATATATATATATATATATATATATATATATACATCATTTCTTATAAGGATCCAGAAAATAATAACTTATGCATACCCTTTACAAATTTTGGAAATTTGTTTCTGAATTTCTAAGCAGAAGAAACGAAGTAACTCGGTCTAATAATACCCGAGATATCGGGAAAAACGCATTTTTGACTTTTTGAAGCCCTTGTTTAGCCATGGATTTCGTTTTTATATAGACCGGTCACAAATATTTTTCTAAAATATTGATTTTTTGAATTAATCGAGTTATAGGCAAAAATCTAAAAAAATTATTGAAAATATACATACACAAACATATATATATACATATATATATATATATATATATATATATATATATATGCAATGACTTTCAGTATTGTTGTTGTTGATTCACACACAAAATTTTACTTCAGCAATTCTTGCTTTAATTTTCTTGATTTCTTTTTGTTTTGAGTACGAAAATGAAAAACAAAATGAATTTCGAAGTAGTGGCAAGTTGGTACCCTTTCACTTTCCCTCTCGCTCGCTTTTACACGAAATCAGAATTTCAAAAATTGCCTTTTGTGAACTCAAACTTATTTTTGTAAGTATAAATGTGAAAATATGAAAGCATACTTAAAGTCGTAAGTTTTATCAAATTTTATGTCGGTAAGGTGGTGAAGAGTATAAAAGATTCGGCACAGCCGAATATAGCACTCTAACTTGTTTATTTTGTGTTTTGTTCGAGTAAGTATTTCGTATAAATAAGGTAAAAAATTGTAACTTCATCAATTCTTAATTGATTTTAACAAATGGGGGATTGTACTACTCGTTAAGTGTTGAAAATTCAAGATAAATTTACGAAAATATGGTTTCATATAAAATAATAGAAAAGAGTTGAAAAAAAATTAAAAAATGAAAATTGCACATATAATGTACAGCATAAGTCTTGGTACCCCAGCGAATTTAAAACATTTTATAGATTTAATAAAAAATATATTTTAAATAACTAGCGTTTATTTAATTGTATCTTATGTATTTATTTATAAAGTAATTTCTTAGATGATTTTTACTGAAAAATTGATGATTTTGCAACTATTTTGCTAAATAAGCCTACAAGTTTTAATCAGATTCATATCTAGACATCTGGGAATGTTTGCAGCATATAAGGCGTGTTATATACATTCCCCGTTTTCCCATCAGTTGCAGTGTGTTTAGGCTTATTGTTCTATTAATTGTAATAGTCCCCACGAATTTGAAAATTTTCCGCACTTTAATTTGAAAATATAATATTTTCTTTGAAAATATTCAGGTACACAGATTTATCCATTATTTTAAGAATAAGTACTAAATTTTCAATACCGCCTGCCGACATACAGCCCCACACTATGACACTGCCACCACCATACTTTAAGTACATATTTGCGATTCAACTCTTCAACCTTTATTTCTATATACTAAAAGTCGCCCTTCTGGTCTGAAAATGTTAAATTTAGATTTGTCCGAAAAAAAAATTATTATTTCAGAACACATTTGTTTTCAATATGTAGCCATTGGTGAGTTCTTTCCGTTTCTATCTATAAAGATCATTGACAAATGATTTCTTTCGTGGTATACGTGTATTATATCTAGCTCTTTTTATGGATCTACGTATAATATCTACAGAAACACTTTTATTAAAAACTTATGCTTAACTCAATAGTTATCTTGGACTCACTTCATTCCTTAAATTTTCTTCTATTTTTTTCCTCTCTTACAGTCAGTTATGGAGAGCATCCTATTGGAGGTTTATTTTCAATTCGGTTTTATTGTTTAACTATTTTGTATGGATTAACTTCTTTTTACTTTTGTTATTTTGTTGGAATTAATTATTATACTTCGGTCCCGAATTGTCTATTCCCGTCCGCCCGTTTTTATAACGTTCATAGAAAAACTAACCAGCTCTCATTTTCCTATAGCGAATTAATAAAAAAATTTCGGATTACCATAAATTTTGCAAACTTTTTTGAGTAACCTGGGTAATTTAGTAATGAGTTGAGGGTACCTAAACTTATGCTGCACACTGTATTTTTTTACAATATTTCAGCAAAAGTTCATATAATGCAAACAAATGTGTATATATTTAGAGAGCTTGATTTCTCTTCTATCTAATATATACCGCTAAAAAATAAAAGAAATAGTAAAAAAATGATTTTTTAAAAACCCAAAGCCATAGAAAATCGTTTATTATCGATAACTTCATATTTTGAGGGTGTATCGAAAACTTTATATAGTGTCTACATAAGAGATTTTTTTATCAAGACAAACTTCAAACTTAACGCGAATCTGTGGAAGGTGGCAACAGTTGCACAAAAACAACAATATGGCGTATTCATTATTGTTTTTTATATATGCAGTTTGACAACTGTAATAACCAAAATAATAATCAGCTGTTTAACTAAGGTTACCGTGTATATATTCGCATTGATTTTGACGTTTGTTTTGATAAAAATTTGCCTAATGTAGACACTAGGTTAAGAACGAAATAATTATCTAATCAATGTAATCTACAACGTACAAATTTCAAAAGTATATGTTCTCTGTCACACTGTATAATTGATGAAATTTAACTACTTATATTCACATTTAAGATGAAAAGATAATTCACATTTTGTTAAGTAATTCAGTTACCTCAAATGTACTTGTTTTCTTATTCTAATAACAAACATCTTTTTAAAAGAAATTAGCATATGTTTTTTTTATTACTTGTGTCTAATTTATGTCCATAAACACATTAAAATAATTAATACACTTTAAGATTAACATAATTTAATAAACTACGTCTTTTATTGCTAAATAAACATATACAATTTTGCTATATTACATTAATAAGAGATAGACGACTTTTATACTCGTAAATATGTACTTAGCGTGACAATTAAATTATGATTTCGCCAGACAATTGTTTAGATAAATATATTTTTCAATAGATACTTAAGTATACATATTATAAAAAATAATTTAAAAATCATGTAAACAAAACCCAGCAAAAAAATGGGCAAGTGCTTCTAAAAAAGAACATTTCTAAAGCTTAAAAAGTAACACTAAGTGTGAAAATAAATGCTTAGTAATATCTAAGAGAATTAAAATATCACCAATTCTAAAGCTAAAACAATATTTTTATTAAAAAGTTATATAAACAACTTCAAATGTAGTGAATATGAATCAAAAAAAGAACATCCTAATAATGACAACCTTGGGTTAGGAAAAGTACTCCTGCAGCTCTTTTTCAGCACTAAGTACTTCCTTACAATGGCAACATAATGTAAACCTTTTCAGCTCTTTTTTAGTTTTTTTTTTTTTTTTTGCTGGGAATATATTATGCATATTAACATTTATTGTATTTCTTTTTTGCTATAGATAAAAGCCCTATATAATACGTTCATACCTTTGCATCAACAATTTATAAAGACGTAAAAACTATTTCTAGAACAAAAAAACAAAATAAATTTGTAGTACACTATTTAATGTACAACAAACGATTATTTTTATCTATTATAATTATGAAAATTGCATCGCAACTTATTTGTTTACAAGGCATGTTTTGCTAGAAACAGGGTTTGTTTGTATGGAAAAATTATATAGTTAAATATTTATAGGCAATTTATTTTGTTTAACATTAACAAAATAAATAATATAAATTTTACTGAAAGAAAAAGAAGATGTGACAGGCAACCTGTTGAAATGTTTTACATTTTCAAATCTTTTCTGGAAACCAAAATTATGTTTATAAAATTTTAGGCTTTTTTATTATGAAACGTGAACATCTCATAGGGTTTAAACGAAAAATGTGTTATTTAGAATTATTATCAATTTATACCCTGCATCAAGACATTGCCACCATGGTGACCATTAATTCTAACTCGCTGTCTATATTAGACAAATATTTATCATAACTTGTAATAAAACGTTGGCAGAATTATATAATTTTTTTTTTTCTTTATCAACTAATACAAAATAGTCTATAATTCTGCAAACGTTTTATCATAACTTATGATAAAAATTTCTCCAATATAGGCACTAAGATAGGCAAAGACTATGAGCATAAAAGACCGTATAAAAAGTATCAAAAACTATGAAATCTCTCACAATTTAATTTTGGACACTATAATAATAATAATAATAATAATAATAATAATAAAGCAATAGTTTCTTTCATGTTCCTCCTCCTGTTCTTCCGTATCAGTGTTGCCGTTTTGTTTATTTTTAATTACTATTTTATTTTCCAATGTGGAGATGTTTTTTTTTTTTTTTTGTTTTTTGTTAATCATTATATGAATCATTATATGGGTGCTATGGTTAATCTTATTTGAGTCAAATTTTATTAACATACTAACATTTATGTGGAATTTAAGTACTTTTAACTGATTTTCGTGAGAGGACCCTATATAGAAGATACAATTACTTTTAAAGCGATCCTTTTGAAACTGAATGCCATATTTAATTTAGTTTACTTTAGGATTACAAATTTTTTTACTTTTATATGTATTTAAGATATTTGAACTTCAAAATATTACTCCAAAAGAACATTTAATTGGGGATTAAGTGAAATAATGAACCAATTTGGACCAGTTAAGGAGATTCTGAGTCGATTGGTATATTTCAGGGAGCTCCCCAATATCGTGTTGTAGCGAATAAAAAAAATGTACCTGTAAATGTAAAAATGTGCAAGACAATATAATTAAATAATAATAAATTAAAAAGGGCAACACATTATTCTACAAATAATTGCAATATAAATGCTCTATCAGTCCCAATGTATTTTCAATTGGACCACAATTTTGTACACAATTTTTAGTTTAACTTATTAAAATTTAATATATGTGAGTGCTTTCGTACATGAACATTGAATCTTTTCGCAAAATCTGCCAGTTAAATATTTTTTAATATAAATATTCTAAAAATTGGAATTCATATTACCAAATGAAATTGGCTAAAAAATAACTCTTATTGGTAACAAAGTACTATTTGACATTTGTTTTAATTAAGAAAAATATTTTCATTTTCCATTCCGAGAATATGAACGCCTAGCACTGGTCCATACTATCCAAATCACATTTTTGGAATTTGAAAAATAAATTGACAATAGGTATTTATTTTATATTTGAAGTTTGGAAAAAAATAAAGCAAAAATTTGGTTATAAATCAAAATCACCAGCAAGCACACTTGATTTTTAAACAATGTTAGTAATTCAGATTCAGTAATACTCTTACCTGTGATTAAAGTAATGTAAAATTGTTTCAGGCTCGCTCGTAGTTTATGAGTTATGGGCCTCTACAGTTTTGATACATTTTTCTGATTATTAATACGCATGCGATTTAAATTATATTAAAAGTTTATAAGTACATTTCTAATGATATATAACATGACCATATTCAATAAAGCTTTAAGAGAAAAATGGTACTTTTATTGATATTATTGAATAATAACATAGTGTAGAAAGTCCTTGAGGATTGACGAAAGACGGCAACATGGAGTAACCTTTATTAACGTTTAAAAAATATTTTAATTTCAACAGTGCTGAAATCTTGATTTGTTTCAAAATTTTCTTTAGAAGGTTCATATTTTTGGTATTCAACCGGTTAGGATGATCTGATTTTATAAGTTTTATTGTCTAAATATTCCCTAACATATACATTTTAAAATACGTATTGCTTTTTATATTGTTGAACAATGACAATAGTCGTCAGTACTTAAATAAGGATATAGTCCAAATAAACTGTTATCGAGAAGAATATGCTGCCAAAATTTTTCCGTGAATAAAACTTTTTAAATTAAAAAATTCATTTAAAAAATCAGTTGCGCCCCTTAAAGTTTCTACACTGGGTCTTTCTAAAAAAAAAAAATGAAAAAAATACTTTTTTATATTTTGAATTCTAATACTGTTTTAATGAAAACGTATCTAAAGTTACTTTTTGTGCAATTTTGTAGACCGAAAATGCGTAAAAACAAAATATGTAATTTCATCTTCCACGAAAATAAGAAGATTGCCACGTACAAGAAAAGAACATATTTCAAATTTTGTCCTCTTCAACAGAAATGATATACTAGGAGATAAATTTTTGAGAAAGTCGCAAATGTAGGTAAATAAGTGCATGATCTATGTACGTCAATGATATAATTTTTATACATAGTACTTAATTTTATTGAAGGGATCAAAAATTACGAAAATGCGGTTAAAAACAAAAAATTATACATTTTACGTGAACAGTTGAAAAGTTACAAAAAATATAAGCAAATGGCAACACTGATCCAAATGCACGTACGCAAAAAATTTTGTTTAATGTGCAAACAAATCGATGGCATGTGTGGACTAGGGTTCATTAGTTGGAAGAAAAATTATCGATTATTCCACTTTTTTACTCTTTACAATAGTCAAGTTTCCACTTGTCGATATTTTCCGACTTTTTTCGATTTTTCCCGACTATTTTCGACTTTTTCCGACTAATTTCGACATCTCCTATTTTCGATTTTTTCTGACTTTATTCCACTTTTTGCAACAAAAAAGTATATTACTCTACAAAAAGTCGATTTCGACTTTTCGACATTTTTCAACAAAATGCCAATTGTTCAATTATTCTAAGGTCAATTTGATGAACCCTAGTGTGGACCCTGAATTAATACCCATAATTGCACATTTTGCGAAAAGTTTGATAACTAAAGATCCTGAGGAGACAAACATTAAAATCCTATTTTCATATATTAATAAGTATATAGTTATCTTATTTGTTAATAAAAATTGGTGAATTTTTTATTTGCAAATAACTAACTTCCGGTAAAAAATTGTATAAGAAAGTTATCGTTGTTCTTAAACAAGTTATTGTCAGATAAATTTGGTTCAAGATCGTCAAGTTTTAAGAAAAAAAATCGATTATTTTAAATCGTCAACATCAAAAATTATGTTTTTTTTATATATGTAAATGAACATTTTCTAGGCTTTTTTGAGTGAGTTTTTTATGATTAAATTTTAAATTAAAAAATTACATTAACTTTATATTGTCGGCCCATTATGAAAGTCAAGTATTATTTATTAAGTCTGATAATATATGTATATAAATGATGAATATGTAATTTTGTATGACTTTCAAATTAAAAATAAATTATTTATTTACCTTGTCTCTTAAAAAGACGATATACGAAATTTTAATTTTATTGAATTCATCAAAAATGCCTTTAAATACTTAATACTACTATTTAAGGATTTTTAATGTATTGGTTATGAAATTAAAATAACAAAAGGGTTTTGTAAAGTGCATAATTGTACATAATTGAAGTACATAATTGAATCGATTATATTATACTGATTTCCATAAATCTTTTCTATAATGAATCGTCAACAGACAGTTTTTAGAACCAAAAATCGTCAAATCTGGCAATAGTGGATTAATTTCACTTAAGCCTTAGAGCATTATTTAATGATTATTGGAGTGAATTCCATTATTAATAAATCTTTAAAATGACACTGTCGTAATACACTTATCAGCATTTATGAAGTATTTTCCACTTAAGTTTCGCTGAAACCTAAAATTGGCTCCCGGCTTACACTGGGTGCAATTTTTATGAACCCAAACGTACTGGGTTAATAAACCTGAGAATATAGATAAGTAAAAGAGAATAATATATACAACACGAATATCAACGATGACCATAAATTTGAGTACATGAGAGACAAACAATTAATTTAGTTGACTGTAAGAGCGTAGCTGTAACAAGTGCGCTCATTGTGTAACGAAAAGTTAAAAAAGAAAATACTTTCAGTGAAAACACACCAATATACATAATTACATATGTTTAGTTTTCTCTATTTCTCTGCCAATGTTATGGATGTAGTAGCGGTGTCGTTAGTCAACGTCCGGCTCGAAGGACCATAAACAAGATGCATTTCACCCAACAGCATTGCAAGATTTAACAGAGTAACTACTCATTACTACCAATAAATACACTTTTAAGTGGTTTGATAGTAATTTTTCCGGAGCATTTAAAAACTAAATTATGTAGTAATCTATCCGAATCACAAATTTTAATGTAAAATTACATCGATTTGCTAGAGCATATTTTGACATATTTAATGGAAAATGCATATTTTATCATATTTTTTACAATAATGAATATCAATTTACAATTTTATTTACTTTTTACTTTCTTTCTAAAAAAAAGTGTATCAGTTTTGAACTCTATGCTAGCTGATCAAACGCGACTTAAAAAAGTAAACAAACATTTTATTAACAGTATTCGTAATAAAAAGTTATTTTATTCATTAAAATTTTCTGAATTTATAATAATTAGTGCCAGTTTTTTTATGAAAATATTTTTACTTCGTCTAGATTCACACACAACAACAGTGTTGTCAGATTAGGGGATTTACCCCCAAATTGGGATTTTTTTTTTGGAAGTGGGGATGCAAAATTTGATTTTTGGATTAGCGGATTTATCGGGTATGTTTTTTAAGGTTTAAGGATTTTTTGAACATTTTTGAGGATTTTTATTTAATTTTTATAATTTCTCTTTTTAACATAAGAAAAAATAAAAAAAAAACAATATTACTCTGGATATGAAGCTTTTAGTAAGATAAACCTATATTTATTCCAATAACGGACAAGTGAAGAATATACTGAATATGGTACTCTAAAGTAAAAAATTAATTAAAATCTCCGCAACAAAATAATTATTGTACGGTATGAGAGTAATGTTTGACCAATTGGTGCTCCATTATTGTTACTGCAATAGTAAACAAGAATTTAAAAGCCTTCAATAAATATTTATTTAAAAGTTGTATCAGAAATAATTAAAGCAACGGAACTTAATTAATCATACTTTCATACCTTTAAAGAAGAAATAAAAATGTAATCGTTGGTATATGCATTGACTATAAAAATGGCGTAAATTACTTATTGATAAAAATGTTAAGATTTCCATAAAATCTCATTTTTTTTTTTAATCTATAGGAAATTTCTTTTTCATTGCAGACTATTTAGGTAAATTTACCTGCCCAAATCTGCATGCATATCTACAAAGGAAATAGATTGAAGTACAAATAAAAAGAAATATAGTTTATACTATCTCTAAAATTATGGTATGACTTTAGTGAGAATTTTTAGGGATAATATAAGCAGTTATTGGGAAGTTTTGGGGATGAAATTTGCCATTTGGGAATTTGAATCGAAAAAAATCTGGGAACTCTGCACAGCAATTTTTTTTTTCTGAACAAAAATTATTTTTCTTTTGTACTTGCATTTACGCTCACACACAACATTTTAGTGCAACAATTCTTACTTTAATTGTCTTGATTTGTTTCTGTTTTGAAATACGAAAATGAAAAACAAAGCGAATTTCGAAGCACAGGCAAGTTTGTACCCTTTCATATTCCCTCTCGCTCTCTCTCAAATGAAATCAGCAAGAAAAATTGCCTTGTGTGAACCCAGATTTAGTGAAATTTGATAAGAATGTTATATTAAATTATAAAGAAAAATTTATTGAATAAATATTCTTTAGACTAAAATATAGAAACTAAAAACTTGCATTTTAAATAAATAAGTATTTGCAATAAGGCAGAAAATTATGAAAAGAAGTTTCTTGTTCATAATCACCTAAATACCAGAAACACTAAGAATCATAATCATACTTATGTTAAGCATTTTTATCTTTCAAAAATTATCTTATCCGAATATAGACCTACACAAATTAATCTACGCTCGGAAACAAGTATATAGAAAAAGTGTATTTTATTGAACTTGTAGAAATAATATCGTTTTTATGCCCTTGACCACAGGTTTAAAGGGTATATATAAGTTTGTTATTCCGTTTGTAATTTCCATAATTTCCACATCGAAGAGCAAAAAAGTTTATATTTTATGGATCCTTGAAAGAAATGATGCCGGTAGGACGATGACCGTCCGTCAGTTTGTCGGTTGAAATGGCGTATATGAAGCCCACCAATAACTGCCATATCTATATACATAAAACAGGATGTGTGTATGTATGTAACATATGGACTCCAAAACGGCTGGGCCGATTTTGATGAAATTTGCAGGGAATCTTCAGAATATTCAGGCGGGTGACACTGTAAAGTCTGATTTTTGATTTTCGATCTGTGGGCGGAGGGGCGTAGCAAAATCCAATTTTCATATTGCACCACCAATGACATATACATATATTTATTTTTATATTTTTTTTTTCGAAAGCCGTTGTCATGTTTTTAAAAACGAGATATCAAACTCTTAAATCGGTTATGTAGTTCCGAAGATATTTACAAAAATCCTATGTTAATAATGGTCCAATATCAAAATTTTAAAACTTTCGAAATGTTGCATTCAAAAATGCGAGTTTTCGGTTTATTTACAAATTATTTACATCATTTAAATCGTGTGGTAATACAACACTAATGTTTGCTTAGGGCCAGCAACTCGGATCGGGTCAGCTAGTATAATATATTTATCAAGCGATGGGAAATCTTTTCGAGAATTTTGCTATTGAAATTCAGCAAAATCGGTTCATAAATGGCAGAGATGTCAAAAAACCGTTTTTAAACCGGTTGTCGATTTTCTGAAACCTCTATATAAGGTAAGGACTTCGTTTTTGCAAAAAATATTTGAACATTTTTTTTTTTTTTTTTTTTTTGAAGTTTTGTGCTGAAGATATGAAATAATCCAATAATAACCGAGATATCGGGTAAAATGCAATTTTTGATGCCCCTGTTTAAGCTATGGGTTTCGTTTATATATATATATATATATATATATATATATCGGTCCATAAATAACCGAGTTGAAGACAAAAATTTTAAAAAATATATACCCAAACATATATAAAATGCATTGCAATAAATTATTAAAAACAATAACAGATCGAATCATTACATTAACTACTATTTCCATTGAATTTCAATGAAAATTGAAAATTTTCGGCGGCTGATTTTAAGACAATGTGAGCCGGCCAAATCGGCGGCGGCTTATAAAGTAGACGATCGATCGGCTGCGAGCCTGTCGGCTTGTATTTCTGAGTTGTTGTTTGTATATACTCACAATCATTTTTTATGTATATTTTGACGTTTTTAGTTGCGTTATATCGCGAGTTATTGTAACAGCTTAAGATTGTTTTTCGTTAAGAGAAACAAATATATCGCAAAGAAAAGCAAAAATGTTAAATACGTTTATAGGAATATGCACCGGTGTATTAATCTAGGTGAAAAAATTGCGGTAGATCAAAATAGTTGTAGGATTATTGTACTTTTATGGGATGACACTCGTATTAAACAACTATTTCTCTTTAAAACCTGCACAATATCGAATAAAGATTAACATTTTTCAAAAATAAAATATTATATATTTTATTGGTATGTCAAAAAATCCGATAGAAAAATACTTAACTACTTCAGAGGGTAAAACAAAGATTTTATATTTAACTTTGTTTCATTTTTCTTTCAATATTTTTTTTTTTTTATTTTTTGTTTATTTTCTTTTTCAATATAAACTTTTTTATTTCTATTTTTATTAATGTACAAAAACATTATTGATACATATGAAAATCAAATGTTTTTGAATAATTTCAAAAAATGAAAAATGCTATAAATATAAGTATCAAACGATAAAATTTTATTATAATATTCGAATTTTTGACAAATCTTAATACAAAATATTACAGTGTGGAAATACATTTAATACCACGTGTTCTTTATATGTACGTAATTTAAATCATAAGCTTAAAAAAGTTTTAAGTCAAAATTTTACTTAGAAATTGTTATATAAATAATCTATTTCAAATTCCCTAAAAAATTAACAAATTGTTTATTATAGTTTTGCATAGCTACGTTTCTTACCAATAGATAATGAATTAAAATCTAAATAACCTTTCAATGTCCAGAATAAATTAGATGATAAAATGTTTAGATATTTTGTAAAACAGAAAAAAAAATTGTGAGATCTTTGGAAAGTTAAACCGACTAACTAAACTGAATATATATACTTTATAGGGCATATATTTAACTATGGCGTAAATCATAAACTAAATTACTTACATTTTATGCCTTGTTATTTGAAGGGTATGTATAAAAACGTAAGCAAAATTATTTAGACACGTTTCTATTCTTCGAAAGCATATAATAAGTTCCATATCTCTAGGTAATTTATTTTCAGATAAATGGTAATCTTATCTAATCTTAAAGTCTTCATTAAATCAAATAGTTTTCAATTTAACAAAATTAGCTATTTAACTGAATTTATATTATAAGTCTGAAAAAATTATATGACGAACATACACAACCTATATTTAAAAAATTTTCTAATAATTCTTCTCAACCAATTTCAAATTCTATAGACGTTTGATTGTAATAGAAATTCACGCTTTTCTATTATGATTTAAAACGTGATCAGTTTACATCTCCACGTTTAATAAAAAGAGGGGAAAAATTAAAAACAAACTATATATATTTACACTTGATTAAATATATTATTTGTGAATTAACCTTGGAAATTACAATAAAATTTATTTATTTAAATATTATATGTCAAACAAGGGAAATTGTTTTTTTCATACTAATCAATCATGTGTTTTTATATCAATTTTACAACTATAAACAGGGTTGCCAGATTCTTTTCGTGTCATATCCCCAAATGGCAAATTTTCATCCCGAAAATTCCCCAAATATCTGCTTATATTATCCCTAAAAATTCCCACTAAAATAAAACCTTATTTCCTACAGATTTTCAAATAAGGAGATTTTATAGAAATCTTAACATATGTATCAATAAATAATTCACGGCATTTTTATAGTTAATGCATTGCTCAAACATTACCCTCACAGACAATTCGTAGAATAATCATTTTGTTACGGAGATTTTAATTATTTTTTTTTTTCAATTTATGGTATCATATTTAGTATATTCTTCACTGGACTGTTACTCTTACTAAAAACTTCACATCTGGCGGAAAATTATGTTTGCTTTTTAATTTTCTTAAGTTAAATAGAGAAATTGTAAAAATCTTCGAAAAATACCTAAACCTTAAAAAACATCCGCAATAACTCCCCTAATACCCAAACCAAATTTTTCATTCCCATTTCCAAAAATAAATCCCAATTTGGGTATAAATCCGCTTATCTTACATGTGTACACGCAGCGAAAAAATGTAGTTGTTGTGACCATAATCTAAGAATAATATATTATGTTTGGATTTATCGTTGGTGTAAAAGTCGTTATGGTCATAAATTATAATAATATATATCAGAGAAAAAAAAACTAATTTATGCAACAACAAAATGCATGTAGTCACATATATTTTGTTTTTTGTTAAAAGAAATAGTATTTTTTTGAAAATCTGGATTGACATTCCTTTCAGATAACATTCAAGTTTTATTCTATGATAATAATCACAAAATGATCCAACTTTATCATATTATGATACGATTGTTTTCATATTGCATTTAAAAAAAAATTATCATGAAATGGTTTTATCACATTATGATCTGACTTTCTCATATTAAGTTCCGATTTTTACATTATTATTCGGTTTTATCATATTATCATACAAAATGCTCAAATTTATATTATAATGATCAAACATTTTTTTTTATTAATTAATTATTTTTCATGAATTATTTATTAGTTTTACTATATGTTGTCCAAGATAATAAAAAAATATGATTTTATTAACTTTATAGTTAATTAATATTTCATATTGTTTCAACCCCCCGAATGTAAAAAAAAACCTTAAGAGCTTATCTTTATTCATATTTAAACTAAATGAGAATTGAATTTGGAGTACACATAATATAGTTGAATAACAAAAATTTAATATTTGAGGAAAACAAAATATATTAAAAAGCGAATGATTTTTAATGATATGATATGTCCCTACTTGCAAAAAGTTAACACTATATGTTCATTTGTATTTGTAACAACCATATTATACATTAAAGCTTAAACATAAGTATTATTATCATGAACTCAATATTATTGCAATTAAATTTAATATGTATCCGACTGTTTCTGCAAACATAATAATGTTGCCGTAATAATACCCCAAACATGTTTAATAAAATTTTAATTAGAAATTGTTATATAATTATTTGAACATTTTAATATTAAGGAAGCAAGGAATTTTTAAATTAAAAAATTAATTATATATCGAGAGCCTATATTCAAAACTCTCTATCTCAGGATTTCATAAAACTATGTTTTTGATGCAATTGTATTCCTTATAACAACGCACATCTATGACATAAATTTCAAATGAAAATTCCTAGTTTTTCCAATTATATCAACGTTTTTGTATCCCTGTATCTAACAAAATAAATATTTTATTTTTATTTTTCTAACCCTCTGATAATATATATCAATTATGACTAATTTATATATCCCGAATATGAATCTGGCCAAAAAAATTAAATTGGTTGAATAGTTCTTTAGATATACAATAATAAATTTTCACTTTTTATGGCGGCTGCTGTAAAGCTACCCAACCTATTTTCATATCAACTGTGAAACTAGACAAAAAAATTATTTCTACAAAATCTCTAGATTTTCACTGTAATAGTTCCTTACATATTTATTACTTTTCTGTTTGTATAGGAGGGCATGATACTCCCTCGGCTCCGATCCGAAATTAAAGTAGCCTGTTTGAATTACAATGCAAAACGTTCTATCTCTCTTTAAAATTGCCAATATTGTAAAACGTTATAAACAAATTATACGTAAGATTTAGTCGTGGTTTTAAATAAATATTGTAAAAGAAAATAATTTCAATACTTGCAAAATAAGAGAAATATATATTTTTTTTACTCTACTGATAACTTGTGTTTTTCGAGATATACAGGTTTTTTTAATATAGGTTAACAAGATTAACAAAATTACAGGAAGATTTCGATTTATACATGAATGTTTTTTTAATATTTAAATTTTTTGAATTTATAATTATTGAATCTACTGTTTGGAAGTCTCGATTTATCAAATTAACTTAAATTTATAATCTTGATGTGAATTTAAAGCAAATGTTGAAAACTAAATAAACTTCAAATAAACCCATTTATACAATTTTGAAGTTTAATTTTATCCAATTAATTTAAATTTATAATCTTCATATGAATTTAAAGTTTTTATTTTCAATTTAATTCGAATTAGTTTACAGCAAACGTTAAAAACTAAATAAACTTCAAATAAAACCCATTTATAATATTTTTGTTATTTAAAATTTTTCCTACCATATTCCTCAAAATCTCTTATATAACAATTTTGTAATGGTAACTTCCTGTCTGGCAACTCCTATTACGGAAGTTGGATTTTCATTTAGTGAATAATTTTTCAGAAGTGGCATATTGAAATTAACATATTTTTACATGAAATTTAATAATTACTTTTAATGTTTATAATAAAATATAGGTAACATTAAAAATTGATTTATAAATGAATATATATTTAATATCCTGTTCCTCTAAAATCTAACGTGACAACTCCTCTAACGGAAGTGAATTTTTCTCTTATTAATAATAGAGCTGCAGAGTTGCATTTTCTTTTGTTTGAAAAAACGTTTTTAATTAGGGAAAAAGGACGATTTTTATTATTATTATATTTTCTAAAACTTAATCTTTATATTAAAAAAAAAGCCTTAATCGTAAAATTACTTTTTCAATTGAAATTTTCTTCATGAAAAAAATTCCATAATTTTTGTAGCTTATATTTTTATCATTCTTTGTAATCGTGACTATAAACACTTAATTAATCCTATAATAAATTTATAATATGTAGTATTATTTTAAAAATATACTAAATAATGTTTTAATATTTATTTTATTTTTTTTCCACTCTCTTTGCAGTTGTTTCAAATGTGTGAATGTGGGGTTTTTGGGGTGAGAGCACGAGATGTTAAATAATTATATTATTTAAAAAAAAAATAAGAAAAAATACAATTAACATAAACATATGATAAGACTTATGTGAACTGATAAGAAATGATAATTTACAAGTGAACAAACAATTAAAAACAAAACATTGTAAAAGAATTTTTCATAAATATAAATAAAAACGAACAACTTTATTACGCATTAAGGTGAAATCTAACAAAAACAATTTAACCAGAGCATTAAAGTAAAACAAGGTTATTTTTACACCTCTCTTGTTTTAACCCTCTATGTACGTCAGTCGTTTATTATGCGATAAAAAGGGACATTAATTTTGTACAAAACTCCCCTCAATTAAAATATTTACTCTCTATATACGCTCTCTTATAAAAAAAAATATAACGAGCGCTTGTTTGTTTACATTTTATGGACAAAATAAAAGAGTGCAAATTTTAACAAATACAACTCAAAAACAAAATAAAGAACAAAATAAAACAATAACAAAATACATTAGCAGATCGTAGAAACGAACGAGTGACTGAGCTAGAAATTGGACTATATATAACACTAGACATATTAAGGTCTTTGTGTATCACAAAACACTCAGTCGTTAATTGACTCTTGATCATCTAACTTTGATCTGTTGAGTAGTGCTTAGCTGATAAAAGGGGTGAAAGTGCGTTTTCTTTTTTTTTTTTTTTAATAAAGGATCTTTAATGAATCCTAGTGATTTTTGTGTAGTTTAAATTTTAATGTTTGTACAAGCCATAAGTGCTTTTCTAAAACTAATTTCGATGTCGATTAATTCACCAATATTACGTTTACCAGACCTGATTTAAACAGGCAAATCCAAACAAAAGAAACCAAATTTTTCAAAAAAAAGAAAACATAAAATATTAACAAGAAATTGTATGCATTATAATAAACTAAAGAAAAAAAAACAATATAAAAGACAAACGGAAAAAACAATTTCATTGAAAACAAAACGCAAAAATACTTGAATTTTGAGTTTATGTTATATTGAACTGAAAAACAAAAACAGACAAACAGCATTTGTAAAAAAAGAAAATATATATTAAATTTGTGCAGCTTAACAATTGAAAAATCCCAACGAGATAATTAGATATTGGGGCTTTGGCCATTGTATGGGTAAGTTAAATACATATATAAAAAATCGTGTACGTACACGTATTTATAAATATTTTAACATCACTCATTACATTGACTTATAATTTCCTACAAGGTTACTTTATGAGTCTAGAAATAACGTCATATCTTTAGTGTTATATAAATACATATTAAAAAATCATTTATTTCGTATGTTACTAACTAGTAAATTTATAATTATACTGGATTAGTTAGTTAATAACACTTCAAGTACGTTAAATCTTATCAAAAAAAAAAAAAAAAAAATATATATATATATATATATATATATATATATATATATATATATATATATATTATATATAACTCATATAGTTGCCACTTAACATTAAACAGCTAACTGTTGCAAAGAAATCTCTAAAAAATAAACATTAAGAGATTTCCGTTTTTATTAACTTATTCTCTCTTTCTTACACTCTTTGCTCAAGTTCTCAGATTTTTTCGAGTCATATTCCCAAATGGCAAATTTTCTTCCACAAAATTCCCCAAATAGCAGCTTATATTATCCCAAAAATCCTCACTAAAATAATATCTTAATTTTAGAGATAGTTTCAACTATATTTCTTTTTGTTTGTACATCAATCCATTTCCTTTGTCTTCAAAGTTATGAAAGCATGATTAATTAAATTCCTTTAAGCTTTAATTATTTTTGATACACTTTCTTCAACTTTTAAACAACTATTTTTTGAGGGCTTTTAAATTCTTGTTTACTATTGCATTAACAATAATGGAGCATTAATTGCTTAAACATTACCCTCAGCCAATCAGTGCAATAATCATTTTGTTGCGGAGATTTTACTTAATTCTTTTACTTTATGGTACCATATTCAGTATATTATTCACTGGACTGTTATTGAAATAAATATAGGTTTATCTTATTAAAAATTTCATATCTGGAGGAAAATTGTTTTTTTTTTTAATTTTCTTAAATTAAAAAGAGAAATTATAAAAATAAGATAAAAATCCCCAAAAATCTCTAAAAAAAAATCCGTCCAAAATAAATCGCCAAAACCAAAATTTTCATCCCCATTTCCAAAAAGAAATCCACAATTTAGGGATAAATCCCCTAATATGACAATACTCTCTGCTTTATTTACTATCTCCAAATAACGGAGATGATTATTTATTTATTCACTTCTAAAGCTGCCAGATTGTTATTAAGTTTATACTATATCCTTCTAAAGGTTTTTTTTTAATTTTATTTAATTTTAATTTAATTTAGTTTTAATATTAAAATGTTATTAAACAAGATTTTAATTAAATATCAAAGTTCTTATGTGTCATATAAGTGCAATGTAATTGAGTGTGATTTACACTTACTTTATTAGTAACACATTACGATCACGTGTTTTAAGAGCAACAATAAAAACAAAGAATACGTTAGATATTGAATCATCTCAATTATAAGGGAAAAAGTAATTGCGTCAATGTAGATTGTGACAGTAGGAACATTTGTTTATAATGACGAAAATATTATCAATGTATCTTTAGCAATTTTGATCAGATTTTTCGCAAATAATTAATAGCAAAAAAAAAAACGTTAGAATTAGTATTACTATGTAATTAATCTAATATATGTAAATCATTCTAAGTAAAAATCGTTATTTTCTGTTGAGTTACTTTGCTCTACTTTTATAGTAAGGGCTGCTAGATTATTGTACAAAAAATCTTCAAATTTCTGGAGAAACGAGAAACAGATTTTTAGACATTCAAATAAAAGAAAATACCCCTCCAAAAATAATATTTAACAAAATTCACTGAGTAAAATCCTACAAAATTTAAATCAGGCAGCTATATTATTCACTTTAATTCAATCTCTTCAAGTTTTTAAAGCGCATACTTAAATTTCCTTCATTTTGCTATTAATTATAAACCAAAATTTGATCTTATTTCAACTTACTCTACTACACATTATACAGGTAGTTTTGATCTCACAAGAATATAATTTTATAACTTTTCCTTTAACCCTGCAAGGTTACACTTCGTCGAATGGACGACACATTTTTCAATGTTAGGATTTTTTTATATCACTAAAGCAGTTTTTTGAAAACTGAAGTTCTTATAACAAAATGGACGAAAAATTTATTTTCTTCTTTAATATCATTTATTTACAAAATAATTCAAAAAGTTTTATTCTTTTCAAATTTTTCAAAAGTAAATTGTAAAATCACCGTCGTCTATTCGACGAACCTTAACATTTTCGTCATAAAAATAAATATAAACTTCTGGGTTAACCTCCTATCTTAAACAAAACAAAATTCACTTTACATAATTTTCTTTACATATTTTAATATAATCTTTTTTAACGCACTTCCTCTTTACATTTATATTTCCTTTAACAGAGCTATCTAAACAACCATTGAGTTTTGGAGACGAGCCGGACCTGTTGAAAAGAGCACAGGGCCGGAATAGTCTGCATTTTATAAGCGGCATTGCGGCTGCAGCCAACACTGCTGCAACAGCAACAACTTCTGTTCAATCAATTAACGCGTCAACGGGCAAAATTAATCTAGAAACTTCTATCAATGATTGTGAAACCGGCTATGTGCCAACGGTTGGCCGTTGGGGCGCTGAATGGCCAAGTTGACTCGCCGAAGCAGTGGTTCAATATGGCGCCACCGCCGGCGCCACCTGCGGGTTATCGGCGGGATCGGTACGGGTTGGATTGACTACAACCACTGATTCTGAACAAGATAAACCCAAACATTGCATTGGTACTGCATCTACATTATGCAGCAATGGTCAAATACAAAACAATGACACAACCGATGACGATGATGATGATGACGACGATGACGACTACGATGATGATGATGACGATGAAAAATCGGCTTTTGGCATGGCTGTCAAAAAGGATGAGGCCAAGCAACAAACTATCACTGAAACTGATAAGTTTTCGAAGGCTATGGGCCAGTGCAATTTGGCCGATGCAAAGTTGCCGGCTCAGCAAGTCGGCAATTTGACATCATGTCCATCATCGGAACGATGCATTAGTGTCAACAAGTTGTTGGAAGAACAACATCGCAGATGGTGGGGAAGATTATTTAAGGGTAACGCTAATGCTGCACCACATTTTTCATCCATGGAGTCTGGCACACACCTATGGCAGGGTGATGGCTACAATATGTCAGCCTTTAATCAAACCAATGGCAATTGGCCTTTAGGTCATCCCTTGCCTTTGCCGGATTGGGCTGGCTATGACGATGAGGAGAACCAAAAGGGCATATTACGCTTGGATTCGGTTTGGCAATTTGAAGATCTTAGCGCCATTATCGAAACCAAGTTGCAGCGCATGTTAGAGGAGACACACTATGATACGGTAAATTTGTTTGTTGACTTTTATAAGGCATTCAAACGTACTCGACGCTCTGATTTGAAGTCGTTCTATCAGTTCTACGACATACCCATTAACCGTAGACATCATATGTGTGTTTCCCTGGCCATGGAAATAATGGCACGTATCGTAGAGATATTTCCCGTTCTGGAGCATTATTTGTATATAGTGTCTTGCGAAGAGCAAGTAGTATCGTTGGCCGATTATATCGAAACGAGTGAAGAGGTGGGTGGTCTCAATTCGCCATTGGCCAATGTGGAAAAAGAACATGCTATGGTGGCCATGAAATTAAAAATTGCTGGTCGTAATGGTGTTATAATACTGGATCCAGGTTACCATGTGGCCCGTTGTGTGACCATAATGGAAGATCAAATGTATCCACATACTGGTGAGTTTAAATATATTATATATATATATATATATATATATATATATATATATATAAAGGAGTTAATAGCATGATTTTTTTCCATATTTTTATAGGCTGGTTTACCCAGTCCAAGGAGCAGCACATACAGCGTGATTATTGTTATGTTTATAGCAAACATAGCCATAAATATGTTGAATGGAAAGAGCGAGAAATACGCGGTGATCAATCTACCTATAAGACTTCATTGGTATATGTAGATCAACCTTATGTTACGGCCATCGATGTTACGGTAAGACGTAATTTGGCCTACAACTTTAGATCATTGTTATCACGTGATGCCAAAGGTCGTGTGTTGGCTGGTATTTATTTGCCAGTCCTAGGTAATACAAATGAAGCTCATTTCACGCTTTTCTATGAGGGAAACAATATGGAACAAAGAGTCAAGGTTAAATTCATGTTTAACATATTCAAAAATCCCAATAAGGTAAGCTTTTTATTCAAACCAATTTTTTAAAGTAATAAATCCTAATATTCCCTTTTCTAATTTGTCTCTTGACTAGTCACCCGATCAAGTTCAACAACATTTGGAAAAATTGTCACCCCAGCTGAATATGCCACTTAAAGAGCTCACTAAACTATTGTCATCTCTAGCCGAAGCTGTTATGGATCAAGATTTCATTACACAAGTCTTGGCCATTAATGATGACATTGGCAATATGTCGGCGGAAAATTGACAATCAATTGATGGTAAATCCTCCTCCAAATCCTTACAAACAAAAGAGCAAACATCTACCCAAAATCCAAATCGCGATGTTAAAAAAGATAATTTAAATATTTTCCCCAATACAGGGGAACAACAAGAGTAAACAATTTATTTAACTAAAAATTAAAAATAAAATTAATAACAGCTTAAAAAATTTAACACACACTTATAACTAAAACTTAATATAATAGAATATTCGACTTTTCAGTTTGACTTACTTTATAATTTCAAGTTTAATTTATTTTTAAAATAAATGCAAAAATTTCAAAAAATATAAACAAATAAACTTCAAATACATAGAAAATAAATGCAGTAACACCAGTTATCTATGATATAATTAAATAATATTTATATATTAAAACAATATATACACATTTTATTTCAAAACTAATATATTGTACTATTTTAGTAGCAAAACAACAGAAAACTTCAAGTTTTCTTTAATTTTTCTCCCAATAAGCAAAAAAAGAAAATCCAAATATAATAATTAACACTTCTCCACAAAACGTTTTCTATTATTATATTAATTATGTATTTGTGTAACTTAATTTTTCTCTGAATTTTATTAAAGTAAAATAATATTATAGGAAAAAAATATGTATTTGAACAAATAAAACAATTTGAATGTACTTTGAAAGACGCAATGATTTTTTGATTTAACTAAGTTAGTGTTAAATTTTAATTCGGTTTTATGAACAATTTCTATTTGGTATGGTATTTCAAATTTCATTGCGTTAAATTTTAATTAATTTGTAGAAATTTAAAAATAAATAAAGATAATATCGAAACAAAAATAATAAAAAAAAACATACTTGTCTTTGATTTTATTTGGAAGTTAAAGGATTGACAAACAATTCTCATTTTAAAAACGTAATTACCAAAACTGTGTTAAATTTACAGGTTCAGGAAAGATTTTAAATGTAATTTCCACATAATTTGATACTGTTTATCAATTTTAATATGTCAAATATGTTGGGATTTTTGTTTTTATAAAATTAATACTTTTTCTTTATTATTTGGTATCTAACGCAGCTATCAAAAGCAAGGTTAAATTCCAAGGGGAATTTAAACAGGTAAACTCAATCAGCTGATTATATTTGCTTACTCTTTGAAGTGTCAAACTCCATGTATAAAAAAAATTAATGAATTAATCGTATTATTGCTTTTGTATAACTGCTGCCATCTATTTCATTTCGCCATGATTTAATTAATGATATATTTATATATATGGTGGTGTTAAATAAATACCTGATTATTATGTTTTTGGTCAAAGTTTTTTCTTGTGTTACCTCAGATCTACAACTAATAGCCCGTCTAGACGTGACATAATATGTAAGATTTTTGTGTCAGAGAGTGTGAAATTCGCTCTCTGAGAGAATTATTACACCTGTAGATCCAAATATTAGTATTATAAGATGTATTATGAGACTGTTGTGATGAGAATAATTTCTTAAATATTAACGGCTGTACTCACAAAAAAAAATCATTATCAAAAGCATTGTATTTAAAAACACTTGTTAATAACATTTTAACTAATATACTGTTTTTATTTTATGTAGGCAATCATTTTCAGTTTTTCTTTCATATTTTTGTTGGTGTTCGAATTGTTGGAATATATTATTCGTTAACTTTTTAATTAAATTTTTATTTTTAAGATTTTTTAATAAAAAAAAAAAAAAACGGATTAGTTGGGAAATAAATTTCAATCTTCATACATATGATCAGTTCAAATGTACAAATAATGAGCGTGTCTTCAATTTTTGTCATTTAGAATGAATGGTATTCGAATGACAAACATTTTGTGATAAAATCAACATCACTATTTTACAAATTATTTTATTAATCTATTTTTATAGACATTTTGTTATTTTTACATATTTTTACGCACTTTTATGCCAAAAAAAAAAACATGAATGAAACTTAAAATTTTTAAATCGGAACTGGTACATTAGATTAAAAGCAACTCATTCTTCAAGGTAAATATGTTCATTTAATTTTGATTTGGCGTAACGGGAAAACGGTAAACACGGAAAAAGACAAAAAAGCAATTATGGACATCAGATTAGCGTGTGGGCAATCGAACGGTCTCTTAATCCAAAGATATGTTTTTCAATGTTTTAATTCAATTTTGAAAATATTTGTTGACGTACAAGTCATTTATATTTAACACATTGTTGTATTTTACTTACCCCAGGTCTACAACTGGGATTAACGCTGATATAATATGTGAGATAACGCCGGCAGAGGAGAGTAAACATTTTGTTTATATTATGTTAAATCTTAAATAAGGGGTACACGTATTCTAATAAATCCTATAAGATATTATTATTTTCAATCAGTTACAGAGTAAACATGTCGTTTTTATTTAAGCAATTCGCACTTTTTTAACACAATTTTTATAAAAATGATTCTTAACAAGTAAAACAAACACTAAAATGAAAAAATTTTACAAAATAACATTGTTTTTCAATAATTTCCAAAATACACATGCACACACACAAGCAAACTTTCGTGTATGTGTATTTTTTTGACAGTTCATCTTATAAGATGGTTGTGTAGAGAAATCTCATCACAACAGTCTCATAATAAATACATCTTATAACACTAATATTTGAATCTACACGTGAAATAATTCTCTCAGAGAGCGAATTTGACACTCTCTGACACAAAAATCTTACATATTATGTTACGTCTAGACGGGCTGTTACGAACTAAAAGAAAAAAGTGTTGGATAATGATATTTTTAAAATCTAGTTAAATTTTACGAGATTTTCGTAAAATCTCATTAGAAAACCTAGTTTTTTATGGAAAATCTAATTAAAATCTAATAAAATTATGTAGATTTCGATCGAAATTTCATTGAAATTAGATTTTTTGCTAAGTGTAAATGGGCTATAAGAAACATTTGAAAACAAAAATCAATTAGGGTGCCCCGCACTATGTAGTGAGTCAGGCCAAAAACGAAAAAAATTATATATTAAATTTTGAAAAAGTGATAATATCATCTTAAAATGACATTTCAATTAAGAAAAATCAAAAAGAATTTTCTGAAAAAGATATTTCATTCAGAAGTTATGTGGAAAGTATGTATTTGTTTGTTATTAAAGTATTGGATATAAATTTAAAAATAGGCAAATACTAAAAAGATTAATAAATTTAAAAATTTTTTGTAAAGAAGTCAAATTCTATTATTTTAGTTACATTATAAAAATATAATTACACTAATTTTTTATAAAATTCATACGTTACATTTGATTTACCGCTTTTTTGAATTTAATCAATTGGAAACGGTCTTAATATTAAATAACTTCAAACTTTAAATTAAAAAAGACCAAAAAAAAGATTTTTTTTATACTTTATGGGATCAATTTTATAAGTGTCTAGATTTCATAAAAGTTATTTTACTTTCCCCCTCTTCCTTTTATTTTTTGTATAATTTTGTGAGTCGGATTAAAATATGCAATTGTTTAAAGTAAAACAAAAAAAGAGTTCTAAATTTTATTTAATAAAAATAAAATCGGGAAAAGCGAATTAAATTGGAAAAAATGCCATTAAATAAATAAAGGTTTGAAAAACTTGTGCTCGTTACCTTTAATATAGCATCTAGACATAACATAATATTGTTACGAAATTGTACTTGAATTCAAATATAACGGTTTTAACGGCTGGTTTAAATTTAAATCTTTCTCAATGCTTCCAGACATTTCTGTTTATGTTAACAGCAGTTAACATATCTGTAGAAATTATTAACATAGTTGTAAACATACAACATTGAATAAAAAGCTTTCACCATTGTTTGTAAGTATGGCAACACTAAATGTTTAAGCTGCATTAACATTAACATCGAAAGCTGTAGTTTGTCCGTTAAGAACATTGAAAATAAATAGAGCTTTCAAGAAGCATCTAGTAGGTAATACAGTATATAAATTGGCCGTGAGAACACCATTAAGTCAGTCTAATTGGAAGCGTCGTTAAGTAAAGACATATTAACTATCTAATCTTGTATATTATTAAAGTGTGCTGTGTAAAGTGTGTAATTTAGGTGTGTGTGTGTGTGTATTAAAACACAAAGTGACTATTTAAACTGTATTGTTGTACATTTTTAAATAAAATAAAGAGTCGTTACAATTTTTAAACTACTAAACTTCTGTTATTTGTAATCAAAGTGTACGGGTTATTTAAAGGAAATAATCCAAATCCTTTACTCGATGGCGTTTTGAAAACGGATAGACAAAAACATCTGAAGGTAATTTTGGAATCACGAAATCGTTTTAGTTTTTGGTGAACTTGAATTGAATTTTTGTCACCAATTTTAAAATATCGAAAATGTACATACTTTTGCCAAAATTTTACTAGCTTTATGAACAAACAAAATTTTGTTCAGCTCACTTTTTACTAAAAAGAATAATTTTCTGCTGTTTCATACGGGCTCTAAGATATTATTTTTTATTACTTAATAGGGAAGTAAAAATATGTTTCTAATCGATATATCACTAAAGTAAAACGCGCCAATTAAGCACCTTTTTTGAAAAAAGTACTAACAGAACAGAAGAAAAATTTTTTTGTTAAAAAGCGCTAAATCTAGCGCGAAAAACGCTGAATTGGCATCGCTGACTGTAGGTAACACGTGCAACTGCAGCCTACTTCACTGTCATACGTGGAATGAACGAATAAAAATAGAAAACGAAAAGAAACGAAAACTGACATTTTCTTACATTTTCAACTTTCGTTTTAGTCATTTGTGTTTTGAACGTAGCATTATTGAAATCACACAGGATAAACAATGGTAATACTTTAGAGAAAAAAGTAAATTTAAAAAAAAAAAAACATTTTATATTAATAGAATGAAAGTAAATTGTTAATATTTTTTTAGCCCGCACCAGCAAGTTCAACTTCAGTGGGTAGTGGTACCCGTTCGCCCAGCAAATTGTCGGCACCTCGTAGCGCTGGAGCTGGTGGCAGCAATTTGAAACAACGTAAAACTACTAGCAGTACTACAGCTGCTCGCAGCCGTACTACCGGTGGTGCTGGTACTGGGGGCATGTGGCGTTTCTATACCGATGATTCTCCCGGCATCAAAGTGTAAGTCTTTTGTTTGTTGTTATTGCAAGAACAAGTGTATTTTGTCTAATATGTTTACATGTCATTTACAGAGGTCCTGTCCCCGTTTTGGTTATGTCTCTTTTGTTTATTGCTTCCGTCTTTATGTTGCATATCTGGGGCAAATATAACCGCTCTTAAATGACGTATATTGGTGCTGCAAATGCAATGAAATTGTTACCTTCAACTGGTCGTTTGATTTTTTTTGTTTTCGTTCGAACGTAACCCAATTTTTCATTCATAAACTTTGTCGACGTCATCATCAATGGCCGTTGTTCCCTACCGCTATAAAATGTTTCATTGATGTCCAAAAGCACAATGAATATCTAGGCTGGTAGTGTAACAACGTTTAATAATTTTAGTTTAACTTTTACCTACATATATTAAGTTATAAACAATTTTTACATTTAAATTAAATTGAACTCGTATGAAAGAGAATAAAAAAAACTGCTTAGTGAAAGTAGTAGTTTTTTTTTTTCTCTTAAAATAAAAATCATTCCACATTTCTTTAGTGGCTCTAAAATAATATAAAATTGAAATAAAAATTTTTGTAATAAAAACAAATCTAATGGGATTTTAATTAACAAAAAGCAAAATATAAACTCGTGAAAACATGTAATAGAAATTTTCATTAAACATTAGAAATACAGCTCTGATTTATCTAATACACGTATTCACCTCTCAGATAATCGCTCTCACTCTGTATATAGAGCAGTGTTACCGTTTAAAGGGATTTTTCCTTTGGTAGGATGGTAGGCTGAATCGAATTTTTGAATGCCCAACAAACACACTGGAATTGTAGTCAAATAATTCGGCTGGTAATGATCTCTACTACCATTTTCTTCAATCCAGCTACTTCATTTATTACCCAAATGGACACACTCGCTTTGGACAAAATATCAACCCCGTTCAACCGTCCACAGTAGACATTCTTTTATCTAACTCGTGTCTCGATTTTTCAAACCTTGAGACATATCCAAATGTTTTACAGTCGGACCATGTACCTATATCTTGTGTCATTTATGGACAGGTTCAAAACATGACATATTCAGTTCCCTTGTATTATCGCGCAGACTGGTCAGCAATCAGAAACTGGGTTGAGAATGAAATTAGGTGTCAGAACATTGATCAACAAGTTACTAATTCAGGTAATCTGGATTTTTATTTTAACAAATTAATATTTATAGTTAAAGAAGCGTTCAATAAAATACCTGTCGGTCATAAAAATTCGTGGCAACGAGAAATGTTAATTAGTCAGAGAAATAAATACAATCGTAAATTTCAAAGATGTAGCGATTTTAATTATAAAAATCAATTGAAAGGCATTTTGAAGCTATTAAATAAACTTATTGATTTTCACCTTAATAAGGACCGCAATGAATCCTGGTCAAAATTTATTTCGAATTTGCCCTCGGGCTCTAAAAAGTTTTGGAAAGTAAAAAAAGCACTTAAAGGAAACAAAATGCCTTTTACTGATCTTCATGTAAACGGTGAAGTTTTAAAAACTGGCAATGAAAAAGCTAATTCAATAGCAGATGTATTTGGTAATTCACACACCATTACTTTAAATAATTATTCACCTATGGACACAGCCGTCTCAAGATTCATTCATGATCTTAACGACACAATTCTTGACAGATCTAACGTAGAGCTTACCAATTTAGATGAAGTTAAATCATTTGTACTTTTATTGAAAAATAATAAATCCCCAGGTTTAGATGGCATTAATAGCATTATCCTTAAAAAGATGCCCGATTGCTTTTTTGAAACTCTATGTAAACTTTTCAACTCTTGTTTAATAGAAGGCTATTTTCCAACTATTTTTAAGAAAGCAAAAGTTATCCCAATTCCTAAGCCAGGAAAGGATCCTAAATTACCGTCTAGCTATAGACCAATCAGCATCCTAAGCCTATTGGATAAAGTATTTGAAAAAATAATTAATAAGAGAATTTTAGATTTTTCCAACCAAAATAATATTATTAACCCTCAACAGTTTGGATTCCGCAAGCAGCACTCCACAGTACATCAACTAAAAAGAGTCGTTAATTTTATTGAAACAAATAAAAGAAATCGTAAGAGCACTGGAGTTATTTTTCTTGACATTGAAAAAGCCTTCGATTCAATATGGCATGAAGGCCTGGTTTTTAAACTAAATTCCTTCAATTATCCAACGTACTTGCAAAAGATAATAAAGAGTTTTTTAGATCAGCGCTCATTTGCTGTATCTATAGATAACACGCTATCTAGTGATAGACAAATCCCTGCGGGTCTGCCGCAAGGATCGGTATTATTACCTACTCTTTATTCAATATATATTTCCGATTTTACTATTCGCAAGAATCAAGAAGTTGCTTTTTACGCTGATGACAGTGCTTTTATTTGCTGCGGTAAGGTGTCAAACGCAATAATCAAAAAAATGGAAGATAGTTTAAAATCTACCAATAAATACTTTGATAAATGGAAGATAAAAGTTAATGTTAGTAAAACACAATCTATTATATTTCCTTATAATAGATCACAGAAACGTATTCCCACAAAACATTTATATTCTAGGGGAGTTTTTATTCCTCTGCAGGATAGTATCAAATATCTAGGTATTGTCTTAGATAAAAAAACTATCATTTAAACAACACATACAGTATATTTGTGATAAAGCAATCAAATGTGGCCGTGCACTTTACCCCTTACTTAACAGAAGATCTAAACTTAATTTAAAAAACAAGATCCTTATTTACAAAATGTGTATTCGACCAATTATGACCTACGGATGCCAAGTCTGGTTTAATAAAGCTGCTAAAACTTACACAAGAAAATTACAGATAATACAAAATAAAAATCTGAAAATAATTCATAACCTACACCCCAGATATTCTACTGATCTACTGCATAGAAACTTTAAGTATAAAATGTTTAATTCATTTGCAAGGGAACTGACTCTGTCATTTAATGAAAAATGCAGAACGTCTACATATGAAATAATAAGAAATTTGCTAAACAATCACTAAGACTCTTTTTTACTTAAAGAGTTATAATTGATGGTTGTTTTTAAAATTTTTTATAACGTTTAAGTATATACAAGGTTTTTTTGACAACTTTTCCTTAACACTGTGATATTAGTAGTTTCCTTATTTAATTATTTAGATTTTAATTGTTGTAATACTTTTAAGTAAATTCTCATAACAATGTAATTATTTTTATTAAAGGTTTCAATAAAGTCAATAATAATAAAAAAAAAAAAGAATCGAATTTTGCTAGATTTAAGGAATGAGCTTGATATATATAAAATTTAACTTTTTCGTTATTATAATATATATATATATATATATATATATATATATTTATAATAACAAAAAAGTTACATTTTAAAAGCAATTTGTATATTATACTAATTGTAGAAGAATTATGTTAACTGAGCTTTAGATAGTGTCTACATTAGAAAATTTTCAAGACAAACGTCATACTTACCGCGATATATATTCGCACTGATTTTGACGTTTGTTTTAATATAAACTTACCTAATGTAGACACTAGGTAGGCCCTAGAACTGATGTAATCAATATGATGATTAAATGATAACTTAACGTCAAATATAACCCCCAAATTCTTAAAATCAACATCACGTTTAATAGCTGTGTCATCTATATTAGAAAATTTTTTATCAAGACAAACGTCGAAATTAATTCGAATTTATGGAAGATGGCAACAGTTGTACAAAAACAACAATAAGGCGAATTCATTAATGTTTTTTATATATGCAGTTTGACGGATGTAACAAACAAAAGTAATAAACAGCTGTTTAACTAAGATTATCGTGTATAGATTGACACTGATTTTAACGTTTCTGTTGATAAAAATTTGTAGTCATATCAAAATATTTTTGTTATAAAAAAGTTGGGTAAAAAGGAAAAAATATATTAGCGAAGCCGCTTTTGGACATACCACAGATTTAAAATCCTTCCGCCCGGCCGAAGGCCTATTATTAAGAAAAAAATATTCCGGCAAAAAAATGTTATGCACTAGAAATTACAAAATATTTAAAAAAGTTGCGTTAATGAAACTTTTATCATTTTTTATTTTATTTTTATAAATGCACCATTAAGAACTTTCAATTGATACCTTAATCTTTGTAATCGAATAAATAGTATAGGAAATATTTACGAGTTTAAGTGAGTTAGGGCAATTTATAAAATTATAAAAAAAATCACATTATAATTTATATATTTTTATAGCTATCTGGCAACCCTCACCGAATTGATGGTGAGTTGGTATAGGAAAAAGTCTAAAAATCAGCTGATTTTGTTCGAAGAGAACCGTCAACACACGAACCAATGTATTTTGTTCATAAGCAGGTTCGCGCAAAAATGCCATGGTTTTTGTTCGCCGCCAACCAACATGGCGCCCATAAAAAACATAAGTTTGTGTGTTTGATGTGGTTCGCGAACCAAATTTTTAGTTAGAACAACGAACAACAAATTCAAGTTCGTTTATGCACGATTAATGTAATTTTGTCGTCCTTCTGTGCAAAAGTCCGTGTAGTGAAAGTGAAAAAAAATCATGAAAAAGTTTAATATCATATATATAATAGTATATATATATACATATATATATATATATATATATATATATATATATATATATATATATATATAATAGCTTTTATTTTTTGTATATTCATTTAATAATCTTTTATTCAGTGAAAATTTGTTAATAGTGCTAAAATTTATAACCGAAAAAAGTAAAAAATGAAATATCTAGAAGAAAAAAAAAATCAGTTCAAAATTGCAAAAAATCTTTATATGAGAAGAGAAAAAATTCTTATACACGAAAGAAGGAAAATGTGAATTTAACAAAATTCGTCGTATCTCATTCACAAAAGAAGTGTTATTTAAATTATTCGAATGAATTAAAAAACAAAAAATGCAATTCATAATAAAATAAATATTGTTTAATTCATTTAGAACTTTATAATATAACTAAAAATATATAGGGAGTTGGTTAATTGCAAAAAAAAAAATTGGTCTCGGAATTTCTTATATACATATTTAAAACGAAAGGAAGAAAAAAGTGAATTGAGAGTAAAAAAGTAGAGTTGCCATATGTGTATATGTTTGCTAAAAATTGCTATCAAATACCCATTTCACTTGAAAATTCGTCTACGTAATTAAAACAAATTGGTTTTGCTTCTTATTCTTTATGCTTAAATTAAACAATTTTAATTTTATAAAAACTTAAATTATATGTATTCCGTTTAGAAGTACGTTCAAATAATGATATATAATATGACCATATTCATTGAATCCTTGAGAGAAAGTATTACACTCAAAATGTATTGCATTCATTATTATATTGATATATCCCTTTTTTCTTGCGCTGAAAGTAATGCAAAATTTCTGCTCTTCTTAGTTTAAAGTTATCAACTTCTAAATTTGAGCTATATTACTGTAAATATCTTCCTGATATCAGAGACCGGATTTTACACTAAAAAATTATTTTTATTTCAAACAAAAAAAAAAAAAATCTTTTGTGTTCGAAAAATAATAAAAAATCCACCATTTTTTTTATTTTCATCAATGGTTTAATTTTTTCATTTTGATCGAAGTAAAAAATTTAATATTTGTGATATTTATCACAAAAGTTGAAATTTAATTTCAACTTTTTTCATCGAGTTAAAAAAAAAATACTAAACAACTTTTTCACAGAATAAAAAAATATTTAAAATGTATTCACACAATACATACAAAATTCAAATGAATAAAATAGTCCCTACAAGTGAAATAATACGTGATTCGAATTCGTATTGCTTAAAAGAAAAATTTTATTGCCGTAATTATCAAATTCGTATTGCGGAAAGATTGTGCGACACAGGCGATACATCTAAGCAATAAGTAATTAATAAGCCTGGAAGAAAAATGGGCAATATTGCTAGATAATCATCTATGTGAAAAAAAGAAGACACCGCCAGATAATCTTCTGGAAGATGTAATAAATATATAGAAAAATTATCACTGAATAAAAATCTTGAAATAATATAATGAAGAACAACTGACAAATTTTTTTGAAAAACTGAAAAAAATTGTGTGAAAAATAAAAGTATTGCATTAATTTCTTCCAGATGATCTCAATGGGATATTATCAATTTACTGCAGATATTATAGTCACCTTACTGAAAAAAGCGATATTTTGAGGATAAAAAAATAAGACATTTTAAATTTTATATATTTTTTGCTGTTTATTGCCTAATTATGTTTAAACTGATAAAAAATACAATATTAGAAAAATATAGATTTGATGAGTTTCGTCCAAATAATGAAAAGAAGATATTGCGTAAATTTCTTCTGGAAGATATTTTCTAATGTTTGTAGAGGGTAAAAAATATTTTTGATTTAAAAACAAAAGTATGATTAAAAAACAATCATTTGAAAAATTTTTCATATATTTATTTTTAAATATATTTATTTTTAAATATATATTTTTTTAAATATATATTTTTTAAATATATGTTTTTTTATCATGATGAATATTTATATTAATAAAAATCCATTAGATATTATTTTCAACATATTGATAGAAAAAAAAGCGCCTGATATGACGCTACTTAATAACGCCTTGGTATATCTATATTATGATTTATGGCCGCGTTTGCATGGAGAGAAAATAAAGTTCCCAGCTTAAATGAGCTTTTTATGATACAGTTTCTCAAAATTTTCATTCTAGCAATATTCTTTCGTGAGCAGGAACAAAGTAAAGGTATTTTTTTTCAAGTTTTTTAATTTTTTTATATTTCTGCAAAAGGAATGCTATAAAAATTTAGATTATATTGTGTTATGTTGGTACAATTTTTTGATACATTAATGCGCATCTAAACTTTTTTTTGAAAATTTTCTTAATTTCGGACACATTCGCACCTAATCTAAAATTTTAGTTATTAAATGCGCCTCCAAAAGACCTTTCTTACGATAACAAATCTTTATGTAGTTCCTTTGTAAGAAATATGAAAATTTTTTTTATTTAGCTCCAGCTCACGCTCATTAAATGCTCCTTAGGCCGTTATGTTTCGTTATCTACTGGATCCACCCACAAAAAAGAAAAATCAAAGATTTTCAGTGTAATAGTCTTTTTATATATGTAAAATTATATATTTATTGTATACTATTTTATTTGCATCTATCAAAAAATAAAGCAGTCTATTTGAATTTTGGCTTACAGGATGATGCTGTAAAAATTTCATGAAAATAGTTTTAGCTACTTAGTAAAAACAAATACAGATTCATTTTAATATACATAATTTGATGTAATTTTTTTGTTATTAAAGCAATGTACAATTTTTTGTCTGCTCGTCTTTAAGAATTATGGACCTCTAAAGTTTTAATTTATTATTGTAAATATCATCCATAATACATAAATAATTTGAAATAAATAAAAATCAATTAAAATTTAATTAAAGTAAGTTTTTTAATGATATATAATATAACCCCTGCTCATTAACAAAGTTATATCTTGAATTAATATAACGATGCCATACAATTTTCTTAATGAAAAAATTTAATCAGCGTAGCCAAAATTCGATATATACCCCAGAGGAGAAAGTCTTTGTAAAAAAAAGAATTATTAATTAAAAAATAACAATGATAATTATGATTTGTTTCAAAAATGAATTGTTCTTTCAAGTTTAAATATTAAATTATTTTAAATATCTTGCAATATTTTCTATTTGCCGGAGTCCAATTTTTGGTTTCTTCATGAACCTTTGTACGGGTATATTGTTTTCATAAAAAACATTTTCTTTTTGGCCAATTGCACCCATTTCTAATATAAATAATCGACTAATTGTTTCAATAAGTTGACACCATTCAACACTTTGAAAGTAATTTATTGGGATTATGCGTACATTGTTGTATACATTGTTGAAATTCGGTTATTTGAATATTTTTTTAATGATTTCCTCGCACATCAAAAATAAAATAAATTGAAAATGCGAAAAATATATTTAAATCGTATATGGCAACTCTTAAAACGAAATAACAGCTACAGACAGAAAGAGTAGAAATCGCCCAAAAAAAAAAAAATCATAATTTCGCTCTGGTTATTGTATTTGTAGCATATTTTTTATGTTTCTCCACATTCATTCTTCTCTTACAATTCTTGCAATCTCAAAGTTCTGTTTAATGACTTGTTTTCCTTTAAAGCAAAAAGAAAAGAACTGCTTTTGTGTAAAGTTATAATAAAAATTAATCCAACTAGAAATTAATAACAGTGTTCTTAGAAATCCATTTCAATAATATAAAATCTTTTTTTACAAATATAGTGTTAATGTGCAAACTTAAATATAAAAAGAAATAAAAATTATATAAAATTCACTACCCAAAAAAGAATAAAACGAAAGATAGATAAAGAAAGAATAAAAAAAGAACGAAAGCAGTAGGAGAAAAAGCAAAACTATTAGCATACATTTTATCATTTGGAGGATCGTCCTTTAAAAGTCCCGTGGTGGTGTTGTCCAACCCAGATTTTGTGCAATTCTGCATGTCTGAATATTTTAAAAATGGTGAAATTGACCACCGACACCATACGCTTCTATATTAGAATCTTTCTGATTACAAATCATGACAGAAGGACATGAAAGGTATGTATTTTGTATAATTAAACATTAAACGAAAATTTAATAATTTTAGAATTAAAAAAATACAATAAAAAACTACTTTTCGTTTTTTTTTTTGCAAAAAAATGTTTAAGATATTTTTTTTGCTAACAGCATTTGAATATGTACAAAAAACAAAGCATAGATACAGTAAGTGTAGCCAGATTTACATGATCTATACTTCCTAACATAACAATTAAAATACCTAGAAAGACCTTAACAAACTAATGATTTTTTAATGCCTGGTAATTATTCTGTAGAAGTTGTCATAATGTGAAAGCTGTCGATGAGATTATACCACATTTATTTTGATAATGAATTTATGAAACAGCCGTTTCTGTTTTCTCGAAACTAATTTTTGTCGGAACTGATCCGGTATTATATTAAACTATACAGATAAAATGTTTTTCTTTTCAGTAAAACGTCGTTATATGTAAAATGAGAGGGATTTTTATTTAAACATAAGGATTGACCTCTTAATTTTCGAGTTCAAAACCCAATTTTGCAATAAGTTTATCAAAGGAAAATTTTCACACTTCCTACTATTGCAACCAGAGGTTTCGAAAGAATTGATTATTTAATACACTTCATTATATTATATAATATTATATAATATTATATTATATTATATTATATTATATTATATTATATTATATTACATATTAATTCATAGACTTAAATTTTTTATACTTCATATGTATTGAATTAATTCCTTAAAGAATTTACAATTGAAGGACAATTCCAACTTTAAAAATGTATTGAATAATTAAAATTTTCTCTAATTCAAATTAACTTTAGAAAATATTTCCTAATTCATTTTGTAAAACGTTAAAAACAAATCAAAAATAAAATATTTCAATATTTAAAGTTTAAATATGAAGGGATACAAACTTGTTTGCATGGTTTGATATTATGATATTCTTTTTACCATGCCTCAACTCATTAAAAGTTTAATTTATTTAAAATTTTTCTTGGTTATTTTAATAAAATATAAATTAAATTATATAAAATTTGTGCAAGATATTATTTTATTCTTAAGTGATAAATATTAATAATAGTTATTGTTTAACTTTTGTAAATTTTTTATTAATAATAATTATGATGCAATTTTTAAGTACTAAATGGCAATTTTTTCAAACTACGAAAAATATTATAAAAGTTTGATTTAGGTCCTTGGTATTTCTTAAGTGAGTTAAGCTAAGATTTAATTAACTCTTTCGAAGCTCTGCAACTCGTATGAACACAAAATTTGTTGAATTCCAAAATTGTAATTATCATTCCTATTTATTGTTTTAATTGTAATAAAGTACTTTTTCAATACTGAAATGTTAGTAGAACTTTAATTAATATTTTTAAATATATATAAGCATTTTACTTAATTTAAATATCTATAACATTTGTCACCCTTCAATATCCTACAAATTGATTGAACCAAAGTATATAAAGTAGTCCGAGTCAAAGAGTACTAAAAGACTACACTAATTGTAAAAAACCTAACAAAATACATATAATCAAATACATTTTGTTGCTGCTAAAAAAATAAAAAAAACACATTTTTTCTACAAAACAATATTTTTTTCAATTTTCAATCGAGAGTTTCTTTTCTATATACATATATACTTTGTTCGAGTCTCTATTTTTGAAATTGCTCTCTCACATATATGGGTGCCGTGTGTGAATTGAGAAAATTGTAAACAAAGAAGAAAAACACAAAACTTTTACATGCAAATTGTCGAATTATTAAGCATTTTTACGCGTTATTACACTTACTCATATAATTTATATTTTTTTAACACTAAACTTATATGTTTAATCCGGATCCCTTTTGCACAAACGAAAAACAAACTTTGGTATTGACAATTCCAACAAATTTAAATTTAAGCCACATAAGTGTATGTTGAGAAAATAAAAAGCACCAATAAATGTAAGTTTTTGTTACTAATACATAGTCAGGTGCTTTTTTACTAACGCACTCTTAGGGCTAGTTACCTCTGTAAAAGAATCGGTCTACTTGTATATGCTTTGGATTGAACCGAAGAGTAATAATATACGAAACTAGTTGTTAAAAACCTAAGTCGGTTGTCAAAAACCTAACTCACGCAACAACAAAATTAAAGTTATCAAATACATTTTGTTGTTGCTAAAAAAATAAAAATTTTTTGTACAAAACAACAATTTTTTTAATTTTCTACCTAAAGTTTCGTCTATGTGTATATTCTCCGGATTGAAAAACCTCGTTAGCGAATCCCCATTTTTTTATAAAAAAAAATTTCCATATGGCAACACAAAACTCAATTGTGCAAATGGTGGGTAGAAGAGAATAGAAGAAGTAAAATAGCATTAAAAGAGAGGGAGTAAAAAAGAAAGAGAGATGTATGGCACTTGCCAAAAGTGTGTTCATTCATAACAGGAAATTACTATACACTTTTTTAATGTCTTAATACAAAGACAAAATTGTTGACTACTGAAAAGTTGAATGAAATTTATCTTCATATGAATACATTCGTACTACATACACTACTTGTTTAATTTAATATTTTTTTAAATTTTTTAATTGTTTGTTAATTACATATTTTATTTAACATTTTTTTTAATTTAGGGTAGTATACATAAATTTTGTTGTTGCATGTGTATATTCGAAATGTTTTTTATTTCTTTTCATTTGATTTTGTACATTTTATTTGTTGTATCTTTACGGCTCTCTCTCTCTTTTTTTCGTATACCATTTACACTCTTTAGTCAAAAAATTCGTAGGTGATACTATTTTTTTTAGTTGTCTTAGGACATGTTTTTTTTTTTTTTTTTTTTTTTTTTTTTTTTTTTACGATGCTTCTAATAGGTGTTTTAAAAGTTGTTTAAATAAATTAATGTTTTTCTGTAGACTTGTTAAATTTATTATTTATATAATTGTTTTATATTTTTTAAAGTTTTTTGTAGGTAATTGTAATATAAAACTAATATGAACAATGATGTGGCCACAAAACAGAAGTTTTGAAAATTTATAAAAATGTTCACAAATTCAATTTGGAGAACTATTTATAGGATTTGTTAGTAGAATTTATAAGCCTAATTTTCCACTAGGTTTCATTCATTGAGATCGAAGGATATGACCACAATGAACATATCCTTCAAAGAAAACAAATAACTATGCAAAATGGAATGATTATAAAAAAGCACGAAATTTATATATAAAAATACTTAAAAATGAAAAAAAAAAATACATATATTAATAGAACAATAAGTAATACCAAAGATCAAAAGCAAATGTGGAATAACATCAAAGACTTAGTACTAAAGAAAACAAAAAATGTGATAAAATCTGTGATATTTACAAGTAGAGAATATAATATAAAAACGGGCATATTTCCTGAAAATTGGAAAACTTCATGGTGACGCCAATTGAAAAGGTTAATAAAACAAATAGATGTGAAAAATTTAGGCCAATAAACTCACTAAAGTGAATTATAAAAAATCAGAGACAATTAATAATGAATATGGAGTACCACAAGGATCAATTCTTGGAGCTTTACTATTTATAATCTATATAAATGATATGACAACTGTAATAGATAGAAATGAAATAGTACGTTATGCAGCCGATAACCTAATATTTAATATAGCGAATATAGATGAACAGTGCCTGGAAAACTTAGGACACGATATGCCAAATATAAATAATTGGTTAAAAATGAATAAACTAAAACTGAACGAAAATAAGACAAAAATTATGGAAATAAATATGAATAACAATACAGAATTTAAAATTAATAACAAAATAATAGAAAAAGTAGACAAAATAAACTATTTAGGGTTTATAATCTACAAAAACATGAATTTTAATGATCATATAGAATACATATGTAAAAAAAATCGGAAAAAAGATAGGCTTTTTTAGAAGGATTAGAGACAAAATATCAATAATCACTGCAATAAATATTTATAATACAATAATTAAACCACATTTTTAATTCGGGTCAACCGTAATATACACTTGCTGCACAAACATACAATTAGAAAGGTTACAAAAACTACAAAATAAAGCTATGTGCACGATTTTAAAATGTTGTAGATATACTTCAATACATTATATGCTTGACACATTGAAATGGATAAGTATCAGGCAAAGACTCCAGCTTAACACATGTATCCTTATTTTCAAAATGAAAATGGGATATGCGCCAGAATACTTGACACAAGAATTAGCATATGTGAATGAAAGCCAGCCATATAACTTGAGGAATGGAAATGATTTCCGAATACATAGAGTAGCAACTAACAAAATGAAGAGATGTTTGCTGTACAGAGGACTGCAATTATTTAACCAACTACCAAATTATATTAAAAATGAAGCAAATATTAATGCTTTTAAAAGAAATTGTGTAATACATATAAAAAATAATATTTATCAAAGCTTTTAAAAATATAAAATTGGATAAGAAATTTAATGTATTTTAGTCGTAAGAAAGTATTTAAATACTACTAAATAAATATATATATATATATAAAGAACTCATATATGAAGTATATTACTTTTTGAAAAATTAAACAATTTTCACAATTCAATTTTAAATTCAAATTTCGAGAACATTTATCATATTTTTATTATGGTAAACGTTCATCATTTCAAAAAGATGAATTATAATTCAATATAATGAATACAATTTTTCAATATGAAGATATTTTATTAAATATTTTATGTTTTAAAGTTTAAATTTTAGAAAATATCCAAAAATTTCTTCTAATGTACGAATTTCGCATGCAAACTTTTTTATCGCATGCGATATTTTTTAAAAACGTATTTAACTAGGCATATTTATCTTCACACATATTTTTCTATATTTCTATCAAAAAACAATATTTTCGTATTGTATAACAGTCTTTTAAAAGATGAATTTAATGCCTTAAGGAAAATTACGTACTAAGTCCGATTATATCCGAAATTTTTTTTGCAATTTTTTGATTTTTGGAATAAAAAAAATTTTTAGTTTTTATTGGTACACTGGACATTAAAAAAATTTTGCAACTTTAATATTTATGTTTAACTAAAATCAAAATTTTACGAAATAATAAAAGTTAATGGCCAATATTAGTAAAAAAATATATAACTTTCTCAACGTTGATAGTGTTAGTGCTTCATATTTTAGAGTTTTCCACCAAAATTTGTAATATATTCTATGAACTAAAAATGGTTTTTTTTTTTTTAATAATTTTGGGAAAAATTTACTTTGTATTTGAATTATTTGCTCACAAATTATGCAAAAATATCTTTCATTTATGTTTATTACAAAAAATTTTTTTTTAAACTAATTAATTTTAAGCTTGAAAAAGATTTTTCCACCTGTTTATATTTTTACAAAAATTTTACTTTCTTAAATTCCAGAATTATTTAAAATATGCTACTAATATGGTTCCATAGTGTGACCTTAGGAAAATCAGATTCAATTAGTGTAATATCCCAACCATTTACCTATATCCGCGGACAGTGTACATCCTTAGCCCCATTCGCCATATGCTGTCAACGAATGTCAATGCACCATTTGGTCTCAGTGGCCAAAATCCTTGATAGACTGTGATATGCTTTATATTTACAAAATTGAAAATTTGAAAATTGTTTATAAAACCACAAATACAATTCAGATCTTCTGAATTGGATCCATTCTCCATATAGTGAGAATGCATGCCAACGCATCATTTGGTCACAGTAGGCAAAATCGTTGAAGGAAATCAGATAGACACTAACTTCACAAAGTTGAAACTTGGTGAAATGTATCCAAGGAAAGTATTCATCCTTGGCTCCATTCTCCATATGGTTGGAATGCATGCCAACGCACTATTTGGTCACAGTGGCCAAAATCTTTGACAAAATTTGAAATTAAAAAAAAAATCACGAATACAATTTAGATTTCCTACATGCCAACGCATCATTTGGCCACAGTGGGAAAAATCCTTTACAAGGCTCTGAAAATCCTTATATTTACGAAGTTAAATTTTTGAAAATTTTCTAAGAATAGAAATTTCAAAATTTGTTAAATAATTACAAAACATATAATTTAGATAACTGACAAGGGATTTGTTGATTAATAACAAAATCAATAAAATATATTATTATAATTTTATTAGTGTTCAATATTTTAATTTGCAAAAATTAGTTTTAATATTTTTTTAGTGCTAAACAGTCGTATTTAAATATGTCATATTTAAATGTGTCGTTAAGTTTTCACATATACCATTAGTTAAGTCGTTACGTTAAAAACATATTTAACTCGCATATTTATCTTCACACACATGTTTTCACCTAGTCTCCATACAAATGTTCTCCCGGAGTAGAACTTTAACGCTTGTAAATGCCTTAAGTATGTCACTATTTTTCTGAAATTCGCAATATTTATATATTTATATATCAGAGTGCTAAATTTCTCGAATATCAGTTCAAAATTGAACCCATATTCGTCATGCAAAGAAAGCAATTTATCAAAATATTAAACATCTTCAAAAATTAATTTGTTTTTTCTTTTTTTTAATTAAAACAGCAAAAATGTATGAGCAGGGTCAAAAAGGTACAACCTTTTGGCCTTAAACACTTTTCAGGGATCACTCACCCTTATGTTAAATTTGTCAAAATATCGAATGGAACTTTTTACACACCTGTATTGAAAAAGTCAGATAAAAAAAAAACAAGTAAGAAAGATATAGTCGGTCAAGATCGACCACACCATTGTGCAGGGGTCTTAGATTTCGTGGAGGGGTCTTATATTAGGCATGTGGACAATTGTGGAACGATACATTTACTAAGTGTAAAATAAAATATATGAATACAGGTTATTATGTTAATACTAACATTTATATGAATTTATGCACTTTAGGGTGATTCCCGAAAGTGGGCTTATATGGGAGCTATGGTAAATTAGGGAGCGATCCTAATAAAATTTGTCACTATGATTTCTACTTATATAAAATTTATTTGTGTCGAATATAAACCTGATACTTACATTTGTATGTGATTAATGCACGTTAAAGTGATTTTCTGATGAGTGTTTTATATGGGAGCTATGGTCAAATATGGACCGATCTTCATGAAATTTGGCACAAAGATTGAAACCTATACAAAACTTCCTTACACCGAATTTCATTAAAATTTTGTTTTATTTAATGCATTTATGATCTTTAAACCCCTATTCCGGGAGGACATTTGTATGGGGGCTAGGTGAAATAATGGACCGATCATCACCAATTTCAATAGGCTTGGTCCTTGTGCCAAATTTCATTGAATTATCTTCAAAATTGCGACTTGTACTTTGTGCACAAGGTTTACATGGACAGCCAACCAGCCAGCCAAACGGACAGACATCATTAGATCGATTCAAAAAGTGATTCTGAGTCGATTGGTACACTTAAAGGTGGGTGTTGGATGATTTTTTCTATGCGTTACAAACATCAGCACAAACACACACCTATGGTGGTGTGGGATAAAAAAAAACAACAGCTCAATTGAATACAAAATGTTAAAATAGTAAACTTAAAAATATATTTCAAAATTTTTTCTTATCATAACATTAATTTACAAATTAGGGTCAACTTTTGGGCCAGAATAGATGAGAACTAATCTTGATTTAAATTGGCGCGATTAATTCAAATATGAAATCCGTTCCTTAAGATTTGTCTAGTTTTTTAGTTCTCATTAGGGTATCCAAATTGTTTATTTTTTTCATTTTTCGAATAAAAAGAATAATTCGAATAAGTCATTTTGGTTTATTCCAGAATTCAAGTTTGTGAATGTCAAGGATTTTGCCCACTATGGCTAAATAGACTCTATATTCGCAAAGTTGATACTTTAAAAATTTTTAAAAAAATTCACAAATACAATTCAGGAATACTGCTTATATCCACGAACAGTATATTCACAAAGGTGATACTTTAAAAAAATTACATATACAATTCAGGAAGTCTGGTTATATTCAATAATAGTATTTATCCTTGACTCCATTATTCATTGTTTTCAGTGTCCAAAATCGTTGACGAACATCTGAGAGGTTTTACATTCACAAACTTGAATTTTGGAATATTTTCTCAGAATAAAAATTTAAAAAATTTTATTATTATATTATATTACTATATAAATTTATTAGCTTTTAATATTTCATTAAATTTTGTCAAAATTCGGTTTAATATGTTTTTAGTACCAAATAGTAAATATGCCATATTTAAATATGTCGTTACGTCATCACATATATAATTACGTAAGTCGTTACGTCAAAAACATATTTAACTCGCATATTTATCTTGAAACACATACTGTCTCCCTATATTTCGTTCTGATTGTAGGATGTGAAGATCATAATTAGTTATAAACTCAAATACTAACTCACCTCTTTTGTTGATGACCCTGCTTCCCCATTGGTAGTGGTGAGCGTTTGCATCACATCCCAATGCCATTGTACACTCCTCCTCCTGGTGTGCTCCGGCAATTGCTACCCGGTGGATCCGCCGCCTCGTATGGCATGTACACTGATGTCAGTATGAGCCTACTGCCTCCACTGGCTTTTCATTGGACAAAGGTAAGGTCCCTACTGATAAAAGAGTGAAGAAGATTATTATTTAGATAATACCTAGCTAGTATACATGTATCACTGATAGCTTCTTTGGGTTTATCAGATTTAGAATATCTGAATCTGATCACCCTAAATACGAAATTGATAACCCCCAGTGACTCCAGCTTCTTCAGAGATTCCTGATGCACTGCGAATCTGAAGTCTATGCCTTGGTTCTCCTTACAGGTCATGATGTTCTCAAGCTTCCATTGTTCTGTAAGAAGATGCTCATTCTGATTTTCCAATACTGTCAGAATGGTTCCAACCTCTCGAATGGGTGGAGGGACCAATCCGGCAACTATTGGACGTAGGTGCAACTCAGACTCCAGTATAGCAACTGCGTTCTTGGAAAATTCAAAAGATTTCTCATTCCCGCAGTTAATAGCTTTGTCGCCCTTCATCCAATCCGCGCCCTTAAAGAATACCTCGTTCGGCCTTCCTCTTATAAGGCCGATCTCCTCAAGCTTGCTTCTCAATCTGTCGCCATTGCTCAACGCTGATCCTCCCATCTGGATCAGCTTTGTCAATGACAGCTGCTTGAATACACTTACTGACTCCATTATGGGAACACTTAATAGAGCCGGATGAGTTTTGACCAATAACCTTCGATTAAGAAGACAATCCCACCAGAACTGTCCTTGCCGGCTTCTGACGTGCTGCCTTCTTGCTAATCGATTAATGATTATCTCCTGACCTAGCACCCCTGACAACCTTTTGCTAGCTGCCAGATTTGCTGTATGGTGTATGATCAGCCCCACCAGTAATAGTTGTTGGCTTGCCAATCGTTAACTGTTGTTTCAAAAGGGCTGCAAGCTTGGCTGGTTCGCCTCTACCCTTACTTGCTGTTGACTTTTCTCCTGTGCCCTCACGAGACACTTCTAGAGTACTGTCGGCATCCTCACATAATCTTTCAGGATAAGACATTCCCAGAGAGTCACATGCAGGTCCGTAGATTCGTTTTAATCTTTTGAGGTTCCTCTTATACTTTCTGACAAGATATTTATCCTTGCCTGCAAGTGGCAAATAGCCTCCCTTAACTATCTTATGCAGATAGATAAGAGAGGCTCTTGCACTACTTCTAGCTTTCTACTCTTTAGTTCGGCACATATCGTCGGTTGTCGCGTCACGCATTACCGCGTCTTGCCGAACTAAAGCATTGCCAGAAGTATGATATTTCGAGCTGGTCAAGCAATTTCCCCGCTTTAACCCTGCCTCGACGCTGCGGTTTCTTTCTTGACTATAAGCGTGAGTTGAGATCACAGTGATCTCATGCTCATCTTCAGATTCAAGAGTTAGATGAGTTTCTCTATGGCGCAGGTCCCAGCGAAGGAATCTGATAGCTGGTTCAACAATTAACTTTCCTGTAAGAAAATGTCACGTGGAATCCTTATCATCACTATCTCGTAGCCCGTTTCAGTCCTGTCGCCCTGCATCGTTCGTCATCACCTGTCCAGATTGAATTTAAATTGTCAATTTCGTCATACGAGTATTCTAGTAAATAGAATGGCCATTTTTATGCTAGGCGTTACAACCAATCCGTGCCAGAGGCGTTGGAATGGATCTGTTAGCTTTTAGTTTGTTTAGGCACCAACTGACCATTCAGGTCTTCAGCACTGCTGCTTACCACCTTGACCTTAAAGTGCTGCATTTATTTGGTCTGTGGGAAACTCTATGGAACTCTAGGAATAGAGATAATACACATGATCTGAACATCATGTGTATGGGCCAGTACGCACCATATTACAAAATGTTCAGGTCATGTGCCTTAAAAACCAATCCCACATCAATTGTAATCTACTTTTACCTTTCTACAAAAAACATCTGAAGTATTTTTAGAAAATTTTTGAAATTTCCCAATTTACTAGTACTGATTCTATGAATGACTTGGAAATTCTGGACAAACCAAGATAGATTACAGGATGAAACATACTTCGTTTTAAAGCACATTCAAGGACGTTTGTAATCTACTTTCACTTTTTTCCAAAAAACATCTTAAATATTGTTAAAAAATTTTTGAAAATTACCTATGTACTAGTACTTTTTCAAGAAGAGATTTTTGGAAATTGTGGACAAACTATGAACGGATTCTCTGAATGATTTAAACCTTTGTGAAAATTTTGCTATTAGCCAATAGATTATATTATTTTTGTTATTGGCAATTAGTTATATTCATTACCTTACCTTTTCCAAAACTGTTTATTCAAATAACAACAAAAATAAAGTCATATTTTATTTATTTGTAAATAATTTCATTAATATGAGATCACATTTTTTCGAATTTTATCCTAAGATTAAGTTTTAAGATATTATGAAATTTTGAAATAAAATTTAAAAAGTTTGTGATGTGTTTCATCCCGTAATCTATCTTGGTTTGTCCAGAATTTCCAAAATTCCTTCCTTGAATCAGTACTAGTACATTGGAAAATTTTAAAAATTGTTTAAAAATACTTAAGATGTTTTTCGGAAAAAGGTAAAAGTAGATTACAAATGTGCATCGAATGTCCTTTAAAGATATGTCTCATCCTGTAATCTTTCTTGGTTTGTGAAGAATTTCCAAAAGTCCTTCCTAGAATCAGAATCAGTACATAGGAAATTTTCAAAAAAAAATTTACAAAACTTCAAATGTTTTATGGAAAAAGTGAAAGTAGATTACAAATGTCTATTAAAACCTTTAAAATTAGGTATGTTTAATTCTATAATCTCCCTTAGTTTGCCCAGAAATGCTAAAAATCAATCAGAGATTCAGTACTGGTACATGTGAAAATTAGAAAAAATAGTTAGAAATGTTTTTCTTAAAAATTAAAAATAATGCATACTGGATTTTCGAGTTTTTTTTTTTTTTCTTTTTACTTTTTTTTTTTTTTTTTTGATTTCCAGAAAATATTTTTTACATATTTAGAAATAGGTAGATACATATTTTAAGTATGTTACAAATATGAAAATATATTTGAAATATGCCAAATATGTGAAAATACGTATTTGTAAATATGTTTCATTGGCATATTTATCTTCACACTCTTTACAACTCTACGTTTATAATATTAATATTCTAAACGATAGAAAACAACTAGAAGTCCAAAGAGTAAGGATTTTTTTGACAGCTGAGTTACGTTTTTTTAGAGCAATTTGGACTTCTAGTTGTTTTTTATGTTCTAAACTTTAGAATTTATTCTAAAACGTGAAACTGATCCTCGACAATAGAAAAGACTTAGTTCGACCGCTATTTATTTCCTTTTTATTTTTTTTTTTATTCAATAAAATTAAAATTACTGTCAAATGTGGTCAAAATTTAATTTTACCAATATATCGAAAACTAAAACTATTTTTGAAAAATGGAGAGAAGATTCGAATTCAATGCCCCAAATAATATTAGCATCAGTTATTGGTTGCTCTGGTCCAAAACCTTGTACACTCAAGTAATCAATTGCTACCAAGAGCATTAAAATGTAAAAGAAATTTTCTGCTTTTATTGCGAATTAATTTTGCGAAACGCGATTTCTTTTCAAAATATAAAGGCATAAAAAATTATCATTTTCGACTTTGAGCTCCTATGGAAAGATACTATCAAACATAATAAAATATATATTTTTGGACAAAGGTGTCTACTACCTATTTGATAAAATTCTGGTTTCATGCATCAACATGCACTAGCTGAAAACCTATTTTATCTAAAAATTAAAAATTCGTAACTTTAATCAACCAATCAATTAAACCTAACAAATAATTTACTTACATTCCATTTTTGCTTAATGGCAACCTTGCACATTCTCTTACTTTCGCCCTTTTACGAAAACAGAAATAAAAGAACTAAATACACTACGAATATCAAACAAATAAGTTTTGTATGAATGAAAAAAAGTTAAGTTTTCTATATTGAAAACGAACTAAAAGAAAAGTCCTCATCGATGATATTCGTCGTTGTTATGAACCTTTTATAGTATGAATGAAAATATAAATTGTATTTGTATGTCACACTAGTTTTATTTTTTATTTTATTATGAATACGCACCGACAATATAAATAAAATTAAAGCAAAAAAATAAAATAAAAAAATAAAAATAATCATCATTAAATTGAGTTGAAATAACAAATAGAGGAGGAAAGAAGAGTTTTTTAAGAGGGAAAATCAATGGCAGTAACAGTAGAACAAAAATGGATCAATGAATTTCTCGGTTCAATAAAACGCAAGGTTGTTTTCGAATAATAGTTGAAAAGGAATATAGGATAATGTCTTTTAAAAATAATTAGAGTTCTTTGGGAGAAAAAATTCGTAATATGTAAAAAATTTTTGAATTTCGAATATACACCTACATCTTATAAGGGGAAAATACATATATATGTCCATAAAATTAAAAAAAACTTAAAGCTATTTTTTTTAAGGGAAGATTTCTTTGCCGACCAGTGTAATCAGAAAAATATGTCCTTACATGTCTGGTTTATAGAAAATCGAAACAACCAGATATTTTTGTTTTGAAAATTCGTCTTATAGAATCTACTTTCATTTTCTGCAAAGAATGCAGAAAATGAAAGGAGGCTAAATTCGTACAATAACATTTCTCTCCCCTCACATACAAGTTCTGTGTGAATTCAATATACTTGTGAGAGATAAAAAACAACAGAAAATAAAAAAAACTTTAAAATGTCAGTAGAAAAGTTAGCGAATGTAACTAATCAAATATTGAAATTGTGACGTGTAAAGTAAATAAATACTTTTCAAATATTTTTCACTTTTCAAATATTTTTACTTTTCAAATATTTTTCAAAATTTTTCACCAATTTTAAAATGTTATAGATCCTGTTTTTTCTGATAAAAAACTGCAAAAATTCATTAAAAATAAAATATAATAAAATACAAAAATATAATAAAAGTTTTTTTTTTAACTATTAATTGGTCTTTATTGAAATCTTTATTAAATAATTAAGTACAATGTTATGAGGATTTACTTAAAAGTATTACAGAAATTAACATCTAAATAATTAAAAAAAGAAATTACTAATATGACAATATTAAGGAAGAGTTGACTAAAAACCTTGTACATACTTGAACGTTATAAGAAATTTGAATTATCACTCTTGAGTAAAAAAGGGTCTTAGTGGATTGTTTACCAAATTCTTATTATTTCATATGTAAAGGTTTTGCATTTTGCAATAAATAAAATTAAACATTCTATGCTTAAAGGTTATGAATTATTTTCAGATTTTTATTTTGTATTATCTGCAGTTTTCTAGTGTAAGTTTTAGCAGCTTTATGAAACCAGACTTGGCGACCATAGGTCAAAATTGGCCGAATACACATTCTGTAAATAAAAATCTTGTTATTTAAATTAGGTTTAGATTTTCTGAAGGGTGTGAAGATAAATTCGTCAGTTAAATACGTCCCACACAAATGTTAAATACGCTCCACACGCTGTGAATCGATTTGTTAAAATGAACAAAATTACTTTTTAATAAAAAAACAATATCAAAATTAAATTTTAAATAAAAAAAGCAAAATATATTTATAAAACACATTAAAATATAAAATTGTAAAAAAAAAATTTCAAATATATCACTCTATACATAAAATTTCTTTGAACAAAAATCGAAAATTTGAAGTGGTCCTAATGGCCATAAGGAGCAGACATGAATCGGGTAAGCGGAAGAGTGGAAGTAGCCTAGGACTAGTAGATTCCAGAAATGTATGTTCTACGTCCAGATTCCATCTGTGATCAGAGATATATAATTTTGAAAAATGTGTTTTTTCACTATGGTCATATGAAAAAATGTGGAATTTTCAAGTGGCTCCAGTGGACATAAGGAGCAGACATGAATCGGGTAAGCGGAAGAGTGGAAGTACCCTAGGACTAGTAGATTCCAGAAATGTATATTCTACGTCCAGATTCCATCTGTGATCAGAGATATATAATTTTGAAAAATGTGTTTTTTCACTATGGTCATATGGAAAAATGTGGAATTTTCAAGTGGCTCCAGTGGACATAAGGAGCAGACATGAATCGGGTAAGCGGAAGAGTGGAAGTAGCCTAGGACTAGTAGATTCCAGAAATGTATGTTCTACGTCCAGATTCCATCTGTGATCAGAGATATATAATTTTGAAAAATGTGTTTTTTCACTATGGTCATATGAAAAAATGTGGAATTTTCAAGTGGCTCCAGTGGACATAAGGAGCAGACATGAATCGGGTAAGCGGAAGAGTGGAAGTAGCCTAGGACTAGTAGATTCCAGAAATGTATGTTCTACGTCCAGATTCCATCTGTGATCAGAGATATATAATTTTGAAAAATGTGTTTTTTCACTATGGTCATATGGAAAAATGTGGAATTTTCAAGTGGCTCCAGTGGACATAAGGAGCAGACATGAATCGGGTAAGCGGAAGAGTGGAAGTAGCCTAGGACTAGTAGATTCCAGAAATGTATGTTCTACGTCCAGATTCCATCTGTGATCAGAGATATATAATTTTGAAAAATGTGTTTTTTCACTATGGTCATATGAAAAAATGTGGAATTTTCAAGTGGCTCCAGTGGACATAAGGAGCAGACATGAATCGGGTAAGCGGAAGAGTGGAAGTAGCCTAGGACTAGTAGATTCCAGAAATGTATGTTCTACGTCCAGATTCCATCTGTGATCAGAGATATATAATTTTGAAAAATGTGTTTTTTCACTATGGTCATATGAAAAAATGTGGAATTTTCAAGTGGCTCCAGTGGACATAAGGAGCAGACATGAATCGGGTAAGCGGAAGAGTGGAAGTAGCCTAGGACTAGTAGATTCCAGAAATGTATGTTCTACGTCCAGATTCCATCTGTGATCAGAGATATATAATTTTGAAAAATGTGTTTTTTCACTATGGTCATATGAAAAAATGTGGAATTTTCAAGTGGCTCCAGTGGACATAAGGAGCAGACATGAATCGGGTAAGCGGAAGAGTGGAAGTAGCCTAGGACTAGTAGATTCCAGAAATGTATGTTCTACGTCCAGATTCCATCTGTGATCAGAGATATATAATTTTGAAAAATGTGTTTTTTCACTATGGTCATATGAAAAAATGTGGAATTTTCAAGTGGCTCCAGTGGACATAAGGAGCAGACATGAATCGGGTAAGCGGAAGAGTGGAAGTAGCCTAGGACTAGTAGATTCCAGAAATGTATGTTCTACGTCCAGATTCCATCTGTGATCAGAGATATATAATTTTGAAAAATGTGTTTTTTCACTATGGTCATATGGAAAAATGTGGAATTTTCAAGTGGCTCCAGTGGACATAAGGAGCAGACATGAATCGGGTAAGCGGAAGAGTGGAAGTAGCCTAGGACTAGTAGATTCCAGAAATGTATGTTCTACGTCCAGATTCCATCTGTGATCAGAGATATATAATTTTGAAAAATGTGTTTTTTCACTATCGTCATATGAAAAAATGTGGAATTTTCAAGTGGCTCCAGTGGACATAAGGAGCAGACATGAATCGGGTAAGCGGAAGAGTGGAAGTATCCTAGGACTAGTAGATTCCAGAAATGTATGTTCTACGTCCAGATTCCATCTGTGATCAGAGATATATAATTTTGAAAAATGTGTTTTTTCACTATGGTCATATGGAAAAATGTGGAATTTTCAAGTGGCTCCAGTGGACATAAGGAGCAGACATGAATCGGGTAAGCGGAAGAGTGGAAGTAGCCTAGGACTAGTAGATTCCAGAAATGTATGTTCTACGTCCAGATTCCATCTGTGATCAGAGATATATAATTTTGAAAAATGTGTTTTTTCACTATGGTCATATGGAAAAATGTGGAATTTTCAAGTGGCTCCAGTGGACATAAGGAGCAGACATGAATCGGGTAAGCGGAAGAGTGGAAGTAGCCTAGGACTAGTACATTCCAGAAATGTATGTTCTACGTCCAGATTCCATCTGTGATCAGAGATATATAATTTTGAAAAATGTGTTTTTTCACTATGGTCATATGAAAAAATGTGGAATTTTCAAGTGGCTCCAGTGGACATAAGGAGCAGACATGAATCGGGTAAGCGGAAGAGTGGAAGTAGCCTAGGACTAGTAGATTCCAGAAATGTATGTTCTACGTCCAGATTCCATCTGTGATCAGAGATATATAATTTTGAAAAATGTGTTTTTTCACTATGGTCATATGGAAAAATGTGGAATTTTCAAGTGGCTCCAGTGGACATAAGGAGCAGACATGAATCGGGTAAGCGGAAGAGTGGAAGTAGCCTAGGACTAGTAGATTCCAGAAATGTATGTTCTACGTCCAGATTCCATCTGTGATCAGAGATATATAATTTTGAAAAATGTGTTTTTTCACTATGGTCATATGAAAAAATGTGGAATTTTCAAGTGGCTCCAGTGGACATAAGGAGCAGACATGAATCGGGTAAGCGGAAGAGTGGAAGTAGCCTAGGACTAGTAGATTCCAGAAATGTATGTTCTACGTCCAGATTCCATCTGTGATCAGAGATATATAATTTTGAAAAATGTGTTTTTTCACTATGGTCATATGGAAAAATGTGGAATTTTCAAGTGGCTCCAGTGGACATAAGGAGCAGACATGAATCGGGTAAGCGGAAGAGTGGAAGTAGCCTAGGACTAGTAGATTCCAGAAATGTATGTTCTACGTCCAGATTCCATCTGTGATCAGAGATATATAATTTTGAAAAATGTGTTTTTTCACTATGGTCATATGAAAAAATGTGGAATTTTCAAGTGGCTCCAGTGGACATAAGGAGCAGACATGAATCGGGTAAGCGGAAGAGTGGAAGTAGCCTAGGACTAGTAGATTCCAGAAATGTATGTTCTACGTCCAGATTCCATCTGTGATCAGAGATATATAATTTTGAAAAATGTCTTTTTTCACTATGGTCATATGGAAAAATGTGGAATTTTCAAGTGGCTCCAGTGGACATAAGGAGCAGACATGAATTGGGTAAGCGCTGGAGCGGATCCACGGGGGACGGGGGAGGGGGTGCTAGAAGGGATATTTGCCCCCAAAATGAATTTTTCGACAAAGAAAAATTATACACGAAGAAAAATTTACAACAGGAAAAGGAAAAAAAAATAAAAATGATTGTGGAAAAAATTAGTTAGTCATAAATAGAAAAAGGAATGATGAATTTATCTTCAACATTGTCTATCCATAACTTTGCATATTTTTTCGAAAATTTTTAAGCAAATCAATAGGTTTCAAAAATTGAGACTTGTTTGATAAAAAATTTAGGAAATGCACATTTTTAAGTAGTTTTATTTCATTTTTTTAAATAACATATTTATGAATTTTTGTAAAATATTTAATTCTTCTAATAGTAAATAATTTTATAATTTCATTTATTTTTCCTGGGTTCCCGAAATTTTAAATTTCCATATTTCCTTAAACTTAAGCTTAAATTTTACTTGCCATACTTTTAAAAATGCATTTTTCGATAAAAAAAAAATAATTCGTCTAAGTACTAATTTTATCAGTTAATGAAAAATATTTTTTATTTTATATATCAAAATCTATCTGAAAACTTTTACAAAAAACACTTAAGTAAACAACACAGCAAAATATAATATTTAGCCTAGGTATTATTATATTATACGTAATAAAATTTTTGCGAATTTTGAGACAATTTTATTTTGGAAGCTAAATAAAAATATTTACACATAAGTTATCAGCGATAAATGTCTAAACATGGTAATTTTTCAAGTAAAATCTTAAGAAAAAGATTAATTGAAAATATGATTAATTTTGTAACTGGAAATCATTAAAAAATTTTGAATTATGCTTAAAAAGTTTCTGGATAAATTATGTTATTGTCTTGTTAATTTATTCTTTTTATGATTTTCTGGAAAGTAGAAAAATCAAGCTTGTTATCCATGTACATTTGTATATGTTTTGGTCAAATATTGGAAGAAAATTTTTAAATAACATTTAAAAAAATGAAAATTTTCGAGTTCTAATGCAATTTATTATAAATTTTTCTACAAAAGGCTATGCAGCGATTTAATATTTTTCAGACTTTTTTTGTAAGCATAAAAAGATTTATTTTCCTTTAAATGGGACACAAATTTTGGAACTTATTCGATTATATATAGAATGATTTACTTAAGTTTTTATACGATTTTATTTTTGCCTCTAGTATATTTCTAACACAAACAAAAGTTTGTGCTAAATATAAGAATTTATTTTCATTGATTTTAGTTCATAATATAGGAGAATAATGTCTTATATATTAACACTTTTTTACATTTTTTGAAATGAATCAAAAGTCAAAAAGACTTAAAATAAATTGTTTAAATTTTCATTTATATTTTCAATTTGTAAAAAAATGTTTGAAATTTTCTTCGGAAAATTTTAGGTTTTAAATATTTTTAGCTGCATTATATGAACATAAGAGAAGCGCTTGTTATCAAAATGATGTGCTGCAGAATGCGAGCAAAATTATGCAAATTTCTAAATATTTTTTATAAATTTTCCTTGAAATTTTGCCATTTTAAGGCGTTTGTTGTTATTATTTTCATGTATAACTACTTTCATTTACCATTTGCAATCAAATCTAATAAAACTAAACCAAAGATTTGACAAAATTTTTGCATAATTACTAAAATTTTCATTATGAACAATTTAATAATATCTATGAACAAAATTCTATTTTTTATGAAAAAAGTTTGGAAAAAAAGTCATGTTCGATTCATAATATTTATGAAAAAATTTTTCAAATATATGAATTTTTTTTTTTTTTTTTTCAATAAATAAAGCATGAAGTGATTTGCTTAAAAATATATTAAAAATAATTTGATAAAGTTTTAAAATTCTTAAATAATTATTTGAGTATTTAAATGATTTGAAAGACTAACATTTTATTGTAAATGAAATAGCATTTGAAACTTGATATCTTTAGTGTTATTTTGAAACAGAAAAGCAAATTTAATTAAAAAAAATTTAATAAATTCTTTCTTATTTGTAGTAAATATAAAAGATTTAAATAAAGTTTAAAATCTACGTTCTTTTGCTTTCTTCTTTCAAGTAAATTCAAAATTGACTTAAAATTTAGGTAGCTACAAGATCTTTAGTGCACCAACTATCATTAAAACGTATTTTTTTCCAAATATCTGAAAAATTTACACGGTACTTCGAATTTTGGTGTTTTTCCTACAATTTCCTACTTTTTACAAGTAAGGAAAAGTAATGGAGCAAAGCTATTAATACCGCAATCAAATAAAAAAATTGTGTATATTTTACTTTCGAAAAGATTTTGGTACGGTTCCTCTTATCAGATTGGTTCCAAATTTTTGCATCAGTAAGTTTTTGTTGGTAAGGATTATAATTAGATCTATATAAGTAAAATTGATATTCCAAGTATCAAAACCTAAATGCATTTTAATTAATTTCATTGGAATGCATTTATTTGTTTGAAGTGTTTTTGAGGATACCAATTAAATAAAAACATACCTTAAGTTATTAAAATTTATTCAATATTCTGTGAAATTTTCGAACCATAGATTCATATTTTTTTTTTATTCCAAAAACTAAAAAGGCATAATGAAGTAAAATATCAAGTTTAGATATATTTCAAAAGTTATTTATAAAAATATTATATAAAATTTTATCGCCACTTTTCAACTTCAATTTTTAACCATTAAAGTTTTGTACATAATTCCGAATTTTTAAAAACAAAAAAAAATCAAAATTATATATCTCTGATCACAGATGGAATCTGGACGTAGAACATACATTTCTGGAATCTACTAGTCCTAGGCTACTTCCACTCTTCCGCTTACCCGATTCATGTCTGCTCCTTATGTCCACTGGAGCCACTTGAAAATTCCACATTTTTTCATATGACCATAGTGAAAAAACACATTTTTCAAAATTATATATCTCTGATCACAGATGGAATCTGGACGTAGAACATACATTTCTGGAATCTACTAGTCCTAGGCTACTTCCACTCTTCCGCTTACCCGATTCATGTCTGCTCCTTATGTCCACTGGAGCCACTTGAAAATTCCACATTTTTTCATATGACCATAGTGAAAAAACACATTTTTCAAAATTATATATCTCTGATCACAGATGGAATCTGGACGTAGAACATACATTTCTGGAATCTACTAGTCCTAGGCTACTTCCACTCTTCCGCTTACCCGATTCATGTCTGCTCCTTATGTCCACTGGAGCCACTTGAAAATTCCACATTTTTCCATATGACCATAGTGAAAAAACACATTTTTCAAAATTATATATCTCTGATCACAGATGGAATCTGGACGTAGAACATACATTTCTGGAATCTACTAGTCCTAGGCTACTTCCACTCTTCCGCTTACCCGATTCATGTCTGCTCCTTATGTCCACTGGAGCCACTTGAAAATTCCACATTTTTCCATATGACCATAGTGAAAAAACACATTTTTCAAAATTATATATCTCTGATCACAGATGGAACCTGGACGTAGAACATACATTTCTGGAATCTACTAGTCCTAGGCTACTTCCACTCTTCCGCTTACCCGATTCATGTCTGCTCCTTATGTCCACTGGAGCCACTTGAAAATTCCACATTTTTTCATATGACCATAGTGAAAAAACACATTTTTCAAAATTATATATCTCTGATCACAGATGGAATCTGGACGTAGAACATACATTTCTGGAATCTACTAGTCCTAGGCTACTTCCACTCTTCCGCTTACCCGATTCATGTCTGCTCCTTATGTCCACTGGAGCCACTTGAAAATTCCACATTTTTTCATATGACCATAGTGAAAAAACACATTTTTCAAAATTATATATCTCTGATCACAGATGGAATCTGGACGTAGAACATACATTTCTGGAATCTACTAGTCCTAGGCTACTTCCACTCTTCCGCTTACCCGATTCATGTCTGCTCCTTATGTCCACTGGAGCCACTTGAAAATTCCACATTTTTTCATATGACGATAGTGAAAAAACACATTTTTCAAAATTATATATCTCTGATCACAGATGGAATCTGGACGTAGAACATACATTTCTGGAATCTACTAGTCCTAGGCTACTTCCACTCTTCCGCTTACCCGATTCATGTCTGCTCCTTATGTCCACTGGAGCCACTTGAAAATTCCACATTTTTTCATATGACCATAGTGAAAAAACACATTTTTCAAAATTATATATCTCTGATCACAGATGGAATCTGGACGTAGAACATACATTTCTGGAATCTACTAGTCCTAGGCTACTTCCACTCTTCCGCTTACCCGATTCATGTCTGCTCCTAATGTCCACTGGAGCCACTTGAAAATTCCACATTTTTCCATATGACCATAGTGAAAAAACACATTTTTCAAAATTATATATCTCTGATCACAGATGGAATCTGGACGTAGAACATACATTTCTGGAATCTACTAGTCCTAGGCTACTTCCACTCTTCCGCTTACCCGATTCATGTCTGCTCCTTATGTCCACTGGAGCCACTTGAAAATTCCACATTTTTTCATATGACCATAGTGAAAAAACACATTTTTCAAAATTATATATCTCTGATCACAGATGGAATCTGGACGTAGAACATACATTTCTGGAATCTACTAGTCCTAGGCTACTTCCACTCTTCCGCTTACCCGATTCATGTCTGCTCCTTATGTCCACTGGAGCCACTTGAAAATTCCACATTTTTCCATATGACCATAGTGAAAAAACACATTTTTCAAAATTATATATCTCTGATCACAGATGGAATCTGGACGTAGAACATACATTTCTGGAATCTACTAGTCCTAGGCTACTTCCACTCTTCCGCTTACCCGATTCATGTCTGCTCCTTATGTCCACTGGAGCCACTTGAAAATTCCACATTTTTCCATATGACCATAGTGAAAAAACACATTTTTCAAAATTATATATCTCTGATCACAGATGGAATCTGGACGTAGAACATACATTTCAGGAATCTACTAGTCCTAGGCTACTTCCACTCTTCCGCTTACCCGATTCATGTCTGCTCCTTATGTCCACTGGAGCCACTTGAAAATTCCACATTTTTCCATATGACCATAGTGAAAAAACACATTTTTCAAAATTATATATCTCTGATCACAGATGGAATCTGGACGTAGAACATACATTTCTGGAATCTACTAGTCCTAGGCTACTTCCACTCTTCCGCTTACCCGATTCATGTCTGCTCCTTATGTCCACTGGAGCCACTTGAAAATTCCACATTTTTTCATATGACCATAGTGAAAAAACACATTTTTCAAAATTATATATCTCTGATCACAGATGGAATCTGGACGTAGAACATACATTTCTGGAATCTACTAGTCCTAGGCTACTTCCACTCTTCCGCTTACCCGATTCATGTCTGCTCCTTATGTCCACTGGAGCCACTTGAAAATTCCACATTTTTTCATATGACCATAGTGAAAAAACACATTTTTCAAAATTATATATCTCTGATCACAGATGGAATCTGGACGTAGAACATACATTTCTGGAATCTACTAGTCCTAGGCTACTTCCACTCTTCCGCTTACCCGATTCATGTCTGCTCCTTATGTCCACTGGAGCCACTTGAAAATTCCACATTTTTCCATATGACCATAGTGAAAAAACACATTTTTCAAAATTATATATCTCTGATCACAGATGGAATCTGGACGTAGAACATACATTTCAGGAATCTACTAGTCCTAGGCTACTTCCACTCTTCCGCTTACCCGATTCATGTCTGCTCCTTATGTCCACTGGAGCCACTTGAAAATTCCACATTTTTCCATATGACCATAGTGAAAAAACACATTTTTCAAAATTATATATCTCTGATCACAGATGGAATCTGGACGTAGAACATACATTTCTGGAATCTACTAGTCCTAGGCTACTTCCACTCTTCCGCTTACCCGATTCATGTCTGCTCCTTATGTCCACTGGAGCCACTTGAAAATTCCACATTTTTTCATATGACCATAGTGAAAAAACACATTTTTCAAAATTATATATCTCTGATCACAGATGGAATCTGGACGTAGAACATACATTTCTGGAATCTACTAGTCCTAGGCTACTTCCACTCTTCCGCTTACCCGATTCATGTCTGCTCCTTATGTCCACTGGAGCCACTTGAAAATTCCACATTTTTTCATATGACCATAGTGAAAAAACACATTTTTCAAAATTATATATCTCTGATCACAGATGGAATCTGGACGTAGAACATACATTTCTGGAATCTACTAGTCCTAGGCTACTTCCACTCTTCCGCTTACCCGATTCATGTCTGCTCCTTATGTCCACTGGAGCCACTTGAAAATTCCACATTTTTCCATATGACCATAGTGAAAAAACACATTTTTCAAAATTATATATCTCTGATCACAGATGGAATCTGGACGTAGAACATACATTTCTGGAATCTACTAGTCCTAGGCTACTTCCACTCTTCCGCTTACCCGATTCATGTCTGCTCCTTATGTCCACTGGAGCCACTTGAAAATTCCACATTTTTTCATATGACCATAGTGAAAAAACACATTTTTCAAAATTATATATCTCTGATCACAGATGGAATCTGGACGTAGAACATACATTTCTGGAATCTACTAGTCCTAGGCTACTTCCACTCTTCCGCTTACCCGATTCATGTCTGCTCCTTATGTCCACTGGAGCCACTTGAAAATTCCACATTTTTTCATATGACCATAGTGAAAAAACACATTTTTCAAAATTATATATCTCTGATCACAGATGGAATCTGGACGTAGAACATACATTTCTGGAATCTACTAGTCCTAGGCTACTTCCACTCTTCCGCTTACCCGATTCATGTCTGCTCCTTATGTCCACTGGAGCCACTTGAAAATTCCACATTTTTTCATATGACCATAGTGAAAAAACACATTTTTCAAAATTATATATCTCTGATCACAGATGGAATCTGGACGTAGAACATACATTTCTGGAATCTACTAGTCCTAGGCTACTTCCACTCTTCCGCTTACCCGATTCATGTCTGCTCCTTATGGCCATTAGGACCACTTCAAATTTTCGATTTTTGTTCAAAGAAATTTTATGTATAGAGTGATATATTTGAAATTTTTTTTTTTACAATTTTATATTTTAATGTGTTTTATAAATATATTTTGCTTTTTTTATTTAAAATTTAATTTTGATATTGTTTTTTTATTAAAAAGTAATTTTGTTCATTTTAACAAATCGATTCACAGCGTGTGGAGCGTATTTAACATTTGTGTGGGACGTATTTAACTGACGAATTTATCTTCACACCCTTGATTTTCTGTTGAATAAATTCCTAGAAATTTCATGCAGGTGATAAACCGACCCTTGCTGAAGACCCGCAGGTATTTGACTATTACTAGATAGCGCGTTATCTATAGATACAACAAATGACCGTTGATCTAAAAAACTCTATCTTTTGCAGAAACGTTGGATAATTTAAGAAATTAAGTTTTCTATATGCCATATAGAATCGAAGGCTGTTTTGATGTACAGTAGAGTGCCCTTTGCAAAAACCAAATTATTAAGGGTTAATAATATTATTTAGACTAGGCTTTATTATTCTTCAATAAGATTACAAATGATTTAACTTCAGCTGAGTTGGTAAGTTCCATGTTCGATCTGTCAAGAATTTTATCGTTAATATCATGAACAAATCTAGTGACACCTGTGTCGATGGGTGAATATTTATTTAAAGTAATTATATGTGAATTGTCAAATACGTCTGATATTGAGTTGCCCTTTTCAGCGCCAGTTTTTAAAACTTCACCGTTTACATGAATATCATTAAAAGACATTTTGTTTTCTTTAAGAGCTTTAGTTACTTTCCAAAAATTTTTAGTGCCGAGGGCAAATTTTAAATAAATTTTGAACAGGATTAATTTCGGTCTTTATTTAGGTGAAAATCTATCAACAAGTTTATTTAATAGCTTCAAAATACTTTTAATTTTATTTTTATGATTAAAATCCCTACATCTTTGAAATTTACGTTTGTATTTATTTCTCTAACTAATCAGAGATTTCACGTTGCCAAGAATTTTTATGACCGACAGTTATTTTATTAAACGCTTCTTTAACTATAGATATTAATTAATAAAAATAAAAATCTAGATTACCTTAATTAGTACCAGGTCGAACTTCTCCAGAAATAACATAAGATACAGTAGGTACATGGTCCGACTATAAAACTATGGGTGTGCCTCAAGGTTGGAAAAATGGAGACACGAGTTAGATAAAGGAATGTCAACTGTAGACGGTTGAACAGGGCTGATATTTTGTCCAAAGCTGTATTGAAGGCAGTGGCTGTAAAGGTGGTAAAGCAGCCGAATTATCTGATATAACATTCCAATGTATATGTTGGGCATTCAGATCGCCGATAACAAAATAGTCGTTCGAAGATGAAGTTAATTTATTTATGAAGTAAATATAACTGGCATTTTAATCATAATTTTCAGCAGTACTTATTTTTATTTTTGGTAACAACATATGCTTAATGTTACATTTAATTGCAATTACGACTCCTCTTACCAAGTTGAAATTTGTGGTATGGGTTCAACATATTCCAGCTGGGCAGCTGCTGATTCAGCAGTTATGTTATTGAGCATTTCAGTGCATAACATGAACATTGTGTCCACTGATTAAAAAACATGACATGTTGTAGCATCATACCCAAAACTCGTAGCTTGTCACACTTATTTTGACATTTTTGCAAAGCATCGACAGCATCAAAAAATATTTGCATTAGCCTTTAATTTGAAATATCATCGTTATTATTCTTTTCGTAGCTTTTGTTTTTAGCTACCTCAAAATACAAAATACCATTAGTGCAAGAATTACGTGCATTATTTTGTGGTTCTTGTTTTGGCAAATCAGGAACATCATGACCATCTTGGTTAAAATACGAAAAAGATCTGTTGGTTGGTAAATTATACTACATCACTATTACCTTTGTTGAGTGAACAAACAGCATAATCGCGATTTCCGGCGCAGATTGAACACACTTCGACATGGTTACAATTTTTAGCACCATGTCCATTCAAAGCATTGTGTGGGACCTTTGTTGCCTTTTAGAGGTTTTCTCCAATACACAGAAATATTAAAAAAATATTTTATTTTCATTACCTCTCTTTTTGAAACATGTTGACAATCAAACTCGATAAGATAGAGCAGCGCATCATCTATACTGGATCTCTTTGTTTCCAGTTCCTTAATGCTTGCCGGGATTATATTGTGCGAGCTGACAACAAATTCTTCGCCAATTGTCTTTATGTTCAGGTTTGGTAGGCCAAATAACCTTTATTAACCCATGCGTACAATACTGTACTTTTTTTAAGAACACTCAAAACTTCATTATACAGCGATAACGAGTTTGATACAATTTTCGTACCAATAGGCATTCGTTTTAAGTATATTTGTCCCCAATTAATCCGATCACAGTTGGAAAATTGTGAGTATAGTCCACAATTATTGGAGGAATCTTTTCTATGAAAGCAACTGCTACTTCATCTTCAGATAGAAATCTCTTCGCACTAGTGCAGGGACCGTCTAAAGTTTTTGAATATAGGGCTATTGCCCCAACGCTTACTTCTTTTCTGAGCAAACAAAAGAAGGTTAAAGCAAATTTAAGTAGTTTTTTAAACTTTTTAATTTAAAAAATTAATTATTTCTATTAAAAATTAACGATGTTTTTATCTTGAGGCAGAGATGCCAGATGACTTAATAAAAGTCTCTCTTAAAATTCTTTAAAGAAAAAAGGGCGAATAAAATTCTTTTCAACCGTCTATTTCGTTCTATATTTTATCCCGATTTGGCATTTTTTTTAGATTTTTTCCGTTTGGCTATTCTACTTAGGTGATTTTTTTTCATTTTGGGAATTCTCTATTTTGTCGTTTTTTTTTTTTTTTTTTTCATTTTACGATTGACCATTTTTTCGTTGTGTCGTCTTTTTTATTTCGGCGATTTTTTCATTTTGTTGATATTTTTTTTGAGTTTTTTTTTCGATTTTTTATTTTTTCGCTTTGACGACTTCTCTTATATTTTCTTATTTTGCCACTTTTTTGATTTTAGCGCTTTTTCTAACAATTAGAAAGTAACTTTTATTTTCCTTCGAAAAAAGGAAAAATTACATAATAAATTTTATTTAAGTTAAAAAAAAAAAAAAAATCGCATAACTGTTATTTTGTCTCAAAAAAATGTAAAAGTGAAAATATAATCCCCTGACTTCTGTGATAGAAGTCATAATAGTTACGGTCCCTGATTTTAAATATCTATCTTATCTTGATAATGCAAACACAAATTGTTTATTTTTCCTACTTTGTTTCTCATAACGTCGAAGACTAAAAAAAAAAAATAAACTAAAATAAACAAAGCAATTCAAAATATCAAAATAAAATAAAAAAAAAAAAAAAATACTAACTCGGTGTTCTTATCAGTGTTGCCTGGAGTAGCTTGAAAAAAGATACAGATTTTTGTCAAAAAAATTAAAATTTTTCCTAAAAAGTTGCATCTTCGGAATATGAAAAAAAAAATAAATAAATATGTTTTTTTTTTCGATTCAAAATTTCAAAGCAAATAATAGGAAAGATATTTTTCTTTAGTCATAAGCAATCAAACAGTTACAATGATCATTTACAAGTTTAGTTGACAAAATACATTGTCTTTTTATATTGTTGAATAATATCATCTTCACGAAATTCGGTACACACATTTATGTTTATATAAAACTTATATGTACCAAATTTCATTAAAATATAAGGGAGTTATGTTCGTTAAAACCCTAAGCCGGGAGGACATTTGTATGGGGGTTATGAGAAATAATGGGCCGATCATAACCAAATTCAATAGGTTTCGTCCTTGGAAAACCTGTGTATCAAATTTAATTAAATTATTTTTAAAATTGTAATCTGTAGTTTGATTAGAAGGTTTACATGGACAGACGAACATCGTTAAACCGACTCAGAAAGTGATTCTAAGCCGATTGATACAAATTAAGGTGGATCTTATACCAATATTTTTGGATTTTATGAACATCAGTATGGTATAGGCTTTTGAAAAACTTATTTCCTAAGAAACTCATATCAGTTGTTTTTTATTAAAAAAGTATGTGGAAAACAAAACTATGTAAGCGAAGCCGCTTTTGGACGCAACCACAGAGTTAAAAACCTTTATGCCCAGCCGAAGGCCGGCTATTACGAAAAAAAAAAAAATAAGTTAAATGAACTTTTATAGAAAATTACTCGAACTTTCAATTGATATTTTACATCAATTGAAAGATATTCTTGTTAATCAGATAAATATTATAGAAAATATTTACTATTTTAAGTGAGTTAGAGATCTTAATCAGTTCCTATGTACTCTTTTATAATTTTTTGTTGAAAACATCGCTGAAATTACTTTTTGTATAATTTTATAAACCGAAAATGTTTCACAAAAATCGGAATAATTTCATCCGCCACTCACAACATTTAGTTTTCTTCGACATAACTGTTGTGTTAAGAAGTAAATTTTGAGTAAGTCGGGAAAAACTTGTTACTTGTTACTATATATATATATATATATATATATATGAGGTCAAAAGCAAAAAATTATACATGTTACGTGAAGCGTTAAAAAGTTACGAAAAATGTAACAAATGTAACCAAATAGCAACACTGGTTCTTATATCATTACAACTTGTATAGTTTGTTTCTGTAAAGAAATAACAACAATTACACTGCTTTGAGTTGAGAAAGTTGTCTGAGGGACATGAGTAAAGAAGTGTTGCTGTTTTGGTTGTTTCTAACCAAAATTGGTTATTTTATTGTCCAATGTGGAGATGATATTTTTTTTTTCCATTTTGGTTATTATTATTATTTTTTTTTGTTAAATCAAAGTTTATTAGTTTTAAAAATGCTATTTACTCTGTTAAACTTGCCAACAATAAAAAACAATAAAAAGAGAGTGTGCTCAAAATTCATCACACATTTAAAAACTAAAGGTTCCTATAACTTCTCATTTCAATTTTAACTGACAAATGAAGGAAACAATTTAAATTAATAGAAAATATAAAGATTTTATTCTATTTAATCAAAAATAAAACGTATTGGGATATTTTTGTGGGAAAGTTCTAAAGATGCAACAAACAACCTAAATACTCGTAATTACTGTTGAAAAAGAAATGTATATTCCATGAAGACAGATTATATGATATCCTACACTATTGTGTATGTGACTTAAATTAATACTTGAGAGAGGGCATTATATAATTGCTATGGTTAATCTTATTTGAGCCAAATTTTATTAACATACGAACATTTATGTGTGATTTAAGTACTTTTAACTAATTTTCGGGAGAGGACCCTATATAGAAGCTACAATTAATTTTAAAGCGATCCTTTTGAAACTGAATGACATATTTTATGTAGGTACATACATATTTTTTATAGAATATTTTAGGATTAAAAATGTTCTATCTGTGCAGTATTCTGTAGAAATACGCTTATATGTATTTAAGATATTTGAGCTTCAAAATATTCTTATAATGCAAAATGCAAATAATTCTTATTTGCATTATTTTTCTGTGAACACATAATTATAAAAGCCAAATTTATTTTCTATTACTGCTCGATCCAGCTGTTTTGCAATTCTAAATTTATTACAATCTGGTTTGCTTTCGACAGCATATCATAAGGGCTTGAGAATAATTAAATTCTCATTATTAAACTTTATATCCCCCTACAAAATTGGACCAAGGACCACTTTATGATATTATAATGGATAATTAATTTAAACAGTTAAATTTTAAGTACTTTTTTATACTAAAGACTAACTAAAGTTTATAATTAGTATGCAAAGTATTTAAAACCTGAATTCATATATTAAGAATATATTAATTTTTTTATACTCGCAATAACTTTGAATTTTTAAAATTCGTTTTTTTTTCTAATTTGGTAATTTTTGTTCAAAATTTTATTTAGAATAAAATTTTGGCGTGGCAACACTGGAGAAAAGTTTAATAATTTGAGACGGTCTTTTGTTTGAGGTTTATATTCTTACACATATGTGAGTTTTCTATATGTATTCGTAGCAACTTTTACCACTTATAACTTAAAAAAATTATTTTAAACAATTTTACTTCTGCACATCTATGAGAAAATACCTTCCTAATGGTAAATTTTTTTATTAAAATCGGATGTATATTGTGCACGTAAAAGGGATAACAAAAATGTGTTTGTCTATTAATTATATAGATAATCGATATATATGTACATTATATTTGATCATTTATTAATACTCTTCTGTACAACTATGTGTGTGATGTGTGGTGAAAGTGGTTCAGCGCTAAAACTTATAAATAAAATTTTATTAACACAATAATAAAGTTATGGTTTTTTGACAACAGAGATAGGTTTTTTGATAGGCCTTCCATTCTTTGTATTTTTTTTTACTTAATTTTTATTTAAAAATTTCATACAAAAAATATCTTTAATCAATAATTTTTCTTCTTTTCCCAACAATTACAATTACAGCGATTTTCTAGTAACAGTAAGAGCACAGGTTATGACCAGAGACGAAAGCACTGAAGGTTGGCTACCACTGGCCGGGGGTGGTCTAGCTAATGTTTCTATACGCAAACGAGCTAGACTATCCCCTGGTGCTAGCGGACATGAATACATCATATATGGTCAAAGAATATCAGATCAAAGTGTAAGTTTTATATTTATTCCACATTGTAGAAAATATTTAATTCCAATTTAATATTTTTCTCCATTTGAAGGTTATTTTAAGCTGTGTCATTAACCGTGATCTAAAATATTATAAAGTTATGCCTACATTTCATCATTGGCGTGCTGGTAAACAAAGAAATGGTCTAACCTTTCAAACTGCTGCTGATGCTCGTGCCTTTGATAAAGGCATTTTACGAGCATACAATGAATTAATTGATGGCATGGCCAAATCAAATCCTTCCATTATATGTCCACCATTGACCAAATACGATTCTGTTGGTGAAGATGATGTTTTTATGGTAAGTTGAGCTCTTTTTTGTTGTATTTCTTTAGTGTTATTTATGCTCATGTATGCATTTCGTTTACTAACAAAATTTTATTTTGCTTGTTCTATTTTTAAGACTTTGGATTTACCCTGTGAATCAATTGATAATAAACACAAAGGTCATTCCAGTCCAGATGGCAGTGAAAATAGTCATGGTATGGTATAGAATAATAAAACATATGTTAGGGAAATATTTTATTTTTTAAAGGAAAAAATTTACTTTGTCAAAAAATAGTTTTCTAAAGAAACAATTTAGTGTTTGAAGATCAAAATAAATTTCTTTCAAAAATTTTTATAGAAAAAAATTATTTAAATTTTCTATAGATAATTGGATTATTTTTTAAACAAAAAAATTCTTTTATAGATAATTTATAGAGTAATTTACGCCACCAATTTTAGTCTAACGAAAGTGAGAAAATGTGCTAGAGTTGACGTGAGCTTAGGGAATGCATCTCGGAATTTCCCGTCCCGAGATAGCACTTGTAGGAAAACTTCGTGAATTTTAATAAAAACTTATACATTTTAGTAATTAAAAAAGCTAAAAATTCAGCTGGGAACTATGTCTTAACGACTATTTTTTAGTAAGCTTTTAAGTGCAATTCATTAGGTGATTTATATTGCATGACTTCAAATGAACATTTTAATAAAATATCAGCACTAAAAATCTGCAAGAGAAAAAGTATAACTGATTTTCAAATAATCTTATAGACATTTTAAATATTGTATACTAAATTTGTCTCATAGAAATTTGACAAAACATTAAGAAAGTTAAGAGAAAAAGTAAGTAGTGAGTCCAACAAATCATTAATTAATCATATAATTTTCAAGAGGAAAGCGACATAAAATATTATCTGCTATGTATGAAAACGACTGATCTATAACATCAAAGCGAGTATTTTATAAGGGATATTAAATAAACATTAGGTGATCCAAAATCATTTTTTTAGGAACGTACCTAAAATTATGAAAATATACAGCATGTTTTGTCCAAATTTCAACTTCCTATGTTAATTGAAACAGGAGACTACACGGCCAATTATGTTGATAATCCTAAAACAAATCCCCACCAATAATAATGATATATATATTTAACGACAGATAATGAAAAATTTTATGTTTTAGAATAGTTAAGAAAAAAACGTCATTTTAGTAAGAATAACTCATATACAAAATTATGTTGAAATAAAAAATAAAACAATAAAAATCTAGATATCATTAATATTGAAGGCAAGAAATTAAAAAAAAAAAAATATCAACAATATTTTTTTTTTTTTTTTTCATCAAAATTTATTTATTGAATATTCACAAAATTAAGTTAACTAACAATAAGTATTCAAATCTTAACTCCAAATCTTAATTTATATTAAGTCCAACCACTGTCGGACGAAAAATTATATGTAATCAAAGGGTTTAGCTTAGGCGGAGGTCTGTTGTGTTAGGATGTACTTCAAGCTTCCTCAAATACGATTGTGCGTGTTTTCTTATTTCATCTTTGACAAGAGGAACATTAAGGTTCTTGTGAATGTTTTAATTTTTCACATACCAGGGAGCTGCAGTTATTATTCGTAGTATTTTATTTTGCACTCTTTGAATTTTTCCAACATTTGAAGCTGAGACCGTGCCCCATAATTGGATACCAAAGTACTATATTGGCTTTATAATTGATTTATAGATCAACAGTTTACATTCTAGACTTAATTTTGAATTTCTACCAATATGCCAGTTAATTTGAAGTGATTTTAACTTCATTTGGGTTAATTTTGTATCTATATGTGATTTCCACGTAAGCCGTTGATCTAGATGCATACCAAGATATTTTACTTCCGTTTTTTGATATGATATTGCAAGAGTTTAGATGATTCTTGGGGGTTTTCATGAACACCTAGAATAACTATGTCATCTGAAAATGTTGATATATGGGTTCGAATATTAGTTGGCATATCAGAAGTGTGTATTAAATATAAAAAGGGACCCAGTATACTGCCTTGGGGTACACCAGCTTCAACGTACTGCGGTGAGCTTACAAAGTCTCCCTCTTGAAGAACAAACTTTCGATGAGTTAAATAAATATCAATGACCGTTCTAATCATCGTAGGAAGTTGGAATTTGGCCAAGATATTACATGTGTATGATGTTCCCTTTAATAATTATAGGTACATTTAAATGTGCGATACCCTTTGTTTATTTTCGTACAATGTTGGACCACCCTATTAAAGTAACAAACAATTTAATACGTTTGAATTAGCGTTTGAATAATCCCATTTCGGAAAATTATTAAATTTTTATTTTATTTTTTTTTTGAATTTTTAATAAATTTAAATGTTTAAAAAACGTTTGAATAAAATAATTTTGGGTAAATGTCTTGTTACTTAATTTCTGATATCTCTATTTTTCTATAGCTAATAAGTCATTGTTTTCTGGTACATATCTTTAAAATACAAATACAAATATCTCCTAATAATTGGGCGATATCCACAAAACTATTTCAGAACATATACTATGTCTGTATACTTTCGAGATGATTAATCAGTAGATTAAGCAATTGATCAAATTTCCTTTCCTCAATACTTTTACCATAAAGTTTTAAATTTGCTATAGCAAAGATTTTTATCATATTTGAGTCTCAATTGTTCAACTAATGAGGGTAATGATAACTACAGTTTTTAATCCGGTATCCCGGGAAGTCGACAATTTTTCCGGCTATCCCGGGAAATCAAAAAGTCCGAGAAGTTGAGATCCCTACGTGAGCACCATTTTTAGCAAACAATAAAAGAACAAATTTAAATACTTCTAAATTCGAAGAATTTCAGCTTTATTTACATTTTAATATATTTTTCTTTTTTTCTCATTATGATTTTCATATTTTTTATATCGCATTCATTTTAATTTAAAAAGATTTGTGTAATTTTTTTAGCTTTTTTCTTGTAGAAAAAAAATATAATATAATTCGTTAACAGTTGCAAAATTTGGTACTTTTGCTTACTTTATATATATATATATATATAGTGGGGCCGATCGCAAACATTTTGGTAATAAATCTGTATCTCCTCAACTACCGGACGAATTGAATTGAAATGTAAAGGAGAGTTGTAGAGGAGAACCTTAGCTTTCAAATAAATCATCTTGTACTCACCCTGTAATAATACGAGATAATTTACAGTATGAAAAAAATTTTTTTAAATCATAACTTCTGCAAATCAAGCCAGGCTTCAAAGATTTAAAAACCTTTGTAAAAATGATGAGATGAAGAAAGAATATGCTTACTCACCTATGATTTCTCATATGGTTAAAAAGATATTTGCGCTTGAATTTGGAAATTTCGATTTTTTCTTCACGTTTTTTTTATTTTTCTCAAACAATTTCCATAATATAATAGTGAAATTTGTTTTAAAAATATCGTAAGATTTTCAATACATTCCAAAATAATGTGTTGAATTTTTTTCCATTAATTCTATTCATCTAGCCATGAAAAATTATCGAAATCAAGACTTTAAATTGATTACAAAAAATTGCTTTTTCCACTTTTTTCTCAAAATTTATATAATAAAAAAATATTTTTTTCAGATATTTCAAAGAAGGTTTCATAAAGAAATTTGTATTGATATTTTTAAAATCTAAAAAATATTTTTAATATACATGTAATAGATTTATTTGATACTAAACTAGTTCCCGCCCGCTTAAAAACGTAGAAAGAGCATATTTTATGAAAATAGTCATATTTTTAGAATCATATTTATTAAGTGCACAAAAAACATCAAAATTAATTTTTCTATATTTATTTTTAATGTAACGAGTAGAAAGATAACGATCTTTTCGAGTGATGATTACATTTTCAAATGCAATTACATGTAATTGCAAATAATAGTATTTCATTGCATTTTAGATCATTTAAAAGTAAATCATATCGAAATGTTATTAGAAAACTCAATTTTTAATATTTTTTTAAACAACTTATTTATTACGAATTTAATTTGTAATTGGAATTTTAATTACAATTGACCTGTAATTGAAATCGAAAATTTCAATTACAAATTACATATTAATTGTGCGGGTATTTTTTTTTATAAATTTTCAAAGCTAAACAAATTTTTCTTGAAAAGTTATAAAAGCTAAAAAATGTACAATTTTTTAAGCAAATCTTCCAATTTTTATTTATGCTAAAAATATAAACATAATATAAAAAATGTAAATATTTACCTATCCACTGATATACATATTGTGAACATACCCTTCCAAATGAAGCAAATATAACGATCTCAATCCAGATAGGTTATGTTCAGTGGGCAGCTGCTAATCAATAGGAGACACCTCACTTGGTTCCAATTTTGTTCCGTTGTGAAACCCAAAGAAAACTAATAGAAGAGGAAAGAGAAGAAAAAGAAAAACCTAAGCAGAATAAGGCACTGTAATAGAAAGAATAGAAATAGAAAGATAACGAAATAAAAGAATAGTGTGGAACCCAAGACCTACCAATCAACTCTGACTTCCTCTTTATCCCCATTACAAACCCTATAAGGTTGCCGAGTCCTTTACTCGTAACCTCCTCCAGTTTTTGTAGAATATGGCTCCCAAACCACTTCACTCTATTACGCTGATGGACAATATGTGAAAGAGTATGTGCTCCACTGTCTCTGGCTCTCCTCCATATAATCGCACGTCCTACAATAGTCTGACGTGCCAGTGTCCCACTTACTGATCATATTCCCTATTGCGAGGTGACCAGTAATCATACCAACAATGACCCTTAGATGCTTCGAATCTCCTGGCTCTAGATACCTTGCAGTTCATTCTGCTCCTCCAAGATTGATTCATCCTTCCTATAGTCCATTCCCGTATGGTCATGAAATATGACTCAATCGGAATCCTAACCGATACCTCCACAAAATACCTGTCCAGCTCTGAGCCCTTACGAGCTAGCTAATCGGCTATTTCATTGGCGAGAATGTCGCAGTAACCAGAATTACACTCAAGCACTAATCTGGATCTGATACAATAACTTATCATTGCCAGTAGTGCCGTCTGACCATACACATAGATAGTCACCTCAGTGTTCCTCTCAAAATTATCCTCCAGTAATCCTAGGGCCTTGTAAATGCGTAGAATTTCTGCCAGGAAAACGCTGCAACAATCTAAAAGACCGTTTGATATCCGATCCCAAAAGTAGGCACCCGCTTATGTGACTACTTCCATCTTTGAGTCATCTGTAAAGATAGCACAACCTCCATGGAGCTTCTTGGCTCGAGTCCAGAGCTTCCTACTAGGGATTTCGATAATGGAAGTAGCCCCGAAGTCAGTTATAGGAACGACTAATCCGTTTAGGCAGCTAAGGATAGTGATCGACTATCAAGCTTCACTAAGTAATCTAACATGCCCCGCTGTGACTTCACTAAGTAAGCTAACATGCCTCTCTGTGAAGCTCCCTATCAATCCCAATTCCTACAGTCTAAACAGGTCTCACGAACTTCTCAATTGGAAGCAGGTCGAGAATGATGTCCAGTAACGCCTGAGGTGTACTCTCACGGCACTCGTAATGCCAATTGAAGCACACCTCTGAACGTTAGTAAGAAGGATCCTATACGTTCCTTTCTCAATGCCTCCCACAATACCGAACATCCATAAGTGAGTATAGGTCTCACAAACACTGTGTATATCCAATATACAATTAACGGTTTTAGATTGTATATCCAATATACAATTACCGGTTTTAGGGCCCCTTCCTGGCCCTTTCCTGAGAATTTCTCTTCCAAGACAATTTTCTGTCCAAGTAAATACCCAGGCCTCCTTTGACAATCTGAGTTCTGTCCTATTCAATACTGGTAGACTAAAAGTCTTAACCTTATATCTTCTGGTAAACAGAACTAGTTCAGTCTTTCCAGGGTTGACTCCCAATCCATTACTGTTTGCTAATTGGGAAAATTCTTGCAGCCCACATTGCATGACCTCGCTGATCGTGGTCAACATTACTACATCGTTAGCGTAGGCTACGATCTTCCTTCTCATGGCATCGAACTGTCTCAGTATGACGTCCATTGCCTAAAGCCACAATAATGGCGAAAGGACCCCTACCCCCTTGTGGAGTGTCCCTTGTCAAAAGCTTCCTTATGCTCGAGTTGATAACCCTGCTGCTTAGCATCACTCGATTAGGAATACTCTAATACCTAACGAACCGACTGATTCCTGAATCGCCTCTATCCTAATGTTGTTAAAGGACCCCTCTATATCGAGGAACGCTGCCAAGGTGTATTCCTTATGCAGCAGACCCGTTCAATAAAACTCACCACATCATGCAGAGCAATCTCAAAAGTCTTACCCTTAAGATAGGCGTGTTGAGAGTCGCTGATGACTAGAGTTCCAATACCACTCCTTAGGTATAGATCTATCAGTCTTTCTATTGTCTTGAGTAGAAAAGACGATAGGCTGATCGGTCTATAGTCCTTGGGCTTCGAGTGAGTCGTCCTACCCGCTTTGGGTATGAAAATAACCCACCTTTCTCCACCCCCTGGGTATATATCTCACTTTAATGCATTCCCTAAATACCTCCACGAGTAGTGAGATTACCCTGTCATTGACATTCTGTAACATGGCCGGAAAAATGCCATCTGGGCCCGGTGACTTGAATAGCCCAAATGAGTTTACCGCCCATCTTACCTTGTCTCCAGTAATCATTTCCTCTATCGCGTCGATATCACCTTCTGGTCCGGAATGTAGGTTATCACTGAGACTACCTGTCCTCCCAACAGATTCCGATAATTCATGCACAAATGGACTGCCAAAATTATCAGTTCTAATCTCAGTAAGAATGGGACAGTGGCATAAAAGATGCTCCACCTTTTCCTCCTCGTCATCTTGACAACTTCCTAGCATACGCACCAACAATCCAGTGTCCTGTGACGATAGCTACCATATTTCTTAGAAAATGCCACAGTAGTCCCATGATGAAGTTAGAAGGGGATTCATCACAATAGGGACATATTTGCCTCTAGGCTGAGCATGTGGATTCATTTGTCCATCTATCTTGTGCAATCCTCGATAAATTCTTCATAAGAAAGCGGTGCTCCAACCAGTTGGTCCGTATCTTCACATCGAATAAGGGATCCATTTCTGGCTAGTTCATCCGCAATAAGATTACCCGGAGTGTTTGAATGATCCCTAACTCAGACCAGTTCCAAGTTTGAATGTCTGACCATTTTATTCAGGGATGTTCGGCATTCATGTACTAATCTGGATGCTGAGAAGACACCCGAGAGCGATTTAATCGCGACTAGCCAGCAGTAGCCAGTTCATTACAACAAATAAGGCTTTCGAAGCGCTTCCGTTATGAGTAGCGCTGAACTACGCAGAATTTTATCAAAGATTCCGATGTAGGTGGATTTTTCCATAACCTTCCACAATACTATCGCCCCATGCATCAGTATGGGCCTAATCACCGTGTCGAAGAGCCGTTTCGTATTAATGGATTGACCTATGGCTTTCTTACACATATAAGGCAATGCAGGCCTTTGAGGCTCTGACCTATGTATTCTGCAGCCAGGATAGTTTGGAGTCCAGTACAATTCCAAGGTACTTCACACTATCTGACACCTTTAGTTCAACACCGTTTAGGCGTGAAAGTGGGAAAGGTGGAATCTTGTATCTCCTAGAGAAGATGACAAGTTTCAGTTGTCCTGGATTTATGCTAAGGCCACTAATTGTACTCCATGTACTAATTAGACCCAGAGCAATTGGCAGGCGGTGAGACATAGTATCCAGATATCCCTGATACAGCCACCGCAACACCGTCCGAGTAAGCTACAGTCTTAAACTTCAGTAAATTAAGTTCTCTAAGTAATGAGTTATCGGTGATATTTCAGAGAAGTGGAGATAAAATTCCACCTATGTTGGATATTATAATCCTATTGGTTGGAAGTCTCCATATGAGGCTGATGATTGACTGTATTGAAGGCCCCTTCTATATCAAGGAAGGCCACTAATGCATATTCCTTATACTCTTTAACGCTTGGGAGCCCGAAGGCTTGTTCGCAACTCCTTTGGTTACAAGAGGCAATGGGGTTACAGCCGCCCGAGTTGGTTTCGAGCAGGCAATCCCCAAAGCAGTGGGTTTCGTCGGTTTTGTGTCGACGCGGGTCAGAGCTTTTGAGGTGCTTGGTGTGAAGCACAGGGGCACCACGCTGCTTTTGCTTCCAGAGTTGGAAGTTGGCTTTCCGCATTTGGTTGCCACCTCCTGCTGTTTGTTTTTCCATCTTTCTCCTTATTTGTTTTTTGTTCCATAAATTTTTGTCCCACGATTATGCTCGTAACGGGTTGGACCATCCATGCATTGACGGCGTACATGTACCAGATTACTTAACATTTACAACCGACCCGTGCCCTGGCGTCGGAGGGGAGTTGTTAGAGACTAATCATCTTTAACCACTAACTAACCATTCAGGTTCTCGGCACAGCTACAAATGGTGACAGTTTTGGTCCGCGGGCAGTGACTAGGCATGGCCTGAGCTCGTGCCATTACTTAGGTCTGACGGTGTAGTATATCAAACCTCAGTAATGACAAAGCTCCTGGGGGACGCGCTCGATAGGAGATATGTCAACTCCACACGAGATCTCAATCCAGATATCTCGGCATAATTGCTATATTATACATATGAAAATATATTTTTTCTACTAGAAAAAAATACCCAAATCTTTCTAAATTAAAATGTGCGGTGGAAAAAATATGAAAATCATATTGGAAAAAAAATTTAAAACAGAAATAAAGCGGAAATTCATCAAATCTAAGAGTATTTAAATTTGTTCTTTAATTATTGCAAGTACTCTAGCAAAAGTACGCATTTTCGCACTTTCCCGATACTAAAACTGGTGGATAAGTTTTTTAAAATTTTATTTCTTTCTGTAAAATGCTTTAAGTATTTTTCTATTATTCTTCTTAACCTTTAAAATGTTTACAGTCAGTTTAAAAGATCGTGGTGAAAGATTTAATGATGATTTAAAAGATCAAGAAATTGCAAAAATTCATTACATATCGGGTGAAAACTCTTGCGTACAAACACCTCCGCCTGGCAGTGTAAACACAACCAACACCACCACCATTAGCAACACCACAACATCAACAGACCCTACACCAGCCGCAATTGCTCCCAGTGAAAATTATTCCTATGTTACTTTAACAGCTGTAAGTACATTGTTTATATTTATTAATATTTTGTTCAATTTTTGTTATTTCTTTTAATCCCAAAGGTTCATGACTACAATTACCCAGTGGTAGATCAACCTGTAGCCGCTCAAGTCCTAAGTGCACGTTGTGATTCTATAACAACTTTGAAAAAACTCAATGCCATTGAGGCTGCTTCACACTGTCTGGCCGCACAATCTTCACCTATTTCCGGTGGTATTATCAAAGATCCTGATATTGATATATTGAAGCAGAAATTACAAAAACCAACACAGTCCCAACAACTGATACGCTGTCGTTATTGTCATGAACTCTATGCAGACGATTGTAATCGTAGGGGGGCTTGTGAATTTGCACCCGATTGTTTTCGTTCGGGTCTTGAATGTATATCGGGTATAGGTTGTGCACGATGTATGGTATATCATTTTATGAGTGATTCAGATGGGGAAACACCGCAGCATCCCTGTGAGTGTGTTAATGAAGATGGTTGCACCAAAAGGTAAATGAGAAAACGTTAAATGTATTTTTTTTGTGTAAATACAAATTGATTCTTATTTTTAATGTTTCTTTTTTTTTAAAAGGTGGATTGGTTTAACTTTATTGTCTTTACTGGTGCCCTGTTTATGGTGTTATCCCCCCTTGAGAGTGTGTCATTTAATTGGTATTTCGTGCGGCATTTGTGGTGGGAAACATAAACCGCAAGTTTGACATTGGGAGGCTGGATTACAAAACAATAAAAAACATAAATCCAAAAGGCAGCAACAAAACCAGCTTACTAGCTACTATGATGATAACTATGATAATTTTTATTCTTACAATAAATATAATAAATGGCAGCAGCAGAAACAACAACAACAACATAATAAAAATGAATATGATTGGAATCTTAAATATTATAAAGCAACCTCAAAACATAATCAATTGGCCAACTATTCATATAAAACTGATTACTTGGCAGATGATGACGATCCTTTTAAACCGTTTCCACATAAAAAACAAAATTTTGGTAATTTATATTATTAAAACAAAGAAATTCTAAAAAAGCATATAAAAGAGTAATAATTTAAAGGAAAAAAATTACTCTTCCCTGTTAAAAAAGAGGTTCCAGGGCTTTTAAAACTGAATTTATTAATATTTAATATTTTTTACCTTTTTTAAATAAGCATTTGTAGGGTTTTTGTAATTAGGTTTGGTTATCTCCCTTTATTTGTCTTATATTTTACTTATTTGCATTTCTATTTTCTAAAACTATTATTTTCCTTATTGTATATAGTCTACAAAATCTAAGAAAACACAAATTTATTTACATATTAATATATATATATATATATATATATATATAAATATATATATATTTTTTAAATAATACTTCAAAGAAGTACCTGTATAACTTTTAAACAATTTAATGCCGCTAAACATTTTTCCTATTCTATCAAATCTAATTTGTTTAATAAGAAAGAATGAAAGAAATGAAAACAAAAGCATTATTTATTTTATTTTTTCATTAATTTTTAATTCTAACATAACTTAATTTTTAAGTTTAACTTAATTACTAATATGTATTTTGTATGTTTTTGTTATGACAAAAAAAAGAAAACTTATACAAAATCAGGAGATTGCTAAAAAGGAGTTTTAACATTAAAACAGTATTAATTATTTTTTTATTCTTAGTTTTTTTTTTCTTTGCATTTTAAAAGAAGATGTACTTTCTTCCTACATTATGCACATTTTTTTAATGGAAAATAAACACAAAAATATAACACAAATTGTTTGAACAGAAAAAAAGGAATTGGTTTAAACGTAAAGTATTGGAATGGGTAAATTTTAGAGAGAGATTTTAAAATAACAAGAACTTTAATAGGTAATTTGTGGAAAATTTAGAGAATTTAGTTGTCGATTTTTAAATAAAATTTCTAAAGATTTTAAGCTTTCTTTATGAATTTGTTAAAATTGAAATATTCAAGAGTTTTAAGTCAAAACTTAAAAAAAAAAAATTGAAGTTATGTAGAAGAAATTATAAATCATTTGATATTATTTATTATTTTCTATCTATTACATTATTTGAATTGTTTAAAATGAATTCAAGTCAAAAAAATTTTTTTTTAAATTCAATTTTAAACATAATCTAAAAATTGTTTTTATTACATAATTTAAAAAAAAATCCAAAAATAAGTGATTTCTAATTTAATATTGAAAGTGAATGAATAATAAATGAAAATTTTGTTTATTTTAAAATAAATTTTCTTTAAAAAATTTACAGCAATCTTCTTTAAAACAAAAGTATTTTTGTTTTTAGATTATGTTATTTAAAAACTGACAAAAAATGCGGATTTTTAACTAAATATTAAATGTTTTTATTTTTAATTAAATTTGATTAAAAAAATAATTAAGAATGATTTTCTTCAAAAATAATAATTTAAGATTATGTTAAAATAATTTTTAATTTTATTTCTCTCTGTCTATAACTTTATTTAAATTGCCCAAAATTAATAAAAGTATTTTTTTTTTTTTTTTTTTTTTCATTAAATACTATTTAATGATTAATGTGATTTTTTTTAACAATTAATTTTAATAAACATTTTTATTATATTCTTTTGTATGTTTTATATTTAATTTATAAAATAAAAAACAAGCGCCAGATTTAACTGAAATAAATAATAAAAACAAAAAAAATATATACATGTGCTAAAATAAAATTGATATTAAACTAATTTAATAAAAAAGTAATTATCATGATCTTTAAAATATATTTTTGGCTTTAAAAATAAATTCGTTAATTGTATTAGAAAATTTGCAATTTCTTACTGATTATTATAAATTATATAATCTTTAGTTTGTTTATTATTTATACTAACAAAACGAATAATTTATTTACTTTAGGGCTCAAAGTATCTAAATTATTCAAAATGAAAAAATCTAAATATCGAAAAAAAAATAATTACTAAAAATTGTGAATTAATACACTATAATTTTAGTTTTAAGGCCAAAAATTTAACAAAAAGCTTAAAATAATTACTTAAAAAAAGAAACAAATGTGTGAAATATATAACAAAAAAATTTGTGTGTTTATGAAAAAAAAAAACAACTTATTGTAATATAATATTAAAAAACATATAATATTAAAAACAAAAACTAAATAAATAAAATATATAGTAAGTTATTTGTTTTCAATATAATAAAAAACTAATATTTATTACAAATAAAGCTTAGATTAATAATATGAAAAAGCAAAATAAAACACATCTAAACTAAATAAAACCATCTTCTACTAAAGCTTAAAAAACTCCCTTTTAAAGATTTCTTTTTATGTAATTAACAAGATGTTGATTTATTTAACAAATTTAATGCAAATTTTATTTAATAATTTTGTAAAAAGAAATACTATAAATTAAAAACAAAAAAAAAATCACGTAATTTGAAAAGATCGAACTTTTCTTAGTTTCTTTTTTTAATTAGTGTTATAAAAAGGGACTTACAAAAAAAATATACTATTATTATTATTAAAATAATATATATAAACAAATATCTATATAAATATAGGAAGTTAAGTTTAAAAAAAGAAAAGGTTGTTATTAAAAATATATAAACATTTTTTTTCTTCAAATAAATTAACTTAAAACAAAGAAAAAAAAACATTGGGAAAAATACTTAAAAATTGTAAAAAATAAATACTTTAAAACAAATAATAAATAAAAGTATTATTATTTTTTAACTAAATAATTAAAGTAATAAAAACTAAATAAGTAATAACCTCTAAAACAATATAAATAATTTATAAATAATATTATTATATATAATACTAATAAGTACAAAAACTTAATAATACAATACTAAAAATAAAAATATTTCAAAACAACTCCCCATTTAATTAAGTACAAAACGATATAATATATTAAACCAATAAATAACAACAATATTAATTATATATATATATATATATATATATATATATATATATATATATATATATATATTCCAATTAATATTATGATAAAAAAAAAGAAACTAAACAACCAATCAACAACAAATTAATTAAGCTGTTAAAAGAAAATATATATTGAAAAATATAACAATACATTACATATAATGTAAATGTAGCAAAGAATATCTCCTACTACATTAGCCTCCACAGCAGTGTTAGGTTATAAAGAAATTTAAAGTAATAAATTAAAACCCCTATTTACAACAATTGCTAAAAATAACACAGAAAACAAAAAGAGTAAAATAAGGCTTTAAAAAGTCTTAAATGGTTTAAAACAATTGAAGAGAATATATAATAAAAAAAAAACAATAGTTTGTGTCATTAAATCCAAAATACAAAAAAAAAAAAAACCCAAAATAAAACTGGAAACAGAACACAAAAAAAATATATCGAAGTTTTATTTGAAAGGTTAAATTATATTATCGCTTAAGGGCAATTGGCTTTCGAGTGTTTTGCGTTTAAAAATCGCATTATTTAATGGTTGCGCGTCACATAATTTATCCACAGGTATTCCTTTTTGTCACACGTGGTGTTATATTTGATAACTAGTAATTCTATGTAGATACGTGGTGGAATACCAACAAAACTTAAAAAGTGACGACCTATACGACGGTATAGGTCGAGGGCAGTTTTGTCGTAATTATATAATAAGGAATTTTTTTCATAATAAATAAATAATTTAAAATAACTAAGTAACAATAGTTAGGTTTGTAACCCGAAGAACTATTGCAATTTTTATGTATGTATTTATGTATGTATTTATGTATGTATGTATGTATTTATGTATATATTTTAAGGCAAAGGCTGTTCCCCCAATGTGTTTCTTTTGTTTGTGATCTGCATTTTTCTCAATAGGTATACTCATCAGACCAGCTGATTTTCTTTTATATATGAACTATAGTATACTGGAACTGTCAAACTTCATACATACAAAATTAAGTATTATACATCTCGCTACGGGACGAGGTTCATAAGGATGGAATATGCCTTGCTAATTCCTTTATTAATTATTATAATTTTCCATGTTTTCTTTCCTGTTTATTTATTTATTTTAATTTTTGAAATCCTAATGAAAAGTGTGAATGTATTAGTTTTTGTATGAGTTTTCATTTCCGAAAACTGGTAAAAATACCCATTCTTAATGTACTATTATTTGCTAAATAATTTAAATTTGTGACAAATGAAAATTATTTCCATTTCTTTTTACATTTTTCAAATAGTTTGAAATGGTCAATTTTATTTATCTAAAACATCTATTTGTTTATTATTATTATAAAAGCAGTTTTTTGTATGAAATATTCTTCTTGGGTCCATAAAAATGGGTTCGTTATAAAAAATCGTTAACTATAACCGTGTTCGTTATAAACGTAGTTATTTGTATGGAAAATTTAGGTAAAATCAACGGGACTGAAGAAATTGTTTTCTATATCTATAGTTCGTTAAAACCGTGTTCGACTGTAGCTTTAAATGACACTAACTTTGGCAAATTATGAACATCATTAACGATGTACCCTAGCAAAATGCATAAGTGTCGTGTATTCATCTATCTATCTAAGATCTGTCAAAATCATTGTTTGCTTTATGCAACTAATAGAACAAAATATGGAATTTTTATATAATTTTCAAAAATTCTATAAAATGTTTACATCAAATGCATTTTGAGTGCGCTTGCGACTCTATAGTGTTAAATAAAAAAAAAAAAAAAAAAAAAAAAACGAAGCTCACGCCATAACCCGTGATTTTTTCAAAAAAATTTTCTCTTGTTTTCCAACCATTGAGACTCTACCGCATTGACTATTTAGGGTACATCAATTGGATATAGCACAGAATGTGAATAATTACAACAACTATCAATTTTTGTTTCAATATTTCTATTCCGCTAAGAAGCTCACAAACCCCGCCCAAAAAATTTAAAAAAATTTGAGATCAAAATTCAATACCCTGTATGTAACTGTTGACATCAAGCCACTCTGAATATATCCCTAAAGTTCGAATCAAGGCGAATTCAAACAGGTGACCTCACTTAGTCATCTGATTATTTTTTAGTTAGTTTTTGTAGAAATGCTGACAGTTGTCTTATTTCGCCATGGTCAATATCTATGGCGAAATTAAACAGGTGGCAGCAGTTCTACAAGGACAACAATAAGGTGAATTTATTACTTTTTATACATGGAGTTTGACACTTCAGCGGGTAAGCAAAAATTGTGCTTATATGTAGTTTGATAGTTTTAACATTTCGAAAATGATATTTAAAGTACAGTTACACGTCTTTTAATATTAATAAGAAAGTTTGCACTTTACGAACTAATATATGTGCAGTGGTGGAAAAATTATAGAAACAAAAATATTTCTTTTATAAAAATTCCTATTTCTCAGTAAAGAAGTAAGTGATCCGGTTTATTAATGTATTAAATTAACTATAAACATATGTACTTGATTTCCCAACTTGCTTCCATTTGCGATAGAAAAAATGCTAATAACATGGGAATAAATGCAGGACAATGACCTTAAGCATTCATAATATCCTGTGAAGAACTCGTTCGTCTGGATTAAAGTAAAGATAATGGAGTGGCCAACACAGTAACTTGATCCACAAAATAGGCATTAACGTAAGAAATAATTCAGGAAGGAGGATATTTCATACATCATGAATTTGCTACACTTATGAATTCTATTTGTCCCCAATGTGTTGGAGTCGTACGAAATGAGGCTAGTTCTATGTTATACAGTTATTTTGTACAAAAAAGAACTGGTTTTTATTAAAAATACAAATACTTTAAAAATGTTTATTATTTTTGCTAAAGAAGGTACACTTATAATAGATGTTATTCGTATTGACAAATAATATAAAAAAGTCGCTCTTTTGCAATTCTAATAATGCTTTTTCTGATCCAACTCTATCTACATATGAGTCTATTACTGAAATTCACCTTATTTTGGGTCGGGAAAGATTTATTGTGACAAACAATAAAACTAAAATTGACTTTTACCTAGATTTTGTTAATAAAAAATGTTTTAATCAATTAAAAAATATACAAATTTCAGTACTTAGTAGACTGATGTTACTCAAGTCTCAAATTAGAAATTTAAAAAGAAAACTTAAGGCTTTATTAGATCATAATGTAAATGAGAAACACTGATTCAGTACAACAAGCGAATTGTTTAAAAATAAAATTTGTATGAAAACTACTAAAAAATGTTATTTTCATATAAAATTTTATTTTCAAACAATTTGATTGTTTTAATGCCCTAAACAAGGTACCTTAAACAAATATAAAAATTGGAAATATGAGTTGATTTAGTACATTTCATAAAAAACAGGTTAACGGACTAAAAAACGGCCTGTTAAATTATTGGAAAATAGAAATTATTCTGTTTAATCGGTTTCGGTTTTTGAATACACTAGTACAGAGTAAGTTTCCAAATATGCATTGGAAGCTATTAATATTGTTTCTATTATTTTTTTCCAGGGAAATGAGGTACCTTTATATATTAAGCTGGAATAACTGTGGACTGGGTTAAAGAAGGAAAGAAAATCAAGTTGGGAAATCAAAAAAAATTTTCCGGATCACGCGATCAATTACTGAGAATTAGAAAGTTATATAAAATAAATTATTTTGTTTGTTATTTTTTCCACCAATGTACATACATATGTAGATGTTGTTAACATGCTTTATTTGATTCTTGCAAATATTTTGAATGTATTTATGGTGACGATATTTTGCTTCGAATTTATGTTTGTAATTATGTATTGAGATTTAATTGTATTTTTCAATTCCGGACCTTTAGAAGTCTGTAATTAAAAAGGTTTCCCAATAGGGCCTGGTTGAAGTTAAAATGAAATAAAACAAGATATGGTGCTGTATTCGGCTGTTTCACATTTGTACTTAATAACAATAATAATAAAAATAATAATAATAACAATAATAATAACAATAATAATAATAACAACAACAATAATAATAATGATAATAATAATGTTCCACAAGCAACGCTTGTTTAAACAAAAAAACAAAAAAAAAAAATCGCAATATCAACTTATAAGCATTCATATATTTATATATTTTGTATGTAAATACACTGTTGTCAACCAAGGGTTCGACAGGCTCAATTCTTTAATTCACTTTTCAAAATCGAATTAAATTTATTATCATAGTCATTCTTTTAAAGCATTCATAATAGTTTTACGTTTTTACCTTTTAAAAACGGTCGTTTATTTCCTTTAAATAAACCTGTACTTTGATTGCAAATAACAGCAGTTTAGTAGTTTAAAAGTTGTAACGACTCTTTATTTTATTTAAAAATGTACAACAATAACAGTTTAAATAGTCACTTTCGTTCTAATATAAACACACACTTAAATTACAGACTTTATACAACACACTTTAGTAATGTACAAGAATATACAGCCAAGGCAGTTAATTTGTCTTTACTTAACGACGCTTCCAATTAGACTGACTCAATGGTGTTTTCACGGCCAATTTATATACACTGTATTACCTATTAGATGCTTCTTGAAAGCTCTATTTCTTTCTACAATGTTCTTAACGGACAAACTAGAGCTTTCGATGTTAATGTTAGTAGCTTAAACATTTAGTGTTGCCATACTTAAAAACTGGTGAAAGCTTTTTATTCTATATTGTATGTTTAGAACTATGTTAATAATTTTTACAGATATGTTAACTGCTATTAACATAAGCGGAAATGCCTAGAAGCATTGAGAAAGATTTAAACCAGCCGTTAAAACCGTTATATTTGAATTCAAGTACAATTTCGTAACACTGCCCCCGCTTAAACCTGTTCGTCCCGAATAGGCACGGAATCACTTCTCCCATAGGTAGCTAGTCCTTCATTTTAAATCTCGGCCTCTTTTCTTTCCATATTCTGTACACCACGTCGTTTAATTTATTAATCACCTTGTATGGTCCATCCCAATGGGTTTGTAGTTTGGGGAACAGTTCTTTCTTACGTTGTGGGTTATACAACAGTACAAGCTGGCCTTCGTTAAATCCTTCAGAATTCGCTGCTCGATCGTATCTGGCTTTTATTTTGTCGCTGGTCATTTTTATTTGTCTGCAACACGAATTCATGAAGTTCGTTTAGGTCATCTTGCTCTTGGGAAGTGTTTTCATTATTTGTTGATGAGAGCATAACGAAGATTACTTGTTATTTCTGCTGATTCTATCACCCACAAACTGTTGTCCTCACAATCTCCCTCCATACGAGCCCATACTAAAGTTTCTGACTGTGGTGGTAGCTTCTGATGTTCAACGGTAACTAGCTTTCTTATGTAGTGAGTGGACGAGAACAAAATAAAACAGCTGGCTGTTTACCAGCATAAGAAGTGGCCAGACTGACGGCGGCGCTGGTATGCTCGCTTATGCCGGGCTGGAGCTCGCCGGATGGGGTGGTTCTTGCCGCCAGAGCTGGGTAGCTGTCCACGTACAAAAAAAATCATACCAGCTAAAAAGGGAAGTTTATAAAAGAATTAAAAGTATATCGAGACCCGAAGCAGTTAAAAAACACAAACTCCCTGTCACACACAAAACTATTTGGCTGATGGTTTGCCAAATGTTTCCCACCCTTTTGAGAAATTTTCTTCCTCACCTTGACATCCTGTACAAATGTTGAAATGTCCCCGGAATCTACTTTCACCTTACCATTTTACTCTTCCTCTTTACTCACCGCGTTTAACTCTCTTTACCAACTCATTCTAATGAGAAAACTTTAATAATTTCATTTTAACATTATAAATCTTAATGTTTATTATTGGTAATTAAGTTTACAAGCATTAAAACTGCCAAAAATTTTATTAATTTACAAAAAAAAATTAAAAGAGATAAGCAAATTAGGGAAAATTATAACAAAGTTGGTATTAAATTAAGAAAAAGTAAGTATATTGAAAAAAAATTAATAAAAAAAATTAAGTGAAATATATATTAAAATAAAAAATTAAATTCTCTTTAGCATGCCTAAGTAGTCAGCTTCTCATGACTATGGGGAACCTTCTGGCCGCCATCTTACTTCGCCATCGATGTTCAGGTACGGGTAAAATTTGATTTATTTTATACCAAAAAAATCACATATAATTTTGTTACTTATCTATTCTTTTCCTTTTTTTTTATTTTATTTTTTTTTTTTATTTCCTTTATAGGAACTATAAAAAGGTTTCCTAGGCCTTTTCAATCTACCTCACAAACAAACTACGACTACTATGGACCTAAAAGGAGCTCTCTTTAGTTCCTACGACGCGCACCTTAGCCAATTTGCTAAGGGACTGGAAAAAAAGGTAAATTGAACCCTATTTTTTTTATAATTCTGTTTTTTTTTATAAAATATCCTTTTTATATATATGTGTTTTTTTTATTTTTTTATTTTTTTTTTTTTTTCAAGTTTCGTCCGAGTCTGGCGATACCTGGCCTTGATTGCTTCGGGGGATGCTGGTGATGTTGATGAGGTCCCACGGTGGATGTGGCTGATGACTTGGGTTTTTTTTTTTTTGTTTATTTAATTACTTTTAGTTCATAGTTTTCTTTTTTAGTTTTAGTTTTTTGTTTTATGTTTTAGTTTAAGTTCAATTTGGTTTTAATATTTTCTTTTTTTTATTTTTAAAATATAGTTTTTTTTTTTTTTTTTTTTAATTTTCTTTTTAGAATTTAAGCTTTATATAAAAAATTTTTAGAACTTCTTTAGTTTTAAGTTATCTTTAATAATGTTTTAGTTTTTTTTTTTTTTTTGTAGTTTTAGCATCATTTATATTCTTAGCCTTTTTAGTTTTAGCACTTTTTTCTAAACAAACTAGTTTCATAAGTATTAACTACTTATAGTTTTAAGTTTTATTAGATAGCTTTTTTTTTTACATATATTTTGCCACCTTTATTTATTTACTGTATTTTAGTTTTATGAATATCGTTTAGGTTTGTATATTTTTAACCCTTTTTATATATATATATATAGACATATATAATAAATCTCACAAAGAAATTGAATTTTTGATCGTCTTTTTCTTTTCCGCCACGTGCCACACCTGTTGTCCAAACCAAAAAGGAAGAGCTTTCCCTAGGGACCCTAACATTACACTTCGCCTTCGCCACAAAATGTCTTCCCTAGCGCCATAATTAAAAACTTTCAGCAATTTAGTTTTCATTATTTACAAATTTTTCTTTCTTTCCCTTGTTTATTCTTGTTATTTTTCTTTTCTCCCAGCTGTCAAAAAAAATTGCATTGCCACCCGTTGGTTTTACCCTTACAGGGTGCACACGACACTTACTTGAGTTCTATTTTCATATCCGACGTCAAGGGCTATCTCCACATTTCGCCAAATCATAACTTTTTGTCCCATATCCAAAGTAATGCCATAGCTAATCATGAAATCAGCACCAATGATAACTTCGTCCACAATATCGGCAACAATGAATACATGATTGACGGTAACGTTGGCAATGGTTAATTTCAAATTTACTTTACCATAGACAGTGACCGGCTCCCCAGTAGCTGTGCGCAGACTTACCCCACATAATCGTTCAATTGTTTTCTTGACTAAATCTGGCCTGACGATAGACTGTGATGCCCCGGTGTCTATAGATAAATCTGCATCATCCGCAACGTCTTAGGCTTTATCATTTTTCGCGTAGCGAAATTTGATGTAGCCAAGCCCGAACGTAACAACCCCCCCCCCCCCCCCCCCAATGAGTCCAATTTCTTAATAGATTCCCGATCCACTGCGAATCGGAAATCTTTTCCTTGGTTCTCTTTACAAGACAATGAAGAGACAAGTTTCCATTGACTTGTATTGATCCCCCTATTTTGTCCTTCCAATATTCCCAGTATGACTTCCACCGGCTTAATGGGTGGTGGAATCCATACCGTGACTATTGGCCGCAGAGGCAATTCCGACGCTGGTATAACCTCCAGTTGCGCTTCTGGATAGAGATTGCCACATCTGTCAATCGCGGCTTTCAGGAACTCAAAAGTTCCTTTGTTACCGCAACCAACAGTCTTGACGCCCCTTATCCAGTCTGCACCCATGAAGGCTATTTCACCCGGCCTATGCCTTGCCTGGAAGACTTCGTCCATAAGTTTGTCCTCAATCAGCCGCCACATTTCCGTACTGATTCTCCCATCTGGATCAGCACGGTCAATGACTGCTGCTTGAAGAATATCCAACTTGGACGAATCCTTCCCCTTTTTGGACGATGAAGGTTGTATGTCACCAGATACTACCCGCTTCACTGCTCCCTTATGAGAGTTTTTAAGCGGACCACTTAGTGCATTACCAACCTTCTTCGCAGATGGAATCTGCTGGTCATCCCCCGACCTCACTCTTTTTATGGTCCCCTTAGGAGGACCCTTAAAAGAGTCATGCGGAACATGACCTGCTTTCCTGGAGGTAGAGGGTATCTCATCTCCAGGCAGAGCTCCCCTAATTGACCTCATTTGAGATCCTTTAGGGGGCTCGCAAGAGCTTGGCTTACCCTCTCTACTCTCTTCTCAATGTGTTTCTTCCCACTACCAATCTTTGCTGACCTGTCACTTCCCTTGAGAGAACCTACAGGACTGCTGGATGGCTTGTGAGCACCACACTGTGTACCAGCGTTGACTTGTGGTTCCAAAGTGTTGGTAGACACGGACTCTTTACCCTTGCGAGCAATTTGCGGACCTTCCTCTACCTCCACTTTGAAACCATCGGGATAAGACAATCCCAGGATATCACCGATGGAGCCATAGGTCCGTTCAAACCTGTAGATGCTCTTTCGGTATTTCGTCTAACAGCGATGGGTCCTTCCTAGCCAACTTATTTAGTGCAGCTATAGAGGCCCTAACACCGTTCTTCGCCTTTTCAAAATTCGTTCGACTGTCGGTTGTGGCTTGCTCATCCATTGGATATGCTACCGCTTCCTGCCGAACAATAGGTTTGGCCATAGGCCTTGGCATGCCTGATGCCCCCGTCGAGCTCACCTGCTTCCTACCCGGTGTTGACGCAGTGACTGCAGTTCCGCCTCCCTTGCCCCGATCAAGAGCAGAGACAACTGTTGTCTCATGCTCTTCATCGGATAAAAGAGACAGGTCCTCCAGTCCCTCCGTCGCACCAGATCCTACAGGGTCCTCCGTCGAGTCCAGCAGGCTGTCCTCCTCCGTCAGTTGGGTCATTAGTTGTCCGTGTTGTATGAGGATGTTCGAATGCAGTCTTAGCAAGTCCATGTCATCGTCCCCATCCTCATTTTCCCCCCTTTCCCGACGTCGTCCTTGTTATCCCCTACCTCGACCCTATCCCTAACTCTTATGTCAGCGTCCGTCCCTTCTACTTCTCTAACGTAGTCTTCTTTGTCCGTTGTCCCTTTGTCCCGTTCATTTCTTAACCTACTTTTTTCCATATTCTTCTATTTTGGTCCCACGAGTATGCTCGTAAAAAAATAGACCATCTCGCGCAGTGACGGCGTACGCTGACTAGGCTGTAATACAACTGACCCTTGCCATCAGCATCAGAGGGGAGCTGTTCACTATTAGTTTCTTTTAGCACTAACTAATCATTCAGATCCTCGGCACTGCTACCAACCACCTTGATCTTAAAAGGACCATTTATTTGGTCCACGGAAATCGTATGGCACCAAGACCGTACCCAGTGCTAGAGATGTATTCATTTCGGCGGAAACACCAAATAGAATACATCAATGCATCGCATTAAGTCCAGCAAGCCTTCCGTTTTCACGACTGGGTGTGATACAAAGGATGCATTAATGTCGGCAAGGGGAGAGGGCTCCAGCACCGTACATTAGTGCATCCAGTGTCTCTCGTCCAATCCCCCCTATCCGCCACCAGGGGACGCGTCCGATGGAAGTAAACAGGTAAAGACTTCACACGGAATACTTTATTTAGCCCTATAACAATTTAAAATGTAAACAATGAGTATCAGCTGTTCAAGAAATTACATCAAATGTCAACCAGCTAGTATGAACACTCTAGATTTCATTCGTAATTTCGGCATGCAATTTCGTAATTTCGCGCAGGTCTGAACAAGGCTTTAGACGAGTTGTTTTTGCTCTCGTGTTATAAAAACAGCCAGATAATGGGGATTTTACATTAGGATATAAATTTACAAAATGAAAAAAATTAACAAAATAAATGAAAATTTACAAAATTTAAGCCAAATGCATAAAATGTGAGTATTATTAATTGTAAAGGAAAGGAAAATTAGAAAGATTATTTAAACATTTTTTTTCTTATTATTTAGGAATATAAGTATTCAAAATGACGCAGCTTCTACTGATGTTTTTCTTCGAACGTTTTGGCAGCCAACTTAATTCGCCATTACAGATTGTACGGGTACGTAATTTATTTTATTTCAATTAAAAAAAACACATATATTACTTTTTTTATTTTTTTGCTTAACTTTTTTTATAGGAATTGTAGATATGGCATTTTTTGTAAGGGTCTACATACCCAGGAAAACTACGACCTAAAATGAGCTCACTTTAGTTCCTAACAACGCGCACCTTAACCTTTTTGCTAAGGGACTGAGCTAGAATTAAGGTATAAATGCCCTAGCTATTATTCCTACAACTTCCATTGTAATCTTTTTTTTTATATTTTATGTAATAAACAAATTTTATATATGTGTTTTTTTCTAGTTTCGTCCGTCAATTGGCAGTCCGAGTCTGGCTATACCTGAAGACCTGGAGATATAGTTGACGCAGTCCCACGCTGGATGTGGCAGAGGTGAAGATGAATTTAGTTTTTCTTAGCTTTTGTTCTCCAATAGTAACTTGTTTATTTTTGATTTATATTTTTAAATTTTATTTAATTAAATTTTTTTTCTTTTTTAAGTTTTTAACCCTTTAAAAAAAAAATATTTGTTATCTTTTTCTTTCTTTAAAATTTTGTTTTACACTTATATATATAGTTTAAAGTTTTAGATTTTAAATGTTTTTTTCAAGTTATATCTTTCAATAAAAACTCATTTTTACCCAACTCGTTGTTTGTTTCACATGCCACACCGTTGATAGACCAAACCAAAAAGAAGTTAATTTTTCCTCGTAGCCCAATTACGACACCTTCAGACGCCTCAAGATGTCTTCTCTGTTAACCATCTAAAACTTCTTCAACAATTTACCTTTCATGTAAAAAAATTCTTTATATTTCCCTCTTTTCTCTTTTTTTTTTTTCTTTTTACTAATGTCAACTTTAATTTAGGCGTTGCCAACTATTATTTAGCCCACAGGATGCACACACGTTTTGGTCGATATATATATATATATATATATATATATATATATATAACGTATAGAACGAGTCCTGTAAATAGATGAAATCTTTCCATTATTTCACCTAGGCCCGATGCAAACATACGTTGATATGACAAAATTTATATTTCTTGCAACTTTAAAACAGTCGACTAAAATTTCATAGGGATCAGTTAATGATGTACATAGCCTTGATTTGTGTGGTGCCAAAAAATGTTACAAATGAACCCCCCTAAATTTAAGGATAGATATGTTATGAGCTAATGCCCAAAATATTTTGGTTTATTTATTTCGTTCACGTGAGCTGGACCATTTTTAAAATAGTTCCAAAAATATAGTTTTCGATCAACAGTATTATTTTCAACTTTTTGTAAATGCCTATATATATATATATATATATATATTTGTATATGAGAGACAAATGACTTTTAATACATAATGAGTGAATAATTATTAAAATTAATTTTCATTCTCACGAAATTTAAATTTTCTAATATTTTATTTTAAATACTGTATTCGTTTAACCCTTTGGTTGCACAAGTAATATTTTTGGATTTCTGGTCCATAATTGGTTAACTTAATTTTTATGTGAAATAAATGGTTTGTTAAGAAAATAAATGTCACCAAAAGTATACATTTATCACAAGAACAATAAATTCGTGTAAAATAGTGACTAAATTCAAGAAATCTCTTTAATTTGATTATTATCGCAGTTTTAAAGGAACTTATTATATTTTTCATAAATTCGTCTATATTTAAGTATAATAAATACTTCCATGTGACTTATTAGCAAAAATTGCTAACTTAACCTTTTGGGAACTAAATGCATAAAATTAACCCTCTTGCTGTTAAAGGGTTAATTATGTGTGGAGCTTCAGCGCGGAAGGCTGAAGTGGTTTGGGAGCCACACACTGCATGAACTAGACGAGGTTACAGGCGAAGGGCTTATTAATCTTATATGGTTTGTGATGGGTATAAAATAGCTTAGGAACATTAATAACTGATTATTAGGGTATAGGTTCCACTTCCACACTGATTTATTTTTCCTTCTCTATCTTTAAAAGGATCACATTGGACCGGTTGTTCTCTGATTGGAGGCGTGAATGCGCCACCTTTTTCTACTACCTACCTACCTTGATAATGATATTGAAAGAAATACGTATTCTAAAGGTGTTTTGAAAATGGTCCAGCTCACGTAAATTTGGAAATCAAATAAGAACAGACCAATCTACTTTTCTAGAGGCGTACATTTGCAACTTCTTCTCGTTTTTTAATGTACACGCATACATAAGTACATCGCATATGAATGTTAGTATGTAGATAAAATTTAGTACTAAGCAGTTTTTTTAGTCTTAATCACACTATCAACTTCAGAAGGATCAATCCTTAATTGATCATAGCTCCAACATAAGCAACGAATGCGAGTAAAAATCCGAAATTGAATAAAAATGTATTTAATTAAAATTATGGGAACAAATCAAGATTACCAACACAGTTGAAATTAAAGTACCTATATCTCGAAAACTAATAGCGAACGGGCAAAATTTTTTACATTACTTTAATCACGAATAAAAATGCTACTGAATCATTATCAAAATTATTTAAAAATCAAGTGCGCTGGTAATCTTGTTTTATGCCAAATTATGTATATAACTTAAACTAATTTTCCTTCTTATCAACATTAGTTTTATATTCCTTCATTTCTTTCAAAACATCCTCTTCCAAGCAGGGTTCAGACAACTGAAAAAATAAAGAAAATAAATACAATTTTATATTTTAACTTTGTAAACAAATTATTAATTTACTATTTCAGCTAGATTTAATATTTGTAAAGCCTGCTTGTAGCCATCAGATAACGAGGGTATCTTGTCATAATTCCAGTAGGTGAACTCTTCAAAACTGCCTTTGATGCGCAATATTCTATCAGCTTCTTCATCTAAAGGTTTGCGTGTCTCCTGTAGAACTAAGCCCTTATAACCTTCAGGAACTTTTAGTACTTCACCCTGTAAGGGATAGCCGCGTAAAGCATTTGTCAAAATGCCCTGATCTTTATGGGTATAAGGATCGAAATATTTTTCAATATTAGCTTGGCCATCACCTTGTATTTTAGCGGGTAGATAATGAAGTTTTAGTTGATTTTCTTCGGTATTTAATAATTTATTATTTATTTCCACGGTAATGGACATTTTTTAATTGGAATTGTGTGCTGACTGGAGTTTGTTTATATTTTGATTACAATTTGAGCACAACTCGAATCAAGGCGAATTGATTACAATAGATTAATTCGCCTTATGTTTTATTCACAATCAGTGATTGCAATTTTATATATTTTTAATGAGAATGGGAAATTTAGCGATTTTTAATCAAAGTAATAAACAAATCACGCTATGATATTAACATCTTGAATTTCTTGGTAAATTAGAATTTCTCAACTATGTTTTCTCTGGGGACACAGATTTGGTAAAATCATACCTTTCAGACTGACTGTAACAGACGCTGTCTCTAGACGTCCTTGGATCACAACTACATAAAGCAGGGGAAAGGGAGTTTATGTTCGTTCTCCTTATGATATAAAGTAAAAATAGTTAAAAATATCTGCACCATAGTTTTACTCCCTTAAATCTTAATTAAAAAACACTACCTTTTCATTCCTTAATACCATTCAAAAGCTTTTTGTTAAAATAGAATTAATTATTTATTAAATTTATTCATAACGACTTACATTCCGCTATTGAATGATTCAATTTTTTTGTTGATCAAATCTTCCATAGAAAGCAACTAGAAGAATATGTGAGCGGCATTTTAACTAAATTAAAAAAAAAAAATTATTTATTTTTTTATTTTTTTTTTTTTCAAAACAAAATATATGTGACTTCATACATTTTGTTGTTGCATGAATTACGTTTTTGACAATTAAATTAGGTTTTTGTCTCTCATTATCTATTTATTTATCTATGATATTTTCTTCATACTGAAGGAAAATATTTTTCTTTCATTAAATTTTTAATATTTTATATTTGATTTTAGTTTTTTAATCTTTTACAAAATTAATTAAAAAATATTTTCTAAATCTAATTTGTAACATATTTGAATTAAAGAATGTTTGAATGATTCAATATAATTTTTAAGCTTGAATCGTTCATTTGATTGTAAATTTCAACGAAACCTAAATAGGTAAGACACCACGAATGCTAATGAAGTGTGTATCGGCACAGAAAATACGTATTCTATTCTGCTGGTGTCTAATTATAGTCCACAAACTCTGCTTTGGTACTACCAAATAGAAACAATATTTTTTTTTGGCAAAAATTCCAAAATAATAATTTAAGAAAAAAAAAAAAATATTATATTTTATAAATGATAACAGACCAAGTAATCAAGAACATATATTAAAAAATATAATGTAGCAACGTTGACAATCTGATAAGGCAATATAGTTGGGAATTTAATATTATTTTTAACACTTTTATTAAAATGGACTAGAATTTTAAAAGCTGTATCGCAATACTAGAAAAATCTATGACAATGTTGTATAATGCAAATTGCAGCCTAAGAAATGTATTTTATGACCATTATTTTAAATTTTATATAAGTTGTATATTTGTCGTTATTTTTGAGCTTTTTGGTCATATAGGTTGTTTATCAAGATAACCTATAATTTTGAAGGACGAAAAGTTATGTTTGGGCATGATGTTACACGAATGTAAATACGTGAAAGTGTTCGCCGAAGTGACTATTTTACGTAGCAATTCAGATAGCGCAATAATTTTGTAAACTATTGCAATCGCCAATTTTCTTTCAGTTAAATGTTGGTAAACCTGAAAAAAGGCATTAACAATGCTTTTCGAATTTATGTCAGAAAAAGTGGATTTTTGACTAGTATGGGTTGTAAACTTGTTTATTATGAATGCTTTTAAGGAATGACTAGGATATAAAATAAATCTTTTTTTCAAATTATAAATAACTAATAACTAATTAATTTACAAACTTCGAAAATTTTACGAAAATTTCTAATTTTAAATTTTGCTTCATTCAATTAAAAATCATCTGCAGAAGAAATTTAAAAATCGTCTTCAAATAGCTATCAAAAATCATTAAAATGATAATAAATCGTTCAATCTGGTAACAGTGCATACAGCTGTTGTCATGTTGAAATGAAACAGGTGGCAGCAGTTCTACAAAAACATCAATACGGCAAATTTATTATTTTTTTATAGATGGAATTTGATACTTCAGCGGATAAGCAAAAATTGTGATTATATGGAGTTGACAGTAATAAAAAAATAAACAAAAAATAAAAAAGTGTGATCATCTGTTTGAATTTGCCTTAGCAGTTGTGTTTGGGACATGAAGTGTTGCCGGATTTTCTATAACATCAGTATTGTCAATTTTCAAATTTCAAAAAGCACCGAAATCGAGTATTCACGAAATTGCAGCAATATGGTTAACTCTGCAGATTCTTTTTGTCAAGTAACTTTTTTCCAATATGGCGGAAGTTGAACGCATTTAACAAGTTATTTTAACAAATTAACTTAAATTTATTGCAATTACTTAAATTTTCACAAATTATTAAGGTTAACAAAAGCTTTTAGCTTAACAATAAATAATATTTAGAATATTATATTATAAAAAATTTAAACGAAATTAAAAGAAAATTTATACGGTTCTACCTTCAGTGCAAAAGTAGAATATTAAAAAGAAGGAAAAATATCATCGCCGTGGTCTAAAAGTCAGACAGATATAAAAATTAGAAATATTACATTTAATCCATAGTGTCAACAAAAAAATGTGTGTAATTTAATTAATACTTAAATAAAAGTAAAAGAAATAAATTATATTCTTGATTTTTGTTTGTCAAGTGAATGTAAAAAGGAAATTAAGGCGTGAATTGTTTGCAAAAGAAAGAAACCAATATGTTAAAGAATAGTGAGCGAGAGAGTGTGTGTATAAATTAAAAATCCAACAACAAAATCGACAACAAAAAGAAGAAGCTGAAATAATAAAAATGTAATAACAGTGCAAAAGAGAAGTGAGAAAACGGATGCAAAACTCCAAAACTATTTGATAATTAAAAAAAATATATATACTACCGCCATTTACTGCAAAAATATGAAAAATGTAAGTAAAACGAATAAAAAAATAATAATAAAATAGTTTATATAGGTCCCAAAAAGATTTCTATTATACAAGTAATGGTTGAAACCGTAGATAAACATAGATATGAAGCTTTGTTGTCAAAAACCTAAGTCGGTTGTCAAAAACCTAAGTCGGTTGTCAAAAAAAGCTAAGTCTAAGACTGGGTTAATAAAAAATTTCATTGAAAACAAAAACAATTGTAGTACGTGTGCTTTTTTGAGTAATTTTTTCCATTAAGTGTTTTTAAGCTTCATACCTATGTTAATAATCTATGGTTGGAACTATAAGACAATTCAAACAATTTCTAAATTAAGGATTAATATTATTTGGTTGTGAAACATAGAAGGTCAATTGCTAAATATTGTGGCAATAAAATTAGTAATATTTACTAATTATTTTTTATGTATGTATTATTCAAATGGAAACTAAAATAAATATACATATGAATGTATTTAATAAATAGTTTTTTATGTTAGGGTTTATACATTTAAAACACATATTTTTTAAAAATTTATAACGAGTGATCCCAGCAAAGATTTGAGATTAATATGAAATCAAGCTCTCTCTAATTTCAAAAAAAATGTATTTCTCAAAATTGTTTCAAATGATGTATGTAAAGCAGTGATCAGAAAAGCGAAAATTCCCTCCACTTTATGAGGGAATTTTTAACGAAATTTATTTTTTGTAATTTTAATTTTTTGGCAAAATAAAGGGAATTTTTAAAATGTATTTTTTTTTTCAAAAAGGAATAGAAAGGGAAAAAATCAATATTATCGTTTACATATATATTTGATGGAAATCCTAATTTGTCGAATGAATTTTGTCAACAATTACAGACGTTCGATTTTTTATCGTTTAAAAATCTTACTCTGTGTACTTATTAGTCGTGTTTAAAATATTTTTTGTATTGAAACAAAAGCTAAATTTTGTTAATTTTTTTTTAACAATAATTGTGATTTTAAGGAGAAGGGGAAAACTGGAGGGTTTTTTTTAGAAAATAGGAAATTTTTTTACAAAACAGATGGATTTTTCATAAATTGTATCTGGCATCACTGGTGTGAAGTTAAATTCGAATATAATTAGTAAAGACAAACCAAAATCATTAACATTGCAGTTAACAACGCAGTGTTAATCAATATCGGTAGATATATCTTAATGGTCAATAAGGATAAAATATAGATTTAAAAAAAATGTAAATTTAAAAAAAATACATTTTTGTTTTCTACAAAATAGTTCTTTTTCCGCCGTATTAGTCGAATATCTGAAATAATTTTGGAATTTGAGAAAATTAATTGTGGACCCCATGGAGAACCATAACTTTATATTGGTATACATATGCAATACCATAGTTATATATAATGACCACCAATCTTCTCAAGAAATTTCAAGTTTTTTACAAAATTGATTTTTTTAAACTTAATTATCTCAAATTTCAAAATTATTTCAGAAATTCAACTAACAGAGTTTTGTTGTGGATCCCATGGACTACCATCCTTATATAGTGCATTTCCATATTTGTCCATAATGGCCACGAATCTTTTTAAGAAGCTTCACATATAAATTTGTCTATTTAATAAAACAAGAAAAAATCCTAGTTTGCAGAATTTTTAATTTTAATATTTTTTTTTAATCTATATTTTTTTTTAAATTTATTTTGGTTTGCTAGTTAAATGTGAATTTAACTTCAAACACATCAATTTTTTTGCAATTTTCCTTTTTCTATTCTATTTTTTTTAAAGGTCAAATGATTTATTACATATATCTAGTATCTTTTAGAGAAAACTATATACTAAAATTAAATAATTTGGTTGTTACGCCAATATTAATAAGGCCACTTCCAGTAAAAAAACAATTTTGTTACTTTATTGATGTTACTAAAGCAATAAACGTATAACATAACGCAATAGTATTAGAATTTTTGATAGCATTAGAAATGACGCCTTATAATGAGAGATAGATGAATTGAAAGCTCTAATGAAATATCACCCGTTAAATGCTCCAAAAATTTATGTGAAAATACTTAAGTTTCCTACTATATTTATATTATTTTTTTTCGATCTGAAACTACTTTGATGTAAAAAAAGAAAAGTATAAAAGCTCATAAAACAAAAATTTTACCTACCAGAGAAAAATTCTTTTTGAGGATTTATTACACTCATCATTAAATATTTAACATACACAATGAATAGAAAATACTATTAATTATAATTGGGTGCCACGCCTATTTTTCGCCTACTATATATATATATATATATATATATATATATATATATATATATACCCCGACTTTTTTTTACCACTTTCATCAAGGGTTTAATGAAATTTGGCCGATGTTGCGACTTTTAAAATGCATAAAGACTATTTTAGATTTAGATAAAAGCTACAAACATTTATAGGTCAAGTTTTTTTAATAACTCGCCACTTTTTTAGTTGTTTCTTTGAATCAGATGAAACTCTTCTACATTATATACATATGTGCCAAGCTTCATTATATTTGGTTCCTTAGATTAAACATAATGTCAAGTCAAATAAAACAAATATCATGGCAAAAATTGGCGTAAATAGCGTGAGGCATTAACGATCGCAATACTCTCTAAACAACAACTATACATATTGGTATTTGAATTAAAAAAGAAAAAAAATTAAAAAGTTTTTAATTTCCTATCATTAAAAAAGGGCTCTAAAAATTTTGAATATCAGGTGGACATAAAACCGAAATTCGAACTAACTTTGAAAAACCCTTTGAGGGTTTTGTTAGACTACTGATATAGTTTCATTTTGAGTTTTTTTTATCTGTCCCTATCAAATTAATTAATACCATAGCACGTTTATCTACATTCATAAAGCATTTGTATCATTCCTCGTTTTCCTTTTGCAAAAGCAATGCGTTTTACGTTTGTATGATATTTACTTTCTGGACTGATTTCTAAATTGAAACACTCGGAAACTTGCAGCATTAATATCATTCCTAATTTGCACTGCTGTCCTAAAATATTTTTTTAATGAATTTTAGCTTTTTTTTTACTTTTGTAGTAAATATCAGCTGGTAATAATAACCAGGGTAACCAAAAATATCCAATAATATTTTAAGTGAATATTTTTCGATTTCAGATGAAACACCTTTTTAGAGCATTTTTCTTTGTTGCGCCATAACCATTAGATTTCCTACGATAGCTTTTAAAATTGTAGTATTATTTGTCATTTTGTGATATGTTTTGTAAAAAAAAACTTTTCTTGGTCTCAGTTTTTCTCTATCATTTTCCTTCCTGGTCTTTTCTATATCTCGTCTGTAGTTTCTTTCTATATTCTCTACGAAGGGACTCACAATGGCCCTCTAGGTCTCCGAGTGGATGCACAAGCACTCTTCTGAGTGCTGTGCAACCCTTCTCTACCTAACAACCTACCTTGTAAAAAAAAAAAATGTCATACTGTGTGCTTATTTATTAATATCCATTAAACTAGTAAGTAATATTAATAAATTAATATCAGAGCACATTCTGTACACTGATATTATAAGACTTTGTTATGAATAATTTTTCTTTTCGTCAGAACAGAGTTTAGTTTAACTAATACATAGTATGTATCACAAGTATTTCCTATAAAGATTGAAATAAAACAGTATACTATACATGAATAGATGTGAATAATAATAATAATAATAATAATAATAATAATAATAATAATAATAGTAATAATAATAATAATAATAATAATAATAATAATAATAATAATAATAAAATAATAATAATAATAATAATAATAATGATTAATAATAATAATAATAATAATAATAATAATAATAATTATAATAATAATAATAATAATAATAATAATAATAGTAATAATAATAATAATAATAATAATAATAATAATAATAATAATAATAATAATAATAATAATAATGATTAATAATAATAATAATAATAATAATAATAATAATAATAACGATAATAATAATAATAATAATAATAATAATAATAATAATAATAATAATAATAATAATAATAATAATAATAATGCTAATGATAATGATAATAATAATGATAATTATAAAAAACCTACTACCACTGTAGATCATGCCATATGCTGATCATATATCTAAACAAGAACCTACTTAGACATATTTCAAAAGTCAATCACCCACACTTTAGTTGATAATGTAATGTATGAGTGTGATCATAATAATTTTGTTATTGTCTAATAATACATAATTTAAAACAATTGTTTGTAGTTTTGTTTTTAAAACTTCTATATTATTATCTCTGTTGGTGGCTGTTTACAGTTAAGAGGTCTTTTTCTGGACTACAAGCAGTCAGGCAGTCCAATGGTGATAAAGATTTTTTTCTATATTAAGGCTAAACACTCACTTAAATTAAAAATATCTACTTGTAATAATTAACATTTTTATTATATTTATATGTTAAACACTTTAATACATTTAAATAAATAAATTTAATTTATTTTTCTTTTATTTTTTTATTTCTTTACAGTTTTAATGCAAATATGATGTTGCTGTTAATTGTGTCCCTGCCACACTCAGCAATTATTAATGTAATATAAAAATTTTCTTGTTTGTATAGAGAAAAGTATATATATATATATATATATATATATATGTATATATATATTTTATAATAATTATAATTGTGTAATAACATCAATTTCAACAACACATCAACCACCAAAAAAAAAAAAAAAAAAAAAAACAACAACAATGTTATAAACTGCAGCGTTACGAAAATTTGTCTATATTTTCTTTCTTTTTTTAATTTTATTTTTATTTTTTGTGTATAAATTGTAGTTTATTTTTATTTAAATTATGAATAAGTTGGAATATCCCCGACGCAATGGAGCACACAAAATTCGTATAACAAGTAAGTTTGTGTTTATTTTGTTTACTTTTTAAGAAAGGGGTTTTTTCAAAAGAGATGTTATTATTATTATTTTTTTTGTAATGTATAATTAATATTAATAGTTGGAGTATGGTTTTCAATTTACATAAGAAGAGAGACTAGATCTGACCTGAAACTTTAAAATATTAAATAAGGTAACTAAGTCTTGTGTCGCTTGTCTTCATGAAGAATCGGTGTCTGATTGCGTTCAGGCTGAAACAGTGGTATACAAGATGTTTTAATATTCTATACATGGTCTTCGCTTCTACCGTAGTGTCCATTGAATGGAAAACCGACACCACTTGCATGTTTACTGCATTATTAATACTTCCATCAGTTCCGAAATGTTTTTCCGGTTACGGTTTCAAAGTTTTCTAAAACGTTTTACTCCATTTGCATTTGTCGTATTGAAGAATTAAAAGTTGTCTAACACACATTTTTCTTTATAACTTGAATCGTCAATAGTTCTTATACCTTTCACCATATATATGTGTATAAATATGACTTTCCGCTTGTAATTTCCTCAATTTTCGTCGGAGAGCAAAAAAGTTGGTATTTTTTGCATTCTTATTAGAACTGATGTCGATAGGATGACGTTCGTCTTATATCGTTCGTCATATATCGGTTCATAAATGGCGGAGATATGTGTAAAAAACATTTTTAGGCTCTGTGTCTGCTATCTTATTCTCGTAGTTTTCATGGGTACTGAAAAACAACAACAACAATAAACTAAGACATATTTGGTTTTTCAACTTTTTGAAGCTCCTATGTAAACTAAAGTCTTCGTTCTTTCACAGAAAAAAAAAATTGGATTTTTTAAGAATTTTTGTGTTATATCCAGTATTAACTGAGATATAGGCCAAAACGAATTATTAGATTTTTTAAGCTCTTATATAAGCTTAGGCCCATTCTTGCATAAATCTAACAAATATTTTTTATGTGTGAAGATAAATTTTAAAATTTAGGTTAACAGTACTATGTTAAGCACTTAACATAAGTAATGTAAATGCCTGCAAAATGCATATATACAATTAAAAAGGATATTTTATTGATAAAACAACTATATATATATATATATATATATATATATATATATATATATATATTTAATTTTTTTTAATATTGGAGATCATCATCAGATAAAAAAAATAAAACATATATATATATATATATATATATATAATAAAACATATATATATATATATAAAACATATATATATATATATATATATATATATATATTATTTTTAATATTGGAGATCATCATCAGTTACGTCTATATGATAAAATAGTAAGAATTCCCAAATCTTTGTTTTATTAAGAGATTTTTTGAAAAACGAAATCATGACATATGAAAAAGAACATTGGTCCTTTTCTCAAAAATCCTGGGAGATGGGCGGATAAAACTTATTGGAAATCATTCCTAGATACATCTAGATGAATATCCAATAGTCTGAATACTTAACAGTTTTTTTTTTTTTTTTGGAATTTGAAATTTTTTCGAAAAAGTAATTAGTTTTATATGGAAAACATTTAAGTTTTGTTTACATCTCATTTTGTTATTACCCTTATTTTAAAAAAATTCTTTTAAATAACCCTCACTTTACGATCATGAGCAAATGAATCAATCACTAAAGAATGTTCTTTATTATTTTTAATTTATGTAATATTTTTCTTTAATTTTTTTTTATTTTTATTGCAGTATTGTGTGCTAGAAGTTTGGTTCGAAAGGATTTATTTCGTAAGTATTTAAAATATTAAATATAATAAATAATATTCCATAAGTTTAAAAGATACAAAATATTTTAAAACTTTTACAAAAATCTGTGAGATCTATGAACATATTTTAGTTTAAATTATAATTTCTTATTTAAATAATTTATTAAGTAACTTTGTTTTTCAAATGTTTATTTAATTTTTTTTATTTTATATACATATAGTACTGTACATTACGGTGACACCGTTTGAATGCAGGGAAAATAAGATATCGATGTTATCAGCTCGAATGAGAATTTACTTCACTCTAAGATACCGCTTCTCAAAATGTCCGTCCTGATATCCTTTCGTGAGCTTGTTTAAAATTAAAAAATTTGTTATCGAAAGACCTTTGGGACTTACATTTTATAACGTAACAAGAATTTTAGACCAGATCCAAATATTTGCAATTTTTCAAAAAAAAAAAAGAAAGAATTCGATAGTTGATTTTTTTACACATAAATAAAAAAAAAAAAAAATACCAAAATAATACAATATAATCTTCTAGCACTTATACCGAAACGGCTTTTTGAACTTGTGTAAATTTTATTCGAATTTTTCTAAAAATATTTTGCTTCATACCACATGTTCATATATTTTCTTTGGCAGAAATACGAAAAAAAATTCGAAAACCTGAAAAAAGGAGCTTTTTCATTTTGATACAGCTCACAAAAAGATAATGCCAGGACAAAAATTTTGAGAAACGTTATCTTAGAATGAAGTAAATTTCATTTGTGCTATGAACATCGATACTTTTCATTTCGGGGCCACCTTACTGTACATTAAAGTGCCTTGATTTGTATGGAGATAAAAAATGTTGAAAATGTACCCCCTAAAAGATTCATATGTTTTAAACTAATCTCCAAAATATTTCCGTTTATTTATTTCGTTCACGTGAGCTTGATTATTTTTAAAATACCTCCAAAAATATAGTTTTCTATCAACAGTGTTCATAATTTGTAACTTTTTGTAAAAAAAAAATTATAAAATATGGTAGACAAATGACGTTTAATACATAATGAGTAAAAAAAAAAAATAAAATTAGTTTTCATTTTAAATACTATTTTATTAAAGCTTGAATATATTGGATATTTTCCATCGTAATTTATATTTTAGGGCATTATTGGAAAGGTCTCATTCAATAATATTGATATATGTATTCATTTAACCCTTTAGTTGCACAAGTAATATTCTGGGATTTCCGGTCCATAATTGGTTAAGTTAATATTTATGTCAAATAGATGGTTAGTTAAGAAAAAAAATGTCACCAAAAGCATACATTTATCATTAAATCTATAAATTCCTGTAAAATAGCGACTAAATTTCAAAAATCACTTTAATTCGATTATTATCGCGGTTTTAAAGGAGCTTATTATATTTTTCATAAATTCATCTATATTTAAGTATAATAAATACTTCTATGTGACTTATTAGCGAAAATTGCTAATTGAACCTTTTGGGAACTAAATGCATAAAATTGACCCTCTTGCTGTTAAAGGGTTAATTACGGATAATCTTCAACAGTATCAGGATAGACCATTCCAGTGATACATTAAAAACTATATATATTTTGAAAAATTTCCGAATATATAAAATTATATGTTTGAATAAAGAAAATATGACAAAAAAAAAAAAAAAAAACGTTAGTAAAATCTTAATATTCCGCGACTGAAAAGAAACATAGCAATTATTTAAATGAATATTCCAATTTGAAGTTAATTTTCTTTTAACGAAAATTTTCATAATGATATTCAAAGAAATACGTATACGTAAATTTAAATATTCATATGTAATATTTTGGGAATCATATAAGAGCAGACCAATCTGCATTTCTAGACGGTACATTTGCAACTTTTTTTTTGAAGCTCTTTACTGTACGTACATATTACCACTGATAAAATCTATCAAACAATAAAAAAAAGAAGTTGTGTGACAAAATAAAATTTATTTTGTCCATATCTGAAGTTACTTTTTTAGTCTAAATATTTCATTGTTTATCAACTGATTATTTTGAAATTTATTTTAAAATATACACTCGCACTATCAAAATATTTTTGTGCTAGTATTGTTGACGTTATCTTAAAATATGATAATTGCCATAATTAATAAAACAACAATAAAAAATTTCTTATATTGTAAGAATGTTAATAGAAGAGAAGGTTTATTAAAAATTATATAAAAAATATCGTAGGCCTATATTCAATACCCTCTATCTCGAAAAACACAACTCTTCAGGAGTGCAAAAAAATCATTTCCCTTATTTTGCAAGTATCCAAAAAAAAAAAAAAATTCTTTTACACCATTTATTTAAAACCACTATTAAATTTTACATTTTACAACATTATATGGATGTTTTGCAGTTTTAAAATATTCAATTTGTAAATAAAATAATGTGTATAAATACATTTAATTAAAATTTAATGTATGATTTTTAAAATAGTTAGTAATTTAAAAAACTAACATAATTCAAATAGGCTACTTTATTTTAGGATTCGAACAGACGGAACGATATTCCCATACAAAAAAAAAAAAAAAAAAAAAAATAATAATTATTATGTGGGAATAATTTCCTTATCAAGAAAAATAACTGATATCCATCAAAAAAAAACTTTCACAACTTTAAAAGTATAATTAAATGCTATTTTGCATTTTTTTTGAAGTTAATAAAAGTTACTTCCAAAAAAGTAAAAATAAATATATTTTTGGCAGAAAAAAATGTGAATAATTTCTAAAAAAATGAAAATTTTATTTTATTTTTATTACCTACTAAAGCTAAAACCATATTTTTACTAAAAAAATTTATAAATATAGTTTTAAGAGAAGTACTTCAAAAGCAATGAACAGAAAGCATAAAGGAGAAACATCCTACCAATGAAAACCACGGGTTAAAAAAAGAACTTCTGCAGCTCTTTTCAGCACTAAGTACTTACTTCCAATGAAAACACTATGTTAAAATCATGACTTTTTTTATCTCTTTATACCCTACACCACCACAGGTTGTTAGGGTATTATGTGTTTGTGCTGATGTTTGTAACGCATAGAAAAAGTTATCCAAGACCCACCTTAAAGTATTCCAATCTACTCAGAATCATTTTTTAAATCGATCTAACGATGTCCGTTCTTCTGGTTGGCTGGCTGTCCGTGTAAACTTTGTGCATAAAGTAGGTGGCAATTTTAAATATAATTCAATGAAATTTGGCACGTGGGACTTTTATGTTACAATGACGAAGCCTATTGAAATTGGTTGTGATTGGTCCATTATTTCACCTAGCCTCGATACAAATGTCCCCTCGGAATAGAGTCTAGAGTGTTAGCCCCCATACATAGATTATCGCATATCTATGGTACTATTACAGTGAAAGTCTCGATTTTGTAAGAATAATTTTCTTGTCAAGTTTCACAATTGATATGAAAATAGGTAGACTAACTTTACAGGGGATAATAGCTGCCTTTCAAAGTGAATATTTTTTATTAAATATCTAAAGAACTAGTCAACCGATTTAGATTCAACCCAGAGATAGAGGGGTTTGCACCGAAAAATTAAAATAAAATAAAACGTTGATAAAATTGGAAAAACTATGAATTCTCATTTGAAATTTATATCATAGATGAACGCTATTATAGGGTATATAATGTCATCAAAAGCGCAGTTTTATGAAATCCTCAGATAGTGGGTTTGGAATATAGACCATCGATATTTTAATCAATTAGGATTCTTTTTAAATTAAGTTTTTTTAATAGTGTTTGGAAACAAAATTTTTGACAGTTTTTTTCAAGAGCATTATTTAATTAAATTTTGAATAATTTTATAGATATTTAATAATAAAATCGAAAATAAGGTCCCTTAACAAACACTAATACAGGATATTGTAAATTAGGTTTCTTCAAAAAATAAAAAAAAAAACTTAAACTATAGGTTACATTTATCGTCTCCAATTTCCATGAAGAAAGTGTGTACGAGTATAAAATGCGCAGGTGACTAGGTTTTACTTCAGTCAGAATACAATGTTAACGCCAACGTCGGAGATGGTGACGATGATGATTACAAGACTGTTGTTGGATTTTAGTGGCTTAATATATTAGTGGTTGTGGTATTATTATATTATATATAACATTTTTAATAATATCATATTTCTTATGATTTTTTTCCAATTCTTTTTTGTTTAATACACGTTCCATATGATGGTATTTACTGGAAGACATCGACTATCAACACTACCACTCTTCTTTATGAAATTTCTTTGTTCTTCTTTACTAAAAAAATCTGTTGATTTTAAAAAGCCGTTTTTTTAAGAAATTTGTTGAAGGTCTTAAAAGAACTTTATTTAACTCAAATTAATATTTAAAATATAATAAAAGTTTAACACATGGTTGCTACATTTATTATTGTAGTTTTTTTAGTGTCATTCATAAATTAATTAAGATAGTCTTGCTAAAAAAATTTACACTACATTATTAGTAGTTTTATTGTACTTAAATACGAGGGTTATTCTTAGAGTATTTGTATAAAAGATAAAAATGGAAAAGATATAGAATTGGACTTTTCATTTGTGTCAATATTTTTCCACTAAATTTGAATGTTTATATCCTACTAGCATTTAACCTGATACTGCGTTAGCGGGCTTGTGGGACTCCTCATAGACAAGAGATAAACTAGGTAGCTTTAATGTTGTTACAGTTAAATTATTTACTGAGATAAACCTGGTACATTTGGCAAAAACCAGTTAACAAAATATAAAGTTTTCGTTGAACCTTATGTGTCCTATTTAATTTTGTTTTAAGTGGTTTAGAAAAAAATGTACAATAAGAGAAAAATAAGAAAAAGTTAAAGTTGTTATAAAGTTGTATGCAAAATTTATAATATTGGTCTCCTTATAGTTTCTTAAATAATTCAAATTTCATATATCCAGGTTTATATATAAATAAATAACATAAAACCACCAAAGTATAGATTTCACATGTATAGATAGATTCACCATGTACTATTATAAGAAAAAAGTAGGTACTACAAAATCGCCTCTTGTGAACTCTTACTCACTTAGGACCATATATCTTCAATTTCATGTTTATAGGTTCATTAAAAAAAAAAAATACTATTAGAAGAACGAAGAAGTAGCTCAAAGTGTCCGCTTGTGGATATTCCCCCACATAGGACCACATATCTTTAATTTCAGATTTCCAGGTTCAATATAGAAAATTTGAAAAGTACCATTAGAAAAACGAAAAATTACCAAAAAGTCCCTTCATATAGGATTTCATTCATTCAGAACCGGTTATTTTTAATTTCATGCTTCTACGTTCAATATTATAGAAAATTCAAAAAGTCCACCTTGCGAATTCTTACTCACATAGGACCATGCATATTTAATTTCAAGTTTCTGGGTTCAATATTATAGAAAATTGGAAAAGTGCCAAAACGTTTATTCGTATTCGCTCTCATTCACTCAGGGCCGCATAAGTAAAATTTCATGTTTTTAAGTTCATAGTATACGAAATACAGAAAGTAACATTCAAAAGGACGAAAAAGTACCAGTAATCCTGTTTTTTTTTCATTCAGGAACATATTGCTTACGTTTATGCCGGTAAAATTATTTACTAAAGTCCTTAGAAGAGTACCATTATAAGCAAAAAAATTTTCATTTTTCGCCCTAGAATAGATCCATTAGACTTGAATTTCAAAAATGCTCACTGTGTTTAGATTTGCTTGTCATATGACTTAGACGATACAAATCTGGCTTCAATCATTTAAGAAAAATTATGTTTTAAAAAAAGTATCAAACTATTTACCTCAATTCGGTCCTATCTACCTTGTCGTATCTTTTTCAAATATCGTTCCATTAGCTTATTTTATGCGGCTAATTGAACCAATCAATTCTTTAAATTTCATAAAAAATGGCGCCATAAGTTTGAATAAAATTTAATTTCCCCTTTTTGCTACTTTTTTTTACACAGTTTACCCCCTAAACCTTCGAATTTCCAAAAATTCCGTCTTGTGGATCCATTTGGCGGGATCCTAACATACAGTCCAAACTTCATCTTTCTAGCTTTAGTCGTTTGGGCTGTACGATGATGAATCAGTCAGTAACGTTACTCTTTTATATTTTTTTGATTTACTGTTTAACTTTTTGGATTGGAAATGATTTCATTAATTCTATTGCTGCCTTTTTAAATTTGCATAGTGTTCAAATCATTCTCTAAAGATATTCTGATTTATAGAACTTGATTCTTGTTTAAATTGATTGTCTGCTCTTGGTTGAATGATCTAGGGTTTTTCAAGAGTGTTGCTCCTGCTGTCATAGAAAAGAGCTCTTTAGCACTTATTCGAAGGAGTTAAATCTTAATATATTATTGAAGTTGTGGGAGTTGAAACGAAAGGGTCATATATATACAAAATACATACAGGGGTGCATACATTTATGTCTTCTGCAACTGCAATCGTGAAATAGAAACTAAATTTTCAAAACGACAGTCCGGACAGTAATCTACTACGTTGCTCCAAATTTGACTTCTTCATTGATTGACATAGAGTTAAGAAATTTATATTCAAATGAACCTTATGAACCCTCACATGTTTTTTTACTAATTTCCCCATTACAGCATCTACATGGACAAATGTAGGTGCTTTATTTCAAGGAACATAATGACACGTTGATGCTGCAATTCTTCCTGGGATGTCATCGGAGGAGAGATCAAAATATAACATAACACAGTTGGAATCTTATACTTATCTTATACGAAAAAAACATAGAAAGGATTGTGTAAAATCCACATGAACGAATGTATTATATGGTAGCTTTTTAACGACATTCATATAGATAACATCAATTCCTTGCTTGCAGGTTACCGCATAAATGTCGTACTTTGAATTCTACAATCGTAGAAAACGAGAAGAATTGGAATTGAGAAATATAACTGAGGTCACTGAAAGTAAATTTTTATATTTATGTACAAACTTGATTGAAAGAATTTTGTAGACATTTTAAATATAAGTTATAATTTTTTCAGCAGTATAAACAACATGTGGATTTTTTTTCATAGAAATTTGACAAAACATTAAGAAAGTTAAGAGAAAAAGTAAGTAGCGACTCCGAAAAATCATAAATTATTCAGAAAATATTCTCCGTTATGTAAGATATATCTCCACCATTTATTGCGGCTTCAGTTGTTGCACAAGCTGTATTTTGTACGCTTTGAATTTAAGATCTCGACGTAAAATGCGCCAAGTCGTTCCATACGTCAGTCCGAGTTGTTGCGAACGGCGCCGAATCGACTCTCCACGGTCTTCGTGTACACTCTCAGCTACGGCCGCTATATTTTCTTCACAGTGTGCTGGACGTGGTCTATTCGGTCGAATATTATCCAATAATGAATGCTGGGTCTCAAAATGGGTGATGGTGTTGCGAATAGTACGCTCAGTAGGCCGATTATGTTGACCATAAGTGCACGAAACACATTCCTCACAGAACGTGAATTTTCGTAATAAAGTTGAACGATTTGTAAACGTTGTTCAGGCGTAAGTCTTTCCATTATGAAATGCCAAACAACACTAAATAAAAATATCATGACAGTATAACATGACTCACACGTGATCTGTCAAAAAAAGGCTATTGAAAAAAGTATATATATATATATATATATATATATATATATATATATAATGAAGTAAATTCTTCATTATCTTTGTACATACATATTTGTCAATTTATTCTGCTATAGACTATGTATTTCATTTATATAATGTTTCCTATGTATTGCCAACAAGTCTCCAAGTTAATTTATAGAATTGCTATTTTAAACGAAATATTATTTATATATTTTTTATTTTAATTTCATAAAAATATAAACTACCCTTTCGTTAACAATTTAATTAAGTGAGTAATTAAAATAAATTTGTACTGAATACTTGGTAAATAGGCCCAGCAGGAAATTGAATCGCATGGCTAATTTTCGAAAGAAAATTGTGTTTAATAAAATTTTAATGCCTTAAAAAAATTACAAATTAAATAAATTATGAACATATGAATATTTTGCTGAATTTTTGCGATTTAGAAAAAAAAAAAAATATTAAAAAAAAAAGAAAATTCAAAGTTAATTTCCCTGTTTTCTGAACGAAAACAAAATAAAACTAAAGTTATAAAAATTTAAAATAAAAGTTCAATTTACTTAATTGTTTGCTTTTTTAAGAAGAGAATTATAAAGAAAATTTAGAAAGAACTTAAAACAAGTAGAAAAGTAACAGTAGACCAAATTTTGTCTATTAAGTCACTTTAATGCGTAAACATAATTGTGACAGGGGTTTATATGGATATTTATAAACCGATTCTTTTCTTTTTTTCTTTCTGTAAGATTAATACTTTAATAAAACATATCTAAGACATTTATGAGCATTTGACCTATTTTCGGGAACAATTTTATGTGGAGCTTAATGAAATGATTTAATTTTAACCAATTTTATTGCGTTACATTATTGGTTTAAAAAATTCTCAATTTCTAAATTTCGTTAAGTTATCTTTAAATCTGCGATCTACAAATTAGCAGAAATGTTGTTTATTGCTGCAGGAGAGGCGGACGGACAAAGGCTTAGGCTAAAAAATATAAATTCAAAGGGTATTTTTTTTTCTATTTACCAATATGCTAATTATAAACAAAGCAATATCCTGAATTAAGCTCCATTTTTGGCGATTCTACTCCACTGCAAAGAAAGTAAAGTACGGTGTTGTCAAAAAGTCAAGCAGCTACGTAAAAATCTATTTTCTGTAGATTTCTGCGATACGCTACCTAGAATTTTTGTGCCAATTGCTACTTATACACATCTGCACAAAGTAGGTTAATTGTGATACGATGATTCTTTGTTATTTGGTTGAGCCTTTAGTTTTCTACAAGAAAAAAGATAACAAATTGCCCAAATATTTTTAAATTAAAATTATTGCGCTAGAAAAAAATATGAAACTGATAATGAAAAAGGTTATTATAATGGAAATAAAACTAAAATTCATCAAATTTAGAAGTATGTATTTTAATATATTATTTAATTTTTACAAGTTCTTGTTGCTAAATTTGGTGCTTACGTAAACTTTAGCAAAAGTAAGCATTTTCGCACTTTCACCAGATTAAAATTGGTGACGTGAATTACTGTAGTCTTTTGACAGTTTTCTGGTTTACAACACTTTTGCAAGAATTCTTTATGATAAATATTTCCAACTGGGTAAATCTGGATAAAACTAATATGTGAATAATTTCTTTTACTTAAGCATATTATTTGTATATAACAACTATACATGAGGATAGCTATTTATATTTTAAGACAAGAAATTTATCATTGATAATTATGAGAATATACTTTTTTATGGTCAATAAACTTTTGTATTAATTTTAAATATTACTGAGAGAAATACGTCATTTTCATTTTTTTTCTAATTATGTTGGATTCTTAGCGAATAAATTTTGTAAGATTACCAAATAAATCTTAGGCAATATTATATTATTCTAGGAGAGAAAACTAAAATTGTCCCAACCTTATAGTGTAACTCATGAGAATTTTGTGGCTTTATCCTCACCATTTCAAATAATTTCATTATTACACATTTGCCTTTAAAAGTTCCATTTGCTTTGGTGTTACCAAAAGCTCACAATATAAATTGTAACCCACGAACTATCACTTCTAAGAGCATATGGGATGATGGTTTTCATTGGAAAATATGAAACAAATTGTTGTTGCTGCATGTATGTATGTACGTTTATGCTTGATTGATTTTATGTTGGTACTTTTCATCTGTCTCTGTTTAATTTCTTTTATTTATTTAAATTGCATTTAAATTGATAACGTTTATTTCTTTACTTCGTTTATTTTTCTTTTCTAAAGTTTTATTAATAAGAAATCGACAGAGTGAAATTATTAGTTGAAATTGTTTAAAACAATCAAGGAAATTGAAAAGAAACAGATTAAAGCAGCAGTAACAACATTAGGAAAGCAACCAAATAATAAACCATATGGACAGACGGACAGGCAGACAAACATACTAACTGACACTAATAATAAACGGCAATCAAATGTGCATTCATATGGAAGAATGTACATGAAATTAACTATTACAACAACTAAAAATAAATACTAAAAGCAAAAAACGAAAAATTTAAACAAATGCAAACTAAAACACGAAAGTAAAATTATTTTTAAACACTACGCTACTATAAAAATATAAAACGGAAATTAAAAGCAAAAGCCATAAAGGAAAAATAAAAGAAAAAGTAATATTAGTGATAAATTTAAAATTTTTAAATATTGTATTAAAATGTTAACAGCAAGTTATTGTTTTAATTATCGTCATAGTTAACAAATTTCAGTAACAAATTTAATGTTTTTTTTTAGTAGTAAAAAAAATGTATTTCCATTAATTTATATAGAAAAAATTTATAATGAAAATAAATATCAACAAATCCTACATTGCACAGAGGGGCAGAACTAAAATATTGTTTAAATAAATCTGTAATTTTCAATCGACTGGAAACGAAGCTATGGTATCTCAAAATAGAGCTCATCTGGCATTTAAATTTTTGAAAAGCTTGCAATTTTTTTCTCATCTCTATTTTAAAATTTAGATTAAAGGAATCCCACAATTCTTTATTTTTTCGAATTTTGCTCATAAATTCCACATTTGTTGAGTAGGTTTGGTAAGAGACTTTTACAAAAGTTTTGATTTGATAACATAGACACAATTCAAAATTTTATTGAGTACTTGCATAAATTCGCATACAGAGCATTACCTTTGCTCCATGGATATTCGATTTTGTTGCCGATTTTCCTTGTTAGCCGTGCTTTACATACGATTTTTTGCTCTTTACATTATCATAATGGATTCACTTTTGATCGCCAGTAAAAATTCAATGCAGAAACGACTTTGGTTTGTGGTGCTGATGCAGTAGTTCAGAAATGCGAAATCGTTATTCGACGTCTCTTGGATTCAGTTCTTGTGTCACCGAATTTCTTTGACACGAGTCTTGATCAAGCAAAGCTTACAATTCTTCATCTTCAAACTTTTCTAGCTTGAGGGGATGCTCTTTACTATGTACATCGAAATCGCAAGATTTAAATTGTCTAAACCAATCGAGACAAGTTGACTCAGCTAAAGGATACACAGTGGGGTAGAATGGCCGAAAATGGCGATTAATTCAGCTAAGGTGTATAGCGCTTTGTTTATAAATTTGATGCAATAATTAGCTTATTAATACATTGAATTTTTAATATCTTTTTTAGCGTACACTTCCGTCCGTCCGGCTATCCGTGCATCAAAAACCATAATTATCTCTTGGTCGCAGTTTTAAATAAAGGAAACTTTTTGAAATTTGGAATTTGAGCCAATTTTGGACCAATAACGTAGTACAATAAAATTTGTAAAAATGTAGTCATTATTTCACTCAGTCCCCATATTAAAATGTCCCTGAAAACAGTTCAAATGCACATAAATATTTTAAATATATTCGTATTTAAATAAAATTCATCGTAGATGAATTTTGTCTAAGCAAAAATCATGTTACCAAATTTCGTCAGGATGGGTCCAAAATTGACTGTACCTCCCATACAGAAACGCCTCCTGGAATTACTTTCTCGTTGTTCATAATTCCTATATAAATGATCGCATAAACATAAAATCTAGCAAAAATAAATCTCATTTAAGTATTAATCTTACAGCCAAATTTAAGAAGATCGGTCCATAAATGACTGTCTCGTTTCACAATTCCGTTTTCGCATTAAAGTGATATATGGCGAAAAAGAGAGTGAAAAAATAGCATTTTTTTTAACATATAGTGATGCTTCATTTTATCTATTTTTACTTAGAATCAATTACTTTTTCAAAATATTAATCTTCAATTTTTAGATAATCGTCTTATTTTTCAATTTCACCCCTCTGTGGAACGTGACAAAGTTGTAAAAGTAGACCGCTTGGAAAAAAATACTGTTAAAGCAATTTAGTGTAAAACGAAGGGAGTTATTGCACATACTTCATAATTAGAGTTTTTCACTGGAAATCCCGCTTATATAACGTGTTTTTAAATTTGTTTTTATTTATTTTATTTGATTTTTTATGAGTTTAAATATCTTTAAGGAAATATCTAAATATTTGATAGTTTCTGAGTCCTTTACGCATTTTTATATAATAATGGAAAATAATGGGAATTTTTACAAAAAAAAAACTTGATTCTGAATTATGGTCAAAAATAACATTTTATAAAAGATCTAGTAAGAAGTAAAAATCGACATTTGAAAATTAAAGTTATTAAACGATAATTTGCACGCATGTAAAAATTGTAATACAATTCTCCTTAAAATGTCTGGAATCTTCAAACAATAATATAAATTTTTAAAGCACCAGGGTAAATGTGGGCCTAATTTATAAGAATTACAAAAAGTTCACATAAGACCATGCAATTTAAAGGGTCCAATTGTCCAAGAACTAAACATAATGTAAATTAATTTTTTAGCTCAGGTTTTCCTTAGCTATAGATTAATAGTGTAGCATAAAATTAGAAGGAACTTTATTATATTTTTGTATAAGAAAAACCATTATTCATAGAAATGGGCTATAGACCTGAAAAGAGTAGGGCTTCAGAAATCTCTAAAATTCTTTGGGGCTCTTTAACAATTAACTTACGTCCGTAAAATTGTCGAGGGAAGTTTTACCCACAGGGCAATATGAAAATCAAAGTAATGATTCGACTTTCGGATGAATTGTTATATAAAAAAGTGTTCATTTAATTTTCAAAATAACAATATTTCAAAAACAACTGAATTAGTTTATCGTTTTATGATTAATTAATTTATTTTAAAATTTTTTATCCTTCATTTAACTGAATTATATTATAAATATTTAAAAATTTTTAATTGTTTATTTTTGGCGGGAATTCCTGGTGTCCTGAGAAATTTTCAAATCAATCCCGATTTCCCGGAAACAGAAAAAGTCCGGGAAAAGAAAAACTCTACTAGTGTGAAAGAGTGAGAAAGAGAAATGACTTTTTGGCAAAAAAAAAAATCCCTTCAAATCCCAAAATGTTTATTTTTGGACTCGGTAAAGATAATGACATGATTATTATTATTGAATATTTAGTTGTTTAACTGAAATATAAAATCTGGAGGAAATCAGATGCAAAATATGTCCGATATACACTGATACATATTCCTATAAACGCGTTTAAAATTTTTGTTTTTCTTTGAGGTATATGCGTTTCTCTTAACCAAAAACAATATTGTGTTGTTACAATAACTTGCGATATAACGGTGCTTTTTTTATGTATGAAATATTTATTTCTTGCTTTTGTTGTTTTCTTTAATTTAGCAATCAGAACATATTGGTGATCATTTCAGTTGAATATTCCTATAAACGCAGTCGAGAAAAATTTGTCTAAAAACCCAGCAAAAACTTTGCTTTCCTGGTAAGCTAGCAGGTATAATTGGAAACAAAAATAAACTACTTATTTTTTGAATAACTAGTTATTTTTGTTCGAGTTGTCCACAAATTCATGTAGTTATTTTTTATTCAAGGCGTACTCAAAAACGAAAACAAAAATAAAAAAAAAAAACAAAAAAATTTTGCCGTCAGTGAGACTCGAACTTGGATACAAATTAACCATTTGTTTTTAATGGCTAACGTATTACTCAGTACACCATCTAACACATAGCTTCCTAAGCGACAAAAACTCTTTTTAATTTAAAATATCTTTTTAGAAATTTTGTTAAAAAAAAACTAACAGTTTCAGATTGGAGTTGAACCAACAACCTTCTGGTTGTTAATCCAGCGCTTTAGCCAACTCATCCACGTGATTGAAGTATTACTGTGCTATTATACTATTGAGTACTTATTAATGTAATACAGAGTAGGCAAATAATAATAACGCCTCATTACCAAGAAACTACTTTAATATGTAGTTGTCATTACCGAAAACCAAAAAGTTTTTGATGGGAAGTTATTGCAAAAAAAGAAAAAAAATTAACAGTTTTAGTTGTTTGTTTCACTTAAGGTAAGTTTATGATGACAACATATCTGTTTACTGGAAATATTTTTGTTTTAATTGGGAAATTTCATCAGCTTAGAGGATGCCCAAGAGGAACTTTTCTTACAGACCAGGAAAAATTTCAAAGACTGCTCTAACAGAGAAATTGGACGAAAAATTAACCGTTAAGATAGGTCAGAAATACGGAAGCGGAAATCAACAAAAGGTAATAAAAAATTAATAAATAAATTAAATGCTGCACAAATAAAAAATAAACTTGACCTTTCTGTCACTTACAAACGTGTTGCACACATTTTGCGAACAGATGTAAACCAATGTTAAAACAGCATCATACGAGAATCGTTTGAAATTTGCGCACAAATACATGAAATGGACAGATTGGAATAAAGTAATCTTCTCTGATGAGCATGATTTGATGTCGATCGAAATTCGTATGTCGAAACGTAATTTCGGTGGAGGCGGCATTATAGTTTGGTCAGCCTTTTCTGCTGCAGGAAAATCAAAAATATGTTTTGTTCCAACTAAAATGAACAGTGGAAGATAATGAACTGTTGGAAGATGCTTTTCTTTCATTTATCAATAATGAGATAAGAAACAAAATATTTACCAATTAGTAATGGAACAAAGCTACTATTTTATTGAAATTTCAGTTAAAATTCAACATTTTTTTTATCTCTCTCCTTCTATAAAAATACATACTGTTTTCAATACTGGTAAATAATATTAATTTCATTAATCAGAAACTTCAAATGTTTTTGTTGGCAAAATAAAAAAGAAAAGTGTTACTATTTTCTTTTGTCACATGTTGTTAAGTTTTCTTTTAAATCTTATCAAAATTAAATTAAGTACTATTATATTCTATAAATAACAATTAATGCGGTTTTGCAATGACTAATTTCATGTTATAATCTTTCTATTTCCTTATTTTTTACTTGTCACTTTTGTATTTTACTAAGTATTTTCTGCACACCGCCATATTTAAATAACAAAAAAAAAAAAAAAAAAAAAAAAAAAAAATTGTTATTCATTTTATTGACAGTGGAAGAAAAAGTAAATAAATAAAATATAATACTTTTTGTTATTTTATCAAAATAAATAAAAATAGCATTTAATGCTGTTTTTATATTTTTTTTTTTTTTTGTTGAAAAAGCTAAATGTTTGCTTCTCTATTGATAAGAATAGCTGACCGGCAAAATAAAGTGATATTTATTAAATTAATAAAACTAATTTTATTTATTACTAACAAAATATATGAAATTCAGGTGAAAATTCCATATAACACTTGAATGATAATAAAAATTAAACAAATATTTAGTTCAATGCCATTTGTGGTACTCGTACAATTCAAATTTTTTATTATTTTATTATTCAATAAATGTGAAAGTTTAAATTCAAATATGGAAAATGTAAAAGAATTATACAAATACACTTAAATTGTTTGTTCGAGTGATTACGCCTTTCGATTATTGTATAAGTGGAAAAATACATATTATAAAGAAAGCGCATTCAAAACTATTACAATAATAAATAACAATAAATGAAAATAATTAAGTACTTTTTTACTATTTATCAATAACATAGGTCAACAAAAGAGCACAAAAAAATATCGCAAATAATTCTGCGAAATTCTTATTCTTTAGACTAGATATAGTGCAAAAAGTTAAATGAAACAGTTTTATCACGTCACATTTTTAATCCATTGACGGCCAAAAGAAATATGTTTCTCTGGTGAGATTTTAGGTTATATATCTTTCTAGGTAATAGGTAGAGCAAATTTGTTATTCATGTTTTAAAGAAATGAAATGGCTTTAAATTTGTCAAAATCAAGAATTTCTCAATAGACCTTTATTCGACCATGGAAAAATGAGTGGGCTGGAGATGAAATTTGTATTTGATATAACTAACACAAGACCGTAGATTTTAAAAATGATAAAATAATTAAAATCATGTGTAAACGGTGCTTGACCATTTTTGCAATATTTAGCAGAATTTATAAGAGTTTTAAGATGTTATCGTTCGCCTTTTTTGATATGTTTTCTATGATGATGTCAGATAGATTTTTATTTTTTATAGTCTTATACGCTAACCACACAGCCACTGAGTATTCTCGTCTACATTATGCTATTTGGGCTACTTCCAAAAAAATGAGTCCACAAATCAAGAAGTCAGTATAAAGTAGGGTAAGCTTTTATTATTATTTTATTGTTATTCCATCTCAATCTATGTTGTGTCAGAAAACTTCTACTTGCTCTAGGACAAGCTTACGCGTACATACTTGCTGATATCACAGTTAAGAGAGCGAACCCTAGAATCAAGGTCTGTATTTTGGATATCATCACGCATATATGTAAGTTTCGCCGCTTTAGTTGCAAAGTGTGTTTTAGGCCGTAATATAACATGCTGCTATAAAATGACATTTTTTATTTCCACTGTCAATTTTCACTCGGAACACTTTCTAATGTGGTCTGTAGGCCTTCTTGGGCGCATCACAAAATAATTTTAAAACATTTCAAAACTCCCACAAATTTCGAGATATTGCAAAAAAAGAAAACGTTTTTATGGTAGCTCCTGCAATATAGATCTCGTAGTTTCATAAATTTTAAGTCAATTTAATACTTTTAAATTAGTTTAATAAGCACAAGATCGTAGCTTTTTAACTATATTAAAATCTTTTGTGCACAATGCAAAATTTTGTCATGTTAACAATAAAAATTATTGCATCATTGAATAGGTTTTTTTAGAAATAATTGTAATCGTGGTTAAACTTGAAAAATTTAAGAAAAATTTTATTCTTTGTAGATGTTGTTTTAAAAAAGTTTGTACATAAATATAAAAATTACTTTCATTTATATTTTTTCAAATGAATCAAAAGTCAGGAAGACTGAAAAAATTGTTTAAATTTTCAATTATATTTTCAATTTGTGAAGAAAATATTGAAATTTTCTTTGGATAATTTAAGTTTTTAATGATTTTAGCTACATTTTGGGAACAGAACAGAAGCGCTTTTTATCAAAATGATGTGCTGCAGAATGCGAGCAAAATTTATGCAAATTTCAAACCATTATTTTTTAACAGATTTTCCTTGGAATTTTGCCATTTTAAGGCATTTGTTGTAAATATTTTCATGTATAACTATTTTCATTTTCCATTTGCAATCAAATCTAATAAAACTAAATCAAAGATTTAAATTTTTTTTTTCAAAATTCCTAAAATTTTCATTATGAACAATTTAATAATATCTATGAACGAAATTTTATTTTTTATGAAAAAAGTTTGGGAAAAAAGTCATGTTCGATTCATAATACTTATAAGAATTTTTCAAAAATATGCATTTTTTCTCTGTATATAGTTGAAAAGCCTCTTTCTTCTACTTTCCAAAGAAGTTAAAAAAAATTAATAAAAGAATAACAGAATTAAGAATACATTTACATATACAAGAAACTACCCAAAAACAGTTTTTTGTGAATAACTTAAAATTTTTAAAAAGACTAATTTCTCGAGTGATTTTTCACTGTAGCAGACTGTAATTGACAAACAAGTAAATTGCAAATATTCAATTTCATGTTCAAACCTGCGATAAAATATTTATCCATTTCAGATGAAATAAAGCATATTGGCAACAATTTGTTAGTGAATATTTTTACATATTTTAACCTTAATGGCATATTTTTGCTTTAATTTTGTATATCTCGTAAGATATTTTTAAAATTTGAACAATATAGTTGCCTCTTTTATTTTTAAATTATGTGATCGTATAAAGAAATATTTAGGAGCTCCAAAAATATTTAATATTAATGAATCTGGATGTGTACCGCATAAATCAGTTAAAAATCGTTAAGCAACTAAACTTGTACAAAACAAAAAGTGGTTAATATATAAAGGGCATATTATCTTTTAAACCTTCCCCCATTCCATAAGTTGTTTAAAAAAAAAACTATTAATTTTTTACATGTAAGTCATATAAATGTGATTCACATTCACATTTGATAACTTCAGAACTAATAATGGTAATGTACAAAAGTCTGATGTACTATTTTTAGTATATTTGCATATAAGTATAGCAAAGCTATATCCCTTACAGACATTCTAATATTTTCATGTTAAAATTTTGACTTTTGAAGTAATTGCCATAATTGGTATACTACGTTTTTTCATTAATGAGCATATTAATTATATGCATATTTATATATCAAAAGATTATTTCGATTATTATAAACAAATAAATAGCACTAATTTTTAAAGTTTATTTTTAATTTAAGCATAAAAAACCATAATCTTAAATAATTTACAAGCACAATCGAGTTAAAGCCAAATATAACAATTCCAAGACTAGAGGTAAATGCATGCATTGAACGTTGTTTTCATGAGTTCACAAACAATAAATTTATTACATCCCTTTGAACTACTTCAAATTTTTTGGGTAGGTTTCCATATTGCATGTAATTTTTACCATAATTATACATAAACTTCTAGTTGTAAACATATTTATATGTTCACCTTAAAACAGCTATAACTTTCGCGCCCCAAAATTTGAGGTCTTTTGAAATTTGATGGTAAAAAAGATATTTTGTGAAATATTAGTGAAATCGGACATCGTTGCCGCATTCAACCTGAAGTTTGTATGGTGCGTTTATATGGGGAAAGTATGGTTTTTTTTGACAGTTTTTAGAAAAATTTAGCTATTAAACCATTTATGTGTTTTAGTCCACTTATGTAGAGTAGCGAAGCAGTGGCTAAAAGCTAGTCATAAATACAAGCTTTTTATATGACATTTTGCCTGAACTATTCTCAAATTTAGAAACAAAGCAGTTTTAAATTTTCCCATTGTTTATTTAATACTGTACTTTATTTTATAAAATACAATGAATATTTAACCTAATTTTGCTTATAATAATATCAAATTCAATTTAGAATCTTGTCTAAATTTGATTAAGAATAATATTTTTTTTTTTCTTTTTTGTTATTCAAAAGGGTCAAATATTATGGATTTATTAATTTACTCACAACTAAGCTCAAGCGTTGTTGTTTAGTTCTAAATAAAAACGAATTTGCTTAACAATAGCACAAAAACATATTTAAATTAGCAAAAATAATAATAATAAATTATATTTAATAAATAATTTTATAGTTGTCAATATTGCGTGTTTTATTTTTCTTAGAACAATTTAATGTAATTTAGATATTTTTCATTGCAAACAACCAACAAAAAACAATAATTGTAATAATAGTATTAATATATTCATAATTATTGTTATTATTAAAGCTTTACATTGTTATAAACTTTTAATAATGTATTTTTTTTTTTTTTAATAAACAATTAAATAGTTATTGGTTTAGTTTTTCTTTTATTAATTTTTAATAAGTTTTTTTTATTACAATTGCTTATTATTACTATTTTTTTCTTAAATCACAATTGTTGGTGTTCTTTTGTGTTACTCTCTTTTTTTTACCAAGATGATCTGGCATTTGGATTAAAAGGTGGATTTGTTATTATGGGTATATTTGGTCTAGTATGTGGATAGCTTACGCGTCCTCTGTCAACAAATGGTGAGGCCTTTGCTAAATGTGGAGTTAAAGCCATCAAAGCCATTACAACTAAAATGAAAATTTTCTTTCCCATCATTTTTTTGTTTTGTTTTTAATTCTTAAAAGATTTTAATTGAACTGCTGCTGATCTATACGAAATTAAGTCTTTTTATATGAATCTTTATAAATTGTAGGTGATTTACCGTATGCATTGATAAGGAGCTAGTATAGAAAAGTATCTGATTTTAAAGGGGATTTTTTTCTTTATGTTTATTCTCAAGACGGCTTCATTTTTCGGTTAAGCGGTTATTTTTTTTTTAATTCATCTATAAATTTTTTTTATTTTTTATTTTTTTTAACGAGTCTATTTGAGTGTGATCAAGGCTAGACGTACGAGTGTTGTAAGCTAATTTACGTATAATTTTTTAAAAATTTCTTTGTGAAAAAAAAGAAAAATAAAAAAATATAAAGACTAAAATAAGAAAAAAACAACAACAACAATTGTCTACATTCAATGTATGTACATATGTACGATCAATTGATTTGCATTTTTGTTTACAACAAAAATTGCACTGCATATTTGATTAAATATCAATATGCATACTATTAAAGTTACCAAAAAGCAACAAAACTGCGTTGGTTTGCAGACTGAAGGTGTAAATTTAAGTGATTGCAGCTCTGATGATAATGACAGTAGCTGGCAGAAGGTTCCTGTGAATAATCGTAAAAGAACAATTTCCAACTCACCCAAAAAGTCTGACGCAAAACGACAACAACTTGATGATCGTCCATCTACTTCAAACCATTTTGATGCTCTTACTAATGATGAAAACGATGATGATATGCATTCTAAAGAAGCTCAACCTCCAAAGCCACCGCCACTAATCATAGCCAATGTTGATGATATTGGTAAAATGGTCATAAAATTATTCAACTTCAGTTCAAGATTCGGAATATCCATGGAAATAAGAGATCTAATTAACATGAAAAGGCAACTTCGAAAAATTTGGAAAAAAACTAGGCACCCTTCAGATAACGTAATTATAATCGAGCAGTTAGTCACGTGAAAATAAGGTTAATAGAACTAAAAAATAATTTAGTTCAAAAATTTTTGATCAATTTATGCTCAGCAAACAACAATGAACATAATTTATGGAGGTCGACTAAATATCTTAAGCGTTCTCAAGCACGTAATATTTCAATTAATTATATTAATTATGTCTGGTGTAGATCAGACTTAAGCAAAGCTGAGGCATTCAAAACCTTTTTCGAAGACACATTTACTCCTTTTTCATTCTGTACAGCACAAGAAGCATCAAAAATAAATTCCATGTCAAATGAGTCGTCCTATAGCACCATTTCAATTCAGTTAGAGGTAGTTTCAGAAATTAAGAAACTAAATTTGAATAAATCCTCTGGATATGACAACATAGACTCTAACATACTTACAAACTTGCCACAGAAAGCTTTTTTCGGAAGTAAGCGTTATAGTGAAAGTAGCCTAGGACTAGTAGATTACAGAAATGTATGTTCTACGTCCAGATTCCATCTGTGATCAGAGATATATAATTTTGAAAAATGTATTTTTCACTATGGTCATATGGAAAAATATGGATTTTTCAAATGGCTCCAGTGGACACATTTTTTCATATGACCATAGTGAAAAAACACATTTTTCAAAATTATATATCTCTGATCACAGATGGAATCTGGACATAGAACATACATTTCTGGAATCTACTAGTCCTAAGCTACTTCCACTCTTCCGCTTACCCGATTCATGTCTGCTCCTTATGTCCACTAGAGCCACTTGAAAATTCCACATTTTTCCATATGACAATAGTGAAAAAACACATTATTCAAAATTATATATCTCTGATCACAGATGGAATCTGGATATAGAGCATACATTTCTGGAATCTACTAGTCCTAGACTACTTCCACTCTTCCGCTTACCTGATTCATGTCTGCTCCTTATGGCCATTAGGACCACTTAAAATTTTCGATTTTTGTTCAAAGAAATTTTATGTATGGAGTGATTTTATTTGATTTTTTTTACAATTTTACATTTTAATGTGTTTTATAAAAATATTTTAATTTTTTTAATTAAAATTTAATTTTGATATAGTATTTTTATTAAAATATAATTTTGTTCATTTTAACAAATCAATTCACAGCGTGTGGAGCGTATTTAACATTTGTGTGGGACGTATTTAACTGACATATTTATCTTCACACCCTTATATAATATAATATAATATAATATAATATAATATAAATTTGCTGTAAACAATTTAAATTTACTTTCTTAATTATTTGTTTTATAATTCTAGGCCTTCCTGACCCTTTTGCAAAGGTTCAAGTTGATGGCACCGGTCAGGTTTATTCGACGGATATAAGTAAATCAACGTTAGATCCAAAATGGAATGCACATTACGATTTATTTTTGGGACGGAACGACTCCATAACGATAACCGTATGGAATCAAAGAAAAATACACAAGGGCAGTGGATTTTTGGGCTGTGTGCGTATACCGCCAGAGACTATACAACGTTTGAAAGGAGCTGGATGTAAGTAAATTTAAAGAAATTGATATAAAAAATTGGAATGGAAACATAATTCAATTGCATTATATTGCTATAAAACTGTTTTTCAATAGAAATTTACTTCAGCAGAAAATTTAAACTTTTGGTCATACATTTTCTTTAAATAATTTGCAAATTTAAATTATGTAAATAAATTAGTTAGTAAAAAAGTTTATAAATGTTTTTTGTTCTATTCAAATAAGTATTTGATTATTTTCGAAAATAATTGTATTTATTTGAATCACACTTGAAATCCTTTCCTTTTGAAAAGTGTTTTTGGTAATTATTCATTATCACTTTCATTTTTTTTTGTCCTTTTAGTCCAACGTTTGGATTTAGGAAAATTTGCCTCGGATGACGATGAAATGGTGCGTGGCCAAATAATTATTGCTTTTCTATCGAAAGATGGTCCCTGCAGTGGTAATCCTTTAGCTATTGTTGGCCCTGGCGGTGATGTTAGGGGTCCATCTGAAGATGATTCCTCTGAGGACAGTCTGCCCGAAGGATGGGAAGAAAGACGTACTGGGAATGGTCGTGTGTACTATGTAAATCATACAACAAAAACTACCCAATGGGATCGCCCCAGTAAGCATAACAATCATCATAGCCATCATCATCAGCAGCCAGCAGAAAGACAACAGCAGCAACAGCAACATCATCGTTCAACTCAACAGAATGGTACAGCCAACATAACAGCACATCATCCTGCGGGACCCACTCGTTCAACTACTTGCACCAATTTATTAAATGGTCACAGTAGTAGAAGTGGTAGAGATAATGATGAGCGTAGACATTCTACGGAAATACTATCAACACCCAATAATAGTTCAACCATTAATTTGGGCAAAGAAAACTGTAGTCCTACTAGAGTGGAACACGCAAAAGATAGTAATACGACCGCGGCTTCGACGCCTAGCAATAGAAAATCGAATCGCTCAAATACATCGCCTACATCAGCCAATAGTTCAGCATCTAATGGTGGTGGACTTGTTGCTACGGAAGGTCAGGTGACAGCCCCACAGACACCCCGACATCAACATCAAGTTAGTGATAGTCATGTTAGCAAAACACCAAAGCATGCCACACCAGCTCCAGCAACATTGACCAATGGCCATCATATACATAATGAAACAGCAAATACAAACACACCTCAGCGTATACAAACTGCCCAAAATCTAACAAATGGAAATGCTAATACAAACAGCAACACTTGTAATGGCAGTCCACAGTCTGCTCAACCACAATCCGCAGCCACAGCCGCCATAACGTGGAATGCCAACGAAGGTGATACTTCGAATAATACAACACGACATAGTCCCACAACAAATGGTAATAATGGCACAGCCAATAATAGTACTGCAACTGGAAGTGTTGGAGGAGCTACAACGGTACAAAGTCCCAATGCAAACTCTTCAAGCACGTCTTCAAATACCAATCAACAGAATCATAATAATATGATCACACCTACAAGTTCTAGCAGCAATCATGGCAGCAGTACTCAACGAGAACGAGTCAGCAATGAGTCCTCTAGGGGAGAAAGTCGTACACAATCAAGTAATACACCTACATCGGCCTCTACTTCTTCAGCTTCGGCGGTTGGATCTCAACGTTCACAGAGACGTTCTTCACGCAGTGCCGAAGAGTCGGCCAGACGTAGAGGTTCACGAAGTGCTCGTTCCAACAATAGTAATGGTCACAGGTACCCAGGTCCACCTCCCGGTGGTCCAATTAATCAGGCAGCCAGACCGTTTATGGATTTGCCACCGGGCTATGAAATGCGTATTACACAGCAGGGTCAGGTGTATTTCTATCACATACCCACAGCAATCTCTACATGGCATGATCCTAGAATACCTAGAGATTTTCATACGGAAAATCTTACTTTAGATGCAATTGGACCACTGCCCAGTGGTTGGGAACAAAGAAAAACAGCTTCGGGTAGAGTTTATTTTGTAGATCACAACAATAGAACCACACAGTTCACAGATCCACGTTTAAATGGCAATATTTTACAATTAATACGAAGGGGCGTAGTGCCAGCCCCAACAGGAAGTAGTGGTGGAGGTGGCACTAATGCAAACGCTTCCAGCACTAGTAATAGTAGCAATACAGTAGGAGGCAGTAACAATAGTGGTAATGGTGGTGGAGGTGTGGGATCAGGTAACGGCAGTATTATACAACATTTATCACCGGCTTCCTCACATCCCTTGGCGGGTTCTGGAGTCTCAGCCCACACGCCAACCTCAAACTCCTCTCACACTCCACAGCGCTCAACGGGTGGCAGTACCACCATTATACCGACAGAAGGACGTGCAGTACCCGCAGATCTACCACAGGGTCTATTAGAAGGTGCCGACTTACTACCCAAATATCGACGTGACCTAGTAGGCAAACTAAGAGCTTTACGTACCGAACTGCAAGCCTTACAACCTCAATCCGGTCATTGCCGCCTAGAGGTGTCACGTAACGAAATTTTCGAGGAGAGTTATAGACTGATCATGAAAATGCGTCCCAAGGACATGCGTAAACGATTGATGGTTAAATTTAAAGGTGAAGAGGGTCTCGACTATGGTGGCGTAGCACGTGAATGGCTTCACTTGTTGTCGCGCGAAATGCTCAATCCCCAGTATGGTTTGTTTCAATACAGTCGTGATGACCACTATACGTTGCAAATAAATCCCGATTCCGGTGTAAATCCTGATCATTTGTCATATTTTCATTTTGTTGGACGTATTTTGGGTATAGCGGTATTTCATGGTCATTGTTTGGATGGTGGCTTTACCACACCATTCTACAAACAATTGCTCAATAAACCAATAACATTAAGTGATATAGAGGGTGTTGACCCGGAACTGCATAGAAGTTTAACATGGATGTTGTAAGTACATCATTGATATTGTTTGTTTTGAAGAACATTTGTTTCTTTTTCTTTGGTTACCAGTTTTATATGCACATATAAGAAATGTATTAGCTTTTCAAATACTATTTAAAGTTATTACTTTTTTTGAACTTACAGGTTTCAAAATGAATTTCGTTAGCTTTTCGAAGTCTGAAATTTCTACAAAAGTTTTTCGAAGTATCCAATTTCTATAGTTTTTATTTTTCGAACTCATATTTTCTTGATAAAATATGTTGTATTTACTGCAGAAAAAAATATTCATTTTTTTTCGAAATCTATTGAAAGTTTGTACTTTTTCGAACTTATAATTTTATAAGTATTAGTTTTTCGAACAATTAAATTTTGTTCTTTGAATGAATTTTGTTAGCTCTTCGAAGTCTGAAATATCTGTAAAATAATTTTTTTTTGAATTATCAAATATCTATAGTTTTTGAACTTTCATATCTTTTTGTAAAGAATTTTTGTATTTGCTATAGAGGTTTTTTTTTCTAACATAAAATTGCGTTTTTTTTTTTTATCAATTGTAAAATTTTTCTTTTTCGAACTTCTTAGTTTTTAGGTAACAGTTCTTCAAGAAATTTAATTTTATTCTATGAATATACAAGTTCTATTGAAAATTTTTCTTTTTTCAAACTTAGTTTTTTAAGGGAACCTAGCACTTTTTTCACTTGATTTTTTTTTTTTTTTTTGTTTCTGTATAGAAAATTTTGGATTCTGTATAGAAAATTAGTTTTTTATTCGGCTTCTTAAATTTTCAGTAGCTTTTTTCAACTTTAAAGTTTTATTACAAAATTGTTTTTTTCCTTAGAATTCTATGGAATTTTCTAACTTAAAAATTAATCGGAAAATTTTGTTGTCATGTTCACATTTTACAAATATTTGATCAAAATTGCGTGACCACTTTTTTACAAAAAAAAAAAAAAAAATGTTTGCCGTTTTTTGACCTTGCAAATTCTTTGTAAGAGAAAAAAGCGTCAAACAAAATTAAATAAAATGATTTATGATAAGAAACAAGTGTTTTCCTAATTAAAAAAATAAAATAAATTAATAAATATTTTTTTAGTGGTTACTTCTTTCTCGTCAAATATTCGACTAGTCTGAACGTGACTAGTTTTATAAATTTTTTATAGAAATTTAGTTTTTTTCAAATTGAATAGACTTTTTTTTTTGTTTAGCCTCTTCTTTTTTAAGTATTTTTAATTTTCTTTTTTTTTAATTCCTTAATTTTTCTTTAAATTCCAGAGAAAACAATATAACAAATGTTATAGAATCTACATTTAGTGTAGAAAATAATAGTTTTGGTGCTTTAGTTGTACATGAACTTAAACCATCGGGAGCTTCCATACCAGTAACAGAAGATAATAAAAGAGAATATGTTAAGCTGTATGTAAATTATAGATTTATGCGGGGTATTGAACAACAATTTTTAGCATTACAAAAAGGTAAATTGAAATACTTTTTATTAAAAGTGAAATTAAATATAATTAAAAAATATAATTTAAATAGGCTTTTGTGAATTGATACCAAGTCATTTGTTAAGACCATTTGATGAACGCGAATTGGAATTGGTTATTGGCGGTATATCCAGTATTGATGTCAACGATTGGCGCAACAATACGAGACTGAAACATTGTACACCCGAGACTCAACAAGTGTTATGGTTTTGGCAGGTGGGTGCCATAATTATTTTACTTTTAAACAATTTAAAACTGTTTTATTTAATGTATTATTCTGCATATTATTTTAGGCGGTAGAATCTTATTCTTCCGAAATGCGTGCCCGACTTTTGCAATTTGTTACCGGCTCATCACGTGTTCCTCTACAAGGTTTCCGTGCTTTACAGGGTTCAACGGGCGCTGTAGGTCCACGACTCTTTACCATACACTTAACACAAGATGTACCCACACAAAATTTACCCAAAGCTCATACATGTTTCAATCGTATTGATTTGCCACCCTACGACAGTTACCAGCTTTTGTATGATAAACTCACACAAGCTGTAGAAGAAACTTGTGGATTTGCCGTGGAATAAATTAAATAATTTACATGGAACAATTTAATTAAAGTAATAAACGGAAAAAGAGAAATGTGATGAAAACAAAATTATACATATACATGTTAAATGTTAAAACGAAATGATAAAATTAAATAAAAAACACATAAAACTACGAACAAAAGTAAAAAAAAAAACTTAAGACCAGGATTAAAAGAACTTAAATTATATTAAGTGTATTTCTTCCTTTTTTCAAATTTTCTTAGGGTTTCCTCTTTCACCCTAAAACACACACTCCTCACTCACAACACTCCCATCATCATTATTATAACCATTATACAATGTTGACCACAATTATTTGTTACATATACACAAATATTTTATTTGCTGCATATAAATTAATTTAAAACTCACCTCTATGTTTAACCGTTTTCCCCCATCTCATAAAAACTCATTAAAGTGTAACAAAATTAAATGGAATAAAATTTATACAATACATATATACTTATATACATATATTTATATGAGCAATAGTTTTATAAGAAATATATAATTCAGTTTTATTTTATCTGTTTTCTTTAATTTTTGTTTTACACAAAAATTATTGTTTTTATTTTCTTTTGTTTTCTAAGAAAAGTGGTCTAAAATGAACACAACAACAATATTGTAAAGTTAATTAATTAAAGTATAAAACAAAAGTAAGATTTATATAAATATATTTATACAAAATTTATATTTTGGTGGTTTATTTTTTTATTCTTTTCTTTTTAATTAAGAAATCGAAAAAATTAGTTATTAATAAATCTTTCTAGGAAAGTTGCTCAAAATCTAAGAATATTATTATGTAAAAGAATCTCACATTTTATTTCCTAGGAAAAAATTTCGGAAATAAATTTTCATTCAACTTTAAATAAAACGATAGAAAGCCCCAAAACTAACAAATCTAACGTTAACAGAAGACATTATCTGAAAATCAGGCTAAACATCATTAGGAAACCTGACAGTCGATAAAAAATTTTAATAAAAGATATAGATATTTTGAAGACAAATGCAACAAAATTCTTTCTATAGAAAAGTTTAGCGATTCTCGAACACAACTTTTCAATATAAAATATGTGTGAATTTTTAAAAACCTTTAAAGATTTCAATCAAAATGGTTTTCTAGACAATTTTTTTTCCTTTTTCGAAATTTTTATTTTTTGAAAATGTTTTCTATACGAAATTTATTTGCTTTTCGAACCTACATGTGGGAAATATGTACACTTTTCGAACTACTAAGTTTTTCTTTGCACGTTTTCTAAACTTTGATGTTTCCATTTGAAATTTGTTAATTTTTTAACTTTAAATTTTCTATAGATAGTTTTTAAATTTCGAATATGTTTTTTTATACAAAATTTGTTAGTTCTTCGAACAAACACGTTTTCTGTAGAAAAATTGTACAAGAAAACTTATAAAAATCTAAATTTCTAACTAGGAAATTTATAAAAAAAATTATTCAGTTTCCAATCGAACGCTTTAAATTACATATATTATTTTGTGATGATTTTGTTTCAAAGCCTCAGTTTATAAAAAAAATCTTGTAGATCAAAACAAAAAAAAAAAAAAAAAAAAAAATTAAGAAAAAACTATATAATAATATAAAAATAAATAGGTATATAATAAATAAATATTTATCTACATACATAGGTGTAAAATATTTCCTCTCTCCTTACAAGTTCAAATATATTTTATTATAATTGATGATTGTAATTGGCTTTAAACAAAATGACAATGTTGAATGAATCAGTAACGAATATAAATATTTTATAAAGTGATATTAGTTAAATCTTTACAAAATTTTTACAACTTAAACCTAAAAAAATCAAATTAAAAATATCCCGTATTTTTTCTAAATTAATTAAACTAAGAAAAAAACTAATAATAAGTGGATTTTGTTTTTAGGTCTATTTAAATTTTGAAATTTAAAATTGTAAATTAAGAGGATGTTCTGGGCGCTTAATTTCAAGTGAATTGAACAATATTTTTAATTAAGAATAAACCAAGAGAATGTATGTAAAGAAAATTTCTCAGATAGTTAGAATAACATAAAGTTCTCATAAATTAGGATAATTTTTCTAAAGAAAATTTCTCAATTGGGTCAAATTTCTACAAAAAATTTCTCACAAACTGAGATTAATTTTCTTTAAAAAAATTCTCCTTAAACTAGATCAATTTTCTTTAGAAAATCTCTAAAGAAAAATATTAATTTTCTATACAAAATTTCTCAGCAAATAAAACCAATTTTTTCTAAGCAAATGAGACTAATTTTTTTTATAGAAAATTTTTCACCAAATCAGACTAATTTTCAATAGACAATTCTTCAGCAAATGAGACTCATGTTCTATAGAGAATCTCTCAGCAAATGAGACCAATTTTTTATAGAAAATTTTTCAGCAAATGAGATCAATTTTCTACAGAAAATGCTTACAAACTTAGACCAATTTTCTCACAAACTGAGACTAATTTTCTATAGAATATTATAAACTATCCTGTAGAAAATTTTTCACAAACTAATTTTCTAATTAGAAAATGAGACTAATTTTTATAGAAAATTTCTAAGCAAATGAGAATAATTTTCATTAAAAAATTCCTCACAAACTGACCAATTTTCTTACAAACAGACCAAGAAAATTTCTCACAAACTGAAATCAATTTTCTACAGAAAATTTCTCACAAACTGAGACTAATTTTCTATAGAAAACTTTTTAACAAATGAGACTAATTGTCTATAGAAAATTTCTCAGAAAATGAGACTAATTTTCTATAGAAAATTTCTCCCCAAATGAGACTAATTTTCTGTAGAAAATTTCTCAGCAAATGAAACTAATTTTCTACAGAAAATTTCTCAGCTAATAAGACTAATTTTCTATAGAAAATTTCTCAGTAAATGAGAAAATTTCTCAGCAAATAATAATAATTTTCTATAGAAAATTAGAATAATATCCCATAGAACCTTTCTCAGCAATTGAGAACAACTTCTATAGAAAATTTCTCAGCAATTGAGACCAATTTTCAGTTTTTTACAATTTTTATTTCACTATTTTGTATTTAAAAGCTTATAGAACATCTTCGATTTTTTGTATATACATGTAGGGTAATATGTATTAAATATAATAGTTATAGAATTTTAAGTAAAAATAATAAAAACTTATACATACAGATTATACAAGCAGGGGTTATGTAATTAGCACATTAGTAAAGAGGTAAATTTTAACTTGGGATCCAAACGGGACTGGATTTTGCAAATCCTGGAATTTGAGATTTTATAATTTCAAATCCCGGGATTTTTCGGGATTTATATTTCATATGAAAACACATTTTAAATATGTATAAGAAAAAATAAATTTTTATATTTAACCTATCTAACTATATTTAAATGTTACCTATACTGTATTATATTTGAAGAAATTCCTTCGTATTTTAAAAGATAATAGATTTTTTTAAGTACTTTTGAAAATTTTCTGTAAATGTTTTAATGTTCTGTCTTGCCTTATGTTCATTTTTTTGATTGTATTTATGTCAATAAATCCTGAAATTGAAATCCCGGGATGACGCATCAAAAAGAAGGGTTTGAAGTAAAATTTCCGAAAGATTCTAAAGGCTTGAGAAAGTATATCTTAAGTTTTAGTCAAATTTTTTATTTGAAAAATTTATTAAAATGTGCTATTTATATTAACAAAACTGTTTCTAAAGGAACTTATTTACCACCTTATTTTGCCAAACGCTTCACTGCACTTTGAAAATTTTTCCATACGAATTTTTGTAACACAAAAGCAAAAATCACAAAAAAAAAAACAATTTATATGAAAAATTGTTCAAAGTGTGGTGAAGTGTTTTTCGAAATAAGGGTAATGATTACTATTAAAAAATGTATTATTTTTCAAGGAAATAAGAAAAAAGTTTCTTCAGACCAATTATCGATGGATAATCGAACAAATTCATATCAGTTTTATGTTGATTAAATAATAACTAAAAATAAAACTTATTTTTTACAAACATAAATTTTTGTATCCTCAAATGTCATTAAATCCTTTTTTTTTTTGTCATAAACCGCACATATTTATTTAAGCATTACAATAAAAAAAACAATCAGCATAAATTAAATAAAAAAACAGTAATTATGTAAATTATCCATAACATATAAATACCTACATATAAATATATTTTTAAACAAAAAATATAATAGACTAAACTATAAAAAATGATAAATAAAAAAAGCAAAAACATGAAACAAATAAAATAATTGTTTTAGAAAGTTAACAAATTGTAGTAGAAGAAATAAAGTAAATTAAAAAAAAAATGCATTAAAAAATATTCAAGAAAAAAATTTACAATATGTAACAACAATTTAGAAATATACATTTATTTGAAAACAACATAACAATACAACAATCATTTTTTATTTGAACTTGTGTATTAAAAAACAGGCTCTACTGATTGTCCTCCTTGGCGGCCAATTGTATTAAACCGTATTCTCCTGTAAACATCCAGTCTGCATTTTGTTTGCTCAATTCTTCTGCTTGACCTGGCTTGAGATTACATATTAGATCCCCTTTAACTGTGCGTAGAGTGCAAAGATTTGTGGGTAGAAATCCTCTGAGACAAGTTTCGAATTTTTCACAGAAATCCCAATTGAAATCGCCCAAAAGTTTGCGATAATTTAAATCACCTTTAAATATTAATAAGGCAGATTGTTGAAGAGTTTTATAGAGAGCAGGATTAATGTCAGGCATTCTAAAATGTGATAAAACAACATATAGAAAATTACTTAATTGTGGAAAAATTTTATAAAGAAAAAAGTTGTAAATTGCTCAAAAAACGTCTACAGAAAACTGTTGCAAATTGTAGAAAAATTTTCAAGTAATTCGATTTTAAAATTTAAACAATTTTGACCCTTGGTTACCGATTTGAATAAAATATGTGCATGGGTAGAGGAGGTTTTATTGATACACAAGCTTGTAAAATTAATTTTATTCGTTTTTATTTTCAAAACAATTCTAGTCCTAGATAAGCTATGGATCGATCGATCATAAATATTTTTCTTGCATTTCAGTTTTATGAATCAACAAAATTGGTTTATGATCAACCGTTTCTTTTTTTTATTTAATGTCTGCTTCCCTTATAGATGTTGTTTTCATGGATACTAAAAAACAACAAAAATAAACCTAGGTATATTTAGTATTTTAAACTTTTTGAAGCGCCATTGTAAGGTAAAATCTTCGTTCTTTCGCAGAAAAATCGGAAATTTTTTTAGGAATTTTTATGTTGAAAAAAAAAAAGAACTCAGTCAATCCAGTATTAACCGCGCTATAGGTTAAAACGCGTTATTAGATTTTTGAAGCTCCTATATAAGCTATGGACCAGGTTGTTGTATAAATCTATCACAAATATATTTTTTTTTTAAATCATTCAAATCGGTCCATAAATTTTCCATCATACCCTTTTTTTAATACAATATTGTTTAATTTAATATTGTCTTACATTTATAAAATATTTGTTCTGCACCGAAGTGATTATATCTTCCATAAATATGTGCGAACTTTTGTAAAATTCCTATTTGATGCGATATCTAATATTACTTTATACCATTCCCCCCCCACCCAAATTTGATATAAAAATTGCTTTTAAATTTTTTCACGACTTTCACTGTAATAGCCCTTTAGAAAAGTTCCCACGAAATTTGAAGGCTCCCACTTTAATAGTTTCTTAAATGCGCCATATTGAATATTTGCTTTATATGAGGGGTACTATACCCCCTATCCCGATTTTAAGCTAATCGGTTCATCCGTTTGAGAGTTTTAAAAAAGTGGGCGTGGCATTAGATCAATATCCAACATAACTTATAACATTCTACAGTGCAAGCACTATCTGTGCGTCATATTTCATGTAAATAGCTTCACTAATAACGTGTAAAATTGAAATAAATATATATATTTTTTAAGTTGGCGTAAAATATGGGTATGACTTCCAATCGAGATCTAACAAAGCCTTTATCCACCTCTGGCACTGATACTGTGATTCAAATTTCCTGAAAATCGGTTGTGCCATTTAGACGTGATTGATACACAAACAAACTTACACCTCATATATATAATATATATATAAGGATTTATATATTCTTTAAATAAATTTTTTTAAGAATTTAAACAATACAGATTTTTGAGATATAATAGTTTGATTTTTGTATGTCCGACTTTGATTTTTTGATGTAAATAAAACTTTATACATATCGTTATAAAGGAAGTATTTTTGTCTTTAATATGACTCTAAAACTTGATCTACCATGTTTAGAAGTTATTAGCAATTAAACAAGTATATATTTGTGAAATTTTTCAAAACGTAATACTTTTGGACCTGAAAAGCCATGAGTCTAAAAGTTATTGATTTGAGAAACTTATAATAGCCAATGTCAGTAGTGAAATCGCAGATGTCAAATCGGAAAATGGCTTTCTTCCTGTACGTTTTGATGTTTTCTATAGCAAATTAAAAAAATATATTTTAAGTTTGTGAGCATTTTTTCGAGTTTTAAATTTTTGAGACATTTTCTAAAGAAAATTAATCTCTGTTGCCGAGTTTTTTTCTAGTAAAAACTTTTGTTATATTTGTTCTACAATTATCTCACCTATAATACTCATAAGGTGAAGTCCAAAAATCTTCCCTGGGAGCCACTTCAAACCGACCATCTTCAAAGTACTTTAACCAATCATTGCCCAAACGATTTAATTCCAATGAATTATACTCTTTTAAATATTTTAAGGTACATTGAATATCTTGAGCTGTGGTATCCGAGATGTACCAGGGTATCGCCTTAATATTAAAACGTACTATATCCGCCAAACGATGATCGATTAGATATTGTGCCAACAAAAGATCCGTAAACAATTCAAAGCCAGCATTGTCACATATAAAATCTACAATTACTTTAGATTCTTTTTGATCGATGCAATGCTGTAAACAACTCCAGATTTTCTCACTGTGATCAATGAGTAAGTTGTCATTTAGACTACCGATAATTTCCAAAAGGTTGCCAATAGGCCGAACTTCCTGACCGGAAGTGATGGAGAGATCACAACGATTACCCCAAAGATTAAGCTGTGGTGGAGTTTTTTAAATTATAAATTTAAAAATAAAAAGAAATTTTAAACATATACTTTACTTTTAAGAGTCTAATAAAAGATTGTACATTTCCTTCGAAGTTTTTTGTATTTGCCGCCACTTGTTCCATTACCTCAGTGGCCAGTTTGAGAGCATGGAATTTTTGTTGAGCGAAAAAATCGTAATCTTTTAGAGTTTGAGTGCATTCAAAATATGAAGCCAATTTGCGATACATATAACATTCGGCATACAGCCAACAGGCCTTGTAAAATGTGCTCTGATCTTTGGGTAAGTTTGCAATAAATGCATTCCATATTTCTTTATCGGGCTCTAAAAATAAAAACAATTGTTAATTTGTATAAATTACATATTTTTAAAAATTTCACCATTTCCTTTGAAAATTTCTAATTCTGCATCATTTTCCATTTGATTATTTAGCTCAATTATATGATCTTTAACAAAGTCCAGTTCCTCTTGGGAATCAGGAAATTTATTTTGCATTTTTGTTTCCTCCAAAGATTTCCATATAGTATTCAAAGTGTTGGGTAAACGATGGCGAAAAGTGTAATAAGCAAAACTTTTTTTAAATTTGCCACTTAGGGGAACATTTTTTGGAGTGTTACAGTCAATAATACCATGTTCAACATCAAATTCATTTAAATTCTGTTGTGTGGCAGAATTTTGTTCTATTATTTGGTCATCTCTAACAGCAGGAAAATTCAACGACTTTTTGTGTACAAGCATTATCAAGGACGTCATATAATTTTGTACAAAAGTAATAAGAAGAAGACAAATTAGATATTCTTTTAAATTTACATCATCCTATTCCAAACTTACCATATTAATAATTTTCTATAAAAAATGATAAAACTGAATTAAATTTGAATATACTCTTTCACAATTTAATATGTAATGGTATAATTAATTCAAAATTTTCTTTAAAATGCTTAGCTGTAGGCAATAAAATATAAATTTTTATTTTTTTAAAATACGTTTGGCAATGATGACGATAATAGTATTTTTGTATTAAAACCGAAAAAGAAAACACAAATAAAGAAATTCGACTTGCACCAATAAACACAGATGTCAGTAACACATGCAACAAATTTGACAATATAACAAAAAAAAAAAAAAAAAAAAAAAAAACAGCAGATTTAAATGAATGAATAAGGCATAGAGAGTTAAATAGTAAATGTCATGCATAAGAAATGCAGTGGCAGAGATTGTGTGTGTGTGTTTGAGTGAGTCTGCAGCTGTGGCTGCACTTGAATGAATTTTATTGATTTTTATCAGGTTCTTTTCGGTGACTTTTTTATGTTTTGTTTATATTATTATTATTTTTTTGTAGCAACAATTTGCACATAATTTGGTGTTACAGGGCGTATACGTGCGTTTTTTTATTTTGATAATAATTAAATATTCATCATACAACACAGGTGATCGCGACTTAATGGGAATCCCTTTAGGGAAAGCGTATGAGTAATATTTATTTAGTACATATTAAAAAAAATAATATTGGTGCACAAGCAAACTGGTCAGCAAAAAAAAAACATTAAACAATAAACAATAATAAGTTTAATATTCAGCGCATCAAGCTGAATAAGAAACTGTTGACAGTTTTTTTTTATCACGTTCAGTTTTTTTTATGGGAATGACTAATAGGCCCTCTTAATAATGCTGTCATACTAGTATAACTCGAGAACAGTTTGTCCGATTTACATAATTTTCATGATATTTGGCTTATTTTACCTATTTCGAAAAAAATCATTAATTTATTTATATGTTATGTACAAAAATACATTATCTTCAAAAAGTGTAAATTTTTTGTTTACAATTCATTTTATCACTACGGATAAAAATTAAAGAAACCACACCAAATACTAGAAATAGACTCGGTTGTTACTTCAAAAAATCGAAATTTTGTACAATTTATTTGTACAAGAACTAATTCTGAAGCTTATATAGAAGCTTCACAAAGTCAAATAATGAGTTTCGACCGATATCTCACTTACTAATGAACCTATTTTGTTCATTTATTTCGCAAAAAATAAGGAAAATATATACTTTTTGGGGTCTTAGATGAATATTAGAGAAACTACAAACGGAATGATAAACTTATTATACTCTTTACACCTGCGGTGAAGGTTATAACTAGATTTGCTTTTAATGCTTTTTATGCATCAATAGTAAGTGGAAGAATTTTTTTATTAAAAAAAAAAATAATCGTTTTAAAGCCTAAATGCTTAATTAATTATGTTCTTTATAAATGATAATTTTAAAAGAAATTTAATTTCATTATATAATTTGTCTGTAAATTGAATGTGGTCTCTATTTTTGGATATATATTAACAAACTGTCATTTTCAGGTTTATTTTATATTAATAAAACCAAGAATTGATTTAAAAAATACTATTTTTTGCATTTTTTAACTTCTATTTAACAATATATTTTATTCTTTATCATTAAATTAATCGAAGAAAATTCAGTTTTTATTCGATCACACGAATAATTAAAAAAAATATGAAATTTTATTCGATTTACTTCAATGTCGAATAATTGATAACCCTTGTTTGTTCGATATATATTAAAAAACATGAAAATAAAACCTAATTTAAGTTCATATTATAACTTTTATCAATCAAACTTATATTTCCGATCAGTGGTTATTGCTTAGAATCAGGGATGATAAATGCAATTTTCATCATTTTATTAAATTTAATAAAAAAAAAAAAAAATTACTTTTTGGGTCGTAATTGTACTAAAGTGGTAATAATTTCTTCTGTAGAAAACTTTAAAATATGTTTTGATTTAAATATACTATAATAATATATATAATATAATAATATAATTAAGCTTTAAGCGAAGCAAGTAAAGTAGAAAGAAAAGTAAAATATCGCTTCAACATTCCCTTATGAATGATATGAATTTTATATGATAAGTTTCCGTTTTAAAACAATTTTTCGACACGAAAAGCACTCTTTTCAATGCGGAAAAAGGAGCAAATGTTTCAGGTATAGTAAACACGTAGATGCATATTATTTTCTTCCTTACAATGGCAAAGTTAATCGTTTACTCTAGTGCATAGTAGTAAGGCTTATTTCGGAACGTGTGCTGTCTTCGCTAAATGTCACGTTAGTGCATCGAAAAACTTAAACATTTTTGACTGGTAAAGAAATTTTCGAGTTGAACTTAATAAACGCATATCGAAAACCATCTTCGAAACTCATAACATTCAGGTCTGAGAATGTCTAAATGATTCTAACTTTTATGTATAAATTTAGCTGCATTTAAACGAATATTAATTACTATTCTAAAATGTTTGTTAATTTAACCAATAATTTTATTAAGAGAGCAAAATTTAATAATTGTACTAAATTAATTACTGGAATACTGCTGTACTTTGCACAATAGAATTGTACCAAAAAAAGTACAGTTACATTGAATCATCTCTGCTTGGAATCAAAGTCTAAATGCAAATTTAAAGAACCATAACATTAAAAGCTTTTACAATTTATGGGAATAACTTTCTATCTAAATGCATAATTGGATGGAAAATATACTTCTTTACGACCATAGGGACAAAAAAACTTATTTCCATATTTTGATTTGCATATGATTTTAAGTACTTATCCTAAACATTAAAAAAAATTATTTTGACCTGCATAACCTATGATTCTGAAAAGATTAAACTTTGTCTTATCGATTTTCCTATCAAGTTTCGTGAGAAGGAATTAGTATTTACTGTAACGGTTTAAACTTGTCTTGGTCCTTTCTGATTCTAAGTCAATTGGTATACTTTAACAGCACCTATGGTGGTGTAGGGTATAAATAAACACAAAAATTTACCAACAAATATTTAAATTATAAAACATTTTTACACTTTTTTACACAATCACATACTATTTTATAATTTTTAGGAACACCATTATCCTACTTTTATCTTGAAAATGGATCCAATTCGCACAACACATAAAATATTTTTTATTAATTTTTGGCAATTTGTTTTAGAAATTAAAATGTACAACAGGGTTTCAATTTTTGGTAAAGAAAGTTCAAACAATTTGAATTTAAACGAGAAAGACAGATATAGTCGGTCAATACCGACTATATGATACCCTACACCATTGTGTGGGGGACTTATATTACACCTGTGGCCAATTTTACTAAATGTGAAATAAAATATACAAATACAGAATAATGCTTTGTATTAGTACTATTTTTTTTTATTTAAAGTTTTGTTTTATATTTCTTACATTTTATTTTGCTTTATATGTGATTGACTTTTCAGGGTAAATAAAACTGGGAACAAACTTTTTAATAATTCTACCTTGAGTAGTAACAATTTCAAAAAATATTACTACCAAAGAAATGAGAATTTTAAAATTTAAAATGTTTCAGAAATGAATATTTTATTACTAAAAATTTTAAAATTGAAAATTTTAAAAATGAAAATATAAATTCTTTAAGCAATGAATATTTTATTATTTAAAATTTTAATTATAAGAAATTAAAAAATAAATATGAAAAATTTAAGAAATTTAATTTAATTGCTTGCTAAACATTTTTAAAATATGAAATTGAAAAATTTTAAAAACACAAACAAGAACATACCAAATTTCCATACAGGGAAGAAAATTTTAGTACTTTTTGTACATAGAAATTTGTTGGAAAAGAATTTGTAAAAATTGTCAAACAGTTTAAAAACAAAAAATTTGAAAAATATGAATGAAATTTATATTTGTTCATAAATTTTATATGTTTAAAAATTTTATTTTTTTGAATTAAAAAGTGATTGTGTGCGAAATTTTTATTTAAACCAAAAATTTTTGATAATATTTTGGCAAATGAAAAACAGGTCAAAAGGAAGAACACAATAAAATGACATGTGAACAGTGATGTTTAAACTCATTGTGTTTTTCAAAAAACAAGTCGAAAACTAATGTGTGTGAATATAATACAGTTGTTTTGTTTTGCATCTAAATATAATAAATATATTCAAATAAATATAAAACAAAAATAAAATGTAAGTAAAATTTTATTTCTCACTTAAATTTTTAATTCATTCAATCACCTACTTGATTACTTTGATCAATTTTTTCTTCTTTTCATTTTTTCTAGTTTTTAGTAACTGATATAATCATTTTGGTGAGAGGTGCCAATTTAAAAAAGTTTTTAATTGAATGAATTATTTACTAACAGTCCGTCTATACGTAACATAATATGCAAGATTTCTGTGTCAGAGGGTGTCAAATTCGCTCTCTGAGAGAATTATTTCACGTGTAGATTAAAATATTAGTATTATAAGATATATTATGAGACCGTTGTGATGAGATTTCTCTACACAACCATCTTATAAGATGAACTGTCAAAAAAATACACATATACGAAAGTTTGTTTGTGTGTGCATATGTATTTTTGAAATTACTGAATTAATGTTTTTTTTTATAAAATTGTTTCTTTTTAGTGTTTGTTTTACATGTTAAAAAACATTTTTATAAAAATTGTGCTAAAAAAGCGCGAATTACTTAAATAAAAAGGACATGTTTACTCTGTGACTGATTGAAAAATAATGATATCTCATAGGATTTATTAGAATACGTGTACCCCTTATTTAAGATTTAACATAATATAAACGAAATGGTTACTCTCCTCTGCCGACGTTATCTCACATATTATATCAGCGTTAATATCCGTTGTAGACCTGGGGTAATATATTTGGTGACTTTTTTCTGTGCAAAAGGCTATCCAACGATGTAATATTTTTTTTAATACTTTTTTTCTAAGCATAACAATATTTATTTTCTTTTAAATTTGACAAAAATTTTAGAACTTATTCGTATTTTCTACTTTTGAACATCCATCTATCATAAAGATACTTTTTGATGGATGAAACATTAACGGAGAATGTTAAAAATATAAGTAACGTTTTACAAAAAATGTTTTTGTGATTCGATTTATGAGTAGAGCTTGTACGATTCATCTTTATTTACTATATTGCCTAAACAATCGCAATTGAGTTCTTTAAAAAGTCATAAATATTATTTGACCTGGAATTTTATTAATTTCATTAGAATCACGGAGCTGTTTCAAGCGCTGGCGGCAATAAAACTCCAATTTATCACATTGTTTAACTATTTCGTACCAATGAAAATTTTCATTACATGAAATTGTAATATTTTTTAAATCTTTTTAATTTTTTACATTCATTGTTAATGTTATTTATTGGTTTTATTAGTATTTGCTGTAATTTTTATAAATATTTTAATTCAAACGGGATAGCACTTATCAAAAGAAGAATTTTGATAACCATATTGAATAAGTTTATGTAAAATTTTAAATCAGATCGACTGTCTAATAAACCGCAAAATTGCAAGAATATTGAAATAAAAATTAAACGGACACCAACAACTTATACCTAAAAAATAACAAACAAATATTGTTCAAACTCAGTTTGAACAAAACAACCTTATTCGACTTAATTTATACTTATATTTGTAATTACTTGAATTATATTAAAATTAACGTTTGTATTATTTACATAATTATTTACACATAATGTAAATCAATTTACATTAATTATTGTGAATTTTTCCTAAAACATAAAATTTATATTGTGAATTAAAATATGTATTATCGCCACTGAACAGTAATTTCAGTGGATCATCGAAAAGCCGAATATCGCTAAAAAACGATGTAAGCGATTTTCCGGTCTTCTACTTCTGAACCTGCGACTGGTAACACACATTGTATTAATAAATCCAAATTTAATTCTGAAATCCTCAATATAATTTACTTATTTTAATTACATATATAATGGGAATCAACTCACTTTCCTATTATCTAATAATTTCATAGGAAATTATATCCCAGTTATTCAAATATTGTAAAAAAACCTTGAAAAAAATGTTTTATGTACCAATGTACGCTGCTTCCAAATATCTTATAAATGATAGCAAAAGATCCTTTTTTTTAAACGGCTCAGCTCACGAAATTTTTAGGGCGGTATCAGAAACACTTATTCCAGTGTGTCGCCTTAAGGATATATACATATATTTTTTCTATTTTAGTTTTTCTAAATTTCTAAAAAATTGATTTTTAATCCTGTGCTTAAATGTTCTTTTTCTTGATAACTTAAAGTTAAACTTGAAGATACTTAGTATGTATATACGTTATTAGCAGATGAAAACAATTTGACTTAAGTATGCCACATTCAGTTGTGATGATCTTATGTTTGCTATACTCTAAAAGATCATACATATATTAAAACTAAAAAACATAATTAGGGGATTCACATAGCGTCATAAAATCCTATCATATAATAATTACATGAAAAAAGTCCGACTATAGTGAACAACCCCTCATAATTTAGTGTGCACTTTTGCATTTAAATCAGCCAAAAATAAATGAAAGAAGTTAGAGCGTTATATTCGGCTGTGCTGAACCTTTTATACCCTTCACCACTTTACCATCAAACAAAAAGAAATTGTTTTAAGCTTTTTTTTAAGTACCATTAGAGCTTTTTATGTGCTCGCAAGGGTTTTACAGCTTTTTTACAGTAAAATGTTTATTTTAGCACAAATATGTATGATAAATATTGTTTATATTTTTTTATTTTTTATCACTTACCAGTGCTCAAGGTTGCCTCTATATACTACACCAATAATAAGGCATTTAAATATCTATATGCAGAAGCAACAGCTGTTTTCATTTTGCGAACGACCTTGAAGCAGAAACTCACCTCTATTATTAAAGTATTAAAAACGCTAAAATAAAAATGAGTTTTCTGGAAATTCCTGAAAATGGGAATTTTGAATAGGGATTCCAAAGAATTTTTAATATAATTGAAAGAATTAACCCCTTTACTTTATAAAACACTTCACCTCAATTTGAAACTTTCTATAAAAATTTTTCAAAAGCAAAATAATTTAAATTATTAAATTTTTAATGTGAGGTGCAGTGATTTACAAAATAACCCCCTGACTTTGTAATTTTAAATACATAAAAACAAGGATAACTGTGGTAACGAAAAATTTTACTCCGACCATAATTTGAACCTGAATTTTGATTTACCTAAATATAGTATTTCCAAAATTATTGTTCTAGAAATTTATGCAATTATTTATAAAAGAAAAAATAAAAAAATTTGATATCATATCATTAACATTGAGCGGTCACTGTAAGAAGAAACATATGGAGCTCTTACCGCCAAAATTTTTTAACCGACATTTTCGAAATTCGTTTCTTGATGAAAATCTATAATTTGGAATCATTTGCATCATCTGACAAGATTTCACCGACATATCAAGTACCATTTCAGATTTATAGCGACAGAAAATTTATCGTGACATTTCCCATACATATAACAACGTGTAAGCAATTACAAAAATGCTTCTCCTGTGAAGTTTTGTTTTCTGCAATTAAGACATTTTTGCAGTTAGGGTTCGATATATTTTTTTATTATCGGAATTGCCAAATATTGTTAAGAACAGGGATGAGAAGTTAATGACATGGTATGAAGTTTCATATCTAAATAGTTGTTAATATATGATTGTAAACATAAAATTATAAAATAAGAAAAATAACTGCCAACAAATTTGCTTAGCAAAAACTTTATTAAAGAAATAGCAACATTTTAATTAATTTTGACTTATTAAAGAATAAAATAAAAAAAGAATAATTTCTTTTTAATTATAATTATATTAAATAATTCTAATTAAAACCAAAAAAACTGTAGTGCACAAAATCATTGACGATTTAAAATTAATTTTATTTTGCTTCATTACAATCGCAAGTCATTTTATCCATAAATTGAATGACGCCATACTCTCCTGTACACATCCATTGAGCATCCAAACGATTTAATTCTTCGGCTTTGCCTTGAGGTAGGCCACATATTAAATCGGCTTTGACAGTGCGTAAAGAACAGATATTGGTAGGTTGGAAGCCTCTAAGACAAGTAAGAAAATCATCAGTGGGATCCCAGCACATGTCTCCCAATAGTTTGCGATAATTCAAATCGCCTTTGAAGATAACTAAATGGGCCTCAGCAAGATATTGGTATAAATCATTAGCCAACTCACGCATTCTGTAAAAGAAATATTATTACATTTTTTAAATCTGTTCTTATAAATCTTCAAAACTATTTACTTGTAATATTCATAAGGTGATACCCAAAAATAGTGCACGGGGCTTAACATGAATTTACCCTCTTCGAAATATTGTTTCCATTTGGTAGCCAAATCCTTTACAAAAGGTGACTCGTGTTTACTTAAATAGTCCAGTGTCCAGTGTATATCACTGGGTACCACATCCGATACATACCAGGGTATAGCTTTAACACTAAAACGTACTTTGGTAGCTAATTGTTTTTCAATCAAATAATCAGCCAAAACCAAATCCGTATACAGCTCAAAACCGGCATTATCATTAACAAATTCCACTATAACAGGTTTTGAGCGATCAGCTGATTCTAAACATTGCCAGATTTGTTTAATGTTATCGACCAATATGTTGCTATTGAAAGATTCCAATTGTTCGAATACATTATCGGAAGGTTTAAATTCTTTGGGCATAATCAAAGATAAATCACATTTATTTCCCCACAAATTAAGCTAAGAAAAACATGAAACACTGTTAGTAACTAAATGTTGTTTTAACTTTCGTTTATATTCTTTAATACATACCTTAATTAAATTTTCAAATGTTTTTAGATGTTTTTCAGTGCGTTTTATTACTTTAGCTACACCTAAAATGCCATCAATTTTAAGTCCTTTTTGTTTTTGTTTGGCAAAGTAATCGAAATTTCTAAGAACTTTCGTGCTTTCAAAGAAGGAAGCAATTTTGCGATACATATAACATTCGGCATATAACCAGCAGGAACGAAAGAATGAGCAAACATCTGAGGGCAGATTGGATATGAAATTATTCCATAAGTCTTTGTCGGGTTCTGTAAGAAAAATAAGAAAGAGAATGGATATTGAAAGAAGGAAGAGAACAAACAATTTGTTGGTCAAAAGGTGCATAAATGCCAGCGATATGAAGGAGTTAAAAAAAAAAAAATATTAAAAATTTATATGAGACATTTTATATTTTTATAAAAAGATTTATTTTTATTAAATTATTTACTTATTTATTTAATTATAATTTATTTAAAAAAAGCACGATTTTTTCTCATAACTTAGGCTTTTAGATAAAGGCCGATTAAAAAAATATATATTTATTTTTATTAAATTATTTATTTAATTTTAATTCTTACCTTCACCATTGAATTTTTCAAATTTTTTATCAGTCTGTAGCTGATATTTCAATTTGGAAAGTTGTCCCACAACGGATTTGATTTCTTCTCGCGTTTCCTAAAATAATAAAAAGATAGTTATATTTTTTACAATTTTTAAAATCTCAAGTACTTTGTGCCACCTTAATTTAAAATTATATCTTATATGAGAGGTGAGTGGTTCACGCCCATTTTTGGTTTCCGAGTTTACATTGATTCATGAATTATTTGTACAAAATTTCTATGACGTACATGGTTTCCCAGCAAAAAATTTTTGAAGTACTTCAAAGGAATGTAAATTTTCTTTAAAACTTATGTATTTAAATGCATTCTTAATTTTTTCCTTAAATCTAACAAATTTATCATTTGTGATAAACTCTAATTTTGGAATTGTAGTATTTGTCTTTAACTTGATTGTACTTGTAAATTACAGAGGGCAACACTGATTCAGCGGGATATCTCAGTCAATTTGGATGCATTATTATTACGTCACGTTATTACAGCCCGTCTAGACGTAACATAATATGAAAGATTTTTGTGTCAGAGAGTGTCAAATTCGCTCTCAGAGAGAATTATTTCACGTGTAGATTCAAATATTAGTATTATAAGATGTATTATGAGACTGTTGCGATGAGATTTCTCTACACAATCATCTTATAAGATGAACTGTCAAAAAAAAATACACATACACGAAAGTATGCTTGTGTGTGTGCATGTGTATTTTGGAAATTATTGAAAAACAATGTTACTTTTTAAAATTGTTTCCTTTTAGTGTTTGTTTTACATGTTAAAAATCATTTTTATAAAAATTGTGTTAAAAAAGTGCGAATTGCTTAAATAAAAAGGACATGTTTACTCTGTAACTGATTGAAAATAATAATATCTTATAGGATTAATTAGAATACGTGTACCCCTTATTTAAGATTTAACATAATATAAACAAAATGCTTGCTCTCCTCTGCCGGCATTATCTCACATATTATATCAGCGTTAATCTCAGTTGTAGACTTGGGGTTATGAAGTACTAACCATATAAACCACGGATGGCAAACATGGTACAATACTTTTTTGGTACATTTTTATATCTGTTGGTACAGTGGTACTACCGTGACTCATTTGATAAAATTTGATATGATCTTATTTACATATTTTTTATTTAAATGGCAATATATTTTTATTATTATTATTATTATTATTATCATTATTATTATAATTATTATCATTATTATTATAATTATTATTATAATTGTTATTATTATTATTATTATTGTTATTATTATTATTATTGTTATTATTGTTATTATTGTTATTGTTATTATTATTTTTATTATTATTATTATTATTATTATTATTGTTATTATTGTTATTGTTATTATTATTTTTATTATTATTATTATTATTATAGAGCACGGATTGCAAGGCTGAATCCAAAATATTCACTAGTACTTAAAACACGCCTTTATAAGTTAAACTTTATATTTTATTAATAAGTGCATTCATAAAGTAAGAAAATCTGTGAATTTGGGAATGTAATCGGATGATGTAAAACGTATGCATTTCTATTAAGATGTAACATTTTTTTTTTTTTTGGCAAATAATTCGCCACTTCAAGAACAAGAATGTTATATTATATTATTATATATTATTATATTTTACAACAAATAATATTAACAGTTTTACAATATTTTAAAATGGTAGATGTTGGAAACAGAATTTTGAGAAAAACTTATTCAATTGTTCCCTCTTCGTCAAATATTTTCCCAAATAAGAAAACAAATTTTGACTTAATAAAAATTTAATATAGAGCACCAGACTCACTTTCTGGTCTTAAGTATCGGTGATGAAAAATGGACTAATTAAATTTTTGTTTCCAGACATATCGAGAGTTATTTTAGGAATTCTGCATATTCTACATTCGTTAGTAAAAGCTTCATACTATATTATTATAAATAATAATAATAATAATAATAATAATAATAAATAATTGTAATTAATGTCTACTGTGTACATAGAGGCAATGGTATGGAATTAAATAAACTGCGTTATTTTAACATAAGTTATTGGTATCGTTGAAAAAATAATTTTCTCTAGTTTTTTAATATGTTTAAAAATTAATGAAAAAAAATAAAATAAAAATGAATATGAAATAAATATTATTTATTTAATTATTTATTTATTATTATTATTATTATTTTTTTTTTTTTTGTTATTCAATGATTTAAAAAAATATTAGTACATGTCAAAAATTATAATATTCTAAAGTTTATTCAACAAATTAGGAAATTATAAATTTGGGAAAATATTTTTTTTTTTCATGCATACCACTGTGTTGCCGATACCCCTAAAATTGTATAATCTTATAAATAAAAGCTAGTTGTGCCAAATTTGAACCTGATATTGAAATTATTATGTGATTTATGTACTTCATGTGAATTTCGGGATGTGGTATAAATGGGCACTGTGGTCAAATATGGACAAATTCCTATGAAATTTGGTAGAGTAATTTATGATTGACAGAAATGAAGTAATACTAAACTAGGCGAATTAATGAACCGATCATAATCAACTTGAGTGGTCATTTTTCTTGTATTTAGAAAAATAAAATTGTGAGCAGAGATCTAAAAAAAAAATACATCAAAAATTTTAAAATGGTACGCGACACTCGGCGACAGCAATCTGCTGATATTGTTTTCTCACGCGGTTCATATAAAAATAAAATTGAAACAAATTCAACTTTGACACGCGACCATGTCTCACAGCATTGCCAGATTAAATTTATGGCAAAGTTTTAAAATTTTCCTTTGTCAATTTTTGTAACAAAAGATCCATTTTTGAGCTGGTAATAACGCTGCTGTCCGGCGTCAAGTGCCGCGTACATTGGCCTACCACTATAAAGTGTATGAAAAAGTTATGGATAATTCTGGATATTTATGTTACTATTTTTCCATTTACAAATTTCAAAACTTAAAAAATATAATAATTGTAATTATACTATATTGATAAATTCTCAATTTGACCACGTGGCGACTGCATTTTTGTATAAAAATATTTACTCTGATTCTTAATAAAATTAGCTATCATAAATAGTAAAAATTATTTATTTTTATTATGATGTCAGATTACATCTTCTGACCATATAAAAATAAAAATTTTATTAATTTAAAAGTACTTAATTTTTGTTTCACTTTGGACTTCAGTCACGATCACACATATACGTTGACGGCGAATATTGCTTAGAAAAATATCTTCCTTAAAATTATATAACATTTGTATCATAAAACGCATTTCTGATTTTTGATTTATTGCCAATGGTCTCCATATAATTGCCCCAATATGCTGTGTCGAGTTGAACTCAACAAATTTGTTGCTGCAATTTTAAAATTGCAGGTAATATTTTTACTAAAATTATTTAATAAAAATATGTTTTTAATCCATTAAATTTCTATGCAAATTTTTGTAAATAAAATAAATTGACAAAACTGATGCGATTATAGTCCCTACGATGGGGCCAACCCTCCGGGTGATATGGTGTGTAAACTAACAGAGTATGCAAAGAGAAGAGGCATATATTTGGTACTCTGTTGCGATGCTAACGCACATCACTGTCAGTGGGGCAGCGCCGATATCAACGAGAGAGGTGGGTCAGTTTTCAATTTTATAACTACTAACAATCTTTTTATCTGTAACTTGGGTAATGGCCCACATTCAGAACTAAAGATAGAGAGGCAGTTATAGATATAACACTGACGAACTTTAGGGGCGAATACATTAAGAACTGGAGGGTAGATAGTGAATGTTCCTTTTCGGATCATAGCAGGATATCCTTTAGTTTAGATTTCGCGAGGCCAAGGGGAGAACCATATAGGAACACCAGGAGAACCGATTGGAACTCCTTTAGGGCCATTATGGATGGGGAACTAAACGCCGCTCCAGGATGGCAATTGTCATCAGAGGGAGTTGAGAGTTTAGTGGAGGACTTCACAGGGAAAGTTAGGAGAAGCTATGAACTAACTTGTCCGGTAATTTTTTTTCGGGAAAGAGAGAACAGCCTAAATGGTGGACCAAGGAACTTAGGAACTAAAGGTCAACCGTCAGGAAGCTGTTCAATAGGGCGAAACTGACACGCAAGTGTGAGGATTGGAACAGCTACAGGGAACGTTTTAATAGGTATAAGGCGGACATTAAGAGGGCAAAAAGGGACTCATGGAGGAATTACTGTGAGTCCATTGATCCGTTAATGAGTTATCCAGATTCAGGCGAATTTTATCCAAGGATCCTAGTGCTCCTGGATATATTCAGCGTGCGGATAACTCATGCGGATAACTGAGTCCGTGAGTTTACTTATGGAAACTCATTTTCCAGGCTGTAGGAACTTAGAGGCAGATGTACAGGCGGGAAGATTCTTGGGATTCTCGGAATGTGTATCTGATAGGGAACTTAGTGAAGTAGTTGGTGACATAGTCTCGATGGATAAGGTAGCATGGGCGGTGAACACCTTTGAACCACTCGAAACCTAAGGATTTTAGACCGATCAGCCTATAGTCTTTTCTTTTGAAGACATTGGAGAGATTGATCGATCTTTATCTGAGGACGACAATTGACAACCATATCATCAGTGGGGCTCAACACGCTTATCTAAGGGGTAAATCTGTTGAGAGTGCGCTACATGATGTGGTGAGTTACATTGAACGCGGCCTGCAGTATAGGGAGTATACATTGGCAGCGTTCCTTGATATAGAAGGAGCTTTCAATAACATTAAGATTGAGGCCATTAGAGAATCACTAGAATCATTAGGCATTCAAAGCTTCCTAATCGAATGGATTATTTTGATGCTGAATAGCCGAATAATTAATTCGAACTTGGGAGATGCATGCATAAGGAAGATAGTGACTAGAGGAACTCCGCAAGGAGGAGTTCTCTCGCCCTTGCTATGGCTCTTAGCCGTCAATGTCATTCTACGACAATTTGACGCAAGAGGGCGGAAAATCGTTGCCTATGCTGATGACGTGGTTATACTGATCACGGGTAAATTTCTTTCCAAGATCAGCGACGTCATGCAGTATGAACTTAACAAACTGTCCTCATGGGCCACTAGTAAGGGTTTAGGGGTCAACCCGGGGAAAACAGAGCTAGTTCTTTTCACCAGAAGGTACAGGATTGAGCAATTTAGGCTACCGGTACTAGGGGGGATTGAACTGGGACTGGCAAAGGAGGCAAAATATCTTGGTGTGTTCCTTGATAGTAAATTATCTTGGAAGAGGAACACTCAGGAGAGGCTTAGGAGAGGTCTCAACGCCTATTACACATGCAGGAACTCCATAGGTAAGAGTTGGGGACTCAAACCGATGGTAGTAAATTGGATTTACACCTCGGTGGTGAGGCCAATTCTGACGTATGGATGTCTTGTCTGGTGGGAGGCAATGAGAATAGGAAGTCGTAGGAATCTTTTGTCTAAAGCCCAGAGATGTGCTTCGATTGGCATAACAGGTGCCGTAAGAAGCACACCTCAGGCGGCACTTGACGTCATTCTGCATCTCCTACCCATTGAGGAGTTTGTGATGGGAATGGCTGCAAGGAGCCTGCTTAGACTTAGTGAACTACGACTTACAGGATCAATCAGAATAGGACATTCCAAACTTTTAAACGAGGTCAATCTCGGTGGACATACCCTGGTTCCTTCTGGATCCACGGACTATATGTGCACGGAGGTCGATTTCGGGGAAAATCCTATACTGATTATTCCGAGTAGAAACCAATGGTCAGATAGGGAGAAACTATTCAGTGGAGTATCGGTGTTCACTGATGGATCAAAAATGGATACAGGCACTGGTGCGAAAATTCTAGGTATTCTTAGGGCCACAGAATTGATTGCAGGGAACATTGAAGTGAATACAGAGGTAACTCTGTATGTGGATAGCCAGGCGGCGCTGAAGGCCTTGAAAGGACATTTTGTCAAGTCTAGGCTAGTTAGCGACTGTAAGAGGGCTCTTAGGAGATTGATGAGGGATTATCATATCAGACTCTGCTGGGTACCGGGTCATTGCGAGATAAATGGCAATGAGGTAGCTGACGAATTGGCTAGGAACGGCTCAGCTTTGGATAGGACTGCAAGTGAAAGCGGTGTGAGACCACCTCTGGGCTTTTACTTCAGGTTAGTTGGGGAGTGGATTTGGGATAGAACCAATCATGCATGGAATTGTAGAACGGACTGCAGTTTATCAAGGGTCCTATGGCCCAAACTTGATAAAGCAGATACAAATATACTTTTAAGCATGAAAAGGGGAAACCTGAAGACTATGATAGGTGTTCTGACAGGTCATTGTCCCATAGGGGGAATGATAGGGAATTGGGATAGGGGCTCCTTCGGTCTTTGCAGAATGTGCGAAGATAATGAGGAGCTGGAGACGTGGAACATATTATATGTCACTGTCCATGTCTACAACTAAGTAGGCAGAAATGGTTAGGCAGTCGATTCCTTGACGAATTGGACAGTATATCGAGATTAGATCTTGATAGACTGATAGGATTCGTCATGGGAATAGGCTGGCTAAGAGGGGGTCGTTGGCCTAGAGCGAGCGACATGGGGAGGTAGTACTTTTTCTTTTCAAATTCTTTCTATTCTTTTCTATACTTCTCATGGTCTCAGCTTTTTCTCGGCTCTTTCTCCACTATTTTCCTTCTTGTTCTTTTCTATATCCTATCTGTAGTTTATTTCTATTTTCTTCACGAAGGGACTCACAATGGACCTCATGGTCTCCGAGTGGATGCACAAGAACTCTTATGAGTGCTGTGCAACCCTTCTTTACCTACCTACCTACCATAGTCGAAAAAGTACATTTAATTTTTATATATATATATATATATATATATATATATATATTTGAAATATATATATATATATATATATATATATATATATATATATATATTTCACTCAAAACTGCAATATCTGATCATATATATACTCTAAATTTGTTTACCCTTTTGCTCTACGAATTATAATCTAATCAATATAAATAATAGTTCAATTAATTGACCTTACATAGTAAACAAATTATTAATTAATTTACCTCGTCATGACCAAGTCCGGCAATTTCGTCTTTATCTCTGTTTAGTTGATCAATAACTTCGGTTAAAATGACGGGCAAACGTTCACGCAGCGTGTAATAGGCAAAACTCCTAAAATAAACTAAATCTATTATTTACTAGCTCTCATAAAAACATTAAACATAATAAAATTATAGACTACATTAACTAACCCACCTTTTGTAACGTCCCGATAACGCGGTATGTCTTGGTGTTGCTGAATCAATAATGTCATATTTGGAATCAAATTCTGCTGCTGTTATTTTCGTATTCATGGTGTTAAGTCTTTTATAGCTTCCTTAAAACTTTTGCTTTTTTGCTACTAAAAATTTATTGTAAATTTCAGAAATTTATTAAAATTAAAACGCTTAAAAATTATGTTTATTCAATCCAAAAAAATCTATTTATAAATATCTTGTTGCTGCTAGAGTAGGGGCAATATCGATAAACAAACAGATGTTCTTTGACAATACAAAAAGAAAAAAATATTAAAATAACAGTAAATGCAGGGTTCCCAGATGCAGCGCTTTTTAATTGCTTTCGGCGACCAAATTTTCAGGCGATTTTTTTAGCGAGTTATAGTGGCGCCGATTTATTTTGATAATTTTAAAAATTTTATGAAATAGGTATTTGAGGAGAAATAGAATTACGCATTCTTACCTTTTACCTATATACTATTAACCTATCTAACAAAACGAAGTGCCATAATTTATAAATTTAACTTTAACTTAGTTTGAGAAATGTCAGGATTTCGCTCGAAAATTTGACAATGCAAAAAAAGTCAAGACAGTGTTTTGCTCAAAACTCAGTGGACACATGCTATAAGACCACAAATGTTGTTATACAATGTTGGAATTTTTTATTTATTTTTTTAAATAAATGTTAATAAATTTTTAAAATTATTACCCTAAAATGGATATATATGTATGTATGTCGGAAAAATGCATTTTATTCGCTACTGCAATTATCATTGGCTTTGCTGAAGCTGAATTTACATATATAAATTACATAAAATTTGAATAACTAAAAATTATACGACACTGAAACTTTTTTGTTAACATTTTATTTTTCTTTAAAAAACGAAATAAAATTTAAATTTGGCGATTACCGATTAGCAATTCGGCGACATAGGTTCAAATGATTTGGCAACCCTGATAGAATGTATTAAACCAAGGCAGTTTTACCCCAGGTCTACAACTGAGATTAATGCTGATATAATATGTGAGATAACGCCGGCAAAGGAGAGTAACCATTTTGTTTATATTATGTTAAATCTTAAATAAGGGGTACACGAATTCTAATTAATCCTATAAGAAATTATTATTTTTAATCAGTCGCATAGTAAACATGTCCTTTTTATTTAAGCAATTCGCACTTTTTAGCACAATTTTTATAAAAATGTTTTTTAACATGTAAAATAAACACTAAAAGGAAACAATTTTACAAAAAAACATTGTTTTTAAGTAATTTCCAAAATACACATGCACACACACAAACAAAATTTCATATATGTGTATTTTTTTGACAGTTCATTTTATAAGATGGTTGTGTAGAGAAATCTCATCACAACAGTCTCATAATACATTTATAATACTAATATTTGAATCTAATGAAATAATTCTCTCAGAGAGCGAATTTGACACTCTCTGACACAAAAATCTTACATATTATGTTATGTCCAGACGGGCTGTAACCCCAGGTCTACAACTGAGATTAACGCTGATATAATATGTGAGATAACGCCGGCAGAGGAGAGTAACCATTTTGTTTATATTATGTTAAATCTTAAATAAGGGGTACACGTATTCTAATAAATCCTATAAGATATCATTATTTTTAATCAGTCGCAGAGAGAACATCTCCTTTTTATTTAAGCAATTCGCACTTTTTAACACAATTTTTATAAAAATGTTTTTTAACATGTAAAATAAACATTAAAGGAAACAATTTTACAAAAAAAAAACGTTGTTTTTCAGTAATTTCAAAAATACACATACACACACACAAACAAACTCGTATATGTGTATTTTTTTGACAGTTCATCTTATAAGATAGTTGTGTAGAGAAATCTCATCACAACAGTCTCATAATACATCTTATAATACTAATATTTGAATCTACACGTGAAATAATTCTCTCAGAGAGCGAATTTGACACTCTCTGACACAAAAATCTTACATATTATGTTACGTCTAGACGGGCTGTAAGTTATCGCCACGCCGATTGTTTTTGGCAAATGGTTGCCATCGCAACTAGTTTGCACACCATAAATTAAGGCGAATTCAAACAGGCAACCGTACCTACTTAGCTGATTATTAGTATTTCGAACTGTCATATAAGTATAATTTTTTGTTCACCCGCTGAAGTGTCAAACTCTATGCATAAAAAATAACAAATTTGTTGCTTTTGTAGAACTGCTGCCAGCTGTTTCATTATGCCATGGTATTGACGTAAGGGTGGAGGGAAAAGAAGCAAGCCGTACGGCGCGAATAGTTGATTTTATTTATTATCGGCGGATCAATTTTAAGTCAACTCTTCCGACTCAGTCGATTTATTGTTTGGTTTTTCCATTACTAGTTTTTTTATTTTTTGCTATTTTTAATGGCTAAATATTTTATGCCAGAGCTAACCCAATACCGACAGCTAATGGAAGTCGTCCGAGTCCTTTTACTATTAAGGGGCAGTTATTTGTATAAGACAATAACCAAAAAATCATTTGAAAATCATTTTTAAAATCAAAAATGTTAAAATTAAAGAATCTAAAAGAAGCAATAAATTTAAATGCTAAATAGTTAACAATAGAACTTTTTCTATCTAAATTCTATTTCGCAGTTTAAATTATTACAATTTGTATAGTTTAAATTTCAAAATTCGTAATACACTTGCTTTCTATTCTGGTTTTGTTTAAAAAATATATATTTTACGTATAAAATTTTATATACAGATCTGATGGATTTTTTTAAATACTTTTCTAGACCATAAATTTATCATCTGAATAATATTTGTTTTATTTTTAGTTATATAATTTTTAAACTTTATTTAATACTTTAATAAAATATATTATATAATTCTGTTGTTTATAAACGGTTCAGCCGAAAAATTTTTTCATTCGATAAAAAATTGGACGAAGAGCCATTAATCCGCCGCAGTCGCAAATGTTTACTATTCAGTCATTGTCGAAATTTTTTAATGGTCTTGCGAGTTCACAAAGGCAAACGTCAAAATCAGGGCGACTCACTATAAGGTGACCTTAGTTAAACTGTTGATTAATACTTTTATTAGTTACGGCAGTCAAACTACATATATAAAAAACATTAATGAATTCGCCTTATTATTGTTTATGTACAATTGTTGCCATCTTCCATAAAATCGTGTTGATTTCGACTTGATGAAAATTTATCAAGTATAGACTCGAAGTTATTGATAAAGATGAAAAATTATCTGTAATTCAGGCAAAAATTTGGTGTTTGTCTTGATAAAAACTTACATGTTATACTATTCATTAATTTATAAATGCACTATTCATTATTTTTGACGATTTTTCAATGTAAAAAAATAAAAATTAAAATAGAAAATAACATTTTTCTGCTCGAAGAAATAAAAATTACAAAATAACTTTTATAAATATAAATTGAATATTCTGATTCACCTTTTCCATCATTGATATTACTTTTAACGGTGAAAATATTTCTGTAAACATTTTTGAGTGCAATTGAATGCTTTGGAAGTTATAAGCCTTTAAAAAACGTTCTTATATAACAAATTTTTGCTTTTTGAAAATGGTGCAAAAAGGAAAAATGTCAGTGAAGACGTTTTTTCATAAACCACTACTAAAAATTGTTCCGGCCTGCTATTAAGAAAATATATTTTGCCAAAAAAATAATTTATTACATAGTGTCTACATTAGAGATTTTTTATCAAGACAAACGTCAAACTTAACGCGAATTTGTGGAAGGTGGCAACAGTTGCACAAAAACAACAATGTGGCGTATTTATTATTGTTTTTTATATATGCAGTTTGATAACTGTAACAAACAAAATAATAATCAACTGTTTAACTAAGGTTACTTTGTATATATTCGCACTGATTTTGACGTTTGTTATGATATAAATTTGCCTAATGTAGACACTAGGTTATACATTAGAAGTGACAAAATATAAAAAATTGGGTAAAGGGAAGTTAAGCTTTAAATTAATGCTTAAATCTTTCCAATCGAATAAGTAGTATAGGAAATGTTTACAATTTTAAGTGAGTTCCTTTATTTTTGTTCGAAAAAAATAAATGTTATTTTTGTTCAAAATAAAAAAAAAATTGATATTTCCAACTTTTACGATGTAGTCATAAGATACGGTCCCTGAGAAAAATATACAATGACAAATGTAATATGAAATGTATGATTTTCCGCCGGCTGATAGTCAATTTTGAGCCGCCACTATTGTAGTTGTTTGTCGCAGAACTCCGTATTAGTGTGCAGAAAAATTTTACGGGAGATATACAAGGAAAAGGTAAAAAAGCATTTACATAAATTTTGCATACGATAAATCACCATTGTTATAACAGGAAAATATTTATTATTTATAAAAGTATGAATAAAATTATGAGCAAATTAACGATTAAATAGTGATAAAATTGTTTATAAAAGTGGGTGTATAACACATCAAAACACAAAAAAGAACAGAAAAATTCCTTTGCATTGACTTTTTGCAAAAAGTAAAAAAAACAAGAGTTGAACTTGAGAAATCAAATGATAAAAAAAGATGTGTTTAATTGAATTTGGTTACGAATAATATAAAAAATAAATTTCCAGAAGAAATCTTTTGCATGTGAAATTTTAATAACCAATATATATATATATATACATATATATATATATATATATATATATATATATATATATATATATATATATATATATATATATATATATATATATATATGTAGTGTTAAATACTCGCTTATAATTATTTTGTATAGCATGTATTATGGAACCGATATAATATTTGGCATTTACAGTAAATATCGATTTTTCTATTTTTGACAACTTGAGTTTTTAATGGGAATCGTTTTTCTTGGGTTTTCAGTTTAAACTGAATGGTGAATATTTGGAATAAAATCCAATCAGAAAGATTTTAATCTAGATTTGCGGTAAAAAATATGACTACATAAAATGTATATTGAAGCGGTTGTTTAGGGAATACCAGCAAAGTTATATAACTAATCTTGCACATTTCTATATCATATTCATAAGACAAGTATAGCTGTAAAAATATTTTCTAAGATTTTCTATGGCAATTTCACATTTTGGAAAAAAGAAATAATATTAAAAGTTATTGCATAATTTTAGGCTTCATAATGCTGTCAAGCATTCAAAAGCAATATTAATTAAATAAGCGGTGCATTCGCGGCCATTTGAGCCAACTGAAGTCTAGCAATACTGACTTTTTCAAAATTGAAGTTTTTTTTTATATATTATATATATATATATATATATATAGTGCTATTGAATGTCTTCATATTCCCTGTCACTGAACGACTGTTTGGGTTTCTGTTTTTGATAATGACTATAAAATTTGCTATTTTGTATGTCAATACTAGTTTATTCAAATGTCAAAACAGTCATTTGTAATTTTCTTACCTTTCACTTCCCGAACTTTTCCCATTGCCGAGAAAGCGGGGAAAAATAATACATTTCTTGGGATCCCGGGATCTCGTTTAAAATAATGAAAACAGATATTTTGTTATCAAAAATATTTACTAAACATTTTTATAGTAATAACTATGTCGTTACCTAAAACCACACCACATTTTAATTTTTTAGAGCAGAAGCTAAAAACATAGTGAAAATGCAAAAGGCCACATCAACAATTTTTAATTTTTTGCTTTAAAATTAAGCAATTAAGCAAAAAAAAAAAAAAAAATTCGTCCACTTAAAGCAAGCATAGATAAAGTATAAAATACCCTTCAAACCAAATTTTTCTTAAATGGAACAAATTTTACGACTATTTCGCTTATGAAGTTGATGTTATGCCCTTTGACTTTTGTTAACATTGATGTCATTTTTAAAGATATGAATATGAAATATGTAGATGTAGTTTTTTCAATGGTTACGGCATTTTTCATTTTAGGTGACGATAAGTTTTGCTATAGCACTTCTAATTAACAGGTTTTAGTCAAAATAAATTAGAAATTATCTGAAAAAATATATATAAAAGAAAAAAATACAAACAAATTCTTAGTATTGAAATTTATTCCTGAAAATTCTGATGCAAGTCTGACAGTATGTGGAATAAAATTACAGTAAATTTTAAAATGTTTAAATTTCTTTAAAAATTAAAATAAATTTTATATTTTTTATATGCAAAATATTTGAAAGCTTTTTGTGCACTTTTGGAGAAGTTCTGAAGTTTAAAATTGGAACTTTCCGAACCTGTTATATGGTTATTATTTCCAAGTTTGCCTTGCAATTTTGTCGAAAGGATTCTATGTACTCTTCTCTGTATAAAATGGTCCAAAACTTATTAATCGATTTAAATTTTAATCATATGAAGATTTTTAATTTTCAGACTTTGATTTAATTTAGAGATTTGTCCACAAACCTCAAAATCATCTTTTAATTATATTCGCATATTAAAATAGTTTATAAGATACATTATTGGACACTATACCTAGATATTTATCTCTGCGTTACACAGCTTAATATTATAGTATATCGAAAAAATAAATATCTTTGATGCTAATTGCATTCTAAATAAAACTTTAATCATTTTATGTGAGGAAAATATAAAAATAATCGAAGAAATTACAAATATTTTGTTCAAGGTAATTCTTTTTTTTTTTGTTTATATTTCGGAAAAACTAGAACTCCGATTTTCATACAAATTTATACATTATAATAAGAAAATATATGGCCACCCAAAATGTAATTTAAAATGACTCGATCGTAAGTATACCGTCATCAAGAAATTAAAATCAAATTAGATTTTTGCATTATTTATATCAATGGGTTTATATCTTTCGAAAAAAAATGTTTCTATGACTCATTGCCAACTGAGTTAAAATATAAAAAGGTGGTCTATACGAGGGCGGATCAATAAGTCCGAGACTTATCAAACTTCCCTCGTAGTTATATGAAATGCAACACTACTCCCATCATGTACCACCTGTTAGTAGACTACTGTCAAATTTTGAGCAAGTGTCGTCATTTACTTTACTTTCAAATGCTGAAAAATGAAATTACATTCACGTACGAAGTTTTAAAATTGTGATGCTTTATTTCTGGGTAAACAATTTGGATTCTTGTGTTCAAGAACTTTTGTATGTTGTTGTATTTTTGTGGGAGAAAAATTAGCTTTTTCTCATTTTTCTGCACTTTACCCAAAGAGTACTGAAACAAATCTGTTATGAGAAAACATGTGGTCATCTAAAATTGGTGATAAAAAGTCTATATCATAAGTAACAGCGAAAGTTTTGTCGCAATTTTATTCCGCACACGTTACTGAAACACGTATTTATGTATATATTTCTAATACAAAATTAGAATGAATGTATGTCATTCTTTAAAAAAGCTTATAAAAACAGATCTTTAAAACAAACAAAATTTAACAATTCATTTAACAATAAAAAGAAATAAATAATTACAAATATCATCATTTTCTAAAAAGAAATTGTATTATCGGATACCCATTTTTTTATTTTATTTATACAATTTTCTCTTGTGAAAAAAAACTCGTTTTCCACATGTCAATATATTGGGTTTGTTTTCCACTCGCTTAAAAAAAAAATTTAACTCTTTTTTCAATGAGTCTTATTTTACTTTTAGGGATATGCTTGGAAGCTATATTTCGTTTTCATATTCCATAATAAAATAACAGAGTAATTGTATCATGGTTTGTTCAAATGTTTTTTCGTGACGAGCATCACATACCTCGTCTTCAACTTTTTCAATGTCAATTTCCGAACTTCCAAAAAATCTGCATATCGAATGACAGAGTATATATTGCTGCATATTGGAACATATTGTTATCATAGATTTTGTTAAAATGTAAATAATGTATACATATTTCGTTTAAAGTCTAAAACATTTTCTATCCATGCAATCAAGGAATGGACTTCATTTCGTTACATAATGAAAACACAATGGCACCCGCAGCTAACAAAATTGTATTACGCGTAGATATTGCTTCCACGGCCAGTTTAATTGGCTTTAATACATGAATAATTTATTCTAGTGCAATAATATTTCAGTCCAAAGTTTTATGTACTGGAATAGAAATTAACAAAAAAAAATTCCGCATTAAATTTCCTAGAAAGCGGGAAATGTAAACAATTGAATTCCCCGGGAATTTTTGGGACGGTAATCTCGGGAAAAACTATAATTATGACAAAGAAATAAAAACGTGTATTTTTAAAGATTTGTGTATAAATATGTTAAATTATTCTTTAATAAAAACAATTTCTGAACTTTTGTAGTGATGTTCTTGGGACTATGTGTTACTGTCCTATAAAGACACTGTGTTATAGCCAAATTTTAAATAAGTGTAGTAATAATTCATAAATTTGTCTACATACATAACAGGAGGAAAGTTATATGTATGTGTGGGTCAAGCTGATTTTTGGGAAAGATCTTTTATGGTAGCTGTGACACTTTGTTTTTAACATCAAAAGTGGGTTTTATAAGGGATGTAGTTGAAATTTTGACCGATCCTTATAAAATTTTGTCTGCCCTTCCTTCTTATGTAAAACTTATCTATGACCAAATTTATCGAGTTCCCAGCAAAAAAAAATTAAAGTCATTATTTTAACATTGTGTTGTCACTGGAAGGAAATACTTAGTGCGAAGAAAGAGCTGCATCGTTGTCATTGGAAGGATATTCTTTTTTATGCTTCTTGTTTGTTGTTTTTGAAGTACTTCTCTTAAATCAATGTTTATAAAATTTTTTAATAAAATTTCTGTTTTAGCTTTATCAAAGGATAATAAAATTTGTGAAATTTTAATCTTCTTAGAAATTAAATTTTTTTTCAGCTAAAAATGCATTTATTTTCACTTTTTTAAAGTAATTATTAATAACTTCAAAAAAAGCTCCAAATATGCAGTGGTGTTTTTTCTTTTTTTTGCTATGTTATTGTCATTCAATATAAAAACAAAACATTTGTACACGTTATGTCCGCCAATGTAATAAAGAAGGATCGTAACATAGAATACAACTAGAAGGATATGTGAAAGGAACTTCAAACTAAATTTAAAAAAAAAAAAAAAAAAAAAAATACAAAACATAAATATAAAATATATATGTGACTACAAGTATTTTGTTGTTGAATGAATTAGGTTTTAAGCAATTAAATAAGGTATTTGTCTCTCACATAAATATCTTCTTATTACACTTATTAATCTATGGTTTAATGCCGTTTTCTTTTCTGACTAAAACATTGTCTTTTTCTGCCCTTCTCCCTCTTTTGTGTTTTATTCTGAAAAAAATGTAAATAGGTCAGATGTTTATTTCTAATAGTGTTGCCCTTAAATTTAAAAAATATATTACATGTTTTACCCTTAAATTAAATAGATTGTGAACAGCAAACTCAAATGTGTGCCTAGTCAAATACGTTTCCAAAAAATATCGCATGCGATAAAAAAGTTTGCAAAAAATATATGCCAGAAACAAGTTAGCGGTACGCAAAATTCGCATATTTGAATGAATTTTTAACAAATTTTTGACAAATTTCCGAAAGTTTTAAGCCATATTAATATTATCAAATCTAGTGATTGTTTGTGATGAAATCACGCCTAAACCACTGAACCGATTTTAATGAAATTTAAAATATAAATGAATATTATTATGGCTATTGTGGTTATATCTTTCGGTGCAAAAGAATTAAATCTACTGGAAGATGAAGATAATGAATTCTGACAGCAGTACCTGTAAACAGCTTTTCGAAATTGGTCATTTCCATACCTTGCCCTCTTAACAACCTTCTTACGGTTGTCCTTAAGAGAGCTGTATGTCTTATGAACAGTCTTTTTTGGCAGTGCAAGGGGTTGCCTGTCATCTGTTTCACATCTTCTTCTTACTTGTAGAAATTCTGATCGTCCCCAGGCCTGCCTCCCTTAATGGTTTGCTTATGGGATTCCTTAAGATTGCCGGATGGTATACTATCAGCTCTCTGTTGATCAATGAGAGGTTGCTTACCAGTTTCCACCTTTCCTTTCCTTTCGAAGATTTGATAGGTTTTTCTGGTACGCTTCTATCACTTGGACACGATAGCGATATAAAATTGGGAGATAATAGGCTTCGTAAACCATTGGTTTATAGTTTTTGATCATATGTTTTCGCATTAATTATCAAAATTACTTATCATTTAAAAAAATCGTTTACATAATGTTATTGAAAGAATTTTAATGATGCGACAAATTAAAAAAAAAAAAAAAAAAATATTAAAACTATTCCATTTCTTATCCATTATATTTTTTATAACTTTTATTTTTAATATATAAAACTTAAAACCTCGCAAATATTTAGTGGATTTTGTAGAATTGATCTTTGATTCGTTTATTTTACTTGATTTCGTCCTCTGCATTTAATAATATAAAAAAAAAAAAAATCAAAAAAAGCTTTCATAACTGAAAAAGTCAGTCTTTTTATTATGGGTTCTGTGTAAAACCACAATAGAATAGAAGATAGAATATAAAAATTTATTTATAATAATTTTTACAACGGCAAATTTTAAAAATAAATCACAAATTGAGTGCTTCAAACCAATGAAAGTTCTATGATTGATTGCGTTTTTTTTTTTATTGTTGAGCAATATTAATATTTAAATGCATTTCTCTTTTAACTTTTATATAAAAAATATCAATTCTGACATATATTAGCAAATTATATTATGAATATAAAAGTCGAATAAATAAAACTTATTTTTAAAGTTTAGTACACCGTGCAACAAGAAATAATTGCCTCAATAATTCCAACAGAAAATGAAAGCGTACCAGTAGTCCAGCAAAACCCCCAGAGTGTCTTTCAGTTAGTTGGAAGTTAGTCGAATTTTTGTAGTCTTTTTTTTTATATGATTGGAAATAAAAACATCTAAATAATTTAATCCAAATGTTTTTACGGCCATTTTTGTCAAAATATTGTTTCCTTTATTTAACTTGAACTTATGTTTAAATTATTAAACTGATTAAAATTAAATTTAGGACTACATATGTATATCCTTGAAGAAAGTACTGTCTGGATGTCACACCCACATTAAAAAAATGGTTGTTTTGCTTCTTGGTAAGAAAAACTCAAAATTCATTGAAATTTTGATGACAATGGAAAAATATATCACGGTATAATAAAAGTATGCGATAAAAGGCGTATGTGAAATTTTATGTGAATTGACTTAGTAGCATCAAGTAAGGGTTCATAAAATAGAAATTTGAACTAACTTTGCAAACCCCTTGGGAGATTTTATTAATCTGATGGAAATATTGAGGCAATATTTGATGACCTAAAATTTGGAGCATAGTTTTATTTTTTATTTAAGTATAAAAACCCGTATTCTTCCATAATTAACAAGCAAATCGAATAGAAGTGAAATACTGCAATCTAAAATTGCGGCTAATTGCATGTGATCAGAAATTAAAAATTTATTAGGTTTAGGGAAGAAATTTAGAATGCATTTAAATAAGCAAGTTGTTAAGAATTCATAAAAACACTACTTCTTTTTCTGACCTGAAAAGATAAAATCTACGGAAACCTTTCGTTTTTATTGATGACTCGAACGTAAATTTAAAATAATTGTATTTTAGGAAAATGTAATTTAAAAATATGGGTATTTATTCGAAGTATGAAAATGATTTTGTGCCTTTTCAACAAAAAATTTTAGATTAATAAAATTATTAATCTTTATTGAGAAAAATTATAACCAACTAATAAATTAAATGCAAGTCATTAATTTTAAGGGCGTACAATTTAATTTATTTTAATTTTAATAAAAAATTTTATTTTTTTATTTATCTTCAAATAATTAGCTGTAAAAATGATTATACTTTATTCTAAAAATATAAATTATGTAAAATTAGATTAAAAATAGAAATGTTATAATACGTTATTGCATTGAAGGCTTTTTTGTATTAAAAAAAAAAAAAACAAATAATAAATAATAAATAATAAATAAATAAAATAATATATACATTGTAAATTATCGGTTTTTCAATTACTAAATTGTTTATAAAATACTCTACGGAATACGACTATATTTTATGGTCGGAAATTCTTTTTCATTTTTTTTAAATCGCGTTACCAAGTACCCTATTAGTAGTATCACCCTTACCCTTAGTAGTATCAGAAAATTTCGCATCACTAAAATTAACCTATATATTTTTAAGATGTTCTTTCTTTAAAAAAATATATATATATATTTTTTTAGATTATGTAAGAGGCATCTACTTTATTAATATGTGTATTATATGATTTTTTCCAACATTCTATAGATGTGTCTCCCTTGAAAACTTTTTAAATCATAAACGAACCCCATTGTAATACACAAAAGAAGAATTGGACAATTTGGTAATCAACAAAATCAATTTTCTATTACATAATATTTAGTCCAACACCATGGCTATGTCTAAAGTTATACGGGTATTGGAGAAATCTATTGCCCCTTCACCGCATAGTGTCCTAATGGAGCATCGAAATAAAAATGACAGCATACTCTTTGAATCGCATGCAGTTGCTTTGTTGTCGCAACAAGAAACCGATATAATCCGTAAACAGTATACGAAAGTATGTGATGCTTATGGATGTTTGGGTGTTTTGCAATTAAACGCTGGTGAAAGTACGGTATTATTCCTTGTGCTGGTCACGGGTTGTGTATCGATGGGCAAGATAGGCGATGTTGAAGTGTTTCGCATACAACAAACACAATTTGTTTCGTTGCAAAATGCTGCACCGAATGAGGATAAAATTTCAGAAGTACGAAAATTGCTCAATTCGGGTACATTTTATTTTGCCCACGCCAATCAGGCGTCAACAACCATGAATAAGTTTGATATAACATTATGTGCCCAACGACGTCAAAAGACCTCGGAAACGGATAAACGTTTCTTTTGGAATCGCATGATGCATATTCATATGATGAGATTTGGCATTGATTGTCACTCCTGGCTGTTGAAAGCCATGTGTGGTTCAGTGGAAGTGCGGACAGTGTATATAGGAGCAAAACAAGCTAGAGCGGCCATAATATCAAGGCTATCGTGTGAAAGAGCCGGTACACGTTTTAATGTTAGAGGTAAATTATTGATTTGTTTGAAAATTATTATTTTTTTTTTATAAAAGAATTGTATTTGTTTAAGGTACCAATGACGAGGGACATGTGGCTAATTTTGTAGAAACCGAACAGGTGATTCATGTTGATAATGATGTCACTAGTTATGTTCAAACTAGAGGCTCTGTACCTCTATTTTGGGAACAACCCGGTGTTCAGGTTGGCTCCCACAAAGTTAAACTTTCAAGAGGTTTTGAAACATCCGCTGCGGCATTTGATCGTCATATGTCAATGATGAAAGAACGCTACGGCTATCAAACTATTATAAATCTCTTGGGAACTTCTTTGGTAGGCAGCAAGGAAGGTGAAGCCATGTTAAGCAATGAATTTCAACGACATCATGGTATGTCCGCCCATAAAGATGTCCCACATATTATTTTCGATTACCATCAGGAGTGTCGTGGTGGCAATTTTGCAGCTCTGTCGAAACTTAGAGAACGTATTACTGCATGTGGCATTAACTATGGCATTTTCCATGCTTCCAACGGCCAAGTATTGCGTGAACAATTTGGTGTTATACGCACCAACTGTTTGGATTGTTTGGATCGTACCAACTGTGTACAGACTTATTTGGGTTTAGATATTTTGTCAGTGCAAATTGAAGCTTTGGGTTTGGGTGAAAAGAAACAGAATTATTCAAGATTTGAAGAGATATTTAAACAAATGTGGATTAATAATGGCAACGAGGTTAGTAAAATTTATGCAGGCACTGGAGCCATACAAGGTGGTTCGAAATTGATGGATGGAGCCAGATCGGCGGCCAGGACTATACAAAATAACTTATTGGATAATTCGAAACAGGTAAGTTTTTTTTTTCTCAAAATATTTTTAAAATAATGATTTGAAATGAAAATTTTCCTTAAAAAACTTTTATATAGGACATTTTTATGAGAATCTTTAAAAAAATTTATATCCATGTGTATATATGGAAAATTTGTAATCGGAAAAATTCTAATACAATCTGTCTATTAAGGAGTGAGATCGAAAAAATTTTAACATATATAAAATTCAATAATTTGGAAATGGTTGATCTTAGAGTTTTGATTTTTTTATTTAATTGATATGATATTACAGATAACAGAAAAATAATAATAACATATATATATATACTTGGGTCCAAGTAGGTCCCGTTGTGATATATATATATATATATATATATATATATATATATATATATATATATATCAGGGACCTAATTGGACCCAAGTCAGCTGTCTCTTATTGATTAGATTAGTTATGTTATTGTTTTGGTACTACTCCAGAGCTTTCTTACCGAAGTGACATGATGGTAAATCGTGCCAAAAATATATGGACATATTGTGCCCTCTTGAAAACATTCTATGATGTATATTTCGGTATTTACAGAGTTTACTGTAACAAATGACTTGCTTCTTTTGCCGCAACTGCATAAAGTTTGCCACACCAGAATTATTTTATTAAATTTTGTCTGCTTTTGGGTTCTAAATTTATCTTCAACATTTCCTCGACCATTAGAAACATAAAAATTTTGACCCGAAAGTTGCGAAAAATTTGCCAGTACATACGTTTCGACGTCTATTATACAACATAAGTATTTTTGTATGAAATTTGATTTTAATTTCCGTGCCCTTATTCTTGGCTTCTAAATTTTTTGCAGCAATCCTGTCTGGATTCTTTTGGACTTTGTATGTTTTCAAGCCTGCATTGACTTTAACTTTTCACACCAAATAGTCAGAGTACTGAGCCAACCGTACTACTTTTCTAATAGATGTGTCTGGAGCTTTTTTCAATATGCTTTAAATTTTCTTGGCCTTCCCAATATCATGTGGACCCCTTTTTCTTCCCGAACAAGGTTTCTATCAATTGTCAAATTCTCTTGATACTGTTTAATAACATTGAAAACAGTTTGACGGCAGACCTTTAATTCTTTGGCCAATTTTTTGTAGGACCAATTTGGATTTTTTGAAAATTTTTAATATTTTTAGCACTCACAATAAATCAACATGATTTTCATTAAAAGTAATAACTGACATATTTTTCAAAGATAACTAGACAAAAAAAAAAAAAAAAAAATAATATTGCTAATATTTTTTCGATCTTACTCCTTATTTGCACGGGGAACTAAGTAACTATCAATTATTAACTATATTGTATGATTTCTTTCATTTATATGCAGATGTAGATAGAAATTTTGTAATCGGAAAAAAATCTAATACTATCTAATATGATATATAATACGGAGAACTATCATTTATTAACTATATTCTATGATTTCTTTTATTTCCAGGAAGCTATTGACATTCTTTTAGTGGGCTCTACCCTAAACTCTGAGCTTGCAGACAGAGCTCGTATTTTACTACCCTCCAATATGTTGCATGCTCCTACTACAGTTTTGCGTGAAATGTGCAAACGTTATACGGAATATGTTACACCAAAAATGGCTCGAATTGCTGTAGGGACTTACAATGTCAATGGTGGTAAACACTTTCGTAGTATTGTCTTTAAAGATTCTCTCGCTGATTGGCTGTTGGACTGTCATGCTTTAGCACGTTCCAAAGCTTTGGTAAATGTTAATAATCCCTCGGAGAATGCTGGAAAGCCTGTGGATATTTATGCCATAGGTTTTCAGGAAATTGTTGATTTAAATGCTTCCAATATAATGGCTGCCAGTACGGATAATGCCAAGATGTGGGCCGAGGAATTGCAAAAAACCATATCACGTGATAATGACTACGTCCTGTTGACTTATCAGCAGCTGGTAGGCGTATGTCTGTATATTTATATACGTCCAGAACATGCTCCCTTTATAAAAGATGTGGCCATAGATTGTGTTAAAACTGGACTGGGAGGAGCTACTGGTAATAAGGGAGCCTGTGCTATACGATTTGTATTGCATGGTACTTCAATGTGTTTTGTTTGTGCACATTTTGCGGCAGGTCAATCGCAGGTTTGTAGGATTTTGTATCTACTATATTTTAATAAACTGTTAATTTTTAAAATAAATTATCGATTTTTTATTTTTTAAGGTGGCCGAGCGTAATGCTGATTATGCCGAAATCACTCGTAAATTGGCTTTTCCAATGGGTCGCACTTTAAAATCTCATGATTGGGTATTTTGGTGTGGCGATTTTAACTATCGCATTGACATGGACAAAGAAGAACTTAAAGAGGCCATACGCAATGGTGACTTGGCTTCAGTTTTAGAAAACGATCAATTACGCAAAGAACAGGAGGCGGGCAATGTATTTTCTGATTTTCTTGAAGGTGAAATAACTTTTGATCCCACTTACAAGTACGATGTGTTTACTGACGATTATGACACCTCTGAGAAACAAAGAGCGCCAGCCTGGACTGATCGCGTGTTGTGGCGTAGACGCAAGGCTTTGGCTGAATCTGATTATGCCAATAACGATTGGAATCCGGGTAAGTTAATACACTATGGACGGTCGGAACTTAAACAAAGTGATCATCGTCCTGTTATTGCTATAATTGATGCGGAGATAATGGAAATTGATCAAAAGCGCAGAAGAGCTGTTTTCGAACAAGTTATTAGGGATTTGGGACCACCAGATTCTACTATTGTAGTGCATGTGAAAGAACCTTCGGCCGATGAGGATGGTCCAACTATTTATGACGAAAATGTCATGTCTACTTTGATACAGGAACTATCCAAAATGGGGGAGGTAACTTTGGTGCGTTATGTAGAAGATACCATGTGGGTTACTTTCAGAGATGGTGAAGCTTCACTTAATGCGGTGGTTAAAGGTCATCTTAATATTTGTGGTTTAGAATTGGAATTTGAACTAAAAACACCCAATTGGAATCAATATGTGGACAATGAAATTGAACTATGCACCACAAATACTATAGCATTATGTGCAAATCCACAAGAACAGGCCCAATTATTGAACGCCACTCCCGAAGTTCCACAAAGGCCAAAGCAGCCACCCACAAGGCCAGCACCTGCTAGACCGCCTATACCCATGTCACCAAAGAATTCACCCAGGCACTTGCCACATGCTGGTGTTATAAGTGTAGTACCAGAAATGTTACAAAAACCAGCCAAGCCGCTTATGCCACCACAACCACATCAACCTCCGCAATTGCCACCTCCACTGAGACCAGTGCCGGTAGGTTCCGGTTCGGATACAGCTCCTTCTTCGAAATCTCAATCGCCAACCGAACAAACTTCACCCTTGCACTCGTCATCGGGTAAAGTGTCACCCGCTGGCTCGGGTTCCCAGACTGGATCATTACCTCCCACACCACCACGTCACACACAAAGCAAGAATGTAACACCAGCTTCGACACCATCGCGCCAATCGAAACAATCATCGGTCGATGTGCAAGATACCTCAACATACAACGAGAGCAATATTTATGAAGAAATCCAAGACGACATACCTGCACCACGCCATCCACCACCAGCATTTCCACCGCCTATAGGTTTGGTAGATGTCGGTAGTGAAAGCCCTGCTAGAAGAGCACCCCAGCTGCCGGTAAGTGCACCTATGGGTCCTCCACCACCACTACCAGTTAGACGTGGTCCTCCACCTATACCAAATCGTACGGGGAATGCACCACCCTTGCCGAATAGACCAAATAATAATTAAAATAATCATAATAACGTACTTAAACGGTAAGTAGTCAAACTTTTTCGTCAAACTCCTAAGAAGGTTTGAAGATAAAGCAAAAAAAAGTCTCTTAAAAAAGTGAAACATTCCTTTATATGTTTTTAAAAAACAAATAATCAAACTTAAACACAAATTATTGCAATTATAATTCCAAAAGAAAAAAAAAAACATAAATAAATTATACTTACTTGAAGTAATCAAATTCATACTAAAGTTCCATGTATTCCTTTATATTTATAAAAAATGTTAATTTGTCACTAAATAAGCAATTGTTAAATTAGTGAAGCCCCTTTAGACTTACGTTTTCTTTAAAACATTAGCACATTTAAAGGGGTTTTAGCAACATTGTGGTTATTACATAATCAATTTTGCAATTCAGATAAATTTATTTTTATAAAAAAAATATTTTATTTATGGGCCATTATCAAAAATGTTTAATTCGTCTAATATTGAATTTAATTCTTAATAATTTTTGTTGTAATATTTTTTTAAGTAAACTCGATAAGACTTAAAACTAAGAGTGTGTAACATATTAGCGCCATAGCTTTAATTATGTAATTATGATTGTTGTTCAAAGTTAAAAAGCTTAGACTTTCCTTTCCTTCCTTTTTATTCTCTCTTTTTATCTTTTGAGACTTATTCAGTGCTATATAAATTTAATGAACTTTGGGGATACTTTTACTCTTTCTTTGTTACCGTGCAGACTTTCGACAGTTACAGAGTAGTCGACTTTTGATCTCAAAAATTTTAAAATTTTTAACATTTTTTGACGAAATACAAATATTGAAAGGATTGCAATTATGCTTATTTTGCGCTATATCACGATGATGTGCTCTAAATAGTCAACAAGGTAGACGGTCTCAAAAGTCGGAAAATAGGAGCGCAAATTTTTGAAAAAATCAGTTTTCGCGATGCACATTCGTGGGGTTATATGGAATAACACGAATTACTGCGTGAACTTAGTTCTTTTATTTTTATAAACTTTTTAAAAATTACGCAAAAATTACACTTTTGTTTTTATTTTTTAATAGTAAATTGCGATTTGTACAAATCTTGGATATAAGAATGGCGATAAATATAATTGATCGGGACCATAAATTTTAGTCAAAAGTCGTGTATAGTTAAAAACGAGAGACTTGTCAAAACACATTTTACTAAGGCACATCGTATGGATAGCATGAAATTGACTCTAATTGGTATAATTTGTAGGTGATTGTAATGCTTCAACGGAAATGCAGAGGCGCATCACAAAATTTCGAGGGTAAAAATGTTTAGACCAAAAAAAAAAAAAAAAATAAAAAAAATAAAAAAAATTTGCCCGGAAACCTTTTTATATATGGTCCATTATCAAAAAAAATTTTTCTGTTCAAAATTTTTTTTCTACAGAAAATTATGTTTTTTTTCTAAAATTAAAATAAAGATTTAGATAAAGCTATAACTATTCAAATTCATCCTTAGATGTGCTAATGTGTAAATCATTTTTAACTTTAAAAGAAGTGTTCAAAAATTAAGTTATACATTCCTTTTCATTATAATAACATTATACAAGCAAGAAGATAAAAAGACAAAAAAAAAAAAAATAATATTAAATGATATATAGTGCAAATGATAAATAAAATATAAAAGTTTAATACTAGATAAAATAACAAACACACACACAAAATACGCTTAAAACAATGAAGAGTAATTAAATAATTATTGATTGATAAATAATTTTACTAACAACTAAAAATAAAATACTATATAAAATAAGCGTAGTAAATACATAATTATTAACAAATGTACTCCAAACAACAACAACTAAAATAAAGTCAACAAAGAAATAATAATTGTATATTAAACATATTTAGTTAAAAGCTACATGAAAAATAAGTATTAAATTAAATAAATATACAAAACAGCAAATGTGTTAAGTAAATGAACAAAATAAAATTAATTATTATCATAATTAAAATGCAAAAGCAGTAAAGATAACAGAAACAAGAAAAAACCTAGTCAAATCTCCAAGTGGAATAAAAATTAAAAAAGAAATATTAACACAAAAACGTATGTATTAAATCTTTAAGTATTGTATTCTATCAAATAATAAAATAAAAATTATAAAATTGAGGAAACAGGTTCCGTTTAAATAAAACTAAACACATTTTTATTTAATTACTCTTTTTTTATACATTTTTAATTTTATTCATCCATCAATTTTAATCAATTGGATTGGAACAATGATCTTATAATTATTATTAAAGAATTTTTTTTGAAGCTGACTAAGTATTAGATAAAATAAAATTCTTTCCATTTAATGAAATATATTTATGCAAGAACTCAATATTTGCATTATTGACGTGACGTATGAATGAATTATATGTGTATTTTCTCAAGATATGTGTAACATCGTTTTGGGTTCTATACATAATTTTAGAGTAGAAATTTTTTAATAATTGAACAATTTATGAGTATTACAAGAAAAATATTTTTGAAATTACATGAACATTCAAAGTAATAAATCTAACGAAAATATTTTCGCTCAGCGTGTGTATTATTACTCATATCACTTATTTACTTCAAGAACGAGATTTTTGAGTTAATGATATAGAAATATGCGTCATATCAAACTTTATATTCTGTAAAAATATCGTGTTCATATCTTTTATAGCCACTGATTGAGAAGATTTTATATCATTTATTTTTCTATTAAGGTAATAGTAATTTAAAAACTTTGAATGCGTTTTCTGAAAAATGTTTTTTTTTTTTTTAAGTTATGATTTTTTTGAAGTAAATGAGCACTATGTATTCATATAAATTTATTTTTGTATAAAAAGAACTGTACGTTTTTATTTTATTATTATTATTATTATTATTATTATTATTATTATTTTTTGGAGAAAAAAGTGTTATTTTTGTTAAAAAAGATTTTTTCTAAAGAAAAAAATCTGTATATCCTTTTTCTATAAATTTCTGTCAATAGTTCCGTGTTGAAAAAAAATCAATGTATGAAATTCAATTATGAGTTGATTCAGTTTGGAAATGTGACAGTTTAATCTTCAATTTGGTTATATAATTTAATAAAACTAAACGGGTTTACTTATAATTGACAGGACAATGAATCGGTTTTGTTTAAAACTAAATGGAAAATTGATTAAATATAAATTAAAATGGTTCATTTGGAATTCGAATGAAAATTGAAACAGTTTATTTAGAACTGAATGAACTGTTATTTTAGAATTTTATAAAATTTGAAATGGTTTGTTAAGAATTCTCCGAAAAATGAAGAGATTAATTTAGATTAGAAATAAATATGAAGCGGTTTGTTTAGAATTTGGAAATATAGAACAGTTTAATTTATAATTTGAATGTAACATGAATGAAATTTACTCGCGAAGTACTCCCACGACTAATTTGATACTCTCAAACAATTAGTTAATTATTTACAATTCGATTCAAAATTTAACTTCTTAAAGGAAATTTTATATATTTTGGAGTTATTTAATATTTAATTTTCCAATAGAAACCTTTAATAATGAAATTTTTATATAAATTCTGATTTACACTTGGTGTTCAAAAGTAATTATGAAATAGTGGTGAAATTTATCCCTTGATTAAATGCTTGATTCGGGTTCCGAGAATATTACATATGTAACTAAGACAATTCATTTAAGTTTATAGGGCAAATAAACTAAATTATAGAAGGATTTGTTCTATAGTTCGATGGTTTAATTTAGACTAAATTCTTTAATTCTAATTTCTTTTCAAAACTGTAAACAAGAATAACTTTAAAATAATCACTTCTACAAATTTCAAGTTTCTATGTTCTATAAATCAAAGTTTCGAATTTCAAAGATAATATATGATGTATTAATAAAAAAAAAATAATGATAAATAGCTAGTTGTAAGGAATTGATCTTCGGCTTCTTTTTTTGTAATTTTGTTTCAAGGCTATTTTTTAAAGATCTTCATATTTTATTATATTAATTTTTGATATACAAATTCTACACACATTTTTTGAGTTTAAAAAATATAAAAAATTTAATTTTGGTAATCTGTTGGTGAAAAAAGGTACCATTTGAAAAATTTTTTTGATACCTAAAAATATTTTCATTTTCCATCCCTGATACGATCCGTTTTATTTCCTATAAAATTAAAACAAGCAATCGGTTTATTTAGAATTGACTGAAAAAGAAGTAATTATGAAATAACTATGAAATGATAGAAAATGAAACAGTTTGTTTAAAACTAAATAAAAATTGAATCGGTTCATTTACAATTCAATTAAAAAAGCATTAGTTCATTTAAAATTTAATAAAAAATTAACTGGTCGCTTAAAATTTATTGAAAAATTAACTTAATCATTTACAACTCAATGAAAAATTTGCTGTGGTATATTCATTAAAAACAATAAAAAAGGAACCAGTTAATTTCGAATTGGTTGGGCAATTGAAACGGTACATTTAGAATTAAATTAAAAAAGAACCGGATTATTTATAATCTAATTTAAATTTAACCATTTAATTGAGAATCGAGTAAAATGAACGGTTTAACTTAGGATCACATGCTAAATTAACCGTTTAATTTAGAATTGAATATAAATTGAATTAATTGAATTGAATAGAAAAGTAAACGTGATTCGGTTTATTTAATAAACATAAAACTAGAACGGTTCATTTTGAATTTAATAAAAATTGACGCTTAATTTTAAATCAGATGATTCTGAGTCTCAAAATTTAATAAAAAATAAAACTTAATTTAATTAGAATTGTATCAATACTAAACGCATTTAATCAAATTTAAACCTAAAACTTGTCTGAATCAATGATAACTGAATTGAAATAAGAATAAATTAATAACAATCAGTTTAAACAAAATAAAATTAACTTAAAACAATTTCGTTTAAAATTTCTTTAAAAATGTATGGGTTCATTCAGTGCAATGCATTCATTTTTTTCCTTGGTTAACCTCAATTAAATTATTATAAAGTGGAATATTTTAACTAAAATAATTTTATATTATTCCACAAAAATCAAATAATCCCAGAAAAAATGTTTTAAAGGTTGGTCCGTTCGAAGTGCTTATTGTCATTTTCTGAAACTAATTAATATATTTTCATAATTCTTTGACAAACTGAATAATATATGTCCAAATAATATGTGTGTAAAATATTATACTGGCTGGAGTCGTATTTACTAAGTTACAATAAAAATAGAAAGAAAGGAGAAAAAAATTTAGGACATTTTGGATAAAAAATGTGGTTTAATTTAAAATATAGCCAATTATAATTCTTACGTATACATTTGGGAGAAAGTATTATATATTTTAAATTTTGCAATAAATTTGACTATTAAAAAAGTATTTAGTTCTAACTAATTGTATATTTGACTAATTGATTATACAAGTTTATAGAATTTGTGTAGAATTTCTTATATTTCTGCACAAAATTGAACTCAAACATAATTATGAGATCACTATAACACAAATAAGAGTAAATTATCTTAAAAACTGTATGCATTTGTATAATAATAAATGATCATCTGAATGCCTTCTAAATATTGAACATAATTGATCAATAAATTGTAAATTATTGCAAAACCTGTTGCACAGAAATTATTCGCAGCGTGTGTTATTTAGAGAAACTCAAGTCTCAAGATATATTTGAACATATTTTTTAAATTATTTAAAAAGCTAGTATCCTTTTGGTTGGTTATTTGCTGGTATGTTACGGATAATTTTTAAATGATTATTTATAGACATCAGCCTCAATTTGTACTAATTAATTTAGCAAGAGCTAACTAAAATTGCGTGATGGTACTCATAAAGATTGTCAAGTACTTAAATTATTTTGCTATGTGTGGCATTCGGTCATTGTGACATATGGGTAATACGTTCCTAAATTTTAGTTAGTGTAGTTTTGATACTAAAGATGTTGAGATATGTTTTTGCTATAACTGAACCATTTAAAGACATTTTATTTTTTACAAAACTAGTTTTCAAAAATTTAGAATCTCAATACGGTTCTACACCATGAGTGCCAGAATAGGTTGCAATACCACTAGTTCTAAGGATGTTATTAAAGAATCTGAAGTGGTTTTGATTACACTACTTCTAGAACTAATGATTTAAGCACCAGTTCTGAAAATTTTCCTGGGTTGCTATTATTCATTCCGCTTTTATAAATATTTTTTATTCGTTTTCAAATTATTACGAACGTCGCTAAAAAAGAATTCTCAAATTTTCAAAAAACATAATTTTTCCCGTTCTTATCGTACAGCTAAAGATTATCTTCTTTAGAACAAAAGCTTTTATTTAGATTTTTTAATAGACTAGAATATATATATATAAAACGTTGTAAAACTCAATTTACAGGTATAAAAATAAAACAACAATACTTGCATATACTATTTAGATGCAAAAGAAAAAAAAAAAAATATTTAACAATTAATTTGTTAATGTTTTAATTTAAAGTTGTCTGTTAAATGTAGTAAAAATCAAACTAATATTTATTATTATAAATAACTAAAAGACAAACTACAAAAAAGGAAATAAATTAATTATCTTATAAACTATGAAAACAACCTTAATTAAGTTTGAAATAAAATTTATTATTATTTATATGATTATCTATATGATTTATTTAATTAAAAATTTAAAACAAAAACATAGTAACAAAGACACATTACACACATTAATTCTCTTGTATTAAAATGTTAAAGCTCTGTATACATATAAAAAATATTTAATATAATAATATACATACATGTATAATTACAAACAGAAAATATAACAATAACATTATATAAATTGAATTAATAAAAAAAAAAAAAATAAATAAAATAACAGAAACACTTGAAAAAGAAAAATCACATAAAACCTACAAAAAATATAAAGAAAATGAAGTTTTTTTTTCTTTTTTCGTATATAATAAAATTTTACAGGAACTATTAGTTGGAAATTACTTATAACAGGATTGGACATCATATCCTACTCCACTTTACTATTCTAAATGAACTGGTTTATTTTACATGCAATTCTAAATGAACTGGTTTATTTTACATGCAATTCTAAATGAACTGGTTCATTTTTATACAATTCTAAATACTAAAATTTTTATACATTTCTAAATGAATTGGTACATTTTTCATATAATTGGGCCGTGGGGCAGAATCGAAAATTTTTGGAAATAAATCTGTAATCGACTAGTTGAATTTACATAAAATTTCAATTTTAAGTTTGAAAGGTAGATCCCACAAAAACCTCATGAGCAGAGATAAGGGGCTCAAAGTATGGTGGGTACATTTCATATAGAACATTTTTAACCGCTTGAAAAATTTTCGTTTCTTACCTGATCTTTTTAATGTTCTTGATAAGGCCTATGAAAAACATGCTCGCATGTGCTATTTATCTACTACATATTTCAAGTTATTGTTGACTTTGTCATCCTGTAATCCCAAAAACAAAAGAAGTTGAACGCTATATTCGGCTGCATCGAAGCATTTATACCCTCACCACCGACAAATAATAAAATGTACGCCTTAAAGTGTGCTTTCATATTTATACATTTACACATTTATACTTAAAAATAATCTAAATGGTTTTTCCAATCTACAAAAATGTTAAAAAAAAAACAACAACAGCAATACTTATAGCTATATATATATATATATATATATATATATATATATATATATATATATGTTTGTATGTAGATGCATACTTATACAAAAACAACAACCCTGCCAACATTTTCTATTGAAATTTACCTGGAACAAGATCATGCAAAATTGAGACAGTTCAAACGCAAATATCTCGAAAACTGAAGGAGCTAAATAGTGCATGTAAGCGTTTTTTATAAGTATTATCAAGAGCTTTAAGAATATATAAAAATCTTTCAAATCGGTTAAAAATTAAGAAAAAATATCCTATTTTGAACCCTCTTAGCTCTGCTCCTGAGGGCACTATGGTATCCCGCTCACAAATTTAAAATTGTACGCTCCTCTGCTATGTCTATGTGAAGTTATAGATTTATTTCCAAACATTTTTGATTCCGCCCCACAGTGAATTGAAAATAACCAGTTAATTTTTAATAATTCAAAATGAACAGGCCAACATTTTATACAATTACAAATGGACAGATTATTATTTCACTTAATTCTTAATATGGCCGTTCGTTTTTATTTAAATCGAATAAATGAACCGGTTTATTTTAAATTTAATGAAAAATAAATCAGTTGTTCATTTAGAAACAAACGTAAACTGAACTACTAGTTCATTTAGTATTAAAGTTAAACTCGTTTGTATGGAACTTAATGTTAAATGAAGTGGTTCATTTAAAATTAAGTGTAAAGTATAGGGGTTCATATAAAATCAAATTCAAAGGTAACTAGTTGATTTAGAATTGAGACAGATTTAAATACGTTTAGAATCCTAGAGGCAATGATAAAGTGATATTTGGTTAAGACTTCTGTGTTTCGATCTAAATCTCAAAAAAATTTATTATATTTATATCGTCCCTGCGCTGGCTACATTGCCTATGTGGAAAATTTTGATTTTTTTATTAATACATTTAATACCACAAAAGCATTTGCCGATATCTCATCTGGTTTACGATCCTATGTGATCCCATGTAGAAAATGCTCCAATAAAATTACCTAAACTTTTTTTATATAAATTTACCATTTTATGGTATATAAAATAATGGATAATAAGCATATTTCTAATTCTGACATTGAAAAACTTCTTTTTGAAAAAAGAAATGGAAACAAACCAGATCGCCAGCTGCAAAACTGAGGCTGTCTACAATAACTGTAAAAAAAAAATAGAAAGAGCCCTTCAACTAGATGAAGGTCGCCAAAGTAGAAAATACACTGAAAGCTTAGCAAATAATAAACACGAATGTTTCCATATGGAGGACAGCGAAAGATATTAAACCACCGGTAGAGACATAAAGTCCTTTAAGAAAGCTGACTGTACCTGGGGCCGTAGTGTAGAAGATAAGACTTTTAATCTAATATCCAAACAATTGATTTTGTATTGGGAGAGACACCTGACACTACATTATGATGAAATAACTGTTGTTAGGCCAGAAGATATTAAAACAATTACAATTCGAAAGATGTGCAATTTTTAAGAATATTATAAAATATTTAGGAAGATTATATTAATCCAATATGGATGTCATGAATCATGGATTCATCTATCTTTAGTTTTAAAATTTTAATACATGTTGTGAGGTCTTAAAAAAGGGAGATTCACTATATAAATAAAAACGTATAAAAAATGAAAAATAGTTAATAGTAAGGATATAAACTTTAACAAACAAGAAATCACATATATAAATCTGTTAGAAATAAAACATAAAACATTATTAACAAATTTTGATTGAAATGTAATAATATGGTTTTAGTAATTTTTCTTTTCTATCGTTTGATATATCATCAAAATCGGTGAGAAAAAAATTTTATGATGACCAATAACGCGAATGACTGTTTTGCATCAAACTTCAATAAAATATATTCCAAAAAAATCTATGTGGAGTTTCTTTAAATTTTCTCCAAAATTTGTTAAAATTTTTGTTCTTTTCTCAGTACACATTAATTACGTTAGTAAACCTAATTGTAAAAAAAAAATTGTTTTAAAATGACAAAAGTACAGCGAAATTAAACAGTTTTTTTTAGCTTTCATGAAAAGTTAACGAAATTTATTTAGTGCAGGGACGATATGTAACTTATAAGACTATAATTCTATATGAGGTTCTTGTAATGTTTTCTTTAATTTTAATATAAAAATATTACATCAGGTAAATAGTTTTGCTTAAACACTTGTACAAATAACATTAATAAAAAGTATTATTACAATAATCAACTACTCCTATTTAAAACCATCTGGGCATGGCATCCATGGGTAAATTCTTATGATTCGGTAAGGCTGTACATGGTCTTTGTTGTCGCCAAAATTCCTGACGTTTATTGAGAAAATCTACCGCCTCCTTGGCATATGTTGAAATATTTTCCGTATTCGTATCGGCTCTCACCAAATCGGGATGTTTTAATAAATTCTCTAAATATTCCTTATCCACACACAGTTCGCCCAATAGTTTGCGAGCATTTCGACGTTCCATTTCGGCTTTAGTTGGTTTGGGTCTAGTTGGTCTAGAACTGGTAAGTTGAGACTTGGGTGTATTATCGCCCGAACGTTTCGATTTATTTTTTCCAGCTGTTGAGGGCTTTGAGATCTTTACACCGATAGTATTTTCTATAGCTTCTTGAGTTTTTTGTACACCCAAACGAAAAGAGGCTAATTCGGGTCGAGCTCGTAAACCACGATGAAAATACATAAGACTTTGTTCGAATTGTCCTAAATAGTAGAGAGATTCGGCCTTTTGATAGATGGCTCGTATATTGTTCTTATCCTCGGCTAAGGCAGTTTCGGCATCAATTAATGCTTTGGAAGCTTCTCCCAATAGTAAATAGCATTTGCTGCGTGAGACCAAGGCATTGATGTCGGTGTTGTTAAGTTCGAGAGCCTTAAATGAATACAGATAAAAGGATATTTATTAAATTAATAAAAATAATTAAAAGGTTTAAAAGTGGTTTCTTTCTTAGAAATTTTTCTTTACTTAATTACTTATAAATAATCTTTATTAGTTAAAAGTTCTCATCCTGAAATCCCAAAAAGCAACTAACTGGTCAAATTTACATTTATTTAATCTCTGAGAAACTTGGACATAGATTAATAATTAGATAGTTATGTCAGAGGAAAAACCCTACCTAATTCAATTGTCAAAATCCTAATTCATTCAACAACAAAATACATGTAGTCACATATATTTTTTTTTTGTATTCTAAAAAAAAAAACATTTTTTTTTTTTGAAAATTTGGTTTGAAGTGTATCTCATATAATCTTTTAGTTGTATTCTATGACCTTGGAGAACGAACTGCCTTGACATATCTTTCAACTTAGCTAGAAGTTAGATAGTGTAAAAGAAACTTCATAAGTTTCTAGTAGACACAATCCAACTGAAACCTTAAAATCTGACTAATATTGAAAAAATATTCGATTGGTGAACCAATAATTGTTATATTTGAAGGTTTTACAGGAAAGCCTTTCTGAAACCCAACATTTAAAATAACTTTGCAACAGGTTAAATTTTTATTTGAAAAATTTGCTTGTCAAACCTTAGAAAAGAAATGTATAGCATTTTCAGGATTCGCATTTTTAATCTCTTTCAAACCCAACGCTATAATCGAACTGATATCAGCTTCGTCCGGTATTAGCAAAGTCTCATTACGATCTTGTTTCTGTTTGATTTGTAAACTCTGTTTAATATCGTACGCTCCCGCACTAACCGCAGCTGCACGATCTTTATCCGTATAGAAATCAACAAAATTCTCTTTTGGTTTTTTCTTTTTAGCCATTAAATCTTCTGATTTTTTACGGGCTGCTCTTAGCTCAGCTTCAATGCGATTCATACGTTGTCCAGTGGATTTTTCTGTGGTACCATCACCACCATCATAAAATTTCACTGACTTACGACCATTATCTACTGTTTTTCTGGGTGAAATATAGCTGCTTGCACGACGTCTAGCACCTTTCTTATGTTGTGTTAAATCGTCAATGGCTTCATCATCGGATGGGACACCCAAACGAATAAAACTTTGTAGTAATTCTTGTTCTTTATCAACTGCGAGGTAATCTTTTAAGACTTTAGACATTTTTTAATAAATTTAAAGGGAAAATTTTAATTTATCTAATTTTAATTTTTTATCTTTACTGAAATATATTAAATTTTTTACTTTTTGTTGGAAAAATTTTTATAAATAAGTTGCTTGGTTACCAAAATTTCTTATTAATATTGATAATCTTCGATATACATAACACCTTTTATTTAAATCATTTGTATGGAATAGTTTATTCTTATTTGAATTAGAAATATTTACTAGGAAGTAGTTGCAAGTTAAAAGCTTCTTTTTCTTCTACATTAAGTTGTAAGGTTATTGGATTAGCTAACAAAATTGTTAAAAGCTTTTAATTATTTTTATGTGGAAAATCTAAGTCAGTAAAATGAAAACACGTTTTTGTCTATCATTCAGAGATCCTTAAACATTTAATTGAAAACTATTAAAATAATTTTCAAAACTTTTTAAAAAAAATTTCAAGAGGTGGCACCCACGGTTAAAGAACACATTTCCCCTGTAACGCATTGAGTTATTTATTGTCTAATCCTAATTTTATGAAATCGGAGATGTCAAATACTATTGCTGTCCGTTTTGGCATGGAATCACCCCAATGCAGCTGAATAACGCAATTACATTATAAATGCCCTTTTTAAAAAGTATTACTTTTTAACTATGAGGAGTAAAGAGGACATAATCTTTCTCAATCTCTTTTATTTCAATGAAATTGTAAAATCGTCACTTTTTCGATATTAAGAAAAATAAAAAGAGAGGGGGCAAAATTCAACCAGCACCATGTAAAATCTTTCAAGTTTTACGGGTGAAGCAAAACATTTAAAATGAAAAATATAATTAGCCTAAAGCCTTCCATTATAACCAAGGATTTAATCGCTATAAGTTGTATGGCGAGTTAATTACATCTTAACTATTATTTATAAATTTTTATTTTTTTACTTATTCGCAATAATCATGGTTATATATATATATATATATATATATATATATATATATATATATATATACAGTAGACTGAACCGTAAAATTGTGTCAAATATTAGTGAACTCGGATATCGTTAACCCGTGCCGCATCGGAACTGAAGTTTCTATGGTGCGTTTATATAGGCAAAATATGGTTTTTTACAGCTTTTACTAAAAGTGCGTATTAAGTATTATGTTTTGCAAAAAATTTAAAAAAATCGTAAACTACATATAATTATATAACAAACAAGACATAAAAAGAAAAAAAAAAAAAAAAATTCGATTAAAAAAATTTTAAGTTATTACGAATTCCTCAAACCATTAATATGTTTTAAACTAATTGTGTAAGGAAAGTACATAAAAATTTAAATTTTTTGAAAAATGTTTATTATTTCTCCAGGATAATTCAAACTCCTTTCCATGCTTGGTTACTGTTTTAAACTTTTAAAAATTTTGTTAAACAAATTAAAAAAAAGTTACAAAACAACTATGCAGGTTTATAGATAACACTGCACTGTATGACTAAGCCGTACCTGCGATTTGAATTTTGCAAATTTCGGCAAAAAGGTATTTTTTGTGGTTTTCTGGTTATAAAGTTAATTTTTTAGAACTGATATTTAGACTAAACAGAGTTATCAAAAAATACATTCAGAAGTTTTTAGCACAATTGGACAAGATAATATTTATAAATCGAATTTCAAAAGAATACTTAATAGTAATACTTAATAGTAATATTTAACAGTTGTACAAAAGCAAATATAAATAAAAATATTGGCAACACTTAATGATTTTAGAAATAACTAAATTTTTGCATGTTTAAAAATTTTTGTTTCTGGTAAAAATATTCTCTAAATATAATATTTTTTTAGTCAACCACATTAAAACTTTGATTGAGCGCAACCATTTAATTATTAAATATCAAAAGAAACGTTTTTATCATGAACACAGTATTATTAAGATCAATAAAACATAACTACGAGGACATTATATTATTGTGGTGACCAAGCTGCAACCATGTTTTTTTCTGAGAGTATTTGTACTTTTATTTTTATTATTAATAATATGATTTTTAAATAACAATTAAATGAGTAAAATCGGCATTTTTTTAAACCACCAAAAACATGATGTTATTTTGGGTCCTTGATTATAACTATAAAAACATTGATAAAACCAATTCTGTAAACAAATGTTACTAAGGCCTGTCCACGAAAAAATTGTCCTTTGCATTTTTTATCATAAAATGAGATTCTGCTTTCAAATCTCTACTTAAACTTTATTTAATTAAATTGAAATATATTTACATTAAAAATAAAATAAAAATTATGTTATGTGATTTCCTTCATAAAATTTTGGGACCATTTTCTTATCTCCCCATATTAGTCTTTCTGCAGTACTTTTATCAACATTAGAGCAGGCTCTCCGCCACTTTTTTTGAAAATCTTAGCAGCTTTGTTCTTCTTTAATTATATTTTCATTAGCGCCCAATATCTCTCAGTTTACCGGATCTCTGGGCACTTTGAAGAATTTACTTCTATAGGAAAAAATGTACAATATTTTCGCTGTGCAATTTAATTGTGTTTTTTTTTTTGTTTTTTTGTACATATTTTACACACACTCCTTCTTTGTCTTTATAAATAATCCACATAACCCACATAACTGAATTTATTGAAACCTTTAAATCCCTAAGTACTTTACTATACCTTGAGTTTGGACTATGCACAAAATTGTTTTTCAATTTTTTTCTTTCACTGACGATATTTCACATTTATTAATCTTTTAAAGTTAAAAACTAATAGTTTTTTAACCAGTTTTGCCATATAAGGGGTTTATCCCTAAATCGGGGCTTTAAACTTCTTTTTGGGGACAGATTTTCACACTGATTTATGCATATATGCAGCTCACTTGGTCCGAATTTTCATGGAATCGCGATTATTATAAAACATTTATAAATATTCATTATTACTTAAGTTCTACAAAAATATTTGGATATAAGACCTTATTTCATTTTAAACTATTTTCGGCCGCAAAATTTTACATGCTCTAATCCGAATTTTTTAGCGACACTTTGCATACAGATAGATGTTTAATAAATCTTTAATTGTCTTTTTATAGAAAGTTTCTATAAATTGGCTTTTTATTAAAAATTTATGACAAATTTTCTTTTTATAGAAAAAACTTCAGTAAATTTTCTTTTTATAGGAGTAGGAAAATTATTTTAAAATTAATTAAAAATTCAAGTTATATAGATACATTTTCTATTAAAAAATGTTATTTTTTATGAAAAATTGAAATTTTCTATTAAATTTTGTATGGAGACATAGTTGGGGATTTATATTAAAAAAATGGAGATTTTCGGGGACATGGAGCTTCAGTTTAGGGACATGAGGTAAAATATTTCTGGCAACACTGATTTTAACACTGAAAATGTTTCTAAAAAATAACACTTGTTTTGTACCGATTTGTTTTATGGTTGCCAAGTAATATTAGTTTTAAACAGGGAAAAGTTTTTAGTGGACAGGCCTCATTTTTGTTATTGGAAAAGCTATTTATGTTACTTAGGTGCTTTTGTATTCTATATTAATGAAACATAAAAAAAACAGTAATCGAAATATGTACCTGATTTTTCAGTTTGCGAAGACTTGCTTAATAATAATTATTTGGTATGTACGAATTTTAAATACATATTTGATGAGGTTATTAATTGTTTCAATACTTTTGTAGATGTTCCGATCATGGTACCGAGGGTTAGATTCAATTTCAAAATCTATTCTTGTTTCAAATCAAAGGCACTCAAATAGGATAATAAGAAAATCTTTATTGGAATGTTCCAAAGGAGTGAAGACTTTTATGATAACTTTTTGGGAATAGAATATAAGTACACTATATGTACATTAAAATTTATGTAGAAAGGTATCGTTACACACATTCAATATATATTATACATAAACTACAAACACTACACTACATAAGGGTATAACACCAAAATTTGATGGAGGAAAACGAAATTTGATATATAGTTTCGTCTTGGAATCTTTTATATCCTATTGAAAGTCACATGTAAGTTACATGAGACATTTGAGGTTAAAGGTTACAAAAATCAGATGTATTTTTGATAATGGGTGATTTTAACAGGATGTAAATGACGCTAAGATGAAACTATATATCAAGTTTTGTTTTCCTCCATCAAAAGCCTTTACGTATTCTCTTGATTTCATATGATTCATCGATTGATCACAAAGTAATTTAATGCATGTTTCGATTTCTTCCAATGTATCCACTTTAGCCTTTTTGCGAGGCATTTTTGTTTTTTCAATTATTTTGTAAATTAAATTTGGAGCTTTCTTATTATTTTCATCTAATTTTTCTAGTACTGTATTATATAAATATTTTTAATAATTAAATAAATAATTAAAGTCCGCGCATTTTTATTGAAAGAAGGATTTAATTAATTGTAAAATTGAATTAATATAAATTTTAGTTGATTTTAGGCAAACATTCAATCATAATTTTAATTAATTTGTTAAAAAAAAATAATTGAAATTTAAGCCAAAATCAATTATTCTAGTTAATTAATATTATCATTTTGGTGATTGGAGAAAAATCAAACAAAAATTTAATTAATATAAGCAATTTCGTAATTGAAGCCCATTATTATTTTTTTTTTCTTGCAAATTCAATTTTATTCGAAATGGTAACACGTGTCTAAACTAACATTAAAGAGCGATGAATTTTATACGAAGTATAGACATAGATATATGTACATATGAAGCATGAACGCGTATAAGGGCGTATAAACCATAAAAAATTTACAAGACGATAAACCTTTTTTTAATATTTGACAAGACTTACTAAACATTCATCTGTATGAAAAGTGTCGCTAAAAAAAAGAGCATCATAAAAAAAATCATTTAAAATTTGAGCGCAAATACATGAAATGGACAAATGAGTGGATAAAAGTAATCTTTTCAGATTAAAAGGAATTCAATTTGGATGGTTCCGATTCATATTCCTGCTATTGGCATGATTTGAGGTTGAACGAAATTCGAATGCCGAAGTGTAGTGTTGTGGTTTGTGCAGCCTTTTCTGCTGTAGGAAAATCAAAAATATGTTTTGTTCCAACTAAAATCAACAGTGCAATTTATAAAGAACTGTTGGAAGATGCTCTTCCCAGGATAACGCTGAAATCCATACCTCGCATTCCACTATTTAAATCCAATGGAGATCTGTGGGGGTACATGGCTGGTATAGTTTATGCAAAAAATGCATAGAATTAAACCATAACCACAGTAACGGAGTTAAAACTAAAAATTAAACAAGTCTAGGAAGAAATTTACAATGATTTTCATCAGAAATTGGTCGAATCAATGCCAGACCGAATTTTTGAAGTTATCCAAAACAAAGGCTCATCAACACATTATTAATAATGCTAAATTGGTTGATTAGTTTAAGTGCGTATATAAGAAAATATCATAAAAATGACATTAAACTACTAAAATAATAATAATAATAATAATAATAATAATAATAATAATAATAATAATAATAATAGTAAATAATAAAACAATAATGTAAAATTTAGTTTTTTTGTTATTAATTTTTAACTGAAGTCAATAAACAATTTAAAAAATTTAATTATATTTTAGCCCCATTTTTGGTAAGTTGATTAAAAAAATGATACGCGTTTATAGGAATATGCACCAGTGTATCACGATATTATTATATATACATATGTTTCATAGAAATATAATTTACACCATCAAATCTTATAATAACCTGCCGACAATTGACCATATGTCACATGAAAGACCCACTCCACGAATATTAAAAACGCATAGTGTAGGGTATCATATGATCGGATCAGGCCGGCAACGTGTTTTTTACTTGCTTTTTCGAATAAATTTGCTGAAATTTTTAACAAAATCACAACAAAAGATCATCTTATTATATTATTTAAATTATAAATAAACTCCCTTTTACTTATTCTTACTTTGATGCATTAAAACTCACAAGATAATATTTTTTTTTTTTTGCAATGTGAGTAAATATGACATATATTTTAATTGTCTTCTTCATATTCTGAAGTTTATGTTACAGTCTAATACTGGATTGAACACAATTTATTAAAAAAGATCTAAAAATGTAAGAAAAAAATAATATGAAAAAGTACAAAATCCACAAAATCATGTCTAAAGTATTTTTTTTCGGTGAAGTTGACAGATTTTTAAAATTATTTTTTATTTTTGTATCAGTAGATGTAAATTGGTTACTAAAGCAAAAAAGCGCATTTTAAAAAAGTAGTTTTATACGCTCTTATACGCGGTCATGTTTCATATATATATATATATATATATGAATATATATGTAATATAATAATAACTGCTCTATTCCAGTACTTGTCAGATTTACAGATGTTAGCCCAGTTTCTTCTATTTTAAATCAAAAGAAAAAATTTTTTGAAACTGTCATCTTGGTTTATAAAAACAAGATAAAATTTTTAATAGATTTATTGAAATCTAACCTGGATTTTCAAAACGTTATACAAGAATTTTAATAAAACAGCTGGGACATGAAGATTATCTATAGTGCGAAGAATATTAATTACCTGTTTATAACCATTTAAAGCCTTTTCGTATTCTCTTGATTTCATATGATTCTTCGATTGATCACAAAGTAATTTAATGCATGTTTCGATTTCTTCCAATGTATCCACTTTAGCCTTTTTGCGAGGCATTTTTGTTTTTTCAATTATTTTGTAAAAATAATTAAAAATAGAAAATTTGACGACTAATTAACTGTATAAAAATTAACGTTAATAAGAAGAATATAAAAAAACACCACAGCAACCGTTATGTCAGGATTTCAAAATACAACTAAATTATTGTTACTATATATATTTGGCTAATACTGTTGATAGTTTTGTTTTCTTTATGTCAAAATAAACGAAACATGCAAATGGGCGGGGTATGAGAGAGACTAAATATAAAGAATGATTTTAATTTTGTTTATAATTCAATCACTGAATAATTGAAGAGTTTGTTTACAAGTTACAAAAGAAGGGGTTTTTGTTGTTGTTGAAGTTTTCTTAGTTATTTTGTGGTTATAAATACATTAGCGTTGCCGTTTTGAGGTTTTTTAACCAAATTTGGTAGGATTTTTTTTCTTTGGTAGGAAGGTAGGCTGAATCGAGGTTTGGTAGATTTAAGCAAAGTGCTTGATTTTTTTTTTAAATTAAGAAAAACAAATTAATTAATAATAACAAAAAATGTTGAATTTTTGTAGAAACTTGTATATGTACAGAAAAAAATGTCTTCTCTAATTGTGGAATAATTATCTAATCTGTCAATTGGATGGCTTGGAACTGTATTTTGTATTGGCTTAAATTATGATCACCGACAAACTTAATTTTTAAACAATTTTTATAATGATTAAGTAGTACTTTTACTTGTGATTAAAGTAATGTAAAAAATACCCGCTAGCTCTTAATTTACGAATTATGGGCCTAAAAGTTTTGATATATTTTTCTGAATATCTTTATTAATAAACTTATATTAAGACCTTTTGAAAGTTCGTTCAAATACCTTTCTAATGATATATAATATGACCATATTCATTAAATCCTTGAGAGGAAAATTTCATTTTTTTTATTGACATACCGGAATTTATAAAATATTTTTATTTTTAAAAAAAGTTTATTCAGCTAAGCCGGTGTTCGACATACATAGACATACATACATAGAAGAGAAAGTACCTGAGTCCGACCGAAGACCAGTTACACGGAAAAACAAAATATTTTTATTTCAGCTTTGTTAATTTATATTTTTCTTTTATATAGTAAATGACATGCGAGTTACATATCGTTCGAAAAATGTATCTCAAAAAAGTTAAGTGCTTCTTTTTATTCTTGTATTACTTTATTATGAATATTAGCCCGAATAAATAATATAATATGTGCTAAAATCAGAAGCGGTACATTTAGCATATCTTTATTAAAAAAAATTAAATGTTTTACTGGTATTAATTAAGAATGACACTTAAGTAGATTTTAGAATATAGTCAGATTGATGTTTCAAACATTATTATAAGCACAAAACAACTTTGAATGTACTGAATTAGGAAGAAATTATTAAGTTAATTACCGATATATTAAATTATATTCTTAATAAAATAAATTCTAAATTTGACTCAAAATGAGAATATTAAATTTCGGCAGAAAATGTTTCCTAGAGAAGTTTATTTTTTGGGAATTTATTTATTGTTATTGTTATGTTTTGGGATAAACTATGACCATTTTTAAACATCTTGATAGAAAAATGCTATATAAGCAGCTTTGTATTTAAATTATTTTCGCTATCACTTTATTCTGCTGCTACGAAAAATCTACTAGGGCTATAATTTTCTCGCTGGTAGTGGGCAAAGAACGAATTTAAGTTTTCTTTAATATTTTGAACTTGTTAATTATTGGAGTGGTTTTTCTATAATATTTCCTCCAAAATTAGGTGTTGGTAGGTTTCTATCCATTTGGTTTTCAGTGGCAACACTGAAATACATCTTAATAAAGTTTATATTTTTAATAATTTTTTTATACATTTGTCTTAAAACTCATGAGCAATCAAAGTTCCAGAGAAAATTGTTTATTGTATTTTTCGAAAAAATTTTACATATTTCACTTGTATATCAGGTTAACGGATGTTAGTTGTTGATATCAGGGATGGAAATTGAATTTTTAGGTATCAAAACTAAAATTATAGCTATTTATTTTTTATTTAGTGCAAAACTCAAATGTAATTTGTATATATAAAATGATTAAATGATTTTATTCACGTTAAATATGAAGATCTTTAGAAATATGGCCCTTTGACGAAAAACCCGTTATAGAATAATTCCTTAAAAGCGAGTATTTCAGCTATATAATACATTATCTGATATCTTTAAAATTCGGAGTATTTCCACTTTCTCTGGAATTCGATTTACTGAACATAGAAACTTGTAATTTGTAGTAGTGATTACGTATTTTAGACTGATTTTCGTTTACAATTTTAAAAATTAAACAATCGATTTGCAGCACAAATGTTTCTATAATGTTTGTTTGTTCCAAAAACGTATTTGAAAAATATATTTTCATTTTATTTAGTTTATTTTTGAATCGAATTGTGTTATAACCAAATAAAAAATGAGTACTTCGGTACTTTTGAATGTTAAATAGTATCAAAAAAAGTACGTGTGTATCAACTTTTCCATCCCCGGTTGATACATAAACATGACGGTATTTATTAATGTTCTCTGCTAAAGTTTTTTTTTTTTTTTGAATTTAGTTTGTTTAATGTATTTTTGTTTTTGTTGTTCTCTAAACAAAACGCAACTTTCCAAATAAAGTTTAAAATAAAGTGTGTACACGCAATAAACTTTTGAAAACTTTATTCTTTTCTTTCTTTTCGGAACGTTTAAAAACAAGATATTTATTTAGGCATATCATCTAAACGATATTCCAATACAGCACCATAGGAGCTACATTGATGTTTATAAAACTTACGAATAATGGTCTCACATTGTGATATGAGGATGTGCGCCCATCATAATACAGTTACAGGTTGCGATATCTTCTTTTGACCAGAGAAGAAATATCATTGAAATTGTTTGAAAAAGTTTAATTATGTCAATTAGTCCCAAGGGCTTAGTGTTTAATTATCAAATTTAAGTGAATATAGCTGCCATATAAGACTCATAACCGAAATCACTCTATCTTTAAAATTTCGAAAGGAAACTAATTACGAATGAGAAGTTAAGTAATGATACGAGCATTTTAGCATTTTTTCTAGATTTAGCAAATTGGTTTGGCAAATTGCATATTTATTTTTAAAAATTCTGCTAAATAATTTTTAGCATATTCGACTTACTGAAAGCAGATTTTTATATTAAATTTATTGCGTCGGTTTAATTTTAAAACTGCGACTTAAAATTCCCTTAAATTTCTGAAAATCTAGATCAAAGAAAGAAGCTTTGTCTGAAGGCGAAATTATTAACTGTATCACAAATACTGCAGGGCCTTTTGTAAAATAAATTATAATAAATTTGGGTCTTTTAAACTACAAAACAGAACTTGATGAAATTTTGGACATCGAAAGAAGAGAAGTTAGGCTTTTAGAATATTGTTCGCTGGAGTGCGTAACTGAAGCAAATTTTACAAATATGAATCAATATTTAAATTAGAGTTTTTCGCGGGAAATCCCGTTTAGTCCCGTAATTCCGGGAAATCATGCGGGAATTCCTGGGATTTCTTGTGTATGCAAAATGTTTATATTTTCTAATTCATATATGGTTATTTTAGTACATAATGTGTTTTTACATTTGTTTCTATTTATTATGTCCTTTACAATAGGTGTAAAGGGTATATCGTCACCTAAAATGCAACTGAAAAATAAAATGTTGGTTTTTTACTCGATTATAATGTACTAACCCAAACTCCACAAATATGTTCATATTCATATCTTAAAGAATTACATCAATATTAACAAAAGTCAAAAGGCCATAACATCAACTTCATAAACGAAACAGTCGTACAATTTGTTCCTTTTAAGAAAATTTTGGCTTGAAGAGTATTTTATGCTTCAACTATTTTCGCTTTAAGTAAACGATTAAACAATTTTACTTAATTACTTAATTTTAAAGCAAAAAATTAAAAATTGTGGTTACGACATTTTGCATTTTCATAATGTTTTTTGTTTCTGCTATAAAAAATTAAAGTATGGTTACGGTCTTTTGCATTTTAGGTGACGATATATAAGTTTGTCATTCCGTTTGTAATTTCCACAATTTTCATCGGAGAGCAAAAAAGTTTATATTTTCTGGATCCTTATAAAAAATGATGTCGATAGGACGATGTCCGTCTGCCATAATATAATATATCAAAAGATTAGAAATTTTTTCCATAACTTTTCTATTGAAACTCGGAAAAAACCGGTTCGGACTTCGTTTTTGCGAAACAAAATCGGTTACAAAGATATCGTCCAAAACGCATTTTTGACCGATATCCAAGTCCTAAATAAGATACGAAATATTTTTCTTGAATTTCGTTTTTTTTTAATTAACTAAATCGATTTATAAACGACAGAGTTATTATCAAATCTGTTTTTTATTTATTTAATGTCCGTTATAGTTGTTGTTTTCATGGGTACTGAAAAACAACAACAACAACAAATTAAGGCATATTTGGGTTTTTAAACTTTTTGATCGAAAATTTTTTAAGAATTTTGGTGTTGAAAAAAATAAACTAAGTAGATCCAGTATTAACCGAGTTATACGCGTTATTAGATTTTTTAATGCTCCTATATAAGTTATGGGCTTGATTCTTGCATAAATATAACACAAATATTTTTTTTTAGAATTTCGAATTTTCCACTATACCCTTTTTGCAATTTTATATTGTCTTAAATTTATAAAATATTTGTTCTGCACCGAAGTGATTATATCTTCCTTAAATATGTGCGAACTTTTATAAAATTCCAAAGTATTAAATTTGTTATTTGCTAGCTTTTACCGGTGCGCTTCGCTACCCTATTTGATGCGATAACTAATGTTTACTTTATATAGGAGCTTCATCCTATTCGAAATTTGATAAAAAAATTACTTAAAATTTTTTTAAGACTTTCATTGTAATAGTTCTTTAGGTGAGAGAATTTATATTTTCTTTGTATAGGGGCTACCTCTCCCCCTGGCCCTATCCGACCTATTTTCAATTCATCAATGCGATATGATAGGATAAAGGTTAGCACAAAATTTTGAGGATTTTACCGTAATAGTTCATCAGATATGCCATAATGAATATTTGAGGAATAATATGGGGGGTACTACACCCCTTCCTCCGATTTTAAGTTAATTGGATCATCCGTTTGAAAATTTCAAAAAATGGGCGTAAATATGGACTGGATTCCGATCAAGATCCAACATAACCTATAACATTGTACACTATCTGTGCGTCGTATTTCATGTAAATAGCTTCATTAATACGTGCAAAATTAAAAAAATTAGATTTTTTAAAAGCACTAGTACTATCTATGAGTTAAATTTCGTGAAAATCGGTTTAAACGTTTAGACGTGATTGATATACAAACAAACAAACTTACGCAAGAATATCCTTTAAAATTGAAGGTCAAAATTGGAAATAAATTAAATTTCTAAGAAAAACAACGAAAATTTTTTTATTTTTATCTGGATTTCCATGAAATTGTATGGAAATACAACTAATAGGCTTCCGTTGATGTCACAGTAAAAAATGCAAATTTAATCCTGAACTAAGCTTTGGGTCAGTATTTTTTTAAACTCCCTTATTCCTAATTATGTGCAAAGTTAATTTTGTTAATTAATATCATGGATAAATAAAATGATAATTCATTCTGACAAATAAAATCATGTTAAACCATCAAAATTCATCACAGAAATCATTGCATCGAAATCAAGATAAAAAAAATAATTTTTCGTTATGTATTTCTTAGAAATTTAATTTGTTTAATACTTTGACCTTCGTATTTTAAAGGACATTCTTTCCCAATTTTATTAAAACTTCAGAATATATTTTCTGAGGTATATACTAATTTTGTATAGCCTGAATATAATTTACAAAAAAAAAAAAAAAAAATTTACTACAACTAAAAGACTGCAAAAAATGCTTTTTTTTTGTCTAAATAAGCAGAATTCAAAGCGCAGGTACGGCTTAGTTATACAACATATTGAACTAATTCCAGTGGTGCTTTCTATAAAACTACATAGTTTTATTTGAACTTTTTTAAAATTTGTTTAAGAAAATTTTTAAAGTTTAAAATCGGAGTTTTGAAACAGACTTAAAAAAATCAACAATTTTTAACCAAGCATGAAAAGGGGTTTGAATTATCTTGCAGAAACAAAAATTTATTTTTCAGTAATTATGGTTTAAATTTAATTTATTTAAACATTTCTCAAAAAATTAAAAATGTTTTTGTACACTCCTTATACAAGTTGTCTAAAACACGTTAATGGTCTGGGGAATTCGTAATAACTTTAACATTTATTAATAGATTTTTAGTTTTTATAACTTGTTTGATAGATAATTATGTGTCAATTATGATTTTTTAACATTTAGTTGTAAAACAAAATACTTAACAGCTAAAATGTTCGAAAAACTGTAAAAAGTTCATATATTCCCCATATCAATATACCTTACAAACTTCAGGTTCAATGAGACACGGGTTAACGATATCCGATTTCACTAATATCTCCCATAATATCTTTTAACATCCTAAATAACAATTCTAGGGGGAGTTACGGTCAAAATTCAAAAATCGGTAGGTTAATATATAACCAACAAAATCGTTACTCAAATCAACAAATTTTTTTTTTCTTATTATTTTTTTTTGTTTTCAATATAAAATTTCGAAACGAATTTTCGTTTTTCAAAAGGAGCCTCTAAATTTTAATGTGCATAATTTCAAAATTAAAGTTTTCTGTTTCACGTTATAGTTTTTGAGAATTTTTTTTTTAATTTAAAATGGACATAATTATTATTTTATTTAATTACATTTCTTTAATATTTTATTCCTAATCCTAATATTTGAAAATATGTTTTTTCAAAAATAAAAATAAAATTTATTTTGTAATTGAAATACTAAGTGAGAACAAAACAACTAGTGCATAAAATTGTGGATTTAAAAATTATACCAATAGTTAATTTTTTAAGTTTTCGTAAATTATTCAAATTAAAGGAATTTCGTTCATTTGACTATCCTATTTTATTAAATTCAATAAAATTTTAGTTAAATTAAATTGCTTCCTAAACCTCTGCAAGAATACTTTTTTACATACAATGGTTACAACATTATCACTACAACAATATTATGTTCTCATTGTTAATTTTCTTAAATTTTAATAACGCTGTCTTCATGATAACAATGTTTTTGTTTAAATTTTGTCATTTAATGTTTACACTCATTAAAAATTTTAATATGGTTGACGGCAATTATACGTTTTTAAATACTTTTACCAAAAACAAAATTTTATTAATATGAAAAATATCTACAACCATTAAATATTTGTTTTTCACAGTGGTTATATGTTCCAATCATAATATCTTGCTCTTAGATTATGTCAGTACAATTATATTTTTTATTACTTAACATAATTCATATAATTTATTATATTTTACGGTAAAAACTTCTTACCTATATTTAAAACTCGTTCAAGAGGCCAAGTAGGAAGTTTATATTACTTTTTCCTATCCCTATTAAATTAAATTAAATTAAATTTAAGAAAAACACGTACAGACGCTTTGTATATTACTGATTTATTCATTGCAAAATATTTTCATTAACGAGATTTCTTCAGTTCTACAAACCTTTTAATCATTTCGAAAATATTTATTCAAATTTACGAATTTTATTTAGACTCAAATGAGTTAGTTAATTTCTATGAAATTTCGTCAATTCTTTACGTCTTTTGTCTGTTTAAGTATTTTAGTGATATTGAAGAATTTTCTTCACTTTGGTTAAAATATGTTATTTACCCAGCAAAAAACGAGAAAGAGCTTCTAAGAAAGAACTTTTTCACCACTACAAAAGTAGAAGTTAATAAAAAATAATTCCAAAAAAGTGAAAATAAACATATTTTTAGCAGAAAAAAAATTCTAAGAAAATAAAAATTTCACAAATTGGAAGGTATTTTTATTATCTATTAACAAAGTTAAAATAATATTTTTATTTAAAAATTTTATAAATATAGTTTTAAGAGAAGTACTTCAAGAGCAATGAACAAGAATCATAAAATAAGAACAACCTACCAATGACAAATAATAATTTCTTCAGCTCCTTTTCAGAACTAAGTACTTACTCCCAATAACAATACAATGTTAAACTCAATACTTTTTCAGTTCTTTTTTTTTTTTAATTTCAAAATTTACTAAAATTATGTTTTGTTTTACTTACGACGAGTTACTATAGTTTTAACAATTTTTTTTGATTTAACAGATCATTCGGTAAATTTTTTAACGAAATTTTATTCAAATCTACACCATTTACTAAAAAATTATTTCAATAAGATTTTTTAGTTGTTTTGAAGAAAATTTGTTGATTTGACTAAAAATTTTGTAGAATTGAATAAAAATGTTATGGATTTTTTTATTAAAAATTTAGTAAAATTTTTTGTCAACATTACCTACGAGTTTTAGTTCAGTGTACAATTTATTTTATCTACAACTAAACTAAGCTTTGGATAAAAATTTAATGGGTTAACAGTCCATAATAGTACAAAAGTAGTATATAATGGTCTCCCTTATTTTTTTTTTTTTGACATTCATTATACCTTAATAAATACCACAAATAGATGCCTTAACGTCTGTCTATCTGTCTGTCAATCGAACTTTTAAAAACTAAATAAAATTGTTTAATATTTTCTACCTCTTACAAAATGATTTAAGAAATAAATTTCCCAAATACATGCAATTTAAATATTTGCATATTTATTTTATGTACTTAATGTATTATTTTTATATGTCAACCAATGATTATAATAAAAAATAATACAAAATAACAATAAAAGAAAATGAAATATATCATCAAGTAATTTCAACCATAAAAACGATACTAAACAAATTAATAACAAGTTTTTCCATTTAAAAACACAAAAGTGAAATCAAATTATTTTTTATGAGCTTAAGTTGTGAATTTTATTAAAGGAAAAAAATGTAAATTTAAGGAAATTTTAAGGAAAAAGGATTTACACTACTTGATCATAGAGTTGAAATATATTACTTTTCGAAAACTTATAAATAAAACTTGTATTGATTTTGGAATTAAAGATAATTTTGTCAGTTATTTTGACGAATTAAATAAATTCACATTTCTCTCATGCTATAACTTTAATGTTATAAATTTTTGCCAAATTGTATTAGACATTTTATTGACAATGATTTTTAGTAGTAAGAATTTGAAGACAATATATTTAAATATGTTGTCACGATAATATTAAAAATGCAACAAGTAATTTTTAGCTTCCTTCTTATAACGTTTATGGAGAAACAATAGCAAAAAAAATTTTTTGTCATTTGTGATATCGTTCATTTACTTCAAGAACGTCATAACTCAAAAAAAAAAAAAAAAAAAAAAAAAAAATAGATTTTTGAGTTAATGATGTAGAAATATGTGTTATATTAAGTTTTATCTTCTGTAAAAATATCGCGTACATATTAAGGTATTCACTCGAATAATGATTGTTCGATTAATCGCCAAATTAAAATAAAATAATTTTTCGATTAAATTAAAATCAATAATTTCGAGTCAAAATTTGTTCGAGTAAATTATGCCGATTGAAGTAAAAAAAATATTTCAAAAATTTACTTTCTTAAGCTTCTTAAATAGTTTTAGCTATTGCAAAACAGTTGTTGTATGGAATGTTTAAAATCCAAAGATTTTAATATGTCGCCAAGTGTTACTACGATTTAAGATTGTATTAAACAAAATTTATTCAGTGAAAAGTACCGAATATATGTCAAATATATAAACATAATTTTAAAAGATTATAATGTGAAATTTAAATCATTTGCTATTTATAATTTGAGTTTGGAAGAGATATAAAAAAAACTTTTTTATATTCAATTTTCTGTAAAAAACGAATTGTAAGATTTTGAACTTGATTTGGAAAAACATATTGTAGTTACGTGAGTGGCAGTGCAGCCAATAAATGTAATTTATAGCTGATGTACCAATAGAGTCTCAACCTGATGGCTTGGATGTAACTTGTGATGTAGAAGGGACTTGGACTTAAGATTTAGTTAAGTGTAATTTATGTTAAGAACTCTTTACCTAAAGTAAATCCGATTTTTTTTATTTCATAAACAATATCCGACTTTAACAAGTTTAGGTGATACTCAATATTATGTAAATATAAAGAAATAATGGCTTAAAAAGAAAAACAAAAAGAAAAACACGTTTAAATTTTAATTACATATAATATTTTTGAAATACTACACTGGTGCGTAATCCTATAAACGCATTTAAAATTTTTCTTTTTCTTTGAGGTATATTCGTTTCTCTTAACTAAAAACAATGTTGTGTTGTTACAATAAATCGTAATATAACGGTACTTTTTTATGTAAGAAATATTTGTTTCTTGCTTTTGTTGTTTTCTTTAATTTAGCAATCAGAACATATTGGTGATCATTTCATTGGAATATTCCTATAAACTCAGTCGAGAAAATTTTGTCTAAAAAGTTATTGTAGCAAAAAAGAAAAAAAAATTAAATAATTTTAACAGTTTTAGTTGTTTGTTTCACTTAAGGTAAGTTTCTGATGAGAACATCTCTGTTTACTGGAAATATTTTTATTTTAATTAGAAAATTTCATCAGCTTAAAGGATGCCCAAAGAAACTTTTCTTACAGACCAGGAAAAATTCTAATTCAATTTTCTCGTGATCAAGGCTGTTCTAATAGAGAAATTGGACGAAAAATTAACCGTTAGGAAGGAGTTATTGGAGGCTTTCTTAAGAAAGGGCAGAAATACGGAGTGCGGAAATCAACAAAAGGTAATCAAAAATTAACAAAAACGGAAATTAATAAAATAAAAGAAGAAGCCACCCGCAATAAATTAAGTGCTACACAAATAAAAAATAAACTTGATCTTCTAGTCACTTCCAAACAGATGGTGACATAAAATGGAAGAAATTAAAATGTAAGTCAATGCTAAAACCGCATCATAAGGAAAATCGTTTAAAATTTGTGCGCAAATACATGAAATGGACAAATGAGAGGAATAAAGTAATCTTTTCAATCAGAATGGATGGTCCCCATTCATATTCCTGCTATTGGCATGATTTGAATTCGAATGAAATTCGTATGTCAAAAAGCAATTTCGATGGATGTAGAGTTATGGCCTTTTCTGCTGAAAATTCAAAAATATGTTTTGTTCTAACTAAAATGAACATTGCAATTTATAACAAACTGTTGGAAAAGGCTCTTCTCTCATTTATGGATGAAAAAAATCGATGAAAATTGCATATTCCAACAGTATAACGCTGCAATCCATGTTTCGAATCAATCTAAATTGTGGCTTAATGAACATAATATTCCACTATTGGACTGGCCTGCTTGTAGTCCGTATTTAAATCCAATGGAGAATCTGTGGGGTCGAATGCCAGACCGAATTTTTGAAGTTATTCAAAACAAATGTTTATCAACACATTATTAATAATGCTAAATTGGTTCATTAGTTTAAGTGCGTATATAGGAAAATGCCATAAAAATGGCATTATACTACTAAAATTACGATGAAAATGTACATTTTAAGTTTTTTATTGTCAACAACTAATTTAAAAAAAATTAATTTGTAGCACCTAAATTATTTTTAGCCCCATTTTTGGTAAGTGTATTTCAGAAACAGAATTTAACCTTTTCTTGTAAATTAAGTGATTTTAATTAATGTACATATCTTTTATGTTTTCAAGAATTTTTATATTTTATTAAAATTAATTTTTAACATTGTTTTTGTTTTCTTTTTTATTTAAAAACAAAGCAACACCGAATACTTGATTTATTTTTTGATAAACATTGAAAAAAACGAATCAAATGTTAGGGTATAATTTATTCGAATAACTCCAGTAATATAAAAATTTTACTCGATTATTCAATTAATTTAAAACCAGTATTTTCGAGTTATTTGATCAATCGAATAATGAAAAAGTCGAGTAAAATAAGTACCCTAGTACATATCGATTGAGAAAAGAATATGTCATTAATTTTTCTATTAAGATAAATGGCATTTGAAAACTTTGAATTCGATTTCTGCAGAAGTAGTTTTTTTGAGTTATGATGTTCTTGAAGTAAATGCGCGATATAGAAATAATTATACACTGAGAAAAATATTTAGAGCTAAAAGAAATGTAATGAAGAATAAGTGTCAAGAAATATAGATTCTAAGGAAAAATATCTATAATACAATATTCCGTAGACTCGAATGTAAATGATATTATATCCAATCATTAACATGATTTTCTTCAGGGCGCAACAGTCTTTGCTTTGTTGCTACGAAATCAATAATGTTTGAATTAATGTAACTTCCAGTCTGCCAAAGATCGTAATCCTGTTCACATTGAGCTAGAATTGAAAATTTTTGGAAATAAATCTGTAACTTCTAATCGGCTGATTGGATTTACATAAAACTGCAAATAAGCGTAATAGAGGAAGGGGCACCTCAAGAGCGGAGCTATGGGGCTCAAAATAAGGTATCTTCACGAAGACAATTTTAAATTTAAAATTCACAAAAAAAAAAAAAAACAATCACCCAATAGGGCAAGTAGAGACTCTCCCAAATTTGACTTATTTTGTATTGAAATTCTATCCTTAGCCTATATGTTCTAAAATCCCAAAAGCATGAAATCTACAGAAAGAATGCTGTTTCGGAAATTCCAATGTGTTCTTAAGAGTTAGCAGGCATGTTTTATCGGACTTACAAAAAATGTGGACCCTATGGACAAAATTAAAAATTCCATTTTTACAAAAATCTTAAAATTTTTTAACTTTTATTTTTATTTTTATCAGCGAAAATTTCATTAGATTATTTTAACTAACAAAGATTTTATTACAGATACAATATTTATATTTATAGCCAAAAACCAATTTTTTGCAAAAATTTTACTTTAATAATTAATAAGAAAAACTATGGGATACATTTTTTTTCAAATAATTCTTAATTACTAAGATTTTGTAAAATTGAGATTTGAAATTTCAAATGCAAATAACTCGAAATATAGCACATGCAAACATGTTTTTCATAGTCTTTATCAAGAACTTGAAGATGTATTTAAAATCGGGTAAGAAACAAAAATTTGTTAAGCGGTTAAACATTTTCTATGTCAGAGATACCTTATTTTGGGCCCCAAAAACTTCGCTCCTGAGGGGTTCATAGAGTCCCCCCTTCCAAACTTAAAATTGCGCACTCCTTTGCTACGTCTATCTAATCTTTATAATTCCAACCAGTCAATTAAAAGTTATTTCCAAAAATGTTCGATTCAGCACCACCACTATGCTGTCAACTATAAGGGCTGAACTGTTACAGAGAAGTTGTTCTTTTGATTCTTGTTCTTTCTTCTTACGACAACTTATGTAGAAGTCAGATACAATGACTGTAGTATATTAGCCAATTTACTAGATCTCAGCTGAGTGTACTCTGCATTGATACGGCCTTTTTCTGTATTTGAATTAGGGGAATATATAAGTTCATATTTACCTATTCAATAGCTTTGGATCTATCGGAGTCAAATTTCAACTAAGTCATTCCTGTGGATTGGTCTATCTGAGATTGCCACAAAGAATAGTATTGTACAGGTGTACAATAAACAATAACTTCCACATATCTCAGACCTGCTGCTTGTCAAAGATTCCGCAATAGGTAGATTTTCCTAAAGGTCTGCAACAGGCAAACGCTTCACGCAACAGTATGGACTTTAATAATGGTTTCTTACACGAAAATAGGCAATATTCGCCCAACATTGGGTGTTATGACATTTTAGAGTCCAGTATAAATCCGAGGTATTTGGCAATATCCCGAATATTTATTTCCACCGGTTGAGGGTAACTTGGTATTTTCTATCTTCTTGAAAAGATACTAAGGCCACTTTGATGCCCCAGCGGCTAAGTATACACCGTTAAGAGTCTTATCTTGAAGTGAATAACTGACAGATATATGTTTAGTCTTTCCAGAGCCAATTTGTTTGTCTCCAATATATGCAATATTCACAAATTAACCTTCATAAAGGTGATAAATAAACTGATAAATAAACTTTCAGGATATAAATCAATTTACCTTTCCTATATTTTCAATAAGAAAGACGATAGTCTTAAAGGCTGTAAATCAGCAGGAATAAAGAAAAGAGCGACTAAGATCCTTCAAATATAACCCAATGCTAAAAAGTTCCGCCATTGTTATTTTGTGTTCTAAAAGTAATTGTCCTTATACTGTGAACACAATACCAGTACAAAATGCAGGTCTTTTTGTTTTATGTTGTTAGAACTTGAACAAGTCTCAATCATTTATAAACTACATTGCGGCAACTTGGTGGCAATTGCAGAAATAGGCCGGTCCCTCAGTACCGATTGAGTACCAAATGACACCCTACTCGTCACCAGAGTTCCAGTTGAGAACCAGTTGATAGCACCACACTAATTAAGTATCAGTTGAGATTATATTTCTAACATGCTTGTCAAGTGCGCAATTAGTAACTCGCGTGCAGTAGCAATCTGCAGCTGAGTAGTTAGTGTTGAAGACTATAAACCGTAAGATATGTCAGAATATCTTAATATAAAATAAAAATAAATATATTCAGTAAAAAATAAAAAAATAATAAAAACAATTTGAAAAGTAAAAATTTTTTATCAAATGTTTATTATATTAATTATTTCTGAACATGTCCTCTTGACCCAGTCCTGTGACCTGCCCTATGACCTGTCCCAAGGTGCTAATTAGACACCTCCAATTACAATCCCATGTAAAAGTGACCGATTCCTCCCATATAAAGTTCCGGAACTGGAACCGGTCACTAGGACTGAGAACATTTCACGTGACTAGTCTTGAAACGGTTCTCTTTCCTCTGGGGTAGTTACGTGAGACGTGAAACTTCATTCAGTATACTCTTTATCCAAGAATACTGGGATGGTATAATTGTCACAAAAAATTGGAGGTGTAATGCTCACTCTACCCGTGGATACCTAAACTCTGAAATAAACAAAAATATATCTACCTGCTTTCTTATGGATATAACTTTCAGATTTTTGAGTTTTTAAAAATCTAGTATAGTACATAGCTCATCGGTGTTATAATTAGAGCCGATTTTCTTTATCTTTTATAAAATTTTTAGTCTTCAGAACGATAATCGCATTTGGAAGTATACTACAGATTTTAAAAGCCAATCCTCAGTTATTTCCAATGGAACTTCTACTGCCTTGTGCATTATCCATTTAAAGGCTTCGGTAGAGGTTTAATTTAATGTTCAAAATTCAGGATTGGACCCATCATTAAGATTGAACTCAACGCTGTTCAAAACAGACCGGGCTTCGTCTTGTTAAGATTTGTGACAAGTACGAATATAATTTTTTGTTTGAGATTTTTTTTCCTGAGATTTTATGTAAAAAATACGAGAAAAAATACGTGTTTAATTTCGTTGAATCGTTTACTTATTCCATGATTCACACTTGAAGTTCTTAAGCTTGAGCATAGACTTTTAACCGCAGAGGAGAACAGAATCGTCATATGAACTCTTAAAAATTGCCAAAAAAGAATGAATAATCAAAGCAAAAACGACGTGGATAACTTCTTCAGATGAAAGAAAAATAATTTACATTTTCTATCTCGGCCGTGCTTTTATCAAATGTGAGTTTGCATTCTTTTAATAAAGCATTTTTTTTATTTTTTTTACAGATTTTTGTAGTGTACTAAAAACTAGCTTTAGCAAAGTTTGCATGTAAACTGAAATTAACCATATTGATCAAGTCTAAATGAATTGTCAACAACTAAAGGAATTTCTACTTGTGGCGACATCTCCAAAAAAAAAAAAAAAAGAAAGAAAAAACAAGTTTATTTCTTAAGTTATTTTTTTGTTATTAAAATTTATTTTGTTAGCAAAAACAAAAATAAGAAATACTACAATAAAGCCATTAATTTTGACTACAGTTTCTTTTAACATTCAAATTTATTTATTTATTCGTATCATACATTATAAAACGTAATTGCTTTAGATTTAATTTAGCTTTTTTATTCTTTATATACTTATATAGGTGTATACAAACATATTTGACAAAATATATAATAAAAAGAAAATAATAAATTATTTCGTGTAATATTTTTTTGTTAAAAAAATAATTATTCTTAAAATTTCTTTGAGTATAATTATAATAAAAATTTCGTTGAGTATTATACGTAAATGTAAATTGTGCCAAGAATTCGCAATTCATGTTCAAATTAACAAATATTTTTGAACCAAGAAAAAATAATAATCGATTTAAACTTATATAAATTGATGATTATTAATATTCGTTTGATTTATACATCTCATAAATAATTTAACTAAAAACTAAAAATATGATTTCTTCACTTTAAATCTCTTCCTTGATTGTCTTTTAAAAGTGTTTCCTCTCTCTCTCTCTCTCTATTTATTTTAACGGTTCTTAACATTATCATAGGGTTTCAATACACCTGGTGGACCACCAAAACTTCCTGTAAATTTGTCATTATTATTCTTGGCAAATCCTGGCGTAGAAGTAACACCGAATGTTGTAAATGCTGGTTTATCGTATGATTTTGTTACTGTTGTTGAAGAGGTGGTAAATCCTGAATTTTGCGGTGCTAATACACCTGGAGGACCACCAAAACGTCCGGTATATTTGGAACCATCGTTTAAAGAAGTTGAACTAAAGGGTGATGTAGCTCCGGCAGCTGTTACAAAACCAGATGCCGCAGATGAAGCGGTAGCAAATTGTTTGAAATCGGTAGAGGCTGTGGTGGATTTGGTAATGGAAGAGCCAGTAACAGACTGGGTGGAAAATGTATCTGAAAGAAAGTGCAATGGTGGCAAAGAAAAGTGAATAGATTTTTTTGTTTAGACAATAGTTTAAGCTGTCTTAAAAATATCTGAGTTCTTAATAATTTGTATAACTTTAAGTAATTTTCCGCTATAGATTAAAGCAGAGTCTAATACATTCAATTCAATTCAACTCTCGAGTTCTTAAGTAAGTATGTATATATTTATCCTGCTGATAATATTATGAAAAAATTGTTTAATATAGTTGTGATATTTCCAAACGGCTCTTTGTCTTATTTTCTTTTTCTCATTTTATAGAAGCTAATATTTTTTGTCTCTAACCTCAAATAAATAATAACTTTAACAAAATTATACTTACTTTTCTCGAGATTATTTACACCTAGACTGGAACCAAATGGTTTTGCTGATGTCGAACCAATACTACCACTTAAGAATATATTGTTGGTGATAACTTTTCCATCTTCGCTTTTGGTAAATGTTGTCTTACTGGGTAGAGTGGAAGAGCCAGTAATGACGTTGTTGAATGGTGGAAATGATTCACGATCAGCAGTTAAGGGAACCTTCTTTTGGTCAGCGCCCGGGGCTGTAATCGCCGAGGTGGATGAAGCGGTGGTGGAATCAAAGGGTGCTGCAAAATTTTTGTTAAATGTTGATGAGGTTTTTTTTGTTATGTCATCGACCTTATCGGCGATAATGATGCCGTCCGCTGTGGTAGGCGATGGTGGTACGAACACGAGAGGTGGTCGCGTAGCCGTACTATCAGCTTGGTTTGTTTGTGTGGATGGGAGTGGAATTGTTACAATTGATGGGATAGAAGAAGAAGAAGATGCTAGGGAATTAGCGGAAGAAGTGAATTTATTTGTGAAACCTTGAGGCTTTTGCGAATTCAAAAAGGGAGAGGTGGAGGAAGAAGGATCAGAGTTAAATGTGGACTTATTAGTGTCGGCGGTTTTAGAAGGTGGCAAGATGTTCTTGTCAACAGGATTTTCATCTTCATTGGGATCATAGACGAAGGGTACACCGGGTGCTAGATCGGCATAATCGAAATCTCTTAGCCATGGTGGTATGGTGGGTTCGAAAGGATTTTTCTCGACAATTTCGGGAGCTGGTGTAGTTGTGGTTGTTGTAGTGGTAGTTCTTCTAGTTGTTGACTGTGGTCTATATTTGCCATCATTGAATGAGGGTAAGAAGGGATTTTTTTGTTTTGTCGGAACTTCCTCGCTGCTACTGCCGATTTTATCTGTTATAGGAATAGTTGTGGAAAGTGCTCGATTATAATAGTTTATGGTAGTTTTTGGTTTGACTGTGGTTGTTGTAGTTGTGCTCGTAGTGCGTTGTGCAAAATTAAATGATGATATGGATGGACTAAGACTAGTGAATTGATTGTTAAATGTTGCTATGGTAGGTTTGGCCGACGTCGGTTTAGCTCTAATCCAATGAGGTTGATATGTTGACACAGTAGGACGTCTGGTGGTGGTGGTAGTAGTGGTAGTTTTGGGTGTTGTTGATATAGTAGTTCTTCTTGTGGTGGTTGTTCTCGGCTTAGCGGTGGTGGTTTCCTTGTAGTTTGGTGGTGGCGTTAAATGTAAATTATTTAAATCTGTATAGGGTTCCAAAGGTGGCAATATGTCACGATCTATGGTCTGATTATATTCATTTATATCTTCGGGTACAATATAGGCTACTGCAACATCTAGCTCGGGATCGTCAATATCTTGTAGCCAGGGCGGTAAGGTATATGAATCACCAGCTTCCAGTTTAAAGAATTCTGAAGAATCAGGTTCGGGAGTGGTAGTTGTGGTTGTTGTAGTTCTAGGAGTTGTGGTTCTTCTGGTAGTGGTTGTAGTTGTTCTTGGAGCGGTGGTACTTTTAGGTGTAGTAGTGGTTCTAGGCGTAGTTTTTGTGGTGGTAGTAGTACGCCTTGTAGTAATAGTTCTTGGAGTTGTTGACGTTGTTGTAGTTTCTATGGAATTTCTTGAGCCTATTTGCGACCAGTGTGTAGTGTGACTAGATTGATGAGAGGTCTGAGTATTAAAATTGTGACCAGTAGTTACGCTGACTTTATCACTATGACTAATAGATTTGTCGCCTTCAATTTCTTGAGCCTTCAAAGGTGGCAGCAAATCCCAGGCTATAACTTTTAAACCTCTTGTATCCTCAGCAGGTTCATAGTTTACAGGACCACCTATATCGGGATCATTAAGTTCCAATATATAATCGGGTAAACCTTTAAAGACGGCCGTATTAGAGTTGTGAGATGTTCCAGAATGCGATTTGACTTCAACCAATGGAATGCTCTCCACATCGACGCTGGTCGTCTCGGCCGATGAAGATGGACCTGCATTTGTATTAAAACTTTCCACGGATTCATTTGGTAGTGCAACGACAATGGGATCTAAGGTGGGAAGGGGATTTTTATATTTAGAAACTATTCGATCGATAATGGACGTATCAGTGGGTACATTGGGATAATTAAAATTACCATTACTTATAGGGGTATAGTGCGCTGAAAGCTTAGTTTTAGAAGATGGTGACTGAAAAGAATTATTATACTGCAAAGGTGAATATGATGAAGATGACAATGAAAGTGATGAATTTATAGTGGGTGATTTAAAATTAAGAGATTTAAGATTTTTTGATTGTTTGGCTACGAACAAACTTAAACTATTGGCTACATAAGATGATGGTGTTTTGATGGTGTTGTAATTGTTGTTAAGTCCACGGTCCTGTTGTATAGGGTTAGTTGTGGTCATGGTCGTCGTGTTCGCAACATTTGAATTATTTGTGTACATGTTTGTATTTTTTGAATTAAAAACCTCATCTTGTGCAGTTGTGGTGGTAAAACTATTAGGGTTTTGGTTAGTGTCTGTAGTTGTGTATTGTAGTTGTTTTTTAAATCTCAAATGATTATTTTGCTGACCACTTGCAGCAGCATCGCTAGTTAACAAACTATTTACGAATACAAGGCTGTCGGCAGCCTTAACATTGTCTTTTATATGAATAGGAGTACCTGGCTTGTTATCGTTAACTTGTCCAACATCATCTATACTATTTGCTTTTCTTGTAGTAGTTGATTTATCAAAATCATTGCTAAACTCACCAACAAATGGTGGCAGTAAATCATCAGCGGGTTTCTTAAGTTCTGTTATGCCCGATGCATAATTTGGTATTTCAAATTGTAGACCTTGAGCGCTTACAACCTTACGACCATCGGGAGTTTCAATTGGTTGTAGGCTTTCAATTGGATTACCATAACTATCGATTGTTGTGCCATCGATGTTTCCGTTAGGCTGTGATGGTGCCGATGCTGTTGCCTCAAAGATGGGCGGTTGTAAATCTAATGGAAATGTTGAATCAAGTAAGTCTGAAATTGAATGGATTTGTTTTTGTTTTCAAGTATTCTTGCATGCAATTTTAGTGTGGATGTGTTTTTTTTTTATTTTGTGTTTTTTTTTTGTGGTTCCTGTAGTTTCATGTAGTGGTGTTGTGAACTACAAAATACAGGAAGAGAAAGAGACACAAAAGTAAAAGAAAAAATAAGAAAGAGATAGAATAATAAAGTACTCAAACCATACAAAAAGTTTTGGTAAACACATGTGAGAAATATTTATAGTCACACTATAAACTTTAATGCATAGTTTAGTTTAAAACAAAGAACATATTACACAAATAAACATATTGCAACAAAATTTTAGGCATGCTTCAAGAGTAAAAATGATTCAGAAATCAACCATAAACAATTAATGAAAGAAATGAGAAAAAACTAAAAATCTATCTCAGTTTTTTTACAAACATTTAACAGTACAACAAAAAATTGTATATGAAAATTATTATTATTATTAATATTATTATTATTATTATTATTATTATTATTATTATTATATTATTATTATTTTCGAATATCGACTGAATCTATTCCAGGATTATTTTTTTTTATGTAAAAACATAGTGTGCAAAATATTAGAGATATCGGATGTAGCGAACGCTTGTCACATCGACCCTGTAGTTTGTAGGGTTCATTTTTATGGGGAAATTTTGACTATTTGAAATCGTCAATATCAGAAATTAGTTTTTGTATAAGTTAATGAATACTTTCAATGATTTTTTTATAACAATTTATTTTATTTATGATTAAACTTTAAATTAAAAAGGAATTAATAAAATTATTAAATTAATTAAATTAATTTAAGTGCTTAAAAAGTGGGGTCGGCCTATTACTAAATTCAAGTAGTGTCTTTTAATTCCGATGATATGAATATAAAAGTGATGAATATAGAATTTTGTATGACTTTCAAACAAAAAATAACGTAATTGTTTCTTGAAAAGTTATTAAAAAATTAAACACATAGGCCTTTATTTAAGCGCATCGACGGTAGTTTAAGTTTTGAACGAATTCATCCAAAATATCTTTGGATACTCAGTACTGCTATTTAAGGATTTCGAATGCCTTGATTATGAAATTAAAAATTTTTATAAAAATTACAAAAAGGTTTTTATTTCAGATTTTTATTTTAATTTGTAATATTTATGTATGAATTAATTTACTTTAAAGACAAATATATTAAAAATGTTGAAAATATTTCTAAATGTCCTTTTAGAAAAAATCGTCAAATTTAGGATGAAAATCGTCAACTCATCAAAATGCTATTTTTAGAACCAAAAATCATCAAAATGACGATAAATCGTGAAATCTGGCAACAGTGGTCGAAACTTAAAATTATTAATGATAACTGTATTGCAGAAATAAAATAACATCTTCGAATTTTACGATTTTAGCGAAATTAAGAAAGAGTTATAAGCAATTTACCTTAATTATATTTTGTTTGTCTTGAAAATTTGCCTTTCCATTACCAACATTGAAATTTTGATAAAAAATAAATAAATAAAATGAGCGGACCATTTCAAAGGCAATCGATAGAGGCAAATCCTTTGGAGGTTTTACTACACTAAGGCTCGGTTTTATACTGTTCCCTTAGTATATACTTAAGTGAAAACTTAGTTAAAAAACATCAAACTTAAGTAATAATTTTTTCAATGTTTAAAATTTAAGTTGACAAGAAAATAAATAAAGAGCTTTAAATTTTTATATATTTACAACAGGGTTTTCCAACTTACTAAATATTTTTCTTTAACTAAAAATCATAGATATATTTTATGTTATGTTAAGTAATGTTAATTTTTTATTGAATATCCTTTAGTTTAGATTACTATTACTTATGGTAATGCCAAAAATCATTATAAATATCAAACTTACTTTTTTGGAAAAAACATTTTTTGATGCCACCCTAATAAAACCAACAATTTTGAAAACATTTGCAGTAACTTTAAAGATGTATAAAAATCTTAATGGACTGTAAAATTAAAAAAGGTGTTGGTGCAAAAGAAAATTAAGAAAATATAAATTTAAAATAATTTTATTAGATTTTGTTTTTTATCTATTTTTGTTTATTTTCAATAAATATTTTTTAAGACGTCAAATAATTTTCATACTTAGGAAAAACTTGAGGGATGGAATAAGAATTCTTAAGTTTTCAATCATAAAACAATTTTAAGAACATAAGTACGATTTTGCCACTAAGTGAACAGTATAATTTCGGGCCTAAATAAATATTTTTAAAATTAAAAAATAAACTAAATTTTTTTATTTTTATTTTATAGGAAAATTAAAACTACAAAAAAAAAAAATTGTGTGAAAAATAAAACTAATTTAAAAGTGTTTAGTATGTGTTTTTTTTTAATCTCATTCAAACGAGACTTCAAATGCAAGTGTAAATTCGGTATTAAATTATTTAATCCAAGTGTTATTATATGTTGTTGTTTTATAGAGTACATCAATTATTACACTAGATTTTTAATGGATGCCACACCCTTTTTACGCCCTTTTTTGTCATAATATTTTTTACTTCATTTAACGTGACCTTATTTTTAAACTACTAAACCATGACCACTTTTTTTTAAAGCTTACTTTACTTCTTAGTAAACAAATTTCAAAGTTTTTTTAAATTTTGATGTCAGTATGATAAAAGTAGACGAAAAAGAGGTGGTACCCATGCAGATTGAATTTTATAATATAAAATATGTTTTATTTCTTGTGTATGCAAAGTTCTACAAACAATTTACAAAAATTTCCTAATAATAATAATAATAATACGACTAGTAAAACAATTTGGTAAACAAAAATTGCCGGGAGCATACATACAATGCCAATTTATTAAAATATGGTTTAAAATGAAAATGTTTAATAAATTATTTTAAAAAATTACTTCATTTAAGTTTTGTTGACCCCTGGTCTACACGTAGACATTTTTATGTTGGCAATTGTCAAATTTTATCTCTCTCTTTAAAATGTTATGTGTGGATCAATAAGAAATCTATTGCGCAATCTATTTCGCAATAAATGTTTAAACATAAAGCTGAGCAGTAATGTTTAACGTAAGCTGTAAAACTCTTTGCCCTTTTTAACAAAAAGAAAAGTGCAAAATAATTAATTTTGTTTTGACAAATAAAGAATAAAATAAAGATTAAAATGCGAAATAAATTATAATTTTTTAAAAAAAAGACAATTTAACATATACAATTGTCTTGCACGTTTTCTCCACCTCTTAACACAAAGTTCTGCCAGCGTTATTTCCAATGTTAAGTTATTAAAAATTACATCGTGTAGACGTAGAGTGAAGAGATAATTGTCAATAAAATATTATTTATTAATGGATTTTTTTGTTCCAAATGATTGACTGATGTGTAGACAATTTAAAAATAAACTTGATAATTTTGTATTAGTAATATTTTGCAACAAATAAATAATATATTAAATTAAACAACTAAATAACTACATCATGATTTTTTTTAATTTTTAAAATATTGAAATTAAACAGTTAGTTTAATCTGGATATTTCTTTCAATAATAAGCGATTTTTTTTTCCGGAAAAACCTTAACAATTTTTAAGTCCAAGCTTACTTCATCAAAACAAACTAACAATTCTCATGGAAATTCCTTTTTTAATTCACTAAATTATATAATAAATAGTATAAAGAATTACATTATAAATTTTGAATATTAGAAATGCCTATATTTTCATGTACTGTTAATATTCTAAACTTAAACTTATTCCTAACGTAATAAGTATTAAAACTTATAATTAATTCTATTGTTTAAAAACTAATAATTTAATTACTTTATCATTAAGAAAAATCTATAAGATTTGTATTTTTGTAAACAATTTTTTATAAACAAATATTTTAATTAAAAAACATTTTTTTTCCAGTAAGAGAGTACACCACAAAAAAAAAAAAAAAAAAAAATTATATGCATATTTAATTATTTTAAATGACTTCAAGTTCAATATCTCATGGAAAAAAGTCGTGTTATTTTTAGTTTTAAATTTAATCTATGACTTTTGTCAATAAATTTCAATTGTCATTGACTCTAAACAATATTTATTGGTTGGCATTTCCAGGCCAAATACATTATCTTTGTATAGTTAGTGGTGGTGATGGTGGTGGTGTCTGGCAATAATTGTCCCAAAGTTTTTAAATATATTTTTATTGCCATGACTTTGTTTACAATGAAGCTGCTGTGGCCGGTTTATCTTGTACAGGAATATTTAAATTTAATTGTTTTTATAAATATAAGTACATATGAGTCATGCCATTTGAAACCAACATGCTGGTTTCCTCACCTATTCCGAATACAATCATTATACTCGCAAAAACTAAGACTGGCGCAAAATTTCAGATAATTTTCAAAGTTTTTCGCGAAATATAGCGATTTGAAAGTGTAAAATAGCTAAAAAATGTACAAAGTTTTATACACAAAATTACAAATATCTTTCAAAGTATTTATGTCATATTAAAGGTATCAAAATTACCTTTAATAAAGGTATCAAAATTACCTTTAATATGACGTACAACATCACTTTTTTTTTAAACATTGAAATGGTCAATATCTCGCGATTTGTAGTTTATAGTAAATACCACAAAAAATGGTCTTTTTAAAAATTAAAAAAAATATTTATGTTAATTGTGAAAATGTGTTCTATATTTTATATATTCGCTTATAAATTATAATCAAGCAGGAATATTAAATTTAAGACTGGTAATGCAAATCCGAGTTTAGTATGATTTCCGCAATGGCTTGCAATTTACAAAACTTCTAAACTAACGTAAATTGTTTTTAAGCATGTTTTTATGTTGAATTTGAATGGTCGATAATTCGCGAATTAAATTTCGCGGTCGCATATCTCAAAAAATGGTATTTTTAAATTCGACGATGAAGCCTTTCTATATATTCTTTGAAAGTATCGTGCTGGGATTCTCAATGGCTTCAGAATATGTAACAATTACAGCTATAAAAAACATATATAAATCCTTTGTCTGTAAATAATATTTTCTTTATATATATATATATATATATATTACACTTTCAAATCGCTATATTTCGCGAACCACTTGAAAAATTCCCTGAAAATTTGTATCAGTCTTAGTTTTGATGAATATAATGATTGTACTAAATATCAATAAATTCGAAGAGGTAAGGACCAAATTTGCCATTTTTCATATTGGTTTTAAATGGAATAACTCATGTATATATTTTAATGTTTTTGTGTTAATTTATAACTACAGAAGAAGTCATTCAAATTCATCAATAGACGACACATAAAAATATACATACACACGATCAAACCCCAACATCTTGCCCTCCACCTTTAATATGGTTAATGATCTTTTTTTTTTTTTTTTTTTTTTTTTTTTGTATCGTTCATAAATATTGTAGGAAGTCAAGTGAGCTTTAATAATGTATTTAAAATTTTATTTAACATGACAAAAAACTGTAATTAAATGTTTATACAATAAAGTCTTTTTATAATTTCTATTACTGCCTGTTTTTATAACACGAGCGCAAAAACGACTCGTCTAACTTACAATTAAAACAAAAACAAATTTTGAAATTTTGTTTTTGTTTTAAATGTAAGTTAGACGAGTCGCTTTTGCGCTCGTGTATTAAAAACAGTCAGTTAATAATAAATTAGGAAACTAATAAATCTTTGTTAATTTTTATTTTGGTGAAATGTGGTTGAATGTTTGGGTTTGAGTTTAAATTTTGTTTAAAATTTGTGAAGTTTATTTTATCAGACGTTTATTTCAAGGTTAATGAATGGAACAGCAATTAGATCAGATATATGTATATGCAAAGTTTAGCTTGCTAAATTGCCACTCTTGGTAAATGTCTCGCTCGATCTCAAATGATTTAGGTTAGGTTTAAAAAGGTATTGACAAATATGTACATTACTTGTAAAGTATATATCACTTCCACTAACAGATTCATATGGGTCAATTGCAAATCCCTTCAACGACTTCATAGTGAACCGATGAAATAGTTGTTTCTACCACTTCCTTTGCCCTATCGTCTGTCCCTTAGCCAACTAATTCCCATGACAAATTAATTTACTATCTAATAATTTATATGGTTCTGTAATTCCAGGTAGTGGCAGGTAATGTGCTAAATCGAAATCCGATGTACCGTTGTCCCTAATATTGATTCTGACTCTTAAAGGACAATGTCCTGTAATCGTTTTAAATTCGCATAGCCTGCAGAAATCCGATGTACCGTTGTCCCTAATATTGATTCTGACTCTTAAAGGACAATGTCCTGTAATCGCTCCATATATATTCCCAGTACTAGTTTCGGTCCTGTTATATCTAATTTGGCCCTTACAGCCCTTGACTCTCTCCATTCACCTCTTTCACTAAATACATTTAACACTGAGCCGGACCTTGATAGTTCGTCTGCAATTTCATTACTTTCGATATTGCAATGATCAGTCTAGCCCTATCGAGGGTCCTTAGCTCCAGCCTAGAATTAACTGCGTGTCTATTCAGCGCTACACTCATTCGAAAGCTTATAAAATATCCGGATATCATCTTCTGATATATAAACTCCTACACCGGTGCCTTTATCCATCTTGGAAGACTGCGTAGCCTTTGGATCCTATACACTTTTCCCTTTCTAGGATTATCATCAAGGATACGTCCATGAAATCAATATTCTTGACCTTATAGTCCCCAGAATCTGATTAAAATTGGACGTGTCTCTGTAGATTGATTTTAGTTAGGATACACGTGTGACCTATGAGCCTTGATTTTGCATAACCTGATTTACTGAGTCTAACTAAACATCTACCTGTTATACCCAATGAGGATTTTATTTTAGCTTTAAATTCTCATGGTTTCACACCAAATAACACAACCATATGAGGTAACACCAGCCCAAGCAAGATTTGCACTTTAACTGGATGAGCATGTAGTGTAATCTGGCATACTGAACAGAACTATGATCCAGGATTTTTTTAATTCGGAGCTACAGTTCCAGATTATGTTAACAGTTTTTATCCTGTCTGTGAGAAGCCTGGTCATACCCAATACCTGGAAAGTGGGTAGAGTCATCCCGATATTAAAAGTCGGGAAAGACGTGAGGGACTATAATACATGCCGATTTCCCTAATGTCACCTATCGCGAAGGCTCTAGGGACCCTTCTCCTCCCCCGGCTGGCCTGTTACCTCCCAGCACCTGGTTTCCATAGATGCATAACACCACTACAGCATTAACCACCAAAGAACATGCAGAGGTATGTTTAATCGCAACTCGTATATGACAGCTTTGAACGACATTCATAGAGACGGCACAAATTTCTCGGTTGTAAACTTCCGTATGAATATCATACTTGGAGGCCGCTCACAGCCTATCACAGGCAACGAGAAGAACCTGCCGCAGAAAACAAAACTAGTTCTGGCACAACTAAGCTCGGGATTGAGAAATAGACTTAATGCCTACTGGTGTCGTATAGACCATTCCGTCTTCAATATATGTCCAGCATGTGGTGAGGGTCCTCATGAGATCCACCACATATTTAGCTTTCCGGCCAACCTTACTTTACTCAGTCCAATGGATTTGTGGACTTACCCTGTAAAAGTATCGCAAGAACTTGACTTACAAGCAGAACCCCCCGATTAGAATTACAAAGCAGTAGCTGTTACAACAACAACCATATGTATGGTCTTACAATCGATGTTTAGTTATAATTAGTATACTACATTTAACCGTAGTCCCTATACCTTTTTCCCATGGAGCTTCTGCAGGCATCATAGGCATTGAGACTTTCCTTCAGCCTTTTTTCTCTGTTCCTTTTCCATGTTAGATTACTATCCATGAAAACGCCGAGGTATTACGCTTCCCCTGATAACTTTAATTTTACATATCCTAGTACGGATAGATTCAATGTTTCCACCTTGTACTTCCAGGTAAGAACTAAATAGATCTATTTTATTCGGATTTAGAAATTTAATAATGAGTTAATCCTGAGAACAATAAACTTTCGAGAAGTAGCTCGGTTAAAAGAAAAAAATCATTCGATCAATATAATGTAATATATTATAACGAATCCTCGAAACTTTCCACAATTTTATAACACTTCAGTTGTACTCAGTGTAAAGTTAATGGCAATTTATTTTTAAAAGTTCTCAGTAAACTGGTAAAGCCAATGACTGATGCTAGTCTCACAATAAATAGGTCAGCTAACTACGTCAAAATGCACACCAGATCTGGAATGTGGATACATATTCCTTCTCTCTTGAATTTTGTTTGACATTTGAAGATGAAAATGATTAGGATCTTTTAGAGATGTATTATATTCGATATATTGTTAGACCAATTCAGCATTGAATTTTAACGCATTATGAGCTTTTTAAGATTCGAATCTCGGTCATGAGTAGAAAAACAGCAAGATTGATAGAGTAACATATCATCAACTAGTTTAGTGGGGGACCCAGTATTTAATATTAAAAAAATTCATTACATCTTGATGGACGAAATTTTTCCGAACAATATTTTTTAATAATTTAATATATTATGTTAAAATATTGAAATTGAAACACAAATACTTTATATAATTTACATTATTTTTTAAACAAAAGTCCCTCTTATCTCATATATTCTTAATATTTGTATTTGGTGAGTTAATAATATTTGTTATGGTGAATTAATGTGGTTCAATGCATTTTATGAAAAGAACGCTTCTTACTATTTCCATGTTCATAACGGTTTATAAGGGTACAAAAAAAAAAAAAAAAAAAAAAAAAAAAAATAATAATTCCCAATTTCTCAACAAATCCAGTTAACAAAAAAGTACAAAATACGTTTTGTCCTGCGGCTTCTCATTTATTTTATTAAGAATAAACTTTTATTAAAGATTTCCATTTAATAGTTTTAAAAGAAATATAACATTTAACATTTGTCTACGGCTTTTTAGCCTTGGATAACGCTCTTCCATTCTTTGTGCAAATCGATTTAAATGCGAGTGCAGAAAGTGGATTTTTATACTCATGTTGCATCCTAGCTTTTGCAAGTTCGATAGCGTGCACTTAACAAGATCGACATGGTCGTCGGATTTCTTTTTGCCTAGGAATTTACTCATAACCAAAACAAATGAATTCCAAGCTTTGGATTCGAATTCAGTTATTGATTTGACAAAATTAGGATCTTTTACGAGTTGCCTAATCTATGAACCATAAAAAATACCAACTTTAAATTTTTCTGTACATAATCTTAGAAATTTGCTTGAAAGAAAATTGAAACATTCGCCACTTTTGTCAAGCGTCTTCACAAACTGATTCATTATGCTGATCATCAGAAGATTTAGATGTATGTACTGGGTTGTACCTCTTGTGATTTTAATTGAAGTCGTTGAGCAGAATATAAGTTACGATATGATCTTTTACCATTCCAGGGTTAATTTCGTTTATTTTCACAACGCAAAAGTAACAGTCGTCATGATAGTTTCGAGGTTCTCGCTAAATCACAGGAGTTACGAACATTATTGCATCTCTTTTTCCACTGGACCATAACCGTAGACATACCACATATTTCTGGTTTGTCATGATTACACAATTATTTTAAAGTATTGATGATATGAAGTTTTCACAAAGTCCGATATAGGTTTTCGATATTTTTAAATATATATTTAGTACAAATACAGCAAAAACAATCTCGATGAAGCATAAAAACTAAAATCTCAGTAAAAATGGTAAATGAGCTGTTGGGGAAAACTTGTTGCCACATTTTAAAAATACGCGTCAATTTGAGATAGAAATAAACAAAAAAATCACAGAAAAGAAACATTTTTTTTGTTGTTATCTGTAATCTTTCTTATCTTAAAATCCAATATATGTTGCAAAATTTCCGAAATATATATATATATATATATATATTTAAATAATGAAAATATGACAAAAACGTTAATAAAATCTTGATATTATGCGAATGAAAAAGAGATGTAAGAATTACTTAAATGTATATTTCAAATGTTAATATGTCAATAAAATTTTCTTCTAAGCATTACGAATTCGAATAATTTTTGTATATTAGTTTGCTTGTATTTAGTATTTCTACAAAAAATTTTACAAAATCATTCACAAAATATTTTTTTTTTTTCTTTTTTAAATTGTCGTTTTCATCAACTTTAAGATTGCAAACGAAATCCATTAAATCGCCGCAAATATTACTTTTTTGTGCGGTCGATTTATGATTTTAACAGGATTTATAGAGTCTTTTGGGTAAATATTTATATTTAATTTCAGTAATAGGATTCCAATATTTCAACAAATCCTAATTTAAAGTAAATATTTGAAAATATAACAAGTAATTTTAAATTACACACTCAATTACACATCAGAGTAAAAATTATACACGATATGTGTAATTACACATGAAGTGAAAACACTGTTGGGAGTTAATCTCCCTTAACTTTAAGTTTTTATGTCATGCAATTTTAAAACCGTCAATGCCTTGATTATCATCTGTGTCACCTTTCTCTCCCATATACCCATAATGTCGCCATTAACACTTAATTTATTGCAATAATCAAATTAACCAAAAATACTCGTAATAATCCAAAATTATTTAAAAGTAAAAACATTATCTTTTTAATTATCTTGAAAATAAAATCAAATAATTAATGATTATTTCTCCATTTAGAAATACACAAAATTATAAATAACACAAAAAAAAAAAATATATATATATATATTATTAAAATCATTTAAATTTTTATAACCACCTCTGAATGCCAATTATATTGAGTCAATAACATGTTAACAAATTTAACTTCAAGTTAATAAGGAATGTGTACAATGATTTGTTTAAAGCAATATTTATTATTAACTTTTTGTTTAATCGAAAACGCAAAAAATAATCTTAATAAAAAAAATCCCAAAACAAGTGAAAAAAACAATAAATTATTTGTGTAAATTAAAAAATAAAATCAATGACTTAAATCTTATAATTAATTATTTTTACATATTGAGGGATTTTGTAATATTTACATATTTGTAATTTTGCAAATGAGAAATAGACTTAAACAAAATTTACATACAATTAGTGCTATTTTCGAGTATTTTCTAAGAATCAAGCACAGTGGTATTGAAGTGTCAAATAAATAGTTAAATACATAATTTAAATTAAAATTTAATTTCATTACAACATTAAGATAAGTTTTAGTGTAATTTAAAATTTGTTTTGAAAAGCTGACAAAAAACTCTATAAATCAGACAAGCCAAGCAAAACTACGAACATTATTAAGAGATTTGGCTTAAATTGAGGAAATTTCAATATTTCCTTAAACATTTTTTATATAACTCAAAAAAACGTGTAAGCTTTAAAAAAATTTTAGTGTCTTATATTATCACCGTTCTCACACCACTTAATTGTGTTTTAATTTTGTCCTGTTTTTCGTTTGCCAAAATATTTTCAAAAATTTTTGATTTAAACAAAAATTTCACACACAAATACTTTCTAATTCAAAAAAAATAAAAATTTTAAACAAATAAAATTTATGAACAATTATAAATTTCATTCATAATTTTTAATTTTTTGTTTTTAAACAGTTTGACAATTTTTATTAATTCTTTTTCTAAAAAATTTCTATGTACTAAAAGTACTAAAAAATTCCTCACTATATTTTTTTGAGTGTTAAATAATTAAACAATTCGAATCGGGATTTTTTTGGCTTTGATATATATGAAAAAACAAATTAATTTGTTTTTTTTTTTTTTTTTTTTTTTAGAAAACGACTCGTTTTTCAAAAAACCTCTATATGTGAACATAGCATTACCCAGAAACTGTGTTTTAAAAATCCTAATAACTTTATTCAACAGTTTTTTTTTCTAAATATCTTTTAATTAATCATATTATTCTTAATTTTTTATTTTACTTTATTATAAAGTTTCTATAGAAATTAATCTTTTTTAAAATTTACTGTGGTGAGACCAATAGATTTATGACCCCTACATTTACTTTTCAATGAGTCATTTTCATTATTTATTTCTCATTTTTTCTTCTTATCGTATTATTTTCTAAAAAAGTTATAAAATTTATATTTAAAAGATTTCAAAAGAAATTATTTAATATTAGGGAGCGCGAATAATCGGTTATTCAAAATTTTGATTAATCTGTATATAGATTAATCAGTTAATCGATTAATTAACCATTCTATTTAATCATAAAAATCATAATTTAGATTAATTATTTGAAATTTTGATTAATCAAATTTTAATAATTTTATTCAAAGTTCTAAAATTTATTTTACAATTGAACAAATGAAACAAAAAATTCTAAATACTGTGTATAGTGTAAAATGTATGCTGTTTGGTATTTTAAAGATCTACATCTCATATTTTCTAATGATGTACCATCACATAATTTTTTAAATTATAAAGAAAATTAAAAAATAAAAAAGGAAGTAAAAAAATTATTTAATTATGCAAGATTTTAATTATTCAAAATTATTCAAAATTGATTAATCATAATTTTGAATAATTGAAATCAAAATAAATCGATTAGTCATACATACAATTAATCAAATTGTTTAATTAGTCGAATAATTGATTAATCTGAAATTTGATTATTCATAAATACTTGATTAATATGTTAATCGCATATCCCTAATTAATATACCATTAACACCAAACAAAAACTATTCGGATTTTGTTAAAACCAAATTTGAAACACAAAATCGTTTACATACCTGGTTTTCTGTCTATTTATTTTTTGTTGAAACACATACTTTTGTATAATTTTTTATTAAAAACTAATTTGGTTTATTTTTATTTTTTAAATGTTTAAAACAGAAATTATTTATATGTAAAATTTTTATAACAAATAGAAAAAGTCAAGAAAAGCAAAAATATCTTCATTTGCATTATATATAAAAGCTTACTCTCCTGAAATTAATTGAACAGGCTGTATCATAAATACTTATTTCAGTAATTTTTATTTGGTTTTTAACTTGATATAATAATACTACCTTTATATCAAAACAAGACCAATTGGCTTTGACGAAAACAACATTTCAAAAACTAATTCGTTTACATACCTAGTTTTCCAACCAATGTGGTTTTACTTGACGTTTCTGCACTTAATCGTCTTAGTTTCGTTTTTATAAAAAAAAAAAATTACACGGCTTTAAAATATTTTTAATAAAAAAAAGGTGCAACAAACAAAATAATTAAAAAATAATAAACATTTTCTGTCATTCATATATTTTTTTATATATAAAAGCTTTCTGTTCTGAAATCAACACATAAAAAGTATTTGAGTAGTTCTTATTGGGTTTTCAATAAATCCAAAGAAATTCATGTAGTTTTTAAATCGTAAACCAAATGAATTCAAAAACTACTTGTTTTTGTTTGATGTAAACATAAAATAAACAAGGTCGAATCATTAAAACAAAAAAGAAATAAATGCAAAAATATTTATTTTTAAATGAATCAGTTTCATCGACCGATTCTGCACCCAATGCCAACAATTCTGAATATATTCCTTATTATGTAGTTATTGGACCAGCTGCTACAGCAGTACCAAACAAACGATATTTTTCGACAACTCTATGGCTTTACGCAACATTGTATTTGCCGTTATCGCCTGGCCCATTAAATCTAAGCAATGCTTGTAGGCATTTAAGATGTTTTGTGTTTTGTGAGGCACGAAAACACTCTAGCAAATCGAGTGGCAAGAAATAGCCTACTGGGACGTTGTTATTGTTTGGATGGTGCCCGGTGGAAAATTTATGTTTTATTACAGTTTGATAGTCGTTTTGCAGGTAAATTTCACAAAAACTTATATTTTTCAACATTTTTATAATTTTATACTACGTTTACACCAAAATAAAACTAATTGGTTTTTGGGAAAACTAAATTGCAAAAACAAATTCGTTTACATACCAGTTTTCATCTCTATATATTTTTTGCTGATGTGAAGAATTTTTGGATTTATTTGTTTCATCCTTACATTCGACTTTGTTTTTTTTTTCTAACTTCTTTCAAAACTTTTTACTTGTTTTAAAAAATAATAGAACTTGAATTCTTCTGTCCTATATGAAAGTTAACTATTGTGAAATCAGTTCAACAAGATTTTTCATAAATAGTTATTTTATCAGTTTTTTTGAAGTTTTTCATTGTATGGAAAAACTAGAAATTTGTTTGTAGTTTTTCAATCAAAAATCCGAATGAGCTCAAAAACTACAAGTTTTTGTTTGGTGTAAACTGCATATTACGAAACATGCTTAAAAAGGTTTGAATAATATGAATGACTGAGTATATGTTTTGTTATTTAATTTTTCTATTTTTCTGCCTCAAATACGACATTAGGTCAGTTCTTTTACTTTTCCTGTAAAGTCCAGTAAATTGAGTATTTATTGAGTAAATTTCAGATTTTACTCTCAAAATATTTTGTAAACAAAAAATACGCGAACGGAAAATTTATAAAATCCAGTAAAATAACCACCACAGCTAGTTTTTACCACAAATAAGAGTTTTTACTAAAATATATGCACTTTAGTGAATAATAACAGCATTTTTTAATGCACTTTTAATAAAATTTTAATGCAAAAAGATTATCTTTTTTAATTTTTCGAACATTTTCCTTTCATTACATTTACATTTCTTTACTTTTGTTTTTTTTTTCACTTTTTGCAACCATATGATTTACTGGATTTTCAAGCAAAAAATAAAACTAGTAAAATTTGTAAATATTCAGTTTATAAACTGTCATTTTTTCTCTCTTTAGTGGATTTTGGGTACGTGAACGCAAATCCAGTAAAAGTTTTCACTGGACAGTAAAAATTTTTGGGTAAACGAACGCACTTATTTTTTAACTTTAAAATAAGAATAACAATATTGCTTAATATTGTGTCGATATCTTTCTACTAGTGAGAGTAGTGTTAATCATTGTTTTTGTTCCGGGATCGCGTGAATCCCTGGAAGAAGAAAAAATTTTCGCGCTGTCTTGGGAAATCAAAAAGTCCGGGAAATTGCAATTCCTACTCTTATTCTTGTTTTAATAACACAAAATATAATTTATGGCCCTGTCTTTTTGTAAGTATCTTGAAAAATTTCCTCGGTTAAAGGATGTTTTGACGTCAGCAATAACCAATTTTTCCAGTGTTTCAATAAAAACGATAACAGACTAATTAGTCTGTTAACTTTAGTTTTTGGTAATGTAACCTTTTTCATTCCTTAAGAATGTACCATTATACGGCTTAAGCCTCATTTCTTATCTAGCATCTTACAACAGGTGTAAATATATAATAACCACCGTAATTTTCTTAACTTTGTATTATATGTTTAATTTCCATAATACATAGCCCAGATGTTTTTTTAATATTTTTAATTATTATTTTGTATAAGTTCCTACAGTTAAAAAAAGTAATTACAGTTTTAATTTTTACAAATTAGTTAACAAATCTAAATAAATTTACATTATTAAAAACATTCATACATGTATAACAATTAATGTAATGAGACTTACACCAGACATTAAAAAACATCAAATAAACATTTGAGATTAAAAACTTAGCAAAATTGATCCATATCGGTATCAAAAATATTTAAAGGGCATTTAAAAAAAAAAAAAAAAAAAAAAAAAACTATTTGGAAATGATCAATATTTCATTACTCCAACGTTTATGTTCTGATCTAACGAGATACCTTATTATTAAATAGGTCATAAAAAGGGAAGTAACAAATTTTAAATGGTGATTGGAAAGGATATAATTTAAAAATGACCTTAAAACTAAGATCAGTCTGAATAAATACATACATATTTACTCACTTAAAAATAAGGTCTGTTCACGAAAAAATTGACATTTTTTAAAACTAATATTACTTGGCAACCATAAACCAAATCGGTATAAAACACTTTTAGTTTTTAAGAGATTAGTAAATGTAAAACAACAATTTTGTGCAAAATATTTGAAAATGAAAACTTAGTTATTTGGGTCTATCTACGATACAGAGAAGGCGTCTGTGTAAAATGTACATAAAAAACATTTTGAAATTTCTCAAAAATTATAAATTTCTTGGGAAATTTAACTGTTTAATGTGAAGTGCCAAGAAAATAGTCCGAAAATTTTACAAAGGTATATCACAATAACATCATTTTTTATTTTTAATATAAATATATTACAATTTAATTAGGTAAAGTTTTAGTTGAGATTTTTTCCTTGACAGGCCCTAAATACCTTTATTTTGTAAAAATATATTTACAAATTTATTTTTATTTCTACACTTTTATGAAAGTAAATAATACTTAAAAAAAGTACTATGTTATTATAAATGGTATTAGTTTGTTTTAAATTAAACTTTAGACATACTATAATTTTACACTCATCTGTTTTTATTTACAATGCACATAAATACATATGAAAGTATTTAAAATATTTAATAAAGTTGTGCTTGCGAGAGCTACAAATATAATGCAATGTGGATAAAATTATTACCACGAATTGTTGCTATTCTTTACATTAAATGTAATTATAATCGCTTTAGAAATGATTTAATTAAAAATCTCATAATGGGGTCTTTTTTCAAATTAAAAAAAAAAAACTAGTAAAACAACAACCACATATTTTAGGCAAAAAAAAAAAAAAAAAAAAACAAGTAAGAATAAGAATATTAGTCAAGCCCGACTATACAATACCCTACACCATAGTGTGTGTGAATCAAAATTCTGAGAAGGGATCTTATATGGGATCTGTCTCCAATTGTGGATCGTTACTTGTGTTCTATTAAACATACATATCGTCACCTAAAATGCAAAAGACCGTAATCACTGAAAAAACAAATGCTGGTTTTTTACTGTATTATAATGTATTGACACTTGAAAATTTCATATTCATGTCTTCAAAAATTACATCAATGTTAACAAAAGTCAAAAAATCGTAACAGCAACGAAACAACCGCAAAATTTGTTCCATTTAAGAGAAATTAGGTGTGAAATGTGTTTTATGTTTTATCTATTTTGGCTTCAAATTTACTTAATTGCTTTATTTTAAAGTAAAAAATTGGAAATTGTGTTTACGGCCTTTTGCATTTTCATAATGTAAAAAATAAAAACTGTGGTCAAGGACTTTTGCATTTTAGGTGACGATATGCATTATAATCTGTTGATGATATTAATATTTATATTTGATTTTATACTAATGGGTGGACTTGTATGGGACCTATGGCCAATTCTCATAAAATTTGGCACTGAGGTTTATACTTATACAAAACTAATATGAGTCGAACATTAACTTCATACTATCATTTCTATGGGATTCAAGCATGGTAAAGACATTTTCGGTAGAGGTATATGGGAGCTATGATCAATTATGGACCGATCTTCACGAAATTTGGTACACATATTTATATATATAAAACTTATAAACAGCTTTGTGCCGAATTTCATTAAATTACTGATATATTTGAGGCATTTATGAACGCAAAACCCCTATTTCGGTAGGACATTTGTATGAGGGCTAGGTTAATAGTCCGATCATAACCAATTTCAATAGGCTTCGTTTTTGTATTATTTGTGGAAATTTTAATTAAGATATCTTCAAAATAGCGGTCTGTACTTTGCGGCCAGCAAGACGGGTAGACAGTTTTCGTTAAATCGACTCAGGAAGTGATTCTGAATCGAATGGTATACATTAGGGTCCGATTATTTTTTCTGTGCATTATAAACATCAGCACATAAGCATAATACACCATCCACCTATGGTGGTGTAGGGTATAATAACAAAATCAAAAACATGACAAGTGGTTAAAAAAAAAAATAACAAAAACATCATCATCTTTTTAAATGAAATTTTATATAAAAACACCAGCTTGAATCAAAAGATGATCAACTTAATAATAGTTTACATGTATGTAAAAATTATAATAAAAAATTAATAAGATGAAGATAAAAAAACAGAAAAATATTAATAAGAAAACGACCCCATGATTATATATATAATTTTTTTTTATTTGAGGTCATTTAATAAACTATACATCAATTTCTTGAATATGTATGTAATATACATACATACACTGCCTGCCACTTGAATAAGTAATGACATTTTTTTAACTTTAATTAAGTATATCTCCTAAACTAAAGTTCAGAAAAAAATAATTTTTTGCGCAACCAAATTTCAAAGTGTTGGCTTTAGTTTCCTGAAGAAATAAAAATTATACATATTTTTTTATACTAAAATTATGCATTTATTTAAAGACATGTATTTCTGTGGTACTTTTTCGTGTGTCACTAGGGAATATAATTTTTGAAACAGTGGTTGATGCTTATTGTAGTCATACGTATTTTGCACTATATTTCATTGATGTGCCCCGCCAAAAAAAAAAAAAAAAAAAAAATCAACACAGTAGATAATCTGAAAGTTTATACAAAAGAGCGAAATTAAATAAAAAAAATCAGTTTTTTGCGAGGCACATTCACAGTTTCTAATGGAATAGCGTGGATTACTGCGTGAACTTAGCATTTTATTATATTAGGAGCATTAAAAGTTAATTTAATAAAAACAAATATGGACTTTTTGAAAATTTATATTTTATATTTTTGTATTTTTATATGTAGCAAATTACAACTTATACAAATCTTGGTTATATAGATATAAGAACGGCAATAAATGTAATTGATCGAGACCATAAATTTAATTCAATTGTCTTTAATAGTTGAAAACGGGAGAATTTTGTCAAAATAGATTTTGCTAAGGCACATCGCATGGACAGCACGAAATTGACCATAATTGGCATAACTAGGTGGTGTTTGTAATGCTTAACGAAAATGTAGAGGTGCATCACAAAATTTCGAAAGATAAAAATTTTATGGACCAAAAAATTAAAAAAAAAAAAATTACTTCTGTTAAAAAAGTATCACAATATTAAATATCATTTCTTTATAAAAAGTTTAACAAATTATATTTTCATATGTTACATGGAAAAATAATTTAGATTCGAACACCATTTTTTGTAAAATTTTTAAAAATCGCGCTTTTTAGTATGAAGAATATTTAAAATTTCACTAGGGAAGCCTATAATATGCTACACTAATACTATCATACATTGAAAAAATCATAAATTTTTTTGAATAACTCAGTGGGTTTTGATATTGCGCGTAATACCGGTTTCGATTTTTTTAAAACGTTTTAAATTTTTACTAAACAAAATACTTATAGTACATGTCATTTGTTATGACATGTAGTATATAAAACTAAAAAGTAATAATGCTCTTTTGCAGCTAGGGGATCATGCTCAAAATTTGTATTATTTTTTTTTTCAACTTTTTAATGAAATTTAGCGTATTTTGGGAGGAAGAAATATTTCTTGTGATAAACATCAAAACTAAAATTAAGTTTTTACCCAGATTTTGTTAATAAAAATTAATTTAAATAAAATAAAAAAATAATATACAAATTTCAGTTCTTAGTACGTTTGGTGTTACTCAAATAACAAATTAGAAAATTTAAAAACTAAACTTAAATCTTTATCAAATCTTAATGTAAATGAGAAATACTTTCAAATAGTTTATGTCTTGATTCAGTAAAATAAGATAATTCTTTAAAAATAAAATTTGTATGAAAACCACTCAAAAAATACTTGACAAAATTTTTAATTTTTATACAAATTTTATTTTTAAACTATTTGATTTTTGTATTTATAATGAGTCGGGCCCTAAATAAGGTTCCCTGAGCAAATACAATATAAATTCGATAATCCGTAAAATTGACCCCAATCCGGTTTATCAATTTTTTTGGTTCCTTTTTGTTAATAAAATAAAATATATTATTCATTTAATACATTAAACAGTTCCAAATTTTTCATTAAATCATTCCATATTTTAAGTTTTTTTAATTTATCTAAGTAAAAACTTCTATACTCTTTTCACTGACAAAATTTTGGAACAATACTTAACTGAAAAAGAAATAATTCAACAACAATTAATTCTTTCTTAATTATATATATATATATATATATATATATATATCACTATATATATATATATATATATATATATATATATATATACAGATATATATATATATATATATACAGATGATATAGGAAACTATAACAGCCTACATTTTATAATAAAATCAAAATGGAACTCTTCCTCAGCGTTACCGTAGAGAATTTTTAAAAAGTGTCTAAAAAGGGGGATTTAAGAAATTAAAGTCGCCATAAAAGAGGATTTTCTGAAAAAAGCAGCCAACTGCTTCAACACCTAAAAAAGTCATAAAAATTTGTTTATTTAATAAAAACAAAAACAAAAGTATCGCATTTTAAGAAAAACTACTAAATTAAATTTTAGTAATTACAAAATTATTTATAATAATTTTTATTATTGAAAAAATTAAGATTTATTCATTAAAATAGTTAAAATTTAATTCAATTTTCATCAATTAAACTTCTGTACTTTTGTACGAGGTCTTGAATCGGACTCTAATCTTACAAATCCCTGTCTAACAAATTTAAGACTGAAAACATGGATTCACCTTAAGTCTATTGGACAATTTATTTTTCATTAGTAATGGTTTAGAAAAACATTCCGCTGAGCCAAAGTAAAAATATAAATTAGAATAAAATTGTTCATCAAATCTATTTTTTAATTTTCCCAATCCGGACAAAAAAAGATTTGGTATTTGATGTTTTAAATAGTTGTTTAAAAACGTTATCATTAGCTTTAGTTTTAACAGAAAGTTAAAGTTTATAAATTCTTCGGGGTCTTTTTTTACCACTATATTGTGATACAATTTCAAAATAATTAATTTCTTCGTTGGATTTAATATATAATGGGTCGAGATATTTTAAACAACTTAATTTCTTCTCCTCATTTAGTACATAGTGAGAGATTTTGTTTTTCTTAATATACTTTTTTGGTTACTATAAATAAAATGTATAAAATTAAAAAAGTTACAATTTTGTGAATTTTTTCATCAGCAAATATTTTTTATTTGCGATTTATCTAGTAAACCTTATTCATTTACTTTCTTCACACAATGTATAATTATATTCCCTAAAGCTATGTTCACATTTGGCAAATATTTGATCAACATTGCGTGACCACAAGTTCTACTAAAATTTTGTTTGTGGTTGTTTGATCTTAAAAATATTTTTAAGAGAAGAAAGCTTCAAACAAAATTCGATATAAAGTCAGGTATGATTAGTGATAAGTAAAAATGTTTTCCAATTAAAAAAGAAAATTTAGGAAATATTTTATTTCTAGTCAAATATTTGACCATTTTGGTCAAATATTTGACTAGTGTAAACTTACCTTAAGATTAATGATTTAAGTTATTTGTTGTTATGGTTGTTATAAATTGTTTGTTATTTATTTTTATTTTTGCTCCCATTCTATGGAAACTGTTTTCTACGTATTAATGTACAGGTGAATATTTTAGGTTAATGGAAAATTAGGTAAATTTTACAAAGTTTTCTACAGCAAAGCAAAAGTTGGGATTATTTACATAAAAGAAAAATAATAAAATACCAAAACCATATAAAAGGAGAAAAACTTTATAAAAATTAAATAAAAATTAAATAAAATATTAATAAAAAATATTAAAAACTAAAAAAACTTTAATATAAAGGAAATACAAAGTATTTTTGTTAGAATTTTGAAAATAAAAATTAAAAGTTTTTAAAAGAAGTAGAAAAATTGTTAGATCAAAAAATCGTTTATATCAAAAAATACCTGTTTTGGCCGGTGCTGCCGACACACTGTGTGTATTCCATAGTGTGGCAATGATTAGACACAAGATGGTTAAATGAACGCTGCGCTTATTTAGGGCTCCCCCAAATGGCGAAGGTGGTGATGGTAAAAATGTTGTTGTCTTCATTATATATATATTTTGATGTTGTTGTTTATTTTTTGTTAACACTTATTTTTTTATTTTATTTTTTTAATTTTCGTAAGATTTCGTGATTTATTTAAAATTTTAATTTTGTTTAACTTTTGATATTATTTATTTTTCTTTTTTCATCTACACTACTTTAATTTACACAAGTTATTTTGTAATATTTTTTCTTTTCAACTCTAAACTTTTTTCATTAAAATCATATTGATACTCTTATATGAATTTATAAATAATTGGAAAAAATTATTGTAAAAAACAACACGAATTAAAAGTAGACAAAAAACACCCACTAGTTTTATTATATTTTTTGTACAAATTTATTTGTTTTTGTCAACTTATTTTTTTCTTTTTCTATAAAGCGAACAATGGCATATAAAAATTGTAAAAAAAAAATAGTTGAACGTTAATTAAAAATATTGTAATTTATTTTGTTGTATCGCCTGTTGTTTATTTTATTCTTTTTTTAATTTGGTTCCAATAAAAAAATAAGACCGTTTTTAGTATACAAAAAGAGAGATACACGTCCGTACCGCAATAAGTCTGCTGTATTAATAAAAGTCTCACTTTTAAACATCTTCTTCATTCGCTGTTTGTTGCTATTGCTGATGTTGTTTTGTATTGTTTAATACATTTCGCTGTTGTTATAGTTGTTGCTGTTTTGTATCTTATTTAGTTTTGGCGGTTGTGATTCTGCGGTAGGGTATTAAACAACAATACTACGCTAACAATAAAAGCTGAGATCGTGTTAAGACGCTGCCGCAGCAGCAGTAACACAACTGCTGCTAATGATGCCATCATTTACTTTTGTTGCTTCAGTTGAAGCTGCTAAGTTGACGTTGTTTTTGTTGCTATTTCTTCAATTACCAAGTTAAAGATATTTAAAACAAAAATATTATTGTTATTCATTGATCGTTTTGTGAGAGTGTGGCCAATCGAGGAATTTAATAAAAAATCAACTTAATTTCTCAATGATAATTTAAAAAGAATTTGTTACCCTTATTGAGAAATACAGGATGGGAATATATTTCGTTTCTGAAAGTATTACCATCAATGCAATTAATTTCACTACGACTATCATAACCCAAATAACGTTTGTATTGTAATTATATTTTAAATTTAATAACACAAGTATACTAGAACAACATAAAGTCGCTTCTAGGGTTATTTAGGGTGCTTAATGAAATTTTTACTCATTTTACTACTTTTCGAGATATCAATATATTAATGCCCTTCATTCACTACAGGTGTAAAGAAAATTTTTGTCTGAGAGAAAATACCTGAGAACAAATCAATTAATTTATCATTAGAGCAAAATCAATTAAAATTTTAATTGATGTGAGCAATTTCATAATTAAAATCAATTTTTATTCTTTTCTGTGCACTTATATCATTCGTGCCCGCGCTATCCCATAGAGTATTATGCGATTTAGCATTACAGCCAATCAGTAAGTTCATTCTCATCTGATTACAAGGCCTCACTAGATCCCTTACCTCTTTTAGTCTGTTCGAGAACATTTCTCATTACTCATATTGATAACGTTTTAAATGAAAAATCTAAAAGGCAATAAAGAAAATTTAGTTTAGAAAAATATTCCAGCTCCAATGTTGTGGTAGTTTTGTAACCGAAATTTTTTAAAAATTTCATCGGTCAATAGTTTTCGAATATTAGAATATTTATTTTTCTATTTTAATCCTCCACGGTTAAGCGCTTTGAAAATAAGTTCTTGATAAGTACAATTCTAAATGAGGTGGTCGCTTGAAAATATTCTATCTCAAGTGACAGCGAACGGTATATTTATCATATCAAATAAGCTTTTGATTTCATAATAAGTTTTGTGGTATTACTATTTTAAACAAACACGTTACAGATCTGAACTCACAAGGCTGCATTACATAATCTTGAATGTTGTTCAAAGTTCAAAAACTTAGAAAAAGGCCTTAAAAGTACCAAACTTTTTCCCATTCTTCTACACTTTTTGTTCGCGTGTTTATACTTTTTGATCTCATTCGATCTTATATAAACTATTCGTACTTTGAGGATAAATTCTACACCTTCTTTGTTATTGTGCAGACTTTCAACAGTTTTATACAGGGTAGTCGATAAAATTTTTTAATTTTTAAAATTTCAGGGGTGTTCTAAAAACCACTTTTTGTCAAAGCGATTTCAAATCACAATCAAATCATGCGATTTGAAACCTATCAGCTAAATGACTGACGATTTGAACTCACTTGACCATTTTTTCTATGTTATTTATAGAAAATTCACTTTAAATGTTATTTTATATTTAGAATGATGTGTTTTCTATTTATTTTTACAATAAAATTAGGTTTTATTTACTTAAAAACATAAATATTAACAACTTTCTAAGGACACTGCTTGTTTTGTAAAAAATTGTTTTGCTTTGTTTACTTAATAAAAATAACTAATTAATAATATTCAATAATTGAGTATTTTTTGCGCAAATTTAGAAACAAGTGAGTGCAACATGAAGGCAAATTTCAGCGACAAAAACAGTGGCAACTTTGCTATTTTTGTATTAATGAAGAGAGATAAAGCTGAAAAGCTTACTTACAAGGTTTCACTTGTATCCATAAGATTTGATAAATCCCGTAAATGACGTTTCTTAAAACGTTCATTCCTTAAATGCTATTTTCTTAAATTATTTAATGCCAATAAAGTAGCTATATTGTCCAAGTTCATTTTTATTTACTAAATATTAACTTTTTGTTTTCGTTAATGTTAAACAAACAAAGCACAAATTTAAAAAGTCAGCTAGCTGTTTTCGAAAAATTAAAACCACGTCGAAAACGCGATTGCTTTTTTTTTGCGGAATATAAATTTTGAAACAGGGAGTGATACTTGTTGTAATTATGCATATCTTGCACTCGTTGATATGCTCTAAGTATTTAAAGCTAGATAGTCTCAAAGAAAAGGTAATATATTAAAAAAAATATATTAAAAAAATCAGTTTTTCGCGAGGCACATTCAAATCTTGGATATATAAATATAAGAACAGCGATAAATATAATTGATCGGGACCATACATTTAAGCAAAATGTCGTTGATAGTTGAAAACGAGACACTTTTGTAAAAAGACATTTTGCTAAGACACACCTCATGGGTAGCACAAAATTTAATATAATTAATGTAATTATTAGGTGTTTGTAATGATATTGCGTGTAATTTTTACCAAATTTATACATAACCTTCTAGTATATGTATATGTTCAATTTAAACCTCTATAACCTTCGCACCTCTACACGAAAAGACTAAAACGAACTAATTCTACTTTATATTTATAAAAATGAATTTTTATATGTCATCAAAAAATAAATAAAATAAAATAATTTGTTAATAATATTTTTTCTACGTTTAGACTATCTGGAAAAAAATTCTACCTTTGGAATATTCTTGAAATGAAACTATTAGTGACGCCAACATCTGAAAGTCGTCATGACACGCATTACTACCAACGTGCGAGAACTGGAAAATGGAACCAATCTTGAGAAACGACTGTCATATTAAGTGCTCCAAAATACTTTAAAATTTGTTCTCTTCTGATCTGTAATTATTATTGTAATTTTCCTTAATGTTTAATAATGTTCTTAAGTTTCTGCTAAAGAAAATTTTGTGGTAATAGCATATATATTACAACTTGTAGGATATCATAATGTAGCGCCTAGGTGGACGTTGCTCTAGGAAGTTATCTGTTTCAGGAACTTATCATTAACTAACTTAATAAGATTTATCAGAAATACTTATACATAATAGCTGTTTATTTTGAAAGTGGTCTATTTCTCATATTTCCATGGGAAATGAACTAGAGTGTTAAATCACGCGGTCTTGTACGGCTGACGAAACCCTTTCTATAAGGGACATACGTCACACAGTGTACGATTCAAAAAATGAAATGGAAATAATTATGGAATTTCGGAACGGCTGTTCCGAATTCAATCAAATTTCACATACATAGTGATAGTAGAGGTGCAGGCGAGTTTAAGTTTTGAACTTGGACAATATAGACCAACAGGGGTCCTACAAGGTCCCAAAATTGAACATCTAGGGTATCAAACATTTTTAAACTGATTCCATATAGTTGAACCGATTTCAAAGATTTTTACATAGGAAGATTCTGCTGGTCGAGATCTACAAATATCCGTTTTGCTTACCAACACTTGATGTACAAAGTGCAAGTTCTATGTTTTCATCCAGCCAATCAGAATACTTTTATTTAAACTTTTTAGTAGAACATCTTACCGACTTTTATTTTACATCGAATAACTTATCATAGCTTTCAATCTTCGGTGATTCCTTTTTTCAGTTTATTTTTATAATTAGTTTCCACATATTGTGATATAAGATTCACCTTTTCTTGATGAGGAAGTGATGCGCTTTTTAATAAAATATACTGAGATCTAATATGAACATATTTACCTATCATGTACCTGTACTAAAATATGGAATCTGTTCCAAAATATTTGTGAATAAAAGTCTCAGATCTAAAAAATGATTAACCGGCGAATAACATTACCTAAGCCATTACGTTACCTACTAATTGTGAGTAATTTTTTCTACGACTTCTATTGATTATACATCATTGTATAAGTAATAGTGTCTTATTTCCAAAAATGTATAATAATATTTATAATAAGAAAATTCGTTGAAGACTTTTCGCGAAAAGATGCCGGAGAGGTATTGAGTTGGGATTTTGTGCATATTATTCATTTTTAATTATGCAACTCAAATTTTTTCCTTGGCGCCATTGATGACCAACAGAAATAAGAAATTGACAATCAGTATCTTTAATGAAGATGCTTTCTCCAACATTGGTGTGTTAATATCATATCAAAACTATCCAGGATCTTCAGATCTAGTCTCCTGGATTGCCATGTACCTGATAAATGGCGCGAGGTTAAAGTGATCTTCATACCAAAGGTTGGAGAAAAATCTGAACAATTGCCTAAATTTTCGGATGGAGAAAACTTTAGATAGTTAGAGAAACCTAACTCCCGATCAATCCAATAGATCGCTTTCAGTTTGACTACAGCCGTTTTTTCTATAACGATGTTTATACAGAGAAAACTCTAAATAATAAAGAAATAGCCTTATGTTCCGAAAATTCTGGTATCCAGGGTTATTAAGTTTAATCTTCGACCATTAGAGCAACGAGTGGCTGTCCACGCCTCCTTGGTCATCGATGGGCTATTAGAGGAACTTAATAATATAATCATATCTGTGGTTGGATGGGAATACGTAACCATGTCGGAATTCATGCAACGGGCTCCAGATATAACCTTTAACAGTTGCAGGGTAAGAGAGCTGACCCCACTAAGACCATCATTGTAGTATTCACTCATCTTGTCGAAAAACTCTGAGACTTATGAAACCAACTCTGAATGGTTCATCTATTGGGTTCTCAAATGAAGTGAAATACTTTGGAATCATTCTAGACATAACCCCCACCTGAAACAAGCAATTGTTCAATTTTACCAACAAGGCAGTTAAGGAACTTTATGCCCGACAAAGACTTTTTGGTAAGACTTGGGGGTCTTAAACCGAAAATGATATTGGTCTTTTTTACAATAATCAATCTAATATCGACATATGGTACTGGTGGCCTATCGCCTCACTTATGAATCTATCACAGGCGCAATGAAGTCCTATCTCTCTTTTGCCTAGGAGCCATTCTGCACATTACATATTTTAGTAATGGAGGAGTCCTATCAGAATACCAGGTATTATAAAGTTAAAGACTGGAGACCTAGTGGGGTACATGCATATCTTGGAATTATTTGAAAATTACACTTCCATTGGAATGAATGATTGTATATTGCTCACTCTGGTATTATACAGGAATTTTAAAGTTCTAATACCTGATTTAAATATATGAGTGGACTAATCCTGGTGGTACGATAATGCCGATTAGATTTGGTTCACTGACGATTCGAAACAAACTAACGGTGTTACAGGCGCCGGTATGCTTGGGCCCAATTTCCAACGGACTTTACCAATGAGCAAACACCCATCGATGTACTAGGCAGAAATTTACTCCATATTCGTGTGCGTCATGGAATGCACGCATACACACATATATAATGTAGGACAGTCAGGCTGCTCTAAAGGTTCTGTTATCTTATAAGATAAAGTCGAGGATCGTCATTGACTGCATAATATCTCTGAACGAGCTTGGGACGCACAATACATTAACTCTTTGTTGGGTACCCAGCCATCAGGGCCATTTGGAAAACGAATCTGATTGCTTAGAAAATAGAGGAACGGTATGGTAGCGGTGGAATTTGGTCGCTTATGGGACAATACCCCAGGACTAAGACAGTTTAAAAGGCTTGTTTCCTTATCTCATGCAAAATTCCAAAAGTTGCTGCTGCTTGAGAAAAGCGGGGCTACTACTGGCTATTGCGGTCATATTAAACAAAAAAAACTAAAAAAAGCTTGTTCAAAAATGGTTTAAAATTTTACTTCAGTCTAAACATCACTTAAAATAAAAGAGATATTCCACATATGTAAGCATATTTTTTGTAAAGAATTATAAGTATTATCTATGTGTACAATCATACATTAAATTTTGGCGATTAAAAAAAAAAATCATACCCGAGGTGACCAACTTTGGAGGTCCCCTGTGACCAACTTTGGAGGTCCCCTGTGACCAACAACCCCTGTCCCCCAGACCCGGTAAGAACCTGTGCTCCACCAAATCAATTGAAATACACCTCAGGATTGGCTATGTGAAATTTTATTCAAATACATCTAGTAGTTCTAAAATTACAGAATTATTACATGTTGAAAACTACGGGGAAAGAATTACTTTTATTGGGGCAAAATGTTGAAGAGAAATTTATTATTCGCTATGATTCGTACTGACATGCATAAAAATTAATGGCATGAATTTATATTTTATGGGAATGTTTAATTTGTGTTGTAGTATAATTAAATCCAGACAGAGTATGGCGGAAGCCTTCAAAAGCCTTTAGAAAGAATTTAGAATTACAAATGTGATATTCACACCTTCATATTTAAAAGATATTGTTAAACACACATACAAACACATGTATTTTGTTCAAAGTAGTTGGAAATTCGGTATTTTTTTAAAAATAGCATGTATGTGGCTAAGAGGTATTACAAGACCATAATGAACTTAATATTGTTCGAATGTATAAAATTTCAATTGACTATGACATCCAAGCAGTTATATATGCCAATTGTTACCATATTAAATCCCGAAATTTTATACTTTTCTTTAGTGTTTGCTCTGTTTTTAATAGTTTAAATCTTTATATGTAATTTTTCTTTGTGTTATATATTAATAAATATATTAATTAACATATTTCTATTAAAAATACTTACTTTAGCTGAAAATTACATAATTTTTTAAAGTCAATCTACAAAAATATCTTGTTTAATTTCTTCACATACTGTATGTAAAAAAAAGTAAATGTATTTCAATTTAAGTTTATATAATTCAATTTAAGTTATATATAAAGTAAGTATGAAAATCCTAAAAACAGGCGCTTCATTGGATCAACTTAAGTATGAATTCGAGCTTTATCCAAGCTTAAAAATCGCAATTCAATATCTTTATTTTCAAATCAAGTATATGTTCGATCTTAAAATAAGTTTTAAGTTCTTGAGACAATCGTAATTGGGATTGATTCAAGATCTATATTTCTTAAATCAAGTGCATTTTGAGATTAATTCCATTATTCTGGAATCAATCCTATTTATGCTCACTTTATGTATGGACTTAAGCTTAAATCAAGCTAAGATTACTAAAAACAAAAAATAGGGATTATTTCAATCCAAAGTAGGCTTTAATAGAGTTAAAATTAAGAATTTTTCGCCATTCTTAAATCAAGTATTTCACACTTGGTTCAATCCGTACTTAAAGTACTTTTGACAACACTTTGAATTGATTTAAGCACGGATTACACAATTTATTTTTTGATTGTATTGAGTAACATAAAATTTACGGTATGAAAATGTTTAGATTTTAAGTACATATTTAAGAGGTATTCTCTAACATCGATATGTAAAAAAGGATATTTACAAAGTGTCAGGTATAACTATACTCATAGAACTAAACATAAATATTAATAATAAACTCCACAGAAATCTGACAGTTTACATTAAAATTTAGAGCAATGGGTGCCAAAATTCCATATTATTCCGAACAAAGGTTCAGTACCAAGTTCCAGAGGAATGGAGAGATAACATTTGCCTTCCATTAATCTATAGCATAAGTCTTCAGACAGAAGTCTATCTATATTAGGGTTCATCAAATCAACTTTCGAACAAACGTCTATTTGTTGAAAAAAGTTGAAAAATTGAAATCGATTTTTTGGTTAGACAATTGTCGAGAAATCGACTTTATTGCTGCCAGATAGTCGGAAAAAGTCGAAAATAGTCGAAAAGTAAGAAAAAATCGAGAAAAGTCAATAATAGTCGGAAAAGTCGAAAAGTCGCAAAAAATCGATTATTTAAAAATTGAAAAAAAGTCTAAAAGTCTACTTTTTGTTCCAACTATAAAACCCTAATCTATATACAATTTCATACAAAAATTGTACATATAAGTCAAATCCAAGTTAACTTATCTATCAAAAATAAACAAAAAATCGTTAAATTGACCACACCGATTAACAACATCATTAACATTCATTCATTATGGTCCTAAGAAATGTTTGTTTTTGTCAAAACCTCGCTTAGTTGTGATGTTATTTTAATTTTTCTTTTTTTTTCTTTATTTAATGTTTAAAATTTACTTGTTACGGAAGTACATGAAAATTAATGGTAAAAAGTGTTAACTAAAGGTTTTTTCTCTATCGCACAAGAAAAAAAAAATCATAGTTATGAAATCAGCCATAAAGTTGTCTGTATGACAGTTAAATAAATATTTGCACAAATTTGCATTTTTATGGATTTGACTTATGACCATATCTTATGGTTATATCTTGTCTGCTGATGATCCAAACAAAGAAGAGTTGGTTAAAACAAATGATCTTGCTGCAGGTTTATCATATAAAATTTAAAGAATTTTTTGATATATTTTTTTTTGTAGTAAGTAATCAATTAATTTTATTTATGTTGCTATTTGGATAAACTTGAAAACGATTTCTAGGAATTTTATTACTATATACTACTATAAGCATGAATGGTTTGTTACAAAATAAATATATATATTTTTTAATATTTTTATGAGTTTTATTTTTCGTTTAATTTAAATTTATTTATGTGCATAATTTTGCTGTAGCTGTTGAGTTGATATCGTGCTCGTATTGTATGGGGAATTAACGTCAATATCTTAAAAGATGATGATGGGAATGAAGATTTGTTTTTTTTTTTTTTTTCATATATTGTATTAATCGTGGGGTTTTTTAACACTTTTTTTATTGATCGTGCAGATCGTGTGACGTGAGTAGCCAACTACATTTTTTTTATTAAAATTTTAAATTCTTAAAATATATATTTTGAACAGTATTGTTTTTCTGAATCGTACATAAATGAAATAATATGAGATTATTCAAACCCATGACATAACCTTTTATTACTTTTGATTAAAAACTGTTATAACTACATACATATAAAGAAAGCGGAAGTTACATTTTTCATTTTGTCAAGTCTTTTGGAGAGTTTTGTTAACGCACAGTTATTACTGCTGTGTTCGAAGTAAGGTCCCGTTGAAATACTATCACTTCAAACATTTGGAAGATAAATTTGTTGCCAATCTTCCAGATGTCACTTCCTAGTGACTTAGTGACAAGGAAGAATACTGCTTCCTGTTTTGTACTTAATAGTTACCTCTGATATGCCTACAAATAGTCGAAACCATATATCAACATGTTCATGAAAACCTCCAAGTAGCATCTATACTCCTGTAAGATTATGTATCTGCTCTAGAAACATGGTTAAGGTAATGGTAAATAAAAGTAAACAGACAGAAATGTATACACATAACCTTCACATTGCGGAGAGAATCATGCCCAACAATTCGAATAAATAATCAAGTTATAAAAACGGAGGTTAAATACCTTGTTATGCATCTAGATCGTGGAAACACACACATTGATACAAAGTTAACCCAAATTAATTTGAAAGCACTTGAGATTAATTGGCCCATTGGAAGAAATTCTAAGCTGAGTTTGGACTGTAAACTATTGTTTTACAAGCCAATATGATTCTATGGTATTCATTTAAGGGACACAGCTTCAGCTTCTAATGTTGAAAAAATACAAAAGCGCCAAAATAAAATTTTAAGAACAATTACTTCCACTCCTTGTATGTAAAAAACTCGAATATCCATAAAAATTTCGGTGTACTTCTGGTAAAAACGATATAAAAACACGCAATAACACACCTAAACCCTTTCGCCCGTAATATATTAAGAAGTAATGGCCACTAACGCTTAAAATGAAGAAATACGTCAAACCTGAGCCGCATATAAAATCCATGGCTCATATTTGATTTTGAAGAAATGAACACATGTTTGGCATAGCTTTTAGGAGCTTCTCTACTTTTTAAAATTTCTCTACTTTTAAATTTCAAATTTAAAGAGAGTTTGTCAAATATTTTGCTAATGTATTTAGCTCATCTTAATTATTATCATGAAAAATATTCTCAAGATTATTGGTGCAAATTTTTGTTAATTTATTATTAAAGATTAAAAGGTTAAGATTTATGAACAGAAAATGTTCCATTGTGCGCCGATTCGAGACAGAATTTGAGTAATGTTCAGTGTTATATTGACTTTGTTGACATCGGTTGATGATGACTGCAGAAAATCATCAAAAGAAAAAGTTTACCTGGATCAAGTCTCACTATGCAATTCACGTCACCACTTCGAGACATAACCATAGCTTCAAATCATACTAGTTGAATCTTGTATGAGTGCAGGCCCAATTCACGACGACAAATTCTGACTTCTTTTACGCGGCAAAGAGTTTTCTCGGCCGGTCTGACGTACCTTAGCGTAGCGCTGATTGTTCACCAAACGTTAGATAGCCGATTTTGATGGGCCACTGCGGTACCCAAAAAAGGTTGCGCACTAAAGAAAACTTATTTAACTAGATACAATTTTATCAATTGTGTAACTTGCCATAGTAATTTATTATTAGTGACTGAATGACAAAGAACAGATTTCACAGATGCCGTAAAAATATCATGACCGCCAGAGACTGTTATTATCGACCCGCTATTATTGAAAATCCCTTTTCGAAGAGTTGAGTCTTTCGTAATAAAAAGGTTTAAAAGAAGCCCTCAATATTCACACAGAATTTAGCCCTACTGAAATTGTATATATATATGTGTATATATATACATACATATATATATATATATATATATATATATATATATATATATGTATGTATGTATATATTAGTAATAATTTTAAAATAGCATTATAACTTGATTAAAAGTAAAAAAAATCACAATCTACAAAATTTAGCTTTAAATTCTATAGAACAGTAAAGTTCCTGTCTGGCGAGATCAAGAAAGAAATTCTACGAAAAAACAAGTTTAATAATGATCTAAACACATTATTATGACAAAGAAATATCAGTCTATAAAAAATTTAAACTGATTGTTCTAACATTTTGCAAAGGAAAAAAATAAATATACATATGTATTTCATTTTGAAACAAGTAATTTTCATCAAAAATTTCGTTATCATCTCATATGCATAAAATATATTTTAATTATGTATATGAATTAATATAAAATTAACACAAAATAAAACTAAAACGAATAGATAACTTGACACGCATAAACACATTTTGAATAAATTAATTTTGAATAAATTTTACTTTCATTATATATATACTTAAGCTACAGGAATTTATGATTTTTATTTTATGGAATTTTTTTTTAATTTTTGGAGTTTTTTACTGGAGCACAGCAGTCGTAAAAAAATCAAAACCAACGAAAACAAAAATGTTTAAGTATGTTAAGGTCAGGGCTACCAGGTATCATCATCATTTTAGTGATGTCAGTTTAAGATCTCTGCTTATTTTATTATACCCTACACCATCATAGGTGGTTGGGGTATAATGCGTTTGCGCTGATGTTTATAACGCACAGAAAAAAATCTTCAGACCTCCACTTTAAAGTATACCGTTCAACTCAGAATCACTCGATTAACGAATTTCGTCCGTCCGTCTGGTCGGCTGGCTGTCTATCTGTCTGTCCATGTAAAACAAAGTACAGGTCGCAAATTTAAAAATTTGGCACAATGACGAAGTTGGTTATGGTTAGTCCTTTATTTCACTTAGCCTCCATGGGGGTTCAACGATCATAAATGTTTTAAATATATCAATATTTTAATTGAATTCGGTGTAAGGAATAAGCATCAATCCTTGTACAAAAAAGGTAGAAAAAGTAGAAATTGCAGTGACAAATTTTATGAGGATCGCTCCATTATTTACCATAGTTCCCATATAAGTCCACTTTCGGGAATTACCCTAAAGTGCATAAATTCATATAAATGTTAGCATTAACCTAATATTCTGTATTCGTATATTTTACACTTAGTAAAACTATCGGTCCATAATTGGCCACAGGTCTAATATAACACCCCCTTCACGAATTTTAAATAGTGTTGGGTATCATATGGTCGGGCTGGACCGACTATATCTTTTCTACTTGTTTTTATTTGTTTTTCTCTTTTTGCTAAATATTCAAGTTGATGTATGCAAGTTGTGTTTTTTTATTTATTTAGTTTTTTTTTTTTGCAATAAAAATGCATTTAAACCTGTTTGGTCAGTGATCTTAAATGAATGACCATAAACTAGTGAATATTATTTGTTTACACATAATGCCCACAAAAATGACATAATTCAATACGAGAGTTGATGTGAAAACATTTAGGGGGAATTGAAATCTTAACAGCCAAACATTAAATTTTATAAAAATTAAATAAAATTACTTCATTTTGATACATACTTTGATTTTCCCACTTATAATTCATGAAATCATTAATGTTTGTTTTTCTTAAATTTTTCATCCATGGGAAAGTTTTTGTCCTGATTAAGCGTTCCTCATAGAACACATGAAGATAAAATTTTCTTCTTTCTTGATCAACACATTAAATTTTTCTCCTTAATCACTTGTACTCTTAGATTTACCCTCGCACCCAGGGCTGCCAGATTTAAAGTTTTACCCCAAATTTGGGGAATTTTTGTTGCAGAAAAGGATGAAAAATGTTTATTTGTGGATTGGGGAATTTGTTGGGGATATTAAAAAAATTTTCGAGATTTTTTATTGTTTAATTAATAAAATTGGAATTTTGGACATAAGCATATAACTTAAAATTTGCTTTTAAAGATTGTTAGCAGTATTTAATATGCTAAAGATAGAACATTGCTAGAAGCAACGCATGTGTTTAATGTTAAGTGTTTAACAAAAACCAAACTTCGAGATAACATGTAGTATGAACATCAGGAGCAGTGTTGCCAGGAGATGAGAAAAAAGGCTAAATTGAACTTTAAAAAAGGCTAAAAACGGCTAAATATCTTAAAAATTTTTTTCACGCTCTCATTAGTTTTTGAATTTTTTTTTTTTTTTTTTGAAGATATTGTAATAAATTTATAAATAAAACATAGAACGGCTGCCAGCAAAGTGACTCAATGGAAGATCGTTCAAAAAATTCACATACAAATTTGAGTTATGTTTCATAAGAAAAATTACTAAATTTTTTCAAGTGATTTGTCATTATTTTAGAATTATAATTCCTTTTTAATTAAGCATTTCCAAATTTTTAGATGATTTTTCACTTTTATGAGATTTTTTTTTTTAATTATATTCATAAATAGTTTTATATATAGTTAATGAAGTATATTAAAAAAATAATTATAATAATCGATTTAATATTACCATAAAATTAGTTAAGTTATTATTGATGTAGAGAAATAATATCGGTTTTTTGTATGGATAAATATACAAAACTGCTTAAATGGACGATTCTGTAAAAATAAAATTAGTAATAGCAAATAAGACTCTATTTTCTTCGTTGTTGAAGTACTAACATTTTATTTATTTATTTATTTCATAACAAGTCATATACAAAAGCCTTCCAAGGCCAATAAACATACATATATTACAAAAGAAAATTCCTGAGTATAATAATAAAAATTACAATAAAAATTCTTATGATAAAAGTATAAAAAAAATAAATAGAACTTATTTAAATAAAAAAAAAGATAAAAAAAACTAATGGCTCTCGAGCCGAGAAAGTAGAACAAATTAAAGAAAACAAATAAGAATGAAATATCCCTAAGTATTAGCTTAACCTTTTTTATTTTAGCCTTTTTAAGGCAATTTTAAGAATGAAAAAAAGGCTAGAAAAAAAGCTAGAAGCTAAAACGAAAATTTTGAGGCTAAAAGCAAAATAAAGAGTCTAGATTTAGTCTTAAAAAGGCTAAACTAGCAACACTGATTCCATCTTATCTTATTAATATCCACTGTGCCTGAGTCAGTACAGTTGAATTATCAGCTATTATTTTTGAAGTTTAGAGAGTTGCAGTTTTCTTTCTTTCTTATTTAAATAAGTGTCAAAGAGCAATTTAAAAGTAATAAAAAATTTAGGAGATATATTACTGACAATATCAGAAAGTTGATTATGAATTTTCACTCTTTGAGACAAAGAACATAACAAGTCATTTTGCAATTTCTTAAGTTTCGTATTTCCCAATGTTTTTTCCGAATTTGACTTTTTTGGTAATATGCTTTATTTCTAAAATATATAATCTATAAGAGTTCTCTTACTTATTTTTGTAAAACAAATTGTCCTGAAAATGCTAAAAACAAGGAAAGCCTTACATATATTTTTTTAATAGTAAAACAAACGTTTTGCACAAATATCTCCGCTGGATATTGCCTTGGCTATCAATTTTGCCAAGAATTTAATCGGACATGTTGAATAATTTTAATTTATAATATAATAACTAATTTATGGACCTAATTTCTTTAATTTACAAGATGGTGAATCTGAAGTTTCATATATAATGATTTTTTTCAATACGTAAAAATATTCATCCAAATATGATCTCTAAAAGAAGAAAATTCTTATTAAAAACATAAAAAGTAATTATTTTGAATGATAAAACGACCTTTTTTATTGGATGGGGATTTTTTATTTTCAAAACTTTGGGGTTGGCCAAAAAAAGTATCCGGCAGCCCTGCTCGCATCTACAACAAGTCTTTGAAACCCCACATGCAAAATTCAGAGAGGGAGTGGTTGACTGTTTCGAATTAAACTAAACCAAGCGTGGGCAAATACATATAAGTTGTTTTTACCATTTCTTCCTTTATGTGTGAATTTGCAAGCAATTCAATAATTAACACGTGCTCTTTAGCAAAAAGTAATAAATTTTTATGTTTAAATTTTACATACTTCGACTACATATTCAACATTTTTTTATGTTTAAATATAATATGAAAATATTATTTTTATTTTAAAGGTGACTTTTAAACCTGTTTTATCTTTTTAATATATATTTTTTTGTTTATCTGCGGTCTCGAAACTTGCATTATATTTTTGAAATATTTATAGCACATAAAAATTTTATTAATTAATATTATGACTAAGATCGAGATAAATAAATTTATTAAATCTTTTTTTAGAAAAAAAAAGATAACAAAAAGAATATTACATTTAATAACCACAACAAATATCCGGTTACAGACAGTTAATAAGATTATTTAACAAATTTAAGAAGTGTAATATTTTGTTTATTTTTGTTATTTGTTTCTAATAAAAACTGATGTCGCAGTTGAATATCGTTGCATGTTTGTTAGAGAGGAAAGAAGAAATGTTAATAACAACTAAAGATTTTTCTAAAGAGAGATTATAATATTCTAACGGTTGTTTATTAGAATATCATAAAATTGGTTGATTTTAAATAATTAAGTATGTAATTGAATTAAAAAAAAATAAATGTAAGTAAAGTTTTAAGGGGTTGCAGTTTTGATGAGATTTAAGACAAGTTAATATATCGTATTTCTCAAATGCATACGGATTACTAGGAAGTACTTCTAGAATCGATACAAGGTAATGATGACAGTAACAATTAAAGCTGCAAAGTAATTTATATAGATAGATGAAGGTATTAAAGTTTTTAGAAAGTAGTATCAAGGCATATGGAATTTTGTTTAATTGTTATACCCTACGCCACCAGAGGTGGTTGATGTATTATGCGTTTATGCTGATATTTGAAAGGCTAAAAAATATATATTAATCAGCATGCAATCACCTGCTGAATCGATTTAACAATCTTGAAATATGTTAGTTAACAAATTCAAATGCTTCTGCTGATCTTCTCTGATCTTATATCTACGATTATACGAAAAATGCTTTTGTTGAAACTAACTCTTGGGATGCAATCCGCTGAGATAAATTCTTCGGATCTCAGTCGACTAACTATAGATTTCTGACAACAAAATATAATTCGATGTGTTAGTTATTACAACTCTCAATCGGCTAACTGGGATCGCATGGGCTACGCTAATACTAAATACTATCCGGCGAAATAAATGCTTCGGGTCTCGTTCGGTTAGCTACACGTTTTTGCCTCAAAATACAACCCGTCGAAATAAATTCTTCGGCTCTTGGTAGGCTAACTACAAGCTTCGTCCTCAAAATAAAATCCGATGAGATAAATGCTTCGAGTCTCAGTCGGCTAACTAAGATCGTATGAGCTACGCTAAATCCTGAACACAATCCGACGAGATAAATTCTTCGGCTCTCGGTCGGCTTACTACAGGTTTCGTCTAAAAGATACAATCCGATGAGATAAATTCTTCAGTTCTCAATCGGCTAACTACGATGACACTACTACAATCCAACGAGATAAATTCTTCGGCTCTCGGTCGGCTAACTACGGGTTCGGCTATGGTTCGGAAGAAAGAACTTCGGTCGTGTCTGGTGATATTTCGATATCGAACAAAGTATAACGAGATCGGTACTTCGGTTAGTGCTCAAATGTATCGTCCCAATCTCGATTATTTATGTTTAAATTTATATAAACTAAATGAGAATTATAAATTCTCTTATTGTATTGTAACTACTAAAGTAGTTGCAATGTGTTAACATGTTGGTGGTGTAATATTTGTAACCACCGTTACACCATGTAAACCTTTTAATCTAGCTGTAGGTAGCAGTTTTGAAAATAATTCGATTTATTTTGATATATATGCTTTGTATAGTGCAGGGATGAACTCAATTCAAATTGGTTAAAATTGGTTCATTATTTCACATAGTCCCCATACAAATGTCCTCCCAGAATAGAGTTTGGTACTCTTAAGTCTTTTAAGTATATGCATTTTTCTACAGAATTCAGTACAAAAAAAATTTTATAACCCTGTAAAATACCATTAAATTTCAGTAGGACCGATCCATAATTAACCATATACCTAATACGATAGTTTTACCGAAAATTACTAAAACTTATATAAATTCCGCAAAACTGTTAATTTTAGGATCAATTATTAAGCGATAGTCAAGCTACCACCTTCCGAAATCACTTTAACATGCATAAATCCTACACAAATGTTAATATATATGTAGATACAATTTTGCACAAATAAATTTTATATCAACAGAGAGTACTGCATAGTACTATAATTGACTTTGGCTCGCATATAAAGCAAATCTTAGATAATATATAAATCCAAATTTTAGAAGATTTGATCCACATAAATATAAGACCCTCTCCCAAAATCTCTTTGACGAACATACACAATAGAGTGGAGTATCATATGGTCAGGCTTGGCCGTCTATATCTTTTTATATATTTTTATTGAATTACTTCCAATATAAAGAACTCAGTTTTTTGTTAAAATACATAAGAGAGTTGCATCTGTATTGTAAAGAATTTATTTGCATAAAAATCATAACTATTTTTCCGTGATTACACAAAATTTCTTTGAGTACCTCCAAGAGCTACGCTAAATCATATTTTGAATATTTTTAAAATGATTTTTTATTTTTACTTTAGGAGCTCAATAGTGTCAGAAATGTCTTTCGAATATTTTAATCTAAAAATTTCATATATATATATAAATTAAAGTTTAAAAACATCATAATGAAGTTTCCTAATCCATATTTTTTCGTTTTAGTTTCAACATTTTAAATTTTATAAAATTTTAAAAATATTCTGTGTGTCAGTTTATGTAATTTTTGTTTTCGAAATATATTTCACAATTTTAGATATTATTTAATAATAATTGTCACATTCGTTTTTTTAGACTTATGGATGAAGCCTATAGAAAATGATTGAAATTAGTCCACATAGCCCCTAAAATGTTTTCTGGAAAATATTAGTATCAAAATTAAATTAGACCATTTAAGTATAAATTATGCTACTAAATCGGACAATAATTGAAAATAACTCCCGAATTCATATAAATATTTTATATTGCGATTTAATTTGGCAGAATTAAATAGTATATAACTTTAAATCACATTAAAACATTTCAAGATGATCGACCCTTAATTAAAAATAATTAAATGTAACCATCTAGAAACTATTCTCAAAATATTACATCTGAATGTTTAAATTTACGTAAGCTGGACCATTTTCAAAACATCTCTAAATATACGTATTTCTTTCAATATCATTATCAAAATTTTCGTTAAAAGAAAATGAACTTCATATTATAATAGCGGCATATTAAGGCTTGAAATATTCATTTAAATAATTGTTACGTCTCTTTTCAGTCGCGGAATACTAAGATTTTACTAAGTTTTTTTGTCACATTTTCCTTATTCAAATATATAATTTTATGTATATCGGACATTTTTCAACATACATTGGGTTTTAATGTACCATTGGAATGATTTATCCTGATACTATTGAAGATTACACGTAATTAACCCTTTAATAGCAAAAGGATCAATTTTATGCATTTTTTCCCCAAAAGGTTAAATTAGCAATTTTTGCAAATAAGTCACATGGAAGTAATTATTATACTTAAATATAGATGAATTTAGAAAAAATATATTAAAGCGTGATAATAATCGAATTAAAGAGATTTTTGAAATTCAGTCACTATTATACACGAATTTATAGTTTTTATGATAAATGTATGCTTTTGGTGACATTTATTTTCTTATCTAACCATTTATTTGACATAAAAATGAACCTTACCAATTACGAACCGGAAACTAAAGGGTTAAATGAATACATATATCAATAGTATTAAATGAGACCTTTGCAATGATGCTCTAAAATATAAATTACGATGGAAAATGTCCCAAATACTCAAACTTTAATAAAAAAAGTATTTGAAATAAAATATTAGAAAATTTTAGTAAAATTTTAGTTTCTCGAGAATGAAAACTAATTTTAAATTTTTTTTTACTCATTATGTATAAAATGTTATTTGTTATATGTTGATTTTTTTTTTTTTTTTGATCGAAAACCATATTTTTGGTGGTGTTTTAAAAATGGTCCAGGTCACGTGAAAGAAATAATTAAACCGAAATATTTTTGGGATTAGCTCAAAACATATCCATTTTTAATTTTAGAGGTGTACATTTGCAACATTTTTTGTCTTCTTACAAATCTAGAATCGATTAGATAATAAATCAGAATCAAATAGGTCACAAAAGGTTCAACGAAAGCTTGATATTTGATAAATTGTGCTCAGTACGCTATACTTCAATTTTTCTCAATAAATAAACAAATTAATAGGAGTCCTTCAAATTCTCTAACGCAGTGGAGGGTTAATAAAAGATTATAATAGATATTTTTTTAGAAATTGTATTTAATTACACCGATCAAAAAAAGAGTGTAAAATTTTATTCCCTTGACTAGATATAGTGTAGAAAGTTAAATGAAACATTTTCATCATGTCACACGTTTAACCCATTGACGACCAAAGGAAATATGTAGCTCCAAGGAGTTTTTAGGTTAAATAATTCTCTGGATAATAGGTAGAACAAATTAGTCATTCATGTTTATATAGAAGGAATGGCGCTACATTGAATTTAGCATTCTATAAAAAGCATTCTTTAGGCTTAACATTGCTTTGAATTAATTCTGTAGAAAATTCCATAAAATTTTCTTTAGTTCCATTCCATTAAATCTCTATAAAATTAATTTCAATTGAGTAATACATATATCTTTTTCTTTCATTCCATTCTACTACAAATTGAATTACAAAATTTTTCTTTAATTCTATTTATGTATAGGGAGAAAACAAAAAATTTCAAATAAAAAAACACAATTTTTGAACTCACCACTTCCGATTTTGATTTCGATACACATTTACTATGTCAATAGAAAATTTTAAGTTCTTCAAAATTTTCAAATTCATTGTAGTTTCGTTTTTATTACGGTTCAAAGTTTATTTTTTTCAAACATTTTTTTAAAAGACACGATATTTAAATACATATATCTTTGGTCTTATTTATCCTATTTTAACAAACTCTGGTTCAAACTGATGCTTAATAAACCTAGTTTCCAATTATTTTTTTTTAATGCCATTTTTGAAAAGAAAAGGATATTGAAATCGTTGGTAAAAGTCTAAAATAAAAAGTCTTGTAATTATGATAACATTTTTGACATACATATTTGTAAACATAATGTAGTTATTTTCACAATGTGATGTTTTCATTTCGACAGCGCATCGTTCTCATTTTAAATTATTAAAGTAAAGAAAGATCCATGATATTTAAAAATTCATATGTTTAATTTTTATAATTTTTCTTTAAATTGTTTCTTAAAGTGTTGACAATAACATATAAAAAAATTAGAGTGGGATAATGAGGGGATGCTGAGAAAATTAACATTTAGTAAAAAAATCATTAATTTTAGTAATAATTTGAAAATTTATAATATTTTTTGAATGAAACAATTTGTATATTTAAAATAACGTTAAAAAATTCAGCTTATTATTAGCGATTCTATTTTAATTTGAAGCATTTAACAAAAAAAATATATCTTGGGGGAATAATACAAATAACTTTAAAAAATAATCCTTGAAACCAGGATTCTTAGTACGGCCAAATGTAAATATTTTGACAACAAATCGGTGATTTCTAACTGATTGTTTTAATTGATGACGAATATCTGAGCTGTTCCAACGAACCTATTTATGAGTTTCGTTTTAATTTTGCGAAATTGTAAAATTTCGCAATTCTTCTGTACCTATAGATATTTTCAAAAACTTAAAAAGTCATGAAAGTATGTAACTTTAAACAATAATATCTCGGAGACCACTTAACAGATTAAGACAATTCAAACTGCGTTTAAATTGTATTGTTGTCATATTCAACTGAAAGATTTTAAAATTATTCAAGTTTTGAAAAAAGGCATTTTAATGCAATTGCACTTTTTAGATGCAATTTTCATTAAATATACCACTTTAGATTAATGTTTTTTTTTTAGCATTTTAATAAAATATAGCATTTTTCGATTACAATGGAAATCCAAATATCCACGCACACATTTTCATGCACAAAGCAAAAATACATTTAAAAAATATATAAAATTATTACTGAAATAAATTAGTTTTTTTACTATAAGTTAATTTTCTCAACATCACCTCATGGTTCCATTCTAAATTTTGTGTATGTTGTTCGCAACACTTTAAGGAATATTTTAAAGAAAAATTATAAAACTGGAAGATATGATTTGTGAAATACGATTGATACAAGGACAAATATTGATTTCAATATCCTTTTATTATCATATAGAGATAACAAATATTTTAATTTTAACAATGCTTTTCGCTTACTAAATGTATGTCCGTTTAAATGCTGACAGATGTTAGAAAAATTATATAACTTTAATGCACTTTCTGCAACTATGAGGACATCATTTAAATTTAACCATTAACCATTTAAATAATCATAAAAAAGCTACTTACTACACACTAAATTTTATATTAAAATTAAATTTTAAAAGTTCCATAAATTATTGTTGTCTTCTTGAGACTTCATATAATAAAAATAATTTAGCAAACAGTTTAGACCATTAATAAGAAAAAAAAAAAAACTATGTATATGTGCAATACATATAAAATTCCATCATAATAAAAATCGCTGGTTGACCCATTTTCAAACCTAACAAATGAACACCTCACAGTTACTCTCTTTGCTGAAAACCGTGGCAAAAAAAAAAATTTACAGAAGAATTTGATAAAAGTAATGATTGGGTCTAATAGAAGACTTGTCACAGATTAAAAAACTAACAAAAATATTTAATCTGTTAAATATTCTTGTCGTTACAAAGTTGTTTTTTTAATCTGCAAAAAAGGCAAACATTTTGAAAAATTTAACAATTTTGGACAAGGATTATATCCATATAATTTAATCAATCAGTCAAAACTATTTTGTTGGTATAATTTAAAAACTAGATTCATTTTTAAGATATACAATTTTTAATTTAACATTTTATTTTCTAGGCGGTTGCGGTTTTTCAAAAAGCACTATATTTAGGTAATTTTTCCAAATTTAATGCAATAGAACTAAAAAATTTACAATTTGTTAAGGGAAATTTTACCTATAGGACTTCAATTAGATAATACTCTACCTAATTTAATGAAATTTGCCTGCCCCTAGATGCCATCATGGGTGCAAAACCAAAAGAACTTTGACAACCTCGCAATAAAATCGGAAATATGTATTAAAGAGCACTTCATGACATATAACATTTAAAGAAAGAAGAAATTTCCAAAAATTTAAAAGAAAAGTCTTCAAATTTTAACAAGAGCCCCAATACGTTAGGATAGAATTATAAAGCGCTGAAAGTTTTTCCCTCAAAATTCGAAATTATACATAATATTGTCAATAATAAAAACCTCATTATGTTTATAAATTTGCGTCTTATCAGCTTGAAAATCGGTTATTGTATCAGATTTAATCTAAAGACTGTTCATTATTTTATAGTATATTAATATTAATTCAAATTTATTACCTTATTTTGTCCGTATACATTATAAAACATTTAAACTGCATAAACCTAATAACGCAAATCAGTCTTTTTCTTGATGCTAAAAAGTCGGTGCCGTGATTTCTACTTATATAAAACTTATTTTTGTAAAATATTATCTTGATACTAACAATTTTATGATGTTTACTCACGTCTCAGTGATTTGCGGAAGTGGGCCATATATGGGAGCTATGATCAATAATGGACTGAAATTTGTAGACATGAAATTTTGTAGACATATTAATGTTTATATAAAATTGATTTGTGTCAATTTTCATTAAAATTGTTAAGCTTAAACCCCTACTTCGTGATTACTTTTGTATGGGGATCAGGTGAAATAGTAGATCGATAATAACCAACTTCATGAGTCTTCATACTTATGACAAAATAATTACTCGTGCCACATTTTATTATTTTATGTGTTTAACCAACATATGGGGGTATATAGTCAATATATTTTTTTTTATTGATCTCGGCTTTGATTAAAAAACTTTTTCAAAATTGACATAGTTTGGATAGGGCTTGAGGGGAAACCGTTGACCAAAGTGTCTCTGATTTTACTTTACACGCATTTGCGTTAAGATTTCTTTTGAAACCTTTAAAAAAAGTTTCAACTTCATACTAATAAAACATGTTATTGGATATATTTACATGATTCTTGTAAGAAATCTAGTGAATATTTTCAAAAACTTTTTGGGTCAAAATTAGACTCCCAAAGTTACAAAAAAAAACTATAAAAAATTAGTACAAAAATGAGAGTGAAATTTGCTTCGACCTAAATATCTCTTAAACTAAAAGAGATTTATAAGGACTACCTATATGTACATTTTTTTATATTCAAATCATAAATTAATTTTTGTCGAATTTTTAAAAAAATTGCATATTTGAGGTGACCAACTTTGGATATCTACACTCTATTCCTATGACCAACTAGGGACCTGTGCTCCTCCAAATCAACTCGAAAGCACCTCAGATCTAACCATGTGAAATTTTATTTAGGTATCTCTAACGGTTCACTAATTACAGAATTATTTCCAACAAAAATCATTTTGGGACCACTGTGCACCGTTTAAATTGTTTTTGATTTAAAGTTTAATGTATTTTTTTTTTATTTTATTTCATTCGGTTTATTTTCTTTTTTCCTTCAAACGTCTTTTCCTATTGTCTGTAATGGCTTAGTAATAGCAATATAATGATTGAATATATTGTTTGAAGTTTTTTTAATTTGGTTTTAAACCATTCATTTTTACTATGAGCAAAGTTAATGTTTTAAAGTATTCGCATGAGAATTAAAATTCGGTTCAGGATTTCACTGTTAAATAAAACAATAATGAAATTGATCGGAGCTTGACAAACCCCAATTGATCAAGTAATGTCTTAATAGTAATAATAATAGTAATTTTCTCCATCTGATTTATATTTCAAGAGCAATTAAAAATTGTAAAAGTAATTACAAATTAAATCAAATTTCTTTTAATTCTCTTATTTTAATAACTTAATCGATTACTTATTTCTGGCAACCACTAACTACAAAATTGTACCATTATTTGTTGACTTTATTACTATTTGCTTAAAATCTTTGCCCCCAACTACATATTTATCAAAACTTTATGAAATTGTTAGCAACTAAATAAAAATAAAAAAATAATTGCAATATTAACATCATCATTTCTTTTATTTAAACGAAATCTAAAAAAAAAAAGAAAAAAATACAATAAATAACAAATATAAACAATTTTTCAGCGAGATTTCATTTCACACTCATTCACACTTTGAATTGCTAACTTTTTGTGAAGCAATCAATTTATACTAAAAATAAAAAAGTGTTAAGAAGATTAACCATTTTATCTGGTTTTTGTGTTTAATATAATATTTTACTGGTACAATCAGTAAAATAATGATGTTTTGATGGATTTTTTTAATTCACTTTTACGTAGCTATTTATTATTTATTTTTTTCATACATGCATTTTTTATAATAGTTTATAATGTATGATACATTGATGCATATTACTATAAACGCACATCAATTATTTTAATAAATTTTCCAAAAATGGGGCTAAAAAATAATTAAGGTTTAGCACCTTTTTTTATTTATTTTTTTTTATTCTTTTAATTATTTATTGACTTCACTTAAAAAATTAATAACAAAAAATTTAAAATGTACATATTTGTTTTTTAATTGTTATTTTTATTAATTTAACTACTAACTATATACGCATAATAATAATTTTTGACGAAAATCGCTGTCAATTTCTCCCAGTTTTAGTTTTAACTCCATTATTGTCATTATGGTTTCATTCTGTGCATTTCTTTCGTAAACTTTACGGGCCATTTAAATCCGGACTGCAAGCCGGCCAGTCCAACAGTAGATTACTATGTTCACTAAACCTCGATTTAGGTTGGTTTGAGACATGGATTGATTCATTATAAATTGCAATGTTGATTTTAATTGAAACAAAACATATTTTTGATTTTTTTTTTGCAGCGGAAAGGCTGCCCAAACCATAACACTGCCTCCACCGAAAATGCGTTTCGACATACGAATTTCGTTCGACCTCAAATAGTGCCAAAAGCAAGAATTTGAATCGGGACCGTCCAAATTGATTTCTTTTTTTTTTTCATCAGAAAGTATTATTTTATTCCACTCATCTATCCATTTCATATATTTGCGCGCAAATTTTAAACAATTTTCCTTATGATGCTGTTTTAACATTGGCTTACATTTTGGTTTCTTCAATTTTAAATTACCATCTGTTCGTAAAATGTGTGCATCATGTTTGGAAGTGACAGGAATGTCAAGTTTATTTTTTATTTGTGTAGCATTTAATTTGCGGATGGCTTCTTTTATTTTATTAATTTGCCTTTTTGTTAATTTTTGATTACCTTTCCTGTTGGTTTCAGCACTCGAATAACTTCTTCCGAATGGTTAATTTTTCATTCAGAAAAAAATTGAATTTGAATTTTTTCCTGGTCTGTAAGAAAAGTTTCTTTGGGCATACTTTAAGCTGATGAAATTTCACAATTACAGAGATGTTGTCATCAGAAACTTACCTTAAGTGAAACAAACAACTAAAACTGTTAAAATATAAAAAAATAATAATAAAAATTTTTCTCGACTGCGTTTATAGGAATATTCCACTTAAATGATCACCAAAAATGTACTGATTGCTAAATTAAAGAAAACAACAAAAGTAAGAAAAAAATATTTCTTACATTAAATTATTGTTATTGTAACAACACAATATTGCTTTTGGTTAAGAGAAACGAATATACCTCAAATAAAAACATAAATTTTAAATGCGTTTATAGCAATATGCACCAGTGTAGTAATTAATATAAATAAAAGTTTATTTATTATTTTTTTAAGATTCTTTTTTATATAAATTTGTATATAGAAAACAATAAACATCCGGGTAAAGACGCCAATTATCGAATGATTTGTCTTTAGTTATTTTTTTATAATTTTAAATTTAAATTTTAGCTTTTAGTTGATATTTAAATTGATGGATTGAAAAACTAAAAGATATAAATCATATGCGTGAGAAAGTAATAAAGGCAAAATAATTTAAAAAAATGTTACTTGAATGAGTTTTGTTGAATTATATAATATTAGTCGTATTCTGTTCGAAATTTACTTATATTGCTGTAGCTATTTGCTATATTTGCTATATAGCTATTTAAAAATTAACTAGCGATAACTTTCAAGGATTTCCATTATATATGTATTTCAGTGGATAGGTTCATATTTTTACATACGTACATACATACATGCGTTATAAACGCATAATAACACAACCACCTAAAGGTACAAATATAGTAAATTGTCGTTTATTGATTTCGCCATTTGGTTTTTTATTTTTTGATCTTAAATCGTCAAAAATTAACATACCAATAATTTTTTTATTTTTTAATTTTTATCAAAATAATTCTACAATTTTTTTCAGTATAAATGAAGGGCCTTTTTTAGTTAAAGGGCTATAACTTACGAATTTATAAACGATCGAAAACGGTCGAAAAAAAAAACAAGTAGAAAAAATACCTCAGGGTATCCAACAGTATTATGAACTTATCCCTTAGCGCCGTTTGTCACTAGGCTTTGAAAACTCGTGATTTTCGAGAACCTTAATCTAAGGCCATTTTTGAACACATTTTTTTGTATTTATGAATTATATACACTATTTACAATTATAAAAAATTTTAAGCAATAACACTATGAGGCAAATGTTTGGTCATTAAATATTGAAGCAATAATTTCTAATACCATTAGATTTTACAAAGTTAGTTCGAATTTTGATTTTATGGACTTTTAAACTTCGGATATTCATTTTCAATATATTTATAGTAATTATTGTTTTAAGAAATGTAATTAGCTTATCTTAAATAGTATCAACGCATTATTCGGTATTTGTATATTTTATTTTACATTTAGTAAAATTGGCCACAGGTGTAATATAAGTCTCCTTATTAATATATAATATAATATAATATAATATAATATAATATAATATAATATAATATAATATAATATAATATAATATAATATAATATAATATAATATAATATAATATAATATAATATAATATAATGTAATATTATAGCTAATTCTAAAACTTTTCATTAATAAAAATATAACGTATTCATTTTAAATTTTAATGGATATTTTATGATTTGTTTAGAGAAGTAGAGTGGTAAGTGGAGAGATGGGTCAAGGGGATTTTTGTCGTAGATTCAAAAATTAGTGCGGATGCTGCTACAACAAGATTGGGAGAGCTATTGAGACCAACAGCTGTCTCCAAAAATTCTTCATGTGGTATAGTTGTGTTTTTAGAGTCTGTTAAGGTTCCGTGTTTATGTTTAGTTTTTTGTGCTGGTAGCAGGCTGGTGAGAAAAGGTTGGGACCTTGCCAGTAATCATTTGCCCTAGTGCTAGTTGGAAATCTAGCCTGCTAAATGGTCCGTAACAATTTATTTATTTAGTAATTTACTTATTTTTTTTATAATTCAAGTAAAAGCAAATTACTAAATAAATACATATGCAAAAATATGAAAATAAAAAATAACCGTATTATAAAAATCTTATAACTATAAAAAAATATATATAAAATGTATTTCCTAACTATTTGCCTCCCCAGACATAATACAAAATATAATGAAACAGAAGAGTCCCAAAGTAGCAGTAAAAACCAATTACTAAAGTTGTATTACCAAATTTTACTCATCAGAAATAACCATAAAAGTAGAAAAAAAAAATTACTGCCAACATTGAAATTAAAACAAAACATTTCTGACAATTTCAATAAAAAAAAAAATATAGTCGGTCAAGACTGACCCTACACCATTGTGTACGAGCATAAAAATTCGGGAAGGGGACTTATATTACACCTGTGGCAAATTTTACTAAATGTAAAATAAAAAAAATATATAAATACAGAATAATGCGTTGATACTAACATCTAAATGATTTTATGCACTTTAGGGCAATTCTTGAAAGTGGGTTTATATAGAAGCTATGGTAAATTATGGATCGATTCTCATAAAATTTAGAAGTATTGTTTCTACTTACATAAAACTTATTTGTGTGGAATATTAACTTTATACTAACATTCGTATGACATTTATACACGTAAAAGTGATTTTCGGAAGAGGGGTTTATATGGGAGCTGTGGTCAATTATGGACCGATCTTCATAAAATTTGGTACAACTTTACACGGAATTTCATTAAAATATTCTTATTTTTAAGGCATTTTAGAGAGTTTAAACTCTATTGCGGGGGGGGGGGGGGGTGAAATAACGGTCCAATCACAACTAATTTCAATAGGCTTCGTCCTTGTGTCATAAAAGTCCCACTCGCAAAATTTTATTGAATTATCTTTAAAATTACGATCTGTACATTGTGCACAAGGTTTACATGAACTGCCAGCCATCCAGCCGTCCAATCAGCCAGACAGACATCGATAGATCAATTTAAAAGTGATTCTGAGGTGGGTGTTGGATAACTTTTTCTATGCGTTACAAACATCAGCACAAACGCTTAATACCCCAACTATCTATGGTGGTGTAGGTTATAATAAAAGTAAAAAATATAAAAGTGTTAGAAAAAATAAAATACCGTTTTATTTCATAAATACAGCGAAAAAAATTGTGATTGGTGAATAATTTCCACTATCAATATTAGTGGAAGAAAATAAAGTTTTAAAAAATTAATTGAATGTATTTCAACAAATGGATAAAATTAGTTAGAAGTCTGAAAATGTGCCAGAAGTTTTTATTGAGTAATTATTTGAGTGGGAAAATACACGAGGCTTAATAGGTAAATAATTTCAGGACCTTGCAATATCTTAGATATTGCAGTCAAAATTGAAATAAGCCTCTCTACTAGGAAGGTAAACTAAACCAAACAAAGACTTAATTTCGCAGTTTATTATATCAATGAATAAACTTTCACAAGCATTCATTTCGGAAGTCTTTTGAACAACCCTAAATTTCAGGACACTAGATATAGCCAGGTATACCAAGTGATAGACTTGACACGTCGGCTTCACCCAGATTTCAGAGATAGAAATTAATTCAAAGTTCATGCCAACAACATTCCTAAACTCCTCAAATTTAGCTGAACCGCACTAGGCAGTTAATATGAGCAATTTTTAATAAGTTATCATATACATATGTGTAGAGATGTGTCAAATAGAAAAACTGCTTCTTATGATGAGACCAATATTATCATTAATTAAATACATACTTAAAAAGAATTAACAAAATTGTGGGGAACCAAAAGTGAAAATATATCTTAATACAATTTATATATCAATTATTTATTTAATCATAAGCAATAAAATGTTATCATAAAAACGCAAAAAATAGATAGGAAGTTTAATTAAAGTTAAAAATTAGATTTAAAAAAGTGCTAAAAATTAGCTTTAACTCGTTATCTTGTTTTACTAAATTTATTTTAAATTACACATTTGTAAAATATAAATTTTAAAAGGTTTGCAAAAATAAAACTTCAAAAACCCAGTAAACAACAAAATATTTTTTTGTGAGAGAAGTGAAAAAACCACCTTATTTGTTTATATGTGCAAAAACAATGAAAATGACAGAGCTGGCAACACTACATCAATAACATAATTGTATTTCTAAACACAGATATGTCATAGACATAATTGTAGCGGATTTTTACCATAAATGTGTGTCACTATTGAAGTATAAAAAATTAAAGTGAGCTGCACAGAGGTCGAAGTCCATCGGTTCAAAGTCGGCGTTAAGCGCCGAAAACTCATGCGATTTTTTTGGTTGATATTTATAGCCGATTGTTTTCTTTTAATTTATTTTCTTCGCATATTTCTTAATGAATATTAACCAAAACATGTTCTAAAATATTAAAAACGTTTAAGTTTTAATTATCTTATATTACTTACTAAAACTTACGCGTAATTTACTCTATTGTTAAAGAAACAAATTAATGAAAAATATAACATAAAAATAAAATGATTTTGCAAAAAAAGTCGGCATTAAACTTACTATTAGCCGCCGCTGAACTATTTTTGCTAACCCGCCGCCGACAATTTTAACTCGACTTCGTCCTCTGGAACTGCATCATACATCTACAAAACGCGCATCATCTTCTAGTTTTCGTTTGTTCTTTCTAATAAAATAAAAGGTATTAAAAGCTGAAAATAAAGTTTGCTGAATTTATTTCAACATCGAAACAAATATAAATAAGTTTTTAGATTATAAACAAAAGTTTCTCTGCTTTTTAATAAAGCCTAATTAGGCAGAGCGTTGTAAGAAAAATGGCTACTGTGACGGAAAAAGAATAGTTTCGGTTTTTCTGCAATAAATAACAATTTAAAATAGTGTTTTAATTATTGGCGTTTTACGCTTTTACTATTATCAATTTTTATGTTTGTTTTCCTGTTTAATTTCAATAAAATAATATTTGAGGTTATGTTTTAAAGATTTCCTTGCGATACTTTCACCTTTATGCGTGGCGCTTTTGTGTAAATTTTGTTCAATACATTTACTTTTAATATTGCAGACAATGGCCGATTCCGATGATGAGTATGATCGCAAGCGTCGTGATAAATTCCGTGGTGAACGCAGCTCGGGAGATAGTTATCGTTCTGATCGCCGTGATGATAGGCGTGGTGGTGGCAGCGCAGGTGGTCGCGATGATTGGTCAGAAAGGTAGATTATTGATAGTTAATGTTTAATTTCATAAATAAGTTTTAATATAGAGAAATATTCAAATAGAGGCAATCCCTTTAGAGGTGGAGCCGCCAGTAGGCCACGTTCTGACTACAGAGATTATCGTGGACCCCGTGACCGATATGGTTCACCGGGCAGAGAAATGCCACCTGCCAAGCGTATGCGTCAAGATTGGGGTGATGAGTTAAGGGGCAATCCAAGATTTGGGCGTAAGTTTCTTAAATTTGTAGTAAAATTTAGTTGTTTGCTTTAATTTATATTTGATTTTAGCTTATGATCCTTATCTTATGCATGCCTGGAATGAACATTATGCTGCTCATGGCTTACATGGTGCTTATGGTGCCGCTTTATCTCATAGTGTTCATTCGCGTGAACCTGCTGCCAATACAGACATGCAAACTCAACCCGCCATGATGACTTTGAAACAATTTTTGGATACCCAAGATGATGGTATCTCGGATACTGAAGTTTTGCGTAAATACAATGAATATAAACTCGAATTCAAACGTCAACAGCTGAATGAGTTCTTTGTAGCGCACAAGGATGAGGAATGGTAAGTTTAAAATCAAATTGTTATTTAAAAAATTAAAAGAAAAACATTTAATTTGCAAATTCCTTTATTTGCTACATCATTTAAACATGGAACGGGTTGAAGGGAAACATTAAGAAGGCAACAATGCTAGTTCTTAAAAAAAAGTAAAATTTCATCGGCGTCAATATTGTCTTTTTTTTATTGACCTACATACTAGCAAGATCGATCCGGTTTCGATTACTCAGTTTTTATTATCTTTAGAATTTTTGCTTAAAAAAGTAATTTATTTTCAAAATTGTCATAATTTGGAATAAGATATCGATAGAATTACAAATAGATTTTAATCATTAATTTTTCTTCCAATTGTTCCACAATACGAACTGAAAATCAAAAATATTTGTGTCTTAATCTAATAAACACTTTATATATTAGAAGTGAAAAATGTTATAGACAAATAATAATAGAAACCTCATGATTCAAATAGTTGGCGGGTAAAAAGGCCTATATGACTTAAATTAACGAAACAAATGAGCAAATAAAAATATAATTACATTATTTTTAGGTATACAAGAGATAACCGTGATCTTAAAATAAAAAAAAAAATAAATAAATAAATAAAAAATTTGTGCAAAATTTAATTGAGTTCCTCAAAATCGAAATCTATACTTTGTCCGGACATTGTCAAATCGACAAAGGAAATGGTTCTGTGTAGGACGGAACACTTTAAAGTGGGGTGTCCGAAGATTTTTTCTGTGCGATACTATTATCAGTACAAATGCATATTATGGTGTATGTTGTATGATATAAAAACTTATTTTGGACGTTGACATTTGTTTCTACCAATTGAATATCAAATTGCAGTAACCAGATTATATGGATATGGTACCAGCCCATTTAACAAAAACTCATGATTTGCTTTTATTTTTTTTTTTTTGTGTGTTTGAACATTTTAACTAAAGTGCCCTTCAATATGTTGTTTTCTAAAATTATCAGCAAAAAGCCGGTCAACCGGTTCTTTTTGTGATTTAAAAGTTTAAAACCGGTTTTTTCAAATGACGAATATTCAAACTATTAGTAAACTGGTTTTCGCAAAATACCGAATAATCGACCTCCCTATTACATACGATTTATTTTTAGGTCTTGTATACTAAATATTATCTAATAAAAGATTTTATAGAGTACTATGATTTAACACGCTACTACGTTAGAGGATTTGTTGGTCTGCTTCATAGACCAGATATAAACTTATTATCTTTATTTTTTTAGAAAAGAAATTGTATTGCCAAAGTAGAAAAAGCGAAAAATTAAACTACAACCCCTAGCTGTCATGAAAACTTATAATATTGGTGTCTTCAGAAAAGGAATATCTCAACTGCACCTCCTAACGATTCTAACTTCCTACATCCATGGTTTTACTTAAAAAAGGAATAACCAAGGACCTTTTACGAACACTAATTAAATAACACGGTACTAAAAAACTACTGAAGTTTAGATAATTCCCAATTAAAAAAATCAAATTTTATAAAATTTACAGTTATTTTTTGGGTTGAAAAGAAAATTATTTAAATTTTGTTCTCAGACTTCCTTCTTTGTTGCTATTACAGGAAAAAAACTAATCATTAAGTACCACTTTCTTTGATTTATAATTCACTCATAACCATAGCTAAAGTTATTTATTGAAAACATTAGAAAAGTACCATTATAAGAAAAAAAATACCAATTTCCATTTTCCACTCTGGAACAGATCCGTTCAACTTGAATTTTTAAAATTTCCTGTGTTTAAATGTGAATGTCACAGATGTGACTAAAACGATACAAATCTGCTTTCAATAACTTAAGAAAAATTATGTTAAAAAAACTATTTACCGAATTTTGTCCTATCTACGTATTGGTACATGAGTTCCAAATAAAGTTCCGTTACCTTATGCACCAAGCAATCCTTCAATTTTTATCAAAATTTTCTCAAAGGGTAGGAATAAAATATATTTTTCCGTTTTTACTCCTTTTTGGTACCAAAATGGGTAAAATTTTTACCCTTTAAACGTTAGAATTTCTAAAAAGTGCCTAATTGGTAGTTGTTATTTATCGATTATGATGTAAATTTTGTTTATATGTTATTTCTATATACGAAATGGAATTATCCAAGAGTCATAAATTTCCGACATAGATAAAATAATAAAGTGGACTATTTTTCTTATATAATATCCTAATCTTACATATTCCTAAAATCCGTTCCATTATAGTTTAAAATGATGTTACTTATTTCTTTTTCTTTCTTACATTTGCTTTATTTCAATTTCTAAATACTTTATCATATAATATATCTTTATATATGTACATAAACTTTTTGTTTTTGCAAATTTGTTGTTTGTGTTTTTTAAATAAGTTTTTCTCTACAGCTATTTAAGAATGGCGTCCTTAAGGTCTGCCACCTCAGCCACACATTTCTATACTTACATACATAGGATGGTTTTTAAATAAAGCGCACATGTTCCTAAACAAAGATTCTATACTACACTCCACCTACTACTACTACCTACCACCCAAAATCGTTGTTTATAGAATCCATGTGCTGCTGCCTTTTATCACTATCATCCAGAATTCGTTCATAGAATGATGATGATATTTTATACTCTACTTCTAATTTTTTTTGCTTGATTTTGCACTTGGCGAGCAATGCTATAGTGTGTTTAAATTTTTTTTGCAAATACTTTTGAACCGCGTTTTTATTAAAATCGTCTAAATAAATTTATAACGCATATTAACTTGATATTAAAAAAAGATATTACGTAAAGGTAAGATTTGGTAAATTCAGTTAAATTAATTTACAAACAATCCATACAAAAATTAACAAAATTTTTAGCTGGTTTAAAGACAAAATGTTTTAAAAGTGGAGGAGGAGTCTATGAGTGTCCAAAATGAAACATGGCTATTACAACGTTGATTTAATGATAATATGTTTCTTTAACAAACTGGCTTTTACAATATATTTTGGTCTAGTTTTTTTTTTCCTTAAAAGATAAACTAATTTTCTTGTTTTCTTTTTTGTTTTTCATTTTGTTTCTGTGTTTAGGTTCAAAAACAAATATCATCCATTAGACAGTGTTAAGCGCAAGGAGGAACAATTGAATTTCCTAAAGGTAATTGAAATACAATTTTTGGAAAAAAATTTACCAAAATATTTTCATTTTCTTCTTTCAGAAACGTGTTGAAGTTTTCGATGAACTTTTAAAAAATGGCATGATTAAAAATGTTTCCGTGGATACAACACAAACTGAACCTTTGTTGCGTGTTTTAGATACTGTAGTCATTAAACTAGAAGGTGGCACCGATGATGATCTTAAGATTCTGGATGAAAAGCCTAAAGAAGCCTCGTATCCTGAACGTGTGTTCGATAAGAAAAATGATGACGATGATGTCATTATTACATCGGTGGAAAAGAAACTTGATGACGAACCAAAATGTGTTTCACCCAGGCCGATAAATCGCCATAAGAAAGTTTCAGATGATGAAGAAAATTGGGATGATGATGAGAACGATGAAAGTGCTAAAACAAAAGCTAACGAAAAATCCGAAGAGAAAAAGAAAAAATCGCTGAAGCGTAAGAGAACAAGTTCAGATTCATCATCTTCCTCGTCATCTGACTCAGATTCAAGCAGTTCATCATCAAGTAGTGAAGATGAAGATGATGATAAAGTGAAGAGTAAATATGACTTGGAATCAGTCAAAAAGGAAGAAGAAGATGAAATTGAAGAGAAAAAAGAAGACAAGACAGAAGAAGCTGTAGAAAATACAGAAAAAGACAAAACTGAGGAAAAGGTGGAAGGGGAGAGAGATGAAAATGAAACTCAGGAAGAAATTAAGAAAACAGAAGAGGTAAAAGAAAATGGTGAAGAAGCCAACGAAAATAAAGAACTAAATGGAGAAGAGAAGAAAACAGAAAAACTGGCAGATGAAGATAAATCTGAAGAGACAAAAGCTGACACTTCTTTAGAAGAAGAAAAAGAGCAAAATAAAAAAGATGAAGAGGCTAAAATTGAAGAAAAACCTAAGGAAGAAGAGCAACCAGAAACTATTGATTTGGACAAAGTTAAGGATGGTCCACAACCACGAGCTTTACATCGTACTTCCTCCATATTTCTACGTAATTTAGCACCCTCAATAACAAAGGCTGAAATTGAGGCAGTCTGTCAAAAATTCGACGGTTATTTGAGAGTGGCCATAGCCGATCCATTAGTAGAACGACGTTGGTATCGTCGTGGATGGGTGACATTCAAGCGTGATGTGAATATTAAAGAAATTTGTTGGAATTTAAATAATACACGTTTGCGTGATTGTGAAATGGGAGCCATTGTTAATCGTGATCTGAGTCGTAGGGTAAGACCTGTTAATGGCATGACAGCCCACAAGACCATAGTGAGGGCGGACATAAAATTGTGTGCCAAGATTGCAATGAATTTAGATGAGAAATTCAAGCTATGGGTAAGGTTATTCTTACAATATATTAAAGAATAATGTAATTATTTATAATTATGATTTCTTTGTAGCAAGCCAATAGGGAAGAAAATAAAGATGAAAATGGTGCTACCACTACCACCACCACTGCACCCAATGATGCCAATACCGATCTTAACAATTCTTCCTCGTATGGCTTCAAAACTAATAATCCTGTTTTGCAAAACATTACCGATTTCCTTATCGAAGAGGCCTCTGCCGAAGAAGAAGAACTTTTGGGTATTTCCGGTGACAATAAGGATTCAGAGGGTGAAGCCATTGAAAGAGATCCTCAATTATTATCGGTTTTAGATAGTCTTATATTATACTTGCGCATAGTGCACTCGGTGGACTTTTATAATCACTGCGAGTATCCCTACGAAGATGAAATGCCCAACCGTTGTGGCATTATACATGCCCGTGGTCCACCGCCTGCCAAAGTTGCACAAAATGACATGCAAGAATATATCAAGAATTTTGAAAGTAAAATGCAAACCTTCCTGGCAAAGAGCACCGCTATCGAGGAAGAAGAGTTAAAAAATCTTGGCAGTAAAGATGCTGAAGCTGAAGTGGAGAAATTTATTCAAGCTAATACCCAGGAATTGGCCAAAGACAAATGGTTGTGTCCACTGTCGGGTAAGAAATTTAAAGGACCCGAATTTATACGCAAACATATTTTCAATAAGCATGCCGAAAAAGTCGAAGAGGTGCGTAAAGAAGTTGAATTCTTTAATAATTACCTAAAGGATCCAAAAAGGCCACAGTTACCAGAACATCCTGGTAATAACAAACGTACAACTTCCGAGTCTGGTGGAGGTTACAGACCACCTGTATATCCACCCGCGTATGCACCCCCCTACGCCGCTTATGCGCCACCATTAATGATACCAGGACGTGGTGCTCGTGGTTTTGGTGGACCAGGACGCAGGTAAATTTTTGTAAATACATGTATTTTTTGTGTTTTGTTTTAAATAAGTATTATAATAGAACTTGTTGCTTGTTGTAAGGTGTTTGGGAATGACTGAAATATAGCAAATTAGATTATTATTAGATATATATCTTAAATATGATATTTATTTGTTTGCTTTTGGTTCTATTTTAATTATTTTGTAAGATTTTAGATTATTATTCTTTAGAACTACCTAATAGGTTAGGACATAATATTTTCTCCTACTTGTTTGTGAAAACCAAGAAATTTCCGCTTAGATTTACCAAAATTTGGCTGAAAGGAAATTGGCGACCGAAAAATGCTGTTACATAAAAAAGATATTTTGGCAAATACTTTCACATTTTTACACTCTTTCTTTCAAAACTCACTTAACCTTTAACTTAAAGGTCTTAAAATACATTTCTTAAAATACAACTTTTATAATTCTAGCTCCATTTTAATAAAAATGTTAAAAATAATATAATTACCAATTTTAATGCCTGGTCAGACTGTCAACGTTGCCTCATTATATTTTTAAATATATGCTTGATAACTTGGTCTGTTACCATTAATAAAATACAATCACTTTTTACAATTTCTTAAATTATTATTTTGGAATTTCTGAAAAATAAAAAATGGATTTTTGACCAGTGTGCATTGGTAGGATGTTCTTTTTTTTATTCATTATACATTGCTTTTGAAGTTCTTCTCTTAATACTGTGTATATTGCTTTTATATATATATATATATATATATATATATATAAATATTAGGTTGACTTTGTTAAAAGATATAAAAATACGTTTAAATTGGAAAAATTGTAAATATTTTGTGAACAAATTAAGCATCACTAGCTGCATTCTTTAAAATTAAAAATTTTACTCTCAAAAAATTTGTAAAATCCAGTAAAATAATCAAGACTGCTGATTGCAAACAATAAACAACAGAATTTTTACCAAAATATAAGCACTTTAGTTAATAAAAACTTAATTTTTCTTTTTTTTTTTTTTTTTTTGTCATAAATGTATTTATTGTTTAATGTATTTTTAATTTTAATGCAAAAAAATGTACTAGTTTTTCATTTTTCCAACATTTTCCTTTCATTGTATACATTTGTTTACTTTTCGTTTTGTTTACTTAAATCGTACTGGGCTTTACATTAGTATTTTTTGTGTTGAAAAATTGATCTCTTTTATTTATTTATTTATTTATTTATTTTAAAAATAATCAGCCTAACCACAATATATATATATATATATATATATATATATAGAAATTATTATTTTTAATTTAAAACAAAATTTTTAAATTTAGTTTGAAAAATGTTTTATGGGAAGAAATTTAAAATAATAGTTAACTTTATGAGTTTAAAATCCACTTTTTAGCTTTTGTGGTTAGGCTGAACATTTTTATACAAATACAGTATAAACTTTATAATCCGGATAATTTATTTTATACCCAAATCCGGATTATCGAGGTTTTTTTTCTGGTCTATCTTGTTAAAAAACTGTTAAAACATATTAGTTATTTAATATATGAAACAGTTAAAGCTTTCACAACATTATTCTAATTGTACTTTCCAAGTTATACTAAAATTTAAATTAACTAGTTTTTATATTCAATCCGGATTAGAGTTGTAATCAATCTGTATTACAGAGTATATATTGAGTTGAGAAATGCCGTCCGGATTATAGAGTTTATATTGTAATTTGAAAAAAAATTATTTTATTTTTGCAAAATCTAGATCATACATAGATTTAAATATTTATAAAAATTATTGTTCTTTTTATTTTAACGCTATATATAGGTTTTACAATTAAATAAATAAAAGTTACTGCTATTTTGTGTTTGTTTTTCCAATTATCTTAAACAAAAACTCTTATTATTACTATTATTATTTTTGTGTGTAAACTTTTTTACAGAGAATTACCCATAGAACATCAACGTCGTATTATTGGTTATCATGATTTGGATGCTCCAGCCAATTTTGATATCTTTGACTAAAATTTAATAGAACTGGGTGGTGTGGCTCTACTAAAACAAAATTATACTATGAATATATGATTGATAAATCTCTGAAATTTGGCACTTATAAAGTTAATTAAAAAAATAAAGAATTAACGATTTGACCACCAGCCGTATGTGTGTTCTGCGTTTAGATTTTCTGTAAATTCGTTTATAATACATGTTTCATTTATATTTTTTTTCTAGTAATGTTTGGTGTACTATTAATTGTTTTAATTAGACACAATTTATACAACAAACTTCCTTTCCAAACTTATATTATTAATAATATTAATAACAATAGTGTAGTAATGTTTTAAATAACAAAACTAAATATTATTTCTTTTTAAATAATAAACAAAACCATACAAACAAAATAAAACCTACATGTAAATGTAGTGTAAAAAAATATTTTAAAATAAGTACAGGGTAAATGAAAATGTAAAGGAAATTTTTGAAAATAATGGTGGCAATTTAAAGGCCAGAGTTTTATAACGAACATAAGCAATTAAAATAACGTTAAACAGTTCATTAGAAAATAATAACAATAATAATAAACATTCCTTTTATTGCTTTTCTTGAAGTTACCTTTACATTGTCACTCTCTGTATCTATATTTTTTATTTAATTATATCCAATTTTGTTTCTTTCTTATTTATTTTAGACCTGGTAATGAATATCGTCAAATTATTCAATACAGAGACTTGGATGCTCCACAAGATCCCATTGATATGTTTAATTAAAAAATAAAAACAAAACGTTTTGTGCAACAAACTAAAAATTATTTTATGTATTCTACTATAAAAAGATATTGACATTGTTTATAATAAATTATATATATATACATATACTTTTTTCTTCTTCTTATCAAAACAAGGTTTTATAATTATTTATTTCTTAACCAAAAAATACGAATTTATTTAAGCTTTAGACGAATCTTTTCTTTTATTAAACTTTCATCAATAAAATATCCACATATTCCAAAGCTTTCTTAATCCGATCACTTAATTTACTACCTGCCACATTATCCAATTCCTTTTCCAGAAATTTTGAGGCCTTCAATAAATATTCTTTGGCTTCGATATACAGCTTTTTCTCGTCTTCTTTTTGTTCCTTTAGACGTTTTGCTTGTTCAATTAGAACTGTATGCATTTCAAAGAGGATTATACCCACATAAATCGACAGACGTATTGTGAAAGGGTCTAATTTTTCACAAATTTCATAAAGATCCTTGCACATGTTGAGTTTTTTCGTCAAAAGTTCTTCCGATAGTTGCTGCATTTTATAGCCCAATTCATTACCATAGAGTTGAATGAGCGAGTGCTTTAGACTGAACATATGATAATGATTTGGGTGCAAAAATGTAGACAACTTATCGATAAGACCTTCGATTTGTTTGATGGTGGGTTTGCGGGCCAACAGTGATTCGACCTCCTCGGTCATTTGGGTTAAAAGGTAACGAACCTGGAAAAAGAAATAAAAAAGTAAATTTTTTAGAGAACAGAGCAATTGGACTACAGGTATTTTAATTTGAATATGATATAAAAAATTAGGATAATATACAGAAAAAATGTTGGCACTAAATTGCTTATATTGAAAAAATTTTGGCACATTTTTTTATAAAAACTATTTTGGAAATAATTTTGGGACCGAATTTTCTATATAGGAAAAAAATTTTATGACCAAATTTTTTTACATAGAAAAAAATTTGGAACAAATTTTTTAAATTTTGTGACCAAACTTTCTACATAGAAAAAAATTGGGACACATTTCTTATAAGGAACAAATTTTTTTATATAGAAAATATTTTAGGATCAACTTTTTCTATACAGAAAAAATGTTGGTATCAAAATTTTTATATAGAAAAAAATTTAGGGAAAATTTTGTGTAGAAATTTCTATACAGAAAAAAATTTGGGATCAAATTTTCAATATAGAAAAAATATTGGGACCAAATTTATTATAATGAAAAAAATTATTTTTTGCATATTTCCTAAAATTTGGTTATAAAAAAATTGGGACCAGATTTATATATAGAAAATATTTTGAACCGAAACTTTTACATAGGAAATATAACTGGCATCTTTGTCTCAAAATAAAAACATGGTGTTAATTTTTGCTAGAAATAATTAATTGAATTTTTAAATTAAAAAGTGTAAAAAACTACAAGTTATGATTAATAGAAGGCAGGTTATATTTACTTCAGCGTATAATTAAGTTCATACTACCAAGTTTAAAGCTGATTTGGATAAATTAGCCGTCTTCAAACGAACATTTTATTTTCGGTGATCAGAATCCCAAACATACATTGGAATTGTATATCAGATAATTCGGATGGTAAAGAACTCTACAGCCATTACCCTCAAACCAGCTGCTGCATTTATTACCCAAACGAATATAATCGCTTTTGACAAAATATCAACCCTGTTCAACTGTCTACAGAAGATATTCTTTTATCTAAATCGTGTCTCCATTTTTCAAACCTTGAGACACATCCAAATGTTTTGTAGTCTTATATCTTGTGTTAATTCTGGACAAGTTCATACATGACATATTCATGTCATTGTATTATAGTGCTGGTCAGAAATCAGGATCTGGTGGAAAATGAAATTAGGTGTCAGAACATTGACAAACCTGTTACTAATTCAGGTAACCTAAATTTTTATTTTAATAAATTAATATATATAGTTAAAGAAGCGTTTAAAAAATTCCTGTCGGTCATAAAAATCCTTGGCAACAAGAAATTTCTGACATTAGTAAGATATTAATTAATAAATCGAGAAATAAATGCAAAAGTAAATTTCAAAGATGTAGGTATTTTAATTACAAAAATCAATTGAAAAGTATATTGAAGCTATTAAATAAAAGACCAAAATGAATCCCTTTCAAAATTTATTTCAAATTTGCTCTCGGAAAGTAACAAAAGCCCTTAAAGGAAACAAAATGTCTTTTACTGATCTTAATGTAAACAGATCGAAACTCAACTGAAGTTAAATCATTTTTATTGAAGAACAATAAAGACAAAAAATAATAAAAAGCCTTAAGCTAAAAATATTTCGAAACCAAATTAATTAAAAATTCCTTTTGGAATCAAATATTTTACACAGAAAATATTTTTTTGGGACTAAATTTTTGAAACCTAATTCTTTTATGCAGAACATTTGATACAATTTTTAATACAAAGATACACTCACCTCTTCCCCACTTATAATCATTGGGCATTTATTGCATACCCAATCGGTCTTGCTATCCAATGGATCCTTGGGCAACTGCACACCATCACACAAAACATTTACATCGCCCACACAACGTAAAGCATTAAAATTCGTATCCATTTCTGTGGGATCTTGACAACGTTCACAACTGCACAGAAAATGTTTGGTGATCATCAAGTGTTCATGACGCATTTGAGTGGCCCACAACATATTCGAGTACATGATCTTCAAATGTTCTCCCTTCTTAATGTCTCGTCCCGCAATAACAGAAATTCGAAAACCATTGTGCTGATCAAATTGAAAATAACAATTGGGCAGACAAGAATGTTCCATCATGCAAGCCGTATAAAAGACTCCACTCAATTCCAAACCAGTCGATAAACTAATACACATGTAGTTGGTCTCGATTATGCCACAAATGCGATGTAAAATGGCGCTATCATATTCTTGAAGATATTTTTCCTTGGACTTTTGTTCCACACTCTTCAAACGTTGTAGAAAATTGCGTTGCAAATAGGAGACTATACGCTGTTCAGCATCTCTAAGAATAAAAAGAGAGTATAATTAAAGCCGTGTATTTTTTTTTTTGTGTATTTCGATTTACTCATGCAACTCCGTGCCCTGTCTGTCCTCCTCATGACTTTGCATATCCATTAGTTCAGTCCATTTCTTGGGATTTTGTCTTTGCAATATCAAACATTTCAGAACCAACAAAGCATCCGAACGATAATAATCCATTAAAGTATTTAAATCACCTGCCGGATTCGGGCCAGGGCCCAACATTAAAATACAACATTCTAAAGCATGTAAATTGGGATTTTCCAAACCTTCACAGGTGGGCGAGCAACAAGGCCAATGACATCTAAGTAAATAAGAAAAATTTTAAGACAGAACATAATCTTTTAAATGCTAAAACACACTTTGGACATTGATATGCTCCCATACGACAGGGTGTATAACAACCCACACAGGCCATAACCGGTACTTCTTGTTCCTTTTCAGTTAAATACCACTTGGGTCCCACCACCAAAGGTGCTTCACCGAATATAGCCGTACCAGCTTTAATATCTTTTGTGGCCAACAAATAACGACCCAATACGGGGTCATTGTCAATACGAAAAAGACGGCATTCTTTTTTGTGCTGCTTCCAATGCTGGCGCTGATGTTCAATTCCACAGTACTTTACAATTTTACAAGCGGAACAAAATTGTTTGGCTGGTATTTGACAAATTGCACAACCATCAATAGAGGAAGACATTTTTTAATAATTTCCAAATTTTAAACTTTTATTTTACAAAATAATTTGGATTAGATCAAATTTTAATAATTTTATAAAATGTTCACTATTTTTATTGTTCAATACGTGAATGAGTATTTTTAGATTTTAGAACGAACGATCGATACATACACACCTGAAATATTAGTGATATACTAAATCAGTTTAAGTAGTTTTAAGAAATCACATACAGAGAAATTATTAAAAATAACGCAGGCGCAGTTTGTTAAAAACAATTTTAGAAACAAAATGAATTAAAAGTTTCAAAGCTAAAAAAATTGACTCAATTTTCTTTAGAAAATAAAATTTTCAATGAAATTGTTGAGATTTTCAACATCATCTATAAAAAAATGTTAAGATTCTCAACATCAAAATTGTCTAAAGAAAATGTTGAGATTCTCAACATCAAAATTGTCTAAAGAACATGCGAGACTCTCAACATGAAAATTTTACTATAGAAAATGGTGAGATTGTCATTATTATCAACATTTTCTATAAAAATGTAGAGATTCTCATCAACGTCAAAATTTTCTCTAGAAAATGTTGACACTCATAATGAAAAATTTTCTATAGAAAATGTTACGAATCTCAACATTTTCTATAAAAATTTGTCATTTTATAGAATCTTTTATTTCAAGAGTTTTAAACAAATTTGTCCTTAAACAATTAAATATTTTTTGTTTTATATAGGGAATTCTTTTAGAAAATTATAATATTTTGTTTCAAAAAATTTGTTTATAGAATATTTGTTACTTTATATTTATAAAAATTCAAGAAATAGGTAATTTCTATCCACATATTTAATTTCTTAATTCTATTTTGTCTTGCTTTAGCAGGAAAGGATATTGTTGCAATATCTCCCTTTGTTCTCTCATATTTTTAACCACTCCCGCCAAATTCCAACCGTGACGTAGCAGAGAATTTTCTACTAAAAACTTGCCATGCCTTATACATCTTAGAGCTGAACAGTGTGCCACTGTTTTTAATTCTATACCAATTTCATGTATTAAAGTAGCTAAATAATCTTCCGATTCATTGATGGCATGTATTTCCAGCGTAAAGATAGGTTTTTGGAAATCTATCAATTTAATACCATAAACAACTGGCTGGCTATTATTGGCCGGCCTTATAAGACCTTTGCAGGCTATTTCATAAGCCGCTTGGGACTGCATGTCAACACCACACAATTCGAACATTTTTCGTTGATGAGAGGCTTGAAGAGAAGAAGCTAAGGCACTAAGGCGATCAGCATGGACATGTCTGTAATTGGCTTTAACGGTAACATGAGAATCGGGTAAATGATTTTCAGTAGCTATACCCAGACGGCCGGTAACATGGTAGGCTCTTATTGGACGATTACGTTGTATGCGCATAGATTGTCGTAGACCTTTGTTTATGCCAAATACTGCGAAATGGTAAAAATTTTTATATGAAGTGTTTAATGTTTCAATAACGTATGCGGAATAAAATTGCAACAAAACTTTCAAAGCTGGTTAAAAACATTTTACTTATGATAAAGAGCTTTTATCATCAATTTGAGATTACCACGTGTCTTCTTATTATATTGTAGTTTTTTATGAAAATCGGACTTCCACTTTTTCCAAAATATTGAAAAAAGAACTATCTTGAAACAAAAAAAAAAAATATATATATATATATATATATATATATATATATATATATATATATATATAATTTTTCCGATTATAGCAATGCGGATCAGAGAAAACATTTTTCTCGATATATATGTACAAACACATTAAAAATAATACAAAAATTCTGTCCAAAAGCCAATTTTTTGGAAGTTTTCTAAAATCTGATTTAACTGCATTTTTTGGTAAATATGTATATTATGCTGTGTAAAGTTGATTAATTTCGTAAAAATGAATATCGGAGTATATTGTCCAATAAAGATGTACATATCTCTAAATATAATTAATTTGTGAAATTTCAAAATCTCCAAATATTTCTAAATTAAAATCGATTAGTAAATTTTGGGCCAATAATAACCGAATAAGAGGTCCGGAAAGTTCCAACATCGAGTTTTAAAACTCATGATTAAAAAGTCCTTCAGAAATGCTCCAAAAGTGTACAAAAGGGATCCAAATTTTTTACGTATAAAACTAACAAGTTATCTTTTGCAGAAATTATTTAAGATTTATGCTAATTTTTTGTTGCAATTTTAATACGCTATGATGTAGACTTACACAAAACACCGCTTGTGTGCGGACCTAAAGAGGCTACCGGACTGCAACGTATATCCTCCATTTCATAACGTTGTCCTGTACTTAAAATATGTTCTGATAAATCTAAATTATGAATCTTGCGCAAAATAGGATTTGCATCACCTCCTGACTCCAGCAAAGGTGTTTGTGGTTTCTCACGCTCACGATTGGAGTCTAAATCATTTAGATCTATTAAATATTTAAAGAATTTTTATGCTTTATGTTGTATTTTTTAGACAAATTCAGTCATACCTCTGCAAATATTATGTAAAATGGCTGACTTAACATGTTTTACCTTCATGCCAGCCGGCTTGTAGCTATTTATTAGTCCGTTTAGATGCTTGAAAACTAAGGAGGCATCATGTACTTTGGTTAGAGACATTTGTACACCAATGATTTTATGAAGAAATTATGATATTTTTAAAAATAATTCATTTACCTAAAACTATTTTGAAACGGATTTTATTTTGTTAACATATGGATTTAGTTAAGAGAGTTGCCAGGCTTTTGAATATATTTCTGGGAGAGGATTTTCAAAAGAGTTCTGTAGTTGAAACAAAAGTGGACTTTTTAATTTTTAAATAATCGATTTTTCGACATTTTCAGTTTTTAAATAGTGGACTTTGTTTTATAAAAACTTAAAATATAAATATATAAAACTTCAAAAATTGCCATATTCAGGTAAATTCAAAATTTTTAATAAAATCTAACGTTTTCGGTGAGCGTTAAAATCGAAAACGGGGTTCGATAGAGGACACTTATAGGAATCAAGAAATATGACTGTCATCCCCGAAAAAAGCTCAAACAAATTACTGAGAGAGCGAAATTTGTCATTTTATATGTTCATATGACAGTTTAACAAATCAGAACAAATAATAAGCTGGGCTAGTGATGTTTTTTTTTTACATTTTTATGTATTTTTTTTACACATCTAAAAAGACAGAATTAAACAGAAGTTGACTTATTAACATTTTTCCTCTTTTTGCACGTGACAAGAAAACAATAACAAAAAATGTAAGCAAACCAAATCAACATTATACTCATGTTTCAGCAACCATTAACAAGACATTTTTTTTACTAATTTTAATTTTTTAAACGGAATAGAAATGGTAAATTTACGAATTTTGAAAACGGATTTCAATAGCTAATAATGCATTTTCGAAAAATTACACGTTTTTAGAGTATTTAGTACTAAATATGAAGAAGTAAAAAAAAAGTATAAAAATGATTGTTGATCGTTAAGATTTTAAAATTTAGCGGTTTACGAATTTTAAAAACAGATTAATAGGGTTATTGGAGCCCATGAATGTAATTTTCGAAAAATTACACGTTTTTACAGTATTCAGTACCAAATTTGAAAAAGTGCAAAAAGGCACAAAAGGGTTGTTGATCGATAAAATTTGTAAATTAAGCGGTTTATGAATTCCGAAAACGGATTTAGATAGCTAATAAATAGTGATAAATGGCTTGTTATTGATATATTTTTTTTTATTATTTTCTTATCACGTGCAAAACAAGGGAAAATTGTTAAATCAACCGCTGGAAAATTATCATTTTTCACAAGCGTAGTATTTCCCTTGCTTTGTATTTTCCTTGTGGCAACTTTATAGGAAGAGCTGTGTTTAGTTTTTTCGAAAGAGAAAATTAAAATAAAGAGCATTATAAAACATATGTTTTGTTGTTTTTCTCTTTACTTAGCACGTGTTGTTATTTCTCTGTTTATAGTTGTAAGAAATTGTTTTTTCGATAAATTTCATTCCAATTCCTTAAGAAAAACTATTAACTTATTAATAAATCATTAAAAACTAAAAATGAAGTGGACAACAGCGAATGTTAAAAATCCTAATTACGCAGAAAATCATGAAATTTATGTAGGCACACAAACAGGATCCTTTAAAAGTAAGTTTTTTTACAACTAATTGATTTTAACCAACATATCTAAGTTTTATGTAAATTTTTAATTTAAGAATTAACACCTGCCTACCAGGAGAATCCCTTCCAGCAAAAAAATTTACAAAATCTATCCGAATTAACCAAAGAGTCACGCATTAGCGCTTTGGCCTTTGCTAATGAAAATAAATCGGAAATATTAATTGGACGTCACCAAAACACCGTTCAAGTGCACTCGGTACGCACAGAACAACAACACTATACTGTAGATTTTGAACATGCTCCTATAGTGGGTTTGGCACGTTTTGATAATAGTTTAGTGGCTGGTTTTGCCAATGGTCAGGTGCAGTGTTTGGCAGTTAATACAGAGGATATGGATTCCTCTTTACCCAGTTTTACTTTAGACAAAGTGGGTGATGATATGTCCCATTTAAGACAGTGTTCGGTAGAGCGTAATTTAGTGGCTATTGGTGGTAAAGGTAGACAAAATAATCTGAAAGTCTTGGATATGGGGGCCGAGGGTAAACAAATTTTTTCTTCGAAAAATTTACCTAATGACTATTTACAACTTGAAGTGCCAGTATGGGACAGTGATGTGGGTTTTATTGACTCACCGCATGTCTTAGCTACGTGTTCGCGTTATGGTTATGTGCGTGTTTATGATACACGCAAGCAGAGGCGTCCAGTTCAGCTCTATGCCACCGAAGATCAAATGAGTTTTACCACTTTGGCGGCCAAGGGAAATTATATTTACACGGGCACTACAATGGGAGTCATGAAGGTAAGTTAGTATTATAATGTTATTCTTAATATTGTTAAAATTAAATCTTTTTAAAATGTGTACGTTTTTCAAGGCCTTTGACATTCGCCGCATGAAAAATTTCGTTCACACCTACAAAGGTTTTACTGGTGGGCTTAGTGATGTCTTTTTGGATGCTTCCGGCAAATTTTTAGCCACTGCCTGTTTGGATCGTTACGTACGTGTACATCACACTGATACTTGTGTGCTCATGTATCAGTGTTATGTTAAATCAAAAGCTACCCGTATTCTTTTACGTGAATCTTTGGAAGATCCCAATGCCAATGAAAATGAAAGAGAAGATTGTGAGGAAGAAGTTGAGACAAAACCGAAACAAAAGAAAACTAAAAAATACAAAGATGATTCTTCACAAGATGAAGAATATGAGAATATGTTTGAGAATATGCAAACGATATGGTGAGATATTTTCGTTTAAATTAAGGAAATTTTGGAAAGTAATTAAATTTTCTATTCCAGTGAGAAGGATGAGGAGGAAGAAGACGAAGAAAATGAAAAAGAGGAAAGTAAATCGAAAGAGGATTCTACTGCTTCAAAAACATCTTTAAAAAGAAAATCTTCCTACAAAATTGTTAAAAATAAAAAGAAAAAGAACTGAGTTTCTTTCATTTGTAATTTAGTTAAACTTTTGTTTTTCTTTTTAAGAACAAAAGAAAAAAAGGTTTTAAACATAAGATATATTTTGAACTATGAGATGTATTTTGAGCTATATAAATTTTGGTTTATTGGTAGCTGAAGCTGTATTTTGTAGTTAACATCTTTAGGTGTAAAATATTGACTTTTTTTTCGCTTCAATCTAAAAAAAGAAATGAGTTAAAATATTTAAACAAGTTTGCAATCGTAAAATTTGTGGACTATAATTAGACTCCAACAAAATGGAATACTCTTTCTGTGCCGCTGCACACTTCATTAACATTCGTGGTGTCTTATCCATTAAGGTTTCGTTGAAACCTAAACAATCTGCCTGTTTATAGAATCCAACGAGGATTGGTTTTATGGATTGGGTTTATGTATTCGATTTCTGTTTATGAAATCCAATAATTTATAAAAATTCCCAGTTTATAAAAATTTAAAACATTATTTATTTAAGAACATAAAAATGTAATTTAGAGCGGAAATATCAATTCTTTAACAAATTGTTTTCGTTTCGTTTTCATAAACCCATTTCAAGTTGAAATTGGATTGGAATTTTGTTTCCAATCCGATGAACAAGTCGTATAGTAAAATTGCCAAAGGCCATCTTATACGAGCTATCTTCGATAGGAGCTGATGGGAGTCTTCTGGAAAGTTCTGAAAGAGAACCCCGGACCATTCCCCCAGTGTGATGATGCGGGATGGTACTGTAACCGAGTCAAGCTTATGGCCTGTTCAAACGAGCTTAGGCGACCGCTCTTTTGGATGGCCTATGGGAAGGCGCTAGACTGGACGTAGTTTCCATTGAAGAGATCTAACGCTGGCCTAGGACAATGCGCGGGAGAATTATCCAAGCAAGAGGAGATTCTGGAACTCATTCGGGTCGGAAACCCTATAGGCGGCTGGACCAGAGTTTCCAAATCCGACGGAGCATCCAGAAAGATTGTCATCGTGATGAACAAGGAATCACTGCCACCCCTTCGTGAGAAAATTGGGAAGATCTAATATGGCTTTGAGTCAATCTTCCTACAGGTCTACCGAGGGGATGATAGAGACAGACCTGTTTAGATCGATGATGATCAAACTCCGGAAGTAATGACTGCTAGTTCTTTTGCTCAATAGGACAATCACTAAAACTTCAAGTTTGTGGATGAATTTTTTGAGCGAGTGGACGAAGTAGTTGACGACGACTCCGAACAAGATGATGTCAAAGTCACAATTATCCCAAAAGATACACATGGTGAAGATAAAGCAAGTTAATATTCACCATTCTAAAGCAGCCTCGGCTGCGTTGCTCCTCCGAATGGTATAAAGAGGAGAGGAGCCATAGATCATTGGCGAAAGGGTTTGCGGACAACTTTAAGCTGTTACACGCTGCGGGATCAGGTAGAATACGATCTTGTATAGTAGTAAACAATAAACACAGTATCTTCATTCTCTCTGATTTCAGTGATGAGGACACTGTAGTAGCGGCCTGGAGACAAGCTCTGGCACCATCTACATTGTCTCCAGCGGCTAGAGCGAACAACATACAGCTGACGCTAATGCCCATCATATCGTTTGAGGAAGCTCTGATACAAATACAAGGGGTGAGTCTTTATATGATTTTATTCTTTGTAGTAGCTTGGATAGTCTGAACATTGGTAGAGAACCAACCTTTGTAATAGCTAATAGAAGGGAGGTTCTCGATATTACGCTAGTTAGTACTAGGCACTCTAATATGATTAGGGATTGGAGGGTCTCCAATGACAGCTTATTCTCTGATCACTTATACATTGACTTCAACATAGAAGTTTGTTTACCCAGGGTTAAACCCTTTAAAAACAGGAGGAAGATAAACTGGACAGTACAAAATGATATTCTGTCCCAACTCCTCCCAAATCCCCCGACTATCAACGGTTGTGGTGATATTGAGACCTGTGTCAAAACCCTAAAGAACACTTTTGATACAGAGACTTTTGTTACATGCAGACCCAAAATCGGCAGGGGTAGGAGCAAACCTCATTGGTGGAACTCCGAGATGGGCGAAACTCGTAAAGAATGTCGCCGTTTATTCAATGAAGCCAAGACACTAGGAGACTGGTCTACTTATAAGTCCTCAGTTAACAGGTTTAAAAACCAGATAAAGAATACGAAACGCAGATCCTGGAGGGCTTTCTGTTACGGCGTAGAAAGCCACTCTGAGACCAGTCGGTTTCATAAAATTCTGACATCATCACCTACTGTTCCGAGTTTCATCCAGAAACCATGTGGCAGTTGGACAATAAGCGGTCAAGACACCTTAGATGTCTTAATGAACGCGAACTTTCCTGGCAGCCTCCCTTTAACTGGTTGCTCTGTGATATCTTCAGAGATCATCAATGATGTTCCCATTCCCATAACGGATAGTAAACTGAGATGAGCTCTGAAGAGCTTTGCCCAATTTAAATCCAAATAATAATAATAATAATAATAATAATAATAATAATAATAATAATATAATTTTTTTTATTGTAATAAATGTTACAAGAAAAAAATATAATTGTGAGTGACAATACTTCTGAATCAACAACAATGGAAGATATTCCAGTCATTCCAAGTGCATTGTGCGGTATCGAAGAATGTAAACGATTGATTTTAACCCACATTTTTAAATGGGATAACAAGGCTACAATTTTCTATGCTGCATTGCGTTGGTGATTGAAAGTGAACTTAGGCGATTTCTAAAATTAGGGCATTAATCCTCATTATCAGTACCGTTTAGAATATCCAAAACCTGTTAACCGATTTCCAAATTTTTACAAACCCTATGGGCTTCGTTTTTTTTTTAAATTTTAAAGGCGGTTAACTGGTTTTTTTGAAACAGCATACTATTTAATTTTTATGTAATTTCTTTCAGAAAAATAGTTCAAAAAATAAAAAATACATGACTAAAAATATAAGTTTCATGTAACTTGCTAAATTCAATAAAAATGAGAGATAGCTTATTTAAGTTGAACAATTCTCTTTAAATAATTAAAATAAATCGAATAAATCGTGACTACTCTATAGTCACGAAAGAATTTGTGACTTAAAATTATTGGTATAATTTTTATAACTAGAACTTTATGCACTAGTTTTTTCTGCTCACAAAAAAAAAAAAAAAAAAAATATTTCATTTCGGAAAGACATATTTTCAAATACCAGGATTAGGGATTAAATATTATAGCAAGGTAATTAAATAAAATAAATAAAAACAATGTCCGTTTGAAATAAAAAATAATAATTTCTCAAAAGTTATAACATGAAACAAAACACTTTAATTTTGAAATTATATACGCCAAAATTTATTATTCTTCATTGTAAAAATTATATATACGCATAATTTTAGACTTTTGTTAAAAAAAAAAAAAATAAATAATACAAAAAAGTAATATTTTTTTGTTAAAAAATTTGAATGACTGAAACCCGGTTAACCGTTTTCTTTTCAAGAGTTCAAAACCAGGTAACCTTTTTTTTAAATTAGGTTTTTCGGTTAAAAAAGAAACGTTTTTCTAAAAAAAAGTCGGTTTTTTGGATACTCTAGTACTGATCAACGGTTTTAGTTTGTTTCACAAATCGATGTATAAACTGAAGAAATAACAACGGAAACAGGATTTTTATCCAGACTAAATGGGATTTTCTTCCACACATACGCCAAAAAAAAAAAGAAACTGTTAATTAAATTATTAAAATTTTCATGATACAATTAAGTAAAACTTAAAAAGCTTTTTATTGCATTAAAACTTTACGCATCTTATAGTTGACACTCAAGCGATAAGTGCAGTAGTAGAAAAATTCCACCACTGATACCATGCTAAGACCCAGACACAAATTAAAAACGCCACCCAAGTCGGCTGTTATAAAAAAATTAACGTTCCAAAATTAAAAGACTAAGTATAAACAAGAAGTTTTTTACATACTTACACAACAAACTAATCCAGGACATAACAGTAACTTTGTGAATGGCGGGTACTACCTGTTTGGCCAAATAGACCCTCACAATAAATGTGTCTTCGGTAAAGTTTGTAAAAGAACTTAATGAATTAGTTTTAAAACAAAATATTTGAAAATTTTTCCATTTAAGAATTATGTAGTTCAAAGAAACTAAATACTTACTAAAGGGAGCTAATGGAGTAATTATGTAGCAACAGATCCGTTTTATAGGCCATGGTCGAGTAAGTAACATCATAACAACTGGGTAAACATTGATCGCATTTAGCACTTTTAAAAGAGTCTAAACATATAAATTAAATTTCAAAATATTCTCAAATATAACTCAAAGATTAATTTTTTTCACATACCATATTCATTCGAATAACACATTGAATCTTTAAGCTTACATTCAAACTCTGCTTTGCCGTTAGGCAAATAATAAGGTTGACATTTACATTTCTGCATGATCAATTGACTTTGACAGGCCACCAAACAAGAAGCCTGACGATAACTACTTAAGGCCACATCATTCGATATTAAACAATCACGCTTCCGTTCCGATAACTCTAGAACCTCCTTCGAGGAACTTTTTACTGTGGGTGATATTTCAATAAAACTTTCCGAATTCGAAGTTATTGTAACAGATGTGGTTGATTCTGTAACAAAATCCATGGGGTGGTGCACCAAGACAATTAAACCAGTGGAAAGATTTCGTTCGGAACCCTCTACCCCAGTAAAAATAAGACCGCCATCTATGCCAAAGATATTGGAGGAGAAGGGCACATAGGAAACATTACGTGGGTTATAGTTAAAGGAACAACAAGGTCCCAAATAGGAGGTGGTGGGTATAAATGATAAGTATTCATGATTTTGACGACAGGGAAATTCGTAACCTCCCCAAAAACAGCGTTTAACAAAATCTTCACAACTGGCACAAACTTGCATGGCGGCTTCATAAAGAGTGATATTATTGTGGTGTAAAACAGCATCGGCTGCTTTGTATGTGGTACTGTTTTTGGGTGGAGACCAGTCCTGATCTGTGAAAGCATTGAGGTATTCAAAACCGGCAGCCACCTCATCGTTATTGTATTCTTTGGGAATGTCGCTGGAAAAAAAGTTAAACGGTTTTATAAAATGTCGTTTTGTTTAAAAAAAAATTGTATTTCTGCAGCTTATGGAACTGTTTTAAAAGAAATTTTCTGGAAGATTTGTGATAGAGTTAAGTTTAATTTACGGAGCTTATGAAAACGATATTTTGGTATTTTTTATGTATCGGATTTTTCACAACTTACAGCTCCTTAATGTAACGCCTAACACGTTCCATATTCACCACCTTAGGACTACAAATAGTAACCCCCGGAAAGGCCACATCCGTTATAGGTAAATCATTTGAAATTGTATTCAAAATAGGATATGAATAAAATTTCAACCACAATTGCAGCGACAAATAAACGCCACATAAGAAAAGTATAATCATAACCGAAGACCAGCACCATCTAAAAATATTTAAAATTTTTTAAAATCTAGCTAACACCATTAAGCCATTCCTATACCCTGGATATAACCTTGATACTCCCTGTGTATGATGAGGCCTCAACAACCAAACGCCACTAACTCTAGTGCGTCTTGTGTATTCCCAAAATGTATCATCAATGGCGGCATGTAAACACTGCCACCATCTTGAACATTTTTTCACAAAATCTTTATTTATTTTGGTTCTAAATGACATTTTTTCTATTTGCTTTGGTTTATTTTTTATTTTTAAACCTAACACTTGCTTGTTTTATCCTTGAAGGACTGAAATATATTTTGAAAATAAATTTCCTTAAGAGTATAGTGTGATTATATATTTGTGTGTCATAAATAAAGCTTATTAATTGATTTATTTCCTACAATTTTAATTACAGATTATTATTACTGTCTAAATTATTATTATTCTTATTATTAACAATTTACTTTTGTTTATTTTTGATTGGCTTTAATTCTATTAGTTCGTTTTTCTTCTAATTCAACATTTTGTTAATTGCAAGAAGATACTTGGCTAATGATATCTCTTATGTTCAATTTTCAAAAGTTGAAGGTAAAAAATAATTAATGTAGTAGCTATAATTTGTCGACAATTTCTTGTGAAATATACTTAGACATTGTCTTTAATTGCAGGAATATTAACAAGTATGAAATAATTAGTGTAAAGAATTTTCTTTGTATTCTATTATTAAAAGAACAGAAATTTTATATAGAACAATTGCATCATTAAATCATTATTAAATGTTAAAAAATTAAAGACGACAAAGAAATCCTACAAATCCAAACGGAGCCAGATTTTGAAATCTTTGTTAGGGAACGGAGATAACGAGATTTATATAATTTTCTAAGCATTTTTTCCAGACGATATAGAAATTAAGAATTAAAATTCGGCTTATTTATATAACTATTTGCTATACAAATCTTAACGGAGACTTATTTTGAAATTTCTATCTTCTATTTTCAATTACAATTACAAGTAATTGTCATTGCTATTTTTGCAGTTACAATTACTTTAATTTTCAATTACAATTACATGTAATTGCGAATAAAAGTATTTAATTACATTTTGAATCCTTTAAAAGTAAATCAATGCGAAATGTTATTAAGAAAATTCAATTTAAGATTTTTATTTCAAGTAATCTTGCATATTTTAAACGTCATACAGTCGTTATTTTTTAAAACAACTTATTCGTTGTGAATTTAATTTGTAATTGTGTATGTTAAGTTTACTTAATCTGCTCGGATATATATTTCTTATAATCTTATTAAATATTGAATTAAATAATTTTTAATTCATTTTCTGCCTGTTTCTCTAAATGCGAACGAAGGCTTTGTTCGAGTAAATGTATTGAAAACAACAAATAATTTTCAAATTTATTTGTTGTTTTCATTATATTTAGTCGAAAGAAGCTTTCTTTCGCATTTAGAGAAACAGGCGTTTATTTTTTGTTTGATAACATTAGTCGGCAAAAAAAAGATTTTTTGTTCTTCTTTAAATAAAAACTAGGGGAACTAGATGGAATTTGACGCGCTGAACATGAATCTGTTTTCGGTTTTCGAATAACTACGAAAATATTGAGCTGATAAAAAATTAATGTTAAGATCAAGACAATTTTCGGCTGCATCTTTTGGTGTTTCATTTATCTAAATCATACCACTGGTTCTTGAGTTATGGTGAAATATACTCGTATAATTGCCTTATTAATGGGGTAATATTAGACATGCCCTTAAAAAAAATTAAAACCTATTAGAAAAAATTTGGAAGCAGATTCGTGTTCAACAAATCAGTCAAATCCATCTAGTCCACAGAGCTTTGTTTAAATAAAAAAAAGCTTCTTTTTGCCCACCACTGTTTCTCCACTTAATTGTAGGTACAAAAGGGTATTTTCATTCACTTAATTGTAAATAAAAGCAAGATTTTTGCATCAATTTTGATGATGCATGGCTTATTGAGGCCTTTTTGAGGCTAAATCTAGCCTTTTTATTTTGCTTTAGCCTCTAAAAAACTAATGAGAACTAAGGGCCTGTATGAAACGTTAGGAAAGTTCTATGGTAAAAAATATTTTCACTATGGTGGGAAAAATTTTTATTTCTGCTGTGTGGAATGCAAGCTTTGTAAAATATTGACAAATTAAATTTGTGTTATTAAAAAATAAATATAAAAGCAGAAAAAAAGAAAATAAAAAATACGATTAATTAAACACAAAATGATTCTTTTCCATTTCAAATCCTTTTGAGGTCATTTTATGTGCATGTTTATTTAATATATGAATAAATGTATTTGAGATTTTAAAATTAAATATAAATTTTCTAAATATTTGATATTTTAAAATATTTTCTATAAAATTTAAAACGTCAAAAATTTAAATACATTTGTCAAAAGTTTTACTAGCCCTTTTATTCACTTCATTGCAGTCACTTTTTTCTGACCTTATTTTTTGCAGCATTTAGCCTTTTTTGACTTTTTTTAAGTCCAATTTTGCCTCTTTTTTTCTCATCTCCTGTCAAGACTGTTCATAAGTTTAAGATAGTTTAATAGTCTCTTTTTCCTTGCTAAAAATTTAAGAAACTTTTTTTTAGAATAGGTTGTCTACCTACAATATTTTTTACGGTAGCAATCTAAAAATAAAGAAATTTAGAAATAATATTTATAAAATTCTATTTCTATATCCTCTTATTTTGTTTCAGTGGTTATAGGAAATTTATCAAGGTATTTTGTGGGCTTCAAGCCATTGCTCTAATTTGATATCAGGATAACATTTGTCTCCGAAAAATAGTATGAAATAAATAGTTTCTAAAAAAAACTTAATTTATTTCATACTCCATGTATGTATATATGTATAGTTTGGTTGTCATTCAAATAAATATTATTCGATTAAACCGGGAAAAAAATTTAGATTTTCAAATTATCTCTTTTTTTCATTCGAATAATCAAACAAGTACAATTTGTTGTTGTCTTTTTGTTTTTTATTTTTTTTTTTTACTTTTTTTTAACTTACTGTACTACTTTTGTTGACACTTTTAAAATCGACCACCAACTGAATAGAGAAATTTGTTTTCCTATTACATTCAGTGTTGCCAGAGGTAGCTTGGAAAAAGTTACAGATTTTTGTTAAAAAAGTTACAATTTTGGCTACAAAGTTTAATTTTTGGAATTTGAAAAAATGAATACGAGTTTTTGTTTCAAAATTTCGAAGAAAATAATATAATAATACGAAATATTATTTGGAAAATATTTTTTCTTTTTTCTTTTCTAGTTATCAAAGTTTAGTTGACAAAATGCAAATACACATTGCCCTTTTATATTGCTGAATAATAGCATCTTCAGAATCATTCAAATTATGTTAATGAAAGTGCTTTTTGGACATACCATAGAAAAAATTGCAAAATATTAAGAAAATTAAGTTAAATAAACTTTAATAGAAATAAAATGATACTTAAATCTTTGCAATAGTATAGAAAATATTTACTATTTTAAGTGAGTTAGGGATTTCAATTTCTATGTTTGTATTCTTTTACATTTTGGATGAAAATACTGGGTTTTTAATGAAAACATCGCTAAAATTACTTTGTGTGTAATTTTATAAACCGAAAATGTATCATAAAAATCTGAATAATTTCATCCGCCACTAAGAAAATAAGATTATTACGTATAAGAAAATAGCCTATTTCAAATTTAGTTTCTTCAACATAACTGATGTGTTAAGATTTAAATTTTGAGTAAGTTGCGAAAAACTTGTTACTTGTTTCAAATTTAGATATATATTTGCATGATCTATCATGATCAATTCTACAAATTTGCGAGAACCACATAAATAAATTGTAATTGTAAATTGTAATTGTCGAGAATAACCAGAAAATATTAGTTTTAAAAACTTCAAGGGGATTCCATCAGGACCAGTGAAATTAGTCTTAATAGTCATCATTGACTTAAGAATGTCACTTTTACTAACATTTCGAAAAATAAAATCTAACTCATTAAACAAGTAAAATGGTGGTGTAGAAATATTATTGTTCATATTTGTTGGAGGAAGTATAAAATTCTTATTAAATTCTTCTACATCCAACTCATTTTCAATCTCATAATCCCCAACAATACCATCAGATTTTAGCTTTCACCACATACAGTTGTTTCTTCTCACACGTATTATTACTGATTTAACTTTGTTACGATATTTGCATATTATTTGATGAAAAAGGTTCCCCAAGCAGTTATACATGCCATTCGTTGTCGTATTAAATTTTAAATCCCTCAATTTTGTGATTTTCCTTAGCCGTTTTATAAATGTAAAAAGAATTTCTTGAGTTGATATTTTTTGTTTCTTTAGTTTTTGCTCTCTTTTTAATAGTTAAAATCTTAATATGTTATTTATCTTAATAAAGATATTAATTAACATATTCGTATTACATTAGCTGAAAATTATATACTTTTTTTTAAAGCAAAACTATGAAAAAATCATGGTCTCTTTCAATGTAAAAATAATTTTTTGACATACTCCACATACATACACATAATTATTTCTTATGTATGTTTGGTCGTTTTTTAGTTGGAAATATTGCAATGAACAGAGCTATCAGATTTGGGGTTTTAACCCCAAATTTGAAGAATTTTTGTTGCAGAAAAGGATGAACATTTTTCATAAAAATTATTTTAAGGATTTTTTTTTTTGGGAAAATTATGTAATAATTGCGTCTTTTTTTTTTTTTTGGTTAATAAAATTGGAATTTTGTACAAAACGTATATAATTTTAGAGATGCAACATTTACATGTCATTATAATATACTGCACAAGCAGTCCTTAATATGCTAACGATCCCTACATGTAACGCATGTGTAGAATGCATATTTTCGGCTATGAGATTAACAAAAACCAAACTTCAAAGTAGTATGCAATATGAACTTCGTTAGACATCTTAACTCATTATATCCGCAGCTAAATTATCAGGTGTTATTTTTAAAGTTTAAAGAATTATAGATTTTTCCTTTCTTATTTAAATAAATGTCAAAAAGTGATTTAAAAGCAGTAACAAATTTGGGGATATTAATGATAAATATTTTCTTGACTTTTCGGGTAATAAAATGTTTTATTTGTAAAATATATGCTGTATAAATGTTTCTTTACTTATTTTTGTACCAAGGTCATCCTGAAAAATTTCATAATAGTGCTCTCAATTAGATATACTCCCACAAAGAGAGTCTAATATGTATATATTTTTTAAGAATTTTTAATTTTTAAACATATAAGTATAAACAATAGTAAAGCAAAGGTTTTGCACAAATATCTGCCCAGAATATTAACTTAGCAATTAATATGTTAATATTAATAAAATTTGTTGGCAAGAATTTAATTCGACATGTTGAATAATTTTAATTCTAAAATTATGTAGAACTTTAGAATTAAAGATTGTTTAATATCTATCTATTATTTTTGAAGTACATAGTTATGTAAATATATTCACGCAAAAATTATCTTTATAAAGAGAAAATACAAATACTTGTTAAAAGCAAAAAAAAAAAAAATTAAATAAATAATTATTTAGAATGATAAAGTTTCTTTTTTGATGATTGGGGATTTTTTGGGGAAATTTGTACAAAATTTTGGGGTTAGCAAAAAAAGTATCTGGCAGCATTAGCAATGACTCAGTGTTGTTGTTTTTTTGTATAAGCATGTATCTACATACAAACCAGGGATGGAAAATGTAAGTGTTTTTCGGTATCAAAATAAATTTTAAATAGTACTTTTTTCACTCTCAGAGTATTAAAGTTCAAATTTTTGACAGTTGTTTATTTTCTATTTACTGCAAAATTCAAAGAATGTAATTTGCATATATCTTAAACGAAGCATTGAATACGATACCAAATCATTAAATGATTTTATTTAGGTTAAATATATAAAGATCTTAATAAAATGTGGTCCTATTATTGAAATAAACTTATGGAGAAAAAGTCGCCCAAGATCAATTCCCTAAAATCGAGCACTTCAGCTTTAGTTTTGTCTTAACAATTTGGAACTTTTTCTCTTTAATTTGATTTATAGAACATAGAAACATGTAGTTTCTATATATATTTTAGAGCTTACAATTGTGCTAATTAAACTTACAATTCAAATGTTTCTATAATGTAGTTTGTTTGCAATTTAAACTTATTTGAATTGTCCTAATTACCTGCCTAATGTATCATAAAAATCTGAATTTGGTAACTGGAAGAACCAGCATTTAATTAGAGATAGTGTTTATTACAATTTCATTATTACTTCTGAACATCATTTGTAAATCAAACGTGCTAAGAAAAACTTAGCTTTCTATTTGAAAATTATATATTACCAAAATACATTTTCATTTAATAATTTTTAATTCGAATTGTGGAATATCAAGCTAATCGTTTGAAAATATCAAATAATATTCGGTACTTTTGAATGTTAGTAGTATAATATATATTATAGTATCAGCTTTTCCATCCCTGATACAAACATATGCATATAAATTTAATAGTAATCAGAAGCTATTAGTGTTGTTTTTTTAACGAAACAACGCTTGTTATGATAGTTTAATTTTATGATTAAATTTTTATAGTTTGGAAAAAAATATAGATTATTTTTGTAAGTATAAATGTGAAAATATGAAAGCATACTTTAAGGCATAAATTTTATTATTTGTCGATAAGATTGTGGAAGCTACAAAAGATTCGACACAACGGAATATAGCGCTTTAACTTGTTTTAATACTCTTGCTTGATTTATTGACACAAGAAAAATCGTAGAATTTTTGATATGATTAAAAATTGCAAGAGTAAAGTAGCATTATAAAATACTACCTACTTTCTTGTAGTGGCTAAAATGTGCTATATGTGAATATAGTAAAAGTACACGACAACGTAAAATAACAATTTTAAATTTCTGTGTGTGTGTGTGGGAGGTGGGTCTGTCCTTAAACCAATTTGGCTCAAATTTAGTACATACGTATATATGTATCTAGAGATACTCCAAATATAAGAAAATGCATTTTAGTCGCAATATTATGTTTGTACGAAAAATGTCATTTCGAAAGTTCAGTTCATATGTGAGGTGGGCGTATCGTTGATCCGATTTGGTTGAAAATTTGAATTTGTCTTAATTTTGTCATAAGACATTACTGTACTAATTTTTATGTTTCTACGATAATTGCTCTATATTTGCCTATTCGTTATATGGGAACAAAGCACTGTGTGACGGGTCAGTAGATGTAAGAAAAGCATGGAAGTCGATTTGGACTAACATTTATTTTGAGAGTGTGAGAGACATGAGAGTGGGATCGCTCACATAATATAAGACATTTGACCACTTGTTTGCTTCAATAGGAAAAAAAAAGAATTTGTCTGTTTTCTTTGAATGTTTTTATATGAACAACAACATAAGTTACTAATTATATGCATATTGAAGAAAAATAACAAAGTAAATGTAACATTGAAAACACGTTCGATAATTTCTATTAGTAAACAGATTTTATTAAATATAAATATTTAAAAGTCCTTCAAATTAGTTTTTGAAATTTATTATCGGACAAGATTTTTTTTTATATTATTACTTAAAATAAAATCTACCAAAATGTACCAACATTTAAAAATATATAATATAATTTCACAATTTGTTTTTCGTTAATTGAATAAATAATTGCTTACTAAAAACTTGAAAATAACATTTCTATCTCTTAAAATTGTTTTAACAAATTGTTAAAAATTAAATCAGTTTTTTAACATTTGGGTAAAACTATTTTTCATACATATTATGCTCCAAAAAAGGATGAAATACCAAATATTTAAAAAATATTTTTGTAAAGATTTATTTCTTTTGCAAGAACTTCTGATAATCTCTATTTATTATTCTTATTGTCTTTGAAATATTTTGTTTTCCATATTACGAGTATTTCTTCTGACAAAAATTTTTTAACACTTTTTAAGTTATAGAAAATTTTACCAAAAACTCTTAACATTGGAAACAAAAATATCAAACTACTAAACCTTCGAAGATTAAAATAAATCTACCGATTTTGGTTCAATCGTACCAGGGTAATATTTAGGAACAGTGTTGCTTATATAAATTTACAAATAACACCCAGCAAAATGACTCAATGAAAAGTCGCCTAAAAAATCCCACGCAAATTAATGTTATATTTCATATGAAAAATTACCCAATGATTTGAAGTGATTTTCCGTAATTTTTTAACTACTTATATTTTTATAAATTTTTGGGTGATTTTTTTATTAGTAAGATCTTCTTTAAATTATTTTCATAAATAGTTTCTACTGTTGATGAAGTATATTAAAAAATAATTTTAATTATCGATTTAAAATTGGTTAAGGTAATTTTATAAATAATCTCGATTAATATACAAAAATATACAAAAATTTTTAAATGGATGATTAAGTAAAAATAAAATTAGTAATATAGTAAATAAGAAATAGTTTTCTTCGTTGTTGAAATACTAACAATTTAGCCTTTTTAAGGCTATTTTAAAAATCAAAAAAGGCTAGAAAAAAAAGCTAAAAGGTAATACGAAAATTTTGAGGCTAAAAGCAAAACAAAAAGGTTATATTTGGCCTTAAAAAGGCTAAACTGGCAACACTGGTTGGGAAACAGTAACCACACGGCAGGGTTGTCTAGAATATTTCACAATGAAATCAAAATAAATGTTTGTTTTTATTACTAAAAAAAAGGTAATTAGAATAAAGAAAACAAAGTGATAAAATAATAAAAAGAATAAAGGTTTGTTGTATATTTCGTTGTTATATCTATGTATATATTTTGTGGTTTAAACAAGTCCAGTGTATTTCATTTTCATTTCATTTTCAAACCAAAAACCCTAGACTTCATTATTTTTAATGATTGTACAACAGAGATTTGTGTTTGTTCATTTGTGGTCTATTCTATCTATAATTTAATAGTATGTTGTAACCAGGGCAACCAAAAGTATGCTATCAAAAAGTGTTTTATGCACATAAAAAAATGTTCTTAAAATTTAAAACTATGCTCTTAAAATATTTTTTTTTGACTAAATTTCAAATGCTAAAATTAACTTAATTTTTATTAGCAATTGCTAAAAAATATTTTATTTTTGCACTTAAAAATATTCAAAGCTAATACAGGAATACAGTATCAGGAAATAACAAAATTTCTATTAATTTATAAAACGAAAATTATTAGAATATCGGATTCGGGAAACGTATGTGGCATTTTGCTTTTAGCCTGAAAATTTTCGATTTAGCTTTTAGCTTTTTCCTAGCCTTGTTTACTTCTCAAAACTGCATTAAAAAAGCTAAAATATTATTATTTCAAAAAAGAAGAAAATAACTTCTTATTTGCTATTACTAATTTTATTTTTACAGAATCATCCATTTATATTTAATAAAAAATTTCGCCTATGGTCCTTCATTCTTCAAATTAAAAGTACTTTAACACATTTTGTAGAGTTACTAAATCGATTATTATAATTATTTTTTAATATGATTCTTTAACAATGGAAGCTATTTATGAAAATAATTAAAAAATATTAATGAGAAAAATCATATTTCGCAATTTTTCGTTGCCATTTTATTGCGTGTTATTTATAAATTTATTACAATTACTTTCGAAAAATACCAAAAGCTAATGAGAATGAGAAAAAATAATTTTCTACTCTTTTTATTCTAACTTTTTTCTGGCCTTTTTTTAGGACATCCTTTTTTAACCTTTTTTAAAGTTCAATTTAGCCTCTTTTTTCTCATCTACTGGCAACACTGTTACTAACCTTTTGGAGTTCACAACCTCAGTTATTACTGCTTTTGATTCTGGTTTACAGAATGGGACAATATATACAGATTTCAGCAAAGATTTCGATAAAGTAAATCACGATCTTCTATTGTTCACATTGGATAAACTGGAAACTTAAATGGATTTCTTCATATCTTAAAAACAGATACCAAAGTGAATTATTTAGAAAATCGAAAATAATTCCTGTTTCATTCGGCAAGGTAGACACGTCGGCCCCTTATTATTCCTAATACGAGTATTTATAAATGATTTACCAGTTTGCATTAAGAATTCTAGAATATTAATGATGATGTAAAGCTGTTCCATAGCTTTAACTATTCCTATCAATGTTCCTTACTCCAATCAGATCTTGACAATCTTTATGGTTCGCGTATGATGAATCCAATGGATCTGAATTTACGAAAATACAACAAAAATGATGTTCTACAGAAGAAGTCTAGTGCTCTGTAGATACACAATAAATGAATATAAATTTGATCTAGTCAAAGAATTTCTTGAACTGGGTGTGTTGCTTGATTGTAAACTATCCTTTAATTCCCACGTTTCACAAATTGTTAATAAGGCAAAAGGAGTTCTAGGTTTCCTCAAGCGCTGGGGAAGAGAATTTAATAATCCTTATGTTTCCAAGCAATTATTCTCATCTCTTGGAAGACCAATCCTTTAATATGCTAAAGTGGTCTGGGATCCTCTATATAAAGTTCATATAAAGAAAATCGAATCGGTCCGGGAACAATTTCTCTAATTTTAATTCACCATTATATGAAAATCGATTACAGTTTATTGATCTCCCTATTCTTGATAATAGAAGAAAATATGAATATTTCCATTGTAATTAATTTAGTAAATGGTTCAATTAATTCCGAGTTACTGCTTCGTAAGATCGAATTCGTAATCCAAAATCTTCCAACTAGAAATTATACTCCTTTAAAAATCAAATATTTTCGAACCAATTATGTATGCCAATTTTGATCCCATGAGATGTATATGCAATCAATTTAACAGTTTTATCCACATATTGATTTCTCATTAGGTCCAATCCGCATTAAGAGGAGTATTTTTAACTTAGTTAAATAATAATACTTTATTGTTGAATGAGTATGAACAACATTTTATTTTAAATAGCTTTAAGAATAATATGTATGCTAGCTTGTAAGAAATTGTAATTTCTTTAGCTATTAAGTTCTAAAAAAGTCTCTGAGAAGCTTGATTCGTAGTGACAAATCATGAAATCTTAGAAACAGATTAATTGATCTTTACTAAAGCCATTTTTGAACAAGAAAGTTATAGTCGGTCAATCACGAAAATATGATACCCTACGTCATTACATATGTGTCTTAAAATGATCTTCGTGATGTTCGGAAATGAACTTAATATGAGACCTATGGCCATTTATGGACCTATCCTTATGAAATTGAAGACTGTGATTTTCGAAAGCGGGCCTTATATGGGAGCTATGCCTAATTGTAGAAAACTTATTCGTACCGACTTTTATTGAAATGGTGCCATAAATAAGGCATTTGTAAATGTTAAAACCCTATTCTGGGGAGTATTTGTTGGAGGCTAGGTGAAATAATATACCGATCATAACCAATTTCAATAGGTTTCGTCTTTATGCCAAAATAAACATGTGTGCCAAATTTCATCAAATAAATTTTAAAATTGCACAAGGTTTACATGTACAGACAACCAGCCAGCCATCGTTAAATCGACTCAGAAAATGATTCTGAGTCGATTGGTATACTTTAAGGTGAGTGTTGGAATATTTTTTCTGTACGTTATAAACATTAGCACAAACGCATAATACCCTAACCACCTATGGTGTTTTAGGGTATAAGTATGATATAGAGGACTTATTTGTCTTTCAACTTGTCCGAATAGCGTCAGTTAATATCGTAAAAACAATTTATTTTTTATTTATTATTATTTTATTTTTTTTTAATGAAAGCTATGTATGTAAATTTGCATATGATTCTTTTTGACAATATCTGAACTAATTAGGTGGATAAGCAAATAGAAGATAAATAAAGTTTATATCTGATAAATTAGAAATCCAAATAAAGCTTTCGACAAATATATTTTAGTTTTGATTTATTTTATATTGTTAAAATATTAGAATGCATAAAAGTTACAAATATTTTTTATTTTGTAAGAGCATATTTTCGCATTTTTAGAGCATATTTTTGGTTTCTCTGCTGATAACACTGCTATAAAATGGCAATTTCTTTTTACTAAAAAAAAAATTACTTAATGTGGGTTGTAGGTCTTCTTAACCGCTCATATAAACGTAACATAAAATGTAAGATTTTTCTGTCAGAGAGCATCAAATTCGCTCTTTGAAAGAATTATCTCACGTGTAGATTCAAATATTAGTATTATAAAAAGTATTACGAAACTGTTGTGATAAGATTTTTCTACACAACTATCTTATAAGATGAACTGCCAAAAAATACACATATACGAAAGTTTGTTTGTATGTGTGCATGTGTATTCTAGAAATTACTAAAAAAAACTGTTGTTTGTGAAATTGTTGCCTTTTGATTGTTTACATTTTAAAAAACATTTTTATAAAAATTGTTCTAAAAAAGTGCTAATATCTTAAACAAAAAGGACATGTTTACTCTGTAACTGATTGAAAATAATGATAACTTTTAGGATTTATTAGAATACGTAAGGGGTACACGTATTTAAGATTTATCATAATATGAACAAAATGGTTACTCCCTAATTCATATATTATATTAGCATTAATCCCAGTTGTAGACCTGGGGTAAGGATATCACATCACAATTTTCCAAAAATCTGAAGCATCCTTAAAAATTTTGCATTAATGATCTCGTACCTTCTTAAATTTTAAGTCAATTTTAGCTTTTTTTTATTTTGTTTACTATACAAATTAAAATCGTTTAATAACTCAAAAATTTATTTAACATTTCCTAAAGTTATAAAAGAACTGTTAATATATTTTAAGACAAGGTATTTGATTTTATATATTATTTAATTTATAAATTACCAGAATAAACTACTGTAAACAATCTCCGGTTACCCGGATTTGCAACATGGGGTAAACCAGTCGTGTCCAGGGTTCTTCTATAAAGAAATAACACTGTTCATCTTTTTATATTCTACTCTTGTTTCTTTATTTATTATTTTTTCCCACTTTATAGATATTTTTTTAAACGAACTAATTTATTGAGCCATTTGTAAATTGAAAGCCTCTTTGTTGAGAACAGTGCCGTTTCGTGAAGTCTCCGTGTTCCCTTGCCGGTTCTACACCTCCTATTTACTATCTCCTATTGATTCTTCAATCTTGGATGTAATCCGAGATTTCTTTAGTCCCTATATTTTCTGAATGTAAAATTCCAAGAAAATATTCTACCACTTGCCCCTGAGCAGTGCTTACCTCCTATCACTTCCACCAGATTGTAAATCTTGCTGAAGTTTTTAATCTTATTGATTGTAAATCAGTATACCCTACGTTGAATTGATGTAATCAACTTTATTTTTTTCCGCTATCACTGCTCTGTTAGTTCCTTTATTTTTTTCTTTTTTATTAACCAACTACTTACCACGTCTGCCTTGTTCACTGTCCAGCACCCAAGAGAGAAAAGAGATCGATTGTAACTTTATACTGGCTTATATACATTTCTTAAAACTAATATTATTGTAGTCTTATTGCATTTTGCATCAAATCCTTTCCGCTGACTCCTTTATGTTTGCTGCTGTAATAGTTTTTTTGATCTGTGTGTTAGTGTCTGTGTATATGGTTTCTTGTTTGTTTATTTTGTCTCCTTCTTGCTTGCTGTGTTTGAAGCTTTTCTCTGCTTCTCTGCTTGCTGCTACTCTTACACTCCTGTATATTTTTCCCTGCTACTTCTCCTCTCTACTGTTGCGTTCTCGCTTCTACCTTTGTGATTTGTCAGTTCTGCTACTCGCATGCTCAACTTTGACGATGTAGGCATTGACGTCTTCACTCGGCTTTTCTTCCTGCTGCTTTCAACTGCTATTTTTGCCTGCTGCGTTTTTCTTTCAGTTAACCCTTAAATGACTTGCATGGCCATTTAAGATCAAACCCACCACCTGCCCCTGATCTCTTCCTCCTGTGTACCCCAAAGTACCCTTCGTTCCATCCTTTCTCCCATTAACTTCCAGAACATCTGAAATGAAAAGAGTTACATAGGGGAATATAATTCGCCCCCAATGTAGATGGGTGTAATCCGTCTACCGACCATTAAAACGCCAATGTATCCTTTATTTGCTTATACTATGTTTACAAAAATTCAAAAAGTTATTCTTAATAATTATGTGGTTCAAAATTTCCAAAAATTTTGGTCCTCACACTACATTGCAGAAGTTTCTTCAGACTGGGATTTTAATTTTAGCCTTTACATTTGCGGACACTTTAAAATGGACCAGAAAGTGATTTTTCATCAATATGTGCAACAAAAGTTAAATACATATCTCTAGATAATGGGCGGTATAATTATCCTTACAATTGTACTATATCGTCCTGAAATATAGCGGGTACTAAAAAACATTAAATCGAATATACGATACGCATTAACTCCAAAAGTAATGATGATTAACTCCAAAAGTAATGATGATAAAAAAAATGTGATTCCGTAAAATTTTTGGAAATATAAAATATTAATATTATAAAATCAAGTGTGTGTTTGTTTATTTATTTATTTGTTTGTGACGCAATCACTCCTAAATCGCGGAACCAATTTTTATGAAATTTTAAATATTGATTAATTTTAAGGGTAGGGTATAAATTAATTGCAGATTGATAAGAATAGCGAATATGCATAAATTCCATGCAACGCAGGGTCATTCAGCTAGTACTCTATAAATCTTATAATAACATCAAAACACGTAGTATGGATAATAAAAGTGATATACGAGTATGTAAAAGAAAACAAATTTTTGTGATCTTTAACCGCAAATAACTCGCGTACACTTGATTATCGGTGACACATGCATCAGACGAGGTTATATGCCCAAATTCGTTTCCCTTCAACAAATTCCAAGAACGAACTCTTATTTTGCCGGACTGAGTATGTATTGGAAATCTTTGATTTGTGATGTTCTTAAGTAGCCTTATTATATAAATTATGTAATTTTGCATAGTGTAATTTAAAGACAGTTGGGCAAGCTGACATGGAAAAATTAAATATATATTAAAGAACTTCAGTGGTAGTCAGGATTTTAGCCCGCCTATCATGCAATATTTTAAAGTATTATTTTCTTTTTATAGAAAAAGGTTTTCAATTATTTTAATAATTCTATATATTCACCATGATGTGCTAAATATACTGCATCCAAGGCTCGGAATATTAAACTTACAATTTACGAAAAAACATTATTTATAAAATGCAAGAGACAGAAAGTTATTCCACTTTCAAATATATTACAAATCGAATTTTTAATTCTTAATATAAATTACAATTTAAAAATATATATTAATTAAATTACGGTCATTTTTGTGAGAATTTTTTTGTAAAAATGGGTAAAATTCGAATACTCGACAACTAATAAAATTCACAAAAAAAAAGAAAAAAAACAAAAAATAAAAAAATAAAATAAAAGTGTTACTAAATTTTACAGAAACATTCATAATCCTTGAATTATGGTCAATAATAATCGAAAGGAAGTTTTAATTACTCCTAATTAAGCAAGAAAAAACTTTTCCAAAAGAAGGCTAGAAGTTATGTTTAGTTATGTTATGTTATAGTTTATGTCTGATAACATATAAAAAAGATATTTGTGCAAAAATTTTCACTTGTCTGGTATATGAAAAATATTTTAAAGTTTTATTAGTATTCTAGTTAAAACAAGAGTGTAAATGATTGGCTTAATCGTTCGTCTATGTAACATATTGATTACCGTTTTGTACAGAATTTCGAATTTTTCGCGATTTTTACTATTTGTGGAATATTTGAATTTTAAAACGTTTTTACCCATTTTTACATAAAATGTCAACTCTAATTTAATTAAGATTTATTAATAAATTGTAATTTGTATTAAAAATTACTTTTTTCAAAGGTAACTTTGATTTTTTGTAATATATTTGAAAGTGGACTAAATTTCCATCCCTTGAATTTTATAAGTATAATTTTTTAAATAATCTAGTATTTATAATAAAGTGCAGTGTATTTAGCACAATATATACAATTAATAAAATAATTGAAAACTTTTTCTAGAAAAAGAAAATTAAATCCAAAAAATTTCAGTTCAGTTGGGCTAAAATTGTGACCACCACTGTATGTTCTTTTCTTAAATGGTTAAAAATCATAATTTATTAAACACACTTAAAGATTGTTTTCTTCGTCGATACGAGGTCATCAAACTAAATAATAATAATATATATTTATATACTTATAAGAGATTCTTCAAAACTTTTGCTGGCTACTCAAAAAAAAAAAAAACTTCTTGACATTAATTGACAGTAACATTTATTTAATATATGGTAGTACTCTATAGATTTAATAAAATAATATTAAATTTATTTTAATGTTTGTTCCTTATTACTTATGTTATTATATTAACCAATGAAAAACATTGGGTTTATCATTCCGTGTATAACATGTCGAAATAATCATCTAAGACCCCATAAAGTATATATATTCTGGGTCATCGTAAAAATCTAAGACGATCTAGCAATGTCCGCCCGTCTGTCTGTATATGTGTATGGTGAAAAAAGGATATGGCTTGGACGACCAGCTAGTAGACGAAATTTTTCTCAAATACTACGGAAATTTTGCACAAAGAGTTCAAGGAACAATGTAAACTTGTGTGACGAACATGTCATAGCACAGCGGAAATAATTCTTTAACTTGTGAACCGTTGGCTATATCTAAATAAAATTTCAAATGGCCTGAGGTGAGGTGTTTTCGAGTTGATTTGGAGGAGCACAGATTCCTAGCGGGTCAAGGGGGTAGAGGTTAGATCTCCAAAATTGGTCACCACTCGTATGTATTTTTTTTAATTCGCCAAAATTTTATTTATTATTTGAATGTAAAACCTTTTATATATCTTTTAGTTTAAATGATATTTAGGTCGAAACAAAATTTTCTCTCATTTTGGCCTCGTTTTTTTAAATTTACAAAATTCGTATATAATTTTATTTAAATATCTCCAACGGTTCACAAGTTACAAGTTACAAGTTACAGAATTATTTAAAAGAAAGCGTTTTGTGACCACTGTGCATTGTTAATTTTGTTGTTTTGAATTATTTAATACAATTAAACACGCTTCGTTATATTCGTTTCCTTCCTTTCTACCTGTGTTATGTCGTTGTCCTTATTCAATTGCCATATTTTGTTTCCAAGCAAAATAGCCTGTCGCTTGGTTTTTCTTTAATTCATTTAAAAACCAACCATCCAATAACCTGACCTTTTCCACAACGTTGGTCAAGAAACGTTTTCAGTTTTTTCTTCTTATTGTGATTTTGTTTCTTTATTTTACTTATTTTTCACCATTTAATCTTTTATTCATCTTTTGCTCTTGATTTCCTTTGTTCTTCTACATGTTGAATGTAACTAAATAGTAAATTTGACCAAAGCATTCTTATAAAAATTACCCTGTCCATTTCTAAGGAAACCTTAACTACCTTTCATGTTAAGGTACTATTTATTTATAAGCTAAAGACCCATTGTGTGCAAGGATTTTTATTTTATTTTTATATTTTATTTATTTAAAATACGTATTTGAAACAATACAAAAAGATTTGATTAAGAAAATTTTATCGTTTATATTATTTCTAAATAAGATTTAGAAATAAATTGTCAAGGATTTTGAAAATAAATAAATAGTAGAAGATATAATTTATGGATAAATTTTCATATATGTATTTATTAAATGTGTAAATAAATGTAGGCAAATTATGGTAAATATAAATTTGAAAGTGTCTTACCTTATCAAACAGAACAAATAAAAATTATATGACAATTGAACATTTTATTCATATAAAGGGCTTAACAATACAGTAATCGTGTTAATGTATAATCATAAAAGTATGTCTGACATAATACAATTTATATTTAAATCTCTGCCTGTCTAGTCGGGTTATATTCATGTAAAGAGTTAATATTTATACTGTTATTACAAAAATACATATCATATATTCAGGGATTTAAATTATTTGGTATGTATGTGCTCACATGTTTCATATCAAAAATAAAAGTTATATCGTCGGTAAGCCACGAAAAGTCCTATGATCGTTGGCAATCTATTATCAAAACCTGTATTAGTTCTGAAGTTATCAAAAGGATATAAAATAAAAAAAAAAAAATAATAAATAAATAAAAATAAAAAAATTAAGTTCGGAAACTGATTTTGTCTTTCTGATCGAAAGACAAAATCGAAAGGATTTGGAGAGCAAACAATGAGTACAGAAAATTTAAACTTCTTAAAACCAAAACTGACTAAAAAATATTACATAAAATAAAACAATAAAAAATAAATCCGCGTATCTCCGCTCCCTGATAAAAATTTAAAAATCTGGCTTCGTTAGGATTTGTAGAGCTATAGGCTTAAGACAAATAGTTATATAAGGAAATATATATATATATATATATATATATATATATATATACATATATGCGTCGTAAGGGAGCTTCAGAAAGCACTGGAAAGATAAAAAATAAATTATTTTTTTAAGCCTATTTTCTCTTTCCAGAGCTTTCTGACGCGGTAACTCAGAAATTAATTTCATTGGAAAAAGGTCCCCTTTTTTGTTAACACCATTTCCAAAAATTTGATGCCATTCAATAGTAAACATATTGTATTGTAGTTGTGGGCGTGGCATGATATTAAAAACAAATATTTTATGTTATTTTGTACAAAAAAAAAAAAAAAATGATTTTTGTAAATTTGATCAGAAGTAAATTATCATTACTCGTAAACTATTATCGATTGGCTGCATTTCTTATGTTGGTAGGATAATAGTCTTTAAGAAATGGTATGATGTGTCACTGTACCGTTTATACCTGCTGTATTATTAAATGGTTTCTCATTTACTATATTTTAGTCAAATTTGAATTTTTATGGAATAGAACTTTTGAGGGTTAAAAGGAATTAAATAAATTTTATTACCAGAAGGAAGGCGAGAGTATCCTCTTTAACCCTATATATACTTTTGTACCTGGGTGGACCCGTCTGTAGAACACTTTTTCCATTTAAATGAAATTACTCTGAACATTTTTTCTATTTTTATTTTACCTGTTCATATGATTCAAATATAAATACAGTATATTATATGATGATGGAAATATTATTTCATGATTTAAAACAATTATCGATGTACTTATGTGTAATGAACAAATTGATGCTATAAAATTTGATGATTATGAGAAGAAATTGCACGAATATATACAACGAAATATTCATGGAGAAATATGTCTGCAATAGTTCACAAAATCGTTTATCATGGAGAAGATATCATTAAGCATCATTTAATACCAATGGGAGATCTATCAGAGGAAGCTCAGGAAAAAAGGAATAAGGATTACAGATTTTATAGAGAGAACAATAGCAGAAAAATATAACGAAATTCTACAAATGAATATCTATTTAACATATTAATGGCAATGTTAGATACGCATTCGAAGTCAATGGAAAGTAGAACATCGGGACTTAGATGAAGAAGCAAAAGGGCTGCTAGAGGACAGTAATAATGCGAAACTAAATATAAAATATTTGAAGCTATTTTCCAATCGAATGAATAATAATTATAATTTTCTTTTTTTGTTATTTAAGTAAAAACTAAAATAAACATTAAAAAACTTTTAGTTATTATAAAAAAATGTTTGTCCTTAATGTTTAAATAAAAGATAAAATAAAAATTAAAAAAACTGTATTTTTTACTCCAAATACAACCGATTCCACTAGGTTCTTTAAAAATCATTTCTAGTGGATTTTGTTCTAGAATTGATAAACTGGGAACCTGTTCACAAAATTATCTTGGATATTATCAAAATGTTTTTATTTGCTTATAACTTTTTTATAAGTAAAGCTGATTCAAAAAGCAAAAACTCCGCATTTTTATACTAAATGCTATAAAAAAAAATCAAAAAGCTTCAATTTAGCCTTAAATTTCTCAACAACCAATTTCAATGAAATTAAAATGAGAAAAATTCAAGAAAATATTTCTGCATCAAAAAAAAAAAAAAAAAAAAAAAAAAATCGAATATATCTATCGATTCAAAATTACAGAGTTTGGTCGATTAAAAACGATTCTAGCTATTGTGGGAAGTAGAAAATTTAAATTCGGCTTACTTATTCATCATACAAATTATAACCTAGCCAGATTTTGAAATCCTATCAGGGAGCGGAGATACGTAGATTTATATGTGATTTTTTAAGCATATTTTCTCTTTCCAGAGCTTTCTGAAGCTCCCAGACGACCTATATAACTCTTCGTTCTATAAATCCTAACTGAGCCAGATTTTGAAATTTCTATTAGGGAGTGAAGATGCGCGGACTTTTTTTTTATTATCTGTAATACTTTTAAAAGTCGGTTTTAGTTTTGAAAAGTTTAAATTTGCAATTCTTATTGTTTGCTCTCCAGATCGTACCGGAAACTGAGTTTCAATTTATATCAGGGAGACGATTAATTTTTGAAATCTTCTTTTTCTCCTGTTTCAAAAATTTTACCTATTAATACTATAATTATTATTCACCATCAAATTCTAATGGATTCTAATCTTTCAAATTCGATTAGGGAGTGGAAAAGCGTCAAAAAGTTGTTCATAAATTCTTCAAAAAATGTTTGATTTTTTGTTTGTTAATTTTTATTATTATTTTTATTCTATTGCAATGTTTCCTGGCATTGGCATAGTTTCGATTTAACAGTACTTCCAGGGGAGCAAATTGGGGCAGAATTTTATCTATTTAATTATTAGAGAGAACTAAGCGGAACTTAAAGGTCATTGATTTTTGAAAATTTTATAAAGTAATTAATCACTTTTTTTTAATATTCTAAAAGTTAAAAAAAATTTATTTTCTAATTATGCTTTAAAGATTAATTTGCTCAATGAAGAAGTACATCGAATAACCTTTAAAACGGTATACAATTTATTACAATAAGTCTACAAATAATAGCAAATATGTGTTATTTTGAACTATGGGCATTTGTAATAAACAGTAAAACCACAAATATGCATTTGCATGTTTTTTCCTGTACGTTAAACGAAACAATCGATAAAATATTTATACGTTTCAGAACAAATAAATAGATTTGCATTTGCATATTTTTGCATATTTCACCCTTAACGGCATATTTTTGCATATAGTAATTTAACTCGATATACAATACATTTAAGTTGTTTTTTCAAAAGTTTACAGAATTTTTTTATACTATACCAAAAATTATTTCAAACTGCAATTTTCACAAAATATGACTTAAAAATATACATTTATGGCAAAATATGCAAAAACAAATATACTCAACAAAATAAAATATCGATGTCATTTTAAAGCAAATTCTCTGATTCGCAAAGATATTTAGTTTACACTGTTCTAGGGATAAAGACAAAAAACATTCTAATCCTTGATAATAAGTATTTAAACTTTTTTCACATTTTCTTAAGAAAATAGTTTTATTTTTAAATAAAAATTTTATTTTAATTTCGAATTTCAAATAATGACGTTCTAGTATTTCTGTGATTATTCGTCGTTAAAATATAATAAAAAAAAAAATCGTTAACTTATAGTAAAGAATAGCAAAATAGTTAAAACAACAGAAAATTTTCGTTAGTTAACGATATCGGTAGAAAATGAAAAAAGTACTGATCGGAATAAATTACGAATGAAATAAAGGTTTAACGAAATTCTTTTCAGAAGTAGAAACGTAGGTTTTTTCCTGTGGAAAAAAATACGTTGTGTACTGTGGCTCTTCAATAATTGCAAGATATTTTACAAATTATGCAGCTATTAGAATAAGAGGAAATTTTTATGATTTTGTTAAAATTATTATAAAACAAGTGAGAATGTTATAATCGCCTTGGCTGAATCTATATACCCACCATCTTAACTTTTTAAAATTTCACCTGATACTAGAGGTGGGCGGTATATTGGGCGAACCGTGCCCATTTTTGGTTCCCAAGTTTACATTGGACCTTGAACTATTTGTACAAAATTTTGTCGATGTTTCACCTTATATGAGAGGTAGGCGGTAAAGTAAGCGGATCACGCCAATTTTTGTTTTCGAGTTTATATCGATCCTCTATACAAAATTTCGTTGTCGTAAATACTTTTGTTTAAGAGATATCAGCAGAAAAGTATGAACTGTAGTCACAACGGACACCCTGTGTTTCTAGTATTTGGCCCATAACTTATTTGTTTAGTCACCGGTCTTGCCTTTTTCCAATACCAAACAAATCTTATATAAGATAAATATTTGAGCCAAATTTCGTTCCCATAGGTGATCCCCCTATCCTGCTTTAAACAGACAGACTGATAGATGGACGGACATAGCTAGATCGGCTCAGAATCTTACTTGGACCTAGAATATGTACATTTTATGGGATTCTAAATTATTTTTTCAACACGGAATAATAAACTCAATATACTCCCCATCAAACGAAAATTTATTTTATTCTAAGATAACGTTTCTCAAAATTTTCGTCCCGAAATTAGAGAAAGGGGTTTTCTGATTTTTTCTTATTTTTGGCAAAGAAACAATATGAAAATTTTATTAAAGTTTAGGACCAGGTCCAAACACGGCTGCCAGATTTAGTGTTTTCACCGCAAATTTGAGGAATTTTAGCTGAAGAAAAGGACGAAAATTTTGGTTTGAGGATTGGGGAATTTTTTGGGGAAATTATGTAATTGCATATTTTGTGACCACACATTTAAATTACTTGATCAATAAAAGTGTAAGCTTTCATTTATATTTGCTGTCCTTTTTAACATAACACACAAACATTGTCTAAAATAAGTAAAAACAAAATTAAAATTATATCAGTATTAAAAATTAAATTGCATATTAGTAATAGTGACTGATAAATCGATTTCGATTATGGTCGAAAATTATTTTGTAGTCGATTCTTACCAGCAAACTTTATATCGAAATCAACTTTTAGGCTTCGATTAATCGAAAAATTATCCCAACCACCTACGGTGGTGTAGGGTATAAAAATATAATTAATTAGAAATTGCCACTTCTCAAATGACAGATGTATGCAAAAGGAATATTCTTCCTGATAGTGAACTCTGTTCATAACGACCTAAAATTGTTGGTTTTCTCGAGTTCATTATAACTGTGTTCGAAAGTATTTTATTGTGTATTTCTATATGTGCGTATTCTTAACGCATAACTATACTAGCGCGCGTTGTTTGTGTAACGAAATAATATTCGTAATAATCGATTAAATTCATTGTATATTTTTTTGTTTTTGAAAAATTGCCAAAAACTGGTTATTAAAACATTTTCAATTATTTTTAAAGAGATGAAAGATTGATATTTATTTTATACAATACATAAGAAATAATAGTAAAAATGTGATGCTAATATGCTTTTTGTGCAATTTAAAAAATCTTTTGAAGAGTCAATTTTGTCATAAAATCAGCTCTCCTGTATTCGTTTTTGGAAGCAGTTTAGTGCCAAATAGATTTCAATATATTTCGTAATTTAACAGTATCAATAAATTTAAAAAAGTCACATGACATTTTTTTATTAACCGTTAAGCATTAATTTTTTTTTCTAAAATTGCCATTTTCGACCAATGTGTATATAGGATTTAAATCTAAATCAATTTAAACTTTCTTTATGTCTTTTTAGATATGTAAAGAAAATATTTTTGCTTTTCTTTACATATCCTTTTTTAACTTTGAGAAAAAGGTGAAAGAATTATACTATATTTTTGTAAAACATTAATAGTAATTTTTCATACTAACTAATTTCAGAATGCTGACTTTGAACATTTTTCACGGTTAGACGAATTGAGATAATCAAAAAATTTTTGAAACTTTTACACCTCGAGAGGTGGTCAACTTTGACACCCTGTAGCTCATCTCGTATTATTACAGAGTGACTACAAGAATATTTTTCTAAAAGCTTAGGAGATACATATTTATTATCAAAAATTTCGCGATTGACCCCACTGTGTGGGATAGAGTATATATGTTTTTTTATGTATTATCAATCGATGCTCTATGAACTTGTTATAAAAAATTTCATCTTCCTAAGATCAATTCTTATAATGCTTCAGAGCAATAGATTTTTAATAAATAAAATTTCGGAAATAAAAGCAAAATTTTTAAAATAGGTTTTTTTGCATAAAAATTATCATATTAAACATTAATTTAAAAAGAAGTAATATTAATCACAAAATATGTATTATGTTTTGTTTGTTACCACTCTTTGAGGCAAATATAAGTGCTTTAAATATGTGGACTGCTGATCAGTGACAGCAGAACATAATACTTCGTAATTATTACCTATTACTTATTTTTAAGTTTGGAATATTTAATACAGAAAGAATTCAGTTCTACTAAAAAATATTTTTGTTCCATCCTAATATCTATAGATTTAACTGTAAAATATGTAGAAAGAAAATAAAATACAAACCAACCACAAAAATCAAATATTATTTTAAATTCAAAAAATGTATTTCATTATGTATATATATATATATATATATATATATATATATATATATATATAGTTCATTTTATATTTACTACACGCAGAGAAAAAATATAGTTGTTGTGACCATAATCTAAGAGCAACATGATTGAAATATATGATCACAGCGAAAAATAGAAATGATTGTAAGTAATAATTATTATGATTCACTTTGTCATATATTTTTGTCATATTGTGATTTTATGGTTTGTTTTTTCATGTTATGATTCTAGTTTTACATATAATTGAACAATCTTATTACATCAGATTATGATTTAATTACTATCAGATTATGATTTAATTTTATTATATTATTATTATTCGATCTTTAATAAAACTTACTATTTTTATAAACAATAGCAAAAAAATAAAAAATAAAATAATAAAATAAATAAATAAATAATAATATTATTTACATATTATTTGTTCATTAATTATATTCATTTGTATCACCATATGTGGTTTAAATGTAAGATATATTTTTTTAAATAAACCCTTTAATGGTAGTTAATCAATATCTTATACTGCTTGAATCATACCGAGTATTATCTATTTATATTTATTCATATATTAATTAAATGAGAATTACAATGAAGTTGGAAAACAAACACTAAAACCAAAATATATTTAAAAACAAACAAGTATTGAATTTTTCCACTAAGTTTGTGAAAAAGATAAATAGTATATTTATTTGAAACATTTTACTGTCATGGGAATAATAATACCAATATGGTTTAAAAAATTGATATGGTTTAAGAACAGGGAAAAAGACTTCAAATATTTAATATTTAAAAACATATAATTTTTGCAGTCAACCATATTAAAATTTTTATTGAGTGTAAACATTAAATGACAAAATTTTAACAAAAACATCGTTATCATGAACACAGAGTTATTAAAATTCAAGAAAATTAATAATGAGAACATAATATTGTTGTGGTGATAATGCTATAAACAGGTTTTTTCTCAGTGTGTAAATTTTATTTTCATAAGAATCATTTAAATTTATTTTAACTGAATTTATTTTATTATCTAAAATTTTAGATTTTAGTTTTTTAGTATTTTTATCTTATCTTTTTTTATATTCTCCTCTTTTATCTATAAGAAATTTACTATTTTATTAAGAAATAAATTTTGGGAATTTAAAATAATACTTGGTTTTTGTGGTTGGTTTATATTTTACTTTCTTTCTACATATTTTGCAGTTAAATTGTTCATATACCATAAATGTTTATGATTGCAACATACATGATGTTGTAATTTTATTTTTTTGTACTTTATTACTACATAATAAATATTTTTTTTATTATAATTCAAGTAATAGTAGGATATTGGTATGTTTAGAATTAAAAAAAAGTTGAAGAATTTGGTTAATTTATGGCAAATGGCAATAAGTTCGGATCCTTTAAATCGGTTCAACGATACATTGATAGAGGAGGAGATAAACTTTCAGCATAGAGTTGGCTTCAGCGTGTACATGGAGCACGGATGCCGCCACAGTGGGCCAAAGTAGATGACCTCGAGAGTGAAAAAATATCAGAGCTTGCAACTTTTATAAATATGAACCGATTTTAAATATTTTTATATTTTTGAATTTTCTTAAGCTCGACAAAGCATATTTACTGTGCTAAATTATATCTCATGGTTTAAAAGAAATTTGACTTCAAACATTTTCAATTTTTGGAATTGACTTTTTCGAGATTTTTCGTGAAATTCTTTATAATTTTCTAAACTATGATAAAAAAAATTTTGGTTACCTTCATTCGATAACAAGAACAATATGTTCAAAGTAAAAATTTCAAAATGAGTCCCACAAATTGCAATTTCTTTTTGCCAAAAATATCTATATATTTAATTTTTTTTTAATTTTGTTAAAAAGTTCAATATTTTGGTCATTTTCTGAAAAGTTTGGAACGTTCACCCTACACTAAACAGTGATCAAAAAAGATCAATATTGGATGAAAAGTTCAACTTTTTGAGCCTGTAAAAAAATATTTTGGTGATTTTTGTACTTCTGCTACATAAATTAGATGGCTTAATTTGTTTTTAAAGGTTCTACAAAAAAAAAAAAATTGTGACAGCCTACCTATAAATTTGGAAAAAAATAACAAAAATTTTTACCTCTATAAATATATAGTAAAATTATATATACTTTTTCGATCTTTATACTTATTAATTCTTCATTAATTACTTCACATCTTGTGCAAAAATTATTGTGATACCTAGATAGAAAAGTGTGTTAAGCATTTTGAAATAGTAAAGTTTGTTATACATAATATTAAAGAAGACACAATTTCCTTTAAAATGGTGTATAACATGACTATTTTGTGTTTTCAAAGTTTCTTGCAAAAAAAAAAAAATAAAAATTTGAAATTGCAAAGCGTTGGAAAATTGTAAAATCTTTTGTTGTCGTTGATACGGTCTTACCGCACATAATAGAAGAAAGCATAAAGATTTCACAAATTTTCTGCGTTTTGCTTTTAAATTGATTTACTTGAAGCGTAACAAACTCCAAATAGTCATATTATATACCATCTATAGTTAAAGGTAGTCTTTCAACCACACAAATCAAACAAATATTTAAACGTCACTGTAAAGAATTTTATAGTAAAATTTACATAATTTTTTTTTTTATAATTTAGGTTTGGAAGTGGTAAAGAAAAAGAGATTCACCTTTTTATATTAAGTTTTCCTTAAAAAACAAATTGGAAGATTTTAACCGTGATTTGGAAAGGCATATTATTAGTTCTACTAAAGATAGTGCATCCGATATCTGTAAAAATGGACTCTCACCCTGGTGTAGAGGATATGATGATGATGGCTTGTATGAAACTTGTTACAGAAGTGATTTTTAATAAATAATTTTAATAAACATTGAAAAGACGAGTAAAATTTCAAGGTATAATTTACTTTAATAACTCCAGTAATTTAAAAGATTTACTCGATTATTCGATTAATTTAAAAACTGCACTTTCGAGTTATTTGACTAATTGAATAATATATATATATATATATATATATATATATATATATATATATATATATATATATTATTTATATATATTTATAACGGTAATAAAGCGTCCAAATTGAAAAAGGGCCTCAATTTGTGATCACTTACATCTCTCACTAAAACTCGAGGTTCTGTAATAAAGTTTTAAATCTTTAATATCTCGGTAAATAAGAGTTCAAACGGAAAAATGGACTCAATTTGTAATAACTTATATTTCACACTAAAAATCGATAATTTGTATTAAAATAAGAAATCCGTAATAAAATTGGACTCAATTTGTGATCACTTATATTTCACATGTAAAATCAATATTTTGTATTAAAATCATTTATATCTCGGTAAATAAGGGTCTAAATGGAAAATGAATCTCAATTTCTGATCACTTATAAACCCTACTAAAAATCGATATTTTTTTTTTATTAAAGTTTAAAATCCTTAATATCTCGGTAAATAAGCGTCCAAATGGAAAAATGGCCTGAATTTTTGATCACTTATAAACTAATTACGTTGAAAACTAACTTATTAAGTTTTTTATCTCTCCTGTAAAATTTTTAAAAGTGTTGATTGGCCCTTTTGCATTTTAGTTGATTATATATAGTCATTGGTAAATCTTATTAACATAAAAAAGATTCTCACAACAATATCCCACAGACCCCCCGTCAGGAAGGGATATATGGTTTCTTACATTTGACATAATTTACATTTTAAGTTTTTTTTTTATTAATTTTTTAAGTGGTCAATCAATAATATAAAAAATTAATTTGTAGTACCTTAATTATTTTTTAGTCCCATTTTTGAAATTTAATATAAATGAAATTTTATATAAATCCAAATAGCCGATAGAAGTTACAGATTTGTTTCCAAAAAATTTCGATTCTGCCCGACTGTGCCTTGTTTGCTATTAAAGGATTTAGTGTTAAGAACTCTTAACAATAATATGTAGTTTAATACTACTTTTAATGGAAAAAATATTTTTTTTCTTTAATCTAAAAGTTCTTACTTAAATATAATCTCTTTTGTATTTACAATTTTTCTGCATCTTTTTCATCTACAACTCGTAGTAGAGCAAAATATTAAAACTATTTCAAAAACTTAAATAACAAAAACACAGTTTAAGTTTGTCAATGTTTTTGTGCTGAGAAAAAAAATAGAAAGGACAATAGATATAGTCATGGTCATATATATATTTACACTTTTTTAATGTTTTTAAAAATTTTAAATATAATTCAAATATTGTTGTTATAAAATATTTTGAAAAAATTGTTTTGTTGTAATGCCTCAAATGTGTAGAATAGATTGTGGTAATTTCTGAAAAAGTAGCGGTATTTATTTCTGATATTAAAGGAAAAGTTATTAAGAACTTTTTATTTAAAAAGTATTTACACAGCTTCAAAATTGTTAATGATGATCCAAAATGTTGTCTTTAATATAATAAGAAATCTTGTGATACAAAATCAACTTTAATAAGTCGCAAAAATCTAAAAGTATTGATAAAAGTTATGTAAAAAAATCCCTTTAGAGCCAAAATGAGATTTAAATGAAGATTTAAAATGGTACATCATCATTAAAATTTGTCTTAGAGTATGAAAATGGTTACGAAATCGTATAATCTTTAATAAAAATAATCACTTATATGAAAAAAATCATTTATCGAATTAGCGAAAATCTGTCATAAAAATTTAATATTTTTAAAATATTTGTAAAATTCTTAGTAGTTACCGATTTCTTCATCGAGAAAGTATAATTTTTAGAAAGGTTATGATGTTCGCATTATATTAAAGTTGAGTTTGTATCACAAGATTTCATACTATATTAAAGACAAGATTTTGGACCATCATTAACAATTACTAAGCGCAAATAATTGATTTTTGAAGCTGTGTAAATACACGCAGAGAAAAAATACAGTTGTAGTGACCATATTCTAAGAGCAACATAATATAATATAAATAATAAATAGAAATGATTATAAATAATAATTAAATAAAATAAAAAATAATTATTATGATTCCATATTGTGTCCGATTTTATGATGTATTTTTTCCCATTCTATCAGATTATGATTTGATATTATTATATTATTATTCTATCTTATTATATTATAGTTATTCAATCTTATCGTATTATTATTTCATTATTATTCCAACTTATCATATATTAAAATAAAACATATTAATAAAAATTATTATTTTTAGAAATTTTTTATTGAAAATAATAGAGAAAAATAGCAAAAAAAAAAACATATTATTTGTTTATTAATTATATTCATTTGTACCACAGTATGCGGCTCAAATGCAAGATATGTTTTTTTAACTAAAGCCTTTAATGATAGTTAATCAATATATTATATTGCTTGAATCACACCAAGTATAACCAAACCTTACCTATTTTTATTTAATCATATATAAACTAAATGAGAATTACAATGAAGATGGAAAACAAAACATAAATTATGAATTTTTCCACTAAGTTTGTGAAACGGATAAGTATTATATTCATTTGAAACATTTTATTGTCATGGGAATAATAATACTAATATGGTTTAAAAATAGAATATGGTTTAATAACAAGAAACAAGACTGCAAATATTTAATGGTTGTAGAATTAAAGATATTTTTCATATTTGTAAAATGTTGTTTCTAAATATTTAAGATCATATAATTTTTTCAGTCAACCATATGAAAATGTTTATTGAGATTAACATTAAATGAAAAAATGTAAAGTTATCATGAATACAGAGTTATTAAAATTCAAAAAAAAAAAAAAAAAAAAAAAATAACAAAGAGAACATAATATTGTTGTAGTGATAATGCTATAACCATGTTTTTTCTCTGCATGTACGTTTGAAATATAAAATGTTTAATAATTTTTCCTATAATATCAGAAATAAATACCGCAACTTTTTCAGAAATTACCACAATCTACTCTACACATTTCGGGTATTACAACAACAAAATATTTTTTTCAAAATATTTTCTAACAACAATATTTGAATTCTTTTTAAAATTAAAAAAAATAATAATAATATTAATAAAAAGTGTAAATATATACGACTATGACTGTATTCTTAAATAATATACAACAGCGAAGGAAAGTTTACAATAGTTTGGTTAATATAAGAAAGGTAGATTTTACTTTGATGAAAAGTTATATTTCTTTAAGCGAAAATAAAAAACACATTCATTTAATCATGATTTATTTTATGTAACATTGAAAATATTTTTAAAATTACAGTTTCATCACCATAAGTCAACCATTAAAAACTTAAGAAAAAAAATTTTTTGATTTATCAAAAGTTTATATATACGCAATATATAAAAAGAGGATTTTATGTAAATATTTGAGGTTTCAAATTGGTCATATTAAAGTAATAATTTATACTGATGTTGGTACACACTGAGAAAAATATAGTTGTAGTGGCCATAATCTAAGAGCAACATATTATGATTGGTCACAGCTTAAAATAGATATGATTATAATAATAATTGTTATGATTCCATTTTACCATATTGCGTCCGAATTTATGGTTATTTTTTTCGTGCTATGGTTCAAGTTTTCCATATTATACCATCTTACTGCATTATTATCCCATTCTATCAGATTATAATTCTGTTTTATCGTATTATTCCATCTTATCATATATTGAAATAAAACACTTTAATTAAAAATTATTATTTCTATAAATTTTTTATTGAGTCATATATTGTAGCATCATATGTAGTTCAAGATAATACAAGATATTTTTTATTAACTAAACAATTTAATTTAATAATTTAATTAATATTTTATACTGCTTGAATCACACCAAATATAACAAAACATTGTCTACTTATATTAATGCATGTATAAACTAAATGAGAATTATAATAAATGAGGAAAAAAAGTTAAAAGCCAAATATATTCAAAAACAAACAAGTTGTAAATTTTTCAATTAATTTGTAAAAATCTTATTTATTTGTAACATTTTATTGTTATGAGAATAATATTATTAATATGGTTTGAAAACAAAATAAGGTTACAAAAAAAATTTATAATATATAATAGGTGTAGAAATAATGATATTTTTTCATATTCAAAAACATATATTTTTTGTAGTCAACTATATTAAAATTTTTTATCGAATATAAATATTATTATCATGAACACAGTGTTATTAAAATTAACGAATATTAACAATGAGAATATAATATTGTTGTAGTGACCATGATTTTTCTCTGCTTGTATAGAAGGGCAAGGAAGAGCTTAAATAAATTCTTTAATTTGCAATAAAAAAATGTCAAGATAATCCGTTTTTTTTTTAATCTTTCAAAATTGTTCTGTTTTGTAAATTTTTTAACAAGCCCTTTTCCATTAGCCAGCATCATATTAAACTTATTTTCCATTTGAGAAATGTTTAGGAATTTTTCTTATTCTCTTTTATTCAATATTCAAGCACATTTTCAAGGATTGTAGACGTACTGTATAATATAAAAAATATGTATTTATTTTTGTTGTTGGAGGAAAAATATTCTGCTATCGCGAAAAAGTGACAGATTAGTTTTATGCCATACAGTGAAACTGATTGAAAAAAATATTTTGGAACTTGAAAAATATTTCGGAGCCAGTAATTTAATTCTATTCGATTTTGATGATTTCCTGTTTTTTTGGATTTGATAAAGAAAAACCCTGATTATATCGGTATGTTATTTTTTTATAGTTTTAAAGATATTTATGCTTAAATAACATTTGAAAAAATTTTAATTTTATTCGAAATTTAAAAATTTTATTTATTTCTTATTCAGACATATGCAGTTCATAATTATCAGTTATATTTTTAGAATTTCAATACATTTTTAGAAAAAGGTGTACAGTTTCATGTGTGATTAATAATTACAGTCAAACACGGTTATAACGAACTAAGGTTATAGCGAACACTTTTCTTCGGTGCAATTGATTTTACCGAAATTTTCCACAGAAATAACTACTTTTATAACGAACACATTTATAGCGAAATTTTTCTATAACGAACACATGTTTATGGTCCCAAGAAGAAGTCGTTATGAAAAAGATTTACTTTTTTGAATAAAATGAGACACAAAGTGGTATTTTTCAACACGATTTCCACGATTATCAATTATCTAATTGTAACTGAGATCTAAAAAGGATTTACCATGTATTCATTGCAACTTATTCCACAAAGCTGTACCTGCGCCTGTAGTGTAACTCATGCAAAATATTTGTTAATGAAAGTCCCAGGTCTCAAAATAAAGGATTAGTTGGCGATTAACATTACCTAAGTCATTACATTATCTACTCATGATGAAGAACTTAACTAGGCGATTAATATTTACTAAGAGATGTAACGTTTCGAAAATTAATTTTGACACATGGAAAGGAGAAAAAAGACCCCAAAAAATATAGAATTGCTTTTTGTGAATATTATTAAATTTTAATTTTGGAATACAATTTTTGTTAGTAAATATTTTTAAAAGAAATTTTGCACCTAAATATATTTTTTGATGCATAATTTGGAGCTACACTTTTTTATATTTGTTAAGAAAAATTACGCAAATTCCAAAAAACTTTCAAAAATTTCAAAAAAGGGATTTTTTAATTTTTTGATATATCTTCCCAACCGATATCGGGGAGCAAAATATTCTATTACCAAAAACTGAAAAACAATTTAATCTATGTAAGAAATACATATATTTTTTTAATTCCAGCTTCGCGATTTAAAAAATTAAAGCAAATTTGGAAAATTGTGAAAAACTATTGTAAATATTTCGGTTCAAAAAAAATTGAATTAAATTGTTTAACCAATAAATCACTTTTCAATATGATATAAAAAAATTAAAAATCGTGGGAAGAGAACAATTTTAAAATTTTATTTGTATCATAACTAAGCTCATATAAAAATAATAAAGTTATGACTATTTAAAACTAGACACTTCGTATGTTTTTGACAATTTTATATAAACAAAAATCGCGAGTTTTTCGAAATTTGGAGAAATACAAATGTACGTGTCCTTCTTACTCCATAGCGTAAGAGTCTGCTTAATTTGAAGAAAATCGGAAGACATAAGGTAAAAAAATTAAATCTTTTCACCGATTTTTCATGTAATCCATGATGTATAGAAAATTTTAAACATTATATATTTTTCAAAGATTTTAGCACAATTTCTTGTTTTTTATGTTAACAAAAAGATAAATTTTAAAAAATCCTTATAATCGAGATATTACAGATACTACACTTGAAATTTTGAAGAAAATCCCTATAAAAATGAAATTTTTGACACGTTTGATAACGCTGATTCCAATAAAAATTACATCTTTTTAAATTTATTTACAGTATCTTTTATGTTTAAACATTTTCCTTTTTCTTCTCCATTTAATTTTTAAGCTCTTTTGCACAAAATGTTATATGCCAGAGACAACAAAGGAGCAAGCAACCAATGAATACGAAAATAAATGATTTTAAGTCTTTCCTTCCTTAAAATTCACACATATGTATATATTAAAGCTTATACGCTAGGGAACGCAAACAAACGTGTTGTTCGTGACTGTATACTTAATACAGAAAATCTGAAGAGCATACATACGAATGACACATTAGAAGAGACTGGAAATGACATACAGTGCTTCATTACATAAATGGAATTATAAAAATTATATCAAATATGAAATATTCCATAACAATTACTATTGCTATAAGTAATACTGAATCTGGCTAGAAGTTACTAAAACATTATATGACCATTTTATGGAGTTCTCAACAAATAAAATTTTGTCATATTTTTTATAAAATTCAAAGTCCACCGCCTCTTTAAACATTTTCAAATAATCATTTTGTATGAGTGTCTTTTTCTAAATGTATGTTTAACGGGTGGTTGCAGCCTATAGTTTGATAAATCTAATCTTTAACATAAAAACAGCAAATACACTCACCCTCAAATAATCTCAACACTACCCAGCGGGAAAATATGACAGTCCTTGATCCCGGTAGGCCTTAGTGAATGCATCCACTCCTTTCCAAAAAATTTAAAACATATTCCAATTTGTCTCCAATAGAAATTTCATAAAGAAAGCAAAAAATAAAAAAAAATCGATACTAATTCTTGTTTCCTTTTCATTAGATGCTAAGTAGAAGGTGTATAACTCACTTATTAACTCTAATTACATACAGAAATATTTTTAATTGCGAGACTTAAAAAGATCAAAATCATTTAGTTTTATTTTAAGTGTTGTTTTAAATAAAATTAAATTTTGCACTCTTTTAAAATAGCATTGCATATAAGAGAACCTATTTATTTACCTTCCCTCTTCTTTTGAAAAGGAGAAGAGACACGCTTCACATTGTGATAGAAACGCCAAAAATGGCGCTTAATTCAGGGAAGGCGTATAGCACATTATTGATAATTTTGTTGTAATAACTAGGTCATTTCTGAATTTATAAATGTTTTTGTTAGCCTAAACCATAAATAGACTAATCTAATGAAAATCGGTACGTAAGATTTTCTTGGGCTAATGTTATCAGATGTTAAAATTGATTATAATCGAACCATTATTTCACTGAGCCCCTATATAAAATTTTTCACGAAAGTGGGTCAAACGTGGGTCTTAATAGATAAGTTTTGTCTAAGCAAAAAATCGTATCATTAAGTATCATGACGATCGAAAATTGACCATAGCTCCCATATAAGACTCCCTCCCGAAAGTCACATTCCCGGGCATAATTTCTATATAAATCTTCGTATAAAGATAAAATTAAATACAAATAAAATATATTTAAGTATTAGTTTTACAGTCAAATTTCAAAAGGATGGGACCATAATTGACCATGGCATATATATAAGGACCTGTCACGCTAATGTCAATTCAAAATTATATTTGTGCATTAAATTGATTTGATAAGGCAAAACTTACCCGACCAGGGCTGCCCTAAATTTATGGAATTTTTGTTGTAGAAAAGGATGAACTTTTTGGTTTGGGATTGGGGATTTATCGGGGAAATTTCTAATAATTGTATCTTTTGTTTAGTTAATATAATTGGAATTGTATCCAAATTAGTATATAACTTTAAAAAACTCTACATTTACATGTCATTATAAAGAACTTTCACAAGCTGTCCTTAATATGCCAACCTGTGTTGCCAGGAGGTGGGAAAAATTGCTAAATTAAATTTTTAAAAAGGTAGGAAAAGGCTAAATGCCAACAAAAAATAAGGCTTTAAAAATGCTAATATTTTTTTATTTTTATTTAATGAAATTTAGCAAGAATATTAACATTAACACTGGTAACGTAAATACTTTCGCGATAGTTCGTGATTTATAATACTTCTAAAATAAGATAAATTTTCTTTATACAAAGACGAATATCTTCCAAAATATATATGTTACAACAATCATTAAGGTCTATAGTTAATGATAATAAAATTACCTTTAAAATTACCTAAAATATATTTTTATGATATTTTGCGAATTGAGTTTCGAGGTCCCGTATCTCAAAAAAGATACTTTTAAAATCGTGAACAAAGGCCTTTCTGTATATTCATTGTAAGTATCATGCTAGAACTCTCAATGGCTTTTGAATTTTCATTAGGAGTATTAACAAAATGCTACTTTTCGTGTTCCATGTCTAAAGCTAGACATTTGTTTTCATATTTTTAAATATTAACTTTTTAAAATTTTAAATGCTGATATTTATAAATTTTTTCAGCTAATCATCTTCCATTTTTTAAGCATGTTAAGCATATGAACAAAATATGAATATAGACATATTTAAAATTTTAGTTAAATATAAATAATTAATAATTAAAAAAGGCTAAAAAAACTAGAAGCTAAAAGGAAAATTTTGAGATTATAAGCAAAATATAAAGGCTAGATTTAGCCTTAAAAAGGTTAAACTGGCAACACTGATGCTAACGATTTCCACTTCAAGATAACATGCAATATGAACTTCAGGAGGCATCTTAACTCATTAATATCCGAATTATCGGCTGTTATTTTTAAAGTTTAAAGAGTTGTAGTATTTTCCTTTTTATTTAAAAGAGATTCAAAAGTAATAAACAATTTGGGAATTGTGGGGATTGTGAATTTCCACTTTTTCAGGAAAAGAGCAAGACATGTCATTTGGAAATTTCTTAAGGTTTTTCTCAATGTTCATTTCGAATTTATTCTTTTTGGTAATATGATGCTTTATTTGTAAAATATATGATGTATAAATATTTCCTTACTTATTTTCATAAAACTATTTATATTATCCTGGAAAATTTCATAATACTGCTCCCCACAAAGAGAGTCTAATATATTTTTTCAAGAAATTTTCATTTTTATACATCAAGTACAAAAAAGAAAAAAAAAAACAGGTTTTGCACAAATATCTCCCCTGGATATTACCTTGGCCATTAATGTATTAATATTAATAAAATCTGTCGACAAGAATTTAGTCCGATTTGTTGAATAATTTTAATACTAAAATTATGTATCTGAATGTTAATACCTACATAATGTGTGTATTTTTGAAATACATAAGTATGTAGTTATGCAAAAATATTCATCCAAAAATTATCTCTTTAAAGAGAAAGCACAAATACTTATTAAGAGCAAAAAAAAAAAAATAATAATAATAATAATAATAATAATAATAATAATAATAGTAATAATAATAATTATTTTGAATGATATACTATAATTTTAAATACATTCCGTTGCAGAACTATAAATACACAATATAATTGCGTATTTCTGAAGACATAAAAGTCGTTGAACAATGAAAATTGACAATATGTAAAAGCAATTGAAATAATAATATTTTGTTTCATATAATTTTACAGTGTAATGTAGGGTGAAAATTATTGTTTCATAACTGTAAAGATACTTAACTAAAACCTTGAAATTTTTGCAAACAGAAAGAGCAAAATATATAAGTATATAAATTAGTAATAAGTTTGTGCAGTTATATTTTTAAATATTGCCAGTGTTGCCTTAATTTTTTCGCTTAAGGAGCTCCATGCATCAATTATTGGTTATTTTGAAAGAAAGGATTAATATTCCTCAAATATTTTCAAATAGTTTTTGATCCGGAAATCATACTGACAATTAAACAAATATATTTTTGTAAAGTATCCATAATTTTGTCAGGCCAATTGTGTGGACTGAAACGTTTGTTTTGATGAAAAATTGGCTCATATTTGCAAAAGTTATCGCCGAAAGGAACAAGTTCGTCTAATTATAGTCAAACACTAAAGAATTTTTGAAATGGTTAGAAGAAGCCATTAAAACCACATAAAAAAACCAAAATCTATTGAAGATTCACCACCAAAATATATTTTTGTGGAAATGTGGAAAATCCCTCTGTAGGTCCCTCGTATAATTATTAAACGTGGATCAAACGGGTTAAGTTAAATTTTTCCATATCAAAAAAGATATACTACTGGTATACTAAAGAATTTTCGACGTTTTATTTAAATACATTCCACATACAGACTTGCAATACGTTTAAGTGTAGAAACACAATAACGCCGATAACGGGACGGTTTGCTGCCTATTAAGATAAAATAAATATAATAACAACGGCAGCGGGACGTCAATATGATTGCCAAAGTTTTGCTTAAAATAAAAATTACAAATCTTATTTTTTATTATTAGTTGTAATTATAATTTTTAATATATAAATATTATTATACTTTATTTGTTTAATTTTATTTATTTAAAAAATTTCTATTTTCTCTCTTTGTTTGGTTTTCTTTTCTTTTTTATAATATATTTTCTCATAAATGATGGTAATCTTGTTTGAAAAAAAAAAAAAAAACATAGAATATCATTAAGAAAATAAAATAAATTTTATTGTCAATGTAAAGACAAAATTTGTATGGATCTGCCGTTGCCATTGTTAGTTGTGTTTCTACACTGACATCTTTCTTTAATAAAAAACTTGTTTCTTTCGCGGAAAATGTTCGCAGTAATGAGCCAATTTTCCATCAAAGCTAATGCTTCAGTACACACTATTCGCCTGACAAAAATATGGATACATTACAAAAAAATATATTTTTTTTAATTCCCTACATGATTTCCGGATCAGAACTCATTTGAAAATATTTGAGGAATGTCAGTCCGTCGGATTTACCTTGAAAATAAGATGTATGAAAGTGCTTTTCATTTAAAATAACCATGATGCATACTTATTATTAATTTATATTCTTTATAAATTTTGCTCCGTTTCAAAAAATTTGAAGCTTTTAGTTAAGTGTCTTTATAGTTATGAAAACTGCTGTCATTTTTCAATTTTTTTAATTTAAAATTCATATTAAAATTCAAAGGTGAAAAAAATCTTAAATTTTTTTTTTTAATTGCTTTTACATATTGCCATTTTTCATTATGCTACGACTTTTATATCTCCAGAAATCCGCAATAATAAGGTATATTTAGAGTTCTGCGACGGACTACATATAATAATTTCATTTTAGTTTTTTGAAAATATATTTTTTTCTTCGAAATCGCAAAAACTTCGTAAAATATTTCTTTTGGATCTACATACTACATATATTACGTAAATAACGTAAAAATGCAAAATTTTTAGTTTCACCCAAGTTCGTCTAAACGTTTTTTGAATTTCTATATAAAAGAAAAAAAATATCTGTTTTTATACCGATTAAAAAAAAAATTAAAAATATTCCCATTTTTTTTTAACAAAATATGCGTAAATATGTTTTTAAATACCTATGATTAACAACTCCATTATTATTTTTATAAAATAAAATGCAAAAATATAAATTTGAAAAAGTTCGATTTTCAGTTTTTACCACTGCAATTTAAAATTGCAAAAAATCCATAACTTTGACGGCGCACTACACGGAGAGTGAGCAAAATTAAAGAATTTTTTTTAAACAAATAATGATGGTTTATTTTATCTATTTTTACTAAGAATCAGTCAGTAGGAGGCCTTGTGGCTGCTTAATAAAGTATTTTATAATGCCTCTTTAGCCTTTCTTTTTCCCGCTGGTTAATGGTGCAACAGAATCTAATATAAAAAAATAAAAAAATAAAATAAACACTTCAATTCACTTAAACGTTTATCTCACACCACACTCTCACACCCACGAGTTGCCTAATCCTTGAACTACAATAGTAACTTTTATTACCATTCATATAACTTTTTCTCAGTTTTGGTGTATTCCCAGCAAACCAAAGTTTTGATTGAAAATTTGAAAATAATTTGAAATCAAACTTTTTTGATATCCAAAAGTTTGAAAATGATTTGATAATAATTTAAAGGATTTTTTTCTAAAATGTTTGATTAAAATTCGTAGTAAGGGTCGACTTTACCGTTGATATTAAACAAAAAGGAAATCAGTTGTCAAACCGTTGAAATCTAATGACTTCTTGGTGGCTGGATTTATTATAATTTGTCTAGCATGAAAAATTGGTTAAAGTATTTAAAAAGGTAGAGCAAAGAAGTAGAAGGTGTATGACCTATATTATTGTGCTTTTTGCTTTTGAAAAATAATTATTATTTGTGCAATTTTGGATCAAAAAATCATCATGAAGGAAATTAGTTAAAAATATCCTGAGTACACCATAGCGTTTGATGTTACGCTATTTAAGCTATCGTGTAATAAAGTTTTATGTTTGATTTTTATTTTATGAATTTCAAATAAAAATAATGGATAATTTTTTAAATAAAACTCAAGTTGTGATTTTTATTTTCTCTCACAAATATAAAAATCAGTATATGATTTTTATTTTTTTAAACAACCCAGCAAAAGCTTTTCTTTCCTGGTAAGCTGGCAGGTATAATTAAAATTCATGTAGTTATTTTTAGACCCCAGGGGTACTCAAAAGTATGTACATAAACGAAAATAAAAATTAAAAACAAAAAAATTTTGCCGTCAGTGAGATTTGAACTTGGGCACAAATTAACCATTCATTCTTAATGACTAACGTCTTACTCAGTACACCATTTCGCACTTAATTTTCTAAGTGAAAAAAACTATATATCTTTTTAGACATCTACGTGATTGTAATATTACTGTGCTATTATACTATTGAGTACTTATTTATGTAATATAGAGTAGGCAAATAATAATGAGTCCTCATTACCTAGAAACTACTTTAATAAGTAGTTGCTATTACCAAGAAGCAAAAAGTTTTTGCTGGGAAGAAATAAAAACTTTTTTCATTTGAATGAATTAGTAATGAAGAGTAGGATTTGGGATTGTGATACTTCTTTTCCTGGGAAACGAGAATGGAAAATTAAATTTCCCTTAAAATTCCGGGATTCCCGGGAAAATAAATTTTTTATATTTCAAAGCTTAAATTCTAAGAAAAAAAAACACTGATTTTTTATAAAGAATAGTAAACAACATTATAAATCATAATTATTTAACAAAAAATAAAATAATACTCGTATTTTATAAAAATAAAATAAGCACCTATTGTAAGTTATTTTAATATTAACATTCTATTTTCATTTTATCTTTATCTTACATTATTAAATAATTCTTTCTAAATTTTATTTTACATAATTCTGGCAAATATTTAAAATTGCTTCTATTACTCATTTTAAAATCCTCAGTTAAGTGTTAAGGCTTTAATATTTATATATATTTCTTTACAGTTTCATTGCTTGTATAAGACATATGTCCCAAAAGAACTGAAACACGTTGTCTTTTCAGTCCAAAAACTAATTTTTTTATAATAGTGAATATTTTCAAAGCGGAACTTATTTAATATTCATTTCCAAAAACCAAGAATATAATTAAAAGTAAAATCATTTTGAAATTTCATTAAATTCTTAAGATATTCTACGACGATAAGTATAAATACTTTAAAAAAATAAAATATTTCGTATTTTATAAGCATGTCAAAAGATTCGATAGAGAATACTTCAGACAGTAATACAATGATTTTACATTTAATTTAGTTTTTATTTTTCTTTCAATATTTTTTTACTTTTTTTTTAGAAAATTTTCGTATAATTTTATTTTTGATAATGTGGAAAAAATACCTTATTGATACATATGAAAATCAAATGTTTTTGAATAATGAAGAAAAGTAACATGGTGATATCAAAATGCTAATGGGTGACTTCAACGCGCAGGTTGGTTGTGTCAACACAAGCAAGCATGCTTGCCAATGGTATCGGCTGTATAACAGACAACGGGGAAAGGCTTGTTGAACTATGCGATAATTTTACGCATAGTTGTGGGGGTACGTTTTTCCCCACAAGTTAAGTTAAAAGCTGTAAAACTCTGCAAACAAATTCTGAAGATCGCAAAATATCTCGAATCACACCAAAGTAAAGGTTTTTAATAAAAGCGTGAAATCTGTACTTCTGTATGGCATTGAAACCTGGAATATTACGAGTCGTGAAACGAATTATATGCAAGCTTTTTTAAACTGCTGGTTTTGGCGTATATATAGGATATTCTGGCCTGCTACGACATCAAAACTGAATTTGTGGAATTTATCCAATCAAACTTCTTTAAGTATGAATATCCGATTGCGTAAATTTAGTTGGCTAGGACACACAATGAGAATGTCAGCGTTGAATATAATCCCCAAGGATCCAGGAGACCTAGTAGACCTGCGAATACTTGGAGACGCCAAATTGAGAATGAGTTCCATGAGCATGGTGTGTCCTGGAGTGAGTTGAAAACGATGTCTACTGATAGAGTATAAAGGAACACATTTGTTGTGGCCCTATGTTCCATTGGGAATTAAAGAATTAAATATATATAAGGCCTGGAATATTCATTAAAATAATTGCTACATCTCTCTTCAGTCGCGGAATATTAAGATTTTACTCAGGTTTTTTTTTGTCATATTTTCTTTATCCAAACACAAAATTTTATATATTACGGATATTTTTATACCAATCACCACGGGTGTAAATTGTATATGTAAGTTTGTGATTCCATTTAGGTTAGATTAGATATGCAGCTGTAAATGTAAATTATACAGCTCACTTGGGTTCTTTCTATTGGTCCCGTTGTGTTACCCTAATGGATTATGTGAATCTGTTTTCACATGTCCGAGAATATGTTCGAATCGAACCAACTTGACGCACGAATAAAAGATTTGATTCGTCTGAAATCAATTGCAGAGAGATCAGACAATTCGTACATATATGGACTACCAAATTCAGTAATCCTTATGTTCGCAAGAGCAGAACAGTGACAAAAAAATGTTCTACTGTCTCTTCCTCCTCCTCGTTAAAGCAACATCTGCAATAGTCGTTAAAAGGTAGTCCTAGTCTCATAGTGTTCGTAGCTGACGCCTTGGCAATCCCAGAATGAAACTTGACCGCTTTTGATCGTACTGGGGCTATATCTGTCTCGAGATAAAACATGCGAACTCGTTTGTCCATCTTTGTTGAGATATTCTGGACAAGTACTGCAGTACCATTGATCTGCAAGATGATAGCGGTATTCCAACTATTTGGTACACTTCTTCACTTTGAAGAAGGGAACTAGTTTTGGCTAATTCATCCGCAATAATATTTCCCGGGGTACTTGAGTGACCAGATCAACTCTAGGTTTGAATATCTTTCCATATCATTTAAATATGTCCGGCATTCATGTACCAGCCTGGATGTCGAATAGATACCCGAAAGATACTTAGCCGCGGGTTGACTATCGGTACAAATTTTAATATGCACTTCGAATACTCTAGTACATTAGCCAATTTATCGCCCTCCTAATGACTGAGATCTCCGCTTGAAGAGCAGTGCAGTGATCCAGCAATTTATTCCCTATATGCGAGAATAAAGACACCTCCCCCCAGTTCATCAGAACGAATAATGCCTTGGATGGTGTTGTACGTAGCGCACCTCTAATTAGTAACGCTGATCTACGCATTACCTTTTCGAAGTAAGTATAGGCTTGATCACCATGTCGAAGAGCCATTTTGTATTCTTATTATTTAATCCCCAATATTTCTCCACGGCCTTCCATTCCATTTATAATTTCTACAATATCCCAAATAGTATATATTTTCTGGTTCCTTATTAACAGAGAGGACGACATAACTTTTTAGAAAGACCCAGTTGTATATGTATACCCATCAGATGGATATGTTTTATACATCAAATTATACGGAATATTCCTCAGAATGGCACTTATGAAAATCAACGGTTTTTGTTTTATTTAAGCTAGCGACTTTATTTTTGCACAGAAAGTTCGAAATTTTTTTTGGAATATTTTTGCGCAAGAAATGAACAAAAATCGGTTCACAAGTAATTGAGATATCGGTCAAAATTAATTTTTGGACATTGTGAAGCTCTATATAAGCTTCAGAATTCTTTTTTATACACACCTGTTGTAAATATTTTTATAAAATTTTAAATTGTTTTAAGACTTTCACAGTAATAGTCTTTTAGATGAAATGATTTGTACTTTCTGGACTGTAGTAGTTCCTTAGATATGACATAATGAATATTTGCTTTATATGGGGGATGCTACAATCCTTGTCCAGATTTTAAGCTAATCGGTACATCCGTTTGAAAAAAAGTTTAAAAAAGTGGGTGTAAATATAGGCGTGGCATCCGATCAAGAAAAACATAACCTATTGCATGTAAATAGCTTCATTAATAACGTGAAAATTGAAAAAAATAGATTTTTTTAAAATTTGGTGCAAAATGTGGGTGAGGCTTCCAATCGAGATCTAGCAAAGCCTATAACCACCTCTGGTACTGGCGCTATCTGTGTGTTAAATTTCTTTAAAATCGGTTCCTCCGTTTAGACGTGATTGACACACAAACAAACAAATAAACAAACGTATAATATACATATAATATATATATATATATATATATATATATATATTGATTCTATTTCAACTTTATATGAAAATTCTAATTCAAATTCAAAGGTTAGTATAGGTAAATATACATATTTGTAATTACATTCAATATAAGGTATTTGATTTTCATATAACACATTTCAATAAGGGTGAAGGGTATATAAGATTCGGCATAGTCGAATATAGCACTCTAGCTTGTTTTTATGTATGTTGGAAATAGAAGCATTGCAATGACTCAGTGTTGTTGTTTTTTGTATGACCATGTATCTGCATACAAACATATGTATATAAATTTATAGTCATCAGAATCTATCAGTGTGTTGATTAAAAAAAACTATCATTGCAATGCTTACAATGATAGTTTAATTTTGTATTTACATTTTTGTAGTATGGAAAAGATTATTTTTGTTAGTATAAACGTGAATATATGAAAGCATACCTTAAGGCGTAAATTTTATTACTTGTCGGTAAGATGGTGAAGGGTATAAAAAATTCGACAAAGCCGAATATAGCGCTCTAACTTGTTCAACACATATTGAGTTTTAATGACCCATTGGAATGGTCTATCCTGATACTATTGTGGATTACTCGTAATTAACCTTTTTAACATCAAGAAGGTCAATTTTATGTATTTAGGTCCCAAAAGGTTAAATTAGCAATTTTTGCAAATAAATAGATGACTTTATGAAAAATATTATAATCAAATTAAAAGGATTTTTGAAATATTTTTTTATGATAAATGTGTGCTATTGATGACATTTATTTTCTTAACTAATGCTTTGTTAATCCACTTGTTTGTTTACTTGTTAATCCCTATACCCTTAGTTTTTCATTTAAAGAAAGATTAGCATTTAAATTAAATTTAATCGTTGAATGTTGTTTTTGTTTATTTGCTAGTTTAATCGGCCAATGTTGAGGGTTTAAACTTGTGGTAAAATATTCATATGCACATACAAACAGATGGCGACGACAAAGTATACATGTATAATTTTAAAGAAACATTTCTTTAAATTATAATTATAATTACTATTATAATTAAGAAAAATTAATATATTTAATTTAATTATTATGTTTATAACAAAACTCTAGCTTGTGAGATCTAAGTATTCCCTAGGTAATAAATTCATCAATGACAGTGAGTGGTTGCATTTTTGAGCTTTTGGAAATTCCTTTTGTGAAGATGACCACAATCCGACATGATAACGTATTTCTCTTGAAATTGAATTTATTATTCCAAATTTTTATGAATGATAATAATAATAACAATAATAATAATAATAATAATAATAATAATAATAATAATAATAATAATAATAATAATAATACTCCATATTTTCTTTTTATTATTAAAAAATCTTTTTGTTTTTATAACATTATGTGATACCATATTTAATTTATAAATGTTTGCCGTTCAGTGTGGCAATATTACAAAATTTAATCCCGTACTTAAAAACATAAATGGCGGATTAGACTAATCTAATTTTTAATTGGCATTTAATCTAGAAGTGAAAAACTGGATTTTAGTGTAGTTGTTGTCATTATTGCATTACTATTGAAGCATGCAATATTTTTGTTAGTGTAAATTGAATTTTCACTTGTTATACTTTCTGTCGTTCTCTACACATGTATTTGTTATTTATTTTAAATAAAAATAAACTAATACATGTGCTTATAATATTTTGGTACTATTATTTTTGTTGTTCTTAATAATAGACCACTTGTTATTTATTTTCTTGTAAATTATTTTGTGGTTCACAATATTAATTTGTTAACTTAGTAGCAATCGAACCTGCATAGAGACATATTAAAATAAAAAAAACTACTCCTCGCATAATTTAATTAACTATTTTTTATAGTTAATTTTTTACGCAACACATACTTATGTCTTATGGAATTATACACTACACTTAATAGAAGTATCGGTTCACAATAGGACAAAGGACCGATATAAGATCCCTACCTGAATTTTGATATACATAAACAATGCTGTAGGGTATCATATGTTCGAAATAACTCTCTTACTTATTTTAAAATGGAAAGCTATTGTTTACATATTGCTCTGTTCATTATCCTAAATAATAAATTAAGAGTAATATGCTTAAAACTGTTTTTGCTTATATCTAGTAAATAAATATGTAGCACATTGATTGTGGTAGTACTAGATCCTGCTGTGGCTGTTTTTGTTATTTTATAAAATTAATTTTTTGGCATATAACGAGTTGTTGTTTATGTATTAATTTGTAGTAAATTTAGCTTTATAACCCCTTAGGGTAGACCAATCATGGTGTTGGACAGTCAGCTTGTATTGTTGTTCAATTCATTATCCTAAAAAGAGACAATGTATTAAGTTTGTATTTTTTGGATGGTATTGAATCACAAAATAACATTTTTAAATTAAATTAAAAATTAAAATTTTAGTACACATTTTTGCTCATATATACATACATGTATATATACATACATACATGCATACATACATACAAACATACAAAATTATGAAACATTAAATAAATAATAATGACTCCCAATAAATATAGATTCAAACGTAACGAAATGTTCTTCCCTTAAGGAATAGCATAATTTTCAAATTGTTTTCGAAGCTGCAAAATATGTGGCTTGAAATAAATAAGAAAATTTAAACAATTTGCCATAAAATTCTAATGTTAGGTTTTTATAAAATTTTCAAGTGAGTATAAATTATAAAGTTAAGTTTTTTTTATATACATTTAATTTTTTATTTTTTTCAATGTTATTAAGACATTCAGAAAAGCTTTAAATTTTTTCTCATAAAAAGTTCAAAAAATAAAATATTATAGAAAAATTATATTAAAGAAAATATGTTTATACAATTGTGCCGCAGTAAAAGGGATATCAACAGCTATTATCGTCCAAGAAATATAATGAACAGGGTTGCCAGTGTAGCCTTTTTAAGGCAAGACTTTTTATTTTGTTTTTAACCTCAACATTTTAGTTTTAGCTTCCAGGCTTGTTCTAGCTTTTTTTTTTATTCTAAAAATTGCTTTAAAGAGGCTACAATTTTTGTATTTCAATAAAGAATATACTTTCTTATTTGCTTTTGCTAATTTTATTCTTACAGAATTATCCATTTAAGAATTTTTATGTAGTAATTTGCATTAGAAATCGAGATTATTTATATTTTATACGAATTTTTGCCAGCGGCGTTTCATTCTTCAAATCAAATACAACTTTACTTATTATATGGACTTACTTAATCAATTATTATAGTTATTTTTTAATAAACTTCATTAGCCATAGAATCTATTTATAAGTATAATTTTAAAGAATTCTAAAAAAGCGAAAAATTACCAAAAAATTTGAAAGTTATTAATCAAAAAGGAATTATAATTCAAAAATGACAAATCACTTCAGAACATTGGATCATTTTTCATATCAAATATAACCCAAATTTGTATGGGAATTTTTTGGGCGATTTTCCATTGCTAACAGCGGTTCTATATTTTATTTATAAATTTATTACAATATATCTTCAAAAAAATATCAACAACTAATGAGAACAAAAAAAGGTAAACATGATGTAATGGAAATCGATTGTTTTTAAATCGAACGTTTTGAAAAGTTGTGATGAATTTTAATTGAATTTACTATTATTTTCATCAATAAAGAAAACGTAAAAATAAATACATCACATATTTTTTTCCATTTCTGGCCTTATTCTTTGGGGCATTTAGTCTTTTCTGATCATTTTTAAAGTACAATTTAGCTTCTTTTTTTCTCACCTCCTGGCAACAGTGATAATGAACAATGCGCTTAAAATAATGAATGCAAGATTTAAAGTACATTTTAAAATTTTTAAAAAGCGTTTTGAAAATATTTGAAAAACATTTGTTTGTTAAAGAAATATCCAGCTCAGTTTTAAATTAGCTATGTTTTGTTGCTACCGTTGAGTGCTAACGTTGATGTTTAGCAAAAAAAAAAAAAATTATATTCACCCTGCTTGGTATCACTTAATATTCAAAGAAAAGTTGAACAAATAAATCTTTATATTTTATTAAAAAAAAAGTGAATATAAATTAATTTTCATTATATTTATTTGTATTTTTATATTTTTCAATCATTGACATTGAAATATCTATAATTGTATTTTTGTTTATAAATTGACAGCTCTTTTATTAACGTTAAAGTTAATACACAGAAAAAATTATGTAAACAATTTTTTTAACAAATAATTTTTTGAATTGAAATAAAATTTGTTGAAAATAATTATTTGATTTTAATATGTTGTTTTATTCGTTATAAACAATTTTAAACTATTGAAAAAAAAAAAAAAAAAAAAATTTTGGCAAGTTCTAAAAATATGAAAAAATTAATTATAAACAAAATTTTAAGCACAAGAAGAATGAAGCCTCGCATTTAAGGACTTATAGTGACAAGATGTATTAAATTTACCGCAAATTTTCCAAGTAACTGTGAAGTGGAATGAAAACACATATATACAACATGTAAGTAACGTTGTGTTTTATGACTAACTGCATTTATGAACCAAATAATCACACACTTTTTGCCAAAATAGATCATTAATATGTACATTAGGGTGGTCCAAAATTCTTTTTTAAAAGCTAAATTTAAACGTACCAAAATTGACCAATTTTCAACATCCTACGATGATTAGCACAGGATGCTACCCAGATATTTATGTTGAATATTCTAGAACAAACTTTAAAAAATTCTAAGCAATTTTAGTTATATATACATCAAACGATAGCTAAAGAAAAATATATCCATATTTTCTAATTAAAAAAAAAGACTTTCCTATGAAATTAATAAATCGTTTTTTAATAAATCGTAATTTTAATAAAAAGAACTAATAGAAAATCATGTAGAAATAAAAATAAAATTACCAACAAATTTTTAATAAAATTTTATTTTCCAATAATAGTCCAATAATTTTTTTTTTTTTGGAAAAATTACGAAATATGGGTGTAATAATTATAATAATAAATAATTGTAAGCTATTGTTTGATGAATATATTATTAAATTTGTTGAGAACAAATTTTTGGAGTTTTGTTCAGGAATCATCAACTTAATAGGTCGTGTAGCATCCTGTTCTAATCGTCGAAGGAAGTTGAAAATTTGCGGAGTTATACTAAAAGATGTCTCCTTTCATAATTTGAGATATGTTTAAATGTGCGATACACTTTGGTTTTCTTCATACGATGTTGGATCACCCTAATGTACATGAACCACCAAAATTTATGACCCCTTTTTATGTCATATACTACCTTAAAATATTCTATCTGAATCAGAATCAGCGATTTCTGAATCAATTTAACATAGGCTGGCTGTTTGCTATGTAAGACTTGTGAATAAAAACAAGGTCGCAGTTTTAAAGATAACATACTCGTAACTTAATCATATTCAGTAAAGAAATTCTTTTGGTACAAGAACGCTAAGCCTATTTAATTAGTAATGATTGTTCGGTTAATTCAACTAATCTCAATAGAAATAACCTTCCGGAATAAGGGTCTATCGCGCATAAATGCTTTAAACTCTTATATCCTTATATATTATAAAAATGTGGTGTGAGTTTGTTTGTTTGTGTACAAATTTTGACACTTGGCCGACTTTTTTTATTTTACATTTGTAAATATGCAACAATGTATTGAATAAAATCAATATGTAAATAATATTTTTTTATTATACCCGAAGAGTACCTGGGATTTTTATTACACTCGCCAAGGAAATGAAACCCGAAAGATATTTTAAGGCTGATGATTTACGGATCGGTATATATATAATTCGTGTCGGTTTTTGTTTCAATGGACGGAATCATATCATGTTAAAAACGAGAAAGAAATATGCAGTTGGTCAAGACCGACTATATGATACCCTACACCATTGTATACGAGCATAAAAATTCGGGATGATTTATTGTACTTTAGGGCGATTCCTGGAAGTAGGTTTATATGGGAGTTATAGCAAATTATGGACCGATTCTTATAAAATTTGGCAATGTTGTTTCTACTTACATAAAAATTATTTGTGTCAAATATTAACTTCATACTAACATTCCTCTGGGATTTATGTACGTTAAAATGATTTTCGATCATGCATTAGTTATATTCTATGCATATTCTTATTCTACAATGTTTCATTCGTTCATCGCCTTTCATTTTGTCATGGTTGTGGCGTGTTAATCTTTTCAACTTTAAAAACTCCTAAAGGGGGGCATACTAGGGATTTAATTGCTACTACATTTTTGTAGGACTATTTCTCTTCTAGATGTTATTCGTTTTTTAAATGTTATTAATTTAAAAAAGAATTATAAAATCGGCCAAAAATGTTGGACTATATATTGGAAAAACTGGATAAAGATCCTCCAAAATTGAGATAGTTGAAATTTCAAATGCAAGTAACTCGAAAACTATAAGAAATAACTAGCACACTCAGGCATGGTTTTTGTAGGCCTTGTCAAGGCCTCCAAGAATATATAAAATTATTTGAAATCGAACGAGAAACAAAACTTTGGCAAGCGATTAAAAATTTTATATGTCGGAGGTAAACTGTCTTGAGCTCCCTTAGCTCCGCTCTTTGCTCCTTTGCCATGTCTGTACCAAATTCAAATTCAAATATTCAAATCCAACCAGCCGATTAGAATTTATAGATTTATTTCCAAAAATGTTCGATTCTGTCCCACTGTGAAATATAAAAGAAATGTTAGGCGAAATGTTTTAAATTTATTGATGCCGTTTAATTATAGAATATATTTAAATCGATTTAGCACTAAGCTACTTCCCGCCCGGCCAAAAACGAATACAGGAGTGTTGATTTTATGAAAAAGGTAAATTCTTGGAAAGACATTTTTAAATTACGCAAAAAGAAACATTATCATTACATTTTTGCTATCATTTCTTATGTCTTGTATATACATGCGTACATTTCTGGTATTTTGTCTCAGGTGTATATACCCCCATCTAAAAAGATGGGGAGTATATTGAGTTTATCATTCCGTTTGTAACATGTCAAATATTTATCTAAGACCCCATATATATTATGAGACCACGTGATATTCTAAGACGATCTAGCTATGACTGTCCGACTGTCTGTTGAAAATAGGGTAGGGCTCAAGGCGGATAAGAAAGAAAATTTTTCTAAAATATTTTTTTTATATACGGTTTGTATAAAATGGGTAAAATCGGTTTATAAAGAAACAAAAAATAATCGGTTTCCTTTTTAACTCCAATTCATCTTTTCTCGCCGATATCTCTTAAAAAAACCCATGTACGCCATCGAAATTTTTCACGAATAGTTCAAGAATCGATGTAAACTAGGAAACCAAAAATGAGGGTGTTCCGCCTACTTTACCGCCCACCTCCCATATAAGATAAAGTAGCACAAAAAAATTAAAGTTGCAGGGTATAACAGATTCGGCCAAGCCGATTATATCATTCTTACATATTTTAACTTAAAATGTATTATGTAGCAAATTTTTGACAGCTACAAGATATTTAATTTGTCTTGTCTTGTGTTTTTCTTTTTATTATTTTCAACGTTGTGTTGTGACAATGATGGAACAAAATTCATTATGTTCAGAATACGGGGGTTAAGCAACAACTTTGTTACATTGACATGCAAATGATTGAAACATGATTTCGCATCATACATAAATAATGAGATTTCAAAATATTTAACGAAATATATAATATTGGTAGGGGTTAACGTTTGAGAGACATTAAATGACATTAAGTTTAAATTTTTGTAAAATAAAAAATTTAAGTCGAGCATAAAATAAGATGAATCAATATACATTTACATACATTGCTCAAATGGGTTACAAAACTCATATTATAGCCGCATATCAAGATATTAGTTTCACTACGTTTTCCAAAAATATAAGGTTTTTTTTATAGTTAATACAGTCAGTTTTTTGCTTTAAAAAATATTCATTGTAGTGCTGGAAAATTCTAATACTTTGGAATACTCGATACTACTCAATATTTTTCATACTCGATACTTAACGGATTTTTTAATTTGAAATATAATTTCAAAATATATATTTTTTTTTATAAAACAAATATATTTTTTAACTGATTTGCATGAAATTTTATAAACTTATTTATATAAAACATTAGTTAAAAGCTTTAAATTCAACGTTAACAAAAATCAAAAAAATATTTTCAAATATTCAAAAATTCATTTGTATCTTTATATAGAACTGTATTCTATTCTTTATATAGAATTGTATTATATTCTTTATATAGAATTGTATTATTAGTCGTTATATTTTCAATACATAATAAAAAAATTAACCCCCTAACGGGCAAGGCTGCCTCATGGCATTTCTTCTTCTTCTTATTTTTTTTTTTAATAACAACGGTAATAAGTGTTTAAGTAATGTAAATTTGTCTGTTAAGTAGAAATTTGTGACCGATTGTATCTAAAAGCCTAGGTTATAAAATATTATTCAAAATAAATAAGATAAAATAAAAATAATTTATATTTCAATTTATTTTTGTATTTTAATCATTTTGTTAATTAGTTGGCATAATAAACTAAATATGTGGATCTTAAATCCTATAGGAATTTTACATGAGTTATATTTTTAATTTGAAAATTGATTTTATTGCTCCAACCATTAGAGGGTTAAATTCTGACAGCCGTATTAAAATAATAATAATAATAATAATAATAAAAAATAATTTATTTATTTAAAGCACAAACTAACTAATACACAATTTAGCTCTTAAAGTTTTTATTAAGAAAATCGGATTTAAAAAACTGTTTGCAGTAAATATTATTATATTGTTCTTTGTTTATGTAGGTAACTCTTCTCAGTTTCTCTCTCATTTATATTGTCAGTGTTGTGAATAGTTAGAATAAATTATTCGTTAAATTTTTATTTCATTATTAGTTTTGATGTTAGATGATAAATAGGTTTTTTATTTTAGAAAAAAAAAAAAAAAAAAAATATTTAGCTTATATAAATATAATTATGTATAAATGAAATACTTTTATTTAATTTTTGTTGGTTGTAATTATAGGTATCCGAATAACGATTTTTTTTTGTTTTCATTATTCTTGCTGAAATTTTTTTTAAATTTAATTTTTTCCTGTTAAAATTTTAAATTAAAATTTTTAATCCGGAGTTAATACATTAAATTAATGGCACCTTTATTCTAAGACTTGTTCATATTAATGTATTATTTCGAATTACGGGAAACAGCAAATATTGAAAAAGTCGAACAAATGCGTTTGTGGTGAACATTAGGTTGACATGCAAGCAGACGAAAAGTTCGTATTTTAATCCAAAAGCACCCAAAATAGACTTTTTTCTTTTATTATTTTATTACAAAATAGTTTAAATGAACATATGTGCAGAAAATATTATCCTGTGCCAGAATTCAATTTATACGTTTTTAAATAGCTATATTGGCACATTTTTTTAATTTCGGAACGAATCTTAACAAAAATTTATGCACGAATAAAAAAAAAGAAAAAAACCTGAAATATTAAAGTGGGTTCGAACTTACTTTAAAATATTAACATATTAACATTGATTTAATAAAGGTACTTTAAGGAATTTTGCTTAAAAACGGTTAGTAAGTAATCTGTATTAAGTTTTTTTTTGAATACGGCTATAAAAGTAACCACTTTACAGTACTGAGTACCCAAAAAAAAAGAGGCAAATACTGTGTACTCGATACTTAATACTCAATACCTGCAAAAACTAATTTATTATCCTATATTAAGCATTCAAAGCCACCCGCAATAAATCATTATAAATTGCACTGTTCATTTTAGTTGGAACAAAATATATTTTTGATTTTCCTGCAGCATAAAAGACTGCCCAAACCATATCACTGCCTTCACCGAAATTGCGCTTCGACATATGAATTTCGTTCGACATCAAATCATGCCAATAACAAGAATATGGATCGGGACAGTCCAAATTGAATTTCTTTTCATCAGATGAGATTATTTTATTTCACTCATCTATCCACTTAATGCACGTAAATTTTAAACGATTTTCCTTATAATGCTGTTTTAACATTGGCTTACATTTTTGATTTTTCTATTTTATGTTACCAACTGTTCGTAAAATATGTGTGCAACATATTTGGAAGTGACAGGAAGGGCAGGTTAATTTATTATTTGTGCAGCATTTAATTTATTGGGGGTAGCTTCTTCTTTTAACTTTATTAGTTTGCTTTTTCGTCGATTTTTAATTTGCTGGTTTCCGCACTCCGAATGTCTGCCCTTTCTTAAGAAAGCCTCGAATAACTCCTTTCTCTGTTAGAATAGCCTTAATCACGACAAAATTTAATTTTAATTCTTTCCTGGCCTGCAAGAAAAGTTCCTTTGGATATCCTTTAAACTGATGAAATTTCCCAATTAAAACAAAAATATTTCCAGTAAACAGGGATGTTGTCATCAGAAACTTACCTTAAGCGAAACAAACAACTAGAACTCTTAAAATTTTTTTATATTTTTTTGCAATAACATTTTAGGCAAATTTATCTCGACTGCCTTTATAGGGATATTTCACTGAAATGAGCATCAATATATTCTGATTGCTAAATTAAAGAAAACAACAAAAGCAAGAAAGAAATATTTCTTACATAAAAAAGTACCGTTATATCGCAAGTTATTGTAACAAAATAACATTTTTTTTTGGTTAAGAGAAACGAATATAACTCAAAGAAAAATAAAAATTTTAAATGCGTTTATAGGAATATGCACCAGTGTCCAGTCTATATGATATTCTATTGTATTCCTCATTTTGTTTTTGGTAAGACATTTTTATAACATTTTTAAAGGACGTAACATTAATTAAGACTTTTGTAATGAAAAGGATTTATTTTGGCCTTTTTATTAAGTGATTTAAGATCAAGAGAACAAAGCAGAAATAACAGTGTCAATATTAACATCTTCATACACACTAACAATGTAATATTATGGACAAAAGGAATACATAATAAACCTTACTTTACTTTACTTATTTTCATCCTTGTTTCCCTTTAGTTTTAGTATGCGACAGGCAAGGGATTTCTTCTTCCGTAATCAAAAAGGAAAAAATAAAAAATCATCTGACATTAAAAGAATGAAGAGAGAATGATGTTTACTTCTTGTATTGTTTTAATACTTTTCTTTTTTTTTAGCACAAAATAGTAATTAAAATTTATATTTGTTTCTGGGATATCGATTGTAGAACTAATTTAAAGGGATTGACAATTTGAAATTTACAAAAAAAAAAAAAAAAAGAAAAAAAAATTAAAAACAATCCTCATTATTTGTTAATGATTTCAAAAAGTATAAATATATAAATGTATATCCAGTTTATATATATCATCAAAGGCTAAGTTGGAGTAAGTAGTCGAGAAAAATAAATGAAATGCCATTCTAGAGGGATAACCAGTTGACTTTTTGAACTAATGAATTTGTAAAATGATTTTGGATTTTATATCAAATTATATTCTATTTTATTTAAATAACGTGTATAGTATATTTTATTTAATCTAGGTGTATTATGCACGACTCACAGAATATCTTAGACAATCAACAGATGATCCAGATTATTTAAATTTTTTGTAAAATTTATTCTTTCTATTTTTATACATTGACAATTGTTTATTATTCCAAGGTGGTCCAAATAGGGATTTTGGTACTTATTTAGGAATACATAAGTTCATAAATGAAAATATGTTATTGTTGCAAAAAATTCAGACAAACTTGTTGAATCAGTTAGAATATTGTTCCAGTTTGTAGTTTTAATAAGTTATTTTAACATATAATAATTAGTATTTTTGAATGAAAATACCTTTTTGTTTAAGGTTGACAATGGTAAAACGTGTTCAGATGGAATAGATATAATCAATTCAATAGCAGGATAATATTCAGAAAGAGTAATTGGGGTAGATCGTTTAACACAACAGTCTACTTTATCATTTACAATAATGAGATACACTATTTTAGAATAATCATTTAGTACGCAATCGATTTGAAATAGACTTATGTCATACAAAATGTTAAAAAATATCTTTCAAATGCTTCTTTAATTTTTTTCGAACGTATCATTTATCTTCAGGCAAATATTTCCATATTACCGATTTCATGTTAATAACGTTAAAACGAGCAGCAGATTTAAAGCTTCATCATGTTTAATATGTAAGGAATAGGGAGAAGATGGAGTAATATATGAACACGTTACTATTATCCCCTTATGTTTCAGTTTGACAATAACGAAAATAAATTCAATATCAAGCGACGAGTCAATCACAAAAGCTGATATTGGATACTGTAAAGGAAATAATCTTAAAGAAGTATTAAAGTGGGGTCGAACTTACTTTAAAATATTAACATATTAACAATGATCTACTAAAGGTACTTTAAGGAATTTTGCTTAACAACGGTTAGTAAAGCTGTATTAAGTTCTTTTTTTTTTCTTTGAATACGACTATTGGATACTGCGATAAGAACTCCGCCATCATAAGTACTACGATCACTACGATAGATGTTGTATTTATTACAAAGGATTTTATTGTCAAGAAACGTATCGTTGAGTCATGTTTCAGTAAATACTATTACATAATTATTTATGTCAAAACATTCAACATATGTAGAAATTCGACAGTTTTGTTCTTAAACCATGAACATTTTGGTAAAGAAAGGGAATTAAGACGATGTTGTTATTAAATTTTTTGGAATATTCTGCTTACGCTGCGGAAGTACTCCAACATTATTAAATCTTTGTTTTTCTCTGTAGATATATTATCGAACTAAAGTATTTTTAGAACAGAAATTTGAAGAAAGAACAAGTTGAAAGATAAAGATAATAAATTGACTCAAATGCATAAAGAATCCGTTCACGTTAATCATTTCCTGCAGTTGGTGTGAAAGTTATAGCGGTTTTAAGTTAAACATATAAAAATTTTTACAAACTAAAAATTCTGGTAAAAATTACGTGTAATATCTAAACCTATTGAATTATTTTTTTATTTAAATAAAATTTATGATATTTCCAATGTTTGATGTTATGAGTGTAGCATATTTCCTAGTAAAATTAAAAAAAATTTTCTTTATACTAAAAATAGCGGTTTTTAAAGATTTTGTGAAAAATAGAATTCGAATCTAAGTTATTTCTCCATATGCTACACGAAAATATATTTTACCAGAGTTTAATAACTAGAAATGCTATTTGATAATGTGTATTTTTCTTTTTTTTGGTCCATAAAATGTTTTTCTTTTGAAATTTTTTGATGCCCTCTACATTTTCGTTAAGAATTACGAACACTACCTACTTCCGCCAATTACGGTCAATATCGTGCAGTCCATGCGATGTGTCTTAGCAAAATCTGTTTTGACAAAAGTATCCCGTTTTGAACTATCAACGACATTTGACTTAAATGTATGGTCCCGATTAGTTACATTTATCGCGGCTCTTGTATCTATATATCCAGGATTTGTATAAATTGTAATTTACTATACAAAAATACAAAAACGAAAAGTACAATTTTTCTGTAATTTTTAAAAAGTCCATAAAATTTTTTAATGTTCCTCCAATTTTATTACGTACAATTACAAAAAAACTAAGTTCACGCAGTAATCCGTGCCATTCTATATGAAACTGTGAATGTGCCGCGCGAAAAACTGACATTTTGAAGAATTTTCTCTCTTGTTTTCCAAGCTTTGAGACTACGTACTACGTTGACTATTTTGGTAACATTAATGAGATATAGCACAAAATACGCCTAATTACAACAAGTATTAATCACTAGCTCAAAATTTGTATTCCGTTGAGGGACGCATAGACCCCGCACAAAAAACCAACAAATTTCAAAAAAATAAAAAATTTTGTCATCAAAATTCGACTACCCTGTATTTGACTGTTGAAAGTCTGCAGAACAGCAAAGAAGGTGTAGAATTTATCCAAAAAGCCATGATTAACAACTTCCAGTTACTTGAGGAGATGATATTATCCTTTGCTACCTTTTTGTACGAATTTATAATATGGGAATTTGCAGTTTTAGCCTACTGCAAGGCTTATAGGAAATGCCGCTCCACTGGAGATAGACGCAGACTACCAACCGCTCACTACGAGGACAGACTTTGGTTAATTTGAATTTTGATTCAGACCGACGGTCTGCAGAAGGCAAAGATAGTTCCATAGAGTCAACGGACGAAATCTCCGAAGATAAGGTATGTCTGTTTCTCCAACTAGGAGACCTCAGTTTGACGAGAGTGGGTAGTTATTGGTTATGCTCAGGCTAGATCTCACTGGCATGGTTGACTCTGACAGTAATGACTAAGAACACTAATGCCAGCCCGGCCCTAAACCTCTTTGGGCATAAGTCCTCGCAATAAGGCTACCTTTACCCGTTGTGCTTTGCTACCTCTTCTGATGTGATAACTAATATTTACTTTATATGACGGCTACTACTTCCCTCATCTATCCGTCCTAATCGAAATTTGAAATGAAAATTATATCTACAACTTTATAGAACTTTCACTTAGGGTGACTGACTCGGTTTTCCAACCAGTTTTTTTTCGACTAAAGTACTGCCGGTTTCTTCCAAATGTTAATTTTTTGAATGTCGAATAGACCGTTTTTTTTTAAAACAAAAAACCAATTTTAAAAATAACTTTTTATTTCAAATAAACATGTACTAAATATTAATACACACAGAAAGAGGAATGATTAGAGTTATTAAATTTTAATAAAAAAGCTAATATTTCATTACAATTACTTAAATCTTATTAGCACAACCGGTTTTCTGTTCTTATAGCAGCAAACATATAACTATAATCGTTTTGGAATTCGTTTAAGTCTTAATTTGGTTAAGGTAGCCAATAAGTATCGATATAAAACAATTTAAACAAATTTGGCAAAGTCTACCAATATATAAATATATTAATATCTCAGTACTAAATATTGATAGTTACAGTTGAAAATAGTTTAGTGTAAGTAAAGATTGTCTTATTAATAAATATATTTTCAGTTACTGTTAGTGTTGCTAAGAGGTGAGAAAAAAAGAGGCTATTTTTCTCACCTCTTAGCAACTTAAAAAAGGTCAGAAAAGGCTAAATGCCCCAAAAAGTAAGGCTAGAAAAAAGCTAATATATTTTTTATTTAAAAACATTTTTTTTTTTTATTTTTTTCTTCTCATTAGTTTTAAACATTTTTTCAAGATATTGTAATAAGTTTCTAAATAAAACACAGAACAGCTGCCAACAAAATGATTCAATGAAAAATCGCCCAAAAAATTCTTATACAAATTAGGGTTATATTTCGCATGAAAAATTTCCCAATGTTTTAAAGTGATTTTTCGTCATTTTTCAACTATAGTTCCTTTTTGATTAAACATTTTCAAATTTTTGGGTTATTTTTCCTTATTAATACGTATAATTTTCATAAATAGTTTTTATTGTTGATGAAGCATATTAAAGATAATTCGATTTAGTTAATCCACAAATTTAGTTAAGGCACTATTAGTTTGGAGATTGAAGTGCCGCAGGCGAATTTTTTTTAATTAAATTTAAATAATATCGATTTTTTGACCGAATAAATATACAAAAATACTTAAATGGCTGATTCTGTAAAAATAAAATTAGTTATAGCAAATAAGAAATTATTTTTTTATTTTTTTATTTTTATTTGTTTTTCATTTTAGCCTTTTTAAGGCAATTTTAAAAATCAAAAAAAGTCTAGAAAAACAGCTAGAAGCTAACAAGAAAATTTTGAGGCTAAAAGCAAATAAAAGGCTAGATTTAGCCCTAAAAATTCTAAACTGGCAACACTGTTGGTGACACTCATGAAATGCAATAGTGTTTCCAAAAATTTTCTGGCCAGATTTAGAATTTTGTCGTTACGGCAGAAGCACCCATAATTGAAAAAGTTATTGTAGTCTCACAGAGTATTAATTATTTAAATTACTCAGAATTTTGGCAAATATAAAGGAATTAAATCCGAGTAAAAAGCCAATTTAAGAAGGCCCCAGCAGTGCTTAATTGTGATTATTAATTTTATATAAACCGCGAAAATTTTCTTAAAAGAACTTTACAATTTTTTTCAGAAGTTAAACCTAAAAAAATTAAAAATATTCTAGTTAGCAATTAATTTTTATATAAATTGATATATCAGAAAAATTTGGAGAAGAAATGCTAGAAGTTGTTGATTTAGTTTTAGTCGTAACTTATTCTGTTCATCTTTTATTAAAAAAATAGGTTATATTTTATTTCAACGCACACCTTACATTTATAAAAATTATGAATCTGTGAAACGTATACAAAATTCATATTTATATTGTTAAACAAAATTTAAAAAAAAATAGAAGCAAAAATAATATAAGACTTCTTTTTATTGTCATAAAACTTTAAAATTCTTAATGACTAAAGGTGCAAATAAAACGTAAGACTTATGTTTTTGTTTTTTTTTTTTAAGAATTCAAAGCCTTTTATTAAAGTCTTAATATTTTATTTAAAGGTAGTATTTACACATTTAAACCTTAATATTCTACAGTTATTAGTTTAATTATCACATTTTTGTGCGAAGGATTTGGGAAAACTTAAATAAAAAAAATGTAATGTTTTGAAGATTTCAATCCTAACTAACAGCTTTAATTAAACCCTTTTTTGCACATTCCTTTTACATTTTATCCCGAACATTATCATTTAAATATTCATATTGTTGAATTTCTTATAAAACAAACCTTTTAAACCATAAATCATTTTTTCTTGTTTTCTTTACAAATGAAAAAGGTAAAATTTTTTATCTTCTTATCATAGAAGTTGTTAAGTTCTTTAAATTGTTCATTTTAAAGATTAAATTTCTTTAATATGAGATTTATATGCAAAAAGAAATCTGTATTTGAATAAGTTAAGAAAGTTAAGAAAAATCTAGTATTTATGGTAGTAAATACCTAAGCAAAAGTTTGACAGTTTGTGTGTATTGTATTTTGGGTTCAAAGTGCAAGTACAAATTCAAAGTTTTATTAAATAAATACCTTTTTAAATAGTCATTTGTCCATAAAAAGTTAGGCTTTTGTAATTTTGTTTGCTTATGTACGAAACCATATATACATTAAAGTGCATTGATTTGTATAGAGACAAAAAATGTTGCAAATGTACCTACTTAAAATTAAAGATTGATATGTTTTAAACTAATAAACGAAATAATTCGCTTTAATTATTTCGTTCACGTGAACTGGACTCTTTTAAAATACCTCCAAATATATAGTTTTCGATCAACAGTGTACATAATTTTTAACTTTTTGTTAAAAAAAAATTACAACATATGACAATTAATACATAATGACACTTAATACATAATGAGTAAATTTTTGAAATTAGTTTTCATTCAAGCGAAATTAAAATTTTAATAATTAGTAATTTTCTATGATTTTATTTTTTATTTTTTATTAAAATTTTAATATTTTAGAAACTTTCTATCGTAATTTATATTTTACTATTGAACCTATTTAACCCTTTAGTTGTGCAAGTAATATTTTAGAATTTCCGGTTCATAATTGGTTAAGTTAATTTTTATATCAAATAAATAGTTAATTAAGAAAATAAATGTCACCAAAAGCATATATTTATAATAAAAACTATAAATTCGTATAAAATAGTGACTTAAATTCAAAAATCTCTTTAATTCTTATTATATTTTTCATAAATGCTCATATATTTAAGTACAATAAATACTTCCATGTGACTTATTTGCAAAAATTGTTAACTTAATCTTTTTTTGGAAGAAAATGCATAAAATTGATCCTCTTGCTGCTAAAGGGTTAATTACGTCTAATCTTCAATAGTATCATCATAGGCAATACCAATGGTACATTAAAACTCAATATATTATATTTATATTTAAATAAAGAAAATATGACAAAAACATTAGTAAAATCTTAATATTCCGCGACTAAAAAGAAACAAAAAGATTAATTAAATGAATATTCCAAGCCTTAGCATACCTCAATTACAATTTGAAGTTTATTTTCTTTTAACGAAAATTTTTACAATAATATTGACAGAAATAGATATTTTTAGAGGTGTTTTGAAAATGGTCCAGCTTTCGTAAATTTAAAAATTTAGATGTAATATTTTGAGAATCATATAAGAACAGACTTATATTCATTTCTAGAGGGATACATTTGCAACTTTTTTTTATCTCCTGTTCGTTTCTCCTTTTAAAGGGATTTTCAGGTTTTAAAAATTTCAATAATATAATAAGTTCTAAATATACTAAGTATAATTATAGTAAGTATTGTTTAGAAATTTCAGTAAATTTTTTTGTTTTATACCGTCAAAAAGGTGCTCCAAATATTCTATTTTTTAATTTTCTTGAGATTTTCTAACAAATTATTCTGAAATTATATTAATTTTAAAAATATAATAATGACATTTCTTAATCTCACATTTTGTTCTTTAAGCTTCAACAGTTCAAATTTTATAAAATTGTAAAAATGTCCTGTCTGTGTTTATTTAGATTTTGTCTTCAAAATATGTATACATTGCAGTTTTAAATATTATTTAATAATAATTATAATTGGGACAGTCGTTTTTTTTAGAAAGTTATTGAAATCGAATTATTATTTTATCTAATCCCCATTCAAATGTTTCCTGGAAAAATGCTTTTAAATTTCGAAAATTTCGTCCTATAATTAATATATCCCATATAACGAAAACTCCCGAATGTTACTTAAACCAGGATTGGGGGTAATGATTACATTTTCAAATAATTAACTATTTTACATGTAATTGCAAATGCTGCATCTAATTGAAAATATTTATATATTTTTTTAAAGTAAATCATAGCAAAATGCTATTAAGAATATTCATTGAACGATTCTCATTTGCAGAAATTTTTCATATTTTCAACGTCATACAGTGGTTGTTTTTTTAAAACAACTTATTCATTATGAGTCTAATTTGTAATTTGTCAATTACAATACTTCGCATTACAATTGACTTGCATTGGTTCCAAATAAATATTTTATTTTCTGATTTAATTTGAAAAAATAAGTTTTATATTTCACGAGAATCGCTCCGTTTTGAACATAGTACCCATATAAGGTCCACTCCCGAAAATCATTTTAGCTTGCAAAAATACCATATAAATGTAAGTATTAGAACAAAATTTGATATAAATACATTTTATAGAATTTTTTAAACCACAGTAAGATAGTTTTCTTATAAGGACCTCATACCAAAAATCACTTTAACGAGCATACATGATATTGTAGGGTATGATATGGTTGAGCTTAGCTGACTTCAATGTTTTACTTGTTATTTAATCAAATAATTATAATATAAAATCATATAATATACAAATCATGAAGGATTGTAAGAAGTCTTTAGAAGATTGAAAGTACAAGTAAAGAATTTAAAATTAAAAATTATCGCCGATTAAGGCAAAAACTATCTAAAATTTAAATATAATTGCATCGAAAATGACAGTATTAGTTTTACATGATCAAAGTCTCACTAAACTTAAAACTAAACTTTTTATTTTGTTTTTAATAATAATTTTAAAATCGTTGCATACACTAAAGTTGTTTAGGTTTCAACGAAATTTAAATTGTTAAGACACCGCAACTGCTGACGAAGTCTGTAGCTACACAGAAAGTACTTATTTTAATCTGCTGGTGTATAATTATAGTTCAAAAACTCTGCTTTGGCACCGCCAAACAGAGACAACAAGACAATTTATGATTCAAAATTTGTTTATGTGGCTTGCTGATGGGGAATTGAACCCCGGTCTACAGCATGACAAGCGAGAATACTAAACATTATAGGCATGCTCACTTAATGATCGTAATTCGTATATTGAGCACGCTTTGTTTTTGTCAACGTCAAATGGGATTTTAAAAGAAAATTCGTTCAAAATAAGTTTTTATTTTGTAACTTTTGAAAGAAAACTGAAACAAAAGCAAAATGGATACGAAAGCTGTTGATCCCCTAGATTTCTTAAAGGATTTTGCTTCCGGTGGTATCTCCGCAACTTTCCCAAAGACTAGCGCACCCCCTTCCCCACCGAGCGTGTTAAGTTGCTCTTACAAGCATAACCCATCCCCAAGCAAATCAGCTCGATTCAGTAGTTATTTCTTATAAAAATTTAATACAGTTTATTTAATTGCTAAAGTTTTATTTGACAGTTCCCAGCAAAACCTTACTTATCCGGTAAGCCCATATATTACATTGCCAAAAAGCGTTAATTACTCATAATTAAGGTGAAAAATTCATTACCTTTATATGACGATGTCCACGAATTCATGGGTTCTTCTTACTAAAGCACTTATTTTAAACAATCAAATAAGTAGTTAATCAAATACTACAAAACTTCAAATATTGAAAAATCACAAAATTGCTAAAAATATAAAAACAAAAAGTTGGCTGCTCAATTGAGATTTGAACTTAGATAAAAACTTTTCTTCATATTTTAAAGAGTACTGTCTTGCTCACTACACCATGTGTACGTTAAATATATGTGTGCTGATAATAGTTTTAACATGCCAATAGAAATTCAAAAAATTTTCTAAAAAAAGGGTATAGTTTGGGATTGAACCGGCAACCTTCTGAGTGCTACTCAGTCGCTCTAGCGAACTAAGCCATTGCAGAACTAAATGAACTTGTTATTTACTGGTAACTAATTATTCCACTACTCAAAGAAATGAGAAAAATAATGACAACTCATTGCCAGATAATGAATCTAGTAAGTATTAATCATTACCAACAACCAAGAAATTTTTGCCGTGTTGCAATTGTATTAGATTGTACTAAGTTTATTTTTCTAAATACACTCGCTTTAGTTACCATTGCTAAATACACCTCATTTTAGCTACTGCTTTAATATTTAGAAAAAAAGCGACTGAATGTTTTTACAGTACAAAACTACAAATTAATAAAAACATGTGCAAAATATGCTAAAAACATGCCAAAAATAATTTAAAAAGTGCTAAAAAATTGTCAGGTGCTAGAATAATTGTTTTAGTGATAAATGAGTTTAAAAAGTGCTTGATCTAGCACTAAAAGTGTTAAATTGGTAATACAAGGGTATGACTGATTGTTTTATCCGCATTCCAAAAGAATAAGGTTTTGCTTCATACTGACGTGGTAACATGGCTAACGTTTATAGATATTTCCTAACCAAGGTTTTGAACTTTTCCTTCAAGTATAAGTAAAAGCAAGTTTTCTTGGATGGTGTTTACAAAGAACACTCAATGCTGGCGTTACTTCATGGGTAACTTAGCTTCCTGTGCACGCTGTAATATTAGGCCAATTTAAAATAACAAAAGTCAAAAAATAATGACAAAAAGCTGAAATTTTATATACAGGAAGCACCTCTTTAAAATATGTAAGAAAAATGGGCGTGAATAGTATCTTCCATGACCACTTTCTATGTAAAAATACATTTCATAAATGTTTATTCTTTAATTTGAATTTGAATTAATTTACCCATGTGTTATACCCTACACCACCAGGATCCTTTCCCGATTCATCTGGCTGGCTATCGTGAAACTAGGAATAAAGTATAGGATGCAATTTTGAAAATATCTTGATGAAACTACGTATGAATAATTATTTTGATTTAGGTAACAAGCTTCTTAAAATTGGTAATATTTGGTCTATTATTTTACCTAGACCTCATACAAATAGAATAGATTTTAACACCCATAAATTCGTTAAATATTCCAATATATAAAATACGGTACAAATAAGTTAAAGTTTATCATATTGCTAAATTTTATGAAGATCTGCCTATATTGACTATAGCTTCCACATTAGGCCCATTTCCGAAAATTTTAATAATATAAAGCATAACCTTCATTTAATAGTAGTTCAAGCGGGGTAAAATTTTATTTCTGTATTTAATAGAGCGATTATTGCTGCTACACTTGATGCTAAAATTTTCGTGGAACTACTTGGAACTTGAAAGTTTTTGATTTAAAAAAAAAAATTTATAGTACTCAATCAAATATGTTTGTTATATTCTAAAATTTAATAAAATTAATTTCTTTTTTCTAGTTTGATTTAGTTTAAAAAACAAAACTTGCCCAGTGAAGAATAAATAACCTTTAAAACGGTATACAATTAATTGCAATAGACTTAAAAATAAAAAAGTCATGATATTTTGAATTATGCGCATTTTTAACACGATTAAATTGTTTAAATTTTGTAAACTGTATTTCTAAAAGTTGATGTACATTTTTTTATATTGACTTTTTCTGATCAAGTTGAAGTGTTTTCTAACACATATCAAAAATTTGTTTCTATTGGATAACTTTTATATTTTGACTTTTGTCACACTTGATTGGTCTAATGTCATAATGTGCGGTGGTACTGCTGATGCCACTTTCCTCTGTCTCGTCTACCCATTGGAATTTGCCTGTAAACGCTTGGCTGTCGATATTGGTAAAGGTGGTCAACATGAATTCACTGCTCTCGGCAACTGCATAACCAAGATCTTCAAATCCACGGTACCGTGGATTTGCTGCCTCCTTACAAGTTATCATTATATACCGTGCTGACTACTTCGGCATTTACAATACTGCCTGATGCTAAGAACACCCCAATATAAATCAGCTTTTTAACTTTTCTCATATATAAGTGTGTACCAAGTTACATAGGTCTAGAATAACTCCTTCTATTTTTGCCGATTTTTGTATTTGAACACCGGTACCTCTGATAATGTTGGTGAAGGCGCCCTTGAAGAAGGCACCAGTACTTTCTTCAAGGGCGCCTTCACCAACATTATCAGAGGTACCGGTGTTCAAATACAAAAATCGGCAAAAATAGAGGGAGTTATTCTAGACTTATGTAACTTGGTACACACTTATATATGAGAAAAGTTAAAAAATAAACAAAGTTAGAAAAAAATCGGTGTAAGCATTCTAAAATTAAAAATTCTGAAAGATGTTCAGATTCAGAGAAAATTGTGATCGTATCCCATAGAGATTTTTTATGAATGGGAGCAAGGAAGCTTGTGCCTGTCATATACATATCTTTTTTTCTTAAAACTTGTATAAAACTGCCAAATTAATTTCATATTAAAATTATTTTGCTTATTAGTGGCTTTTAGTTAAGTGCTATAATTGATTAATATTACTCATACGCTCACATAGTCATATTGAATATTAGCAGTGTTTTGCCAGGAGATGGGAAAAAAGATGCTAAAATTAATTTTAAAAAAGGTCAAAAAAAGGTTAAAGGCCCCAGGAAGTAAGGCCAAAAAAATTTAACATTTTTTCTTTTTTAATTTAGAATTTTTTATATTTTTCTTAAGAAATTTTAATAAATTTATAAATAACACCCAGCAATTCAATTCCATACAAATTTGGGTCATATTTTAATATATATTTTTTTTTCATTAAACAATTTACGTATAGAGTTCTTGTTTTTACGAATTTCGTGATAGGTCTTCTTCAGTAAAAAAATCATTGACTTTATGAATTTTATTATTGAATTTTAAATTTAGTTTTTTTTTTTGTGCAGTGTTAATCGAAAAATTTTAGGTTAAAATATTCTCTGTGATAGACGTAGTAAATTTTAAACTGTGTGGAATTGCTTTTATAAAAATCTTTAAGTTTTTACACTTTAACATTTCAAATGATAAAGTCAACAATCGCCTAATATTTTGTTGGGTTGTCTTAACTAACACATATTTTATTAAAGATAAAATATTTAAATTTTCTTCAGAAACCAATTTTTTACAAAATTTTTCTTTAATTCCAAAAATTGGAAAAACCGGAATAAATTCCCTTATCTACCTGTCATAATTCTTAATTATATACAAAAAGACTGAAGTCAAGATTTTTTACTGAACCAAAACTACGCTACTTTAAAGTTTAATATAAAATTTTTAAGTGGCGTAGTTTTGTTCTACAAACCTTAAAATCCAATGCCCTTTGAAAAATGTGCGGAATATATGAAATTAAAAGTCCATTTGCAACTGTTTTTCGTAAGGCACTTTAATGCGCATATACTGAGATCCCCATTGGCTGCAAAAAGTTCTGTTGCTATGAAAAAGTGACAATTAGATTAATTTTATGCCACAGGCTGCAATGAAGCAGACAAAAATTGAATGTAAAATATTTACAATTTCATGAGAGTATGACTTTCACTTTGAGAAAATGAAAAAAGAAATATTTAATACGGAAAATCTGTAAACATACACACACACACACACACACACACACACATATATATATATATATATATATATATATATATATATATACAGTGACAGGTGCAATAATTGGAAACTGAAATTATCGACGATATGATCGTAAGGATTTGTTTTATGAATACTTTTATAAAGGAAAATATTGGGAGTTTTGATTCAATCATATATCATATCATATTTGCCTTGTAATTCTAATAAACATAAAAAATACAACCTTGTAAAATATTTGTTAAACTTTGTTTGAAAAATTATTTACACAATTTACAAATGTTTACGTTTCAATTTCAATGTGTAAATGAATTTGTAAATTTGGTTTTTTGAATATTCAAATTTGAAAGAAGAAAGAATATTTATTTTTTCATTTTTCAATATTTAAATCGAAAGAAAATTTAAAAAATAAATTTACAAATTATATAAATTTATCCGTATAAATGAAATACCTTGTTAAGTATTATGGAAATGTAAAGCTTAAATGGAATATGTTTCATAATTCAATAAAAATCGATTTCAGTTGAAGGAACCAAAATTGCGCTTTGTAATTTTAACTTTGCTTTTCTAATAACAAAAGTTAAAATTTTTGTAAATAAAGGAGAGAAATCTTAGTAGCAATCTACAGATATTTAATACTCGTATTTCCATTAAAGTTAATAATCACTGTCACTTTAAATATACATTATTAGTTTGTGTAAAAATACTTGTTTAGGCATATGTGTTTTTAATGTATTGCTTTATCTTAGTACTCGTAATTTAATAAAGCTAAAAGTTTATAGAACATAGAAGAAAACACACTTTCCCACCCATAATTAATCTCCATACATGCAGAGAAAAAACATAGTTACAGCATTATCACTACAACAATACTAGTATTATATTATTTTTGTTAATTTTCTTGAAATTTAATAACTCTGTGTTCATGATGAAAATGTTTTTATTTTAATTTTATCATTTATTGTTTACACTCAATAAAAATTTTAATATGGTTGACTGCAAAAATTATATGTTTCTAAATATTTTTACCAGAAATAAAATTTTATTAATATGAAAATATCATTACTTTTACAACCATCAAATGTTTTGTGTTCTTTTACCTTGTTCTTAAACCATATTCTATTTTTAAACCATATTAGTATAATTATTCCCATGGCAGTAAAATATTTCAAATTATCCTTATTCATAACTTTTTTGTTCTTAAATATATTTTGTTTTTAATGTTTGTTTTCCAACTTTATTGTAATTCTCATTTAGTTTATATATAGACAAGGTTTGGTTATACTCAGTGCTATTCAAGCATCTTATATTGATTAACTACCACTAAAGAGTTTAGTTAAAAAAGCATTTATTGCATTTTGAACCACAAATGAATGTGGTTCAAAATATATATATATATATATATATATATATATATATATATATATATATATAATATATATATATATATATATATATATATATATATATATATATATATATATATATATATATATATAGTATAAATATATATATATATTTAGTTTCAATAAAAAATTTATAAAAATTATCATTTTTTGTTAATACGTTTTATTTTCATATGTGATAAAATCCAATAATATGACAAAATTAAATTATAATATGAAAGATTGGATAACTATGTGATAACATAGATAATGATATGATAAAATGGAATAATTATATGAAGAATGGTATAATAATAAATGAATAAAATGGAATCATAATATGACAATGTAGTATAACAATATAATAAGATAGAATAATAATATAACAACACAAACCATAATCTGATAGAATGGGATAATGATGTAGTAAGATTGTTCAATTATATGTAAAACTAGAATCATAACATGAAAAAACGAAATAGAATCATATTATCTTTAATCATTTCTATTAATATGTTGCTTTTACACTATGGTCACTACAACTATATTTTTTCCCTGCACGTAAAAAGCATCATACATACTCATGGCCTAACGTTTTTTATCTTCTTGCACATTTTTTGTACTAAAAATTTTTGGAGAAATTTCGTTTTTCGCTCTCCGTACATCCACGACGGTATAATCGCATCTCTAATCACACCCTCTTATCTATTACTTCATACCGTGCAGTTCTGGTAAATGTGCCCTGACTTATTATTCATGATGATTATTAAGAAGTAAATTAACTCTCTATAGATTATATAAAAATAGTCTGGTAGTCGGTATAGAATATGATTACTTAGGGATAGTTTAAAAGCAACTGCATTAAAAAAAGACTCATAAATTTCAAACCAGCACTGTAGGGTTCAGAGCTACAGTAACTCATTCATGCATATTTGAACAGAGATTTTGTTTTCATATGAGATTTTCATGTTTGCAAAAAGCAGTCGCGGATCCACGGGAAGGAAATTTAAATAATTGTGTAAACATAAAAATAAAAACTGAGATTGAAAGAATAAAAACTACTTTATTTGAAATCAAATGGACATTTAATAATCAATACTCAGCATCTTAAATAATGTATTGTGTTTGATATCTTAAATTTTCTAAATATTTTTTGTTATTGAAATATTTCTAATATTTTTTAAATGTCGAAAATTTATATACCTTTTTCAAAAATTCTACTAGTCTTATGAGCTAATAAAATTTTATTTACCTCATACCAATCAAAAATTTATTAACCAACATACTTTTCTATCGTTTCATACGGGCCCAAAATATAATATTTATCCTAGATATTATTAAATTATATATAATGAACATTTTGAGTGTTTTGTGACAATTTTATTTTGGAAGCTAAATAAAAATATTTACACATAAATTATCAACGATAAATGTCTAAAAATGGTAGGTTTTTAAGTAAAATCTTAAGAAAAAGGTTGCAATATTTTGTAACTAAAAATCATTAAAAAATTTGAATTATTCTAAAAAACAAAAATAGTTTTTTTTTGGGTGAGTTTCCGGATAAATTCTGTTATTGTTTTAAGATTTTTTTGGAAAGTAGAAGAATCAAGCTTGTTATCCATATACATTTGTAAATGTTTTGGTCAAATTTTGAAAGAAAATTTTTAAAAAACATCTAAAAAATTGATATTTTGTTATGCAACGATGTAATATTTTATAAAGACTTTTTTGTAAGCATAACAAGATTTATTTTCTTTTAAATTGGAAAAAAATTTGATTTTATATGGAATAATTCACTTAAACTTTTTATACGTTTTTATTTTTGCTCCAAGTATGTCTCAAATAAAGCATAAAATGATTTGCTTAAAAATATTTTAAAATAATTTGATAAAGTTTTGATATTTTTAAATAATTGTTTGTGTATTTAACGATTTAAAAGATTGACGTCTAATTTTACTGTAAATGAAATAATATTTAAAACTTGATATCTTTAGTATTATTTTGAAATAGAAAAAGGAAATTTAATTAAAAAAAAATTAATAAATTATTTCTTATTTGTAATAGTTTGAAAGCTACGTCCTTCTGCTTTCTTCATTCAATTAAACTCAAAATTAACTTAAAATTTAGGTAGCTACTGGATCTTTAGTTCACCAATTATCATTAAAAAGTTGTTTTTACAAAATATCTGAAAATTTACTAGGTATTTCGAATTTTTGAAAATTTATTAGTTTTTCCCATTTTATAACTTTGTTATTTTTCTTACGATATTATTAACTGAAATCATATAAAAGTAAATTATTTATTTTATTTTTGTAAAAAATTGATAGATTTTCGGTACGGTTCCCTTTATCAGATTTGTTCCAAATTTATGCATCAGTAAGTTTTTGATATTAAAGAATATAATTAGATCTATTTAAGTAAAATTGATATTCTATGTATCAAAACCTACATAGCTCAACCTTTTGTGTTTTTCAGGTAATACATTTTAATTAATTTCATTGAAATACATTTAATTGTTTATAATGATTTAGAAAACAACGATTAAATAAAAACACACTATAAAATATTAAAAAATATTAAAATCTATTTGATATTCTCTGAAATTTACTAACAAAAGTTTAACATTTTTGTTTGTATTTCAGAATAATTAAGTAAAATATCAAAATTTTTGGTGACAAAAAAGAAAATTTATAGTTCAAAAGTTATTTATAGAATTATAAAATTCGATCGCCTCTTATCAACTTAAATTTTTAGGAATTAAAATAATATACATAATTTCGGGTTAAAAAAAAGTAACGTCCTCCCCCCAAATGCTTTTGCTGGATCCGCGCCTGGTAAAAAGTTTTACCAGAAAAGTTAATCCATTTAAATATGAAAGGGATTGCAAGAAAAAGTTTTCAAATTTATTATTGTGTTTGATTAGATCATAGATTGTATTTCATGTATTTGAAACCTCGGAGATAATCAATTTATCTATTGAAATTGAAAACATAATTGACCATACGTTAAAAAAAAAAAAAAAAAATACTTATTTAAACATGAACGGAAGAACTAAATTTTGAAACACTTACATAATTTTTTCCTAAACAAGTACGTCTGTGAGTAATTTTACAAATGATATCTCATTCTTTTAAATTTTGTACTTTTTACTGGCAATAAGTTTCTACAATAATGTCTTGCACAGGAAATATGAAAACATTTCTGTGGCACTGCATGTAAATTGTATCTATTAGGGTACCCACTTATTTGGGTTTTCATATTAATCGGTTTATTACCCAAATAATTATAAAGTTGATTGCTTAATAACTGATTAATAGTAAATTATTCGTTTAACCGAATAGTATTAGTAATTCATATAAAACATATAAATAACACTAGTATTTATTATATTGAAATAATTATATAATCACAAAGAGTCTATCTTATTAGTTCTTTCGCCATTTGGTTTGAAAAATATTGCATCTAATAATACAAATTATTCTCCTAATTTAACTTTATTTAATAAATCAGTCTTTTTAATGTAACTCTCTCCATTTTCTATGAGGGAATGATTTTTTTTATAAAAGTAAAAATTAATATTGTTATATTTACGTACATTTTGTTGATGAAAATTAAAATTTTTATGACTTACATAACCTTAAATTTAATTTCAAAACTATAATTTGAAAATTTCTATTGTCACATGTCCAAGTATTTAAGAAATTTTAATATTATTATTATTATATATAGAATATTTTTGTTAAATATTCTATGAAAAAAAAACAAAAGAAAAAAAAAATAACATCCAAGGAAGTCAATAAGATACTAAACTTGTGATCCAGAAGTAGTACAAATTCGAATCATTTCCAATGAATCTTGTCATTGGAAGATGTTCCCTTTTTTGACACCTATTCATTGAGAAGGAAGTCATGTTCACGATTTCATGCAAAATTGCAATGAATATCTAAATTCTTTTTTATCGGCGGCACGGTGGTTCAGAAATTAATTTCATTGGCCAAAAGTCCAATTTTTTGTTAACAACGATTTAAAAAATTTTAATGCCATTCAATATTAAACATATTGAAAATAAGTTAGCCACAAAATTAGATCAAAATATTGGTAATTGTGGGCCTTGCATGCCGTTAAAGACAAATATTTTATGTTATTTTATAAAAAATTATATTTTTGAAAATTTTATCAGAAGTATTTGGCTGCATTTTTTTGTGTTATGTCGGTAGAATAATAGTCTTTAAGAAATGGTATGATGTGTCACTGTACCGTTTATACCAGTTGTACGGATTCTTAAAAGTATTCCAAAGCCAAGCGACGAAAAATAATTCTCTAATGAAGATCTATTAGCATTATTTTTGGATTTGAAGTTAACAAAACAGCAATATACTCAGCTTAGATTGCGTGCGATTGAAGCAGGCTCAAATCTTTATACATCATATCACTTAACTGCTACTAAGAATGACTTTTTGCCACCAAGGGACATAATTACAATCACACCGATTTCGACCGATGGAAACTGCAAGTTAACTCTCTTTTGCAAATGAGGGTGTGATAGTTCTTCTAGACAAAAACAATGCAAACAATATGTATGTGAAAATATTTCAGACACATTTATGTTCATTTGTTCATTTTGTGTCATTTGTACCATTGCGATAAAGAATTTGGAAGATTCGGAGCCTTCGAGAAGTAGGATGCAAACAAAGGATTTTTGGACAAATCAAACACCATCTTCTATGAAATGCTTCAGACCAATTAAATATGAATTTAAAAAGTTAACTCATGGTGCCATTAAAAAAGAGTCCAAATTAGAATACTACAGAAATTTGAATTAGAGATTACCGGCCAGATAATTGAAGTAATCTACCAATTAGTGCTAACGATGATAGATAGATGGAAAAGTAGGCCAGGCTTTGACTGACTCAAAGGCTTGACCTAGAAAGTAGAATATCGTGAATTAGATAAACAAGCAAAAGGCCTGCTAGAGGACACAAATAATAAAGAACTAAATATGAAATATTTGCAGTCTATTTTCTAACCGAGTGAATAATTATTATAATTTTCTTTTATTGTTAGGTTAGGTTAGGTTGGAAAGGGCGGCGCATTCACGCCTACACCCAGAGGCCAAACGGCCCATTGTGATCCCTTTATGAAAAGAAGAAAAAAGAGAAAAGTGGAACCTATACCCAATCAATCAGTTATGATTGTTCCTAAGCCATTTTATTCCCATTACAAACCCTATGAGGTTGACAAGTCCTTTGCCATTAACCTCACCTAGTTCATGTAGTGTATGGCTTCCAAACCACTTCAACCTATTACGCTGAAGCCCTACGCAGTGACAGAGTATGTGCTCCACTGTCTCTAGCTCCTCAACATCATCGCACGTTCTACAAAAGTCTGATGTGCCAATGTCCCACTTACTCATCATATTCCCTATTGAGAAGTGACCCGTAACCATACCTACTATGACTCTAAGACTACCACGACTCATACCTAGAAGATGCTTGGAATCCGCCAGTTTTAAGCTAGGCCATAATGCCCTAGAAACTCTGCAGTCCGATCTGTCATTCCAGGCTCGATTCGTGTTGTCCAGAGTCCACTCCCCTATGGCCCTAAAGAAGGACCCAATTGGAATCTTAACAGATGACTCTATGAAAGACCTATCTAGCTCCGAGCCACTGCGAGCTAGCTCATCGGCCATTTCGTTGCCAAGAATGTCACAATGACCAGGAACCCAGCATAGTCTCATCATATTCTTTTATTGTTATTTAAGTAAAAAATAATTTAAACAATAAAAAACTTTTGGTTATTATAAAAAATAACAAATTTTATCCTTAATATTATTTAAATAAAAAACAAAATAAACATTAAAAAATCGTCATTTTTTAGTCCAAAATAACTGATTCTAGTGGAACCTAATAAACTGGGAACCTGTTCACAAGATTATTCTGTGTATTATTAAAATGTTTTTTTTATCTGCTTATAACTTTTTTTTACAATTCAAAAAACAAAAAAAAAAAAAAAAAAAAAAAAATCGCATTTTCATACAAAATGCTATAAAAAAATTAAAAGCACAACTTTAGTCTTAAATTTCTCAATAACTGTAGAATCGAATTTAAACTGGAAAAAAATATCTCTCCATCAAAAAAAAAAAAAAAAAAAAAAAAAAAAAATTAGAAAATCTCTATCGATTTAAAAGTTACACAGTTTTGGCCGATAAAAAATGATTCTGATCCACTTTGCGGCACAAGGAAATTATTTTTAATTTTTATATAAACCAACATATTTTTTAATAAAAAAATTCTGCATAACATTATTTTTCTTTTTAGTAACAAGTAATTTTTTTATTATTATTAGCCTATGGAAAAGTATTCCTTACAGACCTTAAAATATTAACAATGTTCATGCGAAAAAAAATACAATTACAATAAACAATTGTTTAAATACAATATTATATTACGTTTTATATGGTTAACATTGATTGAGAAATCGATAAAATTGTAAAAATAATTAAAATCAATAGTTTTCTAATAGTTTTCTAAAGGGATCAGCATTAGCATATGAATTCTGGAAAACTTGAAGGTAAAGTGAAAAAAATAACAACCGAATCTCAACATTTTATAGCAGAACAATTCACTTGATTTTTTTTTATAGTGATGTTATTTGTTTGATGTTGTTTGTATTACTTCTTACTTTGGAAGCAATAAAAAAATGCTTCCCTAAAAATTACTTTTATTTATTTTTGCTGGGATATAACAGACATTAAAAAAAGATGTGGCAGACATAATTTTTAACATCAAAAAATTAAATTTCGGTTAATCGGTTATTGGACAGAAATTAATCGATTTATTTGTTATTCGAAAGTAGACAATTTTAAATTAATCGACCAAAATTAATCATATAACCAAATGACGTTTAAGTGATTGGATACCCTAATATCTATACATTTAAAAATGCACTTCCACTTTTTTGAAAAATGTAAATTATTTGGTATATAGTGGAATTGCAAATAGTTTCAACACTTATTTATGCGAATATATTTGCTTGTATTAAAAATAAAGTACAAAAAGTTGATGATTTTTTAATAAAAAAAAAAAAAAAAAATATTCTAAATGCGTTACTTTAGCTTTTAGCAAGTTTTAACCCTAATCGAGTGGAGAAATTTTACAACGTTAAGAGGCGGTATAGGTACATTTGTATCTTCATATAATTCCCATTTTAAATTCAACTTTTTTATTACAAACTAAATAGACCGGGTTATAATAAATTTATACATTACTTAAATAGTAGGTTATTCGCTAAACGAAACAATTCATTCGGTTTCTATTATAGAAATGTTTGATTTTTTATATTTCCACAAAACTGCTAATTTTGCATTAATTTTGCATTAAATACATAAGTTTGCCCAAAAAAATGTGAAAAATGGTAAAACTAAAGATAAATTAAATTCTTTAAGTCAGATATTTCCATAAACTATGCATAATACGTGGAAAATTAAAAAGACAAAATCCGAGATATTTTTGCTAATATTTAGAATGTAATATAATCAAAATTGGAGTAGATTTGATGGACAAAAATCATTTTTACAAAAATTTTGTTTTGAAGTGCAGCGGAAATACCATTTTTCTGACGTATGGTCCTATAGAATTTTATGACAGGAGTGGAACCATAAATATCATTCGAAGCTATTATATTTGTCAATATCAAAGACCTGAACAACATAAGATCAGAAAATCAAGCATGATTTGCATGAAAACTGTCTGAGACGAACACTCAGTATGACCTAAATCTGTTTCCTGCAAATAAACTCCATCAAACAAATTTTTTCGTATTTTTTGTTCGATCATATGTAGACAATTTATAGACCTTTTATAAAATAACTGTATTAAAATTAATTTTATTTTATTTTTGCGTTTTCTCTTTATGCGAAGTATATGATGGTATAAATGTACCTGTGAAGTCTTTTAAAGATGTAAAATATAAAGACCTTATTACTTAGGGAAGAATTTTGACAAAACAATCTGTATAAAATTCCATACAAATTGTTTACTAAATATCAAAAAAAAAAAAAAAAAAAAAAATTATTTTTTTCCAGAACTGTACTTAAAAATATGCTATACATAACTCAAATTATTGTGAATTGGTTTAAAAGATATTCGATGTTACAAACACATAAATTCATTATGTATCAAGATAGGCTTAACAATTAGCTTCTGTTAAAATGTAAAATCATTTCTGAAATTAATTTCAACAAAACCATATAATTTTGTTTTTGTTTCACTGGAATAGCATTGGGTAGGAAATGAAAGATATGCATAAAATAGTATTGGTTATTTTAAGGAGAGAAATTTCGTGAGTGTGTGATATACTTATGTATTTTTTTTTGATATTATCTTTCTTATTAACCTTTTTTTTCTTCCAACTAAATATTTTCTCAATAGTTTTTATAGCAATGTTTTTTTTTTTTGTTTCTATAATTCATTTCTATATTTTATATTTCTTTTTTTCATTTAATAAGGAAACTCAAGCCAAAGAGAAAAATAACTTTAATTCTCTTGGAATTATATAAATTAGTGTACATTTTATGGTCACAAATCCTTTTACAAAGTAGCGCTATCAACCGCATAACCGCAAAAGAAGCTGTTAAAAAAAGGCATTACCTCAGCTGGAGTGCAACAAGACAATAGCACGTCTTTTCTTTCCTTACTTTTGAAGTAAATTTAAATACAATCCTAGCATACTTTTAAAGTAACACAATAGAAAAAAATACACTGAGAGAAAAACGACTTTGCAAGATCCACAACGTTTGTGGTCATAGTACAATTTAGCTTTTTATAATAATTTATAATTTTTTAAACAGACGAAATCAAACACATAATGTTATTTAGTAATTCTACATATTACACAGAAAAAAATACATAAACATGGATTTCTATTAGGAGACTTATTATATAAATAAATTTTTTGCTTGATTGTGCTCCAATCACCAAAATGATACTATTAATAAATTTCCTTTAAATTTCCATTAATTTTTTAATCGATTTAATAACAATCATAATTAAAATTTCATAAAAAAATATTTATTAATTTTATTTTAAAATTAATTAAATTTTTAATATTGCACAAAATGCTTCCTTTTGTACACAGAAAAAGTATGATCTATTAAACGATTTATCAAAGATAAAAACTACTATAATTACTTTTTTAATTGTATCAATGATTCAATTTATGAAAATTAAAATTTTCTAATACTTTATGCTAAAAATAAAACAATTTTTCGGCTTTCAATTATTTTTATTATTGTATCAATTAATAAATTAATGAAATATAAATAAAAATAAGTGATAATTTGAATAATGGAGTATACACTTTTTTTATGAGTTGAATTTCAATTAATAAAATAATTGAATACGTATTATTTATAATTAATTTCAATTATAAATTTATTTTAGATATTAGATTTTTCTATGTAAAATTTGGATTTAATTTGTTAGAATACTTTGATTTTGAGTAATTTATTTAGTTATAAATATATTTGAAATCATTTTAAAATTCTGATTAATAATTTAATTGAAATTTTTTCGAAAATATAGTTTTCTGTATAATAATACACGAATTTCATCCAACTTATTTATTTTTATTTTGTTGTGACAAATATTTACATAAAAATTGTTTTACAATAATAATGAATTTAAATAAAAACGAATATATCGAATCCTTTTAAACCTATGCAGAGCGTCACATTTATCCAAATTAGAACGACAAAAATACAAAAATAAAAGTTTAGTAATTGAAGTTATTTTTATCGCATTTACTATTAAACAAATCATTTATTATGAAAAAAAATATTTAGATTATTGGAAAGTGTCTATAGCGCGAGCTATGAATTTTCTATGTTGCTCTCGTACTTTAAAAAAATTTAATTTTATTAAACATTTTAATGAAGAAGTATCTTAATTTTAACTGCATATATTTCAGTAAGTACAGCAGCTATTGATATGATTTCTTTGTATGTAATAATAAATGTATTGAAATTATTTTATTATATTTTTTTTTTGGGTAAAAAATCAGTACAGAAACTATTTTTTTTTTTTATTTAAAAGAAATCTTAATATTAAAAAATATTTTTTTTGGAAATCCTATTTTGAATGAACTAGAACTAAAGAGTTCCATAAAGTACCAATTTAAAAATACAATTGGTATATAAAAGAACATCCATAGAATATTATATGAAAATATTGGGTGCGAATTTTTGTGATCTCTTAAAATATTAGAAACAAATGTGTGGCACCTCATATTAGTAATTTGTTGAGAGTTATTTCAAATAGTAGACTAAGCTTGATGTGATTAGATCCTGCGGTGTCTACCTTTTAAATATGCCTTTTTTTAAATAAAATTTATAGAAATATGTCCGAAATTAAAAAAAAGAGGAAGAAACATATAGTCGGTCAAGACCAACTAAGTGATACCTTTCACCATTGTGTACGAGCATAAAAATTCGGGAAGGGGACTTATATTACACCTGTGGCCAATTTTACTAAATGTAAAGTAAAACATACTGAATAATGCGTTGATACAAAGATCTAGATGATTTTCTGCATTTTAGGGAGATTTCTGGAAGTGGGTTTATATAGGAGCTATGGTAAATTATGGATCGATTCTCATAAAATTTGGCAGTGCTGTTTCTACTTCCATAAAACTTATTTGTGTCGAATATTAACTTGATACTAGCATTCGTATGTGATTTATGGACGTTAAAGTGATTTTCGGAAGAGGGATTTATATGGGAGCTATGTTCAATTGTGGTCCAATCTTCATAAAATTTGGTACAAACATTGATACTTGTACAGGACTTCTTTGCATTAAAATATTTTATTTCTAAGGCATTTTTGAGTGTTTAAACTCTATTCCGGGGGTACATTTGTATGGGGGCTAGGTGAAATAATGGACCTATTAAAACCAATTTCAATAGGCTTTATCTTTGTATCATAAAAGTCCCACGTGCCAAATTTTAATTGAATTATCCTTAGAATTGTGACCCGTACTTTGTGCATAAGATTTACATGGACAGCCAGCCAGCCAGACGGACAACGTTAGATCGATTTAAAAGTGATTCTGAGTCGATTCGTATACTTTAAGGTGGGTGTTGGATAACTTTCTATGCGTTACAAACATCAGCACAAATACATAATATCAAATTTTCATACCCAAAGCGGGTAAGACGACTCACTCGAAGCCCAGGGATTACAGACCGATCAGCCTATCGTCTTTTCTATTGAAGACAATAGAAAGACTGATCGATCTTTATCTTAGGACTAGTATGGGAACTCAGGTCATTAGCGAGTCTCAACATGCTTATCTCAAGGGTAAGTCCGTTGAGAGTGCTCTGCATGACGTTGTGAGTTATATTGAGCGAGGTCTGCTGCAGAGGGAATATACCATGGCGGCTTTTCTCGATATAGAGGGGGCCTTTAATAATATCACGATAGAGGCTATCGAGGAATCACTTGTTTCGCTGAATATAAGTAAGCTCCTTGTTGAGTGGATAATTCTGATGCTTAGCAGTAGAGTTATCAACTCAAACATGGGAGGCACTTATATGAGGAAACTCGTGACTAGGGGCACACCGCAAGGGGGAGTCCTTTCTCCATTACTGTGGCTCTTGGCCGTGAACGTCATTTTAAGACAGTTTGATGCTAAGGGACGGAAGATTGTGGCCTACGCCGATGACGTTGTTTTACTGGTCTCTGGTAAGTTTTTATCTACGATCAGTGAGGTCATGCAGACAGGTTTACGTGATCTGTCCCTTTGGGCCAACAGTAAGGGATTAGGGGTAAACCCCGAGAAAACGGAGCTAGTTTTGTTTACTAGGAAATACAAGGTTGAGCATTTTAGCTTGCCAGTATTGAACGGGATTGAGCTTGTATTGTCAAGTGAGGCCAAATACCTGGGTGTGTACTTGGACAGTAAATTGTCTTGGAGGAGAAACACTCAGGAGAGGGTCAAGAGGGGACTCAATGCCTATTACACCTGCAGGAACTCTATAGGCAAGAATTGGGGTCTTAAGCCGCAAGTTGTATACTGGATTTACACTTCGGTTGTTAGACCTATTCTTACTTATGGCTGTACAGTCTGGTGGAAGGTATTGAGTAGGGAAACGTACAGGAAACTTCTCTCTAAAGTTCAGAGGTGTGCGTCAATTGGCATCTCAGGTGCTAGGAGAAGTACACCTCAGGCGGCGCTGGACATAATCCTCCACCTTCTTCCAATTGAGGAATTCGTGAGGGGTATGGCTGTCCGTGGCCTATTTAGATTGAAGGAACTGGGTTTATTAGGTTCCACTAGAGCGGGGCATGTCAGCATACCAGATGAAGTCAAATTCAACGGTCGGACACTATCCTTGGCTGAGCCTACGGATTATGTCGGGACCACGATTGACTTCGGGGCTACTCCCGCTTTGGTGTTACCTAGTAGGAATCTTTGGGATGGAGTAGAAAAGCTCTATGAGGGGTGCGCGGTCTTCACGGACGGTTCGAAAATGGAAGTTGGCACTGGTGCGGGTGTATACTTTATGGGAACTGATATCAGACGATCCTACAAATTGTCTGACAGTTGTAGTGTCTTTCAAGCAGAGATTCTTGGCATTTATAAGTCTCTCGGCTTGATTGAAGGGAATGTTGAACGGGGGTCTGAGATTACTATCTATGTTGATAGTCAGGCGGCGTTATTGGCTCTGACTAGTCATTTTGTTAGGTCCAGATTGGTACTTGAGTGCAGAAGGGAATTGAGAAGGTTAATGGGTTCCTATATGATAAGACTATGTTGGGTTCCTGGTCATTGTGACATTCTTGGCAACGAAATAGCCGATGAGCTAGCTCGCAGTGGCTCGGAGCTAGATAGGTCTTTCATAGAGTCATCTGTTAAGATTCCAATTGGGTCCTTTTTTAGGGCCATAGGGGAGTGGACTCTGGACAACACGAATCGAGCCTGGAATGACAGATCGGACTGCAATGTTTCTAGGGCATTATGGCCTAGCTTAAAACTGGCAGATTCCAAGCATCTTCTAGGTATGAGTCGTGGTAGTCTTAGAGTCATAGTAGGTATGGTTACGGGTCATTTCTCAATAGGGAATATGATGAGTAAGTGGGACATTGGCACATCAGACTTCTGTAGAACGTGCGATGATGTTGAGGAGCTAGAGACAGTGGAGCACATACTCTGTCACTGCGTAGGGCTTCAGCGTAATAGGTTGAAGTGGTTTGGAAGCCATACACTACATGAACTAGGTGAGGTTAATGGCAAAGGACTTATCAACCTCATAGGGTTTGTTATGGGGATAAAATGGCTTAGGAACAATCATAACTGATTGATTGGGTATAGGTTCCACTTTTCTCTTTTTCTTTTTCTTCTTTTCATAAAGGGATCACAATGGGCCGTTTGGCCTCTGGGTGTAGGCGTGAATGCGCCGCCCTTTCCAACCTAACCTAACCATACATAATATCAAAACTATGGTGGTGTAGGATATAAAAAACGTACATACGTATATATATATATATATATATACCGAATTGATTAAACAAAAAATATGATTACATTCAATAATTTAAACATCATAAACAATCATAAACGTAATCAAATATTTCTCAAAAAACAAATTTAAATTATAAGCAATTTTGTCAATTACAATAATAAATTGTTTTTTTTTTTTTTTTTTTTTTTTGGTAATGTTGCTAGAGTCATCATAACTATCTCCTAAATTACTTTCCTACAAGATAATTTCTTGGTTCTTAACCTGTAGCGTTGCTGTTCAGAAAGCAATATTATTTTATTTAATTGTTTTTTTTTTTTAACGCAAAAGAGGTGTGTGACTCACTTAATTATTTCGGATTATTCAGTCAATTTCTGGTTCTATATAAAAATGTTCAACTGGTTGTCGGTCCATTTAAATTAGTTTTTGGAACAAAGGCGAGGTTTATTAGCGGTCCATTATTAAATTTAGTCCCCATTCAAATATTTCCAGAACCATTTTGCGAAAATATATTTAAAATTTTTCTTAATTAACCCTAGTCTACAATAAGATTTATAGCATTATATTTATGGTATCCAATCGATTAACCGTCCTTCAGTTGACCGATTAATTATCGCCTATTAATTGTTCGAACAATTTAAAGTTTTTTATTTTCGAATAATGAAAAAAGTGATTAATTTAATTTAATAAAAACCGAAATTTATCTTAAGAAATATTACAAACAGCATTCATAGATAGTATTTAAAAGAGATTAAAATGAATTGTTCTGCTACAAAACGTTGAGATTCGGTTGTTATTTTTGCAAATACCTGTTACTAAAAAAAAAACATTATAGATGTTCATTGCAATTTTGCATGAAATCATAAACACAATTTCCTTCTCCGTGAATAGGTGTTAAAGAAGAGAACGTCTTCCAATGACAAGGATATATTAAATTCTTTGGAAATGATCCGAATTTACACTACTTCTGAATCATAAGTTCAAGATCTAGTTCTACGGATGTTCTTTTTTTAGGGTAGAATGTTTAATAAAATGTAACATGAAAAGATTACAACATTATAATTTCATAAATATTTAGACTTCTGAAGTAAAGTAAATTCAAAGTTGTATAACTCATAAAAGTTTTAATTATCATTAATAAAATGTGCGTTAAAGTACCAATATTCATTTTAGCATTTATGACAAAAAATCGTTCTCACATAAAAATACTGATTTATTAAATAAAGCATAATTAGGAGAATATTTTGTAGTATTACGCCAAACAATGCAATTTTTTCATACAAATGGGCGAAAGAACTGATAAGATTAAATCTTTGTGGAAGAATTGTTTAAATACTATAATTAGTGTTATTTACATGTTTTACATGTATTATTAAGACTATTCGGTTAACCAGATAATTTGACGTTATTCGGTATTAACCAATCAGCTTTTAACTTCGAATAATAATTTGTCGAATGAAACGATTAATTTGGAAACCTGAATAATTGTAATTCACTATTTTATAAGAATAGATTATTAGCCACAGAGATCCTCTTGACAAATATTTTACACGCATTTTTTCTCAGAATTTAAAATATTCTGATTGTAAACCATTTTTCTTCCAAAATATATTTATTATATTTTTTACCTAACACATTAACTGAAATGATAAATCAATGATGTAAGAAACACTACAGTTATCTAGTTATCCATTCGTATCTATGAATTGAAATTACCAAACTTTTTTTAAACTATATATATCTAGGCACTGGTAGATATTTATTTGTTGTAATTACGAACATCAGTAGAATTTGCAATCTAGGGAACGACATGACAATGAGAAAAATAAATAAACAACAACAACATATGGCAGCCTGTCTGAAGAAATACTAAATGTAATCGCTATAAACTTTCTCTTTAGTTTGGATTCAAATCTGGCTTTGAAAGTAATATCTAAGTACAATAACACTAAAACGATCTTATTATTTTGCTTATAGAATTCTCTCAAATCTTGAAAACTTATACTTACCGAATAATTATATATTTAACTTAAATTTGGTACATCGGTACTATTTTCCTTTGTTAGATCAGTTGGAAATCTTCCATAATTGTCATAAGACTTTATTCTGTTTCAAAATTGTTTTATTTTATTTCTTTGATTCTTACGATTTATGCTAAAAAATTTAAATCAATTAGTTAATTACATTGATAAACAATTTTTATTAAGTTTTAATTGAAAACGAAATAACGAATTAATTTAAAAATTTTATGAAACAATTTTTTCTGTGCACATTTTTCTTTCCATTGCTTATTTTCAATAATATTATTAAATCTAACACTTTAGGCATTTAAATTTGTTATTCCCATTTTTGAAATGTTAATTAAGGCCGTAGGCATTTCAGGTAACCATACACTGCTATAAATTAAATTTTACCAAGTCAACACTTTCCTTTTATCTAGCTTTTGTCTGAGAATTTGGTTATTTATTTTATTTTAGTACTTTATTCACAACATAATGATATACATTAGATGCTATGAGTATGCATATGTATGTATGTGTGTGCTACTAAATATATATATATATATATATATATATATATATGTGTATATTAATACTAAGAAATTTTGTTTACTTTGTTATTACCCAGCAAACACGATGTCAAACGTTTGAAATATGATGACTTTAACGTTTGATATCAAACGTGTTCCTCAAATTTGTTTCAAATGTATGTAGATGTGTGAATTTTAAGTTTGATTTCAAATTGAGAATCATTTGAGAAAAAACATTTGAAAAATTGTACGTTCTCAATTGATATCAAATGTTGTTATTGAATCATTCTCAAACCTAAAGATAACTTTAAAAATATTTGAAAAATAGTATATTCTTAATTTGATATCAAAAGTTATTATCAAATCATGCATAAATCTAAAGAGACAAGTTAAAATATTTTTGAAAAATGGTATTTTCTCAAATTGATATCAAATGTTGTTACTAACTCATTCTTAAAGATATTTGAAACAATATATGAAAAAAAAAAAAATTGAAATATATACAAATAAATAAATTAATAAACAAATTTATTTAATCAAATATTTTCCAATTAATGAATATGGACATTGATAGGAAAAAAAAAAAAATAGAAATGCAAATTACTTTTATTTATGTTCCATATGTGTTCACATTCCATATTTGAAAATGTTTGAGAATTACATTTAACAATGATTTGATAATAGCATTTCGCAATTTGACAATTAATTTCCCTTTTTTTCGAGAAAGCTATTAGTTTCAAGTTATTTTCAAATCGTTCTCAAACATTTGACATTTGAGAAACGACTTGATTTCAAAGCACTCTCAATTTGATATCAAACATTTATGTTTGCTGGGTAATTACTTAAATTCTAAGCTTATTTAAAGTTAGTAAACTTTTTAATTCTTGGAATCCTCATGGATATTTTTGTGTTTTGAATATTGTTGAATATTTTTTTCCATCGAAGATATTATACACCCGCAGGATTGTGTGACATGAATACGTATATCCTTGTATTTATATATAAAAAATTTATTTTTAACACTAAATGTTTTGTGGTGGATAAAAAAAAGAAAAATTATAAATAAGATGGGTTAACTCTGAAACAATTTCGTGAAATATGTTTTGTGGATTTTATAGGAATATTCATTTCGATAACCGAAAAAAAATATAGTTTCATTCCACCACATCCCAAAGATAATACATTGCACGTGTTTGCCATAACCTGCTCTCAACTATGTTATTTTCTGAGTGTGACGACTATGAAATATACTTTCCAAAATAATTTTTAGGTTATTAGTAGTCCAGGTAAGAGATAGAATGACGGTAAAAGAATATACTACAAGTTAAATCCCTAATTTCTTCATGTATGAACTTTGTGTGGTTATGGTAGTACATTGTACCCACTCCATACTCTCATTTGGTCATGATTGCGAGTAAGATAAGAGGGAAATTCTTAACCCCGACAATTCTTGGAACTATAGAATTTTCAAAGATAAGAATTTCCTTTTATCTCACACGCAATCATGACAAAAAGAGAGTAAGGAGTGGGTATGCTACTCTAACCACATAAAATTCATACCCCAGTGCAATATCTTCATATTTAAATTTTAAATAACTGTAGTCCTTCCAAAAACTTCACTGAATTGAAAGATAATTTTACTGTCCTTCAGCATGACAAAAATTTACTTAATGTATAGAACGTAAAATGTTCAACTACATACAGTGGTAAACAATCGTTTGTGCGCATCACTGCTTTTATACCCTTCGTTAACTTTAATTTATTTATTGTTTGAAAGTAAAAGTACAAGTGAATTATTCTTACGAATTATTCTAGCAAATAACCACAGGTACGAACATTAATCGGGATCGGCTCAATTTTAAGTGATCGGAGTTTGAGGCAATTTGGTTAGTTGGGCTCATTTGGTGCATATACAAGAACTTGATTAATTTTTAATATATATATATATATATATATATATATATATATATATATATATAATATGTTTAAAAAAAAACCGGTTAACCGCCTTTAAAACACCGGTTTAAAAAAAGAAGAAAAAAATACCAGAAACCGGTTAACTGATTTTCGGTTTTGGATACTCTATTCTAAACTAAAGGTTACATATTTTGCACTAGGGTTCATTAAAATCGACTTTTTGTTGAAGAAAGTCGAAATCGATCTTTTGATTTTAAAATTGTCGCAAAATCGATTTTCTTGTTGCCAGATGGTTGAAAAGTCGAAAATAGTAGGAAATAAACGAAAAGTCGGAAAATGTCGAAAATAGTCGAAAAGTCGGATAAAGTCGAAGAAATTTACTTTATTTAAAAGGAATAGTTTTTTAATAGTTTTTATTTGAACTACATCATCTAACTGTTGGGAATAGTACCGCAAAAACATACTATTGTATGTTAAAGTAGAATCTCCCTCCAACGCCAACGTTATGTTAAAGCGACAGGTTATGCTCATACAAAACATTAGACATGTTTTATTTCGGATGGGTCCAAGGGGAATAGTAGCCCAAAAAAAAAACTAGAAGGTGGATACGAGCCAGTTTAGTCTTTTTGAGGCTAACTCTAGCGTTTATTTTGCTTTTAGCTTAGAAATTTTTGCTTTAGATTCTAGATTTTTCATCCATTTAAACATTTTTGAGTATTTATTAGCTCGTTTTTTTATATTTCGCAAAAATTTTCGCCTGCAGCGCATCATTCTTTTAACAAAACGTAACTATTTGGGAATTTTTTGGACCATTTTCCCATATTTCATTTATAAATTTATTTTATTTTCTAGGGTATTTAGCCTTTATTTTCCTTTCTTAAAGTCCAATTTAATATTGAATTTTCTACACTATCGGAAACACTGGTGTTTGATAACAAATTTTGTTTATGAAATTTGATTTTCCGTAAGAAGAATAATTGGAACAAAAATTGTTCAAGAAAATTTCTATTCATATCAGACAATTAATGTATCATCAGACTAAAACTTACTTACATTTAAAAACGTTAAAAAATTAAATCAGTCATTTAACTGTTAATATCCATTTAAATTCAAAAACGTGTGGTCGAAATGGTCAAGTCTACATAAATTTTAATAAATATCTACTTTAAATTAATGCAGTTTAAAACTACAAAAAAAAAAAAAAAAAAAAAAAAAAAAAAAATAATAAAATAAAAGAAATATGTGTCAGAAAAATGATATTTATATTATACCAAAACCGAACCTTATCGGAAAATGATGTTAATTTTAAAAAAGCGGCAAGGAAGTTAAAAATAGGGCAATTTGAAACTAAAGTCGCACAACGGTAATGACAATTCTAGTAACTACAATTTCCTAACATTCAATCCAGACACAATCTTAATCCAGTCTGTAGTGATAGCATAAAACAATTTCCGATTTTTAGCAAAAATAGCTAAAGCAAAATAAAATTAAAAAAAATAAATAAATAAATTTCCGGTATAAATAGTGTTAATTAGTCCTAGACTTGTTCAACTACATTGTTATTCGCCTAATACAAATTGTATTCTATACTGTTTGTCAATAAACCTTTTTATTAGATACGACATAACTTATTATATGTAGTTGTTGTTTTATTTTTTTCCATTCACTTTGTGTGAAAATTTTGTTGTTGTTGTTTTTGCAGCATGTAAAAACATTTTTGTTATTCAATAAACTGTTTAAAAAATAAAGCTTTAACGGAACTTACTTTGCTTTTGTTTACTTACATTTATATTTATTTACAAGAGAATAAATAAATGAGAAAATAACAAACTAATAAATATTACCAAAATTATTCATATTTATTTTGGTGACATTTATTTTTTATATCCATCATCAAAAAGATGGGCGGTATATTGGGTTTGTCATTCCGTGTATAACATGTCGAAAAAAATCATTTAAGACCGCATAAAGTATATATATATATATTCTGGGTCCTGTTAAGATTGTGAGTCGATCTAGCTACGAGTATGTCTGTTCGTCTGTCTGTTATAAAAAAGTTATGGGCCAAATACTGGTAACACAGTTTGTTCGTTGTAACTTCAGTTAATACTCTTCGGCTGATATCTCTTAAACAAAAGCATACAAGACAAAGAAATTTTGTACAGATAGTTCGAGAATCGTTGTAAAGTCCGAAACCAAAAATGAGAGTGATTCGCCTACTTCCCATATAAGGTAAAACATTAACGAAATTTTGTACAAATAGTTTAAGGACTAATGTAAACTTGGAAACAAAAAATGGGCGTGGTCCGCCCACTTTACCACCCACCTCCCATATAACGTGATATTTTAAAAATCTGTTAATAAAAAAAACCGAACAGATAGTTCGAGGATCAATATAAACTCGGAAAATTGGTGTGATCCGTCCACTTTACCGCCCGTCTCCCACATGAAATAAAATTTTAAAAAGTTGTAAATGGTGGGTATATAGATTCAGCCAAGCCGAATATAACATTCTAACATAATATTTTAAATAAATATTGTGATACTTTTTTAAGTAAATAAAATATTTTTTGGTCCATACAATTTGTATCTGTTGAATTTTTTTGATGCGCCTTTACATTTCTGTTAAGTATTACAAACGCCACCTATTTGTGCTAATTACGGCCAATTTCGTTCCGTCTATGCGATTACCTTTAAAAAATCTGTTTTGACAAAAGTGTCCCGTTTTCAGCTATCAACGACATTTGACTCAATTTTATGGTCCCGTTCAATTATATTTATCGCCATTCTTATATCTATATATCAAAAATTTTTACAAATTGCAATTTTCTATATAAAAATAAAAAATACAGAAGTGCAATTTTTCCGTAATTTTCAAAAGGTTCATAAATTTTTTATATTAAATTTATTTTTAATGCTTCTTGGATTTTATTGAGTAAAATAATAAAATACTAATTTCACTCAGTAATCCATGCTATTCTGTATGAACTGTATCTTGCGAAAAACTGATTTTGATTTCCAAACTTTGAGACTATTTACTACGTTGACTATTTCGGGCACGTAAATGAGATATAGCGTAAAATACTTATATGGTAGCAATCCCTATTTCAAAATTTGTATTCCACTGAGGGACGCACAGACTCCACCTAAAAACCAAAAAATTTTAAAATTTAAAAAAAATTTGTCATCAAAACTATGTAAATGTTGAAAGCCTGCAGAACAGCAAAGAAGGCGGTGAATTTATATACAAAGTCCCATTCGTTTATATAAGATCGAATGAGTTCAAAAATTATAAACGAGCGAACAAAAAAAATGTAGAAAAATGGGAAAATGTTAAGGAATTTTAGACCTTTTTCTAAGTTTTTGAAATTTGAACAGTAATCACGTTTATAAACTGAAACCTATAAACGCTAAAATTTTGCACTCTATAAGTTTCAAGTCTTGTGAGTTCACCTTTGTAACTCATTTGTTTATTATATTTCATTAAAATCAGTTTCTGGTAGGTTAAAAGTTTTTGAAAATGTCCAATATAGATTTCAAATTTGTTTTTATACTCATAAACTTATACGTACGTACGTACGTATGTTATGTTTGACTACATTTAGAAGATGTCAATAAATATATTTTTCATTTTTGTGGAAATTCAATAAAAATAATTCACAAAGACATGTTTTTCGCAATAAAAAAAAAAAAAAAAATCTATGGAAACATTTATCGATAAATTTTTAACATGAGTTGTTAGAATATGTTTATAAAACATACACAAAAACAAATAACATTAATAATTTTCAGTAGGAATTCTTATGAAATAAGAAATGTAAAATATTATTTCAAGAAAAGTCAGATATGTAGGTTTCTTAACAATTTGTCACTTTTGTTCGACTGATAATGTAAAAAATGTCAAGGAAATGGAAAAATATAATGAAAAAAGTTTTGAAAGATTATGTGAATAACATAACATATTTTAAATTTTTTCCTTAAGAATGATTGTATGAATACCAAATTTGTTTGATTGCTGCACTGGTAGTTTATGGTAAATGAGATTAAAAATCTAATATATATATGCAAAAGTTGGGTCTATCGGTCGTAACCGGCCACTCGAGTTTAACTTTTGTAGCAGAAAAGGTTTTAAAAGTAATTAGAATCTTTATTGCGCTAAACTCTTTAATTTAATATTTTGAAAAAAAAACTATATAAGTTTTTTTTAATATATTTTTTTAATTGTATTTGCTACACAAATATTGGCATTAAATGCAGGGTATAGCATGACATTTTGGATCATAATAGCGAGTATTTTTAAATTATTGTTGGATCAAACAGTCGCTCAAAATTTAAGTGTTGCTGATTAACTGAAAATTATAAAAGTTGACATGTTAATATTTATACAGTGTTTAATCCAAAAGCCCCAGAATGTAGTTTTTCCTGTTTCCGTTTAAGATTTTAAAAATATAGTTTAAAAAATAGTTTAAATATATAGTTTAAAAATAATTACAGAAAATATTATCATGTCCCGGAATTCATTTAATACTTTTTTAAATAACCACATATTGGAAAATTTTTTATGTTTCAGAACGAATCTTAACATCTGGATATTTAGAAATGTGACGGTTTTGTCAAAAAGTTTACGAATGAATCTAACAGAAATAATCTTAAAGCAGCTATAAAGCAGGATCGAACTTAATTTAAAATATTTAAAGTTAAAGCTAAATTTAAGGAATTTTGCTTAATAATGGTTAGCACGCGTTTTAAGTTGTTTTTTGAATACGGCTGAAAAAGGGTTCATATTATCCAGAAGTATATTAAATTCGGATCATTTCTAATGGTTTTAACACTGTCATTCAAGAATGTTCTCTTTTTGATACCTACTCACTAAGAAGGAAGTTATGTTCACGATTTCATGTAAAATTGCAATGAACCATAGAAAAGTCAAGCAGAAACTTCTTAAGCACAAGAAGGTTAATATTTTGGAAGTATTGTAAAAGTATTTTCCTAAAAATGAATAATTTATTTTTGCTGGGATATAACAGATCTTTTAAAAAGAAATCTATTTAACATAAATTTATTTTAAAAATAAAAATTATTCTAAATTTATAACTTAGAAAAACAAATTTCGGTCAATCGGTTATTCGACATAAATTATTCGGTTTATTTGTTATTCGAAAATAGACAAATTGAAATTATTCGAACAGTTAATCGAAGAAAATTATTCGAATAATCGAATTACGGTTAATCGATTGGATACCTTAATATTAACTTCATTCTTTTTTCTAGTGGCAATAACGCAAAATGAAAATCGACTCTCTTGATTCATTATATACATTATATATATTGGTCAAAACTATGGCTAAGCGTAACGTGAAACCCGAGGTTCGTCGTGTCCAGTGCTAACAAGATGTCAAGCAAGTCAAGTGATGAAAACGTGAAGCCAAAAAGGCCAATTAGCCCTAAGGCTGTCCTGAAACAAAAAAGCTTGCAAAGGACAAGAAAATCTACTTCCTGGTGGATAGGTGGTGGTTTTTAAATTAAGTATGATTTTGATAAGATTCCAAACAAAAAGCCAGCTAAATAATAACGAAAGATAGTTTTTAAGCATAGCAATAATATGGTAGTAGCACAACCATATTACGGTTATGCCACGAACATATTGCAAAATATTTATGTTTATTTCCTTAATAATATTGTATTGATACATGCGAACGTAATATTATGTTCCAGCAACAATAAAATCTAACAATAATACAACACTGTTCGATTATGGTTCCCCCAAATCATATTTATTCTTTGCGTATGCTTATTATTAATGTATGATATATCAGCTTCACGCTAATATAGATTTTATGTAAGATATCAAAAGTTTGCAAATGCAGTTTTAGCTGTGGAACTCTATAATATTTTCCACTATAAAATGTCCTTAAAATAAGGATTGATTTGAAAACGAATAAAAACAGGGAGAAGTTAATATTAAAATAATACAGCAGCCAAATATTAAAATTGGGATCTAAATGACAGCATTTTAAAAAACCTATGTAGTGTTAGTAAGTTAGCAAGTAATAGTGGAAATAAATAACCACTACTCACTTTTTGGTTGAATAGCTCCGTTTTTGTTCGAGTTATCCAAAAATTCATGACCTTCACATACAAATGCTCAAGAAATAATTAAATAACTTGTATTTAATGAGCTACCAAAAAGTTGACCTGTAAGTAGTTATGCTTCCAACTTTCGGATGCTCAAAATTTGTTTGTCATTGCCAGTAAGTACTTATTCGGCTTTTAAAAATAATTACAATTGTAATAACCACTACTTACTATGTAATGTGTGTAATAAGTACTACCTATTATCAAATTCAAAAAGTTTTTGCTGGGTATGTACTTGGTATTCTTCTGCCAATATGTTAGTTGTATTGAAACAATTTGGTAACTCGAGTAACATTTACAGAGAACAACAAAATAAAAACAAAAAAATATAGGAAAAAAAAATTAAAGGAAACACAGTACAAGCAATAACTGTAAAAAAGGAATAAAATTTATATAAATTGACATAAAATTCAACTCGAACATAAAAATAATCGATGATATAAAAAAAGCAAACAGAAAGATAAACAAATGGACAAAAGAGATATAAATAGAAATATAAACTGAACGTGTAACATGATAATTGTATGATAATTGTAAGGGAGAAAAAAAAAAAAAAATCAGAGAAGCAACATAGAAAAATACGAGTAGAATTAAAGTATTCAATTGAAACTATTTTTCATTTTTTTTGTTGTTGTTTTCTGCAAATGAAAACTTAATTCATTTTAAGATACCGTTTCTAAAAATTGCTTTCTTTCAAAAGCTAGATCAAAATTAAAAAATATAATTTTGTAGATTTTTTTTTTTTTTACATTTCTGCCAAAAGAATTATATGAAATTTTGATATAATTAAAAAAGAGTTTCTTTAAAATTTCGGATAATATCTAAATATTTTTGTACATGTCACTACAGTTGTAAAGTTTACCAAAAAAATAGAGACATTGCAATTGTTACATTTGTTATGTGAAGGAAATGTCAAAGTTATTTATATTTACCAATTGTTTATAATTATAACGGTACATTACTTTTTAAAATGCATATAGGGACACATTCATCTCTCATAGTCTGTATAGAAAAAATATGTGTACTTTAATGTAACTCTTTATTTTCTCATTTTTGAAAATTATTTAATTTGTCAAATACATTGTATACACTTTACCACAGCACACTGGTCCCAAAATGATTTTTATTTGGAAATAATTAGGTAATTTGTGAACCGTAGAAGATATCTGAACAACATTTCATTTCGAGGAGCACAGGTTCCTAGCAGGTCACTGGGGTAGATCTCCAAAGTTGGTCACATCGGGTATGTAGTTTTTTTTTTTTAATTCGCTAAAAATTCATTTATGACTTGAGTGTAAAAAAATTATATATAGGTATTCCTTATAAATCTCTAGCAAAAATATGTTGGTTATCTCGTTTAGTTTGAGAGATATTTAGATCGAACAAATGTTAGCCATTTTTTTTTTTGGGGGCCTTAATTTTTTGGGGGCCTTAATATTTTTAATATCTTATAAAATTTTAAATAATACTACTGCAAGAATCATATAAATATATCTATCCGATAAAAAGTTATATTAATCTGAATTTGAAACTTTAAAAAGTATAATATTTTTTGGGGTTATTTTCCAAAAAGGTGTTAATATTCATTAACTTCTACAATATATTTTTTGTTCCGGACTATAGAATTTTTGTAATGGTTCCAAATAAATCCTAACGTAAATATGTGTAAGGTAAAATCTGAGGATCTAAGGGGGAATGGTTTCTCCCAAGCTCTATCCAAACTTTGTTAATTTTGAAAAAGTTTTTAAAACTCTCAAATGTCAAAGCCGAGATCAACAAAAAATTGGTTAAAAATACAAAAAATATTTTCTCAGCCACGCCTTTTACATTGACTGAGTGATTATTTTAATAAAAAAAAAGTAAATTTTTGAAACGAGTTTTACCCGGACTGAGATTTTATATATTTTGGTACAAAAAAGAGTTTTTTTTACTTCCCTATTTTTAAAATAAATTTATCTGTATTATACCAAAATTTCTTTGGAATACCTCCACAGGTTTTTATTTTATTTTGGTCCAAATATTAACATTATTTCTCAAAAATATACTTAAAATATAAATTTTAAGTTTTAAAACTTAAACTTTTTTATACTAAAATATCCAAAATCCTAGTCCGGGGAAAACTTATTTAAAAGCTTTACTTTTTTTCATTAAAATGAGCACCCAGCCATTGTAAAAGGCGTGGTTCAGAAAATATATTTTGTGTATTTAAACAATGTCCAGGAGAAAAACTGAGTACGCAAATTTAATACATTTCAAAAATATTTTTTTTAAATAATTTTAGCAAAAATATTACCTGTATTTTTAAAATTGCAGAGACAAATTTGTTGAGTTCAGTTCGTTACAGTAGAGAAATTAATTATAATTCCTTCTTTTGTTATAATTACGAGTATATTTTAATAGGAAGCATTCGCTTACGAATGCGGAATGGATTGAATTCCTAAAATAACTTTCGATATGGAAACACAAACTTAATTAGTCAATTTTTCATCTGCGATACTTTGACCAGAAATATTAAATTTTTGAGTCTTTTTTCCTTCACGGTGCACAGTGTCACAAATTCTAATTTCAATGGACCGGAACTAAAAAGTTTTATCGAGTTCCAATTTATAGATATGAATATTATATAAAGGAACATAAATAAAATGGCTGCGACTTTTTGCGATCTTTTAAAATATTAGAAAAAAGTACGGTACCTTACATTGGCAATTTGTTAAGAACTAATTCAAAACTTTAAGATAATTTCTAAAAAATTTTTAGGCATACAGTACACTATGGTAGGTGTGGTTAGATTAAGCCACGCCTATTTTAATTATCATTTTTTTAAATAAAATTAATTAAAATATGTCCGAAATTCAAACGAAAAAAAAAATTTGTTTTTTTTTATGGGAGTTGCAGCGAGAAATGTTTACAGCCCTGTGTACTAAAAGAATATAACATTTCAGTCCAATATAAGCCGCCTAGTGCTTTATATTAAATATTTATAAATGAAAATTTGTTTTCTTATTTGGGAAAATATTTTACTAAGGGGGAACAATTGAATACATATTTCCCAAAAATATATTTTCCAGAAATATATAAATAAGATCATATCAATTTGTACCAAATGAGACGTGGTAGTACCATGATCCAACAGATATAAAAATGTACAAAAAAAAAAAAATTGTATCACGTTTGCCATCCGTGGTGTTGAATAATCAGCCTTATTATAAGCGTCGTTCTCGTGAAGATTATGAATCGAAAAGCAGACGTTTTTATTCAAAGGTATTATGGTTGTCGAAAATGATAAAAATACAACTATGTTGAAAATTCTATTACAATTCTATTACAAACCTTCTACTCCTAGTCTAGACGTAGACATTTTTATGTTGTGTGTGTAGATCAATAAGAAATCTATTACACAATCTATTTTGCAATAAATATTAAACATAAAGCGGAGCGATAATGTTTACCATACTCGTAAGCTGTCACATTTATTGTTCTTTTTTAAAATTTTGCCTTTTTTAACAAAAAGAAAAGTGCAAAATAATTAATTTTGTTTTGAAAAAAAAAAAAAAATAAGGAATAAATATGCGAAATAAATTAAAATTTATGATAAAAGAAAAAAAAACAATTTAACATATAAAATTCTCATGCACGTTTTCTCCACCCCTTAACACAAAGTTGGAAATAAAATTGTTTTTCCGTTATTCTGTCAAAGTTATTTCTAATGTTAAGAAATAAAAATGTTTTCGTGTAAACGTAAGGTTATGCGCGAAAAGAAGAAAAATATTATTAAATAAAATTGGTGTAAGCAAAATATAATAAGTATCAATTATAATTAAAATTTAATCCCCCTATTCACAAGCAACTTTTAATTTAAAATGCCCTTTAAAATAAATTTTTCATACAAATTTTGTCTCTAAAATGTATTTTAAAATTAAAATTGGTTTGTAAATACAGTGGTGAATATTTTATTTTGTTTAACAAGCTTAATTGCATTTTAATTTAAAATTTAAATTACCAATGCTAAACAATTTGATATTAGAACCAAATCTAAATTTTTAAATTTTAGTGAAAAACCGAAGTTTTGGTAAAAAACCGAATTTTTGTTAAAAGATTGAATTTTTAGTAAAAAATCGAATTTTCAGTAAAAGGAAAAATCGAATTTTCTGTAAAATTCAAATTTTTAAAAAATTGATTTTTTTTGAAAAGTCAAATTTTTAGTGAAAAATCGAATTTAAAAAAAATCTAATTTTTAATGAAAAATCGAATTTTTAATACATTTTTTGTGAAAATTTGGATTTTTTGCGCAGTTGCTCTTCTTTATCTTCAAAAGATGAAATTATTTTTTTTTCTACAATGAAATGTATATTTTTAAGAAATCGTATTAAAAATAATTTAAAAAATTACGGTTTTCATATTACGATTATGTAATTATCTAATTTTTAATCTTTTACAAAAATATTTTAAATGGCAATGACTTCTATAGTCATACATGTCGCACATTTAAACGTACCCCAAATTATGAAAATGGACAACTTTTAGAATATCTCTGCCAAATTTCAAATTCCTACGATGATTAGAACAGGATGCTACATGTTCATTTAAGTTGATGATTCCTGAACAAATTGTCAAAAATTTGCTCTCAAGAAAGTTAATGATATATACATTAAACGGTAGCTTATAAAAAAATATTATACCTATATTTTGTTATTTTTCCAAAAAAGTTAATGGAGCCAAAAAAAAGGACATTTTATTGAAAATTTATAATTAAAGTTTTATTTTTATTTCTACTCAATTTTTTATATGAGTTCCTTATAATAAAGTTAGTTTTTTCTTTGCTTTTAACTTAAAAACAAAAAAAGAACAAAAAAAAAAAAAAAAATAGATATAATTATTTTTTTAACTATCGTTTGATGTATATATAATTCAAATTGGTGAGACATTTTTTTAAGATTTGTTCTAGGATCTTCAACATAAATGGCTGTGTAGCATCCTGTTCTAGTCACAGTATAAAGTTGAAATTTGGTCAAGATGTTTTATTTTGTCAATATGCAACAGTTTTTTAATTTCGTTTTTTTTTTTTTACTGACATTTCTTAATTTTATGTTTAGGGAAAAATCTACACCTTTTGGCGTTCACGAATGGTAAAAGAAATTTTAAAAAAATCTACACATATGACTTTTTGTAATTTCGAAACCCTTTAAAATAATGGAAAACGCTTTGGTGGGTAAATGTATGAATAATAATGGTACAAGACACATTGGACTCTTCGTCACCGCACCGACGATATGAGTAATAGTAATTAATTATAATAAGTATACGCCCCCGTATATTAACTCTGCTAGTTCTTATTGGAAAAAGTATATACAAGCACATGCAGAAAGCAGGATATAAAGAGGATGGCGCTTAGTTAAGTAGTAATTAATATACTTTAAAATATAGTACTGTTCTTAAAATTTAAATATTAAATAGCTTTATGTCTGAGGAGAATTAATAAGCAATAGCTTTCTTCATTTCATGTAGTAAATGAAAAATGTTTTTGTGCCACAATTCTTATTATATTTCCTATTTTCCTTTATTTGTTAGCATTATTTTATTGTTATTACTCTATTTTTATTCTTATGTCAAACTAGTAAAAAGGTTAATGTTTTCTTGTCGCTAAAAGTGTTTCTTCTTCTTTTTTTTTAGTTGAGTTAAAGCTTCATTTGCTAAACATTCTATTAAATAACTAAAAATTTCCTTATACAATACAAATTTATCAGCAACATTTCTTCATAAAAAAATGGAATGGAATAAAAGAAAATAATAAAACAAAGTAAACAATTTAATGACTACAAATATACCATGTTAGGTCTCGTGTAGTATTAGGTTCATTGGCAAACAATTCAATGAGGCTTGTATTATTACATCTAGTGTTAATTAAATAATTCTAGGTTTAATTAACACTAGATGTACAGGAAATTAAAGTAAAATTCTAAAAGAACTATACACTATTTATACCCTACACTATTGGGGTATTCTGCGTTTGTGCTGATGTTTGCAACGCATAGAAAAAGGTATCCAACACCCACCTTTAAATATTCCAATCGACTTAGAATCTCTTTTTAAATCGATCTAACGATGGCCGTCCATGTAAAGATAATTCGCAATTTTAAAGATAATTCAATAAAACTTGGAAAGTGAGACTTTTATGATATAAGGACGAAGCCTGTTGAAATTGGTTGTGATTGGTCCATTATTTCAGCTAGCCCCATATAAATGTCCCTCCGGAATAGAGTTTGAAGACTAAAAAATGCCTTAAAAACAAGAATATTTTAATAAAATTCGGTGCGAAGAAGTTCTATAAAAGTATCAATCTTTGCACCAAATTTTATAAACATTGGTCCACAATAGACCATAGCTCCCATATAAACCCCCCTTCCGAAAATTACTTTAACGTGCATAAATCCCATACGTATGTTAATATCAAGTTAATATTCGACACGAATAAGTTTTATATAACAACAACAGAAGCTCCCATATAAACCCACTTCCAGGAATTGCTCAACGTATTATTCTGTATTTGTAAGTGCAACATAGGTTCCCTTACCGAATTTTTATGCTCGTATACAATGATGAAGGGTATTATATAGTCGATCTTGACCGACAATAATATGTGTGCAAAATTGGGTCGATCGATCGTGAACCGGCCAGTCGACTTCTACTTTTGTTCCATTTTTAATCATAACAAAAATGAGAAATTTTTGATATATAACTTTTTATCCCGCTATGACTTGTAGTGATATTATAAGCAATCAAAATAAAATTTTATACATAGAACTTTTTTAAAAAGTTCCTCGTTTTTATATGGTCCTAGTCTGTTAGCATCTATTTTTATTATTTTGTAGAGTTAGGTATGTAGCTTTTATAAATCAATACATTTTGATACACATGCTTATTGCTATTTTAGCGCAAATAGGCCAAATCCGACATTGAGGTATACATTTTCTACTTTTTACACAAATATTGGCATAAAATGCAGAGTAAAGCATGAATTTTTGGATCATTATTGTGAGTATTTTTAAATTACTGTTGGGTTGAACATTTACTGCTGATTAACCAAAAATTATAAAACATATAAATACTTGCTTTGCCTTAAAAATCGGCTGGATATAGTGAAAACAGACAAATGTTTTTTACAATAGCTCGCAGAGGAATATATTTGCGATATTCATTTTTTTTATTTAATATTCGTAAAAAAATTAAAACTAAAACAGCAAGATTTACATTAAAAGATTAGATGTAAAGCAGAAGTAACTTATTTGAGAATTTTAGCATTTGAATAAATAAATGCAATAATTTTCTTGATAAAGGTGCTGAACTGGACATGGTAAAATTACAATTTAAATGTTCAATTCAGGCCATTACGGAAATAAGACATTTTACTTTTAATTAATCTTTATAATGTCTAAAACCGGCTTTAGATGTAAATTATTAAAAAAATTGAAAACATGTTCCTTTTTGAAATAATACTAAAACAAAAGAGAAAAATTTAGAATGGAATCGAAACAAAACAAATAATAATTTTTCAATAAACTTTAGTCATATAAATGAATTTGCTAGTTGTTTCGAAAATATATTTTTATCTTAATATTTGTCTGTTATTATGAGATATGTGTCTCTTCTTCAATATATCACTTCGATTTTTAAAAGAAAAAAAAAAAAAAAAAAATGATAAGGTGTTTATCTGTACAAATATTAACATGTCAACTTTTATAATTTCCAGTTGATCGGCAACACTTAAATTTGAGCTACAGTTTGATCCCAAAATAATTTAAAATTACTGCCTATAATGATCCAAAAATTCATGCCATACCCTGTATTTTATCCCACTATTTGTATAAAAAGCAAAAAATCCATACTGAGAAGTTGGATTTTGGTCTATCTGCGCTGGAATAATTTACGTATTTGGCAAACTATATTGATTTATTATGACTACACATTTTACTCTGCTAACAGGTTAGGTCTATATTAATTTTTAACAAAAAAAGTCCATGTATAAAGTTTTGCTTTGATCACTTATAAAATCATAATAAATCACAGTAGTCTAAATAATTATATGCTAAAAATTTCTGCTTTTTATTCTGAATAAAAATGCTTATATAGTATTTTTCGCAAAATGTTTTATTAAGGAGTTATAGCGGAATAAAAATTTTAGTTACTTTTAGCCATTTTTTTTTAGGATAAAAGTCAAAGTCGACTGACCGGTTTACGACCGATCGTCCAAATTTTTGCACACATATTACTGTTTTAGCCCCATCTAGCAGAAACTACCGGTGGAGCATGCCGGTAGTTTATTCCGCTATAACTCCTTAATAATATATATATATATATATATATATATATATATAATTTATAATAAGATAAAATATCTATAAAAATACGAATAGCTTCCAAAATATATATGTTACAAAGTAACATAACGTATCTCAAAAAGTGGTATTTTTTTTTAAATATATATGTAGACCATGAATCCTTTCTGTATATGCTCTCTATGTATCGTGCTGGGACTCTCAATAGCTACTGAAAAAAAAAAATATCTTATACGTCATATTAAAATTAATTTTGATATCTTTAATATGAGACTTCAACAAATCCCATATCACAAACACTTTCAAAGATTTCTTTTTTTGTTGTGTGGACAACTTCCCAAATTAGTTCTGTAACGTGAAATTCGTTAGCTACTAAGAACTACCACTAGCTATTCTTCAAACCACTCGCAATGTTTTTAAATGGTGAATTTAATAAGGGAATGGCATTGGAGGTAACCAGTTGGCTACCCTTTGCATTACTAATAGTTTGGAAGGTATTGTGAAGCTAAATATATGATCATAGATAATAAACTTAGTAACTTCAAATGTAATATATTACTGTTCGTAAGAAATTACCACTACTAGCATAACAGTTCACTGGTGTTTTCAGTAATACCAAAAATCTAGTACTGGGCTATTGATCTCTTTATTTGACATTCTGTTATGTGCTGTTTTCCATTTCATGTGAATGTTTGTTGTAATTTATTTGTTATTAATTATTTTATTTATTTATTATTAATTATTTTATCCTTTTACTTTTTAATTTTTTTCTTTTATATTAAACTCATACTATAATAATGTATTAAGTGTAATAAAGTTGTCCTAAACATAATATGTCTTTATGAAAGAAAATAAAACAAAATATATTTTTTTAACTGAAAGAAGTATAATTTATTTAATAAAAAGAACTCTGTAACTAATGTAACTTCTATAGAAAAGTTCTATAAAAAATTTTTGATCTTTTAATATATATAGATTATATATCAGTGTTATCGCGAGGCTACATAAACGCCATTTAAACCATTTTTAAAAACTTAAAAAGACGGGTTTTGACAGATATATGCTCCATTTATGAACCGATCTTGCTGAATTTCAATAGCAAAATTATTGAAAGGATTTCCGATCATTTTATATATATCGCAGTTGTGGGTGGACTTCATAAATGCCATTTCAACCGACGGACGAACCGACAGTGTCCCATCGACATCATTTCTTAAAAGGATCCAGAAAATTGTGGAAATTATAAACGGAATGACAAACTTATAAATACCCTTTACGTCTGTGGTGTAACGAAGTCTCATATATATTTGTGTAAATTTGAAAATTGAAGTCTATTGACCACTAATTGCGTTACGTTTCAGTATTCACTAGTAATAGTTGTAGCGGATTCGTCAAGGGGATTTCTAGAAACAAAATTAATATTTTTTTTGCCAATTGGTCAATAACTGTATTACTTTTCAATAGTGAATTCAGTAAATTAAGAGTTATAACGAATTCGCATACATTAATGTGAATTTCTGAAAATTAACAGCCACAAATTGCATCACATTTCAATTGTATAATCACAAATGTAACAGTTGTAACGAATTTGTATTAATCATGGGAATTTCTAGAAGTAAATCGTCTAAGTAGTTATATATCTAATACCAAAGATCAAATTGGAACCTTTAGAAGCGTAGAGTTTGTACATTCTACTTGATAAAGTTATTTGAAATTTAATTAGTTTGTAGTTTTTGTTGAATTTTTTATAGCTTCTTTTTTTAGAATATATTGTAAAAGTTTTATTGGATACTCGGCAGAATGGAATGTACTTTCCAGTCAGCCACGACCGTCATCAGCGTTTCTGTAAACATCATCTATTTAATTTACAACTTTTTGGAAAATGGAATCTGTGACTTATTTTCCCTATATTATATATATATATATATATATATATATATATATATATATATTATTTTATATTATCCTTTTCTAATTGTTATTGTTTATCAAATGAAGCAATCAAATGAAGCAATCAAATGAAGCAATGTATAATTGTTATTGTTTAGCCATTTATTAAGTAGCAATGAACAATGTTGTTGTTATTTGATTTGTTATTTGAAATTTTGTATAAGGCTTAGTTTTGACGAGAATCATGCGTGCATCAAATATCATTAAATTCGGAAGGGGTGAGTAAATCAGCTACTTGCTTTTAAATGGAATTCTATAATATTATGGTCACTGCATAACCATAATACGATTGCTAAAACCTTTTGTTAGCAGAACTGTCATATAAAAGTTTTTATATAAATATTTTCAAACAGTCTGCTTTTATATTATTCTAGAAATTTTTAGTGTTAAACTGGACATACTTTTTGTTCCTGTACAAGAACATTCAAAAGATCCTGTTTATATACTTAGTGTCTACGTTTATGTATGCATCTATCTGTGTAGTACCCGTATTTTAGTTTTAGGGTCCTTAGAAATTTCTTTAATAAATACTCAAATAGAAATGTTTCTATTAGTTCAATGACATCGAATAAGCTTAGAATTTAAGTAAGTTGTAAGACAAGTTATTTTTGTTGATGCCACAATATAATATAATTGTAGCAATAGTTATTGTTGTACATATACAGAAAGTAAACAAAATGTCTGAGTGTTATAAATACGTTTCATGAGACACACTAATACATATTCATATTCGTAGTATAATAGCAAACAATCTTATGAATAAAGTATTATATAAAAATCATAATAAATAACAAAATACAATAGCAACAAAAACGTATATAAAGTTAGTGACGTGGAAAAATTTAATGTACTTATGTATGTATATTAGGTTGGTCCTAAAATGTAGCGATATTCACATCTCACATTAAAATATATTCATTTTAAGATACCGTTTTTTTTTTAATTTTTGCATTGCCATTTCTTTTGCGCAAACTGGATCAAAATGAAAAAAAACTCATATTTTTTTCGGATTTTTCTTATATTATTCATTTAATGGATTAACTATATTCAAATATGTTAAAATTTGCCTAATTTCTCATAATTTTGTCATTTCTAATTTACGTGTTCGAAGTTTTACATAGAAATATGTATTTTACGAAATATAAACAAAATAATACAATATGACTCTCTAGCAATTATACGGAAACAGTTTTCATAGGTACTACACAGAAAACAAATCACCAAATATAAAATAATTCATTCAATTAAAAACTTTTTTAAATTTGCACCTCTCACCAAAATTATTATATCAATTACTAAAAACTGTAAAAAATGAAAAACAGAAAAATTTTTCCAATTAAAATATTGATCAAATCAATCAAGTTGATGATTGAATAATTCCACCCTACTTTCTGGAATCACCATAAAGTACAAAAATTAATATAAATATGTAATATTATGCATTCGTATTTTTTATTTTACACCTAATACAAGACCCCTCCCTGAATATTGGTATAGGGTATCATATGATCGGGCTTGACCGACTATATCTTCTCACTTGTTTTATATTATGTTTATATTTTTTACATAATTAAAAATTGGAGGAAGTTATAGCACAGGAGTGGGCATGAAAATTTCTTGAAGGGCCAAATTTTGAAATTCACAGATCCACCGGGGGCGCAGTATATATTGTTTTGAAAAAATATCCCATATAAAAAAAAGAAAAAATACACATTTTATTTTCAAATACGAGCATTTTATTCGATTTTATATATGAAAAACATAAAAATCGATTTTATAGGTAAACGGGTAGCGATAGAGGCAAAGGGACAAAAATCTGTGATCACTCATATTTCCTTCTAAAAATCGATTTTTTATATGAAAAACATAAAAATCGATTTTATAGCGAAGAGGATAGAGGCGAAAGGTCAAAAATCTGTGATCACTCATATTTCCTTCTAAAAATCTATTTTTTATATGAAAAACATAAAAATCGATTTTATAACTAAATGGGTAGAGATAAAGGCAAAAGAACAATAATCTGTGATCACTCAATTTCCTTCTAAAAATCGATTTTTTATACGAAAAACATAAAAATCCATTTTATTGGTAAATGTTTTTAAATAGATAATTAAAATACTTCTCAATTTGTGAAGTTTTTATTTTCTTAGAATTTATTCATCTTCTTTCTTCTAATAATACATTTATTTTCGATTTTTAGAAGTAATTTTTTTAACTTCCAAAAAATGCAAAATATTGTGCATTTAATTCCACTTTTGAAATGGTACTTGCTCGTTTTTTTGCTGGGCTTTTATTTGCAAATAATTTTCTACCTTGCGAGCAGATCTTGTTTAGTAATTTTTTATTTTGGTTCTAGTTCTTTCTTTTAATTCCTTGAATATAAAATGACATTAACAGCATTTTGACATGTTATATAAATATGTTTGTAGTTTACTCTATAAACATTAAATGTATTTTGCCAGACAATAAAGTAGAAGAAAAATCAAGATGTTGAGCATAAGATTAAAAACAATTGGGGGATTCTCAAGGTGCGCTATCATGTCATATTGTCATAATGTTTTAAAATTTTATAATAGTTGAACAAATATTGTTGCTGTTTTTTCAAACAAAAAGTTCCTTAAAGTAATAGAACTTTGTATGTTATGTTCATTGTGCTGTCGTATTCAATCATCAGAGATAATGTCGTGCAAAAACAAATAAAAAATGTTGTTTATTTACTTGAGTCTGCGATCACAAAATCTAAACTTTTCGCACAAACCGGCTATTATTTTGGTTTTTTCACTTATTTTTTGAATTATATATAATATAAAAAAGTATCTGATATCGATATGAGTAGGTTATTTCAACAGTTTGATGTTGGCTGCAGAGAAAATGGAGCACTAAGTATTGAAAACTAAGCTTGTTGTGTTCACATGGAGGTATAAAGTGTGGCATATTCTTACTTGGCTTCATGGTAACACTAGCGGATAGTGCGATATATCTTGTTACCATTCTGGATAAGAAGTTGTCTTGAATTTTGAATATTCAATTAAGTGCTTCAAAGACACTAACATCAGTCTATATTACTACAAATATAATCTGGTTACTAGAAGTTTTTATCAAACCCACAATGATGTATGTACGGGTTATATGCTTGGTGAAAAATAATGGATAAGGTAACGTGTAGCTATCATTTTGAAAATGTTCTGGGAACAACGGTAAACCTAATGACAGGCACATTAAGGATAATCGCAATTAAGCTGTAAATAGAAAGCCTATAAACACTCCGGGATCCACTGAAGAATATTAATTTTTGAACTCCAAGACCCTTTATTTCCATAAAAAGGCGACTTCTTTAAGAAAAACTAATAATAATATAGGACGATTTAATTAAAACAAATATAATATTCCTCCCAGTAAATAAGAATGAGACCAGTTAGCGTAATGGGTTATACAAAAGACTTCTTTTATTTCTGGTTTAATTTAAAAACGGTTCTTAGAAAGCACAGTTTATTAAATTTCCCTTGCCTTATAAATTCGATAAAATAATAAAATTAAAAGAAATTAATTAAAATATCTAAGCAAATTTCTTAGATAGAAACTATTCTGTGGAGGACGTATCCCCAGAGTAAAACAGTTTACAAAATAGGGTTCATCATATCGACTTTCGAGTAATCGTTTTTGTTTGAAAAAAGTCGAAATAGAACTTTTGGTTAGAAAATTGTCGAAAAATCGACTTTCTTGTCAAAAAGTAGAAAATAGTCGGAAAAAGTCGAAAATTGAAAATAGTCGGAAAAAGTGGAAAAGTCGGAAAAAGTCGAAAATAGTTAAAAAAATGTATTTTATTTAAAATGAATAGTTTATTAGCAGTTTTATTTAAACTACATCATCTAACTGTTGGAAATAGCACGGAAAAAACATATTTAGATTGTCTGTTAATTAATCAATATATTTGATTATGTTGTATATATTTTATATATTTTTTTTAAGTTTATTTGTTTTTTTAAAGACAAATAACAAAAAAAAAAAAAAAAAAAAAAAAAAAAAAATAGTCAAAGAAGACGAAAAATCTCGAAAATATCGTATAAAATCGAAAAAAGTCGAAAAGTCGGCTATTCCAAAATTGAAAAAACCGAATAGTAGAAAAATTTACTATTTAAAAATTAAAAAAGTCGAAGAGTCAAAAAATCGATTATTTAAAAATTGAAAAAAAGTGGAAAATTCGACTTTTTGCTCCAACTATAAAACCCTACTTCTGATAATTACTAAATTTACAATAATACTTACAGTTGTGTCATGTTTGTTTATTATATTTTGTATGGACAAGTAACTTGTTCTGACTTGAACGATTATGTCAATTTATATAACTCACCATGAGACCTAAGAAGAAACCGTATATTTTATGGCTCTTTACAAGATGTTTAAAATTATGTAATAGCATTTCTCTATTTTAAATTTTAATATAAATAAAGATAAGTTTAATTTTAAATTTATTAGTATTCGTATTAAATCTGTGGATGAAATAAATAAATAAATAAATAATAAAAAATATACATATGTTAGTATGTAGATTCACGCTTATACAAAAAATAACAACATTGAGTCATTAAAATGTTTCCATTTTCGACAAAATACACCCAAATGAGAAATATCTCACACAATATCTTTTTAAAATCCAATGAAGTTTTCTAGGAGAGTTACCATCAAAATTCAAAAGTCGGTAAATTTTGGTACAGTCCAGTGTATATACAAACAACAACTTGCTTATACAAGAAAACAACACTGAAAGTCATTGCAATATTTTTTTTATATGTTTGTGTGTATATATTTTTGATAATTTTTTAGTTTTTTTTTGCCTAGAACTCGGTTGTTTATGGATTCATTTGGTTAATTTAAAAAATTGAAAATTCAAAAAAAAAAAAAACAAATTTAGAACAGATTTGTGCAAAAATGAATTTCGAAGCTTATACAGTAGCTTCACAAAATCCAAAAATGCGTTTTGAACGATATATCAGTTATTTATTAACCGATTTGGTTCATTCTTTCCGCAAAAACATTCCAAAAAAAGGTTCCGAATTTTCTATGCAAAGCTTATATAGGGGCTGAGAAAAGTCGAAAACAAATACTTTTTTAAAGGCCTTTTCGTTTTTTTTTTGGCGATATATCGGCAATTAATGGACTGATTTTGTTGATTTTACTAGCGTCATTCTAAAGAGTATATATATATATATATATATATACACACGATAACTGGGGCTTTCTAAAAAATGATTTCAATGGACAGACTTACAGATTGATATGGTTGTATCTATTTCCCTATCAATATAGATCCAGAAAATATATACTTTTGGGATTTTAGATGAATATTGTAGAAATTAAAACGAAATGCAAACTTATATATACAATTTACACCCGTAGAATTTTTTGATATTTTACTGAATCAAATCAGACAAGGCATTCTAGAGATATTCCTTAATATATGGTGCAACCTCGTTAATGGCGAATTATCGCCAAAATTTGTAAATTCTGTGCTTCCCTGTGTAATTTTTAAGCCTAAAAATAACTTAATACTCGAAAGCAAAAAAAAAAGTATTTTCTCAATTTGACATCAAATGCTATTGACGTATCAGGTTAAATTTAAAAATATAGTGAAGACGTTTGATTTCAATTAATTATAAATTTGATATAAGCATGAAGAAATAAAATCGTGTTTTCATTATTGCATTCAATATTTTAGTTAGTAGTTTTATTAAAATTGTGAAATTCATCTCTAGTTCTCTACCAAGTAGTTTTGTGCTAGTTATAAAAAATATTAATAAATTTCCGGCTTCGCTAAATTAAAGTTTTTCTGAATGGGTTGACTATTGCATCCGATGGACTTTATGTCATTTTTCTCTTAGATATTATTACAGGCACCCAAATTTTAGACCTATATCGCGAAATCTCAAGTCTGGTTTAAAGAATATACCAGACTTGAGATTTCCAATCAACTGAAGATAAACAAAAATCAATACTTTCTTTTTCCGTATTCAACTCATTAAAGCGCATCGTTTGGGTAGTGTTCCTACATCGAAATTGCAAAAAAGTATACCCAAAGCACATTTAACAAAGAACAGTCAGTATAGAAGATGATTATTATTACAAAAATTTTGAAACTTTTAATTGTCAAAAACGATATATAAAAATGATTAACTTTTCAAGTAAGCTTAACTTCTAAATGCGCCTTATATCAATTTCATTTATGTTTAGAGTTTCTAGTGGAAAATAATTCCTAACTATTTTTATTTACACTTAAAAAAATATTATTGTCGAATGGGTAGGCAATGGCTAGAGTTAAAAAAGCAGGATTTCTTTATAAATAGCGGGAAAAATATTTTAAGCTGGATTGAAATTTTAAAAGCTTTTCTCAAAATTTTTAAAAATAGAGAATATAGAGAATTCTCTTTTTACGTTTACCTTTAATAAGGTGTAATCGCATAAGTTTTAAATTCCTCTAATATGAACTACAAACAATTGTAGGCCAACTTAGTCTGTCGTTGACCACTGTTAAATTATATTGTAGACAAATGGTGAAAACAAAATTTTCAAAATTTTTTTTTTCAGTTTTTCATTTAGAAAATTTTCACCGTTTCGAGTATTGTAAAAAGAAGAAAAGACCTTTATTGCTCTAAAAATTGTGAATCATTTGAGTGTACTTAATAACAACGCTATAGGGGGGCCCAAACTTGGGGAGAAAAAACGTGAATGGCTCTAAGAGATGCCTTTTTCGTAATTTCAATGAAGCTAAAGTATCGTGTAAGCAAAAAGGTTTCAATATTACATTTTAAAATCGTTGTGGCGCGATAAAATATTAATTTGCTAAAATGTTATAACTCTTTAAAATCGATATAAAATTTTGCGTACTTTATATTATCATTTTTTTTACATTTTATGTGAATTATTTTTTTTTCAAATTTCTATCTTTTAATACAATCAAATCGGTCCATAAATTTTTCTCCATACCCTTTTTTTTAATTAAATGTTGTCTTATATATTTATAGAGTATTTGTTCAGCACCAAAATGATTATATCTTTCTTAAATATGTGCGAACTTTTGTAAAATTCCAAAGAATTAAATTTCTTATTTGCTATCTTTTACCGGTGCGCTTCGCTACCCTATTTGATGCGATAACTTATACTTTACTTTACATGGGAGCTGCTACTCCTCCTGGGGTGATTCCCTATTCGAAATTTGATATGAAAATTACTTTTCAATTTTTTTTTTAACTTTTACTGTAATAGTCCTTTATATGAGAAAATGTTTATTTTCTTTGTATGGGAGTACCTCTCCCCCTATGCCTATCCATTATATTTTCATTTCATCAATGCGCTATGATAGGTTATAGGTTCCCTCGAAATTTGAGGGCTCTTACTGTAATAATTCCTTAAATATGTCATAATGAATATTTGTTTATATGGTGGGTATTACACCCTCTGTTCTAATCTATTTTAAGCTAAACGGTTTATCCCTTTGAGAGTTTTAAAAAAGTGGACGTAAATATGGGCTAAGGATCCAACATAACCTATAACACTCTTCAGCATTATCTGTGCGTCCAATTTGATATAAATAGCTTAATTAATAACATATGAAATTGAAAAAAATAGATTATTTTAAAAGTAGGCGTGAAATGTGGGTGTGATGTTCGATCGAGATCTAACAAAGCCTATAACCACTGGTATTGGCATTGGTACTATCTGCGTGTCAAATTTTATGAAAATCGGTTCAGCCGTTTGACGTGATTGATACACAAATAAACTTACATCTCATTTTTATGATATATATAAGGATAAAGAATTTATAAAATCTGGATTCTATTTCAACTTTATATGAAAATGTAAATTATTGAAGATTTTTAGTGTTTATCCAGATATAATATAGGTAAATATATTTTTAATTACATCCAATATTTAATTTTTGTATAACACATTTCAATACCGGTGAAGGGTATATAAGACTCGGCACCTCCACCTTGTTTTATGTTAACCTTGTGGCAGGCCCTTAGGGGTTAGTAGGTTAGATTTAATTTTACAAATTTGTAAGATTGTGTGTTTCAAATGAAATATAACTTAAAGATAAAATCACATAAATTAGATAAATTTAGAGAAAATCACATATATTAAACATAATAAAATTTAATTAATGTAAATCGTAATTATCATCATTTAAATACTTTTAATTCATTAAAATAAAACTTAATAAAAAATTAAATCGTAAAATTATATAATATTTTTTTCACTATGTTTTTGCTTTATTATGGTTGAATGTTGGTCAATAATATAAAAAGCCACTGATTGTGGTTAAATTAATGTAGTAATGTGTATTAGTAAACATATTTATTTGATATTTGTTAACTCCATTAGCTGTGATAGAAAATAGCGCGATTATACATAGTGAAAACATTGTTATGGGTAATACAATGAGCAGAATTTTCACTTTAAATTAAAAAAGATTAATATAGTGCAGAGAGGTAGAGCATGTACGTACTAACCACAATTTTTAATTATAATTTAATGTTATGAAAACTACACACACACACACACACACACACACACACACACACATATATATATATATATATATATATATATATATATATACAAAATATATATATATATATATATATATATATATATATACAAATTAGCAGCTCCTAGATTGTTAACCTTAAATAATTTTTAACCACAATCGGCGGAAGTCGATTGTAATATTATTTCATTAACCAAAGTTTACATTATGTGTCAGTTTATTATTATGTGGCAATATAATTGTTATACACCCAGAGAAAAAACATTTATATACGTGTGTAAAATGATATCATTCAGTGTCAGTAATGTACCAGACACGTATGTGTTCAAGTTGAAAACGACGTGTTTAATTTCACACTGAAAAATTGATATTAGCGAGGTATTAAATTGAAAAAGAATATATATTCAATTGAACATGAAATTGGTTTCAATTTGATATCTTAGCAGTATAGAATTAAAACGCTGTAGTATTGAAACTTTTTTGTTTTGGAAAATTCGAAATTATATACAAAATTTTAATAGCTAAAAACTTAAGTTCATAAGTAGCGATCAAATTTTATACAATATTTTTATAAATAACTTTTGAACTATAATTTTTTTTGTGTCACCAAAAACTTGACTTCGTTATTCCTTTTTAGTTTTTGAAATACAAACAAAAATTTTTATCAATCTATGGTTCTTAAATTACAGGGAATATTAAGTAGATTTTAATAATTTAAGGTGTGTTTTCATTTTACTGTTATCCTCTAAAGCGTTTCAAACAAAAAATGCTTTTCAAGGAAATTTGTTAAAATGTAGGTTTCGATACTTTGAATATCAATTGTTCTTAAATAGATTTAATTATGTTCTTTAATATCAAAAACTTTCTGATGCAAAAATTTTAAACTATTCTGAATGGAACCGAACTGATATTTTTTTTACAAAAATAAAATAAATAATTTATTCTTATTTGGAATTGTTTATTGCATTTTTTATATTAACTTCGCTATTCTATTTCAAAATAACATAAAGGATATTAAGTTTTAAATGCTATTTCATTTACAATAAAATAGGATTATTTAAAAATTTCAAAACTTTTTCAAATTATTTTTAATATATTTTTAAGCAAATCACTTTATGCTTTATTTGAAACATATTTGGGGCAAAAATAAAAACGTATAAAAAGTTTAAGTAAATCATTCTATATAAAATCGAATAAGTTCTAAAATTTTTGTCAAATTTAAGAGAAAATAAAATAGAAAAATTTATAATAAATTTTAATTTTTTTAAATGTTCTTTCAAAATTTTCTTTCAGTATTTGACCAAAACCTATACAAATGTATTTGAATAACAAGCCTAATTCATCTACTTTCCAAAAAAATCTTGTCAAAACAACAACAGAATTTATCTAGGAACTTATCAAAAAAATGTTTTTTTTTATCATAATTCAAAATTTTTAATGATTTTAATGGTTACAAAATTATGCATATTTTCGATTAACCTTTTTTTAAGATTTCGTTTGAAAAATTACCATTTTTAGACATTTATTGTTAATAATTTTTGTGTAAATATTTTTACTTAGCTTCCAAAATAAATTGTCTCAAAATTTATTATCTACTGTGACGGCAAAAGTCATACTTCATTTTTGGCTTCACAGTATAACTTATAGAAGTTATTATTATTATTATTATTTTTTTTTTGTTGCTTTGTATTTCATTTTATTTTATATTGATTCATATATTTTTTTGTCATATTAAATATGTATAAGAAAATCAATCAATAATCATTTTTAGCGGCATAATAGAGAGAAACGCCACCTATTTATAAGTAGTAATAACTATTATCTAATACTACTATCCTAATAATACTATGGAACATCTGTTTATTTAATTTACATCTGTTTAGCTAAAAAAAATCCGAATGTGCATTTGTGCGTGGCTCACAGCTATAAAAAGACGAGTCGCAGGCAAACACGAGAGAGTCGGCTGGTAAGTGGCTTAGTTGTAAGAACTAATAATGGATGCGGAAGTCAGCTTACCCCAATAATAATTCTTAGAACTAAATAGAACAGTCAACTGGTGGATGATGATTACCATATAACTGAGGTTATACTCTTCCTGGTGTTATTTATTCCCAGCAGTTTGTACTTTACTCATTTAAGGGCAGCTAGGGTTGAATAGCGGGACTAAAGTGAGGTTAGCCTCTATGCAGACCCAAGATTCCCATTCAGCTGATTGGACAAAGGGTGCAATAGTAGGGAGCTTGAAGGAAGACGGAGAGCCTAAATGCCGTTAATCCTCTAACTGGTCACAGTCGTTGTTTCTGGGCTGTCGCTAATCGAATAGTCTTATTCTTCCCTTGAGGTAATGGTGTCAAGTTCTCGCAAGCCACAAGAGATTGCACTCTGCCCTATCTACTGGTGCTTTTCTCTAGCAGCCACACTTACTCTTGATATCAATAAAAGTAATTTTATAATGTGTAAGAATAAAAACGTGTTTTATTAACAATTTGGAACGACCCTGGACACCTTTGAGCATACCCCAGTAACCAGCGGAAAACGTGTCGTTACAGTACACAGAAAAAATTATTCCATAAAATTTGTCAACTATTTTTTTTTTGTATTTAATTTTAAACTGAAATTAAATAAAAAAAAAAAATATTAATGTAATTAACTTTCCAATTTGTTTTAATTTTTTTAACATACTGTGAGCGTCAAAATAAAGTGTACATAAATATTTCTTAAATATTGTTTTTATTTCAGTATCTCCATTTATGATAAAATTTTACATTTAGGTACTTTTAAATCAGTATTCAGTTCTCTACCTTATTCTAAACAAAACAGCAAAAAATATTTACAACAACAAAAGTTTTACAACAAAAATAAAAAATAATTCATTATTTACGCGTCAAAAAGAAGTGTACAAACTATTTAAAAATTAAAATAAAGTCGATTTAGTATTTAGTTCATTTACCTTTTGCCTTAATTACGGTATTTAGTCTTCTGGGCATCGATTCCACTAATTCTTTAGTTATATCAGATGAAATTTTCTGCAATTCCTCCATTATAACGGATTTCAACATATCCTTATTGCTAATTGTCCTTTTTCGGATTTGGCGGTCCAAATACTCCCAAAAATGTTCAATTGGATTTAAGTCCCGTGATTGGGGAGGATGATCCAATGTTTTGGGAGTGTGGTACGGGAGCCATTCTTTTACTATATGGGATGTATGTTTGGGGTCGTTGTATATTGTAGAAAAAGTTTTTGTACACTTTATTTTGACGCTCACAGTAAATCGAAAGCTTTTTAAAAATTTAAAAAGAAAAATAAAAACGAAAACATTTTAAAACAAAATATACTGTTATTTGTGGTCTATTAAAAGATAGGAATAGTATTGTACTCATAAAATGAAAGTTATTTTTTTTGGTCAATAATTTCATCGTTGGAGCTGAATCTCTTTCCACCCAGCCATTTCTTTAGGTTTGGAAATAGGAAGTAGTCACTAGGGGCTAAATCCGGAGAAATGGCGGATGAGGTACCAATTCGAGCCCAATTTATAGAGTTTTGTCATTGAGACTGCACACGTGTGCACCCATGCATTATCTTGATTAAAAAAAAATAACTTTTTTCTTGGCCATATGGGGTCGTTTTCTTTCTAAATCCTCATTAAATCGGTAAAGTTGGCATAATATTCGCCGTTTATTGTTTTTCCCTTTTGAAGGTAATCGATGTGGATTATCTTGCGTGCATCCCAAAAAACTGTTGCCATCACCTTATTGGCCGACAAACTTACCTTGGCCTTCTTCGGAATAGGTTCATCCGGAGAAATCCATTGTTTAGACTGCTGCTTGATCTCCGGAGTACAGTAATTGATCCATGTTACATCCACAGTTACAAAACGCCGCAAAAACTCATTCAGATTGTGGTTAAACAACTCCAAACAATTCTTTGAAGTTGTCACACGTTTACGTTTATGTTCAATTGAGAGCAAACGCTGTACCCATCTTGCAGACAACTTTCTTAAACCCTGCTGATCATTTAAAATCGAAACCACACTGTCATATGAAATTCCTATGGCATCAACTATCTCACGCACTTTTACTCTTCGGTCGGCTAACACCATATCGTTTATTTTTTCAACGTTTTCGGGTGTACTGACCTCAATTGGCCGTCCAGAACGTTCAGCCTCATTTGTACTTGTGTGACCACAACGAAAGTCAGTAAACCACTCTTTTAATTCGATGGTGCAGAGTCAACATAGTATTTATCGATCTTTTCCTTAGTTTGATTGTCGGTTTTTTTCGCAATAATGTTTAATGAGCACTCGAAATTTACTTTTTTCCATTTTTAGAAAATACACGAGGTTGTATGTTTTGAAAAGCTGTAAAACGCAAAGTAAATGACGACACTTGCTCAAAATTTGACAGTAGTCTATTAACAGGTGGTAACTGATGGGAATAGCGTTGCGTTTCATATAACTACGAGGGAAGTTCGAAAAGTCACGGATTTATTGATCCGCCCTCGTACACATATAGTTATCCGTTAAGTAGAAGTTTTTAAAATTGTATGAGATTATTAATCATTTTTGTGTTATAGTCATTGATGCTGGAAGGCAATATCAAGGCAAGAGTTTGTGTTTGAAGTGCATATTATTTCAAACCGCTCCTCAAAAAAAAAAAAAAAAAAAAAAAACGATAAATTCATAAGAAAGGGGTAAGAAAATATTAATTGTATTTGACCATTTGTTTAGACAATCTATTACTTGAAGTTTTATTTGATTTGCCATTCCATAGGTTGTAACATCCACCTCAGTCCAACTGAGATGACTGCTATTATGATGAGATTTCTCAAGAACCAGTAATAAGTACGCGATAAATATAAAGAACACAATATTCCAAAAGTATTATGTAACGACTTAAGTCTAAATTTACAAATTTTCAGATGAGTTGAAAAATGTTTTGAAATATTAAAAATACCATGGACAAATTAATATGTGGTAAACTATTTTGCCAAAACTAACAATCACAGAAGGACGTTGATTATTGTAGAAGATGTGTCATCAGAAGGTTCCTTATTTATCTTGTATTAAGTTGCGAAATTGCAAAGAATAAGTAATTTCGTCCTAAAATATTCGACAAAACAATATCACTGAACAAATTTTTGGTATAGCCTAAAACATAGAGATAAATACAGACTTTCAGGGTCATATTTCCAGTTATTTATCTAAAGGCAGAACATTAAGACCACAGCCATCGAAAGAAGTGTTGCCCATAAAGTTGTTACAATTTTAGATACAAATGGAGAAATAATAAAATCTTTCCACATCATCTAAAAATGCATCCATCACATCTGTTGATGTTGAGCAGTAATTTTCTATGGCAAAAGCTTTCTAAGGTCTTTACAGCATATTTAATTTTAATTTAATATTATACAGAATTAAAAAATTGTGTTTTTTTTTATAAAAGTTAAAAAATAAGTGCCTATTTTATTTATTTTTATGACATATTTTAAAATTTTTAGTGCATTTTTTAAGCGCCTAAAATACACTTTTTAAATGCACAAGCTGCCTGTCCCTGGTTATTGGAAATGTTATGTTTTCCTCAAGGATAGAATCTTTGCTTTTAGATCATGCTTTGTTTACCACAACTATTGAGTGTTTGCTTTCAAAACATATTTTTTTCTCCATAACTATTGGTTACACATCAGTTCAGACGTTTGTCAGTAAGTAATCAAATTATTTGTGAAGAATAAATGTTTATGTATTTGTAAAAGTAAACTAAATAAACACAAATAAAAAAGGTGAAAGCTTAAAACTTTCAAATGTCGTTTTATATCACATTAGAAATCCAGATAATAATACAATTCTACTAATGCTATTTTCATTCAAATCTCTTTATATTTACTTTAAGGTTTTAAATACACCATCAATGAATCAGAAGAATACGATGCTGTTTATTTTTCTGTTACCCTTAAATCGATAGAATCGAATTTTATAGTCTACATTTCAAAGGAAAAATAAAAATGCTTCACTAAGTTCCCATGTAAATATTTTTATGTAAAAATTGGTATGTAAAGAATTAAAATGTAAATTAATATTTATGTCCAATAAATAATTTTCTATATTTTTTCTCTTTTGTAAAATGTGTAATGGGATTGATCATAATATGATAAAATATATAATTATAATATGAAAAATTTGGATTATAATATATTAAAATGAAAACATGATATGATTTAAGGGAATTATATTATGATAAAATTTAATAAGAGTAATATGATAAAATGGGATCAAAATATATAAAAACGTACCATAATGAGATAAAATTGAATTATATTTATAATATGATAAAATCCAATCATAATACGATAAAAATAAGCCGTTATTTTATAAAATCGGACTCAATATGATAAAATGAGTTCATAATATTATGAAATCGAATCATTAAATTATAAAACCGGACAAAAATATGATAAAATTAATTCATAATAACTATTATTTGTAATCATTCCTATTTTTAACCGTAATCATATATTGCAATCGTAATATGTTGCTCTTAGATTATAGTCACCACAATCATATTTTTCTCTGAAAGTTAAAAAGGAACGTTGTAAAAAATTGAAATCATGTAATGTAACAATGCGATCACAGCCGTTGTCGATTTTGCAACGTCATTTTTTCCTCAGTGTAGGGATTCATTAAGAATTCTTTAGCTGATATGCGAAAATATCATCATAATTCAAATATTTTTTGTTTTATGTATCAGGATTTTTTTTACTACTATATTAATCTCATTTTTAAATAAATATCTGCTATTATAAAAAAATAGTAATAATAAAATAAAAATAAAAAATACTAAAAATATTTTTACTTTTTAATTTTTTTACCATTACAACTAAAATTACTTTTATATTTTGACGTATTGTCATATTGTCATAAATTAAAATATAAAAACTAATACCTCGTGTTATAGTCTCGTACACATAATTTTGTCGAACTCATATAGCACACGAACAATTTGTCCCCTTGTGCTAAAAGTATTTTTAGCAAATTTTGTTTGTTTTCATTTTGCAATTATAGTTTCTTTAGTATTTATATTTTGGCAATTTTATTGCTGCTGAAATTTCTTATATGAAGCATCCCAGCAAAAACTTTGCTTTCCTGGTAAGCTAGCAGGTATAATTGGAAACAAAAATAAACTACTTATTTTTTGCCCGAATAACTAGTTATTTTTGTTCGACTTGTCCACAAATTCATGTAGTTATTTTTTGACTCTAGGGGTACTTAAAAATAAAAAAAAAAACAAAAAAATTTTGCCGTGAGTGAGACTTGAACTTGGGCACACACTAACCATTCGTTTTTACTGACTAACGTCTTACTCAGTACACCATCTCGCACAGAGCATCCTAAGCGACAAAAACTCTATTTAGTTTAAAATATCTTTTTAGACATTTTGTTATAAAAAACTAACAGCTTCAAAATGGAGTTGAACCAACAACCTTCTGTTAATCCGGCGCTCTAGCCAACTCATCCACGTGATTATTGCGCTATTATACTATTGAGTACTTATTAATGTAATACAGAGTAGGTAAATAATAATGACGCCTCATTACCAAGAAACTACTTTAATAAATAGTTGTTATTATCGAAAACCAAAAAGTTTTTGCTGGGATACAACACATGTACGTTGAAATATAAAGTGAATGCATATATTTGTTGTTTGGCTTTGTTTTAAAATGAATTGTATTTGATGTTTAGTTTAAAACTGATATGTAATAATATGTATTTTTTTTAAATTTAATAAAAATTCATGTATGACTTAAATTTAAAAAAATACCGGTAGGTAGCCTTTGTAAATTTCTACAAAAAAAAAAAAAAAAAAAAAACACTTACATGGGTACGTTATCTCATTTAGTTTGAGAGATAATTATGTTGAAGCAAATTTTACCCTCATTTTATCCATAAGATATTTTACAAAATTCTAAATAATAAAATTTCACACTTTTAGGGTTATTTTCCAAAAAGGTGGTAATATACTTTCTAACGCTCTTTTCTATAAAAAAAACTATATAATAATATAATGGGAGAATATAAAAAATTATACGGCAAATACCAATATAAATTGCGATATTTTAAATTATATAATAAATTAAAATAAATTGAAATGTATCTTATAAAACAAACATTACTGCTCAATTGACAGCCAACTTGTATTTCCCCGTATGTGCCCTGTGCAAGCACACAAGAAATTGCACTTGTATTTAATTTAATTCAATTTTTTATACCCCTCACCACAGGTGTAAAGGGCGTATATAATTTGTCATTCTGTTTTTAATTTCCCCAATTTTCGTCGGAGAGCAAAAAGGTTTATATATTCAGGATCCTTATAAGAAATGATGTCGATAGGACGATATATATATATACGTATAGCACCTATGTAAACTAGAAACTTCGTTCTTTCACAGAAAAATCTGAATTTTTTTTAACGTTTTTGAGTTGAATAAATGAACTCAGTCCATGCAGTATTAATCGAGTTATATATCACAAATATTTTTTTCGAATTTCGGGTTTTTAAATCAGTCAAATCGGTCCATAAATTTTCTACCATACTCCTTTTTAATTTAATATTGTCTAATATTTATGAAATATTTATTCTGCACCGAAGTGATTATATCTTCCTCAAATATGTGCGAACTTTTAAAAAATTCGAAAGTATTAATTTGTTATTTACTAAATTTATCGGTGCGATTCACTATATTGAATATTTGGAGCATTGGTGTGCGCATTGTACTCACCCGGTGTTAAGACCACCGTGGGGTTGGGCCGTCAGGCAGGTACCCACGTAAATCTTGAACACATATGTAATAGTTCCTTAGATATGCCATATTGAATATGTGCTTTATATTGGGGGTAATATACCCCCTGCTCCAATTTTTAGCTAATTGGTTCATATGGCCGTGGCATCCAATCAAAATTCAACATAACCTATAACATTCTACAGTGCAATCGCTATCTGTGCATCAAATTTCATGTAAATAGCTTCATTAATAACGTGTAAAGTAGAAAAAATAGATTTCTTTAAGTAGACGTAAAATGTGGATGTAACTTCCAATCGAGACCTAATAAAGCCTATAGCCACCTCTAGCACTGGTACCATTTGTGTATCAAATTTCTTGAAAATCAGTTTGGCCACTTAGACGTGATTAATACACAAATAAACCAACAAATTTTCACCTTATTTTTATAACATATATGGAGATATAAGGATTTATCTTGACTCTATTTCAGCTTTATATGAAAATGCAAATTATTTATAGTTTTTAGTGTTAACATAGATATAGTATAGGTAAATATATTTCTAATTACATCCAACATAAGGTATTTCACTTTCAAGTAACACATGTCAACACGGGTGAAGTGTATATAAGATTCGGCGCCGCCGAATATAGCACTGCAACTTGTTTATATTTATGTTTATTAAATATTCTTTCCTTAAACCACTCTACCATTTGCTATAATAGAATATATTACATTTAAACATTTATAAGAAAAACATTTAATATTTGATGCTTTTTTTAACCCTTTGAGATGCCCAAATTATTTTTACCGGTGATTGGACTTTTTGTAATCATAGTCACAGAGATATAGGTTCATATAATAACTGATGTCAATATCAAAGTCCTAGATGGTTTGGTATATCCTTTATAAGGACTTCAATTGCTGATCCTGGGAGTGTGTCCTGAATGGTATATTGTACTTAATATTAATAGTAAGAAAAGAACTTATTTTCAAACAATTTTATTACACTCGATTTTTTTAGGTATCCATTTTCAAATTATTATCATTCATCCAATATCAACAATAAGAATTATATAAATTTTTTCCCAAAGTACATATAACATATCTATAAAAATAAAAATTTTCAAAACTAATTCCAAATAACATATTTTTAAGGCAGGAAAGGATTAAAATGCCCGAATAAACCAAACAGATATTTTAATGTAAATTTTATTATGTCATATTTACACACATTTAAATTGTTGCTAAGACCTTTCATATGTAACCCAGAGTTAAAAAGAAGGGTTAAAGAGGCATTCAAAATGTTTTATTTAGCAGCCACAAGTAGGGTTGTTAGATTTTTTTGAACCTCTGTCGTCAAATTGTTAACCAGAAATCGCCAAATTAAAATTTTATTTCGTTTTTTTAAAGAAAATTAACTAAAATGTTGTGTCAAAAAAATTTTACTACTTAAAATTTCGTATAATTTGTAAATGTAAATTCAGCTTTAACAAAGCCAATGATAGTTGCAATAGCTTATAGTAACACTGTGCTAGTTGCAAATTTTAACAAACTGGATACCTAACTGGTGACAGCCCTTTTTCGAAGTTAGCGCTCGTATTCGCGCTACTTGGGTTTAAACTTAATTATGAAAGTAGCGAATTAATTGAAAAAGGGATATTATTTATTTATATTAAACAATAAATCGATTAAATATATATTTAAATCATAACTTAAATCATATTTTAGCCCGATTTTAAATAATTTTATATCTTTGTATGAAAAGTTGCTTATTTGTAAAACTAGTTAACTAGAATTATAGTAATATTTTTTTCCAGTTTAAAGTTTTATATATTAGTGTCTACAATATATTTGATATTAAGAGTTCATTATTTTACACTTCAATGGAATCTTAATTGTTTATATTGTTTAAACTCAAAAATTAACACTCGTATTCACAAAGTAATTTTAAATTTAAAATGCACCATAGAGACAAAATTTTTTCAAAAAATTTGGTTTAGAATGCATTTTAAGTTTTAAAATTGTTTATGAATACAGGGGTAAATTGCCAAATTTAAGCTAAAAAAATTAATTTAAAAATCTCAAAAACGAGCGCTTTTAAAAATGGTTAACACTAATAAATTCCGCGTCGTATAATTGAATAAAAAAATAATAATAAAAATAAAAATACAACTTAAAATATACTTTTTTTTCTGATATATAGCCCTTTTTTAGATCATCAACTTTTAAAATTTATTAAATTTATTGGATTTTTGAAAAGAATAAATAATATATTTCTAAATGCTACTATAAATTTTGTTAAAGTCCCAACCAGAATTTTAGAATAGCGTGAGTTTTTTAATTTAAGGATAAATGGGAGGTAGGCATCGATATTTTTCAATACCTCGTATATATTAATCATGAGTGTAAGATTTGTACCGAGTTTAAATCATCTACTACAACCACTTTTCATAGAAGGCGAAGTGTAATGCTTTTTTTTTATTTTTTTTTGTAAAGGTATAGCAGTGTTCATAAAGGCCTGCCGGGATGAAGGATTATCATATTTTCCCCCTGGGAATAGTCATATTACAAAATATACAAGAATTATAATTTATATTTCTGTATTTGTTTTCCCATATCTTTTCCACAATTATTATGAGAATAAATTGTTAAAAATTTACCAATAAATTGTTTTCCTTTACTATTTATTTTCTAATTTAATTCTCTATGCCATAGTTCTCAACAATTTGTTTGTAAATCTTATCTTAAAATAAAATATTCGAAATCAAATCTTTTGCATCATTTCATTTTGTAAAAACCACAAATTTATTTAAAATAAACAAAAATTCAAAATCCCCATACACAATGTGCCTTTAGCTAGCGCTCATAAATAGTATCTGAGTATAAAAGGTAGTTAAGCTTCTTTTTTTTTGTGCTAAATTAAACATAGAAATGGACAGGATCATTTTTATAAAATGCTTTGGGTAAATTTACTTCTTAGTTACATTCCACATGCAGTAGGACAAAAGGGAGCAAGATGAATAAAATATTAAAAAGTAAAGAATAAACAAAACAAAGAAAAAAATCTTAGAACGTTTTGTGGTCAACGTTGTGAAAAAGGTGAATTTATGGGATGTTTTCTCTTTTTTTTAAACATAAGTGAATTAAAAAAGGACCATGCAGGAAGAAGGGCTGGACTGCCTAGAATATATATATATATATATAGCAACAAAACGAAAAATCACTGTTGGAAACTCTATGCAGGTAGATGAAATAACGGAGCACATTCAGTTGTGTTAAATAATGCACAATAACAAATTCAATGATGGTAACAATAAACATACAAAACAACATGAGTAATATGGGAAAACGTTAAAAGAAGAAATAGTTTTGTTTTTTTTTTTAATTCTATAAAGTATTACCACACACATGCATATTAATTAAATATTACTTCTTTGTATTTTTTTTTTAAATTAAATCGATATTAAGATGTTTGTCTATTACACAGAAAAAAGTTTGTACATAAATATAAAAATCTACTTTCATTGATTATAGTTCATAATATTTAAGCATAATTTCTTAAGCATTAAAACTTTTTTTATATTTTTTTAAATGAATCAAGTAAAGAAGACTTGAAAAATTGTTCAAATTTTTATTTATATTTTAAATTTGTAAAAAAATGTTTAAAATTTTCTTCGGGAAATTTTTAAGTTTTTAATGATTTTTAGCTACATTTTAGGAATAGTACAAAAGCACTTTTTATCAAAATGATGTGCTGCAGAATGCGAGCAAAATTATGAAAATTTCTAAACATTATTTTTTTAAGGTATTTGTTTTCATGTCTAACAATTTTCATCTACCATTTGCAATCAAATCTAATAAAACTAAATGAAATATTTAATAAAATTTTTGCAAAATTCCTAAAATTTTCATTATGAACAGATTAATAATTTCTATGAACAAAATTTTATTTTTTTATAAAAAAAGTTTGGGATAAAACTGTCATGTTCGATTCATAGTATTTATAAAAAAAATTTTCAAATATATGTATTTTTTTCTCTGTGTAATGTCAACAATTTTGTTGGTTTTTTTTTTTTTTTTTTTTTTTTTTTGAATAGCCAGAAACAGATTTGAGGAACCAAGAGATTTTTAGTAGGGATTGAAAATACAGTATTCACGACTACCTACTATCTGGAAGGCCCAGTTATTGCGACGGCTTATTTTATAAAAATTGCATTTTACGAAAAACGGGTTCAATTTTCTCGACATTTATAATTTTTTTTTTTTTTTTTTAAATATGATCTAACCAAAAAAGAGAAATCCCCGTCTTTTGGTATATAAACCTTTTTGGATGATTTTGATCTTCAATTATGTGAAAAGTGCATCATGTTTTAAAGCCAACGATTTCTCGAAAATTAGAGATTTAAAAAAAATTTAAAAGCGAAGATTCCATAAATTCAATCTGTGTTAATTACAAGTAGCATAAGAAACTTCATTAAAAAACAAATATTTTTCAACTATTTTTCAACTATTGATACAAATTTTCATGAATGCTGATATAAACAACTGGATTAAAAATGAATTTCATGTGGAAAGAAATGAGGAGCAAATGGAATTATTAGATATGGAATCAGAGGATTTATACGATAGTGAAGAAAACAAAACTAAAGTGGACGATTGTATAACATCGATAAACATATGCAATGGGCTTTGGAAAATCATAAGCCGACAACAACACTATATGAAGTACGTGATTCAGTTATTATTTTAAAAAATAATTTGCCAAAAACTCACATAAAGATTTTTCATTAAAAATATATCAAAATTCTAATTTTAAAAATTATATAACAATAAAATTTTGGGTTCAGTTATCGCAGGTCAGGTTTTTAATTAGTGGCCAAAATCCTTTCACTCCTTGGGGGAGCATATGACATGATATGGTATGACAGATATTAATTGATCTTTTTAAAGCCAATTTTGAAATATCATATAGGAGGACCTAGGAGCTTTTAAACTTGAACAAACAGTATCATTTAATAATGTGATTTTGTTTAATAGGTAAGTTTACATACAGATCTTATAAAAGTTTCTGGACTAAGACTAATGTTCAGAATTAGATGGATATGCAAAGGCTTTTCAACACAGCTGAAAGAAATTTTAGTTTTCCTTATTTTAATGAATAAAAATTCTTATTTAGAAATGATAATATTTTATTATTTTTTTAAGCTTATATTTTTGCATTTTTAAAATACATTTAGTACGCATAATATACTTTTTTAGTGCATAAATGTGATTTACCTGATCATCAGGCATAATTTATTTCAAAACTGTTATAACTGATGAATACCAGTTACTCCCCAAAGATCGAAATCTACTATTGATTATAACACCCCTATCAGTTATAACATCGATAAAGAAAATATAGCTTTATTTAAAAAAAAATTGGATGATTGCGAAATCTAAAAACAATCCTTCCACCAGATTGCCATCATTTTTATGAAAATGTATCTTATAAAATATAATTTTTATAGTTTTTTGCAGTGATCTTTTGAAGTATTAATTTTTGTTAATTAAAACATCAATTATAGCATTAGTTTACTCAAATTTTAAATTACTTAAAAAGCCCCAACTTTACGGCAATTTTAAATAGTTTCAGTGTCAAAAAGCCCCATCTAAAATAACTTCTAAGGAGTAGAAAAATCTAAAAATAAAAGTCAGCAATAATTTCGCCTTTTCTGTATTGAGCCATCGATAGGTAAAAAATTATAACACAAAATTCAGTTTCTTGGTCAAAGTTATAAAATATAAAGTAAATTTTTTGTGAACACTTAAAGCATTTTTCGTTATTTTGAATTTTTTGTAGTTATTTCAACAATGCAAGAACGTACAAAAGTTCGGGAATACAAAAATCCAAACTGTTTACCAGAAATAAAACGTCACTCTGTTTTAAAAATTCTTATATGAATGTAATTTTATTGTTCAGCATATTTGAATGTTTTTAATTTTTAAATAAGACTTTCGTGGTAAAAAATAAAAAACAAATAACTATTTTATTCATTTTCATTCATATTTTATTCATATTTTTTATTGTATATTTTTTAATTTTTTTGACAATTTCCATAATCTACGCGAAGTAATATTCTGGGCTGTTTCATGCAAGAAAAATAATATCATTATCTCAAAATAGCTCTTATTTGCTCAATTTTCAAGTACGGGAACGCTTTTCGGTAACATTGAGATCCTGCGTGCTCCCAATTTAGAGTACGGGAACAAGTCTATTGTGACAATTTTTCTCTTTACAGGCCTATCCTCGAAATCAGATAATTATTAACAATTAGGTGTTAATAAAGAATTTATTGTCACTGACATTTAACTTATACCCGTATTCTAATGACAAAATTATAACAGAATTATTATTCTTATTTTTTTTCTTAGTTTATATCTTTTTTATAGCCTTGTCATTAATCATAAAGTGCAGAATACGGGATATCATTAAATTTGATGAACAAATAATGATTTTGTTCACAATTAACTGAAGACATCTAAAGCAAAAAGTTTATGCAAATTGTATACGTATACGTTATATTTATAATATTTACTATACTATATTAAGCATACTATACTATATTAAGTATACGTATATATTATATACCCCAAAATTTACCGACTTTTGTATTTTGACCGTAAATCTGCCTAGAACCGTTCGTTGGGTTGTATTCTACGAAATATTATTGAAATCGGATATCGTTAACCCGTGTCGCATCGGACCTAAAGTTTTTATGGTGAGTTTTTTTTACCTATTTACCTAATATGACCTTTCTTTATAACAAAATGTTAGAAAATCGTAATCTGTACATAATTATATATCAAACAAGACATAAAAGGAAAAAAAATGTTAAACGAATTGTCTAGACCGTTAATGCGTTTTTTACCACTTGTGTGAGAAGTATATCAACAAGTTTTTAAGTTTTTGTGAAATGTTTAAATAAAATACTATTTTTAATTAAACTTGAACAATAATTACCGAAAAATATATTTATGTTTTTCCAAGATAACTTAAACCCCTTCTCATGGCTGGTTAAAAAATTTTGATTTTTATTTAAGACTTTTTCAGAACTCTAACTTCAATTTTTCAAAAACTTTGTTAAACAAATTTCAAAAAAGTTCAAATAAAGCTACGCAGGTTTATAGACAACACTACAAAAAATAAAATTTAGAATTTTCCGGATTTCGATAAAAAGTTAAAGTTATTACGAATGCCCATTACCACTTGCGTAAGGAGTGTACCAACAAATTTTTAAGTTTTTGAGAAATATTTAAATGAAATCCAAGTTTTATTTAAATTTGAACCATAATTACTGAGAAATACAATTCTGATGGTTTAACATAACTTTACCTGTCAGAATGTGGTAATTATTATTTTATTTACCCATGATATTAATTAATAAAATTTACTTTGCAAATATTTAAAAATATGTGCGTTTAAAGAAATGCTGACTCCAAGCTCAGCTGAGGTTTAAATTTTTAATTTCTAGTACCAGCGAAAGTCTTGCAGTTATATTTTCATAATATTTTATAGAAATAAATATAAAAATAAATAAGTTTTCGTTATGTTTTACTTAAAACTTTCAAATCTTTCAAACCTTAACCTCAGTGTTTTAAAGATTATTATTGTCAAGTTTTCCTAAAACCTTTAGACTGTATTTTTGAAGATATGTTTTATCTTACTCTCTAATAACTCTGTTTAGTTTGAATATGAGTTCTAAAAATTTGTCTTTATAACTAAGAAATCGCCAAAAACGGTTTTTGTTGAAATCCGCAAAATTCAAATCGCAGGTACGGCTTAGTCATAAGAGTTATCGACCTAATTCATTTTCATTTTTATTTCCTGTGGTATTGTCTATAAAAGTGCATAGTTTTATTTGAAATTTTTTGAAATTTGTTTAACAAAGTTTTTAAAAGTTAGAAATTGGAGTTTTGAAAAAATAAATATTTTTTTAAGCAAGCACAGGTAGGGGTTTGAATTATCCTGTAGAAACAAAGATATATTTTTCAGTAACTATGATTCAAATTTAATTAAAAATAGCATTTCATTTAAACATATCTCAAAAAATTAAAATATTTTTTGTACACTTCTTACACAAGTGCTCTAAAACACATTAATGTTCTGATGAATTCGTAATAACTTTAACATTTCTTAACTGATATTTTCTTTTTATATTTTGTTAGATAAATAACTATGTGTAAATTACGAGTCTTTAACATATTGTTACAAAACAAAGCGTTTAATAGTTAAATTTTCAAATTTTAAAATTTGGTATATATTGGTGCAATCTAATCTATATATCCTGGCAATTCCCGGGATTATTTTTTAAATTAGATTACACAGTGCAATAAGAAAAGTTGCCTCTGTAATTCCAAGGGAAAATTGTAGAGTACCGGTAATCTCGCAAAACCCCCAAAAGGTTTTTCGTAGTTAGTTCGAATTTCGGTTCTATGACCTCTTAAAGTTCGAATTCTTCGGAGCTCTTTTTTTAATATGTTTGTAGATAAACATATTTTAAATTATCTAATACAAATGTGATTACATGTTCTTGATATTTTATAGGCTACTAGCATTATTATACTAGATTTTTGTTGGATGCCACTCCCTTTTACACCCATTTTCCTCATAATATTGTTTACTTTATTTGACTTGACTTTGTGTCTAAACTATTCGACCGATTAAAATGAAACTTGGCACATATCTATATCCTTGCCAGAAGTACTGAATTTATGACACGCCTACTTTTTTTTAGGGAAGGGTCGCTTTGCACCTTAGAAAGCAAATTTAAAATATCATATACATTTTGATGACAGTGGCAAATATATATTACAATGTAAAAAAGTAGACGAAGAGGGGCAGTGACACCCATAACGATGAAATTTTATAATATACAATATTTCCTATTCCTTGTGTATGTTAAATTTTATGTGAATTATCTAAGTTGCATTGATTTTTACTGAAAGTGGACTAAAACTAGGCGGGGCATAGAAGCTATATTTTTTGTAGCGCATAGTTTCTCCTCAATATATTTGTCTCATAGAAATTTTAAAAAACATTATAAAAACATATAAGTGATCTTCAAGAAAAGGCAACAGAGCCCTTTTATTTAAGGATAATGTAAGGATAATTCTTTTTCAATCGTAAGGGGAATCGTAAATAAAATAATTTTCTAAGACAAAAATATAAAAATTTTGATTCTCAATTCTCGAATTTGGTTCAGAGTTTCACTTGGCCCCTATTTTCGGGAAGCTAATTCTCAGTCATCAACGATATGCTTGGACCTAGTGACCCACAATCCTGCATACAAGGGAGTATTTTACTGAAAGCTGTTTGCCTACATATACGGAAATATATTAATATCTATCAGCAGCCGATGATTTAAAATTTTGTTCTATATTGTCTAATGGAATGTATACACCTAAATGCACCAAACTATACAAAAATAGTAAAAGTAAAAAGAGCCTTGGTGTACAATATAAAAGTAATTTATTTTTAAGAGCCTATTTGGAATTTATATTTTTTATAATTTCTTGTGGTGAAAAAATAAAGGTAACTGTTCGACATCATCACCATCAACTAAAGTTAAATCTTCACCATCCGGAGGATTGGCTAGCCGAAGGAAAGAGTGAGTAAGTACCAAAATATCATCACATATTTAAAATAACAATAATTTAATTTTTTTGTGCAATAACTATTATCTTTTATTTCTTTATTATTTTATTTATTTTGTTATAAATTCCATACTACTAAATACCTAAAATTTTATTAAAAATAAGAAATATGTGATTTAAAATATTCAAAGTATTTAATACCCCACTCCTTTTAAAATTTTAAAATTTTAAAATTTTACATTTCAACAAGCTTTAAAATACATTTTTCTTTTTCATTTGAATACATATATTTCAACTTTTATAATTACAAAGATTTCATACATTATGTAAAATATAAATTACATTAAAAAAATCATCTACATATATATGTTTACTTAGTTTTAACATTCTGTTAATTTTTCTATGAGATAAAGAAAGAAACAAAATTAATATATTTGTGACGCCATAACTTTTGGTTGTTATGAATATTTCTTTGATTTCTCTGAAAAGTACAAAATTTAATATTCAATAAAATTATTGTTTTTGTTGTAAATATGAATATATTTTTGTTATATTTGACCTAAACCGTTGGTCGTTGTTGATGTAAGGGATTCTCTGTTATATGTATTTATGGAATTAGTAGAATCCAAACACCCTATCTTGGCAACAGTTACAAAAGGCTGCTCAACATCTGGCCCCTGATATTGATTTATGTATTGGTTTAGTTTCTGTATGACGGGGAAATTTAGTTTCACATTTTAATGTGTCTTTTTTTGTCATTGGCTTGGAGTTCATTTTTTTTTATAGGCACGTAAAATTTTTTTAAGGCTGAGAAAGGGGGATTGCAAAGATTATCTCCGGTTGCCGATGAGCTAGGCCCTTACCTGTACTTTCAGGTAGTACGTAATAACCGGGTTTTTAAAAATTTAGATTTTTAAACCCGGTTTTTTTTAAATGCCAAATTTTCGGAAACTGGTTTTCTCAAAAACCTGAACAATCGATCTTCCTAATAGCAATGTTAATGCATGTGTGGTGTTTTTTATAAAGTAAAATATCCTTTTAAAATTGTGGTTAATTTCTCTTTCTGCTTTCCTTATAAATTTATTGGAAATTTTGTTTATTTTTACCAACTATTATGTTATTTCAGCCAAATTAGTGGTTTGTGGCTTTTAATATTTTGTAGAATATTTAACCTCAGAATAGCGGTTAAAATAAATATGTAATTAGTAATTTATTTATGTTTACTAAAGGAAAAATATAAAAAAAAAGTTTTAATTTTATTTGTTTTAAATTGTATATATACTTCATTAAAAATGCACTTAAGCCCCTATTGATATGCTACAAAATTTATATAATATAATACTTCTATTACTAATACGATACTATGCGGCTAATCATGAAAAGTAATTAATAATAATTGGAAAATTTAAATTTTATAAATCTCAAGAAATGTATTCAAAATTTAATTCGTCGTATAATCATAATATAATAAGAGAATGTAGAATCACTAGAGAGAGTTTCAACCATGATACAAAGAAGAAGATGGTAGTTTCATTCTGTTTGTATTAATTTAAAATCATTTTCTGTAATGCTTAAGGATTATGACAGTTTGTTAAAATTATGCTACCATATTTATGTAAAATTTAGATTTTTTCATAAATAAATTTAAAACTTATTTGGAATTGTATAGAAATAGAATTTGAAAAATTGTATATCAAATACGAAAAGGAATGCAAAAGGTCTACCTTTTGTGAAACCCATGTACAAACCGGTAACCCCTACATGTTATAGAAAAATGTTTGTGATCATAAGAGTAACCAGCAAAATATATGCATCATTGAGTGCAGCAATGTGTAAATATAATATTTGTAAGTTGACCACTATTGTACTAAATATGTATGTTTGTTACTTATAAGAAAGCAATTAATTTTAAGAAATTGAAAAATGTTATCAAAATTTTACCAATAATATTGAAAAGTTATTGACATTAACTGTTATCGTAGTCAGAAATCAAGAAATCTAATTTACGTAATCGTTCCATTGATATAAGTGTCCTAGAATATGAGAGTAAACAGAACTTTTTGTTGAAGCAAAATATATTCAAACCATTTATTATGGTGCCCTAGAGAAAAAATTAAGCTGAATAGCATGCCCAAATATACTGTCACTACCACATACATTTTGGATAATGATGAATCCATTGGACTTGACCCAATTGCTAAAAGATTTATCTGACTCGACTTGTGGGGTAATGAAATGGAAATTGAAATTATTTCCAATCGTGGCTCTATGGATTGTGTAGAAGATATCCCTGAAAATGTACTTGATATTTATGATAGAGCAGATTTGCTTTTGTTCCTGTTTCATCTTTTTTTCTTATTTTTGTATAAGATGTTTCAAATCTTCCAGAAAAATATCTTGTTAGGATTTTTATTTCACTGTTTCGAAAAGGAAATTATCCGTATTTTTTTCAAAACATACGTTTTTACATATTCCTAAAACACAAGCTTGTTGGAGCGAAATTCATTGTATATTTATTTTAGTAAAAAAAAAAAATATAGTATATCTGCAACAATTTCAATATGAATTTAATTATCATATAATGCAATTACACAATTTTAAAAAAAAAAATCCTTGAAGTTAAAAACTCATTTTATAAAATCTGGAAATGTTCGTTATAAATGTTTACAAAAATAAAACTTCAAAAATTCTTGTTTTTGTAAACAAATAATTGATTGAATCTACCTTCTATTTGTATCGCGGTTTCAACATAAGCTATGTTTCATTAGTTATCAAGTTTACAGGTTTTAGTCAGAATTAGTAAGAATTTGTTAGAAAAAAAAAAAAAAAACAAAACAAAATACACATAAATTCTTAGTACGGGAACGCTTTCTTTTAAATTGTGACTAAAACTTGTAGGACCTGACAAGTAATGAAAATATAGTTGCCAGATAAATTAAATTTGGAGAAAAAAAGTTGTTAAAATCGTTAAATTGATTGTTTAAAATCATCAACATAAAAAATTAAGTTTTTTATATGGACGTTTTGAATACAATGTGAGTAAAAATTAAATATCTTTAAAAATATTGGATATATGTATACCTAAAAATTTTGGTATAAGGTATTACTATACTAATATGAGAATTTGGCCAAAAATGGACGGAATTAGACAATTGTCATATTCACCTCCCAAAAAAATTTTTATACTAAATTACGTTTTATAAGGTTGGATTAAGTAAAACTGATTAGAAACAAGATATAGTTGGTCAAGAAAGATATAGGCAGTCAAGATCGAATATGTGAGACCCTACACCATGTACGAGCATAAAAATTTGGGAAGGAGAATTATATTACACCTGTGGCCAATTTTACTAGATGCAAAATAAAATATACAAATACAGAATAATGCGCTGATATTTATATGGGTTTATATGGGAGCTATGATCAATTGTGGACCATAAAATTTGGTACAAAGATTAATACTTGTACAGAACTTTTTTACACCGAATTTCAATAAAATATTCTTATTTTTCATGTGTCAAATTTCATGGCATTATCTTTAAAACTGCAAAGCCGTACTTTTTGCACAAGGTTTACATGGATAGCTAGTCAGCCGTCCATCCAGCCAGACGGATGGACATCGTTAGACCGATTTAAAAAAATGATTCTGAGTCGATTGGTATACTTTAAGGTTGGTGTTGGATAACTTTTTCTATACATCAGCACAAACGAATAATACCCCAACCACCTATGGTGGTGTAGGGTATAAAGAGTTATTGGTACGCCAAAAAATCTATTGAGTTTTTGAAATCTGTAATTAAAATTTATAAAATCTATTTACTTTTAAAATAAAAATAAAATAAAAAAACAATAAAAAAACTGCTTTTTATACTTTAACATCTCATTTGTTATTTGTAACTTAAAATATAACTAGTTTCTATTGTTTTAACTAATAATGACTTCTCTAATACTTTAAACCAATGAGTTATTGAATAGCTTGCAAATAATTATTTTTTGTAATGATATCTAGTAATAATTTGAAGTAAGTAGTTGCCTCTAATATCATCAGCGTGTTTAAATAATCAGTTATTCAGCTAATAAGTAAGTAGTGAAGAACTATTATTAGCATCTCAACTCATTACATGGAAATCAATGTTCTGCTGGGAGTTTAAAAACTTAAGAAAGGGCTTAAAATTACTTAACTTTTTCCCAATGTTCCACATTTTTGTAAACTTTTTGTTCGCGCGTTTATATTTGTTGATCTAATTCAGTCTTATATGAACCAATTGGACCTTGTGGATAAATCCTATATCATTATTTTTATTGTGCAAACTTCAACAGTTAAGGTAGTCGAATTTTGATGACAAAATTTTTTTTAGTTTTTGAAATTCTTTGATATTTTGGGTGGGGCAAATTTTTAACAGATTGTAATTATACAGTTTCTAATGAAATAGCGTGAACTTTGTTTTTTGTTATATTAAACAATAAAATAGAACAAAACATTAAGAATAAATTTAATAAAAAAAATTATGGGCTTTTAAAAAATTAAGCAAAAAGTCCACTTTTTGTTTTTTTATAGTAAAATGTAATTTGTAAAAATGTTGGATATATTGGTATAAGAACGTCGATAAATATAATTGATAGGGACCATAAACTTCTTGTTTACAAAAATGTTTATGTGTATGTTCAAATTAAAACTGCTATAACTTTCGCACTCCCTGCACGAAGTGATTAGCGCGAAATCATTCCACATGCATTTGAGTCACTTTATACAAATATACAAATAGATTTTAAAGTGCCATAAAAAAAGTAGATCTAAAATCTAAAATTTTTGTAATAGCCCATATATAAACCTACGAGTATAAAAATGTGTTTCTGTCAAATATTATCTTGTTAATAATATTTATATAAAATTAATTCAATGGAGTCCAAGGTTATAGACCAATCCTAATAATACTGTGCTGTCTGCTTTAAAAGATCATTTTTGTGTCAAATATTATCTTGATACTAACATTTATATGATATTTATGCACTTTAAAGTAGTTTTCTGGCTATAAGGGTGTTTTAGTCAATTTCATTTCATTTCGATAGGTTTTGGAATATTTTTTCTACACGTTACAAACATCAGCACAAGCGCATAATACCTTATCCACCTACGTTGATGTAGGATATAATTAAACCATTGTTTGTTACGATTTTAAATTTATTACAACAGAATTTTAAAACAAAATTTATATAGAAAATTCACTTTGTTTCTATAATTTCAATATTTAGATACACTTTTTATTGGCTGCATTGTTTTTGTTTTACCTTTGGTAACTTTGTTAAACTACCAAAAAAAGTTAATGCAGTTGTAATATATTAATTATATACTTTAAATTACTAAAACAAATTATCTAGTAATTAGTTAGTTTTAATTTAAAATTATTTGCGTTAATTTTTAAAACTATAAAAGAAAAAATAAACATAGTATTTAGAGTAATAAATTTATAATTATAGGATTAAATAATAGGAATATATTTGTAAAAAAAATTTAACAATTTAGTTCAATAAATTCTTCAGCTGTAACGTATGTGGAATGAAATTGCAGCAAAATGTTCAAAATTTTCCAAAAATTAACATAAATCGTATATTATTTCTTCAGAAAATAAAATAGTATATCAATTTTATGTGTCCAAAAAATTAATATTTTTTGTGCATTTTTGGAACAGTTCTAAAGGACCTTTTTATTATACGTAGAGTTTCTTTGGTATTGAAAATGGGCAAAATCGGTTAATAAACAAAAAAGTTATAAGCCAAATACTAGTAACACCTTGGAACTTCAGTTCATACTTTTCGGATGATATCTCTTTAACAAAAACATGTAAGACAACTAAATTTTCTACAAATAGAACAAATGTAAAATTGGAAAAAAAAATGGACGTGATCTGCCAACTATACCGCCCACATCCTATAAAAGTTATGGGCCAAATTTCTAGTATTTAGCCGTTGTAACTTCAGATCATTATTTTCGGCTGATATCTCTTAAACAAAAGCATGAAGAAAACAAAAAAAAAAAAAAAAAATAGATGAATGTAAACACAGAAACCAAAAATGGGCGTGATCCGCCCACTTTACCACCTACCTCCTATATAAGGTGAAATATAAACGCAATTTTGTACAAATAGTTCAAGGATCGATGTAAACTGAGAAACAAAAAATGGGCATGGGCCCCCCACTTTACCGCCCACCTTCCATATGAGATGGAATTTTAAAAATTTGCGCTTGTTATATTTAGTATTTATTATATTTAGTACTTATTTAGTTATTACATTAGAAATATGTCTATCTATTTAATAAGCTAATTCTCGTTTTTGTAAAAATATAGGTATAAATGTTATTGATAAGTGGATGATAGGCTTTCAAAGTAAAAAATAAATAAAATCTTAGATTATAGTGAGAGTTTTATTAAACTATTATATATTAAAGAAAAGTTTAAAAATATAACATAAACCAAAATTCCTACTTTCTAAGCAAAAAAAGTCGTGAATTTGTCTGACTATCCTTCCTTCTGTTCAGAGTAATAAATATAATCTGAACAACTGGTCATTTTAAGGAATTTCTGATTGGATTTACTTAATTATTAAAAGTCAACCATAAATATCTAATATATCAGAATCAGAAAAGAAGGAAAATAAAAAAAAGTTCAGCAGCGAGCTAGCTTAACTATGGCTAGACTCCTGGTGGTCTGATAGTAGAAACATCAGATAACAAAAAAGTTAAAACCTAAAATATCTAAAACAAGGAAGGAGAGGCCTTTTTAACAGCTGCTGTTATCAACATGTATCTTGGTGAGTCTCTTTAAATTTTTTTTATAAAAATTGTTTATATTTGATCTCTAGCAATTTTTTATTGTGTCATTGTCTACTCTTAATTATTCATTTACTATGATAATTACTCTTAATTAAAATGTGCCAAGAACCAACAGCGGTATCACTCGCAAAATGTTTAGTATCATAGACTGTTTTTATAACCACCATTCCGTGAGTAACATGTTGAAAGACACCATCAAGTATATATATTCTGATTCCTAGTGAATTTCCAAGATGATCTAACGATGTCCGTCCGTCTTTTTTACTGCTAATATCAATGAAGGTTATATTTCCTAAAATTTTATCGAAATCCAGATAAAAATAAATTAGTTTTCGTTATGTTTCCCTTATAGATTTCAAATATTCCAAATTTTGACTTTTAATCTTCAAAAATTAAATTATCAAATTAAAAATTATCTTTGTCCAATTTTCCTAAGAACTTTAGCACAGGTTCTTAGCTAGTCTGGGGGACAAGGGGGGGATCTCCAAAGTTGGTCACCTCGAGTATGAAAATTTTTAAAAAAGTCACCAGATGTAATTATAATTCTCTACAAAAAAATATGCTTACATATCCCACACATGTCTTTTACCTTAAGAAATATTTAGACCGAAGTAAAATTTTTACCCATTTTTGGACACACCTTTTTTAGTTTTTTTAACTTGGCGGGATTAATTTGAGTTCTAACAATTTTTTAAATTATTCCCTGGATTCTGTACAAAATTTTATAATGATAGCTTTATTTATGTAGATTTTATTTAAGTTCAAATATTAAATATTTTTTTTACAAAATAACACTAAAATTTTACGTTTTTGATAAATATAATGAAGAAATTTAGTCTAATACTTTACTCTCTATATATTATTATTTTTCAAGTTATAGCCTTTCCAAACAGTTTACACATTCGTTTAAAAACTAACTGAAACTTAACCCCTTTCAGTAAAATTTACACATTTTCTTTCATTCTATATATATAAGTCCACAGCTGTTTCAACATATTTTTTTTTTTTTTTTTGTAATCTTGTGTAACTTTTGAACCGTTAAATATATTTCAATGAAATTTCACATAGTTATTACTGAGATATATTCCAATCATTCTGGTGAAGCTCAAGTTTTTAGCTGGTCTCGGGACAGGGGAAAGATCTCCGAAATTGGTCGCCTCGGATATTAGTAATTTATTAGCTTTAGATTTATAGTTGACGTAGATTCGAGTCCTTCCTTAAGAATAGTGGAATCAGCGATGACATAAAAACACTTTTGTAGTCTGTGCAACTTTTCCCTTCTTTGTATTCTGACAGTGCTGACAATCCATCACATCCCCATTTGCATATTAACGTTATATCCGATTTATCAAGTTCAAATGCCTCGTTATTCGAAAATGTTGGGAGAAGCCTTGAAGAGGTATTTTCAAGTAACTGCGAAAAGTCAATAAATGCTCTTTCATTGTCTATTTCACTAGGTGGTGGGACAATATTTTGCTTTTTTCCAGTATATCTTTGTAATAATGTAGAACTGGGTGCCCTTTCTCAATTTTATATATTTACTTTTGCTTAGTCCTAACTCCAGCATAAACGCTATCGTCTCATCTTCAGAAAACTCAGAAGTTGGTGAAGGTGTAGGAATACTTTTTACCATCCGCTTAAGTTGACTTGCTGCTGCTTCAGCTGGTTGTTTATTTATTTATTTCATAACACAGCCTTAAATGACTTAAGACTCGGATAGCGTGGACAGTATACTTTTTTTTTATTTGTACTCCAAATAATCATACTGCTTAAGTTGTGGTCCTGCATTAGTGGTTTTAATTTCCATGATGCTTTTCAATCATGTGTCATACTTCAATTGAAACTTCCGTACGCAATTATTTACTGTATTTAATTTTATTTCAAATAATTTGAAAAAAATCTTCAACTTTATCCAATTATCCAGTAACAATTTTTGCATCTGTTGGCGATTCAATGAAATGTGTGTTCAGCTCTATTTCCTTTTAGGCATTTCTCAAAGAACGCAGTACAAAGCTTTATGTCATTGTGGTAAAAATGTTAATAATGTAAATATAACAAAAGAGTTTTTTATATACTGAAGAACATTTTCTAGGTATTATAAAACTACGCAATATTTTTATAAAATTTCAAAGGTATATAATTTACCTGTTACAAGGAATATCAAATGGCAGGATATTGATGATGGTTTCATTCTTTAATATGATAAATATAATGAATATACTAAATATTTTAAAAAATACCTGTTCAAAAGTTATACGAAATTATTAAAAAAAACATGTTGAAACAGCATTTGCCATAGAAATGGAGAAAAATGTGCAAATTTTGCTGAATGTGAAGTACAAATATTTTCCAAAATACATGTATGACAGCGTTCATTGAGGTTATGGTTAAAGGCAATAAAATTACCTTTAAAATGTTGGTTTTATGTTGAATTTGAATGGCCGATAATTCGCGAATTAAATTTCTAGGTCGCGCATCTCGAAAAATGGTATTTTTAAATTCTTGAAATTCTTGAAAGCTTTTCTGTTTATCCCTTGAATCGTGCTGGGACTCTTAATGGTTTCTGGGTTATTGTAGAAAGTGAACAAATTTAAGCTTAAAATCTCTTTAAAAATAATTATTTTTGAGATATTTACCCGCAAACTATAAATTGCGAGATATGCATCATCATATTGTACGTCATATTAAAGGCAATTTTGACACCTTTAATACGCTACCTCAATGAATCTTGTACCTTAAATAATTTGTAATTTTGTGCACACAACTTTGTAATTTTTTTTAAACTATTTTGCACTTTAAAATCGCTATTTTTGAGAACCACTTTATAAAATCATCTGAAATTTTGTGTCAGTCTTAGTTGTAACGAGTGTTATGATTGTACTGAATATTATTAAATTCGGAAGAGGTGAGTTAACCAGCTGATTGATTTTAAATGGAATTGCATCTTTATTTTCAAGATGATTGTTATGAATTTTACTATTATTCTGTTTCTGTACGTTACGAAAATTTCTAGAATTAATGAAATAAAATTAAATTTATTTTAACTTTTGCTCTTTTTTGCGCACGTTCGTTACTTTGTTTTGGATTGTTGTTTTTATTGTTATTGTCATTACATTATTTAACACAATTAAACACGCTTCGTTATTTTCATCTCCTTGTTCTTCCTACGATTGCTTTGTAGTCGTCCTTATTATATTTCTATATTTTTTTATTTCCTAGTAAAATAGCTTGCCTGCATGGTCGTTGCTTCTTTAATTTATTTAAAGATAAACCATCAAATAAACTGACCTTTTCCACAAAGTGTGCGAAATAACTTTTTTCTTATTGTGATTTTATTTCCTTTTTTTACTGTTTAATCTTTTAAATATTTTGCTAATAATTACCTTTGTTCTGTTGAATATTAAATTTAACTATAGTTATTATAAATTCACCTAAGGCATTTTTTTTCCGAAATGGCCAATGGACGTGGCCATATATTAAAAAAAAAAAAACGAAAAATGAAATTAAATGAAATTTAACTACAGAAAATTAAGGTTTGTTACTAAATAAAGCAATGAAAAAGTTTTGTCGTATTTCTAAAATAATTATAAAAGAGTTTTAAAGTAATAATAGAAAAAAATATTCGCAATATTTCAAACTTTTATTAAATGTATAAATATAGCATAGATATGGGAAATTCTCAGACAGAACTGTAATAATGTACATGATATTGTGGGAACCTTTTCCTATTGATATTTTAAAATATACATTGAATTTTAAAAATATTTGAAATCAATGTAAAATCTTTATATTGTAAATTATCTCACAAAAAATATTCCCAATAAGAAAAAACCTATGAATTGTATTTTTCAAATGGTTTTATAATTTAAAACTGAGCTGGATGTTGCTTTAACAAACAAATGTTTATCAAATATTAAAAAAAAAAATAAAACATATTTTAAAATATACTCGAGTTAAGCATGAAAAGTATTGCTTACTAAACTATTTTTTTTTTAAACCGAAATTTTGCATGGATATATGATAGATTGGTATATTTTTTATATTAGCTGAAAATTCAAATTTTGTATTCATCATCTTACGTCATATTGTTCATTATATTTAATGGACCATAATAGCTGTTTTTGTCCATTTTATTGTGGCACTATTGCGTAGAAATATTTTTTAATATAATATTTATGTATAATATTTTATTTTTTGCACATTTCTAAATATGTTTTAAACTTTTTTATGAAGAAAAACAAATTGAAAGCTTTTTTAAATGTGAAGAACATTTGAATATTATCTTAATAACAATGGAAAACATAAACTGAATATAAAAATAGTTAGGCACTTAAGGAATATTTCGTTTTCCAATTTGAAACTTAAGTTGGCAAGAAAATAAGCAAGAAGCTTTGAGCTTTTTTGTATTTACAATAGAGTGGTTCCAACTTAAAAGAAAAAAAAAACAAGCGAGAAAGGGAGATATAGTCGGTCAAGACCGACTATAGGTACCCTACACCATTGTATACGAGCATAAAAATTCGGGAAGGGGACTTATATTACATTTGTGTCCAATTTTACTAAATGTAAAATAAAATATACAAATTCAGAATAATGCGTTGATACTAACATCTAGGTTTATATGGGAGCTATGATAAATTAGGGACCAATTCTCATAAAATTTGGCAATGTTATTTCCATTTACACAGAACTTATTTCTGTCGAATATTAACTAGATACTAACATTCGTTTGGAATTTATGCACGTTAAAGTGATTTTCGGAAGAGATGTTTATATATGAGCTATGGTCAATTATGGACCAGTCTTCATAAAATTTGGTAAAAAGATTTATATTTGTAAAAAACTTCTTTGCACCAAATTTCATTAAAATATTCTTATTTTTAAGGCGTTTTTGAGTCTTTAAAAACTATTCCGGGGGGATATTTGTATGGGGGCTAGGTGAAACAATGGACCGATTACAACGAATTTCATTTTCGTCCTTGTATCATAAAAGTCCCGAATTTTAATTGAATTATCTTTAGAATTGCGACAGCCTGCAAGCCGAACGGACATCTTTAGATCGACACAAAAAGTGATTCTGAGTCGATTGGTATGCTTTAAGATGGGTGTTGGATAACTTTTTCTAAGCGTTACAAGCATCAGCACAAAGGCATAATACCCCAAGCACCTATGGTGGTGTAGAGTATAAAACGACTTCAACTCAAAATCATAGTTATATTTTATTTATCATAAAATGTTTTTCTTCATTATGTTAATATTTTATCAAATATTATTTTTTTTTAGATTTCTGTTGGCTTATGCTAATCCGAAAAAACGTTCATGATATAAAGTTTACTTTTCTGGCCAAAATATTTTTCAATGCCACCCTAATGTGTCAACAAAAATAAATAAAAGAATAGCAATTTTTAAGAATTTAAAATTATTTCGAAGATATGAAGAAATTTGCAGCTTATGGGCTGTAATATTAAAAAGGTTTTATTTTTGGAAAATATATAACCACAAAGAAAGAATAAATTTCAAGGATTGTTTGAAAATTTTAAATAGTTTTATCAGATTTTGTATTTTTATTTATTCTTGTTGTTTTTCAATAAATATTTTTGAAAATATTTAATATTTAGGAAAAACTTAAGAGATGACAAAAGAATACTTAAGTTTTTAAATCAAAAACAATTTTTGGAACTTAATTACAATTTCGCCACTAAGTGAGCAGTATAAAACCGGGCCTTTAATTAATACCTTATAATCACCTGAAAATTTCATAAAAATCTAATAATTTAATTTTATAGGACATTATTTAAATTTTATTGTTTATTTCATAACACATATTTTGTGACTTTGAATACAATTTGTGAAATATGTTATTTATGAAAGGAAATTTTCAATTATTTTCTTAGGTTTGAATCGAATGTTTATTGCGCTATTAAATTTCCATATTAAACAATCCTGTATTTGTTTTTGTTAAGTTTTGTATATAAAGTATATTGTATATGTGTATTAATTTTTAACACCGTACAACAAAATTAAAAAAAAAACAAGAAAACTTCCATATACATGTGGAAATATCGACTTCATATACATCCCTAGAGGAAATAGAATCGGTCTAAAACTAGTCACGTGACAGGTTCTTCATATTTATTCCAGTCAATTTTACATGGTTATCATGAGAGGTGGCTATTTAACACCATTTAAGTATTGTGGAACCAGCGTTACCGTTGAGGATTTTTAAAAAGTATTCAAAAGAGGGGATTTTTTGAAAAAAAGGGCCAATACCTAAAATTTGTTTATTTGATAAAAAGAAAGATACAAAATATTTTATTTTAAAAATAAAGATTTAGTCATAAATATAGTTAGTATAAAATTCTCTTTTTATTAATTAAAGTTAGGACTAAATTTAGGACTAAAATCATACTCGTATATTCACATGACCGTTGGACAATTATTTTTTATTAGTGATAATTTAGAAAAATGTCGTTCCGCCGAAGCACTGCTATGAGCCAAAATAAAACGAGAAAGACTAGAAGAGGTTTTTATATGGGAGCTTTGGTCAGTTAAGGACGGATCTTCAAGAAATTTGGTACTTATACAAAACGTCCTTACACCAAATTTCATTTAAATTTTGCTATATTTAAGGCATTTATGATCGTTAAAACCCTATTCCGGGAGGACATTTGTATGGAGGCTAGGTGAAATAATGGACAAATCACGATCAATTTCAGTATAGTCGAGATATTTCAAACAACTTGGTTTTTCGTCATATAGTCCCATTTAAAAAAAGGGCCACAAAGTGGCCAGGTGGTTAAAAAAAGGGTAATTTGCGAATAAAATCGTCAATAGATAACGCTGTGCTGGACCACAGGACTATTTAAAATGTACCTATTCAATAGTGGTCACAATATAAATCTTCACAGTCATAAAACAACAGTTTTCGCAAATTTCTTTTACAACAATTTTCTCAAATTTCATTTATTATTATTTAAAAGTGCAATTATTTGGATTTTTTTGAAATATATATTTTTTACTTAAATGTTAGATATCAATTGGCACTCAACTGATGCTAGGAATTGCCGTAATATCCACAGGGATATTATAACAGAGTTTTCTGTTTTTCATTTTGTGTTCTTTGTTCTTTGTTCTTTTATATTTTTTGTTCTTTTTATATTTTTGAAGAATGCTTTCGAAGAATATTTTAATTTGTTATGTTTATTATGACAATTTATTATATGACAATTTTCTCCAAATATTTAATCTTTTAATATCCTGCACATGTTAAAAAAAGTAATAATTATATATATATGGGTCAATATTATCAATTTTTAACCTGGCTTTAATCCTTAATAAAATTTGTGTAACACTATTTTAAACAAACGGGTTACAGATCTGAACTCACAAGACTTGAAACTAATATTGTGAAAAATTTAACAGCATAGGTTTAAAGTTTAAAAACTTAGAAAAAATGCTTGAAATTACCTAACTTTTCCCCATTCTTCTACATTTTTTGTTAGCGCATTTATCCTTTTGGATTTCATTCAATCCCATATAGACTAATCGGACTTCGGCAATAAATTCAAGATCTTCTTTGCTATCTTCTTTGCAGACTTTCAACAAATTTTTTAAAATTTCAAAATTTTTTAGTTTTTTTTTAGTTTTTTTAGTTTGAGTGCTTCTCAACGGAATAAAAAATTTGAAACAACAATTGATACTTGTTGTAAGGAAAGTTCAGATTTTCACGAGTCATATTCTCAGTTTTGTATGGATTAACATTTTTTGTTATTTTACAAAATAAAATTGAGCATTAAAAAGGGGCATTAAAAATAAATTTATTAAAAAAATTATGTGGACTTTTTGAAAAATAGGAAAAAATTGCACTTTTTGTTTTAGTATTTTTTATATAGCAAATAGAAATTTGTACAAATCTTATATAAGTATAAGGTGATCGGGACACTTTCGCCAAAATATATTTTTCACTAAGTTAACTATTATTGGCATAATTAGGTGTTTGTAATGGATCAAATATTGAAAATATCATAAATTTTATTTAAATAACTCAGTAGATTTTGATATTACATGCAATTTTTCCAGAATTATACATAAACTTAAAACTTTTATATGCCCACACACAGAGCAAAAATATAGCTGTAGTGACCATAATATAAGAGAAATATATTATGATTGGAACGTATGATCACAGGGAAAAATAGAAATGATTATAAGTAATAATTATTATGATTCTATTTTGTAATATTGTTTTATGGTCTGTTTTATCATGTTATGATTCTAGTGTTACATATAATTGAACAATCTTACTACATTGTTATTCCACTCTATCAGATTATGATTTGATATTATATTATTATACTGTTACAATTCCATTTTATAATATTATTATTGTTATTGTCATGTTATTATTCTATTTTATCATATTATTATCCCATGTTTTCATATTATTATCATACATTAAAATAAAACGTATTAATAAAAAATTATTATTTTTATAAACTTTTTATTGAAAATAATACATATTATTTGTTCATTAATTATGTTTATTTGTATTACCATATGTGGTTCAACTATAAGATATGTTTGTTTTTTAACTAAAGACCAAACCAAACCTTGTCTATTTATATTTATTCATATATAAACTAAATGAGAATTACAATGAAGTTGGAAAACAAAGATTAAAAAAAAAATATATTTTTAAAAACAAATATGATGAATTTTTTCACTAAGTTATAATTTTTGTAGTCATCCATATTAAAATTTTTATTAAGTGTAAACATTAAATGACAAAATTTATACAAAAATTTTGTTAGCATGAACACTGAGTTGTTAAAATTCAAGAAAATTAACAATGAGAACATAATGTTGTTGTAGTAATAATGCGGTAACTATGAATTTTTCTTTGCGTACAACTTAATACCGCCATAGCTTTCGCGCCCTTTGTGTGAAATGATTGCATACATTTGAATCACTTTATATTTGTACATATGAATTTTAATGTTTTAATTTTTGATAATAATATATTTTAATGATTCTAATATTCAGTCTCAAGTAATTCATGATTCTATGATTATAACTTTATTGTTGTATAAAATGTTTATAAAAAGATTTTATAATTATTATCAATAACAAAAGCTGCTTATTTCTATAAATACATATGAACAGTTCTTTCGACAAATTTAAAGTATCTTTCCGTAAAACTTTTGTGTGGGAACAAAGGAAAATAATGAACCTATTTAAGCTATTTTTGATATTTTCTCTAAGAATAAAAATACAACTGTGACAATTATTATTGAATAATATTTAAAATTGAGATGTATATTTCTAAAACATAATTTACTTAAATTCAAAAAGGACATTTTATAAAATGTCATAAAATTTTAAGTGTTGAAGCTAAAAGGACAAAGTATAAGATTTGTAACTTCCATTATGATATTTTTTTTAAATTAACGTAATTTCATTATAGTTTATTAGAAAATCTCAAGGATATTAAAGGACAAAATTATTGAATGACATTTTTGACATTCAATAGAAAAATCTTACAAAATTTTGCTGTTCCTGAAACTTTAAATTCCGTTAAAAGGGAAAGACGAATACGAAATCAAAAACTGACTATGTAGTCCTATCATAAAAAGTCTCTACATACATGTGAATATAGAATGGTTGTTGTGTAAAAAATGTTGCTACACGGTGTAACATATTATCGAAAATAAATAAAATTTACATGACATTTGAAAATGCTACTCATACTTAATGTTTAATAACACATTCATGACACAAGTATTTACTTGTTTCTATACATATAAATAAATAAGTATAACAACATATATATGACATAATAAAATTTACATTAAAATCTCTCTGTCTGTTTTTCTTTTCAGGCATGTTAGACAATATTTATTTTGATATTTAAAAAAAAGACACTTCAAATTTGTAGTATTTTGTATGCATTCGCATGTGTTTCTTATCTAAAATGGAAAGCCATATTTATATGGAAAATTATTTATGTGAGAGGAAACTGCTTAAATACATATTTGAATTTTATAAAATGTATAATAAAATAGCTTGGTTAAATAAAGTAAAAATATAAGCAAATTTAATAGTTGATTTATTTGCATAAAATTCATAATATCCAATTACTCATTTGCAAATAAAAATTCGGTTGTTAGGTACATTATTAAATTTTAAATAAGTTACACTTTTGCTTCCATTATGTAGTACGTAGTAGTATTAAAAGTAAAACATAACTAGGGCCTATATTCAAAACCCTCCATTTTGAAAAAGCCACAAAAACTGTTTATTTCTATTATTTTTCAAGTATTTAAAAGATTTTTATTAGAGTATTTATGTAAAACCACAAATGAAACTTTGCAATTAAAAAAAAATAAAGAGTTTTGCACTTTTAAAATATTCAATGTATATAAATAAAATAACTATATAGATTCTTTTTGCACTATAAAAAATACATGTAATTTAAATAGTAATTGTTAAACAGTTTCATGATTTGAAAAGTAACATATGTAATTCAAATAAGGGGAATGGTATACCCTATAAAAAAATAAATAATAATAATCATCTAAAGAGATATTAAAACGAAAGTCTTATAATTTTGTAGTAATATCTTTCTCATCAACGCAGAGTGCCACATTTACCCAATCTAAAATGATAAAATTCCAAAATAAAAAATTTTATGGTTGTCTTAATTTAAATATGTTATAAAATCTTCAAATAATATGGAAAATAATGCGCAATAATGCAAGTTCTTTATTTATTGAGATACGGAGTGTCAAAGTAAAATATTAGCTTTTCTGATTTTTAATTTTACACTAGGGTATTCACTAGAAAAATGTTTGCACGATTAATCGGTAAATTAAAAACAAATAATTCTTTGATTAAATTAAAATCAATAATTTCGTGTAAATTCCAGTAAAATATATTTTAAATATTTTCTTTCTTAACTAGTTTTAAAGATATTCTAATTTTAGTTTTTTAATAGCATTTGCTTGAAAAATACTTCTAAATTTTGCATAGAATATTTAAAATCTAAAGAATGTCTCCAAGTGATACCAAAATTCGGAATTATGTACATACAGTAAGAGCTCGATTTGATTACTGCAACACCACGATTTGCGCAACCAGTACTTTTTGTACATTACAACGTTTTTCAACTTTATATCGATATTTGTAATATTGCATCAATTTATCGTACGATCTTTTCTTGTTTACAAACGTAGTTTTATTGATCTGTAGATATATTCAAATACATTTAATTATCTCCTAATAAAATTTAAAATTGCAATGAATACGGATATATTTTTGTGACTCCGAGATGCAAACATTGAAATAATGCATTTGTTTTTTTAAATTTGAATGATAAATAAATGAACTGTTTGATTAATATATTTTTTATTTTAAAAAATATATTAATTATATTATTATTTATTTATTTTTTGCTAATGAACATTTTTCTTTATTATTTTCAATAAAAAAAATATATATATAAAAATAACTTTTTTAATACGTTTTAATCTGATAGAATGGGTTAATGATGTAGTAAGATTGTTCATTTATATATAAAACTAGAATCAAAACATTAAAAAACAAACCATAAAATCGGACACAATATGACAAAATGGAATCATTATAATTATTACTTATAATAATTTCTATTTTTTACTTTTCAATCATAATATGTTGCTCTTAGATTATGGTCACTACAATTATATTTTTTCTCTGCGTGTATTTATATGTAATGCGGAGAAAAGTTAACCGTTGACACAAAACAACTTCTAGGTATTGAAGACGGAATGTCCTATCATATATGGCATTGATGAAATGAAAATTGGATGGATGGATCCAGGGGGAGAGGTAGCTCCCATAAAAAAGGATATATAAATTTTCTCATGTAAAGGACTATTATAGTGTTTCAAAAGTAGCTCCCATATAAAGTAAAAGCTAGTAAATAATAAATTTAATGCTTTGAAATTTCACAAACGTTCGAATATTTTTAAGGAAGAAAATGTAAAACAACATCAAAAAAAGGGGTATGGTGGAAAATTTTTGAACCGATTCGACTGATCTAAAAAACCGAAATTCGAAAAAAATATTTGTGGTGGATTTATGCAAGAACGAGGTTCATACCTTCAAAAAATCTAATAACGCGTTTTGACCTATAATTCAGTTAATACTGGATCGACTGACTTTATTCAATACAAAAAAAAAAAAAAAAAAAAAATCAGATTTTTCGGTGAAAGAACCAAGTCTCTAGCTTACATAGGTACTTCAAAAAGTTAGAGGAAGCTGACATTAAATAAATAAAAGAAAAACAAGATTTGATAATAACTCGGTTGTTTATGTACCGATTGGGTTGATTAAAAAAACCGAAATTATAAAAACCAAGTCCTTAGCTTATTTAGAACTTGGATATTGGTCAAAAATGTGTTTTGTCCGATATCTCTGTTATTAATAGACCAACAAAAATTTGCCGATTTTGTTTTTCAAAAACGAAGTTCCAAGCTTATAAAGGGTCTTCAGAAAATCCAAAATCGGTTTCAAAAATCGGTTTCTTTTAAACATCTCCACTATTTTTTCCAGTTTCGCTTTTTCGAGTTTCAATAGAAAATTTCTAAAAAAAAATCTGATTTTTGGACGCTCTTTGGAAGACATTTTTTTATGAAGTGTAAGTATACGTATGCTTATAGATTTTTTGTACTAGCTATATTTGTGTATGTCCTAACTACTGCATCATCCGCTAGATAATTTTTCAATCCATTTGTTGGAAAATCTGGCCTAGATAACAATTTGCGATGATTTAGAATCTCATTTAACATATCATATACCTAAAGTACATAGTTTACATACAATACTTATAGATACTCACTACATACAGTTTATAATACATATAATACATTGTTTAGATAAATTTTAAGTTTACAAATATTATTGCAAAATAATTCCTATTTTATTAAATAAATATATATTTATAATTCGTAAATAAATTACTTTTATATAGGATATAGTTAATTTTCGAATTGTTTCAATAAAAGTTTTTGTTGATTTTATACAAATTTTTAATAAAAAATTGCATTTATTTAATTAAAAAAATTAATTGAAATTTGTTAATAAATCAATTATTTTCACTTAATAAATATTATCATTTTGATGATTGGTATAAATTCAATAAAAACTTTAATTAATATTAGCAATTTCAGAATTGAAATTCATTTTTATTTTTTCTGTGAAGAATTACAAAAAAAGTTGACTAAATTGGCTTGTTTGAAATTGTCTTGATGGAAATTTATGTCACATAGGAAATTTAATGGCATCAGAGACGTAATTGAAAATTTTAAATAGAGGGCTTTGAATATAGGCCCTCAATATGTAACATTTTTTTATTTTAATTTAACGTCGATAAAATTGCTGCCAATTTATGAACAAAAATATAATTATAGATATTTGAATGTCAGTAAATATATATATATATATATATATATATATATATATATATATATATATAGTGTATATTATTAAATAGAATTAGAAAACAAATTTATATTAACAGTTTTTTTTTTTTTTTTAATATAAAGATTTATTTATGCAACTTTTGCTTGAATATTAAATGATACCAAGCCACTTTTTTGCTAACCATCAACGTTAACACACAACGGTAGCAGAAAAATACAGCTTATGTATTGTAAAATATAGATATTTATAAGGAAAAAATATTTTTTTCTATAAAAGTATTTTGAATTTACCTTGATTTATCATATTGCTTACAATCTCGGGCTTTAGTTTGTACTAGTGATTTATCCTCTTTTCTTTTATATGTTTTTTGCTATTTTATTACCTTTGAAATATAAAATAATATTTGGTCTTGATGTTTGGTTCATATATGGGCAAATCAGAAACAGTGTTAAATTAGTGAAACCGATTTAATGTTACAATAATTTCGTACATGATTTTGTTTTTAGCAAAATGGCTAATAATATTGTGTTACAGCCCATTTACACGTAACAGAATATGTAAGATTTTTCTCTCAGAGAGTGTCAAATTTGCTCTCTGTGAGAATCACCTCAAGTTTAGACCCAAAGATTAGTATCATAAAAAGTATTACAAGACTGTTGTGATGATATTTATATCTTATAAGGTGAATTGTCAAAAAAATACATATATACGAAGGGTTGTTTGTGTGTGTGCATGTGTATTTTGAAAATTACTAAAAACGCAATGTTTTTTGTAAAATTGTTTCTTTTTAATGAGTGTTTTGCATTTTAAGGAACATTTTTATAAAAATTGTGCTAAAAAGTGCGAATGTTTTAAATAAAAAAGATATGTTTTCTCTATAACTGATAAGATTTATTAGAATACGTGTACCCCTTACCCCAGGTTTATAATTGAGTTTAACGCTGATATAATATGTGTGATAACGTCGGCAGAAGAGTGTAACCACTTTGTTTATATTATTTGACAGCCTATCTGCACGTAACAGAATATTAAAAATTTTTCTGTTAGAGAGTGTCAAATTCAAATATAAGTATTTATTATAAGAAGTATTATGAGACTGTTGTGTTGAGATTTTTCTACACAAATATCTTATAAGATGAACTGTCAAAAAAATACACATATACGAAAGTTTGTTTGTGTATGCATGTGCGTTTTGGAATTTATTAAAAAAAGTAATGTTTTTTGTAAAATTGTTTTCTTTAATAATTGTTTTACATAATATATATATATATATATATATATATAACTAGTTGCTACCACCACTATCCAAGTATCAGTTAAACGTCAATTTCGAGCATGCTTGTTAGTTGCTCAATCAACTAGTTGCTACCACCACTATCCAAGTATCAGTTAAACGTCAATTTCGAGCATGCTTGTTAGTTGCTCAATTAGCATCTCGTACGCAATAACAATCTGTTGCTGAATGGTCAGAGTGTAAGGCTATAAAACATGAGATACATAAGTAAGAATGACGTGGGTTCGATTCGAGCTACCGCTCCTAAATAACCTACAAAGCTCACAATTACCTTACTTATGAATCTAGTTTTGCCTGACATGAACTATTTTAAACATAAAAAAAAAAAAAAAATAATTTTAAATTTAAATGAATCAAACTACAATAAAAATAATAAGCACAACAAAGAAAAGTTAATTGTAGTGCAAAACAAATAGAAATTATGTGGGGGTGCTGGGATACCCTGGGTGTTGAATCCCGTATGTATTAACTTTAAAGTCATTTTATATATAGACCAAGTTAACAAAATTAAGGTTTATTCATTTTTTTACTTTAAAACGCCTTAATCGCGACGATCTGAAGTTTCGTGATCATATCTTCATTATTAAAGAAATGTGAGCATTTTAAAATAAAAAAAAAAAAATACCCGGGTACCCGGGTATGTACCTTAGGGTCGAAGATACTGACTTAGATTCTTCCGTAATTAATTAAATAATCTTTTAGTTAATAAAATATATTTTTTAAATAATTTTACATTTGAAATCTTCTTTATAGTTTAAAAAAATTTGCAGGAATTATAAAACAAAAGAAATTATTTTTTCTTTGTAACTCAGCTAGTAATTTATGGATATACGTATTTATGTTATAAATGCGCGAAATTTTAAAATTTGAGAAATATTTTATATTTTGAACTTTAAATTGCAATAGCTTTAAGAAAAAGGGGCGAAAATCTGTGATGCCTTATATTTCTTATAAAAAATTGATTATTTTAGTAAACAACATATCAAGAAAAATTAAGAAGTAGTTTTTTATTTAGTAAAAACTAAAATTTTATTTTTTAGGAAGACTAGAGATAAATGATTGAAAATCAGTGACCACTTATATCTCTAAACAAAAATTTATTATTATTATTATTTTTGATAACTTAAATTTTATTCTCCACTTAATCTATAGGCACTTGACAGAAAAGAAAATTCATACAAATATCATAATCTTCTAACTATGAAGAGTTCTTCTTTGCGTAATTACTATTATACAAATCGCACCAACCGATTACAAATTAAAAATTTGCTGTCAAAATACATTATTCTGCCCAACTGTGCACTAGAAAATGTTGTAGAATTGTATTTAAAAACTTTCCTCAAGACTTATCTTTAAAAATTAACGATGCTTTTTAATTAATAAATTCATGCTTGCAATTTAGTTTATAAAGATGAAATCAATGGATCAATCTTTTTGAAATTTTGTCTTTTGAAATACCATTATATTATAGTTTTAAATTTAAAAGAAAAATTAATTAATTAATTAATAAGTTTTAATAAAATATTTAATATTTTCCGGAATACACTAAATAAAAGTTTTATTGTGTTTTTAGTTACTTTTTTTCGAATGTGTCCACTTTTTTTTTATTTTTTTCTTCAGCTTTAATTAAATATCTTTTTACTATAATAACTTATATTTCAAATGGACTAAGTTTTGGGCAGTTTAGTGGATTGGCCTTCCTTGTTACATAGTAGCATTATTGTTTGATACCAATCAACTACTTTTTTGTTATAATAATCAGATGCAAGATCAGACCAGAATAATTAGAATTCGTTGTGTTTTCTAATAATAGAAATGAGTCTTTTCCAAGAGCACTCATTTGCGTATATTTCTTCGTTACAAGTGCCATTTGTTATGATTAAAGTATTTTTTTTCCGCACGTACAAATGGCTTGCTAGCTAAGAAATTTGTTCCAAAATTTTGATTTTTTTTAACGATATTTTTTTGATATATTTCCCGTAACATCTGTGATATGGAACTAATAGCCACGATGTCGTGAAAGGTTCGAAAATGTGTACTTTATATCGCCAGTTAATCTCAATAATTTGCTTCTTCACCCTTATTTCCACATTTGTTCTAGCGTTACTATTAGGAACTTTTTTTAGTTTGTTGGTCTTCAGGTCATCTATTTAAAATTTTTCTGATAAAAGATACAGAGCAATTTAAAGAATGAGTCATATTCCATCCAGGGATGTACCGATTTTCTCATAAAATTCTTATTATTTAGTCATACATCCAATAAATCAATTTATTTTTCTGTTATCAGTATTCGTGTCGATGACCATGTACTCTTTGTATTTTTATGACTCAAGAAACTGAATTTCCCCAACTACTTCATTCATAGCAATTTTTTACTTCATTAACATGTGTTTTGAATATACATTTGAATTATGGGTTTTGTTAAATTTTCATTAAAAAAAAAAAAAAAAACAAATTAAGCTTAAAAAAAATACGAGAAAGAAAGATATAGTCGGTCAACATCGACTATGATACCCTACACCATTGTTTACGAGCATAAAAATTCCGGAAGGGTACTTATATTACACCTTTTGCCAATTTTACTTTAACTGTAAAATAAAATATACAAATACAGAATAATGCATTGACACTAACATCTAGATTATTTCAAGCACTTTAGGGCGATTCTTGGATGTGGTTTTATATGGGAGCTATGGTAAATTATATACCGATTCTCACAAAATTTGGCAATGTTGTCGAATATTAACTTGATACTAACATTCGTATAGGGTTTATGCACGTTAAAGTGATTTTCGGAAGAGGGGTTTATATGTTAGCTATGGTCAATTGTGTACCGATCTTCATAAAATGTGATACAAAGGTTGATACTTGTACAGAACTTCTTTGCACCGAATTTCATTAAAATATTCTTATTTTTAAGGCATTTTTGAGTGTTTAAACTCTATTCCCGGGGGACATTTGTATATGGGCTAGGTGAAATAATGGATCGATCATAACCAATTTCAATATGCTTCGTCCTTGTAGCATTGAATTATCTTTAAAATTGCGACCCGCACTTTCTGCACAATTTTTACATGGACAGCCAGCCAGACGGACGGACGGACATCGTTATATCGATTAAAAAAGTAATTCTGAATCGATTGGTATATTTTAACTTTATGGTAGGTGTTGGGTAACTTTTTGCGTTTTTTTGGATCAACACAAACGCATAATACTCCAACCACCTATTGTGGTGTAAGGTATAAAAACTGTTTATTTTGAAAGAAAGTTATTTTATTTACTTTAAACAGAATTTTTAAGATTTTATGAGAACAAAATTTGTATAAAGTGCACCAGTCGCAATTAGTGGGGCGTAACTTAACGACGTATGATCTATTTATATCTTTGTGAAGCATATTATTTCACTGATGAAAAACGATTTTAATTTTCTTAAATACAGTAATAGTATTTCGAATAAACTTAATCAATATTTATAAAATATTGTGTTATTTTCATGAATATGTAAAGAAGGACTTTTAAGTTTCATTAATGTGAAGTTTTTTTCTTTAGACCGCCACAAATGAGATTTACATTTGAAACATCTGGTTCTACTTCAGCTTTTATGGTTTAGATTTTGACATATTGATGGATTTCCTTCAACAGCTTTTGTCCAGTGGCCATATCTGTCGTGTCGAATATCTCTCTCTCTTATTTGTATAAACATGATCTGTTCTTTCGATGGATTGCAAAGGTTCGTACTCTACAACATGAGCTGGTATATATTCAGTTATTAGCACTTCAATTTCCATTAAAAAGCTTTTAATATTTTTAGGTGATTTGATTTGTTGTAAAGCATTTGTAAAAATATATATAAAGATATATACATTTGCCAATATATATCGACAGACCATTACCAAAAACACTACTTCGAAATGTTCCAACTCCTTTCAAGTCTAAAACTAAGCTGTTAGAAGTTAGAAAAACAGACTTTGAGCGGGGAGATTGATATCTGTTATAACTATGCGTATTTTGAGCTATATCTCGTTAACGTGCCCAAAGTAGTCAACGCAGTAGATAGTCTTAAAGTTTAGAAAAAAAAACGAAAATTTTTGAAAAAGTTATCTTTTGCGAGACACATTCACAGTTTCATATGGAATAACATGGGTTACTGCATAAACTCAATTTTTGTTATTTTACACAATAAAGTCGCAGGAGCATCAAAAATAAATTGAATAAAAAAATTGTATAGACTTTCTGAAAATTACGCAAAAATTGCACTTTTTGTTTTTGTATTTTTACACAGCAAATTCCAATTTGTTCAAATCTTGGATATATTGATAAAAGAGCGGCGATAAATATAATTGATTAGGACCATAAATTTAAGTCAAATATCGTTGATAATTGAAAGCAGGATATTTTTTCAAAATACATTTCGATAAGGCACATCGCATGTACATCACAAAATTTACCATAATTGGCATAATTAGGTGATGTTTGTAATGGTTAATGGAAATGTAGAGGCGCATCAAAAAACTTTGAAAGATAACAATTTTATGAACCAAAAAATATTTACTTGGGTTAAAAAATGCTCACAATATTAAATACCATTTCTTTGTAATAGACTCTAATGAAATATATTTTCGTATAATATATGGAGAAATAACTTAGATTCCATCAGCTTTTTTCGCAAAATTTTTAATAATTGCTATTTTTAGCATAAAGAAAATTTCTTAAATTTGACTAGATTACCCTAAAATATACTACACTAATGCCATCAAACATTGAAAATATTATAAATTTTATTTGAATAACTCAGTAGGTTTTGATATTGCACGTAATTTTTACGAGAATTTAGTTTGTGAAATGATTAATGTGTGGTTGTTGAAACACATTTATTTATAAAAAATTCAACAATACTAAAATAATTAATATATTATCAAATCATTATTTTTTAAATTTAAAATTATAAAGTGTAATTTTAATTTTACAATAATTTTTAATTTATTGTAGTGTCACCACAAATGAACTGATTCTACAAAAAAAAAAAAAAAAAAACTATATATTTTTTGAAGACTTAAAATCAAAAATTTTTGATAATGGCCCATATATTTTGTGGGATCTTAAATAAACAGTAAACTTAGTATACGCTTATTCTCCACTTATTGTGGTGGAGGGAATAAAACTAGTGCGAAAAAATTTTAGTTGAATTTTAAAATTTGTGTGCTTTTGCATATATACATACTCGTATTTTATTTATATTTTCCAGTTAGATCCTTCATAAACCATAGATGCTTATTTTTATAATATATTTTATATTGTATTTTTTATATTATCACTTCATAAGTATTTCTTTATTGTATTTCAAATAAAGTTTTACGAATTAGGGTGACAGTAGAAGAGTGTTTCTGAGTTTAAAATTAAAAGGAAATGGAAGAACTGGGATAATTAATACAAACATTTTTTATTTAAATTATTATATGTTACTTTTTAAAATTTGTTGTAAGCTCATAACTACAAAAGTAATACAGTATTTACAATAACAAAAAAAAAAAAAAAAAAAAAAAAATACAATAGACCAGGGGTTTCTGCCTCTTCATGCTCCTCGCGGACTCCTTGGCATAATTTGATTTTCAGTATAGTAGAAATGAAAAATTGTTAAAATTCAAAAGGACTTATTTTAAATCAAATTGCTTTATCAAAATTCATTTATTACTTAAATATAAAAACCGTGAATATTTTAAAGCTCATATGCAGTTAAAAAATATCAAATGTAATGAAATGTATTTATTTTTGTTTGTCATGTACACCCTGTGCATGAGAGGTTGGTAACGCAAGTAGAAAGGGAAAACCATATGCATAAATTATTAAAACCAATGGAAGAAAATTAAGAAAACAAGAAGAAGCATACATTTTTATCAGTAAACTAATTGCTGAAAATAATTTTCGGGAAATGGAGTAGGAGCGCATATTGCCCAAGGATAGGCAATTTAGAAAAATTCGTTCTTTTTCTTATGAATTCTGAAGAAGATGAGACCAGTGGCCGACAAAGAAGAAAAAAAGTAATATAACAACAATTTGCGAAGTGATCAAATAATATTGAGATTGTAGTAAAGCTTTTTTGATGGAATAAAATTTAAATCTAAATAAGCTTAAACAAAATTTAAAGCTAAATACAAAATAAAAATGTTAATACAAAAAAAAAAAAAAGAAAAAAATAAATAAGTAAAAAAATAAAACAGAATAAAAACTTTAAAAAGTAAACAATTAACAAAAGAAACACAAAACTTAAAAAGAAAAACCAATCACTCAAACCGCCATTGCATCAAGGTCTCATCCAACGTTGGAGAAGCAGCGTAGCAACACCACTCTATGGGTACTGGGATAACATAAAAGAAGGTTTTCGACCTGTAAGATTATTACTAGGACAACAATACTAACTAGACAGGTTAAGCCTAAAATAAAAAAAAAATAAAAAATTTAGCAAATGATAATTTATAAACATACAGGATTACTTTTTTATATTAGGGTAAATAATTTGGCTTATTCACAAGGAAATACAAACCGTTTTGAAAATATTTTAAACAAAACGTGCACGATTAGGAATGAGCTCAGACCTGTTATAATAGAAGCGCGGAATATTTCACCTACAAATAAACAAAAACCTAGAAAAAATCCTAAAATAATAAGGTATACATATATACAAAATAAGAAAGGAAAACCTGTAAAGAAATAATATAAATAAAAAATTACCTGAAAGAAATAAAAAAAGTTAAAAAAAAAAATCAAAAATATACACATTTAATACTTACTTACTTACAATATACTCATGTTTTATAACACAAGAGTGATGACCGGAAACCTGCAAAAAATTTTACGCTTCCCTACCTACGAACAGAAAAATTTAGATGAGATAGAAAGCAACAATAGATATTTACCTTAATTTTTATCTTTGGTTTTTTTATGCACATATTTGTTTGAAAACTGAAAATATAAAAAAAATTATATTATCGTAAATTTTATTTTATACATTTTGATTCTTATTTTTTGAATTTTAAACGCTTTAATTTTAAATTTTCAAAATTTCAACTTTTCCTCTTCGATTTTGATGATGGTGAGGCCAGTAGCTTGTCTAGTATCTAGAGGAAACACAGCAACATAATTTTAGTGCCAAATTTATTAAGATAAAAAAATTTCAATTTTTTATAACAAAAAAAAAAAAAAAAATTAAATAATTTGAAAACTGAAAATATAAAAAAAGAAATATTTGTAAATTTAAATAGAAACTTAGAATTTGTCATACTTGGCGTCGGTCTGGTCTCACCGTCAGTGAGCAGGTTGTTCATTTATTTCTATTGTCCTATTATATAATAACTTTTTAATATTTTAATTTTCCACATCCAAACGTGATATGTAGATATAAACTTTAGCAAAAGTTTTAACACTTCATTACCAACCATCGTGTAAACTTTTTAATATTTTGATCAAATATATTTAACCAACATAGATTCAAAGTCAGCTTTTGCACACGTTCTATTGGTTATTGTTGAAAATTATCGGGTATATATATATATATATATATATATATATAAGTCGAAATCCGTTACCTCAAAGTCGGATTTCGAACCACAATAATATAATGTTCTCGTTTGTTTTTGATCTTAATAATGTTAATGTTTGTTTTTGATCTTAATAATACTGTGTTCATGATAAAAATGTTTCTGTTCATGTTTAAAAACTAAATGGTTACTTTAGTCAAAATTTTAATATGATTGACTACAAAAATATTATATTTAGAGAATACTTTTACGAGAAACAAAAATTTACAAACATTCAAAAACTTAGTTATTTATTCAACCATTAAGTGTAGCCAATATTTTTATTTATATTTTGTTTTATACAACTGTTAAATATTATGTTTTCCTCAATGTTAGAATGTTTGTTTAAGACCATTGTTTGTTTTCAACAACTATTAAGTGTTTGATTCTAAAACATATTTTTTCTTTACAACTATTGGACACAAATTTTTGTGTAGTCTGTCAGTAAGCAATCAGTTCTTTTTCTGTGTTTATATATTTATTAAAAATTCTTGATGTAATAGTGAATATTTGTGAAAAAAATTAAACAAAACTAAATAAATGCAAATAAAAATTGTAAAATAATAAAACCTGAAAATGGCATTTTATACTACATTAAAAATTAAGATGTTTATTTTTCGGTTTCCATTAAATCTAATTTTATTTTATTTCAAAAGAAAACATAAAATTACCTAACTGAGTTCATATATAAATAATAATTTAGTTCTAATATCTAATAAAGATTTTTTTCTATTATTTTGTAAAATATGTAATAGACTCAATAAAAAATAATAATTTATTTTAGTAAATGTAGTACATGAAACATATAATTTTTGGTCATATTATAATAAAATTAGATTATAATATAATACAATCAAATTATCATATAATGAAAACATAATATAATTTAAGGGAATTATAATATACTAAAATGGGATTAAAATTTGAAAAGAATTTACTATAATGTGATAAAATGTTATCATAATAAAATAAAGTCGAATCATAATACAATCAAAATACAACTTCATATTACACAATATGACATAATATGATAATAAATAAAAGTGACTGGCCGGTTTATACTCGACTGACCCAATTTATGCACACATTTTATTTTTTTAGTCCTATCAACCAGAAACTTCTGGTTGACCACGCAAAATAAAAACAAATTTGTATGTATGCTTTATGGGATCTTAGGTGAAAAATTTAGAAATTCATCAGTGGTTAAAGGGTAAATGGTAAATAATGAATAAAATCTTTATATTTGCTTAAAGTCTACAATAAGAAATATTAATATATTTTTTTTTATACGAACCATCAAAAAAGATGGGTAGTATATTAGGTTTGTCACTAGATATGTAACATATCGTAATATTTATCTAAGACCACATAATGTATCTATATTCTGTGTCCTCGTAAGATTCAAAGTTTATGTCCATCCGTCTGCTGAAATTTGGCTCAAATATTTATGTTATAAAAGGTTTGTTTGGTATTGCAAATAGTCAAAATCCGTTAATAAGCAAAAATGTTATGGACCAAATACTAGAAACACAGAATTTCCGTTGTAACTTCAGTTCGTACTTTTTCGCTAATATCTCATAAACGAAAGCATGTGAAAAAACGATATTTTGTATAGATAGTTCGAGTATCGAGTATCGTAAACCAAAAATGGTCGTGATTCGCCTACTTTACCTCACACCTCCCATTTAAAGTGAAATTTTAAATTAGTGTGGCCAAAACGAATATATCATTCTTACTTGTACGTATCTAATTTTGAACACTTTTTAGCAATAATATGGCTTGTGCTTACTTAGCGTTAAATTGCTAATTACTGTTCAAAATTTATTAATTATTCAAATGTTCGCATTATCAACTCTTTCATGCGCTTAGAATACACACAAACATTTTGCCAAAATTTATCACATTTCCAGTTGGAATACTTACGAAATATAAAGTGCTGATAAGTAATAATATTTATCAGTGAATGGCAACTATGAATTAAATACAATCATGATTAATGGCTAAAATTGCTGAATGTATAAAAAACAAATTTATATACAACAATGCAGAATTTATATAAAATATAAATTTAAATTGACAACAGGTGTAACAAGAGCAAAGTTGAAAGAGGCAATCAACAAAATGTTTCAATTTATAAATTACAAACATTGTTTCTAGACACAAATAAAATTTATTATATATATATATATATATGTATTTATATATATATATATATATATATATATATATATATTTATATATATATATATATATATATTTATATATATATATATATATATATATATATATATATTTATTTATATATTTATATATATATATTTATATATATATATTTATATATATATTAGTGTTATATATAAAAAGTATCGATTTTACAAAAATGCTTAAATAGATGATTCTGTAAAAATGAAATTAGGAATAGCAAATTTCGTTGTTGTAAGAATCAACAAGTGAGAATTATATATATATTTATCTTGGCCCAATCTATACTCACCACCTGCAAAGTAATCTAAATTCTGCTAAACTTTAAGACTTTTGTTGCACTGAATATAGTATGCAACAAATTTTAGTTTATCAGATATTGCTTCGACGATCCATTAATAAAAATATACCATTAGAAGAGTAAAATCTGCAAAGGGCTTTGCAAAATTATTTCGAATTTCAATTTAATGGACTCTTAAATTTCGAATATTTTGAATCACTTTTTTCATTATGTGTGCAAATGAAAAACATTTAAATCATAAAATTTCAATGTATTTGTGAGTATCTATAGTTTTATAGGGTGCAAAGCTATAAAAATGTTATGTAAGATTTTTGTTAAAATCCTTTCCCTTTTTACGCTCACTTTTAATAACAATATTATATGTAATATATGAGTAGTCACATTATTCAACCGATTTAACTGATATTTTTCACATGTATATGTTGAGTGTCCTCTGAAAGGTATAAAATTAATAAAGTAAATAAAATTTAGCATATATATCTAGTATTTTATCGATAAGTCTTTGAACTATAATGTATTATGGATGTCATGTGCTGTTTTAAACCCACTTTTAGTAAAAATCAATTTTGTTACTTTCTTGATGCTACTAAGACAATTCACTAAATTACACTCTACTAAACATTTGTGCTCATATGGCATATTTTTCAATTAATTTGACAACAGTTTTCGTAAATATGGAATCTTGTGTATTTCACAGTAAAAAAAATTAATTCATTATGACAAAAATTAACTCTTTATTCGATCTCGTGTGCAACGTGGGCGAGGAGTAGTAGGTGGAGACATTTCCTAGGTGAACCATTCATTGATGGTCCTGATCTGAGTAGTCTAGCCTAATTGTTAGCCTAAGTGAATTTGGACTTCGGTACATTAAGCTAACCTAATTTATAAATGCCAAAATCATTGTTTCGCAAATTGAAATGTTTGGATGTTATTCTTATTATCAAAATAAAGTTCGATTGGTCATTCAGTTAGAGTTCATAAGAAATTTAAAATTATTTAGGATAATAGAATTTTGCTTAAAAAAATTTCAAATATTCGGATTGGAACAAAAAGGGGATGAAAATTTCTTGTGAAAATTAATCCTAAGTTGTTGCGAGTAGAATTTCAAGATCGAAACAAAAATATTTAGTTTTTATTTTGACAAACAATGAATTGAACCCATAGAAAAATGGAAAAGGCATAAAAATTTGATTTTATATATCAAAATGCCAATTTTTCGAAAACCGGTTCCTTCGAAAAGCCGAATAATCGATCACCCTAGTGGCAGTACAAAAATAAATAAAAATAATTAAAAATGTATCCCTTTACTTTAATGTAAATTATTCAACTCATCGTGACCTTTTTGTCCCTCTATCTTTCTGATTCGATCTAAAAGATAGGATATTTAAATTGAGTTTTCAACATCGATAGTTTTTAAAATTGTCTTTATTATAGACATTTAATTTACATATATATGTAGTATATTTATTATATTTGTTTTAAATTAATTGCAACATGCAATTTTTATGATTTTAATACCTAAATACTCTCTTTATTGTATTGGAATTAACTCTTTGCATTTTTGTTGTTTTACACTATTGTGGTGTATTCTTATTTTAATTTGAAAATAATATTTTTAATTTATTTAATGCGGTCGTAATGTATTAATTTGCTTAAACTTGATTATAAATTATTCAAAAAAAAAAAAAAAACTTAATTAGTAGCATTGCTGCTTTTAAAATAAAAACTATTCGCATTAATTTTGTAAATAAAAGTGAAAAATTAATTTTATTTTAATATCTACTTATAAAGTGATTAAATTCGCAGCAAAAATTAAATGATAACTTACGACTTATTTTTTATTGTAGGTTTTACAAAAAATATAGGTTATTGATTATATTTATTTTGAATAAAAAAAATTATGTATGTTTTCAACAATTATATACAAAATGCAAAATTTTATGGTGGCGGAGGAGGGGAGGGGGTAATATATAGAGTTTGTCAATCGGTTGTAGCATATCGAATTATTCTTCTAAGAACCCATAAAGTCCTCGAGAAAGATAACCTAGCTATGACCGTTAGCCTATTCGTTGAAAGCACTATATAGGGCTCGTGGCGAATCACCTAAGGGAGTGAAATTTGGCTAAAATTAAGGTTTGTTTGGAAAGATGAAATTTGGTACAATGATTATTTATTACTGAAATATATAATCTGTCAAATTAGTAAATCTTGTGATATATATATATATATATATATATATAAAAGAATACAGTTTGGCTTGTTTTGAAGAAATTTTATGTTTATTTTTCTTTTTTCTTTTTACATGATGGTAGAAGAAAATAAATAAAACAAGGGTTTATGGGTTACTAATGGAATTTTCGTTTCACCTCTTTTCCACAATATAATTTAACACTGGTCAACGACACATTGATTGAACACAATTTAGCCTATTTCTACAAGTACTTGTAGTTTACATTGGAATTGAGCACATGTGCTAAACTCCGCGATTACAGCAATAAAATTAAAGAAAGAAAACTTGTTATTTTAAAACAGTACCACATTGAGCAATTTCAGGTGTTGAATTTTTGTTGTTTTACACGACCAAGTGCTGTTAACATAATTGCTTCAAAAGTTATTTTTAAAAATCAGAATTAAACAAAATATTTGAGGTTTAAGGTCGGTTTCATAAAGTTAAACAAAGAAAAGAAAAAAAAAGAATTTTCCATATAAATGTGTATAACACAAATGTAGCAGTTGAAAACATAAAATTATTTCTAGCATTAAATTTATATTTAAAATCACATACATGTTTGTATATGTTTGCTCTGTTAACACTTTAAGCTTTAAGCTGTGTTTCCAAAACTTTAGCACGAATTCCGTAAAAATACATTGCAAAATGAATAAAACTACTACAGCTATAATAAAATGAATAAACAAATATTTAGTTTTCCAAATATTTAGTTTTAGCATGTAAGCTACCGTAGTACTATTCAGCACAAAATATGACCTATAAAATACAATGGGTTAATTGTTATTAAATATAGCTCATACGCAATGCAAAAAACAAAAAAAAAAAAAAAAATAATAAATAAATAAATAATAATAATAATGTCGCAATTACGGGTAGCGTTTACCCACAACTCATATGCATATATAAGAGACATAGTTTTAGAAAACCACATTTGCTAAAGAAATTTGTTGATGTTAAGATAAAAGTAAAATAAAAGATATTATTGCCTAATTAATAAATTCTGTTGTATCGGTGTAAATACTTTTATATTAATTATTTCTTTTGCTTTCAAAAATTTTTTTTGAAAAATATTCAAAACATAAAACAGATTTTGTGAATTGGGCATATGCAGTTTTGGGTAAAACCAAAAAAATGCTAACACTAAATTCCTATACGCCCAAGTGTTATAGTGGATTATTACGTGATTTTTTTTTGTGGTTTTAAGTATTATATTAATTATTTTCGTTAACATTATTATTATTTAAAAATAGTTAAAATTGTATTATCAGCTTGTAAATTATTAGATCAAATAGCGTTATATAACTTGCATTTTACCCTTATAGTTATGAGACAGAAAACGTCAATCAAGTCATTGCTTTCGTTAAAATATTGCGTCTTTAAGTGCATTCCTCACAATCCTTTGACCAAGTTCATATGCATACAGAAACTTTATAACGTTAAACTTTACAGAAAGAGATACTCCTCTGCGTATAATTAATATTAACTCTATGCTTCATAATAAATTCAGTTGTAATGACCAAAGGCGTTGGATTAAAAGCTATTTATTTCTAAATAATAAATATTACATTTAAATTATAAATGTATTTTAATTTTATACTTACCTTTGCATTCAAGCACGATATGAACATTTACATAACAGTTGAAAAAGAATATATAATAAAAATTAATGTACTATGTTTTTATACCCTTTACTACCATAGGTGGTTGGGGTATTATGATTTTGTTCTGATGTTTATAACGCACCGTTCTATTACCTTCTGTGACAATTTAATGGCGTAGGTCCGTTCGTCCGTCCGTTCAGATGGTTGTCTATGTAAAACTTGTGAACAATTGGTTATGATCTGTGTATTGTTTCACTTAGGCCCCATACAAATGTTCCCCCAACACAAGGCACAGTGTAAAAGTATTACTTCCCTCCCCTATTAAGTATTTCTAAAAATAAAAAACAAAAAGAAGGGATAAATAAAATAACAAAAACATTGTTCATTTCTACTTGATAAGTGGCTAAACAATAACAATTATTCATTGTTTGATTTACTACCTAACTGATAGCTTTAAGCATATAGGCAATAATAATTGAAAAAGGAGCATACAAAACACTTGTAAAAAACTTTATCGTAAACCATTCGTCTTACTTAATAGCATATAGGGAAAATTATTTAAATAAGACTAGGAAATACTTTTTAAAGTGTATTCTTCTAAAATTATTCAATGAACTTAAGACGAAATACAAAAATTATAAAAAATTATAAAATATATTATATACAAATTTTCTTAAGTACCATATATAATATTTATATTTCTTTGAAAGATATCTTTATAGGAAATTATATGAAGGAAAAAACTTGCAAAAACTTTAATCGGGCGAGAAACAGGGCCTCCTAAATTCGACCTTTTTTTCATGATACTCATGACCTTTTTCTTGATACGCATTTCGACCGTTTTCATGATACTCATTTTCTGTTAATTTTCTGTAATATAAATTTTTGCTCCCCGATAGCGGTTGGGAATATATGATAAATTTAAAAAAAAACTTTAGTTTCAAATTAAGCGTCAAAAAGTCTAAGCAGTTGTAAAATTTAATTAAAAAATATATATTAATAAAAATTTTATTGCATTATTCAAAATGAATAATAGCACAAAATCTCGACTCAATTGTTTTTCGTTATTTTTTTTTTTTTTTTTTGCACAATGCCTTCAACAAATTTTCGTATTACAGAAACGTTTATACATATTGAAAAAGAAGACAAATTTGCACACTACTAAATAAATAAATCCAACTACCCAATTAGAATCTACAGATTTACTTCCAAAATTTTTCGATTATGCTCCACTGCGCAGTAGAAAAGACAAAAGATAACTCCTAAGAAATATACAATAATGCAGAAATGTTTATTGTGGTGTCGGTTAAGATTACAAAATTAACATTTGGAAGGGGAAGTAAATTCCCCTAAGCGAAAATACAAAATATCAAATTATCCAGTATAGTATATATATATATATATACAAATATATATATATATATATATATATATATATTTTTTTTTTCTTAGATCACATTAAAAATTATTTGAATTACGTTCTCTTACTTTTATGATCTCTACATATTATTATCCGTTTTCTAAAACGTGTTAGTTCATGTTGGTGCATTTTTGGGGTTTGTAATTTGCCTTCTAACTAAGACTTTAAACGCCGATTTTTCAAAACTCATTTCTTTAATTTAGAATGTATTAGAATATTATTGTCTTTAAAAATTAACGAAAATCACCAACGATTTTAGTTCAAAATTCTAAAACATTTATATGTCCGATTTCAATAAGAATTTGTGTTCATTAAGAAGACCCGAAGATTTCTCAATTTTTGATTGTAAATTTAGTCTGCAACTTCGTTGAAATATTTACACTTGCGGACATCCTAGCATGATGGCTAAGTCTCTGCAACGTCTCTTAAGATATATATATATATATATATATATATATATATATATATATATATAAACTGTCCTAAAGATAGTTTGAAGAAAAGTTAGAGAGATATTTTGTCTCAAGAAAATCGCACCTTTTGTTGAAATATTGACAAATTATTGATAAAAAGAGCTTTTCGTATAGTCACCTAGACAAAAATTCAGGAGATTTGAAGGTGAATCAAGGATATCGAATGCATCCGGATTAATATATTATATAAAAGAGTTAGTAGGGTTTCAGACATACTCCCATGATATCAAACGTGCACCCTACATCCAGCAGTGGTCGAAAATTATAAATTTTTTAACAATACTTAAAATTTTGGCCTTAAAAAGTTGTAATTGTTAATTTTGGGACTTTTGTGAAATAGATTAGATATGTTTTCTAAGGTTTAGCAAAAAATTGCAATAGATCACCGGTGAATTTATAACTGTTAGACCTATAGCTAATGATAAAGTTTATAAACAACTATTTAAAGCACGAGGCGCCGAATCTTTTGGACCGGATTGGTAAAATTATAAAATAAAATTTATGAATACTTATATCCTAATTTATATACTTTGGCTCTTTTTTTTATAAATTATTACTAATGAAAAATAAATTATCCAACAGTCTTAAAGCAAACACCTGTAAATCCATACTTTCAGTCCTAAACTTGTTAGACAGAGATTAGTAAGACTACAGCCCGAGTAAAGACCTGGTATGTTAACGATTTTTATATAAATCTTTATTTTTGCAATAATAAAAATTAATATAAATTAATTATTTCGTTATTAATAAAATTTAATTTAATAGTTTTTCTTAAAACACATTTTTTGTTTTTATAAAAAAGGAGTTTTTAGGTATTAAAGAAGTTGTCCCCTTTTCTAGTGACTTTTTTTAAATTCCCTCCTTTGGACACTTTTTTTTTAAATACTCAACCTTAACGCAGCCTCTACCTTCTTCGTCATATCAAATTTGTGAATGTTTTTCAATAATTCATTTGTATTTCTTGTTATAAGAAAATATTTTACAGGTAATGGAGCTTATCATCCCGTTAAAATTAATTTCGAAAACACTCTCATAGCTATTTCACATTAAGATTAAATATTATTACCCAAAACACGTTTATTAGAATTATGGTTATAACTTTTTCAATGTTGTTCTTCCAAATGATCATTGTGCAAAAATTTTTATATCAACTGTTTTACAAAGCTGTTTCCTGTAATTTAAGAGCATCATTAAAAACAACAAAACAAACCAAAACAATAATGTGTTTTTAAGAAAAAGGAACTATTGGTGTAAGAAACATTATTAAATAAAATTGATTTAGATGTAATACTTTATACTTTAAGCTTATTTTGACTTAAGATGTAAACGTCAAATATGGTTTGAGCTTTGAATTTGATGGAGGAAAGAGAGTTTTGCACATAACTTCATTTTGGCTTCATATACATGCTATTAAAAGTCATTCATAATCATGCTTACGCTACGCGAGTTATTCGCGGTTAAAGGTTGCACAAATCAGTACATATATCTCGAAAATTATGTTTCGTACGTGTACACTCCTCTGCTACCCCTGTTTGAAATTTTATGTAAATCCAACCAAACAATTAAAAGTTACATATTTATTTCTAAAACATTTCGGTTCTGCCCCAATGTGCAATGTAATGCATACAGGAAGCCGTTGCTTTTAAAATTAAAAGTTAAGTTTCTGCTGGAACACCAAAACGAAGTTCTCTTCCCACCATCAAATTTCGAGTTCTAACCCTTATTTGACTGTACTATTTCCTTCTATGGATTGTAAAGTACAAAAGAAAATAAGATTTTTTTTTTAATTTTCGTGAATAGTTTTATTATATGTTGCTGATTCGCACCACTCTCTTTCCTTCACAAGAAAATTTTTATATTTTCTATTTTCTATAACGTCTACAAGACTTTGCAGGACATTATCTTGTTTGCTTACTCTGACACTTTGCTCTTGTTAATTGGCAAAATATTTGTCTATTCCTTTTATATGAAGAGGGTTTAGACTGTGGGCTTGTCTGTAATGGTTGGTATAAGTGTTAGTTGTTTAGGATGTCTTAAAAAGAAATCAAAACAAATGTTTGTTTCTTTAATGACTAAAAGTGTACAGAATAAAGGAAATAAAATTAAACATTAAACAGGGTTTGCCAAGTATGTTGCAATAAAATGAAAAGAAATTTACTGATTGGTATTGTTTGATATTTTTGGTGTCAAAAAGGTACTCGTATATACCATGCTGAATCGATTTAATATGTTCTGTCAATAAAATAAGTTAGACAAAGACTTTAGTAAGCAGAAAAAATTAACAGCCGATTTTTATTTTATTTATAAGATCGGGTAATAAAAATCTTTCTAAAACTCACAAATTTAAGTACATATAATTATTTTATAAACAAAAATCACTTAGGACCCATCTCTCCCAAAATATTTCTACAAAATTACAATGAATCCCTTAATATTGAAACAAAAAACCCTACAACACATTATTTTTAAAAGCCTTCAGAGCAGAGATTTTTTTGTATGTGCTCATTTGTGGTAAAAGAAAATATAAGTTAATAACCCTAATAACAACAAAATAACTACAAGGACTTCATATGGTAACTAAATGTAATTTCAGTTAACCCAAGGCATTGTTAATAAATTGTGCTAATAAAATAAAGAAATATTATGATTATATTCTCAGGAAAAGGAATTTTTAAAAATGTCTTATTAGATAAAATATCCAACAAAAACTTGGTAATGACATTTAGTTATCGAACAACAACATACTTCTAAACGCTACGCCAACAACGACATCGTATCTGCATTACCTAGAAGTTTTTTTATATCAATGATTAACTTTAAAGAATGTGTAACTGTTGACCAGATTAGTATGCATTTATATTAGAGAAATTAATTATTTAAGATCTTATTTAGAGGCATTAATGGTAACCAGATGCCTCTACTGACATTCTTGTGTTAAAATAATGTGTTAAATTGCTAAAGTGTAAATAGTGTAATATTATTATAATAGCATTTTAGCTCATTATTTCGCAGTGGAAGTTTCTGCTTAGTACCTACATATTTAAAGAAATTTAAATGTTAAAAGAAGGAACCAGCATTACCGTTGAGAATTTTTAAAAAGTGTTCAAAAAAGGGGATTTAAAGAAAGAACAAAGTCGCCAAAAAAGGAGATTTTAAAAAAGGGGCCAACTGCTTTAATATCTAAAAAAAACTCCTTAAAATTTGTTTATTTGATAAAAAAAAATTGTGGAATTTTAAAATTTGAATTTGGTGCCAAATTGGAAACGAAAAGTGTTCAAAAGTGCTCAGTATTGTTTTTAGAGAGTTAAATGAAATTAGGAGCCAAGAAAAGTATAAAATTCCTTAATAATCGATCAGAAATAAAAGACAAGGTATTTTATGCTATCAAAATTAGGTAAATAAACATTATTTCTCCAAATTAATGACAGTAAAATGACATTGCACTTAGTATAACTTCCCCTTCTCTTGATACAGAAATTTGTTTTTTATATTCATACACATCTGCTCAAAATTATAAATACACCATATAGGATGATATTAAAGTGGTGAGAACTTTTGAAAATTTCTTCGGAAATACTGCGAATATTTTTCTTTTAGTAAACAATTTGATGTGGCAATGTCACTTTAACGGAAAATGTTCCAAGTACGTGTATATGCAGTCAAATTGATTTACATATACGTTTTCAATTTAAATAATTAATTAATTAATTTGCATTATATTTTTCATTAAATCAAATTGTATTGTAGTTTTTTGATTATTTTTGCGTAATATGGTAAGAAAAGTTATATTTTGGTGGAAAATATTACAAAGAAATAATATCTTGACATAGAAAATGGTAAGCAAAATCATTGTACCAAATAGTGAAAAAAATGTTTCAATGCAAGAGAAGAATGAAATATCAAATAGGAATTTAAGAAGATTTGTACAAAATGCCTTATCTAAAAAACAAATGATAGAAACTCGTGGTAGACCTCATAAAATAAAAGGACTAATGTACTGGCAAAAAAGGAATCTATCATTTCTTTGAAGGCTATTTCAGCTAATATTTTTAATGAAGTCTTATCGTCTTATGCAGGTCAAATTTCCATGAAGAATTTCCAGAAAATTTCCATCAATGCGTATAAAAAATTTAAAGATACAGTTAGAACTTGTTAAAGAACATTTGCTTTAGTCTGAATGTGAAGGCAAAAAATAAAAAATATGGAGAAGCGTATTATCTATTAAATTAATTTGTTTCAAAACAAAATACCAAAGAAGTGTCCGCCGGCCAAATTCACAAAAATGACTGCTTAGCAAGAAATGAGCACATAAAGGTTTGGGAATATACTTGTGTTGGTCATATTGTCACATTAAAGACAATTAACACAGATGGATACAGGGACATGTTGGGAATTGATATGTTTCCATAAGCGGTACAAAATATGTCTTTAACTTTGGAAATTTTTGTCAAGATAATAGCCCCAACACAGTTAGAGGTAAGAATAGGTTCTCTCAGTAAAAATGGATTTTTATAACTTTTTATAATATTATTGTTTTAAGTAATAAAGTCACCAAAATTTTCGTTATATTTTCTTAACGAATTTTCTATTTCAGATATATTTCAAAAAATTTTTTTAAAATCAAAATTTTTACAAATATATTTTATACATTTCAAAAAAAGGAAAATATTTTTCAATAAAATTAAGGCCTTTATTAGATCGAATAATACTACTTTTTGTTAAGGTATTATACTATTGTGGATTAAAAAAAAAGAATAAAGTGAAGTGAATTAATAAAGCATTATTTATCATAGAGCTATTTCTAAATAAAAAATTAAAAAAAAAAAAACACTAAGTGATTGGTGAAGGGTCTATAAGATTCGGCATACCCGAATATAATATTTTTTTTTTTTTTTTAGTCAAAGTATCCTGCCCGCATGGTCTTTCTTAAATCATTATAAAACAAACCATCCAATAACCTGACCTCTTCCACAACGTTGGTCAAGAAATATTAAATTTTTTCTTTCATATTATTTTGATTGTTACCTTGTTTCTTTTTTTACTATTTAATCTTTTATTCACTTTTTGATATTCCTTTCTGTTGTATATTGAAAGTGACTTAAAAATAAATTTAAGAAAAATATTTGTAGAGAAAGTTATTTTAGGTTTAAAATACATCGTAATGGTTTTGGTTAGTATAAAAGAAATAATAGTTTCCTTTCGTACTAGTTATTTATGAGTTAGGAACCAATTGTGTGGGGAAATTTTTATTTTTATTTACTTTAAATAAATTACTGAATTCGTGCAAAATGTAATAATGTAAAAAAGGTTCTTGCAATAGGTGTTAAATGTGGAAGTATATAGTAGAGGAGAAAAATTTATTGGCAAATGCTTAATCATTTAATCGTATTCACATAGAATATACAATAAATGGTGTAAGGATTTGAAAAAAATTCATAAAGAAATATTATTTTTAATGCATATATACAGAGAAAAAAATGCATATATTTAAAAATTTCTTTCATAAATATTATGAATCGAAAATGACTTTTTTCACAAAATTTTTTCATAAAAATAAAATCTTGTTCATATATATTATTAAATTATTCATAATGAAAATTTTAGAAATTTTGCAAAAATTTTTTAAAATCTTTGATTTAGTTTTATTGGATTTGATTGCAAATGTTAAATGAAAATAGTTTTACATGAAAATATTAACAAAAAATGCCTTAAAATGGCAAAATTCCAAGGAAAATCTGTTAAAAATAATGTTTAGAAATTTACATTATTTTGCTCGCATTCTGCAGCACATCATTTTGATAAAAAGCGTTTCTGTTCTGTTCCCAAAATGTAGCTAAAAATCATTAAAAATTTAAAAATTTTCTAAGAAAATTTCAAACATTTTTAAACAAATTGAAAATATAAATGCAAATTTAAACAATTTTTTCAGCCTTCTAAACTTTTGATTCATTTGAAAAAAAAAGTTTTAATGTTTAAGAAATTATGCTTAAATAATATGAACTGAAATCAATGAAAGTAAATTTTTATATTTATGTAAAAACTTTTTTCTGTGTAGATTCTATATGCATGACAACATTATCAATAAATTTTATATAACATTTGAAAATTTTACAAATACAAAGGGCTAAAATATACTCACAGTATAAGTATTTAAATATATATTAGTAAATGTGATAATAAATGATATAATAAAATTTATATTAAAATCTCTGTCTGGTTTATTCAGGCTTGTTAAAAATATTTGCATTTGTTTAAAAAGAAGTCCTATCAAATATGTAGATTAGAGTGTCCCAAAACACTGTGTTTTTGCGATTTTAATGTAGAAAGACCTAAAAAATATTAAACAAAATTTAAAATTCGTCCGTCTTCAGTTTTCTACCAGCGATTATATTTTCCCTATATTTAAGATTTGAGCGGTTTTCATACATACATAATTTTTTTCCAACGGGACACTCTAATGCAGGTATTCTCGTATAATGTTTATTAAAAAAAAAAAAAAAAAAAATAGTTATTCTCACATCCTTATGATATGATGTCGAAAGCAAACCAGATTGCAATAAATTTGGAATTACAAAACAGCTAGTTCGAGCAGTAATAGAAAATAAGGTTGACTTTTACAATTGTGTATTTACAGAAAATGAATTCAAATAAGAGATATTTTTTATAGGGACTTAGACAATCTCATTTGGTAATATGAATCCCATTTTTTAGAAGATTTATATTAAAAGATACTTAATTGGGAGGTTTGGCGAAAAGATTCTATATCAATCTTTTATGTACCAAACAAAACACTCACATATATTTAATTTTAATAAGTTAATTTAAAAATTGTGGTCCATATGAAAATATATCGGGACTGATAGAACATTTATATTGCAGTTATTTTTAAAATAATGTGCTTCCCTTATAAAATTTTTATTATTATTTAATTATGTTGCCTTGCACAATTGTAATAACTAAACAAGATACATTTTTTATTCCCTACAACACTATCTTGGAGAACCCTCTAAAATATACCAATTGACTCAGAGTCTCCTTAACTAGTCGAAATTGGCTCATTATTTCTCTCATATGTTCTCTTGGAGTAATATTTTAAAGCTCAAATATCTTAAATACATATAAGCGTATTTCTACAAAATTCAGCATAAATAAAACGTTTTTAATCTTAAAATAGAATAAATAAAATATTTCATTCAGTTTCAAAAGGATCGCTTTAAAATTAATTGTAGTTTTTCTTTCGAAAATCAGTTAAAAGTACTTAAATTCCACATAAATGTTAGTATGTTAATAAAATTTGGCTCAAATAAGATTAACTATAGTACCCATATAATGATCTCTCTCAAGTATGTATTATTTTAAGTCACATACCCAATAGTGTAGGATATTATATAGATCTTCGCCGAACATACATTACTTTCTTAGTAGTAATTTATTTTGTAATTACAAGTATTTAGGTTATTTGTTGCATCGTTAGAACTTGCTCACAAAAATCCTCCAATCCATTTAAATTTTTTTGTTAAATATTGGAAAATATTTATATTTTCTATTGATTTAAATTATTTTTTTCATTGTCAGTTAAAGTTGGAATGAACCTTTGATTTTTAAATGTATGATGAATTTTTATCACACTCTCTTTTCTATTATTATTTTTTATTGCTCGGATGATTAACAGAGTAAATAGCATTTTTAAAACTAACAGAAATGAAATTTTGATAAAAAAATGGAAAAAATGTCATCATCTCGCCATTGGAAAATAAAATAACAAAACGACAACACTGTGCACAATTAAACTAAATAGTCGCGCAAACTTATTTATGTCTTTTGCAAATGATTTTTCATACAAATTTACAGTTCATTTGCGAGTGTGCAAACTTACAATGCACTGTTTGCAAGGGTTGTTTCATATTATTTTTACATTCCCAATATTTGCATCTCCTTTGTGCATTTTTGGAGTAGTTCTGAGTTTAAAAATAAAACATTTTATGTGAGGTAAATATAAAAATATTAAGAATTTTTTGTTCAATATAATCTTTTTTTTTTGTTAACATTTCATGCAAATTTGCGCATTATAATTGGAAAAGATAAACATAATAACAGGATTAAACATGCTTTAATCCTGTTATTAAAAAGTCAAATTAAATTTTAGAATTGTTCAAAAAAATGTTCACTACAAATTGAGTTTTAGTCATACACATTTTTTTGCCGAAAAACTTTTAACCATTTTTTCTATTAATAGGTATTTTTTCTATCAGTGGGTTTATGTCTGCCTATAAAAAAAAAAAAAAAAAGAATGTTTCTGACTACCACTTTGATCTGTTAAAATATAAATCATTTTGTGGTGGTGTAGAATATAGAAATAATAAAAAAATACAAATATTTTTTCAAGTTTTTTCGCCTTTTATTAAAATTTTGAAGAAATTATAAGTCTGATTTTCATAAAATGTTCACATGTTATGATTAAAAATGTTATAATCAAAAATTTTATGATTACAAATCTTTATCATAAGTATACTGTATTTAACCAGAACCGAAAGTTTTGTTGCAAATTTATTCCTCGTACATTATAACCAGTGTTACCAGTTTAGCCTTTTTCAGGATAAATATAGCATTTTTATTTTGATTTTAGCCTCAAAATTTTCATTTTAGTTTCTAGCTTTTTTAGTCTTTTTAGATTTTTAGAATTGCTTTAAAAAGGTTAAAATGATAGAATTACAACAACGAGGAAAACAAAAGTTCTTATTTACTATTACTAATTTCATTTTTACAAAATCATCCATTTAATAATTTTTGTGTTTTTATTCACACAAAAAAATTGAAATTATTTATATTTAATAAAAAATTTCGCTGCGGCGCTTTATTCTCCAAATAAAAATGCCTGTACTAAATTTGTGGAGTTACTAAATCTGTCATTAAAATTATTTTTAATATACCTCTTCAACTTAACTGCAGTAAAAGCTATTTATGAAAATAATTAAAAAAAAAATTGGGTAATTTTTCATATGAAATATAGCCCTCATTTTTAGGGGAATTTTTTGGGCGATTTTTCATTTTGCTGGGTGTTATTTATAAATTGATTGCATTTCTTTAAAAAAATTTCAAAAGCTTATGAGATCGAGAAAAAATAAATTTATATTTTTTTTATTAATTTGACTTTATTGAAACCTTCATAAAATAATTAAGCATTACAACAGTTAACATCTAAATAATTAAATATGGAAACTACTACTATCACAGTATTAAGAAAAAGTTGACTAAAAAGCCTTGTACACTTGCACAAGTTTCTAAATTAAAAAAAAAAAAAAACAAAGAAATTTAATTTTTTCTGGCGTTATTTTTTGGAGCATTTAGCCTTTTTGACCTTTTTTAATGTTTTGTTTAGCCTCTTTTTTCTCACCTCCTGGCAACACTTTTTATAACATAAATTCTACGAGAAATTGATGAAAAAAATACCGGTTTTTGAATTTGTCTCCTCCGATTTTCTTGAAATTAAGGAGACATCCTGATGAACATGACGAATATCTCAATTTTTATTTTTCTAAATTTTGAAAAATTCACGGTTTTTGTTTATATAAAATGGTGAAAAATATACGAATTTGCAATTCGATTTAGCTGAAATAAAAATCGAGAGATAGAGAGAGAGAAAAATAATTATATACTCTTTAAATCGTATAAATTATTAAATGTGCCTTATAATGCAAATGCATTTTTTAGATGCATTTTTGAAAACGTTCTCCGCATTCAATTTTTAATTTTTTTCATTTCATTTTATTGGTTCAACAATTCAATTTATGTTTTTTGAGACGAAAACTTTTAGTAAAAAAAACTATCACTTTTTCCATATAAAATAATTTATATATTTAAGCTTTTGTACGCTTCACGCGAAGAGTATGGAACTATAAACATTTAAAACTCATAACGTAGATGCTTGATATTATTGGATTAAAAAACAATTAAACTGTGCTTTTGTATACTTTAAGCTCAATTAGTCAAAAACGCAAGATTAGCTAGAAATTTGGATGCATTAATACATTTGCTTATTTTTAAATGCAGTTTTAGTAAAATTTCTTTGTCAAAAAATTTAAAAAAAATATGCTATTAAAATTTTACGATCTTTCTAATTACTCATACTCATATATATTTTTCATTTCAGCTCATAATTCTTCCACTTTTTAGAAATAAACCAAAAAATAGCCTATATATAAAAAATTTTATATTTTAAGTCTCTGTTTATGTTAAAGCTCACATTTAAGCAATGTTTCGTTTTACAGTTAAAACGACGTCAAAAAAGTTGACAAGTAATTAAACAAAACGTTTTAAGCTTTTATATATTTACATTAGGTTGGTTAAAATTTCAAGAATTTTTATTTAATAATAATTATATTTTATTTGCCCTTTAACTTTTTCTCATAATTATGTCAACTTTTTTTCGAATACTATCGTATAAATCTGCCAATGCCAGGAAAAATTGCAATATAATTATAATAAAAAATTCACAAAAAAAAAAAAAAAATCCAAAAATATCTTTAAAAATTTATTAAAAACTTTTTGATGCCTTTCCTCTCCCTAACAGAAATTGAAAGATTTTAATCCGTTAGAATTTGATGGTAAATAAACTTAAAGTATTAAAAGGTAAACTTTTTAAAACAATAAAAAAAGAAGATTTCAAAAATACTGATCGGCATAAACTCGCTCGCTGATCGAAATACAAAATCAGTTTCTGGTAAGATTTCTAGAGCAAACAATAAGTATAGCAAATTTAAACTTTTTAAATCCAAAAACGACTTTTAAAATATTATAGAAAATAAAAAAATAAATCCACGTATCTCCGCTCGCTGATAGAAATCTTAGAATATGGCTCCGTTAGGATTTGTATAACGAATGGTTTTCTACGTCTTCTGAGATATTCAGAAAGCTCTGGAAAGACAAAACATGCTTAGGAAATTGGATTGCTAAAATGGAGGAGTATCTGGTTTTATAAACGGACCTCATGGACCCCGAAACGTGGGGCTATGTAGTCTCAAAGTCGGATGGTCTAATGAATTTTTCCATATTAATGAAATTTTTCGTAAACATGTACTAATTGAGAAGTTTTCAAAATACTTCTTTAAATCTTTTTGACGGTAGAGTGAAGCATGTTTAAGTATTTCGCTTTGAAATTTTTACAACACTTTAAACTTTGTTATATATACTCTAGGGGCGCTGTTATATAAGTTAGAGTCTGTAAACCACGATTTATTTAATACAACTATATTTCCAAAATTACTTTATAGTTTTTTTTAAAGCCCTGCGTAAGATGATTTGAAAGGCAAATCCATTTGTTTTTAAGCGTGTTATTCATAGCCAATATGTACAATGACAACAATAAATACTGCTTGTACTATGCGTTTAAGGCATTTGTCGCAAACAAGTGGTGCAAGTAGTGTGACAAAAAAAGCAAATCTCCTGAAGCATTGAGAAAGTATTTAAGATACGTTAGTATTGTTTTTTTTTTTTTTTTTTTTTTTTTTTTTGTAGTACCCCAAAAAAACAGTCATTATATTTCAAACGTTTGAAAAATTTTTTTTTCTTTGATATCAAAGACTGATACAAACCTTACTTTAAATCTTCATCAAAATTGGAAAAAGAAATTTCCCTTTTTGTTCTCAAACGTTTATATTTGAGAAAAAGTTAGATTTTTAAATTATTCTCAAATTTTAATTCAAACCATTGGTTTGCTGGGACGTATCTGCTATATGTGGCGAAAAATCTTTGCAATGTGTACAAATGCGTTACATATAAATGTTCTTGCATACACAAACCCACATACATATATGCATGTATATATTTTATTGTTGGCTTTTCTTTTTTGAAGAAATGTAAAAGGGTTAATTCATATAGTAATTAAAAAAGTAATTAAAAAAGTAATTGAAACCTAGAAAGTGAAGTTATTAAAAACGAAGTATATGACTAGTATGTTTACTTAATACCTTAGATTTTTAACTTTAGTATTTCTTTATATTTTAAACAATTTTAGTTTAAGAAATATATATTTTTATTTTAAACAATATTATTAAATATTTATATTTAATAAAATCTGTTTACTAATAGAAATTATCGCATTTATTTTCAATGTTACATATATTTTTTCATTTTTCTTCAATACGAGTGTATATATAATTAGTAACTTTATTAATATTTTTTAATTATTTTGATCATAAATTACAATAATATTATAAATAATTGTTTTAAACGGCTGTTTTGCTTACGAAAATAATATGATTTACACAGTGGAGAACGCACACGCATACATACGTATGTTGTTTATATAAAAATACACAAAGAATACAAATAAATTCTGTTTTCCCCTATTTAAGCAAACAAGTGGTTAAATGTCTTATAATTAAACGAACTCTCATGTCTTACCGGGTCGCATTTGCTTATAAATTTGTACAGCACAAGTAGTGTTTGTATGGTTTTAAGTACATACCTGCAGTACAGTATTTATTTCTCCGCTGATACACTGATTTAAAGTAATGTCTTATAAGACATAAACAAGTTCCTCTTTATTTTAAAGAAATTACCGTTTTTGCTATGGTAATTAGAAATCAAAAATTAAAAAAAAGAAAATTCCATTTCAATTTTGATATCAAAAATAAATTTCACCTTTGTAACATACAAAACACAAATTAAAGCAATATTAATAAGTTTTATAACATTGAACGTAATCGGGATCATAAATTTGATTTAACTAAACTTTATAATATCGAGTAATAAGCAAATGTACATAGATTTTTGATATTTTTTTAAATTAAATTTAATTCACTGATATATTTTTCACATCTAACCACTAAAAATATTTAATTTATGTTAATAAATAAAAAAATGTAAATATTAAATATAGATCTATTAAATAAATTTTTCAAAGACAAAAAAGTTCACTCCCAAAGATGTTAAAAATTACACTAAATTCAAACGCGTAATTAGTTTTAAGTGCCACTTGATTCCGATATAAGCTGTAATAGCACCTACTTAATTAATATTTTTAATTTTAAAATGTAATATGGAAATCTTTTTAGATCACGCGATATTTTAGCATCACTGAAATTATGCTGTGAGTGTAGCTCGCGAAAAAGGCTTCTTTTAGAGCTATTTAGGTTTTTTCTCATTACGACGTGTATATTAAACGATTCATAATTACAAAAGCAATAAACTTCTATTATTTATTTTATAATACTCGAAAGGGCGCAAATTTTCTAGTCGAAAAACTGCAAAAAATTAAAATATTGAAAAGTTTGGTTTCACCACTTGTCATTCAACACTGATACTTCAACACTGGTTAACAACAGGCTGATTGGACACAAGATGGCCTATTTCTACAAGTGTTTTTAGTTTACATTAGATGAACTGGATGCGAATACTGCAATTAAAAGTAAGAAAGAAATGTTTTTGAATTTTTTAAAAATTTGAATGCTTGCCGGTACCACATGGAACTATTTCAGTTCCTAAATTTGTGTTGCTTTACTCTGTTAACATAATTGCACCAGAAATTATTTTAAAAATTATAATTTAAAAAAATATTTGAGGTTTAATTTCGGTTTTATAAAGGTAAACTTAAAAAGAGAATTCTCCATATGTATATACGAAAACCAAATAACAAACAACACTTTCCATTTAAAGCCAAGGAATTCACATTAAGTTGTCCAAAATTAAAATGTTTCTATTTTCTACCATTTACGTTGTGCTGTAAATGGGTTTTCCACAAACTTTATTTTCTCAACTTTTCATGATATTTCGTTGTAGGAAAAATATAAATAAATAGAAATAAACATGAAAGAATGAGTTGAAGTTTATGACAGAACATAAAATAATATTATTTTTAGTTGTTTTCTGCTATTAAGAAACTATTAAATAATGTGCAATGTGTAAATGTTTTGAGATATTTATTGTCACTATATAAACCCATTAAATATTACAAATGTAAAGGCTTTGTAAATGCTTCTACACCTTCCCAATTATTGTTTGCCTTTCATTAGATGCTAAATAGAATTTAATAGTACTTAACACACTTATTAACTTTTCCATTACAAACAGAAATATTTTAATTGCAAGACTTACAGAGCTCAAAATCATTTATCTTACTTTAAGTGTCATTAATAGTGGTATTCCGCATGTTTTTAATGAAATTGTATCTCAGATTTTTTTGAGCATTCATTTTAGTCGACTGTTTTATTATTCGATTAATCAAATAACACGAAAATCATGTTTTTTAAATTAATCGAATAATCAAGTAGTATTTAAATTTTTCGAGTTATTTAAGTAGATTATACCACAAAATTTTGCTCGTTTTTAAATGTTTATAAAAAAGTAAAAGAAGCATTGTGTGTTGTCTTATATTAGTGTTTTATTTAAAAAAAAAATATAACAATTAATTTTAATAAAGCATAAAAATTGTTTATAACGTCAAAAAGAGGTCTACTAATAAGATTTAAAAAAAAGAATTAAATTGCCCTTTTGAAGTATTCTTTCAAAAATAATACATAACTAAAATTCGAGTCTATTTTTCTTATAAATCAATAGACCCAAGAGTATCACCAAAACGTGTTAATGTTAGGATATCATTGTTCGTAAAACGGGTAAATTCAAATCTTATAAGATAAAGATAAGTTCAGATTACGCAAATATTTGACATGAAATATTTCATTATGTTTTTCCGCAATTTTTGCGATTAAATACAGAGTTAATTTTTTGTTCACATTACGCTCATTTATTAAACGTCTTTTGTTTGATAAAACAGCTATCAAATATCATAAAATAAGCAAAGGGGAAAAATATTTTAAGCCTGTTCAGATTAGATGCAAATTATTTATTAAATGAATTTTGTTTTGTTTTAATCAATTTAGAACAATTTTCTGAGAGAATTTCGGAATATGTGAATGTCAAGGTAACGTTTGTGGCGTCTTTATTTAATGTAAAGCGAAAATGTTATTTATTTTAAATACAAATATTTATAAAATTTACAAAGTAAACTATTTAAATAATAAAGGAAAATAATTGTCTTATTTTCTCATCATTTAAAATAAAGCACTACAGCAAATAGTTCTGTTTGTCCAAAATCAACTGTTATCTTGTTTGAACTGTAAAAATATTTCATTTTCACAATATGCAAAGCTTAAAGATATACACGTTCCAATCTAATGTTTTAAAGAAAAGTTAAAAAACAAAGCAAAATATTTAGTATTGGAATGACAGTTTGATTGCAACGTTAGTTTATTGCACTATTTAACTTTTATGTAGCAAAACATTTTGGCTACTTTTTGGAAAACCAACAAAATAAAAGAATTACAACAAATTAAAGTGTACAAAATGTTTAGAATTGAAACATACAATATATTGACCGTATTATTTTTTCATTTAATTTCCCAAACTGCATACTTTTTCCGAACTTTTTTTGATATTTGTTGAACCAATCAAAGAGAGAGGTTTGAATTATTCTGCAGAAACAAAAACTAATTTTTCATTAAGCATGGTCAAAATTTAATTAAAAATAGCATCTTATTTAAACATTTCCCAAAAAAAGTAAATATTTGTTTGTGACACTCCTTACACAAGTGGTAGAAAATATGAATTCGTAAGAACTTTAAAAATTTTTGTAACAGATTTTTACTTTTTCTATCCTGTTTGAAGGATAATTGTATGTAGATTGCGGTTTTATAATATTCAGTTACAAAATAAAGTATTTATAGCTAAATTTTTCAGAAAAACTGTAAAATATCAAATTTTCTTCATATAAACGTATCCCACAAACTCCGGCAACGAATTTCACTAATGTTTCACGCAATGTCTTTTTCTAGTCCATAGAATGACTCTAGGAGGTGTTACGGTCAAAATTCTAAAGTCGGTAAATTTTGTTGCAGTCTAATATATATAAATCATGATTTTTTATGCTCTTTTACTAATGGTGAAAGGTGGAGTGTATAAAAATGAAATAGTTTTTTTTTTGCTTTAAAAAAATAAAATGATTTTATTGAAACTTTAACTACGGGTAGAAATTCTTTTTTAAGCTCCTTTGTTCATTCACACTGATATGGGTTCGACTTTTTTACTCTTCGTTAAATTTTTAATTGCAGTGTGAAAGTATTTAATTGTTCATTCAAACAAAATTGAATGTGATTAAATTTATCGCAATTTCCAGTTGAAACGTTTACGTAATACACAGAATACTGGTAAGTAATAATGCTTATTAGTGAGTGGATACTGCAAATCAAATACCATTATGATTAATGGTGAAATTTTGGTATAAAAAATAAAATATACATAAAAAATTTACAATAATGCAAAAACGAATTAAAGCATAAATTCATGTTGACAACAGGTATAACAAGATTTATCATTTACATTTAAAATTAATACAAACTTTTTAATACAGATATGCTATTATTGTTTCTGCTTATAAATACAATTAAAATTGCATTTCCTTCTTTTACGTAAGTTCAATGAATCACAGTGGGAAATAATTCTGTAACTTGTGAGCCGTTGGAAATGTCACAATAAAATTTCACCAAGCTAGAGATGAAGGGAGGAAAGTTAACTTGATTCCTAAGAATGTTAGACCACCAAAGTTGGTCATCTCGGTATGCAAATTCTTAAAAAAAAAAACGCAAAAATTTATGATTTGACAGAAAAAAATTTTACATATAGATAGTCCTTGTGAATCGTTTTTTAGGTTTTTAACTTGGCGGGCTCAATATTGGTGTAATATTTATAAATTATTTCACAACGATTTATTTTTAGGGACAGCCGCTATTGCTATTGGTGCTTTTAAGTATCTTTTTATTAATCCTCTTTTAAACTTATTGCTAGTCTTAACATAGCTTACAATTATATTTACACTAATACTCATATAATATGTGTATCATGGGAGATTGTTGAGACATGTATAATATATGCTGTTCAGCTATTGTGCAGTGTGGACAAAATACTTCAACAATGTGGAAGTATTAAGTAACATGCAGAAGGCATGTAACTTCGACTAATCAAACAAACTACATTGGCCCTAAACTCTTTATTAATTATTCATTGGATTCCTTACAAAATTCAAAATAAAATTGCTGCAAGAATCGTATAAATATATAGAAAATTTATATTAATACGAAGTTGAAACTTTAAACAAATTTTATATTTTTGTTTTTTTTCGAAAAAGGTGGCAATAATTTTTTTTATAAAATTTGTTTTTTTTTTTAAGTTTTTACAAACCTGATAATTTTTAAATTTAGATTTAAATTTAAAAAAAAAAAATATGAAATTTTTTAAAGTACCAATTTTAGATTAATATAACATTTTATCTAATCTGCGATTCTTGCAGCAATATTATTAAGAATTTTGTAAGGAATACGATAAATATTACAAAAAAATGGGGTCAATATTGAGCTCGCCAAGTTAAAAAACGAGGCTAAAAATGAGTGAAAAATTTATTTCAATCTAAATAGCTCTTAAACTGAATGAAATAACGTATACATATACGCACATATTTTGTTTTTGACGATTTAGAAAAAATTGCATACCCAAGATGACTACCTTTGGAGGTCTACCCACTCTCACCCTAACCAGCAAGGAATATGTGCTCCATCAAATTAACTCGAAAGCATCACTTCTCTGGCCAGGTGAAATTCTATTGTGATATTTCCAATGCTTCACAAGTTTGAGAATTATTTCCAAAAAAGCGTTTTGGAACCACTCTGAGATGGTAGAGATAATTTAAAATTTTTATTAACTAGCATTTAACCCGCTACTGCGTTAGCGAACTTGTGGGAGTCCTACATAGACTAGATATAAACTTGTAGCTTTTTTATTTAGAAAAGCACATAATGTAATATCAAAAATGAAATAACCGAATAATTAAACTATGACTCCTAACTCCAATGGGAGTAGTTATGTATATTGTTAAAAAGAATGAATAACATATATACATACATCTTAATTGCACCTTATAATGACTCCAATGCATGCATCCAGGTTCATATTTAAATAAGAAACATCCAAGGAGTGGGATATCGTACCACTTCATACCATATATGAGTTCATCATTAAAAAACACAGCCTAACAAAATATATATATATCAGCCAATTAAAAATAGGATTTCATAAAATTTTAAACTATTTTTTGGGTTGAAAAAAAAAAACGAACTAAATTTTGTTGTTACATTTCACATTCAAGGAGATGTATAAAGTATATTTTATAAACGCTTTTACCCCCCAGACCGGAAATTTTATGAAAAATTATGATGGTGGGTTGGTAGTAGTGTTCGGGGTCCGCGAATTCTCGGGATTTTTTTCAATTTTTATGGCTAAAATATTACTGATTTTAACGCCTCAATGAAAAATTTACATTATTGTACACACACTATTTACTAAAGACATTTTTAGATGGCAATACTGAATATTCAGATTTGTCAAATATTCGATACAGAAGTGATATTTTGAGCTATTCAAAAACATTTGATTTTTATATGTATCAATAAGGTATTTTTTCTACATTATCAAAAATAAGTTTTCTAAAAAAAAATTAAAAATAAAAAAATAATTAAATATAAAATATAAAAGTATTCTCTATCGAATCTTTGGACATACTGAAAAAATATTAATACCTCTCGTCATAGAATGTCTTAAGAATTCAATGAAATTTTAAAACAATTTTACTTTTGGCAAGTTAATTTTTTGATTGATTGATTTGATTTTTTAATTGTGTCATTGGTTTGTTGAAATCACCGTTGTCAATTATTTTTAACGAAAACGCGTTAAAAGCGCAAAATTGAACAATAATTGAAGAAATTTATTCAATTTTGTGCTCTTTTTAGCTCAATTAAAATCTCATTCTTATTCAGAGTAACAACTTAAACATTACAAGGTCCATATTTGTTAGTCTTTAAATATTTTATATGTCGCAGAAATGAAAATTGAGACTGTTCACTTTTTTAAGTAATTAAATATAGTATTTTATGACCTAATCATAAATTATTATTACACCAATTATAACATAGCATTTCTGCACGAAACTAATTAAAAATTTGAAGTTTGTTTTTTGCTCAAAATAACAGTTAATTGAGGAAACCACTCAGTTTCCCATTATACATATTTTTTTTTATTTTTAAAGAACCATTTACATTAATTATTTCAACAAAGAAAATGATGATAATTAATTGGAAATGTTTACAATACTAATGATTTTTACATAATAATCACTTACGGCAAGTATTTGTTTAATGAAATCGTATTACAAGAACGAATTCGTGTTTAAGTTGATTTTGTGGTCGAAATTTGTTAAGACATACCCTGCAGTTCTAAAAGTGGAATTTGACAACTAGTTACGCCAGTGTAAATTTTTGAAAATTAATAAGTAAAGGGCTAACAAATTTGGAAATAAAATACAATACATAATTTCATGAACTACAGGGTATTTAACATAAAATAAACAGCAAAAGCTCCCTTAACGAACAGCTCCCATAGCCGGACAGCTCTGGTAGACGGTCCCATGCTTTGTGTGGTATTTATATAATATATTAATCTTCGGTAGACGGGCGCTCTCTTAGACGGACACGGACGCTTGTTTTCAAGAAAAATATCTCTCATAGACGTTCAAAAATCATAACGAAAAAGGAATTTGGAGAATCTTCATATTTCAGCTTTGTATACTTTATTTGAAGTTAAATAAAAAATTTCTTATTTTACACATTTACACTTGTTATTAATGATCAAGCAATAATAGAGAAATAGAGAATTAAAACAATTTACTTCTGTTTAAGATTCGTTTGTTTTTACTTAACTGTTTGCTGATTTTAAGAAAAACAAAGTTATCAATTTAACTTCGATTGAAAACATCCTCGATGATGGGTATATGATTTGCCGTACGATCAAACATTTATTTATATTTAAATATGTATAAGTTTAACCATCGTATTGATGAAATCAATACGTTTGTCGCAACCGAAAGATTGTTTTATTAATTAAATAAGTTATTTGATTTGACATTTTTCATAAAATAAATATTTAAATAAAAAAATTTTTTTGTTTCGATAGTAAAAATCTTCTGCTGATTGTTTTAAAATGGATAAGTTAATACTTGCAAAATTGTGCATATTTATATTATTTATTATGTGCTTATTTCAGCAGATATTATCAATAAATTTACGGGTAAGAGAATAAGCCTTTTGGAGATAGACGCGCGCTACACAGTACTTCTTTCATTTCTGTAGAATAAGAAATAAAAGATTTGTTGTATATATTATCACGAAGTCTTTCCCATTTATTAATGTAGTGGGCTTCTTTACCTTATTACTTAGTTTAATACGATGATGAATTGATCAGTATGTCCGTCCATCCAAGGACTTGTTTTGGTCACACATTTAAAGATAACGTAATTGCCATAACTTCCATCCATCAATTACTTTCAAGTATTACTGTCCAAACAAATTTTCCAACCATTGCGCTTAAAAAACTAAAATGAAAGATTTTTTGTGGTGCTGTTCATACCTGTGCAAAACTGCTCCCATTTTAAGATATATGATTTGAATCCTATCCAGGCAAAAATTCTGCTCATTTCAGAAATTTTATCATATAATGTATTAATTTTTTTTCATACCAGAAAGAGTCATAGTGCCCATGATCATTGCGACACTTGAACATTATGACATGCTTCCGTTTAGCCGAATAAGGAATAAAGCTTAAAGAAAGAAGATAATATACATATTATAAAATTAGCTGTCAGGTCAATTTTACATCAGTTTTATTTATTACAAACATATACATACATATATTTCCATTAAATTTATAATACGAGTAAAATTTATTCAATAAAAAATAAATATATATTTTTTTTATTTGGATGAAAAAGCCTAATATTTTATATACATATTTTTCAGATGTTCCAAACGAATTATGGAATAGTACACGCAACTAAACAAATTTGATTGGTAAAAAATTCAGTTGCCATAATGAAACTGTTTTCTTTGTGTAGTAATAAAAATGTATTTGGCTGATAAATCAATATCCAGTGCACCTAAAATGGACGTAGCTTTAGTATTCTATGATTAAATGCATTTTCTAATTAAAAGTGGCTACCTACAATGAATATTTTCATAAATAACAACATTTTTCTTCATACTTACAAATAACATTAATAATTTTTGTTGCTTGCTGGATTACTCCTCTTCGCAACCATGCTTTATGACCTTAAAATATAAAAAGAGTGGGGCAGACATTTGTCTTCGTGACAACCATTATAAAGTCCTGCTTCATAGTTTGTTGATTTATAGTTCTGTATAAGTAATCCGTCATTTTCTTTCTTTTTCTGGAAAAAGAAAATTTAATTAAAATAAAGCATGATTTTGTCAGTTTTTCATAAAGAAGTTTATTAAAGAACTAATTAGAAAAGTTGCAGTCTGTCAAGCTTCATCACCCACATCATTGTAATAACCACATCATTGTAAACCAGGGATGTCAAAATTGGTGCAGTTGCACATTTTTGGTACAACTCGAAACTGAAAAATACAATAGTACTCCAATGACCAATTTTGTATAATTTTTTAATTTGTTTCTAATCTCAATTTTATTGTAAAATTGCTATAGAAATTCATCTTATTTAGAAACCAAATTTCAACTTTAATTGCAAAAACGTTTAAAAAATTTCAAATTAGTTAAGACAAAGTACTATGATTATAATTGATACCCAGTCTCAGCTTTTTATTTTAAAATAAAATTCTCGTATCAATGCCTCATATGCTCTTTAAGATTCGGAGACATATTGTCATCAATAATTTGTATTATTAATATTAATTGTTAATAAAAACTATGAAGGGATTAGGAAGGATATTTATAATAGAATAAAAAACATTTATTGACAGGAATTATAAATTGTTATCAAAATTTATATAGATACCATTATAATTCATCAAAAGGTTAAAGGTTAAATAATACTAGATGTGTTTTGTTGCTAACGTTGAGTGTTAACGTTGACTGTAAATTGCATCACTAAATTTACACTCTTTTATTTATAAAATTAAAACTGAATTTAATTTTATTTATATTTTTCTATTTTTGATTTCTTATGTTTTTTTCATTTCTAATCATTCTTACATTCATAATTATATTTTTATTCATAAATTGGTAAATTTAAATTTTGTATGAAATTGCCTAGTAGACATTAACAACAAAACATAGCTACTATTTTCGTTATGTTGATGAAAGTAGCTTGAAAGTATTAAGTTTATTTCGGGCAAAAAAAGTACAATTTTAACAGCTTTTTAGTATAATTTAAAAACTTCAATTGACATCCTTGTTGTAAATATTATGATTAGCAATTAATTTCCTTTAAGTTGAGATTTTTAGTAGAATTTATACAAAGGCTATAGCATGGAAACTATTTATGGGTAATTCTAAAAAATTCGACCCAAAATTAGACATTTATTTTATGAACTTTTTATTAAAAGATAATTAAATCTAAAATGAATACTTAAAAAATATTTATTGTCCGGTCTTATACTAATCATATCATTATTAATATTAACGTAGATTTAGACGATTTGTTGAATCAGCATATTTATGCTGAAAAATTTGTTACCAGTGCCAACATGTCATGTAAATTCAAAACATATGTATGTTGACAACATGTGCTGACTACTTGCTAACGATGTCAACAAACATATATTGACGATTTTAGAATATCGTATAAACACAAAATTATTAGTAACAAATTTTCTGCGATTGCTGTCAAATATGGTATTTGTTAAAAAGTGTTTACTAACATTTATATGGGATTCGTGCACGTTAAATTAATTTTCGGAAATGGGCATTATATGATAGTTATGGTCATTTGTAAATCGATCTTCGTAAAATTTGACATAATGATTTATGGATATGTAAAATATATAAAAATGTTGATATAATTGAGAAATTTATAAGTGGAATAGGATTTTATTACGATAGGACATTTGTATGGGCACTAAGTTAAATAATGCACCGATCCTTAGGACAATTTTCATCAAAATAACTTTAAAATTGCGACATACACTTTGTTCACAAGGTTTAGATGGACAGCCAGTCAGAAGCACGGACATAGTTAGAACGATTTAGGAAGTGATTCTGAGTCGAATAGTATACTTTAAGGTAGGGATTTTCTGTGGGCTATAAATATCAGGACAAACGCTTATAACGCCTTTGGAGGTGTAGGGTATAAAAAGGAAGAACATTTTCATATTGTGTTCGTTTAAAAAACACAATATATATATATATATATATATATATATATATATATATATAATGCTATTATATGGCCGACTACTTTCTTGTTTGAAAATAGAACTTATGTTTAAAAATTCAAAAGTAACCGAATTTACTACAGGCCCTAAATTTAGCAAAAATTTAATTTTGTGACCAGAATTTTAAATCATAAGATTGACAATAAACCAAATTTCTCAAAAAAGCTTCAAATTTTCAAAAACCTTATATGCGACTTTTGTCTTTTGTTTTTTAGAATTTATTTAAAAATTAATTAATTAATTAAAAATATATCAGGTTGCGTCATTATCACTATCAAACTAGATATCTAAGCCACAAAACAAAATTACGAATCATGTTATCTATATATATGTCAAAAATCAGATTATCATATTTAGCATTTTGACCGGAATTTATACCGCGCGTTGCACAGTGTGCGATCCAAGAATTAAATAGAGGTATAGGCGAGTTTAAGTTTTGAGTTCGGACCACATAGACCTACCAGGGGCGGGTCCACAGAGTCCCAAAGTTGGACACTCCGGGTATGCATATTTTTTAAAATGATCCTAATTCGTTATATCTGAACCGATTTGAATATGAAGGGATTCTGCTTGGAAAGATCTACAAAAATCTTATTTCTTTTAGTTTACGAGATATTGGGCTTCAAAGATAAAAAATTTTATTTTTTTAAATAGCTTGCTGAACTTTTTTCACATAGCAGGCCCGATTTATTTTGGATATTTTTTATTTCATTAACAACAAAATCGTACACAGAAAGGATTTCAAAAAATTTTTACGAAACCAAAAATTATATGAATTTGAACTTTGAAAAAAAAGTCGATTTTTCCGTTTTTTGTCAAAACAGTGGCCACATTCTTTTTCTGTTATATACAAATTTGCTTAAAGAACATATGCAGTACTTATATTTTTCTGAAAGAAAACTAAATACAAAATATTTTACATGGTTTACCGAGCTAGACCTATTTTTTCCATAAATTTCCAGTTTTCGCCTTAATTTCTTAAATGGTAAAGCTGGAGTCAAAAAAATTTACATTTTTTATGAGACCTAAAATGTGTTTAATTGTTTGGTAATACAAATTTTTGCTAGCCGATATCGGTTTGGACGATATAGCAAAAACCCATTTTTAGAAATTCTTGAAAGTTTTTTGTTAATTGCAGGATATTCGTTTCGAAATAGTGTGATGATGCTTTTTTTGTAGACCTTTTAAAAAATGTTCATATCCGAGGTGTCCCCCGGACACCTAAGCTAAAAATTTTAACTTGCCTCTACTATAACTGTGTGCAATTTCGTTTCAAACGGACTAGCCGTTGCGAAACTGCAAATATTGGTAATAAATCTGTATCTCCTAAAGTACTGGTCACATCGAATTGAAATGTATTGGAGAGTTGCAGAGGAGAACCTGGGCTTTTAAAGTAATTATTTTGTTGTCACCTTATAATAAAACAAGTTAAGCTACAGAGTATCAAAATTGACTACTTCGAGTGTGAAAAAGTTTAAAAAAATCGTAACTTCTTCAAAGCTAGTCCGATGTTAAAGATATAAAAACTTTTGTAAAGATCTTGGTTCTTGAATGTTGAATTTTCGATTTTTTTGTCATGACTTTTTTCTCAAATAATTTCCGTAACATAGGAGTAAAATTTTTTAAATATCCTAAGATTCCCAATGCATTCCAAAATACAAATAATTTTTCTTTTTCTTAGTAAAACTACAAAAAATTAAATAAAATACTGTTTCACAAAACCCAGTTAAACACCTTTAAATAGAGAATTCGAATAAAATTGAAACCGGCTGCGTTTGCAGAAAACCGGAAACTTGATTTTCTGTTTCGAGTTTGGACACCCTATTTAACTTTCGTGTTTATCTTTTCTAATTAATCCAAACTGTATTTTAAATTCAAACTTAATATTAAAGAAATGTTCCGTTTTCACGTTCTTTCAAATTTGCACTACCAAAGACATATAGTGTAAAATTTAATGACTTAAGTTTGAAAACAATAAAATTTGCAAAGTAATGGAATTACACGATATTTTTGCCCTACAAGTGTAACGAAAATATTTGAAACGTTTAGTCAAAGCAAAATAAGAAAGAAAATTATTGTTCTTTTTTGGGCAAAAAACATTTGAAGGAAACTTCTGTAAAAATAAAAGAGTAAGTCAGGTTCGAGTATATAATATTTTACACCATTATATGATGCAAAAATTAATTCTGTTTCTTTTTTTTGAAGTTTTCAAAAATGTGAAACATACTCGGTAGAGGAAGAAGCACATACCTTCATTTGGTTTACCATATACATGTATTAATTACATGCTATACGAAATATATATACACTAATTACAAATGTCTGTCATTCACTACATTACATACAAATATTTGTTTTTATTACTGCAAAATATTTCAGTAAAATATATATGCATAATTTTGCAATAAATAATTTAAATAAAATTTTTGTATTATTATTTGGATCAATTAAATCTTTATTTGAATTAATTAATATTTTTCTTAATTTCAAAATTTCAATCAAATATATAATTTAATGCATCAAAAACTTAATTGAAATTTACAGAAAAATCAATTATTTTCACTTAATTAATATTATTATTTTGGTGATTGGAGCAAAATCAAACAAAATTTTATTTAATATAAGCAATTTCGTAATTGAAGTCCCTTTTTATTTCTTTACTTATTTTTTATTTTTTTTTTTATTTTGTTTTATTATTTATTTTTTTTTTGTAGTACAGGCGAACATAGATAAATCGACATACTTATTGAATCTTAACTGATTAGTATACTTTATTCTGAATTTTGTATCAATATTTTTGGGTGTCACAAACATTCGCACAAAAGCATAACCCCATTTCCACTATACTGGTGTAGGATGTAAAAAGTATGCTTTGAGAAATCTGACAACCCATGAAACTACAAAAATAACTTTACTCTGTGCATGCCTATATTATGGACAATCAACTCAAGTAATTAAAGAAGATTTCACAAGTAAATAACATATGTATTAATCATATGGTGTCGCAGAGTGGGGCCAATCGCAAAATTTTTGGTAATAAATATGTATCTCATAAAATGCAGGTAGGATCGGATTATAATGTATGAGAAAGTTGCAGAGCTTTCAGAAGTCACCCTGTACAAATAAGAGATTAGTTGCAGTTTGTTAAAGTTGACCACCTCCAGTATGTAAAAGTTTAAAAAATCGTAAGTGCCACAAAAGAAGTTAAGTGCTTGGCGAGACAAAGAAAAACATGCTTAATTATCTAAGTTATCTCTTACAAATAATTATTCGCGGTTAAAAGTTGATAGGATAATAACCGATTAATAGCAAATTATTCAATTAACCTAATAGTCTTAGTATACATGCAAAACACATAAGTAACCCTAATTATAGCATATATTCTACTGAAATAGTTTATATAGATTATATAGATCAAATTCTTTCAAAAAGAATTCATCTTATCAGTTCTTTCGCCTATTTGTATAAAAAAAAAAAAAATATATATAATTTCTGACCTTAAGCTACGAAATATTCTCCTAATCCAGCTTTCTTTAATAAATTAGTCTTTTTAATGTAATTCTCTTTATTTTCTGTCTGCGAATGATTTTTGCCATAAAAGTCAAAATCAATATTTGTATTTTTCCAAATTTCTATTGTCACAAGTTTAAGTGTTTATGAAGTTATAATCATGTCGCATTTTGTTAAAAATTGTCTCAAAAAAATTAATTAGGATGAATTTGTCATTGGAGGATGTTTTATTTTTTGATACCTATATACTGAAGAGGAAGTCATGTTGATGAATTCATGTAAAATTCCAATGAACATCAAAATTCTTTTTTATCAGTGCAAGGAAATACATAAGTTTTAATTTTAAAGAAACATATTTTTAATAAAAAATATATGTATTTGAATATATTTTTAGTAATATTTTTGATGCTTATTATAATACTTTTTAAGTATAAGTAAATGTACACTTATTGAAAATTTGGAAGTAATGAAAAAGTACTTCCCTAAAAATTATTATAAATAGAAGTTATTTTAATGGAAGTACTTTTTTTTGCTGAGATATAACAGACATTTAACAAAAGATGTAGTTGACATAAATTTATCATAAAAATAAAAAAAATTTCTAAATTTATAACTCCAGAAAACTAAATTTCGGTTAATCGGTTATTCGACACGGTTTATTCGTTATTCGAAAATATACAAATTTAGAATATTCGAATAGTTAATCGATCAAAATTAATCAGATAACCGACTGACGGTTAATCGATTGGATGGAATTACGGTTGAATTTTCAGTTTTTGATTATCTCAATTCGTCACGCCGTGATAAATATTCAAAGTCAGCATTCTGAAATTAACATGAAAAATATAGTACAATTCTTTCATTTTTTTCTCAAAGTTTTTCTTTAACAAAATTTTTGTTCTTTACATATTTTAAAAAGCAACGCTTCATAAATGGTTAATAAAGAAATTTTAAATCTACTTAGATTTGCACATTGGTACATTGCACTAGCATTGGTAGAAAATGGTGAATTTTAGAAAAAAATTATGTTTATCGATTAAAAAAATAAAAATGTCACGCGAGTTTTTTGTAATTTATTGAAGCTCTTTATTAAAAAAAAATGTATTTAGATCAATGTGGCACTAAACTGCTTCCCGCCGACTTTTTTAAATTGCACAAAAAATATTTTTAACGTTAACTTTACCGTTAATACTAATCTTTCATTCCTTAACCTTTTTTTCAAATAGCTCCAACCAATTTTTGTCATTTTTTACAATTTAATAATAGAGTAATTCCATTTTAAATATAAAAATTTTGACCTCACAGAAATGTTCTCTCTAGCAAGTATACCGATAAAGCTTCCTACTAAAAAAATATAAAGAAAAGTAAAGATGGACTTTTTTCGATACACGTCACTAAGGAAAATTCTTACAAAAAAAAAAAAAAAAAAAAAAAAATCAACATTTTTATATGGCATCTTAAAATACAAGCTTTGACAAATTCACTGAAAAAAATTATTTTGATAAATAAAAAGTGTTTTTAAATAAATATGTTAATCACTTTCAAAGTTATAGAGTTGCCACAGTTCTCAAAATAAAATTGAGAAAAATTCATTTTACTTGCCTCTGTATCCTCGTCTAGACATGCACGAAATTTTATCTAAATCGGTAACTAAGTGTCAACATTTTTTTAATTTAAATATTAAAAGAAATTAAAAAAAAGAATATTTTTTACAGCAAAACTCCGTCCACTTCTTAAAAACTTATAAAATAGTACGAGAATATAAAAAAAAAGAATTATTTAACACTAAATTCACTATACCTAACCCTAACACATAACGAGATAATATTCGTAATAATCTATTAAATGTATTAAATATTATTTAGTTTTGAAAAATTGCCAAAAATTGATTTTGTACGTTGCTCTATAAACAAATTTTTGGAAATTTTTCAAAAATAAACAATATCAAAAAAAATAAAACCAAAAAATAAGGTTGTTTTTAAGCAAAACTCTGTGTTCTTTTTAAATACTTACAAAATATTAAAAGACTATAAAAATAATCTTATTTACCAATTCAATGATATATAATATTTGATAGACATATTATATATCAGTGAACTTACAACTCGTATCAAAACTCACTTATGTGAATTTAGTGCGTATACGAGACACACAATTATACTGACACGTGTTGTTTGCGTAACCAGATAATAATTGTAATAATCGGTTAAATTTATTAAATATTGTTTATATTTTTTATGCAATTAATAAAAAATCTTTTAAAAGTTGACTTTTTATAAAGTCTATACTATTGCTTTCGTTTTGGGACGTTGCTCTAAATATTTTAGTGCTAAATATATTTAAAACAAAACAGCGTCAATAAATTAACATTGGACATTTTTTTTTTTATTAATCGATAAACATATTTTTTATAAAATTCATTATTTTCAACCAATGCTGGTGCAAATCCAAATCGATTTACAATTTCTTTATTAATCATTTATGAAGCATTGTCGTTTGAAATATGTAGACAATATTTATTTTTTATTTTTTTAACTTTGAGAAAAAACTAAAAGAATTGTACAATATTTTTGGTAAAAAATGAATTTTTCATACCAATTTCAAAGTGCTCAATTTAAACATTTTTCACAGCTAGACGACTTGAGATAATCGAAAAGTTTATGTTGCATACGAGTATTATTTTGAAATGTATTAGAAATTTTAGAATATTTACAAAAAAATTTCTCTCAAATACCTCAAGTAACTTATCTCCTGTTATCTTTCTGAAAGCCCAGCTCCTCCTCCACAATTATTCCATACATTTCAATTCGATCCTAATAGTGTTTTAGGAAATACAGAGTTATCACCAAAAATTTTGTGATTGGCCCCACTGTGTGTTGTTAAGAAAACAAAATGCTTCTTTTTCAGATTTAATTAAGCAAATATATATTGTTCTACTTGTGTTTACAAGAGTATATCACATAATATTAAAGGCACTTATTTAAGCTAAATAGATAAAAAATTATAAACAAATACTTGGGAAAAAAGAAAAGAAAATTCTTGATATATAGTTTAAGAGGGAAAATCTAATTATAGTTAATCATTACGTATTCGTAATTGGTACTTACTGAAATTTGGCAACTTTTTTTCATAAACCAAATTAGAAACTAACTAGAACTTTTTCTAAATATTTAAATGATATGAATTTCTACATAATCTATAGGTAATATAAGTGAAAATACAGGACAATATTTTTTTAATAATAATTTTGTAATCTTGTTTTGGTTTGTTAATTAAGGGCATAATAAAATGATTATACATATGACTCTATCATAACTCCGTATTCCATTAACATAGTCACAAAACATGCTGAACATGCTATGTAAAGTAAAAATAGTGACTTTTTTTGTCAGTTAATTTTAAATATTAAAAATAATAAATTTTGTTTAGAAATTTAAAATGTTTATAGAATTGCTAGTTTGCAAAAAAAGCAGAAAGATGCGATGGAAACCAGCAGGAAATGCAGATTAGAATTTTACCTATAACTGCATTTTCGCTCTTTGGCCCTTAAACATTTCAAATATGTATGCATGCATTGTTTTTTTCCCCGCAAAATTTTTTATATTTTCATATTTTTTTATTTTCAATTAAAATATCTTCTTATGATAGTCACAACTCTTACATACCAGGTCTTAATTTTGAAAACAAAAGATTATTAAATGACTATTTTTCAGTCACAATATTTTCTGTGAATAGGCTTGTAAACCATAGAATACAACTAGAATTTTATATGAGAGACAAAAACCTAATTCAGTTGTTAAAATCCTAATTTATGTAGTCACATGTATTTTGTTTTTGTGTTAAAAAAAAAAACAGTAAATTCTTTGAAAATTTAGTTTGAACTGCATCTCACATAAACTTCTAACTATTTCTATGATGTAAACATTCCAAAAAAAAGGACATAAAAATCAAAATTTTCTATGCCATGAAAACATTTACATGTCATTTAATTCGATTACTTCGAAGAATATATTGAGTGTCAGAAAAACGTTAACAAAAAGGTTGTTAATAATTTTAAAACCAACATCAATTACACGTTGCAGAAATAAAAAAAAAAAAAAAAAAAAAAAAAATGCACCAATAGAATTTCTGTTTTATGGCCTCTTGAAATTGAACATGATTGAAAATAAAAAAATATATAAATTATTTAATCCAAATGTCATTATGTATAGGTGTTTTATAGTATATTAGCATCGTTATTTAGTATTTCTGAATGACTCACGATGTCTACGCCCATTTTTGTAATGATATTGTTTGCTTTATTTGACTTACATTACACTGAATGACACGCTCCGCTAAATTTAATGTAGCGCATTTATGTAAAAATAAATTTCGCGCTAAATTAAATATAGTAGAAGGGTGTAGAAGAGTTTTATTTGATTTAATGAAACAACTATAAGAGGAAGCGGTTAATTATAAAAACTAGACCTATAAAGGGCAGTAGCTTCTTATCTATGTAAATCTGGTCTATATGTCTATATGTTATTCCAAAAGTCGCACTACTTTAAGATCTTGATGACACTGTTAAAAAATATCTTAGTATATAATATATGGGCAAAAATTAGGCGTGGCACTCATCTATATTAAAGTTTATAATTATAATTTATACACCGAAAAAATGCACCAATCATCGAATATTTTAACAGTGTTGCCAGTTTAATCTATTTTTATTTTGATTTTAGCCTCAAAATTTTCGTTTTAGCTTCTAGACATTTTTGTTACTTAAAACTGACTTAAGAAGGCTTATTATTTCAAAAAAGAAGGAAATAATTTCTTATTTTCTATTTTTAATTTTATTTTTACAGAATAATCCATTTATGCATTTTTCTGTATATACTCGCACAAAAAATTAAGATTATTTATACTCAATAAAAAAAAAAAAAAAATTTTCTCCACATTAAAAGTACTTTAACAAATTTTATTATTTTATTTATTTTTAATATACTTCATCAATAATAGAAACTATTTATGAAAATAATTTGTACGAATTTTTTTTGCGATTTTTTATTCAGTCATTTTGCTATGTGTTACTCGTATTTATAAATTTATTATAATTTCTTTAGAAGAATATCAAAAGCTAATGAGAATGGGAAAAAATAAGTTTCTAAATTGAAAAAAAAAAATTTCCTGGCCACCTCAATTTAGCATCTTTTTTTCTGATCTCTTGGCAACACTGTATATTAGTAAATAACTCATTCAATTAAATCTTTTTTTAATTACCTCCTCTCACCAAAATGATTATATCAATTACTAAAAACTGTAAAAAATTAAAAACAGAAAATTATTTCCAATTAAGAAAACCGATCAAATATAGATCGGTCAAAGTAGATGATTGAATGAATTAAAAATTTAAATGAGAAATAAAATTTTACTTAATTTTTTTATTTTATATATACTTGAATATATTTATTAAGTTTAGATGCAAAATTAAATAACTCGGTTAACATGTAGTATTTTATGTTCCTTCAAATTTTTGGTAAATTACTTTACTAGCGCTAATGAAGTTTCAAAATTTATTTTTACTGAAAGTGGGCTTAAAACTGAGCGTAATAACTTAAATTTTGGTTCATTTTTTCTCCAAAAGATACCCGATATCCGTATGTACTAAATTCAATTTGAACTTTCAAAAAAATAATTGATTGCAAAAAGTAGGCGTTCGCATTTCTATTTCTATATCTATGCGCGATATATTTATGTGCAAAATATCAGTTAAATTGGTTGATGTCAGATTTAACAGCAGATCGAATTCTATATATTCTATATATATATATATATATATATATATATATATATATATATATATTTATTTATTTTATTTAAATATTTCTTAGAATTTTTTGTACAGTTCACACAAGTGGGAACACATTAGTGGGCAGGGGAATTAACTTTATCATTTTTTAACCGATTATTATATAGTAGATTACATAATAGATTTTTGAAGAAATTCTAAAAAATACAAAATTTGCCCATATAAATGCATTTTCAAATTTCAGATGAGATTCAGGATATATTTTTAATACTCAAAGAACAATTCTATAGCGAACTAAAAGCAAAATTCTATATTTTATTATCTTTGAAACAGTCAGTTATACATTGCTTTTGTTAAATAATTGTCCTCAGAAGTCTTGAATTTTTAAAAATAAGGTGAATTATCTAAAAGGGCGCAACATATAATATTTTTTTATTATTATTATTATTATTATTTTATTTGAATTTAATTTTTCAATGTTTACTTTTTCCAAAATCATGGAACTAAACATTTCTATTGTTGCTTAAGAACTAACTTTTATCTTTTATTATGAGATCTTGTTTAGCATAGATTGAACAAAAATAACTAGTTTAATGTAATTTAAAGACATTTATAAATTATGCAATTAATAGAAGATATTTGATAATTGGATCATTAAAGAGTTAATGGAAATATTTATTTAAAAAAATAAATAAATAAATAAAAACATAAATTTAAGATAAGTATAAATAAGTAAAAAGAAAGTATATTTAATTTATTAACGGTATTCATAGAATATACAACTATATGCGCATTTTTTATTTTCTTTTTCTAATACAAACCACGAATGCGTACTTCTTTTAATATACAATACCACCCAATGTAAAAATCTAGTTCATCAAATATGAAAAATATCCCAAATTTTGACCTGTTTTAAAAACATTTTAAAATATTTACATATAATATTCAAAAATAAGAACATACTTTTTGGAAAACAAGGTACATGGTTTGACGGTTCCACGATAAAAATTTCATTTTGAGAAGGCTTATATGAAAATATAGGCAGTCGATTTCAACAAAATTTTGATTTTTTTTCTACTATACACGAAAACACTAATTTAACAGCTCACTACAGATAAAATCAACAACACAGATGATCGATTTTAATAATTGGTGATGCAAATTTTTATTTAATTTCACCAGACACCAAAAATTATTATAAAAACTTAATTTTCAAATTTCAAAAAATCGCCACTTTTGAGCCATTTAAAACCATAGTGCGACGCTTCAAAGTGAGATATTTTTTAGGCGTATTGAAAAAGAATTTTTCCAAATTCTTTTTTTGTATTTATTAGGTTTTTTATTTATTTATTTCATCCTATTTAAATATACAACGAAAATATTAAGCTTTTTTACGAAAATTTATTAAATTTATACTTATTTACGAAAGGCTAAATGTAAATCAATTGTTTTCTTTAAAATACAATTTTTGATATTTGCAAAAATTATAGTTATAGCTTTAGACTATAACTGGACTTATAGATTATAAGTTTTGTAAAAATCAGGGGCTTATTCCTTCTTCTTAACCTTTTTTTACAGGAACAAAATTAACACCCAGATTTTTAGTCTTCATATTGATAATATGAGAATTTAGGTAAAATATGAACGCTGGTGATAATAATTTATGAAACAGTTTTCTGATACTACAATTTATTTTCATAGAGTTTCATTTCGATACCAAATTATTTCAAGAATTTAAGAGCTTTAAAGCGATTCTGAAGAAATTGATTTGTAAAGTCTGTTGGCTAAATTATTAACCAATATTATTTCATCATATCATTATATTGACTACTGTGTATAAAGCATATTTTAGAGCAGTTTCTAACTCAGAAATGTCAAAATTAGAATTTTTGCCCGGTGCTTTGGCAAAATCTCACACTGTGGAAATGTAATGTCTAGGTATCGTGCAAAAAAAAAAAAAAAAAAAAAAAAAATGTCGAAAAAATTACATTTGTACGTGCGGTTAAAAAAGCATTTCATTCATAATAAATGGTTCCATTAATGCAGAAATATACGTAAATATGTGACAAAATGTATCGTAATTTTTCTGGCCTGATCTCGTCTCTTGTCGTTACAGCAAAAGACCAATTTTGTGGTATAAAACAAATGGTATTTTTATGTACCAAAGGAGTAAATTACCAAACTGTCCAGAACTGAATCCATTTGAAAAGTATTGGGCCTTAGTAAAAAAATAAAATAAAATTAAAAGGCCACCCACTAAGAGCTTACTCGTAACATAAAGCATAACGATTGACGATATACGTGTATCATAATTTGTGCGACACTTAACATTGTTATGTTGGGCTATGTCCTCTTTTCTTATTTGCATTGCACACGAAGACATAAATAAATACAAGCGAAAACGCACACAGACGCAAACTACATTCTACATTTTAAGTGACTTTGCTTCAAATGTGACACGTGCGACTTCTTTTCCTTTTACAATTTTTTTTGTGCGTTTTTTTTCCTTTGAAAAATTATTGTGAATAAACAAAAAATCCCTTGACAAAATGTATGGATTTTGAAAATTAAGTTATAAAAAACTAATATAAAAAACAACAAGTTAGAGTGCTATATTCGGTTGTGCCGAATCTTAAATATCTTTCACCCGTATTGAGATGTGTTAAATGAAAATGAAACACATTATAGCCTTATACATATTATAAGAATGAGGTGTAAGTTTGTTTGCTTATTGTGTAGCAATCACGTCCAAACTTCTGAACCGATTTTCACGAAATTTGACACACAGATAGTACTAGTGCCAGAGGTAGTTATGGGCTTTGTTAGATCACGATTGGACATCACATCGACATTTTACGTCTAATTTAACAAAAAAAAAAAAATCTATTTTTTTAATTTTGCAGGTTATTAACTATTTATGTATAAAATGACGCACAGATAGTGCTTGAACTGTAGAATATTATAGATTATGTTTGATCTTGATCCACGCCCATATTTTATGTCCACTTTTTTAAAACTCTCAAACGGATGAACCGATTAGTAGTTATGCCATATCCTTAGATAACAGTGAAAGCTCTCAAATTTCATGGTAACCTTTGTCCTATCATATCGCATTGATTAAAAAAATAGGACGTATAGTTAGGCCTCATATAAAGGAAATATTAATTTTACCATCAAAAGGATTATTACATTGAGTTAAAAAAAAATAATAATTAATTTTAATATCAAATTTCAAATATTGTGAATAGATCCAGTGGGAGGAGTAGGTCTCATATATATATATAAGTAAATATTAGATATCGCATCAAATAAGGTAGCAGAGCGTAACACGCCTTTTTTGTAGAAAGCGCTAACAGAAAAAAATTCGACTTTTGTGTTGTTAAAAAACGCTAAATATAGCGCGAAAAGCGCTAAATTGGCAACGCTGATTTTAAAACTGTAAGTTTATCAACATAGTATGAAACATGGACGCGTATAAGGGTGTATGCGTTTTTTTTTTTTGCATAATATTGCTTTAATAACCAATCGACATCGATTGATATAAAAATAATTTTATGACACGATTATGTGGAATTTTTATTTTTTCATACTAATTTTTTTCTTGGATTTTTCGGTGTTTTTGAATAAATATAGTACAATCCAATATTAAATTGATACACAAACTTCAGAATATGAAGAAGATACTTAAAAATTATGTCGTATTTATTTATATATATTGCAAAAAAAAAAAAAAAAATTTAACAAGTAAAAGGGGCGTATATTCATAATTTAAATAATATAATAAGATAACTTTTGATGTGATTTTGTTAATAGTTTCAGCAGGTAAAAAACATGTTGTATATGTAGTAATATCGTGATAATTAAATTAAATTTATTATGCGTCTGATTCCTGAAAGCAGGTTTTATATGGGAGCTATGGTCAATTATCGACCTACTGTGATAAAACTTTGCACTTTTTATTATATAAGTCACTTTAAAGTGATTTTAGGAAGATAGGCTTATACGAAAGACATTGCCAATTTTCTACCTATCTTCATAAAATTTTACACACTGATTTATGCTCACTTGGTTCAAATTTTAATGAAATCGTGATTACTCATTTTTGCTATTGTTCTACAAAAAATATAGGGAAGCTATTTTCAGGCGTAAAATTTTGCATGTTCTAATTCGAACTTTTTAGCGATACCTTGCATTCTGATAGATGTTTAATAAATCTTACCAAATATTGAAAAAAGGTAAGAAAATTAATAAATTTTTTTGATTTTATGAAGTTTTTATCGTTTCTTGCAATATATTTTCTTTATCGTTTATACGCCCTTATATGTTGTTTATGTTCCCAGCAAACACAAATTTTTGATATCAAATTAAGAGTGATTTCAAATAAAGTCCTTTCTCAAATGTTAAACGTTTGAGAATTATTTGAAAATATATTGAAAATAACCACATGTGGAACATAAATGAAAGTAATTGCATTTTATTTTTTTTTTAAAGTTTTCTTTTGTATAGACTTTTAATTTTGTCCTATTAATATACGTATTTATTAATTGAAAATATTTGGTTTAATAATTTTAATTAATTTTTAATTAATTTATTTGTATATATTTTTTATTTTTTATTTTTTTTTAATATATTGTTTCAATTATCTTTAAGAATGATTTGATAGTAACATTTGATACCGAATTGAGAAAATATCATTTTTAAAATATTTGTTAACTTATGAATGAACATTAAATATCAAATTAAGAATATGCAATTTTTCAAATATTTTTAAAGTTATCTTTTGATTTAAGAATGATTTAATAATAACATTTGATATCAATTTGAGAATGTACAGTTTTTAATTTTTTTTTCTCAAAAGATTCTCAACTTGAATCAAACTTAAAATTCAAATCTCTTCCTAAATTTGAAACAAATTTGAGAAACACGTTTGATATCAAAAATTAAAGTCATCATATTTCAAACGTTTGACATCGTGTTTGCTGGGTTCTGTTTAAGTAAAAAGATCATAAAATTGTTCATATTTTTGTCTATAACTTTACTTCTACTAGATAGATTTTACTAATTTTTGGTAGTAACGTGAAATGAACATATCTAAACATTTTGGCTAAATTTTATTTAAATCCGTTAATTTTATATTGAAAAATTGTCAGTTGTAATTTAGTTTTAGAGGTTAGTCCAGATATGGTTCTATAACTTTTTTTTCTATAGAACCAATTTGGCTGATTTGCATTCCCAAGCTGCTCCTGGACGTGAATGTGTTTTCAACAGACGGATAGACATACACTAAATCGACTCGTAATTTGATATATACTTTATGGGGTTTTAAAATATCTTTTTCTTGGTGTTACACACGGAACGACAAACTTACTATACTTTCTTTCACCACTAGTGGTGTTGGAGTGTATGAAAAGTAACGGATAACACAATAAATGATTCAGCAGAGATTAAATATTTTATCAAAAATTAATAAAATTGATTTTTTCTTTAAAATTTAAAACTTGAATGTTACAGTCCTTAACAAAAACGAAATTTCAAAAAGATTTCTTATTGGTTTCATTTTTATAAGCAGAATTGCATTCGCACTCTTAACTATGGCGAAAGTTTTAACATTTTGTGGGAATAATTTTCATATAAAATTAAACAATTGAGATGAACATAGGGGGAGTCGCAGCCCCAATACAGTGTAAACATTGATAATCGCACTGCTAAGACTTTATAGAAACAATTTCTTTTTGAAATTCCAGAATGCACAGTGGTCCCAAAAGCGCTTTTTTTAAATAATTCTGTAATTAATTTAGGCCATACATTTTTTTGAAAATATCCACTAGATATTTTAAAAAATTCTAAGTAATATTGCTACAAGAATTATACAAATATATCTATCCGATAAAAAGTTATATTAAGTGAAACTTTAAAAAATTTTACATTTTTAAGGTTATTTTCCAAAGAGGTGGTAATATTTTTTCACTTCTAAAATATTTTTTTTTTGCTCCGAACTATAGAATTTTTTAATGGTTTCGAAAGGAAACCTAACGTAAATGCATGTAAAGTCAAAACTGAGATCAACAAGAAAATACATGAGCTGTATACGCCTATATGTTGTTTAAATACCTAAAAGATATTCTCTGAGCTACGCCTTTTACAAAGGTTGGGTGGCAATTTGAATGAATAACGGTCAATTTTTGAAACAACTTTTCTCCAAACAGGGATTTTGGGTATTTTGGTATAAAACTGTGGAAGGTTTTTTAAATCCTGATTTTAAGACGAGTTTTTCTATATTCTATATTCAAAGTTTCATTGGAATATATCTATTCGTTTATATTTTATATAGATCCAAATATCAACATTATTTCTAAAAAATATACTTGAAATCTAGATTTCAAGTTTTTCATGTCGTGGTCTGAAGAATGGATAGAAAAAAAAAGAACAGCAACTAAAAAAACATCAGTGTGCTGACAAAGAGTCGTATGTGCAGTTTAAAATTTTTTTTATTATCGCATTTTTTATCACTATTAGTCGTGAACAGTTTTGCCAGTTTAGCCATTGAAAGGCTAAATCTAACCTTTTTATTTTGCTTTTAGCCTAAAAATTTTCGTTTTAACTTCTAGCTTTTTTCTAGCCTTTTTCCATACTTAAAATTGCTTTAAAAGGCTAGAATGTTATTATTTCAACAATGAAAAAAATAGTTTCTGATTTGCTATTACTAACTTTATCTTTACAAAATCATCCATTTAAGCATTTTTGTGTATTTATTAGCACAAAAAACCTTTTTTTTTTTTTGTTCTCCCGAAAAGTAGTAAAAAAACACATACGACATTTCGTCAGCGCACCAACAAAAGGCTTGTTTGCAAACGGATTTTTTGTTACTATTTATTGTTACATTATTTTGTAGTCAGAGCTTACGCCGAATTTGTAAAAAAAGTCATGCACATTGATAGAAATACATCGCTGTAATAAAAAAGCCAAAATGTGAAAAATTCCTCAAAATTAAAAAAGTCGCTGAAACTCAAAAATATCGCCAAAACTAAAAAAAAAAATCGACAAAATTCGTCAAAAATTGTCATAATGCAAAAATTTCAAAAACTCGTAAAAAAACGTTTGGTACTATACATCGCAACACGCCTAACATAGTGTTGTTATTTGTTTAAAATACATATGTAGGTTTAAAAATTTGCTAAGATATTTATAATATTCGTTATCTCCAATTTCGGCCTAAAGGATTATTGTGTTTGCATCATATACATAAAAATATGTGTGGGATGACAAATTTTGTATCATTGCAAACGCACAAAACTAAACTATCAAATAGTTTTACTTACTGCATCTACATATCGATGGCTTAATATAGAAAAGGCGAATCTCGACTGCGTAAAAAAAGAGATAAATAGTATGCAGCTTTAATTCAAAATAAGGAGCGAAATTAATGCTGACATTTACTTTTAGTTTTTTTTACTTCATAGGAAATGGGAATCAGCTAATTCTATATTGATGAATTAAAAATTATTAAAAAATTATATTTTACTAAATTTTAATAAAATTGGCGTTAAACGTGGCAGGATTTTTTTAGATCTTGCAAATCGTCCTATTTTTTAGATAAGGCTTTTTTTCTTTTTAAATACAATCAGGGGTGATATAATCAATAGTATATTTCGATCTTTGGGGGATAACTGGTATTAGTTTTAAAATAAATTATTCCATTCCATTCGATTTTTCATTTTCATTTTGCTTCCACTCTGGCCCACAAGTCATATTATTTTGGCAAAAGGTCAATTTCAGGAAGAAGGAGAAAATCTGTACAAGTTTACAATCTAAGGATTTTAGATCTTCTGCCAATAAATTTTTTTGTTAATGCGGATTACTGTTTCGTAATAGTAAGAGGTCAAAGAAAAAATATTATATTTTTGCTGAAGTTGTTTTAAGCATTCATAAATACATAAAAACGTGTTCGGAAATGTTCTCAGGTTAAAAAGGTGAAAATAAGTATCTAAATAAAAAAAAAAAAAAATTGTTAGGCGATTTCATATAAAATAGTATATATAAAAGTCATATTTTCTGTCAAAAATATGACTTTTATCCAAAACAATGAATTTTCAAAGCATCAAGCGATTTCAAGTGTTACTTTCATAATATGGTGAATACTGGTGAGTTTACATACAGTTTTTTTTTTTTTTTTTTTAATTAAAATAAAATATCTTAAAATTGTATAAAACTCTTCATATGATCAAATTTGAAAATGTTAAATAAAAATTTTAACAGAAAAATCTTAATAGCAAAATATTCTAACTTTGGCCAAAATATTTGGATTTTTTTTTCTGTTTCGAACTTTATTTGAATTACGATTTACTTTTGTACAATTCATTTTATTAAAAACTTTAGTATGAGAACTCTCCAAAACAAGGACAAGCAATATTTTGATATGCGAATCGGTGTTGCCAAAACCTAGAAAAAAATTAAAAAATGCACGAATAAGGAAAGGTGCTGGATAAAATTGCTAAGAACAGAAACTGCTTGTATTTGTAAAAAAGAGATATATTTTTTTATTCTCAGGGTTAAAGCTAAAAGAACATTAACGAAAATAGTAATAACATATTCTTAAATTGATTCTTTAGAACCTAAACAAAATTTATGAGTGGATTTTTTAAAATTCTAATTTTATCATAAGGTATCCAAGTATATGTTATTTGAATTATACTGTTATACTTATTCCAAATAACATATAGGCTGACATTTTGATGAACTAAAATCTTGTTTCTTCTACCGAAAATTAGATTTTTAAAATTTCATTATTATATTTCATTATTAAAAACCAGACACAGTATAGACTCGAGAATCAGGATTAATATTGCAGACCCAAATCAGGAATGTTAAATTATCCGGATTGTCGAGGCTGTTTTCTGGTCCAATTTTGTAAAAAAATGCTGTTAAAATATATATTTTATATAATATGTGAAACACAATATCAAGTTAAAATTTTTCGTCAAATAAGATTTCATATTTTAAGTTTTTTTTATCTAAAAAAATAAAAAAAACAAATTTATTTGTACTCTTTTTACTGAATAATTTTTAGAATAAACAATAACTGAAAATTAAGGAATTTAACTAGAATCAACTCTTTCTTAACAATTATATAATTTCTTATTGTCTTTCCAAATTGTACTAAAATTTTAATAAGAAAGGACTTTTTATTATTTAATCCGGATTATAGAGTTATGGAATAGAATGTTAGGAAATGCCGTCCGGATTAACGAATAATCCGGATTATCAAGTTTACATTATATTTATGAATTTGCTTAAAAAAAATTATCTTTAATGAAACAAATCAAATTTTTATTAAAATTCGAATTTAATTATTTTTTATGCTATCAATTTAGTTACGTTTACAACTAAATTGCAAACTGTATTTAAAAATTAATAAGTTATCTTATCATAATTATTTCTTATAACAAAACAATTATAGTTTACTTGCATACTCTTGGAAAATTGCATTAGTTACCGTTAGCGTTAAAAACAACAATTTTTAGTTGCAATTTTAATTTCAGGAAAAAAACTGATAATGATTTTATAGTACAAAACTACAAATTAATAAAAAAATATGAAAACAGTGCTTAAAAAATGCTAAAAATATTTCTAGAAGTGCTAGAAAAAGTGCCAGGTAATAAATATGAGTTTAAAAAGTGTTAGATCTAGCACTAAAAGTGCTAAATTGGCAACACTGATGCGGCAAAAAAAAAAAAAAACAAACAAAAATTATTTTCATTATGAATTCTAGCAATTTTCTTAAAAATCAGGAAAAAAAAAAAATAAATTAAACTTCAAATGAGGTAGATCTTTTCCTTTTAAAATATAGTTGAAATTATTTACGTTTATTTTACAAATACCTATAAATTCGTTATTACAGTAATAACGCACTCAATTTTTAAGAGACTTGTTTTAGATATTCGCTCACCAAAATAAAAATCGAGATACGTCTTTTCTATATTGAGCCAACTATATGTTCTTATATAAAGCATGTTTTCTACCTGTTAATAAACTGTATTCAATAGAAGTTATGTGTAAATTTTCCAACATTTATTGAATGTATAAATGCAGGGTTAGAGACAAATACAAATTGTATTGTCTGTAACTTGTACAGCATAACAACCTTGTCAAAAAATAATACAAATTACATGTCATTCGTAAATTATACATACATACATACATACATACATACATACATACATACATGAAGGCTTAACAACTTCATATGGCTCATTGAATGCAATACTAACATAAGTCAAAAATGTGTATTTTCGAGTAAAAATAATTTTAAATCTTATTTTGTTAAGTTTAAATGCTATACACTATGTGTCACGTCTAAAACGTACTCTATTTTTGCAAAATTTCACAAGATTTAAAAGTCGCAGAATAATTCTACTACCTATTTTGAAGGAAAAAAATTTGGCAGTATTTCACAACTACCCTGTCAACATTTTCTATCTATATTTGAACTAAATAGTAATCTAAAGTTGTTTTTAACAGTCTAATATCCAATATCCATTTTCTTATCCAAGAAAAGTTACCGTACGGCAAGAAGTGTGCAGCAGTCTAATACATTTTTAAAGACACTATTTAGTGCATTCCTTGGGTGTCGAAATACCATTATTTAGAAGTGTAGAAAAATACATCAAGAAGGTATCGAAATATAATCGCTTTTGTGTAATAATTATAATTGATCTAATTATAATTGAACTAAATGCTTACCTTATATTCAAACACACTGTGATAACTCACTATAATTTTAAACTAAATTAATAATTCACTATAACTTTAAATTAAATATGAAAATATTTAAATAAATAAATAATAGGCAAAAATCACTAATTAAAATTTAAACATTTTTTTATATTAATAAATTTTTTATTTAACACTTAAACAACAACATTGATTACTTTAAAAGTTATACATTACTGAGCGAAATTATGTCGTGCTTGTTCTTTTTCTTTACTCTGGAATGTATACAATATCCCAAGTCAAGTTTTTGAGATAAAAATTCGATACTAATAAGTTTTGTTATTACAAATTTGTACATTTTCTACTTTTGAGCATCCAGGACTGTCAAATAAAGACACTTTTTAGTGGATGGAAGAAAAACTCTCTTCCAAATGTTGGCATTTTATAAGCGCATTTAAATTTAACTAAAATCTTCAAAATTTATAAACTGAATGAACAAAATAGTCATAGACATTATTAGGCTATGACCAGTCTAAATTTAAGTTAATTGAAAAAATCTCTATTGCATTCTCTGACGGAACTCTTCCTATTAAATATTGCAACTTTTACATGGAATAATACTCTTTCCAATGTATAATTTTCTAATTAAATCCAATGTAGCAATATTGCTTCGATATTCCCAATTGAGTTTTAATCCAAAAACCATGCTTGTGAAGCCAAGAAATTATTTTTTTTCGAAAGTTTTAATTATTTTTCTAATGAATTTTGAGGACTAAAGCGCTCTTTAGGAAAAAAGTAACCAAATTTAAAAAATTCAAAGTTATTATATAAAGATTAATATAATCTTAATATGTGTCTTCAGGATTCAAATGCTCTGCATACTAATCATAAACTTTAGTTAGTCTTTAGGAGAAAAAACTATTTAAAATTTAACTGTTTAGAACAATATTTATCAAAATGTGCTCCAATTTGTGCTCAAATGTGATCCAATTTTGTAATTATTATCTCGTCCTTACGATATGATGCCGAAAGCAAACCAAATTGTAATAATTTTGAAATTGCAAAACAGCTGGGTCGAGCAGTAATAGAAAATAAGGTTGACATTTACAAGTAAGTATTCACAGAAAAAGAATGAAAACAAGTTATTTTTTATAGCCAATCTAATTTGGTAATATGAATTCCAAAATCTAAAGATTTAAAGTAAAAGATATTTAATTGGGAAGTTTGGCGAAAAGATTTAATATCAATCGTTCATGTACCGAAGCACTCAATTGAAAATATATCAAGATTTATAAAACACTTTTATTGCAGTTATTTGTTAAATACTTATGTTGTCTTGCACAGTTTTAATAACTAAACAAGGTACATTTTTTAATCGCTACAGCGCGATATTGGGGAGCCCCCTAAATTATACCAATCGACTCAGAGTCTCTTTAGCTGGTCGAAATTGGTTCATTCTTTCACCTAGTTCCCAAATAAATATTCTTTAGAGATAATATTTTGAAGCTCAAATATCTTAAATATATAATCCTGAAATATTCTATAAAAATATATGTATGTATCTACAAAAAATATGGCATTCAGTTTTGAATAGGATCGCTTTAAAATGAATTGTAGCTTCTACATAGGTTCCTCTCCCGAAAATCTGTTAAAAGTACTTAAATCTCACTTAAATATTCATATGTTAATTAAATGTGGCTCAAATAAGATTAACCCATGTAATGTTCTCTTTCAAGTATGTATTACTTTAGGTCACATACACAATAGTGTAGGATATCATAGTTGGTCTTCACCGAATATACATTTCTTTTTAATAGTAATTTATTTTATAATTACAAGTATTTAGGTTGTATGTAACATCGTTAGAACTTTCTCATAAAATTCTCGTTAAATAGTAGAAAATCTTTATATTTTCTATTAATTTTAATTGTTTTCTTCATTTATCAGTTAAAATTGGAATGAGAAGTTATAGGAACCTTTAATTTTTATATGTGTGATTAATTTTTAGCATACTGTCTATTTGATGGTAGCAAGTTTAAAAGTGTAAATAGCATTTTTAAAACTAATAAAAATAAAATCTTGATTTAACAAAATAATAATAAAAATTATAACCAAAATGGAATAAAAGTTATCATCTCCACACTGGAAAATAAAATAACCAATCTTGGTTAAAAAGAAACAAAACGGCAACACTGATTTTATTCCACAGCGGCAGTGAGCAGCGTAGTGATCTATCAACTTTGTATGAAAAAGTCGCTGTCTCTGATATTCTGGGTCGACACTTTTACATGTTCTGAAAATTAAATTTTGTAAAATGTAAAAATAATTTTGTATTTTCTGAATTTACGAAATATTTTTAAATATGTATTATGGTATCTTAAAGAGTTAAGTTAGTGTTTACTCTTTGATGACTGTAAATTATTGTGATTAATGAATTGTCAAAATATGATAAAACGAAAACATTCTTCTGACCTACCCCCAAACTCAAAGGTAAATGTTTTAAAAATTAATTAAAATATATACATTTTATAAAATTGCCCTCACAGTTAGTCATTTGCTTGTAAGTTCAAAAATTAAACATTTAAATCAGAGTTGTGCTATTTTTACAACATGCACTTACTTATAGAATGATTGGGTCTTTTATACACATACAAGTATGCATTCGTAAAACAATATGATAATTTACAATAACATTTCCATACGCCTATCTATCTGGTCCATATTCAAATTGGCATTTAAAAAAGTTGACAGATAAAATACACCTGGATATTAAGTATTAAGTTTTTACATATTATGTACAAGTGTTTCTTATCTGAATTGGAAAATTATAAATTTGTTTATGAGAGGAAAGCTACTTAAACATAAGTATTCAAATTTAAAACGAATTAAACACAAACATTGATAAACATACCAAAAAAATAAATTCGTTAACATTTAAGTTTAAATTTTATAAAATGTTAACTTCACTTTATAGGCAAAAGTTCACAAACACACTTTTTTATTACGTCTTTGGATACCAAAATAACACAGCACCACTTTTTCTGATAACGCAAAATGAAGGCGTACCAGCATTCGAGCAAAACCTCCAAAGGGTTTTTCAAAGTTAGTTCGAATTTCGATTATAAGGCTTCTTGAATTTCGAATCTTTTTGGAGCCCTTGGAAATAAAAAAAACATATAAATAAATTAATCCAAAAGTTATCATTTGTTGTTGTTGTTCTTTTATAGACTACTAACAATATTAACCAGATTTTTACTGATTTCCACACTTATGTCAATTTTTGCCTAAATATTGTTTTCTTAATTTAACTTGAACTTATATTTATAGCACAGAACCGATTAAAATATATGTATATCCTAGAAGAAAGTACTGACTGGATACCACGCCCTCTTCAAAAAAGTGTTGTTATGCTTCTTAGGAAGCTAATTTCAAAATTCATAAAATTCTTATGAAAGTAGTAAAAAAAAAAGAAAATATCACAGTATAATAGAAGAACGCGAAAAAGAGCAGTGATAGCCATATAGATAAAATTTTATAATATGCAGTAAATTCTATTCATTGTGTATGTCAAATTTTATGTAAATTGTCTTAGTAGCATCAAGAAAGTAGTAAAATCGTTTTTTAGAGAAAGTGGACATAAATCTGAGCGCGGCATCGAACTTATATTTTAGCCCATAGTTTTCTCCATAAAATATATGATATGTATGTTAAATTTCAAGTTTATAAAATTTTGTTTTTACGTTTAAAGTAATAATAAAAGAAAAAACTGGTTTTTATATTCTGATATTTAATTAGTTATTAGTAACCGAAAATATAACTAGTTCCCATTGTTTTCACTAATAATGACTTCTGTAATACTTTAAAATCAATGAGTTATATTTTTGTAATGATATCTCAGTAATAAATTTTATTTTTTATAAATTATTAAGCTAATGTGTAAGCGATGAAGAGCCAATATATTAGCTTCTTGACTCACTACATGGCAACAAAAGTTTTTTCTGGAATCTGTACAAAATTTCGTTGTCGTACTTGCTTTTGTTAAAAAAAAACCTTTTTTGTTTATTAACTGAATTTACTCATTTTCAATACCAAACTTATACTTATGCCAAAATTTGTCCCCCTAGTTGGTCCTCCCAATAGAAATATATAATATTGACGTAACTCTTCTCCCTACACGTGCGAAATTTCATATTGGACACTTCTTTAGTTTAAGAGTTATGAAGCAAAATATTGTAAGAAGCATATTTTAAAATATGTACAAAAGTTAATTTCAAAATATGTTTTATTTTGAGCTTCTATTTAAAGAAATGAAATTTTATATACAAAATTTTACTTTGGATTATATTTTGCTATATAACTTCTAAACTATAATACAAAACATAAATCTTGCGACTCGACTTTTCTATAATCAGAAATGCAAAATGTGAATACATAGTAGTGATTCTTTCACTTGATCTTTCGTCAAACCATACACCAACGATCCTTACATTATACAACTTTTTAAGGAGCATGAATATATATAGTTCTTATTTTCCAAACAGGAAAACTAACTAGCTTAAGTACAAATGTATATTAGTTCACATCTACCTCCAAACATCTCACTAAAAAGTGAACATGAGATCCAAACTGCTGATATTTTAACCAATATTTTTGATAATGCCGCTATAGTTTCTACACCTACAGGTTTCTCGAAAATGAAAAAATACATGATGTGTCTTATTTATATTGGAGATCTTACAGTAAGTGTCGGAGAAAATTAAAAAAGACCTTAATAAGAAAACAAATTACAGCCTGTGGAAGGTGGGGAATATATAAATATATATATATATACTTATATATTATATTTTATATTACTATTTTGTTTTTTAGCGCACACCTTATATAAAGTTAAAAAAACTTTTAAATTTTAAAATAACGTTTTTGGTTAAATCGTTCACAAACCATACATGTTAATGTTTATATTAAATTTTAAGATACAATTTCCACCTATGTTAGCACTTCATAAATAACTTTTTATTGTAACTTATATCCTCGAGTAAAATGAGTTAAGTAATAGTAGAGTGATACTGCCAAAAGTCAATTAATCTTCTTAAAAATTTTCATCAATCCACCAACTGAACTGAAGTCGCGATTTTCATTACTGTTACCTGAAAGAAATCTAATGTCAATAAAACACTTAAAATTTAATACAAAAAATCTTTCTGCTTTTAAAAAATTTGCGTTACCCTACTTTTAGTATTGTATAATGCAAACATTATATAAATCACAGGTGTTTTGACGAAAAAAGGAAAACAAAATGTTAAATGCAATTTTGACATGAAAAAGCAAGTAGAAACTAACACCCCCTGCGGCTCCCCAAGGCACACTCTCATTTCATTAAATTGTAAAAGTTGTACTTTATTGCACGTCATAATCAGCGCTCAAAGAACACATAATCATTTTAAAGGGCTTTTATTCCAACCATTTATGTGAACTTTAACTTGTATTCACTTGCAAACGATTTTATTAAAAAACGTTTTGCTGCAAATTGTTTTGTTAAAAAACTTATCCTCAACTTTCATGTTTCCCTGTGAGAATATGTGAACAAACAAAAAGATTATAGTGAATAAAATGTTAAAGTTTATGATTGATAATAAAACGCAATTAATTCTTTTATGGGTTTTAAGGAGCTGTCAAAATATTTTGACATGTAACACTTGCTTCAGTTTAATACTTTTATTCCTTTTTTTGTGTAAAATATTGAAAAATAGCTTTCTAATAATTTTTGGTGAAAATTTAAAAACACTTTTTCCATAAGATGCATAAAATTACAATGTTGATAAAAAAAAAAAAACAAAATTTTTTGGGCAAAATGAAGATGAATTTTTTTTCCTCTATTCAATTCAGCGCACTAATAAACATTATTTGAATGGTCTTCCTACATCACAATCTAATGTTTGTATACTACATATACTACATATGCTATATAGCAATTTAATCATTCATTTACTAAACATTTTCCAAAAACCAACTTTTATTTATAATTCACATTTCATTTTAAAATTAATAAGCTTTGAAAAATATTGACATTTTTCAATATCATAAATTCTACGAGACATCACATAAAAGAAAAATAATATAGGTCTTCAGATTTGGTTCATATTTGGTAATTACGACTTTGTAAAACAAACATATGAGGCTACTTTTTTTTTATTGCAAAATATTCGCGATTTTATTCACGATTTTAATTTTGCAAACAAGTTGGTATGCTATATTCGGCTATGCCGAATCTTATATACTCTTCACCACTGAGACAATATTTTCATCACTTTTTATTTAGAAATAATTAATCAGACTTTTTGACTTTTGATACAATTATGTTAACAACACTTCGTTTAGTAAAACAACAAAAATGTAAGACCTGAAATGGTTTCATATCGTACCGGCAAGCACTCAAATTAAAAAAAAAAATAACAAGCTTTTTTCTTTCTTTTGATTTTGCGTTTGTCGACTTTAGTAGCCAATTGTAACTTTTCTAACCTCCTGACCACTTTTTTGACTCCTCTTTATACCATTAAATATAGGTCCAAAAGGTATATATAAGTTTGTCATTTCGTTTGCAGTTTCTACAATATTTATTTTCATAATAATTCAGTAGTATATTTAATTGTGATCAAAGAAACGTAAAAATTTTTGGTCGCTCACTCTTAGTTTAGAGTTATGGATCTCTAAAGTTTTTATATAGTTTATATTAATACCTTTCAATGTACATATTTTGTCCAAGTTAAGTATATCGATTTATACACTATTTTAGACCTCTTCGCGAACCCTTTAAAACGTTACTGCGGACTTCCATTTAGGAACCCGTGCTTTAGTGTTTATAATTACTTTGAAATATACGTACAACTAGATTATTTTATACAGGGTATGTCCGCCTTAAAATTACACACAAATCGCTACACTTGGTTTGCGACAAAGTATGTATATTCCACTTCTTTTATAAAATACTTATGTATCGTGAAGTATCTATTTATACTTTCTTAAAAAATACAGCAATTATAATTTTATACACTAACATGTAACTTAAAACAGATATCTAAAAAATTTAAAAATTTTTTGTGATTTCCATTCAATATTTATTTTAGGGATATGAGGTAATGATGGAAGTTTATTTAATAAACAAATAGCTTGAAAACTTAATACTATTTTTTTTTTCAATATGAAGATAAATAGCCAAAAGATATGTATTTTAATTTTTCCAATTTTTTTACGATTTCAAGAATATTATGCTGAAGTTTTTTTCTCAAATAAGACACAAATGTTAATTAAAAATTGTTTTGCGCAATGTTGGTCCAAAATGAGAAAATCATAAATTATTTTTTTAAAACAAATGATATCAACAGATTTATTTTATATAGTAAAGTAAACTCGAACAGCTGGACCAAATTTGGTTTACCTTAAAGTTTCAATATAGAAAAAAACGTTCAAATAAATGTTAAAAATCTGATGATTTACCAAAAACTTTTCAAAAAAAAAAAAAAAAAAATAGCACAAATTGAAAAAGAAAAGAAAAGAAAGAAACAAAAACACAACAAAAAAGCATAAAAGGAAAAAAAGGCATTTTTGACCACTATGATATTAATATACATAAGTTTTTAACACAAAAGTAATTGGAGTTTTGACAAGAATTTAAAATTCTTAAGGAAACAATTTTTTAAATAAAAGTTTACTTTTTGCAATTCTGAAGATATTTTAAAATAAAAAACAAAGAAATATGTTGATTCATTAAATCTTTTTGTGTTTGTCAAGGACGTTATGAAAGAGACTAAGCAAATTTATTAATTTAGATTTAAGAAAATACGGCGACATTCTATATCAAATTAAAATTATTTTTAAGAAGTATTATTACCGGTTCATTTAATATAAGTATGTATGCATGTGTGTATGCATGAGTGCATGCATGTACGTATGTATGTACGTATGTATGTATGCATGTATGTATGCATGTATGTATGCATGTATGTATGCATGCATGTATATATTCATGTATATATACATGGATGTATGTATGCATGTATGCATGCATGTTTGTATGTATGTATGCATGTATGTATGTGTATATACACGTATATATACATGCATGTATATATGTATGTAGTTAGGTATAATATACATAAATAAATTCTTAAACCTTGAGAATATTTTTTATTTATTCGACAATTGTTTTATTTTTAAGGAATTTTCTTATTCTACAACATTTATAATTTTTGCATGTAATATGCATAGTTAAGATTTAATATTTTGTTTTTGGAGACAAAATTTTCTGTTACCATAAAAAATTAAAAATTAGATTAGTTTTATGCCACAAGCAATAATCAAGCAGACAAAGAAAAAATGGAAAATATTCATGATTTCACAAGAGTAAGTATGACTTTCATTTAAAAGCATACACTAAAGGAAATACACACTTTTGATAAAGTTTTAAGCATACATGTTGCATGTACGTAAACAGTATGATTAATATGACAAATTTGTAAACATACACATGAATATATTCTATGACACTTTTAAAAGTAACTGTTACCCGCCTGACCTGGGATTCGAAATTAGTGAATGTTTGCTAAAAACTAATAATTATGAAAGAAATAAGTTCGAGAAAATATCGAGAAAATATAAATATATATATAATAATATATATATATATATATAATAAAATATATATATATATAATAAAATATAAATTTTCGTAGCATTGAACTTTACTTAATAATTTCTCGATAGTAAACATTCGCGTAATTTTCAACTTTTCTCAATAAAATTTCTAAATGCTTAGAGTAGTTATCTATTATTTTCAATTTCTCAAAGATTTGTTATCTAAATTAAAAATCAATGTCTTTTCTTGTTTGTGCATGCAAAATACTGAAACAATAAGAATATAGTGTCATTCATGAGTCACAGTTCATAGCGCCAAGTTCCAGTTATCGTATGAGGTTAAAATTATTCCAAAATGCTTCAAATATTATTACACTTAAAATTTTGATATTGTTCTTGTAACAGTTTCTGAATGGTTTTGTTTTTTTTTTTTAAGTAAAAAAATATTGTGATCTTTTTTCCCTACTAAGAGGAGAGAATTTAGACGTTGTATATTTTATACAGAGAATTGTTGTTTTAAAAATATAGTTTCTTACTGTACTCGAAAGTTCTATCGGATATTTTAGAATGCATTTTTGGTTAGCATAAGCAACTGCATCTTAAAGAAGGTGTAAATAGACCTTCTAATAGGCCTGCACGATGGAGGCCTTGATATTTTTACCGCTGGGTATAAATGTTGCTAAACACAAAAGCACGCAATTATGTTGTGTGTTATCGTGGTGTTTTTAAAAAACAGCCAAATAACTAGTTACTAAAATGCTGGTAGGCATCTAACAAATAGCTGGTTACCAAACTACATACATATATTATAAATAGTTATTAATATACTTCCATTTATTATTCACATTACCACTTATTTAGGTCATTACCAGCATGTTAGTTTCATTTATATTTAAGTAATGAAAAAATATATACCACTCATTACTTTGTAACGCATGAAATAACTATACCTATTATTACAATTCCCAAAATTTTAGATGGCTATTAATACAAATTTTCAACCAACAAAATAACAACTCTATAATTCTCTCAAAGCCTAACTTTTACAACATCTGTTGCACTATTAGGACAATAATAAACATTCTTATAAAATTTCTTTTTGCTTAATAAACGTGATCAATAATCATAGGTTTTTCAGTTATTAAAAATAAAAAGTAGCTAAAATGGAAGTTAATATTGTCAAAAACATATTGTACCTACTTGACAGAAACATGGCATCAAATAAAGAATAATTTATATACATATGTGAGTATATGTATGTATTGTATTCTTTAAGAAGTATAAAAAACAGTAGCAAAGAAAATGATTTTAATTTGTATTATGTATATTATAATTTGTATTATTACATATTTATATTTATATATAAGAATTTGAGTAAATTATAAATAGTTATTAATATATTTCCATTCATTATATTCTCATTATAAGTATATCAATAATGAAATAAAACACCACTTATTTAGGTCATTAGTATTTAGTTTTTTGTGTATTTTAAAGTAATAAGATAAATAAGTACCACTCATTACTTTGTAACGCATAAAATAACTATACCTACTACTACAATTCAAAAAATTTTTGATGGGTATTAATACAAATTTTCAGTCAACAAAATAATTCTATAATTCCCTCAAAGTCTAACTTTTCCAACTTCTGTTGTAATCAGTGTTACCGTTTTGGTTATTTTTAACCAAAATTGGTTACTTTATTTTCCAATGTAGATGGTGACTATTTTTTCATTTTGGTTACTTTTCAAAAACAAAATCTCATTTTTGTAAACTAGTATATTACTCTGTAAATCTTGTTTATATTAGCCAACAATAAAATTAATATCAATACGATTTTATGCTAAAAAGCATAATTTCTTTTTCTAAATTGAACCGACAACGGTAAAGAAAACACAACTTTAAAGGCATCAAGAATACTAATGAAGTTCCGGCACATGAAATACGTATTCCGTTGTCTAATTATAGTACACAAACTCTAGTTTTATTCCACCAAACAGATATAATAAGCAGGTAAATTTCGGAATACAACATAAGTGCCATTTAGTACATGAACGAAATCTGTTGAAGATATAATCTTTTCACAAAAGATACCAATTAAATATCTTTAACTTTAAATCTTTTAGATGTGACAAATTTCTATATTCAATCATATTCATGTCTGAAATGGCATTGCTACCCAGCATATATCGTTGCTTACTTGGATGTAATAACAACAGATGGAAGCAGTAGATTGCTTACTAGTTTGCGTATACATAACATACATATAGCTTCCAAGAATGCAATAGCTTAAGTTAAATTTAAGATACTTTTCCTTACCAAAGTGCTTCGGAGAAGCAATACAATCCTATTGTTTCTAGTCGGCTTATCTCGAAAAAAATCATGTATTATAAATGCGCTTTAGTAATACTTGTATTATCATTTTTACAATTTTATAATGTTTTATAATACGAGTATATGCTTTACTAAGACGCATTTATAATGCATAATTTTTGTTCAAGATGAGTCACCTAAAAGCAATAGAAATGAATTATAGTGCTCCTCTGAAGCAATATGGTAAGGAAGAGTGTCTTTTGTACTCAGTCAATAACTTACGTTATTGAATTATTGGAAGCTATATGAAATTAAGTAAGCAATATATTGCGTTTGTTGTTCTTGCTTCTAAATATTGAAAATAAAGAGCAAATTAGTAGTTACGTGTTATTATTTGCAAGTAAAAGGGATAAGCTAATGTTTTTGAAAACCAAAAACGTAATACTGAACTATAAGTTATAAATATTTCAAATGTCACATTAGAATCGTTATTCCAAACTGTTAAATTTTAAATATTTTTTTCTTTTGAGTAACTCCAACACGTTTAAAACATGTTAAGATTAATTTAACTTTATAGCAAAATTTTAATTTTGGTTACAAAATTTTTCTGCTGTGGAAACACTGGTTGCAATATTAGGACAATAATAAATATTCTTATAAAATTTATTTTTGTTTAATAAACCCTATCAACAATCAAAGTTTTTTTTTTCATCTATTAAAAATAAAGAACAGCTAAGGTGGAAATTAATGTTGTCAAAAACATATTGTACCTACTTGACAGAAACATGGCATCAAATAAAGAAAATTTTCCATAAATATATTCACATCCATTCTTTTTGATGTATAAAAAACAGTAGCAAGGACTATGATATTGATGTGTATAATTATGTATATACATATATAATGGTTATATGGAGAAACACACAGACGCACTTTAAATATTTATGAAGCGCAAAAGAAACATATGGTTTACAAAGTCTTATTTGACATTTATTTCAGTTACGTCGAAGGACTCATTTAAAGAAGAATTGTCAAGACATTGAAAATGATTAAGTTTAAGGCAAAGCATTAACAAACTGGCTTAGTAAAAATTTAAGAAACTACAATTTAGCATTGGGCCTCTTACGATAAAGCTAAGTTCACAGTAGACTAATATTTTAAATTTTTTTTAATTTGATTTGCTTAATATGAACACCAAATATTTTTACGGAGCAAACAAGAAAACAGCTGATTTTGGTCAAACAAAAATGTTTGCATTCAGTCAAAAGTGTGCCAAATGTGAATATTATATGAACCCAAGATGTAAAATATTTGCCACTATTTTCGGAGAGATTTTGTTTGATCTTACAAAATAAATGTAAGATCAAACAGGGGCAAATAACAAGCAGCTGATGTGACGGACTGCTTAAGTTGAAAAAAAAAAAAAAAAAATATTTTTGTGTATATAAAGTATAAATTTACCAAAAAAAACTTATTCATTTTTATTTTATGTATTAAAATATAGTTTCTTAAATAAAAATTTCAACATACATATTAATATTTTTTTACTAAAACAGTAATAGTATTTGTTATTTTTTGTACACAGGTTTGTTTTTCCGTATAAATCTAAGTTACTTGCAAAAAATTTAAAAATATATTTATTTTTAAGGTAATTTTCATTCATGTATGTTTTGAATTATGCAATATCTAAATATTTTATTTTATTGTTATATTTTTAAATATTTGTCTAAAATATACAGCACTTTCTCTTTATATTACCTTGACATCCACATATTCCAAAATTCCCTCTGAAAATGATTCTAAATCGATAGACGCAAAATAAAACATAAGACTTTTCAATAAACTGATGTCAAATAAATTTATGTATTTTACGGTACTTGAAAACTGTTTTATCAAACAGAAGACGTAAGACGAATGAATGTTGCAAGAATTGCGTGAAAACAAGACAAAATATTTTTGGTCAAATATTTGCCTAATTTGAACGTACCTTACCCCAAGTCTAGAACTGAGATAACGCCGACAGAAGAGAGTAGCCATTTTGTTTATATTATGTTAAATCTTAAGTAAGGGAGGGGTACACGTACTCTAATAAATACAGTGACATAGTAAAATGTCCTTTTTAGTAAGAAATTCGCTTTTTGTAAAAATGTTTTTTAAAAGGTAACCTATTCAATAAAAGAAAACAATTTTACAAAAAACATTGTTTTTTAGTAATTTCCAAAATACACATGCACACACATAAACAAATTTCGTATATGTGTTTTTTTTTTGACAGTTCATCTTATAAGATAGTTGTGTAGAGAAATCTCATCAAAACAGTCTCTTAATACTTTTTATAATACTAATATTTAAATTTACACGTGAAATAATTCTCTCAGAAAACGAAATTGACACTCTCTGACAGATAAATCTTGCATATTCCGTTACGTGTAGATCGGCGATTAAGCAACATATTTTCAATTATTTCAATTATTTAAAAGCAACAGCCTACTCATATACACCAGCATACACGCTGAGTGTATACGGTTGACATTAACATAAGAAAAGAATATAACATTTCTTGATAATAAAACATGATGTAAAGTATAAAAATATCACATCCTGAATACTAACTATGTGTCGTTATGAAAATCAAGTACTTTTTTTAAAACTCAATGCTCTACTATACTTCATGGTTGCAAGGAACAATACAAAAGTTTTAACATGGTTATCTTTTATATACACACATAAACACAGATGTTTTTACTAAAGCTAATGTATGTACATACATATATCTTGTGGTTTTGCTTTAAATACATATGCATACTAAATTCCTAAATGTAAAGGTATGTATAAGAACAATTGTTTGTCATATTTTTTGAGTTTGCTTCCAATCTTGAAACCAAATTCAGATTATGCAAATATTTGACTTTTTTTTTTTTTTTTGATAAAATATTTTAACGGAAATTAAAAAAAAACAATTTTATTTATTTTCTTTTTATTTTTTGTTGCTTCAAACTTTTTGCAATTTTGTTTACGAAAATCATATAAATTTTAAAATTTTTTTGAACCTCCCATGTTATATTCTTTCATAAATCTGCCGTAAATATTTTTTTTTTTTTGAATTTCGATTTTTTAGGTCAGTCAAACCGGCCTGTATATTTTTCACCATGCCCTTTTTTAATTTAATATTGTCTTACATTTATAAAATAATTGTTCTGCAGCGAAGTCACTATATTTTTGTTATTTACTAGCTTTACAATTGCGTTTCGCTACCCTATTTCATGCGATAACTAATATTTACTTTATATAGGAGGTACTACTCCCCTACTTCACCCTATTCGAAATTTGATATGAAAATTACTTTTAATAGTCCTTTAGATGTTTTCTTTGTATGAGAGCTACCTCTCTCCATAGACCTATCCGTCCTATTTTTATTTCGATCATGATCCATCATAACCTATAACATCCTATATTGCAAGCACTATCTGTGCTTGAAATTTCGTAGCTTTATTAATAATGTGAAAAAATTAAAAAATATGTTTTTTTAAGTCGGCGTGAAATAGACTTCCAATATGACTTCCAATCGAGATCAAATAAAGTTTATAACCACCTCTGGCACTGGTACTATCTATGTGTCAAATTTCTAGAATATCTCTTCAGACGCTTAGATGAAATTTATATCTAATTTTTATAATATATATAGAGATGTAAGGATTTATCAAATCTTGATTCTAGTTCAACTTTATTTGAAAATTTTATTTAAAGTTTTTAGTGTTTACAGATATATAGTATAGGTAAATATATTTGTAATTACATCCAATATTACTTTCATATAACGATTTTCAAAACGGGTGAATGGTATATAAGATTCGGCGCAGCCCAATATAGCATTCTGATTTGTTTTTCTATTCTTTTGTTGATGGTAATATGGTAATATTTTTTGTAAAAAAAAACGGATAAAATTGAAAATAAAATTTATTATTTAACAAAGCCGCATTGTGCATTTTTCATAAAATTTTGTATGGAAATTTCCGGACCGGGATTGTTGTGTTTATACATTAAGACTATTCAGATTAGATGCAAAGTATTTATTCAAACTTACTTGATTAAACATACAACTACAATAAATTTATTTAACATCAATTATTAACACGAAATCAGAGTTTCATCAAGAAAAATTGCTTTTTGTGAACTCAGACTTACAGATAAAATCGAGTAAGTTTTACAGTTTTTGTTTAACTTGTAAATATTTTTTTTTATGCTTACAACAAAAATGTTCTTCAAAATTATTATATCGTTGTATAGCCTTTTAAGGAAAAAAAATAGTAGATCGCAGTTAAACCTGAAAAATTATTTAAAAATTTAATTTTTTATAAATGTTGTTTAAAAATTAGTATTTCTTTATAAAGAGAAAATTTAATTAACTTTTTTCCCTCACAGATATTTTTTGAGCAGGGTAATTTTTTGCATTAAGTGCCATTTCAGTTTCAGCATGTATTATTTTGTGAAGGTTTTTATAGCAAGAGTTGAGCAACTGGTTAAACTCTTTTTAAACATTCTTTCAATAACCAAATTTTGGAAGTTCCTTTTTTATTAAACGACTGTTTAAAATGAATTCCTTTTTCTCAGGCTTTATTACAAATTCCCTACCAAATTCAAAGTCGTTATAGAATTATGCCCAGCGTTTAAGACTTTTTGAAAGATGGTGAGTATGAATTCATAAATTTAATAAATAAATAAATATGTGCGATGTAATAGCAACCATAGAAAACAAATAGAAGTATAACTCGATCTAAAAAAACTTAACTCAACTGCAGAAAAAACCGAACTCTTTGTATTTGTTAGTAGAATTTTCTTCAGGACTAATTTATACGTGTGCGAGCGAATTAAAAGAGTTGAACTTCTAGATGTTTTCTGTGGTATTATTATGCTATTATGATATATGGAAATTAATTTAAATTATCATCACTAAAATATTTTTTCATTGTACCTATAATATAATACTTGTAAAAGAACTATTCAGCGACTGCAGCCTTTTCTAGAGTTGGTTGGTGTAATCGATCGGATTCGTTTGGCAAAAAATTCAGTTCCCACAAAGAACGTCTTTTCTCTGTGTAAATTTGTTAGACAGGGAATTTGGAAGACTGGAGTCGAAGTGAAGGCCTCGTACAAAAGTATAGAAGTTCAATTAATAAAAAGAGTATTTTATATTAACCATTTTTATGATGTAATTTTTATTTTTGCAATAATAAAAATTATAATAAATAAATTATTTTGTTACTAATAAAGTTGAATTAAGTAGTTTTCCCTTAAAATATAACAATTTTTATTTTTATGAAATAAATAAATTTTAAGGATTTTTTTTTTTAGATATTGAAACATTTGGCACCTTTTTTTGAAATACCCTTTTTTGAATAATTTAATCGAAGTAAAGCACGGGTTTCTTCATTGGTTTTTCTTGGAGCTACTGCCAGCTGATTCTTAAAAAAACTCATTTAAAAAAAATATATATATCTTTACTTTTGTAAAGCTTTTATTTTGCAAAATAAAAACTTCCATTTTTACATCAAAAATTATTTTTCAAATTTATTTTTTAGATAATTAACATGATATTTTGCTTTATATCTACTAGTTTGCAGTATATATTAAAACAATTTGATGATTTGTCCTATTAGACTTGAAATACGATCCACTGTGCATCGTAAAGAAAAAAAAAAAAAAAAAAAAAAAAAAAACGAGATGTCTTGGCAAACATAGAAATTATTGTACGTTTTGTGGCCACAAAACCTGTCACTTGACTAAATGAACATACAATAGTTAGCATGAAGAACATTTAAGGAAGAAATCAAAAACAAATATTCCATTAACAGGAGTGAAATAAAAATGTCTTGTATTTTCTATTCTTTGAAGTAAATTTAAATACAATTAAAAAAATCTTTTCAAGTAACACAAAAACCCTAGAAAGAATACATGTACATTAAGTATTGCCATTTTATCATTTTTTCTGCTAAATTTGGCAGAATGGATTTACAAATTGCATATTTATATTGAAAATTTTTGCTAAATACTCTTTGGCATAATCGACCAACTAGCAACAGTTTTTTTGCATACATATTTTTTTATTCTTTAATTTTATTATTCGGTTTATACATATTAAAAGAGAAAATACATATATAAAAATATCTACAAAGCTTTGATTCACTTAAAATTCATCCACAATCATAGTAAAAGGAATATGTGAGTAATGGTTTGAACTTAAGACGTATTTCGCTATTGGAAAATGTTACATAGTAGATATTTTGTACAAGCTTTATAAGAATAAAAAATTATTTTTGTTATTAAATTTCCTAAAAAATATTTTAAAATAATTACAAATTTTAAACAGAGCTTTACAGGCAAAAAAAGCGAACCATTAAAAATTTGAAATGATTTATTAGAGACAAAATTTTGAAAATTATTGCACAAAATATCGAAACCCTAGACGATTTTCTATTTCTTTAGCCTTCGATATTCGTTTGAAAATTTTATTACAGAAAAAAAGAATCTGGAACTAATTTCAGAAAATACATCATTATCCCTTTCAATGAGATTATGATTTGATGTTATTATATTATTATATCACATTGTCATATTCACATATTATTTGTTCATTAATTATATTCATTTGTACCTCCATATGTGGTTCCAATGCTAGATATATATATTTTTTTTAAACAAATTGTTTATATTGCTTAAATCACAGCCAGTATAGCCAAACCTTGTCTATTTATATTTATTCATATATAAACTAAATGAGAATTACAATGAAGTTAGAAAGCAAATATTAAAAATAAAATGTATTTAAAAACAAAAAAGTTATGCATTTCTTTAATAAGTTTGTGAAAAGGATAAGAATTATATTTATTTGAAACATTTTATTGCCATGGAAATAATATTAATATGGTTTCAAAATAGAATATGGTTTAAAAACAAGGCAAAAGACTGAAAATATTTAATGGTTGTAGAAGTAATATTAAAATTTTTATTGATTAACATTAAACATTGAGATTAACATTAATTGAAAAAAATTTAAACAAAAACATTGTTATCATGAACACAAAGTTATTTAAATTCAAGAAAATTTACAATATATTTCCCGCTTTAGGAATAAATACCACCGTAACATCTTTCCATTCCCTAGGAATATACACTGATTCGAGACTACCCTTAAAGGTCAAAGTTAGCCATGGCATAATGACCGATAAAGATTTCTGTAATAGCGCCGGAAAGATCCCATCCGGTTCCTGTCATTTGGAGGGTTCAAAAAATTATATATAAAATAAAACTTGATTCAAGGGAATCTTTATATTAGGCCTCGACCTTTACATTGAGTTGGGCTTGAGTAAACCAACTCCTCAACACTGCTTAACAATTTGGCGCCATCAAACGCAATAAAGAAGTCATCTTTACTGCGTCCAAGTTCATCAACTATCTGTTCGTAGTCATTTTACACTCAGGTTGACTACGATCAACAATGGCCATATGTAGCTCAGGTGCTTATGTCAAGCTTGCTAAAGGTTTCAAAGGATTGCGCTCAGGTATTTGCATCTCACCTGATCTCTATCGCTTTACACAAGGTTTGCTAACAGTACCTTTGCTAACGGCTGGTGGGCTGATGCAGGCCGCATCAATCACAATCTATGTCTGGGTTGCCCTGGCCTCCTTTTTTAAGTTTATAGCAATTTTTATTTAGGTATAATTTGTATTAAATTTCTTTTGGTATTTATGATATTTTTAAGATATTTTATTCAATTACTTTAATCCAGTCTTTAAATTTAAGGTATAATGCTCTCATTTAGCCTTATAAAATGTTGATGGGTATACGCGTGTATGGTCCATAAAATTCCATAAAATGTTAAACATCTAACTTTAATGGCTTTTTTCTTCAGATTTAGGAGACATTTTAAGATTCCAATTCGAAGTGTGTAAAAAAAATTTTAATCTCAATGAAAATTGTATCTAGCCCGTTTTTCGTTAAAAAAAATTGTATTATTTGTAGATAGCGTAAAAACAAAAAGTGAGAATCATAGTGTTAGAATTATCTTTTAGCTTTAAAATTAATACCAAAGACAAAAATCACAAAACTAAAGAGTTTGACGTGAAAATAAAAAAAAAAAATGGAAATCTGCAGATAGCTCTTTTTAAATATAAGCCATCGATATGTATAATACATACAATTGATCACAGGTTCCATATAAAACTCCTTCACGAATTTAGATCGCACACAATTCTGAAGGGTATCACGATGCCCGACTTGATCGAAAACACCTTTCTTACTTGTTTAATTTTGAAGAACTAAAATTTATATTAATAAAGATCGTGAACTACAAAACTTCACAATTGGAATAATTTTAGTGTTACTAACACATTGTTATTAGCCACTTTGCCAAAATCGAAAAACATTAACGAAATTATTGTAGCATTAATTCGGTTTCGTTGATTTTAAAAATTTGTGTTTTTGCCTATATATCTTATACGCTTTTTTTGTGTACCCTTCGAAACTTTAAAGTTCATTTTAAAGAAAATTTGTCCCAGTATGCAGTTTTACCATTTATGCTTTCTAGTTTTGTGAATATATTGATACTTTCATGTGTGAAAGAAATTGTTATACGGTGTTAGAAGAGTAAAAATATAATAAATCAAAAAATCCTCAAAATATTCAACGGTGTAAAGTGTATATATAAGTTCATCATTCCGTTTTAATTTCCACAATTTTCATCGGAGGCCATAAAAATTTATATTTTCTGAATCCTTGTCAGAAATGAAGTCGATCGGACGAGATCCGTCCTTCTGTTTGCCTGTTGAAATATATTACATATATATCAAAATGGTTTGATATATATATATATGTAATATATATATATCAAACGATAGGAAAAACACAGCAAGATCAGTTCATAAATGGGAAAGATATGTAAAAAAACGGCTTTCTAAGAACTTCGTTTTTGCAAAGAAGATTTGGAAATTTTTGTCTGAATTTTTATGCTGAAGAAATGAACTAAATCGATTCAATAGTAACCGAGATATCCGGCAAAATGCATTTTTGACTTTTTGAAGCCCTTGCTTAAGCTACGGATTTCGTGTTTATATAGATCGGTCACAAATATTTTCCTAAAATTTCCGTTTTTTTAATTAACCATATAGGTCCGTGAGCTATAGGCAAAAATCTGAAAAAATTATTAAATAAATACACACAATAATTGTTTTTGTATGTTTTGACCAAAGAATACAAAGAAAAGAAACTGAATTGATCCAACAACAACATTTCTTTCTCCTCATATACAAGTTATATGTGAATTCAACACACTTGTGAGAGAGAAAAACAACACAAAATAAACAAAACTTTGCTTCAAAATGTAAGGAAATTTACCCTCGCGACACATTTTTTTCATTTGCAATTCAACTCCCGTAACACGAATAGTTTCCACAAACTGTTGCAAAGTTGCTATTTTTGGTATTAAAAATAAAACAGAATTTAATATAATTTTAAATTATTTTCATATTCATCAGCAAAAAGCCAAAAAATGTAATTTTATTTATATTTGTGGATGTAATCCGCATCAACAGATGAAAATTTATCAAAATCTTCGAATGCAATTGTCATTAATTATATTTAATAAGTTTTGAATTCTATTTCAAGTAACTATGTCTGCTTATGATTTGTGGCGAAAATGGTTCAGCACCAGTACGTATAAATAAAATTTGAACACAATCTTAAAGCCAGTTTTTTTTTGACAACAGAGTTAGGTTTTTTGACAAGCCTTCCATTCTTTGTATTCTTTGGTTTGGTCATTTTTTAGTTAGATCTATATAGAAGCATTACAATGACTCAGTTTTGTTGTTTTTTGTATAAGAATGTATTTATTTACATTAATATGTATATAAATTTAGTAGTCATCAGAAGCTATCAGTGTGTTGTTTTTTTAAGGAAGCAACGCTTGCTATCATAGTTTAATTTTTTGTTCACATTTTTGCAGTTTGGAAAAAATGTTGATTATTTTTGTAAGTATAAATTTGAAAATATTAAGGCGTAAATTTTATAATTTGTCGATAAGGTGGTGAAGGGTATAAAAGATTCAGTACAGCCGAATATAGCGCTCTAACTTATTCATTTTTCTTTTGTTTTAAATGCCAATAGTCTTTAATCTACAATTTTAAATTTCAGGGTTATTTTGTAAGGTCAAGAAAAATTAATTTATATTTTTTTATGTTTCTTAATTAAAGCATAGTAATACAAAATACTTAAAGTAGGTTTCAAAGTGTTACAAAGATATTTGAATTTTCTCATATGTATCAATATATAAAAGTGCAACATTTTTCAAGAAATCATTAAAGATTTATTAAAACATTTATAATATTAAATATATGTGTTTCAAGCATTTCTTATTCTTATTTCTAAAATGTTAGTTCGATACGTTTACATTTTAAGCAACGTTACATTTGCCATAAATACATAAATTAAACTTTTACCACGTCAACACTATTATTTTGCCAAGATATTTAGTTATTTTTGTTTTTCATTAAAAACGTTATTGAACCCAGATGAAATGTATATATTAGTGTAGCCTATTATATGCATTTTTTATACTTAAACAATTTGTTTACTTCTTAACTCTGTACAATGAATATTACAACAACTACAAATATACCATACACTTTAATACATACGAACTTGTACTACTACATACTTAAAGCTTATTTGAACTTAGTGAACTTATAAATTCTTGGAATCCTCATGAAAATATTTCTGTGTGCCAACATTTGTTGAACCATTTTTATTTTGCGTAGACACTAACCTATGCTTATTATTAAACCTACAAAATTGTGTACCATGAATATGTATGTCCTTGTTTTTACAGGTAAAGAAATTTATTTTAACACTAAACGTTTAGTGGTGGGTACTAAAAGAACACTACTTATAAGTAATAGTTAAAGGAATATTTTTAAAATTTTTAGGAATAAATTTTTTTGTCGAATATTCTTTAAAAATCATATAAGATATAAAATACTTTTTTAATGAAACTCAAACTTTATAAATTTTGATTGCTTATATTTTCATGAACAAATTTTCGATGAATTTTGTAATATTATTTTTCTTTAGTTAAGGCTTTTTTGTGCATTCAGTTTGAAATTTTCATATTTATTTTTTTCTGAGGCGATATTTTTATTGTAAAAATCTGTCATCAGTTTTAATTGAAAAATTTCTTAAATATACTGCACATACAGTGTTAATTAAACCTAGGCTTGCTGAACTACATTTGTCAGCCCCTTAATACAAATTCTATTTAACTGTTTGCCTATAAACATTTTTATTAGATGAGACACAACTTGTTATATGGAGTTGTTTGCATATTCTTTTATGTTACTAGCAACCCAGCAAAGAAGAACGACAAAGAAAGATCAAGACTGGCTATATGATACCCTACATCATTGTGTACGAGCATAAAAATTCGTGAAGGGGACTTATATCGCACCTGTGGTCAATTTTATTAAATATAAAATAAAATACACAAGTACAGAATAATGCGTTGACTCTAACATCTAGATGCTTTTATGCACTTTAGGGCTATTCCTGGAAGTGGGTTTATATGGGAGATATGGTAAATTATGGACAGATTCTCATAAAATTTGATAATGTTGTTTCTACTTACATAAAACTTATTTATGTTGTATATTGATACTAACATACGTATGGGATTTATGCACGTTAAAGTGATTTTCGGAAGAGGGGTTTATATGGGAGGTATGTTCAATTGTGAAGCGACCTTCAAAAAGTTTGATACAAAGATTGATACTTGTACAGAACTTCTTTGTAGCGAATTTCATTAAAATATTCTTATTTTTAAGGCTTTTTGAGTGTTTAAACTCTATTCCGTGGGGACATTTGTGTGGGGGCTAAGTGAAATAATGGACCGATCACAACCAATTTCAGTAGGCTTCGTCCTTGTATCATAAAAGTCCCACATGCCAAATTTCATTAACTTATCTTTAAAATTGCGATCTATACTTTGTGCACAATGTTTACATCCACAACCAGCCAGATCGATTTAAAAAGTGATTCTGAGTCGATTGTTATACTTTAATGAGGGTGTTGAATAATTTCTTTCTATGCGTTACAAACATCAGCAAAAATACATAATACCCCAACCACCTATGGTGGTGTAGGTTATAAAAAATAAAAAAACTTCTATAAAAAAGTATTATATATTTATAAGAACAACATCCTTTATCCGCCAAATTTTCTGCTTCTGGGGTTACTTTTCAGTCATTTTAACACTTAATTCTAGTTGTTTTTCGTCAGTTTTTGTTGGGGTATAATGCTTTTGTACAGATGTTTATAACAAACTCACTCAAAAAATTCTCCGAGTAATTCAATTTATAATTGATCTTGTATCGCTTACGAATTAGTTTACTTGTTTAAAAAAATATTAAATAGAATTCACAAAAAATTAAAAAAATATTTCGAAATTTCGGTTTTAACTTACAAATTAGTGTATAAAATTATAATTGCTGTATTTTGTTAGAAAAGTATAATTTTGTGGAAAAATATTTCGGAACTCTAAATTTCCTAACAATATTGGTAAAAAAATATAAAAAATTCTATAAACTTTTATAATCAATTGGTCAAATATGCAACTAGTTAGAACTAACTACTTTTTTCCATGTAATAATCAAATTGATTGCCAATTTAAAATATATAATTCTTTCCCCTAAATATACATGCGAGAATTATATTTGGCTCCCATTTAAATTAAACCATAATTTGTAGCTAAAATTTTCAAAATCTCTTTCTCCTTTCTTTCTATTTTAGTAATAACTTAGTAAATACGACTCCGACCAGTATAATATTTTTTACACACATATTGTTTGGACTTATATCTGTTAGGCCGTGAAAGAAATATGAAAATATATTTATTATTTTCTGAGTTATTGCATTTCGAAAAGGACAAAAAGCACTTCGAACCACCCTTTAGAAGAGATTTTGACTTGAAATTGAGTTAGGTATTGAGTTAGGCATATATTAAGAACCGCTGTAAGTAAATTCGATGTTTTCTTTTCTTATTTCATAAATATTCCATCATATTTTTATTTATACGTTGTACGGACAGTAATTGAAATATTAAGTAAATATAGAGAAACAATGGCTTAAAAAAAACAAAAGAGAAAAATATATTCAAATCTTAATTAGATATGATTTTTTAAATACTATTTGAAAAAGGAAATTTAACTTTTTCTTTTAATATAAGTGATCTCAATTATTGATGTTTTCAACAATTTTATATTTTATTAAAATTAATTGTTAACATTAAAAAAAATTCTTAATAGACACTGAAAGATTGATTTATTTTTTAATAAACATGAAAAAATGAGCAAAATGTTAAAGTATAATATATTCGAATAACTCTAATAACTTAAAAACATTACTTGATTAATCAGATAATTTAAAACCCGTACTTTCGACTTATTTTATTAATCGAATAAAATAAATACCCTAGTATTTATCAGTTTATAAATTTAACTATATATTTCGAACACATAACTAATACTTAAATATTCAACAATCTATGTTAAACTTAAGAACATTCAAAGATGTCAATAAATTTGGTTTTCATTCTTATGGAAATTCAATAAAAAGTTTTCGTACAGACGTGTTTTGCAAACTAAAAAGAAAATTCGAAAAAAAAAAACATTTATCAATAAATTCTTATGCCTGAATTGTATTAATAGGCATTAAAAAAATATACACAATCAAATAACTGAACAAGTATCTACTATTCAGAGGAATTTCTTATTCACAATAACTTTTCAAGAAAGAATCAAAAGAATTTTGTAAAAAATTGCTTTTGTTCGAGTGAAAATGAAGAAAAATTACTTAGATATGAAGAGGAAATAATGGAAAAAGTTTTGCATGTTAAAAATATTTCAAATGTCAATGTAAATGTCATAAAATAGTTTAGGAAAACTTTAAAAGAAACAATAATTCTAATAGTTGAGTAATTAGAGGCCCTATAGTAAAAAATAAATAAAAAAAAAAAAAATAAAAATCTCGAGTGCAAATAAAATAACTATCGTATGTGATATAAAAAAAAAAAACAAGTGAGAATGTATATTCGGCTATGTCGAATCTTACATACCCTCCTGCACTGAAACAATATATTCAAATTTTTTATTTATAAATACTTCTTCGGAAAATAGTGTTTTACTAATTTACTTTTTTTTTTTTTTTTTAATGTTCACAATAGTATAGTAGTATAAACTTGGTTATAATGATGATTTTGTCTTGTATATATGTTAAGATATTATAACGAATTTTCTGGCGAATAAGGTGTAAAAGTTAAAAAAATTAAAAAAGATCTTGTTTTATATTTCATAAGAACTTTAAGAAAATATAAACAAAATTTAAATCTAATTTGAGACACTCTATCTCCGCTCGTAAGGTATATGTAGAAAATCTGTGATCACCTACAGGTATTTCTCACCAAAAATCTATATTTTTGATGAAAAACTATAATTAAAATTAAATCTGTGATGCCTCCAAAAAATCAATTATTTTAATAGAAAAGGAAAACCTTTTTATTAGCGTTGTGAAAATGTTCTCTAAGTTCATATATAAGATATAAATATATATACTGTGACCATAAGTTCCAATCATAATATGTTGCTCTTAGATTGTGGTCGCTACAACTATAATTTTTCTCTGCGTGTGCATAAAATATTTGTTCTGCGTGGAAGTGATTTTCTGAAATTTCAAAGTATTAAATTTATTATTTATTTATAAAAACTTAATTCAATTTCAACTTATAAGAAAATTTTAATTATTTTGAGTTTTTTTTAGTGCTCACATAGACATATAAGTAAAAATAATTGCAATTGAATTGATGAATCATTTTTGACATTAATATTTTACATTCAATATCTACCTTAAAAAAATTCTCTGAGTGCTCGGATTTGTAATTTTCTGTATTTAACTTTGTATTGAAGAATGTACATTATTTGTCACAGAGCAAGTGTAGCGATTTTTGTGGCATTTCAAGACGACCATATTGAATGGAATTCAATTTTAATATTGAATGGAATTCACAAATGAATTGTAACATTTTTTAAATTTCTATTTTAATTTACATGTTAGTGTATAAAATTAAAATTACTGTAAATTGTTAAGAAATATTTTACTATACAAAAGTATTTTATAAAAGAAGTAGAATATACAAGGTGGGCCAAAAGTCACCAATTGACTTCATTAAATTTGACTTAAAAGTGCCATTGTGTCTCGGGAAGTGTGGGCAGTGGCTCCATCCTGCTGAAAGCACATCCCAGGTCTGTTTTCAAGAGCAGGACGTAAAAATATATTCTATCATAAACCGATGCTACTCTCTGTTTACTGTTACAGCACTTCCATTTTCAATTTCGAAGAAGTAAGGCCCAGTGATATTTTCAGATGTAATGCTACACTATTTGGGGTGCGTTGATGAATGGCTCGTGGATTTTCAGAAGCCCATAACCTACAGTTCTGCTTATTAATAAAGCCATTCGATTCATATCATAATCGGATTTTCAATAAAGTTGATTTCATTTCTGATCAATTTTTGAAATTTATTTATTTCCCATACTTAGTGTAAAAAAATTGTCATTTTGTATATTTTATAATCTGAAAAAAAAAAAAATAATAAAATAAAATATATAAACGAAAAAGTTATTCAATTTTTAAACCCCATGGTGACTTCTGGCCCAGCCTATACTTTGTCACAAACCAAGTGTATCCATTTGTGTGTAATTTTAAACTGGCCATACTCTATAAAAAGTAAACTACTTATATTTGTATATTTCAAAGTACTTACGACTACTAAAATATTGATTATATGTAGCTTACTTAGTATTCGTAATTACTTAGAAATATACACATAACCTAGCCTACTTTACACAGAGAACATAAGAACATAGTCAAATAAATCATTTATGCGTTTTCGCAGTATTAATGTTAAGTAGCTATTGAATTTCTTAAAGCTAATTCTGAACGGAGCAACTCCTTTAATCGATTTAATTTAATTTTTAAAGCAAATGTAGAATAAAATCACAGTTATTTCAATGTTAACAATTAAATGAATCATACAGATTTATTTGCTCATACATATGATCATGAACACATAAACATTAAATATTTATCAATTATAGTAAAGTAGAAAAATGCAAAAGACTTTTCTATGCCATAAAAAATTAAAAACATTTTTATGACTTTTGTTTTTTGTTAAAAAAAAAATAAATCATAGACTGCCCAGGAAATATTTTAGAACATTTTCTAAAATCATTAGTTCTAGAACTGGTGTAACCATAACCACTTTGGATTCTTTAATAACATCCTTAGAACTAGAGGTATCGCAACCATTTCTGGCACTCATGGGATAGATCCTTATAGTGATTCTAAATTGGTTTTACGCAACGCTTTTGAGAACTAATACTTAAGAACTAATCTGACTTTTACATTACTTCTCTGAAAAAATTACTGGTTCACAAGAAAAAAAAAAAAAAAAAAAAAAACGAAAGAGTTTAACAAAATTAAATTGATTTAAAAAATGGCCTTTAGAAAATGGCTCTTTAGAATAACAAATAAAAGACAGGTTTTAACAAATATAAAAACGGGTTCGAAATTGTCACCCCCAGAACTAATTCTGTGGAAGTGTTACCTAGCCAGTACCTGTTCTATGGAATAATTCTAGAACTAATTCTTTAATCAATGATTTTTGCTCGAAATTGTCACTAGTTCTTTAGAAGCGTTAGGAAACGGTTCAAGAACTGGTTATTAAAATCACCGATTTTTGTTTCATTTTATTTTTCATTTCAATGAACTATTTCCTTAAGACCATTATTTTAATTCAATTTAATTTTGTTACTCTTTTTTTTAATTTTTGGAATATTTTTTTAAGTTGTTTAAACAGTTCTAAGGAGTCATTTGGGAACCAATAATTTGTTTAGAGAAGTGAATTAGAGGAAATATGGAATTAGTTCTTTAGTACTAGTTCTCAAACAAATTCTATAAAATCAGTTCAGAATCATAATACCAGTTCAAAGGATGTTATTTAAGAATCTAAAGTTGTTCTGATTACACCAGTTCTAGAACTAATGCTTTTAGAACAAGATCTAAAATTTTTCCTGGGCTATCAATAATTTTTATTTAAAATTCATAAAATAAAAATCAAAAATTGTTTGTATTTCTGAGAAATAAAGTAAAAATCAAAAATAAAAATTTATTACACATTACTTACATAACATAACAATAAATATTATGTTGTACTCAGCATATTTTTCAATAATTTTCTTCCTATTGATTTTTTTTTTTTGATCCAAAATTGCAGGAATTTTCTTTCTCTATTTAAAACTTTAAAATATGTTATATTTTCGTATAACATGTCAAAACGGGTGAAGTTTAAAATTCTGCACGGCCGAATATAGCATTCTAACTTTTTTTTGCAAATATAGCATTCGCAAGAAAAATATATTTTAAGATTAAATACAAATACAGTTTAAAACTATTTTTATATTCATATGGAATTTTCTTCAAGATTAGAAAAGATATTTAGTGTACATACGAAAAATATTTCACTATTCTTATTACTATATGATTAAGGAAAAATTTCTGATTACAAACTGTTACAATAGAAAATTGTTCGGTGAGAAAACAAAACAAAAGATTTAATGTCTCCGGATTGAAACAATGACAGATACATATTACATTTGAGATTTGTATCGAAGAAATTTAAAAATAATTTTGTAAGTACACGCAGAGAAAAAATATGGTTTGGAGATAATTGTTACATTTTATTGTTAGTGGAACATTATATTATGTTTGAATGTAGCAACATAGTATGGCTAAATAAAGTAACATATATATTTCAGTATATTCATGGCATAACCGGCATATGGTTACATCATAATTAAAACTTGATTGTGGGGAAACCATATTTTTGTTATGCAGAAAAATGTTAATGTCATACTGCAACCATATAATTGCTATGTTTGAAAATTATCTATTATTCTTTAGTTGGCTTTTTGTATGGGTTATGTTATAAAAAACACACTTAATTTTATAATCCTTAATTTGCCCACATCTTAAATAAAACGAGGATAGGTTAAATGCCACCTATGCCTAACAAAGGTTCAAAACATCTGCTTACACTGCTTTCCACCAATATGAGAGCAGACTCGAATTTCACTAACAATAGCATGTTGCATCTTTTGTGTTATGTGTTCTCATTGGTTTTCCTCGATATTCTTATGTAGGAGTGTTCGCATTTCTTTTTCAAGAAAGTGAAGTTTCTAATTATTATTTATTAAACGATTGTTTTTTTTTTGATTTACAATTTTTTTGCTGTAAAAATAATAATATTTATGTGTATAATTAGTGTTTAATTAGTAAAAGAAAATATAAAAAAATTTTTCAGTTACGATTTCTATATAAGAAAAATCCATTGATTCAAATATGTATAATGTATAATGTAAAATTGCGAATAACAAACGTAATGTAAACAAGTCAGAGTGCTATATTTGGCTGTGCCAAATTTTACATATCCTTCACCCGTGTTGAGATGTGTTATATGAAAACGAAATACATTATATTGGATATAGTTACAAATACATTTATCTATTCTATATCTATGTAAACATGAAAAACTTTAAATAGTTTGCAATTTCATATGAAGTTGAATCAAGATTTTATAAATCCTTATATCCATAAATGTATTATAAAAATGAAGTGTAAGTTTCTCTGTTTATTTTTTTTGTTTGTGTTTCAATCACATCTAAAAGGCTGAACCAATTTTCAAGAAATTTGACACGAATAGTACCAGTGCCAGAGGTGGTTATAGGCTTTGTTAGATTTCGATGGAAAGTCACCCATATTTAACGATAATTTTTTTAAAACTCTCAATCGGATGAACTAATTGCCTTAAAATCAGTGCAGGGGGTGTAATGCCACTATATAAAGCAAATATTCATTATGGCATATCTAAGGAGACTATTACAGTGAAAGCATTATAAAATTTAAAAGTAATTTTTATATCAAATTTCGAATAGGGTAAATACGTCCAGTGGGAGCAGTAGTAGCATATAAATTAAATATTAGTTATCGCATCAAATAGGGTAGCGAAGCGCACAGGTAAAAGCTTTACTAGCTAACAAATTTGATTCTTTAGAATTTTAGTTCGCACATATTTAAGGAAGATATAATCACTTCGGTGCAGAACATATATTTTGTAAATGTAAGACAATATTAAATTAAACAAGTAAGAAAGATAAAGTCGGTCAAGCCCGATCATATGATACCCCACACCTTTGTGTATGTCCATCAAAATTCGTGCAGGGGTGTTATATTAGACATGTAGACAATACTTTTACTAAATGTTAAATAAAATATACGAAATATACGTTTATACTAGTATTTATATGAATTTATGCACTTTAGTAGGGTGATTCCCGAAAGTGGGCTTATGGTAAATTATGGAGTGCTCCTCATAAAATTTGTCACTGTGATTTCTAATTATATAGAACTTATTTGTGTCGAATATTAACTTGATACTAACATGCGTGTGTGATTTATGCACCTTAAAGTGATTTTCGGAAGAGGATTTTATGTTGGAGCTATGGTCAATTATGGACAAATCTTCATGAAATTTGGCACAAAGATTGATACTTATACAAAACTTCCTTACGCCGAATTTCATTAAAATGTTGCTATATTTGAAGCATTTATGATCGTTAAACCCTTATTCCGGGAGGACATTTGTATGGTGGTTAGGTGAAATAATAGAGCGATCATCACCTGTTTCAGTAGGCTTCGTCCTTGTATCATGAAAGTCTTACGTGCCAAATTTCGTGAATTATCTTCAAAATTGCGACCTGTACTCTGTGCACAATGTTTACAAGGACAGCATGCTACTCAGACGGACATCGTTAAATAGATTCAAAAAGTGATTCTGAGTCGATTGGTATACTTTAAGCTGGGTGTTGTATGATTTTTTTATGTGGGTTGCAAATATCAGCACAAACGGTGGGTTATAAAAGGGGCATGGTGGAAAATTTATGGACCGACTTGACTGATTTAAGAAACCGAAATTCGAAAAAATATTTGTGAGAGATTTATGCAAGAATGAATACCATATCTTACATATGAGCTTCAAAAAATCAAATAACCCGTTTTGGCCTATAACTCGGTTAATACTAGATCTACTTAGTTAATTTTTTTAACACAAAAATTCTTAAAAAATATTTCCGTTCTTTCTGTGAAAGAACGAAGTTTCTAGCTTACGTAGCTGCTTCAAAAAGTTGAAAAAACCAAATATGTCTTAATTTATTTTTGTTTTTTGTTGTTGTTATTTTTAATACCCATGAAAACAATAACTTTAAGGGAAGCACACATAAAATGAATAAGAAAAACAGATTTTCCAATAACCCGGTTGATTATAAACCGATTTGGTTGATTAAAAAATTAAAGAAATATATTTGTGATCGATTTATATGAGAACTAAGTCCGTAGCTTATTTATTACTTGAATATCTGTGAAAAATGCATTTTGGCCGATATCTCTGTATTTAATGGACGGACTAAGTTCATTTCTTCTAGACCATTCCAATGGTATTTTAAAATTCAATATATGTTTAAAAATTTCAAAAATATAAAAAATATGACGGAAAACGTTAGTAAAATCTTAATATTCCGCGACTGAAAAGAGACAACAATTATTTAAATGGATATTCTAGTCCTTAGTATTCTTCTATTACAATTTGAAGTTAATTTTCTTTTAACGAAAATTTTGATAACGATATTCAATTGAAAGATATATGTAGTTTTAGAGGTGTTTTGAAAATGGTCCGGTTCACGTAAATTTAAACACTGAGATGTAATATTTTGGGAATTATATAAGAACAGAGGAGTACATTTGTAGCTATTTTTGTGAGGCTATTTAATGTACAGTATATTTTTGCGATTTAACTTTTAGATGACGGCATATGACCTATTTTATGCATTGTTTATGGTTATCGATAAAAATTACAATAATATTGTTAAATAATAATAAGAAGCATAATAATATTTTTGTCTGATGAAAATTGTTTTATTGTAGTTAGGATTTCAACAACAATAAAATGTTCCTTAAACAAACATATTGCTAAACATATTGCGCCAACAATTTTGAAACTAATAACAAAACTCTTATTGCAGTGACCAAATTCTTGTTAAAATAAAATTCATTCAGCAATAAAGGTGTTTGTGTTAACAATATATTATTGCAGAGAAAATAGTGCTGTTGCAGCAAACATATTGTGAACAAGACTTTTCTCTACGTGTATGTACGTAATTCCCTCGGTATACTTCCAACAATATGCTAGTAGTTTACAACTAAATATCTTTAACAATTGTCCAGTCGAACAAAAACGGAAGAGAAAAACGAAATATGAAAGATTTAAACAAAAAGACAATTCAGTACAGAAAAAGAAAATTTAAAGGACAAACAGTACAAACAGTAACTGCAAAAAAAACAAGTAAGAAAGATATAGTCGGTCAATGATGATCCCCTACACTATTGTTGATGTGCACCAAAATTAGAGAAGGTGTCTTATGATTGTGGCCAATTATTGACCTATAGTTTTATTAAGTGTAAAATACAACATAAGCAGAGAAATGGTAAATTATAAAAAATGTGATACTCTGAATTCTACTTATTTGTGTCGAATATTAACTTGGTACTAATATTTGTATGGGATTTATAGACGTTAAAGAGGCCGATCTTCAGGAAATTTGGTACGAAGATTGATACTTTTTTGCACCAAATTTCATTAAAATATTGCCATATTATCATAAAACCCCTACACCGGAAGAATATTTGTATGGGGGCTAGTTCAAATAATATTAATGGATGCTCAAAACTAATTTCAATTGGCTTTGTCCATGTGCCAAAATTATTATTTGCGTTAAATTCCACCAATATGTATATATATATATATATATATATATATATATATTGTTAAATCGACTCAAAAAATGATTCTGAGTCTGATTTTTCTGTACGTTATAAACATCAGCACAAATATATTATACCCCACTCAGGGTGTAGGTACAAAAACATTTATGACAAACTTATAAAAAACAAACAGGACACAGGAGATAAAAATAGAAATATAAACAGAACATGTGCATGACAATTGTAAAGAAGAGCAAGAAACAAATAAATGAAGAAACAAAAAAAAAAATCCAATTAAAATATTTAAGGAAACTATAGCCCATTTTACACACTTCCTTTCATAGAGACATTGATATGTACATTAGACTGCACCAAAATGTACCGCCTTTTTAATTTTGACCGTAACTTCACTAGAATCGTTCATTGGGTTGAGCGCGAAATATTGTGAAAACGGATATTTTTAAGTCGTGTCGCATCGCACCTGGAGTTTGTGTGGTGTATTTTTATGGGGAAAATATGCTTTTTTTACAGTTTTTAGCTACATAAATTGCAATTTTTTAACAAAATGTAAAAAAATTATAATCTACACATAATTATCTATCAAACTAAATATAAAAAGAAAAAATCTGTTAAAAACCGTATAAGTCATTACGAATTCCTCGGACCATTAATGTGGCTTAGAACACTAGTGTAAAGAGGGTACAAACATATTTTTATTTTTTTGAAAATTTTTTAAATGAATTTCTATTTTTAATTAAATTTGAATTTGAAAATTACTGAAAATATATATGTAACAAGATAATTCAAACCCCTCCCCATGCTTGGTTAAAAAATTTTGATTTTGTTAAGATTGTTTCAAAACTCCAATTTCAAACTTTTAAAAATTTTTTCAAACAAATTTCAAAAAAGTTGAAATAAAATTATGTACTTCTACAGACAACACTACAGGAAATAAAATTAAAAAATAATGGAATTTTGCAGATTTCGGCAAAAAAGCATTTTTGCAGTTTTTTAGTTATAAAGAAAATTTTTTTTTGACGTGATGTTCAAACTAAACAAAATTATCACATATTAAGATAAACCATATCTCGGGAAACATATTCTGAAGTTTTTAAGAAAGTTGAATGAAATCGAAGGTCAAAGGTCAAAATTTTGAGTTTTTGAAAATTTTAAGAAATACATAACGAAAACTTATTTTTTTAACAATTTATTTTTATGTATTTTTAATATATTATATTATGATTTTTTAACATTTTGTTAGTGGCCAAAATTTTCTAAAAACTGTAAAAAAACCATATTTCCCCATATAAACACACCGTACAAATTCCAGGTGCGATGCGGTAAGGGTTAACGATTTCCGATTTCACTAATATTTCACACAATATATTTTTATAACCCAATGAATGAGTCTAGGGGAGTTACGGTCAAAATTAAAAAGTCGGTAAATTATGATGCAGTCCAATATACACACATACTTACATGCATACGTATGTACATTCATACATATGTATCAAGACAATGTCATTATTACTGCTGTTAAGCTTTGCATAACTTGTTACCAGTTTCTTGGCATTGTGTGTGTTACATTTTCAAAAGTATTGTGCCTTAAAGGACAACAGTTTGCTTTAAATATATTGTAGAGAATGGAAAATGTATACGGGGCGGACCCAGTTAGTCATTTGCCTATTCTTTGTTTGATGGCATCAGTTGCATTAGAATGTTGTTAGTGTAATGTTATTGTTTTAATAAGAAACCAGTTTGTTACTTTAATAGGAGTTGTTGTTGCATATTAAACTAAACAAAGAATTTTTAGAACATGTAAAGATGATATGGATACGAAATTAAATACAGTGATGAAGAATGCAAAAGTTAAAAATTAAATAAACATTCTTAAATTATTTCGCTTTTGTGAGCTAAACCAATTTTAGTATACCTAGAAAACTATGGTTTACGATTAATAACGTTAACAATTTTCTACTTATATCTAGCACGGTATATTCACAACAGTATTGCAAGTAGCTTCATACAAAAAAGGCTAAATTAAACTCTAAAAAGACGTCAAAAAGGTTAAATGCCCCAAAAAATAAGACCGATTTAGTATGTTCATAAAATTATTAAATATACCCTACACCATCATAACTATGGTAACATCCAATAATATTGGTTTAAGACCCACCTTAATGTATTTATATCAATCGGCTTAGCTTTCTGGGTAGATTCAACAATGTCCATCCGTCAATAAAACTACAGGTTACAATTTTGAAAATATTTGAATGAAATCTGGTTCGTGTGTTTTTTTCAGGTCCTAGGACGAAACCTATTGAACTTGGTTATGATCAATGATCAATAAAGGTCTTCCCAGAATAGGTGTTTAACTATCATAAATACCTTAAATATAGAAATATTTTAATGAAGCATAAATCTTTGTGCTTTCATGAAGATCAGTTCATAATTGACCCATATAAACCGTCTGAAGAAAATCACTTTAACGGATATAAATCCCATACAAATCAAGTTAATATACGTATTTCTTACAATATCATTATCAAAGTTTTCGTTAAAAGAAAATTAACTTTAAATTTTAATGCAGACATACTAAGGCCTGTCATATCCATTTATGTCTCTTTTCAGTCGAGGAATATTAAGATTTTACTAACGTTTTTTGTCACTTTTTTATTTTTATATATTTTTGACATTTTCCAACATATTTTGAGTTTTAATGGTCTATCCTGATACTATTGAAGATTATACGAAATTAACCCTTTAACAGCAAGAAGGTCAACTTCATGCACTTTGTTCCCAAAAGGTTAAGTTAGCAATTATTGCAAACAAGTCACATGAAAGTATTTATTATACTTAAAAATAGATAAATTTATTAACAATATAATAAATTCCTTTAAAACCACGATAATAATCAAATTAAGGAGATTTTTAAAATTTAGTCACTATTTTACACGAATTTATAGTTTTTACGATAAATGTATGCCTTCGGTGATACTTATTTTCTTAACTAACCATTTATTTGACATAAAAATTAACTTAACCAATTATTTAATAAAAAAAAGTATTTAAAATAAAATATTAGAAAATTTTACTTAAATTTTAATTTTGCGAGAATGAAAACTAATTAAACTTTCTTTTTTGCTCATTACGAATTAAATGTAATTTTTCTATCATATATTGTAATTTTTTTTTACCAAAAGTTAAAAATTATGGACACTGTTGATCGGAAACCATATTTTTGGAGGTATTTTAAAAATTTTCTAGCTCATTTGTATGAAATAATTAAACCGAAAAATTTTTGAGATTAGTTTAAAACATATCTATCTTTAATTTTAGGGGGTGGGGGTACGTTTGCAAATTTTTTTGTCTCTATACAAATCAAGGCACTTTAAAACACAGTGGTGTAGGGTATCATATCGTCGATCTTGATCAACTATATCTTTCTGACTTGTTTCTGTTTTGGTGAATGAAGGGCGCAGGAAAAAATTTGTGTTAAATATAATACAATCGCGATATATGTTTGGTATCATAGGAAACGCTTGAACATGGAGAATCATTATTAATGAAAATATATTGAATGCGGTAAAATTTCTTCAAAACATGATCCGAACAATTTACAAATTAGATTTCAAGTATTTTTTGAGAAATAATTGCCCAATTCACAACCCCTGGTTTGAAGTATACTTACAATAATTTTTAATTTTCTTTATTTAGGCTCAAGTTCATGAATGTAAAAGACTTATTAGACAGTTAGTTTGCAGTGCTGTTTTGTTAAGCCTATTTCTAAAGTTACTGACACTAATTTCATAATGAGAGTTAGACAAAGAGAGTGAGCAAAGAAATGAGAAACAGTATTGAAAAACGGCTATTCTCCCGCTAGATCTGGAAATATTTTGTTGTCCTCAGCAAGTGTTTTGTATAAAAAAACCGACAAGTGGTTTTTATGTCTGCAATATTTTTTTAGCTGGCGGTTTGTAGCCACTTTTCCCTCAATTGGAAACACATGGGTTTGAAACTGAAAGAAGAAAATTCAAAAATATGTTTTTACTTCTACATAACTAATTTATTTAAAGTATCAAATTATCAGGAACCAGGAAATTTTATTTAAAATCAACTGTTTTTCTATATTTTTTTGAAACTTTTAAATCACAATATTATATGGAAAAATCTGTCAAACACTGGAGAGTTATCATGTAATTCGATTCAAAAGCAAAGCATTTTCGAAAATCAATATATTTAAAATATAATTTCGGATGATTTACACTTCGAATCGAAATATACAATATTTGAGGTATTTCAGTATGACGAATTATAGCGCTTATTATGAGACGGCGTTAGTATCTCATGCCCTTGAAATTAGAATATATGTATATAGATAACGAAATTTTTGTATGATGTGTTTTGTATTTATGTCTTTGTAAATATGTCAATATATTTAATTTACATTTAAAAAGTAATAGAAATTGTGAACGGATTTAAAAAATCAATAAAAATGATTATTTTCAAAAATTATGATTCATAATAAAAATATAACGTGTTTTAACAAAAAATCTTCAAAATACTTCATTTTTAATCATAATAATTACAAAATATATACAAAAACTATGATATATTGATTGCAATTAATCATAAAAACTATTTAATTTTTGAATTCCATATTGAATTTTCCAAAATAAGCAACATTAATGTTTAAAATTATTGTATAGATTCAAAAATACAAATAATAAGTGAAAGGATTAATATGGAAGATTCCTATTCCCAATAGTTTAAACTAACAATCAAATATGCCTACTTGTATTTATTTTATTATTCGCAGTGTACATATAAACAAAAACAAGTTATATTCGGTTAGAAGAATCTATATACCCACCATCTGCAATTTTCTAAAATTCTCATTAGGAACGTGGGCGGTAAAGTGGGCGGATAACGCCCATTTTTTTGTTTCCGTGTTTACATTGGTCCCGCATGTTTTGTTTAAGAGATATAAGTCGAAAAATATGAACTAAAGTTACAACGGACACCTGTTTGTATTTGGTCTATAAATTTTTTGTTTATAAACCGATTTTGTCCATTTTTAATACCAAACAAACCATATATAAGATTAATATTTGAGCCAAATTTCGTCTCGTCTCCCGAGCTATGTCCATCTGTCTGCCTTTCAACAGGCAGGACACACCTAGATCGACTCAGAAATTTACCAGGATCCAGAATATATATCTACTTTATGGGGCCTTAACATGTTCGACATGTTACACACGGAACGACAAACCCAATATAAAAAACAAAAACAAGCTAAAAAAAAAATAATAATAATTAAAACAGGTGACATAAACCTGCTTTGTGGAATGCTAGCATGATACTGAATAAAAATGTTCTTTGTTTTGAGTGTTGTCAGAAAAATTTAGCCTCATGCCCCCAAAGCCAAAGCTAAAAATTTCCATTTTTCAATGTTAATCCCCAATTTTGTCCCCAAAATGTTTTAATATAAGATTAAATTTTTTAAATTGAAAATATATTGAAAATTTTCTATAAATATTTAATAATCATTAAAAATTTTTTATAAAGCGCAATTTCATGAACATTATTTTTAAAATAAATTTCCTATGAAGAGAATATTTATAACAAATTTACTAAAAAATATTTCCTCTCAAAAGAAATTATATTACTTTTCCCAATAAAATAAAATTTATCAAAAATTTCATACAAAGAGGAAACTTTTCAAAAATTCCTAAAAAGGACATTTAATGAAAATTTTCTATAATAAAAACATTTATCGAAATGTTCCCAAAAAGTATATAATTTGTCAAAAATTTTCTATAAAAGGAAAATGTTAAAAATATTTTTCCATAAAAGATAATTTATTTTTGGCAAAAAGAAAAAGCATTGAATTTTTCTATAAATTGAAAATTTACCGAAAGCCGTGAGAGCTTAATGTTATGAAATGCGTTAAACAGACTGTTTCACAGATATTTATATTGGTAGTTTTTATTTTAAGGAAAAACGAATAGAAATGAATCCAACATTTTCACTAAATAAGAAATAATTCGACGTTATATATATGTAAATAGAAATTTCATTGAAATTTCCTTTAAAAAAAAAAAAGTTTTATAAATAGAACATTTAACGAAAAGTGTTCATATATTAAATTCATCGCAATTATCTACAAAATTTAAAGTGTATAGCAGTTTTTCTTTAAAAATTAAAATTTATCGAAATAGAATAAATGTATCATTTAATGAAGAATCCTATATTTTACCAAAATTCCCAAATCCCTCCTCACGAAAATCTGTCCCAAATCAAAGTTTATATTCCCAATTTGGGGACAAATCCCCTCATCTGGTAACACTGTTTGTTTTGTTCTCTAAGCTGAGTGTTTTGTTGATGTTTGTTAATGGCTGTGTAAAAAGCCGATTATCTTCAAGCCTTAGGGCGTAGTTGGAAATCATTGTTGTAAATTGTCATTGCCTACGCTTAAAAGTAATTATAATAGTAGCAACATGTTACTTAGACAATGATTATTTTTGCTGATACTGTTGCTGACTACGCGTTAATGTAATTTGGGCTTAAGATTTAAAAAATTTTTCCAAGTGATTTAATTATCTGTAAAGTAAATAAATAAGAAAAATAAAAAATATTGAAAACAGATATATCAGCATTTAATATTTAATAGATTTTTTTTTTTGGTCTAAATTAATAAAACGGATGACAATCCAAATTATTATTAATTTTTAAAATGGAGTAAAAAATGCATGAACGACTTAATTGTGTGACCACTACTCTATACATATTTGTTAATATTATATGAACTTTTGCTCAATTATTGCAAAAAATATCTGCTATTTTTCTTTTGTAATTTTTTTTTAACTTTCGCGGCATTTTTATATGAAATTGGCAAAACCTTGTTAAAATCAATTAAAAATTAATGAAGTTACGATATCTTTAACTTGCTCATACGAATTATTTACTCGGACAAAATATAAAATAAAAAAGTAACAAAATGGTTGCAAAATTAAAATTTAAATCTATTTTCTTATACATTTCTAAGTTATTTATTTACAAAAATTGTATATCTTTCCTAATAAGTTCTCGATTGCAACAGAAAAGGGCTTAAATTCAAATTTAGTATAGTAAACTTGTTTTTCTTATTTGTAAAAGCTTCAAGCTCCTATACGTTTTTCGCTCCCGACAAGGTCAACTTTGACCCACTGTAGCGTGCTCCAGCTATAGACTGAAATTTTCGCCTTAATTTCACAAACCACAAGTTTCTGAATAAATAAGTTACTCCAATGGTGAAATTCCATTTTAAATTTAAAAATATTGACCTCTCTGAAATTTTCTCTGTACCAAGTATATTTATGAGTCTGCATACGAAAAAAAAAAAAAAATATAAAAAAAAATTAAAGATGGACTTTTTTCGATACACATCACTAAAGAAAATTCTTACAAAAAATATGTTAATAAAAATATTATCAAAATTTTTATATGGCATCTTAAAAATCAAGCTTTGACAAATCCTTTACAAAAAAATTATTTTGATATCTTTTATATAACAAAAGTTATGGGCATTTAAATAAATATGTTAATCACTTTCAAGGCAGTGGAGTTGCCACAATTCTCATAATAAAAATAAGAAAAATTCAGTTTACATGCCTCTTTATCCTCCTCTACACTTGTAAAAAAAATTATCTAAATCGGTAACCAAGAGTCAAATTTAAAATGAAATTATTCTATGATTAAAATTCTGGCTAAAATTGTCAAATAAATTTAAAACAATTATTTTAGAAATTTTCCAAATTTATATATATATATATATATATATATATATATATATATATATATATATATATTCGGTACGCATTTGAGATATTTACTGGCATTATTCTATAAATACTTATTATTTTCACATTCCCCTACATATGCTGTATATCCTCGAGCCTAATGTCTATATTTTTTGCTGCTGAAGTAATTAGTATTCACAAGCACGTGGTTAATAAACAATAGAATTTAAAAAAAAAAGCAAAAGGATAATAAGGAAATAACGGTAAAAACAAAAAAGTTGATAATACTAACAAATGACAACAACATAAATAACAAATCCTTAAATCCTGTGACAGCAGTCGAAAACTGGGTCTCTGGTATTTTAACTGTAATACCGTTAACATAATATACGAGTACTCAGTAAAAAAAATAACTGAAAAAGAAGTGAAAAAGTCATGATTTTAACATTGTGTTGTCATTGGAAGGAAGCTCTTAGTGGTGAAAAAAGGCTGCAGATGTTTTTTTTAACCCATGGTTGTCATTGGTAGGATGTTCCTCTTTTATGCGTCTTGTTCATTGCTTTTGAAGAACTTCTCTTAAAACCATTTTTATAACATTTTTTAATAAGAATATAGTTTTTGCTTTGCTAATAGATAATAAAAATGCTTTTCAGTTTGTAAAATTTTTATTTCCTTAGAAATAATTTACATTTTTTCCTCCTAAAAATACATTTATTTTCACTTTTTTGGAAGTAATTTTTATTAGCTTCCAAAAAAGTGCAAAATATGATCTTAGTTCTACTTTTAAAGTGGTGAGAAAGTATTTATTTTTTTTTTTGTTAAGTACGGGTAAATTACAAAATATACATGTGTAGCATGTATGTAAAAATGTATAAACACAATCTTAAACATTTATGTATAAAAAATACCATCAGTTCTTATTATTATCCTTGATAACCACAAACACACACATATGTAAAGAAAACAATAAATTTTTAGCAAACACAATTTCAAACTTTTGAAAAATGTTGACTTTTTTCTTTAATATCAGAGGTTAGTTCATACTTTTCTTCAATTCCTCATCAAAATTGGAGAAAAAATTCCCCTTTTTTATTGAGAATGCTACTATTCTCAAATTGTTATCAAATCATTCTCAAACGTTTACATTTGAGAAAATATCTTCGGTTTGCTGAGTTATTGTGAGCAGAACTGTAGGGAATACTAAACCGACACAATATCAACAACAAGTATATTAAACATATTAAACATATTATTTTATATATTTTGCTTGATGCTTTTTAATATTCGCTGCAAAACAAAAGCTGATAAAATTTAAACATGAAGTAGCAATTATCTGACAGTAACAAGACATTTTATTTTTCTTCATTCTGTCTGCATTTCATTCTTTTTTTATTATATAATTTTTTATTTATTTATTTTTTTTTTTATTTTGTAATATTTGAGCAACAACTTAGTTGTAACGCTGACACAAATGACTGAAATATGACTTCGCATCATGCATAAATTATAAATTCCCAAAATATTCTGCTGAAAAAAATAAAAAATCTTAAGTACTTATAAAACCAGTAAAGAAATTAAATGAAAATGAGCTGAGAAAATACACACAGAAAAAGAAAAACGATTATAAAAAAAAAAAATTAAGCAAATAGGGCAACATTCTATTCAGACTATTAAAAAATTATGTACTGAAATATTGTTTAATATTTATGAATGAAGAATCATAATTATAAGGAAAATACGATTCCGATATTAATATTATTAGTTTACGTAACTAAATTGAACATTATTTAGAAATCGTATTAATAGCAATCAAATTTAGTAATGTGTATTAAATCTCAGTGTTAATTATTGTTTCATGTACTTAAAAATGAGTCTTTATCATTAACTTTCAAATTATAGATATTCTTTCGGTTACGGTTATTAATTATTATTTAGGCGTACAATAATAATTCGATTATAACAAACGAAATTTTACTTTAAACACCCAATTGAATTTCACAATCGAGAATAAAGTTAATCGTAGCAATATTATGTATATCATAATTCAGAATTTAAAACACATTTCTTAAACACAAATGATTTTTGTGTCATTTGTGAAAAAAAAAATTCAAGAAACGAACATAAAAAATACATAGAAATGTTTAAAAAATAAAAATAATTAAAAATAGAATTTTGTGCAAAATTAAATTAAACAAAACAAGTTCCAATATAAAATATATATCTGTGGAATTAAAAGAAGAAAGTAAGCTATTAATTTCTTATTTAAAATTTAAATATTTCGTTGATGATAAATTTAATTTACCATTATTTTTATTGGAGCATAAGTCCATTTGGCATTAATGAAACAACAATTAATGATTCGTATCTAACTAAACCTTTGAGCATAAAGATCGTTGTAAATATTTTCCATATTCAAGGCGTCCCTTTAGACCCGTCCAAACTCGCCTGCACCTTAATTTCATTGAATTCGGATCAGCAGTTCGGAAGCTACAGATTTATTTCCATTTCATTTGTTGAATCGGACACTGTTAGATGTTTAATTGCAGAGTCCAAAAGGGCAAAAGCATTTCTCAAAACTCAAACTCAAAACTGCCAAACAAAGAAAATAGAATTTCAAGAAAAATTCATTTCACATTTTAATGTAATTATGATGTATTAGTATTCTTTTTACTATTTAATAACTTCTTTTTAAATTTGATCATACTCCGATAAATTTAGAATATTGCTCAAGCTTTAGAAACTGTGGAAAGTTCTTTTTAAACACACACACACGGTTTGAATGTTGTCTGTGTATTACAACTAAATAGTTTCACGTATTATATAAATGTGTTCCATAAATAATAAAATTAACTTTTTTAAAGTTTTTTGAAAAATGTAACTATTAAATACTTTGTTTTGTAACAAAATATTAAGAAATATATACATAATGATCTATCAAATAAGATATAAAAAGAAAAAATCGGTTAAAAAATGTTTAAGTTATTACGAATTCCCCAGATCATGAATGTGTTTTAGATCATTTGTTTAAGGAGTGTACAAATAACTTTTGAATTTTTTGAAAAATGTTTAACTAAATTACTGTTTTTAATTATATTTGAACCCTAATTACTGAAAAATACGTTTTTGTTTTTCTAGGATATTTCAAACCCCTCTCCATGTTTGATTAAATAATTTGGAGTTTTTTAAGACTTTTTCAAAATTACAATCTCAAACTTCTAAAAATTTTGTTGAACAAATTTCAAAAAAGTTGAAACAAAATTATGGAGATTTATAGAAAACACTAAAGGAAATAAAACTGAAAAAGAATGCGATCAATACCTTGATTTGAATTTTGCGGATTTCAGTTAAAAGGCAGTTTTTGCAGTTTTTTGGTTATAAAGTAATTTTTTTTTAACTGATATTCGGACTAAACAGAATTATTACACAGTAAGATATACCATATCCCAGAATATATATTATAAAATTTTTAAGAAAATTGGACAAGTATTACCTTTAAAGTAAGAATGTCAAAATTCAAAATTATAAATATTTCAAATTTTTAAAGAAAACATCACGAAAAAACATTGCTTTTATCTGAATTTTGATGCAATGAGGATTAAATTTGTCTTCTTTACTACTTATATCAGTGAATAAAATTTTGTTGATATATAATAATTTTTCGTTATGTATTCCTTAAAACTTTTAGATATTTCAAATATTGATTTTTGACCTTCGAATTTTAAACATTATCCTTGTCGACTTATCCTAAAAACATTGAAAAGTATTTTTTGGGTTATATTTTATATTATTCTATAAAAATTCTGTTTAGGTTGAATATCAGTTCTAAAAAAATTTACTTTATAACTAAAAAACTGCAATAAAAGCCTTTTTGCCAAAATCCGCAAAATTCAAACCGTAGTTACGGCTTAGTCATACCAGGTATTGACCTAATTCTTTTTTATTTTATTTTCTGTGTTATTGTCTATAGACATTTGTTTGAAATTTGTTTAACAAAATTTTTAAAAGTTTGAAATTGGAGTTTTAAAACAGTCTGCAAAACTCAAAATTTTTTAACAAAGCACAGAAAGGGGTTTCAATTATCCTGGAGAAACAAAAATATATTTTTCAAATCATTATGTTTCAAATTTAATTAAAAATAGAATTTCATTTAAACATTTCTTAAAAAATTAAAAATTTGTTTGTACACTCCTTACACAAGTGGTCTAAAACATATTAATGGTCTGGAGAATTGGTAATAAGTAAAACATTTTTTAACCGATCTTTGTATGTCTTATTTGATGGATAATTATATATGTTAATTATGATATTTTAACATGTTTTTACAAAGCAAAGTATTTAATAGCTAAATTTTTCTTATAGCCGTAAAAAACCATATTTCGACCATACTTCAGGTCCGATGCGGCACGGGTTAACGATATCCGATTTCATTAATATTTCACATAATATATTATATTTCACAAAAATATATCCCAGTAAACGATTCTAAGGGAAGTTACGGTCAAATTTCAAAAGTGGGTAAATTTTGGTGCAGTCTAATATACATATTGATAAGTATTTTACATTTAATTTGATACATGTTAGTATGTACAAGTATATGCATATTATTAATTTGAAAACATATTGAAATAAAAAACTAAGTAATTGTGAACAAATAAGGATTGTTTTTATACTTTTCACCACATGTGTCATTCCGTTTGTAATTTTCACAATTTTCGTCGATTAAACGATCGGAAATCCTTTCGAGAATTTTGCTATTGAAATTAGCAAGATCGGTTCAGAAATGGCGGTTTTTGATTTTTTGAAGCCCCAAATAGGCTAGGGTCTAGTTCCAGAGATATCGGTAAAAACGTATTTTTGACTGATAGTTATTATATAGATCTCTCACAAATATTTTTCTAGAATTTCGGTTTTTTGAATCATATTTATGTTTGCTTCCCTTAGAGTTGTTAATTTCATGGGTACTGAAAAACAACAAGAATAAACTAAGGTACAATTTTTGAAGCTCCTATATAAGCTATAGGCCACATTATTGCATAAATCTATCACAAATATTTTTATCGAATTTCGGTTCTTCAATTCAGTCAAATCTGTCCACAAATTTTCCACAGTACGTTTCTCTGATTCGGTGAATTAATATTGGGAACGAAGTTACCTATTAAATTCGACCGTGCTTGTCGGATGGGGGAGAGTGTGATGTGTTGCCAAATCAAAATTATTAAAAGTGACGTGAAATAGTTGAAAAAACGGTTGATGATCAAGGTGGAATTCGCTACACTCAATCTATACCCACCCACCATGGTGACACAAACATAACAATTTGTTGTCAGCTCAAATAATAAAATAAAAAGCATACCATACCCTACTTCATCTTTCGTAATAAAAGAGATAATTTAAAAATTAATTTTAGAGTATTACAAAATTTTATTTATTTAAAGAAATCATAGTTTTATATAATTGTATTAAATATAAAAGTAAAAAAATTAATTAATTTTTTTCAATTATAAAATGAAATAACAATATTGGCCACCATTTATTAAAAAAAAATGTTTAATTTTATTTGAATTTAATCAATGAAATTTCTTTTAAGACGTTTAATAATATAAAATTATTGTCATATAAAAATATGAGAATATTAGTGACTTTATTAATGTGTGTACTGTGTGTAGTACCGTATGTCGATATCTGAATATTTAAATTCAAAAAAATATATATATATATATCAACAATATGCTGCATATGAGTTTTAACTAAATTAAAATATAAGGTGAATAATTGTATTTAAATATTAATATTACCACAAATGGAGGATAATAAAATAAAATAATTGAACTTACTTTAACATTGTCCCACGAAGACAGGAGAAAGTTGCGCACCATGATTTAAGTTTCTGAATTAAAAGGTTATAGTGCGCATTTTGGTTACTCATTACATTCTAAACAAAACCACATACTACAAGAAATTAAATGATTGTTATGAGTTTAAGTGTGCATGTGTAATTAGAAGTTAAACTTCTATGCGTATATGTGTTGTTAAAGTGTTTAGGACTATATATTGTATGTATAGTGTTAGGTTATTATGAGTGTTTTAGGTTTACATGTAATTTAAATTATGAGTTATTATATATTTAGATATTTTTAAGTAGCGAAGAAAAATTAAGGTGACCAAATGATATTAAAAAAAGAATTAAATATGAATGATTATTAAATTATTTTAATTAAGGCTAAAATGCGATTAAAATGTACGAATTTTTAGGTTTTATAAAAAATTAAATATAGGTTGGATTTAAAAAAATACGATGCAACGAGTATCCAAATTAAACGTATCTGGTCACTTCATATAAAATATAATACAGTGTGAGTTTAAAAGAATAAAAACGACAAACGAAATTGCTCAACAACAAAAATTATAAATGCATACATTTTAAATTTGCAGTTATTTCAGTTTTGAATGAAGAAAAATTTTCAAATTTTGACAAAACAAAAAAAAAAAATAAAAATAAATGCTAACTCAATTAAAAATAAAAAAAAAAATAAAATTTGAAATATATAAAATACCCTACAACCAAAAAAAAAAAAAAAAATTTTGAATTTTGTGGAAAATATAAATAATAATTTTTCACCATTACAGCCGGAACGGACAGACGGAGATTGTCCTATCGACATCATTTCTTATAAGGATACAGAATATAGTCTTTTGCTCTCCTACAAAAATTTTGAAAATTACAAACAGAATAAAAAACTTATATATACCCTTTACACCTATGGTGAATAGTATTAAGATATTACATAAACTAGAAATTTAAAAATCTGGCTCCATTAGGATTCTTAGGACGAATAGTTTTATAACTAAAGCTGAATTTTTATTTTCTGCGTCATCTGGGAGCTTCAGAAAGCTCTGGAAAGAGAAAACATGCTTCGAAAATTACATAAATAGACATATACTAGTATTTCCATTTTAAACTTAAAAAATTTTGACTACTCCGAAATTTTCTCTGTAGTAGGTGTACCAATAACGATTCTTACTAAAGTAATATTATTTTTCTTTTTAACTGTATATGAATGGCATATGATAACAAGCTTTGATAAATCTATTGCAAAAAAATTATTTTGATATATATGATACAAAAGCAATGGCCGTTTAAAAAAATAAATTAATGTGGCCTTGAAAGCTATAGAGTTGCCACAGTTTTCAAAACCAAAATGAATAAAATTAATTTTACATGTTACAACTCGGTATCCAAGTGTGAAAAAGGAATTATTCTTATATATATATAAAAGAAATTTAATACATTCAAATTATTATGTAAAAAGCATCATCTTAATAAAATTCCAACTCAAGGACTCTCTAATTGGACAAAAAGAAAATATATTACAACAGAAACAAATTCGGCTTTGAAAAACTTTTTCATGTCACGCTTGAGTTGAAAAGAGAAAACTTTTTTGTTTATGCAATCAAGTATTCGATACAATTTATTTTATTCTTTATAAATTACTACTTTACAGCCACAATGTTTAGATGTTAGTCGGTGATTGGGTAATGAAATTTAAATGACATTAATTTTAAATTTTCTATTAGCAGTATAATAAAATCCAATTCTATATATAGAGCACGAAAAAATCTAAGTGTACAAAATAGAAATCAAAAACCACCATAATTATTTTATACTCAAAATATTATGTGTGGCATTCTAATTAGAACTAGTTACATTGACATATTTTAATATTTAAATTATGAAACTTAAGATCACAGTTAAGAAATAAGTAATGATTGTAAATATTGGAATAAAATAACTTAAGCATAAAAATTATATTAGCATGCTTTATTTGAAATTATATGCAATATTATTATTATTTTGTATAGTCTTTATGTCTAATTGCATTATTTGTAACTTATTCAAACCACCGCGGCGCACACTGTCCCATTCAAAAATTTAAATTAAAATAAATCTGGAGTTTAAGAACGACTGATTCGATTTCAATGAAATTTTACACAGTGATAGCAGAAGTATATTTGAGCTTATGTTTTGAACTTATCCTATATAGACAAAACGACGGGTGTATACAGAGTTCCAAAGTTGGACAACTTGGCTATGATAAATATCCAGAACGGTCTTCATTCGTTATATAAAAACCGATTGGAAAGATTTTTATATGAGTGGATTGTGCAGAAAAATTTAAAATGTATGGAAAAAATAGGTTTAGTCCGGGAGATATTGGTCCTCGCAGGAATAGTTTATTTGTTTATTTTTTATTTAACACTATTCTCTATTAAGTTATCTTTTAGAAAAAGTAAATATTATATAAAAATTTGCGTATAACTGAAAAAGAATGCGACAACTTTTTTGAAAATAATAATAATAATAAAAACGGGGAAGTATATAAACATTTTTGTATGAAAGTATTCTGCTGGTCAAGATATACGACGAATAATTCAGTGTTTTAATTATCGGTAACAATAAATTATAATAAATATTTTGTGTTAAATAAATTACCAGCAGCACGATGATACGTAGGGATTCAGTCGGGCACTTCTCAGGTAATTCGGATTCTATTACTGGTAGGTGTCGGGTTGAAGATTCGGTTCCCTCGGGTATTATGCAGCAATCCGGATTGTATATAACACTTAGAGATATCTTACGAATACTAATTTAAATAATACAATTTCTTAAAACTAGATTACAAAATTCAGTCTTAATCTAAAGATAATAACAGACAAAATAATTCGCTGTGCCGAAATCGATGACCGAAGTCGCAGTGCCGAAACAGACTACCAAAGTTGCAGTGTCGAAACAGATGACCGAAGTCGCTATGTCAAAACTAACAACCGAAGTTTTAGTGCCGAAACAGACGACCAAAGTCGCAGTGCCGAAATAGACGACCGAAGTCGCTGTGTTAAAACTAACAATCGGAGTTGTAGTGCCGAAACAGATCACCGAAGTCTCAGTGCCGAAACAGACGACCGAAGTCGCAGTGCCGAAACAGGCAATTAAATGCTGTGCTATGCTGACACTCGGACTTGATCAGAGAACCAGAGAAAAAATGACAGATTATATTGTACGATCAACTAGCTGTCTTGTCTTGGTAAATTCTTCTTTCGCTTGAATCTCCACTACTTCATCCAACCTTAAAATACTTATGTGAAAAATTCAATAAACTTAATGAGAATTATTAATTCTCTATAGCTAAAGTGTATACGTTCATGTATTAATGTAAAATAATATAGTTACAGACGAGTAAAGGAGTGAAATGTTAATGGAATAGAGATATGTAAAAGAATGCAATGAATATAAATCGGGCAAAGATGCCCGTGGTACTCCATAGCCGAGTGATTTCAGCATTTTCATAAACACAACACGAATGTTAACTAAGCTAAACAATTGAGTATGAATATAAAACAAAAAATCATTTAGTTTAGTTTTTGTTTGTTATATATAACAAACACATTCGCAACAAAAAGAGCGCAAACAAATAAAATACACAAACACATTCAAATTTTTATGTTCCTCTTTCTGCTTTTCGCTGATATAAATATTATACGTATGTACAAGTTTAACTAGCTATTAAACTTTGTTACAACCAATTTCATTGTGTTACGTTGTTGGCCTAAAACAGACCCATGCAATGATGGTTTTTGATGAAAGACGGAGAGAAGTTTACGCTAAAAAAAAAATTAAAAATTCCAAAAGCATTTTTTCGATGTTCATTAACTATTTATTTCAACAAAATTTCCTTCCCTGAATTAAGCTCCATTTTTGGCGATTCTACCCCACTATGCGGCGTTGGTTAAAAAGTCGGTTGATAAATATACGTCAATGTTGCATCATTATTGTCCATGTATTATTTTAGAGCCTTTATTATGTTTATTATGTTTATGATTCATGTCATACTCTCGGAATAATTCAGGTCTATCACAAAACTATTCCATGTTCAATCAGAACAGTTTTTTTTTGTAAGCAAAAAAAATCTATTAAATTTTAATTTCTGATGGGGCGATATCTCGCTAAAATGTATTTAAATCTTTTTATTTCCATTAAATTCTCATTGCAAATTCGTAGTTTCGTAATTTTTAGACACATAAATATTTCGGTTTAGTTTTCATATTTTTGACATAGGAATCTAACCACATTCTCTGAATGCTGTGAATTGGGCGGTTTTTTTTTTTTAATTTAATATGTTCAACGAGGCATTTCGTTAATTACTGTTTGCATTAATACAGTGAAATATTTTAAATCTTACAGGGTTCAATTTTAAGAAAATACAAATGCCAAAAAATATTATTTTAATTAAGCGCTAACTAACGCATCATAATTATCACCAAATTTTCATTTTTAAAGATTTTTATACTTTTCAAATAAAATATGTATATCAAATATAATATTTTGCATAAACTCCTTAATGCATTTAAATTGCAGTGTTTGAAAATATAATTCATATTTTTATTAAATATATTGGTACCAAAATATGTAAACGTTTACACTGTGTGCTTAGATTTTTTTCATGCACTGTATATTAAACAAAGATCTTTACGAGTATCACACTCTTTCAATTTTAATAAAAATTTTTAGAAATAAGATAAATTATCTTTACAATATTTAAATTAGTTTTGTATTTTCATTTAAATTTTTAAAGGTGAGGGTATTGTGTATTTTTAGTAAACCACTTTTTTAAATTTTATTCTTTGTTGAAAAGGCTTTAAAAAGTAAATCTCTTTTGCTTAAGGCGAAACCTAAAGACATAATTGTTTTTAAATGTGCAAACAGGATGATGCTAATTAATCTCAAATGTTTTAGAGAAATTTGTATAAAAAATAATTTCAATTAAGCCTTATATAAATTCTTTGAATAAAAAAAGTACCTATTAAAGAGTTGTCTTGGTAAACTTTAACCCTAAACCATTTTATTTTTTGTTTTCATTATGAATAAGACATTATCCAACATAGTATGAAGAAAACCAAAGTATACCTCACGTTTAAACTTATCTTAAGTTATGAAAGGGGACATCTTTTAGAACATCTCTGCCAAAATTAAATTTCCTACGATGGTTGGAACATTGTCAAAAATTTTTTCTCACCAAAATTAATGATATATTTATCAAACGGTGGCTTATAAAAATTATTATACCCATATTTCGTTATTTTTTCAAAAAAGTTAATGAAACCGAAAAAAGAACATTTTATTAAACATTTGTTATAAAAGTATAATTTTTATTTCTACGTATTTTTTATATGAGTTATTTTTATAAAAACTGGATTTTTATCCTTCCTATTAACTTAAAAAAAAGAAAATGAAAAATATGGTTATATTTGTCTTTCTTTAGCTATTGCTTCATGTATATATAATTAAAATTGGTGAGATCTTTAGCATAAAGGGCTGTGTAGCATCCTGTTCCAATTATCGTAGAATCCTAAAATTTGGTCAAGATATTCTAAATTATGTTCTCTTTTACAATTTTAGGTACGTTTAAATGTAGCTCGCAAAAAAGTATTTTGGATCACCCTAACCTCATATATATGACGTATAAGTGATTGTAACAGAATCATACACATAATTAAATAATGATTATGCGTATAACATTACTAAGATAATACTGGTTGGCAGAAAAATTTCCCTTTCGGAGTTATTTAGAAACATTTTTCCTTAAAAGTTCTTCTAAGAAATAAACATGTCAAAATTTTTTAGTTTTTTATCCTTTGTCTTAATGCTGGTATGCTACGAATAAATAATATGTATTTAAATCTTAAAACTAAACACTGAAGACTAATTGATATCTAAAGAGTGCATAGCTAGGTGAATAAGTAACTAGTAACGGGATGGAAAATCTGCTCTACGAAGCCCTGAATTTGATTGAACTTCAGTAAGAAGTCTTGCAAGAGGGTTGGGGTGAGTCTATCGTTTTGTAATGTATTTTTCACTGTGCTTTTTTAAACTCGTCTTTTACCAATGAAACCTCCAAGTCTCTATGGATACTCACATTTCTTATATACCATGGTGCACTCGTCATAGTTCTAAGAATTTTTGATTGGCCCCTCTGTATAATATCGATACTCGAATTACTGGTTGTTCCCCATAATTGGATTTCATATGTCCTAATTGATTTTAAAACGGTTTTATACAGGATAACTTTATTGTCAAGACTTAGTTTTGATTGGCTGTTTATTAACCAATGAATGCTAGAAGCTTTTAACTTTATAGAAAGTCTCTTTTATATGACGACGCCATGTTTGTCGCCTAACTAAATGAATATCAAGGTATGTAACATGATCTGACTGTGTTATACTTATGCCATTAAAGGTAACAGGGGGACAGTTCCTTCTTCTGAGGGCGAATGTAATATGGCTACTTTTCAATTCATTTTTCTACCACGTCTTCACACTTCTAAGGTAGATATCAAGTTGGTTAGATGTCGTTGGAACTAAGTGTCATCAGAAGCGTAAATTAGCCACAGGGTATATACAAGAACAATTCCCTGTTGAATACCTACTTTTATTTCAAATTCTTCTGTCACAAATTCTAAAAAAAATAGCTCAATAATATTTCTTTAATTCAAAACATTTCCTTATCTTTCCAGTACGATACACTTGTTCTGTGGTTCCATGTTTTTTCACGAAAACCAAATTGGCTGGGACGATATTTCTGTCCTTCAAGAATGGTATAATTTTCTTTCTTTTGTCTTTCGACAAACAAGATAGTAGGCTAATAGGTCTATAAAAAGATGGTATAGTAGAATCCTTTCCTGGCTTTGATATCATTTTAATCTGAGAAGTTTTCCACATTTTTGGACAAACTCCTATATCGTAATTTGATGTAGTGTCGCCATATATAAAATTAGTTGTTTGGGGATTCGATAGAAAGGCTGAGCCTAAATAGCATGCAAATAAATTGATTTAATATTTTTCCCTATTATTAAAAAACACAATTCCTTTTTCTACAAAACACTTTATAAATCGTATTTATTATTTTACTTAAACTCTATTCTAACGAATACAATGATGAACAAAAACAGATCTCTACTAAGACGACTGTGATGAAATCACGATTGGTCGAATATGTAGATTGGGGGCAGAACCACTCAAACCTTCACTATTGAACAGCCAGACAAATATAATTTTATTAAGTTGACGGAAGCATAATACCTTCCTAGTGTAATAAAATATATTGGCTATATGAAAAGTACTTTGAGATTGGGCAGAACCACAAACAAAAAATAAACTTTATTTTTCTGACTTTAGCATAATGCCTTCTCATATAAATAATGTCTTATTATCCTGTCAATGGCTACAGGCAGGACTGTGACGATTTTTCGCCAAACATAGCGATTTTAAATTGCTTTTGACGACATAATTTTCCGTTTGGCGATATGGTGAATTTTTCGGCGATTTATAACCAATCTTGTGATTATTTGGCTATTTTTAAAGATTTTAATAAATAGATATTTTGTCTTCTATTTATAGGGCTTTTTGGTGATCTGGTTTGTTGCCATTCTCTTTTAAATTTTCTCTTTTCAAGAAGAAGCTTTTCAATGTCATAATTGGAAATATGCTTATTATCTTTTCTAAAAGTTTGGCTTTTTGAATGATCTATGACTGAAGTAATTAACGACTTAAAGTCGATGGCTCATTTGTTTATATCTTTCTCTAATTGAAAATATGGAATTCTTCAAATTTCTCCTTGGCCATTGAAAATCGTGCTGGGCGATACACCGCACTTAGCTGCCTGCAGATATTCCCTCGAGAATTCATCTAGGGTAAGATTTTCCAAATGGGGGTCTGTAACAACATTCTAGGGGGTACGCGAAAGAGACCGAAAATGTGTATGGAGTTATTGTACATGATATATATTTTTTATTTTTAGAATATACAATTATGCCAAAGTTGGATTATACTTGTGCCTGTCATTTGGATAAAGAAAAAAATCCTAATAGCAAAAGCAAATAAATTACAGACAATTGCTGAACTTTTAATAAAGCCTTGTTTCGCTGTCCTGGTTAGATAATCCAACTAAAGAAAAAGTCATGACGTCCTTCTGTCAGGTAACTCTAAAAAAAGTATTGATGGTCTGCAGTATAATGAACCGACTGATGTTTCTAATTTGAGCCAAGAAGAATTATTGTTTAATAATCCTTTGTCTATGATATCCATACTGTACACCTATGGATATCACAGAAATCAATGATAGGATCGCGATCAGACTTTTTAAATCACTTAAATCTCACTGCGTAATCCCGTAATCCACCAACAAGTACTTGCTGCAAAAACTTTACCTGATGTATTTGAAATTGCTCTTCCAACTACTATAGACGTAGTAAATTTTATAAATAGAATTCTTAAAACCTTATGTGTCGACTTAAATGCAGAACATAAGAAATTACTACTTCATATTAATGTCCCTTGAATTTCGAAAGGAAATATGCTGAAGAGATTGTACGAATTAAAGACAAAAGTAGACATTTTCCTTTTATATAAAAATGAAGATCTTTATGGAAAATGAACAGAAAACTATTTTTACTATTTTAAATGGATTTGATACAATAAGTGCTTTTATGTGTAAAATTTCTTTAACCCCTTCTACCATAATATTCCTCATTTTATCTACTGAATGATATCTTGGATTCATATCATGTGAAAAGTACACAGAGAAAACACATTCGTTATGGTAACCGATTTTTTTTTTAATCGAATTTTGTAGGTTACGTGTACCATTTCAAAATTCGATTCAAATTACTGTAAAATTCAATATAATTCGATTGGAATAATAAACATTGGTCTATAAAATATACCTATGAAAATTAGGCATGCTCAAATCAAAAAAAAAAAAAAAAAAGAAAGGAAAATAAAATGGACTCTAATTAATTTTTTATTTATTTTATACATATTTTTATTCATCGAATACATACACAGAAAAAAAGTCTCCAATCACCACATATATTAGTAAATAATTCATTAAATTAAAAACTTTTTTAAACTTGCAGCTCTCACCAAAATGATTATATCAATTATTAAAAACTGTAAAAAATGAAAAACAGAATTTTTTTCCAATTAAAAATTGATCAAATCAATTAAGTAGATAATGATTGAATGAATTAAAAATTTAATTGAGAAATAAAATTTTGTTTGAATTTTATTTTTATATTTTCTTGAATATATTTATTAAATTTAGATGCAAAATGAAACAACTATGTTAATTGAACAATTTACGGTAATAACTTTTTCTGTGTATAAAAAGTAAGTAAAAATGCATATATTTGAAAAAATTTTTCATAAATATTATGAATCGAACATGGCTTTATTCCCAAACTTTTTTCATAATATACAAAATTTTGTCCATAGATATTATTAAATTGTTTATAATGAAAATTTAAAGAATTTTGCAAAAATTTTGTAAAATCTTTGATTTAGTTTAATTAGATTCGATTACAAATTGTAAATGAAAATAGTTATACATGAAAATATTAACAACAAATGCCTGAAAATGTCAAAATCTGTTAAAAACTAAAATTCTGCAGCATATTTTGATAAATGTAGCTAAAAATTTTCCAAAGAAAATTTCAAACATTTTTTTAAAAATTGAAAATATAAAAGAATTTTAAAAAAATTTTTTCAGTTTTCTTGACTTTTGATTCATTAAAAAAAAGTTTTAATGCTTAAGAAATTATGCTTAAATATTATGAACTGAACTCAATGAAAGTAAATTTTCTATGTAAGATTTTGAACTTGTGATCTAGAAGTAATGCAAATTTGGATTATTTCCAATGAATTTAATATAGACTTGTTATTGGAAGATATTCTCTTTTTTTATACCTATTCACTTAGTAGGAAGTCATCTTAATAATGTCATATAAAATTGATTTTTTTGATGTTCTATTTTATGAGTTGAAGGAAATTATTTTTAATTTTTATACTCGTATAAACCAAATATTTTTTATTTAAAAAAATATGCACAACAATATTTTTTATTTGATTAAAACAGTTATTATTAGTTGTTAATATTTGTAAATTCTCGACGTTTTATATCGTAAACAAATGTATGTGAATCGCTTTTTAATAACATCTTTCGATGATGTTTATATAACTTCTTAAGCACAAGAAAACGCACACATATTGAAACTTGGAAAGTAATGAAAAATTACTTCTATTATTTTTTGCTGGGGTAATATATGAATTAGAAATATATGAAGGAGAAAAATATTTATGGAAATCTATTTATTAAAACGTGTATGAGTATTAGAACATCACTGTGGAAAACATATTTAAACGTTATTTTCACAATTGAGATATATAAATCTGTAATATATACAGATCGCAGACAGATTTAAGACAACGTTAAATTATCTTAGTGTGATTATTTATTATCTATAGATATATTTCGGCGGATTGTATTGTTGCATTACAAATATTAGCAAAAAATCATCAGTTCCTATGATGGTGTAGGGTAAAAATAAATATATGTATGGCTTTAAAACATAATTTTTCGGTTAAATATATTGGAAAACCCATTATTATTGCCCATATTGAAGAGAATCTACATAAGAACTCGTATATCCACAGCAAGTAAATAAAACTATTAACAATTCTGAACTTAATTTCTTACCATTATTCCGGTTTATTAAAAATAATCATTCAACTTTCCACAGTTTCGCTTAAAGTCAGCTGTGAAGTGAAATAAACGTTGGATTGAAATTAAAACTGAATGTGATCCCTGAATTATACACTAGTACTTTTAATATAAGCTAAAAAGTATTTTAAAATATTAAAAATACCATGGAAAAATTACGAGTAATATGTAGGAAGCTATTTCTCCAAAACTAACAATTACAGAAGGACGTTGATTATTTTAAAAGGTGCGTTATCAGAAGGTTATATCTTTATCTCGCATTAAGATACGAAATTAAACGGAATGAATAATTTCGTTTCGGAGAAATATTTTCCTAAAATATTCGACACAACAAAATCACTGAAAAAAGTTTTTAGTATATCAGCCCTTGGATAGCCTAAAACTTAGAAATAAAAATAGACTTTCAGGGTCAAATTTCCAGTCATTTATCTGTAGGTGGAACAAGTTCGTTTAATATCGAGTTATGTATATGAAACTTTTGTTTTGGTTGTCATACATTTTTGTAAACTATCAAAATTTGATTAATTCTTTTTAGAGAAGCTACCAATGAGATTATTCTATCTGAGAACACAATAAGCTGCACAGAACTACCCTCAATATCACTTTAGAAAAATCGATCTATCATTAAGACCACAGTCATCGAAAGAAGTGTTGCCAATACAGTTACAATTTTAGATTCAAACGAAGAAATAATAAAATCTTTTCAAATTATTTAAAAATGCATCCTTCACATCTGTTGATGTCGAGCGGTAATTTTCTATGTACAAAAGCTGTCTAAGATTTATACTGTATATTTATTTTTATTTTAATATGATACTGAATTAAGATCTAATATATATTTTTTTATTAAAAGTTAAGATATGAGCGTCTGAAACACAGTTTTTAAATACATGAACTTCCTGCCCCATAATACACATACTTGGATTCACTTCAATATGAATTTTCCCGGTATTATCCGGAGCTTATATTTAATAAATAAATGAATTTTGGAAACGCAATTTTACTTAAAATAAATACCTTTTGAGTTTTTATTATTTTTCATTTCTACTATACTAAAGATCAAAATGTGGGAAAGAGTTCGCGAAAAAACAAAAATTTCTAAAAGGATTAGTAAATCACATCAATATTTTGCTATTTTATGAAGTATGCTATTTCCGATATATGTCGGTTTAAACATATTCTCAAACAACTAATTTTTTCGTTAAGAGGATTTGAGGTATTTTGTTCTGCGCTCTTAGAAGCTCTTGGATGATATAAAGTTTGTCATATTTTGGCTTAGAGATGTAAATGTTTGCGTAAGAGTTTTCATTAAAGTTTTTAACCCTGCCGAATTTTGGAGGATATTATGATGTTTGAAACTCGTTTTTAAATCGTTTGCATAAGAGACACTTCCAAGAGAGGCTATACTGGATTGAGCGATTTTCAAATTTGGCTTAACAGAGGCCATATCTTCATTCCATATTATATGTTTATACACACGATTATTGCAAATAAAATTACCTTGCAAATAAATAACTCACTGTTTATACAAATTGCATAAAGAAATATATTTCCTTATTTGTCGTGCCGGAAAAATACAACTATTATCATCGACAATTCAAAAAAGAAGTCGCAACGTCGTACGCTTTATTTGCAATTAGTTTCACAAACCACGATTAGTTTTCATGAGTTACTAATGTTTAATGGAATTGGACGTGTTGAAAACGATTATGCTTTTAGTTTCTTTTTTTTTTTTTTGTTTTCTATCAAGACTCGATTTTTTTTGGACATGTCTAATATTTCCCCATTAAGAAGGCAAATATACGAGTATATTTGATGATGCAGGCAAAAGTTATCAAGTGGTCTTTACATTATTTTATTATCTGCTTTGGAGTTATTCGGAAAATAGTGGCAAAAAAACAAAACAAATTTTTTATGAATGATTGGATGAATTTTGCTCCGAAAATATTGGGCGGGTAAAAAATAATGATAAGATAACCTGATAAAATTATCAAGAGTTTTATTTGTCTAAATTGATGCGATTTTTTTTATCTAAATCGTACCAATGGCTTTTGAGTTATAGTGAAATATACTCGTATAATTGCCTTATTAATGGGGGAATGACAGACATACCCTTAAAAAAACCAAGACCCGATTAGTGTTTAGCACGACAAATTCCACTTAGTTCACCTATTTTGTTAAAAAAATGTTTTTTTTTTTTTTGCCTACCAGTGTAATTTGAGATAAATTATAAAAAGATTAAATATTTATAAAAAAGTATGAGAAAATTATAATTTATTTTTAATTATGAATTTCTTTCTGTGCAAAACAAAACAGCTTATTATTTATAGAATTTTTGCATATTTTGCATAAAAAAATAATATTATTGTTTTCAAATTATAAAATACAAGAAAAACCTTATCTACCTAATACAAACAAAATTCATTTATCCTCAATTCTTACAACTTGTATTTGGGCTAAAACAAAATAAACGAAAAAATATCTACCTTGAAAAAATGAAACAAATCCAATATTGAAAAACTTTATCATATTACTCTTGAGATAGGAAGAGATAACCAAATTATTTAAAAATAAAATCTGCTTTATCAAACCTTGGTTTTGCGAGAAAAAAAGTATTTTATAAAATACCTTATGTTTCTGGTAAATAACAGAAGGCCAGAATATTAAGATAAAAAAAATCTAAATGACATTAATTCCATTAAATTTTGAAACAAAATTTCTATAAGTAGTCTAATAAAATGTTATTCAATTTTGACTGGTGACCTTTGACTAAAATTGTAACGATATGAGATTCATAACATTTGACAAAAATTAAATTGGTGTTCTATTTTCATTTCATTATTTGTTGGTGAGTTAAAATAATATCTTCTTTTATGTATTTTTAGCAAATAAAATTTTACATTTTTAAAGAAAATCTCATTAGCTTAAGGCCAATTCTAAAGACATAATTTTTTATGATATGAAACATTAAAACATGTTGCTAATAAATCGAAAATGATTTTGTTAAGGTATTTATAAAAAAAGTTAAATCAAGCCTTTTATATTTACACTCTATTTGATTTTTTATTAAAATATTTATGGGCCATTATCAACAATTATTAATTTTAGGCTTTAAAAAAAAAAAAAAAAATTTCATGGTACATTAAAAACCTTGTATATAAATATAAAGTGACTCGAATGCATGTAGAATCAGTTGGCATTAATTATTTCGTGCAGGGGGCGCGAAAGTTATAGCGCTTTTTTTTTATAAACTATAAGGATCCTCCGGTTACCCGGGTTTGCATCTGGGGTAAACTGACCCGTGTCCCGAGCTCTTACATTAATAACACTGTTCTAATGATTAATATTCTACTCTTTGCAAATTGAAAGCTTCTTTGTTGAGAAAGTGAAGCCTCCGTGTTGCCTTGCCGGTTCTAAACCTAATATTTAATATCTCTTACTAATTCTTTAATCTTGGATGTAGTCCGAGATTTCTATAGTCCCTGTATTTTCTGAGTGAAAAATTCCAAGAAAATATTCTATCGATTAGTCCTGAGTTGTGCTTACCTCCACTACCACTTCAGCCAGATTGACGAAAATGTAAATCTTGCTGAAGCTTTTAATTTTACTGATTGTAAATTAGTATATCCTACATTGAATTGATGTAATCAATTCAACCAACTTTATTATTTTTTTCCGCTAACACGGATTTGCTAGTTCTTTTATTTTATTATTTTTTTTTTTCTTTTTTATATTAACCGGTTACTCATCACGTCTGCTTTGTTCACTGTCCAGCACCCAAGAGAGAAAAGAGATCGATTGTAACTTTATACTGACTTGCAGCGTTGCCGTTTTAGTCCGATTGGTCCAAAATTGGTAGATTTATCTTAATATTCGAAGGTTTGGTAGTTTGGTTGGTTTGTTCCATATATTCTTCTTTACTTTTAAAAAATGATAGATTTTTTTTGTCAGAAGAAATAAATAAAAATGTCCAAAGAAAATAATGAAACTTCAGCAAAAAACTCATAGATGCTTCCAAAAAATAAACATATTCACCACTTCAAAATTAGAACTAAGTGCATATTTTACCCCTTTTTGGAAGTTATTAAAAAATTACTGTTATGAGTTCTTGAAAAAGAGTTAAACCTTCATTAAATTATTTTTTAAACTTTTGGAACTTTATTACATTTTTTGAAGCATAAACATTTAAATAAAATTAATATTTCACGTTTACTACTGCAATCATCTAATTTCACTTTTTAAAAATTTAAATTATCAACACAGAAAAAAGTTTGTACATAAATATAAGAATTTACTTTCATTGATTTAGTTCATAATAATATATATAATATAATATTTATGAATAATGTCTTAAATATTAACACTTTTTTACATTTTTTGAAATGAATCAAAAGTCAAGAAGACTTAAAATGAATTGTTTAAATTTTAATTTATATTTTCAATTTGTAAAAAAATGTTTGAAATTTTCTTGGGAAAATTTAAAGTTTTTGATGATTTTTAGCAACATTATGGGAACAGAAGGGAAGAGCTTTTTATCAAAATGATGTGCTGAAGAATGCGTGCGTAATTATGCAAATTTCTAAAAATTTTTTTTGTACAGATTTTCCTTGGAATTTCGCCATTTTAAGGCGTTAGTTGATATTATTTTCATGTATAACTATTTTCATTTACCATTTGCAATCAAATCTAATAAAACTAAACCAAAGATTTAGCAAAATTTTTGCAAAATTACTAAAATTTTCATTATGAACATTTTAATAATATCTGTGAACAAAATTTTATTTTTTATGAAAAAAGTTTGGGAAAAAAGTCATGTTCGATTCATAATATTTATGGAAAAAATGTTAAAATATGTATATGATTTTTTTTTTCTGTGAAGGAGAAAAATTAAATTTTATAAATAGTATATAAAAATATTTTGCAGAGAGTTACTTGACCACAACATTTAACTTTTATTATTGGACGTTTTGCTTGCATTAATTTTCAAATAATCGTTGGCATATTTTGGTAGGTTTCGGTAATTTTTAGAAAAAAAAAAAAAAAATTGGTAGGAAAAATATTTTCTTTGTGGCAATGCTGCTGACTTATATACATTTTTTAAAACTAATATTATTGTTGTTTTCTTGCACTTTGTTCGAACCGATAGAGGTTGTTGTATCGAACCTTCCTTTCTGTTGTCTTCTTTATGTTCGCTGCTGTAAGGAAGTTTTGTATAAGTATCAATCTTTGTGCTAAATTTCATGAAGATCGGTCCATAATTTACCGTAGCTCCCTTCATTAATGGTTCGAATTTCCAAAAAAAAGTGCCAAAATTTATATTTTTTATATTTGATGAAATTTTTGTTATATTTTTGCTAGTTTAAAGGATACATAGGTTGCCAAAATAGTATTATAACACAGTTTTTACCCATTTTTTCCATTGGAGGACTGAACTTCAGAAATATACCAGACAGCTGCCCGGTAAGTTTTGAAATGAATAATGATGATTTAATTCTTTGTATCTATATTAGCTTTAGAGTTATAAGACTACCGAATTTATTAGTTTTACCTCTTTTTGATCTAAACATTCGAATTCTAGAAATCCGTCCCCTTGGATGGGAGACGAACCTAAAACCAAAGTCTCATTCTACTTTTTATTGTTTCCGCCGGGAGATGTTAAAGAGGGGTTTATATGGGAGTTATAGTCAATTATGGATCCGCACAAAATTTCGTGCAAAGATTGATACTTATACGGAACTTCTTTGTACCGAATTTCATTAAAATGTTCTAATCTTTAAGTTATTTTTGTGTGTTTAAACTTTATTCCGGGAGGACATTTGTATGGGGCTAGGTGAAATAATGGACCGGTCACAATCAATTTTAATAGACTTTGTCCTTTGTGTCATTAAAGTCCTACGTGCCAAGTCCTACATTCAAAAGCCTGTTTTTGTTTGTTTTTTTAATTTTTAAATTTTTATTTTGAAGTTTTTTTCAAATGTTTATGTTTTTTTATTTTATTTGAAACAAATATTTCGAAATAATAATATCGCTTTCTACAATACAATATGATATTATATTCGGCCCCTAATATTATATCGTTTTCGCTATCATATCGTTCTATGGGTTATAGGGAAGACGTTTGAAAGTAATACTACCCAACTCGTTTTATTTTCTAGAAACCACATTAATTTATCATGCAAATTTTTAGAAAATCTGTAATAGAATATGCTGTTGATTCCACTTATTAAATTTAATTTAAACAAGTGTTGAATAATGTTTGTTTATAAAATATATGTATGCATTTCTTAATTTAAATTTTATTAATCTATTTTTTCTAACAATAAAAGTTTTTAATACACTTTTCAAAAAATATTTATTTTGCAAGTACAAATAAATATTGTTAGAAAAACAATAACCATAGCAGAATAACAGAAGGCAAAATCATTAGGAAGATTTGTAAATTTTAACTCTTGTTATGATAAATAACAGTAATATAATAAACAAAAAGTTAGGAATACGAATGTATAATATAATGTGTATATAATGTGTATATAATGTGTATATAATAAAAAATTTTCTCTGTGAAAAACAAAATATAAGTAATACGAATTAAATCATAATTTTTTTAATAATACTTTTTTGTTTTTATTGAAATGTATAAATTCTTGCGCAGTTTATCTGCAAAACGACTATTAAATTGTAATAAAATATAAATCTGCTACCGGCCACCACACAATAACAATAACAACTTCCCAGGAGGCTACATTTTGCCACTCAGTTTGCCAGAGTGTTTTCGTGCCTCACGAAAAACCAAAAACAACAAGCATTGCTTACATTTAATTCACCTTCCAAAGTTTAAGATATAACACATCTGGTAATGGGCGAGGCGATAACGCTAAATGCTATAGCTGGTCCAATAGCTATATGATAAGGAATATATTGTGTTAAAAAGCTTCTGCCGTCTGTCATCCAGCTGAAATTAAACACACTTTTTCCTAATTAAAAATATTACTGCGGGACTTTTTTTTTAGCGAAAGTATAAACAGAATTCTTAATTTATTGAAAATATTTTAAAGAAAAAATATGGAAGTGATCTAAGGATTTTTTTAGATTTTTTACAGAAAATATTAGAATAATTATTTGGATATTAAAATGAAGAATGGTCTGCTCCGATATAAAAACATATCAATTATTAAGATATGCTAAAGAAATAAAAAAAGTACAATAAATATTGGAATTTATATCAAATACTTTGATAATTCACAACCACGTATCGCTCATTTCGAGCAGCGTAATAAGTAAAAGAAAACAACAGTTCGACTTAATATCACCAGTGAATAGCAATGATTTATTAGCTGACAAAACCTTGTGTACGATTTTCTTTAGATTTTTCGCAGAATGGCGATCAAGGTTCATTAAAATTCGTTACCAACTGTTAAGGCTATTTTTTCTTACAGTATTAACATTAAAAATAATTAATTATATCATCAAAAATATATAGGTTAATTTATAATTAATTGAAGTTTAAAATGAAGCAAATATTTTTTATAATTAGATATAACATAAATGGTAAATAGTGCATTAAAATAATAAGAAAGTTTCGTTTTTAACATATTTTTCCAAAAAGAATTTAAAAACGGCGGCTGCGGCTTCCAATTTTTTCTCCACGGCCCCGCTTAGTCGGATTTCAGCTGTTCGACGCAGGTCTCTGGATGGCAGTGGGTGCAGAATCGGCCGATGAAGTAGATTCATTAAAAAATTATTATTTTTGGTTTTATTTCTTTTTTTAATTTTTTTCGTTTTAATTTTCTTTTCATTGTTTGACACCTCACTTTATGAATTCCTTCATATTTTTACTGAATTCCTGAATTTTTACTTTACTGGTATTTTTGAAAAAAATTTCAAACATTAAAAAAATCCCTTCATTTTCTATAAAATTCTCTCAAAAAGGGAAACTTTCCTCCATCTGACATCACTGACTTTACGTCCAGATGAAGCAATTTTTATTTTCTAACATAAGCAATAAAGTGAACATTTTTTTATCTACAATTTTATGTTAACATGTACATCAGAAATTTAAATTTCAAATTACTATTTTTTATGATTTTACATTTTTTTGTTTTTATTTATCTTTATTAAATAAAATTAATTCATTTTGCCCTTTTTTTGTTAAGAAGAGCAAAATTAAAAAAAAAAAAAAACAATAAATTTGACAGCTTATGTGTTTGAACATTTATTGCGAAATAAATTGAACATAAAAATGTATACGTTTAGACCCCGAATAAATACAATATTCATGATATTTAAAAATTAAAATAATTTAGAATGTTATATTCGGCTTGGTCGAATCTATATACCCACCATCTGCAACTTTTTAAAATTCCACCTTATATTTGACGTGAGCGGTAAAGTTTTTGCTTCCGTGTTTACATTACTCCTTGGACTATTTGTTCAAAATTTTGTTGATGTACATTCTTTTTTGTAAAATATGTCGGCCGAATAGTATAAACTGGAGTTAAGATGGACACCCTGTTTTTTTAGTGTTTGGTTCATAAATTTTTGTTAATGAACAGATTTCGCTCATTTTCAATATCAAATAAACCTTATATAAAATAAATAATTCAGGCAAATTTGGTCCCCCTAGGATATCCGCCCGAGTCCTATCCAACTTTCAGCAGACAGACGGACCGGAAGATTTTCGCGACTAATTAAAAACTGAACTTTCGCGATAACATAACCCAAACTTTTATTGAAAAATTTTATGTAATTTTTAAAATTAGAATTGTTTTTATTGATATATTTACATTTAAAAAATTTTTAATGAAATTGGAGATTTTGAGTTGCTTTTTTGGCAAATTATTTTTTAAAATAACAGCTGAAACACGTAGTTCATATAGTGCTGTTGTCGGCTTATCAATTTCCAAAGTCCATTGTTTGCATATGTTTATCGATGTTATACAATCGTTCACTTTAATTTTGTTTTCTTTATGACCACTATCGTATAAATCCTCCGATTCAGTATCTGATAATTTCACACACATGAAATTTCCACATGAAATTCTTCTTGAATCCAATTGTTTTTTGGGCTACAAGTGTGCCAATAGTTGAAAGATCTTTAATTTCTTCCCGAATTATATTTCGTAAAATTTTTAAGGATATGTTATTTCCTCTTCACTCCATTCACTACCGAATTCGATCAAGGTGTTCTAGGATTTTTGGATATTGGACACTGATATTTTATCCCAGGATGCAGCTAGAATCTGAACTGCATTTTCGAGATTAAAGTTTTTTAGTTTGTGCTCCAAATTTGTTCCCTTCTCGCCAAGTAAGTAGGTGAACAGTTGTTTTTTTATAATTTAATTTGACCAAGTTGATAACGTTTTGATCTAACGGTTGAATAAGCGCAGTGCAATTGTTTTTTGCGGTAGACCTTTCGTAGCCAAAAATTCTCGGAAGTAAAAATTTTTACTTATGAATAACTTACTTTTACGAAGTGGTGAAAATTAACTTACATGGGGAACAAATTCGTGATGGAACCAGTCCTTGAATATAAATTATGTCACGTTATTATTGGAGTTGTATATTAAAGGATTATTGAAAAAGCATTTAAAGGCGCGTGGATTTTTAGATTTTTCAACAACCAAAAACTTCAGTTTGTCTGTGCTATTCGCATTTGAACAGGACATAAAAGTTATTCGCTCTTTACATATTTTTCTTCCGTTTTCTCATTACATGTGACAATAGTGTGATTTGGAAGAATCCCATAATATAAAACGTATTCGTCGGCATTGTAGATTTGGTGAAGTTTTTCACAAATAGATAAATAAGATGAGGTTTTAAAGACAAATTCTCGCGCATAATTTTTAAAAATCTAATCCATGTCGACGCTTAAATTTCTGCAACCATTCTTCACTGGCATTGAAACCTGAATTGGTTTGATAAATTTTGGAATACAAATGACTGGCTTTTGATCTTAAAATCGCTGCTGATATTGCAATATTCTTTCCCATTTGTTTTACAAACCACTTATAAAGCATTTTTTCATTCTTGGGTATTCAGCTTCCTTTAAGGTGCAACATTTGCCAGGGCCACTTTCTATTGAACGCACGAACTTTTTCAATGAATTTTCTTGCCTTATAATGCAGTAAACCGAAGACTTATGCAACTTATAATTCACGCAAATCGAATTTATGGAATCTCCACTTTAATTTTTTTTAAATGTCAAATTTTTGAGAAATCATTGGCTTTAAAATATGTTGAACTTTTCCCATATTAAGAGATGTATTTACACAACAAATGCCACGAATAAACTGACAAAATTGAAGATCAAAATCATTCAAAAAGGTTAATATACCAAAAAACGGGGATTTCCCTTTTTTTGGTTATAAACATTGTAATCAAATTAAGATTAATTAAGAAGTCGGGATAACCGGGCCGTCGCGATAATGGGTAGCCGCGAATACCGGGCTTACACACCCAGGCAAAGCTTCTGATCGGTTCTACTTGGTGAATCCAGGGTGATCCTTATACATTACACTTCAAGTCGACTTACATACCACCATCTGTTGGTCCCTGGGCGATATTGACAGCTGTTAAGCATCGGTAAGTTCTGTTCTCCTAGTAGGTGCTGCTGTGAGCGGACGTCTGTTCTTATATTAAGCGGTTCGGTTATAAATATGATACATGTTCAGTCAGTATGATGGCTTAGATGGCAGCACCATCATCAGAATAGGATAAAGTAGGCCAATCATCTGCTTATGTGAAAATTAAAGATTAACGAAACCTTGAATAATATCAGTAAACAATCTGATATAACGTTGATGACCTTTAGCATGAAAAAGAGGACACTATTTGGATTAATTCTGTCATATTGATCTGCCCATTACCTCAACCTATTCTCTTCTGTTTTCGCAAGTTCACCATTCTCATTTCTTCGGGGCCTATACATATCGCTGGTATGATGGCTATCTGCTGCGATTTGTGCATCCTTGTTGATTTCGTCTAGTCATCTCCTTTTATCCCGACGATCACTATGTTTCACTTCTATGTCGGGCTCGTTGTAACGTGTCTACATGTAGTTTAACACAACGAGTTCGAGCTCTAGTGAGATCAGATTTCGTGCTTTTCCGTAGTTAGATTGCTCGCCAGGTTTTAGCGGAGATCCACTCCTTTCGCTCACGTTCCTTATAACAGAGAATTCGAGTGGCAGGTTGCATAAATATAGACTTCACCATTTTCTATTTCGTTAGTTCACCTTCTTAGCAAGATCCAACAGCATTTCTTAAGACTTCGGAATATGCAGCCTCAACTCCACTATCCCTCAGTTTTTTACATCTATAGGTCGCATGTTTCGTCTATTGCCTATTTGTCTATTGTGTTTTAAATAGCTTTAAGTTTGATGCGCATCTATATATATATATATATATCTGTTGGATCTTGCCTAGAAGGTGAGCTAACGGAATAGAAAAGGATGAAGTCTCTATTTATGGAACCATACGGAATGACAAACCCAATTTACCCCCATTATTTTGTGATGGTGGGTATAGAAATAAAACAATCAAATATACAAATATACAAATTTTAAACTAATCTTTTCAATTATAAAGATCTGAATAGCATTGGAAAATATTCAAAATTAAAAATTATTAAATTATTTTTGCAAGAATACAATTCTTTCATTTTTCAGTCACAATTTTTGCAGTTGTCGAAAAATTATTAAAAAATCAAAAAAATATAGAAGAAATTTATTTGTTTTTTAGCAAAAAATTTACATTTTCCTGAGCGCTTAAGTTATACGTATTTTATGATGTTAAGATTTATATGCCTTATAAGATGTAAAGGCTTTCTTTATTATATTATTTTTATTATATTATTTTTATATTAATTTAGTGATAATTTTGCTATAGCCAGCAAAAACTTTTTGGTTTTCGGAAATAACAACTACTTATTAAATTAGTTTCTTGGTAATGAGGCGTCATTATTATTTGCCTACCCCGTATTACATTAATAAGTACTCAATAGTATAATAGCGCAGTAATACTGTAATCACATGGATGAGTTGGTTAGAGCGCCGGATTAACAACCAGAAGGTTGTTGGTTCAACCCCATTCTGAAGCTGTTAGTTTTTTATAAAAAATGTCTAAAAAGATATTTTAAACTAAATAGAGTTTTTGTCGCTTAGGATGCTATGTACGAGATAGTGTACTGAGTAAGACGTTAGTCAGTAAGAACGAATGGTTAGTGTTTGTCCAAGTTCGAATCTCACTGACCGCAAAATTTTTTTGTTTTTTTTTTATTTTTGTTTTCGTATAGCTACCATTAGAGTCAAAAAATAACTACATGAATTTGTGGACAAGTCGAACAAAAAATAACTAGTTATTCAGGCAAAAGAATAAGTAGTTTATTTTTGTTTCCAATTATACCTGCTAGCTTACCAGGAAAGCAAAGTTTTTGCTGCGTATATTTACCATAGATGAATATTTAGCAATATTGTCCATTTTTCTTTCTGGCGTATTGATTTCTTATAATGAATCTAGAACCTGGCACCTTTTGTTTAGCAATTTTCGAATTATTGGTTAAATATTGGTTTTTAATATTATTTGAATATCATTTACTTAAATAAAGATTCGAATTTTAATAAAAATTTGATTTGGTTCATTTAAAGTGAACATTTTTTAAGCAAATTCATGAATACATTATCGTCACTGCGCTGACTAAACTACCTATGTAATTTTCAATACATTTTCAGGAAAGCCAAAGAAGTGTTTCGCTGTTTTTTCTTTACGTCTTTGACAACACTTTTCCGTTTATGAACATATTTACTAACGCAATTAATGTGTGTTATTAAAAAAAGACATTTTTTTACACGAGAAAATCAACGAAAACTTTATAAAGTAATTTTGTACAGCGATTTTTATTAAAATATATATCTGAACTATGGAAGTATGTATTTTCAATATCTTAATCAAATTTCAAGTTAAATACACTTTTCAGTGCTTTGTTTTGGAATGTTTGCAGATATTTAAGTTCAATACTATTTTCATATGCACATATAACGGCACGATATCCCAAACGACTATGAATAGTGGCTTGGATTAATAATAATTTTGTTTTTGTGTTTAACTTTCTCCTCAATTTAAACAACATTCCAGAGGCTGATGAAATTTTTGTTTTTAAATATTTGATGTGACCATCCCACGACAAATTACTTTTAAGCACTACACCTAAGTAGTTCATTTCATGTTCTTCTTGGATTAATTTTTCATTAACAGGTATTCTAAATTCATTATTCAATGTCAATGTAGAAGCATGTGGTATAAAACGTATTAATCTGGTTTTATTTGCAACTAATTTTATCTTGAGTAGTTTACTCACCTCCAACTTCGACATCTTCGACATCGTCTTTTAAAAAACTTATTATCAGTTTCAATTCATTATCAACAATACCATAATATTTCAGTTTATCTTCTAAAATTTTATGATCAATAAGATCAAAAGCTTTAGTGAAATCATAAAAAATTCCCGCAACGTCATAGAAACCGTCATCTAGTCCTTTACAAATTGTATTAACAACATCAATAATCGCTTCATCTGTTCTAGTACTTCTCATGTAAGCAAACTAATTTTTGAACAAGAATGATTCATTTTGAAGGTATTCCAGAAGTTGAAAATGAATTATTTTTTTCAAATACCTTATCTATTGTAGATAATAAAGCAATGGGTCTACACGCTTCTACTGTATTAGAACATGGAGATTTTAGTATTGGAATTACTTTGGAATAATGTACAATAGAATTGAAAATACTTGCTAAATGAGCAGATATGGTATGAGAGTAATAAATGAGAATATCAGAAGAAATATTATCATAACCTGGGCAACATGATTTTTTTTAACTTTTAATAATGTTTTCTATTTTCATTGGGATTACATTTTTCAAGGAAAATCGATTATTGTATTGAATCATTGATCTTAAAGAGTTACAATTATCATTTGGATATTTTAAAATATCGTTTCTTAGTGTATCAATAATGTTAATATATTACTCGTAAGCATTGCCTTCTTTTTATTATCAGTTTCTGATTCCACGTCTGAATTTGCTAACTCAACTGTTTTCCTTTTTGAATTATCACTTACATCATTAAGAAATCTCCAGCACTTTTTTGAATCTTATCCAAAGCTGATAATGTTATTTTCATAGTAAAAGTTCATACATTCTCTTGTTTGTGCTGATATTTTGTAATGCATAGAAAAAATCATCGGACCACCACCTTAAAGTATACCAGAATTACTTTTTGTGTCGAAGACAAAATGAGTGTTGTGCAAAATTGTTTAAAAAAAAAAAAATACGGTTAATGACTTATAATAGTTATTGTGCATTTATGTTACATTTAATGTTGTTCAGTATCCACTTTATTTCAAGACGATAATATAAAATTATAAAGATAATTATATCAGCCACCTTCTGAAGATTGTCGAGAAATTTCTTTGTGGTTTATATTAGGGTGTCCGCAAATGTAAAATTTTTGATGAGGCTGCAGGGTAATATTTCAATAGCAAACTGGAAAGGTTTCGAAAACATACTTGAGCAAGCCAGAGGACTGTCTCTACAACTTCTTATTAAAATTCGACCACATTTAGGTCAAGCACGCATATTAATGTCGACAATTTGATTATATCATCCTGTAATATAGCAGGTACAAAAAAACATTAAATCTAACATAAACTGCGCTATAACTTTAAAGTTAATGATGGCGCATAAAAATGTAATTCATCAAAATTGTTAGAAATTTTATGTTCTATAAATGTTGAAATAGCATCAATAAACAAGATGTATGTAAAAACTGATTTTGGCACCTTTTGCACAGAAAATACGTGATTTTCGGTGACTTTTAGCAGTATGTATAAGACACCCAGACGATTCTATATCTGTATAATTTGCATGGAGTAGCAATTAAGGATATAAAATATAATTACAAGTAAAAATAAATAATATAATAAAGCAGGATATTATATTATTATCTTTGCTTGCTTAGGCAAAGAAATATTTTTCTATTTCTGACAAATATTTCCTTAATCTGACCGTAGCTTATGTGTTCATATATTAAATAAAATATATATTTTAATAGTTTTCTTTTTAAACAAAATTAGACCAGAAAAACAGCCTCTATAATCTGGATGTTTAGAAAATCCGGATTGGGATCTGCAGATTCCAGATTCTCTAGTTTTTACTGTGTATTGTTTCTAGTAATAAATAAATTTTCAAAAATCAAATTTTCGGTAAAATAAAGAATATTTTAGTTCGTCAAAATATCATCCTATATGTTATTTGGAAAAGTGTAATTCAGATAGCATATGTTTAATGTGGCAATAAAATTTTTTTCTAAACTGTATGAATTCGAATCACTTTCGTATAATTTTGTGCTAGGAGTATATTAAAAAAATATTTGTTGTAAATGATGTTCCTTTGTGTATAAAATAAATAAAATTCATACAAAAATAAAATAATTCATTTGTCACACACAATAGAGATTCTAACATATATATAGGGTGATCCATTTAGGTTTTTTTTTAATTTTAAATAAAATAATTAAAATAGATTTGTATATCGAAATATTTATTATGACCAGAAAGAACATTCTCTAACATTTACATTTTAAAAATAATTTCATTCAAATGTTGACCGCGCCTACATAATAAGTGGTCAATTCGAAAGTCTAATTTTCAATCACACTTTCCAGCATCGCGAATTACGCGAGTAATGTTGGCTTCACACTCTTGCATCGTAGCTGGTTTATCGACGAAGGCGATAATTATTTAAGGTTAAAAATAATTATTTGAGATAAAAAAAACTTTTAATTTTATCACCCTATATTTCCTATATTTCCATATACCCTAATTTTTCATATCTATATATGCATGTATTTGATCCATACGTAATATTTTTAGCTGGGATATTTAATGACGGTAAATTAATGTTTTAAATGGTTTGTTTCTTGGGAGTAACCCTGGTTGCACTAAATTCCTTCTGGGGCTATAGATGTCCATGGTTGTTATATTTGATTTTATCTAAAATTATGAATGGTTTGTAACATATTGGCTAAACTTGAAATTCTTACTATAATTGGAACAGGATGCTAATAGAATTTTTTCCTTTATTTGAATTTATTATATATTTTGTTTTAGCTGTCATTTAATATATATAGGTCATTATCAAACATTTTTAATTCATCTGATATTGACTTTAATCCTGAATAAGTTTTGTGTTCATATATATATTTTTTTTTTAACAAATGGGTTACAGATTTGAACTCACAAGACTAATAATAAACTTTAAATGTGATGCGAGAAAAAAGTTTGAAGGTTAAGACATAAAGGCTTTGCTCGATCAAGAATCGTGCCAAATGCAGGAAATTATTACATAACCATTTCGAATAGATCAAACAACAATTTTTGGTTTTTAAAGCACTTGGATTCATCCAAAAGCAAGGAAAATGGGTTATACACGAACTGAAGACAAGAGACGTCGAAGTGCGATTTTGAATGTCGGAAATGTTGTTTCAGCTCCACAAAACTAAATCGTTTCTGCATTGAATTGTTAGCGGTGATGTGGATCTACTCTAACCAAGACACTCAGGGAATGTTTTGTATTTAATAAGATTAGAATGCACTGAATGAAAAAGGGATAGAAAATGCGACCAAACTGGACTCCATAACACTCCATCATAATAATGCTCGGCCTCATATTGCGCGATCAATTAAAAACTAGTATTTTTTCTCACTCGCCTTATAGCGCAGATTTTTCCCCTTCTGACTATTATTTTTTCATTCTATTCAGAATGATATACACAAAAAAATAATCCAGTTAATTTTTTTATAAAATGATTAATTAACTTTATATTGAAATTTAATTATAATTTTAATTAATGTAAAAAAAACATAAAGAAAAAAGAAAAAGTTTTCATCAAAAAATATAAAAATAAAATAATAAATGAAGTTAATTTCCAACCTTTTTCAACTAATTGACATGATTTCTCAATGTTCGGAGACGTGTTTAATAAAAATTTTTTAGTACGAATTTTAATTATATGATGTTAATCGTTTCAATATTTTTTGTTGTCATTGGTACTGAGAATTAGATTCTATTTCAAAATCAATTCTTGTTTCAGAGCTGTTCTAATGAAGGATCAGATCATATTGATTATTTTTGACGATTTTTCAGTATATATTCTTAGGTCATAAAAGTACTCAGATGTGTTCCATAAAAACAAATTTGAAATTAATTTCATTCAAATGGAAAAAGTGTTCTACAGACGGGTCCAGATAGGTACAAAAGTGGGGTTAATGAGAGCCCATTTCCCCTTTCTACTCGTAGTAAGATTTGTTTATCTCCTTTGACCCTCAAAAGTACTATTCCGCTAAAATTAAAATTTGAAAAAATACAGTACATGGGAAAACATTTAAAAACACAGTTGATATAAAAAGGTATAGTGACACATCGTAATATTTATACCAACATAAAATAAAAAATGCAGACAATTGTCGAAAATAGTTTGGAAATTGGTGTTAACAAAAAATTGGATTTCTGGCCAATGAAATTAATTTCTGAGCCACCATGCGGTGGTAATTAATGCATATATCAATATATTTTTTTAATCATTCGGCATTTGTATTATTAAAGAATATGTTTGGCCATCAGTGGGAAATTGAAAACTTCCTAAAAGCGTCCGCGAGGTGAATTATTGTGTGATCCCCTGATCTAAAACATCAAACATTATATTATAAACAAATAGTTTCTAAAAATCACAGGTATATTGACAAATAATTTCGATTCGACCACTGTGTAATGTTTCGTAAGTGTAATTGCTTGATTCCTATTACTATTCCTACTATTATTATTTTCATATAAGCTTTTCTGCCGTTTTTATATTTTCTTCACTCTTTACATTTACAGTATAGAGCATAAAAAATGCAACGCTATGTGGTGTGATTTTGTTTATAGCGTAACCCGATATAACAATACTGTTGTGATTTTAATATTTATGGCTACAGACTCTTGTTGTATACAATTTTATTAAATGTTTAGTAAAAGTAATTATAAACAAATCAACATGATTTTTAAATTTTTGATTAAAGTTTGGAAGCTATAGTATTGCACTTTCTATTAAATTTTGCTATTTTTCTTAACTATTTTGGAACATTTTCCACAGAGATATTTTTGATATTTTTGGAATCATTATTTATTTTTTTAAATAGTTTGAAATCTTACAAAAATTCTGAGGACAGTTTGGCTTAATTTGATAATTCATATTTGTATAGGAGCTTTGGACCGAAATAACGCGACAAGTTTCGATCGTTATTGTAAATGAATCAACAGCTAAATATAATTTTTTAGTGATGATACGCCATTATTTGATGCCCGATAATGCAAAAATGTTCAAATATACCTTGATTTTGGTTTTGGAACAAATTTTAACAAATTCTAAAATTTTATCCTTCATGATTATTGGACTGTTGTACTTTTCTACTATTGGAAATTAATAATTAAGGAAATATATCTATCTAAACAGCCTCAATTTTAAATATTTGCATTTAGAGTCAAATTCAAGTTGTCGTAATATTAAACAATACTCGTTAAAATAATAAATGAACTGTCTCCAAAAGTAAAGTTGCTAGTTTGATTTTAGTTACCATGTTAATATTATTAAATCAACGATTGGGGGCCGTAGTGGTTTAAAATGACCACGAGTGTTCATTCGATTAATATCAAATATGTACTGTATCATGACTTTTATAAATTTTTTCATGCATGATCGTTTCAATATTGAGTATCTAGGATAATTTTTAAGAATCCTCATATTAGAACTACACATCAATATTATTTCAGTACCATCATAATGTCATTCTAAAATATTCCTACATTCTTAAAAAAGCAGTTAAAATGATCTTAAATTTATGTATATTTTTAGTTATTGATGGTAATGCAAATTATAGTTTTGAGCATTTTTCAATTATTATTTTTACCAAAACTTAAAAAATTCTGTTGACTTTTTTGGAGTTGATTTTTTTTTGCTCGCAATAATTTCCAACTATTTTAACAAAATTTATAAGAACTATTGCTATTTATAATCATTTGGAATAAAATAACATACAATAGTTGGTTAAGATCACAGAGAATAAAATCAGAACAAAATTGACTAATTTAATAATGTTATGTCCCTAATAAATGCGATAAAAAATCATGTAGCCTGGCGTTGCTTTTTTTATGCTCGATACTGTATTTAGTTTAAAAGAACAATGTCTATTGCAATGTTGGCTGAATGAAAATTATAAAAAAAGATACGTTCTTTGATACCATCATTATTGTTTCGTTTCCATTTGGTGTGGTTGATGTCAAAGCCTTTATCGTTCTTTTGATAGTATTTTATAAATTAAATGAAATGAATCCCACTCACCTCTTTGTTCCAGATTATGACAATAAAAATGACGAGTCTTAAAAGAATAACGTAACAGTAAATTGTAACAAGTAAAATATAAAGCGAACCTTTTAGAAAAAACTCTTTGAAAGCTGATGTAACATCATGATTTTTTTTTTTTTATTATTTTAGACAATAAATTTGAAAGTTAAAATATAAAATATGATTATTGGAATAATTCTTTGTCAAAAGTCGAAATGGTTAAATGTTTATATTAATATCCATAGCATTACAGTCCTAAAATTTCATTATGATTGTTGGATTATATAATAGTGGAAATTTATTGACTATTTATAGTTATTACATTTGCATATGTTACATATCGCCATGTGATTACTTATATGCCGCTTATAATAAAAACATGTTTCGAAAAAAAAGATGAAAGAATTTTGCTTCAATGAATATTAAACGGATTGTGAACTTAAAAAAAGGACAATCGATATCTAACTTAAGTTTCTCAAAAATTTTCTCATTTAATGTTATAAACCAAAAAATAAAGAATATGTAAGAATTTGCTTTGTATCTTCATTTCATTTCAGAATGTGCATTATACCCTGTAACATTCATTTATACATATTAAAAAACCTATATGTGCATGAAACTGGAGACCATATATCATAAAAGTGCATACTCAGTTTTTCTTCATCAAATGGACTTGAAAATTTCGAATTCGAATTTTCAATTAAAATATATATAAGAAAATATCCTTTTGAAAATGTTACCCTTTTATAATACAGGTCAACACTAAAAACATATCGTGAAAAGTATGCTGCAGATATTCCATCACGTTGCACTTTCCACTCGTTGCTTTTCATAACGTTGCACTTTTAACACATTGGCGACCAACGAAATTATGTATTTCTAAGGAGTTTCTAGTTTATATAATTTTCTAAATAATGGACAAGAAATAGTGTTACGAAAATATATTCAAAGTTAAGTATCACATTCAAACTAAATTAGAAATAGGCTTTTTTCTTGTACATGACAATCTGCTTCTTATTACACAAAAAATTATTTTAGCGATATTTTCGTTAAAAAACATTATTTCAATTCAAAATATAAAAGAACACAAACTTAGAAACCCATTGAGATCCCTAACTAACTTAAAATAGTATTTATTATTGCGTTTATACAAACATCTTACTCGCAATTAAAAGTAAGCTAATATTTTATTTTGCAAGTTTGTAACTTACGAAAACAAATCGTTAATAGCAAAAGATTTTTTTATATGAGTTTCTTAGGGAAATATGTTTTTCAGATGCTTATAGCTTCAAAACTATTTAATTGCACTCAAAAATTTTTACATCAATATTTTTAACGTACTATTATTGATAAAAAAAGTGAAAAAAAAAATCGGAAGTGAATCAGAGATCCTAATTTAAGCACAAACATACTAAATAGGAGTAGAAGATTCAATTAATATACACTTAACTTGGTTAAAATTTTTGCCATATATCATCGTTATATAAAAAAAGATAGAGAATTATAACACTTAATAAAATAATATGTTTGTTATATAAATTGAAAGACAACATTTGATTTAAACGATAATATTTTAAATCATAAAAGATGTTAGCCCTTAAGAGGAACAACAATTTGGTAATAAACAGGGCAACCACAAATATGCAATTGCATGTTTTTTCCTGTACGTTGAATTTAGCTATTAATAAAATATTTATTCATTTCAGAATAAATAAATCAATTTGGCATCCATTTGTAAGTGCATATTTCACTCCTAACGTCATGTTTTTGCATATAGTGGTTTTTGGAGTATAAGAGTATTTATAGTATATTTTGTTATTTTTAGGACATACGTAAGTCCTTTAGAGTATATTTTGATGTAATAAAGTCATGTAATTTTACGATTTTTTTTTTGTCATTTGAAAACGCTTTCATCGTCTATTTTAAATTTTAATATTTTTTTCAAATATTTAGATTACTTTAGAAGTTCTCGAAACTATTAATATGTAATTTTATATGACTTTCATACAAAAAATTAAATGTTTTTCACTTTCCTGAAAGGCCAAAATCACATAAGACTTTTCGTCAGCGTACCGACAATATGATAATTTTCGACAAATACTAATATTTAGAATAAGACGGGTAAGCAAAAGGAATAATAAAAAATTGGGGAATTTAAAATAGCACTTTTCGATACATTTAATAAATATATTTTAGTTTTGTCTTACGAAAATATTAATAAAGAACTTTGTTTAAATAAAAATTTATATTTTGTTTAAAATTAAAAAGAACAAAATAGCTCTTTCGTTTATTACTGCATATTTAATGTGCATAAAACATTTTTTAGTTAAATAAATTTCTTAATTTAAAAGGATTCATTTGCTAGAAAATTCTCGAAATTCTGGCAGTATGCATTCCTCGATAACAAGATATTAGGATTAAATCCTGAGTTAAGTGCCGACGATTATTTTAACAATACTTCAGATCTGAGTAATGCTGAATATACTATTATTCAATAATATAACAAGTGAGAAATATATAGTCGGTCAAGCCCAACTATATGATACCCTACACCATTCTATTTGTACATCAAAGTTCGTGGGGTAACTTGTTGGCCGAAATAATTCATAAAGATCGATCAATTATAGTCCGACCTTTATGAAATTTGGCATATAGATTTTTGCCTGTATAAATATTTATAAATAATTTGAGTTGCTTTTTGAAAGTTGTTTTGTTTTTAAGCTATTCCATTTTATTTTTAGAAAATGCACATGTTTATGTATTATGCACATGTTTATGCTTTATCAAAATAAGTACATTTTATAGTTCTTTTATTTTAGATATTTAAAATCAGCGTTACCATAAAGAATTTTTAAAAAAGGGATTTCAAAAAATAAAATCGCCAAAAAAGAGAATTTTTTGAAAAAAGAGGCGCCAACTGCTTTAATGCCTAAAAAACTCCTTAATATTTCTTTATTTGATAAAAACAAAAACATATAATAAAGCAAAAACATAAAATAAAGATTTGTTCGCAAAAATAGTTAACATAAAATCCTCGTTTTATTAATTAAACGTCTGTACTTTTGTACGAGGTCTTCACCCGGAGCCCAGTATTACAAATCCCAGACTAACAAATTTAGGACTGAAAGCATGGATTCGCTATTGTCAACCTTAAGTCTATTGGACAATTTATTTTTCATTACTGATAATTTAAAAAAACACGTTCCGCGTGGCACTGCTATGAGCTAAAGTAAAAATATAAATTAGGATATGAATCCAAAAAGATTCGGCATTAAATGTTTTAAATAATTTTTCTTAGACTTTATCACGTTAGCTTTAGTTCTTAATATTTTATGTTCATTTATAAGGTCTTCGGTGTCTTTTTTTACATCATTATACTGTAAGAAATCTTTTTGGTTCTTGGTAATAGGAACTACTTATTAAAGTAGTGTCTTGGTAATGAGGCGTCATTATTATTTGCCTACTCTATATTACATAAATAAGTACTCAATATATATAATATTGCAATCACATGGACCAGTTGCCTAGAGCGCTGAATTAACAACCAGAAGGTTGTTGGTTCAACTCCATTCTGACGCTGTTAGTTTTTTTTTTTAACAAAAATTATCTTAAAATATATTTTATACTAAAAAAGTTTTTGTCACTTTGTAAATGCGAGATGGTGTATTGAGTAAGACGTTACTTATTAAAAACAAATAATTAATTTGTGCCCAAGTTTAAATCTCACTGAGGGCAACATTTTTTTACTCGTTTTTTTTTTATTTTCGTTTAGGTACATATTTTTGAGTACCATTAGAGTCAAAAAATAACTACTTGAATTTGTGAACAACTCGAACAAAAGTAACTATTTATTCAGGAAAAAGTAGTTCATTTTTGTTTCCAATTATAACTGCAAGCTTACTAGGAAAGCAAAGATTTTGCTAGAATATAATGGATCGAGATATTTCAAATAACTAAGTTTGTCATTATTTAGCACATAGTTTTAAAAATTTGAACTAAATGGCAACAGAGTGGCCAGGTGGTTTAAAAAAGGGTCGCCAAACGGTAAAAGTTATGACATTTATCATAAAAGTCAGGGATAACAGTTGTTTTTCACTTTTATATTTTTGAGGAAAAATAAAACTTATTTTATGATTTTTATTTTTTCGAGCAGAAATCAAATTTATTTATTTATTATAACATTTACTACTGCTATTATTATCATTATTATTATTATCATTATTATTATTATTATTATTATTTAAGTAATATAAAAGTTATATCTAATTTTTCTTACCTTGGAAAATAGTATTGTAAAACATAAAAAAGTCGCCAAAATATAAAAATCACCTAAACTATAAGCGAAGCGGTTATAATCTAGTATAATTACTTAATATTATTTAATTTCCGAATTGTTTTCGACAAATAAATAATTTGAAATAATTGGTTTGAATAAAATATATTTTATTTATTAATTTTACATTTAATTAGTCATTCTTTCCATAGTTGCTCCATGCATAATTTTATTATTCATCTATTTTATTATTTAAACTGCAGATTATATTGTATCATATTGTAAATAATATTTATTATAAATTGTCAATTATTTTTTAATTTAATATTGTATATTGTGAATTTAATACTTGATAATCTTGGTGAGAATTCGAAACTCTGAAGGTTTCTTAAGTCCTATGAAATAGAACTTCAGCATCCTCTTTTGCAGCCAACAACAACGCGCTCCTTTTTCTCTAGCCGGTTTAGCTATAAAATCAGTTTCAAATTGTTCATAAGAAAATTAATTTTTAAAAGGAAACACGCACAAACTAAAATGAATAAAAATGATGATATATTCAAGAAGATTTTGTTCTCATTTAAATTTTTAATTCATTCAATCATCTACTTGATCGATTTAATAAATTTTATAATTGGAAAAATTTTTAGGTTTTTCATCTTTTACAATTTATAATTGAACGTATTATTTTGGAGATTGGTGGCCTTTTCCTGTGTGTATGAGTGATCACAGATTTTTCCCGTTTGCTCTATCTGTTCTGATTTAGCTGTACAATAAGTTTAAAATTTTTCATATAAAATTCAAACTCAATAAAAATATGAGTGAACACAGATTTGTACCGTTTTTGCTCTATCTCTTCTAGTTTAGCTATATAATAAGTTTTAAGGAATTATTTTTGTTAGGAAATTTTTAACGTATATTGTATAAAAGGTATCCCTCGTGATTAACATAAGACTGTATTTTTACTTATTTATTGAAATTTTTGTAGGTCATTTGTATGGGCTCCAGGTAAAATAATGGACTGATCATAACCAGAACATAAACTGCCAGCCATCAAGCCACCCAACCCAACCACCTACAATGGTGTATATGAAAAAAGTAGTTTAGTAAAAACTTAAACTAATTATTTCCTTCATGTGTGTGTGTATGATTTTTTTAATAATTTTAATCTTTTTGAAACTAAATCTTTGTATAACGTATAATTTCTGATATTGTTGACTCATATGTAAGTTGTACAAAATTTCACTTATTGTAATGTGTTAAATTATAACTTATTATGTGAACTTTGTTCTCTTCATTTAGTACTATCTATGTAAAGAACCTTCATACATTTTATATATGTACCTTTTAAAATTTATGGCATTTTTACGTTTAATTTTACACATGTAGAATACTTATATTATCTCGATGAAGTAAAATAATCTTAATAGACTTATAGGCACATGCATTAAATAGTAAATGACTGAAAGAATGTTGTTTGTACGTGTATTAAAGAGCTTGAAATTTCAAAAAAAAACCCTGCAGTTCTTTTAAAAATAAATTACCTTTTGTTGCAAGTATCTTACACAAAAGAAGATAATTTTTGGTAATTCAGTTAAAACATCCCCCATTTTAGATTTCATTGGTTTTAGACTAGTGAAATTACTATCCCCGTGTGATATATATAGCAATAAAATGCCACTTTCTGGGCTTCTTATTTTAAAAGTTTTCCACAGAAACCTTTTAATTTATATAATATTTATTTTAATTTATATAATATAATATTTATATAATGTAATATTATTTTGCATTGCCCTACCAACCAACTCAACTGCCAAGTGTAAGAACATTGTTGCCATTACAAATTTAAGACTTTTACTACAATAGTTCTTTATATATGAAAAATCAATATTTACTTTGTATGGGGGTTACCACTCCCCTTAGACATATTCGCCCTATCTTAATATCAATTATGTATCTTGGCAAGAACACTGCCTCAACAAAATATTAAGACTTTCGCAGCTACAGGTCTTCAGACCTGTCTTCATCTTACCTATGGAGCTTCATAAAAAAATTATTCCCACAGAATCTTAACACTTTCGATGTTATACTGCGATGATTAATATTTTCTTTGTATGTTGGCTACTACTGTCCCAAGACCTACGCGTTCTATTTTTGATTTTCAACCTTAATGAGAAAATTATTCCCATTAAGTAATAAGAATTTTTCTGTAATAGTTCTTCAGATGTTCAATAATAAAGATTTGCTTTGTATGGGGGCTATCACTTTCATTTTACCTACCCGCGCCACTGTCACCTCAACTATGGAGCTTCATAAGAAAATTATTTTTACAAAATTTTAACACGTTCGCTGTTATAGTTCTTGAGATATACGATAATTAATATTTATTTTGTATGGGGCTACTATTCCCTCTACACTTCTCCGCCTTACCATCATTTCAATTGTGGACCTTAGTGAGGTTACTATTGTCACCAAATCTTAAGAACTTCTCTGCAGTAGTTCCTTAGACATTCAATAATTAATATTATCTTTGTATGGGAGCTATCACTCCCCCTTCGCATGCCCGCCCCATTTTCATCACAAGTAAGAAACTTCATAATTTTCTAAATATTTTTCAAATGAAAAATGTTTTTCTCCCATGTTAAAATATTTTTTATTACTTCCTAAAAATTTACATAAAACGCTCCTTTGAACTTTTAAATTTAAAGGCAAATATTCCTCTATTATCTTCATTATCATGTACAACAGCTTAAATTTAATAAAATTATGCTCTAACCGACTGGTCTCATAACAGCTTTGATTGAAAACCTTTTTCACACATTTTGTGTTCCTTTTTTGTACTTTATCAATGAAATGTAAGAGAGACCTTTTTTTATAAACTGAAACATGAATCCCATTTGATTATCTTCCTTAAAATGGAATGGGTAAAACCTATTATCCTCTGTTCGTAGATGTTAGCTAACTTCTTAGGAATTTTCTACTTTAAGGATTTAAGTAATGTATCTAACAAAATGATACTTATTTTAAGTGAAAGTTTAAAAGTATAATTTTAAAACAATTTTATTTTTCATTCTTCAAATGTTTTCAGTATTATCTGCATTTAAAACTTTTGTTAAAAAAAATAATTATTTAATTTGTTCTTAGAAAGTTTTGTGTTATTAAATATTTATACCCTATACCACCATAGGTGGTTGGGGTATTATGCGTTTGTGCTGATGTTTGTAACGCATAGAAAAAATTATCCAACACCTACCTTAAGGTATACCAATCGACTCAAAATCACTCTAAAAAACGATCTATAGATGTCCGTCCGTCAGTCCGGCTGGCTAGACGGCTTGCTGGCCAAGTAAACCTTGTGCACAAAGTACGTGTCGTAATTTTAACATAATTCAATGAAATTTGGCACGTGACACGTGTTTAAATACTCAAAAATGCCTTAAAAATGAGAATATTTTAATGAAATTCGATGCAAAGAAGTACCAACCTTTGAAGATCGGTCCACAATCATGGCTCCCATATAAACCAATCTTCCGAAAATCACTTTAACGTGAATAAATCCCATACGAATGTTAGTATCAAGTTAATATTCGACACAAATAAGTTTTATGTAAGTAGAAACAACATTGCCAAATTTTATGAAAATGGGTCCATAATTTACTATAGATTCCATATAAACCCACCCTAAAGTACATAAAATCATCTAGATGTTAGTATCAACGCATTATTCTGTATTTGTAGATTTTATTTTACATTTAAAATTGGCCATATGTGTAATATAAATTCATTTCCCGAATTTTTATCCTCGAACTCATTGGTATAGAGTATCATACAGTCGATCTTGGCCAACTATATCTTTTTTCTCGTCTTCCTTTTTGCTATATTTTTATAAATTTATTAATAAATTTGTTTACAGTTTTACAATGGCATTTGTTTGAAACTTTTAATTCGAATGCCCCACAGTACTGTTATAAAGTAGATTATTAAAATAAAATTATCACTAACAAATCAGAAAATACAGTCGTCAGCTCCGACCATATGATACCCTACAATATTTTATATGTCCATCGAAATTTGGAAAGGGGTATTATAAAGGACATGTGTCTAATTGTGTATCGATACTTGTATTAAGTGTAATGTATATTTCTATAAAATATACGTATATAAAATACTATATTTAGGGAAATTCTCTTATATGGCAGCATTAGTCAATTAAGGGCCGATCCACGCAAAATTTGGCACTGTGCTTATATAAACCTTATTTTTACCAAATATTTACACATAGCACTAACATATCGATGAGATCTATGAACGTTAAAGTGATTTTCAGAAGAGGGAGTTATGATCGATTAATGACATTAAATGACATTAAATTTGGCGATTAATATTTATACAAAATTTATTTGTTAAAAATTTCATTAAAACATTCCTATTTTAAGGCATTTATAAGCGTTAAAACTCTATTCCAGGCGGACATTATTATGGGGGCTAGTTGAAATAATGGGCCGATCATAACCAAAGTCAAAAGGATTCGTCCTTGTGCACCATACGTACCAAATTTCATCAAATTATCTTCAAAATTGTACTATCGGTACAAATTTCCACTATCCAAATATCCACTCCGAATACTCTGTAGTACATTAGCGAATTTACCGATCTCCTAATATAGTGGGATCGACTAAGATTGAAACTGGGAAGTCTTTGTCCAGAAAGGCTTTGGGCATGCAATAATCCAGGATGTCTTAAAAATTTCCCAAAATGGTGTCATGGCAATAGCTCCTACTGTTCCATGCAAAGTATATATCCTTCGTGGAAAAAAACTTTTAAATAGAGATCAAAAGGAAAGCAGAAAGAGTGTCATTGTTAAGTTCTCCTCGAAGTCTACAAAAGATAAATTTATGTCTGTGAAACTGAAGCTAAGAGAAAATGAAAGGATGAAGGAAGTGTTTGTGGATGATTTTCTTAGTAAAGAAACTCTAAGTCTACTCAACTAGGCGAGAGCTTTAAAGGAGGTTAGATATGTGTACGTTTATGCCAGGAATGATAAAGTTTTTTACAAGAGAAGCCAAAAGCTCAAATATTCAGAAGCGAAGACAAACTGCTGAGAAAATATGCAAGCGTCGAACAATGGCCTCAGTACAAAATATTGATCGGGATTCTAAAACCAATGATAATGATGGTGAACATATTTCGTACTTCTCTCCATAAAATATATAATTTTTTTTATTCATTGTTACAATCGTTTTTATTCTCTTTTTCTAATTATATGATAAATAGTAAATATTAAAAAAAATCTGTTTTTACTGATTATATTTCTAACTTAGAAGAGTAATTTTTATATATGTATTATATATATGTTGTTTGAAATAAGCCTCTTAGGGTAATGTCATTCTATCGCTTCCAAAAATTTAACATGGATGACTTTTTCGATAGTATGTAGAGATTCATATGTGCTCAAATGCTAAACCCGGTGATTATTGTTGGAGACTTAAATGTTGACTTATTACATGGTGCTCACTTTTTCTTTTAGTAGAATGTAAATTAACATACCATAATATAATCCGTTGCAAAGTACAAAAAGACCACTGTGATTACAGTTTGGTCATGCAGAAAGTAGAAAACAATTTGTTGCAAAGTGATTTCCATCTTAGTTCAATAAATTTGACAGATAAGCTAATTGATTATATTAGCAATGCTATTAAAACTTTGACCATTATGAACACGCACAAAAAGGAATTAAGATTTGAGATTGCTCCTTGGATAAATAGGAATTTGCAAAATTTAATGTTATTTAAGAGGAAAATTTTTAATAAACAATGAAAATCTAAAAGTAAAAAATATGATATTTTATTAAAGAGACTTAGCAAAGTTATCAAAACTTCATGTAATTCGTTAAGAGAAAGTTATTACTATGATAATGTTAATAAAGTGAAAGGAGATCCAAAGAATACATGGAATTACCTAAATAATATTTTTGGAAAAGTACAGGGAAAAGGTGTAACTATTGTAAGATTAACAGGTGGAATGATTTTTGATAATCAATTGAAAGTCAATACGCTAAATAAGTATTTTGTGCAATCAATAAATATAAATATATGAGTTAAATCAATAAATATAAATATTTCATAGGGACAATTGTAATTTACTCAGAACATTATGTTAATGATTAGATTGCTTTACTCTACATCTTGTGACATAGATTAAAAAGTTGATATTTATATGAGAGAAAAAAACCTGATTCAATTGTCAAAAGCCTAATCCATGCAATAACATGTAGTCACATATATTTTATTTTTGTGTTTTGAAAAAATCTATAAATAATTTAAATATAAGAAAGTCAGCTGAATATGACAATATTACGCCAAAATTCATTAAAATTTGTATAGACATTGTTTTCCCAATTTTAGTAAATATTTTCTACTCAGTCATTAATACATCAATTTATTCTAATTGTTTAAAAATCAGTAAGGTTGTTCTTATTCCGAAAGTTATAAATTCATATATGATAAAGTTTTTGAAAAGTTAATTCACCAACATCTTCTAGAATATATAGATAACAACAACATTATGTATAAATATCAGTTTGGATTTAAAAGAGAATGTGGAACTGAAGAAGCAATTATTAATGTTGAAAACTTTATTTGTAGTAGTCTTGGTCATGGATCAAAAGCAGTTGCAGGATTGTTTTTAGATTTTACGAAAACATTTGAACTTGTTGATAATATTGCGGAAATTGAAATATGACGGAATAATTTCTATAAAGTGGGAATTATTTGAAAGTTATTTAAAAAAATCGTAAGCAGAATGTGCAAATTAGTGAGGCGAAAAGTACTACACCAGATGTCAAGGCGCTGTTTGGGATCTCTATTGTTTTCATTGTATTAAAATGATTTAGGTAATCTAGATTTTACTGGCTGTTTATACATGTTTGAAGATGACGTATGCTTATTGTATCCCTATAAATATGACATTGTTTTGAAAACTAATATGGAACATTATGTCTCTCTAATTGCTGAATATGTTTGGCTTAATAAGTTGGTTTTAAACGCAGATAAAACTAAATTGGTTCTTTTTCATTACGTAGATGATAACCCTAATATTTTTGTTGATGATACTTTAATTTAATTCTGTTAAATATTTAGGAATAACAATGCAAAGTAATTTGTCCTGCGATATGAATGTAAATGAAAATAAAATTAAAATAGCGTCAGAAATAGAAATTCTACATAGAATGAGATTCAAGTTAAATGAAAAAATTAAAAAATATTACCATATCAATCTTTGATTCAAAGCCATTTAAATTATATGGTCATAGTTTATAGGTTTAAAAACACAAATGTTTTAAAAACTCTTCAAAAATGCAAATCAAGGCACTGAAAGTTATATTTAAATTGCCAATTTTATATTCAAATCCATCCCTTTATATGAATGTTTATAATATGATAATAATAATAATGCCAGTTCATGGATTATATCATTATCGTGTCTTTTTCCATATATTTAAATCGTTAAGAAATATGCGTTATCACACCATTAATTTTGAACAAAATCAATAGAACATAAATACCAAGAATTAGCAACATTTGAGAGCACCAAGGCGTAAACTAGAGACTATATAGAGACTACTAAGCAGCTTCCATTATAATACAAGTATGTATTTTTAAATAATTTACCATTTTATAAAACTTTAATTTTAGAACAGAATTTGTAATATAAATAGTACAAGTAATATTTGCAAACTTATCTCAATAACGCCTTAATGGCGTTGAGGTTAAAATTATTTAATCAGAATTACATATGTGCATAAATGAAAAAATAAAACAAAATAAAATAAAATAAAAAACCTTTTTTGATTACGCAATACGTTATCTTCATTGAAAAAAGCTGTGAGTGTGATTAGCGAAAAGTGCACCTCTTGGAGCCATTCAATTTTTTTCTTCCCAAGTTTGGGCACCCCTGTAGTGCTGCTATTGAAAACACATTTCGAGATATATCTGAAACGATTCGTAATTACAAGAGTAATAAACTTCCATTCTTCATTTTGCAATATCGAATCGTCGTAAATTGTCTGATCGAAAAACGAAAAAGATATAATTTTGAAAATTTTGTTCTCATCACTTGTCCACAATATAATTAGGACTGGTCAACAACACATTGATTGAACAAAAGTTGACCTATTGCTACAAGTGTTTGTAGTTTACATTAGAGGAATTAGACACATACACATACACTTTGAGTGCTTGCCGGTACCATATGGAACCATGTCACATTTGGAATTTTTATTGTTTTACTCCATGTGGTGTTGCTAACATAATTGCATCAAAAGTTAATTTAAAAAATCTAAATAAAAGAAATATTTGACCTTATGATCAGTTTTTTTAAGGTAAACGTAAATAAGTGTGTTATTTTCAAATTAATTAAATATTATAACTGTCAATTTTTTTATTATTTTATTTTTTTTTTGCTTTTATGAAATATTAAAGGCACCGTGATTTCAGGTCAGGTTATACAGTTTCAGGTTTTTAGTGAAAAATTTAGATGAAAATTTTATTTATTAAAATCTCAGATTTATATATATTGCAACAACTTAACTCACTAAAGTATACCAATAGAGGTTGAACCACTTTCTGAGTCTATTAAACGAGTTCCGTCCGTCTACGAGTTACCTCGATGTCGAGCTGGCTGGTAGTCAGTCCATATATAACTTATGCACAAAGTACAAATCGTAATTTAAAGATAATTTGGTGAAATTTGGAACATATAACTATTTTGGTATAACAATACATCTTGTTGTAATTGGTTATTAACGGTCAATTATTTCACCTAACTCCAAGCAAATATTCCTCCACAATAGGGTTTTAATACTCATAAATGACTTATTTGTCACTATATAAGTATAAATAAGTTTCATATAAGAGTGAATCAGAATAATAAATTTAATTCATAATTAAGCATAGCTCCCATATAAAATACGAAAATCACTTAAACTCGCATAAATGCCACATGAAGGACAGTATCAAGGTAATATTCGATACAATTTTTATATAAGCAGAAATCATAGTAAGGATCAATTAATAATTGGTCTCATATAAAAACATTTCTGAAAATCTCGAAATTAATTCTGAGGCTTAAATGCAATGGTGAAAGATATCATATTGTCAAATTTTTTACTTGTTATTAATGATAAATCGAGTTTTTTATTTTTGGTGAAAATTCGATTTTTAGTGAATAATCGGTTTTTAATGAAAATTTGTATTTATATATATAAGGAATTTTCATAAAAAGTTGGATTTTTAGTGAAAAAATCTAATTTCTAGTAAATAATTTTTTTTTGTGGGAAAATTTTAACTTAATGAAAATTTTAATTTTTGGTGGAAAATTTTGTAAAAAAATGTAAAATAAAAAATTTAGCTTTTGTAAGAAATCAGCACAATTTTCGATAAAATAATTTTTAACAGAATTAGTAAACACAGGTTGCACAATGCTATAATGTTACTATATTTAGAAAATAAGATAAATTGTCTGTATAAAAGTTCGAACATCTTCCAAAATATATACAATACATTATTCATTGAGGTCTATAATTAAAGGTAATATAATTGTCTTTAAAACGATACCTGAAACATGTTTTTATATTGAATTTTTGTGGTCGATATTTCGCGAATTCATGAAAATGATTTATGCAGACGATGAAGCCCTTCTGTACATTCTCTGTACGTATCGTGTAGTCATATTATTTAACAAGATATCTTGATGAAGTTTAACACAAGGACGAAGCTTATTGAAATTGGTTAATAACTGTGCATTCTTTCTCCTAACTCCCATACAAATGTCGTCCCGGTATAGGGGCTATCATAAACAAATTAGATGCAAAGAAGTTTTGTATAACTGTAAATCAGTATTTCATCCTATATAAACCCTTCCTACGAAAATCACTTTAACGCGCGTAAATACCATACAAATGTTGGTATGAACGTAATACTGGACACAAATAAGTTTTATGAGGTTTGGCCCATAATTTAACATAACTTCACTTTCGGTAATCACCCTAAAGTGTCTAAATTAATATAAATATTAGTATCAATGTAATATTCTGTATTCGTATGTTTTATTTTATACTTAATACAATTATCGGTTCACGATTCGCCACAGGTCTGATATAGAATACCTCCCCGAATTTTGGTGCACATTTAGTTGAAACAGTTTTGGTGAACACGATCATAATTCTTTCTATTTTTAATAATTCTTTCTATTTAAATGTAAGATTTCTATTTAAATGTAATATTATTTACAATTTTGCTAGGAAATCAGTGGATATTGTGGATATTGCAAAAAATAGCCAAAACATACAATTTGTCAACATTAGATACATTTAATTGGTGTTCGGATGACTTAAAGGGTTCGGGTTAAAAACTTGAATTAAAAAAAACACAGTAATAGGACCCAAGGTTTTCAGTAGCTTCCTAAAAAGCGATATAAAATTACGTTCGATATCCCTAGAACATACTTTTTAAAATGATCATCTCTTGGACAGATGAGCACAAGTGTAGTCACGAAATAAAATATAATGATTCTAAAATTCTAAAAGTTAAATTGACAAAAGTTTTAATTTTCAGTAACCCTAATGTGTTCTTCAAATTTATGAACAATATGCGAACACGATAAAATTTGTAGTTAATCAATCTAAACCTGGTGACTCCATCATTGTTCTTGGTGATGTTAATATTTCAAACATTAAATAGTGCGACACTCCTGATTCATGCTTTTGAAGCCCATCAATAAGATCAAAAACATCTATTGAATTACTGAATTACTGCTATTTTTGAATAAATAGCATAGTAAACAAGCTTGGCAAATTACATTATCTTGTATTTGTTAATTAACCTGAAGAATTTAATATTCTTGGCATCAATACATTATTAAGACCTGAAGGTGCTTATCATCCCACTCTAGCAATAAGCATATACGTCGAAACAAAACTATCATTAAAATCTAATGTAAATGATGAGATGGTTTTAGATTTTAGCAAAGCTAATTACTTAAAATTATATCACCTAATTTGTTCTGAAAATTGGTTTGAATTCATTCCTTGCAATAAAGTATGTAAAGATTTAATTACCACTTAATTACACTCATTTTTTTTAAATATTAATTCTTTGATTAATGGTAATGAAATTACAGAAAAAAATACTCAAATACTAGTTATAATTACTGAAAAATAATTACTGAAAAAACTATTTTCTTCAATATGTTTAATTGCGTTTTAATAAAGATTTTTAAATCATTTAAATTTAAATCTGCATTACAGCTAGTTTTGAGAAATATAAAATGTAATGTAAAAATTATGCAAAATATACCAAATGGGAGAGTAAATTAGTAAAAATTACGTATATTTTGGAAAATGCATGAAAATACTTTTCAGATGGATTTTTTAAGATTTCTCGTCTAAGAAGTCAAAGGTGTGGGACATTATTTTTGTATGGATTTGATTTGCATATATTTCTAATTCAAAAGTTACGTACAAAAAAAATCTATTGTAAATTTTATAATTTGTATATAAAATAAATAAATTTTATATAAAAAATAAAATATTTTACGTTACAATTCACAATAGAGGTTTTGAAATATATATGACTACATGTACATGGTCATATATTTCCATATATCCAAAGATATATGGTAATTCATATGTGTATAAATATATCATCTATATATTTATACATATATGAACTGAAAATTCTAATCTGTCAACCAGCAGATTAGAATTTATAGTTTTTTTTTCAAAAAAAATTTCGATTCTGTCCCAATGTGCTTAATGGAATATGAAAAGGCTGAGCCAATTAAGTTTATATTTTTTTGTTGGTCACTACGTATTAACTATGGTCTTAACAAATTTATAAAATTTGAAAGTCATTTTTTCACCTCCCATATTACTAGAATATAAAAATCCATAATTCTCATTTTAGTTTACAAACAAAATAAAAATTAGCCTAAATAAACATTCTTAAAAATAAACTTACCTGATACAATTCTAATTTTAATAAGAATATCTCATTGTTTTAAAAAATAAAATATACTACATTTTTTTTTTATTTACTATTCAAATTATACAAAAGTGTTTTTAATACAATAAAAAAATTTCTTTGATGTTCATTTTTTTTAAGTTTTTATCAAGTGTTAAAAAAGAATATTGATTTTACACCTAAAATTTGTTAATTATTAAAAATATTTCCAAATTGACGTGCTTACAAATTTTAATAAGTTATTTAATTTATGACCAGGGCAAGTTTTTAAAGCTTTTCGCTTGAAAAATAAGGTTTTGCACATTTTACAAGTATTTTATCAAAAATAATTTTTTTCTAATCAAGCATACATTTGCTTATAATGAATAAAAAATTAGTTTTATTAAAAAAAACACTATTTTCTTTGTGAGTTTTTGGAGTTTGATTAAAAAAATTGTAAAAATTATTTTGTAAATTTTTTAAATACTTCGTACATAAATGTAAAGAAAAAAATTAAGACGAGTTATATATGACTGTCATGGTCTACTGACGTATATTTTTAATATATTTTTATTTTTTTATAAAAAATATAAAACCATCAAAATTCTAATGTTAGGAAAAAAACATATTTGCGCTTATTTATACAAGAAAACACATGATTTTGTCCATTTTGTATGCATATTTCTATGTATATTTTTTCGCGCATATTTAAATTTGCCCTATTTATGATAATTAACCATAAATTTTAAACTAAATTCTAATTTTTTCATTAAACTTAATTATTACTATTTAAATCTACTAATAATTAGATTTAAAAAAATGTACTTTTACTTCAAATAATTATAGTTTTAAATTTCATTTATAAAAATTCATATGAAATTTGTTCGTTTATATTCATAATCCTTCCTCTTTAATAACTTTGTCTATCCTTGTGGGCATACTTGTATCTGGAAATAAGTAAATTAATTAGTCTTGCCACGAATTTCCATTTTATAACGGAGTGTTTATTTATACATAAGTGTGTGTGGGTGCTTTCCTCTGTTCTCCTTTAAATCTAAGTGCCGCTGTATTGAAGTTCGTATAACATAAAATCAATTATTGTTGTTATTAAAACATATTACACATTTGATTTGTAGACAAATTTATTACATTAAAAGTATATACATATGAATTTACTATATTTTTATACACTTACAAGCTAAAAGTTTTATTAATGAAACAAATGTTCACCCAGAAGAAAAATCCAAAGAAATCAATTAAATTCTGAACTCGTGATCCAGAAGTAGTGCAAATTCGTATCACTTCCAATGAATTTAACATAGGCTTGTGATTTGAAGATGTTCTTTATTTTGATAACTATTATATAGTGAGAGCCATTAAACTTCATAGAAGCCACTATCTTGTCATAGCGCATTGATGAAATGAAAATAGGTTCTATAGATCCAGGGAGGCAGCTCTCATACAAAGAAAATATTTATGTTCGCATACCTAAAGGAGTATTATAGTGAAAGTCTTAAAAAGTTGTAGAAAAAATTTCCGTAGGGCGGATAGATCCAGTGGAAGTAGTAACCCTCATTTAAGTTAAATATTTTTTATCGCATCAAAAGGGATAGCAACAGAAACATTTTTGGCGTTTTAGGTTTTTAAAAGAATTTTTAAGAAGAAAATCTTAAATTTTTCAAGAAAGTCGAAAATATATAGCATATAAAAAAAAATAGTCCGCATTTGGTATATCATTTATATAAATCGTATACACCGTTCGTGAGTTATGGTGAAATATACTTATATAATGGCCTTTTTATGGGCGAAATATTAGACACGCCCACAAAAAAACAGACCTGATAAAAACACTAAAAGTAGACTCATGTTTAGCACAAAATTATTAATTATTGAATACCTATAATAAAGAAAAACTTAAAACACGTTTCATCATTTTTTTACCACAAAATTTGTCCCTTTTGGAAAACTACCTTAGAAATCCTTGATTTCCTAAGAAATAAAATTGTATTTGCAAAAGAGTGTTTTTCTTATATTTTACAAAAAACTGCAGCTCTTCTTTTTGATTATTATTTACTGGATTTCTGTTATAAAGAAAACCTTAAAAAGAAAATATTTTAACACATTTTCCTTTTTTACCTCAGAGTTTCCTGACAAACATCTTTTTTTCTGTCAAATATTGGCATAATTTTTTAATAAGTAGGGTATGGAAATAAATGTCAAAAACTGAAAAATAATGAATATCTTTTCCGATTTTTTTTAACCTCATAAACGCATTCTCACAAAAAGCAGTTTTTACAAATATGCGATGATTATAATGCCAGGTAGCCTCTACAATAATTAAAAATTTTTTTACTTATTTTTTTAATGTACTTGTCTTTAGCTTTAAAAAAAAAATAGTTTCGATTCATTCTGATATTTTGTTTGCCTTTGAAACGAATCAGAACGGAAACGGAATAGAAGTTTAACGTTAATAAATGCCTTATTTATGGCAATGTTTGTATGAAATTCGGGATAAATAAGTTTAATGTAAGTATAAAGCATTATTTTAAATTTCAAATGATCGGTTCATAATTAACCATAGCTCACATATAAACCACAAGTTTTCTATAAGTAGAAAAAAAAGTGCGAAACTTTATGAGCAGCGTTACCGTTGAGAATTTTTAAAAAGTACATTCAGTACGTTCAGAGTGAAAATTTTCCCCCCATTTATCATATTAAATAAAGTTATCTGATTCGTGTATATATATAATACAATGTATTATTACAGATGCATTTTTTAAAGCGTTCTCCCTTTTCGATTTTTAATTTGTTTATTGCATCTTAAAAAGTTTCAATTTTTTATTTTTTTATTTTTTTACAGAAATGCTTACTATTTTGGATAATTTTGTGTAAGAAAAAAATGCCTTTTTTCCATAAAAAAAATATTTTTTCAAATATGTTAGTGTTTTGTAAGTTTTACGCATAGAGTGTATAACTTAAAATATATAAAACTAGATACGTAGATGTCTGATTTAATTGGGGAACCATCATCGAACAATGCCATTCATACGTTTATAGATTTTATTGTTGCTAGAATATAATATTATGTTTGCATGTAGCAATACAAAAATATTAAGTAAATAAACATAAATATGTTCAATATGTTCGCGGAATAACAGGAATATGGCTAAAACACAATACAAATTTGGTTTTTGTGTAACAATATTATTTTTCATTTACGTAGCCATAAAAATATGGTTGTGCTGCAACCATGTTACTGCTATGTTTAAAAACTATCTTAATTTAAAAATCACTTCACCGGGGAGTAGTCCTTTGCTGTACTTTGGCAACTTCTTTTTCAGGGACATCCTTAAATTTTCGTTGGGCCTTTTAAAAATATTACAAATATTTCAAAAATATTTGAAAAACATTACAAAAATATTTTAAAAATATTACAAATAGAACTGGATATATTATGAAATCATAATAACAAGCATAGTAATATTTTTGTCTAATGAAAATTGTTTTATTATACCTAGGATTTCAAGAAAAATAACATGTTCAAATCAAACAAAAAAAAAAATCAAACATATTGTGGAAGCCATGTTAGTATGAAACCAATAACAAAAATGTATATATATATATATATATATATATATATATATATCGGTCAATAAATAGCGGAGATTTGTGCAAAAAACCGGTTTTTGAGGTTTGATAAGCCTCTCGATAACATAGATATATGATATATAATACTTTTCAGAACTTTTCTATTGAAACTCGAAACAAACGGGTTCTAAAATAAATAAAGACTGTTTTCGATTTTCTGAAGTCCCTATATAATCTAGAGACTTTGTTTTGCACAGAAAATTCGAATTTTTTTTTTTTGAATGTTTGTAAACAAAATCGGTTCACTAGTATCTGAGATATCGGTAAAAACACATTTTTGGATCTTGTGGAGTTTATATAAAAGCTTTCGTTTCTCGTTTTTGCACAAATCTGTTGTAAACATTTGTCTGAAACTGCGGTTTTTTGAACTAATTATATCGATCCATGGACATCCTCGTTGCAGGCAAAAATCTGAAAAAATTATTAAAAATATATACACACCAACATATATAAAAAGCATTGCAATGACTTTCAATGGTGTAGTTTTTTGTATAAGAAAGCAGTAGTTGCTGATTTTACGTACATACATGTAATTATTTTTACGTATGTTTGGACAGTTTTTGGTTGGAAATAGAATCATTGCAATGACTCAATGTTGTTGTTTTTTGTAGAAGCATGAATCTAATACAAACATATTTATATGCATTTAGTAGTTATCAGCAGTGTTGCCAGTTTAACCTTTTTATTTTGCTTTTAGTCTCAAAATTTTCCTTTTAGTTTTTAGCTTTTTTCTAGCCTTTTTTTGATTCTTAAAAATGCTAAAATCTAACTGTTTCAACAGCGAAAAAAATAATTTATTTTTTTGTATTAATAAATTTATTTTTATAGAATCCAAATTTATGAAAGGTGGTAATAGTTGTACAAAAATAACAATAGGACGAATTCATTAATGTTTTTTATTTTTGAAGTTTGACAGCTGTAACAACCAAAAATGGTAATCAGATGTTTAACCAAGATTATCTTGTATAGATCGCATTGATTTAGATGTTTGTCTTGATAGAAATTTGTCTATTATAGACACTGTGTTAATTCTTAGTGCGATTCCAATAGATAGATACTACTATTTAAAGATTTCTAATACCTTATTTATAAAATTAAAAGTTTTTTCTAAAAATTGCAAAAGGTTGTTGGCTCTTTGTGAAGTTTTTATTCGCATTGTATAATAAAAGTGCATATAATTGAATCGAATATGGTATTATATTTGTTCCCTTAAATTTCTTCTATAAATAAACCATTTAGATTGACAAATTTAAACAAATGTTAAAGTAATAAATATATCAAATGAAATACGCATATCAATAGAATTAGTTTTTTTATCTTGTATTGCCTATAATATTCTTATAAACAATTTAAATATTTTAGAGTTTTTATTAATTCAATATTTGTAATAATAGTTAATTACATTTTTTTAAGAAGTAGTATTTGAAAGAGACCTATCTTTAAAATTTATTTCGAAACAATTTAGACACGCTTTTTTCAACGAGGAAAAACTACATAACTTAAGATTTGCAAAAATCTTATTTTTCCATTTTTGAAATCTTTATATCCAGTTCTATGTTGTATCAATTTTTTGTAAAAAATTGGCAAACATTTTAAGAGATATTTGCATTTTAAATCACAATTTTCTATAGTGTTGCATGGAAATAAAAAAATATATACTGCTCTCCTGAAAAGATTAAAAAAACTACTTATATAGTTTTTCCTTGTTGTCACAGATATTATATAAAACTTAGTTTCATTTTTGGTGATTGTTTTCTTGCCTTAATTAAAATTTGTTTCATAAAATAATTATATTTCATAAATCTTAATTTGAATGTTACCCGCTTTGTTAACTTTTTTTTTTATAGAAATATAGTCTTTTAATGGAAATTTTTATTTCCGCAAAAAAAGATTAAACGTTGTTTTTTTTTTTGGAATTTCGAAAACATCAACCGGTTTTTTCAAAATTTCAACTATTTGAAAACCGGTCTCACAAAAAAGTCGAATAATCGATCACCCTATTGCAGACATAATTTTGTCGGGAATTCCCGGGTTCCTGGAAACCCATTGAAATTCTTCTCGATTCTGGGGAATTAAAAACAGGTCGGTAATATCATCTCATCTCCTTTTTAACCCATTGAAGACCAAAGACTATATTTATATGCTTTCTAAAAGAGTTCTTAGTAAAAGTTGGCGGACAACTTTCGTAGTGTAGGAGTTCTAAAAGTTGATTAATAAGGAATTTACTTTAGCTTTAATGCTAACAACGAAGAAAACAATTTCTTATTTACTATTACTATTTTTATTTTTAAAGAATCATCCATTTAAACATTTCTGTATATTTATTCGCATAAAAAGTTGAGATTATTTATATTTAATAAAAAATTTCAGCTGCGGCGCTTCATTCTTTGAATTAAAACTGCCTTAACTAATTTTGTAGAGTTACTAAATCAATAACTAAATTGTTTTTTAATATACTACATCAACAATAGAAACTATTTATGAAAATTATTTTATTTAATTTGGAACTGCTTAATCAAAAAGGAATTATATTTGAAATATGACGAAAAAACACTTAAAAGCATTGAGTAATTTTTCAAATGAAATATAACCCTAATTTATATAGGAATTTTAAATTGAGTCATTTTATTGGGTGTTATTTATAAATTTATTACAATTTCTTTAGAAAATTTTCAAAAACTAATGAAAACGAGAAAAAATGTGTTTCTCAATTTAAAAAATTTATTTATTTTTTTTTTTTGGCATTTAGCTTTTTTTGACCTTTTTCAAAGTTCAAATTAGCCTTTTTTTTCTCATCTTCTGGCAACATTGCAAGTTATATGCAAGAAAAGTGATTTATTTTATAGCTTTGTTCAGTAGTATTAAAAATTAAATATCACTAAAGGCCTTACAAAACATATTAGTAATATTTATAAAGGTCAGCAAAATTTTAATTTGTCTTAAAATGTTAGCTTTCGGTATCATTTTATATTTATATTTATATAATACAATGGTTATGTAAAATGTTACCGACTCTAGCTAGAGCTCTGTTTGTTTAATTAGTTCTTTTCATCTTTCCTGGAATATTTGAGAGCGGATTTCATTTTATATGTATATCCTGTACACTGTAGCGTATAATTAACGAATATGAAAAATAAATCACACATAGAATTTCAGCTTTAAAATATTTATTATTTTCCAGTCATAAACAGTATTATTTACATTCTATTCATTTACTTATACTGCATTATTTATTCTTTTTTTACATGATTACTAATAGAAAATTTTCAAACTTAATTTTTACAAAATTTGTATACACTTAATACATTAAAAAATACTAAGGGTATTCATTTACTCGCTTAAGTTTCCGATTTGTGCAATTGTGCATATATGCGCGACATTTTACGTGAACCTTTTTTCAAATAGTGTGCAGTATTAAGAATAAGAAAATAAGAAATCATTATAAATAATTTAAAAATTTGTTGAAATCAAAGATACATGCAATGATTTTATTTTAAATCACGTAACTATCATTGTTTTACATAGCAGTTATTTATAATTTTTAAATTTAAACAAAAGACAGCAGATTTACAAATGCACAATTAAACAGCGCAATTTTGCAAGACTAAATAGTCACGCAAATTTATAAGTGTTGTTGCAAATGAATTTCCATACAATTTTTTGCAGTTCATTTGCGAGTGTACAAACTTGCACACATTGCAGAGTTTGCGAGGATTTTTCACATTTTCATGAGGACCCTTACTATTGATACGTACAACAACACATAGCAAATTAAAAGACAAATGAAAAAAAATATATAACAAAAATTAATACTTAAAAGAAAAAAATAAAAAACTTTGTTTTAATTTCAACTTTAACCACAAATTATATTCTTTGTGTATCAGTACGAAAATTAGTATGAAAATTCTTTTAGGAAAGAAAATTAATAATTTTATTAAATTTGTACTTTTTGCTTGCAACCTAAAACTTTATATAACAAAGTATTATTGTGTATTTGTATGTGTTTCATTTTAATTGAATGAATTGTTAAATAAATTACAAATACTTAAACCTATAGCCATAATTTTTGTTAAAGCCATTTACTAGATATAGTTATTTACACTTATTTTTTTTTTGTTTACACTGACAGAGATATTGTTAAACTTTAATTTAATAAATTTTATTTTTTTATGTGCAAATTTTTTAAAACTTTTATCACACATTTTACATGACTAGTAGATAAATTCTTTATAATTTTATTACAAAATTTTATTAAGAAAAATATTTAATATTTTAAAATGTAATAAGGAACAAAGGAGTTTTATATTTAAATTAAAATTGTATTATACTAAAATAAATTTATAAATTTTATATGAAACTCCCCTCAAACAAATTATATTTTACATAAATATTTAAAATAAATAAACAAGAATACACAAATATTGTGTGTGTGTATGTGTATGTGTTTGATTGTAAGGAAATATGTTTTTGCGGTTATATGAATGTATGTTTGTGTGTGTGTTTATGGAATAAATGTAAACGTAAGAATTTAAGGAAGTATTTAACTCATTGTAAATGTTTTAATTTAAATTTTACAAAATTGTATCGGCCTTTAAGACCACAGTCATTGTACCTCACCTCTTATCATTAAGTATAACACCACTTTGAGACACAGCTGTTGCAGCATTTAAGCGACCATTATCTCCCTTACCACCCGCACTGCTGCCATTGTGCTGATGTTGCATGCTAGATTGACGTCGAATGGCATGATGATTATAAGCACGTCCCATGCCATTTAAATTGTTGTTACTATTGAAACCACCACCACCACTGCCACCGCCTCCTGCACAATGTGCATTATTCAAGTGTACAGAGGCACGATTATAATTAGTTGAGGATCTCATAGACATATTGACAATACTAGTGTCCATCATACCCGTAGCTGTTGAATGCTGCCTGAGACGCGTTTGTCGTTTGACACAAAAACAGCACAGATATTGATTGAAATGTGCACGAAAAGCTCCCGATACACAATACAATGCCACTGGATTTACACATGAATTGAGAAAACTAAATTTTCATTGTGATATGAAAAGAATGGAAGAGAAAGATAAGAATAATAATAAAAGAAAAATCAATCACAAAAAACTAGTTAAATTGATGCGAATATAATTAATAATTTAAAATGTTTACAAATAAACACACAATTCTCAACAAAAATATAAATTGAAATCAAGTATAATTAAAAATAAATAAGGATATATTCGGCAATTTATGCAAAAACAAAATACATGTAGGCACATATATTTCGTTTTTGAGTTTTGAAAAAATGAGGTCTCAGCCAGGTAAATTGTAAAAGCATTTGTTCGAAATTTTCTTCTTTTACATGCTTGTGTTTTGTTTTATGACTTTTAGTCATAACACATAAATTGTGTCTTAAAATTCCTATTCACAAACAAAAATTTAATCAATTTTTGTTTCCAAATTAAGACCTATGTTCTGTGACTTGTGAAAAGTTTGTGACTTTTTAAGATATTTTCATGGACATGATAATCAAAAACTTTTTCTCGGTTCAACCAATTTTTTGCAATTTTAGCAGAATACATTCCAGGTTAATAAAGAGTCTAATTGCTTAAAACTTTTTGTATCTAGAGTAATGCATATAAGAGATGTTGCCCAGAATATTAGAACTAGAATTACGATGAACACCCAAACTGTTTTATTTATGAACCGATTCTGACAATTTTCAACACCAAATAAATATTTTATCAAAGAGCAAAATTTCATTCCCCTAGGTGTTCCACCCCATGCCCTATCATGCTTCAAAGAGACAGAGAGGCGTACAGATGCACAGGCATAATCAGATCGACTTAGAATTTCATGAGGACCCAAAATATACATAAATATATACTTATACTTTGTAGGATCTTAGACGAATATTTCGATATGTTGCAAAAGATCGTCCCAAATAAATCAAAAGGTATTTTAATGATATCGAAACCATATCATATAGGTGATAAAAATTATCACTAGTGATAGTCGTTTACGAATCGAAAACGTCAGTTTTAATGAACTAAAATGCACCTTTCCTTATGATATCGTTTTTACATGAAATTATGTTATTGTTTTCGTTATCGTAATAGATAATTATAAAGAAACATAATCTGCTAAAATAAGAAAAAAATCCTAAATAAATAAAAACATATATATATATATATATATATATATATATATATATATATAAACTTACAGATTAGTTAATACCAGTGTGAAAAGTTATTATTACCTCAGATACATGCAGGTAATTTAAATTCAAATTGTTTGGTATTTTATTAAAGCAAATCAGACGAATCATTATCGAAATAAGTATCAGTATGTGGTGTCACTTCATTAATTTTCTATATAAAGGTTAATCTCAACATCTGGAGTCAATTTAAAATATCTAAATTCAGGTGCTTTCTTATCATCCTTCAGATTTATATATTGAAATTTAATAGGATAGTGCTCGGGGGAACCACCTAGGGGATGAGATTTGGTTCAAATATTTATATGAGTTTTGTTTGGTATTGAAAATTTGAAAAATCGCTTAATAAAAAAAGTTATAAGGATCGATATAAAAAAAAATATCTGCCCACTTTATCACCCACCTCCCATAAAAGGTGAAACATCGTCGAATTTTTGTACCAATAGTTCAAAGACTAATGTAAACCCCGAAAAAATGAGAGTAGTCCGTCCACTTTATAGATGAAATCTTAAAAGGCTGCAGATGGTGGGTACATAGATTCGGTAAACCGAATATAACATTCTCACTTGTGTTTTAATTAGAATGAATTTCGACTTCCCTGTGCTAATACTTTCATCTTTAGATATTCTTTAGTTCTTTTAATGTTACAATTTCTTATTACCAATAAATCAAACGATAGTATAACGATATCATATAGGTGATAAAAGCTATCACATGTGATAATCATTTTCGAATCTAAAACGACAGTTTTTATGGACCAAAGTATAACTTTCCTTATGATATCATTTTTCTATAAAATTATATATAAAATAAAAAAAAAAATTTTTTTCTTTTATTTTTAAAAATATTTTACAAAAACATGACAAGGACATATTATACAAAATTAAAGACAATCGAGTATATGACACATATTGTTATATAAATATTACATTGTGCAACAATTTTAAAAATTTTTGTTTACACGTGAACAAATCGATATACAAATATGAAGCTAGTTATAGAAAGATTATATTAACCCATTATGGGTGTTAAATTAAAGCAACGAATCCTTGCTATATAATATAACTTTTTTATTTAAATGTTAATAAAATATGCTGTACATAAAGTATTTAAAATATTTGATTTTTCTTATAAAAATTAGAGGGTAAAATATTTAAAAAGATGTTTTCTTAACTTTCTATACCGCAATATTTATATAAATAATAACATTATATTGCAGAGGTTCTAAGCCTTCATATGACATCCATATATATATATATATATATATATATATATATATATATACATATACTTAAAAATTAATATTATATAATATTAATACTATATGTAATTATTGGGAATTTTGGATGACATCTCTGACAATATTTATTATTTTATTCCTAAACCGTTTCTGGACAGGGGCTTCTCAGTTTCAATCTCAGCCGATCCCACTCTAAAAGACAGATCGATTGAGGTTTACACTGATGGATTCAAATCTTCTGAAGGGGTTGCGGAAGGTGTCTTTATTCCCGCATCTCCTTTAAATTTCTGGATCACTGTACTGCTCTTAAAGCGGAGATCTCAGCCATTAGGAGAACGATAAATTAGCTAATTTACTATAGGGTATTCGGAGTGGATATTCAAATTTCTACCGTCAATGAACCCGCGATTTATTGGGTTACGTCAATTTTTAAATTCAATTAATAAAAGTATATACTTACTATGTACAAAAACCAATAATACGTATGGCATGCCAAAAATCATCAAAATCTTCGCGAGCCGTTGGATTCAAATGAAACCACAATTCAAACAAATGATATGGAAAGAAACAAATAAAAAATACTGAAAGTACACAAAAAAAGGTAGAGAAAATATTTTATGTAAATGCAATTATTTACAAATTTAAAATCAAATAATACAAATAATAAAGTAGTTATATAAGAAAAACATAAAATACCATTAAATTCAACAATATGCTCTATTTCATTCTTTGTTTTAGTATGTCAATCATTTAGTCAGTTGGCTGATTGCTATTTTAATAATAAATCTTAAAATCTTGAAATCTTAGAAACCCACACAAAAATGACAAAATAATGTCCTTAACACAGTGGGTGTCTAACTGACTGTCTTTCACACTATTCTCATCGATCAATATGTGACATGTTTAAATATGAACAAAGGGAAATTGAAAATTACATCAATTCAGTGGAGCTATGTTTTTTTTTTTTTTTTTTTTGATTTGCGTAGTACTTACCCACTACAAACGCCACAACCATACGGGCCACATAACGTCTTGCTCTTACTTGGGAACGACTTTGCATACTTAACGTTTCACCAGGCATTTCACGTGCACTGACATGTAAACGTTGAGCCATCATCAAATATAAAACTCCAATTATAAATAAAGGCAACAAATAATAAACGAATGCCTTTGTTATAACTACATATCTGGAAATTTATGGACAAAAAAGAAAAAAAAATAGAAAAGTTAATATATAAAATCTGCAGGTATAAAAAATATATTAGCAGTACAACTAGTAAACAAATAATCATGTTTAAATCAAAGTATTTAAAGAAAACAATCTTTTATATTCTGTCAGAAACAGAACTAAAACCACTAACTAAAATCTTCAAATCTATAACTTATCGAGGTATACATTTTTCTACAAAAAAAGAAAAAAAAACTGCTGCCGTTTTTGTTATTTTATTTTCCAATGTTTTTTTTTTTTTTTTTTGTTTTTTTTTAACCAAAAATTAATTTTTATAAACTGGTTTTAAAGTACCATTTGTATTAATCTGTAAATCTCGTAAATATTTGCCAACAATAAAATGGATATCAATACGATTTTGTGCTAAGAAGCCATAATAAATTTAAAGACTTATTTTTCCAAATTTAACAGACATCGATGAAAAAACACAATTTTTAAGATATCAAGAATACGAATGAAGTGTGTTGTGGAACAGAAAATACATATATCATTGTCTAATTACACTCCAAAAATATTAGTTTTGTTCTACCAAACAGAAACAATTAGCAATTTCGGTCAATTTCGGAAGATTGACTCATGATGGATTATATCCCCATAGAAGCCATATTAGTTAATTTTATAGCTTAAGAAATAAATGAACTAACTTGTTCTACCTATTACCTAGAAAATTATATTTTTATTAATGGGTTAATGGGTTAAAATGTGACGTGAACTTTCTACACTATATATAGCCCAAGGAATAATAATAATAATAATAATAATAATAATAATAAAAAATATGCTACTAAGAAAAATATAATGTTAGGACCAAAATAGTCAAAAACATATTTTTGGATCCTTAGTCGAATATAACGAAGTCGATATAACGATGTCCGTCTGTCTATTGAAATCAGTTTTTAAAAAGCCCCAATAATCGGATGAATATATGTATGCTAGTAAGAACAAAATAAGCAAAAATATAATGTTAAAACCAATATATGCAAAAATATGATGTAATAAATCTATGCCAAATTCTTAAGATTGTCTGAAACGTATAAATAACTAACAGTTTGGTTTATTTGAAGGCCAGAAAAAAATATGATTTTACTTATTTTGGATTGGCCTGAAGATTAAATTTGTATTATTGAACTATACATTATAAATATTTATATTCGACTAAAAATGCACTCAAATAAAAGTAGGGTTTAATAAATGAAAAAAGTTAGTTATACATGTTGCTTTATTATTATGTAAAACATACTTTTTAATGCATTTTTGCTTTCCTTACAATTAAATTTATTAATATATTTAAATAACATTAATATTAAGGAAAGTGGTGATTATTAATTACTAAACAATTTAATTACACACATTTTTTCCAGTGCATTTGTACTCTTTAAAACAGCGTTACCAATTTAGCTTTTTTCAAAAAAGGCGATGAATTGTTGTTAACTAATAAAAAATAGTATCTTATGGCCCGTGTGAAACGGTAGAAAATTTCTGCAGTAGAAATTTTTGCGGTGTAAATTTTTTAATAAAATTAAAAAAAAATCTAACCGAAATAAAAGTTTTATGAATTCGAAATTTTGAAAAAAGCGCTTATGAATCCGGAATTTTAAATGTACATAAAATTCTGCCCCTTACTTCTGTAATAAAAACACCAATATTAAATTTGATGCGAAATATAATTCACTATTTCTGCTAAAGTTAAAATATTTAAAAAAATAACAAATATGGACCTTGTAACTTTTAAATAATTTTATATTAATTTTAAATTTATTTTTAATTTTAAAAATAAGGTAAAAAGAGCGCTAAATTGAGTAAATTAAATTTAGTACTTTTTAATGCATTTTGAATTTTTTTCCACCGTATTTTGGTTACAAATACCAGACAACGCTGCTTTAAACTCTCAGAAACGAATAGACGAAAGAGCGTAAGAATACGTGTGAGCTTAGCCAGCACAATTGTGCTATGAAATTGACATCCCCATTCAAAAAAGTTGAAATTTTAATTTCTTTTGAGTAATTTCGACACATTTAAAAGCAAGTTAAGATTAATTTAACTTTATACTCAAATATTAGAAAAATATTTTACACCTGAATATATGAAAATTATATCAGCTTTTGCATAAATAGCTTCAAAATGTTAAGCTTGGTTATTTTACTTTTCTATTTTGATAACAAAAAATGTTTTGCCGTGGCAGCACTAACCACGTCATAGCCCAAAGAATTATACAGAAGAAATTTCACGTCTTGTCTCCATAGTTTTCATAGAAATCAAGGTACACTTATCAGGGTAACTTTATTTGTGTCATGATCAAAATTATTTGAATTACGGTATAAAAAGCTTAACATTGAATAAGCTTTAGGTATAATATATTTAAGTGATTTTTGATGTTAATTTTCTATCAAATAATACACCGAAATCTATAATTTCATCCACAGATGATAGTAAATGTTGATATATTCCATATCGGGATAAAAAAGGTATGTAGGTAGTCCTTGCAAATATGTTTAACTAACATATGGGAATATAGAGCCAATATATTTTTTTGTTGACATTTGAGAATTTTTCAAAAAAAATTTCAAAACCTTTTCAAAATTGACAACGTTTGGATAAGGCTCGGGGGGACACCCTTGCCTATAGCGCCTCCGATTTTGCTTTGTAGGTATTTACGTTAAGATTTCTTTTGAAACGATAACAAAATTCTGTTGTCTGGAAAAAAAATATTTTTTTTTTTTAAGTAAAAGAATATTACCACCTTTTTGGAAAATAACCACAAAAATGTGAAATTCTGTTCAAGTTTAAATTTTAGATTAATATACCTTTTTGTCGAATAGAGATTTTTAAATGATTCTTACAATAATATTATTTTATTTTGCCAGAAATCTAGCAAACATTTTCAAAAAATTTTTGGGCCTGAATTAAGTCCCCCAAGTTTAAAAAGCTTTTAAAAAATATGCTTCGATCTAAATATCTCTGAAACTAAAAGATATAAACAACACGTATAAGCATATTTTTTTTTTTTTTTTTTTTGGTGGCAGAGATTTACAATGCCTACTCATATGTAAAATATTTCTACATTCATGCCGTGAATTTTTTTAAAAAATTCATAACCGAAGTTACCCCCGCGACCCGCCAGGGACCTCTGCTTCTTCAAATCAACTAGAAGTTGTACACCTGAGGTTCAATGATGACAACTTAGCCCTTTACGAACTAGATTAAGCTAGTTTTAGTAGTCCCAAAAACGAAAAATATTTTTTAGTCCGAAACTAAAAAACGTCTACATTTAGCACCTTTTACAATTTTCCTTTTTTACTTTTTTGCAAATATGACAAAATACTACGATCGCTTTTCGATTGAGTATTTTTTTTTTTATTTTAACTGTGTAATATAGATTTTTTAACCGTATAAATATTATTTCATTTCTCGATTGAGAAATTAGTACAAATTCTTCGTCAAATAATTTTTCGAACAATATCAAAAATTGAGTCCCAATTTTTAAAATAATATTCGTATTAACAAATTTTAGAGATACTTAAATTTTAGAAAACTGTCTTCAACAAACAAAATTATTTCAATGGAGAAGTCGTGAAAGAACCGAAAATATTTGATAGCAAAAACTTCATAACCAGTATTTTAATTTACTCTATTTGCTATTCATATTTTAAGGTGTAGCGAATATTGATTCGTTCTAGAAATGAAAATATTTTTGTTTTTACTTTTCAAATGAAATTTAAATTTAAACCATTTTTTGCACTTTTTCATAAAAAGATGTCCTTTTTAGCGGTTTTTCAAACATTTCTGCGTGTTTATGTTCGCAAGATTTAGCAACACTGATGGTGTTAGTTGGCAACAGAAGCATTGCAATGACTATCAGTGTTGTTACTGTTTTTTGTAGATGCAAGCATTGCATGTGAACAAAAAGTATCAGTGTTGCTATTTTTTTGCTATGAAATTTTTATTTTGTGTTTAAGTTCTTTATTTGTGTCTTTGTAGTATGAAATAATTAATGTATTTGTGTTTTATTTATTAGCCAAATGGTGAAGGATATAAAAAATTCGGCACAGCCAAATATAGCTCTCTAATTTATTTAATATCAGAACAGATTTTAATCTGCCTTAATACCAGAATTTGCTCTTCTTTTATTGACCATATCGTTTGGAGTCTAACATTTTATTTTTAAGAATATTTAAGAATGATAATTTCTTTATTGAATTTATTAAATAATATTAAAGATATTTTTTGATATTTCCGATTATTTTCTACACCCTTGCAGGACTTTTCTCTTCAAACTCATTATGTATAATATAATATATTGTAATAAAATTATCATGATCATTATTGACAAATTTAAAATTTAAAATTTTGTATAAAAGTAATACTTAAAAAAAGAAAAACCCTTAGCGACAAAATTGTTCATAGTTATCTTTTTAGTTTATATTTATTTTTGAAAACAAAGTAACGGCAATTTAAATGTGGTTGCCAACTTTTAGCCAATAATTTGTCTTACACAAATATATAAAAAAAGTTTCCATGACTATGTTTAATATATTTTTATAAGAACTGTATATATGTTTGACTGTTTTTGAATATTTTAGAAAACATAATTCCACATGCAGCTTATTGTTCATTTTGTTGTGCAGATTTTAAAGTTTACATCACAACAAACGGAACTTATCAACCTCCCTCTGTGCTGCACTGTTCCCGTGGTATAACCACTTCTGCTTGATAAAGAAACTGCTAAATTTTAAGTACAAATATTGCATACTTTATATATATATATATATATATATATATATATATACTTTATATTAATGAAAATCTTAACAATTTATAGGGATATTTTTCTTATTAAATTTCACATTTGAGATATGAATAGGGAATATGGGGAAGTATTAGCCCTATACAAAGTGAATATTATTTATCGCGTTAGTAGGGGTAGCAAAGCAGACGGGGTTAGCTAGTATATTGTATATTTTAAATGCATAATTTTTGAAAGAAATATTTTATTTGAAATTATTCAAATTTCATTGTGTTTTATTTTTATGAAATTGTGTAGTTTTAGTTAACATTTAAATTGATTTTATTAAAAAATAAATATTTTTCATCAAAACTCGAATGCTGGGATATGAATAAACTAGGTAATAAAATATTAATATTATATTATAAAGAATATAATATAAAAAATAATATACATAATTACTTATTAATCATAAGCCTACGTGTTTGTACTGAAGCAGTTAAAATAATACTTATGTTGTGTGGAACCTGTAATAAAGCAAATTTCAAAAATGTAAAAAAATAAATAAATAAATATTAGTTGCTATACCAACACTATAGAAAATGTTGGATGGATTTTCAATAAACTTTATTTCCTCAACTTTTTATTGGTTTTAAGAATAATAATATCGAAGGTGTTCAATTTAGTGTAAAAATGTATGATTGTATATTAGAGCATTGTTTCCAAAAAGGGGATCCGCTGACCCCTAGGTGTACGTAGTAACATTCCAGGGGTCCGCGAAAGAGACCGAAAATGTGTATGGAATTATTATACATTGTACATGCAGTGAAAAAATATAGTTGTAGTGACCATAATCTAAGAGCAACATATTATGATTGGAAGATATGATAACAGCGATAAATAGAAATATTTATATGTAATAATTATTATGATATATTATGATTTAAGTGTTATTGTAATATTATTCTATCTTATTCTATTATGCCACATTGAGATATTATGATTTCATTGTGTACAGTGTTGCCGTTTTGGTTAGTTTTAACAAAACTAGTTATTTTATTTTCCAATGTGGAGATGGTGATATTTTTTCTATTTTTGTTATTTTTTTAATTAAACCAACATTTAGTTTTTATGAACTATTCGAAAGCACTATTTAGATTACTTTGTAAATCTCGTATATATACGCATTCAATTGTCCACAAACTTAGTTTTGTTCCGACAAGCAGACAATTATTATGACAATTTCGGAATGCAACCTGTTTAGCATAAGTTTGGTTTGGTCAATTTTCGAAGTAATTAATAATTTTGTAAAAAATAATATTTCAGTTTTCTTCGATTAATCGAATGAATAAAAAATAAAATATATTGTTGGAATAATTAATAATATAATTTAAGAAAATACAAAAACTAGTATTTTGTAAATAAATTTTTGGTTTTATTAATATAATACAAACTTAAAACTAATAATTCATTAACATAGAATAACAAAATATCCAAAAATTGAGACCATATTCAAATTACAGACAAATTGTATAATGCAATTAAATTTCTTTTAAAATTATCATTCACAAAAGACATAATTAAATATTTTGGTTTTAAATGATTACTGTTGTTTTTCTTTTTTTTTAATAAATCAGATGTGTGGGAAAAATCCTTTCACTTTCTATTGATGGTGGCAATACATATCATTAAAAGCAAATATAGTTTTTCTGTTCTTTTTAGATATTTCTAAATAAAGTCAACGATCATCAACATTGCTAAAATCTATTTTTTTTTTTAATTTAGATATTCAGTTTACAAACCATGTATTTCTGAATCTTCGATTATTTCCATATTACTTGAATCAATAAAATATATTTCAAAATAAATAATAAATGAAAAATTCTCAAAAATAAAACATTTGTTTCACTTTTTGTTAAATGTTTAAAAAAATTAATATGCGCTTGAAAATTTCCAAAATTTAATAACAACTTATGCGTTTCCCGTTTATTCTATCTTTAAGATATTTGATTAAATCTTTAGAAAAGCTATTCTATTTTATTTTTCATTTTTTTTTTTCAAATAATGCTGAGACTTCAGTGTCCGTGAAAGTTTTTAAACCAAAATCTTTTAAAATGTGGTTTACACATTTATGTATCCTTACGAAATTTTCAATAATTTTCAACAGGGTTTTCCAACTAAATAAAAATTTTTATATGTGTAACTTTAGAAAGGTATAATAACTTAACAAAAACTCGTTTTGAAAAATTATTCGATTAATCGTTAAAAATTTATCGAATAATTTTTTATTCTAAATTTAAATATTTTGTTCATTCGAAGGAATAAAAAATTTGTTCTTCAAATAATAGAATAATTTCTGTTCGAATGACAACCCTAATATCTATAGAAGATATAATATTTAAAAAAATCCAGTTAAATATCTTTGAATTTAAATCTCTTTGACAAAAAAGTGTTTCCAAAAGAGCATTTTTACTTCAAAAGTTGAACTAAGTGCATAGTTTGTGCTCCCATAAAAGTGAAAGCAAATCACCTATATACTTCTTCTCACCTATATACTTCATGATCGCCATAACTTAAAAAACTAGATTTTTGAGTTAATGATATAGAAATATGCGATATGTCAAGCTTTATCTTCTGCAAAAATATCAAGTACATATCTGTTATGATATTTCTATTAAGGTAAAAGGGATTTCTACAGAACTAGTTTTTTTGAGTTATGAAGTTCTTGAAGTAAATGAGTGAAATATATTTTTAGCAAGAAATAAATTTAACAATTTCAAAGAAAATTAAAATTTCATAAATTTAAAAGTGTTTTATAAACACTGTTTTAAGAGAAGAATTTCGAAAGCAATGAACATGAATTACATAAACAGAACATCCTACAAATAATGGCAATCATGGGTTAAAAAAAAGAAAAAAACTGTTCTTTTTCAGCAATAAGTTCTTACTTTCAATTACGACACAATGTTAAAATCAGGACTTTTTCATTTATTTTTTATTTTTTTGCTTGTGAACCTTTTGCTTTTCATTTGGAAGGAGAAAAATCTATTAAAGCTTCGTACAATATATCAATGCTAATAACAAAAGCAAAGAAACCACACATAATTGAACTTTTAATTAAACCTCGTTTTACTGTTTTTGGGGACTGATGACCTGCAATGTAATGAAACGACTGATGTTTCTAGTTTATATCAACTTTTATTTTATTGCAGATTTATTGCAGAAAGTGAAATAAAGGAAGAATTATTGTTTTCTAAACCTTGAATCATTTAAATCTCATTGAGTAATTCAGTGCCTTACTGCGAAGTCCTTACATGATATATTTAAAAGTGCTCTTTAAACTACTGTAAAATTTATAAAAACTAGTTCCATAAGAAATAGAATTCTTAAAACCCTATGTGTCGACTTAAGTGCAGAACATAAGAAATGACTACTTCATATCAATGTCCATTAGATTTCAAAGAGAAATATGGTGAAGGGATTATACGAATTATTTTATACAAAAATAGAGATTTTTATAAAAAATTTACAGAAAACTATTTTTATATATTACTTCCCTTATATCTTATAATTTTTCAAGGCGTTGATACAATCTTAACATATATAACATATTTCCTTTGCAAAAATATTTGTCATTTCTACTGCTGAAAGATATCTTGGATACTTCTAATGATCTCAAAAAACATACATATGAAGAGTATAGTAATATACTTGAATTCATTTTACGATGAATTTTTCCGATACAATCCGAAGCTTAAAACCACCCAGAAAATAAAAAATAATAAAATATATATAATGAACGATATGTTTTTCAATGCTACGCCAACATTGACATAATTAGATATTAAAAGAATTCATCACTTTAGAGCCAGATCTGGAATAAAGAAGCCCTACATCTCAAAAAAGGATATTAAATTGAGATTAGAACTTGCAAGAGAAGAGTTCCGGAAGAATGAAATTTTTGAAATTAGGATCAAGTACAACATTTTTGGATGCAATAGGAAGCTCCTAGTCTATCGGTGCTAGAAGAGAAAAATAAATAAAGTACGGTGGTTAAACTCTTATAGCAGTAATTTAGTATTTAAAAATGAAATAATGAATCCTCCGTATTATATAGATATTTTAAAATAAAATTTGTATGGTAGAGCTGAGAAATTAGAATTAGCCGACCGATTTATGTTCTACTTTAATTTTGTTATTCAAAGAATTCTGCCACAAATATAAAGCTTTGGTTTCTCTACAATTTCACAAAAATGAAAAACCCTATTATAATTACCAGATAACAATCTAATCGAATAACTGGGGAATTATTATTAAAAAAAATTAAATGTCTTGAACTCACGAACAAAAAAATTTATTAAATGGACATTGTAATTGAAATGGGACAAAATTGATCCTGAATATAATAAATTCCTTGTCAAATCTATATCAAATCGCTTAAAAGGGGTTATAAAATGGAAAGAACTATTGTTGTTAAAAAATAAATTTTTTTGATATTTCGAAGAATAAAGAATGATGTCAGATACTTTTTTCACTTTGAATTTTAAGGTTATTATGTAAGTGGCGTTTTAAATTAACTTTTAAATTTACGCAAAATTTAAGTAATTATTTTTTTTTGTCACATTATTAGCAAATTAAAATATTTTATTAAAAAAATAGGTCTATGTAATGATAATAATTATAGATGATGCAAGATGGTGGAGAAAGAGGAAGTTACGTTTCTTTTTCTCTGTCATTGTGTTGCTATCGACTTAAATGTTTCAATTCCACCACTGAATATATTGAATTATATATTCAACAAATCTATATGAAAATATATGTATTGGAAATTCAGCAACATAACAATTTGTTTCAATTGACAATAAAACGAAGAATAAGTACAGATAAGAGAACCAATTATACAGAGCAAAATAAAATATTTCTTTATTTTACTCACTCCCTTTCTGAAAATTAACTATGGGTCAACTTGGACTGAAAAGGGTAATCTTGCAAATCAATTCTAGTTATTTTCAAAAGAGGCAAATGTCCAATAAATGGATTCTGATGCCATTTGCTCAATCTGTTTATAACAAAATGAAGTCTTTTTTACTCCAAGTTTTATTTGCAACCTACATATTTAAAGCAGCCCCAAATAATTTTGTCCACAAAATTTAAATTTCGAACCACAGTGCAAAATAAGCTGAAAAAATATTGTTACTCTTAATGGCTCTATAAATAACAATTTCATGTCTAAATCAAATTCTAACCACATATAAAACACGCAATATTATAATAAAAAAGAAGAGAAACAAACCCAATACCCACCTGGCATAGATTTCCGAATTGTTGCGTTGCTTACCAAACGGCGTGCAAATAATTATAGTTAGATTGGTTTTATCATCTATTAGTATGTGTTGTAAATCAGACATTACCAACGAAGGTGTGGCAAATGTTATACTCAAAAGCCAAATCATGGAGGCGGTAATAACGGTTAAGGGTTTTGTCTAATTAAAGAAAGCAAACAAAAAATTATAAAAAGAAAATGAAAATTTATGGCAACTGAACAATTTTTTTTTTTTTTTTTTTTTTGCAAAGCAATTGATTCTTTATGTTTTAATTTACCTGTAATTTCCTTAAAGGATTCACTATGGCACAATACCGTTCACCCGACAGAGCCGTTAATGTAAAAACAGATACACCAATAGAGACATCTTTAAAAAATTCTGTAACTTGACACATACTTTTGCCAAAAGTCCAACTGTCGGTAGTGTACACTAAAATGGCTAATGGAACGCAAACGATTATAACTAAGAGATCAGCAAGAGCCAGCGATAGAATGTAACTAGAATGTTGAAAAAAGGGATATAGAAAGTTGTTATAAATAAAGCGAAGTTAAAATATGAACAGAATATCTTGTTAATTAATACAAATTAATAATACAAAAAATGTTTATATTATACACAAGTAAGAAAATTTCAGAAAATCAAGCCTAAAAGAAGATGTTTTTTTTTTTTTTGTAAAGTCATTCCATTTAAAACCAACTAACTGATTTCCTCAACTCTCTGAATTTAATGATATTTAGTACAATCCTTGTCCATATCAAAACTAAGACTCACACAAAATTAATTTTATTTTATCACGTGGGTTGCGAAATATATCAATTTGATAATACAAAAAATTTAAAAATATTTACAGGTAGTCTTCACAAAATCACATATATAATTGACATCTCATGTTAAAAGTATCAAAATCAGCTTTAACATAGCATAGAATGTTACCAGTTTAGCATTTTTAAGGCTAAATTTAGCCTTTCTATTTTGCTTTTAGCCTGAAAATATCTTATTTGGTTTTACTATTTTATTTCAACAAAATCATCCATTTAAGTATTTTTGTGTATTAGTTCACACAAAAAAAAAAAAAAATGACAATTTTTATCTAACTAAAATTTTAGGCTGCGGCGGTTCAATCTTCAAATCAAATATAACATATTATTTTATGGACTTACTAAATTAATTATTTTATTTTTTAACAAACTACATGAACCACAGAAAATATTTATGAAAGAAAATCATATAAAAGTAAAAATTTGGAAATGATTAATCAAAAAGGAATTATACTTCGAAAATTATGAAAAATCATGTCAAAACATTGGGTCATTTTTCATATGAAATATGATAATCTAAATTTGCAATGGAAATTTTGTAGGCGATTGTTTACTGGATCATTTTGCTGACAGCCGGTCTACGTTTTACTTATAAATTTATAATAATATCTTTAAAAAAATATCAAAATCTAATGAGAACGATAAATAAATAAATAAATAAATTAAAAAATATAAGCTTTTTCGAACATTTTTTAAATTTTTTAATCAACTCTGAATCGAGTCGATTCAGAAACAAATCCTTTATTTGCCTTACGTGGCCTTGGTTGGAATTCTAGTGTGATGTTACTGCCATACGAAGATCGAAAATATGTCGGTATAATTACAAATTTGACTCGTTTTATTGTCTTTGCTCACAACTTAATACACTTTGTAACTATTTCTCAATTTCTGATTCTATTCATAAAATTAAACAAATTTTAATACGAGATATATGAGAGTTACCAAGAGAGTTTACTGCAATATTTTCAACATCTTACTTTGTTACTGCCTCCTCACTTAATTTTGATGTTTTTACAGAATATTATGTCCTATTGCTTAAATGCTTCCGACTTTGTTCTTGCCTCCATTTCTTCATCCCGATGTCTTTACCTACAAATCTGTCCTGTCGCTTTAATGATTACTGTTTTCTTGTTTTAAATAATCGCCGTCCTGATGTCTAAAATTAAAAAAATGCCGTATTGCTTAGAAGATTCTTACTTTGTTCATGTCTCCATTTATTCAATCTGTATCCTGATGTCTTCATCTATAAATTAGTCCTGTTGCTTTGATGTTTTCTATACTCCTGTTTAAAATTTAAAATAATCTGTACAAGTGTCAATCTTGGCACAAAGCTTTTATGAACATCGGTCCATAATTGACCATAGCTCAATTATGTTAAGTTAATACTTGACACAAATAAGTTTTGTGTAAGTGGAAACAACATTGCATGGGAATCGGTCCATAATTTACCATATTTCCCATATTAACTCACTTCTAGGAATTGCCCTAAAGTGCATAAAATCATCACATGTTAGTATCAACGCATTATTCTGTATTTGTACATTTTATTTTACATTTAGTAAAATTGGCCACAGGTGTAATATAAATAACTTTCCTGGATTTTTATGCTCGTACACATTGGTGTAGGGTATCATATAGTCGGTCTTGACCTAATATATCTTTCTTTCTCGTTCATCTTATTGTTCTTTATTAAATTTGTTTTCTATGTTTATTATTTTTTATTGTATATTTATTATGTATTATTAAATTTGATTTTGTTAATTAGAGTATAAAATTACCAGCTGGTGTAACATAACTGTAGCTATGTGCGTAGATAAATAAATAAATAACTTACTTTTGAGCATTTTGTCTTTTCTGATCTTTTTTTAAAGTTCAATTTAGCCTCTTTTTTCCCACCACCTGGCAGCACTGATGACAAACTGCATGATTTTTTCGTCAACATTAAAATGGTTTATATTTCACGATTTTTAGTTGGTGTATAAATATTAAAAAAAATGGAATTTTTTTAATGCGAAATATATAATTTTCTATTCTCTCAGAAAGTGTCATGCTGGGGCTCGCCATAGTTTTCGAGTTATTAGAAAAAATGTCACACCAAGTACAACATATTTCTTTTAATTTGGGTTGTTTCAATTATAGTCAAACAGAAAATTTACCAATAACGACCTTACTCCATCCAAATTTAATAAAATTTGGTACGAATTTAATCTTTAACATAAGTAACGCAAAAACAGATATTAAATATATGTATTTTACATTATGGTTTGCGTTTGACAACGGCTTTAAAGAACAAAAAATATTGTATATAAAAACTCAAATACCTTTCAAGATATTTATGTTACAAGTATTTTTACCCTGTAGCCTCATGAAAAAATTTACAATTGCGGACATCTTAACTTGGAGCAGGAAGAGATTTTTCGACAACATGTTTAAAAAATGATAAGTACATATCTTTAGTATAATAAAAGAACAACAATCTATATTGGATTTCATAGCATACCCTTTATCCATAGCTGCTGTTAAAGAAAATAAATTTGCTTTTATATCTGGTACATTTTCTAATTACTTTTCCTTTCATCCATCACAACCATTAATTAAGACGTTAATAGTCCCTTCAACAACAGAATTTAAAATATTTCTTTTCTATAAATACAAAATTTTCATAACGTACATTTTTCTATTACGACAAACGTCAAATTCTTATCATGATAAGAACTTATGACGTGTAGACCAAATTTATTTATACGAGTATTATTGCAGCGTTATGATATAATTGTTAGAGCTCAAGCGAAGATCAACTTGTTTGCTATCAAACGTCATTTTGTGTTTGTTTTTCATGTTTATTGTTTTTTTTTTTTTTTTTAAAGAAGAAGAAACGCAATTCTTCATAGCAATCTCAATTAATTATCTGGAGCAAAAGTAACACTAAATACAATGAAATTACAGAAAAGAATAATAAAAATTTACTATTAAATTTTGACGAAAAATGAAAAAAGTGATTTATTATAATAAAATTTTATCTACGTATTCCCATATATGCAGTCGTTTTTTCACTTGTTATGATAGACCTTAAAAGTAAGAATTTTATAAAGTAAACTTATACTATATATTATCAGTGTTGCCAGGAGATGAGGAAAAAGAGGCTAAATTGAACTATAAAAAAGTTGGCCTTTTTTAAAAGGCTAAATGCCTCAAAAAATAAGGCCAGATAAATTTTTTTTTTTTATTTTTAATTTAGAAACACATATTTTCTCGTTCTCGTTAGTTTTTGGAATTTTTCAAAAGAAATTGTATTAAATTTATAAGTAACATCCAGCAAAATTACTCAACGAAAAATCGGCCAAAAAATTCTCATACAAATTAGGGTTATATTTCATATGAAAAATTACCCAAAATTTTGAAGTGATTTTTTCTAATTTTTCAACTATATTTCCTTTTTGATTAAGCATTTCTAAATTTTTGGGTTATTTTTCCTTATTGATAAGAACTTTTTTTAAATAATTTCTATTGTTGATGAAGCATATTAAAATAATTTTAATTATTGATTTAGTTACTCCACAAATTTATTAACTAACTCTTAATTCGGAGAATGAAATATATTATTTATTAAATATAAATAATATAGATTTTTTGTGCGAATAAATAAACAAATATAAGCATTTTTGGATGATGGATGATTATATAAAAATAAAATTAGTAATAATAAGAAATTATTTTATTATTATTTATTCCTTTTTAATGCAATTTTAAAAACCAAAGAAAGCTAGAAGCTAAAAAAAATTTTTGAGGCTAAAAGCAAAATAAAAGGCTAGATTTAGCCTTAAAAAGAATAAACTGGCAACATTGAAAATTATAAACGATATTACAACATTATAAACAACAGCTAGCGTTTAACGAATATCTTTAAGTGTTTCTCACGTTGAAATATCCAATATCTGATGACGAAAAATTTAAGGACATGTATCATTTTAAACACATTTCTACATAAGGATAAATAAATACGCATTATTTTTAAGGTCTTTTTTTAATTTCTGATCACATGTACTATAGATGTTTTTATAGATGCGTCATCCCACTTGTTGTAAAAGCCATTTAATCTGAACTTTATGCGAAACAGGTATAAGTACGTTTAATTTTAGAAGTACATACTCATATTCATTACATTATATACATTAATAACATGTCACAAAAAAATTATAAAATTGACATAAAGTAATAAATATTTGTAGTTATATTTATTACTTTATACATATTATTGTAATATATTTCAATAAAATTTTTATTGTAATTTTTCTGTATTTTTATTTGGTGGTAATATTTTTTTGTAAGGATAAAGATTTAGTTAATTATTTATTTATATCAATTACCATTTTACTTTATTTGAAATTTACACAAAATTCAATCATTTTCACTTAATTAATATTAATATTTTTATTATTGGAGCAAAATCTAATAAAATTTTAATTGATATAAGTAATTTCGTAATTGAAATCAATTTTTATTTTTTTCTGTGCAATGGTAACTAATTAATATTGTTATTATATTTCGGAGATTTTATAAGTTTCCAAGCTTTAGAAAAATATTTGCTTACTCTGTATTTAAATAAAAGTTTTGTTAAAGTTCAGTAATTATCAACAGCATGTAATTGTGTGGATCGTTGTTTCTTTTTTCTTTTCTTTTTTTTTCTTAACTAAATCCAATAATTACACAGGTCAACAAAATCGCAAATAATTTTTATATCGCGTATAATTTTAAAAAAATATTATTCCTTAAGCTTGATATAGTGTAGAAAGTAAAATGAAAATTTTCCATTACGTCACATTTTCAATCCATTGAGGACCAAAAAAAATGTGCTTCCTTGAAGAGTTTTTAGGATATAAATTTTGTTAAGTAATAGATAGAGGAAATTAATCTCTTATGTTTTATAGCCAAGATATAGGGTTATAAAAATATAGTACCAATCACGTCTCTAACTTGTAACAGATAGCTTCTAGAAGTCTTTAAATTTGTAAAACCATTGTGAAAGGAGAGGTAAGGAGTGGGTGTCGAGGAGAAATTTGTATTTGGTATAAAAAAAAGACCGTGAATCTCAAAAATGGTAAAATTTTAAAAATAGCGCTGACGAAAAAAAATTAAATTCAAATTTAAATAGCAAAATCAATAAAAAATTTAAAAAAAAATTAAAACGTAAATAGTTCCGCTTATTTTTTTCTTTTTAGACTAAATATTGTGTAGAAAGTTAAATGAAACATTTCCATCATGTCACAATTTTAAGAGATATAAGGTTTTTATTTTCAACTTCAATGAAAAATATATGCGTACTTTTTTTTCTTAAATTAGGAATTAAGAAACTACTATTTTTAATTTTTTCTCCGTCCGTCAGCATTGTATTATATAATTTCTTGATATAATCTCTCAATAGCGGGATTCTGATGAAAAATCTTGCCTTTTTCTTTGCTTATTGCTCCCATGTTTTCGGGGATTTTGACAATTTTAAAGACTTCTAGAAGCCATGTAGGGCAAGTAGGAAACTTGACATTTTCTACACTTTAGTTGCACTATACCTTCTCTATAAAACCGGAAAACTAATTAGTTTTACCTATTACCCAGAACATTATATAACTTAAAAATGTATATATTTTCTTTGGTCGTCAATGGGTTAAAAGTGTGACGTGATGGAAATGTTTCATTTAACTTTATAGTGTAAAATTAGTCTAAAGAATAAGAATTTTTTGTTGACTTTGTATTTTAAATTTGGATGTTTTTCATACTTTTTGCTGTCTTCGCATTTTGTGTCAGTGCAATTTTAAAAATGTTACCATTTTTGAGATCTAAGGTTATGTGTTAGTTATATCAAATACAAATTTCCCTCCTACATCCACTCCTTACATCTCATTTTTCCATGGCTTTGGGGAAATTCTTGATCATTACAATTTCAAAAACCTCTAGGGGCTATCTGTGACAAGTTAAAGACTTGACTAGTACTTCAGTTTTGTAGCCAAATATCTTGGCTATAAAACATGAGTAACTAATTTCCTCTATCTATTACCTAGAAAATTTTATAACCTAAAATCTCCTCAGGGAAGCATATTTTCTTTGGTCCTCAATGGGTTAAAAATATAACGTGATGGAGAAAGATCGAAATGTTCCTAGTGATTGGTATTATTATACCTACAATATCTGCATCATCATATTTCTCAATATACTTTTTGAGTGTTGACCTGTGTTATTTGTGTCTGTTGGTATAGACAATCAAAGAAAATATTTAAATAATAAATAAGTAAAATACCTACATAGTTGTTATTACTAAAGTTGCTAAAGTATCAGCTTAATAACTTTATCAAATATTTTAGCCACAATATTATATAAAAGAGTATTTTTGGCTAATGGAAAAAGTTCTTTTCTGCAAACTTTAATTGAATTCTTCTAATCTATAATACAGAAAGTTATAAATGAAATATACAAATACTTGTTTATGTTTATTTTCATATTTGTTCCTTAATTCTCTGCATTAGATATTATAAAAAAGCTACCATTACACGAAGTAAGTTCTGATTTGACTTAAACAAATTGGATATACTCAAAGTTTATTAAATGAAAGCTTCACAATTTTAGATTAGATTAATAATTTTAATCTGATTTTTGAATATTAAAACTCAAAGTATAGTTGTTAAACACTTACGTATTTGGAATGTTGCGCATGGAACGATGTCGAAAAAATATTATCACCAATGTGCCATTACCCAAGACGCCAACAATGAAAATGAGTAAAAATAGTATGGTTATGAAAATGGTCTCGGGTCTTTGCATAGGTGGCGTATACATAAACGGTGAATCTGTGTCAAAACCATCAAGAGCACTAACGCCTGTTCCCATTGTACCTGGCCCACTACTTGTGTCACTGTTACTACCCAATAGACTAGTGTGTGTTATATTTTCTAATGATATAGAATTTTTCGATGCTACGTCCATTGTTGTTTCATATTTTTGTTGCAGCTGCTGTGATATTGTTGTTATTATTGTTGCTTGTGTCGAGAGTGTAGATAATGTAGCTGTTGATATCGTTGTTGCTTTGTCATCAGCTGCCATTATGTGCTGTGATAATGTGTTGCCAAATTCAATAAATGGTAAAGGAAACATAATGACTAAGAGTACTCTTCGGCCTACAAATGCCACATTAAAATCTTTTGCCAAAGATACTGAAGCGAAAAAAAAATAACAAATAGGAAAAGACAGAACAAAATATCCTTATAAACACATTTAAACGTGTAGCCAGAAAAAACAATTTAAAGTTAGTCAGTGGGCTTTTGGAAATATTATTTGCTATACTTTTTGTTGATGTTCATTTAATATGGACGCATTTAATTTTCTGTTAAGTATTATTTCTTCCGTTTCTAATGTTGCTTGACGTTATTATCTTAATATTTTTCCTCTTTTAGTTATTACGTTTTTTATATAAATAAAATACTAGAGGATGCTATTTCATCTGCTTGTCAATATTACATTTGCTGATTTATTTTCATATCCGGTTTTATTGAGGGACGTGTCCGTTCGTTATTCGCAAACAAGTTCACTTTGTTATTTTTTAGGCATTAAATTAGTAGCGTTCTTAAAGCTGTTAGTAGTACAGGATGTTGATTTGGTTTAAATTTTTAGCTGTAAAATAGGAAACAGGATGGGAAGATGTTATTTCTTATTTAAATTAGAGTAAGTAATTTTTAATTATTTAAAATATACTAATAGCTAAAAATAAATAGAAATCGTTGAAGTATTTATATTAATATGTAAAATAATTTAAATTTATTTGTAGACATAAGGTAGATATTAAAAAATAAATATTTATGTATAAAAAATTGCAAATAACATATCTTTTTTTTTAGTGCAACTACTAATTTGATTTTTACAGAATCATTCATTTGAGCATTTTTGTGTATTTATTCGCACAAAAAATATATATTTTTTATATTTAACAAAAATTTTTGCCTGCGGCCCTTCATTATTAAAATCAATATACTAAAATACTAAACTAATTTCACGGAATTATTAAATCATTTATTATTATATTTTTATTTGCTTCATTAACCATAGAAAATATTTATAAACATAATTTTAGTAAATTCTTATAAAAGCGAAAAATCGCTAAAAAACTTAAAAATACCCACTGCCCCTCTGACCCGCTAAGAAACTGTGATCCTTCAAATCGACTCGAAAACACCTCGTCTCTAACCAAGAGAAATTTTATTGAGATATTTCCAACTAAACAATAATTAGGATAATATTTTATTTGACTAAGCCGTTCCTGCGATTTTGATTTGGCGAATTTCGACAAAAAGGTAATTTTTACGATATTTTAATTATAAAGACAATTTTTGTAGAACTGATATTTGAACTAAACGGAGTTATTACAAAATACGATAAAACATGTCTCAATAAATACATTCTGAAGTTTTTAGGAAAACTGGACAAAGATAATCTTCAAAACACGAAGGTTACAATTTCCAATATTAATTTTTACCTGGATTTCGATAAAATTTGTTGGAAATATAAGTAAAAAACCTTGGTTGATCCTAGCAGTAAATAGTCAAATTTAACCCTCAACTGAGCTTGGTCCTACACTTTTTTGAACGCACCTATTCTTAGCTATTTGTACAGTAAGTTTTATTAATTAATATGATGGACAAATAAAATTAATTAAGTAAATTCATATTGTCATCAAAATTCCTCACAAAACTCATTGCATGCAAATCCAGATAAAAGAAATAACTTTTCGAGTTGTTTTCTTTAAAAATGTTAAATATTTCAAATTTTGACTTTTGAACCTTTTATTTTAAAGATTGTTCTTGTTCAATTTTATTAAATATTTCAGAATGTATTTTCTGAGATATGGTTTTATCTCAGTACTGCATAACAGTTCAAAAAAAATTGATTTTATAACAAAAAATTCCGCAGAATTCAAATCAAAGATAGGGCTTTTTTTTCCTGTGGCGTTATCTATAAATATGCAAAGTTATATTTGAAATTTTTTTAATTTAAAACGTGAACGCCTATAATCCTACTTTTTCAAAATGCGCTTTTTTGCATATTGTTTTAGTAACTAATTTACATATATTTATACAAAAATAATTTTAAACATCTGTTAACTTCCCGATTTTACGGAACGTTTCTTTTATCATACTATTTTTTTTCTTGGATTTGTAGGTGTTTTGGAATAAACAGAGTACAAACCAGTATTAGACTAATACAAAAACTTCAGAATAAAAAAAAAATTTATGCCATATTTATTCATATTGCAAAAAAAAATATATTTTATGAAAAAAAAAAAAAAAAAATACAAAAATTGGTACAATTTTTACCTCTTAAACGTTCGAATTTCAAAAACGCAACAAATTTATGTTTGTCATTTTTCAATAAGTTGGGAATACGATGTAGATTTTATTTGTATTTTGTTTGCTGGTTTATCAGATACGTATAGTGCCAAAAAAAAATACCAAAATACAGTTTTTACCCGTTTTTTTCCCTAAAAAGGACGATTTTCTAAAAAGTACCAAATATCTTTCCGATTATTTTTTAAATGAATGACGATAGGAATTAACATTTTTTGTTTGTATCTGTATTAGTTTAGGAGATATAAGGTTACCGATTCTACCCTTTTTTCCCCCTAAACATTTGAATTTCCAAAAATTCCGCCTTAGTAGATCTATTTGTTGGGAGACCAAACTACAGTCCAAATTTTACCTTTATAGCTTCAGGCGTTTGGGCTGTGAATGATGATTCAGTCAGTCATTCAGTCAGTAACATTACTCTTTTATATATAGATACTACAAATAACAATTTTGGCATTGTTGATAAATAAAACGCTAAAATATATAAAAAGTACTCAATAGCAGAAATAATATTATGAAAAAAATCTTAAACGAAACAAAAAATATTGAATTTAATAAACTCAATGGATTTAGAGTGTTATTGTTCACGCAAGTATTGGGTTTTTCTTACCCAGTTGACCAAATGATCATAGACAATTTTGTCGTCGACTTTGTCTGCAGCAAATTTTGTAATTTTTTGTCTCTAAAATTTTATTTAAGACAAGTTTAGTAACAATATCGTTTGATTTGTCGCTTTTCAACCCAGCTTGACGATCAGCGTTGCCAGTTTTGCATTTTTAAGGCTAAATCTAGCCTTTTTATTTTGCTTTTAACCTCAAAAATTTACATTTTATCTTCTAGCTTTTTTCTAGCATTTCTTGATTCTTAAAATTACCTTAAAAAGGCTAAAGTGTTACTATTTCAACAACGAAGAATATAATTTATCTTTTTCTACTTATAATTGTATTTTTACAGATACAGAATCATCCATTTAAGAATTTTTGTGTATTTTTTCTTACAAAAAATCAAGATTGTTTACATTTAACAAAAAAAATTTTGTCTGCGACGCTTTATTCTCCAAATCAGAAATAACTTAACTAATTTTATGGACTTACTAAATGAATTACATAAAAGGACACTTTTTATTTTCACTCGAAAAACAATCTAATGTGGGCTGTAGATTTTCTTGAGGACACCATAATTTTCAAAAATTTTGAAACACCAACCCCCTTTTTCGAGATATTGTGAAAAAGACGTTACTGGGATAGTTCCTGCATTAAAGATCTCGTAGTTTTTTGAATTCTAAATAAATTTAAGATTTTAAAATTGATTTAGAAAGTAGAAAAATACACTTCAACTAAGTAATGATATATTCAACATTTTTAAATTTATTTTCCTTAACTTTTTGGAAATTTTTACTTCGATGTTAATTATTTGGATTTTTTTTCTTTAAGATTAAATATATTTATACACAAAATTTTAAATCTTATTTTGTTTAGAATGAAACGAGTTATTCCCATATAAAATCGCTAGAAAGATCAAAATGTTATTAATTATTTCGTAAACATTATTAAAAAGTTCTTCATATATTTTTTATATATTTTATCTACCCAGCTAAAAACAATCATATATTATTGTATATGTTCCATATAAGAAAATTTTTGGATATATATGATTCCATGTATGAAAAAATATGCATTAGTATATGGTAATCTTTCCAATATATTGATTTATATATAAAACCTTATATGCAAAATATAACCATATATGGAACTATACATTGAATTTTATAATCATATATGAACATAATCTCTAAATATGAAATCATATGTATATGAACTTTCCGCTAAATAATGAAACGTTATACTTTTATAGGTGTAGCTACTGTCATTGTTAATAACTTTTTTCCAATATTTTAACTATAATTCTGAGCTTTTTTTAAATACTGTGTTTGACAAAAAGCCAAGTAAAGAAAAGTTATTTATTTGCAACTTTTCATAATGACATAGTTATTCTATTACTTTGTTTAAATTTTATACAAAAATGTAATTCGTATGAAGGGGATTGAATACTGAATAAGTTGGTTTGTGGTTTTAATAAATGTCAATGAACATACATATTTCATATAAAAATAAATTTAATATCTTGACATTCAAGAAATATAAAAATCAGGACCTAAAAAAAATTTTAAAATAATAATCAATTATCCTTCTATGAAACTTCGGGAGGAAAGGAAGGTAAGTATACGTGAAGACATACTTATTATTGATAAATATTACTTTTCATATAATATAAAAAACAATTTTTCTTTTTTAGGTCATAATTACCTCTATCAAAAAAGATGTATTTTCCCTGCCACATTGAAGGTATATTTTCAGATATACCATAAAAGTTTCCACATCATCTAAAAAATAAACACCTTGTTGATCGTCACCAAGTTTCCAATGGTAGAAATTGAGTTTCATCTCGAAATACATCGCAAAATTTCATAGTTTTAACCCACTTACGAAGAGAAATTTGATTTGTTTGCCACGACTTATTGAAAGTGTTGTTTCAAATAAACGTAAGAAACTTTTTACTTAACTTATCATTTTACATTTATCATTAGTTACTTAACTGACTGACAAAAATTCTTCTTCAGACACGTGATAAATATTAGGTATTTAAATGACTCTTTAATGTATTATTAGTTATTTAAATATTATTAATTATATTAAATAAAATAAAAAATATTGTAAATATTGTTCTTTTGAGTATAAAATAAATAAAATGCATGAAAAATAAAATATTTGAGTTATCATTCACAATAGAGTTTCTGACGTATATATGTATATAGACATATGTTTCCATATATCCTCAATTTTTGAATCCTAACATGTATGGAACTCCATATATATATAAATATATGATTCATACATAATATTTTTAGCTGGGTAGTGCTTACTTTTGGAGAAAAAATGGGAAATATATGGAAAGTCTTTTTAAGTAATTTTAGATAAAATCGAATAAGTTCTACAGCTTTTGTCTGATTTGAAAACACTAAATATAAATATGTTTACAATAAAAATGCCTCTAAAAATTTGTAATAAATCACAGTCAAACTCCAAAATTGTGGAAATAATTTTACTTTTTTTAGATGTTGTTAAATTTTTCTTTTAATATTTGATCAAAACATAAAAAATATATGCGGTTGAAAAGCCAACTCCTTTTACTTCCCAAAAAAGTTAAAAAATAAAAAATTAAAAAAAAAACAATATTATGGATGCATTTTTATACGAGGATTTATAAAGTCCTCAAAAAGGCCTATAACGTACACATAAAAATTGTTTTAACAAACTTTATTAACCATAAAAGAATATAATAAAAAATATATAATAAAAGCGAAAAATCATCCAGAAACTTTAATCTTTACTAAATCAAAACCGAATTAAAGTTAAAAAATCTTTTCGAAACATTGGGTAATATTTTCTTAGAAAATATGCCACATTTGTATGGGAATTTTTTGGGCTTAAATTTCAATTTATTTTTTTATTCAAATTAATTAGAATTATAACGTTTGCCTAAAATCAACTAAAAATTTTATTGGTTCAATTCTACAATTAATTTAATCCGTTCTTACATAAAAACGCACGGATTTAAATATAATTATTTATTGAATTATTAGAAATATTTAAATTAAATTTAATTGAGAGAAACGAAATTTGGTGCATATATAGTTCCATCTTGGCATCATCACCGATAATCACGTATAAATCAGATTTTTGTAATTTTTGACATCGAGTCATATTCGATAAGCGGTGACTTTTAAAAGGATTTATAATATATATGTCAATTTTCGTTTCCCTCAATAAAATTTTGGTGCTATATACACTTGTTTAACAAAGTTATGATTATAAAATGTGTACTCTTAATAATACATATAATGTGTGTAATGTTTATGCTTATAATTAATTCCCAAACACTTCGCATAAAAGCCATCGGGACATTCCAATGAAAATCATATTATCCTATCTGAGTGCCTTTGCGACCTAGGATGAAATGCAAATAAAAATATGACAGACATCTGAACAAATCATCAAAACAAATCAATATGAACTTATATACGTATGTAAATAATGTTTCATAAAATAGCTTTAAACAAACTGGGATCTTGAGATTGAATATAACCTCCGGTATCAATGACGAGAACATCTACAATAGAAATGAAAGGTTCGCACTCACCAAATGATTATATATTACACACGTCATGGAAGAGTCTTTCGTATTACTATTTTTTTTTTTTTTTTTTTTTTTGGAAAATAGTTGAAAATGGTTGGATATTGAATTAAAGTTATTTTATTATTATATTTTTTATTCACATGTTTTTATTTTTTTCTTTATATTTTTTTAAGAGTTGTGGACTTTTGTCAAAAATTTTAGACGAATTAAAAAGTTAATTACATTAATTGACAATATAGTTAAATTTCAATATAGAATTAATCATTTTATTAAAAATTATTTGGGATAATTTCATCCGTGCAGTATTATTAACATTAATTAAAATTAAATTAATTTCTCTGCGTGTACTTATTTAAAAAACTAATATTAAAAATATGACATAAATAGAAAACCTAGTAAAAATGCATTTATTTTCTTATAATTTGTAGTCTATTAACGATATGAAATGCCGCCGTTAAAAGGATCATTAACCATAACATTGTAAAAATGTTGCTAATATATTCGTTAATGATATATTAGATCTATTGTCTTTCATATAATCGCTAACAAAATCGTCGATGATTTATAAGGGTTGTTGTCAACAGTCTTTAAGATTATACATGGCCAATTGGGTAATATTATTTGAATTGCTTTTTTTTCTCAAAACTTTTTTACAAGTTTCAACAATGTATATTAAATATCAGATTTAATTGAAAATTTTTTTGTTTCTACTTTCATTCAATTAACGAACACAAAAATACCAAAAGTAAAAAAGCCATAAAAATAAAATCACAAAAGAACTTAATACCTACGTAAATGAATTAATTTCATTTTTTACTAATATGAACATTTCCATATGTTTTGTTTTGCATTTATTTGATTGTTTATCTAACTATAAATTTAATCATTCCAATGATGTGTTAAAAATAAGACCAATATAAATATAATCTAAAAATAAAAAATAATATTTTGGGAAAAAGTAATATGAATAGTTCTATGAAAATTCACCATTAAGGAAAATATTTTAAAGAAAACATTAAACATGTTCCGGTGAGAATAAGATTTTGATTTACTAATTTAAAACAAACAAAGAGTCACATGAGAAATATTTAATCTTTAAATTTGATAAATATCACAACAACAAACTAATAGAAAGTGGTTCTAGAAAAAGAATTTCAAGCTTTAGTAAATTTAGAAGCTATTGCATCCTATTTCGATATAGTATTATACTGGAAATTTTACAAGTGTTTCTTAGGGTACAACTCATTAAAGTAATGTTTACAAAAATTGGTTAACCGAAAAATGGGTAAGATTAAAAAACGGGTTTATCGTTTACTAAAAAGCAAAAACAAATTTTGTAATTGGAAGCTTAATCAAAATAATTTTGGTAAAAAAAGTAAAAAAAAATGTATTTTCAGCTTAAAGGTTTAAACCACTCCGAAAATAAAGAAAATCGATATTTAGGGAGGGGTCTTATATAGAATATGTCTGTAATTTTGCACCGATACTTGTATTAAGTGTAATGCATATTTCTATAAAACATACATATACATTAAAGAGTATCATGAAAAAAGTTGCTAATGTACCCCTCTGGAAGTGAAAACTGGTCTGTTTTTATATGATTCCCAAAATATTACACCTGAATTTTTAAATGTATGCTTTTGGTGGCATTTATTTTCTTATCTAACGATTTATTTAATATAAAAATTAACCTAACGAATTATGGAGCGGAAATCCCAAAATATTATTTGTGAAACTAAAGGACTAAATGAATACATATATTAATAGAATTAAATGAGACCTTTTCAATGATACCCTAAAATATAAATTATGATGGAAAATTAACAAATCATAGAAAATTTTACTAAAATTAAAACTAATTATTAAAATTAAAATTAAAACTAATTTTATAATTTTTTTTACTCATTATATATTATACGTCATTTGTCTATCATATGTTGTAATTTTTTTCGACAAAAGGTTAAAAAGTATGTATCCTGTTAATCGAAAACTATATTTTTTGAGGTATTTTAAAAATGGTTCAGCTCACGTGAACGAAATAATTAAACCGATATATTTGGAAATTAGTTTAAAACTTATTATCTTTAATTAGGGAGGTATATTTGTAACATTTTTTGTCTCCATACAAATGAATGCACTTCGGTATACATAACGTCATATCATTTATATTGGCATTTATACATTTAGGGTAATTCTCGGAATTAGGACTTATATGCCAGCTATGGTCAATTAAATTTTAACATAATACTAATATTTCTGTGGGATTTATTTACGCTAAAATGATTTTCTGAAGAGGGGTTCCTATGGGTACAAAAAATAGTAAAAAGTAAGGGATAAGAGATAATAAAAAATTTGATTTTTCAGAAAATTTTGTGGCCATCCGTTTGTCTTCTAAACAATAGTTTACTTTATGAATACTTAAAAGGTTTGCACTTTTCTGAAAAAAGTCTTTACGGTGATGTTTTTAAAGGAGAAAAGGTTCAATATTGTCGATAGTTCTAGGTCTAGATACTTCCGTATTTGCCCCATTTTATGTCAACATTTTGAATTTAGCTTGTAAAAACGTTTAAGGTCCTACTAGTTTTTTATTATTCATCTTTAAATTATTATTTTTTTTTCTTTTGCAACAAAACAAAGTAGTTTCAGATAAGTTTAAATAATATATAAATATACTACCCAACTGACCTTTTTCCCAAATATATTTGGAGCATTTTTTATGTTGGAAATTTTTATTAAAACTTTCCAACGGTCCATGGATATCTCTTTATAAGGGCTAATTTCTATTCCCTTTGTAGGAGAAGACAGAAATTCGATTTCTGTAGAATAAGTTAACCCATTAAACTCAAGTTTTTTATCAACTTGCATCTCATCTTAAAAACACATTATAAATGACCGCTAATAATGAGAGACAGGCCAAAGAAAATCCAAAAAGTGCCAACAATTTCGTTTTATCAATATAAAAATGTATTTGATTAAAAAATAGTTTAATTTATAAAATAATTAGACAAAAAAATGTTTTGTGTTAAAAAGCATTCGATAAATTCACTTGAAAAAAATTAAAAATTTACTATTCTCTGTATGTATGTATATATCCAGCAAACATTTTCTATTGCGGTCACTATTGAAAGGCGATAGTAATGTCTTAAGTTTCTGACAATCATTTAGAAATTGCCAAGGAGTGACGTCTGGACAATTAATGATCAATGGTAATGTATTTTGTAAATTTCGCACAATATTCCAACATTTCTCTCACTAAAAAGTGACGTTTGGACGATTGACGATCTACACAATGTTTAAAGGGTATGTATGTGTGTAGGTATATATATATATATATATATATATATATATATATATATATATATATATATATATTAATGAAATCATGTGATAAGTTTGAATATTTATGAACTAATAACAATGTCTAGAATTAAAGAAATAGATGATCAATAACGTTTTATAAGTGATTACGAATTTACATCTATCCTTGAACTATTTGCAAAAAATTTCGTTGGCGTACAGACAATCTGCGTTTCTAATATTTGGCCCATAAACAAAAAAGTTACGAACAGATTTTACCCATTTTCAATACCAAACTAAACTTATATAAGTAAATATTTGAGCAAAGTTTCATCCCCCTAGGTGGTCTGCCCCGAGCGCTATTCTTTTTTCCACAAATACACAAACGGACATCAAACGAATCTTCTCAGATCGACTCAGAATCTTACGAGGCTCATAATATATATACTAAGACTTTTTTTCGACATGTTGCATACAGTTTTGGATGGTGGGTTTATGAAAATGTGAAATCAAATTTCGATACTTTTGATAAATTTCAGTTTTGTCTCATTCTGTAACATTAAAATATTAATGACACACGTTCTTTTAATGAAAAACATAATTTTTGTTAAAAAAATTACCACGTTTTACGTTTTTAGAGCATATTTTTCGTTTTTTACGGCATATTTAATGCGCATAAAATCCTTTTTAGAACATATTTATGGTTTCTCTGTTTATCATCAAATCTGTAAATAGTATTGTTGTAGGTGTAAATTTATTAGCCATAATCCCAAAATAAAAAACTATTTAAGAAATAACTAAACTAAGTTTCAACGATTTTCTCATTAATAATTTTTTGATAATACAAAATATATTTACTGATTTTTCTCAGTATATAATTTCATTAATTGCTATTTATTTTTCCTTCTCCTATTAAGTTTCTCCTGATAATTCATAACGTCAAAGCGATAAATATTGTGTAATAAAATCTTGTCATATGTTTACAAACAACTTGGCTATTAAAGGCAAATGAGAGTCATTTATGTTGTCCTCAAGTAATAAATAATTAAATATTATGGGATAGACACTATTAGACTCAAATATATTATGACTTTAATCATGAATAAAAAAGTCAGATTATGGAAATAATTAATAGCGTAATTTAGAGTCAAATTTCATATACTTTTATGTTTATTTACAGTCAGCGTCAAAAGAATGCTTTAATTCGTTGTAATCTGTATTTTATTTCTTTGAAATGCTAAAATTTTTTTATATTTTTAAATCGATATTAATTGCAATTTAAATCAGATAAAAAAAACAGCAAAATCACTATAACACAGAGTATTTCCATTTTAAATTTAAAAAAGTTTACTCTTAATTACCGATTTGGATAAAATTTGCTGCATGTGTAGAGGAGGACACACTAGCATGTAAAATTAATTTTATTCATTTATATATATATATATATATATATATATATATGTACTTATAAACTTTAACATTTTTGTTAATATCTCAGTAACTACTTTTCAGAATTTTCTGTATAGTAAGTATACTAACAAAGCTTCCTATGAAAAATATTAAAAAATTAAAGATAGACTTTTTTAAATTTACGCATCTAAATAAAACATTTTCATTAATTCAAATACAATATTTTAAAGCACAAGCTTTGACAATACCACTGCAAAAAAAATAATTTTTATATCTTTCATACAACAAAAGTTATAACCATTTAAAAAATATCACTTTCACTTTCAAAGCTATGGAGTTTCCAAAGTTTTCAAAACAAAAACGAATAAAATTAATTTTATATGTTTGTGTTTCCTCCTCTACACGTGCACCAAATTTTATCCAAATCAGTAATTTTTGCTGGAATTTTTTCCCATTCTACCAGGAGTATGGCTTTGAAGGCATCTTTGCTACTTATTGGTTTCTTTCTTATTCTTCGGTCAAGATATTCACACGAATGCTCAATAAGGTTAAGGTCCGGTGATTGTAGGAGATGATTCAACTATCTGGAGATGTTATTTAGCAACCATTCTTTCACAAGTTTAGCTGTGTGTTTTTGAAGGTACAATTTGGACCCAAACCTAATTTCTTAACACTGGCTTGTAAATTCTGTTGCAAAATATTCAGATACTTTGCCTTATTCAAAGTATTTTCTATAAAACCTAGTTTTCCCATTTCACTTGCTGCCATACACCACCATACCATCGCCGAACCTACTCCATGCTTTACCGTACTTATTATTAGGTTTTGCTCAGCAAAGTGTGTATTTTTATTTCTCCATATTTTAATAGGTTTTATCTTTCAAAAATTTCAAATTTGTTTTCATCTGTGAAAATAATGTTGTTCCAAAACATGATTTTGGTACCGTCGCTTATAGTTGTTTTTTGATATCAAAAATTTTAGTCTCGGAACTTGATCATGAAAACCACTTGCATGTAGGACTCGGCGAATTGTGCTGGCGCTTATAGTGACTCCTGACTGTTCCAACATTTCCTCCAATATTTTAACAACACCTTTTACTAGATTTTTTTTTACGCTTCTAACACTAGACCGAATTTGAAACTCACAAAGTTTTTGGGTCTTAAAGCTTTAGAAAGATTATACAAAGTTTTAAATTTCTTATGCTTATCGATATTTTTTTATACCCCACACCACCATAGGTAGTACAATGAAATTTGGCACATAGGACTTTCATGATACAAGGACGAAGCCTATTGAAATTGGTTATGATCGGTCTATTATTTCACCTAGCCCCCATAAAAATGTCCACCGGAATAGGGGTTTAATGATCATAAATGCTTTAAATATAGCAGCATTTTAATTAAATTCGCTGTAAGAAAGTTTTGCACAAGTGTCAATCCTTGAGCCAAATTTTATGAAGATCGGACCATAATTGACCATAGCTCCCATATAAAACTCTCTTAAAAAATAACTTTAACGTACATGAATCACATGCACATGTTATTATCAAGTTTTTATTCGATACAAATAAGTTTTATATAAATAGAAATCACAGTGATAAATTTTACGAGGATCGGTCCATAATTTACCATAGCTCCCATAGAAGCCCACTTTCGGGAATCACCCTAAAGTGCATGAATTTATATAAATGTTAGTATTAACGTAATATTCCATATTCGTATATTTTATTTTACACTTACTAAAAGTATTGGACAACAATTGTCCACATGTCTAATATAAGACCCCTTCACGAATTTTGATGGACATACACAATGGTGTGGGGTATCATATGGTCGGGTTTTTCCTACTATATCTTTCTTACTTGTTTTTTCCCTGATTTAAAAAGAATTTATATTAATTTAAATATCTATAAAGCTTTATTTAAATCTTATATCAAAAAAATAAAATACCATGTAAAACGAACAGAGAAAAAAATATTCCCTGAAATTTTTCAATTAGCTTTTTATTATTTTATTAACTAATTATTTTAGTAACTAATTTAATTAACTTTTTTAATAATTTGACAACAATTCAAAAATCGCAAAAAAAAAAATAAAGAAAGAAAATAATAATAAAAAATATTTTGTTTCTACGTAAAATATGGACAACTCCGCCTTTTTGGGCTTTATTACACTAGAAAATCCGATTGTAATGAATTTTTCCGAAGGCAAGGGAAACTATGTATGCAAAATTCTTCATTTCTTAAGTAGATAAGATTTTTTATGCTTGATGAGATAGATTTATGTTTCCGATGATATTATAGATATTCCCATGATTTATAAAAAAATAATGACTAAACCAATATCCGGGATAGCGTTAAAGCTGCGTTCTGCACAAAAAGTTAGTAAGTATTTATTTATTTTGATGATTTGTTTAAGCAATCTGTCACATTTCGTTTAATATACAAATTGCTATGCTGCAGTGTTATTCAAAAACCTTTTCATGGTGCGTCTTTCCAGGATGAACAATTTGAGACAAATATAAATTTTTCCGAGAAAAATCACATTATATACAATACACAAATCACCCATATTATATTCATTCATTATATACTATATAGTAAATAACACATTTTATGTATTACAAGGATTATATAACTTTTGTTTACTTATGTTAAGTAAATAATTTAGCGTAAATATGTGTGCTTTAATTTAGGGAACTATTTCCATATATTAGTACAGATTCAATTAATTATTGTATCGAAACAATAATTACATTATTTAGATTTCTGCAAAATTTCAATCACAAATATAATTAATGTAATAAAAAAATTAATTAACATTTTTCAAAAACATCAATTATTTCCATTTAATTAATATTATTGTTTTGATTATTGAAGTAAAATCAAACAAAAATTTATTTTTTTTACCTTTTCCCGTGATCGACGTTGACTGTACATATGTATAATTTTTATACACTTAACGCAAAAGCTTTGAAAACTTCATACATCAGTAGTGTTAAGTCTTTAAAATAGTATCTAGTCAATGTACATAATTACGAAATCATAGTTTAAATTATTTGTATACTTTTGATTTAATGACGTCATATGAAAATAATTTCATTGCTTTTCATTTTTTTGAGGGGATTTTTAACGCATACTCATAGTGTAACTATATTTACTAAAAAAGAAAAAACAGAAACTAATATTAAAATTAAAGCTTTAAATTTTATTTTATTTTTTTTTTATTTTTTTTATTTATTTTTTTTTTCCCCCCGTTTATTATTCTAACAAAGTTGATATAAATTTCATTATTTTAGTATATTTGGCATGAGTGTCATTTGTTGGCTCGTTTTTATTGTTTTTATATTTATTTCTTATTTAATATATTTTTATTTAAACATATTTCAACATACTTAAATATATGTCTGTATGAATGTACGAAAACATTTGTTTTATATTAAATTCCCTTAGCTCTTTTCATTGGTTTTCTATTGAAATTATTATCCCCTAAGGTCATTATGCGAACGTTAGCAGAGTACTCTAAAGATTTATGTGTATTTTTATTATTACATTTCATCAGTATCATTAACTTTTCTAAAATTTAAATTTTATTCAAATTTTTTGTTATAGCCCTTCTATAAATATTAAAATGAATCTGTGCTTGTTTGGCCTTTATAAAAAGCTAAACCGCTGGACCGATTTCCTTGAAATTTTCACAATACCATTCTCTGATACCTAGAAGTAAAATAGATTACAGCGGTATTGGTATCCTCCACATAAAACAAATATCTATTATCGCATATCTTAAGAAGTATAATATCCGCTATTATAGTCTTATGATTATGTTGAAATAATTTTCTCATGAAATTCCTTAGTTGTGATGAAAATGGACGGTCAAGGGGCAGCGATAGCCCCCATGAAAGTAAACCTTAATTATTGTATTTCTAAAGAACTATTACAGAAACATTTTTAAGATTTGGTAGGAATAATTTTCTCATTAAGATTCACAATGAAAATGGGACGGATAAGAATTGGGGGAGTAGTAGCCGCCATACAAAGCAAGTATTAATCATCGCATATATTATGAATTAAAACAGCGAAAGTTTTAAGATTTTGTGAGAATAATCTTCTTATGAAGTTACATAAGTGAGATGCAAATGGAGCGAGTAGGTCTAGGGAAAGAGATAGCCCCCATACAAATTTAATCTTAATTATATATCTGAAGACATGTAGCTGAGAAAGTCTTAATACTTTGTTGAGATACTTTTCTTACCAAGATGCATAACTGAGGTGGCCGCACATGTCTAAGGGGAGTGGTAGCCCCCACATAAATTAAATCTTAATTATTGCATATGTAAAGAACTACTGCAGAGTAATTTTTAAGATTTGGTGGGAATAATTTTCTCAATAAGATTCACAACTTAGGTAAGGAAAAGGCGGACAACTCTAGGGGGAGTGGTAGAACTATCAGAGTGATATTCGTAAGAATTGGTGGGAATAATTTTCTCATTATGATTCACAATAGAGTTGAAGAAAGGGAAGACAACTATAGGGGGAGTGCCCCAACACAAAGCAAATATTAATTATAGCATATTCAAAGAACTTAAGATTTTGTGGGAAAAATTTTCTAACTAAGATTCACAATGAAAATAGAACCAGTAGGACTTGGGGGAGCATGTATATATATATATATATATATATATATATATATATATATATATATATATATATATAGTATTAATCATATAATTATCTCATGAGTTATAATAACAGCAAAAATGTATACGACTGAAAAGCTTGGTTCTACTACTTTCCGAAAGAGTTTAAGAAGAAAAAATTAACAAATTAATAACAGAATTAAAAAAGTACCAAAAACAGTTTTTTTTTTTTTTTTTTTTTTTTTGTTTGGTATAACCCAAAATTTTGAGACTGATTTTTATATGTTGTTCTCAAGAAGGCCTATCACATACGATATGTTAATTCTCGAGTGATTTTTAATTATAGCAGAGTGTAATTATATTTTAAATAACAAAACATATCCACATCATAGGCAAACTTATGAAAGGGTCATTAAACATATCAAAAACAAAAAAGTTGAATTTTTAAAAAATTTTGGATAATAAAATATTCTATAAATATATTTTTAATAATGATTAATTATGTGGAATGTTTTGTGATTTAAATGTTGGTAGAAAAAAACGAGTTTATGGAAATAAAATGGGAAACACAAGAAAAATTATTGCCTTAATTTTTCCATAAACGGTACAAAGAGGGGCCTTTTATTGAATTTTATTATATCAATAATTTTACTTTATATTTATTATTATTAAAAATATAGGTTTTTATAAAAAAAATACATATAGGGCGAAAACAAAAATTTTCGAACATCCGATGGACCCCACCATCTCCGATTTTATGAGATGGATACATGAAATTTTTTAATGTTGGAAAAAGGACTTGCGGAGAAACCATTGACCCAAGAGTCTTTGGGTACATTTTGCACGCATCTACATATAGATTCCTTTTGAAGGCATTACAAATATTAAATGGAACGGAACAAAAACAAATTTTTTAAGCAAAAAAATATTGCCAACTTTTTGGAAAAAACCAAAAAAATTTAAAATTATTTTAAAGTTCCAACTTCAGATTAATATAATTTTTATCCAATTAATATATTTAAACGATTCTTGCAGCAATATTATTTAGAATTTTGTAAGCAATCCGATGAATATTAAAAAAATAGGACCAATATTGATTCCGACAAGTTAAAGAATCTATAAAAAACGACGCGAAATATGAGTGAAAAATTTATTTCGAGCTAAATATGTCTTAAAATAAAAGCCATAATATACACAAACAATTTTTTGTAGAAATTTAAGGACTATACATATATTTTTTGGAACTCTACCCACTGCACACCCTTATCTGCCAGGAATCTGTGCAAAGAAATACAAAAGTACTTAATGCAAGTGATATATGTATATGTATATATATATATATATATATATATATATATATATATATATTCTCGAATACATGAGTAATTATGTTCGATTTATTTCATACATTGCATAAGAAATAATAGTAAAAATATTGTGTCAATGCTAGATATAGGATGCAGACCTAAATCAACTTAAAATTTCTTTATTAACGAAATTTTAGATGATTTCTTTGTCTTGCCAAGTACTTAACGGAAATATAAAAATCTTTGAAATCGGGCTTAATTTTTAGAAGTTACGATTTTTTTAAACTTTTACATACTCGAGGTCAACTTTGACACCCTGTAGCTTATCACCCAGTGATGATTTCTCTGAAAGCTAAAGTACTCGTCTACAATTCTTTTATAGATTTCAATTCCATTATGATGAAATATCGTCAATAAATTAAAAAAAAAACTCGCGTGACCTTTTTTTACTAATCGATAAAAATCAAGCCTTTTACTAAAACTCACCATTTTCGACCAATGCTGAATGTGGGGTGAACACGTAAATCAATTTAAAATTTCTTTGTTAACCATTTATGAAGCCTTGTTTTTTTTAATATCCCAGCAAAAATAAATAGAAGTCATTTTTAAGGAAGTATTTTTTCATTACTTCCGTAGTTTCAATAAGTGTACGGTTTTTTTCTAAAGATGTTATTAAAAAGAAATTCAGATAAATTTTTCTGATATAAAACGTTGAGAATTTACAAGTACTTGTTACTTAATAATGAATGTTTTAATCGAATGAAAAATATCGTCATGCATATGTATTTTTAATAAAAAATATTTGGTTTATACCAAAATTAAATGTAATTTCCTTGTTATATATAAGGAATTATAGAATAATATAATAAAGAACATAAAAGAAATCAATTTTACATGGCATCGTAAACACGTCTTCTTACTCAGTGAGTAGGTATCAAAAAAAAAAAAAGAGAACATCTTCCAACGACAAGCCTATGTTAAATTCAATGATCCTAATTTTTCACTACTTCTGGGTCACAAGTTCAAGATCTAATTGACTGAAATAATGAAAAAGATTTTTCAGAACGTTATTTCAGAATTTGTCGAAAATTACAGAATATTTTAAAAAAATATTTACCTCATATACGTCAGAACTTATTCCCGAAAAACAAAACAAAGTCGAGGCAAAAATTCAAAATTTAATTTTTATTTTATTTATCTTGCCAAGTAATTTACAGAAATATAAAAGTCTTTCAAATCGGACTTGATTTACAGAAGTTATAATTTTTTTAAACCACCTTGAGTATGTAGGTGGTCAATTTTGACGCCCTGTAACTTATCTTATATTATCACGGGGTGACTACAACATGGGTTTTCTGAAAGCTTAGGTTCTCCTCCACAACTGTTCCCATACCCTCGACCAATAGTTTAGAAGTTTATTTTTGTTTCCAATTATGCCTGCTAGTTTACCAGGAAAGCAAAATTTTTGCAATGTAATAAGTGGCATGTTTAAAACATTTTTGTTATTACTGGTGTAATAATTGATGTATGTAAGTACATATATGCTTTATTAACAAAAATATTCAATATTAATCAAAAATAATTTTAGTAGTTAGCACAGGTAATTTAAAAAATAATATTAAATTTAGGTGTGTAATATGTTAAATAAGTTTTAAAAGTTGTTCTGAGTACTTAGATTAGGAACCCTATAAGTGTAAAGTAAGAAAGATATAGTCGGCCTAGCCCGACCACACCATTATGTATATGCATACAAGTAATATTCTGGTAATTGTTTTATATGGGAACTATGGTCGTGCTTTTTATATACATAACACATTTTTTTCAATATTATCATAATACAAATATTTATGTGATTTATGTACTTTAAATGATTTAGAGAAATGGGCCTTATATGGATACAATTGTCAATTACGTATGATTTTCATAAAATTTGGAATACTTCTATCAATCTTATTTATGTCGAATTTTATTGAATTATTGAAATAATGACCGATCATAACTTTGTAAGCAAAATACGACTTTCTTCACAATGTTTACATACACAGTCAGCCAGACGAACATCGCTAAATCCACACGTAAAGTGATTCTGAATCGATTGTTATAAATTAACGATATTTTTATGTACTATAAACATCAGCACAAACGCATAATAGACCACTAAAATGATTTTTGATAATATTGAATATTTTTGTTAGTAATATTTATAAATTAATATTATCTAAGTATTTTAGTCTTATTTCATACCGAATCATTAACTTAAAAAAATAGTTTTTACAAATTTATTAAAATCATTAACATACATATATGTGGACCACTGTATATGGAATAAATATTATTATTATTATTATATTTATTATTATTATTATTATTATTATTATTATTATTATTATTATCATTTTTTTTCTTAAAAAAGTTATATTCCTTTTAGTAAAAAATATTTTGTTCTATTTTTCTTCCATAAAAATCTACTATGTTTAGGACAACTTTACACTTAATACATTATAATATAATCAGTTACACCAGTTACTTTTCAACTGCTTGTTAAATGATCACATTTTTACCAATTCGCTATTTATATGCAATATCTAAATTCGCCGTTAGTAGTTTGTTAAATGATACATTTTCTCTAAATTCATAAACAAATACACAATTTCGCTGTTAGTGTTTCGCTGTTAGTGTTTTCATAGTACGTTTTCTCTGAATTCATAAACGAAACCATATTTAAATTACCAACTAACTACACGTGGTGCATAAAGCACATAGCTGAATGTTAAATAAAGAGATCAATAGCCCTGTGGTTAATGCGCGTACCTACAAACCAGAATGTTAGAAGTTCAAACTCAGTTGAAAGACATCTTTGGAGAAAAAATTTTTAACTAAAACAAAACATATTTCTGATTATTAAATAAAAATTTCTGATAAAGAAATAAAGAAAATCAAGACCGACTGCCAGTTGATTATTTATAATGACATATTTAGCTTCACAGTACCTCCAAATTACTAGTGAATCGTTATATAAAAGGGTTGCCAATTGATTACCAGCAATGATATCTCCATCTTAAATTCACCAGTTAAAAACATTGCGAATGGGTTGAAGAATAACTAGTTGTAGTTCTTAGTGGCTGACGAATTCGACGTTATATAACAAGTTCGGCGAGCCGCTAGGAACGAACAAGGAATTAATGTAGTAAAAAAATTTATTGCTTTCTCTTAAATGCATTTAATTTTAAACCAAAGCTTATATTACTTTTAACTTGTTAAATATATATATATACATTAAAATGAAATTTTCCTTTCTCGTTATCTTTCAAAAACTTACAAGTTCATTCGGGAGCCAATTAGTTTATTAAAATAAAAAAACAAGAATCCTTAAAAAAACAGAGCAAATAAACAGTTGTTTTCCAATAGCATGGATGTGCACATGTTTAAACAACTGAACAAGGAATTAATGGAGTGAAAAATTGCCTGCTTCCCCTTCAATGCGTTGGATGCGTTTAAACCAAAACTTATTTCATTTTTAACTTGTTTAAAACGAATTTTATTAAAATATAGTTTTTCTTTCTTTGCTATATTCCAAAAATCTTACAAATTTATTTGGGAGCCAATTGGTTTATTACAAAAGAAAGCAAGAGATCCTTTAAAAACAATGCTTATTTTTAAGGATAAATAAACTCCAGAAAACTAAAAAAAAACAAAGGAGTAAATAAGAAAAAGTTGAAAATTATTGTGCTGGTATTAAAGCAATAACAAATATTTACAATAAATGCTAGTTGGGTCTACTGATGTATTTTATTTATTTTTATTTATTTCTTTTTTCCTTTCTCAGCTTCTGAAGAAATAGCAAACCCTTCTTATAATCAAAATAAAATGTTCTTCTGGTAGATTTATTATACCCTTCACCACAGGTGTAAAGGGTATATAAAATTTTGTCATTCCGTTTGTAATTTCCACAGTATTCATCCAGGGCTCAAAGAAGTATATATTCTTGATTTTTATTGATAGAGAAGTCGATATAATGATGTCCGTGAGTCCATCTGTCTGTTGGATTCAGCTTTTAGAAAAAACAAGATACCGGATATATATGTTTTATACATCAATTTACAGAAAATTTCCCTTAGATGAACGTTATTTAAAATGAGCAAAATCGGTCTGTAAATAGCCAATATATCAGCGAAAAAGCGAAGATACCTCCGAAAAAACGTATTTGTTTTCGACTTTTCTAAGCTCAGTTTTTATATAGATCGGTCATAAATATTCTTCTAAAATTTCAGTTTTTTGAATCAAATTATTCGCTGTATAAACAACCGAGTTATTGTCAAATCTTGTTGTATTTATTTAATGGCTACTTTCCATATATTTGTTGTTTTTATGGGCACTCAAAAACAACAACATTAACCTATATCATATTTGGATTCTTCGACTTTTTGCAGCCCCTATATAAGCTAAACACTTCGTTCTTTTACAGAAAATTCGGAACTTTTTTTATAGAAACTTTGTTCTGAAGAAATTAATTCAATCAGTTCATTAGTATCCGAGATATTGGCTACTAAAAAAATACAAATATTTTTCTCGAATTTCGAGTTTTTAAATCAATCTAATCGGTCCATAAATTTTCAAAATATCTTTTTTTTTAATTAATGATGTTTTCATTTGTTTTGTATTGACGTTGTTTCGTCAACTTTAAAATATATAAATTTTTCATATAACATCTCAACAGAGTGAAGGATATGTAAGATTCGATACAACCGAATATAGCACTCTAACTTGATTTGCTTAAAATTGGTTAAATCCAATAAATTTGTTATATATTTTGATTTTTTTTTTTACGAACTTTTATTTTATTGACGTAAGATAAAGGAAAAATATATAAAAACAAACATTCAATTACATAAAATTTTCTACAAATAATAATGATACCCTAGAGTAAAAAACAGTTTAAAAAAATTCCCAAAAATAATGAAATAAAAACAAGTTAACAAGTTAAGAAAACAACCAACGGGCGTTAAAGTTTATATGTCTACAAATAATTTATATTTTAAATAATTTGTCCTTAGGAATTCAATTTAAAAAATAATTGAACCAAAAGTTACAAGAGAAACAGTAAAAAAGGGTTAAAATTTCCATTATTTTCTAATGACAGCTGAGAAAGATGAATTGTTCTTGGTGGTACTTGGTTCTTAATACCAGTGTTGTCAGGAGGTGACAAAAAAGAGGCTAAATTGAATATCCTAAAAATAAGGCCAGAAAGGTTATTATTTATTTTTCAATTTATTTAACTTTTGTGGTCCTTATTAGTTTTTGATATTTTTTTTAAAGAGCTTGTAATTAATTTTTAAATTAAACATAGAAAGACTGCCAGCAAAATTATTCAATAAAATATAGCCCAAAAAAAACGAACCAATGTAGTTTTTTTGTAATTTATGAACTATAATTCCTTTTCTATTAAGCATTTTCAAACTTTTGGGTGATTTTTTCGCTTTTATAAGACTTTTTTTTAATATATTCGACGGTTAATAATATGTGATATAATAATCGATGAAGTAAGTCCATAAAATTTGATAAGTTATTTTAGATTTAGTAAATGAAGTGCCGCAGGCGAAAATCTGACTTAAATGTTAAAATATCTCTATTTTTTATGCTAATAAATACACTGAAATGCTTAAATGGATGATTCTTTAAAAATAAAATTAAAATAAAAAAGCTAGCATTAGCCTCAAATAGGTTAAACTGGCAACACTGCTTAGTACTATGAACATAACGTAAAATTAATTACAATATTAAGTAAAGGGCTACTAATAGCATTTTTTGCATTATTCTTACATATATTTTTATTTCTTACAACAATTTTGAGGAGAAACAAGTGTAGCAAATTAATAAAAACTTTTTTTATACAAACATTAAAAAACAGAGATGAAGAAAATAAAAATGAAAAGTTTTTAACTACAATCTTTAAGAATACAATTACTTGCTTGTATTCTACTCGTAATTAAAAATATTGGGAAATTAAAATTTCGGTGAGTTAATATTTTATTTGCAAGTTTGTAACTCACGAAAAATAATCATGATTAGTGAAACTACCCAGCAACAATTTTGCTTTCCTGGTAAGCCACAAATTCATGTAGTTATTTTTTTACACTAGGAGTACTCAAAAATATATACCTAAACGAAAACAAAATTAAAAAAAAAGCAAAAAAATTTTACCGTCGGTGAGACTCGAACTTGGACACACATTTACCATTCGTTTTTACTGACTAACGTCTTACTCAGTACACCATCTACGTGATTGCAGTATTACTCCGCTATTATACTATTGAGTACTTACTAATGTAATACAGAGTAGGCAAATAATAATGACGCCTCATTACCAAGAAACTACTTTAATAAGTAGTTGTTATTACCAAAAACCAAAAAGTTTTTGCTGGGTAATTGCAAATAAAGCGTACGACGTTGTCACTTCCTTTACCTTCATAGAAATTTCGTTAGGACAAATAAAAAAATATATACTTTAATGTAACTTGTGTATAAACAGTGAGTTATTTATTTGAAAGTTATTGTGAGTCTAAAATTTATTTATAATTTATAAAGAAATATATATATACATTTCATGGAATTGTCGATATATATTTTTTTAAGAGAGAATGGGCTATCTAAGGTATTTTTTGTTTTTGATTTGCAAAATAGTGTAAAGTTAAAAATTGGTAAATAATGAGAACTTTCCTTGAGATTGAAACTTTGTTTACACATTTCGAATTGGAATCTTAAATCATCAAAATTATGTTATCTTAATACAGTTAAATTATATTTCTTACCTTTCTTTAATATTTTATGATTCTAAATGAGAGCGTTATACCTTAAATTTAAATATCTTAAATACCAAAAGCAGTTTCATAAAAAGTTATATTTAAATAAAAAGTGTTATAAATTTAGAAATATAAAACATATAAAGGTAATGCAAAATATAAATTAGTGGTACTTTCTAGATCACTTTACGTTTAACTCATAAAAATATTGTGATTTAAAAACTTATAACAAATTGTTCAACATCCTCCTTTAAGTATATAATCCTTTAAGTATCACTCAGAATCAATTTCTGAGTCGACTTAACATTCTTCTAGAACTAATGTTCTATTTTTCACTGTCATATTTTTAATATTTAAACAGCGTTTTTGAAGGTATTAATCACAATTGAGTTGATGATATGAAATTTAATAAAAGTTTAATTAGCTTAATTTTTATTTGAAATTTTTTTTCGAATGCCATTTTTATTATTAATTTTTTATTTTAATTATGAACACATTTTCGTTTTTTCGTTTTCCTATACTTGTTATTTGACAGCTGAAATGTTTAAAGATGGTCCTGTTAACCAGCAAATTTTAACTTATTGTCAAATTTTTCCCATAAATTTTATCTTTTACATCCTTAATTTTCTATAAACAAAAAGGGCTATCTGAGCATTTCATAACACACATTAAAAATAAATTATGAGAATAAAGGATAAGACTTATTTATTATTAAGTGTGACGTTTAGTAGAAGTAATATTAATTAATAGTAGAAGACCGGATTGCAAAATGCTGAAAAATGAGTGAGAGAAATAGTTTTTATGCTCTCTGAACAATTTAGGTTTTGAAGATGGCCCTTTTTGAATATAAGAATATAATCCTTTTTGTACTTACTAGAGTCAAATAATGGTTCGACATCGGAATTCGATGGAGGGAAGCAGATTTTTCCATATGGCTTCATCTGGGTGTCTCATGCATACTATTAAAAGTCACCGATAATCACGTGTAAGCTACGCGAGCCATTCGCGGTTAAAGACTACAAATATTAGTTTTTTGTATATATCTCGCTTATTATTCATTGTATGTGTTACGGTGAAATATAGATTTATAGATTCCTACAATCTTTTTGAAGTATGTTTTCACGTGCCATCATTAGTTTCAAAGTTATAGCGCGATTTAATATTTTTTAGTCGCCGCTATATTTCCAGATGATATTGCGATCAGTGTTACTACAAAGAAAATATTTTCCTTTCAAAATGTTCTCCAAAAACTACTAACTCCCAAAAAAATATGCCAACATTATTAATTTAAATAAACTTTTACGTAAATAATTAAATGCTTAAATAAAATTTTGGTGAAAAGACTTAATTGGCTTTACTTTGCAATTTTCCAAGGTTTTCAAATAATAAGTCATATAAGGTTTATAGTGGCTTTATTTATTAGCTTTTATTAGACATATAAGGGCTCATTGGATACGTTTATGTAAATGAAGAATTAATAAAAAGAATGGTTCCAACTATTCGTGAATCAAGGTATTCTAATTATTAAAAAATTACTTTTTCGCCATTTTCAAAAAAATTAAAATATCTTTAAGTGAAAAACAAAAAAATAAAAAATAAAATTTTTATTTCTTTTATTATTTTTTTTATTATTTTTGTAATTTCCGACTAGATAAAGCCTTAAGGATTTATAAATTTTTTGTTTTGCCACTTTGATTACAGTAAAGGATTTTTATTTTAAGATGATTTTATATTCATAAAATAAATACAATTTATGTTTTCTTTACCTATTCGAACTATATAAAAACGTATTATGTATAAATGTTTTCATTAATTGTTACTTATTATGTAAGTTATATAACATTCTACCAAAAATATAAATTTCTAAAACAAACCAACCAAACTACCAAACCTAGAAAGAGTAAAAAAAATCTACCAAAATGGCAACGCTAATTGCGATATTATAAATATAACTATCCAATCATTTAGCTATAGATACGAACTCTTGTACACTAAAGTTCATAGATTTGTATGAAGACAAAAAAATTAAAGATCGATATGTTAAAAACTAATCCCCAAAATTTTTCGGTTCAGTTATTTCGTTCACGTGAGCTGGACCATTTTTAAAATACCTCCAAAAATATAGTTTTCGATAACACAATATTTAACTTTTTGTAAAACAAATTTCAATATGTAATAGACACATATCGACTAATACATAATCAGTAAGAAATTTTTTTAAAATTAGTTTTCAATCTCGTGAAATGAAGATTTTAATAAAATTTTCTATGCAATCTTTTAAACATTATTTTTATTAAAGTTTGAATATTTCATTGATTTTCCATCATAATTTAGATTTTAGAGCAACGGTGGAATGGCCTTATTCCATACTACTGATATTTACTTAACCCTTAGTAACAAAAGAAATATTTTGGGATCACCGGTCCATAATAGGTTAAGTTAATTTTTGTGGCAAATAAATAAATATAAATAAAATAGCGACTAAACATCAAAGACTTTCTTTTATTCGATTATTACTGAGGTTTTAAGAGAATTTATTGTATTTTTCATAAATTCATTGATATTTAAGTGTAATAAATGCTTCAAAACAACTTATTTGCAAAAATTTCTGATTTAACATTTTAGGAACCAAATGTGTAAAATTGAGGTGTTTGCTTTTAAAGAGTTAACTATCTTTCAAATGGTGCCTTAAAATCCAATATATGTTAAAAAATTTCCAAAAATATATACAATTATAATGCAAAGAAAACTTAACTGTTGACAAAAATTAATTTTTCTTAGTTGAAAATTTTATTTTGGGATGCCGTAGATCCGCGCCTCAATTAAACAAAAACTAGAATTAAGATTAAAGTTAATCTTTGATAACAAATTTGGAAAATGTAAAAAAGTGATGATTATATAAATCTTGCACTAAACATTTTTTCAATTATTAAATTTTAATCAGTTTCACTAAAAAGTATTTAATTTTATATACCTACTTTTGCTTCCCATCTTTCCACGTTAGTTTTTCAATTGGCCCAAAAGTGGCGATTAATTAAAATTTTAAAATCATGTTTTTTATAATATTCGCTATCTGAAACTAGAAAAAATTTTGCATTACTAATTGTTAAAATCAATCATATGTTTTGTTCAGTTTATATCTATTGAGCTGTAGATTTAAATAAACCACGCATTCTTAGCTTGTATTAGAAAAATTGTTTGTATTTAAAAAAACAAAAAGTTGAACATATGTTGCACCTTTTTTAGATATTTCAGTTTTGTTGTTAAAGATTAAGTTTCAAAAATATAAAAATTTTAATTTTGATTTTATCCCTATAGAATTGTTTTTTGAACGGATCTGACATTTTGAAATGCATTTATATGGGTAAATTTTGCCTTTTTTATAGTTTCTTAAAAAATCTAATTATTAAATAATCATTGTTGCGTTTTTTTATAGCAAAAATGTAATCAGCACATAATTATTTATCATTTAATTAAAAAAAAAATAGGTTAAAAATTGTTTCCCCGACCATCAAAATGTCTCAGACACTTGTACAAGAAATGTACAAAAAAAAAAAAAAATATATTCTTACGTAATATTTCTATATTACGTAAGAATATATTTTTTTAATTAAATCCTATTATTTGAAAGGTTGCAATTTTTAATTTACATTCACATGTTTAAGAAATCCATAAACTGAAAGCCTTATATGGGTGCTAGGACCAATGATGGACCAATTCTTTTTATATTTTGCTATAAGATTGATGCTCTAAAATCTAAAATCTAATTGGAAAATTTTTTTAAAATTTTCATTTCACGAGAATGAAAACTAATTTTACAAAACTTTTTGCTGATCACGTATTAGTCGACATATGTTTTTGGTATTTTTTTTACAAGATGTCGATAATTGTGTACACAATTTATCGGAAACTATATTTTTGGAGGTATTTTAAAAAATGGCCCAGCTCACGTGAACGAAACAATTGAACCGAAATATTTTGTGGAGGAAGGTTACAACATATCAGTCTTTAATTTTAGTAGGGTACATTTGCAAATATATATATATATATATATATATTCAATTTTTTCTTCCTCGTCTTTTACTATCTAGACATGCAGGGGACTTATTACATACTACTGGCATTTGGAAGAAAAATACCATTTGTTTTATTTGCTAAATCATTAAATGCAGTGGATTTTGTATTACATATTGGACACGATTTCGAGACCTGTTACCGGTTATGACATTTAATTCTTTACCGTCTATGAAAGTCATGTGTAAGGAAAAATGTACGTGAATAGAATATTCTTGTAGAGGTTTATGAAAAACATCAAGATCGTTAATTTGATCTTCCATAAATTTATTTTGAGTTAATGTAGAGTGAGTGTTTCTCTCAGCCACTTTAGTGAGTAGGTTGACAAAATCGCGTTGATTGAGAAGTTTGATTATTCCATAAAATAGTACCATTGGATGTTACTAATCTTAGAGGAATATACGTTATGGCAAATAAATGTGTATCGTTTTGATTATTGTCATTTTCCTCGCTTGTGTTTCAAAAATGTTGCTTATATTGTAAAAAATCCACTACTTCCATCAGAGTCAACTAAATATAAATATTGATTTGACATCTTTAATATTATTTGCTTTTACGTAATTAATTATAACCTCTTCTTGCATTTTCACCACTCGAGAAGCTGTATGATTTAAGAGCCCCTGAAGTTTACATTCCCCGCTGCTTTCGTCAATAGTAATGTCTTGCTGAGGTGGCCTGTAGAACGACTTCTCTTACTAAATTATAGCTGGGCCCTAATCAGCAATGCTTGATTTCGACTCCAAGCACACGAAAAAAGAAGTGTATCTTCTGCAGTTTTCATAGTCAATGAAGGTGTAGTCAATATTTGATTCATATTTTGAAACGGTTTTTCTTTGAATAAAATCTGGTTAATAATGAAAGCCAAATCATCCATTTTTTTATTTTGCTGTAAAAGGAGCAGATATTAAAATTCTAATGGCATCTTTCTTAAGCTTTTTATTTATTTATTTCTGATATATGATTTCGCTTGCTTCGTTCAGACATTTCTTCAAATTTAATTTAGTTCGACCACATTTTTCAAAATTACTCTTCTTTAAGTCTGGAACACAAAATACTGAATCTAGCCATTTTTATTCTTTTGTTCGAAACGTTTTTTATTTCTCAATGAAGCAATAAATCTTGCATTTCTATGACCAATTAAAATTTTAAAAAATTTTTTCAAAATATAAATATTTTAGGGATTAGTACGATGTATGTCAACATTTTACTTATCTAAAATATATTAAATGCCGCTATAAATATCACTTTCATGTGGAAGATTTGCTAAGATTTCCCGATTTGTAAATTTATCATGCTACGAGTTGAAGCAAATACATACAAATAAATATTATACATATTGAAATGAACTAGTAGCTAACGAAAATCAAATTCATTTTTACGCATTTACTTAAAGGTTCTAAAATAATTTTTCTTGTTCTTAAATTTTATATTTATTTTGATGTTAAAAGTATATTAATATGTAAATATTCAAAAATATCGGTTGCCATATTGGATTCTCCATTTTATTTTTTATTTTTTTTTTTTTGATCCAGAATCATCAAAACTTCATAATTTTCATAATTTTTATAAAAAAATTGTTTCACAATGTCCCTAGAGGGATGAGAACTGGTTCAATACTAGTCACGTGATAGGTTCTTAGGGCTAGTGACCGTTTCCAGTTCCGGAATTTTATAAGGGAGGAACCTGTCACTTTTACATGGGGCTGGCATTGGAGGTGGCTAATTGGCACCTTGGGACAGGTCATAGGACAGGTCACTGGACTGGTCCAAGAGGACGTGTTCAGTGTCGATTAATATAATAAAAATTTGATAAAAATTTTTTACTGTTCAAATTATTGTTTTCTTTTGTATTTTTACTGAATTATACTTATTTTTATTTTATAATTTTTCTTTTCAGTGTCGATGGCGGCACCATGAATCGAACCCACGTTCTTCTGACGTAACTTACCTTTTATGGTTTTCAACACTAATCACTCAGCCACAGATTGTTATTGCGCGCGTATTGCTAATTGCTCACTTAACAAACATGTTAGAAATTGACTCTCAACTGATATTTAATAAAAGTGGCGTTGTCAACTGATTCTCAATTGGAACTTTGGTGACGAGTAATGTGTCATTTGGTACTCAATCGGTACTGAGGGACCGGTCAATTACTGTAATTGCCACCAATTTCCCGCAAGGATTTTACAAAGAAAATGAATGAGGTTTGAAATATCTGTTTTAGTTAAAGGGCCATATCTTACAAGTTATGAACGGTAGCAAAAACTTAAATAGAAAATAACTCTAGGAAAAAAAATATAATATTTTAATTTTGGCCTCTTACTATTAAGAAACGGTAACCCCACATAAAATAAAATTTTTTTGGACATAAAAAAAACATAATGCACCGATAAAGATATTTGTAAATTTGGTTAAATATTAAAAACTGTCATCAGTAGTTTAACCATAAAAGTTTTTAATGAACGGCGGACAAACAGGACTAAAAGCAAAAAAATAAAAAAATTATCCTAAAATTACAAAATTTATTTATTTAATTTTCTTGTAAGTTTTTCTATCATTTCCTGATTTAAGCGCCATTTTTCATAATATTAAAACCAATGTGTTTTGCTTACTTATTACGTCTAATAATTTAAATCATATAATTAATTGAATTTTAATGGATTTTTAAAATATTGTATACATTTAATTTAAATTGTGCTGGCATGAAATGAATTTTAATAAACATAAACATTTATTAAAATTTTTAAAATCAAGTAAAATTTGTATATATTAATTTTAATATTTTAATATTTCTTTGGTATTTTAATGGCCAGCTTGTCTGTTGTACGAGTATATATATATATATATATATATATATATATATATATGAAAATAAAATTGAATGTAACACATGTGTGTATGTATTCAGTTTTCAAGTACAAACAAATATGTACTCGTACTATAGGGGTTATTTTTAAGTAACCAATAGAAATTAATTTTGTTTATTTAATTAGAAATAAATATTTATTCTCAAATACAAGAAAAGAAATTTGATTTATAATTAAGAATATTCAGAAAATAAAAAATATGGTTAAATTAACAACTTGACCTAAATACATATAGTTAAAAAAAAATAAGTTTTGAAGTTTTAAAAATTAAAATATTAAAATTAAAATTAAATTGACCCTTTATTTTGTAAAACACTTCAACACGTTTTGAAAAAATTGATACAAATTATTTCATTGAATTATTTTACTTTTTTTTTATTAACAGGAGCAAAAAATTCCATAATTTACTTTCATTATCATTATTACTCGACATCTGGCTGCTAGTTTCTCTCTTCGTTTGTTTGAATATTTTTCAACTATAAAATGCGGTATTAATCAAAATATTGGCTGGTATTATCAATAAATACATTCAATTAAATTGTTGTTTTATTATTTTCCCTTTTAAGCCTTTTTTTTTAACAAAGAACTAAAAACAAAATGTTTTCAATGTTTGTTTATCATTAAGAGTATTAAAGCAAATAACAAAAAAATTCAAAATATACAAATCAAATCAAAAAATATTATTAGCACCATAATTTTATTAATAGTTTATAAAATATTGTATTTCACTTCTTATGACTTCAATCGTAAGAAAAAAACATAAAATATTTTATAACTTTATTACACGAAACAATTATCGACATTGCGTTTAATGTTGATGATTGATGATGGTTATGATTGTCTGGCATTCATGCAATTAACACTTTGAATTGAAAAAAAGTTTTTCTTTTATTACAAATAGTTCATAAAGATAATATACATATGTATGTAGTATTTCGCTTGATAATTTATAATTACAAATATTTGTATTATAAATTGTGTAATTATTATTTATTTACATGTGATTGATTAACAAGGAAATAATTTGATGCTTAGTAACAAAAAATGCAGAAAATGTATCTCTTCGTTAAATTTGCGATATGCTTTATATTAAAATAGCTTACCCCGGTGTGCTTCGCTATTCCTATTGATGTAATAATTAATATTTACTTTTTATATATTATACTACTACCCCTTGGCCTACCCGTCTTATTCTCATTTCAACTGCAAAATGTAACAAAATTATTTCGACAAAATATGAAGACTTTCGCTGCAACAGTTCTTTAAATATTCGATAAGATAGGTTAAATTTGTACGGGGCCTAACACTCCCCTTAGAATTACCTGTCCTATTTTCATCTCAATTTTGGAACTTGATAAGGAAATTTACTCCACAAAATCTTAAGACTTTCACAATAATAGTTCTTTAAATATCTTGCAATTAGAATTTACTTTATATGAGAGATAGTACTCCCCCAAAACTCAAAACCGTCCCATTTTCATATAAGTTTTGAATGTTGATAAGGAAAATATTACTACAAGATCTTAAGACTTTCTCTGTAATGACGATTTAGATACTAAGGTGGTCGACTCGAGTTTCAAGCCGTTTAAACATCCGGTTTTTTTTGGTTTAAACGCTGTCGGGTTTTTCAAAATGTTCATTTTTTAAATTTCGAATAAACCGGTTTGTAAACGCAAAAAAAACGGTTTTAAAAATAACATTTTATTTCAAAAAGCATATGTACTAAATACTAATATTAGAATGGAAATTTAGGAAAATTTTTCTAACTGATTAATATTAATAAAGTTAATTTCTTGTTATTTTTTATAAATATAGTTCTGCAAGTAGAAGAAATTTTTTTAATATCTTTCTAATTTGAATTATGATCTGCCAATTAATGAAATATTTCACGTATTTATCACACAAATACGGTTGCAATCCAAAATAACTAATTAATATACATTTTTCATTCATTCCATAATTATCAAGACAAACGTCAAAATTATGGCGAATTTATGGCAGCTGTTATATAGTTTTACATCTCAGTCAGTAAGTTGATTTTGAAGCTTGTCTTGATAAAAATTGGTTGGGACAAAAAGTCGATTTTTCGACTTTTGGACTTTTAAAATTTCTTCGACTTTTTCCGACTATTTTCGGTTTTTCCCCGACTTTTTTCGATTTTCGATACTATATTTTCGAGATTTTTCGCCTCCCTTGACTATTTTTTGTTATTTATTTCATAAAAACTTAAAAGATGTAAAATATATAAAACACAATCAAATAGAATCAAACAGGAGAATATATTTTTACTATACTATTTCTAAGAATTAGATTATGTACTTGAAATAAAAACTGCTTAAAAACTATTCCTTTTAAATTAAGTAATTTTTTTCGACTTTTTCCGACTATTTTCGACTTTTCGACTTTTTTCGACCTTTCTCCGACTTTATTCGACTTTTCGACTATCCGGCAACAAGAAAATCGATTTCTCAACAATTTTCAAACCAAAAAGTCGCTTTCAACTTTTCGACTTTTTTCAACAAGAAGTTGACTATCCGAATATTCGAAAGTCGATTTGAGAAACCCTAGTTTTTAATAATTCAATATCTGCAGTATTAGTTTACTTCATTTTTTAAAGGAGTATTATTTAAAAGAAATCGAATTCTGAACTTCATAACTAATGACAAAACTATAAAAAAACAGATTAGATAAAAAAAAAACAATTTTCATGTAAAAATGTCAAAAATTTAAATTTTTTTATAATTTTGTCATTATCACAAATTTCAAAATACTGGGATTAGTCTCATTTATGATAATTATTTTCATAGATTATATTCTTAGCATTATATTTAATAAATTTTAATTTGATTATTATAAGATTTGTTGAGTTTTTAGAGAAATCTAGTATTTTGATGGAAATATTACTTCTGCAAAAAGCTGGTTAACCAATTTTTATTTTCGGAATTTTAAAACAGCAACCAGTTTTTTCAAAATTCCAACTATTTGAAATCGGTTTCTCCAAAATATCGAATAATGGATAACCCTTTTAAAAACCTACATAATTATTGTAAAATTAATTAAAAAATAAAATTAGTAATTTTCGATGAATTAAGGATTTACTTCATCAGGAATTCTATGAGACATCTAATATGAAAAGACCTTAGGTCTTCCGATTTGGTTCATATTTGACATACACATACTTTATACCATGAATTTAAAATAACTGTTTTCAATTTTTCAAATGACAGAAAATTCGCGGTTTTATTCACGATTCTAATTCTATATTTTACAAAGTCGTGATTTAATTATCCATATCTTTGTAAGCTGAAATCCGATTTCATTGATGTTGACAGCATTATAAACGAAATGTAGTAGTCCTCTTTGAATATCGCAATAAAAGAGAAAAATTTAGAAAAATGCATTTTTTTTTCAAATAAACTTAAATTTGCTAAATTGACTGAAAAATTCAGTTTAAGTTTTTATGTGACGGAAAGTTCTAGTATTTTTAATAACTTTTTATAAAAAAGCGCTAACAAATTATTTTATAATTTTTTTATTTATTTATAAAAAACTGGAGGAAATGTGTACCGAAACAAAGTTATATATGAGTAATTAGAGAAAGTGTCAAATTTTAATACCATATTTTCTTTAAAATTTCTTGACGAAGAAATTCTCCAAAAAGTGCACTTAAAAATATGCAAATTCACTAATGCACCAAACGCAATTTCTAACTATTTTGCATTTTTGTCTAACAACTTAAAATGTGTTACTAATGTGTTACTTTTGTGGTACTAACTTTCTCATCAACAACAACAACAAATTAGATGAAAATAGATGGGGTAGTCACATAGGGGGTGATACTTCCCATAGAAAATAAAAATTAATTATTACTTAAATGAAGAGAAAAGGTTTTAAAATTGTGTGCAAATAATTTCAAGATTCATAACTGGGATGAAAATAGGGCGGGCAGCTCCTTGAAAGATGTTAGATCCCATTCTAGGTAAATCTTATTTTCGCATATCTAAGGAACTCTTACAGTGCAAGTCTCGAAATTTTGTCGGAATAATTTTCTTGTCAATTTACATAATTGTGGTGAAAATAGGTAGAGTATGTTTACAGGAGCCATACAAAGTTTATATTTATTATTGTATATCTAAAGAACAATTCAAACGATTTAAATTTTTGTTCAGATTCAAAGAGATAGGGGCTATTGCACTGAAAAATAAAAATAAAGTATTTTGTAAGATAGAGGAATACAAAAATGTTGATGAAATTAAAAATAAATATAAATTTTCATTTGAAATATAGGGGTATAATGGCACCAAAAACGCAGTCTCAGGAAATCCAGAGTTAGAAGGTTTTGAATATAGGCCATCGATATTTTCTTTACTTTTTATGTAGCAACATTTAAATCAGAAAATCTTATTATATGCGGAGATTTTTAGCTTTCATTTGACACCTGAGTTGGATTGATGTAATCTTCGTAAATATATTTTTTTTAAATTGTGAAGCTTTCGGAACTATAAAGTCCATTTGACGTGATATTAAAAAAACTAAGTACGTAGTCCTACTATATGTATATGTTCTCTAGTTTCACGCATATACTGATTTTCCCATGTGTGAAAATGACTGATTCAATTCTGCAATAGAAAAGTTTAGAAAACTTTTTAAATTCGGTTTGAACAATGGAGTCAAAATACTTGGTTAATAAATGTGTGTTTATATGCATGTACGTGTGTTTATATGTATGTACGTATGTAATAGTATACACATTGTTTTCATTAGTAAGGTTAAATGTAGTAGGATTATTAAATGCCTTTTTTATAGTTTTTCTTTACTGAATATCATTGATCAAAATTTTATCAATACTATAAAAATCTCTTAAGTTGTTAAAACATTTAAGGAAAGGCTTTTGAAAAAAGGGATGAAAAATAATAAAATTACCATAAATCACATTAGTATGTATACAAAAAAACAAAAACTATAGCAATCTATTTCCAATAATCATATTTACGACAACATTAACCACACAATGTAATAATAAACAAATGATTTAGCTTTGTATCATTTGTAAATATTTTGCTTATATTTACCAAACTTTTATGACATGCTTTAAGGTTATGAACTTAAAGGTTTTTATACCCTATACCACCATAGGTAGGGAGGATGTTAGGTTTGTAACACCCAGAAATATTAGTCTAAGATTCACCTTAAGGTATATCAATCGCCTTAGAATCACTTTCCGCATCAATTTAACGTCGGCTGTTCTTCCATGTAAACCTTTTAATCAAACCACATGTCACAATTTTGAAAATAAATGAAATTTTGCACACATTTATTTTATGGTCCAAGGATGAAGCTTATTGAAATTCGTTAAGATCGTTCCATCATTTCACCTAGCCCCCATACAAATGTCCTCCAAAAATAGCTGTTAAACGTTCATAGATTCCTTAAATGTAAAAATATTTTAATGAAATTTGGAACATATAAGTTTTATGTGAACGTAATCTGTGTGCCGAATTTTGGTAAGTTCGGTCAATAATTGACCATAGCTCCCATATTAAACCTCCTTTATAAAATCACTTTAACGGGCACAAATCCCATAAAAATCATAGTATCAGGTTAATATTTGCCACAAATCAGTGATATGTAAACAGAAACCGCAGTGCCAAACATTATGAGGATCGGCCCATAATTGACCATAGCTCCCACATAAGTTCCACTTCCGGAAATCCTCGTAAAGTGCATAAATAACATAATATAATGTATATAATCGGAGCGCTGATAAAAAAGTCCTATATGTATGTACCCCAAACCACCATAATTGGTTGGGGTATTATGCGTTTGTGCTGACGTTTGTAACGCACAGAAAAAATTATTACACACCCACCTTAAAATATACCAATCGACTCAGAATCACTTTCTGAGTCGATTTAAAGATGTCCGTCCGTCCGTCTGGCTGGTTGTCCATGAAAACCTTGTGCACAACGTACAGTTCACAATTTTGAAGATAATGCAATGAAATTTAGTAAGTTGCCTTTCATGACACAAGAACGAAGACTATTGAAATTGGTGATGATCGATCCATTATTTTACCTGGCCCCCATAGGGGTTTAACGATCATAAATGCCTTAAATATACCAATAGTTTAATGAAATTCGGTATAAGGAAATTTTGTATAAGTATCAATTTTTGTGCCAAATTTCGGTCCGTAATTCACCATAGCTCTTATATAAAACCCTCTTCCGAAAATCACTTTAACGTGTATAAATCACATACACATGTTAGTATCAGGTTTATATTCAACAAAAATAAGTTTTATATAAGTAAAAATTATAGTAACAAATTTTATGAGGATCGCTCCATAATTTACAATAGCTCCGATAAAAGCCCACTTGCGGGAATCATCCTAAAGTGCATAAACTCATATAAATGTTGGTAATAACGTAATATTCTGTATTTGTATATTTTAGTTTGCACTTAGTAAAAGTATCGATCCACAATTGTCCACATGTCTAATATAAGACCTCACCACGAATTTTGATGGACATGTACAATGGTGGGGTATCATATGGTCGGGCTTTACCGACTATATCTTTCTTCCATGTGTTTTACTACTTTTCAGGAGAACAAAACATCCATTTTATTTTTTAAATTTTGGATTTTTCTACTTTTTCTATTTAATTTAACGTCCGCGAATGGCGAAAGAAATTGAAAAAACCTACACATAGGACTTTTCTTCTAGGAAACTTTTAATTTTTTTTTTTTTCTTAAAAAAAAGTCCTCTGTGTATTAAAAAAAGAATAAGAGTTTCTTATTGTATGTGCACCTATTTTTGGCGCATATACCCAATGGTGTAGAGTATTACATAGCCGGGCTTAACCGACTATATACTTCTAACTTGTTCTTTTTTTGCTTGTTTTAAAGTAATTATGAGTTATTTATATAAAAAGTTTTATACAACTTTTGTGAGTAAGAACCAGGGATGGAAAATGAATTATTTTATATAGTACCAACCTAAAATAAAATGTACATTTTCGACAATGATGATGGTACCAATTATATTTTGTAATTACAAACATTTACATAGAAATTTAATAGATTATAAACATATTTTTATTAAATAATTTTAGTAAAAATATTTATTGAGCTCAACTCGACATAATAGAGAAATTATTTATTATTCATTATTTTGCTATGATAATAAATATTTTAATAGGAAGCTTTCTCTAACGAATGTGGAATAGAAAGATTTCTTAAAATAACTCTCGATCAGCGATGCTTTGACGAAAAATAATAAATTTTTGAGTTATGGAGGAACCATACTGTCCATTGCTCTATATTGAATATTTTTTAACTCAATTTTACAGAGGAGAAATAATTGAATTAGTTTTTCTCAAAATCATATTTTCCAGAAATATTATGTATTCAAGGACACCTAATATTTTAAAATATAGCAAAATTATTTGTACAATTTTCTACAAATTTTCTTAAATTCCGGTTAAGTAATTGTCAAAATTATTTTTTGAAAAATATACACAACTATCTACATATATACCACAAAAACTATCATCAATGTAAAAATTACTTGCGGAAAGGTTTATGGTGATACATCATATTTATTATAACATTATTGTTATATAAATGGGGAACTATTTGTTAAAATAAAAGTTTATCTTAATAGATATATATGCAATTTACACCATTGGATTATATTTCCAAATTCACAGATTTTATTTATTTTACTCCTTAATATGTTCGATACAGACTTCCCGTGATCGTTTCATATGGATTTTCTGGTTGTCCGGGATTCATAAACGATTTTTTGTGTTTTAAATTATCATAATGGATCCACTTGTCATCACCCGTATTAATTACATGCAAAAACGATTTGGTTTTGTGGCGCATTTCAGGCATGCTAAGTCTCTGGAAACTGTTGTTTCATTTATACCCAACAATTCTGCAAGCACTTGCAATTGTTAATTTTCAAATGTTTTTGGGTGGCCGGAACGCTCCTTATCATACACATCGAAATCAGCACTTTTAGATATAAGTTGTTATCAATTCAAACTAATGTTAAATTATAATAATGATTGAATTATTTATTAGATCGATTTGGTGATTTATATAATGATAAAAGAGCGTCAAAGGATCATCATTTTCTTTTGGTTTCGCTTTTTATATATATATATATATATATTTGTATATTAAGACACACTATCATTTCTGTATTATTTTTTCTAAGAGCATAAAATACCAACATTATACTTCATATTGTGGAATTCTTTCATAAATGCTATACCGAATTTACAAAAGCATTATTAGATTTTTTTTGCAATTTAATTTTAAAATATGCAATATTTAAAAAAAAAATATAATTTTTTATTAAAAAATTTATTGATTCAACAATAAATATTGTTTGAATATCTACTAAAAACTTAGTATTATTTTTTACTGTTTTACTTAAAAAAGTCTATAATTAAAAATAATTTTTTTTCAATAAAACATTTACGAATTTGAATATTTGAATTTACTAATTCAGCGCCTGGTCCGATTTCAATAAAAAATATAATTGATTTTATAAATTTAGTATTAGAATATGAAATTTAATTTTTTCTGTGTACTATTAAATATTTTGGATTCAGACTGAAAACCACTGTTCTATAATGAAAAAGGATGTTGCTACTTAAGAAACAAATATTAAAATAAGATCATATCAAATTGTACCAAATAAGTTGTGTTACCAACAGATATAAAAATATTCCAAAAAATTTACAATTGTACTATGTTTGCCATTCGTGGTAAGAACTCTTACACACTTACTACCACATCATGCATGAATGACTATCTAGCAAATAATAATTTTTATTGACAGTTTGTGTTTCGGTCACTAAAAATGGTTTAGGAGAGTTTGAAAATAATTTCTGTAAAAATGTAACAAATGCTATTATTAATGTAGTAAAAATGTTAGTATGAGATTAAAATGTTTGCAGATTTTGCAAAATAAAAAGTTGTTAAGAAAAATTTGATTTATCATGTCTTGATAATAATAGATGATAATTGCCATGCAAAGAGTTTTAAACAGAAGTTTTTAAAGAGTATATTTGATATAATATATAGTAGCCTTGGCAAATTCTGATACTTTTGAATACTCGATACTACTCAGTACTTTTCATATGGATACTCGATAATACTCGACACTTAACGGATTTTTTAATTTGAAATATAATTTTTAATTAGCGTGAAATTTTATAAATTTTTTTATAGAAATATAAAAATAATATAATTTATTTTCTATCATACGGGATTTAGATATGCATACAAATGTACGTGAGTACGGAGTCCTTAGTCCATAAATCACATTTTTTTTTTTAAATCGACCCTATTTCTTGGTAAAATTTTATAATGTTGCAAAATATTTTTGATTGATCTAAATTTGATTGATTTTATTTGAATGATTTGTATTTATTTTGTATGATCTATCACTTTTTCTGTTTTTAAAACAAACTTTAGAAATACAAGACTTAAAGTCGGTTTCAAAGATTTTCGAAAATTTTTAAAATTCCTCAAATACACATATAAAGCTTGAGAAACACTTTTAAGGCTAGAGAAATTGCAATTTCGATCGTTACCAAATGCCGTATTTACCTTATAAAATTTTCAAAAATAATTCACTATAAATTAGTGATGTGCAAGAATTGAGTATTAAATAACAAAAGCTTTAATTTTAAATTCAACGTTTACAGAAATCAATAGAATTATTTTCATATATTTAAACAATTAATTCGTATCATTATACAGAGATGTATTTTAGCCGTTATATATTTAATACGATATAACTAAAAAAATAAACTCTGAAAGTATTGCATAAGAAAAAGCAAATACTCGGTACTTGATATTTAATACTCAATTCTTGCACATCACTAATTTATAGTGAATTATTTTTGAAAATTTTATAAGGTAAATACGGCATTTGGTAACGATCGAAATTGCAATTTCTCTAGCCTTAAAAGTGTTTCTCAAGCTTTATATGTGTATTTGAGGAATTTTAAAAATTTTCGAAAATCTTTGAAACCGACTTTAAGTCTTGTATTTCTAAAGTTTGTTTTAAAAACAGAAAAAGTGATAGATCATACAAAATAAATACAAATCATTCAAATAAAATCAATCAAATTTAGATCAATCAAAAATATTTTGCAACATTATAAAATTTTACCAAGAAATAGGGTCGATTTAAAAAAAAAAATGTGATTTATGGACTAAGGACTCCGTACTCACGTACATTTGTATGCATATCTAAATCCCGTATGATAGAAAATAAATTATATTATTTGTCGCCCTGTGTAATTATTAGGGTTGTCAATTTAATCGGTTTTAACGATTAAAGTAAACGAATAAATATCGAACGTTATTGTTCGCTTAAGATAAAAGATTTAAATATATTGGCATAAATATAAATTAATATAACTTCAAGAAAAACAACGTTTTTGTTTCCTTCAGATTTCACACTTAGATTCCAAATTATGTATTTGTAAGCTTTACATTAAATTTATGAGGATAATTCTTCCATAATAATTTATTAGATTTAATTTAACGTTACTAAATTATCAAGTATTGGATAACTTAAACAAAATAACTAAAAAAGCGCCAAATACATTTCAAAATCAAATAAAGTTTTCAATAAGCTTTTAATTAATACTATCTGTCAGTTTCTTTGTATCAAAAAGAGAAACATAAGAATGTTTTTCTGAGAAAATAAATCTTAGTATTCTAATTTAAACGTAAAATAATTAGCATCAAAAACATTTTTATTCGAGCATTCTTGATTGTTATAAAATTATTGATAGAATAATTGTTTATTTTAAAATGGAAAATTTTATTCCTTCTAATAAATTCTTAATTTTTTTCTTCAATTAATTGAATAATTCTTATTTGAATTACTACCCTAGTAATCATGAAACAAAAGAAATATTTAGAAATAAAACAAAAAAAATTTATTTAATTTTAAATAAGTTTTATTTTATCTTTTGAAAAACACATTAGTATACAAAATTTTCCTAATAACTGAAGTACGATTCGTGAACTTTTTCTTCGTATCACCTTTAAACATGTCAAATGTTTCCTTTTGTAGTGTTTTTATTTATTACAAATGCAAACAAATTATTTTAAGTGTAAAGTATTAATTTCCATTTAATTGCAATTAAGTTTAGCTGAATGTATCTTTTATGCCCAAAAGAATTAAATTATTTAGTAGAATTTAAGGGAAAAAATCTAAATAATAAAATTTTGTAATTTAATAAAATATATTTAATTCCTTTTTTCTGCCCAGTGGCATGCTTCAAAAGAGAGTTTTTTAAGAGAAAATAAATCACATTTGTGTTGTAGTATTAAGTTACTTTTTGCTATTTCATTTTAGCGCTTTGTGGTGATTTTTCTTTTATCTCATTTAAGATCTTTTTTTTTTAATAAATGACTACTTGTCAAATGATTTGACTAGTGCGCTAACTTGTCTGACCATTTAGTTTGAAAAATGTTACAGAGTTTATGGATGCTTTATATTTTTATTTTATTTTTTTTATAAATTTTGTTTTAGGGTCGTTGTTGATTTTGTATGCAGTAAGACTTAACAGTTATAAAACAAAAATGGTAAATAGTGCGTCCACAACTTTAATTTATTTGATTTAATTAATCTTTTGACCTTTACATTTTATATAATACAAAAGGACATACGTTTACTGAAGATTTAGAAAAAATGTAAAATTATCAGGTACACTATCATAAAAAGTAACTAATAATCCTAAAAAAATGTGTAAATAAAAGAAAAAAAACAAGTTCAGCTGTTTTTGTTTTATTCATTATCTCTTTAGAACTTTAAATCCCTTTTGTAAGGCGTATGCTTAATTTTAGTTAATTTAGTATACGACATAGTGTCTGGCTGTTATTGACATAACCTTTTAAGCTTTTAAAGACTACATTACCACATCGTAAATGTAAATGTAAACGGAACGTAAGTGGACGATTACTCAAAAAACGTAAGTGTAGTATGTACTTTGTTGTTGTATTATAAACATCAACATCAATGATGTCAATTAAACATATTTCTAGTATATCTCTTGTAATCTCTAGATTTACTGATTTTTTCTTTCTAGCGATTTGCATACAAAACAAAATTTGTTCTTTTATTACAATAATTCTAATTTTTTTTAACTTTTTTTTAGTGAAGAAATCTGCAAAACAAATTGTACAATTAATTAACTTTTATAGCGTTTTTTATGAAGATTTTGTTTACTGAAATAAAAAGCTCTCGAAACTGTTCTTATAGCTGTAACGTAAAAACATAGAGCGACATAATTTGATTAGGTTAGTAAGTTACATTTAGATTTTTGAGTACCCATGTACACATTACTTTCACAAGCAAAACGTGTCAGCTGATTCGTAACATTTACATTTACGGTGGAGTAACTCTTAACTCTTTCCTGCTGATGCTTTCATATTAACTTTTACATTTAAATTTGCTTACTCTTCTAAACACCCATTCATATCGAGTCAATGATAAATGCTTTGCAATGATTAATAATCTCAATATATTTTAATTTGTTTTGTTTTGTATATAAAGATGTTTCATCAGTTAAAAAAACGCTCAAACAAAAATGCGGCGTAAGTATTTACCAAAAGTACAAACACAAATCACTTTAAATAAGATTAATTAGTTTCAACGTTTACAAAGAGTTTTCTTTTTGCTCTACAACAGTAAGAGGGAAAACAAATAAAATTTGAATTGAAAAATAATCAAGTCGATTGTGGATTAAAAAATTCATGACTTGACAAAATATGTCCAATAAAATATTTATGTCGTATTTTTTATAAGATATATATGAAATTTATTAAATTCCTTGTTTAAAAAAAATATAATAACACAGTGCTACAAAATGAAAAACTGCATACCCTTACAATGTAACAAAGTTTTATTTAGCACAGTTTATAGGTACGTATAAATAGATTATTCAACCTTTTTTAGAATTTCCAATATACCACCAAAATCGGGAGTTATATATAAAAAGTAATAAATAAATTTTTGTATACATTATTTTGCAAAATAATCTAATAAAAAAATGTTAGCAGACACGTTTAACGATTGTAACAAATAATTCTGTAATGACTTCCATTTTGCCGATTTCTTCTTTTTTCATTTTGGCGATTATTTTCGGTTAGTCGATTTTTCTATTCTGGCGCTTTTTTGTTTTTGCGAATTTTTCTGTTTAGAGAGTTTTTTTATTTTGTCGTTTTTCCCGTTTTGGCAATTTTCTTCGGTTAGTCAATTTTCTTTTTTTGCTTTGACGGTTATTTTCGTTTTGGCGATATTTTTTTTGGTAGTAGATTTTTAGCGATTTTTACGATTTTTTCGTTTTTTTCCTTTTAGGCGATTCCTTTCCGTTTAAGGTTTTTCTTCAGGTTAGTCGCTTTTTTTATTTTAGCGTTTTTTTCGTTTAGCAATTTTTCCGCATAATAGATCTTTTTGGACGTTTTTTTCCTGTCTTGGGTATTCTTTTCATTTTGGTGGTTTTTGATGTTTTACAATATTGTCAATAAAAATCATAAAATAAATGTTATTTTTGCTCAATAGATATAAAAGTGAAAAAATAATCCTCTGAATTTTTTGAATAAAATCATATCCAGGGCAACCAAAAATATGTAAAATCATATTTTTCTTGGGCCTCAAATGGTATCGATTTTTGCATATTTTGAGCTTAGTAGCATATTTTGACGTATTCTCACAGATTACTTCAGAGCATATTTCTCAATTTAAATGGCATATTTTTGTATATTTTATACTTAATAGCATAATTTTGCATATTTTTCTCATAATACATGAAACGCATTTTTGGTTTTTCGATTTATTGTCAATGGATTCCATATAGTTGCTCATATGTGCACTGTAAACAGTAAAAAATTTATGTAGTTTTCTGATCTTTTAAGCTTTAATTAAAAATATACACAATTTTGCACCAAAAATCTTTAGAACATTTTCCATAATATTTTTTTTTTTTACTATGAACTAAATCTATTTAGCCCAGGAAAATAAGACGACTAACACTGGTCAACAAAATAAAAAAATTGTTTGTTTCCTATAATTATTTTTTTATTTTTTGTTTCTATCTCAATTATTATTATTATTTTTTTTTATTTTGTAAATACTGCAACAATTTTTCCTAACAGCTTTAGTTTTTGTGTTATATCTAACTATCCTCATATACTATTATTTCTTAGATTTTCGTTTTTTATGGGACACTAACATATATTTTGTTGCTTTTGCTATATCTGAGATGAATATATACATTTGAAAAATATCGAAATCCTATATCGAACTATGTGAAAACTGTGTGTCACCAATATTTTAAAGTAAAATTGTGTAATCAGGACGAGCCATGGGTTCCTCATATTGTATACCAGAGATGTGTGATATGCGGTTATGTTCCAGTGGAAAAAAGAGATGCAGTAATGTTCGTAACTCCCATGATTTAGCGAGAACGAGAAAATCACGAGAGATGCAACCCAGCACATCTAAATCTTCTGATAATAAAAAATCTGTGAACTCGAACGGAATACATTAAGTGAGGACTCAGATCCAGACTACAAATTTATCCTTTTAGAACCTCACGGATTTAATCAGAGAAAACTAAATGACTTAATAGGAGATCTGAACATACCGACAGAAGCTTCTGAAATTTAGCATCTCGTTTAGAAGAAAAAATTTGGTTTACTTAGAAACCAACATCACATTTTATCGAATCAGAGAAAAAACCTGTTACCGTATTTTACTAAAGGGAAGTATTTAGATTTTTGTTACGTTTTTATTGAAATTTTACAATAGATGGGTTTAAAAAAGTTGCCAACAGCAACAAAAGAAGTATGTTTTTTTCATAACGGTAACAAGTACGGATCCATACCTATTGCAAATTCGACAATTTTAAAAGAGGTGTACGCAAACTTTTCTAAGGTTAATTAAAAAAATCAAATATCGAGACCACAACTGGGTCGTTTTTGTTGATCGGAAAATTGTTAACTTTATTTTAGTTGCTATAAAAAAAGTTGGTACAAAATGTTATAAACATGCGTTTAGTTAGCTGAGACCGCATCATACTTCCACCACATATTAAACTCGGCATAATGAAACAACTTGTGAAGGCGCTTATAAAAGATCATTTGATGGTGGTCGATAGAAATTTATATAAAATATGTATTAATTTTTGATCAGAATAATAAAACTTTGTATTTTAAAAAGCTGTTAGTAATCTCCTCCTCCTTCATTTTTTTTTTTTTCTTTTGTTATAGTCAGTGCTATAGAAATGCCCAATAACAGAAAAAAATAAAGTAAACAAGAATTGTGTTGACCAATGTGTAATGATGAATACTTAGGATTTTATAGAAGGAAGCAAATTTTGGCACTTAGCTTCGACTTGGCCTTTTATACATACATGCTTATAAAAGCCACCGATAATAAAGTATATTCTACGCGTATTAATCGCGATTAAATGTAAAAAATTCAGTTTTATGCATACACATATCTTGCTTCATAAGAAACGCACGTGTTTTGATGCCATTACACAAAAAAAACTACAAAATTTCCAGCAATTTTTTTGTCTATAGATTTAATAATCCCTACAGACTAAAGGTGAATAAAATAAAAACTTTTAACTTAACGATTTAATTACAAAATAATTTTTCTTTTTAAATGTTCTTTCGACTCTGATAGATTGATATAATGGTAATATTTATTAACATAATTAGGGCGGAAATATTTCAAGTTGGTTAGCTGGAAGTTTCGAGAAGGTCTTGATGGAAAGTTAAAGGTAATTATACTTAGCAGGTACTCTGACTCGAATTCACCACGTATAGGGCCCAGTATAAAAGAAATATTCAGCATTAAACGCCGCCCTTTTAGAATTTAAAGTTTTATAGGATAAGGTCTACTTTCATAGGGTGTTAGTACATATGAATTCCATGCGAGGCCACGTAGGAGTAACAAAAAAATATTAAAAATTGTTTTTGTACTGATTCAATGGAGTTTATATATATATATATATGATTGATCCGTATTCTAAAATTTGTCGAACTAGTAATACATATAATTGTTTCGTAATATAGGAATCTGAAAATTCTTTGTACCATTGCTTCATAAATCTAAGCTTTATTTACCTTCAGCGAAATATCATCATAGAAATTTAATTAATGATCAAGGTCAAGAAAGTTTTGAACTGTTTCCAAGGTATTTCCATTAACATTCTATAATGAATATAATTTCTTGCTTCTGTATAAAGTCATTTGTTCACATTTTTTATATTCAGATCCAGTGTTGTCAGGAGATGAGAAAAAAGGAGTCTAAATTTAAATTTTTTTATTAGACATAAATAATCTCCATTTTTTGTGTGATTAAATGTACAAAAATTCAAAAAATGGATGAGGCTGTAAAAAATAATTTAGTAATAACAAATAAGAAATTATTTTCTTCTTTTTAAGGCTATCTTGAGAGTCGAAAAAGGCTAAAAAAAAGCTAAAACCTAAAGCGAAAATTTTGAGGATAAAAGCTAACAAAAAAGCTAGATTTAGCCTTTAAAAAGCAAAACTGGCAGCACAGTTTAGCTCCATTAAGTTAATTTTGCAATAATACAATAATTTTGTATCTGCCTTGAGTAATATTTGGTTTGTGGGTTAAGTAAGAGATTGAAAAATTTTGACATCGTCAGCACATATCATAATATTTGAGTGTTGGACAACAGAAGGGGGATCATTTATAAGTACCGGACCGAGGTGGCTACCTTGGGGAACACCGGAGGAAACATTAATAGATTTCGAGGTGACACTTTCGAACTTTACATTTTGGGTTCTATCATATAGATAGTAAAACTGTCACAGATAACTTATAAAGCAAAAGGTAGTATTTTTTTATCGAAGTATTTGCTAAAGTCCGTATAAATCATCAGTTTACGTTTATGATTGTAGTAAGCTCCACGATGTTAGTTAATGTGGAACGAAATTTACGGAAACCGTCTATGTTAAAACTGATGAAATTTGATGAAACAAGCTATCTGTGAGAATCTTTTCCAGCAGTTTCGGAATTGCACTAAGTTTAGCAATTCCTATGTAGTTTGACATTTCATATTTTCTTCTATTTTTGAACAATGAAATTATAAAGGATGATTTCCATATAAGTGATAAACTGTGTTGCCAATTTAGCCTTTTTTAAGGCTAAACCCAGCTTTTTTGTTTTGCTTTTTGCCTCAAAATATTCGTTTAAGCTGCTAGCTTTTTTAAGCCTTTTTTGTTTCTCAACACTGCCTTAATAAGGCTAAAATATTACTATTTCAACAAAGAAGAAAACAATTTGTTTCATGCATTTATACATTTTTGTTTTTCTTTTTCTCAATTAAATAATACTATTCTGTTGCTGGTAGACATAAAATGCATTCCAGATGATTTTGATAGCATGAAGGAATAGGAAATCGTTTTATTATAAGATTTTTTACAATATGTTGTAGCGAAAAAGTCAGCAAATATATTACTGATCGATTCATCGTTATTTGCTTTAAGATATCCAAATTTAAGAAATTTATGTTTACTATATGATCTACATTTGGAGTTGGCGAATTTATAAAGTGATTTAGGATTAGACTTCATTTGAGACTTCATGCGAGTAATATATTTATCGTATGCTAATTTATTTGAAATATTATATTCCAATCGTACAATCGAGTCATATCCATAATCAACAGATAAGCCAGTTTTTGTATTTTTTATGTAATTTATTTTTCCTTTTCTTTTTTTGGCATTGCTAAGACTTTTATTGTTCTGCGGTGGACCGTTGCAATTACGAATGGAATTCCAATCAATACTAGATAATTAAGTTTTGTGTACTTTGTGCTAGAAAAACTATAAATTTTATACTTTTTAAGATAGAATTCAGCTATAAAATTTGGCAGAGTAAATTCTAAATTAAGTGTTGGATGGTAGCGATCTCCAAAATGAATAATTGGAGTTGAATTATATAGAAATATTTTACTCGGGTGGTTTACAAATGCAGGGTATAAAAGTTTCCCAAAAGGATTATACGAGTTAATAAATTTATTTTCTTATATAGGAATCAGATAATTTTATACATTAGATTTATTCCACATTACGACAGGGAGGTTGAAATTACCTAGAACAATAAATATATCATAGGGTTTAAATTGTTGAAGAAGACTTTGAATAGCAGAAAGATATTTATCATATATATTAACTGAAGGATTCGGTGGTATGTATGAGCAGGAGATAAATAGGTTAATATTTTTTAGCTATATTTTTACAGCAATCAGTTCAATAGGATCATTAGATAGTTTAAAATCTTTACAAGGAAGAGAATTTAGATCACCAATACGAATACCGCCATCAAGTTTATGTAATAGATCTTGTCTAAATATCTGGTAATTAGGACATACTTAATACTTTATTACACAGAAAAAATATGGTCAATTAAACTGCTTATCAAATTTAAAAATTATTCCGATTTTTTTTTTTTTAATTGCATTTATTACTCAATTAATGAAAATTAAAATTTGACGGCTTTCAGTTATTTTTCTAATTGTAACAATTAATAACTTAATCAGATATAAATAAAAATTAGTGATAATTTGAATAATTGAATATAAAATTTTTTTCATGGGTTGATTTTCAATTAATAAAATAATTGAATATTTATTATTCGTAATTGAAATTTGATTTTAAATTTTTCTATATAAAATTTTGATTTAATTTGTTTTTTAATTTTGAGTAATTTATTTGATTATAAAATATTTGGAATTATTTTAGAAATTCTGATTAATAAATTAACTGAAAATTTTTTTTTGAAAATATTTTTTATGTGATATTTAGTACACATTTTCTTTCACTTAACCATGTTTCGAAGAAGGCAATAATATTAAAAGTAAAATCAAAATTGTTATCATAGAATGTGGTTAATTTTGTATTCAGACCTCGAACGTTTTGATATGCAATATTTATGGGGTTATTGGTTGAAGCAGCACTTCTGTATTAAAATTCATTAACAACCGCCTTATGTAGCCAAAAATCATGATTTACAATCATATCAAAATTTACTACTAAGACGATGATTTTAAATGAAGATTTATGCCGTTTTTCAGAATATTTAAATTTAGAAGCATTTATATCAATATCCATGCTAATTTTATATTTTATATATTGAATAATTGCTTCAGTTGTTGTATCTGATGACAAATGAGCAGCAAAAATAGACCTTTTGGGAAAATTAACTTTTTGTTGTACGAGGTAGTTTAGACAATTATAGCTTACTAGGAAAGTTAGTTATACAAGGCTGTTGATTTGATATATATATGAATAATTATTTGAAACACATATCGGCTAATCTACTGAAACTGTTGATGAAAGAGTTTCTGGATTTTGTAATAAAGATGAGGAAGAATTGTGTACATTAGAATCAGCAGGAGTTATCAAAGGTCTAGGTGCACTTTGAGCAATATTTTATTTTATAGGTGATGCTGAAACTGACGATGGAAGAATTTCGAGATTTTTATTAGAGGTGATGATAAATTGTGTACATTACAGCCAAGAGGAGGCTGCAAACTGTTAGATACATTTTGATCAATGGTTTTATTTGTTAAAGATAAAACAGGGTTTTAATCCACACTTTATTTCAAGATAGGAGTTGTTCTTTTCCTTTTCGGTAAGTACGACGCATTTACAAACAGTTTTTTTTTATTTCAAATTAGACAAATTACGTGATTGTTCATATCGTTCAATTCATCGCGTGTGCTTTTAAAAATGAATAGAATTCGACATAAAAAACAATATATTTCTTGCAGTACCAATGCAGAGCTTTATCCTCAAGAAAATTATCAGCAGTGAGCATATTTTGTTGAAGAATATTTTTAAGTACCATCATCAGTTTTGGAGTTATAGCGCATATTATATCCGATTTAGTTTCTAAAATATTTTAAATTGCTTTATAAAAGAAATGATATATATTTTTTTTAATATTTAAAACTATATTTATAAATGTATAACTTTGCAAATAACTTGGTAATTCGCCGAAAAACAAAGGCAAAAGAAAGAAACATTATTCAAAAAAAAACACATTGATGAATAATCTCTAACACTTAAAAAAATAATAATAATTATCTATTACTACCAAAAAAAAAAAATAATAATAATAATAATAATAAAAAAGGATAATGCAGCTTGGTATTTATTATATTTTACCCTCTATATTGAATCAGACACCATGGCGCATACGTGCTCCTTTATAATTCGATTAATATTAATCATACGCTGAGGTGCCTTTATGGGAGTATTAAGTACAGTCATAAAACCTTGTCTATTTTTTCAAAATTGCTTTTAACATTATTTAGGCCCTTGGTTCAGCACTTATATTTGCTTAACTGTTTAAGTTAAACAACTTGGTATGGTTAATAGCCCAATCAAAATTAAATAAAAACTTTGATGGATGTATTTCTTTTAAGCAAAAGTTTAAAGGAAATGTAACATATGTAAACGATATAGCAACAGTTAGTGTATTAAGAAAGACAATTTTTAGCGATCTAAAATACAATTTAAAGCATACTTATGCTTTAGCAAATTTTACTACTTTTTTCTTTACTTAAAAAAAAAGTTCAATTAATGTTATGTATGAATTTTACCATCGTGGTGCACCATGGTGTTGCTATTAATTTAAAGTAAATAAAATGTAAGAACCCCATACATCAACATAGGTACAATAACGTAATATCGACAATAAAGCATTCCGAAATGGTGATGAATTGAATAAGAGGAGACAATGACATTACCAGCGACTTTACTGATAAACTTTTAGCATCAGTGTCTAGGAGATGTTCGGAAGTAATAAAAAACTATTATTATACACCCACCTTAAAGTATACCAATCGACTCAGAATCACTTTTTAAATCGATCTAACGATGTCCGACCGCCGGGTTGGCTGGCAGACTGTCCATGTAAACACCTCTTCCGAAAATCACTTGAACGTGCATAAATCCCTTATGAATGTTAGTATTTTATGTAAGTAGAAACAACATTGCTAAACTTTATGAGAATTGATCCATAATTTACAATAGCTCGCATATATATTCACTTCCTGAAATCACCCTAAAGTGCATAAAATCATTTGGATGCTAGTAACAACGCATTATTCTGTATTAGTACATTTTATTTTATATTTAGTAAAATTGGCCACAGGTGTAACATAAGTCCCTATCCCGAATTTTTATGCTCGTACACAATGGTGGTAGAGTATCATCTTGACCGAATATATCTTTCTTTCTCATTATACAATCAAATGTTGAAGATAATCCAAAAAAATTCTAATCAAAATTACAGTTTAAAAATATTATATCTTCATTTTTTTAATTTATCGTGTTCATTAAACCAATCGACATGCATTTTGCCGCGTATGAATCAGTTCCATGTCGTTTATGGTTCATGTTTTATGGACCTCTAAATTAGGACACCACGGGCATTTTTTTCAAACATGAACAAAATTTAAGGTTAAATAACTTTTATAAGCATTATACAATTTTAACAAAATTGCTGTCAGAAAGAAATGACATTCCTTTTTATCATAAAAGTTAAACATCTTCCCGGCATAAGGACCTCTAAAACGAAAAAATATATTTATTTTAGAATATGGTGAAAGGGTTGTTTACAACAAATTTGTCATTATAGTGCAAAAATTTCAAAATGGGATTCCAATGAGATCAGAAGTTGCAGAAGATGTTTAGTTGATATAATTTTACAATAAAGAAGAATTTCATACCCTTCCAATTATACTAAGATTGTTGAAATCTGATAATGTACATAAAAGTTGTTCAAGCTTAAATTTTGCTTAATTTGCTTAATTAGACGAAAAAATGTCTCAACCTCGGAATTTGAATTGGGGAATTGAATTTTTGTATAAAGCTTCATCTTGAAATCTTATACATGCTGCAAAAATTCACCGATAATCACGTGTAGGTCCAGTTTATTTATGAAATAATATAATATAGTGTGATGAGTGTTCTTATTTAAAATATTTTAAAATATTAATAAAAGTGCATCAGCATTAACAACTTAAAATTTAGGTATAAAAATAAATTTTTCTCAAAAATTTTGTGGAGTTTTGAACTCTTGGAAAAAAGTGTATTATTGTATTTTAATTCTATTTGAATTAAAATTACTATGATATCCATGTAAACTTGCATTGAAAAACTTAAGTTTTAATGAAAAATTTTACAATTTTAAACGTATCCATATTATTTTTTTATTTTTTATTTTTTTAATTTAAAATTTTATGATTATCTGCGTTATTTCCTATAGAAGATCTTTTTTTAATAACAATGTATTTTTAAACATTTATGCGATGTTTTCTACGTAAAACATTTTCTTTTAAAAATATACAGAGAATACTTTATGTTTTCTTTCTCACTGTATATAGAATTTGAAAGCAAATAAATACAAATTTGGAGTATGTTGTTTTTAAGTAATTTTTATTGGTTTTGAAGTGACCTAAAAGTAAACTGATACTTTGAAAAAGTTTTATTCAATTAATTTGGTCATTTTCCTTGAAATCAATCTGCACAAGTTTTAAATGAAAGGAAACGAAATGAAAGATTTTTTTTTTCAATATCTAAAACTGTATTTATAAATGTATAACTTTAAAAATAACTTTGTAATACGCCGAAAAAGAAAAGCAAAAAAGAATCATTAATTTTAAGAAAATATTGATGAATAATTTCTCACACTGAAGAAAAGAACATTTGCTACCAAAAAAATAAAAAAAATAAATAAAAAATAATAATAATGAAATTAATAATAAAAATACTCTTCTAGCAACATATTAGCCAACGGTTTGGTATTTATTTTATTTTCCGTTTCCATTTTTTTTTTTAAATTTGTATGAAAAATTTACCATATTTTTAAATTTTACTCAAATTTATTAGGCTTTAGAAAAAAATCAAATAATGCAATTTGCGTAAGTTTTTTCATATGATATATACTAAAGTCTTAATTTTTATTCAAAAGAAAACATCGTAAAATGTAACTTTTTCTATGCAAAAATTTATAATATACGAAGACATATATTTTTAATATTAATATTTGCATTAAACTCTAAGACAGAAAGAAGTTCTAGGCAAACAAGTCATCTTGAAGATATATTACAATTCACAAATAACGATCTGGATCCTAAAGAACAACAAGATGATCTTGAACTTGAGAACATAATTAAAAATCAACTTAACTTAAAGTTGACTAAGATTCCCTGCTTTAATATTGAATTATGATGTGAAGTTTCCTTAACATAGTGTCTACTATGTTAAGATCAAGACAAACGTTAAACTTAACCCGAATTTGTGGAAGGCGGCAACAGTTGCACAAAAACAACAATATGGCGTATTCATTATTGTTTTTTATATATGTAGTTTGACAACTGTAACAACCAAAATAATAATCAGCTGTTTAACTAAGGTTACCTTATATAAACACTGATTTTGACGTTTTTTTTGATAAAAATTTGCCTAATATAGACATTAGGTAAACAATCCATGTCCTTTTATACCCAAAAAATTACAAAAATATGTATTCGAGAAATTATATTTCATATCATGTTCTGGCATAAGAGCGACAAAAAAAATGATTTCTAGTCGATATTTTTGGACGAAGATGAATAAAGAAATTAATATATCTGAAATTTTCTCTGTAGCAAGTATACCGATAAAAAAAATTATATATGATTGGAAAATTGGTCTGTAGTTGTAAATAAACTGACCGCCACTAATAATTTTTGAAAGTCTAAGTTATTTTCAGTAAGGGTCTTTGACTTATATTCAGGGAAATATTTCTACACAATTTGTAAAAGTAATTTAGAAAAATTGGTTAGAAAAATTGTATTACAATTAATTCATTCATTGTATTACAATTAAATCATGGAAGCTATTTAGACTCGCGTCATAAACATGTTATAAGTATAAAGAACACATTTTACCCTCCCCACCTATAATGGATTAGAGTATAAAAACGATAAATCGTTCATTGTGGCAAAAAGGAAAAACTGATTTTTATTACTTTTCAAGAGACCGTTTTTTTAGGTTTTAAATTGAAACTTAAGGTCGTAGGTCGTGAATTATTTACCGTATAAATATATCCGCAATTCATAGGAAAGTTATTTGATATATTTTAAAACCGATATTTATATTGACTATCGAAAAATATAGCAAAAAATTATTGATGATGTTTTCCCCTTCAAAAAATTAATATTTTGTTTAAATAATATCTTAAGTTAAGATACGTTCACACTGGTCAAATATTTGACCAAAATGAAGTAACCACTTTATAAAATATTTCCTAATTTTTTTTTTTTTTTAAGGAAAAACTTTTTTTACTTATCGGTAATCATAGCTGAAACTTTAACGAATTTGGTTTTACGCTGTTTTCTATTAAAAAAATTTGCTAGATCAAACAAATAGCAAACAATATTTTTGTAAAACTAGTGGTCACGCATTTTTGATCAAATATTTGCCAAATGTGAACATAGCTTTATATGTACATTTTTTTCCCAAGGGGAATTTTAAAATATATTTTGAATATGTTAAATTACGTACTTATTTCATTTCCAAAATACTATGAAAATAAAATTTATGTCTTCAAAAATTGCATATTTCAAATAAGTACAGTATCGAGCATAAAAAATGCAATGCTATGTGATGTGATCTTTGTTCGCATATATTTTGCTTATAAAGTAACCCAATATAACAATACTATTGTGATTTTAATATTTGTGGCCATAGACTCTTGTTGTATACAATTTTTTCGAATATTTTTATACGTAATGAAAATTATTAAATGTTTAGTAAAAGCAGTTGTTAATTTGCGCGAGCAAAAAAAGTGCAACTCTAAACAAATCAACATGATTTTTAAAATTTTGATAAAAATCTTTATTGGAAAAGTTTGGAAGCTATAGTATTGTTAACTGTTATGATTTGCTATTCTTTTATATAGACTCAAATACATGAAATCTACAAATAATATAAATATTAACAAATAATCCCACATTTTATTAAATTTTTCTTAACTATTTTGGAAAATTTTCCATAGAGATTGATATTTTTTCAATCGTTATTTATTTATTTATTATTTCTTACTCTTTCTTTTTTGGTTTGAAATCTTAAAAAATTCTCTATGAAAAATCGATAAAATATTCATGATAGTTTGACTTAATTTGATAATTCATAATTGTATAAAAGCTTTGCACCGAAATAATGCGACCAGTTTAGATCGTTATTTTGATAGAATCAATAGCTAAATATAATCTTTTCTTTTTCCTTGATTTTGGTTTTAGAACAAATTCTAACATAAGGAAAGGCAATTAGAAATTATACCTATTTTAACACTCTTCCTATATCAAATAATTTAAATTTAATCCTTCATGGTTGTTGGACTGTTGTACTTTTCTACTATTGGAAGTTAATATTTAAGGAAATATGTCTACCTAAATAGTCTCAATTTGAAATATATGCGTTTAGAGTTAAATTAATTTTAATTGTCGCAATACGATCTCATTTCCATTAAACAATACTCGTTAAAATAATAAATGAACTGTTTCCAAAAGTAAAGTTGCTAGTTTGATTTTAGTAAATAATATGTGTTATTTTAGAAGGGTTTCCATTTACCATATTAATCTTATTAAATCAACAATTGGTATCCGTAGTGGCTTTAAATCGCCACATGTGTTCTTTCGAGTAATCTACTGTTCCATGACTTTTATTAATTTTTTCATGCATGATCGTGTCAATATTGTGTATCTAAGATAATTTTTAATCTTATTAGAACAATTAGATAAACTCATTAACAACCGTTTTAAGAAAATGTATGATAACTATTCCTACGTGTAACAATTTGGAACAAGATATCTTACAATAGTTGGTTAAGACCACAAGGAATAAAATCTCACCAAAATTGACTAATTTAATAATGTTATAGCCCTAACCAATGCGATCAAAAATCATATAGCCTAGCGTTGCATTTCTTTATGCTCTGTACTTTATGCTCGTATAAAATTGTATCATGACTTTTAATATAGAAAATATGGAAAAAACCATAATATATAAATTAACATATACATTTTTTACATTTCGAAAAAAAATTAAAATCGGACGAATTATATTGTTATACAGACCGCTACTCGTATCTTCTAAAGTAATGGACAGATTTTTATAAAAAAAATTTACACAATATATATTGAACAAGGACTGGATATTCATACAAATGCATGGTATTTGCCTTTAGTTCTAAAACAGAGTAAACTAAATATCTTTGCTAATTAGAGAATTTTCTTTAAAATGACATCGACTTTTTAGTGCACTTTTATGCATATTTTGTTGAAAATGCATATTTTTGCATATTTTACCATAAATTTAAATTTTTGTTTCATATTTAGTGTATTATTCAAATTTAAAATTATTTTTTTGTATAGAAAAAATAATTCTATAAACTTTTGATAAAACGACTTAAGTCTACTTTTCAAATTTTTCAGAAGAGATAAAAAATGTTTTAAAATATTAAATTAATATGTGGTAAGCTATTTATCAAAAACTAATAATCACGGAAGGATGAGATTTATTGTAAAAGGTGAATCATCATAAGGTTCCTTATTTATCTTTTACTAGGATGTGAAATTACACATAACAAATAATTTCGTTTCGGGAAGTCTTGTAATAAAATTAATCGACAATTATCATTGAAAAAATTATTGGTATATCAGCCTTTGGATAGCCTAAAATATACAGACTTTTAGAGTCAAATTTCCAGTCATTTACCTAAAGGCGGAACAAGTTCGTTTAACATCGAGTTATGTATATGAATCTTTTGTTTTGATTGTCATACGTTTTTGTAAAACATCGAGAATTGATTAATTCTTTTTAAAGAAGCTACCAATAAGATTTTTCTGTCTGAGAGCACAATAAGCTGTATAGAGCTACCTTTAATATCATTTTAGAAAAATCGATCTATCATTAGGACCACAGCCATCGAAAAAAATGTTTCCAATACAGTTATTACAATTTTACTTTCAAACGAAGAAAGAACAAAATCTTCCCACATCATTTAAAAATGCAAACATCATAGGTGTTAATGTCGAACGGTAATTTTCTATGCACAAAAGCTTTCTAAGATCTTTACTGTATATTTATTTTTAATTTAATATGATGCTGAATTAAAATTTTATGTATATTTTATAAAAGTTAAGAAATAAGTGCATATTTTATTTGATTTTATCGCATATTTTAACATTTTCAGTGCATTTTTTAAGAGCCTAAAACATACATTTTTAAATGTATGAACTTCCTGGTAATGAAATATAACAATTCTAAAAATTAAGAAAATGGAAAACGATATAACTTAAGTTGTGTAGTTTTTCTTTTTGGCTACAAAATTATGGTATTTTTTTGGGGATCAAAATATTTCTTCGATCTATCATTCTAATTTCAACTTAGAAAAAAAATATGCAAAGTAACTTTTCTTTAAAAACAAAGTATATTATAAGTATATACCTTTTCCAGAACTATTTTTAGTTAAATTAACTCATTTTTAAAATTACAGTTTGGTTTGTCGTAAATATATAAAATATTAAAAATTAGTTCTTTTATTTATATGAAACAGCAATTTCAATTCTAGTTTAATTTACTTATTTATTTATTTTCTTTTTTTATTTAATAAATCAAATTATCCAACATTGAAATCTTTTTCAAATAATAAAAAAATTAAATTATTATTTTATTTAAATAAATAAATTTGATTTACTAACTCACTTTTTGCACTACAATTAAATTGTATTTAATAATTTTTAATTTTTTAATATTATATTTTTTAATTCACATACATATATTCTATATTTATTTTATTTTAATTTTAAAACAGAAATATATGAAATTTGAATTTCTTTCAAATATTTAAAATTTTTACATTTAATCTTTAATTTAAAATTTCTTTTATAAATATTTATTAATTTCTCAATTCTCAATATTCTTAAAACTATGATTTTATTTATGTCTATATTTATTTAACTTTTTTATTTCAATACATTTTTAAATTTTTTATTTTTGCCCGCTATTTAGTTGTGATCATTTTAACAGTACGTAAAGGACTAAACTTTTTAATTTTTGCCATGGGTTGACGAATTAAGCAATTTAGGTTTTTTCATAAAAACAGTTCAACCAATTCAATACTACAAAAATAAAATAAAACGCACAGTAAAATCAGAACAATTCTACCAATAGTTAGAGTCAACAGCATCAATGAATTGTGGAATGCATGGAAAAAATCCACTTTAATTCTGCATTACGCAGGCTCTTACTCACAGCTATGTTCTTTTAGAGAGATACAAAAAGTAAACAAAACATGTTTGGTTTAGCCACCTGTTGATTTAGAATAAAATAAATTTTATTTAATCAAAATGAATCCCTACGATAACAGAATACAAATAGCTGTGAATTCATTCAGTTATTTATTTATAGAAATGAATATTGAATTTATACACTGGTTGTTATAAAAAATAGCACTGGTCGGCAGAAAAATTCTCCCCTAAACAAGAATAGGTGAACTTTATGGAATTTGACGTGATGAATACGAATTTGCTTTCAGTTTTTTATTTTATTTTATTTTTTATTTTTTATCTGCTCAATAATTTCGGAGTTATTCAGAAGTTAGTGCCGGAGAAAAATTCTTTTCATGCGAAATTGATGAATTTGTCATAAAATTGGTAATGCTACGAATAAAATAAGCCATGTAATCAAAATGGGTGCACAAGTCGTAATTGTATTCACATTTAAGTGAAAAGTATCCTCATATACCTACAATTACACTGGTGGGCAAAAAAATGGAACTTGACATGCTAAACAAGAAGCAGCTTTAAATTTTTTTTATCACGTATTGATTTTCTTTTTATGGGCATGAGTAATATGATCTCCCCTAGTATAACTAGAATATGGTATGTCCAATTTAGATAAATAAAACTCCAATAGATACGGATTAAAATTAGTTTCAAGTTATATTAATATTATTTTTAATTGTCTCAATATTTTCGGAGTTAAAGAGCAAATGGGAGTATGGAGAATTGTGATAAATAAAAATAAATTAAATTCAGTAAAATTTCTTTAGGCCATGAACCGGAAAGCGAAAAATTAAGATTTGAAGCGCTTTTTTGAAAAATAATGTTAATATTTAAATTGAAATAAAATTTAAACGAACAAAGACATCCTATTCAAGTTTTGAAATAATGTGGATAAACTTGTTCTAATATAAAGAAATTAGAAAAACTCACACTTTTTTACATCTTTCAAAAATTGACTTCTTTTATTAAAATCGTCACCTTTCCGTTATTAGATGCGATCGTCAGAAAATACTTTTCGAGAGTTTATCTTATATATGAAGGTATTTAACAAAATAATTTTATGTTTAGTCCAGCTTCGCAATTTGAGAATTTAATAAAACAAAATTTAAAAAGTTTTTCAAAACTGACAAAGTTTGGATAGGGCTTGTGGAGAAACCTTTACCCCAAGCTCCTCTTTATTAACTTTGCATTTATTTTCGTTAAGATTTCTTTCGAAAACATTAAAAAAATGTTATAGATTAAAACAGAAAACTAATTTTATAAGTGAATAAATATTGCCACCTTTTTGGAAAAATATAATATTTTTTTAAAATTCCCACTTCAGATTAATATAAATTTTTATCGGATTCATATATTTGCAGCAGTACTATTTGGAATTTCGTGGGAAATCTGGTGAATATTTAAAAAAATGGGTCAATATAAAGTTAAAAAAATCTAAAAAAGAGGCTCAAAATGAGAGAAAATTTTATTTCGACGTGAACATCTCTTAAACTAAAAGAGATAACCCACATATGAAAACATATTTTTTTATGGAGATTTGTAAGTACTATTTATATATAAATTTTCTTTTCTGTCATATCCTAAATTAATTTTCGGCACTTTCTTAAACAAAATGACATACCCGAAATGACCAACTTTTGTGGGTCACCCACTACCCTTCTGACCCGCTAGGAATCTGTACTCCTCAGAAACTCAAAAGCACCTCACCTTTGGTAATGGGAAATTTTATTGAGGCATCTCCAACGGTTCACAAGTTATAAAATTATTTCAAAAAAACCCGTTCTGGAACCACTGCGTACTTTTAAGATGACTTGAAGAAAATTTTGTTTTGGATCTTCTGGTGTTTCATTTATCTAAATCGTACCAAAGTTTCTTGAGTTGTGATGAAATATACTCGCATAATTGCCATATTTATAGAGAAATATTAGGCATGCCCATAAAAAAATCAAGACCTGATAGAAAAAAACTAAAAGCAGATTCGTTTTCAGCTTGTCAAATTCTATCTACTTCACCTATTTTTGTATAAAGGAGGACAAAGAAATGTTTCTTTTTTTTATTTTTTTGCCGACCAGTGTAATTATAGTTTATCAACGTACACGTGTTAAGGCTTTTCTAGCATTTGTTTATCAATAGCTCATTTTGCTGGCAATAAATACCTACAGTGAAGATTATACTCCAACACCGTTATCGGTGAAAGAGGGTTTATTAAATTTGTCACACGGTTTGCAACACTAAGAAGAAATACATATGTACAATATATGTGCCCGTAAGGCATATATATTCTTATTCCTCTTAAAAAAATGTATTATTGTTAAACTGTTGTTTTTATATCATTCACACAGGTGTAGAGAGTTCATATAAAAATTTGACATTCCATTTGTAATTTCCACAAGATTCAACTAGGACTACAAAAAGTATATATATTCTGGAACCTTATTCATAGGGAAGTCGATATAACGATGTTGATCTGACCGTGTGTCTGTTGTTATCAGTTTTAAGAAAACCCCAGATATCGGATATATATATTCATTCATCAAATTAACAGAGAATTGCCCTTAGAAAAAGCCGAGATATCGCCAACCAAAGATACCTCCAAAAAACGTTTTTGTTTTCGACTTTTATAAGCCCCTGTATAAGCCAGAGACTTCGAATATTTTTTAAAAGTAATTTATGGACTTTGGACACCAAAATTGCGCGCAATATAATTAACTGAGAAATACAGCGGAACAGCGGAAATGTGCATTCCATTGAAATTTTTCTAAATTCAATATACATCCTCTACTAATAGAGGGTACAATAGATTCGGCCAAGCCGAATATAACATTCTTACTTTTTTTTCTATTTTTACACACGAAAATCATTATTGAAATCATCGCTTTGATTTTTTGAAATAGGATTTGAAAAAAATTGTTTGAGCAGTTAGCAAGAATTATTCATGGCTTAAGAATGACGCCATCATTTTAGCTTACAAAATATGTGTGAAAATATATGATTGGGATACAGTATAGGTAGGAGTGAAATACAAGTGATAATAAATAAACAAAACAATGCATAAATTTTAGTCAGAATTTACTAAGAATTTATTTGTATTTTATTATTTTTCTGAAAATCCCTGCCTAATTCTGACTAAAACCTGTAAATTTGAAAAGCACTGGAACAAAGTTAATTTAAAAAATAAACTTCATTAAAATAAAATAGAAATTTCTTTGAGCTTTCTTAAGTTATTTTTATGAAACCCTACTAAAAAGCTTATGATTTCATTAAACATAGAATCTAAGAATAGAGAAAATTATACAAAACCCTGATGGCAATTTATAATTGGAACAAATATTTACAAATATTGATTGATGATTGATCGGATGGATGCTGCTTTGGCTAATATGAAAATTCTTAAGAGAGATAAAAATTCAAGGCCAAAAAACAGAAGTAGTGTAGAAGTAGCAGTATAATCGGTCAAGCTAGATCAAATGATATTCTATACAATTATGTATGAGTTATGGGGCCTGTGGCTAATTGTGCTTTATTTGTAATACATATTTTGATATTAGATTATGTTATGTTGATAATAACATTTATATGGGATTTATGTACTTTAAGGAGATTTCCGTAAGTAGGCCATTTGAAGAGATCCTCATAAAATTTGACACTGTATTTTCTACATATATAAAAAATATTTGTGTCAAATATTAACTTGATATTAATATTTATATAAAATTTATGCACGTTAAAGTGCTTTTCAGAAGAAGGGTTTATATGGGAACCATGGCCTATGTTCATAAAATTTTATACAAATATTTATACCTCCTAAAACTTATTTACGAATTTCATCAAAATATTACTATATCCGGGAGAACATTTGTATAGGGGCTAGGTGAAATAGTGGACCGATCATTACCAATTTTAACACGCTTTGTCATTGTACCAAACTAATTATTTGCGTCAAAATTTCGTCCAGACAGACGGACGGTCGAACGTCGTTAAATCAACTCAGAAAGTGATTCTGAGTCGAACGATATATTTTAAGGTGGGAATCCAATGATTTTTTCTGTACATTACGACCATCAGCACAATCGCATATCGCATAAAAACAAAATAAAAGTGATTTTCGGAGAGGATCTTATGCAGAACCCAGTGATTTCACCCCGGTAGGTCTATATGATCCAAACTCAAAACTCGTGTACACCTCTTCTATCACTGTGACGAAATTCATTGAAATCGTTGGAGCCGTTTTTAAACTGCATAATTATTTCCATTTCATATTTTGGGTCGCAGACTGTGTGACATTTGAATTTTGCTTATATCGGCTCTAATATGAATATTTCAAATATGGAAAATATTTTTGAAAAATGAATTTTAACGCAGTTGCATTTTCCGTTAAATATACCATTTAAATTTTTGATTTTTTAACATATTTACATTAAAATAAAAATCAAAACTTTTTAAGATTTACTCATTTACTCATAATTTAATTTTTACAATCTTTCTGGTATTGTTTTTGAAACATATGTAAGTTTATATATTTTATAAAAAAAAATCCGGATTTTCTTTAAAAATAGTGAACTTTTATGTATTTGACTTACAGCAAACAAAACTATTTTAAGTACACCAAAAGAAAAATTAACATTCGATAGATTCAAAATTGTGAAAAATGTATCCACAAACTGCATTTGTATTTTGCATATATTTTTAAATGAAAAGGACATTTTAGAGCTGCTGATAGATGACTCAAAAAAAAGACAACTTTCTTTTACATACTTCTGAAATTAAACGAATCCGTAAATTTTTTCAATTTTACAAAAATTAAAAGCATTGATCCAACAAATAATAAATGTTATTTTTATATGAAAATTTTTGAATCCGTTTTTGTAAAAATCAAATTATGCATGTGTGTGCCTCAAAAATGTTTTTTCTCAAAAAGATATCGAAACAACGAACGTATTTTCTTGTTTATGCCAGGGTTGTCAGATTTTTTTAAGCCTCTGTCGCCAAATCGTTAATCAGAAATCGCCAAAAATCGTTAAATTTCAAATTTATTTGATTCTTCAAAGAAAATATTTAATTAATATTTATTAAATATAAATTCAGCTTCAATGAAGTCAATGATAATTGCAGTAGCTAATAAGTAGTAATTGAACAAAAAATAAAATTATAACTTAAAATAGAGTGACTCCATGCCAAAACGGACAGCAATCATAACCTCTAAATTAATTAAGTGTCCACCTTGTAATTTTACACATGTACAGAGAAGAGTTATAACAATTTACATACTTTTTTAAGAATTTTTAAAACACCGTTTTCTGAAATATAATGTTTTGACTTTTATATCCAATTTTGAGCTTTGAACATTTGATATAGATAAACTTTATATATATCGTTATAAATGTTATATATTTGCCTTTAATGTAAAACTAAAACAGAGATCTACCATGTATAGTTTAGAAGTTATTAGCAATTAAAGCTAAGCTTTTGTGAAGTTTTTAGGTTTGATTTTTTTTTTCGTTTTTTTTTTAAACGTCATATTTTTGGGCCAGAAAAAAACACTTCCAATAGCCAAATTTGAAATCGGAGATGCCATATCTGAGAAGAACTATTTCTGCCTGTTTTGGTATCGAATCACCCAAGTCATTTTATGTCAACAATTTTAAAAAATATATTTAAATTTATTATATATTTTTTATGCGTTGAATTTCTTAAACTAGGTTGAAGGTGTTTATAAATTAACGCCCTTAATTTGTTAAATAAGCAAATAAAAAAATAATAAAAAATCGATTGCTAGTAAGAAAACATAATCAATTTCCTCAACAAATCGCCATATTATTACTTATATGCTGCATAGAAGAATATTTTGGACAAATTTTGTTACCCTTTTTCAAATCCGAAATCCATTTTTCAATATCTCAAATATATTAAAAGTTAGTTGCAATAAACACTATTTTATATATTAAACGTCATTTTTGTAAATTAAACATAACTTTAAATATTTAATCTGCATTTAATTTTAAATTGAGAACAAAACAGAAATGAAGCAAAATTAATAATAACGATATCGAATAATTTTCAACATTGTTTGATAACGAAAACGAATCATTTACGAATAATTTTATATTTCGCTATTAATATCGCTAAGGGTTCACTATAAATACGTTAAACGAAATCCCTAGCTTATATAGAGGCTCAAAAAGGTTTGGAGATATCTCCGCCGATTATGAACCGATTTTGCTGAATTTCAATAGGAAAATTCTTGGAATTTATTGTAACGCTTCAGATCATATAAATGTGTGCATATTTTTAACAGATTTTTTTTCAGGTTTTAGACCATAACTTGGTTATTTATATAACGATTTGGTTAATTCAAAAAATTGTAAGTTCAAAAAAAAATATTGGTAACATTTTGTATAAAGAATGAAGACCCTATTTTAAATAGAAGCTTCAAAAAGTAAAAAAATAAAAAACGATTTTTTAGACCGACAAACGGATAGAAGAACATTATTATTTCGACTTTCTTTCTCATAATGATTTAGAGAATATTAACTTTTTTGATCTAAGACGAAAATTGTGAAAATTAAAAATGTTACGACAAACTTATATATACCCTTTACACCTTTGGTGAAGGGTATAAAAAGTCTAATACATATAATGGTTACATAAAATTCGACACAGCCCATTTTTTTCATGACTTTAATATAATTTAATAAATTAAAATACTGTCGTACAATTCACAGTGGGGCATAGTTGACTTTTTTTTAATCAATCTTTAATTTTCAATTGCCTGGTTGCACTCACATAAAATTTCACAAAGGAGTAACAGAGGAGTGTACAATTGTAAGGAGCCTAACTCAGGAGCGGATCTTAGGGGGCTCAGAGGTAACCTCTGACATAAACTATTTTTAACCGCTTGCAATAGTTTTATTACTTTCTTATTTGAAAGATTTTTCATTATTTCTGTGATTTTTTCTTTCCTTTATTCGATAGATAATTTGGTTATTTAACTAATTAAAAAGCTACCATAATCGATTGGATAAATTTCAAATGTAAGTCGAAAACTATAAAAGATTTTTTTTGTTTGTTTTTTGTAGGATAAGAGCAAAAATTTGCAAGCATTTAAAATTTTCTACGTCAGATGTAATCTACTTTCAGCCTCCAAAACTTCCAAAAAAAAAAAACAAGATTTTGGCAAGCGGTTAAAAATTTTATGTAAATCCAACCAGAAAATTAGAAGTTACAGATATATTTCCGAAAAATCTCGAATCTACCCCATTGTTCAATTTGTCTGTTACAATAATAACCCCAATAGCTGTACATTTTACTCACTCCTTCCCTCAATATTAATTTCAAATTACTTAAAAGCATATTTATTTAAAAATTATATCAAATTATTTGTCCTATTATATAGACACTAAAACATCTGATTTGACGCTTAATTTTCAGGTCTTTATAAGCAAATTATTCATTCATTTTCATTTTCATTTTTGACAGCTTTCTTTAAAGTAAAATATTTTTGGACTATTCTAACAAAAATTGAAATAAATATAAAAAAAAACATCAAATTCAACACTTTTTTGTTATAAAAGAATAATGTTTTTTATTCTTCACTTTAAGGAGAAAACAAAGATAAAAATACAAAAATGTCTCGTATATTTATACCTTTTCACCTTTAGCTATAAGTATGCAAATTTTATCCCTTTATTCAAACATGATAAACAAGTTTGTTTATTTTTGTGTATTTGCAAACATAAATTTTTAAAACGTAATTTGGTACACACTACTTTTTTTAGAAAATCTCTTTGAAATGGAAGACAAAATATATTCTAAGTAATGTAATTTGAATTTTAAATTTTTTAGGTTTCCTCTTCTTCTTTGTAGTGATAATAAAAAACAATATTAAAGGTTTCTTAAACAAAATAATCGTGTTAATACAAACAAGTGCTTATTATTATTTTATAAACCTATTAATAAATTATTCAAAATGAGAAAAGATTCATTAAATATTCTACATAACAATATAGATATATATATATAGAAATTGAACCTTAATTTTCATAAAGTAAAATTTAAAATTTTTGAAAACAGTAGGTATAGTGCACGAAAAAACTGAAAATATACACTTGAAAAAGCACGAAAAAATAGGATAATATGCAGAGAAAAAAAGCCAAATTCACGTGTTTTCTTATATTTATATGCATTTTTCTAACCTAAAATGCTGATAGTTTTTGATTTTTTACAAAAAAAAAAAATAAAAATACATATATTAAAAACATATCTACGTAAATTGAATTTTATAGTCATATTTTATACTTATGCATTTTTATTTACAATTAAAAAATTACAAAATAATTTATACAGATAATTCCAAAAAATAACTAAAAAATTGCGTTTTTTTTTTTTGATTTTTTACTTACGTTTACTGAGGCGCGTATCCACGGGGGAGGTTGAAAAAATTAAATTAGATTTTGCATAAAATGCTTTTGAATTGCATTTTAAAGTAAATGTATTATAAAAAATTTATTAACAAATGAAAATACTTCTTAAAACTTTAAATTTTCAATTTTCATTCGTATATGAAAGCTTAATGTTATTAAATGAGTCGAACATTCTTTATTTTATTATTTTAGTATTTTTTTATTTGATTTTCTAAACAAAATAATTAAAAATAGTTTTTGATTTGTATGGAAAAACTAACAAAATGAATTTAGCTTTGCATTCAAAAACCGAATGAAGCCAAAAAAAAAACAAGTAGTTTCGTTTGGTGTAAATGGTGAAAAATATTTTTTATTTTAGAAATCAAAATCTATCTAAAACTTTTTAAAAAAAGCGCTTAACGAACAACATAAGAAAACTTTTCCTCAAATTTTTTTCATACAAAATAATATCTGTCCTATATGTTATTAAATTACACGTAATGAAAATTTTGCGTATTTTGCGACAATTTTATTTTGGAAGATAATTTTGTAACTAAAAATCATAAAAATTTTGAATTATGCTCAAGAAATAGTTTTTTTTTTTTTTTTTTTTTTTGGTGAGTTACTGAATAAATTCAGTTATTGGCTATGCAACGATGGTTTTTGTAAGCATAACTAGATTTATATTCTTTTAAATTGGACAAATATTTTAAAACTTATTTATTTGATTTCTTTATTTGATTTACTTAAACTTTTTATTTTTTATTTTTGCCACAAGTATGTTTCAAATAAACCATAAAGTGATTTGCTTAAAAATATATTAAAAATAATTCGATAAAGTTTTGAAATTTTTAAATAATTGTTTGAGTATTTAAATGATTTGAAAGACTGACATCTCATTTTATTTTAAATGAAATAATATTTATTTTAAAATAGAAAAGCAAATTCAATTAAAATAAAATTTAATAAATTATTTCTTATTTGTAGTAAATATAAAAAATTTAAATAAAGTTTAAAAGCTACGTTCTTTTGATTGGTTTAAAATTTGGGTAGGTATGAGATCTTCAGTGTATCTACTATTATCAAAATGTATTTTTTTTTTTTTCGAAATATCTCAAAATTTATAAGGTATTTCGAATTTTTGAAAATTTGTTAGTTTTTCGCGTTTGATAATTTTGTTGTTTCTCTTGCAATTTCTCACTTTTTGCAAGTAATGAAAAGTAATAGATTGAAGCTACTATTAACTGAAATCAAATAAAAAAATAATGTATTTATTTTATTTTTGTACTAGTAAGTTTTTGATATTAAAGAATATAATTAGATCTATTTAAGTTAAATTGATATTCTAAGTATCAAAACCTACATAGCTCAACCTTTTGTGCTTTGTAGGTCATTCATTTTAATTAATTTAATTGAAATGCTTTAGACCCACCCAAAATGTTTGAGCAATAAGTTAACACCAAATCAAAGGATTGCAGTATTATTTTAGCATTTGATATCAGACAAGTTTTGTTCAAGCAAAGACCAAATGTTAAAATTTTAAGTTTTATTTCTAATTGTGATTGAAGTCATTCCGTCAATACATTTGTTTGCCAGGGTGGATATTTAAAAAAAATAATGATTTCGCAAGTTGATATCAAAGAGTCAGAATTTTCAAATTTAGGCAAATATTAAATTTATTAGGTTTAAAATTTGTTGAGGCCTTATTAATAAATAATTTTAAAAATGTAAAAGATCCGGTGTAATTTTTAAAATAAAAGGATCACTTTGATGTTGATATTAAACATAAAAAAAAAATCTATAAACTTTTTTGTTTTTCTTACAATTTTGTGGAATAGAAATATAACTGATCTCTTTTGCTTTTACACTCGCTTTTAAGTTATTTTCAACAATTAATTTTTAATCAGTTTAATAACTAATACAATTCTCAATTTGTGAATTCTCCGTAGAGATCTAACCCTTAAGCCTGATAAGGAGCACGAAATCACTGTGATTTTAGCTCACACTCAGCACCAAGTGAGGGATCATTCAGTATCCGAACATCGGCAAGACGTGATAGAATCTAGTGTAACGGCCGTCGTCACTAGCCGAACAAAAGAGGAGAAGGCCAAGAATGGCATCAGAGCTTCGTTAGTCTATCTTAACAATGTAGCTAAGAAGGACTTGTCGCTATTCAGTGGTAAGGATAATCACCTTATCAAGACGCAAAGGAAGAGCGTTTCTAGATTTCAAAAATTCGATGGCTGCACCAGTGCCACCTTAGAAATGTGTTATCCTGAGGGAGTGAATGCGATGGTTGACACCGTTCCGGCAAGTACTCGTAAGAGTACAGGAATCATGCCAATGGTCGTATCTGGGGAAACAGACAACAGAAATGATGGTAGATTGCTAGAGAAACCGAACGAAAGGTGGAAACTAGCAAGCAACCTATCATTGCCAATCAGAGAACTGGTCGTATACCGTAAACTTTATTGAATCCCACAAAGAATTCATTAAGGTAGCCAGGTCTGGAGACGATAAGACCTCCACAAGTAAGAAAGGAGTTGTTCATACCATTTCCAACTCTCTTGAGAGTGTTCAGAGAGAGAGAGAGAGTTAAGAGTGGTAAAACAGATGAAGACCAACTCCATTCACTGACGAAAAAGGCTGGTCATAAGCCATCCAACTCTCTTAAGGATTACCGTAAGGAAGTTGTTAAAAGAGTTAGAGATGACCAACCAGCCTCGACTGCAAAGAAAGCTGGATCCCCTAAGGGCCTCCACCAAGAAGTTATTAAGAGAGTCAGATCTGGTGATGACAATGCTTCAACCTCTAAGAAGGCGAAGGAGTTGATAAAGCCGGAATATCTCCAAACGGCTGTAATAAACCGGGCTGACCAAGATGGGAGGAACAGTACAGATCAATGGAGGTTGATTAAAGATAGGCTCATCGAGAAGATTGCCCTAGCCGGATGAAGTACTTTTTAAAGGCGCGGAATGGTCAAAGGAACTCAAGAATGCCAATTGTGGCAACGATAAATCATTTGAATTTCCTAAGACTGCAATTGGATAGTGCGACAGTCTTTGTCCAGAGTCGAATATTCAAGTGCTACTCTCGCCTTTTATTTTTGTTGCAACGCTTTTTTGTTTATTTAAAAAAGGACGAATAACAAATAATTGGCTTAAAAGTAACAAAAAATATGAAAGTGAAGTGAAACTACCTACTTATACTTATATCACGATTTTTACATGCCGTTTACACCAAACAAGAACTAGTAGTTTTTGGCCTCATTCGGTTTTTAATTGAAAAACTACATAAATTTCTTCAGTTTTCCTCTACAAACAAAAAACATTTTCAACTAGCTTTTATTGAAAACCAAATAAAAACTACTAAAATAATTATTTATGATACAGCTTGTTCAGTTAATTATATATAATAAAGAAAATAAAATTGTAAAATGTATTCAATTATTTTATCTCTTTGATAAATTTATTTATTATTTTTAAAATATTATCAAAAACGTGTTTAGCATCAAAAATAAACAAAACTCGATTAAATACAAATATGTATATGGAAATAATATACGTCAACAAAAAACACATAGAGGAAAAAGATGTTTTTTATATTTGGTTTTTATTTGGTGTAAATACTATATTTTTTTTTTCTTTTTTTGATTTATTTGGTGTAAATACTATATTTTTTTTTATTTTTATACCCTTGATTACAGGTGTAATGGTTATATGTAAGTTTGTTTGGTTATATGTAAGTTTGTAATTTCCAAAAAAGGTTAATAATAATATATATATATATAGCCTATTAAAATCATCCTATTAACATATCGTCGGTGCGCTGACGAAAAGTCCTATATGTAATTTTCGGAAATGTTTTTTATTAGACCATCGGAAAGCTGTATTGATCATCCATTTTAAATTTTAATATATTTTCAAATAGCTGAATTAGTTCCGAAGTTATCAGAACGATTAATGCGTAATATTGTATAGCCTTCATACAAAAGATAATATTTTTTTCGCTCTCCTAAAAAGTTGTTCAAAAACACATAGGACTTATCGTCAGCGCACCGACGATATGTACCCATAAACAGTTATAAAAAACAAACCTACAACCTTCTGGATTTTGCTGCCATAAGAGAAAACTCTTGTAACGAACTAATTTTGTATTTTTAATTTTCTTGCGGTGGCACTCTAGACTTTTTATTTCGGCTAAACTCGTTGGAAATAGGGTGGTTCTTCTCCGCATATATTCGTTGTCATTAAATTTCTTTTATAGCGCCTTGTGGTTTTATTTCCCTTAACTATGATTTTATGATATTTACTTTTTTTTATTATGCACGGGCAGACATTATATGAACACTTTTGGATTTGATAAGTTTAGAAGAATCAGATGATTCTGATTTCCCACGTGGCCCACCCACTGTATAGCCATTGATTGACCATACAGTGGGTAAATGACTAGTGTGTATAATATTAAACGCTTCCTAATAGTAGCTTCTTAGCGGATGTGTTACATTATCAACCTAAAAAAATGTATTACAGCAAATACATATTATTTTAACTATATTTAAAGTTATGTATTTTTACTTTATTTGTTATAGATTATTTTATTTAAAAGTAATTAACTTAAATTGAATGTACATATCTAAATAATCTATTAAAATATATATATATATATATATATATATATATGTAGAAAGAGAGAGAGAGAGAGAGAGAAATAACTTTTTGAAATGTAAACATAGTATAAAAATTAAAGGGTACATTGGCGTGTTATTGATGGGGAGATGGATTACATCCATATAGATTGGGGGCGAATTACATTCGCCTATGTAACTTTTTTAATTTCAAATGTTCCGGAGGTGTATACAGGAGGAAAAGCATTCAGGGGTGGTAAGTAGCAGACGTGGTAAGTAGCAGGGTAATAAAAAAAATAAAAGAACTAACAGAACAGTGTTAGGGAAAAAAATAATTAAGTTAGTTGAAGTGATGAAAAAAATTCAATGTATGGTATATTGATTTATATATATATATACTCTACATCTGTTAAGGACTTAAGAGTCATTTTATATCCTTTCGGTAATATTAAATATAAAATCATAATGGTCTAACACAAATTTAAACTGATTAATTATTTTTCAGTTGAAAATACTACTATTTTACCATATTAAATATTTAATTTTCCTTTCTTCTACAAATTTCAGGATATGTCGATAAATTGTGGGCGCGTCCTTTGTAAAAATATATTTAAAGTATTAGTTGACATATAATCAAAAATAAATTCTAACACAATTTTTTTTAATTTAAATTACAATTTTAGAAAATAGACGATTTTTAAAATTTAGGGAGGATATTTTTTTCTTTTTTCAATGAATAGTACTAAATTTTATTCAATTCGAATTACAAATTTAGAAAATAGACGATTTTTATAGCTCAGGATGTATGTGAAGTGGGCGTTTCCTTGGGCCAATTTTCACAAAACTTCCTTTTTTTTCTTTCCTAAACTCAAAAGCTATACATACCAATTCTTGCATAACTAAGCACATTTTTTATTTTTAAAATGTAAATTATAAGAAATATCACTACATTTAAAATTCATTAATTCTAAAATGACATAAATATGTATCTATACTTTTTCTTCATTGTGCTAAATAAAACTCTAAAAATTTCATATTTATGAAATTTATCCCAGCAACATTTGTATTTATTTCTACATGTTAGCAGGGCTGTCAGATGTGACGATTTTTCGTCAAACGTGGTGATTATACCCTACACCATCATAGGTGGTCAGAGTATTATGCGTTTGTACTGATGTTTGTAACGCATAGGAAAAGTTATCCAACCTTAAAGTATACCTTAAAGTATACCAATCGGCTCAGAATCACTTTTTTAATCGATCTAACGACGTCCTTCCGTCCCTCTAGCTGCCTGTTCATGTAAACTTTTTTGACAAAGTATGGGTCGCATTTTTAAAGATAATTCAATGAAATTGGTTATGATCGGTCAATTATTTCACCTAGCCCCCATACAAATGTCCCCCCGAGAATAGACTTTAAACACTCAAAAATGCCTTAAAAGTAAGAATATTTTAATAAAATTCGGTACAAAGAACTTCTGTAAAAGTATCAATGTACCAAATTTTATGAAGATCCACAATTGACCATAGCTCCCATATAAACCCCTCTTCCGAAAATCACTTTAATGTGTATAAATCCCATACGAATGTTACTATCAAGTTAATATTCAATACAAATAGGTTTTATGTAAGTAGAAATAATATTGCCAAATTTTGTGAGAATCGGTTCATAATTTACCATAGCACCAATATATACCCACTTCCAGGAATCGACTTAAAGTGCATGATATTAATGTCAACGTATTATTCTGTATTTGTATATTTTATTTTGTCTTTAGTAAAATTTGCCACAGTTGTAATATAAGTTCCCTTTTCGAATTTTTATGCTCGTACACAATGGTGTAGGGTATCATACAGTCGGTATTGACTGACTATATTTTACTTTCTCGTTTTTAATAGATTTTGACGACTAAAATTTCCTTTTGGTGACATGGCGAATTTTTTGTTGATTTACAAATAAGGTGGCGATGTATTTGGCTAATTTTAAAAACTTTATAAAACAGATATTTGCGAAGAAAAACGATTACGTTTTCTTACGAACAATCGACCAATTTCAGTATTATCTTATCTAACAAAACGAATTGTCTTAATTTATAAATAGCTTCAACTTAGATTAATAAATACCATCCACAAAAATATACTTTACAATATTTATGTTATAAATGTTTGCTAATTTATTTTCCACCATCTTTAAAATATATTAGGAATATCGACAATTTTATTGGTCACAATAAAATAAAAACGTTTATGAATAAATTAATTCCTTGAAATCATTTATAAGTTTAAGAGAACAAATGTCTAATAAATCTGTTATTGTATAAAATTATTATTATTATTTTTTATAAATGTCAATAAATTTTTAAAGTTGTACCCTAAAATGGAGATATATATGTACAGTAGCGAGCAAAAATGTAAGAATACCAATCTCATTCTTACAAAAAATACTATAAAATCCTAAATAAAAAAGCTAACGAAATAAAACTTCAGGTTTCTGTTAACATGTTGACGGATTTTTTTTTTTTTTTCTGATATAACAAAAAATTGCAAAAAAAAACAAAATTTCTTCATTTATTTGTAAAAAAAACTTAACAAAATTATATTCTTCCACTTTTGTACGTATGTGATTTTTTCAGATATTTATTAATTTTTTAATATTTTATCCATAGCCATTTATTTTTCTTTACACTTTTTATGCACTTGGCATACTCTTCACTAAGTTCTCTGTAATTTAATTTGGTATTTTTGTCCATTTTTCTTGTACCCTAGCCCAAACTTTACCTAAGTTGTTGGTGCTCTTACTTTCTTTTTAAGAGTGCCAATAAATTTCTAATTGGATTTAAATGCGTCACGTAGTCAATTTAAAATTTTGATTGGACAACCAGTGTTGCTCAATTTTAGTGGTGTGTTTAGGATTTCCAACTTACTGAAAGATCACTTCTTCCTTTGGGTACGTGCACGTTTCAATAAATTATGGCAATTTTGTTTGCAAAATGTTAAGATAATACTCCTTTTTCATAATTTTATCTATTTTTAATAAATGTCCAATATCCCACCAAGTAAAACATCCCTAAACCATGAAACCATATTACACTCTTTGGCCTACCTGATGCCTGTGAAGCTTCTCATAAACGATGCCAATAATATTCACTCCTATCTAAATGAAAACGGTTAATTTTTATTTCGTTTGACCAGATTACTCGCTTCCATTCGTCAAATGTCCATTTTCCATAGTATTTGAAGAATTCCAAACGAGCCATTAACATTTTCTTCTATAGAGCTGATTTTTTTTTTCAATTGCAGATACAAGGCCGATTGTTCAAAGTTGCAGGCAGTTCACTCGCTAATATTTTTATTTATGACTTTAGCTACTAGTTTTGGTGTTTTTGTATTTTTGTTTTTCATTAGACGTTCCATAAGACGAGTGTACCTATGGGAGAGCAATCTGTGTGGACCTCTAGATATAGGAACCGGATGCAAATTTCGATCGTTTTCAGAGACTTAGGACAGTATATTGCGAAATTTTTAGTGTATATGCTATATTTTTCTCTCTTAGTCACCTTTTAAATCTCTACTTATGAGTTTGAATTATTAAAAGTCACAAGTACAATGACAAATCAAAGAAGGCTAAGAAAAAATATAATGTTAGAGTTAAAAATTTTGGTTCATTAACGTTATTCTTTGTGTTTCTTAAGTTATACGTATAACATTAAATGCAAGAATGGAAGTGAATGTGAATTAACCATGTTTATTAAAAATATTTTCCTTTAGACAAAAACTTTCTAATTCTTATTCTTAATATATAAAATTATATAAAATTAGAAATATATACTGAAAAATTCATAGAATCATCTCCAGTAGTAAAATTTTTACAATTAAATAAGAGCGAACTTAGAAAATATTCTTTTGCTCGACACTGTATATCAGAAAAATGGATTTTAAATTATATTTTTTTTTCAACTATTAGCTACTGCAATAATCATTGGCTTTGTTGTAGCAAAATTTACATTTATAGATTATACGAATCACTAAAAATTTAAAATCACTAAAAATTACCCGACTCTAATTAATTTCTTAATGTTTTTATTTGTTTAACCAAATCAGATTTAAATTTGGCGAGTTCTGATTAGCAATTTGTCAACAGAGGCTCAAAAAAAACTGTCTGCCCCGAATTTTAACAGACAAACTTTTAATAAATAAATCTGCTTTATATTCTTCTCTATCCATGGGTATAGCTTGAAAGATGCTAAATGGGTGTTAAGAAAGTGCAATTTTTCAGAAAAAAATGCTATGACAATAAAAATATTTGTTATTCATGCATGTAAGCAATCTACTAAATTTTTATGAGTTATGCCCAAATACAACGGTCCTATTCCTATCTTAAAAGTAAAAATCAATTCAGAAGCATTCTCTGCCTTCGTCTGTACATCCGTGTGAAACTAGTTATCAAACTTGATTTAGAGACAACTTTATGCAGTTTAGCCCAACATTATTTTTGGAACACAGCTCAATAATTTTATTGGAAATTATGTCTCCTTCAACATTTTTAAAGTTTTTTTTTTTTTTTTTAGTCAACAATTTATAACTTTTATTAAAATAAAATCAAAAAATTTACGACAAGTTTTCAGGAACACAAGTATTTCATAATTCAAATACATATGAACATTTTGTAATAGTTAATAACAAGGTATCGCAATAATTGTTCAATACTTTTTTAATTGTTTCATAGTGAGTTCATAAACGGAAAGTTTAAGCAAACCTATATAATTTACTGAGCATTTTTTGATTTGATATAAAAATTGTTACTATTAAAAGCTTATTTTTCATAATATGAGCTAATGTGACTAAATTTATTTGGAAGGTTGTTTTAAAACTTATTATTCTTTCCAACTTACATAAAAAAAATTCCAAAATCATAATCAAAAGCAAGATGCAGTATCACATTTAAAATTTTATAATGTTTTTAAAAAAATCCAAAAAAATATTTAATTCTTTTCACTAAATTTAATATTTTTAATTCTTTAATGAATTGATCTACTTTAAAACATTTTCTTTAGTATTATATAGGATATCATAAGGTTATTTATTAAAAAAATATATGGTAAAAACTCAAAGCAATTTAGGCCAAAGTAAATAGTACAGTAAGTACTATTTCGATGAAATTTTGTGTACACACTCATTATATCAATACAAAATTTTTAGTTGTCCAAAAATTTCAAAAGTTTCAGTCTTTTCAGATTGTTTTTTTAAATACGTAAAATTCCAATCAACATATTTCGGTGCTAGTTAACCAATTTAAATAAAGTTAGGCTTAAATAGATGCTTAATAAATCATCGAAATCGTAGGTGATAAGTTTCAAAATTGCGTTGTTTGTATGAAAGTTTTTGTTTTTTCCTATTTGGAAAAGTTACAAGCACCGAAATTGTCACACAGATGCATATAATTAGACCAGCTCGGAATTTATTAATGATCTACATTGACATTTTTTGCTATTTCGTTTTCCATATATCTCTAATAATAAAAGTACAAAAAATAAAGACAAATGATGAAAATGAACTTAAAATGCCAAAAAAATTCATTCTATTTGAAGAAAATACTAAAAAGCATTACACAAAAAAGAGCAATAACCAAAAATAAGTGCTAGAATTGCAATTTAAATGCGGTTATGGCCAGGGCTGCCAAATGCTTTTTTTGGCCAACCTCAAAATTTAAAAAAAATTTACTCCAAGAATCCCCACTCAACCAAAAAAAAAAACAGATGTTTTATTATACAATATAATAATTATTTTTTTTTGTTTTACTTTTAATAAGTATTTGTGCTTTCTCTTTATAGAGATAAATTTTGGATGAATAACTTCATATGTATTTCAAAAGTAAGTATGTACATAATTTAATATAATATAATATTAAGTGCATCTTGCAAATAAAAAGAATTGGTACTACACATAACTTTAAAATTAAAATTATTCAACATGTCGGATTAAATCCTTGCCAACAGATTTTATTAATATTAATATATTAATGGCCAAGGTGATATCCAGAGGAGATATCTGTGCAAAACCTTTCTTTTACTATTGTTTGTACTTAATGTATAAAAATGAAAAAGTGAAAATTCGCAATCAACTTTCTGATATTTATCATTAATATCCCCCAAATGTTTTGTTACTTTTAATCTCTTGGCACTTATTTAAATAAGAATGGAAAAACCGCAACTCTTTAATGAAATTATATACTTTTGCCCAAAATTTAAATTTTATTATATAAACAAAAGATACGAAAAAATTCCCAAGATATTTTAGATATCAACATCAAATTCCCCAGACAAAAATTTCCATTCTTTTCAGCAATAAAAATTCCCCAAATTTGGAGTTAAACCCCAAATCTGGCAGCCCTGGTTATGGCAACGCTGCTCGAATCTCAATAAACTACTAGTTTAACATTTTGAAACAAGTTTAGTTTAGTAAGTTTATCAGCATATGTTGCAATTAAAGCGAACTCACCACGTTGAAAAATTCCCCAAATAACTGCTTATAATATCCCCAAAAATACCCACTAAAATACTACCATAATTTTAGAGAAGATATAAACCATATTTCTTTTTATTTGTACTTCAAACCAATTCCTTTGTAGATATGCAGATCTGCACAGGGGAACTTACCTAAATAGTCAGTAGTGAAAAAGAAAATTTCCTATAGATTAAAAAAAATATATTTTATGGAAATCTTAATATTTGTATCAATAAATAATTTATGCCATTTTTAGAGTTAATGCATAGATCAAAGATTATTTTTTATTGATTCTTCAAAGGTATGAAAGTATGATTAATTAAGTTTTAAACAACTTTTTATAATGGAGCATCAATTGCTCAAATATTACCCTCACAGCCAATCCATACAATAATCATTTTGTTGCGGAGATTTTAATTATTTTTTTCAGTATATTCTTCACTGGACTGTAATTGAAATAAATATAGGTTTATCTTACTAAAATCTTCACATCCGACGGAAAACTATGTTTTTTTTTCAAATTTTTCCTAAGTTAAAAAGATAAATTATAAAAATGAAATAAAAATGTCCAAAAATTTTCTTTAAACCACTAAACTATTAAAAACATCCCCAATAAATCCCCTAATAACCATACCAAATTTTTCATCCCCATTTCCAAAAAGAAATCCCCAATTTGGGGATAAATCCCCCAATCTGAAAACACTATCTTTTGTGGTAAAATCTGTTCATATTTTTGTCTATAACTTTAATTCTACTGAACTGACTTAGTTAATTTTTGGTAGTAATGTGAAGTGAACATTGCTGGACATTTTGCCTAAATTGTATTTCAATCCCTTAATTTTTTATTGAAAAATTGTCAGTTTTAATTTAGTTTTAGGGTTTGTCCAGATATGGCTCCATAACGATATAGCTAAATCGACTCAGAATTCGAGTATACCCTTTTTCACTACTAGTGGCGAAAAGGTGTAGAATGACAACTCTCAAAAATTTAAATTTTTCATTTTAAATTTATTTTTATGTTTAAAATTAAAAAAAAAAAATCAAGAATGTGTAGCTATGTTCACAATACTACAAAAATTATCCAAATCGGACCAGTAAAGTTATCAACAAAAATATGAACAATTGTATTCTTTTATCACAAAAGTCACTGTCGCATTACTTAAACAGAATCTGAATATATAATTTTTGCATGAAGTGCATGCGTGTAAATTTACTTTAGTATGAATATTGTTAAGCACAAAGGCAAAAGCAGTTTTAAATTTGAGCGAGCAAAAAAAATGCAACTCTAAGCAAATCAACATGATTTTTTTTTTTTTTTTTTTTTTTGAATTTTGATAAAAATCGTTATTGGAAAAGTTTGGAAACTATAGTATTGGTATGAGCCATGTTTGCTATTTATTCTTTCATATAGACTAAAATACATGAAATCTACAAATAATATAAATATTAGCATATAGTCCCACTTTCTATTCAATTTTGCTGTTTTTCTTAACTATTTTGAAAATTTTTCCATAGAGATTGATATTTTTGAAATTATTATTTATTTTTTTTTTTTTCTTACAAAAATTCTCTAGCTCTAGCTCTAGCTTTAAATGACCACATGTGTTCATTTGAGTAATATCATATGTCTTTTATCAATTCCATGACTTTTATCAATTTTCTCATGCATCACCGTTTCAATTTTGTGTATCTAAGATAATTTTGAAGAATCCTCATATTATAACTACACATCAATATTATTTCAGTACCATCACCATAATGTTATTCTAATATATTCCTAACTTCTTAAAAAGAATGGAGTAAGAGTATATTTTTAATATCATGTATACCCTTTGCAGTTAAAATGACTTTAAATTCATAATTTTGAGCTGGTTATGGAAAAAATACTTTAAATTTTTTCACATTGGATTTTGGTCCTCTAAAGAACTTTGTATGCATTTTTGTGAACAATTTTTTAAAAATCTCTTTAATATGGACCATAATTACTGATAAACAAATTTTCAACATTTTACCAAAGAATGAAAAAAAGTGTGTAATGTTCATATATTTTGCAAACAAATTATACCGAACTTTTTTTCGCATGATGTATATATACATAAAATTACGATTTTAATATTTTTTTCATAAATGGCTCCAAATGACGAGTCTTTTGATACCCATTTCGAAATAAATCTTAAATCATTTTATTGATGAATATTTTATCAGGCCCGTGAATGCAGATAAATCTTAAAAACTTTTAAAATATTTTGTTCACATATTCAGGTCATTAATACACATCATTTGAGGAGTCTTATGAAGGGGTCTTCTTTCTGCGGGATACTCTTATATATATATATATATATATATATATAATTGGCAAATTCTTAATTAGGACCAAATTGTGGATATTAAAAAATAATAAGTAAATTACTAAAGAAGAATTTTTTTATTTATTTTTTTATTATTTTTTTATTTATTTTGATCAGAATATGACGCTAACAACACTTTCCCGTTCAAAATGTCTTACAATAGGATACCTCCGCGGAATAAAATTAATCGTTTAAACAATATTGAAAAATATACTAAACTTATTTCCAAAGTACAGACAATGTTGTCCAAATTGTGCGTTTGTTGAAATTTTTATTTTACCAAAACGCGCAAAAAATTACTGGTACTAACTTGCAGAAGATGGGCGAAAATTTAACCAATCTTATTGTAACTTGTGTTTAAATATATACACAATAGATGTTAATATATGTATAAATTTTTTGCTTTTCTTTTCTTCTTTTTTTTTTTTTGTCCTTTAGCCAAATTGCGCCAAATGTTTAAGATTGTTGCTTTATTTTCATTTAGAGAGAGAACAAAAAAAAATTAATAAATCACAAATATAAAGTATAATTGATTTTGTAGATTTAATTTAATGTGCTATATTTATTTATAAGATTTATGTTGGAATTCATTTCAATTGAATTCATGAGGTTTTAATATGCTAAAAAATCCTAAATGATTTATGTTTAGAAAATTATATAATTTTGCCTAAAACCAAAAGAAATATTTAATATGAATAGAAAAAAAAAATAATAAATATAAATGAAATAAATTTAAACTGTAAATTTATAGCTTTTCAGTCCTATCGTATGTATTAATTCATGACATCAAGTTTAAATTAATATTGTGTTTAATACAATTATTTTTATCACGAAAAATAAATTAGAGTGCTATATTCGTCTGAGCCGAATCATATTGACCCTCAACTTATTTATTAGTTAAACAATTTATAGTAAATATAATTTCGAAGACTTTTGAATAGCATATAATGATAAGACACTTAAGAATATGAAAAGATTTATTTTCGGTTTTTAGACTGATTTAATTTTTGGACTCTTTATTTACATACAGAGTAAAGAACCTTACGAAAAAAGTTGCAAATGTATTCCTCTAGAAATGAAGATTGGTCTGTTCTTATACGATTCCCAAAATATTACATCTGAATGTAAAACCCAAATTGACTGGGAATATTTTCTGTTTCAAATATTTATGAAATTATTAAATATGTATCTATGGGACCTAGAAAAATTTACACGCTAGGCACTACATAGACATTTTTTTGTAAGAAGAAAGTGAGTAAATTTTTCAAAAACAAATGGCTTTTATTATCAACAAATGGCATTGAGTATACAAACTTGAGTTGAAAAAGTCACGATACAAAGTTTTATTGGTACTAAAGGTGACCTTCATCATGATTATCAAAACTTATTGTTTTACGAATCCTCTTGAGTATATTGGATATTTAAAGAGTAGTAAATGGCTATTGGACTCCTAACTAAGACTTCATTTCTACTTACGCTGAAGCGTAAAAAAATTTTAACACAAATGCCATTTAGATACGTAAAAATTCTGCTTTACAATTTTTCCTCCATATTCAATATGATAAACAATCACAATCAAGAACTAAACGAGGAATATTACTATAAGAAACGTTACTAGTATATTAGCATAATCTTTAGGCCATTCGATAAAAATTCTTCACACTCAAATTCTTCACAGCTTGATTGATGGATAATTTTACTGGAAAACACGTTTTACACAAAAAAAAATACATTTCTTGAAAAAAATTTAAAGGAAAATAGAACCATGTTCTGCCTGCTATACCCATATGGTAACGTAGATATATAGCTCATAAAAAACTGGATAAAAAAATATTTTATTATTTTATTGATTCATACCTGTATAATATAGCATAACTTGATTATATATAAATCATAAAATATTTTTCTTAAAGGCTACACAGTGACAAAAAATATATAAATTACTTTTTCATATCGTTAATTTTTTACATTTTTAACAATATTTTTTTTTTAAGTGTTTCAAAAACGATCATTTGCTTTTAAGCACATAAATATAAATGACCTTCCGTCAGATTAATATTATTAAAAAGCTTCCGCATGATGAATTGTAAGTCAGATTTTTTTTTTAATTTTTGAATGCGTCGAATATAATATTAAATTGGTTCGCATCAATCTTTCCTAAAAATGAATCATTTTTTACGAATTTCTTCCCTTTACTACTGTGACCCGCTAGTGATCCTCTAAATCAACTCAAAAATACCTCAGCTTGACTATTTATTTTAAATTTCGTTTAGATATCTGCATCGGCTCATAAGTTCCAGAATTATACCCAATAGAAAGAAGCTTTGAGAGCAATATGCATGAATAATATAAATTTAGCTAAAAAAAAATAATATTTTAAGAAAATATTTTTCAATCTTTAGGACATATTTAACGATTTTAAGATTTTTTATGCCCATAAAATACTTTTTTGAGCATATTTTTGGTTGCCCTATTAAGTAGTATTAACAGGGAATTTCATTCGGGATTCCCGGGAATTTTAAAAGCATTTAAAGAGGAAAAAATTATAACAAAAACATATAAATTTTAATAATTTTTTAAAGAAAATTAGGAAAAAATTCCAGCTTGGAACTATATCTTAACCACAATTTCATTAGTAAGTTTTTATATATATTTCATTAGATTATTTATTTATATATTGGCCAAATTTTAACTTCTGCGACAATTGGAACAGTATTCTATATTGTAATTTATGTTGATAATACTAAAAGAAATCTTAACTATCATACATTAAATAATTAATAAAAATTAACATATCCTCAATTCATAATTTTCTAACAAAATTTGTTGATAAAAATTATGTTTAAATAATAAAAACAAAATTTTAATTATTTTTTTTTTTTTTTAATCTTTTTGTACATATACATTTTTTTAAATGTTTTCGATATATGTTATGTAGATATATAAAACTAATGTTGAAGATAAAAAATTTCATAAAGAGTATCAGCAACATAAATAAATGACAGTATCATATTAGGGTGGTTCGAAAAAAAAGTTATGCCAATCACCCTCTAGAATGAAAGAATAGTTCATGAGGTTTACAAAAATGCAAAAATTATTTTTTTGACACGCCCCAAGATATGCCCTTTTTGTTTTTTTGTGTGTTAAAACCGGTTATAGAATGTCATATATCGTTGTTAATTTGTTGAATCCAACATAAAATTCTGGATGTCACTTCTGTTATCTCCCCTAATGTCCATTTATTTTCATAAGTAATGAAAGTCTTTTGTAAACCTTAAAAACCTCATTAACTATTCTTTCATTCTAGGAGGTGACTGGCATAACCTGGAAAACCTGCACTAGAGAAATTTTCCAAATTATTATCATATAAGATGTTCCCTTTAATAATTTTAGGCACATTTAAATATTCTTTACCCTTTACCCTTCATACACCCTATTTAATCCATCACTACTTTTCGAATTATTAAATTATATTTAATAAAAGTTCTAATTTAATTTTTAAATATATTTAGGAGACTTGCTTAAAACATTTTTAAAAAATATCAATTTCTGAATAAATAATTTGTTATTTAAGATCTGATATCTAAATTTTTCTGTCACAAATACATTGTTTGTGGTACATATCCTTTAAATACGAACAACAGTATTGCTTAATATTATGTCGATATCCATAAAACTCCTTCACGACGTTTATTATTATTGTTTCTTTTAGATCATACAAGGATCATAAGGCCATTTTCTCGACATATATTATGTCAGTATTCATTCGAATTGATTAATCAGTAGTTTAAGCAATTTATCAAACTTCCTTTTCTCAGCACATTTAAAATACTGTTTTAAATCTGCTAATACAAAGATTCATATCCAATTTAGGCTTCAGTTGTAAAAATAATAACAATTCTGCACCGGAAAATCAGTACAGATTCTCATCATATCTACAAAATATAACACCAAAAAATTCATCTAAAACCAAATATAAAACTTTGGCAGGTAGTTCTTAATTACCACATATAAAATGTGAAATAAAATTTTTCAAAATATAATTTCAGCTACATAATAATTAAATGCAATTTTCTAATTATGACTGACTACATATAACGTGCAAAAAAGAAAGTTTAATAAACAACAATTTCATTGCAATCATCTGCAATATTTTCACCATATTTAAAAAGGAAGTATAATATAAATATAGTTGGCTGACGCAAAACTCAACTTTACAAACATGTTACATGTCTGCCAGAGAGTGGTAGAGACATTTGACTTCCTGGCAGCCATCATAAAGTAAGTGTAAGTAAATGTATTCTTTTTACTGTAAATTTTAATTAATGCAAAACATAACTGTCAGTTTTCCTTAAAGAAGTTCATTTCAGCAAAAGAAAAATTAAAATGAGAAAAATTTCTTTTTACATTATTAATGAAATGTTTATCAACAACAAACTTCTTTATGGTTCATTCTTTCATTATTTTACATTTTTTTATTTTTCTTTTAAACGTCATTTGTCGCTTGTGGTTTAATTATTTCCTCTTTATCCCTGATTATTAATATCAAAAGGTTGTTGTTAGAATTCAAACATGAAATTATGGAAATATTTTCCTCTTATTTTTCTTCAAAATCTATTTACTATGAATATATGTTATCTATTTACTAATATAGAAATTCCAATAGAAATTTTAAGAGGATCGGTCCATATTTGAATATAAAGGGTGGTCCGAAGAAAAAATCAATAACACCCAATTAAAGGTGATTATCTATACTTTTGAGCCAAATAAAAAGTATATTGAGTTTTTAACCACTTTGGAATAAATTAAGATTTTGTCTCATAACCTCAGTTTTTAATTTGGAAACATACTAATGTATGTGCTACACAAAGGTTTGCAGTTAAATTCAAAATGTTTGCACAATCATTTAAGATCATATATATTTATATATTTATATATATATATATATATATATATATATGTATATATATATATATATATTTATAATATATTATATGTAATATCGTGACAGACTATTTATGTGATAAAGTTATTATGTATACAACAGATGTCGGTATTAAAACATATCGCATCACTGCTGGCATACCACAGGGATCGGTCGTAGGACCTATTTTATGGAATATAATAAGAACTACCAAAAGGAGCCCATATAATCAGATATGCAGATAACGTAGCAATTTTCGTCACACACACCTTGCCACAAACCTTGGAAATTGTAGCAAATGATAGCCTAAACCGGCGCGATAGATGGCTAAGTGAACACGGCCTTAAATCCGCCACTGAAAAAACAGAAGCTATTCTAATTACTGATCGAAGATTATTTAAAATGCCAAAAATAAGAATACAAGGTCAAAGCTTAATCTTTAGTCGTAGTTTGAGATATCTTTGTATTCGACTTGGTAGACAATTAAACTTCAATGTGTAAACTATTAGGGATAAAGTTTTAAGAACTGCAGGACCACTACCAAGGATTGGTATAATCACAAAAAATTACTAACATTATCAGTCATATATAACTATAAATTAATAAAAAAAAAACATGTACAAAAGTTTCCTAAAAATATGCCAAAAATAATTCGAAAAGTGCAAAAAAAAAGTGATAGGTGCTAGATTCATTTATTTCGTGCTAATTGAATTTAAAAAGTGCTAGATATAGCACTAAAAAGCTAAATTGGCAACACTGATGATAACATACAATTTCTTTTGGTGTCTTCTTCAAGCCTGAAGAGTAATAGACTTTCATATAGTTTGCCTAGTGTATTTATCATAAACCGTTGTCTATAAGAACTAGGATCACTTAACGGTTTCGAACCCTTACGCAAAAAAAATAATTTTTGGATTTTCCAACATTTTGAAAAGATTCAATTTTTAAAACATGTGTTAAAAGTCTGACCAAAATTTACTAGTTAACTTAAGTACCTCATTGGGTATTCCAACAAATCATTCACTCTTTCCCACTTTCAATTTTTTTCACGCTCTTCAATGTTGGGACGTGCAAAGTCGTTTCTCGAGTGAAGTTTGAAGTTACATGTTGGTTCCTGAATCTCTGCAGAGAACAGCTACAATTTTACTGCAATTTTAGCTGCCCAAGTCGGCTCCTTGTTGCTGGGTATTGGTTTACTTATATTTAATTTTTTGGTTATAATTTTGTAAGGCCTTCGCCATGGATCATTATCTACCGATCTGTATAGCTCTCTTAATTTCTAGATTTTGTTATATTCTATATTCTGAAAATGTGTAATCCAAGTGCTTAAGTTTATACATGCAACTATCTATCTGTCTATCTACTTACCTATCTATCTAACTATATCTGTCTATCTATCTGTATACCTATCTATCTACCTATCTGTCTGTCTGTCTATCTATCTGCCTATCTATCTATTTATCTATCTATCCATCTTTTATTTAAAATTTGTATACTGGTTATTATATCATCACTTTTAGAAATTAATTTATTGTAAATTTTTCACTTTAGTTTTCTTTTCTTCTTTTAATACATGTCAAATTTGTATTTAATGATTTATAAGAATTGTTGAATTCCAATTATCTATCTATTTAAAAAGTTGGATAGAGAAGTGCTTAAGAAAAATATATATAATTGCCTTCATTTATTTGTCTACAAAAGAAAAATAATATTTCTCTGCACACAATAAAAAAAGAAAATCTTCACTTTTCTTTTTTTTTTATTGTGTGTATTGTGTGTATTATGTGTATTTATTGAAATAAATATTATAAAATACGAGAATAGTTTGTAAAGTTGAAAAAATAAATACACTAAATATAAGAACATAAGAAAATATTTTTAAAAATGTACAAAGTACTGACAGTAAAATGGATAATACATTGTTTATATTTGTCAGTAAATATTTTTGCTTAGTTATCCTTTTTCTAACCTACCTCGTAAAAATACTTTACAAATATTTATAAACTTTCAAGAATTATATTTATTATTTCCTCTCAGAAAAAAACTACAAATAATATCATTCTTTTTTTACAACAGATTTCAAGTTACAAACCGAAAAACTTTTTCTTGGGATTAAAAACTAAAGTCCAATACGAAACTTTCGCAGCGAAAGTTTTATAAAAAAGTCAAATAAAAATCTTAAAAAAGCAAATCTTTTCATATAAACTTAAGCAACAAAATAAAGTTAAGTTGAATTGTTTGCTAAATTGAACCGAGACATATGTATGTGTACCATGGTAAAGGTTAAAATTTTAATAAAAACACGTTAATTTCAAAAAGTTTCTGTATAACGTTTTACTGGTGTTTAAAATTTCAGTCTCTTTTTCTTATTTTTTTTTTTTTTTTTTTCATTAGAATACTTAAGCAATACTTTATATAAAATAACACAAGTCAACTTTAAAAGGTATCGTGAAAAATATATTACAGATTTTGTAGGTATAATTATTCGAATCACCAAAAACATTTCGCTCTCTCTCCATCACGTCACACTTTTAACCCATTGACGACCAAAGAAGATATACTTCTCTTAGAAGTTTTTATGTTTTTAGGTTCTAGGCAAAAGTGTGATATGATGGAAATGTTTCATTTAACTTTCTACATTATATCTGATCTAAGGAATAAAGTTCTTTTCTACTCTTTTGTGGATTTTTATTTTTTCTACTCATTTTTTATTAGTGCGATTTTAATAATTTTTCTATTTTTGATATCTACAGATATGTATTAGTTATATCAAATGCAAGGAGAAACTCATTTTTCTATTGTTTATTGAGAAATTTTTGATTTTGAAAACTTCAAACACTTCTAGGGGCTAAGTGTGGCAAACTGGAAACTGGACATTTTTGTAGCACGATTTATTTCTTTCCTATAAAACATGATTGACTAGTTTTCTCCACCTATTACCTAAAAAATTATATAATCTAAGCACTGCTGAGAGAAGCATATTTTATTGGGTCAAAAGTTAGACAGTGTTACCAGGAGTCAGGGAAAAAAGATGCTAAATTCAACTTTCAAAAAGGTCAATGAAGGCTAAATGACCCAAAAAAAATTAGGCCAGAAAAAGTTAATTTTTTTTATTTAAAAACTTATTTTTCTCCTTCTCATTAGCTTTTATTTTTATTATTTTAAAGATATTGTAATAAATTTGTAAATGAAACATAGAATGGCTATCAGTAAAATGACAGATAAGAAAAATCACCCAAAAAATCCCATTGAGTTATATTTGATATAAAAATTACCTAATGTTTTGAAGTGATTTTCCGACATTTTTAAACTATAATTCCTGCTGGCTGGTATTCTGTATATAAATTCTCTACTAATTTTTGTTTAAAGGCGAAAGAGTGAACACTTATTCGAAAAATTATCAGCATTTTTGTAATTTTTAAATTTGTAGAAATATTATATAAACAGGGAAGTTTTTAAGATTTTAAAGAAATGGGATTAAAATTATTACATTAGTTTTTCTACTCTAGCAGAAATTCTCAAAACTTGTAAGTTAAAAGAATGGTATTGACATTAAAAGGCACGAAGAATGCAAAAGATGGTTCGTAACGGGCCAAAAATGCATTATATTCTGTTAGTGTTTAATAATCTATATATATATATATATATATATATATATATATATATTCTTCAATAATACTGGTCGGCAAAAAAAAAACCTTTTTTGGTGTCCTTAAAAAGGTGAACTAAGTGGAATTTGACGTGCTAAACACAAATATGCTTTCATTTTTTTCTATCATTTCTTGATTTTTTTCTACGGGCATGTATAATATTTCCCCAAATATGCCCGACATGCTCAAGAACAATTGGAACGATTTAAATAAATGAAACACCAAAAGATACAGACGAAATTTGTCTTCAAGACGTCCTAACAGTAATTTTTTATTTGCCTAATAATAATAAAAGTATTCTGTTTTGAATCTCTTATCACAAATTTGGTATTACTTGATTTTATTCGCAATAAAGTGAAAATACCCATGTATGTCTTCAATTAACACACACTAGTGAGCAAAAAAACATTTTTTTTTTTTTTTCTCTAAACAAAAATTGGTGAACTAGGTGGAATTTAATGTGCTAAAAAAAAGAATTAGCTTTCACATTTTTTTATCATGATTTTTTTTATGGGCCTGACTAATATGACCACCTTATTAGGCCTTCACACTAGTATAACTCGAAAACGGTTTGTGCAGTTTCGGTAAATGATATAGATGCCGACTAAAATTATCTTAACATTATTTTCTTATCCGCTCAATATTTTCGGAATTAAGGAGCAAATTTCTCCAAATATTTTATGAAAAATATATTTTTTTCGCCAATAATTTTCGAATAACTCCGATTATTGAGAAAATAAAAAATAATGTTAAGATAACTTGAAATTATAGTAAACTTGAGTTATAGTAAAATATCATAATTTTATTGCCTTATTAATAGGAAATATTAGATAAGTCCGTAAAAAAGTTAAGACCTGATTAAAAAAATTGCAACCAGATTCGTGTTCAGCACGTCAAATCATGATCATGATCATCTAGTCCACCTTTTTTTGTTTATTAAAGAGCAAGCATTTTTTTCTCCTATTTTCACTTAATTGTGAACAAAATAAAGATTTGTGCATCAATTTTGATGTTATATGGCTTATTTTAGTCGAGAAACATCAGCAATGGCTTAAGCTACGTTTTGACGATAATTGTATATGATCGACGTCCTAAAAACTAGCCCTTAGTTTACGAAATTTTATTCCCAAAAAATATATTTTACAATACTTATCATCTTTACATTTATAAATTATACGAAATTTTAAGTAACAAAAGTTGTACGAAACTTTTAATATTTTAGTTAATTTTTTAGTATTTCTTTAAAAACCCAAATAAAATTTAAATTTGTGCAGTTTTTGGCGGTTTCTGTGATTAACAATTTGACGATAGAGACTCAAAAAGATTTGACAGCCCCGATTATAGTAATCGCATGTTTGCTAACGATCAACATTTCTCGATATCGAATACGAATCACTAACGAACATTTTTATGTTTCGCTATTGATAACGCTAAAGATTTACTATTAGTACCATAACCGAGCCTTCGTGATAAAAACATTTGCTGCCACAAACAGAGTGAAAGGTGAGCTCAATCAGCTCATTTTCAGACCGTCAAGGATAGGCGTTCTCGAGTATTTTGTCAGAGAAATGTACACGAAATTTTTTTATTGCGATATCATTATAGAAATTTGTGATCAGCTGGGAAGTGCCACAATAAATGAGTCTGGCAGCTACAGCTGATTATCAATAATAATTTTAATGCGTATTAAATTTCACATGTGTTTTAAATACAAACATTTATTTTTGTCGCATTTATGTAAACAAATTATATTCACTTAATTAAACATGTCAAGGATTTTTGGTTTTTGCTGCGTATTAAAGGATTTAACACCTGTGTATTGAAGAACACAATCAGACACAAAGGAATTAATCAATTGGGAGTACAAAGGAGAAAAAACTCCTACATACTTAAACAACTTTATGCAAATATACAGCAGTAATATGTAAATATGTAACTTACAATAATGTTTGTTTAATTTTATATATAAAAATGTGAATTTAAAGATAACGTAAGAACATATTCTAAACGATAGGTATAATTCCTAAGAAATACGATTAAATTCTTTATATATGTATAAATAGTTTGCTAGGGAAAATAGTGTTTTACAAAAACGCAAACTTCTCATAAACCATTTTAAGATAGACATTTTGTGATTTTATTCATTATTTATTAACGTCAGAAGAAAACAAATTTAATGAGAAAAGACAACTGATTTTGTAAATAATAAATTTGTATAAATGGATTAATTTTAGAGACCGAAAATAATTATTATTTTTTGTAATTTTAGATCAAAAGAAAACTCAATATGAAGAAAATTAGTTAAACATATCCAGAATACACCATTGTGCAATAAACTTTTATTTTTGATTTTTATTTTATTTCTCCGAAATAGAAATTATTTATAATTTTTCTGAATTTCAAGTAATAATTTATTAAACAAAACTCAAGTTATAATTTTTCAATGATAATAATAATAAAAAATAAAATAAAAATCAGTTCATGATGTTAACATTTTTGAGGCATAAAATAAAATTCTTTTTCATTTATCTACATTATAGCAATTAATAAAATTTAGGGTATCCAATCGCTTAATCGTTAATCGGTTATCTGATTAATTTTGCTCGAATAACTGTTCGAATACTTTAATTTATGGTATAATATCAAATAACGAATAAACCGAATAATTAGTGTCGAATAATTGACTAACCGAAATTTTGTTTTCTGGAGTTATAAATTTAGAACATTTTTTATTAAAAAGATAAATTTATGTCAATTTCAACTTTTTTAAATTGTCTATTATACCCCAGCAATAATAAATAAAAGTTATTTTTAGGGAAGTACTTTTTCATTACTTCTAAAGTATCAATAAGAGTATTGTTTCTCGTGCTTAAGAAGTAAAACAAAGAGCATCTAAAAATATTATTAAAAAGTGGTTCAAATGAAAATATGTACTTGTTAATAAAAATAACTATTCTAAACAAATGATAAATAACATTTTTTAATTAAAAAAAAAATATATCGATTTATATAAAATTTAAAAGTAAGTAATTTCCCTGTGACGAAAAAAAGAAGACATTCACATAAAGAGTTCCTAATTCTCAATAAAACAAGTCATCGACCAGAGGAATATGATTAACCATCTGAGTTTCTGTTTTACCCGTAGGCAACCATTTTTTTAGCATCCATTTGCCATTTCGATCCCACGAATTCCCTGAGAAGTATAGATAGTGGTTGAGTGTAGTTGAGTAGATATTACGACTTCAGGACTTACGAATTTCATGTCTTAATAGAAGCATTACCATTAAAATTAAAGTTAATAGTCTATATCTTCCGAAAAAAGTACCTCGTTTTGCAGAAAATATTCCAGACTCGGTTCCAGTATCAGTTCTATATGTCAGTTCTATATTTTATATCACTGCATATTTGGTGAAATGATTAATGTACTTCCTATGTTTTTACAAAATAGATGTATTTGATTTCTATGGTGCTAAATTTAAGACATTTAGTTACGTTATTAGAGTGATCTTCGGAAGAAGGTTAACAATAAATATATCAATTCTTTTTATTATCTTTTGATCTTCTTCGAACATTCATACGACTATTATATTCAATGCATTACTCCCTCAAAATGTTTGATCAAAGAGTATACTCTATGGTTTATTTGTTAAACATATCGACATACAATATATGAATATTTAAACGTCTAAGGGTCCTTTAAAATATAAACTAATTTAATTCTAATTCATTTTTTACTAATTTTACAAATAATAATCGATTAAAAATTCTATTATGGGGTTCGATTAATCGACTATAAAAATCGAGATTAAAATGGTTGTTCGAAAAATCGAAAATCGATTGTTAACTTTTCATACCATTCACTAAAAGCTAATTTAGAATATTTTTTAGTACTAAGAGTGTGTGAGCTATATAAATTTCTGACAAATTAATAGAAAATTTTGACTATCATAAATAATAAATTAAAATATTTTAAAATTAGTTGTGCGTTTTAAAGTTTATTATATAAAAGTGTCTTTTTTTAATAAAACAAATAATTGTTTAAAAATATATTCAATTTTCTAAATGTTTTGTGCAGTTTTGTTAACTAATTTGTCAAAATTTATCATGAATAAAAATTTTCATTTGGTACAGTAAAAGTATAAAATATTTTCACCATGGGAAAATTTCACAGAACTTTCCCACCATTTGGCACACGATCCAAGTAAAAAACTTATTTTTTTCAAGAAATGGGTGAAAGAACACTTTGTGAAAGAATTTGACCAACATTATGTTAATACTATAATTAGTGTTTTTTTTATATTTTACATCTATTACTATTCGGCTATTCGGTTAATCGAATAATTTGCCATTAATCAATTATTAACGGATCAACTTTATTTGGCTAATTAACCGATTAATACGAAAACCCGAATAATTGAATACTCTGATACCATGTTTATGTGTTATTTATGAGTTTTATGTGGTAATTAATCTGTGTGGATCACTTTTTGTTAACGACGAGCAAAAGGTCTAAATTTTGGAAATAAAAGTGGTGACTTTCAGAGCGAAACGCATAAATGATCCATGTGATTATGTTCTTATAGAAAATTGTATTGATGTTTTTATTGCTACAAGTAGCATAAAGCAATCATTTTGCCGTCCCGCTGCAGTTATTATTATATTTATTTTCTCTCCTCTCGTGGAATAAACGATATATATTCTAGGTTCTCGAGAAATTCTAAGACGATAACCGTCTGTCTTTAACGACCTATCGTGCTAGGGGACCTAATTTGGTTCAAATATTTGCCTTCGATAAGATTTGATTGGTATTGAAAATTAGTAAAATCGTTTCATAAACAAAGTCGAGTACCTAAATCTAGAAAAAAGTTGTACATCGTAATATCTCATGAGCGAATAATTTTAGAAAGATGAATTTTTATTAATTGAAAATATGAACTGCCGAAATAATCCATTAACCTGAACAAAATTTTATACATTAAACTGCTGCGAGTCATAAAAACGAAACAAAATCATTCCCGATAGCGAAATTTTGCACAATTAGTTCAAGGATATTTGATAATTAGAAAACCAAAACTGGACTCGAACCGCCTAGTTCGCCGTTCGCTTCCCATATAAGGTGAAATTTTTAATTAAAGTTACTTTTGTAAAATTTTATAAATATTTATTCCATCAAGAAATTTTAGACTACCGCAATACATGTTTCCCGAATGTGCATAGCTGAACTCAGAAAAACTTACTTCCTAATATAAAACAACAAATTACCAACTGAATGATATTTGTAAAAAATTCGACGAGTTTGATCTGCTAGCTTCAGCCAGGCGGGGGGTTCGTTTCTGGATACAATGTAAATGTTATATCTGACATTATAATATCTAATAAGAGGTACCACTCTATGATTTGATAGACCTAGGTGCAATTTTCCCACCTACACCAAAGTCCAGAGGACGCCTGTTATTTTTTCTATCTCCAAACTACCATTATACTTCAGATGAAAACATTTCGTTTTAAACAATTTATTACATTATAAAAAAAGAATTTAATTGATCATCATCGATCTCTTTATAAAAGAAAGGGGGAATAAAATAAAATGTTTATACATTAATATATTAACAAAAAATATATATGTAAAACTTTAAGAAATTATTTTAAATTTGCAAATGATAAGTGTTTTTTAATGAAAGTCTTAATTAATTAATTTACATTAATCGTTCATAATAGTGCTTGTGACAAAAAATATGTTTACGTTTCCGTTTCCGTTTCTTTTTTAATATAACGGCATTTCAATTTCAAATGAGTTTTTCAATTGATTTGAAATTATTATTAACAATAACAACAATAAAAAAACCATTAAAAGATAATATGCTAAGAGTTCATCACACATTTAAAAACTATGGTTCCTATAACTTCTCATTCCAATTTTAATTAAAAAATGAAGAAAACAATTTAAAACAATAGAAAATATAAAGATTTTTCTAATATTTAACCAAAAAGTGAAATGGATTGGGAGATTTTTGTGAGAAAGTTCTAACGATGTAACAAACAACCTAAATACTAGGCATTACAAAATAAATTACTATTAAAAAAGAAATTTATATCTCGCTTATAGCGTACATCTGATTATAGCTGACTTTTAATTGGATGTATAAGATGCCGAGGTTGAGTAATTTTCTCGTCATATTTTAGTGGACTATACAGCATAAAACTCACAAAAAATATATTAATAATACAGCCGCACAAAAATAAAGATTTACACAAAATATAGGGAGGGCGAGATTTTGCCCTATTTTACGCCCTAAAGAATATAAATTATAGGCTATAGTTATTTCCAGATGTTACACAATTTGCCTGCCAAATTTCAAGAAAATCGGTTTATTAGTTAGGAAGATATAGGGAGGGAGAACTTTTACCCCTTGTGGCCTATTTTACGCCCTCTAGCTATATGAAATATACTTTACGACCTATTCTCATACCTAACAAATACACATACAAAATTTCATAAAAATCGGTCAAGCCGTTTCGGAGGTGTTCAATTACAATAATCGTGACACGAGAATTATATATATATATATATATATATATATATATATATATATATGGATTTTAGGATTAAACATTTTTTATTTGTGCAGAATTCTTTATTTGGGGACTAGGTGAAATAATGAACCATTTTCGACCTGCTAAGGAGGTTCTGAGTCGTTTGGTATATTTTATGGGGCTCCCCAATATCGTGCTCTGGCGAATAAAAACTGTATATTGTTTTGTTATTAAAACAGTGCAAGACAATATAATCAAATAATAAAAATTTAAAAAGAGCACCAATTTATTTTACAAATAACTGCAATAAAAGTGTTATACCAATCCCTATATATTTTCAGTTAGACCACAATTTTTGAAATAACTCATTAAAATTTAATATATATAAGTGCTTTGGTACAAGAACGATTGTTATTGAATTTTTTCGCCAAAACTCCCAATTAAATATCTTTTACTTTAAATCTTTAGATTTTAGAATTCATATTACCAAATTAGATTTGCTAAGTCCCTATAAAAAATAACTCTTATTTGTATTCTTTTTCTGTGAACACATATTTATAAAAGCTAATCTTATTTTTTATTAGTGCTCGACCCATAAGTTTTGCAATTCTATATTTATTACAATCTGGTTTGCTTTCGACATCATATCATAAGGACGTGAGAATAATTGAGTTCTTATTATTAAACTTTCTATCCTGACCCACTACAAAATAGGATTATTTACCACATTTTGATAAACATTGTTATCCAATCAATTTGGACACTTATATTATAATTAAATTATAATTTTTATATTAATTATAATAAATTAATATAAGATCATTTTCGCAGTGTATGTTACTAAGGAAGAAATAATCTCGTAATGGCATAAGTTGATTTTTTAATAAAATAAATAATGTTATCGGTTTTGGTTAGAAAGCCGATGGTTTGATGAAAACCCAAAAGAAGGCTTTAGAAAAGAATGGCCTTCATTTTTAACATTACTTTCCAACTTACCGTCATACAATCAAGCCAAAAAGCGTCATAAATAATACTTTCTCTACTATAATTATTCCTAACACTTACCTTAACCTAAGTTACCTAAATGTAAGAAATAAATCATTGTAATAAAAAACTAAAGTTGAACTGAAAGCAAAAGGATACTTACCTCATTCCTGGATTTTCCCTTCCAGAAAAGGTGAGAAATTGTTATAATAAGAACCAGATGCACCACTAATTGCATACCCCCATTTTTCTTTATTCCCAAAAAACAATTATAATTACTCTTATCAAAAGAGTAATTATAATTCACTCTACATTATAAAATGGCAGCTCCCTTTTTATCTTCAACAACCCCCTTCTTCATCAACATCTATAAGGAGAATTTACATACAGTAGACACCCTACTATATTCAATTGTTTTAAACAGTTAAATTTTCAATCCTTTTTTTTTCTCCTAAAGACTAACTAAAGTTTATGATTAGTATGCAAAGTATTTAAAACCTGAATACATATATTTAGATTATATATAACTTTGAATTTTTAAAATTTGATTTTTTTGTTAATTTGGTTAGAACACTGGAAGTAATAACCAAGAATTGGGACTATTGTTGTTATAGTTTAATAAGTAGTTATGTATGAATAATTGTCATTTACTTTGTTACTCATTCATAAGCTTTTTCATTCATGATTTTTTTCTTATCGTTTTATTATTATTTATTTACTTTTTATTATTATTTTTTTTTTTTTTTCTTTCTTTTGTTTTTATAATGCGTAAATATTTTAAGATACACTCACCAACATCAGTCAACGTACGATGAAGGCCTCCAGCGAATCGATTACTGATGATGATGATGATAACAAGTTGCAAATTAGTAGTTAGATGACTTATTAAAATGTTGTTTTTGCATTACATATGGATTAATAATATACTATTTTGATGATTTGCTAGATTGGATTATTAATTAAATATTTAAACATAGCACTATCATGAAATTTTAATACTTGTAAATTTACGATGATAGTATTGGAAAGTAGTTTTTAATGCGGTTTTCGCCTTCAGTTATAAAGAAGTTTTTGCTTTGCAGATATGGATGGTTTACAAAATAAACAAGATCCTTTTTTAGATGTGTGGTTTTCCCAAACACTGATCTTTCTTTAAAAAAAAGAACTGCGGCAATAAAATATATTCTGATCTTATATTATGGGTAGATCTATTGGTGATGTGGAGAACGCTGGAATTAATAAATCACACTAGGGATTAAATAAAATGAGGTAAAAGGAAAAAATATTATCACATTTTTCACTTCTTTAAAAAAATGTATGATTGTTTTACATGTCTAGTGCTAGTGTATGCCTTCCTGACGAATTCTGGGAATTTTCTAAGTTAATTTATTCAGCTAAAATAATTTACAATAATAGGATATTATAAAAGTACCATCTCTAATTAATTCATAGCAAATACCCAAACCTACATATACAGACCGTGAGTGGTAAAAAGTCTAAAGTTTGACTTCTTTATATTACGTAAAATATTTTAAAAAATTAAAATAATAATAAAAATAATAGGAGAAATTTTAAATAATATGGACAAAAATTTCATTACAAAATCGAATCATTACAGTACTAATGGTGGGTATTAAATATTCGGCCAATTTGAATATAACATACTTTCTTGTTTCTTATCAGTTTCAAGATTGGCTACCGTTACCGCTAAAATACCCTTAACGCTAAAAAAAACCTATTCGATTTGATTACCTTTAACCTTTAAACGTTACCCAAATAATTAGAAATACCATTACCGCTAAAATACCGATACCGCAACCGCTAAAATATCGTTACTGAAACAAAACAAATTATCGTTACTGCTAAAATATCATTACCGTTATTACATAGTTTGAGCAAAAAAATATTTTTAATAAAATTAACATAAAACTTGTAAAAATGTTATATTTATCCTAGCCCGAGCTTTTAATACTTAACCAGTTTATATTTCATGGTTGTGAACCGATATCGCTAAAATACCCTTTCCGAAATAGCCCATAGTAGCATTATCCTTACCTTTTTTACTTTTTTGAATCGATTGCCAATCTGGTTTTCTAGTCTCCGTATTCCTTTTAATTCTAGGTAACACGCAAAGTTCAAATAAGAGCACCTGTGCACCTTGAGGTTCGAAGCATTTATCTCGTCGAATTATATCTAATAGCTATACTCCCAGTGACTATGAAATCCATTAGTTTATCAATCGAGAACAGAAGTATTTACCTGATTTCACCGATCAAGAGCCGATGTATTCAGATTGTACCTAGTAGAAATAGGAGCCCCTTCCTAGTTAACCGATTGACAGCTGAAATATTTATATCATCGGATTGCATTAATAATTATAACCAGTTGTTAACTGAGTAGCTACTGGACCCAAATAACTATTAGTATTGCCAACGGAGATCTGAAGAATTTATATTATCGAAGTTATCTTTAGTCATCTGTGGTAGTATTTATTCAAATTAAACTGAGTTTAAACTAACTAAATTTCTAGTTATAACTCATAAATACATAATGAATTGTTCATTTTGTACTGTTAGTATAAAGATGTTTGTTTTCTGTTCCTCTTTTAGTATGATTTAAATAACTGAACTTTAAAAGTTTATTTTACTTATAAGCTTTTTAATTTCTTGATTTACACTAAAATAATATCGTACAAAAAATCAAACAAAAAATAATGAAAATTTTTCTGCATCTTTTTTGCATTTTATTTGCATTTATTTATAAGACTCAAATATTCAAAAAAGTTTATCTAAACTTTTACCATCAAATCCTTTGGGTAACCTTTCAAGCCAACATATTTAAAAAAAACTTTCGTGTCATTGTCAGACATTATGTAATTAAAATAAAACTTTAAAAAATGTTACCTCCTTCAAACAAAAAAAAAAACAAAAAAATTTTAAAAAATAATTGCATTTTGAGCATGCTTCCTTTAAGGACATTCATCGCTATCATCAAAAACAAACTCAAGGAAGGAAGACAGAATTCTGCAAGTAAGTAACGTACAATCTACCAGCCATGTCCTTTACAAAATCGAATTCTTACAATATTAAAACTATTAATGCTCCAATGAATGAAGTAAATTAGTGCTAAACAAAAGGGACTTTCATACAAGAGAAAGAATAGAAGTAAGAATGTGACACTAACTAAGAAAACACAATGCCACATTTTTAGGTTTATTCAAGAAAATATTTACACAGCTACTCGTACTTTTTAAAGAACGTATATGGGCAATTATCAAAAATTTTTGAATTTAGACTTCAACAAAAAAAATCTATTTTATGGCACATTAAAATCCATTTGTGTAAAAATAAAGTGACTCGTATGCAGGTAGAATCAGTTCCTGTTAATCATTTCGAGCAGCGGGTGCCAAAGTTATAGCGATCTTAAGTTGAACATATACAAATTTTTACAAACTAAATGTTTTGTATAATTTTGGTAAAAATTACACGCAATATCAAAACTTACTGAGTTATTCAAATAAAATTTATGATACTTTCAATGTTTGATGGTATTAGTGTAGCATATTTTAGGATTTCATTGCAAAATTTTTAAAATATGCTTTATACGAAAAATCGCGATTTTTAAAATTTTGCGAAAATGAGGTTTATTACAAAGAAATGCTATTTAATATTGTGATCCTCTTTTATCCTAAGTATTTTTTTTTTCTTTTTTTTTTTTTTTTGGTCCATAAAATATGTTCTTTTCAGCATTACAAACGTCACCAATTATAGTTAATTCCGTGTTGTCCATGCAAAATATCTTAACAAAATTTTTTTATTGCAGTTTGCAATATAAAAATAATTAAAGTAATCCGAACTTAAATCAATCCGGAGCGGTGCCAAAGTACGGTAAGTACGGATTTTCTTTAACTAAGTCTGATTACTTGAATAAAGAATGACGAAAAAATTTTAATTTTAGCTCTATTTAAGCCTATTTTAGATAGAATTAATCTTACATGTTTTCATACATCTTGGCTTGATTTTGTTCTAAATCTATACTTAAAATGAGCAGAAATAGGATTAATTTCAGAATAATCCGATCACAATTACTCCCAAAATGCACTTTATTTAAGAAATACAGATCTTGAGTCAATCCTAATTGCGATGAATTCTTACTTTAATTAATGCATAAAGCGCTTGTTTTTCGAATTTTCATAATTACTTTTTATATGAACCTAAATTGAAATATACATATTTTTTTCAAATTTATTTTTTATTATGTTTTTATAAAATTTCCATTGTTAAAATCTCACTAAATCGGCAGCTTTATATAGTTTTTGTACTTGAAGAATAACCTTCCTCTCCGGTTTCCTCATATACATATACATATTTAGACATAGGTGACAAAACATGTAATGCAAAAAAAAATCACAAAGAGAGCAGAATTTAATTTGCTTTACCCTTCCCCCTTCCGTTAACACCATACTAATATAAAAAAACTTACAAAGTATTTATAAATATACATACATGTATCAATATGTAAGTAGAAATTATACTTAAATTAAAACATAATTTCTTAATCAATGACTTGGCTCTCTTAAGAAATACAAAGAAAGTCTTTCACTTCTAAGAGAGAACTTTTTCTTTTTCTCCGTATTTTGAAAAAATTTAGCATGTTTTCTGTATGGATGTACATACATATATGATACATAAATTATTTTTGAAAATAAGTTTACATACTAAGTACAGTTGTTATTATTTTTTGTTAATTTATTTAATTACAATATGCTAATAAATAATAAATTAGAATGTAGTTTTTTTTCAAAATACTTCAGGTATGCCATATGTCCAATTTTTTTTTAACAATTTTAATTTACCTTTTAAATGAACAATATCAGCTTTTGAATTAAACACTTTAAGGAGTTGGAGCAGGGCTAAGTCGTCATTTAATAGAAGTTAATTTCATTTGTTGGTCACACATGCTAAAGTATTTAAACGACACACAATAAATGACTAATGAAAAATGCATGACGAAACTTGAAAGCAATAGAGAGAAAAATAAAAAGTGAGAAAGCAGTGAGAGTAAATTTCATTCCGATCATATTTCCTCACAGATAAATATAAGATTTTTCCACTTAACTCAAGTCAAGTTAGACTTAATTTAAAATTTCAAGAATCAATTACTTGATTTAAGTACAATATGTATTTAGTATTAGAATTTTCATACTTAAATTAAGTATTTCATTCTTAATTTTTAAATCAATTCCGCTCTATATACTTGTTTAAAGTAATAAGAAAAATAAACTTAATTTTATAATGGAATTTTTCTATCTTTGTTCGATTTTATTGTGTAAAATAATAAAGAACTAGTTCACGCAGTAATCTATTCTATCCCATTAGAAACTGTGTATGTGCCTCGCGAAAAATTATTTTTTTCGGTCTTGTTTACCAAACTTTGAGACTATCTACATCAACGAGATATATCGCAAGATACGCATAATTACAACAAGTATCAATATCTGCTTCAAAATTGGTATTCCGTTGAGGAGCGCACAGACCCCGCCCGAAAAAACCAAAAATTTTTAAAAATAAAAAATTTATCATCAAAATTCGACTTCCCTGCATTTAACTATTTAAAGTCTGCACAATAACAAAGAAGATATAGAATATATTCACAAAGCCGATTAGTTTATATAAGATCGTATGAAATCAAAGAGTATGAACGTGCGAACAAAAAGTGTAGAAGAATGAGAAAAAGTTAAGTAATTTTAAGCCCTTTTTCCAAGTTTTTGAACCTTGAACAATAATCATGATTATAAAATGAAATCCAAAGCGAATTCATAGAAGGTGAGAAGGTTAAGAGCACAGCTGATTTGAATTCGCCGTAAATTGTAACAACTGAATATTATAGTTTATTTATTTAATTTTTTTCTGTATGCCTTTTTTATTCTTTAATAATACTTCATATATAACGACACACTATTTGAATCACTCAGAAAATTATAACTACAACCACTTGTTAAAGATTAAAGTCAGTTTCAGCCATGTTAAAAAATTTTTATATTGGCTCATATATGTATGTGTATCAAACAAAATACTTATTTAAGCCAAATAGGTGACAAATGATAAACAAACACTTAATGAAAAATAACTTACAAAACTCTGGTAAATACTTTTTCATATAATTTCTAACCAATCATTTTGTATTCAAAATAAGTACTCAATTAAGGATAACAATTTACTAGGAAAAAAATAAAAAATGAAAACTGAAATGTCTTATTCCAAGTTTTTTGTAAATATATAAATAAATTGAAAATGTACGTATCATTGTGTAAATATGAGCATTTAATTGACACGTGCTCTTAATAATGCAGGACAAAGAAATTTGTGTAAGTGTAATACTTGTCTTTAAATGTTTTAAAAAGAAATTTTTCTTTCAAGAGGACAATTAAGGGCACAATAAAGAATAATGCTGGGAATTATATATTTTAGGTGTTCAAGAAAGGAGAAAACAATAGTTATTAGAAAATACTTACATTAGTTAATATACGTAGAATTCTATAGAAATTCAGAGTCGATTAAGCTATGTCCATCTGTCTTTTCATAATAAATAATCTCACTTCCAAGCTACTAACTCAAATCAAATAAAATTCACCCAGATTGTTTGTTGTTTTCCTAAATAGGTTGCTATTTAAAATCAGCAAAATCGGTTTAGTAGAAAGAACAAGTTATAGAACTATGTATATCTGGAAAAAAACTCTAAGACTGATGATTTTTCATTAAAATTTTATAACTTTATAAATTGATAAATTTTAATTGATCCAGAATGACTACCATTATTCACTTCATATTACTACAAAAAATTAGCGAAATCGGTCTGGTGGAAGAAAAGTTGAACAAAATATGAGCACTTTTTATAATTTTAACACAAAATTCGCCGTCCCACTTTACGTAACCAGAAATATACACAGCAACATATTTGTGAGAGAACCGGTATACTTCGCTTCAATGTGAATGTTGATGCACACAGAGCAGTGTTGCCAGAAGGTGAGAAAAAAGAGCTAAATTGGACTTCAAAAAAACGTCAGAAAGGCCTAAATGCCCCAAAAAATAAAGCCAGAAAAAAGCTAATATTTTCTTACTTAAACACTTATTTTTATTTATTTATTTTTGTTTTTGATATTTGTTTTAGAGATATTGTAATAAATTTATAAGTAAAACTTAGAACGGCTGCCAACAAAATGACCTAATTAAAAATCGCCCACAAAATTCCTAAACAGAATTCATATGAAATCATATGAAAAAGTAACTAATGTTTTGAAGTGAATTTTCATCATTTATATATTTATAATTCGTTTCCAAATTTTTGGATTAAGTTTATTAAAAAATAACACACTGCCAAATTTTCACTCGGAAAACGAGTAAATTTCAAGATATTGCGAAAAACTCGTTTTTAGGGTAATTCCTGCAGATCGCGTAGATTTATACATTTTAAGTATATATATATATATATATATATATATATATATATATATATATATATATATATATATATATATATATATATATATATATATATTTATTACTATTACTATTACTATTACTATTACTATTACTATTACTATTACTATTACTATTACTATTACTATTACTTTACTACACTATTTATATCTTAAACAAGTAACTTCATTTACTCATTACTTTAAAAAAATAAAATAAAAAAAACAATACAAAATCACAAATTTATTTTTATATTGCATACTATAATTACTTTTTGGTTTCATGTTTTTTATATCAGGATAATTATTATTCTTTATTGCACGTATCCTGCTTTGTTTATCGGTTTACCAAAAAATAAAAATGTTCATGACCAGGCCAAATAAAACAAGTATGAAAATTAAATTCTTACAAGCCCGACTATTTAAAATACCCTACAATATTGTGTGTTTCGTAATTAATTTTCTTTTAAAATGCTCATTTAAATAATTAAAATTTATTTACGAGTCTAATTTATATTTTATTGTTTGTATGTTTTAGAAATTTATGCTTTTTAGATAGATTTTCGGGAATGGATCTTATAGGGATGCAATGGACTAAATGATATGCTGGCAGATCGGCATATCTAATGAGTTGTTTGAGTACTAAAGTTACATTCTGGTAGGATATTTGTATGCGTGCTAGATAAAACAATAGACTCATTTTAATTAATCTTAACCATTTATCTTCAAAATTCCGACGTGTAATTTACATTGATGGAAGATTCGGCACATACGCACAATATTTTCTTCATCTATGGTGATGTAGGGCATAAAAAAATATATGCATGAGAATATTGTTGTCGATAAGAAAAATATGTATAAAAAAGAAAATTATATTCATAAAATCACATGCAATATTTCACAATAATAACCCAGCAGTTTATTTATTGTCATTTGACTTTTTGAGCATGATGCTAATTGTTACTTTATCGACCTTATGGTCAACGGTATTAAGTCGATAGAGAAGATAGCAAATATTTTTTTCTGACTCACTATAACTAACAAAATCATTGTGTGTGTACAAAAAAGCCACCTCGTAGACGTGGAAGTGGCGATTGCCACTCTATTAACAATTTGATAGTTGTCGATGTGTTTGTTGTTACAAAAAAATGACACCCCGTTGTCGTGTAGGTGGCAATTTACTTTCACCTATGACAGGTCCATGTTAAAATATCTACTAAAGTGACTAGTAGTGGCATAAAGTGGTCGCTGATGTAACTAATACGGTACGGCCAAAAACTGCTGGGAATATTCCCAGACTGATTTTTTTTACACATAATAATTACACATACATTCACAATTGAATTGGAAAAATAACCCAGTAAGAAAAATATATAAGAAAATTATTACGACGCGCTGTTACATTTCCTAGGTGAATAAAAACTTAAAATATATATAAATTTTTTTCATTGTAATTTTAATAGTTTAATGTAATTTTCCCATATACGTCTTCACGAATCTTTACTTTGGTTAACTTCAAAAATTCGCTCTGGCATTTATTGGACTAATTTTTGAAGAAAATCTCTATCAACTTCTTCTAAGGCTTGCTTAATTTGTAGTTTTAACTCCGTTATTGTCATTATGGTTTCATTCTGTGCATTTCTTTACGGCCAGTCCAATAGTGGAATAATATGTTTATTAAACCACAATATTGATTGGTTTGGGACATGAATTGCATTGTCCTGTTGGAATATGCAACCTTCATTCATTTTTTCATCCAAAATGAGAGAAGGGCATCTTCCAACAGTTCATTATAAATTGCACTGTTCCTTTTAGTTGGGACAAAACATATTTTTGATACTCCTGCAGCAGAAAAGCTGCCCAAACCATAACACTGCCTCCACCGAAATTGCTTTTCGATATACGAATTTTGTTAGACCTCAAATCATGCCAATAGCAAAAATATGAATCGGGGCCCTCCAAATTAAATTTCATTTCATCAGAAAGGATTACTTTAATCCACGCATCTGTCCATTTCATGTATTTGCGAGCAAATTTTAAACGATTTTCCTTATGATGCTATTTTAGCATTGGCTTACATTTTGGTTTCTTCCATTTTATGTTATCATCTGTTCGTAAAATATGTACAACATGTTTGGATGTGACAGGAAGGTCAAGTTTATTTTCTATTTGTGTAGCGTTTAATATAATGCGGGTGGCTTCTTCTTTTATTTTATTCATTTGCATTTTTTTTTTTTAATTTTTGATTACCTTTTGTTGGTCTCCACACTTCTTATTTCTGCCCTTTCTTAAGGAAGCCTCGAATAACTCCTTCCGAACTGTTAATTTCATTGTTAGGATAGCCTTGATCATGAAAGAATAGAATTTGTATTTTTTTCCTGGTCTCTAAGTAAAGTTCCTTTGGACTTCCTTTCAGCTAATGAAATTTCCGAATTAAAACAAAAATATTTCCAGTAAACAGAAATGTTGTGTACAAAACAAAATATAAATAAAAATATTGGCTAGACTTAATGGATATAGAAATAACTAAATTTTTTAATGTTTATAAATTTTTGTTTCTGGTAAAAATATGTTCCAAATATATATTAAACTTTGATTTAACACAGTATTATTAAGATCAGTAGAACATAACTACGAGGACATTATATTATTGGGTGATTATGCGACAACCATGTTTTTTATCTGCGTGTATGATGACGTTACAATAAACGTAGGGCGTGGCCTAAAATGAGAACACGTTTTTTCATAGAGTTAAGAAAGTTTTATATATATATATATATATATATATATATATATATATATATGTGTGTGTGTGTGTGTGTATGTGTGTGTGCTAAATCGCTTCAGTATTAACAAAACTATTTTCTCTGTGTATTATCCAATTGATAAGTATTGAAAAATTTAAGGAATAAACGACATGACAATCTAGGGTAACCAAAATTACCATTTTTATTATTTATCTACTTCTTAGCATTTTGCTGAACTTAGCAGCGTATTTTACTGTTTTGGCATATTTTTGCGATATCTATTTGATTCCCCTAAATGCATATTCTTCTGCCTTATTTTCTATTGTTTATGTGGTTATGAAAAAATTAAATTTCATAACTTGTAACCATCATGTACTATTTAAATTGTACATGTGTATTGGGGGTATTCCATACAAAAAGTTGTTAAATCAATTTAAATACCGAACACATATTCAGCTAAATTTGTAATATAAGAAATATGTACTCGTATAGATGGTCAAATGTGCCATTTTACACCATTATAAATCTTGCACCATATTTAGAAGCTTTTTTCAATAATACACCGATCCTTCTAAAATATAGTAATGTGATTTATTTTTATAAAAAGTGATTTATACTAAATATAGTTATAAAACATGATAACATTAAAATCATAAGGAGATTTTTGTGCACTTTAAGTAAAATCCTGGTCCTATAAAACCAATTTCGTTCTCTTACTGAAATAATCAATTTTCTCAAATTTTATTAAACTATCTTTTAAAAAATGTTTTTCTTCTGAAAATATACGTAGGAAGGTCTCTCAAGAAATCATGTAAACGTACATGATAGAATAAGAAACAAACGATATTTTAATATTTTAAAGAGAATCTAATAAATTGCAATACTAAAATTTTCGAGACTCTAAGAAACATATACACATTAACAGAAAAGATTTCAATAGTCCGTGGGCTTGTTCAAAACTATTTCAACAGACATCTACACAAGTATTACTACAGCGTATTTTATGAAGTTAAAAACATTGTATACCGAATAACAAACTTTCATATAACGATATATAACTTTACTTAATATAAAAAATAGTACTCTAAAAAAATGTATTCCAATATTCTTTTGCGTTAAAGTAATCACAGTTTCAAAGTGGTATCCCCCCGTATTAACTAAAAATATTTCTATAATTTTTTCATAAATATATTTGTAATACATATTTTTTTATGTGAATTTTCATTAGAATTGCCTCCAAAATCATTTGTACTTGAATGGATTTCAGACTTTGAACTGGAATTAAAATTGTTAAATGTTTTAAATGAATTTCAAAAGGTGAGAAATTCATTTGAAAATAAAGTAATTTTTAAAATTTTTCATAAAATAAAGTTAGGGTTTAATAATATAATTACATTCACTTACAGCGTAAGTGATAATATTATTAATATGTTTTTCAAATTGTAGCTACATCCTCATGTCCACACCAGTTTATGTGGTTTAGTACATGAAAAGAATGTCGTAAAAATGAAAGCACAGACTGAAAAATATAATTTATTAATTTTATTTACATACATACATACAGTGTCTCATATAGATTAGTGAATTTTTATCTTTTCATAAAAAAAATAGTTGTTTAAGTTATAACATTAGGTAAATAAAAAAAAATAAATAAAAAATAATTGTTTACGAATGGGATTTTCAGAGAAATTGAGAAAAATAATACTTGCAGTCATTTCAGGTACCTCATAAAAGTATTGAAATTTTTCACTAATTATTTTTATAAATTTGGGGTTATAATTTTGGGAAAATTAAGCGAAGTTTCTTTTCTTTTTTTCTATATGATTTTTTTTCTGTTAAAGTTCTAAATTTTGACATCCCATGTGGTATATATATTTTTTTTTTTATTAATTTGTTAAAAATTAAAAACCTTCAACATTAAGCCCATTTTACTGAATTATTGGACCCCATATTCTATCAAAACAAATGGATCAAAGCCTTAAAATAATTTTTTAATAAAAAAAATCTTGTAAGCAACTAAATACTTATTATTTTTTACTACAATGATAAAAAAAATTATCATATCTGTAATTTAAAGAAGAAAATAGGAGTGTTCTTTCAACGTCAACCTTCTAAGTCCATTAAATAAAGAATTGATCTAAATGTGTCCCAAAATTTAACAATATATCATTGAGTATTTAACAGTGATACCTATGATATATTATTAACAAAAATTAATATAATTTCATTCTGTTATTCTGTTTGACATCCTCGAATACAAAGGTGATAAAAATTCAAATACTTATCGTACTATTTCTGAAATTTCTTAGAAACAAGACAATATTTTTAATTGCAGCTTTATGCATTAAAAAGTTAACATATAAACAAACAAAATTCAATGAATAAATATAAGAATTACTATTTTAAATCATTCAAATACTTTAGTTAGACACTGTATGTATGCATGTATGTATGTATGTATGTTATTTTTTAATGAGTATAAGCATAGCAAAAACATGTACATTTTAAATTTTATTTATTTAATATCCAATAAAGTTACAATTTATTTCAGGCTAGCATAAATATTATTCTCAAAGCTATTTATAATAAAATGTTTTTCATCATCATTCAATAATAAAGTCTTATTCTTTAAGTTAAAAATACTTCTCTTAATGTGGATTGGATTTACTGAGAAATCAATATATGGTTAAAAACGGTTGAATTGATTGCATATACGCCTCATGGGATCAAAGTTGTCATAGTTGGTTTGAAAATATTTGATTTTTAATTAAAATGATGGCAAATTAATATTAGGATTCCATGGAAGATTACGAAGACAAAATAAGAGAAATTGTTTCTGGACCGATTCAATTTTCTTTACTTGTACTTTGTGTTGAGTATCCCAGACCACGGATGCAGATTCTAGGATTGGTCTTACGAGAAATCTGAATAATTGCTTTGAAACAAGATGATCATAAAATTCTCTTTCCCAGCCCTTGAGGAAAGCTAGAACCCACCCAGATGAAGAAATTCTTCTACTGAATCAAGTTGGTATTAATTCATTGTGTATCTACAGACTACTGGACTTCTTCTGTAGAACATTAGGTGTTTACACTTACTTAAATTTAGATTCATTAGACTTATCATACACCAATCTTAAAGATTGTCAAGATCTGATTGGAGTAAGAAACATTAATAGGAATAGTTATAGCTATGGAACAGCTTTATATCATCAGCATATGTTAATACTTTAGAATTCTTAATACAAGCTGGTAAATCATTTATAAATATATTTATATATACATATGTATTGATGAAATATTTCCTATAAAATTTAAGTTTGCATAAATATTAAAAATGTATTTAAAGTACAAATATTCTAAACGCATTTTATCCTTTTATAATGTATTTTCAATGCCAAATATTTTATGAAATATTTGCATTGAAAATAATTTGTAGTCATTGTACTATTTTTCATTCAATTAGTAAATATTCCTATTCAAATGTATAAACTAATTAGTTAAATGCAATTTTAATGACGAGAAATCAAACGAGGATTGTGCAATAAATATAATTTTTCTATAATTTTTTTAATTTGGCTTGTAGTTAGTTGGTTCGCATGGTAACTCGAGCAATTATTTAGAATCACTGTGATTAAGTCTCTATATACCAAGAATACGAATGCAAGATATATATATATATATATATATATATATATATATATATATATTTCTTTGATAATCCTACAGTTGTTCAATTTACACTACCTGTTTTCTTCTTTTGAAAGATAGCGTATATATATGTAGGCATGACAGAGCTCAGGGAGGATCATCTCGGACGACGAAATTTGGCTCAAATTCGGTTAATAAACCAAAAAGTTATGTGCCAAACACTAGAAAGAACAAAACCAAAACGCCAGGGATATTTTGTACAAATGGGAGTGAATGGTGAAACTTTAAATAAAAATTGGGTATAATCTATTCGGTTAAACTGAATATAAAATTTATTTAAACAAAATCGATAAATTGGGATGAAAGATCTATCAAATTGATTCGTTCGTATTTTTTCTGGTCTCTTTCATGTATTAGAGTCTAACCGTATTATTTTTTGATTTTCGCCAAATTTTTGATCTCTTTTTGATCTCTTTCATGTATTAGAGAGCAACAGTATTAGAGAGTAACAGTATAAAGTCAACATATCCTCGCATTAATTTTTGTGTATTTCTCCTCCCTTCTCATTACTCGTTCCGTCCAACTTTTAAGGAAAAAATCGAAATATCGAATCTTGTAGTATTTTTGCAATAAGCTCTCTATTATTTCCTTCAGGTCAGGGTTTTCACGATTTTCGAAATATCCCTCCGTTTCACAGTGGAAAATATTGCGATTCTTCGTATCTAAAATCTTAGAATCTTCAAACTTTTCAGATTGCATTTACCGTAGTCATATCATATATGTGAATATTAAAATCCATTTTTATTTATACACGCAGAGAAAAAATATGGTTACAGCATTATGACTACAACAACATTATGTTCTCATTGTTAATTTTCTTGATTATTTATTTTCAACAAAAAATGTATAAAAATAATTTTTTATTAATACGTTTTATTCTATTATATTCTAATATATGATAAGATTGGATAACTATATGATAACATGGGATAATAATATGATAAAATGGAATCATAATATGACAATGTGGTATAAAAATATAATAAAATAGATAAAATAAAAACATTAAAACATAATCTGATGGACTGGGATAATGATGTAGTAAGATTGTTCAATTATATATAAAACTAGGATTATAACATGAAAAAACAAACCATAAAATCGGAAAAATATGACAAAATGGAATCATAATAGTTATTTTACTTATAATCATTTTCATTTTTCGCTGTGATCGTATGTTCTAATCATAATATATTGTCACTACAACTATATTTTTTTCTCTGCGTGTAGTTTCTCCAGACGTTGTCCTGTTATATACGTATATCAATATTATCAATTATCTTCAAAAGGAAAACTTTTTGGCTTTTCAGAAATAAATATTCAGATGTTTTTTATTTATTATACTCTACACCACCATTGGTTTTTGGGGTATTATGCGTTTAAGCAACTGTTTATAATACAGAGAAAAAAATCTTTGAACCCCCTCCTTTAAGAGTACCATTTGACTCAGAATCACTTTGAGTTTATTCATCGATGTCCGTCCATCTAGCTGGCCCATCTAAACCTTGTGCGGTCGCAATTTGATGAAATTTAGTAAATATGATCTTTTTGACATAAATACTAAGCCTATTAAAATTGGTTACAGTCGGTCTATTTTATCACCTATCTCCCATACAAGTGTCCTCTCTGAATAGAGGTTTAACGCTCATAGATGCATTAAATATAGAAATATTTTGATCAAATTCGGCACAAATATGAGTATAAGTCAGAGTACCAAATTTCATAAAGATCGATCCATAACTGACCACAGCTCCCACTTCTCGGAATCAAATTAAAGTGCATAAATTGTGTATACTTTAGTATTAATATATTATTATACATACGTATGTTTTATAGAATTATAATTAACAATTTTGCAAGAATCGGTACATAATTGGCCACAGGACCCTTATAAGATCCTCTCGGAAAATATTTTGATGCATATAAAAAAATATTCAGATATTTTTTTTATTTATTTCAATTTAACATACACGCAATATCTCCGGTGCACTAACGAAGAGTCATATGTGTAATTTTTTAATTTTTTTTTTTTTACTATCGCATCTTGTATCATTATTAGACATACGTTTACCCACCATTATACATTATCTGAACGGGTTTCGAAGTTACAAAAAGTATTATGGACTTCCTGGAGAAAAACTCTTTGTTTTTAATTTCACAAAGAAATTTTTTAAGAACAAAAAACAAATATTAAAAAATAAATTAAAAGTTTCTTATACAAAAAATCATGTGGTTTTTTATTTCTTTTGCCATCACGAACACCAAACGATATTGATTTTTTTCAAAGCATAAAATTCAAATATCCTAACGGAAAATACAAAAATCAAAAATGAAAAAAGATTGCGAGTTGACAAAATAAGTGTAGAAACACAACCAATGACAGCAGTTCCACACAAATTTGACATTTCATTGCCGTTGAACGGCAATAAATTTTCTTGACGATGATTGCCATCGATTATGAAAAAATATATTATAAAAAAGAAAGAAAACTAAACAAAGGGAGAAAATGGAAATTACTTAAAAAATATATATTAAATAAATGAAATATAATATTATTCATATATTAAAAATAATATTTAAAACAAATAATAAAAAATAAGATTAATAATTTATATTTTACATAAAACTTTGGCAATCATTTTACCATCCCGCTGCCATTCCTATTATATTTATTTTCTCTCAATTAAAGGGCAACCGCCCCGTTGCCGGCGGTGTTGTGTTTCTACACTAAAATGAGTTTTTCGTTCCTGAAAAGTAGTAAAAAAAAAACACATAGGACTTTTCGTCAGCGCACCGACGTTATATATTTATTTTATTTAATGCAAAAAAGTACAATTTTAATATTTTTAAGTGGTATGTTCAAGAAAGTCTTGTAATTTTGTTATACTGGCATATGTTTCTCTAACTTCAAGTGAAGACGGAGAAGGAAAGCAACTTTTTTTGCTTCTTGACCTTTGAGGTATGGTTAACACTTTTTCTTTAGAAGAATGTTTATAACATAAATATATTGCGCTTTCATTAAGTCTAAGTCCAAAAAAAAAAAATACTGAGCGATTCAATTTTATTAAAGGAGCATTTAGTTCTGAAATCTCAAGCGTATTTAAAATGTCTATCTTTTCAGCTTTGAATATGATCTTAAGTATTCAATTTTAGCTTTATCTCCTTCTCCCATGGATCATAACACTTGAACATATGTGAAATAAATATGGTCAAAAATAACTTTCATTAGGGCAGAGTTCCCGGTCATCCACTCTTAACTGGATTTTCTAAGGTTAGTATCGGTATAAAAATATTTGAATAAAGCATCTCATCATTCACTTCCTGAAAATGATTTTTGTTTATATGAATGTAATCTAAATGCAACATATTATGATTTGAATATATAATTACGGTTAAAAATTAGAATGATTATAAATAATAATTATTATGATTCCATTTTATCATATTTTTGCCCGGTTTTATCTTATTTTATCATATTGTATCCGATTTTATAATATAATAATGTGTTTTTATCGTATTATGATTCGACTTTGTCATATTATATTCCCATTTTATCATATTATTAATCAATTTTTTCATATTATCCCATTTTTTCATATTAAGATTTTATTGTATCATATAACGAAGTCCGTCTATCTGTTGAAATCAATTTTTAGAAAGCCCCAGTTATCGGATATATAAGTTTTATACAAAAATTATACTGAATATTCTTTAGAATTACGCTAATAAAAATCAGAAAAAATGTTCCACTAATGGTCGAGATATCGCCAAAAAACCTAAAAGGCCGCTAAAAACGTATTTGTTTTTTAATTTTTCTAACCCCCTATATAAGATAGCGAATTCGTTTTTGAACAGCAAATTCAGAATAATTTCTTCGAATAGTTTTGCGGAAGAAATGAACAAAATCGATTTGTTAGTAACTGAGATATCAGTCAAAACACATTTTTGGCATATATATATATAATATTTAAAATACGAACACACAAATATATATATATATATACATCTACGTATATATATATATTCCTTTTTCTAATGTAAATATTTTTCTGAAATTTCGGTTTTAGAATGTACCTATAGCCCTTCGGTTTAGAATGTACCTATAGCCCTTCTTTTTTCGGCTGGGTTGCTATGATAGTTTAATTTTGTGCTTAAATTTTGATATTTTTGGAATGAATGCATACTTTAAGGCATAAATTTTATTATTTGTCGGTACGATGCTGAAGGGTATAAAAGACTCGACGCTGCCGAATATAGCGCTCTAACTTGTTCAATGTCGTTTCATTTGGAAAGAAATTTCATATACATACATAAATTGTTTTTGTTTTTCAAAAGTGTTCATGTCGGAATTTTTTCATTAAATTCCTCCAATGTCACTAAAAGTCATTTTGTTTTTGATATCATATTATGCTTTTACTGGACGTTAGAGGAGAATACCATAAATGAGAAAGTGAAATCGGACAAAGGAAAATTACAATGGCTGGCCGTATCTAGATAAAACCAAACTAATGTTAAAATGTGCCATTATTTCCATTTAGCGTGTAATTGTTTGCAGACAAATAAATAATGGTTTAATTAGCTTTCACTGAGTCTCTCGTTTTTCTTTTCCTCTCAGCAACCAAATCTCTTCTTTAGAATCTATATATCAATTGAGGCATTAAAAACGTGGACACCTGCCATAAGTAAGGAATTCTTACTTCTTTCGTGTCTTTTTATGTCCACGAAATAGACCATAAACTTGAATAAATCTTTAAAAATTTGTACATTTTTTGTTGTAAACAGAATTTATTTTTATGCTCGATTTTCTATTATTTAAACAAACTTTATTTTTGGTTTTCCTTTTGTTTTTGAATTTTTTTACCAACTAAAAAATGACTGAATCAATCAGTAATTTAATAAAACCCTGGTTCGAATTCGTATTGCTAAGAAGAAATATTTTATTACCGCGTATTACGGAAGTTTACCTCATCGGGACAGATTGTGCATCACAGGCGATACATCTAAGCAATAAGAAATCAATACGCCTAGAAAAATAGGCAATATTGCTAGATAATCAATTAAGTGAAAAAAGGAGATGCTACTAGATAATCCTCTGGAAGATGTAATCTAAAAATAATATAAAAAGAACATTTTTACATCTTATAAATAATGCAAATAAATTTTAACATCATAAAGCACGTGAAACTAAAACGCTCACATAAAATATAAATTTTTTGCTAAAAAAACAAATTTTTTCAATATTTTTTTAATTTCTTAATAATTTTTGATAACTAAAAAAGTTGTGATTGAAAAATAAAAGTATTAATTTCTTTTAAATGAGGCGAGAATCACCTTACTGTAAAAGATTGATATTTTGAAGATAAAATATACTTTGCAAATGACAAAAAAAAGATATTATATATTTTCTGTTCTTTATTGTCTAATTTCCTTTAAGCTAATAAAAATACAACATTAGAAAAATATTACTTTGATAATTTTCTTCCAAATAATAAAAAGAAGATATTGCGTAAATATTTTCTATGAAAAATATCATCCAAATGTTTGTAGGGAAATATTAATATAAATTCAAACATATAGTGGGACCGATCGCAAAAATTTTGGCAATAAATCTTCTAAACTACTGGACGGATCGAATTGAATTGTGTGAGAGAGTTGTAAAAGAGGACTTAAGCTTCCAAAATCTTCTTGTAGTCAGTCGTATTATAGGGTATACGATACAAACTACAGGGTGGAGTATAAAAAATTTAAAAAAGCTTAACTCCTACAAATTATATCATATTTCAAAGATTAAAAAACCTTGATAAAGAACTTGATGAGATGAAAATATGCTTACCCAGCTATGATATCCCTAATGGTTAGAAAGATATTTGCGATTTAATTTTGAAATTTTGGAATTTTTTACCTTGACTTTTATTGCTTTTTCTCAAGCAATTTCCGTAATATTTACTGAACAGATTTTTTTTATAAATCCTAAGAAGTGTTGCCAGTTGAGCATTTGCAAGGCTAAATTAAGCCATTTTATTTTACCTTTATCCTAAAAATTTTCATTTTTGCTTCTAGTTTTTTTCTTAGTCTTTTTGATTCTTAAAATTGCCTTAAAAATGCTCAACAACAAAGAAAATAATTTCTTATTTGCTATTACTAATTTTATTTTTACAGAATCATACATTTGTGCGAAAGTGCACAAAAAGTCGAGATTATTTATATTTAACTAAAACTTTAGCCTGACGTGCTTCAATCTCCAAATATAACTTAACTATTTTTAGGGACTTACTTAATCAATTATTATAGGTAATTATTTTTTAGCAAACTTCATTAACTACAGAAAATATTTATGAATATAATTTAAAAAATATTCTTATAAAATCGAAAAATCACCCAAAAATTTAGAAATGATTAATCAAACAGGAATTATTATTCAAAAATTACGAAAAATCACGTCAAAACCTAAATTTGTATGGAAATTTTGATATTATTATATCCTCAATCTCGTGGAATGAATTATTACGACACAATTCCCCTTCAGTCAGTTCCGTTAAACTTTAAAACTTGGTATTGAGGTATTGAGATTATGCAGAGAATTCGAACAATTAACATAGTTCGGATTGGAGTGTGCTTTTTCCAATGTTTATAACAATATTTTTTCAGTAACTATGATCAATAATTGATCATACTAAACATAAATATTCGATTACTGCATAAAAAAATAAAATTCGGTGGTCCCAACCGGAAAATATTTATTATACCACTAATTGAAAAAATGAAAAATATTCTTTGACATTTTTACAATTTTAAAATATATAAAAATAAGAATAATTTGTGAAAAATAAAAAAATCAATTTAAAATTTCAATATAAAAGCAAATCCATAATAAACTGCAATAAGGGTAAGTTATAATATACATATATATTTTATACGTATTATTTATTTCGGTAATTACAGATTGCTTGTAGGAAATAGGCGCATTCGTACCACAGAAACAGCTTCACTATTCATTGCTACCTTATGAGCATTTGTATGGATATATAAATATAGCATATTTATATGAAGTTGAGTATAACCATATTTATAACAATCTCATTGCCTTCCATGTAATTAATTAACTGCTTCAGTTGTAAATTGTACAATGCAGTCTTTTCCGGAAGGAATAACCAAAATTCTGGTTGTGGAATTTCAACCGAAGACTTTGAGGGATATTGGCGTTATCATTTTCCTCCATCCAGTGAATTGAGGTATTATACATTTAATTAATTTTTTTTAATAATTTGTATATACTCAAAAAAATAAAAATAATTATTCTAAATAATTGTCTATAATTATTCTTTGTTATGTAACATTATTATAGGGATCGAATTATTCGGTAATTGCAACCAGTTTCGGTGGTGATAAATTCATAAACGATTGTTTTTTCTCTCTATGGAAATATTACGGTACTTACAAACGATAAATTCGTCAATTGCAATGAACCGACTGTATTCGATTGGCAAAAAATTTGGTTGCCGCAACGAATCTGTTTTATCTGTGTACACACAGTGGAAATAAAGAAATAATTTTAATAAAAAGCTCCAATAACTAGAATAAATTTTCTATAATTCTCTCTATGATCGACTTGCAACATCTGTTGCAATAATATTGTATAAAAGTGAATATAAAATTTCTTTCATTTAATAAACGAGCTATAACACCAAAGATTTTATTTTTCAAAAATAAAAAAACTAAAAAGGAAATTAATATTGTCATGCAACATTCTTTTGCATTCTCTACTCGATGACAACGACGTAAACGTGGCAGCTAATAAACTTTATACTGGCATTTATATTCTCTTAAGCAACAACAAATCCAGAAAACAAAGAAAGTTATCTTAATGTTGTAATGTATATCATGTTTCTGTGAAAATTCACAGGCATTCTTTAAAAAAGGGGAACATTTGTTAAGAATCATCTTTGACTTGTCATTTATTTCAATTACATCGAAGGACAAATTGAGAAAATTAACTAAGTCATTGAAAATTATGGAGTTTAGGGTTCACACATTAACAAAAAGGTTTGCTAATAATTTTAAAACTAACCAACCAAGGGCCTTACAGCCCTTATGGTATGCAACACATTTTAAATTAAATCAATTATTAAACAGACACCACTAACACTTATACAAATACTCGTATTTCTATACATTTTAATTTTAATTTTACTCTTTTTTTACACAAGCGACTTTAACATAAGAAAAGGATATTGTATACCATAACAATAAAGCATAAAATAAAGCATAAAACTATCACATATCTTGAACTAAGTGCCATTAGGAAAATCACGTACTTGTTTTTAAACTCAATTCTTTACAAGACTGGAAGGTTAAAAAGGGCTGAGAAGATAGAGACATATATTATAGAAAACACCATGCAACTTTAAACTTGACAGCTTTTTGTAACTTGTGGATTTGCTTTAAATGTATTAAATGCTGAAAAGTAAATGTGTAAAAATAAAAAATGTTTCGTCATATTTTATAATTTGTGTGTCTCTATTTTTTTACCTTAATAAAAAATAATAATATTAAAACGAAATGCTATTATGTTTTCCTCTAGACTTGTAGGAAACTACACACTTTAGCTCTAGGCTACCAGATGAAAATGTTTTTAATGCTTTGCATTTTATGTGAAAATAATCTAACATCTTTGTTAAGCTTCTTGGGGATTTACATGCTTTTAACTCAGGTACATAAATAAATGTTGAGGCAGTAAAATGATTGTCCAAAGAACTCAGCAAACAAAGATAGAAAAATGGCTATACACACGCAGAGAAAAAATATAGTTGCGGAAACTATAATCGAAGAGCAACGTATGTATGATTGGACTACATGGTCACAACTAATAAAATAAATATGAACAGTATAATCATAAAATAATCTAACTTTTCATACCATTCATAATTTGATCCCAGTTTTTGAATCTTATGCTGCGATTTTCTTATATTATGAGTCAGCATCATTATATAATTTAAAAAATTATATAACATGTTCAAAATTACTCATAACATGTTTCATATTAACCTTAATATGATCAACCATTATTTTTTCATTAATTAATTTCACTTATTTTATATACATATGTTGTGCAAGATCATATAAGATACTTTTGATTAACTAATAGTAGTTAATCAATATTTTACACTGCTTGAATCACACCAAATATAACAAAACCTTGTGTATTAATATTTATTCATGTATAAACTAAATAAGAATTATAATGAAGTTGGAAAACAAACACTAAAACAAAATGTATTAAAAAACAAACAAGTTATATGATTTTCAATCATATTTTTAAAAAGCATACGTATTATAATTATTTGTAACATTCTATTGTTATGGGAATAATAATATAAATATGGTTTAAATACCAGATGTGGTTAAAGAATAAGAAAAATTGTTGGTAAGATTTAATGGCTGTAAAAATAATGATATTTTTTCATGTTAATAAAATAAAAGCACTTAGTAATTATTAACTATTAACACATTTTAGAAAATATTAATAACTTCACTTCTGTAGACATTTTGGAAATTTATTTTCCCCATTTCAAAATAAATTTTAATAATTCTAATACTCTGATTTGAAATTAGCCCACAAATTTACATATAAGTTCATATTTTCTTAGCATTCTATTTTTTTTCACTTTTCTATGAGCTCGTTTCACTCTGAACCCTAATGAATATTTATAATTTTTAATTATATTCATAAATAGTTTTGACGGTTAGTTAAGTATAAAAATAATTATAATAATCGATTTAGTAAGTTCATAAAACTAGCAGGCGAAATTTTTTCTTAAGTATAAAAATATTATGTTTTTTTTTTGCCTATTGTGTACGAGCATAAAAATTACACCTGTGACCAATTACAAATACAGAATAATGCGTTGACACTAACATCTAGATGATTTTATGCACTTTAGGGCGATTCCTGGAAGTGGTTTTATATGGGAGCTATGATAAGTTATGAACCGATTCTCATAAAATGTGGCAATATTATTTATACTTACATAAAACTTATTTGTGTCGAATATTAACTTGATACTAACATTCATATGGAATTTATGCTCATTAAAGTAATTTTCGGAAGAGGTGTTTATATGGCAGCTATGATCAATTGTGGACCGATCTTCATAAAATTTTTTACATAGATTGATACTTGCACAGAACTTCTTTGTACCGAATTTTATTAAAATATTATTATTTTAAGGTATTTTTGAATGTTTAAACTCTATTCCGAGGATATGATATGTATGGGCGCTAGATGAAATAATAACCCATGATAATCAAATTCAACATGCTTCGTCCTTGTATCATAAAAGTCGTGGGCTAAATTTCATTGAATTATCTTTAAAATTGCGACCCGTACTTTGTGCACAAAGTTTAAATGGACAGCCAGCCGTCTACTCAACCCGACTGATGGACGTACATCTTTAGATCATTTTAAAAAGTGATTCTGAGCCGATTCGTATACTTTATGGTGGGTGTTGGATAATTTTTTTCTATAAGTTACAAACATCTGCACAAACGCATAATACCCTTACCACCTATGGTGCTTTAGGATACAATAATTACATTTGTCTCCATACGACACCGTATATAGCTGCATAGCCGTATTTATTATTAAAGTTTTCTTTATTTTTTCAATGAATAAAATATCCTTGAAAGTTAAAAAGATTTTGTCCTTAGCTAACACTCAAAATTGTGGAAATTTGGTTTGTTGTAGCGTGTCAACAGTGGTCCAAAACAATTTTTTTAATAATTCAGAAACTTGTGAGCCGTTAGAGATATCGAAACAAAATTTCATAAGCTCTGAGTAGAGATATTTTGAAGTTGATTTGAAGGAGCACAGGTTTTAGCGGGTCACGCGGGTAGAAGGTAGACCTTCAAAGTTGGTCATCTCGGGTATGTAATTTTTTAAAATTCGTCAAGGATTCATGTATGACTTGAATGCAAAAAAGTTACATATATGTAATCTATATACGTATATCTCTACAAAAATATGCTTACATATTAAGGTTATCTCTTTCAGTTTAAGAGATATTTAGATCGAAACAAATTTTTATTTAAATATTTATTTTATTTTTTGTCTAGTTTTAAACGTTTGGGGGGCCTTTATTTGGACCCCAAAGTTTTTAGAAAATATCCACTACGTTTCTTACAAAATTCTAAATAATATTGCTGCAAAAATCACATAAATATATCTATCTGATAAAAGGTTATTTTAACCTGACTTTGAAACTTTAAAAAATTTCTATTTTTGGGATTTTTTCGAAAATGGTGGTAATATTCACAAACTTCTAAAGTATTTTTTTTTTTTTTTTTTTTTTTGTTCCGGACTATACAATTTTTGTAATGGTTTCAAAAAAATTGTAACTTAAATGCGTATAAAGCAAAATCGGAGGCGCTTTGGGCAACGACTTCCATTCAAGCGCTGCCCAAACTTTGTCAATTTTGCAAAAACAAAAAATTTAATTCTTCTTTTTTTTTTTGTAAAATTTTCAAATGTCAAAGCCGAGATCAACAAAAAAGTAGTGGCTATATACCTACATATGTTGGCTAAACACACAATTTCTTCAGACTATGACCTAAAAAATTTTAAATTTAGGTTTTAAGTATATTTTTGAGAAATAATAAGGGTCCTCATAAAAACGCGCAAAAACTTAACAAATCTAGCAATGTGTGCAAGCCCTGCTATTTTGATATATTAAGTAAATATATCGAATAAGTTTGATATCGAATGTGTTTTTCCAAAGATTTAAATTTAAAGTTTGGTTCTAAGTGCGGTTCATTTTACAAAAAGTTTTTGTAAATCGTACTTTATTATTTTGATATCAAATGTAGGTCTCGAATCAATCTGAACTCCGAAATTGAAAACACAAATAAATATTTGAAAAATGTATTTTTCACTTTTCCTCTCTTTGTTGAAGAATATTTTATTTGTTCTTAGACCTTTGTCATTTAAGTATTATGTGTTATCAATAAAAAATGCATAAAATATAAAAACAGCGGTCAAGCTATCCCATTTAGAACTAGGAATAGGTCACAATTATTAAAAATGATATGTTCCTACCAAAGTGTGAATTGATTTTATTTCTCATAAATACTATATTCTAAATTAACTTTAAAACTTCTATAATACAAGAGCAATTAAGTAGCTGTCTAAGTTCAGAACAGTCCATTTAGGTTTAAAAAGTTCCCTGTAGTAGAAATCATAGCACCACATATATTGAGAATCGCCCAATAACATCCGTTAAAGGCTAATCGCTCAAAAGTTCGTCCCACTTAATTGGAAAGTCGGATATAAATATAATTTTGGTTATTTTTGACCCTAATATTGATCAAATTATTGAAATTTTTATTAAATTTCAAGATTTTTTATAGGAACATAAATAGAAGTAAATTTCTGTTGTTAACTTAAATGTAAAATAACTTTTAAATTGCGTAAATGTTCTTCGCGATATTCATAAAATGCTTTTTTTTTGACCCCTTGTGGGTCGGGGACCCCCAATTGAGAGTTGTTGGTTTAAACAAATTATATAGAATCACATTCGAATGTGGTTTTGAAATTAGTTAAGTAATGACTCAAACCTATGATTCTTACAACTTCTGCAGTTGTAAAGGAAATTGAACAAATCAATTCGGATGCGATAATCAAATTGATTTTGTACATATTATGAAATATGACCGATCTTTATTTTTAATTATTTGCTACTGTAACTAAAATTATAATTAAACTTTAAATTTTTTTATTACAAATAAGTTTTTTATATCAACTGTTAATAGTTCATTTAAAAGCATGAGTTTAATAAAGTTAATAATAAAATAATACCGATAAATTTATTTCAAACTATTTTATTAAATCTAAAATTGATTCAGATAACTAACTTTGCATTTGTAAGAACCATAATAGCATTAAAATAATGTTTTTATTCCTTTATATTTGTAATACATTTTTTGTTTATTCAATTGAATTTTAGTAATAGTAATCGTTTTCCAACAAATCTTTTTTCTGTATGTAGCAAAGCAAAGTAACTCTAAAAATAAATAACAATTTTCTTATTTAAATACAGTTCAATTCTAAAAATGGTATCCTGTGACGTATGAGTGTTAGAAAAACATTTCACTCGAAATCAAATATTACTTATACTAAAGACATTTTTCACAATAAAATATAAGCTGATGTTGACTAGAAAATTATAAACAATTTATCATGAACAACATTTGATATTCGAATGACAGAAGTCATACATATGGCAAAAATTATCAAAATATTTCTTATTTTTAGCCAGTGATTAAAGGCGCAAGAATATCTAAAAATCACAAAATTAATGGTGTTATGAATTTTGAATATTAAATAAATGTTTATTATTACTTTTCTTATACTTATTTTGCTATTCTTTGTGTTTTTCCTATTTCTTTTTTTATATTTCTCTGTTAGATAAGATTAAAATTTCAGTGAATTAAGTTGATAGAAAGAAAACTTCCAACAAGAAATATTTTTTTTCCATTTGGGTTTGTCTAAAAAAATTATTTTTACGGAAATAATATTGCATAGTAGAAAAAATATGTGGCTAAAATTAAAAGAATTTAAATTTTTTATACATAAAAATTATTTCAGAATCTTCTTTTGCTCTTAACTAATCTTATTTCGAACAATGTTTTTCTATCTTTTCAATTATTTTATTCAGTATATTTTTTTCCTTTTTTCCTAAAAGCAACAGGATGTATACCAAATGTTTTTTTTTTATCAAACCAGTATGTTTCCCTCCGGCTCTGTGAATAATAAAGAAAACTCTAACCAAAAAAAAACACACACACATACACAATACATTTAAATATCTTAGAAAGAAAAGAAATTATTTTGAAAATCACATTGTTAAATGAGCAAGCAGTCACCAGCATCAACCACATCAGCAGAAGCTGTCAAAAACAGGCATCACCTCAACTGAAGCAGCAGTAGCAAGTTTCCTATTTTTTATTACCTGTTTCTCTTTTTTGCTTCTAAACAGCTACGGAAGTTATCTTTAGCAAATAAAATTGAAATACAATTTAGAACAATTTTTTTTAAATAAAACATTACTAACAGATATAGTAATACTAAGTAAAAAAATACTTTTCTTTCCAAAAATTGAAATTGTTCAATTCTCCAAAGAAATAGCGCCATAAAAAGGGGTAATTTTACGTACATTATTAACAGCAATTTTATAAATTTTACGATATCCTTTTGAGTGCAAAATTTCGCACACATACATATCAGTAGACACAGACTATAATTGTATATCTATGTATACTTATGAATGTATATATAGAGGTAATTCTATATAGTATTCGTGCCATTTATATTAATATTTTGTAATAAATTTTACATCCTTTATGAACATGTCTATATGCAGACACTATATGTAGCCTTCGTAAGCCAATATTGAAGTTAGATTGTGGTACCATTAAATTCTTTTACATATTCCCAGCATGTCCCAAAGTAAAAAATATAAGTAAGAATGTTTGTGTACATGTGTAAAATATTTATAATTTAATAGGAGTTAGCTGCAGCAGGGGATTAAACTTCAATGGAAAATTTTTGTAAATTATACCGAAAATTTGTATTCTAAAAGTTCAAAAACCTTTACTAATCTCAAACTATTTCCAAAATTTTCTATGTGTCCTAGAACCGGAAAAATTTTCTATATAAATAATTCCATGAAGGATCGAGGAAAAATAAAGTTTATGGAAAATTGTCAAAAATATATATATATATATTAAAATAATGTTGCAGTGACCATAATATAAGAGCAACATATTATGATTGGAATATATGTGTATGTATGGAATTTAGAAATGATTTTAAATATTAATTAATTAGCTTTAATTTATATCCTATATACTTAAAATTTCATTAAAGTCGCAAACAAACAAATACACACTTTATTTTATATTATATATATATATATATATATATATATATATATATATATATATATGTGTGTGTGTTTCCCGTAATGCTTCTTCTATTATTATTTTTATCGAAATATCAAGAAACAATGAAAGTCTTTTATAATATTAATATGGATGAATATAGATACTAGTTCCAGTACTCGTTTTAACTTGGCGTAGCGATCAATGATTTTTGTTCGAAATTATTACCCCCAGAACTAGTCCTGTGGAAGTGTTACCTAGCAACCCATTATATGGAACGATTCTAGAACAAGTTCTTTATTTCTTGTTCTTAATTGTTACGTTCAGACAGAACTAGTTCTATAAAAAAAATTCAACGATTTTCGTTTGATTTTATTTTTCATTCTAATCAGCCTAGAGATCACTTCTTTAAATAAATTTAATTTTTTTACTATTCTTTTAAGTTTTCTAAAGAGTTCTAGGAAATCATTTAAGAACCAGTTATTTGTTCAAAAAAATGATGTAGATGTAATACAGAACCAGTTCTTAAGCATTAGTTAATGTCAGAATTGGTGCGACACCACTAGTTCTAAAGATGTTATTAAAAATCGGAGGTCGTTCTGATTACACCAGTTGTAGAACTAATGATTTTAGAAGTTCTAAAATTTTTCCTGAGTAATCAATATTTAAGGTACAATGAAAGGTTACACATTTTATAATAAAGGGCTTAAGCCCAGTATTATACTGTTCACTTAGTGGCGAAATTGTACTTAAGTTTTCCCCAAGTTCGAAAATTGTCTTGCGTCTTAAAAAATATTTACTGAAAATAAACAAAAACAAATAGAAATACAAAATATAATAGAATTATTTAAAAATTTGAAAAAAAGTTTAAAAAACGCTTTAAATCTGTATTTTGTTTTTTATATAGTTTACACAAAAATTTTTTAATTTCACATCGCATAATTTGCAAATTTCTTTACATATTCGAAACTATTTAAAATTTTAAAAACAAAAATTGGTATAATTTAAAAAAATATATATTTAGTAAAATAGTAATATAATTATCAGAAAACATTTGAGAATAAATAAAATAGAACTATAACTTTTAATTGAAAAATATGCTATTGTTAATTCATAGAAGTTTGAAGCTTTTTCTTTATTTTTTTTTTTTTTTGTCAACTTTTACTTAATATTTCCTTAGCCAATACACGCAGACAACAGTTTAAAATGGAACCTTAATTTATAAGCTAAAAATTAAGTTTCTATTATAATCAAAACAACAAAGTTTCTACATATTTGTCTTTTAAATTCAGAAAACTATAACAATATTTCTTCATTGGTAAGAAAGTAAGAAAACATGGTTATAATCTGCAACTAAAAAAACGGAATACAAAACGCGCCAATTTAGTGCTTTTATTAAATTTAAGTGCAATAAATTGATACAAAAAGTGGACATAAAATGGACGTGGTATCCAATAAATAAATAAATCTTACTAACAGTATGTTCTTTTGAACTATATGAGTGCCAAATTTTATGTGAATCCAGGAGATGGGTCAAAAAATGGGAATAATGAAAACAAATAACCTGTTAAAAAAAAGTGGACGTAAAAACTTCGTGACATCCAATAAATCAATCGTTCATTCAGAAATATATATTTACCAATTTTCATGTAAATTGACTCAAAAAATTAATAAAATTAAGTAAAATAATTTGTTACAAATGTGGGCACAAAAAGGGGCGTAGCATCCAATAAATGGGTCGCATAAGTCTATATTATTTCTGAGCTGTATGTGTTCCAAACTTTATGTGAATCAATTTAGAAATGGGACAAAAAATAAATCAATTTAAGTAATATATCATTTTCGCAAATAGTAGGCGCAAAAAGGGGAGTGGCATCCAATCATGATCTCAAATCGCCTAAAGGTTCTTTTAAAGGATGAACTATATATGTACGAAAATTCATGTAAATCGGTCTAGTAGTTTTGACATGAAACAATAAAAAACAATCTCTTTTTTATATATAGAATAGGATATAGGAATATAACAAGGATAATTTGTTACAAAAAGTGGGCGAAAAAGGTAGCGTGGCATTCAGTAAAATAGTCAGATAAGTATAAGTTCTTTCTAAACTATAAGTGGGCCATATTTGATGTGAATTGATTTAAGGGAAATGTCAAAAATTAAATAAAAGAACGAACTATCTGTGTGAAAGAGTCTATTTTATATATAGTATATAGGAAGGGTTAACAAGGGAAAATTTTATATTAGGCTTATCCAAATCTATATACCCACTATCTGCAACTTTTTAAAATTTCACTTTATATGATAGGTGTGCTGTAAAGTGGTCGGACCTAGCCCGTTTTTTGTTTCCGAATTTACATTGGTGCGTGGACTATTTATACAAAATTTTGTTGATGTTTCACTTTATCGATCCTCAAACTATCTGTCGTATATGCTTTTGTTTAAGAGATATCAGCCGAAAAGTATAAACTAAGTTACCACCAGTGTTGCCAGGAGGTGAGGAAAAAAGAGGCTAAATTGAACTTTAAAAAGGGTCAAAGAAGGATAAATATCCCAAATAATAAGACCAGAAAAAAATTAAAATCTTTTTAATTTAAAACCTTTTTTATTTTTTCTCGTTATCATTATTTTAATACTTGTAATAAATTTGTAAATAAAATTTATAAATAATCCAATGGTTTGAAGTGATTTTTTTTTTGCCATTTTTGAACTATAATACCTTTTTGATGAGATATTTCCATAACGTTGTGTTTTTTTCGCCTTCATAAAATTAATTAAGTTATCTTTCTAGATAACGAAGCGCCGCAGGCCAAAATTTTTGTTAAATATAAATAATCTCGATTTTTTTTGCAAATAAATATACAAAAATGCTTAAATAGAAGATTCTGTTTAAATATAATTTGTAACATCAATTAAAAATTTATTTTCTTTGTTGTACAAATGCCTTTTTAAAGTAATTTAAGGATCAAAAAAGGCTAGAAAAAAGGTAGAATCTAAAATTTTAAGGTTAAAAGCAGAATAAAAAAGCTAGATTTAGCCTTAAAAAGGCAACTGGTCAAAGTTGACCAACTCAAATATGAAAAGTTAAAAAATTCTAACTTCTACAAATCAAGTCCGATTTCAAAAACCTTTCTAAAGAACTGATGAAATGTACTTGCTCACCTTTCAAAACCCTTAAATTTGGAAATTTCAATTTTTTGCCTTGACTTTTTTTGGCTTTTTTCAAATAATTTCCGTTATATAAAAGTGAAAGTTTTTTTAATATCCTACGATTTCCAGTGCATTCCAAAATAATGTATGGAACATTTTTTTGAATTATCTCATTCACGATCAAAATCGAAACCTTAAATCGAATACGAAAAATTGCTGTTTTTTTACAAAAAAGTGATCTGATTTTGAGTTATATTTTCATTAAAAATCCGAAATATACGAAAGTTTAAATATTGACCTTCCTGCTTTAGAGGTTAAAATTATTTAAATTCATTAAAAATTTCGGAATATATTTTCTATTATCTAAGTTATTTTGCTATGTTACAATTTCCCTTAATCTGTATACTGGTACAAAAAAAATGACTACAACGCCAACATCGCCAAAAAAAAATCTTTTTGCTAAAATTAACAAAATTCTAATTTAAAATACTGTGAATTTATAGGAGATGTAGATCTAATTCTCTCTTATTTTTACTCTCTGTGGTATTGTCTATAAAACAATATAGTTTTATCTAAATTTTTTAGAAATTTGTTTAACAAAATTTTAAACTAATTTAAATTGGAGTTTTGAAATAGCCATTATAAAAATCAATGTTTTCTAATAAATCATCAGAAGGGGATTAAATTATTCTACAGGAATCGGAGCTTCAAATTTGACTGAAAATAAAATTTTATTTAAACATTTCTTGAAAAATTAAAAATCTGTTACAAAAGTGTTTGAAACACGTAATTTTCTAACAAATTTTAACTTTTTTATCTTGTTTGATAGATATTTAATTATGTCTACGCTTCCTTCACATTAAATTGTAAAAAAAAAAAAGTTGATAATAGCAAAATAAAAAAAAACTGTAAAAGAGTGAAAATTTTCATCATTTTCGATTCGTCACATATTAGAGATATCCAATCACTATAATATATTTCACACTATGTTTTGACATTAAAAAGGACAGTTCTAGGGGGAGTTCAGTTGAACTTTGAAAGACGGCTTTGTTAGAGCATTCTAATGGATATATATTCCCGCCTTGCCTGTGTTTCTATATTAGCGAATTTTATCTAAAAACTCAGAATTTTCAACAATAAACTCTTGCGTAAATTTTGTGAGTTTTAAAAATATTGATGTCGAATATTCAACTTTTCTCATTAAAATATCGAAATAAAATGTTTTGACAAATTATCAATTCTTATTAATTTCGCGAAGATTTATTCTTAAAAAAAAACATATTTTTTGCTTGTGCATGTAAGAGACTTAAACAAACAGAATTCCGCTTTAAATTTATGAAATTAGTTAAATAATATAACAATAATATTTAAAAAAAGTGGTACTTGTCTAAAGATGTTTACAAAATAGCATATTTATCTAAATACCTAATTTATTTATTTTTATTTTTTATTTTTATTTTTTTAATTAATTCAGGAAATTTTGCCCTAAAAGACTTGGATTTGAGCAACATTAATATTGTAAGGAAAAAACATTGATGGCCCCTTTAGTCGAATTTGAAATATGGACGAAAATCTTAAAAAATTGCCAGTCTTATGTTATTTTTTAAATATAATTTATAATTATCTTTATTTTTTAATCTTTGATAAATTATGTTTGTTTCCGTACTTTTTGGGTAAAGTTCGATAAAATGAGAAAAATCTAATTTTTCTTTCACAAAATTGCAAAAGTATGGGACACAAAAAAACATTTTTTTATCTAGAAAGAAAACATCATAAGTGAATGTAATTTTATTTTTTAGCATATTTGAATGTTTTAATTTTTTTTTTTTTTTTTTTTTGATGGAGCTTTCTTGTTAGTAACGAAATTATTATTTTATTTGTATATTTGTATTATTTGACCCAGTCTACCCAAAGAAATAATCTGGGTCGTTACGTGTAAGAAGAAGAAAAATATTATTCTCTCAAAATATTTTCATTTACCCAATTTTCACTAAACTTGTGATCTGGCATGCTCCCAATTTAGTGTACAGTAACAAAACTATTGTGTTAAATTTGAAATAAAACATAACAATGAGAACAATGCTGCGGCATTGTTCTCATTGTAAATTTTCATTTATTTAAATGAAGTTGTGTTCGTGATAACAATGTTTTTGTTTATGTTGTATCATTTAATGTTTACATTCAATAAAATTATTAATATATTTGACTACAAAAATTTTATGTTTTTGAATTTTTTTTTCCCCCCCCCGGATACAAACTTCATTAATATAAAAAATATCATTATTTATACAATCATTAAATATTATCAATCGTTTTTCTTATTCCTAAACCATATTTTGTTTTAAAATCATATCAATATTATAGTTTTTATAAATAGGATTGAAAAATTCATAACTGGTTTGTTTTGAATATATATATATATTTTTTTTAACGTTTGTTTTCTACCTTCATTATAATTCTTATTTAGTTTATACATGAATAAATACACAATATATGATACAAATAAACAAATAAATGAAATTAATAAATGAACAAATAATATGTAAATAAATATTTTATCTATTATTTTAAAACAAATATAATGGACTCAATAAACAATTTTTAAAAATAATAATTTTGAATTAATAGGTTTTATTTTATTATATGATAAGATAACATAATAATATGATAAAATGGAATCATAATATGATAAGATAATAATATAATAAAATTAAATCATAATTTGATAGAATGGGGCAATAATGTAGTAAGATGGTGTAATAATATGAAAAACTCGAATAATTTTTAACATTTATTGATATCGCTAAAGGTTCACTATTAATAGATAGATTTGCTTCCACAAAGTGAGCGATGGATTAGTTCAAGAAGCTCATATTCAGATCGCCAACGATAGTGAGTCTCGAATGTTTTGTCAGAAATATTTGCTAAATATTCGAAAGCGATATTATTATCGAAGTTTGTGGTCAGATGGGTTAGTAAACTTAATTCTTTGCAACTTATATGCATTAATGTAAATACATGAAAATATTAATTGTGAGATCGTTATACTTGCTTCATTTAGAAAGGTATGTAGATAATATGTATATCAATTGATAAAAAGATTTGTCTATTTTTATATTGTGTTTATATTTTTTTCATACTTGAAAATTGGAAGAAGTTTGCATAACATATTATAAATTAGTATTTATAATTTTTAAGAAAATTTATAAAAAAAAATACCTGCTAAAACTGTGACTTTCGATACACGAAAAGACCGTTATATTGATAGTACACTATATTAAAAATTAATTTAAAGAAACCAATATTAATATATTTGTTGTTTACTTTAAAAATTAAAATATGCACTTCTGCCTATACATATATAATATCACCTCTTTCGACCAATGCTGGACGTAGGGTGCATCAAATCCATTCTTGTGTCTTAGAACACACAAATATTTCTGTAGAAAATTATGGTTTAGAAGAACTTTTGTGTCTTAGAAGAGACAAAATTTTCTGTACAGAAAATTGTGTCTTAGGATAAAAAAAATTTCTATATAGCAAATTGTGTCTTAGAAGAGAAACAATTTTCTCATTTAGAAAATTATGTCTTAGAAGAGAAACAATATTCTCTATAGAAAATTATATCTTAGAAGAGAAACAATTTTCTCTATAGAAAATTGTGTCCTAAAAGAGACAAAAATTTCCATATAAAAAATTGTGTTTTAGAAGAGGAAAAATTTCCTATAGAAAACTGTGCCACAGAACATAAAAAAATTGTATCTAGTGGGAACTTAAATACAATCACATACATACTATGTTTGGTTTCCATCTACACACAATATTCTGTAGAAATGACTACAGAAACACAAATATCTGATTTAAGTCTACACAGATTTTTCTTTGGAAAGAAAATACTGCATCCAAGACAATTAATAAAAATTCCTTTGAAGTTAAAATCTATAACTCGAAATTATTTAATTGAAAAATAAAATAAAATATATAAATAAATTATTTTTAAGTTTTTATTCATTTGTCATATTCAAAAATATTGAATGACATAAACTTTAATATTTTTTTCAGATTTTTACATTTCATAGAATTGCTCATAAATATGAAAAAACATAATTAAATATTATAAAACTTTTGTAAGAAGAAATTTACAATTTTACCTTTATACATTTAACAAGTTGATTACAAGAATCGCTGTTTATGTTCATGTAAAACATTTTCATTTAACACGCCGTTAACAAAAAGCAGATATGCAGTACTACACGTAAAAATGCACCTATGCCATAAACAAACCCAGCGGTAAAAATTAAAAGGCCTTCACCGCACGGGCCTTCTAGAAGGTTTATTCATTCTTAAAGATACATTTGACAATACGTGCCTGCTTTCTATAGTAAGGCCTTCAAGAACGACTCATTTTTGCCTTAAAAAATCCAATAGGCCTTCCTACTTCCCTTCTTTTAGAAGGAAAGTAAGAAGCTATAATTTCTTAATATTTTTTACTTTAGGCAACAACTAGGGTATTCATTATTATCTTTCCTTGTTAGATTAATCAAATAAATCGAAATTTTTATTTTTTATTTTTTTAATTAATCGAGTAAAGCTTTTAAATTATTCGAGTTATTCGAATAAATTATGGCGTTAAATCAAGTTTTAATGCTTTTTAAAAAATGAAAACAAGCATTATGTGTTTGATTAACTGAGCAAACCACAACAATGTTTAATTGTGATCGCTTAATTTACAAGACGGGGTTAAGTTGCCCTTCAGAAATAGAATTTAAAAAAATATGTAATTAAAATTTGAGTCTTTTTTCTCTTGTGGTTTTATAAACCCCTTGGTTGTCTATTATAAATTAATTCTTTGATAGTTAAATAAATAGGCCTAAATAGGCCACCTAAACTTGTTAATGTTCAGATATCATTTAAATGGATTAAAATCTAAAAAACACATTTATTTCGAAATTAAAAAAATATCTGGATATCCTTCCCTTCTATATCACAAGTTACATCCAAGCCATCATATCTTCTAAACTAGGCTGAGTCTCTATTGATATATCAACTCCTACTTACACATATCGCTGCACTGTCATACGTATGTAGAACCAGCAATATGTTTTCCGAAATCAAGTTAAAAATATTTCAATTTCTTTCTAAATATAAGAGGGTATAGCTTTTTATCTCCTCCAAACCTAAATAAAAAAACGACCCATAACTTTAATTACGCGTTGTATTTCAGATACATATTCGGTTCTTTTTACTGAATAATACTTTTTCTATATAATTCCAAATTGTGGTGTCACTTAACGACATAACAAAAAGCTAATTTTTAAAATATTTATTTTTACTAGAATTATTCGATTAATTTCCATAATTTACTTGAATAAATTTTTACTCGAAATTATATATTTTATTTTAATCGAGCAGTTATTTGATATTAATTTCTCAATTAGTCGAACAAACATACACTAACACTAAATACACTAACAACAAAACTATTCAAGAACCATTACAAAAACAAGATAAAATTCAAAAAAAGAAAAAAATAATAAAAAGAATTCATTTAGTTACACTTAAAACTTTGCTTGGCATTTTAGAAGTGCAGCATCGGTAAACGAATGTGTAAGGCCGCGACTACAATGACATCGCGTGTAAAAAATACATGAAAATGGAATGGAGCTCGAAGCTCTAAAAAAAATCTTTCTAGAAGTCTCTCTACACCTTCGTTTTACTGCTTGGAAAGGTCAAGACTATTGTTGTTGTAAATGTAAACCATGTACATGATTACACAGGTTTTTATTTACAGTAGTGCAAACAAGTGAGTGAATGTTTGTATAATGCATCTTATAATTAATGAGTAATATAAATCTCGCACTTATGTGCCATGGTAAGTAATTAAAGCTACAAATTAGACTTATGTCTTTAAATATGAAAATAAATGTATTCAAATGATTTCCAATTTATTTTTTTTTTTTTTCTTTTTTGCTAACAATAATTGTTAAAACTAACAATTTTAAGAAATAAAAACGCATTTTTAACATTGTTCTGTTTCCTAAAACATTCTTATTTATAGTGAACGTTTAAAAAAGGCGCTTATACTTCTCATAAATCAAAATGAATTGTGGGTTGAAAATAATTTCCACAATTATCTGCGCTTGCCCACTATAAGAGAACTAAATTTGAAAAGTAATTTTGGTGGAAAACCAGGCTAAATCTACTAAAGTCCAAAACCGAAAATCCCTAAGAACATTAAAAGCTTTTATGAAATTTTATACTTATTTGGAGAGAATCAAGAAAACTTCGGTAAATATTTTATATCTTAGTTGAAAGCTAAAAATTAACGATTATATCTTAAGACAGTTTAGATTCTAGAAATTTTGGTGCAGTACCAATCGATTCAGAATCACTTTCTAAATTAAAATGTCCGTCCGTCTGGCTGGCTGTCCATGTAAACCTTGTGCACAAAGTACGGGTCGCACATTTAAAGATAATGCAATGAAATTTGCCACATGGGACTTTTATGATACAAGAACAAAGTCTATTGAATTTGGTTGTGAACGGTTCATTATTTCACCTAGCCCCTATACAAATGTTCCCCCGGAATAGAGTTTAAATATTCAAAAATGCCTTAAAACTAAGAATATTTTAATGAAATTTGGTACAAAGTTCAATCTTTGTAACAAATTTTATGAAGATCGGTCTATAATTGACCATAGCTCCCATGTGATTCCCTCTTTCGAAAATCACTTTAACGTGTTAACGAATGTTAGTATCAAGTTAATATTCGAAAGAAATAATTTTTATGAAACAACATTACCAGATTTTATGAGAATCAGTCTATAATTTACCATAGCTCCCATATAAACCGTGAATCGTTCTGAAGTGCATGAAATCATCTATATTTAATTTTACATTTAGCAAAATTGACCGAATTTTTATGATCGCCTGCAATGGTGTAGGGTAGGTATCGGTCTTGACCGACTACATCTTTCTTTCTCGGTTTTGTTAAATTTTATTTACTTTCTCACTTTTCCAGACATAATTAATTAATTACTTAGACAAACTTTATTTATATTTTTTTTTATTTATTTATGATTTGATTGACAAAAAAATTACACATAGGTCTTATATGTGGGATATCTCTTTTACCTTAAGAGATATTTAGACCGAACTAAAATTTTGTCCCATTTTTGGACATGTTTTTGTAGTTCTAAAATTTTTCTAAAATATTCTCGGGAATCTGTACATACCTACATGGTTCCGATAAAAAGTTATATTTGAAAATTTGAAAAAAAATTGATTTGATTTTTTTTTTTTATTTTTTTCAAAATGGTGGTAATATTTTTTCACTTCAAAATCCATAATTTTCCAATGTACCATAGACTTTTTTTGTTTCTAAAACAATGCTTTTTTCTTTTTCTTCTTTTCATAAAGGGATCACAATGGGCCGTTTGGCCTCTGGGTGTAGGCGTGAATGCGCCGCCCTTTCCAACCTAACCTAACCTAACAATGCTTAACGTAAATGTATGTACAACAAATCCAATCGCATTTGGGGTAACAGTCCCCCCGTAAGCATTATTATTATTTTCTTTTTTTATTTATTAATGGAGCTCAAAAGTATCAAAGCTGAAATTAAAAAAACGCCTCGATTATATAACTACATATGTTCGCTAAACACCCAAAAAAAATATTTAATAAGCCACGCCTCTGATAACAACAGAGTGACCATTTTACTGAAAAAACTAATTTTTAAAGCCAATTTTCTCCGAACTGGGATTTTGAGTATTTAGGAATCAAAAAGTGGGAATCTATTTTTAAGGACAACGTTTTATATGGTGCTAAATTTCATAATGATAACTTTATTTATATAGAATTTATTTAAGTTAAAATATTATTATTTTTTTTTTTTTACAAAATAACACTAAGCATCAAAATTTTGAGTTTTTGATAAATTTAATGAAGAAATTTAGCTCAAATACTTTACTGTTTATATATTATTTCTCAAGTTATAAACTTTCCAATGATACTAAATACTTGCTTAAATAGTTTACACATTCATTTGAAAACTACGAGTAACTAAAACTTGACCCCCTTCAGCAAATATTACACATTTTCCTTCAGTTCTATGCTAAATGTGTGCTGTAGCATTCTATATACCTATGTGCACATCTGCTTCAATATATGTCAATCAAATTTTACACAGTTATTGCTGAGGTATTTTCCAACTGTTTTGGAGGACCACAAGTTTCGAGGTGGCCCCGGAGCAAGGAGAGGATCTCCGAAATTGGTCACCTCTTTTAATTATTTCTTATTTGACTTTATTTACTACCAAAAATAAATTAACATAATTACTGTTTACTAAAAATTGAATGAAGTTCTATGCAAATATTTGGATTTCTTTAATGAAATTTTTATACGTCAATAAAAGAACATCTGGATTATAGGTATTTTTTTAATAAAATTCATTATATTAAAGATTAAAACAATCAGGTATATTCTACAAGTTTCGGTAATATAATACATCTATGTATTTACAGCTATATTCTGCATGTACAGCCATTTGATATTCCTTAGAACATGTAAATTAAGTAGATATATTTTTTTAGAACATGTTATGTACCTATGGAATTTTATAATAGTTTTATAGTACCTAGAAAACGTTCTTTAGTATATAAAAAAAAACTCTTTTGTTTTATTTACACTATTAACATTTTTACCACAATGACGATAACATTGATATATAAAGCTTTGTGTTTTAACACATTTTATTGAAACGCAAATGGACCCAACAATTGTTAATGCAGAATTGGATAAAATTGAATTTTTTTCAAGTTATTCGAAACAAAACTGAAGACAGTAAATAATTGCACCTGGTTGGAAAGCATCATAGAAATTAAAACCACTAATGCAGGAACAAAAAGGAACTCATGGAATTGAGCGCAGATGGAAAAAGGTGAATTCAAACTGAATTTAAATGAATTTAAATTTAATATAGATAAACAACCCGTCAGCTAGGGGAGTTCAAATGATGGCTATACAGCAAGGAAATTCTTTTAAAAAATATGAATTTACGTCTCAAATTACTTGAATATTCACCACAGATACACAGAAGCTTTTGCGAGCATTATATGGATGAAACGAATTAACATCCACTGTTCACAAAGTACGATAATATTCAAGATGTAAATGAATATTTTGTTGAAATAAAATGAAATATACTGAAATAAATTAAATATACTTTTTATGTTTTCTTTTTATTAAGCAATATAAACCTAAAGCTAATAAATTACAAATTTCCGAGGTGGCCAATTTCGGAAGTCCTCCAAAAAAAAGTTAGAAAATACCTCAGCACTAACTGTGTGAAATTTCATTGAAATATATTTTACGGTTCAAAAGTTACACAAGATTATTATGTGACGAAAAGATATCAGAATTTTTCAAACCAGAAATATCAATAAAGATTGCATGCCAGAATAAGGCATATGATTTGAAGTATAGAAGCAATTCAGGAACGAAAATAAATCTGGAAATAATAATGATGAATGAATGAAGAAAATGATGGCAAGCAAGAAGGAGAGAATTTAAGAGGAATTTAAACAACAAACTGTACTAAATATTGATAAACCACTCGTAGGATGCGGAAGTACGAACGATTTTAACAGAGCTCAGCGTTTTTATCAAATATTTTAAAATAACCTCAAAAATTACAGGAATTGATATGGATTTACTACAAAGAGTCAACATCATTTTAATGGCAACAAACAGCAATCAGCAAGTTAATTCAACAAAATTGGGCGGAAATACCTATGAAATTTCAAAAACACTTGTAAAATTGAATCCTTGGAAATTATTTTCACTAACCGTACATAAGATATTATACTAAGGAGAAATAATAATTAAGCATAACACTCTTTCCTTAGAGAACTTACGGAAGATACCCAAGAATTAAGAAATCGTGATCTTAAATATGTTCTCCAGTTTAGCTCAAGAAAATGTTCCAGGCTGTCGCAAAATGAAGATATTTTTAATAGTCTTATATTACTATGTGATCCAGTCTTATAACCTACGAGGAAACGTTGGATTTGCTACAGATATTTAACATATGAAAACATTCATAAATATAGGTACATATTTACTTTATCTTTTGGATATGTATTACTGTGAATTAGATTATTTTAATAAATTAAATATAGATTACTAATTTAAATTATTTTTATGACATTAAGCTAATTCTTATTAATTAAAGAATTATTATTGTTATAAAAAATAAATATCTGTAAATAAATGCTTATCCTTTTAGTTATTTTTAGAGTTTATGTAACATTTTACTCATATCCAATATTAATAACAACATAACAACGGTATTGCAGGTAATATGTACCTGCCTCAATTTACTGGCCATGTGCTTGTACTAAAAATATAAAAATATCTGTTCCAAAATATTTGCTAATGAGTCTCTGGTCTAACATAAATGATTAACTGGCGAATAATATTTCCTAATACATTACGTTACCTACTAGTTGTGAAGAAGCTAACTATATGAGTAATTTTTTCTACAATTTCTATTGATTTTGATTGCTAATTTTGACACGTGGAAAGGTAAAGGTAGATATATTATACATTATCGTGTAGATAATAGAGGAGCAAAAATCTCTATTACAAAAAAATTAGGTCATATATAAAGTATAACTTTTTTTGATTCCAACTTTAGAGCGAAAATTCGAAATTTGTTGGGAAAAATAGGTCAAATTTGGGAAGCACTGGTTCTCACAAAAATCAATTTTATTTTTTTTTTCCTTTAAAATATTTTATGTTTAGTTATCTTAGCATGCTAAGTCATCAAGGCATGCTAAGAAGATTTAATCTTTGAATTCTAATATCTCTTATAGTAAAAACTAAACTAAAACTAAAAAAATCTTTGAAATCGGTTCAGATATAAGGAATCAAAATCTTTTTAAAAAAATTTATTATCGACCCGCCCCTTGTAGGTCTATATAGTCCAAGTTCAAAGCTTGAACCCTCTACTATCATTATGTGAAATTTCATTGAAATCGGAAAAGTCGTTCCGAAATTCCATAATTATATCCATTTCATTTTTTAAATCACACACTGTGCGTCGTTTTGTATCGAAAACGTGTACATTTTAAGGCTATAACTTTTACTATATGTGTTTATATTTGCTGTTATTCTCAGTAACTGTGAGCTAAATTTTGTAGTAATAGTATAATTAGTTTTTCTAAAAATGAAAATTTAACAAAATTCTTCCAAACGCATAATTTAATTTTATAACCAAAATACATGTCGGCCATATAAAACATTTGCTAGGAGTGCACGTGAATTATGAAATTCAATTTACAAAAAATTCCTAATCATCAAAAGGAATCCTGATAACTGAAGAAAAAGTTAGCTTACAGACTGTAGGATCGCACACAAAATAATGCGTTTTTTAAGGGAAAATCTCTACATCTTTTATTAAATTTTAAATTTCATCAGAAAAGTAGCTTGAAGACCCACAAAATAAAAAAGTTCACAATAGAAACGCTATTGTGATATTACAGGAAATGTAGCAGATAAATATCAAAATTGTCGAAAAAATTTTTGGCCTGGAAAGATATTTTGCGGGGAAAAAAGCACTTTATTCATTACAAAGGATACTTTTAACAGAGAAATGTACGCAAATAATTCCTTTCTATCACAACACAGTGAATTATAATTTAAAAAGAGTGGACCCATTCAAAAAAAACAAGTAACCGAAAACACAATAAAGCTTATATTCGGGTATTCTAGAAAATATTAAATATTTTAGTAAAAGCGAATAAAAATTAATTTCCCTGTTAAATTTAAAACTGGAATGCAACTGCCTTTAACAGAACAAAATTTCAAAAAGATTAACCGTTTGGTTTTATTTTTATAAGAATATTATAAGAATGCACTAATTCTTTCGTGCGCACACCTTATATTTGCTTTAAGTTAAATAATTCAAAAACAAAATTTTAGTTATAATTTTGCATAATGATGCATAAATGAGTTTGCAATTTTTCTTATACATTTTTTGTAGAATTTCTCCAACAAAAAACTAAAAAAAAAAAAATATTGCATTAAAATTTGATAATTTTACTAATTATTCATATATAGTTTTATTTCGATACGTATTTTCAAAAAATTTTTAATAAACTATAAAATTTGTTTAAAAAAATGTTTGTATGTATTTATGTATGTATGTATGTATGTATGTACATACATGTATGTTTTTCGTCTAAAACACAAAAATATTTGAATGAATAATTTTATGGGAAAAATTGTTGATGTTTTTTAGAAAATATTAAAAATACTACAGCTTCTCGTCACAAAAAAAAAAAAATAAATTAAATTGAATTGTTTAGTCAATATATTAAATTTTAAGTTTATTTTAAGAAAACAAGAAATCAAGGACGTAGAAAGTTTTCAAAAAAAATGAATTTCTTTATACATGGATTTTTTAAAAAATTAATTGTTTTTGTAATTATGTTATAAGAAGAGGACTTAATCGCCTTTCTAATTACTTTAAGTCAAAGAAATCGGTTTTTAATTTCAAAAAATATGAATAATTAAAATTACATACATATATAAAATTATATAATTAAAAAAGAGCCAAATATAAACCAAATATGAACCAAATCTGAAAATATACGATATTTTTCACATGCGATGTAATGGAATCTACTATGTGATGCAATTTTTAAGAAACATTTATATAAAACAGCTTTTATTTTTCATATCCCATATCTAAGTGCTAAAAATTTTTGTTAAATACTAGAAATAATAAAATATATCAAATTTTCATATAACATACAAACACGGGTGAAGAGTATATAAGATTCGGCACTGCCGAATATAGCGCTCTAACTTGTTTTTAAATAAATTTTTCTTACATTTTATTTTTAATATATTTTTATAATTATATTTTTTATTTATTTAATAATTGGTTTCTTTGTTTATTTCTTTTTTGCTTCATATAGATTTATTATTATTTTTTTTTTCTGTACATATTTTCTTTTATAATTACTAATACCACTTATGATTAAATTTCGTTTGAAAACTTTTAATTATTTTGTTATGTTTTTAATAAATTTGTTTTTAAAACATGAAAAAAGCTTAAAAACTATGGCAGATTTTAATTTACGGTTTATTCTTTTATTTTATTAAATATTTATTTTTTTTTTTTTATTAAAAAACGAAATACTTTGCAAGAAGACTGACTGACTTTTGACTTAGACTATACATTTTCATAATAATTATTATTTTGTTTTATTTGTAAAATAAAGTGGATTTTAAACATAAAATTTAATTAATAGTACATAATGTTTCTCCTACTACTACAAAAGAAAATAAATATTTTCAAACTTTTATTTTCCTTTTTTTTAATTATACAAAATTGTTTATATAAAAATTACAAGAATAAAATATTTTTTTAATTTTTAAATGCTATAAATGCTTTAACTGGTATGAATTGTATGGCCGCTTATCTAACACATGTATTTTTCTTTAAGTGTATCCTATTTATTTACAAAGTTTTCTACGGCGGTTTATTATTTAGCATGAATTTTTTTATGTTTACTAAAACTATTTTAATGAGTACATGGTTTTATATATAAATTATAAATTGTTATAGATTTAAAGGGTTTATAAATATATTTACTTTATAAAAGATAAACAAAATATTGCGTACTTCATAAATTATAAGGTGAAATTTTTAAAAAGAATTGACTTTGCTGCTACTAAAGTATCAAATGCACCAAATTTTCTGTAGAAAATTTTGCTTAGATGGCATCAAATTTTCCATAGAAAATGTTGCATTAATGGCAGCAAATTTTATAGAATGTGTTGCTTAAATGTCAGCAAATTTTCTAAATATTGCTTTAATGGCAGACAGTTTTCTATAGAAAATGGTAGAAAATTTTCTATTGGAAATGTAGACTTGTTTCTAAAAAAATGAAGTTCAAACATCATGTGAAATTGTTTATTATACAAAACCCCTATTGGTATGTAACACAAATATATTAATATAAATCTCTTAAGAATACTCTTATTTCTTTTCGGTGTCATTTATTAACTAACCCTTCTTAAATTATATATATATATATATATATATATATATATATATATCTATTATATTGTTATAAATATTTAATATTTTATTTTCCATTACAAATTTGAAACAAAAATATAATTTATTTCTCTTAAAAAAAGTGAAAAGTGTTAAACACGATTCTGATTTTATTGTTAATTTTAGTTTAATACTTAATTTAGTTTATACACTGTTAGAAAATATATTTAAAAATATTCGTATGGATATACAAATAAAAATATGTATAGATTTCAGTTAAAACTTGTTAAAAAGAATTCCAAAAGAATAGATTTTTAATTTTTTTATTTATTTTTTTTTTTTTTTTTTTTTTTTTTTTTTTTGAAATTTAGACTTATTTTTTTTCTATAAATACATTGTATTAGGGTGGCACTTATTTGCAGGAAAACAAAATTTCGATTGGAAGTTTTGAAAGAAAAACTTAATCCTAAAATGAAGTGGTTTAACTGAATGTTATATTTTTGTGGAATTTTGTCGTTTTTAACCTCAAAATTTTAGAATTTTTAGTAACCTCCTTTTATGCCACTCCTTATATTTTTACCATTTTTTAATTGTAATAAATTATGTGTGTTCTATTATCATTATATACTTTTATATATGTATATAAGTATAATTATATCTATGTATGTAAATTTTTTATAATATTAAATATGAATTTTATTTATAAATGTTTAAATTTATTCGTTTATGTTTATGAGGCAGTAAAACTTAAGTAAAATTTTTGGCTTTTTTTTCTTTTTTCATTTTGTTTTTGTTGTTGTGTTCTCTAAATATAAAATAAATGCAAATTATTCGAAATAAAATACTAATTCTCACTCCATTTATTTATCCAGACTTTGAATGGCTTTACTTAATGCCGAACCCAATTGACTAAATGAGGGTCGTTCCTTGGGATTGACATTCCAGCAAGTGGTCTTTAAAAGAAAAAAGGAATATAAATGTTAAAAATATTTTAAGAAAAACTAAATTTAAGTTAATAGCCTGCCCAACTTACCAATATTTCCTTTAGATTATCGGGTGTATTCTCGGCACACTGCCATTCTAAATTTCCCGACTGACTTCGTTGTATCACTTCTTCGTTGCTCAACTCCTCGAAGGGCAATTTTGTGGCTTGTGTAAAGAGTTCCCATACTACTACACCGAAAGCATAAATATCACTCTTAGTGGTATACTCATCCTCTTGTATACATTCAGGAGCCAACCATCGTATGGGCAGTAAGGAGTTGCGATGTTTGAAGTATTCACGATTATATTTGTCTTTGCTAAGAGCAGGATATGAGACCTTAACGATGAAATCACTGGAAATAATGCAATTGCGCGTTGCCAAGTCTCTGAAAAAGAAGAGAAGAAAGTAAAGAAATTAATAAAATTAAATAACAAGTCATGGGAGAAAGTAAAGCTTTTTGCTCAACCTAAAAGTAGGCTTTAGTTTAAAAAAATTTCTATCAAAAATATGGCCTTTAACTCATAAAATTCTCTTCTCAAAATATTACCATTAAGGCAGAAAATTTCCTCTATGAAATATTACTATTTTGACAGAGAACCATAGAAAATGTTGCCTTAAGATAATAAATATTCCTAAGAAAGTGTCACTTTAAGGTATCAGATCTTTTATACAAAATGCTGTCCGCAATACAGCAAAATTTCTGAAAAAAATGTTACACTGCAAAGCTAATTTTGCTGCCCTATAAAACTGCAAATTTTATATAAAAATTGTTTTTCTTTAGGAAAAAAAATTCTTTGGAAAATGTTGCCCCGCAAAGATTCAAATTTTCTGTGAAAATTTTTGCCCTGCAAAGTAACAAATTTTCTATGGAAAGTGTTGCCCTTCAAACCAACAAATTTTCTATGGAATATGTTGCCCTGCAAAGTACAAAATTTTTTGTAGAAAATGTTGCCCTGCAAAGCAACAAATTTTCTATAGAAAATGTTACTTCTCAAACAAAAAATTTTCTATACATGCCCTTCATTTTAACAATTTTTTTTAATAAAATCTTGCTTTAATGAGCCGATAATATCTTTTAATTTTCTTACTTGTGTATAAATCTAGATCGATATATGGCATCCATTCCTCTAGCTATTTGATACGCCACAGCCAAAACCTGTCCCGTTTGAAGTGGTGGTGGTGAGGAGGAGTTTGTGGAAGTATTAACCTTGCCAGCAGTGGCCAATAAAAATTGTTTCAAATCACCCTAAAATTACAGAGAAAAATACGTTTGAAAACTTTCTTTAATAAAATAGTTTTCACGAATTTAACTTACCCAATCGGTGTATTCCAAAACCATGTAATGAGGATCTTTTTCCCGGCATAAACCATACAGTCTTACTACACCCTTGTGCGTTAAAGTACGGAACATTTCAATTTGTCGTCGGAATTCGGCACAAGCATTTTCATCTTTCACCTTATTCAAGGCCTTAACCATAACTAATTTATATTCATCTGAATTGGCATTACCTTGAGCATCTCCCTCACTGCTGCAGGTTTCTTGTTCCTCTTTGATTTCTTCTATATCATCCATGGAAGTTTTTGATCTACGCTTTTCAACTGTAGTTGAAGTGGTAGCCGCCGAACCATTTCCATTATCACTGTTGCTATTTTTCTCGGTATCTGTGTCCTTATCATCGGTTTGCTTGATAAGAGATGTTTTAATTTTACCCACGAATACATCACCGAATTCACCACGTCCGACTTGCAGCAATTCAGTTATGCCCGAACGAGAAAAGCTTAACTGATCATAGACATTTGATTTTTTAGAGGTTTTTGAATGATTACTACAGGCTGTATCATCAGACTTTTGGGCATCGTGTCCCGTGGAGCCTTTCGGATTATTATTGCCATTTGTTTTGCGTGTTTTAGCACTTTTATTCTCCGATAAGCAGGGTTCATTTTCAGCCATCTTCTCACCATCACCTGCCTCAGGATTGGCTTCATTTAAACGGGCTTTACGAGCCTGACGCCTGTAGCGGCACCAAATCATAAGACCCACTACCAATATTATGTAAGCAAAGGCCACAGACATGGTTATTAAAACCGCTCTGGTGATAAGAAAGCCTTCTTGTTCTCCTTCTCCTAGAGGGAAGCCATCGGCAGCTATAATTTTAATTTAAAAAGTAAATTAAAGAGAAAACAAAAGTTAATTTTATGCCTTAAATATATCTTAATAACTTGTTACTTACTCTTTACAATAAATCTAACTTCTTCTCTCTTAAGCCCCGCACTATTTCCTATAGTACAACCATAGCTACCCTCATCTTCCATTTGAACATTACGTATCTCCAAAGTACCATTCTCCATGAATTTAAATCTTTCACGATCTGTATTATTCTCACTTAAATACTCCAAATCCTTGTCCCACTGTATGGTAGGTTTAGGATCTCCTGTCGCCTGACAATGCATAATGGCCACTCCAGATTCAACACTTTCAATGGGTCCTTCGGGTGCCACCAAGAAACGTGGTGCCACGAATACATTTATGCTAACGGTGGCATTAATTTGACCCTGGGCATTTGAGGCCACACAAGTATAGTTGCCACGATGTTCAGCAGAAACATTTTTGAAAGTTAAAGTGCCATTAATATCCTCAAGAGTATCGGGTAAGTCATCGTTAAAATCCTGCATAAAAAGATAAATAAAAATTAAAAAATGGAAAAAATTGTACAAAATTAAAAAAAAGTTTTCAAAAACAAAAAGAACACTGGTTGAATAATTATTTTTGGGCAACCAAAAATATGCTAAAAAAAATATGTGCCATTAAAATAAAAAATAAGCTCTTAAAATATATTTTTTTCTAATTTACAAAATGTCTATCAACATGATAATTATTAGAGAATCGGATTTGAAAAACAGTAAAAAGAAAAAAATTTTCTCTGAAGTGCAACATTATGCTATTTAGTGTATTATGATCTTAAATGTAAAATATGCAAAAATTGCTAAAATATGTTCTATAATAAGGCTTTTGTATGCAAATATGCCAAATAGGCTGTTAGGACCAAAACATACAAAAATATTCCAAAATTCATAAAATTTTTTGAAACGGAAAAATAACTAACAGTTTGGTTCGTTTAAAGCTCAGAAAAGAACATGATTTTTACATATTTTTGGTCGCCCTGATTATTAACATTATAAAAGGAGAACAAAACAAATAATGAAGTTCATAATGAATATCCTAATTTAAATAAGATGATTCTTTAAAATTTGAGGCAAAAAGTTGAAAAATACTAATATATAGTAAACAAAGAATGTAAAGGAAATGACGTACATGACGCAGCACAAAGTCAAAAATTTAAATTGGAAACAGTATCAGAAAGGTATTAAAGATTCTAGAGACAAAGGTGGAGTCTAAACATATTTTGGTGTATTCAAAAGGTAAAGTATATGTCAAACTAGAAAGATATTTTATATACCAAACAGGAATAAGAGCAAATTAAAAGAAGATATAAAATAATAGACTCTAGAGATATTTGGGATACTAATTAAAAACTTTATTAAAACAATTTCTTCAGTACTGCATAGCTATACCCAGAGAAATATTAATCACATCCGTGTACAAAATGACACCATTCATTAACAATTGTGTATTAAATTATTCATTGCATGGCCAAGTCATAATTAGAGAACAGGACATCAAAAGATTCAGAATGGTGTGACAAAATGGCAATAAGATATATAAGTATTAATTACGTCGTCATAATACCAGAAAAAGTAAAATGGAATAACCCGAGAAATGAGAATTCAAACATAAATAGCCGAACAGGTCAGGGCTTTAATAATATTAGACATATTGTAAACAAAGACTTTTCTCTTCCCAATCATGAATACAGTCTTTCAGAATGAAATAGTGGCAATTACGGAATAGATTTAAAAGTTGAAAGATATTTACAGTAGCATTTTAATTCTTATCTGTACGTAAATATACGAATTAGACTGCTCTTATAAATTGCTTTTACATTAAATTTCTTTCAATCTCATTTTGAGAGCAAAAAAAAGATTCTGTTAAGTCTCATAATCTAAAATGCAAAAGACCGTAACGAAACTTTTCAATTTTTACAGCAAAAGCAAAAAACCTTATGAAAATGCAGAAGGACGTAACCACAATTTTTAATTTCTGCTTTAAAATTATTCAATTAAGTAAAATTTTTTTAATCGTTCACTTAAATTAAAAATATATAAATCATAAAATACTCTTCCAACAAATTTTTTCTTAAATAGAACACATTTTACGACTGTTGATGTTACGGGCTTTTGTTAATAATAATGTAATTTTTGAAGATATAAATGAACTTTTCTGCGTAGATGTAGTTTGGGTCAGTACATTATAATCCAGTAAGAAACTAACATTTGATTTTTCGTGGTTACGGTGACGAAATGTGTATTATAAAAATGAGGTGTAAATTTGTTTGTATGTTTATTTGTTTGTGTATTAATAACCACTAAACGGCTGAACAGATTTTCACGTCATTTGACACATAGATTGCACCAGTATATGTTACATCTCGATTGGATGTCACGCCCACGTTTTGCGCCTACTTTTTTATTTTGCACATTATTCATGAAGCTATTTACATGAAATTTGATACAGATAGTGTTTGTATTGGAGAATCTTATAGGCTGTGTTGGATCTTGATCGGTCCAGTTTTTTCAAACTCAAATATGCTATCTTATTTATCGAACGTGGACTGGTACCGCCATATAAATCAAATATTCTTAAAGGCATATCTAAAGAACTATTATAGTGAGAGCCCTTAAATTTTGTGGAAACTACTTTCTTATCATATTGAATCGATAAAATGACAATTGGAGGGATAGGGCCAAGAAAGGACTAGCTTCCATAAAAAGCAAATATTAGTTTTCGCATATCTAAAGGAGTAATTAAGTGAAAAGTCTTAAAAAGTTATAGAAATGATTTTCATATAAAATTTTGAATAGGACGGATAGATCGAGGGGGAGTAGTAGCTCACATATAAAGTAAATATTATTTATCGCTAGCGGAGTTCACCGGGAAAATCTAGTGTAAAGATAAAAATATCTTACATCGTTCAATGGGAAAATGTATAAACCGGGACTACAATTATACCACCAAGACATAATAAAGGCACTATAAGCATAACGCTAATTTATCAGGCCGAATAACTAATGTTACAGCAAACTACAATATACTAATACTGGATCGACAATACTGGTTAAACGAAAGACTGGTGCCACGCGGATATCTCTGGATCGACAATACTGGTTAGACGAACGACTGGTGCCACACGGATGGCTCTAAAATAAAGAACCGGCTTTCTACATAAAGGAACCGGTGACAACAGTATACTTCCTTCTAAAAGTCCACTTCTGTTTTTCAGGAGAAAGTCCATGCTATCAGGGAATGTATAGATTGGACCAGTACAAATATAAGTCAACAACATTTTCACATATAGTCAAATGGCAATAAGAGCAATAACTTCCTAGTTTATTTAGCGACTATGGGGTGATTGGAAATGAAGAAGCAAATTATTTAGCAACTGAAGCTGGAGAATTACAGAAAGTAACAGGAAGTTGGAAAATTTTACAAAAATCGACTACAAAACACTTTGGAATAACGATATAGTAGAAATATTAACAAAAATTCTCCGGGCTGATTATTTTATTTTATTTATTTATCAAAGTTGGCATAATTTGTTCGGAAATATTTGATTTTTAAAGGAGTATAATTTCTAGTTGGACGATATGGATAACGAATTCGATCTTACGAAGCAGGAACTCGGAATTAATTGAACCGTTTACTAAATTAATTGCAAATGATATTTCTCCCACTTTCAAGAGTAGGGATGTACTTTTATACGACATGAGAACTTTAAGGCTTCCTTCAACCTACCTAAGTATGGAGCGAAATAGATTCTGAGATTAAATAGTAGTACAGCTCTCAAAAGGCTATATGTGCTTATTATTTAGAGCACATAGACATGATTTGCAGGGCATGACAAATTATTCCTGTATCAATGTACTGCGTTAAGTCGCATAAAAGTCAAATGTTTTCTTAGAAGCATTTTGCCAAACCTGAAATATATACAAATTTTGGAAGTCGCTAATGCAGCAGTTTAAATGGACTAAGTGTTAGCATTTATCTTGCTCAACTGGTAATTTGGTGAATCTGAATAGTCATTTTATTTTTTAATAATTTAAGCATATTTCACATAATTTAAAGCAAATATTTTGATATATTTTGAAAAACGTAATCTCCTTTAACTCTTTAACTAACTATGTAGATACTTTCATTTCCTAATTTTCTCCTATCATTAACTCTTTTGTTAATTTTTTTTTTTTTTTTGATTTTTTATACATTTCTTTATCAAAATATATTCTATTTCTCCATATTTTCTAGTTCCCCAACTATATAAATAGCCAGTGGTCATTGACTTATATTTATTTGAAATAAAATTCCATAGCATACTTCAAGTACTGGTATTAGTATGTTTTTCACATAAGTGGAAAATACTCCACTAAGCTCTTTATTTCTACTTTTTTCATGTTCAGTACAAGTATTTTATATAATATCTTTAAGTACGTTGTTCAAACGAAACTAATTTTGTTAGATTTTTTTTCAGTTGTTTGCAATATATTTGCCAAACTACCCTTAAGTAGTTTTCTAAAGTAGAAGGACAGTGGTGCAGATGGTTAAATGGATAGTATGTTAAAGCAATTATCGATGAGATAAATTAAGGTAATTTCCTTGAAATGTCCTTTTTATGAATTATTTATGTGTTTAATAGAATATTAATACTACAAACAGAGAAATACGATCCCATTTATAAAATTACATCATTCGTTGTCATTAGACCACTGAGTGGTTAAATCAACAATGAAGAATTAATACCGCATTGGTATCAACTTGACACCACATCAGTGCCCAATTATTAAATAACATTATATATTGGCTTCCGTTGTATAAGTGTTATGAACGAACGATTTCAAAAAAAATGACATCGTAACTTGTCAATAAATTTTAATTTTTAATTATATTTGGAGCGTAAAGTTTTTCTTTAATATTGATTTCCATGGAAAAAGTTTTAATACTAATTTAATCATAAAATCATTAAAGCAAAGTTCAATATTTGCATACTCTCCTTTACTCCTAACGAAAAAAAAAAATAAGTTTTGAATTTCAAGAGTAGTATGTTCTCTTAAATCTCCGAAAAATCTTTGAAATCTCTAGAAATTTAATCTCTTAATAAACCTTTAAAGAAAAAAATTTGTTTAAACTTCATTTTAAATACAATAAAGAAAATTTAAATTCTTTTCTTAAAACCACTGTCTATTTATTTCATTCTCCTTTTATTGTCCAAGTGTTGTAATACAAAAAACATATAAAAAAGTATTAACTTTAAGTACAACAAAAGACGAACTTTGTTTATTCTTCCATTTTATTTACTTACCTTAAGCCATTTAACTTGTGGTGCTGGTGTTCCCTGTGCCTTGCAATGTACTTTGCCCACCGAACCCAATTCGAGATTTTTTGAAGTGGGTTGTGGCATAAATTTCAATTGTTCAATTACTTGCAATTCTCCCGGCTCCGATGTGGTTGGACGATAACCTTCTACAACGATTTGACACACATATTGGCCAGCATCACTGGCAATAATACTGGTAAATATTAATGAACCATTTTCTTTGGCTATCGATACACGGGCATCTTCACGCAGCATAGGATCCTTATTTGGCTCAACTAAACGTTGAGCATTGGTTTGTTCGGCTACATCGATTTGTCTAAAGAGTTTACCGTCTTTACGCCATCTTAGCAAGACTTCTGAAGGCTGTTTTTGAGAATTCGTATACGCGCAAGTCAATTCAGCAGCATCGTTTTCCTTAACGACTAATTTTTTCGAGGGGCCCTGGGTAATTTTCACTTCAGCTAGGGGTAATTTATCATCGTCTCCTCCACGTTTGCCACGACATAAAAATATATTTTTCATACTTTCTGGCATTATGTAGTTTTTCTTAAGACGCGGTATACAATTACGTGAGGATTCATAATGTTCTGTTTTAGCCGTTGACCATTTGAGTATGTAACCTTTGCGACTGATAACACGTCCGGCAGCATTGGAGGCAATACAACGATATAGGCCACCATCTAAGTTACTGGGGTTATGTATTATAAGACGATTTTCTTGCAGTTCAATATTTTTTAAAGAGCTAAGTTTTTCGCTATTCCGAAACCATTCAATTTCGAGCAGACCATCACCGGAAGAAGCCTCAACATGACATTTTAATATGACTTCATGTGGTCGATTACTGATGAGCTGAACTGTAGCGGTTTGAATCCCTGTAAGAAATAATAATAAAATTTGGTTTTTGAAAAAGAATGCAAATATACATATATGTATTTTAAATCTAATATTTTTAAATTTTAATGATTTATTTATTCTGAATGTAATAAAATAAAATAGTTTAAATATATATTTAGATTTAGAATTCTTATAACCTCAGGCATTTACATAGTCAAAAAGTTAGCTCTAATTTAGAGTGAATAACCTGCAGAAAAATTTTTGCAGTAGTACTAGTCCCTTAGTAAAATCTATGTACCAATTGATTCCTAACTGCTCACCAAAGTTCCAGTTGAGAACCAGTTGCCACCACCACGCTCACAAAATATCAGTTAAGAGTCAATTTGTAGCATGCTTGTTAAATGCGCAATTAGCACAATACATATTATAGTAACGGGTATAGAACAGGTACATTTAGACTAGTCTGTGACCGGTCCAATAGTACCGAACGGGTATAATTAGCCACCCCCAAAGACAACCCCATGTAAAATGACAGGTTCTTCCCATATAAAGCTCCGGAACTAGAACTAGTCACTACCCTGAAGAATCTGTCAAATGACCGGTTTTGAACCGATTCTCTTTCTTCTAGAGTAGATACTAAAAATACTATAGTCTTACAAAGCAACAGCTTTAAAAGTTAGGTTTCAAATAGTGCCAAAATAGTTGTAATCATAGGGGTTTATGTTGACATAAAATAGCTTTTAATATATGCTAATGAATAGTCCTTAAGTAGCTTTCAATAAAGATCTTTATATAGTCTTGAAATAGTTCTAGTCCTAAGTTTTATATATTGCTGAAATAGTAGAGGAAAGTGGGACATTGTGGCGTATGGGGTAATGCAGAAAATTCTATTTTTTCGTGTATTTTAAACTTAAAAAAAAAGGTTACTAAGGTAAGTTTTTATTGCTTTTCGAGCGCAAGCAAATAAAATATACTGAGTTTTTTTTAATTGCCGACTGCAATAAGTTTTGTTCTAATAACTAAAGCTTTTTGAGATCTCTACTTGACGTAAAAATTTGGAATTGAGGTAATATAGACAAATTATATTGGCGCAGTGCTATTCAACAAATTTTTCACAATTTTTCTTTTTTTTTTTTTTGTTTTTTGCAATTTTGCTGAGAATGTAGGAAATAATTGGTTTAATGACCAATGACTTGAATATATTTAAGAAAATCTAATAAAACGGATAAAAATGTGATACCTTAGTTAAAGCAATAGAACATAAGAAAATTGGAAATAACTCAATAAACTCCATAGCAATAAGACTTAAAATTCCTAGAACTAACATGAGCCATTAAATTAACTAATTAAAGTGACCTATACACTTAAAGTGTTTGAAAATTATAGCAATTTATTACACCTATGAATTAGACTCTTCCAAATACGAGAAATAACTGCCTATTTTTATAAATTTTGTTTTATTATTTTCTATTAGATTTATCACTTATTACCTATCTGTTTTCATCATTAACTTAAATTTTAGTATTCGAATAGCCTCGTAAATACAAAAATCATTTAAAAATATTCAATAAACACTAAATATCTTTAAATTTTGACATTTTTAATATTTAACACTTTACACCAACATTTCCCATTTTATCCAAAAATAATTGATATGAAAAAAACACCGAAAAATAATACCAAATTATAAATAATTCTTATTATTTTTATGCAAAACGATAGACAAGAATCCATTCTATATAACAGTTCCATTGGAGGGTTCAAAAGATTGTTGGTTGATATTTTATTATAGTAGGCGCGAATTTTTAAAATTTTTTTACTATGATTTTAATTATTAAACCTTATTTTGATTTAGTCACTATAAAACTTTTAAAGAATGTATTTTTAATCGAATTGTTGTGCTATGAAATTTTTATATTTCTGTTGCCCAAAAATACTGATATTTTACATCAATTTTCTATTTTTTGAAAAACAAACCAAAAAATAATATTATGATTTTTAAAAGAAATATTTCTGGAAATATTTAATAGATTTTAATGGTTTAAATTTAGTTATTATTATTTTACTCCTTTTAAGAATTTCAAACTAAATTAATTTAAAAAAATCATTATATGTTTAATATTCAAAATTACTGATTTAGAATTTGAAGCTAGTCAGATAAAGGAAATCTGTACTTTTTGAAATTTAAAAAAAAAATAATCTGGTTTGCAGTCTAAAATTTATAAAATTCAAAGAAAATTAAAAAAAAAATGTTCAAAAATTTCTTTTCATAGATTTAAGTTAAAAATATTTAAACATAATTTCCAAAATACATATTTCATAAACATATTTTTTTTTTCAAATTAAATAAAATCATCAAGGCTTGAATAAAATGTTTTAAATATTTCGCTGTGCAGACGAAAAGTCCTATGTGTTTTTCAAGATGCGAGACAACAATTTATATTTTGTGTGAATGCCATACATACAGATTTTTGAAAATAGATTAAAACTGAAAAAGGATGATCAGTAGGTAATTAATTAGGAAAATTACTTTTCAAGTTCTAAAGCAATGTTTGAAATTTTCTTGGGAATATTTTTATTTTTTAATGCTTTTAGCATAATAGGGACAGAACAATGATTGTTAGAATATGTAAATATATGTTGTAGAATTTTTGAAATACAACTAGACCCACCCAAGTCCAAGTTAGTTTATGAACAGGTCAAATGAACACTTTCTAAAATGTATAATTTCTAATCGCCTAGACCGATTTACATTCAAATTTATACAATCGTAGCAAATAATTTTCGCATTTTATGTGTGATGACGCTTTGAAGGCTTGAAATATTATTATTTCACAGATTTCAAATTCAGAATTATTTTTGTACTCGGAATAGTTAATTACGTGAGGTTTTTTTATACAAAATTTGGAGGAAATGAATTTTTAGATACGAGTAACTCGATAACTATAAAAGTTAAATAACATTCACAAGCCTTAATGAGAGAAAAAAAATATATATATATATATATATATATATGTTAGCAGAAAATAACTGCCTGTTTCTCTATGTCGAAAGAAAAATTCGTTTAGAAAACTCAAAATTTCTTTTTTTATAACAAAATATTCTTTTTTAAGTAATAATAAAATTTGTTAGTGTAATTTAAATATATTTGTTTAAGTGATAAAACTATAACTTAAATAAATATTATGCAATAATTTTAAATTAGGAAAAAGAAATGACATTAAATTTTTTCCTCTATTGAAAAAATATAAAAACGCATAAAAATATTGTTGTTAAAAAATTTTAAAAATCGCTTGTATTTCCTACATATATAATTAAGTAAGTGTCAATTTTTTAAATCTTTTAATTTTGTTTTAAAATTTCAAAGGAAAAAATATGATATTTTTTCTAAAAATTATTTTAATTCCATTGCATTGTAAAAAAAAATTAATTCTTCCTTTTTATATTTTATATTTTCAACAAACTACCTTCTCCCCCCTTGAATCCGCGTCTGTATTATAGAAATATTAAAGTGTGCTCCAGTTTACCCCACTCTCCCTCATCATTCAGAGACCTTTATAAAGGACTAAAATTGCAAATAGATTATTGAATAGTTATTACATAGCTGTAAATGCAATAATAAGTTGTATATTCAGTACTTAAATAGCTTCAGCCGCAAAATGTTACCAAATCCCAAAATAAATCTATATCACATTTAATAGTTCAATATTGAGTCTTTATATGGTGGTAAAATAGTCTACACTCATCTCTATACTCTTTAGAAATAGCACAAATTTTAGGTCTTTATGTAAACCTGATATAATAAATTTGAATACGTACTATTGAAAAGTCTGGAAATAGCATAAATAGCTTTAAGTGTAGCCCTTTATATAGCCCTAAAACAAGTAGATTTTTTTTTATAGTCCTGACATAACACTAGTTGCAGGTCTACTTCTACTTCAATAATTCCAGACGCAAATCTAGTTTTGGAACAGCATTAAATAAATACTTTTTAGTAGTCCTTGAATAGTTATAATAGTAGATCTTTACATACTTAAGAAGTATAACCAATTCTAGATCTTTTTTTCGTCCTGAAATATCATCAATCATAGGATTTATATAATATTGAAATAGCTTTAATCGTAGGTATTTTTATAGTCATTGTGTCTCAAAATATAGTTTTAATATATCTTTATTCCACACTTATATTATCTTTCTAAATAAGTTAAACTGCAGCATTTTGAAATAGCTTTAGTTATAACTTTTTATATAACTATTGTAGTAGTTTTTTTCTATAGAACTGAAATGTAATTCTTTAAATAGTTTGGAATTATACCAAATCGTAGTTCTTTAAATAGTCTTAAAAAAGCTTCAGTTATAGGTCGTTATATGGTCTTTAAATAGCTCTAATTGTAATTATTCTTCTTTATATATAAAAAGATAAAATAGCTTTAATCTTAACTCTTTACATAGTCCTGAAATAGCTTCAACTGTAGCTACATTGTCCGGAAAAATCTTTGGACATAGGTCTCTATATATTTATAAAGGAGCTTAAACTTTAGCTTTGTATATACTCCGAAAATATAATCAGCTGTTGTTTTTTCTGTAGTTCTGCTATGGCTTCAGTCGTATGTGTTTATTTTAGTCAACAAATTCAATTGCAGCTCTTTCCATAATCCGGTAAAGTTTGGGTCTTAAGTCTCTATGAACTCCTGACGAAGCTAACTGTATCTTTATATATAGAAAAAAATATAACCAGTAGTAGTTCTCTATATAGTTCAATTGTAGCACATAATATAGTCCGAATATAGTCATCATATAGTAGAAACAGATTAAAATTTATATAGTCCGAAAGTAGTTCCAGTAGTAGTTCATTCGTACGTCTTTATGTAGTACACACAGTTCACAGTCTAAAAAGTATTATTTAACTGTAGTGTACATTCAGTTCATCTTTTACACCATTATTTTTACAGTTTATGCTTTAAACAATTTAAATACTTTAAATAGCAGAAAATAACATTTTCTCTCATTTGCAGTAATTATTTCTTAAATATTTTTTCATATTGTTTTAGCTGCTAGAATATATTTACTATTTAAAAATTCCTCATGTCATTTACTTCCCCACAAAACACTTCTGGCTGTTTTTTTTTTTTTTTTTTTTTTTTTTTAACAACAATAACAATGTTATAGAGTAATAGTAGGGAAAGCTACAGAAGGAGAAACGGATGTAGAGTTTACATTTACTGAAATATTGTTAGTTTTAAGATTCTCTTCTGTTATGTTCTGTTTTTTTTTTCTACAGTTTGTTTGGCATTTATTTGCAAAAGAAACTTTTGTATAAAACAATTCATTCGTTTTGCATATTTTCTGGATTTCTCGTCGTCATTGTTGTTGTTTTTGTTTTGCAAAAATAAATGAATTTCTAGCCTGCAGTAAATTGCAAAATTCATGACAACATTTACGATTGTTATGGAAATGCATTAAGTGCAATTTATTGTACGCTTAAACAAATTTTCTATGCAAAAGTATAGACACAATTGCACCAAGAGAAGACTACACTTATATGCACATATATAGGTATAATGTAAGTAAGTATATATGCATATGCCACATTGATGCAAGTAGTATGAGTTACAAAGTTGAGGTGTTTTGTGGCTGCAAAAATACATGTTTGCTATTTTTGCTGCACGTTGCTGTTTCGAAGTTCAAACTCAAGTGATAGGTATGTTTCTTTTTATATTTTTTCTTAAATTTTTGTATTATTTTATGATTATATATTTAAAGCTAAAACGCTGGTATATGTGTATAAATAAGATGGTCATGTTTATACATAAGTATAACAGAAAATATGTGTTGGAATATTTAATTTACAGTGTCACATATAAGAAAATGGACAAATCATTTTGAGTAAAAGTGTTGTTTTTATTTGGTTTTCTATTAACTTTTGATCCAAATAATTTATAATAAACTGTGATTACCCCTAATGATATCTAAAACTACCAGTTAGTTTTTATAACCACCATCAAAGAACGAAAAAGAAAGAAAGTCTGTTGAAAGCAGGATAAGGCTCGGAGCAAACATCCTATGGGGACAAAATTTGGCTCAAATATTTATCTTATATAATCTTTATTTGGTATTGAAAATAAGCAAAAACCGGTTTATAAACAAACAAGTTATGGACCAAATACTACAAAAACAGGGTGTCCGTTATAACTGCAGTTTATACTTTTGGGTCGATATCTTTTACAAAAGAATATATGCATCAACGAAATTTTGCAAAAATAGTTTTAGGACCCATTTTTTGTTTCCAGTTGTTTTTGAAGAACACATAATTTGATTTACTGTGCTCACTGGGCTACTTGATACTAAGCAAACAAGAAATGGGCGCGGTCCAAATACTTTACCGCCCACATCCCATTTACGATGAAACATCACCTATATTTTGTAAAAATAGTCCAAAGACTAATGCAAACTCAGAAACAAAAAATGGTCTTGGTCCGCCCACTTTACCGCACATCTCCCATATAAGCTGAAACTTTAAAAAATTGCAAATGGTGGGTTCATAGATTCGGCCATGTCGAATATAACATTCTCACTGGTTTTGTTTGTATCCAAAAATATGTATGTCATTCTGTTTGAAACATATCGAAATATTCATCTAAAGCACATAAAGTATATATATTCTGGTTCCTCGTAAAATTATAAGATAATCTAGCTATGTCCGTCCGTTTGTCTGTTAAAAGCAGGATAGGGCTTGGGGCGAACATCCGAAGGGGAGGAAATTTGGTTCAAATATATGTCTTATAAAAGGTTTGTTTAGTATTTAAAATGATCAAAATCGGTTCATAAACAAAAAAGTTATGGAGCAAATACTAGAAAAACAGGGTGTCCGCCCTAACTCCAGTTTATTCTTTTGGCCAATATATTTTACAAAAAAAGAACATGTACATCAACAAAATTTTGCACAAATAGTGCAAGAAGCAATAATTCGGATAGTAAAAATGGTTGTGCCTACTTTACCGCTCACCTCCCATATAAGGTGAAATTTTAAAAAATTACAGATGCTGGGTTTATAGATTCGGCCAAGACGAATATAACATTACTTACACTTGTTTTTTTTTTTTTTTTTTTTTGACACCTTGTTGTCACTACTTTTAAAATACACATTGCACTTTATTATTTCTGACTTCTTAAAAGCCGCCAATGTTTGCTAAAGCTTTGTCGCCTTTTCGTTTATTTTTCGTTATTTTTATCTATGAAATTGATAAGAATTGAAGGCAATAAAAAAGAAACACCTTTCCATTACTTAAAGTTGTTATTGTTTTTGGTCAAATATTGTGGGTAATGTGGATCTTTTTTTTAATATTTATCCCTATTTAATCTAAAAGGAGTCTCATTAAATGAGAGTAATATTTTACAATTACAAGACAAGTTTTACAAAAAAAAAAAAAAAATTATTAACAAAGGACTGTATAGACGGCACGAAAATTTTAAAACGCAAAAACTAAAAACTAAAACTAACCTAAAATACGGTATTTATTTATTTATTACAATACAATTCCAAACTATATATTAATTTTAACCGACCAGAGTACTAACTAGCCCACTGAGCACCATAAACCAAATTATGTGTTCTTCAAAAACAACTCTTCTTTAAAGTGATGACAGGCAATAACCACATGTAATGATGATAACGATTCAAGAAACTAAACATGATTATGATGTTAATGTTTGTTAATTTTATTATTACAACAAACAATAACAAACAAAACGCACGTTTTACTCGTTAAAGGGGGAAATCATTTTCTATATCGAATAAGAAAATTGATTTGAGCGTTGAAAGATCTAACAAATTGTTTATGTACCTTACATCAATTTCTATGTATGTGAGAATTTTTTTGATGTGGAAAATAAGTAAGAGCTAGTACATAAACAAGGAGAGTGTGAGTAAAATTAAGCAAGTGTTTTATGTTTGTGTGATTTGATGAGTGTTTGTTTAATAGAACCCACACACACGCAACTACACAGCAATAATAATAATTTTTTATTTACATTTTTGTAAATAATTTGTGTATTATTTACAAAATGTGAAAAATAAAAATTTTATTAATAAACCCGTCAAAAAAAAAAATCAATAGTAGTAAAAAGAAATGAGAAGATTGATTAGATAATTTCTTCTTCTTCTTCACTCTTTGTTTACTTTTGATTATGAAAACAATAAAAAAAATCTCTTGAAATTTTATTAATTTATCATTTAGGTTTAATGAAAGATTGATAATAATAAATAAATAATTTATTTTTTAATGAAAAAATTAACCAGTTTTTTATGATTTTTTGAAAAGATAACAAATTTTTGAAAAAACATAGAAGGAAGCAAGTATGTTCTTAATAACTTTTAGTTGTTTAAAGAACTTTTTATGATATTTTTTAACAAATTATAAAATTGAAAATATTTTTTTGGGAATTAAATATTCATTTACTATTACATTTAGTACTAATGAAATATTTTCATATTATTTAAAACAATTTTCATTAATGTGCATATTAAATTTTACAACAATCGATGGATAATAGTTAACAAGTTTTCATATTTCATATTCATCTATTATATAAATATTTTACTTTATAAATTTTAGTAATATGTGTATCTAAAATATGTAGCATTTTCGCTTTACATTCAATAAAAACGCTACAAAAATTTCCTTGACACATAAATATTCTTTACTCTGAAAATTGTTCTAGATCGATAAAAACAAAATAAATAATAAGATTTTTCTATAAATTCATTTAAGAATTTACGTCAAATAAATTTATGGTAGTTGTGTGTTTAATCAAATAAATTTGAGTAAACAATTTGCATTTAATTTGAAAAGGCTTGAAATATCTTTTCTCTCTCAAGTATTTTACGATATTTGGTAGCTGTTTCATCAAACAAAAAACTTCAAATAAATGCGCCTAGTGTGAACAAAAAATCAATTCTATATTTAGTAGCAAAAATTACGATAAAACAAGATCAAATAATTCATGTCAAATATTTGCTTAGTCTGAACTTAGCTTAAGAATAAATTTGGAAACATGAATGTGAATTCAATTGTATTAAAAAAGAGCAGTTTGTACTTTTATATATAAAAACGGATAAAAACTGTTATTTGGTGTTTTTTTAGTACATAAAAATATAAATGAAAGAGTATCATTTTTTTAGGTATGCTCGACCCAGGCGTGAATTACCCAAATTGACACATTTTCTACATTCTTATAGTATCATATTGACAATATACGATATCACTTTTTAGACACCTTTCGTTAACAATATTTAAACACACAAAATCATATCATAATGTTGTTTAACAACACTCTGATACAAAATGGCACTTTTTATTTTCTCCCGAAAAACGACCTAAAGTAGCTATAGATCTTCTTGAGTACATCACAAAAAAACCGTTTCGAAATACATGCTGCCCTAAAGATCATGCAGCTTGCTAAATTTTTAGTTATATTTTAGATTTTCTAATCGATTTAGAAAACAGAAGAACGCAATTTTTCTACTATATTTACATTTGTTTTTCTTTTCTTCTTTTCAACATTTTGACTTTGATATAATTTTTTTTTTTTTTTTTTTTTCTTTAAGACTAAACATACTTGCGTGCAAAGTGTAAATTATACTTTGTTTGAATAAAACAAGATATCAATTTTTAAAAGTGCTTAAAGATTAAAGAAGTTATTAAACATTTTCTAAACTTTATTAAAAACTTCTTCATATATTTTAAGACAAAGTATTTTATTTGATATAAGTAACGAATGGAAAGTTTTAGTTAGTAAATTATTCAATATAAAATGGAATACAGCTTTTTCTTAATTTTTAAAAACTAAATCTTCTTATGTTCATAACAAAAATGTCTTTAAAATTATTGAATAGTTTTATAGGCTTCTATAGAAAAAATTATAATAAATTGTAGTTGAACTTGAAAAATTGTGGAAAAAAATTATTTATTTATTTAATTTGAATTTTCAGATGCGCATAATTCGGTGAGGTGAATAGCACACGCAGAATACAAAAAAAAATTATACGTGGGTCTGAATTTTCATTATAGAGGTTGCCTACTTTGGGACCACATATCTCCTCTTTGGACTTTTCTCTTATGCTTGTCTAAAATTTCAGTCAATCTTTATTAAGAGCAAAAATATGTAGAAAATTTTAGTTATTAAAATATTTTTTAAAAATTTTCGCAGTCTGTTTAAAAATTGTTTAATTAAAATAATTTCAAAATTTTAAGCTTTATGCATTACATTAAAACTTCCAACTTGACTAGACAAAAAACGAAAACTAGTTAGTTTTAAACTTTTTTTTTCCATATATTTGCTTTCATTTTACTCTTAAAACTATGCTCCTAAATGTATTTCCTCCTACAATAGCCTTCTTTTAGTCTTGTGATTCAATTTAATTTCAAATTTGCGCATAAGTTTTTCCTTGAAATAATTTTTTAATTAAATTAAATTTAAGTTCCTTTAAAGAAACAGGTAAAAAAAAACATTGAGAAGCATTGCCAAACTTAAATGAAATAAACATTTTAATATGTTTTTGGTTTTCGTTCTTCTTTTTACCATTTTTTTTTCTCTTAAAGGAACGTATATTTATTTTAATTTTTAAAATTATATATTTTTCTATATTTTGTTGTTGTAAGGAAGCAAGAAAGAAACAAATAAAAAAGTCATCTACAATATTAAATCTCCCCCCTTGAGCACTGTAGACAATCAGCGCCAACAAATATGCTAGACAACTGAATGTTATGTTATGTTTTTTTGCGCTAAAAGCAGAAGAGATAAAGAATAAAATCTTCTTATTACAATCTATGTTATAAATTTAATAAAAATTATGTTTTAATTTATAGTACCTACTTTTTTTGAATTCTCAATAACATTTTGAAAAAAATTTAAAAGCTTTTCATATTTTTTTTTATAAATTTCAAGGGGAAAACCCCCAGAGAAATGAAAACATTCCTTTGCATCTCCTTCTGTACAAAGTATAACTTTAAACATAAAAAAACAACAGCAAAAAATGAATTTGCAAAACGAAATAAAAATAAACATCATAATCATAGTCATCATCAACAACTTGATGATGACGATGATGGAATAGAATACGAAGAAGCAGGAGCAGGAACAGCAGCAGCACCAGAATATGAAGCAAGTCAATGGTGAAAGTTAAAGTTTGAAGTCTATCACAAGTATAAGGGTTGTTGTTATTGTAGTTGTTATTTTTGTTTTTGTTGCTGTTGTTATTGCTGCTATAACTTTTTTTTTTGTTTTGTTGTTGTTTTTATTATTTGTTATACAGACTGGTTAAACATTATCAACCACTTTGCCAACCCAAACAAGAGAAGAACTGAAAAAATTATACCAACAACCCAACCACCCTCTCACATACAAGTACTATTTTACTAGACACACACGCATTTACATTTCTACTCAGACACGAGCAACAACAAAATTTTTATAATACTCGTTGCGACTGACCTCAGTTACAGTCACAATCATGAATTTTTCTGAGTTCTGACTCAGTCACAATTAATTTATATACACGACTTTGTTGAAAGCAGCTGATATTTAATTTAAAAAATAGGTAGAATATGGTAGAAACAGAAAAAAAAATTATTATTTTTTAATAAATATAAAAAAAAATTGTTCTGATCTAGATTCAAGACATTTAAAGATCGAAAAAAAATTAAAAACTAAGTCATTATTATTTAGAAGTATTCGAAAGTACGATTATGATTTAAAATTAAAAAAAAAAAAATAAGTAATAAAGAATACAACCAGAAGTTTATGTGAGAGGCAGTTCAAACTAAATTTTGAATAAAGTTACTAATTTGTCTCAAAACTCAAAAACAAAATATATGTGGCTACATGACATTTTTAGGTTAGGTTTTTTGACAACAGAATTAGGTTTTTGTCTCTCACATAAAATTCTGGTTATATTCTATGATAAGTAATTTAAATAATTTAATTAAAATGTTCGAAAAATTCGAACTTAATAAAAAATTCTTTAATATGAAGTATATTCAAAATATGTGATTTTTTTAATTGTGTTCTTTAAAACTAAATATATTTGTATATATTATTAAATGTTATTTTGTTTAGAATAAATCAAGATATTTATTAAACATTTTCTTAGGTTTATCATAAATTGTTCATATATTTTAGGGCAAAGTATTTTGTTTGGAGAATACTTTTGAGGCAAAAATTAAAAAAGGAGTAGAAAGATTAAGTAAATTATTAAAAATAACATCGAATAAGTTCTAAAATTAATGTTCAATTTGAAAAAAAATTAGTATTGATATATTTACAACAAAAATGTCTTTAAAAAATATTATATAGTTTCAAATGCTTTCATAGAAAAATTTATGAAAACTGGAAAAATTTTATTTTTTGAATGATGTAAAAATTTGGTTTTATTACATGACATAGACAAAATTAATTTTTTTTGATTTTGCTCCAATCATCAAAATGACAATATTAATTAACTAAACTAATTGATTTTGGTTTAAATTTCAATTAATTATTTTAATCAAATTAATTAGAATTATATTTGAATATTTGAATAAAATCAACTAAAAATTTTATTGATTCATTTCTACAATGAATTAAATCCCTCCTTCAATTAAAATGTAGAGATTTAAATATTATTTATTAAATTATTATAAATATTTAAACAATACAATACAAGTAAAATTAAGGGAAAAAGATATTAAAACTCCAAATTTGATAGGGGGAAACGAAACTTGGTACATATATAGCTTCATCTTGGCGTTTAATATACACCCTGTTGAAATCACCGATAACCACGTACAAATCACATTTCTGTAACCTTTGACTTCGAGTATCTCATGTAACTCTCACGTGATTATCGGTTACTTTTAAAGGATTTTTAAGACGCCCAGAAGTAACTATATGTGAAGTATCGTTCCCCCGCCATTAAATTTTGGTGTTGTACATCTATTTAATTAAGTTTAACAACAATGTAGCTAGTGTATGTATAATTTAAAATAATTTACTATAATGATTATAAAATGTGTACTCTTAATAATAAGTTCATTTATGTAATGTTTATACTTATATTTAATCCTCGAAAACTTATCATAAAACCATTCATTTCTGCCGGACGTTCCAATAAAAATCATATTATCCTATCTGAGTGCCCTTGCGAACTAGGACGAGATACCAATAGCAATATGACAGATGTCAAATCGTCAAATATAATCAATATGAACTGATTTTATACAGATATGTTTATGTTAATATTTCAATGTTCAAATTTTCAATCCTTTATTTTAATAACTTAAAAGTGAATAATTGATTATTTTTAAATCTAATTTGTAAAGTAGAAATACATATAATATCGCTACTTTACTCTTCCTCCAGTGATAACGTTAGATAGTGATTCGTACAATCTTTCCAGATTGAAGTATTCGATGTTGTGCTTCTAGGAATATACTTAAATTTAGTTTCGAAATTACACTTTCATCGACGTCATTTGAAATTGTAGCAGGTTTTAAATGATCTACTGATATTGTTTTATGTTTACTATTAAGATCAACTATATAATTTTTGTCACTTTTGGATATAACCCGGAATGGTCCTTTATAAGGCGATTGAACAGGTAGACAAACAGTATCATAAGGAATAAAAACATAAGCTGACTGATGCAATTCTTTGGGTATATAAACTTGTGTTTGACCATGTCTTGCCACATTTTTGGCTTTAACATTTTCCATGTCCTTTTTTATTTGCTTTGCCCATTCAAAGTTAATGTTCTTTGCTTTGAAATCGGTAAAAAAAAATCTCCTGGTAGTGTTAGTTCCATGCCGTATACTGATCCAGCGGGAGATTAACAGGATGATTTTAAACCCAATATAACAATTGGTAAAATATCAGACCAGCGGGAATTTGTATAACACGTAATTGCTGATTTAAGCGTTCGGTGCCAGCAGATTCGAAATTTTCTGAAGTTGGCATTATTGTAATTTTTGAAAAATTTTAAATTTTTAAATAAATTGTCGTAAGTCGCCAATGTTGGCCTTTATTTTTCCAAATTAAATGACAACAAAATAATAACTTAAACATGAATAACTAATTATTTTTAAATGCAATTTGTAAAGTAGAAATACATAAAGTATCGTTACAGATATACATATGCTGTAAATAATCTTTCATAGAACAGCTTTGAACAAACTGGGATCTTGAAATTGAATATAACCTCCGGTACCAATGACAAGAACATCTACAATAGCAACGGAAGATTAATAATTTCATCTAATGTTTAAAATTCGTACTTACCAAATAATTATACAAAAATGATTCTGTAATAATAGAATTAGTAATAGCTAATAAAATATTATTTTCTTCGTTATTGAAAAACTAACATTTTAGCCTTTTTAAGGCAATTTTATGAATCCAAAAAAATGTATAAAAAAGGTTATAAGCTAAAACGAAAATTTCGAGGCTAAAAGCAAAATAAAAAGGATAGATTTAGCTTTAAAAATGCTAAACTGGCAACACTGTTGATAAATAAAATTGGTTAAGATTTTTTAATACAAATAATCTCACAGAAGGGGTTTCTAAATATCTTATATGTGGCGGTATGTATATACAATTTCCAATAAATTTCCAACTGGTAATGAAATTTGGCATAAATACGTTTTATCTTCCTAGTCTTGAACTCAATCATACACAGATTCTTGGGCAAGCATTCTTATTTCTAGCGAGAACGAAATAATAAGATTTACTTGATTGATCGTATTCATTCAACTACGACGTTAGCCAGCCAAGAAAGACAAATGTATTTTGCAGACTTAAATGTTGCTACAGACCCTCATTTGGGAACCATTAACTTACATCACCACAGATGACAAAATATACACCATAAAGTATATCCTTAGATTTAGAATGCCTCTATTTACATATGTGGAATTTATGAATGTCTCTTCGGATGACTGCCTGTCTGTTCAGTTAAGGATTATAAACCTAATATAAGTCGCAATTTTGAATATATCTTGTTGAAATTAACTGGTTCATATTTGACCATAGATCTCACATAAGGTCCACTTCCGAAAATCCCATTAAAGTTCAAATATTTACATGAAATTAAATATTTCTGCTAAAGGTAAGTTTCTTTTAATTTCAAAACATAAATAAAATTATGTTAAATATTTTGACTTTTAGATATAAAACAAATTCACAGTAATGCTAACAGAAATTTAACTAACTTTTCAATACTGTTAATACAATTTTTTAACTTCTGGTTTAATATTAATCGGAAGTTAGATAACGTATTGTTAAATGTAACTAAACCGTACTTTGTGTTAATGGATATTAAATGCTTAATTCTTCTACTTCCATTTATATAGTTAAAAACTAAAAAAAAACAACAACAAAAACATAACTGAGTTATTTTTTTTTTTTTTTTTTTTTGTAACACAGTAAAATAAAAGATAAAAATTATTTTTGAATTTTAAATTTTATGTCAAAACACAAATACATAATATTATTTATGATTCGACACTGATGTAGTATCGAGATGATACCAATGATATATCAATTCTTCGTTATTAATTTGAGAACGTAGTATAAATTTGAACTCATACGGGGTTGATACACTATTGACACTAAATTATTTCACTTTGTATACGGATATAGTTGTTATTGTTCAAGATTTAAAAAATGATTTTAAACTCAAATTTATAGTAGTTTTTGGTTTTTCATTTCCTGGTTTAATTTTTCCATTTTTACATTTTTGAGTTTTTTTTACTAAAAAAAGAAAAAAAAACTAGGAATTAAGGAGAGAAATTTAGGAGAGAATTTTCATATGACCAGATACCTAAATGTTAATATAAAGATGAATCTCTCAGTTCACCCTTTAATCACAATCACAGAAAAATTTTCGGAAATCTTATATTCCCGCAATATATTGCGAAATAAAAATTTTTGTTGACTTGTGTCTTTATTGAAATTAAAAAAAAAAATGAGTAGAGTTTAACAATTCTTGGGTTTATTCTATTGGATAACAAAATTTACTAAAATATAAATATAATAGTATTCAATTATTCACACTTGATGTGTAGTGTAATGTCCAAAGCACAATTTTTCGAAATCGCTTTCTTGGAAATAATTGTGCAACTTGTGAACCGCTAGAGATATTTGAAAAAATATTCTCAAATATTCTCAATATTCTGAAGGAGCATTGATCCCTAGTAGATCAGGAATGCGGTGGAGGGAATTCTGAATATGGACAACTCGGATATGTGATTTTTGTTCTTTAATCACTCAAAATTTATTTACGATATGATTGTAAAAATCATGGCATTCTGAGGTAACTAACTTTGAAGGTGCACTTACTATTGTACTTACTAATTTCTTTTAAATGAAAAACAACCTTTATTCATAATTAAGTCCAAATCTATAAAAAAAAAACCGTCAAAATGATTATACTGAATGACATCATGTCAATGTAATAAAATATCTTATACAAAATTAATAAATCATATAATTGGCGTTAAATATTACTACTTTGTTTCTTTAATTATGTATTTAACTTATCGCAAAAACAATGCATGTAAATCAATTTAGATTTTTGGTATTTTTCTACACAATAATAATCCTTCTATTCCTTTGGTTCAAAACATTTTTATTTTCTTTATTTTATTATTTTTTATTCTATACCATTCCTTGCCTTTAAGTGATTAATCAAACCGTATAATTCCCTGTTATTATTTCTAAATCAAATTAACTTTCTATGGGTAAATAAGGGGATATATATAAATATACATCAGTATGGGTAAATGAGAGGATATACATAACATCAGTGATGGGAATAGAAAATTTCTATTTAGTACCAAATTTGAATTAAAACTGTGCCAAAAAGGGTTCAAAAGTTAATAATCGAACAAAATAAAAGACAAGATATTTTAAGCCATCAAAATTAGGCGATTAAAATAAATAAACAAAATAAACTGAATGAATGGTAGTAAAATTGTATTATCATATATACGATTTTAAAAGCAAGTGAAAATCTCATGCTGTTTTTTTTTTATATTCAAGTCTCATAAACGATTATGGACCAAGTTCTGCATTTCGAAGTGATTTCACATCGAAAGTGAAAATAAAATCGATATATCGTTTTTACTGTGTTGCCTAAATAGAATGAAATTATATTCGATTTCATTTTTTACTGATTTCGTGTTAATTTTATTCCAATTAACTGATGGTAAATCATTTTAAATAAAAGTAAAATAATAATATTTAATAACAAATTTTTTTTATATTTTATAGAAAAACGAGTGTATTATAATTTTTGCAGTTCTTCAAGAAAAAGCAAGTCGGTCTTTTAAGAGTATCTATTTCAATTAAATTGCAACCATTTTGGTTGCTATTTATGCTAAACGTTTGGCTAGGCTAGAAGATGTACTTTCAATAAATTTGTACAAACCACATGCTCTAGCAATTTCTTCCATAATTTACGACATAAATTGCTAATTATATGACCCTCCTCCAATATCACATGTTTCCATTTTGTTGAGGGTGTGTTTCTTTTTTACGGTGTTCTTTTTTTCAATCCCCGAAAACCTTAATAAAACTTGGAATCATATAAGTAAAGACTAATTTTTGTTTTGATTAAAAACTGGCTTTTCCATCCCGTTTACATCTATCTATACTATTTGACTCATAATCATTCGATTTAACGATGTCTTTTGGCTGACTGTACAGCTGGCTGCCAGTCGACGTAAACCTTGTGAACGATCCTATAGAAATTAACTATGATCGGTCCATTATTTCACCTAGCTCCCGAAATCTTTTAATTAAATTCTGCACAAATAAGTTTTATATAAGTGAAATCTAAGATCCAAATTTCATGAAGATTGGCACATAATTGACCATATTAAGAATCTCTTTAAAGTACATAAATTAATTAATATTTGATTTTTTTTATAAGTGGAGACGACAGTGAAAAATTGCATGTCCTTCGGTCCATAAAGAACAATAGCTCCTCCCATCATAACATCGGGCTTGACCGACTAAAACATTCTTCTTTTTAAATTTCAGAATTCTATACTTTTTCAATAATAATCTTTTCGTTCTAAATTTCAATTAGTATTCTGTTGTCGATTTGAAATCATAGACAATAAAGACGTTTTCAATTTCTAAAATAAAAATAATCCTGAAAAATTTACGAAACAAAATGAAATCGAATGAAACTAAATTTTCAAAATTCATAACACAAACATGAAATGTATTAGGTATTATGACGTATTACCGTCTTATTATATTATAATACTTGTCACGAAAATAAAGCAAATATTATCACTTCAGAGAAACTTGGTGGAATTATTCTAAAAGCTAAGAGTGTATGTATGTAATTTAACATTATTTAAGTTAGTGCAAAAAGTGCCATGATAGTTTCCAGAGTGGTACCATTGGAAATATATTAGTGTCAAAAATGGTACAATTGTTCCATTATTCGCATCACTGATATACATACACTATATAAAGAGAAGGAGTAATTTTTAAAGTGTGTACATGTGTGATATTTTAAGGGTAGTAGGTCGTTTAGATAAAGTGACATTAACTCAGTCACTCACTCTTTTATATAGTCAATCACTCACTCATTCGTATTATACATTGTCAAAATCAACATTATTGTTGTTGTTGTCATATGAAATTTTAATCATGTTAAAATCAGTAAAGAAAATAGTGTTGTTAAGAAAATGGGAATGTTTATATTATACGAGTAGTAATCGAATTAGGTTAGTAATCGTTTGCATTTGAATTTGAATTTTTATCTAGTCTTTTATCACAAATCTAAATAAATATCAGTTATTATAACCTTCCGGGAAGGCTAAAGCAATAACCGATTCCTTTTGGCCAGTTTACTCAGTGGCAACATGAATAATTCGAACCAAATGGCTCGTAACGGCAAAATAAACAATTAAAAAACAAGACAATTTTTAAGATAAATGATTTAAAACAAACTAAAAGTCAACGTCGGAACGAATATAAATAATACTTGCTTATTCTTCTTCTAAATTATTGAGGAATTTAATTTTTATATTTCGATTTTCCAAAAAAATTAGAACTTAAAGAAGCCATAAAACCGAAATTCGAACTAACTTTGGAAAATTCTTTAGAGGTTTTGCTAGACTAGTAGAACGCTTTCATTTTGCGCTTACTGCGAATTATTGAGATAATTTTTTTCCTTTTGCACTGTGTTATCAAGGTAATTAAAAAATTGGTGATATATTAAATATTTATTATTTAATGATAAATAATTTTAATCCCAAGCGAATCGGTAGTTTTTAGAATGCTTACAATTAAAAATCTGCAAATGTTTTCGAAATGTTGTTTGCGTGCCTTCTTGAATATTTTTCAATTTTTTAATAAATATGTTTTTGCTCTCTCAAAAGAAGTTGCTGGATAAATCTTAATTTATTTAAACTACTGAACTGATTACAATTAAACTTGTCACATATGTATATCCCTAGAAGAAGTACTGACTGGATGTTTTTTATAAAAAAGGGTTTCTTCTTAGTAAGCAAATTTCAAAATTGCATCATCCACCTTCATGATGGTGGATGGTAAACAAAACTTATTTTTATTTACTTATTCAAAAAATGAATTTCTTACAAAAAGTGGGTGTGGCATATTTATTAATATATCCTATGCAAGATATATCAAAATATCAGTTAAATCGGTTGAATAGGATGAATACTCACATATTGCAAACAATTTTATTGCGAAAAGTGGGCATAAATGAGGAGGGGCATTTAAGAAAAATCTTTCATAACATCTAAGAGAAGCTTTGCATTCTATAAAACAATAAGTACCCATAAATACATTGAAATTAACTGATTTAAATGTTCTTTTTTATTTTCATACAAAGTAATCCAAAATATCTGAAGTTTAAAAGTCCATAAAATCAAAATTCGAACTAACTTTGCAAAACCCTTTGGAAATTTGGAGATATTTCGCATTGGAATCATTGCAGCAATATTTTACGACCCCAAATTGGTCACATAGTGCATTTTATTTTTTCATATTTTTTTTTTATTTTTCTTTTACCCGATTACCTGTCTACCCTAATGTGGCATTAACAAAATTTGTTGTGTGCGTCGAACTAAATACAAGCACTTAACATCCTGTCTTCTGCTCTTATTGTGTTTGTTAAAATGATTTAACAAAATTGTTGATGAAAAATTTTTTGACATGATGTCATGTTGTTTATGTTATGTTTGTGTATTGTAGGTTGTTTTTTCTCCTGTTAGTGTTAATTTTGTTGTAGTTATTGCTGCCATTCAATTTTAACCCCTCCTCTTGAAAAGTTCAAACATTTTTTAATGATGTATAATTTACACGAAGTTCAAGAGGGTTTTTATTTTATTTTATTCCGTTGTTTTCAAAAGTGTTGAAAGTTATATATCCAATTCAATTCGGATTTGATTTAGTATATTATGTTGGCTTATACTTTTTATATGAATTCTTATGAAAAATATGACTAAATATGAATTTCTTTGTTTGTTTTTATAAAGAAAAATATGAACAAAGAAATGCTGGGAATGTCAACTACTGCTACTTGTAAGGACATTTATTGTTTAAATGGTTATAGATGGTGGTGTAGAAGTAAATTGAGGTTTAACAAATGTTATAAAGAATTTTTAATAAAAAAAATTTTAATAATGTTTATTAAAAAATTAAATTTTAATTTACAATCTTAAACAGTTTTATTGAATTAGCTAAACTAAATGCATATAACTAATTTTAGACCCAGTTTAAATATCAATTTGTTAAACGTAGATTTGGTGTTGAACTTTAATCAATTTTATTATAAAAACTATTATTACAATTACCCGATTAATCGTTCGAATTTATTGATTATTTATTCAAACTGTATTTTTAAACTCAAATTTTAGTAACAAATTAAACATTGTAATTACAAAAAATTAAAAAATATTTGATATTTTTAAATAGTTATTACAACTATTTGAATTTTAAATCGTTTGATAAAATTAATCGAATAAATATGATATACATATTTACAAAACAATATAGACTAAGAAAATAAACGATTGATTTTAAAGCGAAAAGATTAACTTAATTATCTGATTAATCGATTCAATTTAATCGAATAATTTTTAAAACTTCAAATAAAGGGCTTAACTTATTTTTGAAAAATTTTAATTTCAAAATGAATGTTTTTAATACAAAACATAAAATCCTTTTAGAAAAAACAAATTATTTATCCCACTTAACAGATTAAGCGATTAAACATTTAATCGAATTATTTTTAAAACAAAACACCAAAAATTCAGAAATATACATATTTAATTAATTAATATTTTTCTTTTTTCAATATAAAATGTAATTCATCATATTTATCCGATTATTCGAATAAAATTTATTCGCATAATTTTAGAAACAATATATACAAAATTAAAAAGAATTGAAATTATGTAATTTTAAGATGAACTTAATTATTTTTAATACATTTTCTTTAGAAATCTAAGTTCTTTTTTTATTCTCACACATTTTTTTAATAAATTATAAATGTTAGAATGTCTAATAATCTTTCAAAATAAACTAACAAACGTATTCGATTCAAAATAAATATGTTATTATCGATTAATAGACTAAATAAATCTAATAAATTACAATTTATATATACATATTATATGTGCTTCAGAAAAAAATATATAAATATAAAAATGAGCTATATGCGATTAATGGAAGTCTCAATAAAGTTTACTTCTTTTGGTTGTTCAATTAAAAATTCTCATATATTAAATAAACCGAATAAAATATGTTTTCAGCACATAATAAATATACACAAGTGAAACTGCTTTTAAAATTTAATCTCATATGGGAGGTGGGTGGCAAAGTGAGCGTTCTTCGCCCAATTTTTTGTTTGCTAGTTTATGGCCATTTTTAGTTCCCGATTTTATATCGATCCTCCAACTATCTGTACAAAATTTCGTTGTCGCACATGCTTTTGTTTAAATGGTATCGAAAATTATGACCTGAAGTTACATCTTACACCCTATGTTTCTAATATTTGGCCCATAACTTTTTTGTCAATTAACTCATTTTTATAATTTCGCTTTATATTGGAGGTGGGCGGACCATGCCCACTTTTTATGTCCTTAATTTACTTGTACAAAATTTCGTTGATATTTCACCTTAGTTTCCGAGTTTAAATCGATCCTCGAACTATCTTTATCTCTAGGTAGTCCCGTCCGAGCCCTATCCTGCTTTCAACAGACAGATGGACAGACAGACGGACATAGCTAGATCGATTCAGAATCGTACCAGGACCCAGAATATATATACTTTATGGGGTCTTAAATGAATTTTTCGACATGTTGTTTCATTCATTCAATTAAAAGAAATAATAAAAATAAAATTCAAGTAATATTTTTTTCCTTGTTTAAATTTTTAATTCATTCAATTATCTACTTGATTGATTTAATAAATTTTTTAATTGGAAAAATGTTTATGTTTTTCATTTTTTGCAGTTATTAGTAATAGATATAATCATTTGGTGAGAGGTGTAAAATTAAGTAATTTTAATTGAATAAATTATTTTGATGATTGGTGACTTTTTTTCTGTGTAAATGTTTACAATTAATTATAAATACTTTTTTCATATTTTCTTAATCTTAACTTAATAACTTAAGCATTATAAGTTATTAAGTTAATACAGTCGAACACGGTTATAACAACGAACAAACGTTACCAAACTTTTTGTAACGGACACATTTTTACGGTCTCAAGAAGTATATTTCATAGAAAAAATCTACGTTTATAACGAACTCCAATAAAAATTAATTTTAAATAAATAGCACTACACATTTCAAAATGTTTAAAAAAGGTAAAAGCTAACAAAAATAACTTTTGTTCATTTCAGTTTAAATTATTGAACAAATAGAAATACTTTTCATTCATTTCAATTAAAATCATCGGGCAAATAAAAGAGGATTTCTATATTTATAATTTTTACCTTTTTAGCATTACGCATAGACATTTATCGATAATAGCTAAAAATAAATAGAAATTATTAGAGGATTAAAAATTAAAAAATCGTTATTTCTCAAAGAATAGAGATCTCATAAAAAAATCAAAACCTCGATAATAAATAAAATCATAATTAGTATAAAAAATAAAATTAATCTTAATTTGCCACTTGTGAAAAAATTTTTAAATGAAAAAATATTCAAATACAACCCATTTTTGAAGGAAAGAAATACGCTTTAATTACAAACATTAGTATCGTAAGGAAATACGTATATTTTGTTTTTGTTTTTTAACGGATATAACCAACTACGTTTATAATGAACTAAATTTGTAGGACCCTTTGAGTTCGTTATAACGGTGTTCCACTGTATTAGGAAAATATTAATTTCCTTAACATGAAAATATATTTTTTATAAGTTTTATAATAGATCACTGTATCTCCTACTGTTCAATATTTTTTGCCTTTCTAGATAAAATAATTATTTTATTATTATTTTTTCTTTTTAGGACATCCCTCTTTCAACTTATAATTTGCTAAACTCAATCGAGCATAGAATTACTGAAATAGAGCAGCATGAACGCACTTAAAAAAAATTGTTATAGTTTATATTGTACTTTACCATAAAATAGAAATAAAAAATGTTTAAGTAAAAAAGTTTCATATAAACGTACAAAATAAAAATCTACTCGACTTGATTTTCATTTTTATACATATATAAATGTTTTTTTTCTATTTTTAATAAACAAACAAAAAAGTAATAATTATCCTTAGAATCCCCATATAGAATAGTCCTACAATTGCTTAAATGTGTCTGCATAAATACTATACTATAACAACAACAACAACAATAACTACATTCAATCCAACTAGAACGAAAACAAAATATGTATGTGTATATACAAACATGCAGACTTCTAAGTACAAACAGATAGAAAAACACGGAGTCAGTCATCATTTCTATTCAAAAATTTTTATGTAAGATAGTAAGTAGATATGTATGTGTGGAATTATACTCACTCTCCCTTACACACTTCATCGTACACACACGAACAGCGTACTATATGTAATGATATTGTCGAGGGAGTCGTATATTTAATGTTGTTCTTGTTTCTTTTTTTTTTTTTTTTTTTTGTCTGTTCAAATCTGTTTCTTTTTTTCTTGTTTTTGTTCTATTCGGCTCGTAAAATTTTATGTGATTTTCCGAGAGAATTATTTTGTGTCTTGTATTCGCATTAGTGGTTGTTGTTGGTTTATATGTTACATTGAGATGTTGAGATGTTCCCTTAGTTGATGTTGATGTTGCTAAGCAAAAAAGGTTGTTCATAGAATGATTATTACAAAACAAAAAAGTACGAAAAACATAAAATTCTCTAACAAAAATAACATTAAATTTTAGCTCTGACTCTCGAATCCTATTACATAAACGTTCACAAAGAATGTATACAATTGTAGCATACTTTTAGGAGTTTAAATATTTTTTGGGATATACTTTATGCTCCTTATAATACAAAATAATAATAAAAACAACAAAAAAATCTTATAAGACAATCAACAATTTACACAGAATAAAAATATCTTCTTTATTCACTCTTTAAGAAGAACAAAAACAGCAACAACAATAAACAAAAACTTAAAATGGTTAGAAACAAAAACAAAGTTGTAACTAAAATAAAAACAACACAAGCAACAAAAATAAAAACTTATTTATTTTCATGATTTTATTGTTGTTGTTTTTATGGAATTTTTTTAATGTTTCTTTTTTAATTTTTGTTATTTGTGTTTAATGTATAAAGTAGCAATAACAAAATTTGACTACAAAACAGAGTTGGAAATTAGGAATTTAATAGAAATTTAATTAGGGTCACAGCTGTAGAAAAAACGGGGAAAAAATAAAAAAGGGTCTGAAATAAATTCTTAAGAAATTAGAGAATTTATTTTCTATAAAAATTACTAGGGGAAATTTACATAAATTTTGCCATAACAAAATAAATTGCATTAAACATGAATTTTATGTATCATTAATTATATATATATTTAGTTAAAAAAAATATATAATTTTAAAATTTATTTTTTTAGTAAAATTAACAAATTTAATTTATTAGAATAAAATTTTAAATTAAACATTTAATATTAAAAATTTTATTTTTTAAATCAAATTTTAATTTATATTAAACTTTTCTTTGGTTTATTAGAATCTTTAATAATAGTCTTTAAATTAAAAAAGGTCCCAGAAAATTTTTTTGAATCTTACTCTCTACCGCCCCCCCCCCCCTTAAAAATTCATGAATAAATACCATTATTATTTTAATTTGTAAAGTCTAGATCAGATTTCTAATGGAAAAAGCAAATAATGCCAGCCAGAAAACAAATATGTATTATATATAGATTTACAGACTTATATAATAAAAACAGGTAAGAAAAATATAGTTGGGCAAACCCGACCATATGATACCCTACACCATTCTGTATATACATCAAAGTTGGGAGAGGGTTCTTATAGGGGATATGTGGCCAATTGTTGACCGATACTTGTATTAATAGTATTTTATATTTCAATAAAACATATGTACGCATCATATTATGTTATTTATGCGATTTGGGGTGATTCCCGGAAGTGGACCTATATATGACCTTGGTAAATTATGGACCAATTGTGATAAAATTTGGCACTGTCATTTCTACTAATTTTAAACTAATTTAGTTCAAATATTAACTTGATACTAATATTTGGATGGAATTTATACATATTAAATTGAGTTTCGGAAGAGAGTTCTATATGGGAGCTATGGACAATTTCACTGATCTACTGATCATCATAAAATTAGAAAGTTATTCTAAATTTATTCTATTTTTTAGTGCTACAAACATCAGCACAAACGCAAAATATCCTCTCCACCTATGGTAGTGTAGGATATAATTATTAAAATATTTTATACATATAAGTAAATGCAAAAAGTATATACAAGTTGTATACAAAATTGAAGTGGTTTTTGAGCATGCATTTTGCATTCACTAGTATAAATCCTTAAGGATAATAAATGCCATTACACATACAGCTATAGTTATGTATAGAAATATATGTGTTTGAATAAATGTATAAGTATGTGTAGACAACTTTCCGTATACAAACATAAATAAATATTTTTGATAAATAAGGGTGTCCCAATAAATGAAATTTAATTTAGATTATATTGATTTAATCTTAACATATGTCTCTATAACAAAAATTTCCCTTTAGTTGTACTCATAAAAATTATTTTAAGTACCTATTTTGCAAAGTAATATTTTTATAATAATTCGTTTAAATTATTCTATTAATTTAAGTAATATTATTGAAATGAAACATTTTTGGTAATCATTTACTTATTTTTGTTTTATAATTATTCGAATAATGTAACCGATTATTTGATTAATTCATCAGATTATTCGAATATTTAAATTGATTATTTGAAAAATTATTTTATAAAAAATGTGTTTTACCTATAAAATTAGTGTTTTATAAAATTTTTTATTTCACAATTTCCATTAAAGGTTATGTTTAATCGTACACTTTAATCAAGTAAATTATTCGGTATTAATATCAATACCATATATGTATGCTTATTTATTTATATTTTAAAATTATTCAGTAATTATAACGATTATTCAGACAATTTAACTAATTGAATACAAATTTGGTATTGTTAATTCCAATTGCTTCTATTAATAATAATTCACTTGATTTCATTTAATAATTATTCAAATAGTTTAACCCATTATTCTTATATTTTAACTGACTACTAATCTATTAATTTAATCGTTTATTGTGAAAATTTTCTGTATAAAATTATCTAAAATTGTGTTTTATCATATAAGTGTAATCATATTTTAAATAGTCTTTAAAATATAGCTCAATTTAAAAAATTACTCGATTAATTAAACGATTAGACTCATAACTAAATATGTAAATTTCTGTTATCGGTTAAATTAATAATTTAAATAAAATGAAAGAATTGTATTATTGAATTGCATTAAAAAATACCTAATACATTTATTTGAATAAATATAACTAAATTTAATTTTTTAAATTTAATTATTCAATTAATGTAATTAATTATTCGAATAAATATTTTTTGGAATTCACAAATTTTAAACATTCATATTTGTAAAATTTAGGTTACTATTATTAATCATATCATTTAATCGATTAATCATACAATTTTATCATATTGAAAAAATAACATTTTTTAATTAATCCTGTAAATTAATAGATTAATCGTTAAAATATGGCATTTACAAATTCCTAAAACATTTTTTTAATTTTATTTATTATTTTTTTTTTATAAAAATATTATCCAATTATTTGATTATTTGTTAATTGTAATGCAAAAAATTGTTTAAATGTTTCAGAATTAAGAAATGTTAATATTTTTCATTAATTAATATATCAAATCATTTTAAATTAAAAAAAATAAATTTCTAGAAATATTCGTTTAATTAAATCGATTTCTCGTCAATTTAAGGCTTATAAAATTTCCAACAACTAATTATATTTTTCACACTTTATAACAACAAAAGAAAAATTATAATTTTATAATTATTCATGTAATTTAAACGATTACTTGTTAATTTAAGCTATAGAAAATTTCTTTAAAATAAACTTTAAAAATTTAAAAATTTAACTTTAAAAATTTATTTCAAAATTATCAAAACAAAAAAAAGAAAATTTACTAATTATTCGATTAAATTTAATAATTTTTCTATTAATTTTAATAATTATTCAATTAATTATAAAGTGAATATTTGTTTAAATATTTGTGTTATAAAATATAATTTAAATAATTTTATTCAGAAATTTCAAACTAATCGGTTGATTTTATACCATTATAATATTTTTAAATAATTGAATCGCTTATTCAAATAAATTATATGATATGATTCAATAGAAATGTTTTGTAATCAAAATGTAATAACAAATTATGTTAAACCTCTTTGGAGAATAGAATTTTACTTGTATAAATTAATCGATTAATTTTGTTAAATTAAAGTATGTCTAAGTTCACACACAGCAATTTTTATTTCTGAAATTTTTCTTTTGAACTTGCATTTACGTTCACACGTTTTACGTTTTGATTTGATGTACGAAAACAAAAAGTAAACGAATTTCGAGGCACAGGCAAGTTTGTGCCCTTTCATATTCCCTCTCGCTCACTCACACGAAATCAGAATTTCAGCTAAAAAAAATCGCCTTGTGCTAACTCAGACTATTGTAAAAATCAAAAAAAAATTAATAATAATAAATATAACTAATTCAAACTATAAAAATTTATTATTCAATTAATTATTTAATATAAAATATTAACTGAAAAATTACTTTTAAAAATAATATTTATTCGATTGATATTGTCGAATATATTTTTTAATAATTTAATCGGTTATTCTAAGAATTTTCATTCAGACAATATAACAAAAAAAAAAAATAAAATTATTGAATTAATTAACTAATTTAATAGATTATTCGAACAATCTTCATCAGTCAAAACAACCCAACAGCTATTTTTTAAAAATGATTTAAATTCATTATTCAATTAGTTATAAAGCGAAAATTCTCTGAAATCTCTACTTAGAACTTATACTTTGTATGTTTATTTCAAATATTTATATTTATTCGATTAATATCATCGAATAATCGCTTAATATTAAAATTAAATAATTTAATTACGAATTTTGTCTAAAAATATCTAAAAAATTACTTTGAAACATTTGGGGAGTATTACATTTTCAGAATCATTTGTATAATTTAATCGATTAATCGTTTGAAATTATTAAAATAACTAAAACTTCTGAGGACAAGTTTATTTATTTATCAAACATTTAACGAATAATTAAAAAATAAAAATAATAAAAAATATTAAGATATTTCCAATTATTCGATTATTTTAATCGATAATCACTTAACTATTATACAAAAATTCTCTGAAATTTTTATGCTTTGAACATTTTTTTTTTTCTCTGAAAATTTCCAAATGCAAAAAAAATAATTATCTAAACTTCATTGATTACTCGAATGATTAATAGTGTTAGAATTTTCTCAAATGATTAATTAATAAACTGTACAGTTTATTATTTTAATATTAATGATAACTGAATTAAAAAGGCTTCTTTAAACTTAAAAAGTAATTTGGATCTTCTAAAAATCTATATAACCAAATTTCAGCAAAAAGAAAAATTATATATTTCACCTTTTCAAATTTCTTATTTAATAAAGAAAAAATTTAATATAAATTTCATTTCTTTCTATCACAAAATTAACGACAGGAAATAAACCTTAACATACGTAGGTCGTGAAAAAAAACCTGCATGATAGACATAATTTTATCACGTGCATTTTGGGTTAAAAACATAAATCTTGTGATTTTTTCTTCAAAATTTTTTTCCTATTTGTTACATTACATTTTGCTTTGTTAGCTTTCTCTGGCAAACATAATTGGAAAAAAATTCAAACTGTCTGTCTACATTCAAATTTGATAAGAGATGGTGAAGAAGGAGAATAAAGATACAAAACAAATATGTTTAAGTATAGTTATTTACTTACTAGTATATACCACAAACATTTCTTGTAAAACATAAAAAATATATATACTTACATATGATGCTTAAACGTGCCGGCGGTGATGCCTGACGCGCACCGCTTGCCACATTTGTGGCAATACAAACATAATCTCCAGCATCACTATCCCGACTAACCGAATCTATATGCAAATCGGAACCATTTTGATAGACACGTGATGTATTAGATATTATGTGGCCTGGAAAAAGAAAAAAACAAATTAAAAAAACGATGCTTTAAGATATAAACTTTAATTATATATACTTTAATTTATAATGTTATTATGAATTAAGGGTATATGATTAAAAAATTTAATCTAGACATTTTAAAAAACAATTTTCAAGACCATTAATGTCACTCTTAGAATTTCTCAGTATTGTTAATTAACATTGTAGTACTATTGATGAAATACAGGCTCATCCGCAGATTCCCATGCAGGCTCAATATTTTATATTTCTCATTCTTGCCCATTATAGTGAAAGTTCCAAAAGTATCTTTTATATATACTTTTTATTTAAATATCTTAATTTTCCTACTTACCATTTAAAGTCCATGAATAGATCAAACCTCTAGCAGGCGTGGCATGGCAATTGAAATCAACAAAATCTCCCTCAGCTATAGTTTGACTTTGTGGCAAGGTTAAGAATCTGGAGGACGACTCGGCGTGACAAAATGCTAAAAATAAAATAAAAAGGAAAAGATATTAAAAAAACTGGACACACATTTAATAAAGCGAAGAAGTGAAACAGCCGGAACAAATAAAAAAAAGAAACGTTTGCCTTAAATAAAAATGCTGGGCAAATAATTATTTTATCATACGTTATGTTGCGCTGTATTAAGGTGGGCAGCAATGAAAAACAACCTAATCATCAGCATCATTGATGTAGCATCTACACAGCATCATTTAACATCATGGTCATTGTCATCAACGTCCACAACAGAATCTTTTTGCAATAGGAAGATGTTGTAGATATGTATGTTTGTAGATATTGTGTGATGTTCATCACATTGGTGATGTTTAGTGGAGCTTAATATTGAAGTAATTATATGAGGGTAAGATGAAAAAGTTTTTTGTGAAATAATAAAAGAGGGCAATATTTTTTCAAAATTAACTTTTTACTGGATGACGTTTCACTTGAAGTGATTTGATTAAGAAAATGCTCTTAAATGTAAGACTGACAAAAATCTCATTTTCAGTGGGGCCGATATCTAAAATATTGTTATGTTATGCATTACGGTTGAAAATATATTAGCTCTTGAATTTTGAGTTTTTGACTTTTACCTTGACTTTATTTAGTTTTTCGCGAATAATTTCTATTATATAGCAATTGACATTTTTTTAATAGTATCCTGTAATTCTACCCAAATAATGTGTTGTATTGAAAAATTCGTCTATCGTGAGAAATTATGAAATTCAACACTGTGAAATGAGTAAGAAAAACATTAGTTTTTCGCCAAAAATTTTATATAATTTTTTCCCGATTTGTTTAATAAAAAAATATTTTTTTAACAAGTTAAAGCGATATATTTGGCTGTGCCGAATATTTTATACACTTCACCACATTATCAACAAATAAAAGGAAATTGTATGCTTTAATGTTTTCACGTTTATATTAAAAAGAATAATAATAATTATTACCCAGCAGGAAAATATGTTAAAGCTTTAAAGCTCCACACCTTTCCGGTAAAAAAAAATTTAAACATATTCCACTTTGCCTTTTATGAAAATTCCTCAAAGAAATCCTCGGGTTCCTTTAGAAAAAATTTGATAATAATTTTTGTTTCCCTTTCATTAGACGCAAAATAGAGTGTGGGTGTATAACTCTCTTATTAACTTTCTCATTACAGTCGAAAAAAGAAGGCGTAAGAGAGATTCTAAAATGCTTTATTTAGGATATACAAGGCATGCCACTCGCATTCCAAAACTATTTCTTTTTTATACGACATGTCATTCGAAGCAGTGCCTTCCCTTCTCCCTTCCAAAAAGAAGCGAGAAGGCGAGGACTCTTAAATAAATAAATATGCTCTCTTATGAGCAATGCTATTACAAAAGATTCTAAAATTGAATTTAAAAAAAGACATGCGATTTATAAAATCTTTTTTGAAATAAATTTCTATAGTTTCATCCAAAAATTATTTTTAAGAATAAAAAATTTTTAATATTTCTTATAGAACAAAAGGGAATGCTGACCATTCGTTAAAAAATATGGTAAAAATATATTAGTAAAAATTCTAGCATGAGATTTTTAGTTGAAAAGTTAGCTCTCCAAGACAATTTAGTTTATTTGATCGAGAAAAGATAAAATATCATGTCGTAGTTAAATAAAAAATAAACGTGAAAAAAATATTTGAAAATATGTTCAGTGAAAATAAAGAGTTTATATGATTAAATCCCTGTAACTTTTAAACCATTAAAGATATTAATTTGGTTTTTTCGGTGTTAAATTTTTTAAAAATTAAATTTAAACAGCACTTTTTTGAAAAATTTACTATTAACAGCAAATTTTGAAAATTTTTTTAAAAGTTTTCTATAAACAGAAAATTTTTGAAAAATTTACTCTTAATAGCAAAAATATCCTATAAATATCACATTTAAAAAATATAAAAACCATAAATACTATAAATAGAACATTATTATAAAATTTACTGTAAATACATATTTTTGAAAAATTTTCTATAAATAGAAAATTTTTTGAACATTTGCTATAAATAGCAAATTTAAAAAAAAAATTTCCATAAAAAGAAAATTTAAAAAAAATGTATTTGAAAAAAAATTTGAGAAAAAATATCCTATTTAAAGAAAATTTTTTGAAATTTTCCTATTTACCTAAAAAATTTTCTACCAAGATTTAAGTGGAAAGTTCAAGTTTATTTCGCTAGCAAAAAAATTAATGAAAACAAAAATAATAAACCAGCAATTGATAAATAAAAAATGTGTGCAAAAATTATTTTAAAAAGATTTCTTTCTCCATGTAACTCAGCAAATAATGAAAATATTGTGATTCTTTTTACATGTGGTGTTAATTCATCTCAAAATATATGAATGTATGCAATTATGATGAAATTCGAAACTTTGGGAATTTTTTGTAAATTTTTTTATTTTAAACATCGGTAACTTTTGAAACTGATTCACGCCAACGTATTATAAACGCTAAGGTATTGAATTTTGTTCGTTCAAAGCGCTACTAATGTGCCAAGAAGAAAAAAACCCGAAAAAAATTTTACTCAAATTTTAAAAGTTTAGTTTAGTTTTTGGCCATGTACACATATGTATGTAGCTTGTTACATAGAAACTATTTTAAAAAAATCACTAGTTCTAAATCATTGGATAGGTATAAAGCTTTATCTTGTTCATACCGTAATAAACATACACAATTAAAAAAGGAAGAAATATAATTTATACATACAGTTCAGTTTCACCTATACATTATTAGGGCATATATACAAGATAAGAAGTTTAAAAGATTTACTAAGATTTTTTTGCAATCGGAAATATTTTGGCATAATGCAGATTTTACAAAATTTAGAATCTATCCATACAAAACTTAAAATATCAATGATATCTTATTTATTAACATTACTTATAATTGTGTTGAAATCCATTACAGATTACCTTCGTTTATTATATTTAAACGTAATCATACCCCACAACATTACAATTCATCATGGCCAATGATTAAAACTCCACACATTTAGGCATTTATGGAACATTTTTCGAAAAAAACTCTAAATTTACAGAAAAAAAGCTAAAAACAAAACTAAATGTAAAACACAAAAATCCAGAATGAAAAACAAAACAAAAAGGGGAAATACCAAAAAAAAAAAAAAAACTATTCGTACATACATATTAAACTGTTCATGCATAAAGAATCGATTTAACCATTAACTTCTTATGGTCCTTTAGATGTAGTCTATCAACTCAATGACTAACTAACTGGCTGGATGGTTCACGGACTGATAAACTAACTGAACATTTGTATCCATACTTTTAGCTACATATAAAAACAAAAAACTAAAAGCAGAGGCAAGCAGTCAGGCAGACTCACATGCTTTTAACAAAGCGCAAAAAAAATCAACAAACTTTAAGACACATCAAACAAACAAAAAAACCAAGACAAATATTTTGCAAATAAGAAATTTAAACTAACTGACGGATAGACAGACAGGCTGTGAGACACACAATCAGCCAGTTCGCCAAACCAACTTAACAAACAACTTTTCTGCTGTCAATATGACTCGCTTACATACATATGAATGTAGAAGTATTTAGTTTAAGCCAAAGCCAGTCCGACCTCTTTTAAGGAATTCACTAATTCAGCGAAATTCCTTCCGTCTTTTTCATCTTCATATTCTTAGTTTTTTTTTTATACAAACCATTAAAAAAAGATGAGATAAGTTTGAGATAAGATGATATTAAGTTTGTCATTCCGTGTGTAACATGTCGAAATAATCATCTAAGGCCCCATAAAGTATATATATTCTGAAAATTTTAGACGTTCTAGCAAAGCCGGTCTTTCTGTTGAAAAAAGGATAGATCCAAGGGCGGACCAGCTAGGGGAACGAAATTTGGCTCAAATGTTTCTCTTATATAAGGTTTATTTGATATTGAAAAAGAGCAAAAGTTATAAGTCAAAAACTACAAAATGCTAGTGTCCGTCTTAACTCTACTTCACACTTTTCCGCCAATATCTCTTAAATAGTTCAAAGATCGATGTAAACTCGGTAAACTTCCATATAAGATGAAGTTTTAAATAAGGGCGGCACAAAAAAGTTAGCAGATAGTGAGTATAATAAATTCGGCTAAGCCGAATATAACTTTCTTACTTCTTGTAATTGTTTTTGCTGCTGATAATGTTTTTATGTTATGTTAGCAAAAATGGAGAGAAAAAACTTCTTCAAAATCCAGTAAATGTGTGAAGACTAAAAGCACATGCAAGAATACAATATAGGAGTATGAAAGTAAAAATTTTTTACGTAGGGAGAAATAATGATAGGGTTTATTATGCTGAGACGTCAAGTTGCACGTCAAAAATGTTTTTTTTAGAAGAAGATACACAAAAACAACCTTAAAAAATGATAAGTGAAGATACAAAGTTTGTAAGAACTTAAAAACGACTTTAGGGAACACCATTTTAAAAATCGAAGGCATGATGATAATAAAAATCTGACATCCCAAATATAACCACAATTTCGTTAGGTATTTATATAGAAAAATGTGACTTTAATAGTTCCCAGCTTTGAAACCCCATAATGTTACTCTTGTGCTTAGATTTTGGAGATACATTTGTAATTTCTAATGGGCTTATCTGATTTATATAAAAGTTCACACAATGGTAGCATATTTTAAGCAACAATATTATGTTCTCATTTTTCGTTTTCATTTAATTTAATAATACTGTGATCATTATGACAATGTTTTTGTCTCGGTTTTATTATTTAGTGTTTACATTCAAACTTTTTATAGTTGTCTGTAAAAATTTTATGTTTTAGAATATTTTTACCAGAAACAAAATTTTATTAATATAAAAAATATCATTATTTCTACAAAAACTAAATATTATCAATCTTTTTTCTTGTTCCTAAATATTAAACTATATTAATATTATTATTCCCATGATAATAAAATGTCACAAAAAATGTTCAAAAATATATAACTTGTTTATTTTAAAGAATATATTGGATTTTTAATATTTATTTCTCACCTTCATTATAATTCTCATTTCGTTTACACATGAATTAATATAAGTAGACAAGGTTTTGTTATATTTAGTGTGATTCAAGCAATATTAGATACTGTTTAACTACTATTAAAAGGTTTAGTTAATAAAAAATATCTTGTATTATCTTGCACAATATATGATGGTACAATATGTGACTCAATAAACAATTTATAAAAATAATAATTTTTAATTAATGTGTTTTATTTTAATATATGATAAGATGGGATAATAATATAATAAAGTGTAACTTATATAAATAAACATAAACATAACTTATTTGTTTTTGAACATATATTGTTTTTCCCTTCATTATAATTCTCATTTAGTTTATACAAAATTTAATATAAGTAGATAAGGTTTTGTTATATTTGGTGTGATTTATAATTTTGAAACAAATATAATGGAATGTAAAGATGGGATAATAATGCGATAAAATAAGACAATAATATAATAAAATTAAATCATTATCTTATAGAATAAGATAATAATTTAGTAAGATGGTATAATAATATGAAAAACTCGAATCATAATATGAAGACATGAACCATTAATTCGGACACAATATGATAATTATTATTTATAATCATATCTAGTTTTAGCTGTGACCATATATTCCAATCATTGTATGTTGATCTTAGATTAGTATATCTAATGCATTTGTCGTTATATTTGTTCCTATAGTTAAAGAACTAAATTATTAATCATATGTCATAATCTTTATCAAGGCCAAAAGTATACAATTTTGAATGTGAAATTTGCAATTTTTGCCAAAAAATGTCATCACTCATTCTCTTCTAAAAATAATAAATTCCTTTAGAAACATATAAAAATGTAATACTTTTATTAAATACTTATTTATGGAGATCATTTTAAAAAACAAAACAGGTCCAATTTTATAACAAGGCTCATTCATTTATTCATTCATCATTAGATCATTCCGAAGTTAATATCTTTTTTCGAAGTTTTAACTTAAGTCTATATGTTCTTAAATCTGGGTTTAACAACCAGCTTACCTAATGTGTTTAAATTTTATAATCACAAGGCTACAACTTTTTCAATTTTTAATCATAAATTAACACAGTGAAAATATACCTTTGAAACGACCTAGTATATCGTTGTACACCACATTGAGTAGATCATTACGTCTTTCTTAAAAAATATAAAATAATAAAAAAAATCTGCCGTGGAAGTTGGAAAAAATTAAAAATAAAAATGAAAATCGAAAATAATCTTAACAATATTTCAGCAAAAGTTCGTGTAATGTAAAAAACTTATATGGGCCATTATCAAAAATATTTAATCTGGTTGATATTAATAATTTTTATGACAATAACATCTTAAACAAAAGGGTTACAGATCTTAACTCACAAGACCTTAAACTAATAGAGTACAAAATTTTACCACCATAGCTTTCATTTTATAATCATGATTGTTGTTCAAAGTTCAACACTTTTTGTTTGCACATCTATACTTTTGGATCTTGTTCGATCCTATATAGACTAAGCGGACTTTGGGAATAAATATTAGAACTTCTTTGTTATCGTGCAGACTTTCAACAGTTACATACAGGTTAGTCGATTTTTTTACTTTTTTGGGAGGGGTCTGTGCGCCCCGCAACGGAATACAAATATTGAAACGGGTATTGATACTTCTAGTAATTATGCATATTCTGCGTCGATGTGCCCAAAATAGTCAGTGCAGGAGAATGAATGCTTGAAAATATCAGTTTTTTCTCGAGGCACATTCGCATGTTTATATATAATAAAATGAATTACTGTGTGAACTTAATTTCTTGTTATTTAGTACTATAAAATAAAGACGCACTTAAAATAAATTTATTGAAAACATTTTACACTTTTTGTTTTTGTATTTTTATATAGCATCTTAGATATATAGATGTAAGAACGGCGATATATGTAATTGATCGGAACAATAAATTGAAGTCAAATGTCGTTAATTGTTGAAAAGGGGATACTTTGGTCGAAACAAAAAACGAAATTATTCTTAAATGGTATTATTAGTAGGTGTTTGTAATGCTTCAAAGAAATGCAGAGGCACACCGAAAAATTTTCGAAAAATTAAAATTTTATGGACCAAAAAATATTTACTTGGGTTAAAAAAGCATCATAATATTAAATAGAATTTTTTTACATCAATCTTGAATAAAATATATTTTCGTATAATCATACGTTAATAACAGATGCGAACATCAATTTTCGCAAAATTTTTGAAAATCGCAATTTTTTGGTATGAAAAAAAATTTCCTGGAAACCCTGGTTTTTTAGGTGTAATTTTTACCAAAATTATACAAAAACTTCAAGTTTACAAGTTTTATTAGGTGCTCAACTTATAATAGCGTAAATTTCGTGCCCATTGCACGAAGTGATTAACGCGAACAGATTTTATATGTATTCGAGTCACTTTATATTTGTACAAAGGGATTTTAATGTGTCATCAAAAAGTCTAATAGCCCTTGTATATTTAGAAATCTTTTTTTTTTTTTTTTTTTTTTTTTTTTGATTATCTAAAATCGTTTAAAAAAATTCGAAATTGGTAAAAATAAGTTTAAAAAACTTTTATTCCGTCTAGTCGAAAAAAAAAATTGTTTTTTATCGATAACTTCAGTTTTTAAGAGTGTATCGAAAATCTAAAACTTACAAAATTATCTAATCAACTGGAGCTACAATCCACACCAGGTCATTTACAAAAGCTAAAATTTATTTATTTAAGGACTTATGAAATTAAGAAGAAAACGGGGTTGACTTAAAAATTTATTTAATTTAAATAAAAGTTTAAATTAATTTAAACAATCATAATAAAACACTTATCGAGGTTAATTTGTGATAACTTAATTGATTTCTTAATTATTATTATTAATTATTAAGATTTTTTTTACTCTAAACTTCTTAATTCATTTCAATAAAATAGACGTAGTGGATCAGAAGCATTATGCAACATGAATATTTATTAGGTCTACTATAAAGTGGTCAGTTGTTGTCACGACAAATGCGAGTTAAAACTGTGCTGGGAAAAAGATCAGTATAAGAAAAAAGGTCATAATAATAAAGTGAATAAATTAACACGAACTACATCCGATATTAGATAGCGTGTTCGAACTTTTTTTCCGAACTTAATGTAAAGATACGAATTAGATTAAAATACACTTTTTTTATAATTTATTAAAATACAAAAACACACTAAAGTTCAATGCACATTTAAATTCAGTACTACATTAAGATTTTTAAGATTATTGGACATAGGAAAGCACAGAATATATTTTTGCAAGGTTGGCTACCATTACGGATAAAATACAGTTACTGCAAAAAAAAACCATTCAACGTAACTACCATTACCTCTAAAATACCGTTACTGAAATAATTGGATTACCGTTACTACTAAAATACCTTTACCGGAATCCAAAATACCGATAACGATAAAATGCCGTTACCAAAATAAAACAAATGATCATTACCGCTAAAGTACCATTACCGTCATTACATAGTTTGAAAAGAATAATTATTTTGAATAAAATTAAAATAAAATTTGTAAGAATGTTATGGTTTTTCCAGCGCGATCTTTTAATACTTGACTTCATGGTTCAAACCGATATCTGCGAAATTTCTAAAATAACCATAAGCAAAATAACTATAAATACTACTACCGCTAAAATACCTTTACCGAAATAGTTCGAAATACCCATAACGCTAAAGTACTGCAACCGAAATAACTGAAAATATTGTTACCGCCAAAAAAAGTACCCTTTCCAAAATAATCCAAAATACCATTACCGTTACTTTTTCCTTTTTTGAATCGGTCGCCAATTTTGATTTCTTGTAAAATGTATTCTTAAAAGAAAATAGTATTTTAAGAGAGTAATGACCCTCAACTTAAATTATTTTCCATATACAAACTAAAGGCAAACCAATGTATACAAATTCCTTAAAAAGCCTTCTTAGTTTTTAATGTTTCCTTTGAAAGTATCTTTATTGAAATCTTTTGCTTAATAAACAAAGTTTCTACTTTTTTAGAAAAATCGTTCAAAGAAACTCTAAAGTACAAGTTCTTGTAATATTTTAAGTAAATGGTCATTTGTCTGCTACTACTCTTATATTCAAATTATAAAGCATAAAAAAGATCCAAAAAGAAATTTTATTAAACAAAAATGTTTTTACTTTAATTACAACAAAAACAACAAGCCCTTAATATCCTTTGCAACAAAATATAAAAAATTTTAGTTCTTTTTTTAACAAACAAATGTTTGCTCATCCCTACAAAAAAAGAAAGATTATGACCATTTACTTATTAACTTATTTGTGAAATATTTGTTTGTCAAGCAACAAAAAACAAAGGAGAAGGAAAATTAAAACATAGAAAAACATTAGCTAAACCCACCCTCTTTATTAAAACTACAAAAAAAGGGAATAAATGATGAAATCAGCATAATTATGCTGTTAAAAGGTGATAGTTATTGTGTCATACTTGAGACGCATACAAAAAAAAAGCTACATACTTTGGAAATCTACCGCCTTATTCTACTCTAGTTTTTAAAAGCATTAAATAACTACTGAAGTACAAAAATGTGTATTTTATGTTTTACAAGTCCTTTGTTTTCGTAGAAATACATTTCATCCTTTGTAACAATTGTTACAATTCAATTTTCATGGTCTACAGGATTCCTATAGTGCAAATTATTTTTATTTCTCTATGAGTTTTATTTTAGGTTTTTTTATTTTCATTTTTGTCATTATATGTTTTTTTTTTTTCGAAATTGTTTGAAGTAGTTCACAAGTATTTCCACATTGTTATTCAATTGTTTAGAACACACAAAATACTGTTCTTTATGATCTCAAGTACCTACAAATTGGAGATTATTAGTATTATAGCTATTCTTCAGGATATGTATAATTGGTGGTATAACTATTAAGAGAAATAGTAGGATAGAGAGAGGTAAATAGTAAGGATAATTTGTAACGATTGTAAGTATAACATTTTAAATTATTAAACAATACATAATTTGAATGGAAATAATTTATAAATTTCGTAATAGTTTTCCATATAATTGAAAAATTCTGATTATTTTTTTTTTAAGTTTAAACTTAACACTTGTTTAGGTTAGGTTTGGTTAGGTTAAAAAGGGCGAAGTATTCACGCCTCCACCCAGAGACCAACCGTTCCATTGTTATCCCTTTATAAAAAAAACCAAAGAAAAACCTAAGCAGAAGATTGCACTATAATATATAGAATATAAATAGAAGGATAACGAAATAAAAGAATTTTGTGGAAACCAAGACCCACCAATCAACTCTGACTACCTCTAAGCCACTTTATCCCCATTACGAACCCTATAAGGTTGCTGAGTCTTTTACCCGTAACATCCTTCAGTTCGTTTAGAATATGGCTCCCAAACCACTTCAGTATATTACGCTGAAGCTCTACACAATGACAGAATATGTGATCTACTGTCTCTAGCTTCTCCACATCATCGCACATTCTACAATAAAAAATTTCATAGCACAAAAAATTTTTTTTACAGTGTTTTTTTTTTTTTAAGTCACGACTAAAACTTACATATAATTTGTTTTTAATATTTCGCAATATTTGCGATTTTAAAGATTTAAAAAATTTTAAAACTAGTTTGTAATTTGGAAAGTAACATAATTCAAACTAAAGCTCTGCAAACTATGTCTTATAAGACATTGCAAGCCACTTGTTATATTTCAAATGCTTTAAATCAGTGTGTGAGCGGAGAAATACTGTTCTGCAGGTACTTAAAACCAAAAAAACTAAAAAAACTGATTGTGCTGTTCAACTCTATGAGCAACTGCTGTGTGTATTGCAGCGTTGTCAACTATTTGTAATAATAATAGTGAATTATATTTTTAATCAAATTTAAAATTGGTGTTTTTATTACAGAAGTAGGCGCTAAAATTTAATGTACATTTAAAATTCCATATTCATAACAGCTTTTTTTCCAAGAATTTTAGTTCATAAAACCGTTATCTTTGGTTACATTTCTTTTAATTTTAGTGCTTTAATTTTAGTGATTTAATCAGTTAAATTTTTTCCGAAAAGGCAATTCTTAAAGTAAATATGAATGTGTTTGGAAGAATCCGTAAAATTGCTAATAAATCCTTTATTCGATGGAATTGGGAAAACAGATATACACTTCAAATGACCACTTTAAACAAAATAATTCTAAAAGTATATTTTGGCATTTCGAAATGAAATGAAAAAATCATTTTAGTTTTTGGAGAACTCGAAAGTTAATAAAATTAATAATAGCCCTTAGCAACTTTGGTGACGAGTATGGTGTCATTTGGTACTCAACCGGTACTGAGGCACCGCTCCATTACTGCAATTCCCACCAATTTCCCGTAGGTAATATTCTATGATAGATTATGTTTTTTTTTTTTTTTGTGAGAAAAACTCTTAATTCTGTTGAATGAAATGAAAACTTTATAAAACATTTATAAATCAAAATTTTATATAAAAAAAAAAATTAAAAATGTGTAAACAGAAAAACCAGATATATGAATGAAGAAAGTTTGAATATTATTGATTGCATTTTAAATAAGTACATTCTGAAAGACACACTCTATTTTGGTAATGGATATTTAATAATGAATATGAAGTATTTTAAAGATGTAATGTGATGAAATCATAAGACATATAAAATTTAATGTTAATATTCTATGTACATAAATATTTTACAATATTGAGTTTTTTGTTATCAATTTTAAAATAATATATCTATAATTACTAAAAATAATAATTTTCTAACGTTTCACACAGACGCTAAGATACTATTTTTTTATTAGTTAATAGAAATGTAAAAACATGTTTCTAATCGGAAACATAGCTAATTATAGCGCTAATTAAGCGCTTTTTTTCTAAAAAAAAGCGATAACAAAAAAAATTCGGCTGTTAAAAAACGCTAAATCTAACGCGAAAATCGTTAAAGAATTGTGATGCGACCCAATAAGACATAAGAGTGCGATCGCTCACATATATAAGATATTTGACCACTTATTTGCTTCAATAGGAAAAAAAGAATTTGTCTGTTTTCTTTGCATGTTTTTATATGAAGAAAACATATGTAGGTGTGTGTGCGTGCGTTCATAACTGTGTAAATTATAGTATATTCGTAAGCAAAACAGCCTTTTAAAAGAATTATTTATAATATTATTGTGATTTATGATCAAAATAACTAATAGATATTAATAAAGTTACTAATTGTATACATATTGAGGAAAAATGAGAAAATAAATATAACATTGAAAAAACATGCGATAATTTTTACCAGTAAACAGATTTTATTAATATAAAAATTTAAAAGTATCAAAAATTCGTTTTTGAGACTTATAATCACACATGAATTGTTTTATATTATTACTTAAAATAAAAATATTTATCTATATAAAAACAAATCAAGAACTACTTATTACTGCTTTCTTCAAATTTTTATAACTTTAATTTCTAGGTTTCAATCACTTATTTAATTCTTAATTAATTTTTAATTACTATATAAATTAACCCTTTTACATTTATTTATTTCTCAATGTCTTGCATGATTTGCTTTTTTGCTACACCACCTGTACCTGTTTGCGACAAATGCCTTAAACGCCTGTGTTTGCAATCGCTCATACACTCGACGCATTTGCTTTGCGTACCATCGTTAAATTAGGAACCGTGTTGTAAAAATTTAATAATAAAGAATTTAAAGGGTGTATAATTGAATGTATTTAATGCAATCTTTGGTCACTTGGTCCATTAAAAAAACTTTCCTTGAGCCAGAATCTTTAATAGTAATTTTTTCAGTTTTTTTTTAACAACAAGGTTTTATCTAAAACTTTTTGAAATCAAATTTTTTCAATAATGTCAAACATTTGGCAATGATATGAAAATATGTAAATAGAGAATAAAAGCTTTCTCAAATTAACTAATGAAGTTATTATCAAATTTTTCCAAAACTGATCCTCAAATGTATTTTAAAATTAATTTTCGAAACACACACCCTAAAGATCTCGTAGCTCTTTAAAATTAAACAAATTCGTGCTCATAGTTTTAAATATCATTTTGTTTAGAATAAAACGAGATATCAATCTTTAAAATCGATTAAAAACTTAGTTATTCTACATTTTCTAAACTTTATCAAAAAATTCTTCAAATATTCTAATAAAATAATAAAATACTATAATTTGATGTCTCATCTGCTGCATACTTTTTGGGACAAAAATGGGAAATGTATGGAAGGTTTTAATAAGTTATATTAGATAAAATCGAATAAGTTCTACAGTTTTTGCCGAATTTGTAAAAACTAATTTTGTTATATTTACATAAAAAATTATAATTATTGTATGAGCTTTTGATAAAATTATAATAATTTTCAGTTAAATTTGAAAATTAAAAATTTTTTTAACCCTAGAATACTAACGATATTTTTTTATACGTTAGTACTAACAATACTATAAAAAAAATTCAATAAATAAGAATAAAACTTAAAAAACCCCTTCAAATTATAACAAGATTTTATTTACGAAAATTAATGATACTTATAATCTACTGTTCACCTTAAACTTAAAATGTTTATCAAACATGACAGTATGTTCGTTTTTTTTTTTTTTTTTTTTTGCATAATGGATAAATTTTTATCACATTTTTCTTTCCTATCATGGTATAACTGTAATCTCAGCAGCTCATAACTTTCTTTTAATCATTACATTAATTTCATTGAAAAGTTAAAATTGACTACTATATCCACCAACTTAAGATTATTCCACGAATATTTAAACATTTACTCTGCCATTTCAAATCACATTTCCAATTTTATATTCAAATTTATACTGTCAATACTAACGATATGTAAAATTTACGTATAATATTTATACTCTTTTTGTATTTGCATTTGCTATGGTAAATTATGGAGGGATCCTTATAAAATTTGTCACTATGATTTCTATTTACATAAAACTTATTAGTGTCGAATATAAGCCTGATACTAACATGTGTATGAAATTTATGCATGTTAAAGTGATTTTCGGAAGAGAGCTATGGTCAATTATGGACCGATCTTCATAAAATTTAGCACAAAGATTGATACTTATACAAAACTTCCTTGCACCGAATTACAATATTGCTATATTTAAGGCATTTATGATCGTTAAACCCCTATTCCGGGAGAACATTTGTAAGGGGCTAGGTGAAATAATGGACCGATCGTAACCAATTTCAATAGGCTTCGTCCATGTGTCATGAAAGTCCTACGTGCCAAATTTCATTAAATTATCTTCAAAATTGTACAAAATCTGTACTTTGGTAGATTGGTGTACTTTAAGATGGGTGTTGGATGATTTTGTCTGTGCGTTACAAACATCAGCACAAACGCATAATATCCCAACCACCTATGATGGTGTGGGGTATAAAAATTCACTTCAAACTTACAACTTTTTAAAAAATGAAAATAAATAATTTCTTATAAAAATTAAATAATACAACTTCTAGTAAAAAATATTATTTTTATAAATTATTGGAAGCTACCACAGTTATTTTTTTCTTTTTCTAAAGTTTGATGTTCAAAATGATTTAAGAATAGAAAACATCTTCTCTTCCAGACAGCTAAAAGGTTCAAGTAATTTAGAGAAGAATGTTATTGAGAGTGATACGGATGAACCAAAAGTTAGTCTAAACCGGAGTAGAATGGAACAAATTATTTCAAAGGAATTTATTTAATTTTGAGAAAGAATTGGTTAATTAGGGTATTAATTTTACTCGACTTTTTCATTATTCGATTAATCAAAAAACTCGACTTAAGTTACTCGAGTTATTCGAATAAATTATACCTTAACATTTTGCTCATTTTTTTTTTCAATGTTTATCAAAAAATAAATCAATCTTTCTATATCTCTTAAAAAAGAAAACAAAAACAATGTTTACAATTAATTTTAATGAAATATAAAAATATTTGAAAACATCAAAAATATGTCTACATTAATTGATATCACTTAATTTAAAAGAAAGTATTAAATTCCATCCAAGCCATCAGTACTATATATTCACCAAGCTAGGCTGAGACTCTACTAGTAAATCAGCTCTATACTTACAACTATCGACTGCACTGTCATTCGTAGAACAACAATATGTTTTTCCAAATCAAATTCAAAAGCGTCCAATTTGTTTTAAACATAAAAAGTTGAATTTGCTTTCTTTATCTCATCCAGACCCAAATTATAAAAAACAAATGATTTAAATTTTTCATTAAAACCTTTTTAAAATTTTGGTTTAATTTTTGTGATTGAAAAACGTCTTTATACTACAATCACGTGTTATATTGCAAACACATATTTGGTATTTTTCACTAAATAAAATTTGTTTAATACAATTTCAAATCGTGGTATCAATCAAAATTTGTTAAAAAAGCTAAAATAAAAAATATTTTTAAAACTAGTTAAGGAAGTAAATTTTTGAAATATTTTTTACTCCATACAATTACTTATCTCCGCTTTCCCAGAATATGAAGCGCAATTGATATAAAAAAACACATTTTGAACTTAAACATGATTCTGACAACATCCCTCTGGAGGTCATTTGTTCACGAACCAAGGCAACTTAATATGTACTTAATTTCATATGTACGAATGAATTAGAAAATTAGGAAGAATATTCACACTATGCGCATTGATGAGCTGAAATATATATATTTTTTTTTATGCTTAAAGTCCCTGATAATGCAATTCGAGGAAATCCGTTTACGAATTATATTAATTACACAGATCAACCAAATTTAATTTATTATTTTAAAATTTGTCTCATACTCATACACAATAACAGCGTTTTGGTGAAAAGCTCCCCATGTTCATCGCTTATTATATTTTCAGAGATTTTGACAATTTTAAAGACTTTAGAGGTAAAGGGCAAGTTAGCTTCCCTATAAAACACGGATGAATAATTTGCTAATTTGCCTATTACCTAGAAAATTATATGACTTAAAATTTCTTAGAGGTACATATTTCCTTTAGTCGCCAAAGGATTAAAAGTTTGACGAGATGGAAATGTTTCATTTAACTTTTTAAATTTAGTCTAAGGGGTAAGAATTAAGCAGAAATATTCACAATATAATTTTTTATAATTTTTGTTTGACTTTGTTATTTAAATTTGAATTTTTATTTATTTATTTATTTATTTATTATTTCAATGCGCAATTCTAAAAATTTTACCATTTTTGAGATTATGTGTTAGTTATATCACCACCATTTATTACACACCTCATTTGTCCGTGGTTTTGTGAGGGTTAATTGCGAAATTCTTGATTTTTATAACTTAAAAGACTTCTAGGGGCTATGTATGACAACTTGGAGACACTACACTACATTTTTGTAGTGCCATTTCTAATTTGCTCTACCTATTATCTAGAAAATTTCTTTGGGTTAAAAATGTGACGTGATGAAGAAAAACCAAAATGTTCCTGGTGATTAAAATGACTATACCTACAATATCTGCAACATATATTTCACCATACTTCTTTAGTATTGACCTGTGTTATATAAAAGTAAATTTTGTTCATCTTTATCTCATCCTTAAATTTAAATTATATTTGACAATAATGAGATTTAAATATTTACTTAATAAAAAATAATCTTAATAACTATAACTTACTTTGTAAACTTGAGATCATAAGCCAACAGGCCATTAGCCATGATATGTCGACATCCATGTTATTTCAACAAAAATAATCCTTTATTTAAGTAAATTATTATCTATCTGGCTTTTGAATTAAATTCCTTTTGTTTTTGAGTAAGTATATGGATTAAGCAAAAATATCTTAATAATCCTTATGCATGTTCGAAAATATTTGTGGCATGTGTTTTTAATATTTTCAACAAATAGTAGTAGTATATACAGTAGGTAGACAAACAATCAGTCAGCCAGACAGCAGGTAAGGAATTTTTTTTTTTTTTTTCAAGTAATTATAATGATTATTAATGAAAATCTTTTTTTATTAATGCACTTTTCCTATGAGTTAGTGAGAACAGAAGTGCTGATGATGGAGTGAGTGATGATGAAGGAGTTTTTATGTGTATTAATTGCATTCACACTTTAGAATACTTGAATTTTTATGTCTGGCGTATAAATCAAACGGCAGACAGTGATATTTTTTCACTTTTTATTATTACTCTGTTAATTTTTTCTGTATGTAAGTATGACTTTATTTGCTAGGTTCCTTGTTATTATCATTATTTTTATTATTTTCTCCAGACAGAGTCTAGGACTTTTTTTCTATTTATTATCGGGATTTGTTTTTTATGTGAGTAAATATTTGTATGTATGTTTGCTATTTATGATGTTGGAGTATTTATTTTCACTTTATATTAATTGATATTTGGATAGTTATAAAAGAAAAACAAGAACCTTAATCATACATACATATTTTTCTCTACATTTCAGTCGGTATATTGGAAAAACGTTGTGTATTTTTTATGATTTAACGCAGTAAATTGGCTACACTGCATACGGAACGTTAATGCACGGATTCACTTACTCACACCTATATTAACAATTTGACTCTGTGTTCGTGTCTGTCTGTAACCGAGAAAGAGAGAGAGAGAGTGTGTGTATGTTTATATTATGGCTGTGTGTTGTAGTTTTTGTTGTTCTTTTGCCTTTTTATGTTGGTGTTAAAAAACTTCAAAGGCAGGAATGAAAAAAAAAATTAAGTAAATATTACTTTAATGCACATTTTATCTACAAACATACATACATATATTTATTTATATTTTAATACCACCAACAATGAATACACCTTTCATTAGGGTATTTTTATATTTCTCTCTTCTATTTTTTCTTTTAATGGAAAACTTTTTATGGCCTTTCAACAAAGTTTTATGATTTCACACATTTTTGTTTTTTTTTTTATTAATAACATAAACTCAACAATGATCGATGTAGTTTTTAATTTCCTTTATGATTTTCTTCATTTATTTCTTTTTAAATATAATAAATTCTTTAATTAATAACCCCAGGTTATAAAGAGAATTTATATTGAAGTTTTAATTTATAATGAAATATTTAGTTGTTTTTGCTTTTTTAACTCCTTTAGGTAGAAAAAAACATTCACACTTTTTTATTAAAGTTGTATTTTCTTACTTCGTTTTTTCTCAATTTTTTGATTTATTGTACAAATTATGATTACTCTTTTTTATTTTCTTGTTTTGTAAATGTATTTCACTTATACACATAGAGATAACTCTAAAAATTAAAACCGAACACGTTAAACCTTCCGTTAACTACAACCGCTTACTAAGAACCAACAACGAGAACTAATGAAAGAATCAAATTGCATTATGTTAAACACTCTCAATCTTTGTTTAACATTACACACCAATCCATATATACTCTACATGCACATAAACTCTCTCTTTAACACATAGAAACACGTATGGTGAGTAACAGGAAAAAAGCCGGTTTTTATTTACGAATGCAGCCAACTTCAAAAAGGAGGCTGCCAGATCTTGTGACATGATTCGACGATTTATTTATTTTTTTTCTTAATAAATAAATCTCTCTTCCTAACATCAGAGGTGTAAAAAGGGTACCTACATTACAGAGCCCAGAGAAGCTGCACGAAACATATTTTACTACATGTTTTTGCTACAGAATTTTTTCAACCGGACACTATATATAGGATATACAGGACTCCCCAATAATAATTTTTTTTTTATTTTCTTGCTCCAGCGACAGTTTCTGGTAGAAGGGGAATAAAAAAAATAATATGTGTGCAAAAATTGGGTCGGCCAGTCAAAAACCGGCCAGTCGACGTTGACTTTTGTCTTAAAGAAGGTCTCTAAAACTTTTATTGCGCTATAACTCTTTAATTTTACATTTTACGATCGAATTATTGCACGGATCTTCCCAATTATTGCACACATATTATATTATACTTTTGTAAATCCCATTCATTTCATGAATCTGTACAGACAACAGATAATTTAAATATAATTTGGGGCGCTGAATATGGTATTCGTTTCTCTAAATTGAATCTACTTTTGGAGTCCTAGCGTGTTGGTAGTAATACGCTGTTATAACAACTTTCAGACGCAAGGCGAATTCATAGAAAATGGAGTTAAGAGCATAGCTGATTTGAATTCGCCGTAAATTATAGCAATCAAATATCAGAGTTTGTTTACGTTTTTTTATATTATTTTTCTGTTTGTTTTGTGGTTTTCCCAATGTAATTATCCGACGTCTACTTCTTATATGTCTCTACACATTGACAAGCCAATGATGATTTTCCAAAAAAAAGCCATGTTGTTTTTGCCTTGTTGTGTTTGTTGTCACCTTCTTTGAATTCGCCTTGTTTCAGAGTACTCTTATATTATATTTAAATTCCCAACTTTTTAAGATATAGCTGCAAAATAGAAACTATAGTGTTTGGAAATGAGAGATTTGGAAGATTATTCGGAAGGGAAACTGTGAGAAATGAATCGCATCGGTTTAAAATGGGAGGACCATGCCTATTTTTTCCGAGTTCGTTGGTGCTTCATCTTATATGGGAGGTGGGCGATAACGTGGGCGGATCACGCACACTTTTGGTTTCTGAGTTTATATCGACTCGAACTATCTGTATAAAATTTTGTTGTCGTACATGCTTTTTTTAAGAGATATCAGCAGAAAAGTATGAACTAGAGTTACAACGGACACTCTGTGTTTTTACTATTTGGCCCATATCATTTTTTTTGTTTATTAACCGATTTTGTCAATTTTTAATACCAAACAAACCTTATATAGGATAAATATTTGAGACAAATTTCGTTCCTCTAGGTGGTCCCTCCGAGCTTTGAACAGACAGACAGACGGACGGACATAGCTGAATCGATTCAGAATCTTACCAAGACTCAGAATATATATACTTTATGGGGTCTTAAATTATTTTTTCGACATGTTGCATACGGAATGACAAATAAAATATATTCCATAATTTTTTGATGGTGTTTATGAAAAGTAAAAAAAAAAAACTATGATATTAATATGGACGATTTTTTACATATAGACTGCTGGAAGAAGAGAACGGATAAGTTGTAAATGCTCTTCAATGCACTTTTAGCAATTTCGCCAACTTCAACAATCAAAGGATGGTGGGTATGTAGATTCGGCCAAGCCGAATAATTCGATTAATCTTTAATGCGTGATGGAATAATTCGAATAAACCAACATGACTTCGTCGAATTATTCGTTTTGTCAGCAATGAAAAAATGGAACAATTTGAAATCCGCGGAAATTTTCATAATCTTCACTCAACAATATGTATTTTCCAAAACAAAATTGTCAGCATTTGATAAAAAATTATAATCATTGTTTACAAAATTCAATTTATGTTTCCAAAATTCTTTCTTTTTTTGAGTTTTTTTAGGAATTGTCAATTTTTATGAAAAACAAAAAATAAAAATCAATTATTAGTTTAATTAAATTTTAAAATAATATGAATTGACAAAATAATTCAAAAATTTTGTGAGATATTATTTTCTGTGTACTAAAAAATTACACAAGTACACAGAAAAAATACAAATGTATTTTAACTATGCAATTGCTTACATCAATTAAAATTTTTATTGATTTTGCTCCAATCATCAAAATGATAATTGAATGAAATAAATTATTTTTTTCTGATTAAAATTATAATTATATTTATTACTTTTATGATTGAAAATTTCATTAAAATCAATTAAAATAGGTTTTGGCATAATTTAAATATTTGTTGAATTAGCACCATTGCAAAATTCTTACTTCATACAAAAACAAAATTTATATTTGAATTACATATTAATTTAACTATATATATATATATATATATATATATATATATATATATATATATTAATATACAACTTACAATTTTAAATATACTTCCGAAAAATATCTATGCCATACATTTAATAATGTACACAGAAAAAAATAAAAATGGATTTCAATTACGAAATTGCTAACATCAATTACAATTTTAGTTGGTTTTAGTCCAACCATTAAATGAAATATTTAAAATAATTACTTCCATGATTATATTTTTTCTAAAAATCTGTTAAAAAAATTATTAATGCAATTCAAATATTAACTGATTCTACATTATTTCAATTTTTATATATTTTTTTTTCTTTCTCAAAATCGAAACAAAATCTTCAATCGTATTTTTAATTTATCTTTATTAAAACAAAACGTGAAAGAAAGGTATAGTCGGTCTAGACCGACTATATGATACCCTACACCATTGTGTACGAGCAAAAAAATTCGGGAAGGGGACTTATATTACACCTGTAGCCAATTTTACTAAATGTAAAATAAAATATACAAATACAGAATAATGCGCCGTTACTAACATCTGAATGATTTTATGCACTTTAGAGCGATTCTTGGAAGTGGGTTTATGCGGGAGCTATGATAAATTATTTACCGATTCTCATAAAATTTGGCAATGTTGTTTCTACTTACATAAAACTTATTTGTGTCGAATATTAACTTAATACTAACATTCGTATGGAATTTATGCTCGTTAAAGTGATTTTCGGAAGAGTGGTTTATGTGGGAGCTATGGTCAATGGTTGACCGATCTTCATAAAATTTGGTACAAAGATTGATACTTGTACAGAACTTTGCACCTAATTTCATTAAAATATTGTTATTTTTAAGGCATTTTTGTGTGTTTAAACTCTATTCCGGGGGAACATTTGCATGGGGGCTAGGTGAAATAATGGGCCGATTACAACCAATTTCAATAGGCTTCGTCCTTGTATCATATAAGTCCCACGTGCCAAATTTCATTGAATTATCTTTTAAATTGCGACCCGTACTTTATGCGCAAACAAAAAAACCCTGACAACAGCACGGAAAATAACTGCGAAGCATAATGGGGACTTCTAAATTTATAGCAAACGGGGACATCTATTATAACACCAAAAAATTAAATAAAAATATTAATGTATACAAAAAATTTTAAAATCTTTTACTTACCACGTATCAAACACAAATTCTTTATTATATTAATCGTCCTTTTGGGTTAATTTATTTACTCAAGGAAATTATATAAAAAATTATTGATAATTAAACAAATTTAAAACAAGAAATTTTTCTAGAATTTTTTGTTTTAAATTTCAAAATGACACCTTTACGCGTGGCAAATTTGTCTTATTATACTATTAATTTTTCTTATTACTTTTTAAATTTAAAAATTCTTAAAAAAGCAATTATTTTAATCATTTATTTTATCAACTTGTATTCAAATTCTATTTTTTTCAAATTAACAAATTTATTAAAAATAGTTTCTGTGTATGCCTGTTTGAAAATAAATACCTCCGATGTTCTAATTAATAAAAAATTTTAATAAATATATTTCTTTAAAAAATATTTTTCTTTAAAAAATTGTATCTGCTTTTGATAAATAAAGCCGTTTTTCGTATTTTATATAGGATAGATAGGGGGATCATTAGACCATAGGGGAACATTTGCCTTTGCCAATTATCTCTAAAACCAAGTAGTCATTTTTGTGTCCCTAATCGATCTCAGTATTGGGGCAAAATTCGCCAAGTTAATATCTTCGAAATTCCGAATTTTTGTACAGCGGCATTGTTATCGACAGGTCTTGAGTTTACTGGTTCACTGAACCAGTCGATATTAATTTGACCATCAAAGGTTGAGCATTCAAATAGTAATTTTTATGTTTTAAGTAATACGCAGTAAACCTTATTAGCAGGGCAACCAAATATATTTTATATAATATTTTTGCTTCTGCATCAAATGAACCAATCTGTTAGTTATTTATCCGTTTTAGACAATATTAAGAATTTTGACATTGATTTTTTAGAGCATATTTTGATTTTAACGTCTTTTCGCATATTTTTGGCTAAAGAGTAATTTTTTCATATTTTCATTAAAAGAAAGGACAGAAAAGTATGATTATTGAAATTTTAACCAAAAAAAATCAGTTATAAATAACGGCCGCATAAAAGTGATAAATCAGAATCCGGTATGATTTTTATCAGCCGATTCAAAAGGTAACGGTAATGGTATTTTGGTAGGAGTATTTTAGCGTTAAATTTTGACAAAGTTAAAGGTATTTTCAGTTATTTCGATAATGGTATTATAGCCGTATCGGTATTTCGAGCAGCATTTGTTGTTATTTCGGAAATGCTATTTTAAAGATAACGGTTGTTTTAGAAATTTCACTGATAAGTATAAAGGGATCAAGAATTAAATAGTCGGGCTGGGATAACCATAACATTCTTAAAATTTTTTTTTTTATTTGAATTTTTTTTAATAATCATTTTTTCCCAAACTGTGTAATAACGGTAGTGACGTTTTAGCGGTAATGATAATTTTTTTACGGTAACGGTATTTTAGCGGTTATGGTATTTTGGGTTGTTACGGTATCGGTATTGTAGCAGTAATAGGTTTTTGAGCAATTTCGTTAACGGTATTTTAGAGGTAATGGTAGTTAAGTTGAAAAGTTTTTATTAGAAAACAATTATTTTAATGATTATTTTTTTATTTTTTTATTTATTTTTATTTTCAACTATTAATGATAATTTTGTAAATTTTATTTTTCTTTCTAAAAATAAAACTCATATCTTAAGATTTAGAATTTAGTGAAAAATATATACCATGGATTTTATTTACTAAGCGAAAAATAAAACGAACAAAATAATCGTTATCAATTGAGCAAAAAAGTAAAACTAAAAAAAAATAAAAAATAATAATTATATTTTGAATTTTATTTTAAAAGTCAATCAATACGATTCCTGATGTATTAAATATTTTAAGCACATTTAAGCAATTTAAAAGGCATATTTTTGCATATATTAGGCCTAACTTTGCATTTTTACACCTACGTAATTTACATTTTTTACAGTCAAATAATTTTTTCAAATCCAATTCCTAATAATAATCATATTATAATATGACAGAAATTTCTTTAGTCAATTGCTAATAAAAATTAAGTTTTTTGTTAATGTGGAAAGAGGATAGTTTGAAATTTAGGTTCTGTAAGAAACGAAAGAAAAATATGCCTGTTAGTCAATTTTTGATAATTATGAGGTGAACAAAATTGTACTGGCTCACAAGGCTAATAAAATTTGGACGCTTTAAAATTTATACATAGAAAAATAACAATGTACAATTTTTATATTTCAAACGCATTTCATCTCTTAAAAAAACTTCGTATTCATTATTACAAGGTCATTTGAACAAATTTATGTAGGAAATGTTCATAAAACATCCAAAATAAAACATTTTAGAGTCCAAATAAAACATTTTATATGTTTTTTATTCATATTATTGTTCCTCTTTTCATATATTTTTTTAATAATACAATTTAAATTTGTTATATTTTATAACTAATAAACATTTTTCTCACCATAGAAAAAATATTTTTACCACAGAACTTTTCTACCGTTTCACACACGCCCTTAATCAGAAAAAAATCATATTTTAAAAGCTATTTAATGCTAGTAAAACACTTTTTTAGAGCATATTTTTGGTCGCCCTGCTTATTACAATTGAGTATTAAGTCAAGAAACAAATTTCTGTATTTTTCCTTTCAGAATTTGAATTTAATTTTGCATATCAATATCCTTTAACTTAAATTTTAATAAAAACAAATTAGAGTGCTATATTCGGCTGTTCAGAATTTTGCGAAAAAATGCTTTACATAGTATCATATTCGTTTAGGCCATAAAAATTATTAAGAAATGTAGCATTAGATTTGTCAATAGTCAATACAAATATTTCAATATCCATTAATATCACTTTTGAAATGCATTAAAAAATTACTACATTATATAAATTTGTTTTAAGTTTGTTTTTTAAGTTTTCAAATAAGTCTCGAATAGTCGATGTATAACATATAGTAATCAATTTGTTCTAAAAAATATTTGTTTGAATTTAAAACAGTTCACTTTTTTAAAATGATTCGTATATCTCATATATATCTCATATATATATATATATGATTATAAGATTATTTAAAATACTTGGATATCGCTCAAAAATGCATTTTGGCTGATATCTCTGTTACTAATTGGCCGATTGAGTTCATTTCTTCAGCACAAAAATTTGGAAAAAATTTTCCGAATTTTCTTTGCAAAAGAAAGTTCCTAGCTTATATACAGGCTTCAGAAAATCGAAAACCGGTTTGAAAAACCAACTTTTTTTTAAACTGATTTTTGCTAAATTTCGATAGAAAAGTTCGGAAAAAATGTCTATGGTCTATATATATGTTATATTATATATATATTATTATTATTATTATTATTATTATTATTATTATTATTATTATATTCATAAACACCATTTGAACCGACAGACTGACATCGTCTTTTATAAGGATCCAGAAAATATGAACTTTTTGCTCTCCGACGAAAATTTTGGAAATTTCAAACGGAATGATAAACTTATATATAATACCCTTTACACCTATGTTGAAGGGTATAATAAGTTCTTAAATTATCGTTTTTTTTTCAAAAATCGCTATAAATTCAACCACTCTGGCTAGAAAGTATGCAACATAAACATAAAATCTCTCTTTTTAAATAAAACTCTCTCTCTCTTTAACCATAACATGCGACTGAAAAGGAAATTCTTCTCATTCCCGTTAATTCATGTTATTCCCACTAAGTGCATCTGTGTGTTCACTAGAAGCAACTGCTAATAATGTAAAAACGGCCTCTGTTAAATTCAAATAAGACTAGTGATGACTTTCTTATGATTTTATTTATTATTATTATTTTTTTTTTTTTTTGAAAATTTTTTGAAACTAATTTAGCATTTTGTATGTTTGTAAGTGTGTAATATTTGTTTATATATATGGATGTGTGTATATAATTTTGTTGTTTACAATAAAACTATATTTATTTCTCATAAACAAAAGCAAAGGATCATCTTTTTTTATTATTATTACTCGTTTTTTAGTTATGTATGGATTTTGTTTTGTACCAAGTATCTTTAGTTTTTAAATATGTATATATAGGAATATATATATATATATATATATATATATATATATATATATTTTGTTATTTTATAAGTTTTTTTATTTTCTTTACTTCCGAAATTTACAACCGCATCTAGAATAAATATACAGTGGAAATTAAAACACAGGCAGATCAAAAACATTTTTATAAACAATAGCGCAACATAAATGGGGAATGAGTCATAATTAGTTATAAGGTAGTGTTAAAAGCACATCTGATTGTTTTTTTTTTTTTTTTTTGCTGGTTAAAACTGTCAAACTCTATGTAAAAAATTAAATTCTCTCTCTTAACAGGTGCTAATAATTCAAACAAAAATATATAAAAATCCTCTCCGAACTGTTATTATCTTGTTTAATATGCCTTGGAAATGAGAAAATATTAGATAATATTAAAGAAATAATTAAATTTAGTAACAAATGAAATTTAATAAATGAATGCGTGAAATAAGAAATTAAAATTTCGACAAGTTTAGTTGATTTTGAAATTGAAATATTAAAGAACTGGACTATAATCTAAATTAAGACCAATATAAAAAATGAGCGCAAAAATTAAAACCAACTATTTAATTAAAACGTTACGAATCACTTAGCAAAAAACAGCGATCTTAAATGTCTCTTTATATCTGATGCCCACTTTTCTACGTCTCTGAGTTTATACAAACATATAAATAAAATAAGCAAAACAATTTACTTTTAATTTTAACGATTCTCATTTCATTTTATTTCGTTATTATTGCGGGTGGCAATGACTATAATGATGTTGCTGTTGCTGTCGTTGCAGTTACCTACTAACGATAATAATCATGACGATGATCATCATCTTCCGAAAAACAGCAGCATGATCATTTATTTGATCTTGCAACAAGAAGTGTGCGTACAATTACTGCTACTCGTACTAATTAAATGCATACGTTCCAAAACGATCGTTCATTTATTTTACTTCAATCAATCTTTGATCTTTAGAGGCTGCAGTCAGCGGGAAATGGAGGGGCTCCAAAAAAAGTAATTTTATATTGCTTGTATGGAGGCTTCATGTTGATGAAACATTTGTATGGTAATTTGTATTTGAATTTTTCTGTTGATGTTATTTTTTTTATTGCACTTTTATTGAAGTTCAGGAGTCAATGATCGTCTGCTGCTGTTGTATTTTCTGTTTCTTTCTTCTCCCATGAAAGTAAATTTCAATATGTTTCTGTTACTCACAGTTATCAAAGGAATTCACTTTAGCCATGGATGTGATGTATTTGAGTGTGTGTTTTTGTGCATGCTTGGCAAGCATGGAGTTATAGATGAAACAAATAAAAACCCAAATCCCATAAAACTAGCAACTAGTTTGATTTTATTTATTTTTTATATATGTATATAATTTAAGTTTTTTTCTTTGTTTAGTCTAATGTGGTTATTGTTCGTCATCTTCTAGTACTTTCATAAATTCAATCTTTCAGTAATGCTCTTCAAGATGGGATTGTGATTTTTTATAGCAATTTTCTCTATAAGAATTAATGTTTATTGTAGAGATTTTCTTTAAGATAGAAAGGGACTGTCTTGCTAAAAATATTTTTAAAATATAAAGAGGGGCAGGGTTCTAAACCAGCTTAATTTATTAATTGAGTTTGATAAATTGTCTTTGATTCATGCTTAACAATAATTTAAAAAAAAAAATATATGTATACTACGATGGTCCCGTTTATATGGTTAGGAAATAAGTTATCGATGTCAATTGTTAAAATGAAAATTTTTCGTCATAGCATTATCATTTCCCGAACGGCATCAAAATAAAGAAATATATATATATATAATAAAGAAAAATAATTAATATATTTGAATTTTTTACACATAAATATTTAAAGAAATAAGACAAAAATCCATTATAGTATAGACTAAAGTTCCTTTCAGAGAACGAACTATCGGTGTGCCAAATTGATAGTTCGTTGTCTGGAAGGAAATTTAGGCTATACCACACTATGTGCCCAATTTTTATACAAAGGATATTTTATTTAATTTTCCTCACTTTCCTTAAATCAATACACATCAAATTTGGCACACTTATAATTTATTGGAAGCCACGCCCCCTTTTTTGTCCACTTTTTGTAACAAATTATCCTTTATATCTTCTTATATCCTATCCTATACCCTCAACCAAAAAAGAGTAGTAAATATGGTAAAAAGGGGTGTAGAGTTATTGCCGAGAAATTTTTGGTATTTTGGACTACAAAGCATAGCTCAAAACAAAAAATAACTTGTTCTTAAAAAATTGTAATTAAAATTTCAACCACCAAGTCAACAACTGGATCGAATCGTTATTGAAATCCTTCGATTAAATCTAGAAAATCATATCATATACAGAAAAAAAATCAATATGAATTTCAATTACGAAATTGCTTATATTAATTAAATTTTTATTTGCTTTTGCTCCAATCATCAAAATGATAATATTAATAACTAGAAATAATTGTTGTTTGGTTTAGATTTAATTAATATTTTTAATCAAATTAATTAGAATTATAATTGAAATTTTAATTTATATCAAGTTAAATTTTTATTGGTCCGATTTCAGAACTAATTAAATCCATTTCACACAAAATGCTTCTCCAATAAAAATACTTAAATTTGAACTAGATTTTTTATTTCATTATTATTGTTGCATTTGTTTTAGAAAAACTTTCTATTTTAATGACCAGGCTAATTTTCATACTTAGTCCACATCATTAGATCCTTAATATTTTACCTATATCTAATGAATTAATTTAGTTAACCTACCTAATCAAAATATATTAATAATTAAAATAAGGTCTTTTATAAAAATTTTATACCGTACCTATTTTATTGACGATATGTATACGTATTTTAAGACAAACTATTTTATTTGATGTCTCATTTGCTGTATATTATTTGAGACAAAAATTAGAAATTTGTGGAAAGTTTTAGCAAGGAATTCTAGATAAAATCGAATAAGTTCTACATTTTTTGTCTAATTTTTAAAAACTAAATCTTGTTGTTTATAACAAAAATATAAAAAATATAATAAATTGCCGTTAAAGTTGAAAAATTATAGACAATTTTTATAATGTTTTTAAAATTGTTGTTAAAACATATGAAAATGAATACGACTGAAAAGCTTGATTCCTTTACTTCCCCAAAGAAATTAAAAAGGAAAAAATTAACAAAAGAATAACAGAATTACGGAAGCATTTATACAGGAACCTACCTAAACAGTATTTTGGGCATAACTCAAAATTGTCTGAGCTCGAACAAAATGAACTTCAATGGAAGTAGATGAAATAAAATAATTTTATTGAACCCTTTGAGATTTTACATTATTAAGTTTCATACAATAGGCTAATTGGTGGCGAATCAAAATTAGAAAAAGTAGAAGTTCCTCTTCTTTGCAATAATGATGAGTGAGATATAAACTATAATTTTCTCACTAATTCATGTGCTTTTCTAGTTACATAATTGATAATTAAAATTCAAATCTTCAATTTTACCTAGTCAGACATTTTTGTTTTCTTTATTAGTAATTATTTCTTAATTATTTTTAGTAAACATACCCCTCCCCTTTTCTAGCAACTGTTCCTTCCCATATTTTACTTAACCATAAATTATGACTTTTTTATTTTACATCAAAATTATTTACCGATATGAAAAGTTATTACTTTTTTTGTGTTTTTGTTTACTCATTTAGTTGTTTTTGTTGCTGGGGCAAGAAGATGTAGAACGAGAACAATTTATGCTGAATATTGAAAACTTTTGTTCGTCATTTAAAGCAAGTTTACGACATTTTTATGGCAACATTTCATGACAGACAGCAACAAGAATTAAACTCTGGAAACACTCACTGTCACTGCTACAACAACAGAAACTATAAAAACAATTTTATATTACAACAAGTATTAAGCACAATATTAACAAATCTGCTGCCTAAAACTGTGCTGCTGCTATTGCTGCTTGCTAGCGTTATAATATTTGTTTATTTGTTCGGTTAAAGATAGCAAAAGCGACAGGACTATAGCCTCTTACGAAAAAATCTTAAGCATAAATATCACTTTATGACACGAAGTAGTAAAAATAATGTGCATATAAAAATCAAGAAAAAAATAAAAAATAAAATAACAGAAAAACCAAAATAAACATGGTGGAGCAAAATAATAAGAGCTAAATTGAACTGAACTGAACTGACTTAAATAAAGGATATTAAATGTTTTCATACATTTTTCTTGTTGTTAAACTGTTTTTATTTTAAAAACACATGCGTAAAGGACCTCAATACAATACACAAAAATTTTACATTCATAAGTATCCAAGTGGTAGTATGATAACACAAGGATATTGGTAGAGTGAGATTTCATTTTTACGACAAACACGAGCCAAACATAAAATTGTCTTAAAATTTTCAACAACAACAAAACACAGCCGATCATGGTTATAACGAACATGGTTATAGCGAACACTTTTTTCTTCAATCCCATTTATTTATAGAAATTTTCAATACAAATATTAATAAAATTTCAAAATTTAAAAAAAAAATATCTAAAAAATAAAATTGAAATTATAAGAAGATTAAAAATTAAATCTTAAGAACAAGATTATCTCAAAACATGCCAATTTCAAAATCTCGGTAATAAATGAAAACATTGAATTAGTATAAAAAATATAATTAATCTCAATTTGCCACTTGTCAAATGACTGATGATTGCTAAAAAATATTCTTCCTGATATATTGAATTTAATAATACATATTTAAAAATCATAAATACAGCCCATTTTTAAAGGAAATAAATACACTCAACCAAAAAATAGTAGTAAATACGGCAAAAAGGGTGTAAAATTGAAGAAAAGTAGGTTATTTATCAACCAACAATATCATTAGTCAATTCAACAGAAATGTTTGTTAATTTTTCGTAAATCAGTTAAATTGACGAAAAATCGTCAATACGACTATTCGATTTAGTCAATTAAAAGGTAGTTAATTTCACAAATTTTTTGTCAAATTCAATAAAATATTATTCAATTTAACTAAAATTTTTTTCATATTGAAGAATGTTTATTCAATTTTACTACATTATTTTATTTAATTCTATTAAATTTCTGTTGAATTGAATGAATAAAATTAAATAAATGAATAAATAAATAAATAAATAAATAAATATTCAAGTTAACTTATTCTTTTCACCAAATTGAAGAATGTCTATTTTAAATATTGAATTTTATACAATTTGATAAAATTTTGTCAATTTTTAAATGTCTTTTAAACCCCGGTGGAAAAAATTACTTATGTGTATAATTGCATTACTTTATTTAATTAATAAAAAATTATTTTTGTGAATAATACATTAATATATAAACGATTACTTACTTTCATCAGAAATACAACAAATAAGGGATTTTAAATTAACAAAAAAAAAAATTAGTTGAGTTAACAGATAATTTTTTCAAATTAACTTCTTTTGTGGGTATTAAATTGATTAAAATTTTATATTGCTTTAATTACTGCCAATTTAACTAAATTTTCGTTGATTTAACAGATTTTTCGTTCATTTTTTAAAAAAATTTTATTCGAATCAACATGTTTAAAAAAATATTTTTGACTAAAATTTTTTAGTTGATTTGAAGAAAATTTGTTGATTTAAAGAAAATTATATTAATTTGAAGAAGAAAATCTGCTAATTTGAATATTTGGTTAAAATTTGACGAAAATTTTCTTCAATATTACGAGATTTTGTTTAGTATACGCTTTAATTAAAAATTTTAGTGTTGTAATGAATACTAAATAATGAATACGTATATATTGTTAACAAACTAATTTTTTGGTACTTTACAGAAATAACGAACTATGTTAATAACAATTTAAATTTTTCGGTCCCTTCGAGTTCGTTATAATCATGTTCTACTGTACATACAAATGTATTAAATTGTATACATTCACACACGTAAATAGAAATATATATACACAGCTACATAAATATATTCACATAATATGTAAAACGATGTATGTACTAAATACTTTGTATACGAAATTTTTATATATATTTTTTATATACTGTATTTTATTATTATTATTATTATTTTTTTTTTTCTTTAAAATGCTACCAGTAACAGTGGGTTCATTTGTAAAATGAAAATAATAAAATGAACTTATAAAACTAATTTTATTTATTTATTAGCAAACGCAAATTATATATTCTCACAGGCTAGCATATACTTTACAAATCTTAATACTATTAACAATAAATATCATTCATAAAAGTGAACAAGACTCGGCAGTGATACAAATTATTTCAGTAGGTTTAAAATAATCTTCTTAATACTTCTTAGATTTAACGTGAAATCAATAAGAGATCGCACATTCTTCTCATGGGGTCAAAGTTAGCGTAGTTTAAATGGAAATATTGGATTTTCAAAGAAATTTAATATCTAATTGGACGATTTGGGACTATGAATTCGATCTTACATAGCAAAAATTCAGAGTTAATTGAACCTTTTATTAAATTCCTGGCAAATGAATTATTCATATATTTTGTTATACTTTCGAGAGTAGGGAGATCAATAAGCTGCAATAGACTTTCATATGGTGGTAAATTAATATCAGAATTCGATTGGAGATTATGAAGGGAAAATAAAAGAAATTGTTTTTGGACAGATTCAATTTACTTTATGTGAAATTCGTATTGAAGATCCCAGACCACGGATTCATATTCTAAGATTGGTCTTACTTGAGATGTAAACAATTGTTTAAAAACATACGAATTGTCAAATTCCTTTCGTTAAGGCTTGAGGAAACCCAGTAAACCTTTTCTTTGTTCACGGATTGAGTTAAATGATAGTTTACAATCAAGTAAAACATCTAGATAGTGGAATTCATCGACTTGATCGGGTTGATGTTCATTGATTGTGTATCTACAGAGTACTGGACTTCTTCTGTAGAAAATGATATGTTTACACTTTTTCAAATTCAGATCCATTAAATTTGTAATGTAATAAAGTAAGTAACATTGGTAGGAGTTGTTGAATGTGTGGGAAAACTTTACATTGTCAGCATACATTAATATTCTGAAATTTTTAATACAAGCTGATAGATCATTTATGAATATAAGGAATAATAGACAGAAAAAATATTCCATAAAATTTTTTAATAAAATGTTTAATTAATTTTATGTTTCTAATTGGTTTAATATTTTTTGACAAAAATCCACAGCTCTTAAAAAAATATAAAGAAAAAAGAAAAAATTTCAAACTGTTTTTCATTTTCTTACGTTTAAAAACACTAATACGATATACAAATTGTAAAGATTTCCTGAGAGACGTTAAATTATATATAGTTATTTAGTAAGTACGTGTTTTTAAGATTTGATGGGATAATTAATCTTTGTAGTGCTTTTGTAGATGTTCCCTTCGTTTATACCGGGTGTAATAATAAATATCAAGAAGCAAGTTTATTTTAAAACTATTATAAGGAAGATTATTTTTGTATAAAAGATAATTTCATATTAATTGCTTTTGACAAATTTAGATTCGCTGTCATATTCTTTAATGTTTTTATTAGTGTCTCGTCTACAATCGATGATAGTATTGGACTTTTATTAATCTATGACTGCTGCTAAAATAGAACTACGTATACAATGTTGATGTTAAATTTGAACAATATAAAATCCTTTCGAGGGCAAGGGGAGGTGATACAAAACTAATAGCCAAACCTTCTCAAAAGACACTCTCTATTCTTTGCAAAAGAAGCTCGTCCATCCGGTCGACCATCAACAGTAAAGATTAAATATTCTGTTCAATAGTATTACATGTCTGGATGCTCAGTCAGCAGACTCGTCATTTTATTTTAAAATCATTTTAAAATCGACTTTTTGGAGAAGCCGATATAGACTCAAAACAAAATCAATAGCATGGTAAATTGATGATGGAACTTACGTACACCAGGAAAAAGTCAAATGGCTCGATTCAGACGAATTCTATCTTCCGAATGGACTAAGGTCGCTTTTCTCCGTAAAACCTGCTAACCAAGGAGGAGAAAGTGGCTTCGAATTACTTATCTCAACTGGACTGTAATAGAATCGGCATGGAGTCCTCATGGATTGCCTTGCAACAACAGAACAACAACAACAGATACACTCTTCTCCCACAAGAGAATTCATAATGTAATACGGACCGTTACACAGAAAGTAATTTCGATAAAGTTTCAATTCACAAAAAATGGTGCGGATCGCTTCTATACATACCCAATAAAGTCGACATCGCCGGTAATCATCACCTAATCGCTGAAATTCGTTGGTGTTGGTGAATCGTTGGTAAAGAATAACTTCTCAATGAAAGAAATAGAAATAAAATAACTTTAAGTCAATTTCTTACCATTTTCACCTGTTATTGGTACCGAGAGTTAGATTCAATTTCAAAATCCATTATTTATTTACAAAAGATCAGTTCATATTGTTTGTTTTTGCGATTTGTTCAGACATCTGTCATATTTTTCAATGTTTTTATTGGTTATCATCCTAGGTAATAAAGGCACTCAGATAGGATAATATGAAAATCTTTATTGGAACATGCCGCAGACATGAAGGGTTTTATAATGTTTTCGGAAATTAAACATTATATGCATATTATATATTAAGATTTATTTAGAAAGGACTCTTATAGAAACATTAAACAAATTCAATGTATATTATACATACACTACATAAATGAGTATATATATATGTATATATATATATATATATATATATATATATATATATATATATATATATATATATATATATATATATAAATTATAGTTAAATAAAGGTATAAAACCAAAATTTGATGGAGGGAAACGTAACATGACATATAGTATTATCTTGGCATCTTATGTATCATTTTGAGCTACATGAGACTTTCAAGGTCAAAGGTTACAAAAATCAGATTTATACGTGATTACCGTTGATTTTAAGATGAAACTTGGGATTTTTCATATTTTTTCATCTAATTTTACTAATATTGTATTATTTAAATATATTTAATAATTAAAAGAATAATTATATTAAAATCCATGCGTTTTTCTTAAAGGCAGCATTAATTGTAGAATTGAATTAATACAAATGTTATTTGATTTTAAGCAAACATTCAATCGTAACTCTAATTAATTTGATCAAACAAATTGATTGAAATTTAAGCCGAAATCAATTATTCTAGTAAATAATTATTATAATTTTGGTGATTGGAGTAAAATTAAACAAAAATTTAATTAATGTAAGCAATTTCGTCATTAAAGTCCATTTTTATTTTTTTGTGCATAAACAGAAATTCATTGATTTTAGAAAGCATATGGAATTTAATAAATCTCCGAGCTGCGTCGAAAAATGGCATAAATATCTCACTTAATATTATGACTGTTTTGTAGATCCACATCGCAACCACTCACTTCCCTTTTTTGGAATGTTCCGAACGGATGATAATTACTGTCTGGTGCTTAAAAAAAGAGCCTAGTGTGTTCCGATCAGTGTGTTAACTCCGACAATTGGAGTTTCGCCAATGATCAATGTTTGGAATGTAAAAACTTTGAATACAATGGTACTTGCACAGAAAAAAGTATCCAATCACAAAAATAATTCATTCAATTAAAAATTGTTAAAATTTGCACCTCGCACCTAAATGATACTGTGTTCATCATCTGGATCAGAGCAAGTGCGATATTCTGGGTGACACTGTCAAAAAATTCTTTCGATAGGAGGTAGAATATTCAATTAAGACCTACAATTGAAGCAAGAATAGGATTTTAAAAGAACAGCGATTGAAATTAGATTGGGAAATTCCAATTCTAGCTTCAATAGTTGTATTATAAACGGACTATATACTGACCTATAATTAGAGCTAGAATATGATTACAAAAACATTAGTGATTGAAGATTGAGCAATTGCTATAATAGGATTTTATAAAGATCTGCGACTGAGAATCTGTAAAAATCTACGATTGAAACTAATATATGGCTATATTAAATCTAGAATAGGATTTTGTAGAAGCTAGAATAGGACAATATAAGAACAAACTTAAACAAAGTGAAAAAAAAGTAACGTTTATATTAATTTCTTTCAAAATTCTTTCAACATCTAAATCACTGTCAGTCGAGCTATTAACGACAACGAAATAAATGTAAGTAATGATGGTGGGAGGGGAGATACAGTAAAGCTTTTGGAGTTCGTTTTAGGTTTTAATCCTGACAATGATACTCTCTAATGACGATTATGGGAAGGTTGGCCAAAAAGCAAGACGTATAGAAAAATAAGTTGATGAAACAAAAACAAAATAAAATGAAATAAAAAGGACTGCTTGCTGTTTTACTACCGCACTTCCTAGCGGTAATTCCCAGTTTTATAGTTTTTTGTTTTCTACAATTCCTCACTTCAACCCCTCTAACAAATGCAATGAGCAGTTTTGTATTTTGTTCTTATTTAGTTAACGTTTTAACAGTTTAAGTGAAATGTGTTTGTATGCAGATACCGAGTAGTAGTAGTAGTAGTGGTGAAAGTAGTAAAATAAGGAATTGAGATCCTTTTATATGTGTGTGTGTTGTTGTTGCTGTTGTTGTTTGGTGCGGCATTATTACACCAAAAATGCTATAAAAATCCTTTTTTTCTGTTGTTGTTTAGTTTCATTTCGTATATCGTGGCATTACAACGTTAACTTTTTATGGGGTACCCCGAGTTATAGTGAAGTAAATTTTAACAGAACAATGTCAAGGGGTGGAATTTGAATTTGCCACACACATATACACACACATAATCACAAACAAAAAACGCATAATATAACAAACAATGACGAGGAGGACGACGACGAATGTATTCGTCGACGAAATCATTTCATTCTTTGACATTTATTGATGCCATAAACTAGAGAATTTATGTTTCATGGCGTCTGCTGTTATTGCCACAACAACACAACTGCTGCTAAATGCTCGAACTTACTGTAACTGCTTTTTCTTTCTACACCACTATTCCTCTAGAACTGCTGCTTTTTGTACTTTCGTTCTTATTGCTGCTGATGATTGTATTATTATTGTTGTTTTAACGATTCTACGAAATAGTTTATATTTGTTTTTCCCCTTACTTCCATTCTTCCTTCCTTCCTTTCGACAGCTTGCTTACCAGTCCGACAGACAAAACGACTGACTGCTTGTCCTTATGAGAAAACTACTACTTATTTAGATTTGGTTTTGTTCATTTGTAACCACACCACCAATCTTTTATCAATTTTAAACGCCAGAAAAAAGGTATTTAGCAAGGAAAACAATTTTCTTTTAACGTTTTTAAGAAATTTCTTGAATGTCCGAATCGAGCACAAAGGGAAATTAACAAAGAGTTTAGGGTTTTTGTTGAGAAAGCAAAAAATATTAAAACATTCCAACACAAAGCAAACAAATTTTATGTAACAATAAAATTTTGCTGTCATTGAATTGGATTAGTTTTCAAAAACGATTAGTATAAGTCTGAGAAATCCAAACTGGCTGTATTTTCATTATCTTTAAACGCATTTTGAAGATTTAATTGAAATCACCCTACTCTTATTAGTTCAACTGAATGAGATATCTTTATTAATATATTTTCTAAACCATACATACATACATATGTGGTATAGTTTTTTTCTTACACAGAATAAAGTTACCAATCACCAAACAAATTCATTCAAATAAAAATTGTTAAAATTTGCACCTCTCACAAAACTGATTATATATATATATATTTATTTATTATATAATGATTATATCAATTATTAATAACTGTAAAAAATTAAAAACAGAAAAATTTTTCCAATTAAAATTGTTTTTAAATTAATCAAATAGATGATTGAATGAATTAAAAATTTAAATGAGAAAAAAATCTTAATTGAATTTTATTTTTACTATTTCCTTTGTCGCATAACATAAAGCCGAGCATTGTCATGATGCAAAATTATGGACTCATGTCTGATTGCATATAATTGCTGTTTTTTGTTCAATGCTCTCTTCAAAAGAATCAATATTGATTGATACAAAACTTCCGTGATCGTTTCACCCGGTTTTAATGGCTCATAATAGATGATCTCATCAAATACAGAGCATTATCTTGACGCCATGAATATTCGGCTTTGGTCTCGATTTTCGGCTTGGGATTATCATAATGGATTCACTTTTCATAGCTCGTAATAATTCGATGCAGAAATGACTTCTTTCTATGGTATTGAAGCAGCATTTCACACATGTAAAATCGCATTTTACAACGTCGTGTGGCACCCAATTTCCTTGCTTTTGGATGAATCCCAGTGATCGCAAGCACTATTTCCGTTCTGCATGATTCTCGATCGAAAAGCCTCAAATTCTTTATCTTCAATCTTATTCGATTAGCCGGAACGCTGTTTATCATACACATCGGAATCGCCAGATCAACTAAAGCACGATCCCCATAAACTTCCACCAAAAACTTCAAAAAACTGTGTTGTTTACGTCTCATCAGAATGAATATTAAATAAAAAGAACCTAATGACGGTACTTTCATGTGACATATAAACAAGTTGTAAAAATGAACCGCTTGGAAAAATACGAAAAATACTATTAACACAATCTAGAGCATACCTATGTTAATATATGTAAAAATTTTCGGTCCACAATTGGCCACAGGTCTAATATAAGACCACTCAATGCACTTTGATGCATATACACAATAGTCGGGCTTGACCGATTATATTTTTCTTACTTGTTTTTCTGTGCGTTACAAACATCAGCATAAACGCAACTGGCTATTTAACGATGTCCGTCCGTCTGGCTGGCCGGCTGGTTGCCTGTCCATGTAAATAAAATTTGGCACATATAATTATTTTGGCATAACGACGAAGCCTATTGAAATTGGCTATGATCGGTCTAATATTTCACCTAGCTTCCATACAAATGTCCCCCCGAAATATTATTTTAACACTTACAAATGTCATATTTGTGTCATTATTTTAATAAAATTCCTTAGGAATAATTTTTATATAAGAGTGAATCCGAATAACAAATTTCACGAAGATCAGTCCACAATTTTTTGTCGGGTTTAACCGACTATAACTTTCTGACTTGTTTTCAACTGAGTCTTTTTTAAGGCCCAGTCTTATACTGCTCACTTAATGGCGAAATTGTACTTAAGTTCTTAAAATTGTTTTATGATTGAAAACTTAAGAATCATTTTTCCATCCCTTAAGTTTTCCTAAGTCTGAGCTGAAATTCTCATTTGGTGTGAGAGAGAGCGAGATGGAATATGAAAGGGAACAAACTTTCTTGTACTTCGAAATTCGTTCTTTTTCATTTTCGTACTTCAAAACAAAAACAAATTAAGGCAATTAAAGCAAGAATTGCTGAAGGAAAATTTTGTGTGTGAACATAAATCCAAGTTTAAAAGAGAAAATATAAAAATTTAAGAAAGAAAAATTGATGTGTGTGAACTCAGACTAAGTATGAAAATTGTTTGACGTCTTAAAAAATACTTATTTAAAATAAACAAAAATAAATAAAAATAGAAAATCTAATACAATTATTTTAAGTTTTAAACAGTTTTCAAAACACACTCCAAATTTATATTTTCTTTGTGGTTATATATTTTGCATTAACACCTTTTTAATTTTACAGCCCATAAACTTATTTATTTATATTTCCTTACATCCTTTTTTTATCTCTTGGTTTTTTACTTATTAATGGTTCTACAAAAATTGTTTTTAAGTTTAATATTTATAATAGAAGAAAACAGTTTAGAATAAATAAAATATATTTATGGTGTTTAGTTAAAGAAAAATGTTTGAAAAATTGGAACCACCCTATTGTACATACATAAAAGCTTAAAGTTATTTGTTTATTTCCTTGTCAACTTAAGTTTAAAACTGTAAAACGAAACAGTACTTAAGTGTGAGGTTTAACTTAAATGATTCCTAACTAAGTTTGCACTTAAGTTTGGACTAAGGGAACAGTATAAAACCGGGCATAATCCAATGGCTGAACTATAGCAGTTTCTTTATTTGACACTTGTTTAGACGTATATAGATGCCTTTGTGATATTCTTTTCTTTTATTTCATTCTCTAATGTATCTTTTTTAGGAATCCAGCCAACTCAATTGGGGAGATCACTGGACCTTGACTTGTTTAGAGTTGATACTTTTGGATCATACTTTTCACTCGTTCATTCTCCAAGAAAAGTTTTTTTCGAAAGTTTTAACTGCATTATCTCTAAAATGCGAAAAGCCCTTTTTCTTTTCTAATTTAATACAAAAATCTGCTCATCCGGGAAATGAACCTTCTCTTACTTTGATTGATTTTCTTGTTTCGTTTGTTTTATCTAACTTAGTAATTTTTAATGCTCAAATGCATGGGGTTGCCTTTTTTGTTCGTTGAGTCAAAAGTTCCGGATTCCCCACGTTTATATCTGGTTGTTTTCTTATGTCCGCTTAATGGCAAAGATGTAACTTTTTCTCCATTTAAAACTTTTACCAAACTTTGATTGTATTTGAAAATACAAATTATAAAAAAAATACACTAAAAAAATATAAAATCATTATATATTATAATTACACTGATCTGCAAATAAATCCTCCTTTAAACAAAAATAGGTGGAATATGATAATTCGGATGCGCTGAATAAAAATCAGTTGTCAGTTTTTGTCTATCATGTACAGATTTACTATGGACCTGACTAATATGATCCTTAATAATGCGATCACACTAATATAACTCGAGAACGGTTTGTCCGATTTAGATAAATAGGAGCAACATGTTTCCAATTTCGCTTGAAAAATAGTTTTTAGCAAATTTCTAAAAAAAAAAGAAAAAACTGAATACAAGTTCTTATTAAACATATTATCATTTAAGTACATAAACTGTATCTTAAACCAATAAACATAGAAATACAATTTCAATAGTATATTTTCCTTATCAAAAAATATCAAACCCGCCTTTTTTGTACATTTCTTAACTATTAACGTTACTATAAACCTTAACTTGGAAATGTACTACGAGTATATTTTTGAAATGTTTAACACTTAGGAGTTTGAAACGGCTAAAACAGATGTTTTTTATATCTTCAGAATAGTCATCTGTACACGCAGAGAAAAAATATCGTTGTGGTGACTATAATCTAAGAGCAACATATTATGATTGGGATATATGATTACGGTTAAAAATTATAATGATTATAAATAATAATTATTATGATTCCACTTTATCATATGTTTATCCGATTTTATAATTTTATGATTTTATAATTTATAACTTATAATATTATGAACCTATTTTATCATATTATGTCCGATTTTATAATATAAAAGTGTGTTTTTAACGTATTATCAATCGACTTTATCTTATTATAATCACATTTCATCACATTATGGTGCATTTTTTCATATTTTGTTTAGATTTTATCATTTGATTGTACTCGAAAATTGGACAAAAAAGAGCTATTTAGAGAGTAATGTTCTTCCTTTTGCACGAAACAGCCCAGATTATGTAAATTGTCAATAAATTAAAAAATAAAAATATACTCGTAATGCAAAAATTTTAACGAAATAAATAAAAAAGGATTTGTTTTTTGTTGCAAACCATAGAAAACAACTAGAAGCCCATCTCTTTTAATTCGTTCAGCATAAAAGATTACTCTCTTCACATGTATATATAAGTTCTAAAAAAAATTCTACTAACACATACAGAGTTCGGTTTTTTTGACAGCTGAGTTACGTTCTTTTAGAGCAAGTTGAACTTCTAGTTGTTTTCTATGTTACTAACAGGAAAGTTTCATTTAAAAAATTAAAAACATTCAAATATGCTGAAAAATAAAATTACATTCATATACGAATTTTTAAAACACTTAGATGTTTTATTTCTGGCTAAAAAACTATTTAGATATTTATGTTCTCGTAAAAATTAGTTTTCTCTCATTTTTGTGCAATTTACCCAATAAGTACGGAAACAAACCCGATAAGTCCAAAATTTATATGTTTCGTGAGCTAAATTTGTTAAGATATTTTATAGAATAATAAAAAAAAAAACTATTCGATATTGAAATTATTATTATTTTTGTATTTTACACATTAATTAGAATTAGTAATTATATACATAAAAATATTTATATATAAACTTAGTTCGGTTATTATTATATATGTATATATATACAATGAAATTAGCTTTAATGGAAACCGAAAGATAAACATCCTCAGAAGTATGTTATCTTAATTTTTAATGTATAGACTGCCACTTTCAGGTTTTATGTTTTTACCATTTTTATTTGCATTTATTTAGTTTTATTTCATTTTTTCACAAATATTCACTACTTTATCACGAATTTTCAATAAATACTTAAACACACAAAAAAAACTGTCTGCTTACTGACCGACTACACAAAAATGTGTATCCAATAGTTGTGGAGAAAAAAATATGTTTTAGAAGAAAACTCTCAATAGTTGTGGGAAACAAAAAGTGGTCTAAAACAAACATTCTATCTTTGAGGAAAACATAACATTTCTAAAAATAACCATTTGACAGTGGTACAAAACAAAATATAAATAAAACTATTAGCTACACTTAATGGTTGTAGAAATAAGTAAATTTTTTAATGTTTATAATTTTTTGTTTCTGGTAAAGATATTCTCCAAATATAATATTTTTATAGTCAACAATATTATGTTTATTAAACATAAACAGAAACGTTTTTTATCATGAAAGTAGTATTATTAAATTCTATAGAGTATAACTACAATAACATTATATTATTGAGGTGACCGTGCCGCAATTGAAAAAACAAATAAGTATTTTGTACTATTTGAAAATTTGAACGTTAAGGTGATAAAATTGGTGTTATGGTACCTTTTGGTATTTTTCTTCTCTTTGAAGTTAATAAACTATTTACTACATTCCTTATGTATTTTCTAAACAATTAAATGTAGAAGCTAGAACTTAATTGATTATTTGGTACCATTTCAATTAATATAATATAAGATGAAAAACTGTAAGCGAAAATTTTTCTTCATTTTGATGTCACTTTTTTTAAATTATTAAGGAAATATTATTATTATTATTATTATTATTATTATTATTATTAACTATTAAACCCAGAAATATGAAATTAAACGCAAATGATTCTGTCTAAAATGAATATACTTACTGGTTGAACCCAGAGATATGAAATTATGTGCAATTGATTCCTATTAAAATGAAGAAAATCATGACAAAAAACAAAATGGTGTTTTTTTCCATAGTAATATTTTTTGGATATTTAACGAACCTAGATCACATAAGACGAAGTTCAAATAATCCCTATTAATTCATAAAGAAGTTTAAGATGGTAAAAATCTTTTTATGGTAGATACAATTCGACAAATTTTATTGATGAACTTGATGAAATGAAATAAAATTTATAAAAATTTCATGCCAACTGAGGACACATAAAGTTGGCAAAATTTTTTTAATTTATTTATTGAATATTTTTAAGGATTAAACCTACTTGAACTTGAGCACAGTGGATTAAAAATGCATTCGGATGTAATGAAGGAATACGAAGTCTCACTCCTTGGATTATACTAACTTATGAACCTTGAAATAAATTAAGCACAATTGAGACACTGGGCAAAATTTTTATAATAGTGGGATAAAATAATTACACTCTTGCATTAATATACTAATTTATAATAGGGAATAACAAAAAAGTTTTCATAATCCTTTGATGATGCATATTATCAAAAAAAAAGTTAATTTCCTATTTTCAAAATGTTTATTAATTCATAAATTTCATTGAAAATCATATTTATAAGCACATATACATATACACTTTAAAGACATTAAAAGAAGATCATTTAATTTAATTAAGTTTACAAAACATAATTTCCAATTAAATTCCCTAATAACAATTATGTATTGTTATTTAAATACCCCCTTGAAAATGTATGAATTTAATTTTTAAAGAAAAAAAAAAAAAAAAAAGCAAAAGATTTGTAAATGAACAACAGCTAATTTTCTTTGATCAGCGGATTTTGATGCCGCCGCCATGATTATGTTACACATTTTTCCTTATAAGTGAAAACGTGAAGTACACACGATCATGGAGAAGAAGTCACAAAAACTAAATAAAACTTTTTGTTGTTACTTTTTATTAAATCAAAGAAGCACGAACAAAATCAATTGGTATGAAGAAAATTTATCTTTTAACAACAAGTGCACTAAAATAAACACAAATAAATTGAATGAAACCAAATCATATGCTTAGCACATTGTATCGGATGAGTTAGTAAGAGTTGGTACCGTAATATTTTTGTGTTGTTACTCTTAGGATTCAGAACACTTTTTTTTTTCTTTATACCCTTCACCAAAGAAGTATATAAGTTTATCATTTCGTTTGTAATTTCTTTAATATGCCCTGGATTCTTATAATTAAGATATGTGTGATACATACTGCATAAAGAATCACCAGATTCGATCCAAAAATATGTGAATTATGAGCAAAACGCTAAGTTTTTTAGATAACTTAAGAACATTATTTCTTCACAGAGTTGTATATAATTTTTTGCTTGATCTAAATCGATTCATATACATATATAATATTAATGAAAACCCAAAAAGCTGTATTCCACCAAAAAACAAAATATTTTTCCATTGAAAAACTGGGTTTCGACCACAAGAAATTAGTTCATATTTAGGGAATATATTATTCGTCCCAGAAGAATATATCACTCTAAATTGTTCTTTATTTACTTTTTCTTGTAAAAAAAATGGTAAAATGTAAATATAAATGAGAAATTAGGGATTTCACAGTTTTTTGAGATGAGCTTATAATAATAATTATTTTCTACGCTTAAAATCCAAATTCATACTCTACACGTAGGAACCAATTTTAGAATTTGTGGCTCTTTAGGTGTCATTTTCTTTTTTCATTTTTGTATTATGAATAATAGAGTGACAACTATTTTTTTCACCTCAAAATATTGTCCTGATAATAAAAACCGGTTTTTTTTAATCGATTTGGGCAAAAAACTTCATGCATTTCATGCAATTATTTGGAAAAAAATACTTAAAACTTGTCGATTATCGAATTAAATATAAACATTTTACTATTAACTAATTAACTAATAAATTTACAGGGTAATATGTTGTATTAAGATTTGATATATATATATATATATATATATATATATACATGCGTATAATAGAAGACATGTCTGATGTTTACAGAATGCCGGCCATAATTTTTCGCCACCGATTTCCTATGATTTTTTTTTTTTCTGTATAAACAACTATAAATTTATAAATTATTATAACTTTATACAAAAAACTCTTAGCAAATCGGTGAAAAATTGTGTCCAATATTTGGTAAATACCAAATGCTTTCTCGCCTTTTTTACTATTTAATAAGGTACGTAACGTAGTGTCCTCTTTTAATATCAGGATATGTATAATCTTCTAAATATTTTTTATCTTTTCCCTTTTTTTCAATTTTTTTTTTTTTTTACTAAGAAGGCTTATATTAAGCATTTAGATTTACGGGTTCATTGTAACCTCTAAACTAACCGATGCCCTAGATCTTTATATATATATATAGGCTATCTTAGATCTCGATTGAATGCCTCGCCCACATTTTGCTTTATACTTTAAAAAATATAAATATTAGTATAGTATAAATATTAGTTATCGCATCAAAAAGGGTAGCGAAGCGCACCGGAAAAGTAAAATTATTTTTAATTAAAATTATTTTTTTAATTTTTTAGTATTAAGGAATAAAAGTTTATTATGCATATTAAAATTTTATGATTAGAGCCGTTTTCTAAGCAATATTTTTTCTGTGTGTATTTTCGAAATGGTCTGGTCAATTTAAAACCGTTTTCCGTGGGATTACGTGAAGTCATTGGTTTATGCGAAGAAACGAACGTCTTCAAACAACTTTAAAGACAATATTGTGCAAACCATTACCGAGGATCAATTATGACACTGCGAAAACTTCAGCCTTAAAAATACGACAAACGTCGTATAGTATGATTAGGTATAATACATATAAAGAAAATATTATTAAGGGCTGTTAACTATAAAAACTTTTACTTAATGGTGGTTGGGGTACTATGCGTTTGTGGTGATGTTTGTAACGCACAAAAACATTGGTTCCAGACCCATTTAAGTATACCATGCAAACGTTGTGAACAAAGTACAATTTTAAAGAAATCTTGATGAAATTTTCAGAAATAATTATTTTGGTACATACTCGAAGCCTATTGAAATTGGTTACCATCGGTCTGCTATTTCATCTAGGCAATATTTTAATGAAATTCGGTACAAAAAAGTTTTTTTTATAAGTATCAATCTTTATGCCATGAAGAGAATCCCATGCAAATGTTAGTATAGTTTTAATATTTGACACAAATAAGTGCAAAATTTTATGAGGATGGGTTCATAATTTAATATAGCTCCCATATAAGGTTCACTTTTGGGAATCACCATAAAGTCCATATAAATATTAGTATCAACGTAATATTTTGTATTAGTGTGTTTTATTTTATTTTAATACAAGTATCGGAACACAATTAGCCACAGGTCTAATACAAGACACCACCCCGAATTTTATCTATATCTTTCTTACTTGTTTTGTCTAAGGTTTAAAGCATAACCTCTTGGTAAAATATTGATGTTAATTCAATGTTCCTACGATATGTAAATAACAGAAAATCACTACGTTTTGCGTTGGTAAGATATGTGGGGTCCTTCGTCAAAACTTAAATGTATTATTTCAATTCAAAAACCATCAACTGTGATTACCCTTAATACATGAATTTCCAATGTGTGAATTGAGTAAATAAAGTATGCTGCAGAAGATGCTCTAAACTAAACATGAACTTGATATTTGTTTATATTCCGGTTAAATACGTTTTTAGGAAAAAAAATATCTACAAAAAAAGCACAGCAGAAAAAGAACGAATATAAAACAGTTCGAGTTCATATAAAAAAGAACATCAATCAATGAAACTTTACCGACTGACGCCGAAATCTTAAATGCATCCATGAATCTTTATACAAAGATTAATCTTAAATGAATAGAGAGTAGTGGATGCAAATGTTTGAGTATTTGAGAGTAAGTGTGTTTAAGTATAAAATTGACGGAATCTTATCATATCACACCTTTAGTTTAGTATTTGTTGTTTGGTCCTCTAATGTTTTCTTTTAAGATTTTAAGATTTGGTAAATAATTTTTTTTTTTCTTATTTTTAAATAGCACATTAAATTTTTTGTATAGCTGGCTCCCTTCAAAAATTGTTTAAGTGCATAAGCAAGACTATTTATAATGTTTATGTTTATGTAGTAGGTAGCATGTATATGTATATGTATATGTGAATGTATTTCAGGTGCATAAATATTGTTGGCAGTTTCATATCCATCAGCATTTCAAAATGCATTCATACAATATGCAAGTTGTCATTATTTTTATTCTCACTTTTTTTCTTGTTCGAAATGAAATGATATCATGACTGTAAACATGCTGAAAACAAATATGAATTCACTTGGGACAAAAAGGACACCTCAACAATGAAGGCAGGCAAATATACCAAACAACACCCACCCATTATTACTTCAATATTGCAACACCAACAGGCAAGTTATATTAAGATTTAAAAACACAATGAAATGAACGTGTAAAAACCAGAAAGATTATATGGTCTAAGGTTTTAAACGAATTTTAAATGAGCTGTTTTGTAAGAGATTTGTAAATGATAGTGAAAAGTATCAATGTTTATATTTACAAAAGTCAATTTATTAATTGAAAAACTATTATATTTTATTGCTTAAGCATTTGCTAAAAAGTTCATAAACAGAAGACACTTCAGGAGTTATAACTTCTTTAATAGATATTTAAAAGAATACTATATCTTCTTGCAGCCTTCCCTAAGTGATCACAAATAATTTCATTAAGCATTCTAGCAAAATATTACCATTTCAAGCTAATCCAATAAAAACGAAGAACTGAACAAGATTCACAAAGTAAATCTAATCCTATCATTAGAAAACACAAAGTATCCTAATTATTCTGACATGATCACGCTTCTGGTTGTCACAACAAAAAGGCAATTTTGTAACATCAAACAAATTTTGTTGGTATGTACCAAAGGAAGTCAATCCACCAAACAGTCAAGAACTATGTCCATTTGAAAGGTATTGTACTTTAATGAAAATATATTTAAAGAAAACGAAAAGCCTAATTTAAAAGCAACCGATAATACAATAAAAGCTTATTTGGAACTTCTTCCAGAAAATATTAAATATTTTATTAGAAACAAATAAAAAATTAAATGTTTTTTTAAATTTAGAACTTGAATACAATAGCCATTAATAAACACAAATATTCAAAAAGATTCACCCATTGGTCTCATAAATATTACGAAAAAGTTAAAATTTTATTAAAAAGTACCATTTCTAAATTATTTATGCACTATTTATTCTAAAAATAACTTAATTTTTATTAGAAATTTCATTATTATAAAAGGGAATTTTTTATCGTTTTCTCTTTTTTTCAATTTTTTTAAATTTAGCAAAAAAATTTGTTATTTTTTGTGCACATTATTTTTAATATCTTTGGAACTGTTGAGCAGATTAAAATCTAAGAAAATTTCAATTTTACCAATTTAAAAGTATTTTTATTATCTTTCGTCAAAGCTGGTTCCGGTCCAAAAATATAACGTTTTGAAATTCGAAAAAAATAAACTAAAAAGATGTACTAGTTTAATAACTAATAACTTCTAAACTATACTTAGTAGATCTTAGTTTCACATTGAAGACAAAGATATGCATATTTCAAGCAGAGCAGACATGTAGTTTAAACAAAAATTAAAAACACTTACAAAAATTAATTTCAAAGTATGTTTTTTATGAGCTCATATTTAAATTTTATATAAAAAATTTAACTTTAGATTTGTGGGTGCATGGTGGTACTAAACATTTCATTTTATATATTAGGCCCTTGTGCTAAACTTTGTCGAAACCTTACGTTGAACAATACTTCTTTAATTCAAAACATTTCCTTATCTCTCCAGACGATTCACTTGTTCCATGTGACTCCGTGTTTTTCACGAAAACCAAAATGGTAAACTGGGACGATATTTGGCATTACAGTCGCCAAATGCCAGGAAACTTTCTCCTATTTTTCCTTCGTCATTGAAAATCGTGGTGGGCAATAAACCGAGCTTAAGGTTAAACCATCTGAGAAACATTCAAGGTTAAATATATATTGCCTGCAAGTAATCTTTTGGGAATTCATCTAGTGCATAATCTTGTATTCGTTTCATTTTTCCTTAGTTTTTCTCCATTCGGCACCTTCTTCATTGGGGAATAACAGATCTTTTATTTGTGCGTCAGGTTGGTTCATTTTCGGACAAACAAACATAAAACATCCATCAGGGTAACACAACGGGAAAAATAGGAACTAAATGAGCTGTCTATGAGCTGTCCATCTAACCTAATCTAATCTTGTAAATCAGTAATGAATATAATGATTAACAATGGTTTTCGATTTATTTTATACACACTGATTGCGTTTTTAGTTATGAAGAAATCCATTTAAGGATTTAAGGAGGTTTTCCTACATATATTTCTTCCAAATGCGTATAGCAGAAGATTATGATTAACTTAATTAAATACATCACTGTTAAAATCGTTGTTGACCTTAAAATAAAGTTACGCTATGTGTCTCCTAATCCTAGACAAACTCAGTATATTTTTTTAAGTTTTAAAATCTCCTTGCATACGCATTAAGTATGGGTTTATATAACAACACCCTCTACCTAACCATGTTGACAGTCAAATATACATTACTTGAAGATTTTGTTGAATGCAACGAGTTGAATGAATTGCTAGTAAATACATGTGTGTACACAAAATACAAAAAAAAAAAACAACAACGCACAGTGGGACGGATTGCAAAAAAATTTGGTAATAAATCTATATCTCCTAAACTACTAGACGGATCGAAATGAGATGTATAGAAGAGTTCAAGAGAAAGACCTAACCTTAAAGAAAAATTATCTTGTAGTCACCCTGTAATAATAACAGATAAGCTGCAGGGTATCAAAGTTGAATACCTGAGTATGAAAAAATTAAAAAAATCATAACTTCTACAAATCAATTCCAATTTTAAATATTTAAAAACCTTTGTAAAGAACTTAATGAGATGAAAAAAATGTGCTTATTCAACTATGATATCTCTTACGGTTACAAAGATATTTGCGCTTGAATTTAAAAATTTCCATTTTGTGCCTTGACCTTTTTGGTTTTTCTAAAATAGTTTCCGTAATACATATGTGAAATTTCAAAAAGCACGAAAATTTTGAGTAAAAATATTTTCAATTTTTTCCGATGCAAATGTCCATTTGTGGTTTTATTAACCAATATTTATGCATGCAAAGCCTGTTCAAGTTAATCATATTTAACAATACGCTCAAAAGTTGTTGAGGTTTAAAGTTGAAACTTTAAAAAAATTTAAAAATAGAGGTTTTACTTTATCGAAACCCAAATACCGCGATTTCATAAAACATCTGAAGTGTTGTTTCATAAAACATCTAAAGCGTTATCACATGCAAAAACTATTACTAAATTTTTAATATTTATCGAAGTATACTGAAAACAAAAATTTTTAATTTTATTTTTTGCACAATTTTGAAAATAACAAAAAAATATTTATTGGTTAAAAACCTCTAAAAATAATAAATATATTTCGAGATAATAATAATAATAATAATAGTAATAATAATAATAATAATAATAATAATAGATATATTTTGCTGAAAAAATCAAATGAATATTACCACTGGTTTGAAAAATATAGTCGTATAAGGCTTGCTACTCATAATATTCCTTACAAAAAGCGCAAAATTTAGTCTTTTATTTAAGTTAATTTTCGCAAAATTTTAAACAAGTATGTTCTTTAGTGATAAGTTTTACAAAGAAAATAGTTTTTATCATTTTACAATTCTAATTATAATGCGAAATATGTGGGGCTGATTTTGGGGGTTAAGAACATCTTTTGTGGTCCATGAATTTTAGTATTAAGCAAATAAAATGCTTTCATTTGACATCAATATAAATATAATTTCTACTTCGCTTTAGTTGTCAGCAAGAGAAATGTGTTTGGAAAAGAATGCCGCTGTAGCCGGTATATATGATGTTTTTGTTCACATAATCAATTTTAACCATTAAGGTGATTCTTTACAGGTACTTTTTGATAGTCTAAAGTCATATTTTATATTAAACAAATGCGAAACAAAATTTTAAAATTTGGTGAAAATTTAAAAAGTGCATACAATTTTTGAATTTAAAAATTTTTAACGCCACTTTAACTCGGAAGCATGCTTTATTAAAAAATTCTGTTTACACGCTATTTTGAGCAATTTACTTGCAATACAACATATGGATTTCCAAAATGTTGTCTCTCAACTATTTGATAGTTTGAGTCTAAAAGACGTAAGTTCTCAGAGCAGAACTGAAATTAATCAAAAATCCTCGAAAGTTTCAACCCAATTTTTTATACTTTTTTAGGTTTAAATGGCTGTATTTCTCAGAGATTTTAAGTGAATGAGCTAACATTTTTAATTTCTTAGATATTTTATAAAGTCTATCAAAATGCATCAACAGTTATCCTGCTTTTAAAATAAAGTTTAGAAATACAAGACACATAATGTTAGTTTCAAAGAGTTTCTAAAATTTTTGAAATTCTTGATATAGGATTGAAAAGTATCTTAATATTTCCAATACATTCAAAAATTATATGTTGAAAATTCTTTTGAATAATCTCAATTTGTCAGGCCGTGAAAAATTATCAAAGTCAAAACTTCAAATTGAGCACGAAAATTTGCAGTTTTACATAAAATAATTCTGATTTTTTCACTTTTTTCTCAAAATTTATTTAAAAAAAAAAAATTTTGTCGCATATTTCAATACAGGCTTCAAACATTTTGAAAAGTTTAAACGTTTATTAATTTCAATAAATATATATAAATAGATTGATTTGACACTAAACTGACGCCCGTCCACTCGAAAATGTAGGCAGAAAAGCATATTTTGTGAAAATAGTGAACTTTTTGTAATAAAGTGTATTTATTAAGTGCACAAACAAGTAAATTTTTTAGCAATTTTGATCGAGATATCTGGATTTCGATCATTATATTTGCTTCATTTGTGAAGGTATATAGATAATATGTATATCAGCGGATAGTAGATACTTAAAAATTGGAAGAAGTTTTACATAAAAAATTTTAAATTTTAATTTTTACGAAAAATTTGTTTAGATTTCAAAATGTATAAAAAATTACCCGCTAAAGCAATCAAAATGATTTTTGGTACACAAAAACATCTTCATCTTTGTAACATTAAAAAAAAATTAGAAAAAATAATTTTAATATGTTTTATGTGCACTTAATAAATATGATTAAAAATTTCACTGTTTCTATAACATATGCTCTTCTGTCTACATTTTTGAGCGTGCGGGAACTAGTTTAGCTTCAAATCAATCTATATATATATGTAATTATTAAAACTGCTTTTAAGATTTGAAAAATCTCACGTTGCTTTTTTTCAAAATTTCACCAACAAGAAACATCATAGGTGAGTAAGCATATGTTTTTCATCTCATCAAGTTTTTTTACAAAGGTTTTTAAATATTTGAAATATTTTTACTTTAATATTTTTTTAAAACTTTTTTATACTCGAGGTAGTCAACTGTGATACCCTGTAGCTTATCTCGTATTATTACAGGTTCTCCTCTACAACTCCCCCATACATTTCAATTCGATCTGTTTAGTAGTTTAGAAGATTCAGATTTATTTCCAAAATTTGTTCGTTCGGCCCTACTGTGCAACAGTTACCATGTTTCCAAGTGTATTATATTTATATATTTTTTCTGAATAGGAGACACTTGAAATTTTGAATCAGCAGCACGAGGAGTAATCAAGCAGTACTTGTAATGTAAAATAACGTATAAAATATAAAATAACGTAAGTAAGAGCACACACAAATGTACATACCCAGGTACTGTTAAGTTTGGAATAAGTATAGGAATGTAAGACACTTACCCAACTCTTCCTAACCATCTTAATAAAAAAAAAAAAAAAATCTGCAAAAATGAAAAATGAAAAAAAAAACATAAATCCTCGTTTGCTAATTAACAGTATATGAATATGAAATTACATTTTATTGTTTATGGATGCACGGTTACAGCATTGCAATATTAAATATTACTTTTTTTGTTCACATCTGCAATCTTTTCTTATTTTAGGAATAAAAGTATCCTTAAGGATTGTAAGGATATTGTGTAGTTGTTTTTGTTTTTTATTTTACATTCCATTATACGCAAATAATGATAAATTTTTTTCTAGTTGCATTTTTTAGCAATTTTATGCACGAGGCTTTCTAAAATACACTCATACATACATAACTACTTACATGCGTTTAAATATTTTTATTGCATACTTTAAGGAGTCACGTAGAGTCCAAATTGTCAAATGGAGAAAGAGAATTAAGATTTTTGCAATTTTGGTAGTAATTTATGCGTTAAGCACCTCATTTTGCTTATTTGTTTTTTTAATATTTAAAAATCCTCCTTTTTTAATTTAGTGCAAATGAGGGTGAATGGAATTTAACCCTTAAGCCATAAAAATATGATGCTTGTACTAAGCAAATATTAAAATAATAATAAAAATAATACTTGTAATCCACCATCATCCAACTTGCAACTAGGGAATGTATAAAAGCAGGCGTATGAGTAACGAGTAGATTTTTTTTAATTCTAACGAGTTTTACGTGGGTTTTGTTCTATTATTTTGTGAAACAAAAGTGAAAATTTAAAATTATTTATACACACAATATTGTAATTTATTGTTTGTACTTAATGGACAGTGGTTAGAGTATTTTCAAATTCACAGCGAAAAGAGGTTCGATGGATAATCACATGTTTCTCATATAAATCACAATCACGATGCCAAATTTTTTAAAAATCGAAAATCGTACGAATTTAAATAAATCTTGGTACTTTTTTTATGAAAACTGGACCTTTGTTTGAAATTTTTTTTAAATGTATAATAAACGAATCTTTTAAACGCATAATTATACAGTTTCGGAACGGCTAGTCCAAAATAAATAAAATTTTACATAGTGATAGTAGAGGTTTAGGCGAGTTTAAGTTTTTAGTTTAGACCATATAGAGCTACCGGGGGCGGGTCCCAAAATTGAACACCTCGGTTATGAAAATTTTTTTAAAACGATCCTGATTCGTTATATCTGAACCGATTTAAAAGATTTTTATTTTCAGGGAATCTGTTGGACGAGATATACAAAAGCATTGTCGCATGTATATCTTATTTCTTTTAGTTAACTAGATATTGGGCTTCAAAAGTTAAAACTTTTTATTTTTTAGTGTTTTGGTGAAGTTTTTCGCTATCGCGAGCATGATTTTTTTAAATAATTTTTATTTTATTAACAACAAATAACAAAATCGTGTACAGAAAGAATTTTGAAAATCTTTAAGGATTCAAGACTTTTATGTATTTGAATTTGAAATTTGAAAAAAGTCGATTTTCCCCCGTTTTTAATAAAAAAAAGTAGTTACATTCTTTTTCAGTTATATGTGAATTTTTAGCAAACCGCTAATTTTATCAACTTGAACATTTTTTATGAAAACATTTGTAACATTAATATTGATGAGGATAATATCGTAGGAAGTTGAAATTTGACCAAGATATTACAAATAATACATCCTTCAGTAGTTCAGACTTGTATTTTAATAAAGTTATGAGCTAACGCGTCAAAATCGCCGTTTTTCCCGTAAAAAATAATCTTAAAAAGAGCTGAAAAAGCCGTGATTTTAACATTGTATTGTTATTGTATATTATTGTTACTTTTTAACCCACGGTTGTCACTGGAAGAATGTTCATTGCAATTGAAGTACTTCTCTTAAAACTGTACTTATATAATTCTTTAATAAAAATATGGTTTTAGTTTTGATAATAGATAATAAAAATACTTTTCTATTTCTGAAATTTTTAATTTCTAAAAAATTATTCACCGTTTTTCCTGCTAAAAATACATTTTCACTTTTTTCTAATTTTTATTAACTTCCAAAAAAGTGCAAAATATGCACTTAGTTCTACTTTTAAAGTAGCAAAGAAGTTCTTTTTTGGAAGAATGTCAAAATTTTGGATAACGAAAAAACAGAGAAATTAAATAGTTCTTTAGCTTTCCTGAAAAGTTATTGAAAATTACATAGGTAATTCAGTCAGCGCAGAAACGTTGTGTTTGTTTTCAGAGTTTTCGATTTCTATAGAATCATAAAATATAATAATAATGATTCGGTGATGTTCGATTGGCGACAAAAATGTCAGAAGTAGCGAAAAATCCCTACTGAGACTCACAACATTTCAGACCCACAATTCTCATAAGTATTTTTTTATTTTTTTAGTCATAAGAATCACGAATTTGTTCTCTTTTTCGGTGTTCTTGGAAGTGTGTTTCAAAAATTTCACATAAAATGACATATATTAAAAAATTTATATCCAAAAATTTTGAGTAAAAATATTAAAAAAAAAAAAATTTTTTTGACTCGAACTTTGATTTGTGGTTTTGTTAACCAATATTTATGCATACAATCATTTTGATCAATACAGGTGTTACAAGAGAAACGAGAGAGAAAGTAATTGTCGGTCAAGACTGGCTATGTGATACCCTACATCATTGTGTACGAGTATGAAATGTAAAATAAAATATACAAATACAGAATAATGCGTTGATACTAACATCTAAATGATTTTATGCACTTTAGGGTGATTCCCGGAAGTGGGTTTATATAGGAGCTATTGTAATTTATGTAGCGATTCTTATAAAATTTGACAATGTTGTTTCTACTTACATAAAACATATTTATGTGGAATATTAACTTGATACTAACATTCGTATGGTATTTATGCACGTTAAAGAGATTTTCGGAAGAGGGGTTTATATGGGAGCTATAATCAATTGTGAACCGATCTTCATAAAATTTGGTATAAAAATTGATACTTGTATAGAACTTCTTTGCTCCGAATTTCATTAAAATATTCTTTTTTAAGGCATTTTTGAGTGTTTAAACTCTATTCCGGGGGGACATTTGTATGGGGGCTAGGTGAAATAACAGGCCGATCACAACCAATTTCAATAGGCTTCGTCCTTGTATCAGTCCTTGTATAAGTCCCATGTACCAAATTTTATTGAATCATCTTTAAAATTACGACCAGTACTTTATGCACAAAGTTTACATGGACAGCCAGGCAGACGGACGGAAATCGTTAGATCGAGTTAAAAAGTGATTCCGGGTCGATTGGTATACTTTAAGGTGGGTGTTGGATAACTTTTTATATGCGTTGCAAACATCAGCACAAACGCATAATACCCCAACTAGATAATAATACTGTAACTAGTTATACAACAATTGAATCTCCAAAGTCTTGTCTTCCAATTGGTTAATGGTTTGAGTCTAAATCTAAGATCAGATTACACAAATATTTGATACGAAATACTACATTGTGTTTTCCCGCAATGTTTGCAACTAAATACAGAGTTGATTTCTTTCGCATTACATGCATTTATTTGACATTTTTGTTTGATGAACCAGCTATAAAATATCGTAAAATACTAGAAGGGGAAAAATATTTTAAGCCTGCTCAGATTAGATGCAAATTATTTACTCAAAATTATTTGATTAAACACCCAACTACCATAAATTTATTTGACATTAATTATTAAATGAATTTATAGGAAAATATTACTTTTTTTTTGTTTTAATAAATTTTCTGAGAGAATTCGGAATATGTGGATGTCAAGGTAATGTTTGTAGCGTTTTATTTTTTATAAAGCGATAATGCTATTTATTTTAAATACAAATATTTATAAAATTTACAAAGTATTTTATTTAAATAATGAAGGAAATACCAACTATTATCAATCGATTAATTACAAAATTTAATACGCACTTTAACAAATATTACTTCAGAAAATACATATTTAAAAATTTTTTTATAAGTAATTTACGTTTATATACAAGAACAACCCTGTCATTTATCTCCTTGTTTGCAAAAAAGCCCTGCCTTCAAAAAAACAATACTGTTTTCTTTGCACTCCACTTTTAGCTGCATAAAAAATAACAAGTATTATTATGGTTAAATAATAAATAATTTTTAATTTATTAAAAATTTTGTTTAAAAAACTACATTTTAATACATAAAATATAAATTGATCACTTCTTTTTTGTCAATTTAAAGTTTGTGTACATAAAAACAAAAAAAAATATATTTATTTTGTAAGATCAAACAAAATTTCCCTCAAAATAGTTAGTGGCACATATTTTACAACTAGTGGCCACAAAATTTTCACACTACCAACATTTTTAGTTAAGGAAAAATAGTTTGTTTGACCAAAATCAGCTATTATCTTGTTTGAATCGTAAAAATTTAGGTGAATGACTTAAAATTTTGGATTCGTTAATTATTTTGTAAAGTCTAACAAAATCCATCAACACTTTTGCTATTTAAAAAAAAAAAAAAAAAAAAAAAAAAACTTAGTAATACAAGACACATAAAGTAGATTTCAAAGTTTCTGGAATTTTTTTGAAATTCCTCATATAATATGTGTACCCCTCATATTTGTGATCATGGTAGTAACATCAATGACTACAAGCTATTTTCCAATATTTTACTCATTAAAGAAACGGAAGTTTGAGGTCTTTTACCCTTCTTCTTGAAAAAAAATACGAAAAAATGGATTTTACTAATAACATGGTGATACAGTGAAAAAATACTTGTATTAGTGCAGTTTGTAGATATGGGTGAGTAGATTATTATGTCATTTTTAGAATTTTCGACATACCCCTAAAATCGGGAGTTATATAAAAAAACAGATATTTTGGACTTCGCGACTTTAAAAATTTTTATTTTAAAATACAACAGTATTTTTTGAAGTAACAGGGCATATCTTCTACAATTCTCATCTGATTTTATATAGGCAAAAAAATACGAAAAAAGTGGGTCAAAAAACTTAAAAATTGATTTTCTGTCATTATTATTCGAGATAAATAATTTTAAAGCCTTTAAGTCCAAAAAATCGATTTTTTGGATATAACTCCTGATTTTGGGGGTATACAGAAAATTCTAAAAATGGTTTAATTATATACTCACGTATACCCACAAACTACAATATGTTACATTCCAAGTGTATTCAACTTTTCTCATTTTGTACTACCGTGTAACTGCTGTCAATATGCCCTCGAATTTTTATGACACTGCGTAACTCCATGACCAGACCAGATTATATGCTGACAATTTTGCATAATTAAATTTTGAAATGTATTTAAAAAAAGTTTCAGCTAAGAAGTAATGGCCACATCCGCTTAAGAAGAAAACTGGCCCAACAGACCTGATCCGAAATTAAAATCTACGAATTAAAATTGTTTTTCGTCAGGCACTGTTTGTAACAAATAAATACTAATATTTATAAATATTTCAGATATAATTACTCTGATTACATGTTTCAATAAGTAAAATACAAAACCTTAAAATTTTATTAATGGCCTCATTTTGTAAAACGAAACGACAATTCGTTTCAACAATTTGTATTGAAAACAACAAATAAATTTGAATTTTTTTGTTCTTTTCAATATAAAATTTCGAAACGAATTTTATTTTCATTTTACAAAATCAGGCCCTAAGGCTTTTGAATTCAATGTCCATGTCCATGTCAATACAATGGTGCATATTCTTATAAACGCATTTAAAATTTTTATTTTCTTTGAGGTATATTTAATGTTGTGTTGTTACAATACTTTTTTATGTAAGAAATATATGTTTCTAACTTTTGTTGTTTTCTTCAATTTAGCAATCAGAACATATTGGTGATCATTTCGGTGAATATTCTTATAAACTCAGTTAAAAAAAATTTATCTAAAAAGTTATTGCAAAAAAAAACAAAAGATATTAAAAAAGTTTCACTTAAGGTAAGTATCTGATGACATCTCTGTTTACTGGAAATATTTTTGATTTAATTGGGAAATTTCATCAATTTAAAGGATGCCTTTCTTACAGAACCTTTCTTACAGATCAGAAAAAAATTCAAATTCAATTTTTTCGTGATCAAGACTGTTCTAATAGAGAAATTGGACGAAAAATTAATTATTTGAGGCTTTCTTAAGAAAGGGCAGAAAAACGGAGTGCGGAAACCAATAAAAGGTAATCAAAATTAACAAAAAAGCAAATTAAAAAAATAAAAGAAGCCATTCGCAATAAATTAAATGCTACACGAATAAAAAGTAAACTTGACCTTCCTGTCATTTCTAAAATGGAAAAAACCAAAATGTATGACACTGTTGAAACAGCATCATAAGGAAAATCGTTTAAAATTTACGCGCAAATACAAAAAATGGACAGATGAGTGGAATAAAGTAATCTTTTCTGATGAAAAGAGATTCAATTTCGATGATTCCGATTCATATTCTTGCTATTGGCATGATTTGGGGTCGAACGAAATTCGTATGTCGAAACGCAATTTCGGTGGAGGCAGTGTTATGATTTGGACAGCCTTTTCTGCTGCAGGAAAATCAAGAATATGTTTTGTTCCAACCAAAATGACTCGTGCAATTTATAATGAACTGTTGGAAGATGCTCTTCTCTCATTTTGGATGAAAAAATGGATGAAGATTGCACATTCCAACAGGATAACGCTGCAATCCATGTCTCGGCCGACTTGTAGTCCAGATTTAAATCCAATGTAGAAATACCCAGAATGAGACCATAATGACAATAACGGAGCTAAAACTAAACATTAAGCAAGCCTGGGAAGAAATTGATAATGATTTTCTTCATAAAAATGGTATTAAACTACTAAAATTACAATGAAAAAATTGTATATACATTTTACGTTTTTTTTTTTTTTTTAATCTTTTAAGTGGTCAACAAATTATAAAAAAAATTAATTTTTAGTAAGTTGATTTAAAAAATATATGTGCATTTATAGAAATATACACCAGTGTATGTACCTATCTATAAGTGTATATGTATGTATAAATAATGAGTATATGTATCTAAATCAATGAATTTTTACGCCATATTTGTGTACTAAATATATGTATATTCAGCGTTGATATTTGTTTAATCATCTATTCACGCTTCAGACTTTATTTTTCATGAAGTCAGTTATACATCAACACCACCCAACTTCGTCAAATTCATCATCTTTTTCTATAGCATCATCATCAGTAACCATTCTGCATCATATGTAGAATGAGAATCGTGATGGCATGTTATATTGTGTACACGTATTGTATTCCCAATGTTAGAATATTATTTCAATGTTTATAGTTGTATGGATGGATGATTTGGTTAAATAAACGTATGAATGATTGTTTTCATACATGCATCCATATGTTATTTTAGATGTCGACAATAAACTTGCTTTCCTTGGCCACAATTTCCTGTCCATTTTTCTATGTGCTTTATTTAGTTCGCGTATTTTTTTTTTTTTTACCCTACATCAACATAGGTATTATATTTTATATGCTATTTAAAAATCTTTCAATTTTAAATTCGAAAGAGATAATACTTTAAAGTATTATCAAATATAATTTCGAATAATATCGGATATAAGTTCAATAATTAAAATTTAAATTTAAAACTTAGAGAAGCAATAAATCAAAAAAGCGATTTTTAGAATTTAACAATTCAATACATTTATATTTTCGTTCAGTAGAGTCGATAAGATTCGTAACAACCGATTAGGGTATTTTGATTTGTTTTTGTTTTTATTATTGTATTGTCGAATATAACGGTTTTTTAGTATCTATTTTGTTCCAACACACTCGAATGAGCACGCGAAAAGTGTTTCCGTAAAATATTCACCTGATGTGATTGGAGAGGCGCATAAAACATATATACATACATGCATTATTGCCTATATATGTATGTATGTTCACTAGGGTGGCCCCGATTTTATGGAGAGGAAATAAGACATTCTGTTCCCAATTCAAATAAAAATTTAGTTAATTTTAAGATACCGGTTTTTAAAATTTTCGCCAGTATTTCCTCCTAAAATAAGTTATATTAATCTAGGTATAGTTAAAATAAATTAAAATTATAATAACTTGAATAAATATTTTGTATCCAATTTATATCTTGTCAGAAAGATATACATTACAAAGTGCAAAATGTTTTCAAATAATGGAAACACGTATCTCCTAACTCCTGTGCTGATTTTCTAGCTGAGATACGTTCGGTAATTTAATATTATTTTTGTGCATACAATCTTGCAGCAGTCTACTATACACATATTTATATATGTTCATATCAAATCCCATATGGAACCTTTTGGCTTTTACATAGTGAGCAAAGGAGTATTTGTTTTCCTACTCTGCTCTTTGTATTTTTGCACAAATAGAAATTAAAAAAAAAAAAAAAAAAAAAAAAATCATGAAATCTGTTTCAAATGAAAAGCTCGTTTACTATTAGTTTTACGTCGTTATCTATCAGATTTCTGTGATAAATATTGGAGATTGGTTTACTATTTTTTTTTTTTTTTTTTTTTTTATTATTCAAATACTTCTTTATTTATTAAACTAAAAAATCAAATCCTTAAAAATCTTTATTTAGAGAAGACTAAATAGATTATATGAAATATAATAACAAATATTTGGCTTTTGCAAAGCAATTCATTTGGCAAAAGAGTGATTCCATGTCAAAACAGACAGCAGTCGGATTTGACATCTCAAATTTCAAGGAAATTCACTAAAGACATTGGTTATTGGTCATGGCCCTTTCCGGTCCAAAAATATAACGTTTTAACGAAAAGAAGCTAAAAACTTCTCAAATGTGTACTTGTTTAATTGCTAATAACTTCTAAACTAGACATCATAGATGTCTCATTTTTAGTTTTATTTAAAAGCCATAGTTAGTAGATTTATAAATAGCTTTCCTTACCTATGAAAATAATTGGACATTAGGGAAAGGATCCGAGATTTCAGAAGTTACACGTAGAATTTGATGTCGAATTCAAAAACCACCAAAGAGCAAATTTAAGCAGTTGTCAAATCATTAACAACGATATATAACATTCTACAAATAGGCTTAAAGTGGCAAAAAAAAAAAGATGTGGTCTTTTGGGGCGTAGCAAAAAAACAATTTTTGCAATTCTTTCATTCTATAGGGTGACTGACACTTTGTATAAAGACCAACCCGCTCTACTGGATACTCATTTAGTTTAGAATTTATGAAGCAAATTATGGTAAAAATCTATTTTTTTTTTTTTCTTTTAAAATTTAAATTTAAAATATTTACAAAAATTAATTTTGAAAGTATGTTTTTTATGAGCTCATATTTTAGAATATATTTTGCCGCATAACTTCTATACTAAAGGAGTGTCCAACATGAAATTTTGCACGAGTATGCAAAAGAGTTATGTTATTATATAATTTTTTAAGAATTTTAAAAATATTGTTTTTGAAAATATAATGGTTTAAGTTTTACAAGTTTTGACTAGTGTATTCAAAAACCGGAAACCGGTTAACCGGTTAACCGTTTTTGAAAATAAACGGTTTCCACAATATAATCAAAATCATTTAAGAATGCACTCATCACATCTGTTAATGTCGAATAGGTTAAATTTTCCGTATAAACATTTGGAAGATATCTTCCTAGAAGAAATTTACGCAATGTCTTCTTTTTATTATTTGGACGAAAATCATCAAAGGAATATTTTTCTAATATTGTATTTTTGTCAGTTTAAAGAAAATTGGGCAATAAACAACAAAAAGTATATAAAATTTTAAGTTTTTTTATTATTTTTATTCTCAAAATATCGCCCTTTTTTCAGTAAGGTGATTATTACCTTCGCAATAAATTGATGATATCCCTTTGAGAACATCTAGAAGAAATTTGTTTGTCTTTTAGCAAAAAAAAATGGATATTAAAATATCCATTTATGTGAGCGTTTTAGTTTTCGTGCTTTATGATGTTGTTTTATACAAAATTACATAAAAGGTTGAACATAATGTTCTTTAAAAAAAAAACCGGTTAAAAGCGTTAAAAAAACCGGTTGCAAAGGAAACCGACAGCGTCTGTAGTGAAGTTCGTTGAAATCGGAGATGTCAAAACCGATTTGATATGGAATAACTTAAAAGTTATTTAAATCAAATAAAGAAATTAATACGGATATTTGTAAATTTGGGAATTGAAAAATTTGTTGAATAGAAAAATACTGAATTGATCAATTCGAATAATAATGTATATAAATTCTTTTAAATTAAAATAACTTAATTGTGTCTGACTTCTGTTAAAATATTAAATCTTGACCAGACGTAGAAGTAGCCAAAATTGTTTGTGACTATTTTGTTCTGCAACTTCTTAACTTGATACACCGTAGAATACCGTAAAAAAATAAACATGCGAAGTAGCGCCTACATAATTATTAAGAATAACTTTTTGAAAATATAAACTGATACATAGTATAAGAAAATAAAGGATACATTAATTCTTGCACCAATTGCACCTTATATGGCAGTAACAGTATTTTTTATTTTATTTTTTTTTTTTTTTTTTAATGCACCGTATTGACGTACGAGCCATTCCTAACCGAGCAGAACGCCTTATTGTAAATGTTTCTGGTGTTTCGTTAACACTTTGTTTTACACGTTCAATATTTTCCACAGTGCGAATTCAACTTCTCTATCGGTTCGAAGCAAATCTCTTACGGTGCCATGTTGGTGGTGACGATGAACTAAGCAACGAATCATTGCTTCTGAGGGCGAAATTCTGACGTTAAAATTTCTACGATATGCTCTTTGCCTTAAAGTAATAGGTCGCTGATTTAAATAATAAAATTTTATTATTCTGGTTCTTTGTTCAGTTGTGAATCTCTCCATTATTTATTCTCTAGATATTATTTATATAATCTGAAAAAATAAAAATAAAAAAATGTAAACCAAAAAGTTATTAAATTTTTGGCCCACCCTGTATAAACTCGATAATCCGGATCATTCGGTAATACGGACAGTATTCCCTAACATATTCCATACTCTATAATCCGGATTGAATAATGAAAATTCCTTTTTTATTTAAATAATTTCTAAATCTTATAATACAATGTGAATTAATTCTTTTGGAATGCTTAATTCCTTCGAATGATTCAATTTTATTTAAATACGAACTATTACAAATTGAATTAACAAATTTTTCAACCATTCAATTTTCCACTAGCACTCATACATGTAAGTAGAATAAAGAGAACATAAACAAATTATGATTTTTGTCAACCATTTTTATGTATGTTGTGTCTAAACGTGGTTCGATTTTAATAAAACTTTTGTGTAGACAATTCTCTTACTTGCTTAATTATGTGCCCGAAGTTTGTTTGCTTTGCGATTACAATTTTATCCTGTAGTCTCATTGAAAAATTTACACTTACGGTCCAGTAAGCGATTTCTCAACAATATGTGAAATAAGAGATAAGTACATATCTTTAAAAAATGGGTTACATAATTATCCTTACAATTTTACTACATCATCTTAAAATACAGCGCATACTAAAGAACATCAGATCGAACACAAGACGCTCTATAACTCCAAAACTAATGATGGTACATAAAAATGAACTTGAGAAAAAATTGTGGAAATTTTATACTCCAAATATGTTGTAAATAATAGACATACAAAATTTCTCTTATTCCAAAATTTTCCAAACTTCACCACAGTTGTGAACCGTGGTTTGCGTGATTGGCCGATAACCAAGCGGATATATTTTTTATTGTACTCCTTCGTAAAATACACATGATATAAGAACTTGCAGCAATCATTAAAACGGTGTATAACGATGTTTTAAATTCTTTAAATTTGTTTATTTTATTTTATTTTCATATAGGTAATATTTTCCAACTGGGTTAAGTAACTGGAAGAATTTTTTCGATTATTTTCTATTATGTGAAATTGTGAAAAAAAAAATTAAATTTTAATAAGAATTAAAATTTAATACCTCTTGCTTTTAAATTCGCATTTGTGTATGAACTTAAATTACATAAAAATGAAATGTAATTTAAGTTCATGTTACGACTTTTATCTATCATACTTATATTTCCGATCTGTGATTATCGCCTAGAATCTGGGATGATATAAGCGATTTTCAATATTGTACTAAATTTAATAAAAAAAAATTGAACTTTTTGGGTCGTAATTGTACTAAACTGTTAATTTGTTGTTTTCTTTTAACATTTAAGAAATTATTCTTAAATATTAGCCCTGTTCCAGTACTTTTCAAAATTGCAAGTTTTAGTCAAAATTTACAGGAATTCGTTCCTGTACTAAGAATTTATGTGTATTTTTTCTGATAATTTCTGACTAATTCTAACTAAAACCTGTAAATTTAACGAGTACTGGAACAGAGCTATTATGAACTGAAATCAATGAAAGTAAATTTTTAAATTTTTTTTTTGTTTTATGTAATGATAGTTTTATATTTTCAATAAATAAACTTACCGGTATAAAAGTAATATGGTTTTGAGTGTTTTGGCATCAAGTAAAGTGGTGCATAATTGTTTTTCCCCCTAATGGTGCTAAAAAGAAGTCTAATTTTACTTTCTTATATATTTTTGAGTCAGAATCCACAAAATCGATGGCTGTATGAACTTTTCAAGGCCAAATAAGAAAAATGTAATATCCACTTCTTCGATCCATATTTAGTATGCTGTTGGATGATTAATTTAAAATTCAAAAAAAAACAGAAATTACATTTAACCAATGGTTAGGGTGTGTAAAAAAGTATTTCTAAAATTTTTTAAACTATTAAGTGACTGAAGTTTTTTAAGTTTTAAATATTCATAAGGGTTTTTTGCTTTCTCTAGTTTTTTTTGTCGGAAAATTTTATTTTATTCATAAAGAATGTAAACCGAAGGTGAGTCAAATTGACTTGGTCGAACTGGATCATTTTGTAAACTAAATGAAATATTCTTTCAAATTAATAAAAAATATAATATTTTAATAACTTATGTAAATATTTATTAGCATAATTAAATATTTTGCAATTTAGTTGCAATGGTATAAGCATAAATATAATATATTCTACATTTATTTATTATTTGGTATGTAATTAAATTTATTAATTCATATTGTTTCATAGGATACAACCAAATGCAAAAAGTTGTCCGGATAACTTAAGTGTTCCGACATCCACTGAAGATGTGTTTCTTCATGTATATTAATGCCATGAGTTCGAATTCCAATTGCTTTTTTCGTTGAATTGGAAAGTTCAACCAATAAATCCCGTATTGTTTTCTTCATACCACCTTCTGTTAAAGGCGATACAAGTTTCTGCGTGTAGTTGGTATCATCATAGTAAAAACGTATTGGAATGTTTCTAAATGTGTCTAAATCTCCACTGGGTTCCATAAGTCTTCTATTAACTGCCCAAAATTGATCAAACTTGTCATTAACAAGACCAATCCATAATTGATTATGTTCCTTCTTTTGCATCGATGATATCACTTGACCCCGATGTTTGAGAACATCTGCTTCTTTTAAACATGACATAAAATATGATTCCAACAAGTCTTTTGAATCGAATTTAACCAAAACATCTTCGGGAAACTTTGAAAAGTGAATGGTTAAACACCATGGTTGGCTGTCGTCATCGGTCATCAAATCATGCAGAATTCCTATGGGATAGTGAAGTTTTAACGGGATGCCATTATAGTCAAACCAAACATTGCCATCTTGTTGGTCAGGAACTATAAATCGACTAAAATACTTTTTAACTTTATCTGTAACGAGTGGTAAATAACTCAGACGAGACACCATTAAATAGAAGTTTTCCGGCTGGTGTAGACCAACAATTTCATCAGGATCAGCCTGAAAAGATATGGCTATTTGGCCCTCCCAAATCATTCGTAAAACTTCTCGATCATATGCCATTTAAATTAATATATTTTTTAAATAACTTTTGTTATATTGAAAATGCAAATAAATATACAAAAATTGTACTATTTTTATGTCCAAGAATATAGAAAGCTAATATCTATAAAACAGCTGATAATTCTTTTGTTTCTCTACACAGCTGTCAAATTTTTGTTTGTTATTGCAACAAATACAACAGTACGGAACAAAGCAAAAATATCTTAGTGTCTATACTAGACAAATTTTTATCAAGACACACGACAAAATCATGGAGTAACTAGTACAAGGTGTCATTATAAGCGCAGCTAATTATTGTATTATTTTTTAGTCATTTTTTAATGTAAGACTGAAATCAGAAAAGGAAGCCGATTAAAAAATATCGGCGACGGCTTAAGGGTAGAACTTTTTGCGGCGGCGGTTATTCTGCTATAAGCCGATTTTTTTACTTCTAATTTCACATTTGGCAAATATTTGGTCAAAATTGCGTGAACACTAGTTTTATAAAAATATTGTTTGATTTTGTTTAATCTTGCAAATATTTTGTAAGAGAAAACAGCGCCAAACAAAATTCGATAAAATGTCAGCTATGATTTATGATAAGTAAAAAAATTGTTTCCTATTCAAAAAGAGAAATAAATTAAAAACGATTTATCTGAACTAAAATACTAACAAGCAAACCGCCTAGAAGCAGAAAATTTCGACGGCGACTACATTTGTTAAAAGCAATAGGCTAACCGGCTAGCCGTCAGCCGCTACGGCTTGCTTTTCTGATTGAAATGTGAATTTTTTTACGTATTTATTTGTTTGCAAACAAAAGTAAATTTTTTAATAAGAAAAAAGTACTGTATAGAAATATTTAATTTATTTAAATTTATAAAAACATTAAAAAAAAATTTCTTATGATTTATTCTTTTATACATTATGAAAATTATTATTATTTTTATACATTATGAAAAATTACCTATAATACTAAAGTACGTTCAAATATTTATTTTTGATAAACTAAATCGTTTCATTTACAGATAAATTTTATATTTTTCTTACATGTATTATACAAATTAATTCGTCATCAAGAACCAATTGCACTTATTTTAATGTTTCATTAATAAAGAAAATCAAGGTACATCAAGCTTAAATTTTTAATACATTTTAAAAATAAATATATATTAAAATCTTGATAATGGATACACATCTGAGGATAAAAAAATCTTTATTTTATTTAATTACCCTCTATTAATTACCTCTTTTATAAAAACCATCAAATTCAATATGGCAATTAAACATATAAAATTAAAAAACAGAAGAATATAAATAACCTTTATGAAAATCATTCCTTTTTGGGAACATTTTGCCGGAATATTACTTTTTTTAACGACATCATTCAACCGATGTGTAGAAACAGACAAATCAGCTTTTCACGATGGCATGTATTCAAGAGATCTTGTAATTAATGATATCTAGTACTAGAGAGTAAAAAGTCAAATTATGCCATATAATAGGTGCACAACTTTTATTTTTACTAAAATTTTCAATTGTGATGAATTGCACTATTCTGCATGGTTTATTATCAAGAACTAAAAAATTATAATGATTGGATTTCAGGGCTGCATCCATCAAAGTATGCTCTAAAAGTGTTATTTATGCTCTAAAAATATCGAAAGAAGAAAAATATAAAGAATGTTAATTTGGAATCACAAACAACTCCCAAATCCATTAATTCATCATCTGTTGACAATACAATACCATTTATATTTTTATATAGCAAAATATGTCATCTATAATATGACATAACATAGCATTTACTAGTATTAAGAGGTAAACCATTATATTCAGACCAGCGAGCAAAAATACCATTGGGAGATGATATTTTCTTACACACTTTTAGATCATCAGCATACAAAAAATATTTGGAGTTCTGAAAACAATTACTAATATCATTAATAAATAAAATAAAAAGCAAAGGGCCAATAATGCTGCCTTGAGGAATGCCAGTAACTGACACAGAATTATTGCATGTGCATAGAATGCAACAACAAAACAAGAAGTTAACATGAATGAATGTATGCCACTATGAAAACATTGAAATCTGAGCAGATAAATTTAAAATGTTTACGTTTGTGTTGATAAAAAATTTACATGTATAGACACAACGCATTGTAGGGCAGTATCGAAAAATTTTTGGAAATAAATCAGTATCTTCCTATCGGCTGTCTGGATTTACACAAAATTTTACGCAGGCATGTACTATTTATCTCTTATAGTTTTCAAGTTATTTGCATTGCAACTATCGCAGTTTTACAATATCTTGGTCCAGTTTTTTTCAATATATAGCGCAATGTTTTTATCCGATTTTTTAAAATTTTAAGTCGATATCTTTTCCGACTTTCTTTTATATTTTAGTTTATATATTCTAAAATCTCAAAGCATGATTCTACAAATGCAATGTAGTTTCGGAAACTTTGGTGTGTTCTAAAGAGTTTTCCAACACCTTTCTCCAGACCTGCAACAAATGTGGACTTTATGGGCAAAATTAATAAAATAGATTCTTTTTTTATTAACTAACTGGAAAAAATATTTGCAAAATCGAACGAAAATATTGGGCTATATATCGCAAAAACTGGGTCAAGATTGTAGCGAGTGGACTGGATAAAACTGAAAAGAAAACAGATGGTTGTTTCTACACAACCACTGATGGTGTGGCCAGACTGTTTGCGGCGCTGATATGCTGGCGTGTGCCAGGCTAACATAGTGTCTACATTAGAGATTTTTTTATCATGACAAACGTCAACCAAAATAATGATCAGCTGTTTAACTAAGGTTACCTTGTATATATTCGCACTGATTTTGACGTTTGTTTTGATAAAAATTTGCCTAATGTAGACACTAAGTAAAGCTCGCCGGATTGGGGTAGATCTTGCCAACAGGCCTGGGAAACTTGTCCACCTACAAAAAAATCATATCAGCTATCAAGCGAAAAATAAAAAAAGAAAATGCTGAGGCCCGAAGCAGTTTAGTGGAAAACAAACTCCCTGTTACACACAAATGGAATATTTTTGGCAGATGTTGGGCCAAATGTTTCCCTCCCTTTTGAGAAATTTCCTTTCTCACCTTGACATTAACTAGATTTTCTTTAATGTCCCCGGAATCGACCTCCCCTTACCAATTCACTTCTCCCCGATTACTCACCGCCTTTTATTTAAACTTAGCTTCTCATATTAAATGATAAACCTTTTTAAAATTTCATTTCAACATTATAATATAAAATTTTTATTATAGCAATCGAGTTCAAAAATTAAAATTACTTTAAATAAAAAAAAAAAAAAAAAATAATTAATTTTATAAAGAGGAAAATAACAAAAACTATTGCAAATAATTTCCCGAAAAATTTACTCTAGATAACTGATGCAACATTCTATTTTATATAAATTTGATTTCAATTATTTAGGCTAACAATTAAAAATAGTGTATTCTAAAAAAATAGCAATAAAATTTACAAAAATCATATCTATTAATATTTTCTTCCTCCTCTATTTTTTCTACTGTTGTTGGCTGGGCTCAAGGATGGGTACGTTTCCTTGCAGTTTCCAAGGTTTTCTGTCCGTCCGTATATTGTCCTACGTCCGGGGTTTTTCTGGTAAGTATTTTAATATATTTTTTATTGTTTTTGTTTTATTTATATGTATTTTTTTTTTTTTGTTTTTTTTTATTATTTTATCTTTTTTAAGATATTTTTTTTTTCTAGTTTTATTTTTAGGTAAAACATTTAGTTTTGTATCTCTACATTTAGAGTCCTACGTTTTTTTTTGCCTGAACTCAACCCTACTCCGCGCACGTTTTGCCTTCAAAAATTTCCCAAACGGACTGAAAACTCTTCCCGGTAAGTAAAAATGTTATACCCACTAATAAAAACTATATAAATATATATTTTCTTCACAATATTATTATTTTTTTCCTTTTCGGTAATTTATATTTTTCTTTTTTATTTATTTTAGATAAATCGGTCTTGTCCGTATAGTCGTCCAGGTATAATTTTCACAGGTCGAAAACCTTTTTACCTAGCACCCCGGGTGAAGTGGTGCTGTACAGCTTCTCCAACCTTGGATGAGACATTGTGCAGTGGCATTCCGGATGATTGGTGATTTTACTTATACGTTTGGTTTCTTTTGTAAATTGGTTAGATTTTACGTTTTTTTTTTTTTACTTTTGTTTGTATTATTTTGTTTAGTTTTTAAGTTTTTGACTTTTGTTTGTATTATGTTTTGTTTAGTTTTTAAGTTTTTAACTTTTGTTAGTACTAATTTTTTTCTTTGTATTTAACTTTTTGTTTTAAAATGAATTGAAATGTAAATTTTCTTATCTTTATTCTTTTTAGTATTAATGTAATGTATGTACTTTAGATGGTTTTTTCTTTTAGCTTTAAGGTTTGATTTAATTTCATTTTGTATCAAAAACTATTTAAGTCTTAACAAAAAATTGTATTCTTTCACCAATTTGTTGGTTTTTATTTTTTCTTTGTTTTCTTCGCCGGCCACTGGTCTCACCTTCTTCAGTGTCCCAAAAGAAAAAAGAACGAGTTTTTCTAAATTTCCTTCCACGACACCTATCATTGGACAATATTTCCTCCTACTCCATTTTCCTACCTAAGCTTTTCAGCAATTCATTTGTTTATATTGTTATTCTTCTTCTTTCCTTTTTTTTTGCTTTCGTTAATTTTTCTTTCGGTCTTTGTCTATATGTTCTTTCCTTTTTCTACACGTTCGCGTTGCCCCATTATTCTCGCACAGGGTGGACACGACAAGATTGACACTATTGAAATGTGAAGTTCAAATAACTTGAAAATTATGAGGGTTATAGTAAATTTTTCATAGACTATCGAGAGCTTTAACATAGTGTCTATATTGGACAATTTTTCATCAAGACAAATGTCAAAATTAACGCGAATTTATGGAAGGTGACAACAATTGCACAAAAACAACAATAAGGCGAATTCATTAATGTGTTTTATATATGTAACTTGAAAGCTGTAACAATCAAAAATAATAATCAGCGGTTTAACTTAGGTTAGCTTGTATAGATTCGCACTTTTTTGATGTTTGTCTTGATATAAGTTTTTCTAATATAGATACTACGTAAGAAGATGTTAATATATTTGAAATTGGATAAGAAACAAAAATTTGGCAACCGGTTAAACATTTTTTATGTTGTTGTAACAGCTCTGCTGTGATCGAATGTTCCTCCCTGGGAAAAAACTTCCGGTTGATATATATTTAGTGAATACAGTAAGGTTATGTATGTAATTATGTATGTATGTAATTTCTTTATTACAGATGGATCAAGATGATGTGGTTGAAGACACGATGGGGGTGCCAATATTTAATAAAGAATTAATTATAATTACTCCGTTTGGATTATAGTAATTATAATTGTGGGGTTTGGGAAATAAAGAGAATATAATGGAGGATTCAATTAGTTTTGGGGATAGCTGGTTCTTACAGCATAGTCTTTGTTTTTAGAGCCAAATAATTTTAGTTTTTTCAGCACAAATAATTCAAATTTTTTTATTTTTATTCCTTTGATTTTTCTTCTTTTAGGTTTGATTTTAAATTTTAGCTTAATGAAAGTTAGGTAATTATATTTAAGTATAGGGTAACGATATGCAGTATACGCTAGATGATTTGCAATTGAAAAATGCTTTATTTTAAAATATTGTTACGAAATTGTACTTGAATTCAAATATAACGGTTTCAACTGCTGGTTTAAAGTTAAATAATGCTTCTCAACCTTTCTCAATGCTTCCCGACCTTTCTGTTTATGTTAACAGCAGTTAACATATCTGTAAAAATTATTAACATAGCTGTAAACATACAACATTGAATGAAAGGCTTTCACCATTGTTTGTAAGTACGGCAACACTAAATGTTTAAGCCGCTAACGTTAACATCAAAAGATCTAGAATTTGAAAATACTAGTTTGTCCGTTGAGAACATTGTAGAAATAGAGCTTTCGAGAAGCATCTAGATGGTAGTGCAGCGTATATAAATTGGTATATAAACTGTTTCGGCTTACGTAACGTTTATTGCAGCGAATTTAAATATTTCGCGTTGACTATGGTTGGTAAATATTGCTATCTTTTGTTATTTAAAAATACTAACTAACGTTAAAATTATAAATTAAATTATAATTTAAATGTCAAAACCCCAAAACAAATTTCAAACAAATTTGGAATTTTAGTTTATACACACTTTTTATTTAAAAATAAAATTATTTGTAAATATTGAACTCGCACTTCATATGCAGATAGTATATTGTAAATAAAAAAAAACTATTTTTTATAAATAATTTTCCTTTTTTTTATTTTTCTTTTTTCCACATTATTTTTCAATATTTGTCACATTTTTTAAAACACAAAAAAGGCATAAATAAAGATTACCAACACACTTGATTTTTAAATAAATTTGAAATTTTATTTGTTATTAAAGTGATGAAAAAATTTTGCCCGGTCATTCTTAGTTTACGAGTTATGGGTACTTGAAGTTATTATATAAGAATGCAATTTTCTCCTTCCTTCTTAAATGAATATGAACAATATAGGTATCATTTTAAAAGTGAAACAATATGATTACAAAATACAAAGGTATCGTTATCTCAAAGATATTGACATAACGGTATTCTTGTATACATTAAATCATTTAGAAAACATTTCAAGCTTTCATATGATCCCCATATCATACCCTTGCCAGTTAAATAACAAAAATATAGCACCTTAAAAATTAATATTTAGAAAAATTAATCGATTTTTATATATTTTTATTATTTAATGGGTTAGGGTTGTTATTTGAAGATCATATAAAAGCCTGAAATGTTTTCAAAATGATTTGATGTATACGAGGGTACCGTTGTATCGATATATTTTTAAGATAGGGGTACATTTGTAAAAAAAGACAAAATAAAGATAATAAAATATCATTTTGTCTCAATATCTCAAACGAAACGATACACATGTTGTTCATAATTATTAAAGGAGGAATGAGAAAGTTGCATTCTTATATCAAATACCTAAAAAAAGTTACTCATTTTTTTTTCAAAACACAATCAGCATGAATCAGATTTTTGACAATTGAATCAGGTTTTTTCTCTCATATATATACTTACAACTCTATTAAACATATGTAAATGCAACGCAAAAAAGTAAACAAACATATGCTTTGTGTTTGTAAACACAACGCGTCATAAATACCAAATTATTTAACAATGTTTTTAGTTTTAATAATTGTATTTATTTTGTTGCGCAAAACTTAATTAGAAATTCCAACTTTTTTACAATTAAAAATTTTAAATTGAACACTCAACCCATAAAATGATTTAAAGAAATTTAAGGAAATTAAAATTCGAATGCAAATCAATAGATGTGTCAGAAATACCCATCATAGTCTATACTAATTTAATTAATGCTGACATAATGTGAGTTGTGAACACACTATGTGGCTAAATAAATTTATGACAGAAGACCAGTGGTAAACTACAACATGTAACAACAGTACGGAGGAACACAAATGGCCTAAAAATAAGAACAGAAATGCAGTTTTAAAAAAAGCATTTTCTTTCTTTTCTATTTATTTTGTTTCTAATAACAAATTCACAACTATAAAAACAAAAACATAAAATGCCTTCTATGCGTTTTGCCAATAGGTAAGTAAGTGGGTGTTTGTGCGGGAGTGTGTCTATTTAATGAACTTTAAGTAAAATAATTGATTATTGATTAAATTCTATGTTTATTTTTATTTTCAGATTAGTTACAAGAACCTTATTGCTACTTACATTATTGTTATGCGCTTATAATGAAATTTTCATTTATTACTTTAATCGAGCTTCTTGGAAAGAAATCAATTGTAAATTGGGTAAGTTGACTGACTAGTGCTTAAACAGCAACAGTGAGCACTTGTTATGTATGATATTAACGTATTGTTAACACTTTAGAAGACTTTTGTGTATGTTTTCAAAATTATTCTTTCCACATGAAGAGTTTTTACTGTACATATAATAATGCATTCATTCTTATTTTTAGATAACTGCACTCGTATGCTTTTAATAGCAGACCCACAGCTTCTGGGTTTAACCTATGACAAATCATTTTACAATGGTGTGGCAAGATACGATTCTGACAGGTTAGAAAAATAATTGGAATAGAAAAATTTATTGTTTTATGTCTTTTCCTTAAAAATTGTCTAAAATGGAGACAACTTTTCTATAGAAATTTTTTTTTTTATAGAAATCTTGTCTAAAACTTTCTGAATAAAATGTGTCTAAAATTAACTCAAGACTTGAGGCCTTATTACTAATCATTAAATCGACTAAGAAATGAGTCGACTAATTAATTACCAATAAATTGAAGCAATATAGTACTTATAATTTTTTCCACTACCATTATTTTTGATAATGGTAACGCTTTTTAATAATATATTTTCATCACCAATTATTTAAAAAATGAAATCATTATCATTAATGATTAAATTTAATAAATTCATTATCATTATTTAGCGGAATTTTTCATATATTTTAAACAGTTTTTTTTTTATTATTGACTATTGAAACCTTTATAAAATAATTAATTAATTTCATTGTTATGAGGATTTACTTAAAAGTGTTACAATAATTATCATCTGAATAATTTAATAAGGAAACTACTAATAAAACAGTATTAAGGAAAAGTTGTCAAAAGAAACTTAAACGTTATAAGAAATTTTAAAAACAACCATCAATTATTGCTCTTTAAGTAAAAAAGAGTCTTTGTGGTTGTTTAGCAAATTTCTTATTATTCATTTGTGGACGTTCTGCATTCTTCTTTAAATGACAGATTCAGTTCCCTTACAAATGAATTAAACATTTTATCGTTAAAGTTTCTGGGGTCTAGGTTATGAATTATTGTCAGATTTTTATTTTGCATTATCTGTAATTTTCTTATGTAAGTTTTCGCAGATATATTGAACCATTCGTTGGTCAAAATTACTCAAATACACATTTTGTAAGAATGTCGTTTTTTAAATTAAGTTTAGATCTTCTGTTAAGTAAGGGGTAAAGTGAACGGCCGCATTTGATTGATTTATCCCAAATATACTGTATGTATGTTTAAATGACAGTCTATCTAATATAATTCCAAGATATCACTTGATAGCGTGTTATCTATAAATACAACAAATGAACGTTGATCGAAAAACTCTTTATTATCTTTAGCAGGTACGTTGGATAATTGAATTTAAGGAATTTAGTTTAAAAACCAGACCTTCAAGCCATATTGAATCGAAGGCTTTTAAAATGTGAAGAAAAATAATTTCAGTGCTCTTACGATTTCTTTTGTTTGATTCAATAAAATTAAATACTCTTTAAAGTTGATGTACTGTCGAGTGCTCCTTGCGCAATCCGAACTGTTGAGGGTTAATAATATTATTTTGGTTGGAAGAGTCTAAAATTCTCTTATTAATTATTTTTTCAAATGCTTTATCCAATAGGCTTAGGATGCTGATTGATCTATAGCTAAACGGTAATTTAGAATCCTTTACAGACTTAGGAATTGGGATAGCTTTTGCCTTCTTAAAAATCGTTGGAAAATAGCCTTCTATTAAGCAAGAGTTAAAAAGTTTACGTAGAGTTTCAAAAAAGCAATCGGGAATCTTTTTAAGGATAATGCTATTAATGCCATCTAAACCGGGGGCTTTATTATTTTTCAATAAAAGTACAAACATTTAACTTCATCTAAATTATTAATCTTGAGATCATGAATGAATCTTGAAGCAGCTGCGTCCATAGATGAATAATTATTTAATTAATGGTGTGCGAATTACCAAATACGTCTGCTATTGAATTAGCCTTTTAATTTCCAGTTTTTAACACTTCACCGTTTACATGCAGATAAGTAAAAGATATTTCGTTTCCTTTAAGGGCTTTTTTTGCTTTCCAAAATTTCTTTGAGCCCGAGAGCATATTTAAAATAGATTTTGACTAGGATTCATTAAACGCTTCTTTAATTATATAGATATTAATTTATAAAAATAAAAAACTAGATTACCTGAATTAGTAACAGGTTGGTCAATGTTCTTAAACCTAATTTCATTTTCCATCCAGTTTCTGATAGCTGACCGGCTGCACGATAATACGAGGAAACTGAATATGCTATGTTTTGAATTTGTCCAGAAATAACGCAATGTATAGGTACATGGTCAGACTGTAAAACATTTGGATGTGTCTCAGGGTTTGAAAAATGGAGACACGAGTTAGATAACAGAATGTCTACTGTAAACTGTTGAACGGGGTTGATTTTTAGTCCAAAACGAGTTTACTCATTTAGGTAATGAATGTAGTAGCTGAATTGAAGACAGTGGCTGTAGGGATCATTACTAGCCGAATTATTTGACATAAAATTCCAATGTGTATTTTGGGCATTCAGATCACCGAAAATAATATAGTCTTTTGAAAACGAAGTTAATTTATCCAAATCAGCTTTAAAATTGGTAGTATGAACTGGATTATACGCTGAAGTGAATATATCTGGCCTTCTATTTATCATAACTTATACTGAAATACTTTCAGCAATACTTGTTTTTATTTTTGGTAACACCGTATACTTAACATTACCTTTAATTGCAATTAGAACTCCTCCGCCATGAGTTGATCGATCCTCTCAATAAATTTTATAACCACCAAGTTAAAATTTGTGGTATGGTTTCAAAAAAGTCTGATTTAAAAGCATAACATCGATTTTCCTTTTGTGTAAAACGTATTCCAGCTGGGCAGCTGCTGAATCAGTTGTTATGCCATGGGTTTTCCAATGCATAACAAAACAGATTTTTTTAATTTAAATATATAATAATTTCACTCTTCTATTTGGTGAACATATTTTTGATAATTATTAAAAATATCATATTTTATCATTTTTATAACAAGCTTAAAAGGACATTTATATTTTCACGATTTAAAATCCTTTATTAAAACGACACTAGATAAATACGAAAGTATTAGAAACCTATTTTTGAAGAAATTTTATTATTTTATTTTTTTTTTTTTAAACAAACAATGTTTTTTCAATAATTATAATTAGTAGTTCATGAAATTTTTGTAATTTCATTACAATTAGTTAAAAAAAAGCTATAATTGAAAAAAAATCTGTATCATTAAATGGTAATTCAATTTTTTACATTAACATTATTATAATAATGGTAATGAAAATTTAATGTTAATGAAAAATTCCTATGTATGTTAATAATAATGTTAATAAACTAATACGTTTTCTATATATATCTTTTAAGTTTAATTTATTGAAATTTCTTTTTCTAGATATTTACAAAAAACTTTTGAACAGGCCTTAACCTTTACCAAACCGCATATTATTTGCTTTTTGGGTGATCTTTTGGATGAGGGTAATGTTGCTTCGCCTGAAGAATTTCAAAGTTACGTACAACGTTTTCGCAATATTTATAAAACCGAACAAGATATAAGAGTAAATATTTATTATTTTAATTTATAGAAAAACATTAGCTTCAATATCTTTAATCTCAAGTTTAAATTGCTTTCTCCTTTCAATCAGCTTATTCACATACCCGGTGACAATGATATTGGCGGTGAAAATGGTGAATATATATCAAATCTTAATATTCACCGCTTCGAGGAGGCCTTTACACAACGTGATATATTCGATTATAACCTATTGCGTTTCTTTAAAATAAACCGCATGATGTTGGATTTTACAAATCCCGATAGACTCAATAATAAACAAAAATTACGCATAGGACTATCACATGCACCCATACTTATAGGGGGCGGACCTCTACTAAGAGCCATCTTAACTGAATTAGATCCACATATAATATTTTCGGGTCATTGGCATGAATCTCGTATATTTATGCATCCTTCCACAAAATTAATTAATTTTTATGAATCTACCGTCAAGCATTTCAATTTAAAGACATTAAAGGAACAGCAACATAGTTATTTAGAAATAATGGTTCCCACTTCTTCATATCGAATGGGTAAAACAAATATAGGAATGGGTTATGCTGTGTTAGGTAAGAAAGTACTATACTTAAATTGCTTTAAATGTCATTATTTAATTTCTTGTTCTTATTTCAGAAAACTTTGATCTCAGCTATACAGTTCTATGGCTACCAAATCGCTTTATATCATTACTAGTTTATGCTTTTTGGATTTTGTTTGTCTTTTGCATGTTACTTACATTTCGTATGATGACTCGTTGTCCTTTTCGAAAAATCTCGAAACGTCAGACTCAATATCAACTTGTTAACAATAGTACACCTGAATATTAACAAATTTCTCTATTTATAAATACTAGTTATTGAAATATTTATTATTCCAATAAGTTTTAAGTATACATATGTAACGAATTTATTAACAATTTTACTAGATTTTTAAAAATCAGGATTAAATATCATTAGTTCCAGCGACTTAACAATACATAATATGTATATATTATATAGTATTTATTTATATTTATTAAAATATTTACCCAAATTAATAAGTAGTACTTAAAAATACAATTCATTTAAATGTTTATTATAAAAATAAATAAAAAAGAAAATAATATTTAAATTTACATAGAGAAATTAATAGTTTTTTATTTTAACGTAGGGTCTACATGAGAGATTTTTTCTATCATGACAAAAGTCAAATTTTTATCATGATAAGAATTTATCACGTGTAGACCAAGTTTATTTATATTATTGCAACATTATGATATAACTGTTAGAGCTCAAGCGAATATAAATTTGTTTTGCTATCAAAAGTCATTTTGCTTTTTTTTTTTTTTTTTGTTTATTTTTTTAAGCGCAATTCTTCATGGCAATCTCAATTAATAGGCCTGTCAGATATTTCGTTCTCCATGGCTTTGAATTTATAATTATTATTCGATTAATTTACATGTATGTATTTTAAAAATGCATCAAGCCTTTTTACTGAACATTTTTTAAATATATCACTATATATTAATATTAAAAAGATATCAGATTCAACGATGACAAAATTTATAAAAATCAGTAAATTAAAATATAAATGTACTATAATTATTGTATGTTATAGCTTTCGAATTCACAAGAACAAATGTGAAAACGAACGATTTCACAATTTCTTGAAGTTATTGTTTTCAAATTCGAACAGGTGAAAATAATTCGAATGCATGTTTTTTTCTAACAAATAAAGAAGAATTATTAAATTAAACACAGATAATCAAAATTTGAATTGACGTGCCTTTAATGTCAATTGTAAATATTATCCCTTTAACTTACAAGTTTTCAGAATTAAAATATGTAATATCAATTATTATTGTAGTTTCAATATTCTTAATTCTGAATTATATTAAGTGGAACGAAATGTACAACTTCTTTCTATATGTTTGTATTCTTCTTATTACATTAGTGTCTTAATCCACAACATTTTTGAAATTCCTTTTTTTTGATGAAAATGTATAATTCAGAGTAATTTACATCAGCTGTCAAAATTTCACCGGAATATCAAGTACCGTTTCAGATTTATATATATATATATATATATATATATATATATATAAATGCTTCTGTGAAGTTTTGTGTTCGGTTAGGGCTCGATATAGAAAGACGTTGTAAATTTCGTTCCACTAAATATACAGTATTGTGCAGATCATAAGCAACAAAATATGGGTTACCCTAAAAAAGCTGATTTATTTTTCAAAGTATTCAATTTGCAACAAAACTAATTTTATAAAATTGTTTATATATTTGAGTATTAACAAAAATTTGTGTGCAACAAAAGCAACAAAATTTGCAAATGTTGAAAACGTGTCAAATTTTTGAAATTTATTATAATTTTTTTTTTATATTAAAGACAGTTTTATATTGGAAATATCATTTGTTTTATTTTTTTCTTTTATTAAAAAATAAAAAAATATACTTTGTGATAAAATATCTCAATGTATTAAGATTTTAAATTTAATATACATTTTAGAGACAATATTTATATGAAAAATTTTGATTTAAAACACATTTTAAATTTAAAAGTTGTTTGTGAATACGAGGTTGTGTTTTTGCATAGATTACAACTGGAAGTTTATGTGAGAGACAAAAACTTAATTCAGTTGTCAAAAACCTAATTCATGCAACAACAAAATACATGTAGTCACATATATATATATATATTTTTTTTTTTTTTTTTTTTGTTTTGAAAAAATCAAATTTTTTGAAAATTTAGTTTGAACTGCCTCTCTCTCACATAAACTTCAAGGTGAGTAGTCCAGTTGCATACTACAAATTATAAAAATTTAACGTCTATAAGCTTCATAAACACGAGCGCAAAAACGACTAGTCTAACTTACATTTAAAACAAAAACAAATTTTGAAATTTTGTTAAGTTAGACTAGTCGTTTTTGCGCTCGTATTATAAAAACAGGCAGTTAACTTAATTTTATTTCAATTTATTTTATTTTTCATTTACTTTATTGAAAAATTTTCAAATTCAAAGCTTTCTCAAAATTATTACATTCTTCACGTATTATTTCATATCTTTAATTTTTTTTTTAGTGTATTTTTCATTGATAAATACATTGCTGCCATCTACCATTTCAATTGCACACTTTACACTCACTGTTACTGCCATCTGTCAGTTGTAAAAAAAATCTTGTGACGCCTCAAAAGATGGCGTACATTCAGTGATAAAGTGCTAAACAAATCGTAAAAAAATAACTCGGGGAAAATAAATATAAAAATCAGTGGAAAAAATTCAATTTAATAAAAACTTTCTGTAATTAAACGCAACTTAAACATGTAAATATTCGATTAGAACAAAAACACAATTGTTTAAACAAGAAAATAAATTGCTTTTACAAAAGTAACCAAAAACACTGTAGTGTATGTGAGGAGAAAAAAAGCAGCAGCAAAGCCAAAAAAGAAGCAGCCACGAAGTGAAAATAAAATACTGAAAAGAAAATTATTAATAAAAGGTAGCAACCAAAGAAGAAATAATTACACTAAAAAGATTGGAATAACAAGAGTAATTGAATTATTTTTGTAAAGGTAACATGGATTTTGGATACGATAGGATAACAAATTCCTTCAGTGCAATTTTGTCCGTCTTTTTATTTTTATTATTAGCGGGTGTCACTTTACGCTTAAACAAACTCACGTACTACAAACACACTCAAATATAAGAAATGTTCTAGCATAGAATTGTTTTGTGGAATAAAATATAGCATGATAGTAATTTTAATGGAAGTTAATCAGGATCTAGAAGGAATGTAATCCTTTGTTTATTATTATTGATGAATAAATTCTTTTTATAGGTAAATTCATGGACAAATGAAAATTCCCTTCCCAGTTTAAATTAAACTATTTGTTTAGGGTAAATAATTATTTTTCCATATTGCTGGACGCAAAGCCATAATAATTTTAGACAGCATCCATGCAGAAATGAGTATGTAGAATATCTCTACAACATTTTTACTCCATTACTTTCCATGTTCTCAATAATATTAATATCACAACTATATCAAAATAATTAAATTATTATATTCATTATTTTCTAATAACAAAAAATGGTCGAAGCAAAATCACATTATTAATGGAATAAAACCTAAATAACTCGAATGCACCACCAAATTTTTAAGCATTTCATTTGGAATTCTTTGTTATACACGCCCTTAAAACTTGTTAAGATTATATACTGTCACAAACGTCTTTTAGAATTTTGTCTGTTTAGCCTTCCTCTCGGACTAAAACCAATCGAACTTCAATCGGAGCAAATTACACGTTTCCAGTCGTCTACAATCTAATATTATTTTTTTAGCAAGGTTTAATCGTGCCATCACGTTTTTAACTGATAATGCAGATACGTTTTTTTTATATCAGCGATGCATTAAATCCTGGCAATCCATCGAATAACTTGTTTATCAATTAATAACTAAGGTTATTTTTGGCATTAAAAACTTTGTCGCCTTCATTTCCCTCATCATAAGTCTGCAGCCGATAAAAAAAATTTTGGGCGAGCTATCAATTGTTCTTTGGGTGTAAGATTTTCGACTTTTAAAACTCTTACCACTATTAACTTGTCCGTCGAAGGCTCAACCGAACCAATTATATCTGGGGTAGTTGTGGAAGTTTTTTTTTTATCTTCTAAGTCGATTGTAAATAAAAAAGTAGTTGAAACTATTTTTACAGTATCTGGGTTCTTATCTCGATTTGTACTTTATGGAGAAAATTAATTATTTTTTGGAAACACTGTAAACATTTTAAATACTTTTTTCTACTTCAGTAGCCAGAAAAAAAATTTTTTCATTGAAAATTAATTAATATTTTATGAAAAATAATAAAAAACAAATATTACAAATAACTTTACATATTTTCATATCTATTGCCAATTATTGTAAGTATTTAATATATATTTCTTAAATTATATATTTTTTTCCAAAGAATGTTTTTCAAAAATTCTTTCACACATCTAAAGGCCTAAAATAAAAAGAAAACATATTTTTATAATTATTATAATATTATATTATCTTTCGATATCAGTTGAAATTTTAATTTAGTGTAAATGGAGAATTCAATCAATATTGAATTTGTAATTTGCGGATAGTCATTCCTAACACTACTATGCGTCAAATTTCATGAGTACAAGATTTTTAAATGTTTTTTTTAAGATTTTTAAAATAATTACAGATTTTAAGGAGAGTTTAAAGATTTATATGTGAATACGTCTTTAAAGAGGAAGAGCTATTAAAAATCGAATTCTGGCAGATAAACAATAAACAAAAGAATTGTGAATAAATTATTAAATGGATTAATATTTTTTATTTCAATCAGATTTCGGTTTGCATCGAATTAAAAAATTATAAATCTGCCGGTATACATTTATAAAACATTATGACGGATATTGCATATCCAACGGGATGTAAACCCCTAACAGAAGATTTGGGAACGGATGAACTAATACGACGTCTTAAGGTATTTTTAAAATTTTCTTTGTTCAACCCAATAAAGCCTTATTATTTTCACAGACCTTAGCCAATGTTCTGCAGGCCATGGGTCAAGATGATGGCATGTATCAACAGTATATACCTCTATCCATACATCTAGCTGATTATTATTTTCTACAGCATCAGTCACGAGATGTACAACTATTGGTAGCCTGTTGTATAGCCGATGTTTTGCGTGTTTATGCCCCAGAAGCTCCCTACAAAGATCAAGAACAAATTAAGACAATATTTATGTTTTTCATAAAACAATTACATGGACTAAAAGATCCAAAAGATCCATCATTTAAACGATACTTTTATCTGCTGGAAAATTTAGCATATGTTAAATCGTTTAATATGTGTTTCGAATTGGAAGATTGTGCGGAAATATTTTGTGAACTATTTGGCATGATGTTTAAAATTGTTAAGTAAGTGATTTTTATTTTTAATGTAAAAATAAGATATGTATTATGGTATTTTAATTTTAATTCCAGTGAGGAACATAGTACCAAAGTTAAAAATTTTATGATCGATATCATGTCACCTTTGATAAATGAAGCCGATAATTTTACAACCGATATATTGGATATAATATTAATAAATATTGTTGAGCCCAAAAAATCACAAAATAAATTTGCCTATCAATTGGCTGAACAGTTAATTGTTAAAACCTGTGACTCATTGGAGACTATTATTAAATTGGTAGGTTTAAAAATTTACAAAATTTGTATTTTTTAATTAAAATTTTTATTATACAATTTTTAGTTCTTCAATCAAGTTTTGGTTTTGGATAAAATTGATAATAAATATGAAATATGTCACAAAGTGTACGATCTAATCTATGAATTACATATAATTTGTCCGAATATATTGTGTTCCATTTTACCTCAGTTGGAGTTTAAGCTGAAATCATTAAATGAACAGGAACGTTTAAGTAAGTAAAATTATAATTAGATTGTGTGCATTAAAGTTTGCGCTTTTCTAAATCAACTAGTAAACAGACAAACTATGATAATGTCCACCTTTTGATTTAATAAAAATACATATCAACACTTAAAATTTTATAGGAGATATAAAAAACATAATAAACGGTTTTTTTACATCAGAACACAAAAACATATGAAATGGAAAGTTGTGGCAAGTTTATATAGTTGGATGTGAAATAATATTTTAGAATTGCACTTTACGTGGCGATATATATATTATAAATTGAAAATTTTGGTCAAAAGCTTTAAGTATTATTCAATACCCAGTGTTGCCAACTCTTGCGAACCTAAACGCGCACAAATGTTTGAAAAAAAGGCTAAAAAGGGTTAAATTAAAAATACAAAGGTACAATCAAGCATTTTTGGTGAAAAAGCACAGAAAATAGCTAAAAATTACACTTTTTTTGAAAAGTAAAAAACAAAAATATAGTTCTTCTAATACATTTCCATTCAAACAATTTTATTTGTTGAAGACAGTTTTCCAAAAAATAGGTTTCTTTAAAATTTGTTAAGATCATTTTAAAAATTGGGATTAAACTTTTAATGTTGTTCAAAAAAATATTTGAAATCAAGAAAAGAAATAATATTTAAACTGTTCATATTTTTATTTCTTTATTTTTTTTTTTTTAATTCAACGGTTAATACAAAAAGCCACTTTTGGCCAATTAAATGTATTAAAAAAAATATAAAAATAACTATGACATTTAGTACATAGATTTACATATTTTTACATATTCAATTTATTAAACAAACGTTCAAATACAAATATTACCCCATTAAAAAATAACTCGAACAAAAAACGATCGTAATAGACAAAAAATTTTGTCATATTTGGAAAAAAGTAAAAAGAAGCTAAAAGAGCTAAACGAAAATTGTCAAAAGTGCTACATTTGCGCATTTTTTAGTTTCGGGCTAAAAAATATTTTTCGTCTTTTGGTCTACTAAAAACGGCCATAGTCTTGCCCGAAAAGGGCTAAGTTGGCATCACTGTCAATACCTTACTTAAATAACAATGCATCCTAAAACAAACGTATTTTTTGTTTTTCTTTCTCTCTTATTCCAGAGGCTGTTTCTCTTTTGGCACGCATGTTCTCCGAAAAAGATTCTCAACTATCGAAAAAACATTCTGCTTTATTCAGCATGTTTTTAGGTCGTTTCTGTGACATATCCGTTAGCATTCGCGTCAAGTGTGTACAATCTTCAATGCACTTCTTACTTAATCAACCCCACCTGCGTAATGATATTATTTCCTGTTTACGTGCCCGCCAACACGACTCTGATGAAAATGTACGCTATGAAGTTGTCATGGCCATTGTGGAAACCGCCAAGCGAGAATTTACCATAGTCTGCGAATCAGAAGATCTACTGGATTTTGTACGAGAGCGAACGTTAGATAAAAAATTCAAAATACGTAAAGAAGCCATGTGGGGTTTGGCATTCATTTACAAAAAGGCCATCTGTGAACCCAACGACTTGTCAGATGATGTTAAAAAGTCCATAGAATGGATTAAGAATAAAATCATGCATGGCTATTATATGCCTACACTAGAAGATCGTTTACAAGTTGAACGTTTGTTAATTACCTCATTAGTGCCCTATAAACTGTCACCCGTTGAACGTATGAAACAATTGTATCATCTTATGGGTACATTTGACGATAATGCCACCAAGGCATTTATAGAATTACAAAAAAATCAAATGAAAACGCGTAAAACTGTCCTGGAATGGGTAAAATTGCATAAATCTAAAGATATGACAACATCACTGCAAAATCAGCTGAATGCCAAACAATCTATAATTTGCAAATTATTGGCAGATCCTCTAAAGGCCTCAGAGTTTCTAAGTCGCTTTAGTACGAATTTACGTAAAGATCCGACATTATTCCGTTATATGGAAATCATTTTGAAACGTGATGTTTCATGTAAAGAATGTGCTGACACGATGTCGTTGCTATTAAAAAAATTGGGTACACCAATCATGACAAATCTGTATTATCAAACGGTAAAAATGTTAATAGAGCGAATTGCATCAGTAATGATTGATAAGGAGTCTGTGGGTATATTAATTGGGTAAGTAAAAGAAGTCGCCAATATCATATAATTTTCAAAGTGTTTCATAAACTTGTTCAACACAAAAATTTCATAAATAATGCTGATGATCCATATGTCGGTTGAATTTACTTTTTCGATCGGGAAAAAATAGTAATAAATAATTATCCCCTAAACTATTAATCCAATCGAAATGTAATATATAAAGCAGGACTTAAGCTTTCAGAAAAATGTTTTTCATAAAAATTATGAAAGTTTAGTAAAATTATATCTTCACATAAATTGCAAAAGGCCGTAATCACAATTTTTAATTTTTTGCTTTAAAATTAAGCAATTAAGTAAAATTTTTTAATCGTTCACTTAAAGCAAAAATAGATAAAGTATAAAATACTCTTCAAACAAAATTATAGTCCACAAACTGCTTTAGTGCAAGGCAATTTACGATTGCAAAGCTGTTTAAAGGTGATGTTTACAGACTTGATTTTTAGTGGATACGGCCTTTTGCATTTTAGTTGGCGATATGTAATTTTAAATATTTTAAATGATAAGACATGTGAAAATAGTGAAATTTTACGTCCAGTGTTGGTCGGGAATGGTGAATTTTTCAGCGAAATTTCAAGTTCATGTCTAAACAAAGTCACGCTAGATTTTTAAATTTAAAAAAAATATTTTAATAAACACATTTATGCAGATTTAGTCTTAAACCAGTTTCTCCCTGTCCAAAAATATAGATAGGAGAGTTTTTTTTTTAGTCAAATTTTCAGGATTGAAATAATGTTAAAGGATATAATTTTTGTATAGGTTTATAATTGAATGTATTCGCAATGATTTATTGTTTTTCATTAAATTTTGCCGAAAACTCAAAAAGTTTAAAATAAATATACTTGACCCTATTATTTTGTCCGTAACTGTACATATGTGGCATATAGTTTCGAGAATCTTGCTACTGCAATTCAACGAAATCCGTTGAAGAATGGCGAAGTCATAAACGATTTGCCAGAGTAGTCTCAAAATTTTTTTAAATTTTCTTCGCTCATAATATATTAATAGTTTGAAACAAAAATTTTGAAACATCAGATAAGAAACTATCAGATATCTTTTTATGTATACTTACAAAATTTCTCTTTGAAATTTATTAAATAAGTAAAAAAAAGTCCTAGCTTCGTAGCTATGGGCTAATGAATAAAATTTCACTAGCCCATAGCTACATAAATTTTTGACAAATGTATAGAATATATTGACTATCATAAATTTTATAATAAAAAAAAAAAAAAAAAAACAATAACAAGATATTTCTAATCGTTTGTGTATTTTAATGTTTTTAATTAAATTTTTATTTTATAATAGAAATAAATTGTATTTTGTATTGTGTATTTTTGTTTTAAAAATTGTCAAAATTTATAACTGAACAAGTTTTCATTTTACTCAGCAATGTTGTAAAATTTGTTCGCCACAGAATAATTTAAAATTTTTTTTAGAACATTGCTACCGTTTAGCACACGCTCTTTGTAGGAAGTAAATTTTTACAGTTATGAAGTGAATAAAATTTCATTAGGCCATAGGGCTACATAAATTTTTGACAAATGAGTAGAACATTTTGACAATTATAAAATAAATAATAAATTAAAATATTTAAATTTGTTATTTTTTGCTTAAAAATTAACAAAACAAAAATATATAAAGCACAAAACACTTCAAAATAAACTTTTCTTAAATGGAACTAATTTTACTGCCATTTTTTGCTTATAAAGATTATGTTACGGCCTTTTAACTTTTGTTAATATTGATGTCATTGTTGAGAACATGAATATGATTTTTTTGTGTATTTTGGATTAGTGCATCATATTTAGTGTAAAAAAGAGTTAAAAAACGGTTTCGAATACGGGTTGACTTAAAAAAACGGTTAACCGGTTTTTATTAAAAATACAAATACTTTAAAAATGTTAATTATTTTTGCTAAAGAAAGTACACTTATAATAGATGTCGTAATAACGAGTAATATAAAAATAAAAAGTCATATCGCTCTTTTGCAGCTAGAGAGTCATGCTCAAAATTTATTTATTTATTTATTTATTTATTTTTTTAATTCTAATAATGCTTCTTACGATCCAACTCTACCTACATATGTATGTGCCTATTTACTGAAATTCGCCTTAATTTTGGGTGGGGGAAAGATTTCTTGTGGCAAACAATAAAATTAAAATTGACCTTTTACCTAGATTTTGTTAATAGAAAATTGTTTTAATCAATTAAAAAATATACAACTCTCAGTTCTAAGTAGACTGATGTTACTCAAGTCTCAGTGTTAAAACACAACAACGCAGGCAACGAGCCGGTTTGCCTCCTATTGAGAGAAAATAAACATAATAAAAACGGCAGCGAGACGACAAGATGATTACCAAAATTTTGCATAAAATAAAAGTATCATTCTTATTTTTATATTATTTGTTATAATTATCACTTTTAATATGTAAATATTATTATATTTCAATTGTTTTTACTGTAATATAATTAGCATCGCACAGCTAACACTTTTTAATAAAATATGTTTTATAGATCTTTTAAGCACCATCAACACAGATAATATCAATGCAGTACAAACAAAAACTATTAAACACAGAAAAATATTCTACATAATTAAAAATAATAATAATAATAATAATAATAATAATAATAATAATAATATACTAATTACATATACATGCCAAAAACCACAGTGGTTAGAGCCTAGTAATGTATTTTATATTCATAATTTATTATGTTTCATAAATTTTGTAAAACTCTATATATATAAAGGAGACGTGTTTATACGTAACCGTTAAACTCAAAAACTACTGCACCGATTTTGAAAAAAAAAAATTATACACGGTCCATAGAATATGACCGTGAGACGTGTTTCTATGTAGTTTCGCGTTTGTCCAATAAATTTCGCCATTAAAAAAAAATTATTGGTTTTATTAGGTGTTTTTGAATATATTTGTTTTGAAAAGCAATTAAATACGTTCAAATCAATATTATTAAGCTTAAAAAAATAATAATAATTAATTAGTTAAAAAATATTAGTAGGTACCGTGTATCTTCCCCATGGTGATCTTAATTCATTTGAGACTGAGATTTCAGATTTACATGTTCGTTACTCCAATGTTGTTATTATGGGTGATTTTAATAATAATCTCTTTGATTTACATAAATCCACAAGGTTTAGAGATATTTGCAGCAGAATGAGTCTTTCTATTGTTCATAATTCTATGCCTACTCACTTTGATATTTCGCATAATTCAACTTCTTTGCTAGATTGTTTTCTAGTCTCATCTTCTGGATTGGTAGAGAGAACTGGCCAATTTCAATGTCCGGGTGTAACGCGTCATTCCTTCATTTTTGTATCAATTGGAATTTTATGCCCTACTACCAGTCAGTTTTATGAGTTTTATGATTACAGTGCAGTTGACATTAACTCTTGAAGTCATTTTGGGTGAATCTGATTTTGATAACATGTACTTGACTAGTAATGTTGATGAGCAGTTAATTATACTGAATAATAATTTGCAGGTATTGCATTCGGCAGTTCCTTTAAAGAGGCGAATTATACGTGAATATAGTGATGACTGGATTAATGCATCCGAGATTAAGTATCACTTATCACTCAGGGATCTTGCTTATGATGCGTATTTACGTTGTAAGACTGATGTGAATTGGAGGATATTTTGCAAATGTAGAAATAGAGCTAAGTCTATTATTAGAAAGTTTAAAAGAAGAGCCCACGGCTTAATTTTTAAGGATAGAGATAGTAGGCAGATTTGGTCAATACTCAGGAGGAATGGTGTGGTTGATGGTGTTGATGATGTTCATGGTGTCGATCCTAATCATTTGAATTGTGTTTTTTCTTCTAATCAATCAGTTGATGCACATGGCATTGTTGATTTTTCTGATTATCCCCAGGAGGGTTTTTCTTTTCGTTCTGTTGATATTTTTGAGATGTTCTCGGCTTTTGATTTAATTAAGGCGACTGCTACTGGATGTGACGGCTTTACGCTTAAGTTTTTTAGAATTTTGATGCCATTGATTGGTGTTTATGTATTGCACTTGGTGAACACTATATTGACAACATCTAATTTTCCATTGTTGTGGAAGGTGGCGAAAGTTATTCCCATTAAGAAAAATGGCACATTGCTTGGTGAGAATGATTTTAGACCAATATCTATCTTGCCGATTCTATCAAAAATGGTTGAGCATCTTATTAAAATTCAGCTTGTGAAACATATTGATGATAATCAGTTGCTTCATGATTGTCAGTCTGGATTCAGGTGTAATAGAAGTACTACCTCATTGCTTCTGGGTTTGACTGACAACATTAGAAAGAATGTTTCCGATGGGGGTGTTTGTGTACTTTTATCATTGGATCTGTCAAAAGCTTTTGATAGAGTAAATCATTTAATTCTAGTGAAAAAGTTGCATAGGTATTTTGGATTCTCTAGATCAGCTTGTAGGCTAATTCATTCCTTTCTTTCGGATAGAGCGCAATTTGTTTTTAGCAGTGGTCGTACTTCTGGAGTGCTTCCAGTTCGTAGCGGGGTTCCTCAGGGATCTGTACTTGGGCCTCTGCTCTTCATTATGTTTATAAATGATCTATTTGGTGTGGTATCTAGTAGTATGTGTCTTCCGTTTTCTTTTGCAGATGATGTGCAGCTTCTGTTTAGTGGGGCTGTAGAATTTCCTGACGTTTTGCAGAATATGATTAACTACACTGTTGAATTGCTGCATTTTTGGGTTTTGAATAATGATTTAACGGTCAATGCGGATAAGACTAAGGCAATGTTGTTTGGTAAATGTGGTAACAATTCTTTTTCTGTTACTCTGGGTGGTAATACAATTGAGTTTGCTGATAAATTTAAGTGTCTTGGTGTAATTCTGGATAATAATTTAAGTTTTGAGAGTCATGTTAATTCTATTGTATCTAGAGTTAATTTTACTTTGCGCAAGTTGTATAGCTTGGATTTGATGCTGCCTTTTTATATTAAGAAACGAGTTGTTCATGCTCTTATTATGCCTATTTTCCTTTATGCATTAGAGGTATACTCAGGTACCTTGGGATATATTATGAAAAGGCTAAGACTTGTATTCAATAGGGTGGTAAGATATCTTTATACTCTTAAATTAAGGCAACATGTTTCACCATATGTTTCAAAATTTTTGGTGCTTTCTTTTATGAATTTTGTGAAATATAGAAATTTGTTACATTTTTATAAGTCTTATAAATTGCAGACGCCTGGTTATTTGATTGATTTGTTTAAATTTTGTAGATCTAGTAGAAATCGTCAGTTGAAAATACCCATATTGACTTCATTGCTGGAGCGATCATTTTTTGTAAGAGTGGCACGAGTGTACAATGTGTTGCCAAATTCGTTGAGAATGTTTGATGTTTCAACTAATATTTATAGGTCTAAACTTTTTCAAGAGCTTTCCAGAAATAGTTTGACCTTGTAGTTATCGGTTGAATTTTCTTGTGTTTTCGATAAGATTGGTAATAAATGTGTGTTGTGAGATTCTTGTCTGGAGTGGTTCCAACAATGGTGAGGTCAGTCTGAATTTTGATAACTTATATTTCTTGGATATGCGCAGTTTGATAAATTCTGGAAATTTCTTGGTGTTTATTCTTTGTTTGTCTTGTGGAAGTGTAATGGTTTCAGTCTTTGACATTTTCTGTAATTTCTGTCCATTTTTTAAGCATGTGGTGCGTATTGCATTTTTTATGAAGTGTTTGGATGTTTATTGCCCTGCTGTATATATGTCCTTTTCATTATGTGTTGTGTATGGATGATTTTGGATATGGTAGGTTTTGAACGGTTTGTATTTCTCATATTTAAAGATTGTCTTGGTCCTGGTTATCTTCTTTCTTAAGGTGAATTGATTTTGAGTGCGTGGTGTTGACTTGACTTTTAGGGCTTGATTTGTGATCTTAAATTATTGCTGAGCATTTCTTTTTGCATCAATCTAATGTTGATTGCTACATAGTGTTTTGATTAATTATTGGGGCTGGTTTTTCTAAGCAGCATCTCCTTGATCTTTTTTGTGTTTTTATATTGATCGTTTCAGTAATCTGGCTGCATAATTGTTTAGTGGTGTTATAATGATATTTTGCATGCTATTGGGTGATTCTGCATACCTTCTGAATGATATCTGTTTGTCATCTTCAGCTGTTTCATACTGCTTGATGTGTTGCTAGTAGATCATTTATTAGTTTTTGAAGGGTTGATATTTAATTATAGTTTCTTGATGAAAAGTGCTACTAATTTGCGGTAAGCAGAAGTAATCCTGCTATATGACTTTGTGCTCTTCAGGAGGATGGGAGTATTTTGGTTTTTCATAGCGTTTCTAGTGGTCCTGGCTTATGCTTTTTTATAATAGATTTCTGATTTGTCCTACTTGATTTTGTCTGATTTCATGTTATTTGTATACATCCACTGTGGTTGGAAATTTTGTCTTTTGTGTGATGTGAGTTGATAATGTTGCTGTGTGTTTGTATTACGGTTGCATGTGATTGCAGATTGATGATAGTGGTGTAATTTTTGCATTGAAATGTTCATTAAGTGTTAGTCTTTTTAAGGTGTTCCGTTTTGGATTGTTTCAGCAATATGGGTGGAAGTTGTTCATATCTTTCTCATTTGATTAAATGTTTTTTTCTTTTAGGAATGGTTTTCGGTGTCTTCCATTGCAATCTAATATGGTATGGTCTTTATTATGTTTGCTAAGTGTGGTTCACGGTCTCATATCTTTTATTTAATATTTTAATGAGCTGGGGTATATCCTCATTTCTAGTGGCTGTTTCTTTATTGGATGAATTCTGTGGAAATCATTAAAAATTTTGTGAATGAAAAGTGGTACCTCTTGGGTGTATATTTTGATTTTCATTAATGTTTTAGAACATAATTTGGTCTGTTGAAGAAAGAAGATTTTTCTGGTTATTAGTTTTGATACTTTGAGCTTATCTATTTATCTACTCTCTGTTCCTGTTGGGTTTATGCGGAATCGGCTACTTATTTTATTCTTTGAATGTGTTGTTTTGCTCTTCTCATACATTTTCTGATAATTGGTCTTATTTTTTTTTCTTTTTGTTTAGCTTAATGTTCTTTAATTTTCATCAGAATTTATAATGTTTTCTTGATGGAACTTTAGATGTTGGTCTAGAATTCATTGATCAATGACATTAGTTTCAGTAATTTGTGTCTTTACTGAATAGTTGTGTGCAAGATCTGTGGGATGTTTTTTACATCATTTGTTGCTTCTTTGTATTACAACTCAGGGTATGTTGTTAAAGTTTGGTGCTTTTATTGGTTTTGTGAGAGAAATTGTTACCTGTACTGTGATCATGTTGTTAATGGGACTGCTTTATGTTATAGAATTTCAAAGGGTATCTTATTCTTATTTTATTTATGAATTGTATTTTAAATTTATCTGTTAGTAGAAATTTGTGACCGATTATGGCCAAAAGGCTAGGTTATGAAATATTATTGAAAATAAAATAAATAAAAATAAAATAAAATATACACGTACATGTCAGTATTTAATTAATAAATTAATTACATATTTAATCAAAATGCCACGACCACGTGCAAATATTGGTCGCAATACATAACGAACAAATCGTGTACGTATGTACATTACGTTCACAACAAAGTCAAGAAGAACGCGCAGCAAAAATTGAAGAAAATAGATATCGAGTATCACGTTTACGAAAGAATCACTAGAATCATTAGAATCATTATGCTATTAGACAATCACTAGAATCATTATGTATTCAAAACTTCCTAATCGAATGGATTATTTTGATGCTGAATAGCCGAATAATTAATTCGAACTTGGGAGATGCATGCGTAAGGAAGATAGTGACTAGAGGGACTCCGCAAGGAGGAGTTCTCTCACCCTTGCTATGGCTCTTAGCCGTCAATGCCATTCTAAGACAATTTGACGCAAGAGGGCGGAAAATCGTTGCCTATGCTGATGACGTTGTTATACTGATCACAGGTAAATTTCTTTCCACGATCAGCGACGTCATGCAGTATGAACTTAACGAACTGTCCTTATGGGACACTAGTAAGGGTTTAGGGGTCAACCCGGGAAAAACAGAGCTAGTTCTTTTCACCAGAAGGTACAAGATTGAGCAGTTTAGGCTACTGGTACTAGGGGGAACTGAACTAAGACTGGCAAAAGAAGCAAAATATCTTGGTGTGTTTCTTGATAGTAAATTATCTTGAAAGAGGAACACTCAGGAGATGCTTAAAAGAGGTCTCAACGCCTACTACACATGCAGGAACTCCATAGATAAGAGTTGGGGACTCAAACCAATGGTAGTAAATTGGATTTACACCTCGGTAGTGAGGCCAATTCTCACGTATGGATGTCTGGTCTGGTGGGAGGCAATGAAAATAGGAAGTCGTAAGAATCTTTTGTCTAAAGCCCAGAGATGTGCTTCGATTGGCATAACAGGTGCCTTAAGAAGCACACCTCAGGCGGCACTTGACGTCATTCTGCATTTCCTACCCATTGAGGAGTTCGTGATGGGAATGGCTGCAAGGAGCCTGCTTAGACTTAGTGAACTAGGACTTACAGGATCAATCAGAATAGGACATTCCAAACTTTTAAACGAGGTTAATCTCGGTGGACATGCCCTGGTTCCCTCTGGATCCACGGACTATATGTGCACGGAGGTCGATTTCGGGGAAAATCCTATACTGATTATCCCGAGTAGGAACCAATGGTCAGGTAGGGAGAAACTATTCAGTGGAGTATCGGTATTCACTTATGGATCCAAAATGGATACAGGCACTGGTGCAGGTATCTAGTTGAGGAAAACATCAGGAAAACGTATAGACTCCCGGATAGTTGTAGTGTGTTCCAGGCGGAAATTCTAGGTATTCTTAGGGCCACAGAATTGATTGCACGGAACATTGAGGTGAATACAGAGGTAACTCTGTATGTAGATAGCCAGGCGGCACTGAAGGCCTTTAAGGACACTTTGTCAAGTCTAGGCTAGTTAGCGACTTAAGAAGGCTCTTAGGAGATTGATGGGAAATTATCATATCAGACTCTGCTGGGTACCGGGTCATTGCGAGATAAATGACAATGAGGTAGCTGACGAATTAGCTAGGAACGGCTCAGCTTTGGATAGGACTGCAAGTGAAAGTGGTGTAAGACCACCTCTAGGCTTTTACTTCAGGTTAATTAGGGAGTGGATTCGGGATAGAACCAATCATGCATGGAAACGTAGAACGAACTGCAGATTATCAAGGATCCTATGGCCCAAACATGATAAAGCATATACAAATCTACTTTTAAGCATGAAAAGGGAAAACCTGAAGACTATGATAGGTATTCTGACAGGTCATTGTCCCATAGGGGGAATGATAATGATAATAAGGCTGGCTAAGAGGGGGTCGTTGGCTTAGAGCGAACGATTTAGGGCGGTAGCACTTTTCTTTTCCAGATTTTTCTATTATTTTCTATACTTTTCTTGGTCTCAGTTTTTCTCTATAATTTTCCTTCCTGGTCTTTTCTATATCTCGTCTACAATTTCTTTCTATATTCTCTACGAATTGACTCACAATGGACCTCTAGGTCTCCGAGTGGATGTACAAGCACTATTCTGAGTACTGTGCAACCCTTCTCTACCTACCTACCTACATCACGTTTACAAGAAAATTACACAGTGCAACAACACAGAGCAAGCAAGAACAACTATTCATAACACTAATCGAATAACATTTGTGCGTCTGGTATTTAACTACGACCCAACAGTTGATTACAATTCACATAACATATAATATTAGAAAATACAACAGTTGTTTCCAAATGACGGTGCTGACAGAAGATTTACTGATAATTTCATGACAATATTTAAAGTCCAGGGTCAAATATACTACAATGCAGGTTCATTATTACCAATTACTGATCAGCAAACATAAATTCCTTCAAAGAGTATACCATGACATAGTACAGTCATTACAAAGTTTATTCCATCAACATAATGAGTTAGTAAAATTATTTAAGACTGCAATAGAAGAAATGCCATCCCACAATCAGAAAATTGTTATAAAAGCTGATAAAACACCAGTAGGAGAGCACTCAAGACGTTTCAATGCACCAACAATAAATAAAGTAGCCATTTTAATTGTTGGTGATCAGTTCGAAGCCAAAAATATTATTTTACATCGGTGTAATGATCTGAAACACATCGTTCTTATGACACCGCTTCAACATCCAATACTGTTTTGGCAAGGAGAAAATGGCTATCATTTTCAATTGAAAATAATTAATCTTGCAACTGGTAAATTTGTTTTTTTTTTTTTTTTTATTTATTTTATTATTACAAAACATTAGGGGAACTATTACAACAAAAATATATTTTAATATTACAGGTTCAGAAACAAACAAAAAGATTAGTTGCATGAATTACTATGAGTACAGATTGATGATTCGAGAGAATATAGAAAATCATATTTTGAAATGTCTGCAATTGTATCACCAATAATAGTGGACATGTTCGCAAAAAATATAAACAAAAATGGTTTTATTCATTCGACTTAACCAACGACAATTACGATCGGAGTAATATATATTTTTTTCAAAATCGGTGCAGTAGTTTTTGAGTTTAGCTTTTATAAAATTTAAAATCTTTACTAAGAGCCAGCAAAGCGAACCGAGTCCAGCTAGTAAAAAAATATTTTAAATGTTTAATTTAATTTCTTCAAAGAATTTCCATTTTCTCTCTTTGTTTAGTTTTCCTTTCTTTTTTTATAATATATATATTTTTTTTTTTTCATAAATGATGGCAATCTTGTTGGAAAGAAACGTAGAATATCCTCAAGAAAATAAAAAAAATTTTTATTTGAACGGCTTGCTGTTCAACGGCAATGAAAAGTCAATTTTGTATGGAACAGCGGTTGCCGTCGCTGGTTGTGTTTTATCACTCAAATTAGAAATTTTAAAAAACAACGCATTATTAGATCATAATGTAAATGAGTAATACTATTAAATAATAATGGGCCTGATCCAGTACAACTAATTTTTAAACAAAATTTATTTTCAAACATCATTGCATCAGGAACTAAATAAGTTTCCTAAAATAAGTATAAAAATGGGTAGATTTAGTAAAAATATAAAAAATCGAATTTCTATTTTCTATTTTTCTATTTCTATTTTCAATATAAATTGATTTCTTAATAATTGGTTCCAGAATAAAAATATTTGAAGAGACAAGAAGTTAATTTTTAATGAAAAAGGAGTATTTTTTGTAAAAAGATGTGAAATTAAAATACTTTTATAAATTCTATTTTGATTTTCTGACAACACAGAGAATTTAATCCATTTTGTCCATTAAAATTTTCTTCAATACCTTTACAACTATTATTATCAATTATGACACTCCTTATATAGCGAGGGAAATCGAAAACATATCGGCGTAAACCGAAATATTGAAATTTCAAATAGCGACGCAAAGCGAAACGAGGCAAATCGAACGACTCAAATCGAGGCATGAGGTGCATATGAAAATAACTCTATTGATTTTTTTTAACGTTTAATTTAAAGTTAACGTTTTTGTGTATTTTGTATAAATAAATTCATAAAATTTCTTACTAATCGTAAAATATAATTATTTTATTTTTAAGTAAAAAAGAACAGTATCGAAATGAAAAGTATTTAGTAGTATCGAGTATTCAAAAGCAGTCATGACTTTTATAGTAAAAGTCAGATGATAACAGTTATCTTGTGATTTATATATATATATATATATATATATATATATATATCTTTTTTGTCTGAGTAGAAATAAAAATTATTTTCTGATTTTTATATAAAAGTTATCATATGATTTTTATTTTTTCGATCAAAATTAAAAGTTATTTTCAAAAATTACTTATTTCTACTCGTACAAATAAAAATAAAAAATATACTTATTTTTTCTCGAAAAAATAAAAATCGTACTTTTATTTCTGCTCAAAAAAAAAAAAAATAATAATAATAATAATAATAAATAAAAAATAAAATAAAAATAATAAAGCATAGTACTTTATGAAAGTCGAGTTCATAGTAATAACAATGGTGTATTTAAATCAGTTGTGCGACATTTGATATTACGCTTTGCTTGTTCAAACATTTAAAAATAATTTTTTTTACAGCCCCTATTCAAAAGTAGTAGAATTTGCCAATACTACTCCACTACAAGTTAAAAATAGCTAAATTCTACCTATCTATTTCGAAAAAAAATTGTTAGTAAGAAACTGAGAAAGGAATTTACAATTTTTTGTATCTCTTCTTTATTGGGCTCTTCAACACAGATGATCTAAGCGATCTTCTTAAGTCAGATGCTCTAGAAAACAGTTTTCAGTGATTTGCTTTAGAAATATTTCATATAATTCAAATTCTACAGAATCTGTTTATTTTATTAAAAACTATTTTTATTATAAATGTTCAATTAAGATTTTTATTTAAAATTTTTAATATTTTTGCAATATCACTTAATTTTTCTTGACGTTTTCACGATAGTGTTGCCAACTTCACTACATTTTTAATACCAAAAATTGCAAATGTTTTCGTTTAGTTTAAAATTTAGTTTAAAATGAAGTGTCAAAAATATTAAAAAAATATATTTTTTTTTTTATTTGAAAAAAAAAAATAAATACGTTAAGGAAATTAAAATGTGATAAAAGTGTTTCAAAAATTAATTAAATATTATGTGTATGTAAAAAATGTGCTACGTATGTTATTTGGAAAGATAATTTTAGTAATTTTTTGTTTTGTTTAAATCACTCACAAGTGTTTGAATTCACACAGCACGTATGACGTATGTGAAGGGTGGAAACTTATTGTAGTTGTATTATACTATACCAAAGACATAAAAAACAAATACAAGTAAGTCCAACTCTTTTAGTTCACTCAGCAAAAAAATAAAAAATATATATTATCTTTGGAAATGAATTGCAATTCACTTTGACAAATTCATTTGAATTAGAAACGAATTGCAATTCATTCTTCAATTTCATTTGAACTGGAAACGAATTGTAATTCATTTGACAAATTCATTTGAATTGGAAATGAATTTCAATTCATTTTTACCAAATTCAATTGAGTTGACTCAAATTTCATTCAATTCATTTTTTTGTGTGAAAAGAATTAATTAAAAATTTGATAATTCAGTTCATGAATGATTCGCGAATTAATTAAAAAATTAATAATTCATTTAAAGCTCTGACGGTATTACAGTCTGAAAATTCTCTTTTTCTTCGGCTACCAGATTTCTATTCGGTGATCATGAAATCTTTGCTTTTTATGACTCAAGAAATAATGACAAATGTAAACGAATTAACGGTTCTAATCACGTATAGTAAAAGTTATTAGCCTTAATGTGTGCACTATTTTATCGCGTGCACTCCTTACTTATACCAACCACATTTAAACGAAGAAAATTCGTTATACAGTACACGTAATTTCAATACCGGTGAAGAGTATAGCTGAATATTAGTGCTCTAAATTGTTTGTTGTGTTTCATTTTAAAACTTTTTTCGCAAAAACTTTCACCAACAGTTTCTAATATTTCTAATATTTCGCATCTATTTCAGTTTAATAGAAGATTGTATGCGTGGTGGTGAAACTGCTAAAGAAATTGGACTGCCACCAAATGAGGCTGGTGAACAAGGTTTAAAATTATTAACCGTAAGCTTTACAACTTACTTCTGCCGTTATCTGAATTCTAATATATATTTCTTTTTGAAATCTACTTAAGGCTTTATCATATTTATTTTCACCACATTTCTTCACCGACAAAACTCTGCGTCACATGATTTCTCTCCTCAGCTATGACGAGGACTATGCCGCTCCTCTAATATTAAAATCTCTAACACATCTGGGTCGTTATAAACCTCTAATATCCGTTGATCCTAATATTTTAGAAGAATTAGCGCCAGTCTGTAAAGATTTTGCTGTCGAAGGAACACCCAAACAGGCCAAACATGCGGTCCGATGTATATTTGTCAATACACAGGCTGTGGTAAATGGCGGTACCGATAGTGTGGACACACCAAAAATGGTACATCCGATATTTAACGATATTATGGATAATTTACGTCTTACCTTAAAACCGAATTGTCTTAAACAACGTACCAAAGTTGTTACCATGGGTCATATAGCCTTAAATATGCCTAAGGCGTTTGCCGATAAAATCAAAAATATGATTGCTCGTCGTATAGTCAAGGAATTGCTGATACAGCCTGTACCTGAAAATAGGGTTTGTTCGAAGATCGACGGTGACTGGTGTGAACAAGAAGAATTGCCACTCGATACTTTGTGTAAATTAGACGGCCTCAAGACGATGGCACGTTGGCTGCTAGGTTTGAAAGATGATGAGGCCTCTGCTAAGAAAACATTCCGCATGTTAATTGCCTTCATACACCATGGCGGAGATTTATTGAATCATAAACGAATGTTTGCAGCCGAATCGTCATGGTTTCGTTTGGCTGCTGCCTGTGCCATGCTTAAAGTGTGTGAACAGAAGGGTGTTGGGGATCAATACACTGCCGAGCAGTATTACAGTTTAGCACAATTAATGGTTAGTTCTTAATGGCAAATTAAAATATATATATATATATATTTATATTTATATATATTCTATCTGTTTTCTTCCTTTTGTACTTCTTAAGTGTGATCCTGTGCCTCAAGTTCGTGAAATGTTTGCTCGTAAACTTCATAAAGGCTTAAATAAAAGTTTACCCAGTAATTGTCTACCATTGGATTTTATGGGTTTCTATGCTTTTGCTGGCAATGAAACAGATAAAAAGTGAGTAGTGAACTATAATATTTAATTTAAAAAATTGTATTTTTATATGAAAATTTCAAATATCAACACAACAAAATATACTAAAAACTTCATTACAAGTATTTTCCCCGAGGAAATCAAGTATTTTCCTCGTCAATTAAACACATTTAAAAGTTCTCTCGGTTTCACGTATTTCATTTAGATTATTGGACATGAAACGTCAATTTTTGGAAACAGATATTAACCAAAGACGAGAATATCTAAAAACAATACAATCTACAAGTATGAGTTTGTTTAAAATTTTTGTTTATACTTGTTTTTATTAATTAATTTTCTTTTGCAGATCCCGACATTTCTGCCGAACAACGTTTACACCTACTACCTGATTTTATATTAGCTTTTGCTATACCCATTTTAGTGCACGATCCCAAATATACAGATCACGAGGATCGTGCACAATTAAAACAAGTTGAAAAATGTTTACGCTTTATATTAGAACCTTTAATGGCTAAATCGGAGGCCTTTTCATATAGTTTCTATAAAAATTTAATTGAATTAATGAAGGATCATTATGTAGTAACGCCGCATGAAGATATTCAAGCCTATAATATGGTAAGTTTTACTATTTTAAATTACAATTTAATATATTTTGTAAAATGTTTAATTTTTAATTTAGAAAATGTGGGCTTGTTGTGATCTCGCTAATTATATTATTTGTTCCAAAAAGGGACAATGTGATTTAACGCCAAACAAAACATTCAATGTACCCATTAAATTACCACCATTGTATTACCAAAAACCTCCCCCCGATATTGAAGGTTTTCTACCGAATACAACAATTTATATACCTTACGATACGTATTCTTTGATAACTACTCTGGGTCCTACTAAGAAAACAAATGCCTTGAAACCAACGACCAGTGGTGGTCCATCGACAATAAAATCAAACGCTGAAAAACGTCCAGCCTCCGATCATTTAACATCAATAGATCAAAACTCATTGGTTAGTATAGATATACACAATTTTCCTAATAAAACAATTAGTTCGTTATTGTGTTATTGATTTATTATTGTTGTTTATCAGGAAAATGCTTCTTTGTTTGATGGTGTTAAAGATGATTCTAGTGAACAACCACCTAGCTCCAAAAGAACTCGAACTAATGCCATGCGTGCGGGTAAAACGTAAATCTTGTTAATCAACCATACAGGAATTTTTATTTTATATATATATAGTCTATAACAATAAAAAAGAACATTCTTGGTAGATCCAGTTGACCACAACAACAAATACTAAATGTGTGGGAAAAAAAGGGAATTTTGAATAGAAAAAAAATCTGTACTTGTAAATTAGTTATATTCGTTTTTAAGTCTTATACTTTATGTTTAATTTAATTTTATTTAATTCTTTATTATACAAAGAGATAAAATACAAAAACACACCAAGTGTAGTTGATTTCTAAAATGTTTGATTAAGAAAATGCCTTTCTAATCAAAACCCAGGCATATAATTAGATCAATTTTGTTTTAAAGTTAAAATGATTTTTGTATTTTCGATAGCCACGCCTTTAACGAAAAGTTGGTATAGAAATAAAACTAGTAAGGACTGTTATAATATCAAATTTATATCCTGAGTCAAAGCTTGATAATTATTTTGTATGAAAAAATGTCATTTTATCTAAGGTTTAACTCTGGGTAAAAATTTAAGTTAATAGTCCTAAATCAAATTAACTTTTAAACATAACTATACTCTGTCATATGCCTTAACAATAAATATAAACATAACATTTGTTTATGCAACAAAAAAGAAATAATGTCACCCTATTTTTAAAATTTATTACAAACTCTTTAATTATTTCAATATATTAAATATTTCTCGAGGGAAGAAAAATACAAAATAAAAGCCTTATTAATAAGTTGCTTTGTTCGGGTAGAAGTCAAATGTGCAGGTTTTAGCGAAAATTTACACAATTTGCTATTGATTTTTAACAACTGCTGCAAATTCTGACTTGAAAATGAACAAACAATATGTGTTGAGTTTAAAAAATATCCACTTTTTAATATTTCTTGTCGTTTCGTTTATACATACATTTGTTTTATTACAAAATTGAATTTTATTATGTACATTTTTTTCTATTTTTTTTTTTTTTTTTTTTTTTTTTTTTTTTTGCTCTACACAAAAACAAAAATATAATTTTGTATGTAGAACATAAAAACAACAAAAGATAATTTTATGATTTTTAAAAATAAACTGTTAATAATACAAAAAATTAAAATAAATTTGTGTTAAAAGTTTTTATATTTAAATTGTAAACCTTTTATATTATTTAAAAAAATTACTTTACCTAAGATTTGTATTTAATATACATATAAGGGTGATACAAAGTTAACAAGAAAAAAATCATTAAATAATATAACTTTAAATTTTATTATCACCCATTTAAATTAAAATTAGTTTTAAAGGAACAACCCTCTACATGAATAACAAGCTAAAGAAAAATCTAACCACTGATCTGTATGTATATATAAACATATATATTTAAATACAAAAAAAAAAAAAAAGAATTTAAAAAGAAATATTGTTTTTTCAATACTAAAATAAAATAAAGTAAAAAATAAAAAAAAAAATTTATGATTTGTAATCAATAGAATTTTCTAATAAAAATTAACACAAAAATTTCGTCGGTCCGCTTACAAAAAGTGCTATGTGTAATTCTTTGATTTTTTTTTTTTTTTTTTTGTGACGTAGCGTTACACATAAAAACCACAAAAAAATTGGTAATAAATCTGCATCTCCTAAACTACTAGACAGATTGAATTGAAATGCTTGGGAGAGTTATAGAGGAGGACCTAAGATTTCATTCTGTAGTCTTCCTGTAATAATACGAGAATGAAAAGTTTCAAATAATCAAAACCTACAAATGAAGTCAGATTTCAAAGATTTTAAAAGCTTTGTAAAGAACTGAAAAACTTACTCATCTATGATATGTATTCCTAATTAATATGTTGAACATTTTTTTAATTATCTCAATTCGTCTGGTCGTGAAAAATTTTCAAAGTCAAGACTTTAAAATGAGTATGAAAAAAAAAAGAAATTGGTCTGATTCTTTGAATTTTTTTTTTTTTTCTCAAAATTTAACTAACAAAAAAATATTTTTTACAAGGATTCAAGAATGGATGATAAAGAAATTTTTATTTAATTGAAGGTTGCACCCTACGTCCATCATTACACAAAGGGTCAGAAAAAGTTAATTTTTGGCCATAAGTCATTTTTGACAATTAGAAAAAAAAAGATAATGTCAAATTGTTTGGGACATATAAAACCATGTTTCCCGAAATTTTCTTTATGATCCGTTTACTTTGAATGCATGTTTCCGCATGCATTCAAAGTTAAAAAAAAGTGGTTAAAAATGCATTTTATTGGAGGAATCTTTTCTGGATATTTTGTGCATATTGCCAAAACTTGGTCCAAATGGTAAATGTCAAAATCACAGCTATATCCTAAATTTTTAAATAAAACATCAATTTCAAAAACTTTTTTTTTTTGGGAATTTTGTACATATTGCCCAATTGCTCAAATGTTCCAAATGATAAATGTCCAAATCACAACTACGCGGACAGAATTGTTCTGGGTAAGGGATCGTTCAAGTACCCCGGGAAATATTATTGCGGATGAATTAGCCAGAACTGGTTCCGTTCTTCAAAGTGAAGAAATGGACCAGTTAGTGGGAATACCGCTGTCATCTTGCAGATCAACGATACTGCAGTACTTATCGAGAATAGCTCAACAAAGATGAGACAGAGACAGATATGGCCCCAGTACGATCAGAAACGGTCGAGTTTCATTCTGGGATTGCCAAGTTGTCAGCTACGAATACTTGTAGCCACTATTACAGGGCACTGGTTTGCTGGTGCACACGCTAGGAGACTAGGACTCCCTTTTAACGACTATTGTAGAAGTTACTTTAACGAGAAGGAGGAAGAGACAGTATAACATTTTCTTTGTCACGGTCCTGCTCTTGCGAATATAAGGACTGCTGAATTTGGCAGTACGTATATATATACGTATGATCTCTCTGCAATTGATGTTAGACGAATCAGATCTTAAGTTCGTGCGTTGGGTTGGTTCGATTCAAACCTATTTTCGGACATGTCAAAATATATTCACGTGATCCATTAAGGTAACACAACGGGACCAATAGGACACAAGTGAGCTGTATAGTTACATTTGCAGCTGCCCATCTAACCTAACCTAAATTACAGCTATATCCTAGATTTTAAAATAAAACATCAATTTCCAGAACATTTTTTTAAATAATTATTTTTCCAGTGTATTTACACAATAATGTATTCTTCCGATATAATAAGTGCAACAAACTTTTAATATTTAATTAAAAATAGTAAAAAAATATATAAATTCCCGATGATATAAGAAATATTTTAGCCATTCCCATAGATAATTTGATTTTACTAAATTCTACTTTTAATAATAAATTTTTTACAAAAACTTTATAATTTATAAAAGAAAATTGAAATTTTAACATATTTTCTCCAGAACAAACTAAAAATTTCGATTTTTTTTTTTTTTTTTGTTCTGACAGGAGAGATTATTCCCCAGCAGTTTTTTCGGTGACAACTGAGCCCCTTTTAGACAGTAAAGTTCGTTCGAGTCTACTCACCTATCGCACTTAAATGTGTAAATTTGTTTCATTACCCTCTGTACGAATTTTGTGAACGATCTTTAAGCAAACTAAAACTTTACCGACCTTTTGTAAGAGTATAGGTGGCGACTGCCACTTTACTGACCCTATGGTAAGCGGGAAGAAGTCAAAAGGAAGATAACAAAATATTTTTACTAACTCATTGTAACCAATAAGACGATTTTATGTGCACAAAAGTGCCATTTTGTAACCGTGGAGGTGATTTTGTGTGCAAAAAGTGACACCACGTAGTCGTGAATGTGACAATTGACTTCCTCCCAGGACATGTCAATATTAAAGTGACTAGTCACGTAGTTAATAAAGTGGTGCTCTAATGTAATCAGTAGATTATCCAAAAAACCGACTTTTTCGGTTTAACCGAAAAATCTCATTTGACCGATTTTGGGTTCATGAAAAAAACGGTTAACCTGTTTTAAATAATTTTATTTTTTTTAAGAAGAAAATATTATTTTTTTGCAGTTTTTTAAAACAAAAATCTAAATTTAGATATGCATTTACCCTGAAAAAATAATACATTTTGGTGTGCGTAATTTCAAAATTAAAGTTTTTTATTTCAAGTTATAACTTTTGAAAAATTATTATTATTAGTTTTTTTTTTTTAATTAATTATGAAAAGATTTTGAAACAATCGTACTTTTTATAGTATTTGTTTGTCAGGTTTTTTTGCAGATAGTATCGCTATAAGAAAAATTAGTATCGATAGTGCAAAATTAAACTATCGATAGCACAATCGACTGTTTTGCAGCTCTAGTTTGTCTTGATAAAAATTTGTCTAATTAGTAGAGTTCATTAAATCAACTTTCGAATAATCGAACAATCGATTTTTTATTAAAAAATCAATTTTTTGGTTATAAAATTGTCGAGAAATCGACTTTTTTGTTTCCAAATAATTGAAAAAAGTCGAAAATAGTCGGAAAAAATCGTAAATAGTTAGAAATTGGAAAAAATCGAAAATATTCGGAAGAAGTAGAAAAAATGTACTTTATTTAAAATAGTTACTCAGCAGTTTTTATTTGAACAACTGTTGGAAATAGTATCGCAAAAACATATTTTTGTGTGTAACCAGCACTTTCATTGTATACACTGCCTGTTAATTAGTCAATATATTTGATTGCGTTGTATATAATTCATATTTTTCAAAGACAAATAACAAAAAATGGTCAAAATAAGTGAAAATCTCGAAAGTATCGTATGAAATGGAAGAAAGTCGAAAATAGTCGTAAAAAGTCGAAAATATACGGAAAAAGTCAAAAATAGTCGAAAAAATTTACTTTATTTAAAAAGGAATAGTTTCTTAGCATTTTTCATTTAAAATACATCATCTAACTGTTAGAAATAGTACGGCAAAACATATTTTTGTGCATAACCAGCACTTTTCTTGCATAGATTGTCTGTTAATTAATCAATATATTTGATTGCGTTGTATATATATTTTATATATTTTTTTAAGATAAAAAACAAAAAATAGTCAAAGGAGGCGAAAAATCTCGAAAATATTGAATAAAAACGAAAATAGTCGAAAAGTTTAAAATAGTCGAAAAGTCGACTATTCCAAAATTGAAAAAGAATCTAAAGTAGGAAAAACGACTATTTAAAAATTGAAAAAAGTCGAAAATTCGACTTATTATTCCAACTATAAAACTCTAAATATTCTCGTAGTTTTAAAATTTTATAGCAAGCATTTTGCAATTTTTAACATCTTATGTCAATGAAAGATTAACGTTACTCTAAACATTAACGTTAATGTTGCATGAATTAGGTTTTTGACTATTGAATTATTATTTTATTATTATTATTATTATTTTCAAATATCTATGTATTTGTTTATCTATGGTTTGACGAATTTACTTACAAATTGTTTCATATCAAATTTTAAATCAACTTTATTTTTGTCACCCAATAAATCATAGAACGATATGATAGCGAAAACGATATCATATTAGGTGCCGATTATAATATTGCAGAAAAGGATATTATTATGATATCGAAATTTTGAAATGTTTGTTTCCAATAAAATAAAAAACATAAACATTTGACAAAAACTTCAAAATAGAAATAAAAATTAAAATTTTTTCTACAAAATAAAACATGCTATGAATCAAATACAAAAAAAAAATCATTTGTTAACAGCTTTTTTAATATTAAAACCAAACTTTCTAAGTACGTAATTGTTTTTCCATAAGGGAAAATCTTGCTTGTAAATATTATTACTGATAATATTTGCATAAAATTGTCATGTATGATGATTTATATATATTTTATATTTATTTAAGATTTTTTTCTTATTTTAGCTGATTAAGGTTGTTTATTACTATATTTAGTAATAAACAACATAATTTTTGGTATTAAATAGCATTCATAACAAAATGTGGAATATCACGATTTTACTATCGTTATTTTTGGAAATTACTATTACTATGACTATAATTTTATGGAAAAACGATATCATAAGGAAAGGTGCACATTAGTCCGTAAAAACTATCGTTTTAGATTCGAAAACGATTATCACTAGGGATAATTTTTATCACCTAGATGATATCGTTCCGATTATAACGATATAATATCGTTTGGCTTATTGGGCATGTTCAAATTTTAGATACTTTAGTTTTATTAAAGATTTGTGGAAATGAATATGAAATTAGTTGAAATTCGAAAATAATTACTATTTTAAAAAAATTCTTGGTTGGAAGATTTAACATTCTAACATAACATTTTCTTTTGAAACAACATCTCTTATCCAAGCAATGGATTACTAATTTTATTTGTATAAAATATTTAAAATTTCTTAATCTTAGAAATTGCGTTATATTTTTATATTATTTCATTATTCGTTAATTCAGTATAATTTAACTGAAGTTTTAAAAAATTCCCGGGAATCCTGGGAATTCTCAAGAAATTGATTTTTTCGTTTTCGTTTCTCTGGAAAAGAAATATTGCGAGAAACCCCAAACCCTAGTTATTATATATTTATATATATATATTATATATATATTATATATATATTATATATATATTATATATATATTATATATATATTATATATATATATATAATCTCAGTTTTGACAATTTATGAAATTCGGGTAGAGCTAGCGGAGAGACCGTTGCCCCAAGCATCCCCGGATTTGCTTTACATGCATTCATGTTAAGCTTTCTTTTCGAAACATGAAAAAACTATGATCCGGATAAAAAATGAAGTATTGCCATCCTTGTGAAAAAATCGTCATTTTTTTAAAAGTTTAAATTTTAAAATATTATAACTTTTTATCGGAACTATATATTATATGATTCTTCGATATTATTTATATTTTGTACAGAATCTAGGGAATATTTTAGAAAAATATTAGGACACAAATTGAGCCCGCCTTAAAAAAAATTCCCGAAAATGAGTCAAAATTCTCTGATACTATAAGAAATATGCCCCACACGTAAGCGTACTTTTGTAAAGATTTACAAGGGCTATCTGTGTGTAAAATTTTTTTACAATCAAATCATGAATGAAATTTTTGCGATTTTTTTTTTTTAATTAAATTCCCTGCCCCACTAACCAGCTAGGAACCTGCGCTCCTACAAATCAACTTGAAAACACCTTAGCTCTGTCCATGTGAAATTTTATTTAAATATCTCCAACACAAGTTCACAAGTTACAGAATTATTTCCAAAAACGAACGTTTTTGAACTTTCGATAAAAAATACAACATATAAATGATATGCAGATTAATACATAATGAGCTAAAATTATGTTCAAATTAGTTTAATTCTTGAGAAATTAAGATTTTAGTAAAATTTTGCATTAATGTTTTGTAAATACTATTTTTTAAAGTTTACATATTTCGGAAATTTCCATCGTAATTTAGATTTTAGAACATTATTATCTATCATTTAATATTATTGATATATGTATATGTATTCATTAAACCCTTTAGTAACAAAAGTAATATTTTGGATAGGTTGTTAATTTTTATGGCAAATAAATTGGAAGTTAAGAAAATAAATGTCACCAAAAGCATAATAAATTTATCAAAAAAGGTATAAATTCGTGTAAAATAGTGACTCAATTTCAAAGGCTATCTTTTAAGAATTTATTATATTTCTCATAAATTCATAAATTTTTTATATTTTTTCATAAATTTCACCTTATTTGCAGAAATAGCTGTTTTAAACTTTTGAGAACCCCCTTACTGTTAAAGGGTTGATTACCTGTAATCTTCAATAGTATTGGGATAGACATTTCTAATGGTACCTTATATTGAAATTCTCCGAATTTTCATGTTCAAAAGAAAATATTACAAAAAATCTTAATATTTAGCGGATGAAGATATACAACAATTATTTGAGTGGATATTATATTTTGAAGTTAATTTTCTCAATGAATGAAATCCGTACTTTTAGAGACGTTTTAAAAATGGACCAGTTCTCGGAAATGAAAACGTTCAGATGTAATATTTTGGGATCCATATTAGAACATAATCCTCATTTCTAGAGAGGTACCTTTGCAAATCTTTTTCGCAAAGCACTTTACTATACATATCTACCATTTTTATTATTAAACTATAAAATAAAAATTTGATGCGAATATGTTTTGATGATTGTTTGTTTTCTTCTTTATTTCTCTCCATTTCTTTTCCATATGACAATTAAAAAATTAATGACATATAACTTTGTTTAGCATTAAGTTTATAACTACACGTATATTTAAAATATTTGTCAAATCAGTTTTTCTAAACCTTCTTAACAATCTGTACAACATCTTCATCGTTGAGCACATGATCAATACCAACTTTCTGCGGCTGATGTTTAACCGATGAACCCCATACTAAGGCACTACAAATAAAATAATAATTCATATATATAATATTAATAATAACACAAAACTTACTATTTAAATTCTTTAGCTATAGAACGATGCAATTTGTTACAGAAGTCAGAAATTGTAGTACGTTCATTGTGCAACACAATGGGCGAACTGTAATCAGGCAGTTGACCCTTGGGTTTTGTGTAACTAAAAATGTAAATAATATAGTTTAGGTAAAATTTGAATTCAATTTAAAAATCGGATATGAAATTATTGTTTTTTTTTAGAATAGAAATTTGTAATGTACTATTTTAGAAAATTAGTTCGGAGGTTTAAATTTAAACAATTAGCAAATTAGTATTTTTTCATGATCTCCACTTACATTCGAACCAATTTCAAGTATTCCCACATCATTTCCAATAAATCGTCGAAATTCCAACGATGATGAGCCGAAATTGGTACACAGTGAGGAATCTTATAGATGATGTCTAATTCTTCTATAGAAATTTGATCAATTTTGTTCAACAGGTAAATGCAGGGTATATAAATACGGTTGCCTTCAATGACATCAATCAAATCGTCACTGGTGGCATCATAACGCAGTGTAATATCAGCATTGTGAATTTTATATTCTGATAAAATCGTCTTAACCAAATCAGAATCCAATTCAGATTGTGGTACCATGGAATTAAGATTGACGCCACCCTTGTCCTTGCGTTTAAAATAAATATTTGGAGGTTTCTTATTCAGACGTATACCAAATCCTTCCAATTCATGTTCCAACAATTTTTTATGACCCAAAGGCTTAAGGCAATCGAGTACCATGAATATCAAGTTGCAGGTACGTGCTACTGCAATAACCTGACGACCACGACCTTTACCGTCTTTAGCACCTTCAATGATACCAGGCAAATCTAATAATTGAATTTTAGCTCCCTTATATTTAATACAACCCGGTACAGTAGTAAGCGTGGTGAACTCATAGGCCGCTACTTCAGAATAAACACCTGCTAAATTAGATAGTAAAGTAGACTTTCCTACAGAAGGAAACCCCACAAAACCCACACGGGCGTCACCAGTTTTAGCAACTTCAAAACCTTCATGGCAGAAATAAAAACAATAGGAATTTGTTGTTAAAATGCTCCGCTAGGATAATTCTAGAATCCATTTACCCTGTTCTCCTGCACCGCCGCCGCCACCTTTGGGGGAAATCAATTCTCTTCTTAACTTGGCTAATTTAGCTTTCAGTAAACCCAAATGAGCCGATGTGGCTTTATTTTTTTGAGTACGAGCCATCTATGTAAGGCAATCATTTTAACCAGCCGGTGGAGTGAGATCCAAGCACATACACAACAAAAAATATAAAGGTTAGATTTTTTGCAACTTATCTCATGTCAATTTTATACAAACCTCGCTTTCAATGGCTGCAATTTTTTCTAATATAGTACTCATCTTAACGTTTTTAACTTGTTATCATATAATATTTTTTAATATAAATAGTTGTTTTTAATAATTGAAGAATATATTGGTGGCTAAATAAAAAAATAACTCGCGTGGACAAAAATTCATTCCACCACCAGAAACCTGCGCCGAAAAATTTTAACGACTTCGGTGGCTTTTGTAAAAATTGTCGGCAGCGGCTCAAAATCGGACGGCTGAAAAATAAACATATCATCGAGTCTATACTAGAGGAACTTTTCTCTTCTAGTGATCGAGCACTGACAATTTTGTTTTAATGTTGCAATAATACTGACAAATCCAGTTTATATTAGGCAAATTTTTATTGTGATAAAAATTTGACGTTTGTCTCGATAAAGATTTCTCTAGTATAGACTCGACGTAAGAACTTTAAGGATGCCATATGAGATAAATTATATTTGGTGAAAAAGTAACATTTAAAATTGAAAATTTTCATTGAAATTATTATTTTTAATAAATATAAAATAACAATTGTTATGTTTAATTGTCGTTTAATTGTTATGTTGTATTTTGTAAATTCTTTTTAAGGTTTATTTAATTAACACTGTATTAAAATATTGATTTACTTTTAATCAGTGCTGCCAAATTTTACTTTCAGTATTTTATGTATGTTACCACCACAAAACGGTCATTTCTTTAAAAAAGTGTGTTTAACTGAAATAACCATCATGTTTCGTTCAAGTATTTTAATTTCAATTATAGTAACTATTTAAAATTTTAATAAAAATTTATTTTCCAGCGAAGCATGATAAACCTCTAGGTGAAGTTTTACGTGAGAAAAACTCAAGAAATAGATTTGTCAGTGAATTGACCAAAAATGAAGATAAAATTTTCAATAGCAGTTTGGATTCAGCCCAAGCTGCTCTATTGGAAAAGAAACCCAATTTTAAGCAAACTAAGCTATATATTCGACGTTCCCTGAAACGTCCTCATGATCAACTAAATGATTCAATTAACAGTTGTGAACAAATGGAAACTAAAACTGAATTGTTTATAATGCCGTCCCCGAAAATGAAAGTTCTGGAAAAGAATGTTAAATTGAATAATACTATATGTATGGATAATTTGGAAAGGCCTTCGTGTAGTAGCCTTAAGGCTTATAAGGAAAGTAATGGAAATATTGCAGTGTCTTCTATACCGAGTGATCTTATGACAAAACCTGAGCGTAATATGCAGGTGTTGGTGGGAAAAGTTGATTTTGTATTAAAAATATCAAAAATGCATTCAAATATTAATGTATTATGGGATGTTTATGGTAAGTTGAAAGAGTTGTATACTCCACATCTCTATAGATATTATGAGTTTGTGCTTATGTTCGTGATTTAGAATTTCTTTTTGTCACAATTTTGAAAATATCTTAATGATACTTGGCACGAATAATTATTTTAAATTTTAGATTACTTAGATTGTGTTTGCGATTTCTTTTGAAATTCCTATTTATTATACCCTACACCATCAGAATCATTTTCTCAGTTCGTCCGACCGTTCGTTTAGATGTTCATATAAACTTTGTGAACAAATTACAGTTCGCAATTTTAATGATATCTTGACAAAATTTGACACCAGTTATTATATTGGTACATGGACGAAGCCTATTGAAATTGGTTAAGATCGGTTCAATATCTCACCTTACCCCCATACAAATGTACTCCCAGAATTGGGGTTTGATGATCATAAATGCCTTAAATATAGTAATATTTTCTGCACAACAAAGTTTTATATAAATATAAATTTAAATTCAATCACCATAACTCCCATAAAATCAACTCTTCCGAAAATCAAGTTAACATTTGACACAAATAAGTTTTATATAATTTTTTAAAAACTTATATATAACTTGTATGTATATAAAATTTTTCAATTCTTATAATTTAAGGCAAATTACAGAAAATTTATAATGGAAAATATCGTTATGAACGAATTTTACTAATGCGCAATAGCGATGGAGTGGGTCCTATACTACAATGTGTCTATTATGATTTCCATAACACTCTGGAATCTTACAGCAATGGTAAAAATAATTAAAACTATTTTACATCAAATTAATGTATCATTGTCTAAAATGCAAATCTCTAATTATTATTCTGGTGCTTTTTTCTTAATTATTTATATTAGATAACGATTTAACTTGATATAGTGATATTTCAATCCAATATCCACAATTCAATTGCAATTTTTATTTAAATATTTTTCTACTTTTTAGCTTCTAATGTACGTGTAATTGGTCACATAAACATTGGAAATCGTTTAAGAGTTTTTAAAATACAACTTTTGGAGAAGACACTACAGCCATCAAGTTTAACTCGAATACAAAATGTTAACACTTTCGTTCTTTTACAAAATCAAACTACCAGTTGTAAATAAATTGTTTAATATATATGTTAATAAGTATGTATATTTATTTTCATTAGTAAATTACTTACATATATATTTAAATCTTTTAATAAGTAAACAACTAGATTTAAAGCATTAAAGAAAATAATATTCATACATTTTAGTTGTTTTTAAATTGATGTTTGAAACTATGTAGTTTTTTTTTAAGGAAACTATAATACTTTGTACTTAAGAGTGTGAATGAAGGGATTTTATAATGAGTTTTAAATTACACTTATTTTCTTTGTGCCTAGTTTTTTGATTTCTATTATGTAGGTAACATGAAAAGTTATAGCACAATAAAATGTTTTAAATAAATAATAATTATAATGTAGATATTTAATATTGAAAGCGCAGCTTTTCTCTTAATAAATATTTAGATGTCTAAATACATGATAACTCCTATTATGACACCTACGGCTAATGCTGTCAAATAGCCCAAATGTATGCTGCTTCTTTGTTGGTAATAGCTAAAAATAATAATAAAAGGAACAAAATAAAATTAATGTTTGTGCAATAAAAATTACAACATTTTGGAAGTACATATTACAGTTTTGAATATTTTCAATTAAAAATTTTCAATACTCTTATTATATAGTTTTTACAAGTTTTACTTACTGTAACTTTTTGCGTGGAGAAAATGGTGATGGGGGACTTATACCTGGAATATTACTATCTAAATACACTAAAGTGTAGCCAATTATAGCTACGACAAAACCACATAATAATGGCTGGATAATACTATTAACATTGTGCTCGTTAGCCCAATCGATGGCATCACGATAACGATGCTCTGCTAATTTCTTTAAATCAATTAAACTTTCCGACTTGGCAAAGGGCACTGAAATTAGATTTTTTTTTAAATATCTATTAGTAATATTTTTTTGCAGTTATCAAAGTTAATGTTTCTTTCACAATTATTGTCAATTTCTAGATAAAGCTTAAAAAATCATTACTAATTGCCTATGAAACAATAGAATAATAAACAAATACCACAAATAAATAAAAAGCCAAAAGTTTGTAATGGTAGTAAAACAAACCGCAAATTTAAAATTAAAAATTAATTTATACAGTTGGTTATAGAGAAAAACGTACATTAAGAATCAAACATCTAATTAAGGATTAATATCAAGAATTACATTACAAAAAGCATTACAAAAAGGAAATTGTTTATAGATTTTTTCAGTTTTTAGTTTAATCTTCTCTCTACTTAAAGAACCTAGCATACGGGAATTCCTGATGAAACCGGTTAGAGATAACAGTAACAGTGATATTTATCTCAACCACAATATCGTAAGGACTCTAGGAACTTTTTTGCATTTTTAAAAACACAGGATATGTTGGTGAATATCAGGAAGTTATGTAGAACATTACATGATATGGCTAGCAACTGTAATCACAGATAAAATTTAATAAAAATACCTCTATTTGGTTAAAAAAAATTCCTTTTTCCCTATTTTTAGGAAAAAAAATTTCATATCTTTTATGGTCACCGAATGAGAAGAGAATATGTCATCCATTTTTCTATTAAGGTAATAGTAATTTGATAACTTTGAACGCGTTTCCTGCAAAATGTTTTTTTGAGTTATAACGTTCTTGATGTGAGTGAGCGATATGTAAGTTTTTGTGAGAATAGAACTTTTACCTTAAAAAAGCATTTATAATTTTTTGGGGAAAAAATTATTTATATTTTAATTAGGATGGAAGAGTTAATATATATATATATATATATATATATATATATATATATATATATATATATATATATATATATATATATAAATTATTGTTAAAAGTTATTCGAAGAAAAAATTTTGTGTGGGTCGAAATCAATTTGCGGCGAAAATTTGTTCAACTTTTCTAAAATCTGATTTGATTTTATTTTTTAATTACAACGTACTTATGATGGACTTTTAGTCATTTATTTCCACATGTTTTCTTTTATACTGAGCAAACTTGCATGAAAATTGGAGTACTAATTTCTTCAAAATGTTAAAAAAAGAAGAAAAAAAATTTAGCATTTTTTTTCGATTATTTTTATACATATTTAACTACACAAAAAACGAGTTATATTTGAAATAAGAAGACAACAAAAGTCAAAGGAATTTATTTTTTTCCTTCCCTTGACAGAAAAAGTAGAAAAATAAGAAAAAAAATTTTTGTAGATCAATCAATTTGTGGAAAAATGTCTTTATTTTCAACATTTCCAAAATCTGATTTGACTGTATTTTTTACTAATATATTATGATGCATAAAGTAAATGTGACTAATTTCATAAAAAGAAGGATCCAAAATAAATATTTCTTATAAACTAATTTAATATCCGGGTATATTCGATTTTGTGGAATTTAAAATTTTATAAGTTTAATTAAATTCTTAAGATTCAAAATCTCTAAATATTTATAAATTAAAATCTATATGTTTTGGATCAAGTTAAACAGTGGATAGTTAGTAAAATCTTGTCGACTGAATATAATAATCAAATTGGCGTACTTATTTGGTGAAGAGCGAACAATATGAAGGCACAACACTCTTTTTGAACAAGGTACAGTCTGTCTTGTAATTACTGCTGCGATGGAAAAACTATTTGACAAAATCTGTTATTCAGGAGGATGCAAATGCAGTATGGAATTTTCGACATCCATTATATATATATATATATATATATATATATATATATATATATATATATATATATATATATATATATATATATATATATATATCGGAAAACAATTAGGAACTTCACCTACGGTGACGGGTAAGATGGCCAACAAATAAGTCGTCTGTTCATTCAATATTCTGATTCGAAGTTCAGGTACCTTATTGTCACTGGTGCAGATTTATTAGTATATTCTGCCACACATGAAGAAAAAACAAAATCTCTCACTACATTTGTGCCGTATGCAGCCAACAACTCGTAAATTCTAACATATGGTAAGAAAATTATCTGCAATATTGGTCTACGACGACGACTCCTCTGGTCATTTATTGTAGCTGACGTAACACGTCCAGATTTCCTTAAACATTATAGACTCTTAGTTGATATTAAAAATAACTGTTTGGTCGATTCCTCAACAAACCCCAAGCGTTCCTGTGGGGATTACGGGGCACTTAATAAAATATCCGCTATCCTGTTCCGCATATCCACGATTTGCGTTTTCAGTAAATCTTCAAAAACTTTTCCAGAAGCCATTCAGCGCATCTCTCTTAAAAGTGTTGATGGTTTTATATTACCGATACTTACAGCTTCTACCAGTTGTAGTCTTTTTTATTCAGATTCAATAAACTCGTTTAACAAAGCCAATTTCAGAGTTTCATATTTGTTTTCTGCCGATGGTTCTTCAACAATAAGGCTTACATGGTTCAGGATGCTGCTTCCAATATATCCAAACAATGTATGATATTTCGTTGCGTCACAAGTTATGGCTGATGTAATAAATTGAGATTCCAATTGTCGAATCCATAATTTTGAATTTTGACGCCACAATGGAACTTGTGTCGAGCAGATTCGAAATCTTCTAAAGTTGACACTGTTAGTAAGTAATTCTTGTAAAATTTATAATTTTTACATAAATTGTTATAGGTCACCAATGTTGATGTTAATATTTCATGTTCAAATTATCAATAATTTATTTTTCCAAATTAAATGACAACAAAATAAGAATTTAAAAATGAATAATTGATTATTTTTGAATATAAACGTAAAGTAATAACTGTAAAAATTCCGTAAACTGGCAAAACATTAGAAAAAACATTTTGGTATAAAATTTCAGTTGAAAACCGAGTAGGCAAATTAACTAGAATTTTTAGTGCTTTATTTTGAAGTCTTTGAAGTGACTTAAACTCTGTAGTCTATTTGAACCCATAAATTTGCTCTGAATAGTTATAATGGCTTTGAACTAGAGCCTTATAAATCAAAAATTTAGTTTTTCTATCCAATTTGTTATTAAGTTTATAAAGTAAGCCCAAATCTGGAGAAATTTTAGATTTGAGGTATTTAATGTGTAGATCCCATATGAGGTTTCCTTTTAAATAAAAACCCAATTATTTAACAGATGTGACTTCTTTAATTTCCTTTCCATCCACAAAAAAAACTGAATTTTTTTATTATAATAATGAGATTTAAATCTAATATGTTTTGTTTTACTATGATTTATAAAAAACTTGTTAATACGTACTTATTCTGAAATTAAAGCAGCATCTCTTTCTAAATATGACTTTAGAGCAGTTTCGTGCTCTTAAAAGTGAAAGTCCATTAACCTGAACGCCATAGTACTGGAGCTTTTGCACCAAGATATTATGATCAATTAGATTAAAAACTTTTGTCAAATCATAAAAAACGCCTGTTGCAGTACTATGTCCTTCATTCAAACATTGATATTATATATGATATTACATGTCCCCTGAGAAACAACTGGATATGCCCCATATAGTTTTGAGATCTACTCCCTTAGAGCTTTATCTATATATCACAACCCCATTCAGGTCTGTTCGAAATGCCCTCCCACAACTTGGAATATAAATCTCTGAAACATGAATAATTATATTCCACTCCTTGCAGCATGTCTCCTGAGGAACAACTGGGTATACCCTAAATAGTTCTGAGATCTACTCTGGAGCTACCAAAACTGGATACAAAAACAATCGGCGAAGAATTTGTCAGCTCTCATCATATAAAACCTGTAAGTGTAAAGGAACTTGAAACAAAATGATCTAGTATAGTGACGCACTTATCGAGTTTAATCGTCAGCATGTAACAAAAAGAGAGGTTATGAAAATTAGATATTTTTGTATATTTGTTTGTATTGAAGGAAACCTCTTAAAGCCAACAAAGATCATATATAAACATGGTGCTAAAAAATTTTAACTTTATCGTAGTGTGTTCAGCTTTCACTGCATTCTATACTTTCTGTTCACTTAATAAAGGTACCCAATAAAAACTTTTTGATTCTCGGTAATGGCAACTATTTATTAAAGTAGCTAGTAATGAGGCGTCATTATTATTTGTCTAATCTATATTACATAAGTAAGAACTCAATAGTTTAATAGCACAGTAATATTGCAATCACTTGGCTCAGGTGGCTAGAGCTCTGAATTAACAACCAGAAGGTTTTTGGTTCAACCCCATTCTGATGCTGTTAGAAATTTTTTTTGTCACTTAGAAAATGAAGTGCGAGATGGTTTACTGAGTAAGATGTTAGTAATTAAAAATGAGTGGGGATACATATTTTTGAGCACCCCTAGAGTCTAAAAATAACTATGAACATAAATTTGTGTACAACTCGAGCAAAAATAACTAGTTACTCAGGCAAAAAATAAGTAGTTTATTTTTGTTTCTAATTAATTAAAACAAAGTTTTTGCTGGGTAATAGTGATGGTAGCATAATTTACAATTGTTACAAGTGCATAAAAAAAGAACTTAAAGAACGTTAACCATAGAGTTGATGACCCAAAGTGCCCAAGATATGATCAGATATTATCAGCTACTCTTTATTTAATATATTTTTGATATTACTGTTCGCAGGAATCAAGAAGTAGCTTTATACGCAGACGATAGTGCTACCATTTCCTGCGATAAGGTGGCTAACACTATAATAAAAAAAATGGAAGATAATTTAAAATTTACTCACAGAAACTTTGATAAACGGAAGATAAAAGTTAATGTTAGTGAAACTTACACAAGAAAATTGCAGATAATACAAAATAAAAATCTTAAAATAATTCATAACCTAAACCTCAGATAATCTACAGATATACTGCATAGAAACTTTAACCATAAAATGTTTAATTCATTTGCAAGGGGACTGACTGCCATTTAAAGAAAAATGCAAAACATCTAAATATGAAATAATAAGAAATTTCTTAAACAATCAATAAGACTCTATTTTACTTAAAGATTTAGTGGTTATTTTTTAAATTTCTTATAACGTTTAGGTATGTACAAGTTTTTTTATTTATTTATTTTGATGTTAATTTTTGTAATACTTTTAAGTAAATTTTCATAAATTCTCTCTTTAGAGCAATATGGACTTCTAGTTCTTTTCTATGCTCATTACCAAAGACCCGCCAAAGAGGGTAACCTGTATCAATGAGTTTGTTAGTGAAAACCCTGCAAGCATTTAGTGAATTCTTTTTCGAAATAGCTCACTAATTCGCCACTCTTAGAAGTGCAATAGAAGATTTCTATCAATTTTCCAACAACAAAATATATTAGTATACGAATTGAATCTTCTAGACGTAACTTCTTTAATCACTATTAGAAGTTGTTTGGATAACAGTTACAGTTATCCAAAAACGAAAACACTATTTTTCAACACCTTTTCTAGCATTTGGAAGATTGTTGTTTACCAATCCACATAATCTGTCGAATTCGGCACTCTAAGATGATTATTAGTAGAAAACTTTACAAAAACAATACACATTAGGTTCGAAATTTCATCATAAAATCATGATTTTGGCGATTGTTTACATTTCATAATAGGAAAAACAACAAGCAGAAAAAATATAATTTTGCTTAGTAAAAATATAAATTTTGAAGTGATTAAAATGAAAAAATATTGACTGATTAACTAAAATTATTTATGTAAGCTGATAGTGAAACAAAAAATTCATAAGTTTTACTTATAAAAGGAAAATTAAGAAAATAAGGTAAGCGTTTATCGTAATTTAAAAGAAATTATCAATATTTCAACTAGTTCTGGGCAAGCGAATAAATTTAGGAAAACATTTTCATTTTCTATAAAATGAGTATTTATTGTTAATACGAGTATTAACAATTTGAGGGCCAGAACATGGACAGAAAATGTTGTTTTATATAAAATTCTTAATAATATTAATATATTAAAAATTCAATTTTACAAGTCTATTCTGTGGAAGGTTAAAATATGTATATATAGCAATCAACATTTTAAGAATGCATTGCAGAGCTGAATTTTTGCACTTTAAATTTAAATTTTCGAAATTTTAAATAAATTTGTTTTAAAAATTTGAAAAGAATTTAAACATTGTTCCTGTTATTAAATATTTTGAAGAAATTTTTTTGTTGTTGTAATGCTTGAAATGTGTAGAGTAGATTGTGGTAATTTTTGGTTAAGTAGCGGTATTTATTTCTAAGTTTCAAAAATCTTAAATATTGACAAAAATGATTGAAAAAACTTTCAGGGCCAAGATAAAATTTAAATAATGATTTAAAATGGTACATCATCATTAAAATTGGTAATAGAGTATGGAAATGATTAAAAGATTATATAGTCTTTAATAAAGGGATCCAATTTATAAAAATGGAAACATTTGAAAGAGAAATTAGAGAAGATTTGTTATAAATATTTTTTTCAAATATTTTCAAAATTCTTAATAGTTAGCTATTTGTTCAGAGAGAAAATATGATTTTAGAAAAGTATATGGTGTTCGCCTTGTAAAAAGTGTAATACATTTGTTCTTTAATTATTTTTCTGTAGAAAAATTGGCGATTTTAGAAACAAATTAACTAAAAAAAAATTATTTATTTTAATTACATAGAAAATTCAATACAAAATTAAAATAAATAATAATGTAGTCTTGTAATATTTAGAAATCGTATATTATATTACTGAAAAACATCTTGGAAATGTTGAATTACACATTTTATAATGCGAACATCATAACCTTTCTAAAACTCATACATTGTCGCCGAACATACTAATTAATAACTACAGAAAATTTTGCAAATATTCTAATAGATGTTAAATGTTCATTTTAATTCAAAATTTTTTGTGCAATTAATTTCATTGTTTTTTATAATAAATACAAGGAGGAGTTATTTTTGTTATTTAAAAAATAAATTAGATTCAATAATTATTCTTATTTTATTATATATACCTACTTTATTAAATTTGAAAGAAACAAATATTCTTTTCTAATTTTGTACTTAAAATATTTTTTTAGTATTTTTTTTTAATTTATTTTTTTAATGTTAATTTGAATTGAAAATATTGTTGTGTAATTAATTTGATTGCTTTCCCTAATAAATATCAGAAAGAGATAATTTTGTGATTTTAAAAATTTTAATATTTTTACTTTTGATAATTTTGTTCATTAATAATCCTTCATTTTAAAATGTAAGTATTACTGACATTACTATTTTAAAAATTTTATGCAAAATAGTTTTAAAATTCTGCAAATATTTTCTATCGAAAGTGTAACTACGTCGGCACACCGGGAAGTTGATATGTTTCGCTTTTACTATCGAATTCTCATATAGTTAGAGATAACATCTTTTGAGTAACGCTTTAGTGGGGATTGGAAGATTCGAATTAGGATTTTTTATTAGACACTTTTTACTGCGGTATAGTAGATCTTAATACGTGACGTACAAAATTTACTAAAGCGTTACGAATTCTAATCTACTTAGTAACACCGTTCGAGAAGAAATGTGCCACTAAGAGATAGTTCCTTTTGAGTAACGCTTTAGTCAGTATTGAATATCACTAATTCGAATCTTCAAATCCCCACTAAAGCGTTACTCAAAAGGAACTATCGCTTAGTGGCACAGTTCTTCCCGAACGGTGTTACTAAGTAGATCACAATTCGATAGTAAAAGCGACGCATATCAACTTCCTGGTGTGTCGATATAGTTACTCTTTCGATAGAAAATGTTTGCAGGGAAAGTACCTGACTCTAAGTATGTGTTAGTAATGTAATTGTGTTGGTGCTTTTTTATTTTCCTCATTCACAGAGTTCTATAAAAATATTTTAAAATTCAATTTGTTTGAATTTTCAATACTAAAAATTGTAAAAATGTACTCTTGTACATTTTAAATTCTGAAACATGTCAAAAATTAATTTAAAAAATATTTTGTGCATTGTGCGAATTGAACCGATTTTCGAAATAAGTGGGATAATGTCGTTCCAAAAAATTATAAAATAGAGTGTGATTGTGTAAAAAAAATTAAAAATTTTTAATAATTTAAATATTTATAGGTATTTTTTTTTTTCATTGCATTAGTTATCTCACAATTTACACAGCACTCCAATATGAGAGAGAAAAATATTACCAAAAGAGAGTCGGACTACTTTATATATTTTGCTCATAATGTTGTAACAAATTATTTTATAAAGGTGTCAATAAAGTCAAATATAAGAAAAAAATTGATAACATTTTGATTTCATGCCAAATTGAAACTAATTTTTTTTTTTTTTTTTTGTTTATGAGTTTTTATATATGTTTATAAGTAGTTTTTTTATTCCGGAATATACTTTTATAATATAAGTTTATTGGAATAGAAATCATTTTTATATTACTTGAATTGGAAATAAATAAAATAAAATAAATAAATAAAAATTTGGGTGGCAAATATATTAAAAACTTTATGCAAATGAATAATAATGAATATATAGGGCAATTCCAAAACAAATTCGACTCAAAATTACAGTTTTAAAAATATTATATTTTCGATTTTTTTAATTTGGGGTGTTAACTGCACTAGTCATCGTACATTTTATCGCATATGAATCAGTTTAATATCGTTTACGGTTCATGTTTTATAAATCAGGCATTTTGTCAAAAATTAACAAAGTTTAGGGTTAAATAACTTTTATGTGCATTACCCGATTTTAATAAAACATTTTCCTGGTGAAATAACCTCTAAAATGAAAAATATCCTTTATCCTTGGATATCCTGAAAAAGGGTCTTTAAATTTTTATTATTTTTTGCCATGATGTTTACAATTAATTTGTCATTATCGTGTAAAAATTTCAAAATGGTTTGTCTATAGCAGTTAGTACAATATCACTAAGTATTTTTATTATATGGGAGACATGGTCAATTATGGAATTATCATTATGGAATTTAGTGGAGTGATCTTGTACTAAACTTAGTTGTATTAAATTTTATCTTGATATTGATATTTATGTGAGATTTATGCAAGTTTAATTGATTTTCGGGAATAGGACTATTTGGGAACCATGTTTAATTATGGACCTATTATTCACCCCTATCATGAATACTTTTTCCTTCGAAATGTTTTTCCTTTCCCCAAATCTGCAATCGTGAATGATTTTAAAATAAATAATCGAAATAAATTTTTTAAACTTTAATATTCGAATTATAAAAAGAACCACTTCTGTTCTGTTCCCCAGTAAAAATAAAGTGAATAAATTAAAATAAAAATTTATTCATTATTTCATTTATTGCTCAACAAAATTCAAAACAGCAGGTCGATTGCCTGCGGTTTAGTGAAGATTTCGAAAGACGTGAATAAATTAATTTAAAAGTTTTCTTGTTTTAGGTCACTTGCAAAGTATCAGGTAGCTTCAAGGGGTCAGATGCGTCCCGCAAACCTCGACGAACAATTCGCTGGTGCTTGCTTTCCTCTTCTTGCAATAAAATTATTGTTTTAATTCATTCAACATTTCGTACACTTTAATTCGTTGTAATTCTGTTGTTAAATATGGCAATAAACTAACGTTGCAATCAAACTATCACTCCAATACTAAATAATTTGCTTTGTTTTTTAACTTTTCTTTAAAATATTATATACGTACGTCTTTATTTTTGAACAAAAATTTCTTTGATTTTTATTTTTTTGTTTTACATTCACCAAGAACTGATAGCGGGAAAAAATTTTCACGGGAGATACACGATAGCATTTTTACCTTCAAGAGGAGCAAACATTTCATGTGAAAAAAAAAAATTTGAGTTGATGTTAACATTAATGTGGGATTTATGCGCTTTTAAGTAATTTTAAGGCAGCGAAACCTACACCTATAGGGTAAGGTGAAATAATGGACCGATCATGATCAATTTCAGTAGATTTTACCTTTAAAATCATCACAAACAATTCATCGAATGTTTTAAAGTGGGTTAAAGGTCTGTTAATGTGTTCCTGAAACTTCCATCAACTTATTTTTTTCGAGATCAGGAATGTGTTATATATGGGATATGTTTCAATGAATTATGATCTCTTTTGAAAAAGTATATGGACAAAATCCGAGCCGGGTTGAAATTTTTTGAAATTATCCTATAGTAAATGTTTTTTTTTTTTTTACTGAGTGTATTTCTTTTGTTTACATTTGTTCTCAAAAATCGAAGGAAAAACCTAAGAAGTATTTTCTGATTTACATTTAGAAAAACGAAAAATCACACAATTTATTTAAAATGCTTTACAACTATTAAGTCATACTAAGAATAAGAAGATACCGTTACAATACAAAAACGAGAATAAAGTTATTGTCATAAAAAAAGCAATAATAATTTGTGTTTTGACACAATTAAATAATTACTTTTATAAACAAAAATGAAGATGTATGTATCAAACATAAGATGGACGAATGAACCGACAATATTTTTAAGGGAAGGAGAGTGTATAGTGTAAACCTTTAACAATGGAGTGAGATCATCAATAGTTTTTGCTAACATTAAGTGCGTTTTGTATTTCTATTTTTAATATCACTCTTTATACACACATAGAAAATTAAAAAAAAAAAAACGTACGAGATCAAAATATTTAATTTGAATTTAAATAGCAACGATTTTGTAGCAAATGACCCTGAGCATCAAAAATAACTAACTGCATTTTTGAAATTAGTTTTTTTTTTCTTTGATTTTATTTGAATAAATTAGCTCCCCTATATAATATACACTATTATTATAAATTGTATATACTTTAAATTCACTATCGCACAGATACTTACTAGTAACAATAACCATTTTGTAGAATACTATTATACTAACAAATAATACCAAGAGTGCAATTAAACGTTTGTCCAGCAATACGCCCAAATTTCTTAGTTTGTTGTCCTTAAAATGTTCTGTATGAAATAGATTTGTACCGTTTAATTTGCCTGTCAAATTCTTGCGACCGTTGTGGTGTTGGTGATGAACATTACTGTTACTCACTTGACGGCTGCTACAATTATTTACACTTTGTGTATATGGAGAAGAGCAAGCGGTTATATGTAGATTAAATGATGAAAAGTTAGAAGAAGAACTAACAATGCAATTTGTATTGTCGCTAGCAGCGGTGTTGGTGGTAGTAGCATTAAAGCAAATGTTATTGTGGGCTGCTGGTGTCGATGAAAACGATAATATTGGTTCTTCTGCATGTTTGTTATTTTGTATTTAACACCTTTTTTACTTTTCAATAAGGTTACCGGAAATTCATTTGTTTACAATACTTCTAAAAACGAATTACAACAATAATAAATCGAAACGCAAAAACTAATTAGATTTTTTTCGTTATGACGTAGTACAGGTTGAAAAAATGTAAACACTTTTTTAGTGACGCATTTAACATCAAGGTTGTATGAAAAAGTATTAAAATGAAGAATTAAGATATACCAGATTATTTTACATTTGTATTAACAACTCATTTTAATCCTTAATATCTTCATTTTTATTTTGTGATGAAAATAATTTATGTTATAAAACTCGCAATTCTGAACCTCTTTTGTTTTACGATTTCGTACATGGGTGATTTTTACCTGAAATAGGTGATACCTGGTTGGTTTTATAACTAACCACGATGTTCCCGGATTTCATAATCTAGAAATATGTATTTTATACCACAAAATTATTTTAAAGAAATTTTATTCTGAAAAATACAGTAACATGACATAATATTATCAATTATGACATTTGGTTTTGGTTAATGTCGGCAAAAGAATTTTTTAGAAGAAAAACACAAATGTATCCCACATTTTTGACACAAATCTTTGTACAGGATGTTTATTTTGGATTTTTGCATCCCTTGTTTGAATTCAACTATAATATTTCAGATGTTAATGCATCATCTCTTCGAAATTTAACAAATAACTATTCGCCACAACGCCTTTTTGATAACTTTTGATTCCTTATTAATCGATATTCCAGAAAGATTTTGACATATTTTTCCGGGTGCCTGACGGTTCTGCAAAAATCCAACCAGATATTAGAAAAAATATACGGAAATAAATAGGATTTTTTTCTAATACTTACAAAAGTTTCTAGACATCACAGCGATCGAGGAAATATTTTTCTAAGTTTATATTTCGACGTATTTAACACAAAAATAATTACACTAAAAATTGAATTGTTTTTCAGTAATTTCCAAAATACACATGCCCACACACAAACATCCTTTGGTATGTGTGTATTTTTTATAGTTCATCTTATAAGATGGTTGTGTAGAGAAATCTCATAATACATCTTACTAATATTTGAATCTACATGTGAAATAATTCTCTCGAATTGGACACTCTCTGACACAAAAATCTTAAGCCTTGTTCAGACCGGAGCGAAATTACGAAATTTCATGCTGAAATTACGAATGAAATCTAGAAATCTGAAATTTGATGTAATTTCGTGAACAGCTGATACTTATTATTTACATTTTAAATTGTTATAGGGGTAAATAAAGTATTTTGTAATGGAAAAAAATAAGAAACAATTACTTACTAAATTGGAAATTATTAATTTGGAACAATTAAAAATGTAAAAAGGATAGTTTTCATTTTGTAAAATCACTTTAATAATTAATTTTAAGATTTGTGTTTAAATTTAAGATCAGCTGTCAATTGTTTTATTCTTCACACGATTGAAACATGCAGTACATAGTTGAAAACAAGTATTTTTTCCAACCATGTACAGAGTTGCACGGAAATGGGCATCGTAATTTCAATGTAATTTCGCCGAAATTACACAAAATTATGTAATTTCGCAAGTGTCAAAATGTATGGGAAATTACGTAATTTCAACTTGATTTCGACTGAAATTACGAAAGTACGTAATTTCGCATCGGTCTGAATGCCCTATTACATATTGTTACGTAACATAGTGTCAACATTAGACAATTTTTATCAAAAGAAACGTCAAACTTAACGCGAATTTATGGAAGGTGGCAACAGTTGCACAAAAACAACAATATTGTGTATTATTTATTATTTTTTATATATGCAGTTTAACAACTGTAATAACCAAAATAATTATCAGCTGTTTAATTAAGGTTACCTTGTATATATTCGTACTGATTTTGACGTTTGTTTTGATAAAAATTTGTAGACACTAGGTAAGATGTAAGATTTTTCTGTCAAAGAGTGGAAAGGTATTTTGAGATTGTTGTGATGAGATTTCTCTACACAACTATCTTAAAAGATGAACTGTCGAAAAATATACACACACAAATCTAACTTCAAAATGAGTAACATATATACCAGTGCAGAGTCTGTGGGACCAAAATTTAACACAATTATATGAAAATCATTTTTATTTGTATAAGTACATGTATTAAATCATAAAACTAATTTTGTTATTGGAAATTGACATTGCAAGCTCATGAGAAGTCAAAGTATGTTTTTAGCTTAAGTCTTTTGGTGGGCTTTTAGAGGCGTTTTCAGGGTTCGAAAAATAATTTTTGGCTGTTTTCTTTTTGTGACTGGATTGTTTGGAATATATATCATATATGTATTTATAAAAATAAATTATTAGGTTTGTATTCATCTCTTGCTCAAAATTAAAAATATTGATTTATAAAAATTTTGCCGTATAAACGGTGATTTAATATTTTAGTGAGTTAGTAACTCACTAAAACTAATCATGATTAATCAAACTAATTGTTAAGGCACATTAAAAATGTAATGGCAGGAGTGATGAGAATTTTTGTTCAATTTATTTATATATAGAGTTGGACGTTATTAACAACTGAAAAGAGAGAAATTTACTACTTTTTTACATGGAGTTTTGCAGTTTTAACCAGCGAAAAAAAAAATAATGTCTTTATAAAAAATTGTCTAATATAGACACTATGCCGGTGTATTAATTATTTGCAAGTTATTTTTGTTTGAAAATTAGGGACGGATGAACGCAATAAATAATATTACAAATTAATTGCAATTATTAAAATTAACTCGTGACTCATGCTACAACACGAGGGGTTGTTGCAACACTACGTCAACACGAAGAAATTTTTATTTCCTAGCATAAAAAATAACGTCGACAGAACAACGGGAAACAATTTTTTCCAACTTTATGTTGAGGAGTGGAGAAAACGTATATGAGAAATTTAAAATTTAAATTGCTATTTTTACTGATGTTTTGCAATTTTATTTTTTATTTGTCTTTCTTTTTATTTCATTTTTGACTTTTTTTAAAGATAAAATTTTTTAAAAAAGAACAATAAATTTGAAATCTTACGTTAAACATTATTTTTCAACGTTTATAGCGAAATAAATTGCGAAATAGTTTTCCTATTGGTCTACACGTAACATTTTAAAAGAGATAAAGAATTTGACAATTGCGAAAATAAAAATATCTACGTTTAGACCCGGGTAACAGCTCTGCTGTCGTTCAACCCTGGAGAAAAATTTCCGGTTTCCATAGTATAAACCCCGTAACGGTATATATTTTGATATAAAAATAAGTAATCAATATTTTTAATACATCTGGCGACTCATTCGCTGACCGTTATCTTTTTGATGTGTTTTGTTAACATTTTTTCAACCATTCACAATAGCAACAATAAAAGAATCTTTAGAACAGCTGTTCACAAAAATAAATTGTCAGAAAATTAAAACAACAATGTAAAAATCAATTTTTGCATTGAGTGGAAAATATACAAAATAAAAAAATTGTGTAGTTTATTTATTAAAACTCGTTAAATTTATGTCCATGGATGGCCTACATTTGAAAAAGCTGAAGGATATTGATAAAACATCGGGTGTTTTATATACTATTCCATCCTTGAATATAGTATCAGTAGCCAGTAACAGTAGCAAAATGGAGCAACTCTCGGGTGTTATGATAATCATTATAATTGGAGGCGGAGTATTGACATTTGTAATGCTGTTTATATTTGCAAAACGTCAAATAATGCGTTTTACCTTGAGGAGCAGAAGGGGACCTCATGTGCCAGTGGGAAATGATGCTAAAAAGGTAAGAGACAAATATTGAATAGAATAATTACCATTTTAACTCAATTCCCTTGTAGACTTTAAGAAGAGAAATAGAACGCCGATTGGATTGCATACAAAAAATTACCCAAGAACCTAAGTTATTGTGGAATGATGATAAATATATATTGCAGAGGGATAAGCCATTACCTTCGTATTACTATCGAATGCAAGCTGTTGATGATATTAAAATATTAGGTACAGTTATAATCTCTTAAGGAAATAACAATAATAGTAGCAATGCTTAATTTAGAACGTGAAATAGCAAAGTATGATGGGTCCACTCGGCATCCGTATGATAACTTAAGAGCCTTCCTTTTGACCACACTGTCGTCATGTCTTAACGGTACAGGACAACGTATGATTCATCAATTTTGCGATATGTATGAGCATGCGCGTCATGATCCTAATGAATTCGGCAGTGAAGAATATGAGGCCTATCAAAGAATTCTTTTAAAACTAATAGAAGCGTAAGTTATAGATCAAAAAATATATATGAAAACATTTTATTAGGGTATTTTACAGGGCCAAACAATTGAAACCATTTAATAATTCACGCAAAAGCTCACCAGCACGTTCGATGATAAAGCCAACAAAAATGCCTTCTTTACTCGATCCTTCACGCCTAAGACCACCCCCAGCTACTGCAGTTAGAACAACGGGTGCGCAACTGTCAACAGCTTCTAGTGACTTAAATGCTGGCCATCAATCGAAAGTTAATTTGACATTGGGTCTTCATGGCCGAGATATTGATGGTTGTGAAATTGTTACAAATCCTTTGCATTTACAAACACCAGCTGATCGTGATATTATCATAAGAAATCGTATGAAAACACCAACTTTAGATGACATAGTGAATGATCCCGATAACGATGAGATAATTGAGGGTGGTGATGAAGAAATTATGAGTATTTCATCGGTTAAATTTAACGATAATTCTAGTGTTGTATGATGATCAAATATTTAAACATAAAAAAGTAATAAGGTATATAACATATAAAATAATTTGTAGAGAAAAGCAATATATAACCAAAATTAAGATAATTAAAAAAAATTATTTCAAGGAAAGGGATGTTAAGATAATATTTGGCATTACAGGAAAAATTTAAAGATATGATTCAATATTCCAATTCAAACAAACAGGTATGTGATGGAAATCGATCGTTTTCAAATCGAACGTTTTGAAATGTTCTGATGAATTTCGATCGATTTTAAGAATAATTTTTGGAACAAAAAACAAAAAAATAAATATATCATAAATTTTTTCCATTTCAATTCGTTTCGTTTTCGAAATCGATTTTTATCGCCCAATAATATAAACATTAAAGTTTTACGTCTTGTTCGTATTAAATTTATTTTCTAAAAGATGCAATTTGAATAAATTCAACTAAGAACAGTGTTAACAAGTTTACATCTTATAAAAAACAGTAGTGTTAAAGTAACAAATTTTTTATCGATGTTCAAGCCTTCGATTTTCAAAAAATACATATTTTTAAATTAATTACAACAAAAGAATAACTCAATTACATTTTCCGCCGGCGTTTTGCATGTACACTATTAAATCATATAAACGACAACAGTAACCATATTCATTATCATACCAAGCAATCAATTTATGAAAGCGTTCATTTAAAGAAATACTAGCTTTTGCATCAAACACTGATGATATAGAATATGTATTAAAATCTGAAGAAACCACTTCATCTTCTGTGTAACCGAGTATACCCTTAAGAGGACCTTCAGCAGCAGCTTTTATTTCTTTTTTTAAAACTTCTGCTTTGGCTGATTTATTTAGACGTACCGTCAGATCAACAACAGATACATTGACGGTGGGAACACGAAAAGCCATACCGGTTAATTTGCCATTAAGATCGGGTATTACCTTGCCAACTGCTCGAGCAGCCCCAGTAGAGGCCGGTATTATATTTTGTAAGGCTCCACGGCCACTGCGCCAATTTTTCTTTGCCCCATCTACAGTAGCTTGTGTAGCGGTAAGAGCATGACAGGTAGTCATTAAACCTTCAACAATGCCAAATTTTTCATGTAAAATCTTGGCTAAGGGAGCTAAAGCATTTGTGGTACAAGAGGCATTTGATACCACTTTCATATCCGGTTTATATTTATCCAAATTAACACCACATACAAACATAGGTGCATCTTTAGAGGGCGCCGATATTACCACCTTCTTTACTGAACCTTTTAAATGTTTGCTCGCTGTTTCTGTGGTAAGAAATTTGCCTGTAGCTTCCACCACATATTCTACTTCAGCATCAGACCAAGGTATCTTTTCGGGATCCTTTTCGTTAAATATCAAAATTTTTCTGCCATCCAGTATAAGATATTTATCATCGGCACATATGGAGGCATTAAGGCGTCCATGTGTCGAATCATGTTTTAAAAGATAAGCCATATAATCCAAATTAATCATAGGATCATTGATGGCCAAAACACAGCCATCCTTTTTCAAGCAACGCCTTAAAAATATGCGACCAATGCGACCAAAACCATTTATGCCAATTCGGGACATTCTTCTCTTTGAAGTATTAAAAGTTATTTATTTTTTCAGACACAATCAAAAATGAATTTGAAAATAATTTCAGTGTAACTGAGTAGAGAAAATGTATTTTAGAACAAGTAAGAAATTCGAATGTTTTATTCTTTGTGGATATTTTCGAAAGTTTTTTTGTGCATACCATTCAAGCAATACTTTGACCAATAAATATATAACTATATAAATATAACTAAATTATACCCTATCGTATTCGTAGTATAGTGTAAATAAAATTAATTTTTGGTATACAATTTTCTTCAGAAAATAGTACCCGTTTATTAACAATCTAATAAAAAATGTCAGTAGAAACGTTTAACGATTGTAACTAATCGAATATTGAAATTGTAATCTGTAAAGTAAATAAGTACTTTACAATTTTTTTTTTAACAATTTAGCGTTTTTTCGTTTTGGCGACTTTTCTATATTTTCGTTTTTGTGACTATTTTATTTTAGTTTTTTTTTTTGTTTAGCGATTTAATTATGTTTTACTATACTATCAATCAGAAAATAACTTTTAATTCCTTCGAAAAAATAAAAATCACATAACTTTTATTTATGCTCGGAAAAATAAAAATCACCAAATAACTGTTATTTTGGCTCAGAAAACATAAATGTGAAAATGTAATCCTTTGACTTTTATGCTAAGTCATAAGAGTTACAATCCCTGGTTTAAAATATCCAAAATAAACGATGTAAAAACGAAACACTTTTCAAAAAGCAACACACATTTTTTACTTTTTCTACTTTGATTCTCATAATGCATAAGACTCAGATAAAATAAGCAATGCAATGCATTAAATCTTTTCATTCTCTCTTACAAATCTCTCAATAAAAATTTAAAAAAACTAATTGTTGTATCATTACAACTTGTATAGTTTTTTTTTTTTTTTTTTAAGAAGTACAACTATGACACTGCTTTGAGTTGAAGGAGTTGTTTAAGAGGCATAGAGACTAGTTTAATAATTTGAGGCTCTCTTTTGCTTGATGCTTATGCAGTTTTTTTTTTTTTTTTTTGTAGAGAAATACAACTATGACACTGTTTTGAATAGAGGAAGTTGTCTAAGAGGCATAAGAAATAATGTAGACTAGTTTAATAATTTGAGACTCTTTTGCTTGATGCTTATGCACGTATATTTTTTATGTATTAGTAGCTACTTTTACCGTTTAAAACTTCTAATATACTGAACGGATTATATATATCTATGAGAAAATACCTTTCTAATGGTATATTTTTTATTAAAATCGGATGCAGTGTGAGCGTAAAAAGCATAACAAAAAATGTGTTTGCCTATTAATTATATAGATATTAGAGTTTTTTAACATTTTCCATTTTATGTTTTTAAAGCGTCCAAAATTTAAACATATATTATTTTCGTAACAAAAGACTTTCTTATGGAAGTTCGCACTTAAATAAACAAATTTATTATTGAAGCCATAAACTTGAAAGTTTAATAAAATATTTTCATCAAATAAGCATATTTCTTTAGCAGATCTTAGTGAAATACAAATACACAAATAAGATAATTCCTTAATTTAAAACAAAAGTATTAACAATTAATAAATATTTAAAACACTATTCACGAAATTATTTTCCTTGTAATTTCGACAAGAAATCCATTAAAAATTGATGTCGTGATGTTATTTCAAACATGGTCCTGTTGGGTAGTTTTTCCACGATGCGCTGATAGAGTTCTTGCCGATTTTGTGAACCCAATTTCATTTCAATAAGTATTACCTTATCTTCATCTCTTGTCCAGGCTGCATTTAAAGGTAAAATTGGTTGTGATTTTTCGTTTGTGGTTGTTGATGAGGTGGTAGTCTCTGAGTGGGTAGTTAATGAAGTTACTATATCAATTTTACAATCCTCATCACTGGACACATTTGCAGGTGGTGGTGCAGGTGTAGCTGGAGGTGGTGTTGTATTATAAGCATCTTCTTCATTCGAATCAGTTTCCATCCGTAAACTAGGAAAAGGACTGGGACTAAGGGCTGTATCTTCGGCCAGAAATTCTAAATCTTCTTCCTTGACTTCTTCGCATATTGGTGTAGTAGCGGCGGCTGCATGACTCTCTGAAGATTGCAGCGAATTCTTAGTTCTGGCTACTATTTGTATAATATCTTTAGAATCGATTGCTTCTTCGACATTTTCACTTCCTTGTCCCACTTCACCAATAAGAGATTTTAAACGCTTTGCACATTGTATGGCTGAATTAGTTTCATGTATCACTACCATGGGTGGAGCAGCAACGTTAGTTCTTAAAGTTTTGCTGCCTGTGTTGTTTAAAGGAGATTTTGTTTTCTTGTTAGGAGATTTTCTCTTTTCTTTGGAGTTTATAGAATTACAAACTACGGCCGCCAGAGGAGATGTTAGATGAGGTTGTGAACTTGCTGAGGAAACATAATTTTTACGTGGTGATATTTTGGCTTCTTCATTGAAATTCAAAGAAGTCTTTTTAGCATTAGGATGATGAGCTTGGAAATTATTTGTTAAATTAGGTGTACTAGTAGCATTAGCTGACGAATAGCAAGTGGAACTATAAACAGAGGGATTTAGCCTTGTGGCATGACCTCTCAATGCAGCATCATCACACAATTCCACTGAAGAGCAACTATCTTCTTCATCGGCTGTGGTGTCAATAACTAAAGCCTTTGAAATATCTTCTTCTTCGGATTTATCTTGGTCATCACTAGAAGGTTGCTCGGCAGTATTAATGTGTGTTGAAGTTAAATCTGATGCAGCTTGTAATCGTTTTTCTCCATGTTCTCTAATGCCATGTACACAGCCGTTTACGCTAATGGAAGCAGAAGCTTCAGAGGACATAGTATGGTTTTTGTATGAAGCAGCCATAAATGATAATTTGGCGGGTAATAACATTTTGGAACCATAAAAAATTCGACCATTTATGTACTAAAATGGAAAAAATAATGGATTAGAGTTATGAAGAAAAAATAAACAATTCGAAATTCTACCCTTAATTGACAACTTTGTTGCTGCTGGCCATCATTCGTGGGCGAGTCCAATAAATCTGTTATGGTCTCAAAATGTTCTCCAGAACGATTAGATAGTTGATCCTTAAGATTAATTTGTTCTGGGTTAGAAAATAATCTGTGAACCAAAAATTTAGATATTTTGTTAAATAACTTAACTTTTATTTTATTTGTTTTAAGAAATGTACCTTTCTGGCGGTGTATTCTGAGGAAATTGTTGCATAAACCAATCGATTAAAAATTGATTACCTTTCAGCAATGGTATAATTTTTGTTTCAACTTTTTTCATAGTGACATTGGGATCTTCTGCCAATTCACTTAAGCAATTATAGATTTTTCGTATTTGTGCAGGTTGTTTATTAAAATAAATATTTAATTTATTTATAAAGGTAGTCATGTTATTTATCATGAAATGCTCAAAAAATTTACCAATTTCTGCCGCTTCGGAAGGCAGCAGAAATGTGAGAAACACCTGAGCCAGCTCGGGATGATCGGGTAGAAAAAGTTTTTCTAATTTCTAAATATAAAAAGATGAATATTAAATTTTATACTAATCTAAAAATATGAAAAGCTAAATGCTCTTCAGAAGTTATCACCATGCTGCAAATGCTACTATGCTAAAATTAAATTTACTAACATATTTTCTTTAATTCTAAAAATTACTTACATAATATAGGTCTGATACTTTGTCCTTTTTGGGATCAAAAGCTTTCAGTATGGTATTGAATTTTTTACAGTCTTCTGGCTTATTAGAGGCTTTAAAAGCTTCTTCAACTTTTTCATAGAAATTAAATGCATAAACTAAAAAAAAAACAAATAAAATAAATAATTTTAAAATTTTGATATTTAAACAAATTTAGAATTTTATATAGAAATACGTAATCTACTTACTAGCATCTTTACGATTTGCTTCCTCTGGCGTGTCAGGCAAAAGCATATGTCTGAAATTTTCCTCTTGCCGATTTAATCTCCTAACTTGCCTAGACGATGAACTATTATCATCTTCAGTGTTTGAGTTACTATTACGTGTACGTTTCAAAGTGGAAGGACTATTATTCGAGGATTGTGCCATGTCGCTACTATTTTTAAAGCAAAAAAATGTTAAACCTTTCAAAAGGTTAGTGTATAATTCCAAAGCTTTAAAATGACGGTAATAACATTGTATTAGAGGATTATTTTTATATTTCAATAGTATATTATCCAAATGTAAAGAATACGTTGTAATTAGTTCCTCACAACGTCGTTGTAAATGGCGTTTTTCGCGATAAGCCGAGGCTTTTTGTTTAATTTTTTTGTGAAGTTTAAAAGTGCCAACAACTTTTTTAGATGTTTTTAATTTTTTGTTAAACCTTTGTTGTTTCTGCAAGTTACACAATATTTCTTCATTCTGTTTAGAAGGATCAGAAATCAAAGAATTACTAATAGGTGCAAGCGGAGGAGGAGAGGAAGCATTTGTGTTAAACTTTTGAGGTTTCTGCAAGTTGCAAGATATTTCTTTATTTTGTTTAGGAGGAGAAGAAATTAAAGAATTATTAATTGGTACAAGGGGAGGAGGAGAGGAACATTGTTGGGACTCTGACTCTGGTTGGACAATAGCAGTATCAAATGCTGGTTGTAAAGTTTTTGTTCTCCAATCGAAATTGTATGTGATTACTGGAACATCAGTCGTTGCTGCTGTGTTATTTATGTCATTTTTTGTCAAATCGATTGTACTATTTATAGTAGAATCTGGTAGGCTATTATTACTAGTATTATTATTAGTGATGATTGTTTCTTTAGCCTCTGTAGAATTCAACAAGTTTTGAGATATATTTGCCGGGGTGTTGATTTGAGTACTTTGAGATAAATTGTTATTCCTTTGTTCTCCTGCACACTCAATGGTATATGAAGGTGCTGGTAATGTTGCAAATGATGATGAGCTTGATGTTGTGGATATATCTAAACCATTACCATAGACATAATTTACATTTATTGTCAATGAATGTGGTAGTCTTCTTTTAGCTGAAGGTTTGTTACTCGATAGATTTTTAAGTTTTTCTGCAAAAGTAGTATTAGCATCAGCATCTGATAGAGGTGTATTACTTGATTGAACAGGATCATATAAAATATTGGGTGTAGGTAAATCTTGGCCCACAGCTTCTTGTACAAACTCCAAAAAAGAATTTCTAAAAGCTTCAGATACCTTTACTGCGGGTCTTTTTTTGCGAGATTTCTTATTTTCACAAGGATTTGGTTTAGGTGGTTCGTTTTTCTGCAATTTTAAACATTTACATATATCTTTTAAATCATATTAATTCATATCCATATTAATATTATAAAATCAAGTGTGTTTGTTTGTGACGCAATCACGCCTAAACCGCTAAACCGATTTTAATGAAATTTTAAAAATAGATGAATTTTAAGGTGGCAGGAACTATAATATATAAATTAATTTGCATATTGCTGAAAATGCAGTTTTTCGCTCTTTAATTTTTATTTATTTTTTTTTATAAAACTGTAAGTTTAAATAGAAGAAATTTACGGAAAATATCGATATTTGAAATTAACTGTATAAAGCTATATTTTTACGTTTTCTTAAAAATTTTTATTAACCTTTTACATTCCATGCAATGCGGGGGAATTCAACTAGTTATTAATAAAATCACAAAATTTTGTTGTGTTTATGAGAAGGAATTGTATTGAAGAGAAAATGTCGCAAAGTATAAAAATGTAAACATCACATAATGTCAAAGTAAATAACAACTCTGTTTTAAAATAAAAAACGTCGCAAAGTATAAAAATGTAAACATCACATAATGTCAAAGTAAATAACAACTCTGTTTTAAAATGAAACATTGTCAGATGTCAACTTTCCAAAAATGTAATTTAATCACAATAGTTCACACCTTGCAAAAGAAAGTGTTTACTATAAAGTGTTAAGAAGCATATAAAAAAAATAAGTAAACGTGTAATTTTTAATAAATGAACTACTTATTTCAATAAAGGTGTTTATATTTTAACTATGATATCCATAATTTTGTAACCATAATTATTTTAACTGAAATTAACAAATATGACCACGTCACTAACATTTTTTTTGTTTGTCAGCCAGTTAGCAGCTACAACTCCCTACACGCACCATGTCGAAAGTTACTTTCAAAATTACTCTAACTTCGGATCCTAAATTACCTTTTAAAGTTTTAAGTGTTCCCGAGGCTACTCCATTTACGGCTGTACTAAAATTTGCCGCCGAGGAATTTAAAGTGCCCGCAGCAACTAGTGCCATTATTACCGATGATGGTATTGGCATTAGTCCTCAACAGACAGCAGGCAATGTCTTTTTGAAACACGGTTCTGAATTACGTTTAATTCCTAGAGATCGTGTAGGGCATTGAGTGAGTCATTTAGTAATTCTTTTTTATATTGTGTTTTCTTTTTCTTTTTCTTTTTTAATATGAAAAATTAAAATAAAAATGTGTATAAACAATAACAAGTATTTTTACATTAACCCTTAAATGGGTTAAGGGGCTGAAATGATGTTGAATGTTTAAAAATTGTAATCAACATTAATTGATTTTGTATGGGACCATTTTGGTACTCATTGAGCTCTCTTAAAATAATAAATATCCCATACTGTTTATTAGATTGCAAACATTTAGGTATCAATTGAAAGCTCTTGAATGCCCATTTACAAAAAGAAAAATAATTTTACACTAATTTTTTTTAACGTATTTTTTAATATTTTGTCATTTCTTCTATATAGTACTTTTTTTGTGAAAATTTTTTCTTTTAATAGACGGTCTTCGGCCGGACGGAAGGGTCTTAACTTCGTGGTTACATAATTTTTCCTTTTTACCCAATTTTTCTAATAAAAAAAATTTAAAATTATGGGTTTCTAAGGAAAGTACGTTTTTCAATGGCCTATAACTCCGAAACTATTCAGTTGCACTCAAAAATTTGTATATCATTATTTTCAACATTAAAAGTACTATCAATGATGAATTGCTGAAATTTTACTATGAGGAAAAAATAATTTGGTAAATAAAATAAATAATATTAATATTTTGCATTTCGAAATTAAGAAAGTACAGAGAAATATGCTTCCTTAATTTCAATTTTAGTTAATAGAATTCATAATTTTAAATGCTAAGCAATTTTATTGATTTATAAGGGTATGCCAATAACTTTACCAGCTGTTATTTTGAAAACCTTTTTCGCGCTCTAGGTTCCTACCTTCATTTTAGATCACAAATACTACTAGATCATTCTTTTCTATTTCAACAAAAGTCTATTTGAAAAAACTCCCAAAATTCCCCAAATATAATATAAGCTTTCAAAATTTTTTCTCACCTTTTGTAAATATGTTTGATAAACTAATGGCAATTCTGGTACGCGATCCTTGGGCTGTAATACAATATTATTTTCAAAAGTCCATATAGGATCATGATCTACAGGAGGAGCTCTATTGTGTTCAAAGAAATACTAAAAAAATAAAACAATTTACAATTTTTTATTAAATTACTCCCTTAATTAAGAATAACTAGAAAAAACATATTCAATAAATTTTTACCTTAATTGGATTGTAATAATCAACATTTTTCAAATGCTGTATATGTTGCCAAATCCGCCTATGACGTTTGCCGCACACCATATCCCTAGCCAATCTTTTACAGGCCACTCGCAGGGGTGTGGTCTTGAAGGATATTTTCTCCTTTTTTTCATAAATAAGCTGTAAATGCTTTTCCAAGCCCATTGCAATCAAATAGGCTTCCACTGGCGAGAATACAGGAATTGAGGGTTTTGCTGCAAAAGGCATTCTGGGTAAATACTGAGGATACATAAAGACGGGTGAGTTAAGGTAGCATTCTAAAATGCGAGGATGGAAACGAGGGATTTGTCGACTTTGATGAGCGCTAAAGAAAATGTAATAAATAATTAAATTTTTTAAAGTACATATTTCTCTAACACCTTTTTACACTTACGTGGCATAGATTTCATGATGTAAAAAGTTCATCAATTCTGTGTTTTCTGGCGTATCTACATCTAATTCTTTTTGCCAATTTTGTATAAGTTCAAGAGCTGGTTCTAAATTCCATGCTTGAAAGTTGACATTCTTTTTGGCTTTCTCCCGTAGATCTACTAATAATTCTTTAGATTTAGGAGCCAGTTTCCACAATTCTGGATGACAATAGGTTTGTACAAAGGTTTGTGTTAATTGTTGTATATGTATTCTTAACTGCTGTTGCATTAAATTATATTGGTATTGAGTAAAGCCAGTATTAATATTTTGTGGAGTAGCATCCATATTGTCCGCTGTTGTGCTAGAGATTTTGTTATCCTGAGCATATTGTAAACTTTTAAATTTCTCTATATATTCAGCAATAATATGACGTTGCACTGAAATGTAACCGGAAGTGTAATTAACATCGTAGGGTTTACTATAACGTAAACTTTTTGCAGTGGTGCCATCTTTAGATACATCTGTATTTTCAGTTGTTTGTACAACAGGAATCATATTTAGATCATTTCCTGGGGTGTCTACTACCCTGGCCAACTGAAAACAATTGGGTTGTCCTGGTATGGGTACAGCTATTAATTCTAGTTGAGTATTTAAATTGCTTGAAGCTATAACAATTGTTTTATTATGGGGATTTTCGATAGTATTATCGGTATGGGCTATAGGTATTAAGGCCATATTATATGAGTTTACGTTATTGTGTTCGACAACACTATGAGTTTCTTTATTATGTGAAGAAGGTGTGGACATGATATCTGGTTGAAAGGAGTAATCATGTTGATTATTTGTTGAAGTTATAACATTGGATTCTGTTGGCGTTTCTGAAACTGGTTGGCTTTCTATATTATTCGTTGTGGTTATGGTATTAATTTTTGTTTGTGTTTCTTGGATTTGTTTTGAACATTTTTCTCTATTTTCAAAATCCAATTGACGAGATACATCTAAATTATTTTCTAATCTTTTGGGTGAGGTATTAGGTGTATTAAGTCTTTCTTCATGGTAGTTTTGTAAAAATTTACGAGGTGTCTCTAGGTCTATGCTCTCCATTGATAAGCCTTCAGACATAAGACCATCATAAAGTTCGGCAACTAGTTCAGATAATTCCTTTTTTGAAATATTAACATCTCTTAGCTCCTCAGCATCAACTGTTAAACAAACACAAATATGTTTTAATTTAAAATCATTAATATTTCATTTGGAGTTAAACAATCACAACAATATTTGTTTGCAAATAGGGGTAGCAATTTAAATAAGATATTCAATTATTATGTTTTACTTATTTCAATATTTATTAAAAATATACATACTATGTATACAAAACTTATTTTCTGAATGCTTATCTAAATATATACTTAAATTTATAATTAAAATTACTTGTCCAAAAGATGACTTCGATAAAATATAGAATTCTCAAACTGTTCATGAGTTGAGGAAGTAAACAAACTATTTTTTAATATTTTGTGTAAAGGAAATAAACGTAAAACACTAGAGGGCGAAGGAATGCAAGTATTATAGCGATAAAACATGCGTTTTATAGTGGGATACTTTTGTAATGATATTAATGTATTATCGATATCTGCCAAATATGCATCTATTTCTAGTTTTAATGAATTTGGTAATTGAGAATCTTCGGTCACTGTAAAGTAAAAAATTAAAAATGTAAAAAATTTTAATATTTTAAGAATTAATATACCTTTTTCAGTGCCATCACCAAAATCAAAGAAATCCGTAGCTGTGGTTACATTATCGATACTACTTTGTTGATTATTTTGTTGCATATTGACATCAGTTTGACCATCATCAAATACATGATAATCTTTGCCATATTTTAATAATAAATTTCTAGCTTGAAAATTAAAACGCAATACTGAATCCTGTAAACCCATTAGAAATCTAGTTTTGACGGGCGGATATGTTATAGCTGCAATAATAGCTTCTGATTTTGTATCATTTAACTCATAATATGACTTAAATTCTGTCAAGAGTTGCTGTTTTAATTTAACTAAAAGATTTTGTAAATATTTCAGTTTATTGCTATTAAACAATCGAATCAATTTCCACTTGAGTGTAACAAGAGTAGGCAAGAAACAACCATAAAAATGATTTTGTGGCATATCTAGAAATTCAAATGCTGCATGCAGCGGTTCAAATATATCCACTAATTCTTCTAAGTACTCAAGTTCGGATGGTGTAAAACAGCAAATGTCTGAGAGTTGATTCTTGTTTTGGAGTATTTGTTTAAGGGAATTATAGAGGGAAATTATAGAGAATAAATTAGGTGGCGTTAACGGACTATTTAAAGTTGTTTCAAAATTATCTTTAAACGTTTTGTCTTGGCTAACTTGCCATATCATAGAACATCTGAAATAACAAGCAAAATATATAAATTTTTTAAACTTTTTGAACAAATTTTCTTTAACTTACTTTCCCATGCAGTTCCGATGTAAATGTTTTGTTTCGTCTTCAAGTTGCTCAATAAAGCCAATACCCCATATTTTATTTAGTCTTAATACATCTAATTGGATTACATTCATTTCGGCCTCATTATTAAGATTTAATAATTTTAAATTTTCTTGCATTTGCTTAAGTAAAGTACAATCTTCTGTTAAGTCTAAAGAATCCATACATAAAACGTCTTTGGTTATTCCAAATTCCATAAAATCTGTAGTATAATTTTGTATATTTTCGGAAACTATGTTAACAATATTATCCTTTTGGAAACCATAACGCAACCAAACATCATTCTGCAATGTTTGCAGAGATTTTCCATCTTCTTTATGGCTACGTATACAGGTTAATAATGATGTCCGACGTTGATATTGTTCATCAATCCAATGACAGGCTAAAGCTAAATATTTACATTCCCCATATAACCAACTATCGGATGTAAGGCAAACATATATTCCATTATGATTAAAAAAATTTGCCAGTTCCAATTGCTTGTATTTACAATCATCTTTAATAATCTGATCGTAATATTCAGGTGTTTTCAGTTGGATGGGAAAATCCATAAACTCAAAAAGTTTAAGAAAATTGGGATCTTCTACCAATGATAACGATTGATTTGTAGCTATTAAAAATTGTAAAATATTACGTTGGAATTGTTCTTGTGTTTCTTGCTGTTGTAAAACATTGCCTATTATAGGTGTGTTAGTAGGATAGGGACTAGTTCTATTGTTGCCATGAAATTTTTCTGATTTTTTGAATCTATTACCAGTACCAGACTCTTGTTTTTGCTTAAGAAACTCTTGATAGACTTCAGGATGACGAGCCTTCAAATGACAGATAAAATTAGAACTCACTTTAAGAGATCCTTTTATTTTAACACCACAAGTATGACAGGTACTAACTATACCCGTGTATTCCTTTTGGTGATCAGTTTGAGCAGTCTAAAATAATAAACATAAGAAAAAAGAAATTCGGTAGATCATGTAAACGCAACACTTACTGTGTGTTCTATGTAGAAATATTTTCCGGAACAAAACAATATTCTATTACCCAGTCTTAAGTAAACTGAAATATTACCACCATCGAGTGTCTTAATAGTTGTTAATACTCCCAAGGAATCATTTAATTGACTGGTATCACTTTGTTCATCATCTCTGTAATCTTGGTAATAGCTGGAATTGTAATCAAGTGAATTACACAAACTCTATAAATTATCATTACTCTTTTCTGTAATACTTACAAATTACTATCGTCGTATTCATTTTTTATTTGAAAGTCTTCTTTCGCAGACATTTTATTGTATTAATAGCTTTCACTTTTATTTAGATATTAACTTAAGTAAATTTTCTTGAAAATTATTTTATTTTACTGGGAACATTGTTTTTTTTAATTAGGAAAATTTATTTTTTCTTTCAATTAAGACAAGATTATTGTGAATGATTAACTTTTGGATATATGCAATAAACAAAACAAATGAAGTTGCCAGATCGTTAACGTTGAAAAATAACATAAAATACGATTTTTAAAGTGCAATTTTGCTATTTAGCAAGGACAGAAAATAACGAAACTCATTGAACTCACGAACTCAATTTAAATCGTAAATATTTAATATACTATTTATCGTATTGCAATTGAAAGTTCATGTCGCTAACATGATTTTAATTTTTACCAAGTATAAAAAAACAAGGTAACATTGTTCTCTCTCGTAGAAAATTGCTTTAAAGTATAAAAGTTTTTTGAAATATATATTTTTTATAAACAAACGAAAAAATCGTTGTCCCATTATAACAATGGAAAATTATATATAGGAAATTGTTATCAAAATTGTGTAATTTGTTTTAACAAAAAATTGTGTCATGTATATTCCTTTAGCTAACCTATTAAATTACATCAAATATATGTATCTCAAAAAGGTTATTTACAGTATTATTAATGGGATTTGGCTTTGTGTTCCCTTAAATAAAAGTATTTAACATGTTATTATAACTATCCAATAACTAAAGCTAGAATATTATCAGATACGTTAACTGTTTTTGGTTAATATAAGTACAATTTATGTCAAAAGTGACCGATAACTAAAGGACAGAACATCTGACCATTAACTGTCGTTCAAGGAGAGGCGTTAGAAGGCAGCAAACTGGCCTTGGCCTCGGTGTACATGCCCTGAGGCGCTGGAACCACCGGATGACAGGGTGTGGGCCTTAGCCGAGTTTGCAAGACGGAATGGAGTACGTCTATTGCTCGGTAGCGATGCTAATGCACACCACAGTCAATGGGGTAGTAGGGATACTAATAAGAGAGGTGAGTCGATATTTGATTTCATTATTACAAATGATCTTTTAATCTGTAATAAGGGAAATACCCCTACATTCAGGACGAAGGATAGGAATTCGGTAATAGATATCACATTGACTAACTCTAGGGACCTAGTTGAGGATTGGAGGGTGGCTATGAGGTGCACTTTTTTGACCATGGCAGAATAACCTTAATCTGAACTTTCTGGGTTCGGGAGGGAAACCTTTTAGGAATCCTAGAAGGACGGATTGGCACCAACAGCATGAGTAGTGCTCAGAATGCTTATCTGAAGGGTAAATCTGTTGAGAGTGCGCTGAATGATGTGGTGGGATATATAGAACAAGGACTTCGGTACAGGGAATTTACCATGGCCGCGTTCTTGGATATTGAGGGAGCGTTCAACAATATCAAGATTGACGCTATTAGGCAGGCGCTGGTGGATCTTAAAGTACATGACTTCTTGATCGATTGGATAATCCTCATGCTGAGCAACAGGATTGTCAATTCAAGCTTGGGTGGAGTATGTTTAAGGAAACTGGTGACTAGGGGGACACCGCAACGGGGAGTGCTCTCACCCCTGCTGTGGCTATTGGCTGTTGACGTGATTCTGCGTCAATTTGACAGCAGGGGTCGGAAGATCGTTGCATATGCTGATGATGTGGTCATACTGGTAAAGGGAAAATTTCTTCCCACAATCAGTGAGATCATGCAGTCCGCGCTGGGTGAGCTGTACTCTTGGGCCGCTGATAGGGGGCTGGGAGTGAATTCGGAAAAGACAGAGTTGGTTCTGTCAACTAGAAGGTACAAGGTAGAGAATTTCAGATTACCGGTACTATGTGGAACTGAACTGAGGCTTTCCGACTCAGCGAAATATCTGGGGGTATTACTCGATAGTAAGCTGCCCTGGAAGAGGAATGTTCAGGAGAGACTCAAACGTGGCCTCAATGCCTACTACACCTGTAGAAACTCCATAGGTAGGAATTGTGGGCTCATACCAAAAGTTGTAAATTGGATTTACACCTCGGTGGTGAGACCAATTCTTACTTATGGTTGTTCTGTCTGGTGGCAGGCACTGGAACGTAAGAGTAATAGGAACCTTTTGTCGAAGTCACAGAGGTGTGCTTCAATTGGCATTACAGGTGCAATGAGAAGTACACCACAAGCGGCTCTGAATGTCATACTTCATCTCTTACCCATTGAAGAGTTTGTGAAGGGTATGGCAGCAAGGAGTCTGCTGAGACTTAAGGAATTAGGACTATTAGGTTTATCAAGAGCAGGTCACTCCAGGATCATATACGAGATCAGTTATGGTGAGGTTAATCTGAACTCCATTTGGGCATCAGATTACATGGCCGCTGAATCAGACTTTGGGGTAAACCCTGTCGTGGTGATACCTGATAGGGTGATATGGTACGGCACTGAGAGACTGTATGAAGGTTGTGCAGTATTCACGGACGGATCGAAGATGGACATAGGTACTGGTGCGGGAGTCTATATTATGGGCACGGATCTGAAAGGCTCTTTTAGACTCCCTAATGAGTGCAGCGTTTTTCAGGCTGAGATTCTCGGCATCTTGAAAGCCGCAGAATTAATCAGGCAGAACGTTGTGAGAGGTACTGAAGTTACTCTCTATGTGGACAGTCAGGCGGCTCTGAAGGCCTTGGGGACACATCTGTTGGAATCCAGGCTAGTTGCTGCCTGTAAGAAGTCACTGAGAGAGCTGAAGGAAAAATACATGGTGAGACTCTGCTGGGTGCCTGGCCACTCCAATATATCAGGCAATGAACTGGCTGATGAACTGTAGAGGCAAGGCGCAGCAAAGGATGTCTCGGAGGGGGAAACCTATGTAAAACCACCGCTGAGTTTCTTCCATGGGAAGATCAATGATTGGATCTTGGTCAGAACCAATTCGGCTTGGGAGAGTAGAGAGGACTGTAAGGTGTCGAGAGCGATATGGCCGGTACTCGACAAGGCAAGCACAAGCACTCTTCTGGGCTTGAGTAGGAGGAGCTTAAGAATCATGATAGGGGCCATAACGGATCACTGTTTGATAGGGAAGATGAGGTCTAGATGGGGCGCTAGCAATTCCGATTTTTGTAGAATGTGTGGAGACGTCGACGAGACCGAGTCTATTGAGCACATTGTCCACGATGAAATGGCTGGGCAGCCAATTCCTCGGCGAGCTAAGTGACGTTCGGGACGTGGAGCTTGTAAACGTCATAGGCTTCGTCATGGGAATTAACTCTTTAAGGGAGAATCAGGGGTATATCCCTAGGGGGATTGGCAACACTGCTAATCCTCTTATATGATTCCTTTTTTATTCCTATCCTTTTCTTTTCTATTCCTATTTTTCTATTTTCTGTATTTTACATTGTATATTCTATAGCTTTTCAAAGAAGGGACTCACAATAGACAGAGATCGGTCTCTGGGTGGAGATGTGGTATATTTGGTATGACGTCAACCTTCTCTATCTATCTATCTAACTGTTATGCATTTAGAGCTGCAATATTTTCTGCTTTATAAAAGATATAAATAAAAACATATATCTATATTCCGCTGTAGTTTGTAGTAATTTTTCTATTTATATTTTGACTTTGTATCATGCAAAGAATACAAAGAAAAGAAACTGGCTTAATTTCCTACAACATTTCTCTCTCCTCACATACAAGTTCCGTGTGAATTCAACACACTTGTGAAAGATAAAAACAGCACAAAATAAAGGAAAGTTTTTTCTTTAAAATTTAAGGAAAATTGCACTCGCGACACATTTTTTCACTAGCAGGCAATATATTTATTATTTTATCATGCATAATTATTGCATTTCAACTCCCATAATACGAATATTTTCCACAAACCGAAAAAAATATTTTTGTATATTTTTGCCATTCCTTTTTTCTATGTTGAAATTTAAATTGAACGAACGAAGTTGCTAATTTTGGTATTAAAAATAAAATGGAATTTAAAATAATTTTAAACCATCATGAATAAGAATTCATCAAAAAAAAGGCAAAAATGTGACTACATTTATATCTGTGGAGTTAATCCGCATCAAAATGTGAAAATTAATGAAAATCTGTGTATACAATTGTGATGAATTATATTTAATAATTTTTGAATACTATTTTGAGTAACTGTGTGTGCTAATGATGTGTGGTGAAAGTGCCAAGCAAACACGATGTCAAACGTTTGAAATATGATGACTTTAAAGCTTGATATCAAACATGTTTCTCAAACTTGTTTTAAATGTAGGTAGAAGTGTGAATTTTAAGTTTGATTTCAAATTGAGAATCATTTGAGAAAAAACGTTTGAAAAATTGTATGTTCTCAAATTGATATCAAATGTTATTATTGAATCGTTCTCAAACCTAAAGATAACTTTAAAAATATTTGAAAAGTAGTATATTCTTAATTTTATATTTAATGTTATTACCAAATCATTTATAAATGAAAAGAGACTAGATAACAAATATTTGAAAAATGGCATTTTCTCAATTTGACATCAAATGTTATTATCAAATTATTCTTAGACATTTGAATCAATATATTAAAAAAATTTAAATATATACAAATAAATAAATTAATAAATAAAATTATTTAATCAAATATTTTCCAATTAATGAATACGGATATTGATAGAACAAAATTAAAAGTCTATACAAAAGAAAACTTTACAAAAAAACTAAAAATGCAAATGCCTTTTATTTATTTTCCATATGTGGTCACAATTCACATTTGAAAAAGTTTTAGAATTACATTTAACAATGACTTGATAATAATAGCATTTCTCAATTTGACAATTAATTCTATTATTTTCAAATATGTGGTCACAATTCACATTTGAAAAAGTTTTAGAATTACATTTAACAATGACTTGATAATAATAGCATTTCTCAATTTGACAATTAATTCTATTATTTTCAAATAATTCTCAAACCTTTGATATTTCACAAAGGGCTTGATTTCAAATCACTCTCAATTTGATACCAAATATTTGTGTTTGCTGGGTTTCAGCTGCCAATCATATAATATTTGACTAACACATTCTTACCCCAGGTCTACAACTGAGATTAACGCTGATATAATATGTGAGATAACGCCGGCAGAGGAGAGTAACCATTTTGTTTATATTATGTTAAATCTTAAATAAGGGGTACACGTATTCTAATAAATCCTATAAGATATCATTATTTTTAATCAGTCGCAGAGAGAACATCTCCTTTTTATTTAAGCAATTCGCACTTTTTAACACAATTTTTAACATGTAAAATAAACATTAAAGGAAACAATTTTACAAAAAAAAAAAACGTTGTTTTTCAGTAATTTCAAAAATACACATGCACACACACAAACAAACTCGTATATGTGTATTTTTTTGACAGTTCATCTTATAAGATAGTTGTGTAGAGAAATCTCATCACAACAGTCTCATAATACATCTTATAATACTAATATTTGAATCTACACGTGAAATAATTCTCTCAGAGAGCGAATTTGACACTCTCTGACACAAAAATCTTACATATTATGTTACGTCTAGACGGGCTGTTAAAGTCAGGTTTTTTTTGACAAGCCATTCCATCCCATTCTTTGTATTCTTTGGTATCATTCTTTTTACTAATTTTTTTATGACCAAAAATTTATTATACAAGTTGCATAGTGTAATAAGAAAGTAACCTCTTAAGCACAGCTGATTTACAATTTTTTCATGTAAATACCTCGCGGAACTGTCAAATTGTTTTTGTATTCGCATTCACTTTTTTTATTCTTCTTCATTCACTCATTTTCTGTTCATAACATTTTGACATTATGTACAGTGGTATTATATTGCATAAACATTAAAGGGAGTAATCTACACCCTGCAACAGTGAAGAGCTATTCGTGCATAACAACGGCCCAACCACTTTAAATAAACTAATTTGCATAATTATCTTTTTACGTCCTATTTCGTAATAAGTATCAAAAAATTTATTGTTTTAAAATTGTTATGAAAAAAAAAAAAATCGAAAAAAATTTCGGTCCATAAACGGTCCTTTTAGTACACCATGGAAAAGTTTAGATACATTTTTTTAGTATTTTTCCTATATTCAACTAATGAACACACAGTTTCTCGGAACACTCTAATGTACATATATTACACGTATATATTTTTATTATTTTAGATTTATTTTAATAAAAATTATTTTTTTTTTTTTGAAAAACTACTATTTTTAGTCCATTATAGCTTAGTCTGAAAATATTTGGATTAGCCGCCGCCAAAAATGTTCGACTCTAGTCGACTATCTGCCGCCGCCGAATATTTTGATATTAAGTCGCCGCCGGCGGTAAAATTCATCGGCTTCGTGCTCTATTTCTTAGGAAATGCGATTTCCACCTATTAATCTATAACTAAACTATCCAATTGCATTCAAAAATGTTTACCTCACCAACATTAACGAAAAAGTAATATGAAGAAAGAACACAAAAATTGGAAGTGAATCAGAACATTTAATTTATACCAAAAAACGATTGTTGGAAAATATTCGACAAAAAAAATCAGTATGATCCAAGAGAGTTAGAACATGCTGTTGAACACTTTTATTACTATTATTTTTTTTAACACACTTCCCAAATATGGAATAAACTGTTTTTCTTTGATTTTGATTATATATATATATATATATATATATATATATATATATATATATATATATATATATATATATAAAATAATATAAACAATTATATTTGAGTGCAAATAAAAATCAAAAATAATAGTTGAATAGTAATTTGTATAGATATGGTCCCTGGTATTTAGGCTTCTTCCGAGCAAAAAATTGCATGACAAAGATGGAGTTGGTTCCAGTGATGATCTGGTTAAATTTAGGTGAAACATGCATAATTTTAATATTATCGTGTCATTGGAGTTCATGTGTTAATACGAAAATTAAATGAAACGGCTTTTCGTCCAAATGATTGCGATAAACACATGCATGTTTCATGATTGAAAACAATTTTTCAGTGGTGAAAGGAAAAACTTGAGAGCTCATTTAAATGATTTCCAAATATAAATAAAAATTTGTATTAACAAAGTTGTTTTTTTTCGAAAGCAATATTCTCATGGAACTAAAAAACTAATTTATTATTAAAATAAAAATTATATTTAATATTTATAAAAGAAATTGTGAAAGTGAAATATAACAACTTTTAGATCACAGTTAAATTATTATTGATCACTTCCATAATGATGAATAATTTCGAATTTAAAAAGGCATTCAGAATTAATTTGATTATACTATTGCTTTAGGTGCTGAAAATGACAACCACTTTGTGTCACTTCATTTTATTTTTGCTGGGTACATTTTTGTTTCACATTTGAATTTGTAAGCTACGTAATTTTGCGTGAATATTTATTTATTAAACTTATTGGGTAGAATTTACTAATTTATATAAGAAATTTGTAAAAAAATAAGAAAATATATATGTAAGCAAATTAAAAAAAAAATTGTCAATAAACATAAAAAGAAAATCCTTGTTTCCAATGAACCGATACAAAAATTCGATTTCTGTATAAAGTTGACATTGTACAAATCGATCACAAAATAATCGTTTTTAATCGCGATAAACAATTTTGGGCTTATAGATGTTAGTTTGGAATATGGAGTACTATTATTGGATCATGAATGGAGATATAAGTATAAGCTCACAAACATATTTTTAAATGAATATTGTTTCAAAGCTGTATTGTCAAAACAAATTTAGATAATTACAAAATCTCAATGAATACCATTAATAAACAATATTTTTTACTCGACCTCAAACTTTAATACTTTAAAGGACCATACGGTTAAAAGTGGGTTAAATATAGTATAAAATCATAATATAAAGAAAAGAAGGTAGCATAGAATGCATCTAGAAGTTTATGTGAGAGGTACTTCGAATTAAATTTTCAAAAAATTGCTCTTTTTTTCATAACAAAATATATATGACTACATATATTTTGTTGTTGCATGAATTAGGTTTTTGACAATTGAATCAGATTTTTTCTCACACATAAATATCTACTTATTAATCGATGAAAGGTAGTTTCAATCAATATTTTGTTTACAAAAATTAAGAACTCTTGTAAATATTCTTTTTGAAAATATTTTTATTTAAAAACATACCTGGTTCTTTTTCAGCTGCCACGTACTCTGGATCATTAATGGGATCATCATCGTCTGCTACTAAACTGGTATCTGCAATTAAAAACAATATAACATTTACAAGAATTTATACTTATGCAAATATTCTTACTTAAAGGCTTTGAAAAATCGTTTAAAAATTGCATCCAATCTTCATCTAATGGTTGCAAATCTGTGGTTTCTAAAGGTTCTTCTACATCGGGTGGTACAAATTCTGATTGCAAATCTTCTATAGTAGTTTGTTCCAGACATAACTTCGATCTTGTTCTAGCGGCTATACGCAATTCTTCGGACAAGTCTTGGGTTTTCTTACTTAAAGGCACTTTAAAACATCCATCATCTGATAGTTTAACAGGTGAATCTTCAAATTGATTGACTGGTGTTTGAGGAGTAGGAGGGTTTGACTCTAAATCGGAAACTGTTGTATTGGGGTCGTCATCAGACTGGAATAGAAAACAAAAATCGTTCAAAATCAATTTTTATTGTTTAAAAAAATATATATATAAATACTACAAAATCTTCTTCTTTGAAAACATATTCCTCATCTTCTTCATCTGAATGTAAATCATCTTTTATTAAGACAGCTATTTCTGGTTCCGTTTCTTGGTCTTTTAATGAAGGCAATTGCATAATTGGAGTCTTATTAAGCTCTCGGGCTTTAGCCCTCGTCAGTTTTGGTACTGAGGGTGTTTCAGTTATAATTATAGCACGTTCTTCACTTTCCTGCTGTTCTTTAGCCAATGCATCTTCAGCTTTAAGTGTTACCAAAGCTAAAATATGTTCATTTTTAACAAATTTCTGTAAAAGAAAACCAAATTTTTATGTTGAATTTACCAATATTTTTTTACAATTTTAGTTACATGAAGTAATTTCATCATTTCATCGTGTGTTAGAGAGTTTCTACGTGCAACTTTACGTAGTTTATTTTCTAAGGCGGCAGCATCTTCAAGGTCACAATCCTCAAATTCAGATTCCAGATCACTAAAGCGAACAATATCGCAACGTTTTCTGAAAAAATTACACCATTATATATTTTTAGAAACTTTTTTGCAATTTTGTAGATAAATCGTAGGTGCTTAAAATTTTGCTGTACGTTTAAGGGTTAATGTATAATTTTTGCACAAAAGTAAATACTGACCAGAAATCATCTTAGAGTTTTGTGAAGTATTTTCTTTAAAATTGCAATAAAATATACCTTTTTCGAGATTTTCCGGAGCTATTGCTACTGTTACTATGATTTAATAAAGAATTAATTGTGCCTAAAACACTGCTGCCATTGCTATCCTCGCATTGTGATACTACCACGGAATCTTTGTCACTAGTGCGTTTTTTAGCAGACTGCGGCATTTTCAATTTATTTTTATAAATATTTAATCAATACTTTAAAGATAAAAATAACTATATTTTTATAACAATTTTTTTTGTCATTAAATTAACTTTGTTACATTTTCTGCGAGCTAAATTTTTGTAAACAATGAAAATTGCAGATGTTTTGGTAGATTATATTGTTGACAATAGCGATTTCAGAAGGCGTTTTTACATTATACATAGCGTTAATAATAATGAAGACAGCCGTAAGTAATGTTAATTATTGTGAATCGTTTGGAGCAACCTCGATATTGTAAATTATTTTATTTTTCAAATTATGATGTTATCGACCAAGGCGCATTTAACAAAGTGACATCGGTTCGGAGAGGATTTCCAAGTAAATTTTTTATGTATGGAGTTTTGATGATCAACCAAAATACTAAGAGAAAGAAATTTATTATTTTGTACGGACAGTTTAAAGAACAGCGGCCAAGTTGAAAAAAAATATTTATAATACGAACATACTCTTAAACGGTATATATATATAATATAAATCGCATGTGTATTAATAAAGATATCCAGAAAAATATATTAAAACTTTAGAAACCCATAACTCGTAAACTAAGGGCGAGTGGCCAAAAATTTTCACATTACTTTAATCACAAGTAAAAGACTACTGAATCATTATAAAAATTTTTTAAAAACCAAATGTGTCGGTGATCTTAATTTAAGCCAAAATAGCTGACCGGGTTTGAAAAGATTTAAAGCGTAAAATATATGAAGCAAATAGCTATTTCTTTTTTCGATATATCATCTGGCATCTCTGCCTCAAGATAAAAACATCGTGTTAATTTTTGCTTGAAAAATTAAGTGAATTTTTTAAATTAAAAAGTGTAAAAAAACTATATAAATTTGCTTTAACTTTCTTTTGTTTGGCTATGTTTGCTCAGAAAAGAAGAAAGCATTGAGGCAATAGCCCAAAATTCAAGGTGCCAAAAACTACAGACGGTCCCAGCACTAGTGCCAACAGGTTTCAGCTTCTGTCTGAAGACGAAGATGAAGAAGCAGTTGCTATCAAAGAAAAGATTCCACCAATAATTGTGGACTCTATCCACAGTTTTTCAACTGTGATCGGATTAATTGGGGAAAAATATACCTACAAACGGATGTCTATTGGTACCAAAATTGTATCAAACTCCTTATCGCTGTACAATGAAGCTTTGCGTGTTCTCAAAGACAAAAAATTCCAGTATTATACGCATGAATTGAGGGATGCAAAAACTTTTAAATTGGTTTTATTTGGCCTGCCACAACTGGACACAAAGATAATTGGCGAAGAATTTGTAAGCTCGCTCAACATAAACCCGGTAAGCATTAAGGAACTAGCAACAAAAAGATCTAGTGTAGATGACGCCCTCTATCTCATTGAGTTTGATCGTCAACATGTTTGAAAAAGAGAGGTTATGAAAATAAGATATTTTTGTAATATATCTGTATATTGGAGAAAACCTCTAAAGGGCAATAAAGGTCCCACACAATGCTCCAAGTGCGCTATGTATGGACATGGTGCTAAAAACTGTAACCGTATCGTAGTGTGTTCAGCCTGCGCCGGAAACCATGAGTATGCAGTTTGTTCACTCAATAAAGGTAATAGTGATGGTAGTATAATTTATAAGTGCTACAACTGCATAAAGAAGAACTTAAAAAGCGTTAACCATAGAGCTGATGATCCAAAGTGCCCAAGTCGTCAAGAATATTTAGAAATCCGTCATCGAGTAACATCTAAATCTAGGGCGACCAGCAGAAGAACTAACGTAACATATTTTAAAGAAGACGATCATGATTTTCCTCAATTGCCAAGGCAAGAACCCCACAATAATACACGTAATTCCCGCGATTTTGGTAATTTGTATTCTGAGGTAGCTAAAGGCAAGAGCTACGACAACAATAATAATGACGACATTTCCAATGAAAGACTTCTGGAAATATTTTTTGATGCTGTCGATGCTTTGCAAAGATGTCAAAATAAGTACGACAAGCTTCGAGTTTTAGGTATGATGCTTAAACATGTCATATAATTCAACCGGTAGACACAATGTTCACGTTATGCATTGGAATGCCCAAGGCATAACAACTGAGACAGCAGCTGTCCAGCTGGAATACTTTTTACACAAAAGGAAAATCCATATTCTCCTTTTAAATGAGACTTTTTTGAAACCGTACCACAAATTTCAACTTGGTGGTTATAAAATTTATAGAGAGGATCGATCTACTCATGGCGGAGGAGTTCTAATTGCAATTAAAGGTAACATTAAGCATACGTTGTTACCAAAAATAAAAACAAGTACTGCTGAAAGTATTTCAGTACAAGTTATAATTAATAGAAGGCCAGTTATATTCACTTCAGCGTATAATCCAATTCATACTACCAATTTTAAAGCTGATTTGGATAAATTAACTTCGTTTTCAAAAGACTATTTTATTTTCGGTGATCTGAATGCCCAACATACACATTGGAATTGTATGTCAAATAATTCGGCTGGTAATGATCTCTACTACCATTGTCTTCAATCCAGCTACTTCATTTATTACCCAAATGGACACACTCGCTTTGGACAAAATATCAACCCCGTTCAACCGTCCACAGTAGACATTCTTTTATCTAACTCGTGTCTCGATTTTTCAAACCTTGAGACACATCCAAATGTTTTACAGTCGGACCATGTACCTATATCTTGAGTTATTTATTGCCAGGTTCAAAACATGACATATTCAGTTCCCTTGTATTATCCCGCAGACTGGTCAGCAATCAGAAACTGCGTTGAGAATGAAATCAGGTATCAAAACATTGATCAACAAGTTACTAATTTAGGTAATCTAGATTTTTATTTTAACAAATTAATATTTATAGTTGAAGAAGCGTTCAATAAAATACCTGTCGGTCATAAAAATTCGTGGCAACGAGAAATCTCTGAAATTAGTAAAATGTTAATTAGTCAGAGAAATAAATACAATCGTAAATTTCAAAGATGTAGCGATTTTAATTATAAAAATCAATTGAAAAGCATTTTGAAGCTATTAAATAAACTTATTGATTTTCACCTTAATAAAGACCGCAATGAATCCTGGTCAAAATTTATTTCGAATTTGCCCTCGGGCTCTAAAAAGTTTTGGAAAGTAAAAAAAGCACTTAAAGGAAACAAAATGCCTTTTACTGATCTTCATGTAAACGGTGAAGTTTTAAAATCTGGCAATGAAAAAGCTAATTCAATAGCAGATGTATTTAGTAATTCACATACCATTACTTTAAACAATTATTCACCTATGGACACAGCCGTCTCAAGATTCATTCATGATCTTAACGACACAATTCTCGACAGATCTAGCGTAGAGCTTACCAATTTAGATGAAGTTAAATCATTTGTACTTTTATTGAAAAATAATAAAGCCCCCGGTTTAGATGGCATAAATAGCATTATCCTTAAAAAGATGCCCGATTGCTTTTTTGAAACTCTATGTAAACTTTTCAACTCTTGTTTAATAGAAGGCTATTTTCCAACTATTTTTAAGAAAGCAAAAGTTATCCCAATTCCTAAGCCAGGAAAGGATCCTAAATTACCGTCTAGCTATAGACCAATCAGCATCCTAAGCCTATTGGATAAAGTATTTGAAAAAATAATTAATAAGAGAATTTTAAATTTTTCCAACCAAAATAATATTATTAACCCTCAACAGTTTGGATTCCGCAAGGAGCACTCTACAGTACATCAACTAAAAAGAGTCGTTAATTTTATTAAAACAAACAAAAGAAATCGTAAGAGCACTGGAGTTATTTTTCTTGACATTGAAAAAGCCTTCGATTCAATATGGCATGAAGGCCTGGTTTTTAAACTAAATTCCTTCAATTATCCAACGTACTTGCAAAAGATAATAAAGAGTTTTTTAGATCAGCGCTCATTTGCTGTATCTATAGATAACACGCTATCTAGTGATAGACAAATCCCTGCGGGTCTGCCGCAAGGATCGGTATTATCACCTACTCTTTATTCAATATATATTTCCGATTTTACTATTCGCAAGAATCAAGAAGTAGCTTTTTACGCTGACGACAGTGCTTTTATTTGCTGCGGTAAGGTGTCAAACGCAATAATCAAAAAAATGGAAGATAGTTTAAAATCTACCAATAAATACTTTGATAAATGGAAGATAAAAGTTAATGTTAGTAAAACACAATCTATTATATTTCCATATAATAGATCACAGAAACGTATTCCTACAAAACATTTATCAAATATCTAGGTATTATCTTAGATAAAAAACTATCATTTAAACAACACATACAGTATATTTGTGATAAAGCAATCAAATGTGGCCGTGCACTTTATCCCTTACTTAACAGAAGATCTAAACTTAATTTAAAAAACAAGATCCTTATTTACAAAATGTGTATTCGACCAATTATGACCTACGGATGCCAAGTCTGGTTTAATAAAGCTGCTAAAACTTACACAAGAAAATTACAGATAATACAAAATAAAAATCTGAAAATAATTCATAACCTACACCCCAGATATTCTACTGATCTACTGCATAGAAACTTTAAGCATAAAATGTTTAATTCATTTGCAAGGGAACTGACTTTGTCATTTAATGAAAAATGCAGAACGTCTACATATGAAATAATAAGAAATTTGCTAAACAATCACTAAGACTCTTTTTTACTTATAGAGTTATAATTGATGGTTGTTTTTAAAATTTCTTATAACGTTTAAGTATGTACAATGTTTTTTTTGACAACTTTTCCTTAACACTGTGATATTAGTAGTTTCCTTATTTAATTATTTAGATTTTAATTGTTGTAATACTTTTAAGTAAATTCTCATAACAATGTAATTATTTTATTAAAGGTTTCAATAAAGTCAATAATAATAATAAAAAAATAAAAAAAAAAAATTTTCGATATATATGTATCTATGAATGTCGAGAAAAAAATCATACTATAAACTCTAAAGCCCGTTATTACAACTTTCCAGTAGCTGAAGGTAGGATGTTATCGGATACATTAACTGCTTATGCTGAAACACAAGCTATCGAATATTTTTTTATATGAAAATTTGACAACTTAAATAGACCATAGATTTCGCTCAAAATTAAAATTTAATTTATTTTCACAGCAGTTTGTCAAAAGCTCTCATTTTTTACTCTCCCTATCTGTCGGTGTTGACGTTGTTGCAGAATAAACCACATATGTTTTCATTAAATTTATGTAAAGGAATGAGAAAGAAAGCTTTGCTTTATATTTTTTATGATGTATATAGTTTAAGAGCGGCAAAAAATAATATTTTATACATGTAGTTTTGTTGTCATGAGTTTTGTTGTAGAATAAGCAAAAACAAAAAGTGTGTAAAAAGACGTCTTCGTCTATGCCTTCATTTAATTGGGACTTCTCTCTGAGAACTGGAAACAACAACCACCGCCGCTTGCTTGTGTTTGGGGTTAAGTGCTGAAACACAAGCTAGCGGATAATTTCTTTTATATAAAGATTTTACAACTAACCTAGTGTCTACATTAGGCAAATTTTTATCAAAACAAACGTCAGTAGTAGAGTAGTAGAATTCAAAAATGTAAAAATGTTTAAAATTGGTTCCTATTTGTAAACGTTACAAGCTCCGTTATGTTTCTCACGATCGGGGCGGTCAACTTGACACACTGTAACGTCGCCAGTGTTTCAGTTGTACATTTCAGCAGTATTCTAAAAGCTTAACTCCTCCAAGATTCATCGGTCTAGCAGTTTAAAAGATCCAGATTTGTTACCATTATTTTGGAATAGACGATATAGTCATTTTGTGGTGCGATATAGTTGATAATTTTGCCTGAGACGAAACTTCTTTCTCTGATTTAGATTTTTGTAAATTATCTGATAAATTATAAGTCACAGTTTTAAAAGCAAATCAATGTACGGGATTTAGAGTAAGAATTTCTCTTCTCATATGTTGAAAACTATGCTTTCAGTAAGTTGATTATGCCAAAAAGCATTAAACAGAATTTTTCAAAATAAATATGCGGTTTGGCAAACCATTCTACAAATCTAGCAGAAAAAATGCTAAAATGGCAACACTGTTTAGAGCTGCCATATTTTCTTCTTTATAAAAGAAATAAACAGAATTTATTCTGGTGTAGTTTTTACCCCAAGTCTACAACTGAGGCGTTAAATCTTAAATAAGGGGTACATGCATTCTAATAAATGCTATAAGATATAATTTTTTTCAATCAGTCACACAGTAAACGTGTCCTCTTTATTAAACTCATTTAAAATAGTAAATATTTCCTATACTGTACTGTTTTTTTTTGCAATGTGTGAAAGAGAAAAAGGTTTATGTTGACCGCAAACTACGTTAACTGGACAAAAAAATTCGGTTTTTACTTCGGCCTTGTTGTATTATCATAATATTAAAATTTATTTTTAAACCAAGATTGTAAAACGAAATAAATAAATATCGATACAGATTAAATACCATTAAAAATGGGTTACTTGAACTGATACCGTTACCGAAATTATTATTTTTCAAAAATATCGGTATGCAAATACCATTTCCCTCAATACCATTATATACCAGTATTTTAGTTTCGGTAATTTAAGAAAAATGCGATTATTTTTAATAATAAGCGTTTATTTAATGTAATATTTAGGGAATCTTGTTTTAAAAGTCCTTTTATTGTTTTTTTGTTCTAATAGATTTTTTAAAACGGTTCATATAGATAAGCTTAATACGGGAAAATATTAAAACAACCTAAATTAATCTTTAAGTTCTCTACAAGCGATTAAAAATAAAACGCTTATATTTCGCTCAAAAGATATTTCGGTTTTTTATTGTGAATAGGTTTTTACAAATTTTTAATACAAATCAAGAAAATAGTAGAGAAAATTGTATCGCAAATAATTTTATGTAATTTATATCCTTTGTGCTAGATATAGTAGGTGTGTTCGACAAAATTAACGACCGCTTTTCACAACACAAAATTTGTGTAAGTGAAAGTGCTTAATATATAATGACGGCATTCTGATTTTTTTTTTTTTGGGCCACAAATTTAGTTATTTAAATTCCCCGGCTTTTGAGAACTTTTTACAATTTGAGAGAGTACATTTGTGAATACTCTCTTTTGTCCGAACTTTCCCAAAAGTTAGTCGAGTGTATAAATAAAAGATTTACATCACGTCACTTTATTAGGCGAAAACGACTTTTAATTTTCATCTTATACAACAACTTTTACGCATAAATTTTAACTATTTATATTAGGCTTAAAAACTATTATGATATTCAGGCTTTTTCTTATAGCATTTAATATTGCAATTAATAATATGTTCTTTGTTTTAATACATATTTTATTCTTTTATTAATATTCTTTGAGAGAATGAAAAATTTTGTTCAGAAAGTTATATCTAAACTGCATTTATATATATTCTTAAACTGTGGACGTTAATTTTTTATAACATTACCCTGGAGGTAGGGTATCCAAAATTTAAACAAAAAATTCTTCTACCATATAAACTACCATAATAGAGCTCATTATTATCCCTCAAATTGTTTTAAATAATACTAAATAGACATTTTTTGCCAGAATAATTCTGATTGTTTTATAAGTTTTGTGACTTACAATCACACATAGTCTTTTAAAAGGAAAATTTTTAATCTTTTCAAAACTTCTAGTGAGTAAATGGGGCAAGTTTGGGTCATAATTGCTACTACATTTTTGTAACACTATTTATCCTCTGAAAATTTTAATTGACATATTTAAATTTCAAGCTTAACACAATACTATATTAAATATTAAAAAAATAGTTATAGAATAAAATTACATTTCAATAATATTAATTCATATCATGAACAATAAAATTAATAAATTCATTTACATAAGAGTGGTAATGTTTGAAGCATATTGCCCAAATTTCAATATCGCGAAGAGGGGTCATTAACGTTTTTTTCTTTCAATATTATTAATTTTTCTTTTGCCCAAATCAGCGCAAAATTTTCAGAATTAATCTGCAAAAAAAAATATACCAAATGTTTAGATAAATATGCCATTTTGCAAATATTTTTTTTAAAATTTTATTATATTATTTTTTATTAAAAATTGCTGAAAATTTAACAACCGATCGCTATGAACTATGACTCTAGTTCTTTTGCATGCACAAACAAAAAACACGTCCATTCCAATGGGTTTGTAGTTTGGGAGACAGTCCTTTCTTACGTTGTGGGTTATACAACAGTACAAGCTGGCCTTCGTTAAATCCTTCAGAATTCGCTGCCCAATCATATCTGGCTTTCATTTTGTCGCTGGTCATTTTTATTCGTCTGCGTACGAGTTCTTGAAGTTCGTTTAGGTCATCATGGGAAGTGTTTCCATTATTTGTTGATGAGAGCTTAATACCGAATTCTAAATCACCAGGCAACTTGAGTTCTGTCCCGAAGACAATTTTTGCAGGTGTTCGAGAGGTTGAATCATGAATAGCTGATCGGTATTCCAATAGAAATTACGGTATGTATTCATCCCAGTCCTTCTCTTGTGCACTGGCCACTTTTCTTAAATATTCCTCCAGAGTGCGATTGAATCTTACGGCCATGCCATCAGATTGAGGATGCAGTGGCGTTGTTCTGATTTTTCTTATTCCGTATAAATTGCACATTTCCTTAAATATGGCAGTTTCAAAATTTCTACCCTAATCAGAATGCAACTCCACTGGAATACCATAGCGGCACAACCAGTTGTTTACAAATACGCTTATAACCGCTTTAGCTTTCTGATCGGGTATGGCATTTACCTCTGGCCATTTGCTGAAATAATCTATAACCACTAGAACGTAACGGTTTCCGGCATCACTGACAGGGAAAGGGCCTGCTACGTCCATTGCAATCCGCTCGAATGGCGCACCTGAGTTATATTGCTGAAATTGTCCACGACTTCTTCTTACTGGGCCCTTTGCTGCTATGCATTGTAGACAATTGGCTACCCAATCGGCTACCGCTTGCTGACAACCCACCCAAAAAAAATGTTGTTTTAACTTTTCTAAGGTTTTTGCTACTCCAAGGTGACCACCATGGAACTCTTTCATTACTTTGTTTATTTTATAGGATGGTACTACAATTAGATTTGTCACTGTTTTACCGTCAGCACTTTCCCATATGCGGTATAAGCAGGTATTTAAGAATTGTAGACTATTCCATAGGGCTTAATATGATTTCATCAGTGGACTTTCGGCGGATATTTCATTGCGGCCTGTCCTTCTACCTACTTATTTTGCCGATATTATTTTTGCCAGTATGGGGTCATTTATTCGCGCTACATACCAATCTTCACTGGACTCTATATGCATTAGTCGAACATCGATGACACATTCCTTTTCCTCGGCTTGCCGTCTAGTCAGCGCGTCCGCATTGCCGTGTTTCAAACCCTTCCGGTGCTCGATGCTAAAATCATACCTCTGAAGCCGCTCTATCCAACTAGTCAGTTGTCCTTCAGGTTGTTTAAATTGCAGCAACCACCTGAGGGCAGAATGATCGGTTCTCAGTCGGAAATGTTGACCTTACAGATATTTGTGGTAATGCTTCACACACTCTAATACTGCCTCCATACGAGTCCGTACTAAAGTTTCTGACTGTGGTGGTAAATTTTGATGCTCGATGGTAACTAGCTTTCTTATTTGAGTCCTATTTTCATATCCGACGTTAAGGGGTATCTCCACATTTCGCCAAATCATAACTTTTTGCCCCATATCCAAAGTAATGCCGTGACTAATCATGAAACCGGCACCAATGATAACTTAGTCCACAATATCGGCAACAATAAATACATGATTGACGCTAACGTTGGCAATGGTTAATTTCACATTTACTTTACCATAAACAGTGGCCGGCTCCCCAGTAGCTGTGCACAGACTTACCCCATATAATGGTTCAATTGTTTTCTTGACTAAATCGGGTTTGATGATAGACTGTGATGCCCCGGTTTCTATAGTAAAAACATGCTTCTGACCGTTGATGTACCCAGAAACAGTAAAATTGCATTAAGGATATGGAGATTGTGGGGCCCTCAGATGTGGGAGCTAGCTTTTGCCCCATATTGAAAGCTCGTTTTAGTTTAAAAGTCAAAACTAGGACCTCTATTCTACTAGAGGATTCTGGAATAATTCGCACCTGTCCATCTTGGCATTGAAGAGTATTCATTTTTATTTCTAGATCATCTAGTTTTTTATCAACACCTCTGGCTATTTCATTCTCTAAATCGGACAGCTTTTTATCAACTTTATCAACTTTGACTTGTATATCTAGGCAGTTCTCTAAGTCGGACAGCTTTTTATCAATGCCATCCACTCTGCTGTTTATAACTTCCGAAATTTGCAGAAGTTTCTCGTCTGTCGGTCTAGAAATTTCTTGAAATTTCATTTCCATTATTTTATTTTCTTCTTTAACTTCAGCAAGTCTCTTTTGTAATTCTGCTTTATTACCAGCTGTAGGTAAGTCTAATTTATTCAATTCTCTCTTGAGTTGCTACACTTTTAGCTCTTCAAACTTCGTGACTGCTTATTATTTTGCAATCCCACTTCTTACACCAAATATTACGTTTTTACCTTTTAAAAACTGTGGTTTATTTCCTTTTAAATAAACCGGTATTTTGATTGCAAATAACAGCAGTTTAGTAGTTTAAAAGTTGTAACGACTCTTTATTTTATTTAAAAATGTACAACAATAACAGTTTAAATAGTTACTATGTATTTTAATACACACGCACTTAAATTACACACTTTAATAATGTACAAGAATATACAGCCAAGTCAGTTAATTTGTCTTTATTTAACGATGCTTCCAATTAGACTGATTCAATGGTATACTCACTGCCAATTTATATACATTGCATTGCCATCTAGATGCTTCTCGAAAGCTCTATCTCTTTCTACAATGTTCTTAACCTCCAAACTAGTATATTCGAATTTTAGAGCTTTCGATGTTAATGTTACCAGTTTCAACATTTAGTATTGCCATACTTACAAACAATGGTGAAAGCTTTTTATTCAATGTTGTATGTTTACAACTATGCTAATAATTTCTACAGATATGTTAACTGCTGCTAACACAAGTAGAAACGTCGAGAAACATTTAACTTTAAACCAGCCGTTAAAACCGTTATATTTAAATTCAATTACAATGAATTTTTATTAAAAATAAATAACAAAATTTATATTTTCAATGATTATACCCTACACCATCATAGGTGGTTGGGGTATTATGCATTTATGCTGATGTTTGTAACTCACAAAAAAAATCAGAATCACTTTTTTGAGTTTATCTAACGATGTCCGTCCATCCCTTCGTCCGTTTGGTTGGCTGGACGGCTGGCTGTACATGTAAACTTTGTGCACAAAATACAGGTCGCAATTTTGAAGATAATTCAATGAATTTCGGCACATAGGACTTTCATGGCACAAGGACGAAGCCTATTGAAATTGGTCATAATCGGTCCTTTATTTCACCTAGCCCCCATACAAATGTCCTCCCTGAATAGGGGTTTAACGATCATAAATAACTTAAATATAGCAATATAATTGACCATAGCTCCCATACAAAAATCTCTTCCGAAAATGACTTTAATGTGCATAAATCACATACGCATGTTAGTATCAAGTTTATATTCGACCCAAGTAAATTTTATACAAGTAGAAATAATAGTGACAAATTTTTTGAGGATCGTTCCATAATTTACCATAGCTCCAATATAAGTCTAATCTCGGGAATCACCCTGAAGTGCATAAATTCATATAAATATTGGTATTAACGTAATATTCTGTATTCGTATATTTTATTTTACACTTAGTAAAATATCGGTCCACAATTGTCCACATGTCTAATATCATATGGTCGGGCTTGACCGACTACACCTTTCTTACTTTTTTTGATATGTTATTAATAACAGTATATACCGGTATTTTGGTTTTGGTACCGGTACACCGATATAATGTAAAATTTCGTTATTGATACTGTTACCGGAATAAAAATAAATTGAATACAGATATCGTTATTCGTTTCGGTTTCCAACCTTGGTAATAACCAAAAATATATAAAGCTTACTTTATTATTCACTGTAGCCGTTGGAAACATCTCAATAAAATTTCACTGTAATTATACCCTACACCACTGTAGGTGGTTGGGGTATTATGCGTTTGTGCTGATGTTTGTAACGCATAGAAAAGTTATCCAACACCCACCTTAAAGTATACCAATCGACTCAGAAACACTTTTTAAATCGATCTAACGATGTCCGTCCGTCTAGCTAGCTGGACGGCTGGATGTCCATGCAAACCATGTGCACAAAGTACGGGTCGCAATTTTGAAGATAATTCAATGAAATTTGGCACGTGGGACTTTTATGATTGTGATTGGTTCATTATTTCATCTAGCTCTCATACAAATGTTCCTCCGGAACAGAGTTTAGCACTCAAAAATGCCTAAAAATAAGAATATTTTAATGAAATTCGGTGCAAAGAAGTTCTGTACAAGTATCAATCTTTATACCAATTTTTATGAAGATCGGTCTACAATTGCCACAGATGTAATATTAGTCCCCTTCCCGAATTTTTATGCTCGTACACAATGGTGTATAGTATCATATAATCGGTCTTGACCGAATATATCTTTGTTTCTCGTTTTTATTTTTTTGTTTTTATAAGCACATATGGGAACACGTAGATAAAATTTTATTATAATAAATAAATTCGTCGAGGTATGTTGTCAAAATTTAATTGTAATCTCTTCTTTTCTTTTTAATTTAATTGTCCTTTATTTTATTTTTGCTTAAAATAATTAATTAGTTAGTTAATTAATTAAATAATTGAAATTTCCATAACGTTGCGTCTATATTGAAGAAATGTTTATCAAAAGTAACGTCAAATTTTTGTCTGAATTGCAGATAATTTTTTTTATCTCTGTCAATAATAGGGGAAAAGGTATGTCAAAATAAACCTTGTAAAAAGTGAAGCAACGTCAAGACAAAGATGTCAGCACTTGAGCTCTGACAATTTTGTTTTAACGCTGTAATAATACTAACAAATTCAGTCTACACTAGACAAAGTTTTATCAAGACAAACGTCAAAACCAGTGGAATCTATACAAGACAATCTCAGTTAAACATCTGATTATTATTTTTGATTGTTACCTAGTGTTTACATTAGGCAAATTTATATCAAACAAACCTCAAAATCAGTGTGAATATATACAAGGTAACCTTAGTTAAACAGTTGATTATTATTTTGGTTGTTACAGTTGTCAAACTGCATATATAAAAAACAATAATGAATACGCCATATCGTTGTTTTTGTGCAACTGTTGCCACCTTCCACAAATTCGTGTTAAGTTTGACGTTTGTCTTGATAAAAAATCTCTAATGTAGATACTATGTTACAGATATCAAACAGCATAAATGAAAAACATGAATGAATTCGGCTTAAGCCTTGTTCAGACCGGCGCGAAATTACGAAATTTCATGCTGAAATGAAATCTAGAATGTTCATACTGGCTAGATGACATTTGATGTAATTTCGTGAACAGCTGATACTTATTGTTTACATTTTAAATTGTTATAGGGGCAAATAAAGTATTTTGAAATGGAAAAAAATAAGAAACAATTACTTACTAAATTGGAAATTATTAATTTGGAACAATTAAAAATGTAAAAAGGATAGTTTTCATTTTGTAAAATCACTTTAATAATTAATTTTAAGATTTGTGTTTAAATTTAAGATCAGCTGTCAATTGTTTTATTCTTCACACGATTGAAAACAAGTATTTTTTCCAACCATGTACACAGTTGCACGGAAATGGGCATCGTAATTTCAATGTAATTTCCCCGAAATTACACAAAATTATGTAATTTCGCAAGTGTCAAAATGTATGGGAAATTACGTAATTTCAACTTGATTTCGGCCGAAATCACGAAAGTACGTAATTTCGCGTCGGTCTGGAAGCCCTATTATTGTTGTTTTTGTGAAACTCTTCAAATTTTTATCAGGATAAAAATTTGTCCAATGCAGACTGAATTTGTCAGTATTATTATATCGTTAAAACAAAATTGTCAGAGATCTAGTGCTAATAACTTTGTGTTGACGTTGCTTCATAAAACACGCCATTTTGATTGTTGTTGGTACTTTTTACATGGTTTATTATGACGTTTTCCCCTATAATTGATAGAGATAAAAAATTACCTGCAATTCAGACAAAACTTTGACGTTTGTCTTGATAAAAATGTTTCTTGTATAGACTCGATGCAATAATGGGTCTTAATATTATGGATTTATTATTTATACAACACTTGATTAAAATTCTATATTCCTTGTTAAACGATAAATACAAATTACTAATTTGTTTTTTTCGTTTACGTTTTTCTTTTACAGGTTAAAAAGCAATGAATAATAACGATAAATTTTACTTAAGTTAGTGAACTTTTTCATTGTTTCAAAGTTTTTGTTAGTTGAGTAAAGCTTTTTCTTTCTTAAATCAAAGTACTAGTATTTTGAATCAACGAACTGTACATTGAATCACTGTTTTTTGTATAGTTTATTTTATGTCTTTCTTCCTTGTGTTCTTCTAAATCAACGTACAAGTTCATTGCAAGAACGTACAAGTACTTTAAATTGAAAGAACTTTCTCTTTTATTATTAAAAATATAAACGTTTTCTTTAAATTAACAAACTAATACGTTAAATCAAAGAACTGATTTACTTATTTTATTAGGCAAAAAATTTAACAGATGGTTTCACCGTTCATAAGAGCGTTAAATTTTTTCTTTAAACAATGAATTCGTACGTTCAATCAACGAATTGTTGGAAAAAACTGAACAAATTTCATTTAACGTGCTTCATTCGTTGAAATTACTTCTTTTTAGTGTAGCACTGCCGCTGCCTACGCGTAATTGTAGTTTTGGATAATGTACACAGCTTATCTATTGTGATTTGTTTAAACATTTAACTGTCAAAGGGGTGATTGCTTTTTATCCGGCATTTACTAAAAAAAAATTGGCAAATATTTTTTTCAACAAAAAATATTTGTATAAATTGTAATAAAGAAAAGTATAAAAATTATTTTTTATTTAAATTATTTGTATTAATGAAAAAATTTAATACTTTTAGGTGCTGAACTGAAGATATAGACAGCATTTTTCATGATGACTTATTCAGAAGCTGATGTGGTGCTTTTTAGCATATTGGGTTTATGTATTTTAGAAAATTTATTTGAAATTTATTTATCTTTGCGTCAGGTGAGTGATGTGTACTGGTATCAATTTATTTAATAATGGTTATTGTTTATTAGAAGCAAGGGAATTTGTTAATTGTTTTTTCTTTTATTAACTGGTAAATTGTTTTAAAAATGTTAGGTTAAATTTAGGATGTATGTATGTAAAAATATGTAGGTAAAATTTTTTTAAATTTTAAAAGTTCAATTAGTAATCTATTAATAGTTGATGTATTTAATACGTAGGTTGGTTAATGAGTTTTTAAGACTTTCTCTAGAAAGTTACATTTAATAATTTCCTTGCTAATTTCTATTTTTAACCGTCTTGTTTTCATCAGAAAAATTCTGGAATCTTAAATAAATAAATAAATATAAAAAAAAAAAAAAAATAATAAATAAACCTGCCATCTTTGTATGGAAACTACTTTTTGTAGTTTGGATGAGTCAGTTTAGTTTTGCTTTTAAGTAGGTGAAACAAAGTGATTAATTAATCAGCAATAAATGGAAATAAAAAAACCAGAAAAAATATTTTTATTTTATTTCATAGCCCCGTAAATGGGGTAAAAAAAAAAATAATACTAAATCTCGAAATTAGTTGGATGGAAGCAAATTTTTTACGTACAGCTCCGTCTTGGAATCTTATATCGAAGTTAAGGTGAAAATTTGATTTGAATAAAAGTTTGGTAGTCAGTCGCCTTAGATGATAGATTCTATGTTTTTTTCTATTTGCGATTATAAATTTAATTTGTAAACTCATTACAAAATTTACATAAACTGACCATAACATGAAACAGGAAACGATTTTGCTACAATTTGTGTAACAAAAGATGAGTACATTTCTATAGTTAATGGATAGAATAATTATCCAAAAATTGCACAATGTCGTCCGGAAATATAACGGAAACTAAAAAACTTTAAATCGAACTTAAAGTGAGCTATAAATTCAAAAATTCTGCAAAATTGTAGGAAATTTTGTAAACTATAAATATTATAATGACACGTACAAAGCATAATAAGCGAGTAGCTTACACCAAGATGAAGCTATACAATTTGCTTTTCTCCATTAAATTCTATTAAAGCCTAGTCTGACTGAGTTATCATTAATATACAAAATAAATAATTCAAAAAGACCGATTTTGCAAATTTTTCTTTAGTAGATTGTATATATTGAAATTTTTTAAATCAGAGTGGTTGATTTGACGAAATTTTTTAGCCATTACGATAACGAGAAGCCGCCTCTAATTCGTTGGATAAAACCCAAAAAGAGATATTTATTTGAACTTAATTTTACTACATTCTATTGGCTGCAAATTTTCCTTCACTTCAAGATATAAAAAAAAATGAATCTAGACCCATTCAAATTAAAGTACAAATTCTAAAGACAGGTATAATGTTAATAAGTTTATGTAGAGCTTTTTAATGCACAAACCGAAGAGAAAAAACACAACAGCCATATCAATTTCAATCGAAACTAAAAGTTGCAATATATTAACATAATATATTAACATTAATAATAGTTAAAAAATTAATAATTTCCAAAAATCTTCTTTTCAGGTTAAAGTTTACAAAAATGCCAAAACAGTACCCGCTGAACTTAGAGAACATATGAACGACGAGACCTTTCAAAAGGCTCGTATTTATGGCTTGGACAAAGAACAATATGGTATTTTCAAAGATCTTCTCATGGACGTTATAATAGTTCCCTTGGAGTTATATTTTGGTCTCATTGCTGTCTTTTGGCAAAGTGCTGTGCAAGTAGTACACAAATTTAATTTAAATGCTGAAAATGAAATTGTAGTTTGCTGCTTTTTTGTAATCATTCTAAGCCTGTTCGGTTATGTTAAGGATTTGCCCTTTAAAATCTACAAAACTTTTGTATTGGAACAAAAACATGGTTTCAATAAACAAACTCCTGGGTTTTTTGTATGGGATCAAATCAAGGGTTTGTTCGTTACTAATGTTTTGTCGGTGCTATTGTCGGCTGCAGTGGTATTCATTGTGCAGTGGGGAGGTGAACATTTCTTTATTTACCTATGGGCCTTTGCTGGTATTGTTTCCTTGGTGTTACTGACTATTTATCCCATCTTTATTGCGCCACTCTTCGATAAATATACACCCTTGGAGGAGGGAGAATTGAGATCTTCTATAGAAAAATTGGCAGCCTCTTTGAAATTCCCTCTTACAAAATTGTACGTAGTAGAGGGTTCTAAACGTTCTTCTCACAGCAATGCATATTTTTATGGACTCTGGAATTCTAAGCGTATTGTGCTGTTCGATACTTTGCTACTCAATAAAGGCAAAAAGGATGATACTGATATTAAAGAAGAAGACAAGGGCAAAGGTTGTACCAATGAAGAGGTGTTGGCTGTTTTGGGACATGAATTGGGCCATTGGAAATTGGGTCATGTTACCAAAAATATCATTATCATGCAGGTGAATTTGTTGCTCGTTTTTTTTGTCTTCAATTACTGCTTTAAATATGCTCCCTTCTACGAAGCTGTTGGTTTTACTCCAGGTGTGCGACCCATTTTAGTGGGTCTTTTCATTGTACTCACCTATGTTATGGCTCCTTATAATGCCATACTTAGTTATGCTATGACCATGCTGTCAAGACGTTTTGAATATCAAGCTGATGAATTTGCCCAAAAATTGGGTTTCACCGAACAGCTGCAAAAAGCTTTGATTAAGCTTAATTTAGACAATTTAGGTTTCCCCATTCACGATTGGTTGTATTCATCTTGGAATCATTCTCATCCTACTCTGTTGCAGCGCATGCATAGACTAAAGGAACTGGAAGAAGCCGATAAAAAGACAAAGTAAAATTTTGCAAAAATTTATTTCGTAGTTTTAAGATGCTTTTTTTGCATACATTTTCCAATTGTTCTCTAGCTGTTTTTTGAAATGCATTTATGATGAAATCATAAGAAATCATAGAAAATGAAGTGTGTTTTAACAATTTTATTTTTTTTTATATATAAAAACTTAATTGAAATAAAAATTATTGTGGTCATAATAAAGAATAAATAATGAACACAAAGAATAATGTATTATTTCTTTGATATATGGATGTAACACAGAACATGGTATATCGTTATATAAAATGCATACTGCCCTAACTAACGTTTCGAAAATTGGACACACTATGAAAAACAAATGAGGAAGAATAAAGTTCTATTTTAATCAATGCGTTTGATTGTACACTAGACTGCACCAAAAAAGGTGAATTTTCGAATTTTGACCGTAACTCTCCAGGATTGTCCTTTTTGATGTCGTAACATGTGCCGCATCGACGTTGAAGTTTGTAGGGTGCCTTTATATAGGGAAAATTTGACTTCACAGTTTTTTACAAAATTAAGCTATTATAAACATTTTTTGCATATAATATAATATTAAAAGTCCTAACACGTTAAAAGACTAATGTGCTTCTTCTGCATAATATTAAAAAAAAGTTTAATGAAGATATGAACATTAATTTCTTTCTAAACCTTCCTATTTGCTGATACAAGTTTAGTTCTTCTGAGATTTTTAAAGGACTTTGGCTACATCTAAAGTATACGATCACATAATAGAGAAGGTTAGGTTAGGTTAAAAAGGTGGCGTCTTCACGCCTCCACCTAGAGACCAGTCGGTCCATTGTGATCGCTTTAAAAAGGCCAAAGAAAGGTCAAGAAAGAAAAAGAAAAGAAACAAAAAAAGAGACTTTAGTAGATAAAGTAATGGAAGAGTGTGGAACCTACTACCTAGCAATCAAGAACGGTTGCCCCTAAGGTTATTAAGTCCTTTGCCCGTAACCTCTTTTAGTTCGTGTAATATGTGGCTCTCAAACTACCTCAGTCTACTACGTTGAAGCCCTACACAATGACAGAATACTGCTCTATTGTCTCTAGCTCCTCAACATAATCGGACGTCCTACAAAAGTGTGACGGTCCAATGTTCCACTTACTAGTCATATTCCCTATTGCAGAGTGACCAGTAATCATATCCACAATGATCTTTAGATTCCCACGACTCATGCCCAGAAAATGTTTCGAATCTGCTAGTTTAAGGCTAGGCCATAGCACTCTAGATACCTTGCAGTCCGTTCTATTCCTCCATGCATGATTCGTTCTGCCTAAATTATATCCGTTCCCATAAACAGGGCTATTAGATGTGGCTATTTTTTGCCAAAACTGACGATTTTTAATTGCTTTTGGCGACTGAATTTTCCGTTTGGAGACATGGCGAATTTTTTGGTGATATATGTATAACGTGATGGTGATTTGTTTTTCTAATTTTTAAAATTTGATTAAATAAGCAATTGAGAACTAAAAATCGACCATTTTTAGTATTTGTTTTAATTTGGAAATAGCTTTAACTTAATTTACGAAATTTTATCCCCAAAAAATGTATTTTACAATACTTTGTATTAAATGTTTGATAATTTGTTCCTCATCATTTTTCAAATATATTAAGGAAGTTCATGATTTCTGTCACAATGAAATAAACGTTCATTAATAAAGTAATTCTTTAAAAAAAAAATTATAAGTTTAAAAGGACCAATTTGGTTATATAAAGTTAGAATTATTCTTTTAAAGAATATAATAAAGTTCAATAAATTTTAAAAGCTGATGACCTAAAAATGGGCTATATGTCAAAAAATTGTATTTTGAGTTACAATTTTTTATTTTTTATTCAATTACACTGTGCTCGAAAATGAGGCTAATATTGGCTTAAACTAAATCGATGACGCTGAATTTAGTGGTGTTAACCATTTTAAAAAGCGCTTGTTTTTGAAATATTTCATTTTGAAAGGCTAAATTAAGTTTTTTTTTTTAGCTTAAATTTAATAATTTACCCAGTATTCACAAACCACTTTTAAATTTAAAATGCATTTAAAATCAAATTTTTCATACAAATTTTGACTCTAAAATATATTTTAAATTTAAAATTAGTTTGTGAATACGGTTTGCAATTTTTGAATTTAAGCAATATAAACAATTAAGATTCCATTGAGGTTTATAATAATGCATTCTTATTATCAAATATATTATACATTGTAGATGCTAATAAACAGAAATTTAAACTAGCAAAAAATATGCCTATAATTCTGTAAGTAAGCTAACTAATGTAACCAATGAGCAACTTTTCAAACAAAAATATAAAAACATTTAAAATCGGCATAAAACGGATTTAATTTATGATTGAAATATATATTCAATCGATTTAATATATATAAATAGTATCCCTTTTATTTTTAATTTTCAATTAATTCGCTATTTCCATAATTAAGTTTAAACCCAAATAACGTGAATACGACCGCTAACTTCGCAAAACGGTTATCAGCGAACTCGAGTTATCTTTAGCAGTAAGGTGCATTGTTATTATCATTGGCTTTGTTAAAGCTGAATTTACATATACAAATTATACGAAACTTTTAGTACTATAAATTTTAGGACAATTAACATTTTGGTAAATTTTTTAGTATTTCTTAAAAAAAAGCCAAATAAAATTTTAATTTGGAGATTTTTGGCGATTTCTGTTTAACAATTTGGCAACAAAGGCTCAAAAAAATCTGACAATCTTGCATGTAGGTGTAAAAAACTAAAAGTGCAAATGAACATGTGCGCCAATTTGCGTAGCACTGATAAATGGAACAAATTTTACGACTGTTTCGTTTATGAAGTTGGTGTTACTTCCTTTCGACTTTTGTTAATATTGATATCATTTTTGAAGAAATTAATATAAAATTTTTTGTGTAGATATATTTAGGATCAGTACATTAATAATTATATAATTTTCTAAAAGGTTCTTCATAATAATTTCAAAACAGAAAACGACACCCATCACCCAATAAGGCTAAGTACAGACAATCCCGAATTTGACCTATGTATGTGCTTAATGCTTTATGTGCCTAATATTACTTTAATACTTTCTATATATAGAAAGTATTAATCGGTTTAATTTTATGATATGGATGTGAACGATATGTTCCAACAGAACGGTGCTACATGCAACACAATTGATCCATAATGGACGTTTTGCATGAGTAATTTGAGATCATGGTTATTTCACGCAAAATCGTAAAGCCCACATTACCCGTAATATATATATATATATATATATATATATATATATATATATATATATGTTCCATCGAAAACAATTCAAATAAAACTAAAAATCATTGATATCTTATTAGAACAGATTAACTAATTTATTTTGTTTTTTATTACTTCAAATAATTGAGCTTTCATTCCTTTTAAGCCAATTATTTACAGGTGAAATCTCTTTCCATGTTTCCCTATCCATAATAAATTTTTATTTACAAACCTTTTTTCTTACAAATTTAACAAAAATTTTTTGGTTGTCACCTTTTTCCTGATTTAACTAACTCATGATACCACAACCAGCAGCCAAATTCATTATGACCAATTGAAAGAACAATAATGAATCTCGTAATGGCCATTATCACCAAAGCACAAAAATAAAAATTCAACTCTCAAAAGGCAATGCAAAAAAAAAAATTGTTAAATGAAGAAGAAGAGAAACAACAAACAAAATGCCACAAAGCCAAAAATCGGACAAGAAAAATTAAGAAAAGAAAAATGAAATTACTAAAGACTAGTCAAGTGTAAAAATAGCAAAGTTTGCAGAGAGTGACTTGCTGTGAACAGAGGCTGTGGCTGAAAGCAGTAAAACAGCAAGCAATTTTCATAAATATGGCCAAAAGTCTTGTTACCTTAACTTTATCGTATGTTTTTATCCGTATAAAGGATATATATTAAAACTCTAGGCACAGGCACATTATACATAGAGTGTACAAGGATTAACAAATTGCGCTGACATTATGTCTGGCAATGATACAAAAAATTTTATATGAATGATAAGAGGACCAAGAAAATAAAAAGAAAGAAAAAAAAAAAAAAGGAAAGCAGACAGTAAGCACACTTAGGTAATCAAACATGATTACGAATATTTACAGCTTTTTGGCCTATTCGTATACATTTTTTAATAAAAAAACACATTTTTATTACTTAACACTAGGGCATTCATTTTACTTGATTTTTTCATTATTCGATTAATCAAATAACTCGAAAATGTTATTTTTAAATTAAACGAATAAAAAAAAAATCACTATTTATCCTATATAAATATAATATATATATGTATAAATGAAATTCTTTTATTTAATTTTTGTAGCTTATAATTATAAGTATCCGAATAACGAATATTCTGTGATAAGATCGTATTTGCTTTTGTTTTTATTATTTTTGTTGAAATTTTGTTAAAATTTAACTACTTTAATAGTTTTTTCTGTTAAAATGCGTAATTTTGGTACATTAGATTAAAGGCACCTTAAATTAAGACTTGTTCATATTAATGCACTATTTGGAATTATGTGTAAACAGCAAATAATGAAAAAGTCGAACATATGTGTTCGTGGCGAACATTTGGTTGCCATTCGGCGCCTGGAATATTGGTATTATTAAACCAAAAGCACCCAAAATATGCTTTTTCCTAATTATGTTTATGATTTTATTACAAAATAACTTATATTGAACATATGTGCAGAAAATATCATGTCCCGGAATCAAAAATTTACGCATGAATACAAAAAAAATCTTGAAATATGTATGTAATGGAAATAATCTTCAAGAAGCATTAAAGTAGGGTCGAACCTGCTTTAAAATATTTACAGGTAACAATGATTTACTAGAGATACATTAAGCGAATAATCGCTTTTGAATACAACTTTAAGGAAATTTTCTTAACAATGGTTAGAAAAGCTGTCAGAGCTGTAAATTAATCATTCATTTTTGAATTAATTCGCGGATCATTCATGCACTGAATTAGCAAATTTTGAATTAATTCTTTTCACACAAAAAAATGAATTGAATGAAATTTGAGTCAATTCAAATGAATTTGGTAAAAATGAATTGCATTTCGTTTCCAATTCAAATGAATTTGTAGAATGAATTGCAATTCCTTTATAATTCAAATGAAATTATCAAAGTGAATTACAATTCATTTGTAACAATTTGTAACAAATTAAAATCAAAAAAGAATGATTCATTTACAGTTTTTTGAATACGCCTATTAGTGTTTTAATTAAAAAAAAAAAAAAATAAATAAATAAATAAAAACAATATAAAAAATTTATTTTAATAAAACATAAAAATATTTTAAAACACCGAAATCATTTAATTTATAGGATTAAATTTCTCTTTTGAAATATTCTTTAAAAAATAATAGGTATGTAATTAAAATGTGTATCTTTTTTTCTCTTTTGCTTTTATAAAGCCATTGTTTATCTATATTTACTTAATTCATTACCCAAATTATTTAATGTTCGGATTTCATTGTTCGTAATAGTGTTGCCAGTTTAGCCTTTTTAAAGCTAAATCTAGACTTTTGTTTTGCTTTTAGCCTCAAATTTTTTGTTTTACCTTTTAGTTTTTTTCTATCTTTTTTTGATTCTTAAAATTGCCTTAAAAAGGCTAATATTTTAGTATTTCAACAGGGAAGAAAATAATTTCTTATTTGTTTTTACTAATTTTATTTTTTCAGAATCAACCATTTAAGAATTTCTGTGTATTAATTCGCACAAAAAATCGAGATTATTTATATTTTACAAAAATTTTCGACTGCGGCGCTTCATTGTTCAAATCAAATATAACTTAACTCATTATATGAACTTACTTAATCAGTCATTATAATTATTTTTTAATACCCATAGAAACTATTTATAAATATAATTTAAAAACATTCTTATAAAAGCGAAAAATCACCGAAAAATTTTGAAATTATTAATCAAAAAGAAATTATATTTCAGAAATGACAAATTACTTCAAAACATTGGGTCGTTTTTCACATGAAATATAACCCAACTTTGTTAACAGCGGTTCTATGTTTTATTTATAAACTTATTACAATATATCTTTAAAAAAATATCAATAACTAATGAGAAAAAAAATTAGCTTTTTTCTTGCCTTTTTATTGGGGAATTTAGCCTTTTCAAACTTTTTTAAAGTACAATTTAGCCTCTTTTTTCTCACATCCAGGCAACACTGGTCCGTAAAACGGAAAAATTAAAATGTGTTATGACATAAGGTATAAGTTTACTGCTTGACTCAATTTCATGTCCAAATCCCTTCTATATAACAAGTTTCATTAAATCCATCATCATATTTATTCTCTAAACCAGGCTGTTACCCTCTGCTCTGCATTCGTATAACTAACAACGTAATTTTCCAAATCGATTTAAAAATCTTTCAATTTGTTTCTTACGGAAAATTTAATATAAGAAGGAGAATCTTTTTTCAAATCCAAATCGTTTTAATTTTTAAAAATGACGTTTATACATTCGATTTAAATATTCTGATTGAAAAAACCTTTAACTTCAATTACACGTTGTATATTTGGTTCTTTTTAATAATAATTTTTTTTAATATAATTCTAAATAGTGGTGTCAGTTGATGGTATACTAAAACCTTAAGATTTTAAGCATTCTTTACAAATCGTGCTGTTTCCAACTAAAATTCTTAAAAACAACTAAAATTTAAACATCTTTAAAACGAGTTAGGAGAAGAAATTTATAAAATATTTTTTTACTCGAATTATTCGATTAATCGGCATAATTTATTCGAACAAATTTTTACTCAAAATTATTGATTTTAATTTAATCGAACAATTATTTGTATTTAATTTGTCTTAGAGTTATCCAGGGAAATCATTCGGGAATTCCGGGGAATTCTTGTGTATGCAAAATGTTTATATATTCTAATTCATATATGGGTTTTTTAGTATATAATGTGTTTTTAAATTTATTTTTATTTATTTTTCTACCAGTTTAAAAAAAATCTTTAACAAAATATCTAAATATATTTGATAGTTTCTGAGTCCTTCATGTATTTTTGTATAGTAGAAGGAAAAAAAAATAATTCTATGGGAATATTTGAGAATATTTTCAATAGAAAAAAATATACTCTACAAATTTTTTCATTATGGTCAAAAATAATATGTTTTAAAAGGACTAGTAAAAAGTAAAATTCGACATTTGAAAAATATATTTATTAAACGATTTGAAGATTTAATTTTCATGCATGTGAAAATTGTAAGAGGACGTAAACAACAACGTACATTTTTAAAGCACTAGTAAAAACGTAGGTCTAAAAGAATCCAGTCTATTAACTGCATATGAATTTTTTATCAAATAAATTACAAAAACGTCACTTATAAGATCATGTAAAAGGGTCCATTTGCCCAACAACTGAACATTATGAAAATTAATTTTAAAGCTTAGCTATAGATTAATAGTGTAGTATAAGAATAGAAGGAACTTAATTATATTTTTTTTTATGAGAAAAAACATTATTCATAGAAAAGGGTTACAAAACCTGGAAAGAATAGGCTTCATAAATCTGTAAAATTCTTTGGGGCTTTATTAACAATAAGCTTACTTCCGCAAAACTATCGAGGGAAGTTTTTCCCACAGGGCAATATGAAAATCAAAGTAATGATTCGGCTTTCGGATGAGTTGTTATATAATAAAAAGTTTTCATTTAATTTTCAAAATGTCAAAAGAACTGTCAAAAGAACTGAATTAGTTTTATGATTAATTAGTTTATTTTAATATTTTTATCCTGAATTATCGTAGAAATATTTAAAAATTTTTATTATTTACTTTTGGCTGGAATTCTCGGGATCCCGGGAAATTTAAAAATAAATGTCTACTTCCCGTGAGTGGAAAAAAGTCCGAGAATGGAATTATCTATTAAACGAATAAATATTATTGGAGCGAATACCCTACTTAACACTAATATAGAAAAAAAGAAATAAGACAAATATGTTTGCAAATCTTGGAGGGACTAAAGTTTTAAAAGCTTTTAATGTAATGTATTTTAATGTTTAATTTTTTTATTTTAACCTTATATTTGTTTAATTTATTCACAACATTAAAAGCAGTTTTATATTTTAATATTAGTAAAAGAAGAAAAATAAAAAATCTTTAAGAGAATGGGAGAGAATTTTAAGAAAAATATTAGATTTATACTTTTGTTATGACATTAAAAATTCATTAACATTTGACGCTGATATTTATCATGAAGAGACCACATCTCTTTACACACTATAAGAGTGTCATTGTGTATGTTAAGGATGACTGTATTTTTACGTGCATAGTAGCATGAATAATATTTTTTGTGATATTTTAGATATTAAATATTAAATAACAAGTCATATTAATAATTTTCTTCAGTGATCTTCCGAAAGTGTCTAAAGTGAGATCCGTTTAATAAATTTTGATATTATAGAACTGCTTTTGCAAGGTTTTATTTCTTAAAATAATGAAATATTTAAGATATTTATGAGCATTTAAACTTTATTCCTGGAGGATATTTGTACGGAGGCTATGTGAAATAATTGACTGATCATAACCAATTCTCTTCGTTAAATTTCATCAAATTATTTTTAAAATTACGTCCTGTGCTTTGTGCATAAGGTGCATAAGGACGGATATCGTAAAATAGACTTAGCGAGTTATTCTAATAAATTTGTACTTTAAAATTTTAACAGCACGAACAAATAATACCAATAATAATAATAATACAAATAATAACGGAAAAAAACGAGATTTTTGAGTTAATGATACAGAAATGTGCGTTATAACAAGCTTTATCTTCTGTAAAAATATAGTAGGTGCGAATATGTCATTTCATATCATATATTTGGATTTTTTTTTTTAACATAGTATTGAGATATCTTAGATATGGCGATCGATATTGTCAGAAAGTAATATATGTATCTTTCTAAAAAATCGGCATATTTTGCGAGCATAAAAAATGCAACGCTAGGCTATGTGATTTTTTATGGTATTGATTAGGGCTAGAACGTTAAATTAGTCAATTCTGTTGTGATTTTATTCTTTGTGGTCTTAGCCAAGCATTATATGTCATTTTGTTCCAAATTGTTACACATACGAATAGCTATTAAAAATTTTGTTAAAAAAGTTGTAAATTAATGGAAGTAAAAAATGTAACTCTTAAAAAATCAACGGAATTTTTTAAATTTTGCAAAAACTAGTTATTGAAAAATGCTGAAAACTATAATATGATTGCATTACCATCAATTACTACCAATACACATAAATGTAAGGTCTTTTTTACCACAAAGGATATTAATAATATTAAAAAAAACACTCTTTCTCCATTCTTCTTAAGAATTTAAATATATTTAAGAATAACATATGATATTGGTAGTGAAATAATATTGACGAGTAGTTCTAATATGAGAATTCTTAAAAATTATCTTAGAGATACAATATTGGAACGATCATGCCTGAAAAAACTGATACAAGTCATGTAACAGTATATATTTGATTTTACTCGAAAGAAAAGATGTGCCATTTATAGTAACTACTGTCATCAACCATTGATTTAATGATGTTAATATTGCAGCGGATAACCCTTCTAATATACAACATATTATTTACTAAAATCAACCTTTTTGAGTCAGGTCATTAAATTTCTAGTAAAAAGTACAATAATCCAATAATCACGAAGGATAAAATTTTAATTATTTAACATAGGAACAGTGTCAAAATAGCTATAATTTTTAATTGTTTTTCCCTATGTTAGAATTTGTTCCAGAACCAAAGTCAAGAAATATTTGAACATTATTCCATTATCGGGCATTAAATAATGTCGTACCATTGCGAAAAAAATTATATTTAGCTATTGTTTTCATCATAATATCGATCGAAACTGGTCGCATTTTTTCGGCCGAAAGCTCTTATACAATTATAAATTATCAAGTTAAGCCAAACTAGCATGAATATTTGATCGATTTTTCACAGAGAAATTTGTATTATAAAAAAAAAAAAATAAATAATAATTTCAAAAATATTAATCTTTATGGAAAAAATTACAAAAATAGTTTAGAAAAATTGCAAAATTTAACAGAAAGTGGCATTATTTGTTAATATTTATATTATCTGTAGATTCCATGTATTTTAGTCTAAATGTATTAATAGAAAATCTTGGTACTAAACATCTCTATAGTTTCCAACCTTTTCCAATAACAATTTTTATCAAAATTTAAAAATCATGTTGATTTTTTTAGATTTTTACTTTTTTTGCTCACTCAAATTTGCAACTGCTTTTACTAAACGTTTAATAATTTCCCTTACGTACAAAAATATTCGAAAAAATTTTATACAACAGGAGTCTATGGCCACAAATAAAAAAATATATGCGAACAAAGATCACATCAGATAGCGTTATTAATTTTTATTTTATTATTATTATCATTTTTTAATTATTTTTTACTAAGTTGTCAAACGTAAACGATTGCCTATTTTAGCGTAAAGAATATTATACATAGAAAATGATCTCTCTACCTCAGCAGAGGTGATAGGAGCGGTGTTGCCAGTTTAGTCTTTTTAATTCTAAATCTAGCTTTTTTTTATTTTGCTTTTAGTCTCAAAATTTTCGTTTTAGCTTCTAGCTTTTTTTTCTAAAAACTGCCTTAAAAAGGCTAAAATATTAATATTTCAACAAAAAAGAAAATAGTTTCTTATTTGGTATTACTAATTTTATTTTTACAGAATCATCCATTTATGTATTTTTGTGTATTTATTAGCACAAAAAATCGAGATTATTTATATTTAATAAAAAAATTTCGCCTGCAGTGCTTCATTCTCCAAATTAAAAGTGCTTTAAAAATTTTTGTAGAGTTAATAAGTCGATTATTATAATTTTTTTTTTAAATAATTCGTTAACAATAGAAAGCATTTTTTTGGCGATTTTTCATTGAGTCATTTTACAAGGTCTTATTTATAAATTTATTACAATTTCTTTAGAAAAATATCAAAAACTAATGAGAATGGGAAAACATAAGTTTCTGATTTTCTTCTGCCTTCTGTAGCTTCGTTTTTCTCAATAGCACTATCATTTTAACTGACTTAATTATTTAATGAATTGAAACCCTCTAAATTAGTTAAATTTTCAGAAAAAAATTCAAAGTTGGAATAAACAAATGAGATATTATATTTAATATTTATTGATGTTAATACTCGTTTACTTTTTTATAGCTTTAGAGTCTTATAGCATCTCGTAATTACTGGTTGAGGAGGAAGCGTCAAATTGGGATAATTTTCCTTTAATTTTCAACGCGTGTAGGAGCTCCCAAATATATCTGTTTTCCATCACGAATAAATGTGATCCAATGTTATTCGGAATAATGCGTGGGCTAAGAACGTTATATGTAAAATTTTTGGATAAAAAATTGTAAATAAAGAGAATTTGAAACGTACGGACTTTTGTTTCATGATTCACACTTTCAAGTTATACAGTATTAATCAAAAAGTTTCGTTTGCTGCACTCAACGTTGTGATTCAAAATCCCATTTACAATATATCGGCCATTAATGTCTGTGGTTTCAACGATATTTATCCATACATATTTGTTTTTTTTTTTTCACATAACTTTTTTTAATCGTTGTTTCAGATGGAATATTTTCATTTATGTACATCTTTAAGAAATTCAATTAATTGGGACTAGATAGTTTCCTTAGAAGAATGTCTGCAGATATAAAGGCTTCACATTAATCCAAGTTGAAATTATTTGTTTGGTAATTTATGGTTAACAATGAAAATTAAAAATCGCTTCCGCACATATTATGCTCGTTTTACTTCAAAATGAAGAATAGGAAAATAAAATTTAAACAAAAAATTAAAAAAAAAAAAAAAAATGAAACAAATTTAAAAATATGCAAACTAATGTACTTTATTAAGAAAAATATGAAAAATATGCATTTTCAATTGAATATGCAAATACATGCACTAACAAATCGATGTTATTTTTAGTAAAATTCGGATAGATAACTACATAATATAGATTTAAAATGCTCTAGAAAAAACATGTATTTGCATTGAAATCCGCCCCCTAGTAATGATATTTTAAATCAAACTTCGAATTGTAATTATGTTATTGAAATATTTAACTTTATTATACTTTAAAATAAATCGTTATTTTTGATAAAAATATTGGCTGTTAGGTCGTACGACTTTTGCATTATTAGACAATGCACAGTGTGGCAGAATCAATTTTTTTTTTTTTTTGGAAATAAATCTATAACTATAACTATAAATCTATATCTATAACTTCTAATCTGCTAGTTGGATTTACAAAAAATATCACATGTGCGTAGCAGATGAGTGCAGAATTTTAAGTTTGGAAGTAGGGTCTACATACAAGAAGTTAAAAATGTCAGAGCTACTCTATTTTGATCTTGTTCCTTTCGCAGATATAAGCCAATTTTCCATAAAAACAAATGCTTCAGTCCACACCAAAAATATATTTTTTAAATTGCCTGCATGGTTTTAGGATTAGAATTTATTTAAAAATATTTGAGGAATGTTAGTACGTCGGAAAATCAGATGAGTGAAAGTGCTTTTCACCTAAAATAACCAATAATACCTGCATGGAGGTCCTTAAGCGAAAAAAATGATGACAACACTGGCGAAGAATATGCCGGTGATAATTTTTTTCGATATTTAAAAATGTAACTTTACATACTTATTATTACTTTATATTCTTTATATATTTTGCTCTTTTCGTTTCAAAAAAAATTTTAAGTTTTTATTTAAGTGTCTTCATATTTATGAAACACTGCTAAGTATTTTTCACCATAAAATACGTAATAAAATTCGTAAGAGAAAAAATTGTTTATAAAAATATTTTTTATTTCAATTACTTTTACATGTTGCCAGAAATCCGCAATAATAGGGTGTATTTATCGAAGTACACTGAAAACAATAAACAAGAAAAAAATTGTTATTGGTTAAAAATTTTAGAAAATTATAGGTAATAATAAATACTGAAGTACTGGTTTGAAAAATATAGTCGTTTAAACCTTACTACTCTTGATAATACTCCTTACAAAAAGAGCAATTTTTTTTATTAAAAGTGAATTTTCGCAAAACTTTAAACATGTCATGTCTCTTATTTAGTGATAATAGTTTTTATTATTTTAAAATTCGAGCTATAATGAGAAATATGTGGTGCTGATTTTTGGGGTTAAGAAAAACTTTTTTGGTCCATACAATTATAAGTCCTTAAAATATTTTGACGCCACCTGAATTTTAGTATTAAGGAAATAAAATGCTTTCATTTGACATCAATATTAATGTAATTTATATTTCGCGGTAGTTGTCAGCAAGCGAGCCGGTATAAATGATGTCTCTTAAATTTTTTTCATGTTATTAATTTTAACAAGTACATTTCGATAATCTAAAGTCATATCTTATTTTTAAAAAATGCGGAACAAAATTTGAAAATTTGGTGAAAATTTTAAAAAGTGGATACCATTTTTGCATTCCCTTTGACTCGGAAGTGTCGTTTATTAACAAATTCTATTTATGCGATATTTTGGACAATTTCTATAAAGGCGGTATTTATCAGTAGCGAAAAACATACATTTTAGAAACATTTATGACAATTATATGAAACTTTGTGATGATGGTTTCTTGACATCAACGAAATATATCTCAAACATAGATAATCACTTCGTCTTTAAAATTCTGTTGTTTAAATTTAATTTCACTTATTAGCGAAAATTTTCTATAAAAAAAAACTGCAAAATGAAAAAAAATCGTCAATTTAATTTTTTATCTCCGCATAACTTTTCACCAGATAGTAAAACGGTACTTGCTGTACAACATATGAATTTACAGTCTCTCGACTGGTAAATAGTTTGAATCCAAAAGACTTAAATTGTGAGTGAAAAGATGAAATAAATCAGAAAACTTCGAAAGTTTCAACTAAATATTTTATGTTTTTAAGCTTAAATGGCAGCATTTCCTTCAGGCTTTAAGTGAATGATCTAAAGTTTTTGATTTTTTAGTTATTTTATAAGATCTACCAAAAATAGTTTTCCTGTTTTTAAAACAAACTTTAGAAATATAATATACATAAAGTCGGATTAAAAGATTATAAAATGTTTCAAATTCCTCATGTATATTAGCATATACTTCTGCTCACTGTATAAGACTTAAAATTTGTTTATGGTTTTCTAATACTCATTCAATTTTCTATCTATTTTAAGGGACATAATGTAAAATTAAGGAAGAAAAAATAAATAATATGAATTTTTATATTTTCTTTATATCATAAAAAAACATTTGTAAAGAACATACATACATACATACATACATACATACATACATATATTCATATGTATGTTAATATCATATAAAAAAGAAGTTAAGATATTGAAGTGAGCTTTAACCCAGCAAAAAATAATTTTGCATACACAGAAAATAATAAAAATGGACTTCGATTACGAAATTGTTTATATTAATGAGATTTTTGTTTAATTTTGCTCCAATCATCAAAAAGATGCTATTAATTAACAAAAAATTATAGTTTTTCGTTAAAATTTCGATTAATTATTTTTATCGATTTAATAAGATTTATAATTGAAATTTTATTTAAAATCAACCTAAATATTTATTGATCCGATTTTTAAATTAATTAATTAAAAGCGTTTCACAGAAATGCTTACCATGATAAAAAAATACACGCTTTTTATATAAATTATTTATTGCTAACTTTTCCCGGTACGCTTCTATATGACGTTTAGACGAAACTTTTCCCAATCAAATTTGGATTTTTCATATTTTTTCGTCTAGTTTTACTTGCATTTACATTGTTTAAATATTTTTTATAATTAAATAAATAATTATATGCATTGTTATTGAAGGAAACATTTAATAAAATCTAGAATTTAATTAATACGAATTTTTGCTGATTTTAGGCAAACATTTAATCATAATTCTAATTAATTTCATCAACAGAATGAATTGAAACTTAAGCCCAAGTCAATTATTCTAAAATCAAATAGAAATTTAATTAATATAAGTAATTTCGTAATTGAAGACGATTTCCATTTTTTCTGTGTTAAATTTTTGGTGGGTAAAAATCTGTATGTTAATATACTTTATTTAAATTTAACGTCATGGTTACCAATCATGTATATTGGAATGCTGAAAAACATCGACTGATATTTAATTATAACACAAAAGGACGTAATTTCCTTTTTTTTTATTGTGTATTCCAATTTGCAAATTAACAAAATATATTTGTAATAATAGCCAGGATAAAATTACTGTTTGGAAATCTACTTTATTAATGTGTTATTTTATTACAGCAGAAGTGATAATTGTAGTTACGCCCTTTTTATTTATGTACAAATCAACGTTAATCGACTTTACTTATAATTTGACATATTTTACATATTTACATGTATAGATATTTATCATTATTAAAATAAGTATGTATGTTATATTTATCACCAGAGCAACCAAAAATATGCAAAATCATATTTTTTCTTGGACTTTAAATGAACCAAATTGTTAATAATTTTTCAATTTCAGGCAATTTTAAGAATTTTAGCATCGTTTTGTTTTAGCATATTTTTGTATATTTTGCTCAAAATAGAATATTTTTTCATATTTTCAGCTTAGCAGCATATTTTGTAAGTTTTTATATAAAATCCTTATTTTAGAGCATATTTTAGTAATGTATGTAATGTATTAGCTTTGAATGTTTTTAAGCGCAAAAAGAAAATACTTTTTAGCAAATTACTTTTGGCATGAATAGTAGATAATTTCAAATTTAGCTAGAAAAAAAAAATATATTTTTAGAATTTTAAGAGCATATGTTCAGATTTTAAAAGCATTTTTTATGCGCATAAAACACTTCTTTTAGTTGGTTGCCCTGTTTATTACATATATTATTTTTCTATTTATTTTTTTTTTTTAGCTAGAATGTCAAGTAGTGATAGAGAATGAAAAAATGCTCTAAATATTTTAGTCAGCCTATATAAATAATCATAACATTGAAAATTTAATTATCATGATATTTGTTTAGAAGTTACATATAAACGTACATGTATTGAATAACCTATAGACTACATTATAATAAATATCTAATGATTTGTTGAAAGTGATTTTGTCTGACCTTCATTATTCGACTTTGAAAATGCAAAAGGATGAAGAGGGAGAAAATAACTAAAGAATTTTATTTTTTTTTCTAATTTATATTGAAATGTTTGATTTTTATGTAGGTATACATGTTATCAACCTTTATGTGCTAGGTTGACTACAATTAAAAAAAATTTCCACTCCGCAATAGGGTATAGGGATTCCTAAAAATCGATACTAAAGAGTTTTAAATATTTTAGCCGAAAAAGTTTCTTTACTATTTTTTATAAATAGAAAGTTTATAAAGGAACAAACACATAATAATTTTGTATTTTATGAGAGTTATCCTTTAGAAGAAAATCACAAAGTAGAAAATAAGATTTTCCTGTCTAAAATGCTTTGTTTATATACCCTTCAAAATTTGTCCATTTTAACTCAAAATGTTTTTCATTAGTAAACATTGAAACTAAGGTAGATAAAAAATTAGATCAAAATATTTAAACCTTACTACTCTTGATAATACTCCTTACAAAAAGAGCAATTTTTTTTATTAAAAGTGAATTTTCGCAAAACTTTAAACATGTCATGTCTCTTATTTAGTGATAATAGTTTTTATTATTTTAAAATTCGAGCTATAATGAGAAATATGTGGGGCTGATTTTTGGGGTTAAGAAAAACTTTTTTGGTCCATATAATTATAAGTCCTTAAAATATTTTGACGCCACCTGAATTTTAGTATTAAGGAAATAAAATGCTTTCATTTGACATCAATATTAATGTAATTTATATTTCGCGGTAGTTGTCAGCAAGCGAGCCGGTATAAATGATGTCTCTTCAATTTTTTTCATATTATCAATTTTAACAGGTACCTTTCCATAATCTAAAGTCATATCTTATTTTTAAAAAATGCGGAACAAAATTTGAAAATTTGGTGAAAATTTTAAAAAGTGGATACCATTTTTGCATTCACTTTGACTCGGAAGTGTCGTTTATTAACAAATTCTATTTATGCGATATTTTGGACAGTTTTTATGAAGGCGGTATTTGTCAGTAGCGAAAAACATACATTTCTGAAACATTTATGACAATTATATGAAAGTTTGATCAAAATATTGGTAATTATGGGCGTAGCATACTGTTAACGACAAATATTTTATGTTGCTTTATAAAAAATTGTGATTTTTGCAAATTTGATCTGAAGTAAATTATTATTAGTCACAAACTATTATCTATAGTTGCCTGCATTTTTTGGTATAATGTGTCACTGTACCGTTTATACCTACTGTGTTATTAAATGTTTTCTCACGTACTATATTTTAGTCAAATTTGAATTTTGTGGAATAGAACTTTTGAGGGTCAAAAGAGGTTCATCAAATTTTACTATTAGTGGAAAGGCGAAAGTGTCCTCTTTAATCCCATATACAATTTTGTACCTCACTGGACTCGTCTGTAGAACACTTTTTCAATGAAATTTCAATGAAATTACTCCCAATATTTTTTCATGGAACATACTAATAATCAGTTGTGACTTGGATTTTAAACCTACAGGATCAATAAGAAACAATGACACCAAAAAGGAGTTAAGAAGTTTAAAAAAGAAACATATTCAGCGCGAATCTCTCAAATAGGGGTTAATTATAGATTAACTAAAACAAGGATCAGGTAATACGAATGCTGGGAATACAGCAAGAAGATTCTTTTCAGATCCCGAAATAGCATCTGAAATAACAGGTGTTGATATAAATTTTATTTAAAGATTTAAAAAAATTATCGATGTAATTGTGTGCAATGAACAAATTGATGCTACAAAATTTGTTGATTATGCGAAGAAAACTGCACGAATATATACAACCAAATATCGATAGAGAAATATCTCTGCAAAGTTCACAAAATTCTTTATCATAAAGAAAATGTCATTAAGCGTCATTTAGTATCACTTGGAGAAGCCCAGGAAGAAAGACATAAGAATTATAGATTTTATAGAGAGCACAATACCATAAAAATATCACGAAATTCTACAAACTAAGATCTATTTAATATATTACTGGCAACGTTTTTCTTTTATTGTTATTTAAGTAAAAAATGAAATAAACATGAAAGAACTTTTAGTTATTATAAAAAATAAAAATTTTTGTCCTTAATGTTTTTTAAATAAAAAACAAAATAAAAGTTAAAAAATCATCATCTTTTTATCCAAAAACTATCGATTCTAGTGGAACCTGTTATAGAATTGATACACTAGGAACTTTTCCACAAAATTATCCTGGATATTACGAAAATGTTTTTTTTATCTGCTTATAACTTTTCTATAAGTAAAGCTGATTCAAAAAATAAAAAATCCACATTTTCATACTAAATGTTATAAAAAAGTTAAAAGTTCAACTTTAGCCTCAAATTTCTCAATAACTGCTGAACCGATTTTAGTGAAATTAAAACTGCAGAAAATTCAAGAAAATATCTCTCTGTTATATGAGCTACATTTAAACGTACCTAAAATTATGTAAAGGTTCATCATGGCTGTATAGCATGGCTATTTATGTTGATAATTTTAAAGCAAATCTTAATTTTCCCCCACTAATATTAATAATATGAACATTAAACGATTGTTAAGTAAAAACTAATGTACTAATATTTTATAATTTTTTAAAAATAGGATAAAAATATTTCAATTAAATTTAAGTGTTTTTTGTCCACTTAAACTTTTTTGGAAATTTACGAACTACGGGATTATTAATTTAGCTATCGTTTTATTTATATATCATTAATATTAAGGACAAAAAATTTCAGAAAAATATCAACAATATAAGTGACCGTGAAACATCCTGTTACCTAATTTTAGGTATATTTTTTTAATTGCTTAGTATTGTGTCGATATCCACAAAACTCTTTCATCACATATGTATACGATATGTCTGTTTTGATTCAAGTTGATTAATCAGTACATTTACAATCCTGTTTTAAAAGTGCTAATGTAAAGATTCATATGCTATTTGGGTTTCAGTTGTTCAACTAATGAGAGTAGTGATAATTATAGTTTTTAATCCGGGATCTCGGGAATCCCAGAAAGTCGAAATCAAAAAGTCTCTGTTAGGATATTATACCGTTATTATTAAAAATTATTGAATTTTTTCTTACTACTTGGGTAGGAATTTGGGTTGTAAGTTCATTTAACAATTTTAGACAGAATTTTAGTCAAAGGAATAACTTATTTATTAAGAAACTTTCAGATTACATCATAAGACTAAGTCTCCCAACATACTTCATGAACGCTTTTGATCGTTATAAAGCTAAAACTTTCACAATAGCGCTATGTAAGGGTTGCTATATTGCAGCATAACAATTTTAAATAAATCCTTATACAATTTTTGGAACTCCGGGAATTTTGCGGATAATTCAAAATATTTCAAATGAGAGAAACAACTTATTCAAACCAATTAAGTATGATACGATAATGTTTAATAGAATATAGTAATTATAATTTCATAAATTAAGGACTTCATCGTTATAAGTTTTATAGGAAATTAATTAAATCATATCTATAATTTTATATCAATTTTTATTTTTTCTACTTATTCCTTATAATTATGGTTCAATTAATACTTTTATTAGTTGGAAAATAAATATTATCATCAAAAAGCTCCATATTACTTATCGACAAAAATTAATATTAAATAAATAATTAAAAATTTTTTATTGGTGATATGAATAAAATATAAATTGAATTATAAACAAAATTATAAAGATACTAATTTTACCTTATATACATATAACTAGTTTAGATCCTGTGAAAAATATTATCACATAATAGTTATTATTTAAATTTTATAATTTTTTTATTGTAAATGATAATTATAACACAATTTTTAAATAACTGTTAAGTGTTAAATGTTTTCTACTGCGAAAATCGTGATAATAATTATTTTAGGTCTTTGTCATAAACACTTTAATTTGTGCCAATAGAAATTATTATTCTAAAAAACATAATTTAAAATAAAGTATCTAAATTTGTGTAAATCATTGTGGTTTACAGTAAATTACTTTTATTATAATTGGAAAAATATAACAAGGATTCATGAGTTTCCAAATAAATTTTAATTTTTATTAACGTGTAAAAAATTAAAAAAAAACATTCTCACACATCACGTAAAGAACGTTTTTTAAAAACGCTGATTTATTAATTAAACCTGAGTCAGGAGAGTATTTTGTAGTAATCTATAAAAAAAAAAAAAAAAAAAATGAAACAATGAACTGATAAAACAAATTATTTATAAACGAGTTTGATTTCTATTATGTTTCTAAATAATTAGTTTTATAAATTAAATACTATAATTTTTGCAATACTTTGACGATTCTGTTAATTTCCATTAATCGGTTGTTAACCTATCAACTTAATCTCGAATAATTAATTGCCGAATAATTGAATACCCTAGTATATAACATTATTTCTTATTACAAAGGTTGTAATATTTTATTTTCAATATTAAAAAAATATTAGAAACAAAACAAACAAAATCTATTTTTTAAATCTTTATTTTATTCATATATAGTTATTACTCTCGGGTTTATACGTATGCATATTTATTTTTCTTTATATTCTACATGATTGTTATTTAAATAAATGCTTTATTTTGTAGCGTTTCAAATACACATATTATTTCCTTCATTCTTATTTTTATTTTAGTTATAGTATGTAGTTGTATGCTATTTATTTGTCTACCTTTGTTTTATTTCAGCCGTGTATGTATTTATTTGTTAAATGTATTTACTGACATTTGTTTATTCAAGTCTTTTTGTTTTTTTTTTTCTTCATGTATTTAGATTTTTGTCGGTTGCACTGTGGTCCCGAAGCGATTTTTTGGAAGTAATTCTCTATGAAGCCTTTGAACTATTAGAGATATGTAAATAAAATTTCAAATCGATATTCTAAGATTTTTTGCTTTTGTAGTGGTAATTTTTACATTTTGATGCAAATTGTTACTTTAGCTCAAAATAATAATATGAAAATATAAACTATAATCAACATTTAATTTCCTAATTAATAGATTAAATCAGTAAACGTTACTTTTATTAAAATCTAAAGTTTTCTTTTATGTTGTATTACCTACAAGTTTACATCTGTAGACTTATTTCTCTTACTTTCCTTTTATTTACATACGTTTACGCATGGTTTGTGTCTAGGCTCAATTACTTTCAAAGTAACATATACTTTGAATAAATATAGTTAATAAACTAAAAATGCTGTTAAATTCTTTTAAAGCTAATTTGTAATACATATATAATAATACAAACAATTTGCTATTTTGTATATATTATGGGATATCAAGCGGTAAATTGATGTCCTCATAATAGTGATTTTTTACGTTGTCTATCATATGTTATTAACAGGCAATGACGGTAAAGGCACAAGCACTTACAGTGCATTTGCATTTGATTTTATTCTTTATTTGACATTTTATCAAGTTTCATTAATTGCATGGCGTAATAATGGTCTAACTAAACCTTGATACGTCCTTTTCATTTTGGAAGCCGAAAGAATAAGTTGGAAATTCTTAAAAAATCAAATAGTGAAAAAATCCTTTTAAATTTACACCATCCGCAATAATTGATAATAATAAATTACATAATTTTTTCAAAATATATTTACAATTCGGCTCCAAAAGTAATTTTAATAGAAGTTTTTAAAAAATTATTCGAAAACTACAGTGTTGTTCATTTAGGAAAGTTCTGATACTTTCGCTAGTTCCAATTTGTAAGGATATTTTTTCAAACTTCAAATTCATAAGAAAAAGGCTCCCGAATTACTATTTATGGGGTATTCTCCTTCAGTACACTTGGATAACGTCATCTCAAAACCAACATTGTGGTTTTTCTACTTATGTATGTATGTATGTATGTATGTATGTACCGTTGATAGTGGTGGAAGAATACAGAACATTTCTTTCCTATGTCAATCAACTTCAACTCATCTTAAGGCTTACAAAATTACAAAATTACTTTTTCAATTAAATATCATTAGAACTATATAGATATATATATATCTAATGATATATATGTATATATATACATATAGTTCTAATGATATATATATATATATATATATGTATATATATATATATATTCTATGATATTCGTTTGGATGACTATTAAATTATACACTTTTGCTTGCACATTTTAAACTTATTCCTGCACGATCGTTGGTTATTAAATTAATAAGTAAAATCTCTAAAAATAACTACTATAAAACCAAGCAATAATTAATTAAAAAAAAAAAAAATGTGTGCCAATGCTGCCAAAAATTATTTAAAAATATCACAGTGAAGAAGTTTAAGCCAAAACATAATTAAATACAAACAAGTCTAGAAAATTTGTTCTAAATATTAAATCAAAAAAACACACTAATACTAAACTAGAAATCTAAAACTAATCAATCACATAATATATGAGGATGAGAACCAATTTTTTACTATTTCCTAATCACCAGCTAAGAAACTCAGCAACGACCCTCGAACTTGAACAAGGCCTTGATCTAACTTCGAACGAGTCTGTTGGTAAGTCCTCAAATATTTTTTATTTATTTTTAAAAATTTTGTTCTTGCTTTATTATTTTATTTATAAATGTATACACATATTAGTTTAACATTATGAACGAATAATTTCATTTAATTTCTTCTTCATTCATAATTTTGTCATATAAAATCTTAATGAGTAAGAGTACAATATAGCAATATTATATAAAAATATTATATAAAAATAATTGTTTTGTTTTCACTTTATATCTAAAGATAAATCCACTACTGATTTGTTTTTATTTTTCTATTTTAATCTATTTTGTTTTATTAAGTAAAGAAAAAATTACACTAAACCCTAAACGAACGGTGGTAAGACATTTGCTTTAACTTTTTTTGCGCTGTTGTATTTAATTTAAGAAATTAAATTATTTTTTTTTCATTTACAAAATAATATCTAAAATTTGATCTAGAATATATCGAAAAGTTTTGTTAAGATAATTTTGTTCATTTACGTTTTAAACTATACTATTTATAATAATATAATCAGATGTCATATTACATTTCAGATCAATGAATTACATTGTTATTTAAGAAACTACTATTGAATTTTTGAATATGGAATAATTAAAAGTCAATTGTTTTCTTATACGCAATGATGAGATAGTTTGAATTAATTGATATGGTAAATTGAAGAGTTTCAGAAAAACTTTTACCACTGGAATAAAGGTTAGGGATTTGGGTTATGAGGTAGTTCTCCCCTACCAACATTTTGGAGATGATTTTATTATTTAATTATTTTATATTATATTATTATTTCATGTAGCTTTATTTTTTTAGTAACTAATTTGGGGCTATAATTTTTATTTTTTTATTAATTACTCCGGGTTCACTAGTATGTTTAGTTTAAAAAAAGAGAGTCTATAATTTATTATTGTACTTTGAACAGAATTTTTAAGAGTAAAAACCTCAATGCGACTGTTACAAGTATACAAAGTCTCTTAGACTCTTATATATTTTTGATGAACTATGTTATCGTAATTCAAACATTCTTACTTTCAGAATATATTAAGTATTCCTTTCGAATGTTCATTACACTTTTGAGAAATAGTTCAAAGAAAATTATCTTTTTTTTTTATCGTATTTGTTGATTTTTCAAACAGTTTATTAGCTTAAATTAATTTAAATTTAAAATTGTTTTTGAAAATTTTAGAGAGAATTAGAGCCTTTACATTGGGGATTTCACTACAAAAAATTGCTGCAACTTTTATGTTTATAGGCAAGAGGTGTAGAAAAGCAAGCGGTATAAGAAAAGTTGTTTTTTGTCATAAATTTCTTATACAAATTTAAATGTGTTAACGTAGAAGAATTATCGAAGCCATTTCAAAACAAAATATAAAAAAACGCTGCGATAATTCCCGATCTAAATAGGCTCTTACATATTTTGTCGATTTTTTGACTTGTAGAAAGATGAAAATCTTGAATAACTTAATATCTGGAATGAAAAAGACTAGTTGGCTTATATGTAGTATACAAAATATAAAGATATCTTTTAAAAATCTTTCCTAGAATGGACGATATTTTACATTTATATAGATAATGTTTTTCTAAAAATATTCCCACTATATGTGTATATATATATATATATTTTTGTTATTTTTTACAATAAAATGTTTAAAGAAACTTACAAAATCATAAATATTTTACTCTACTATTATTTGTTTTAATTATTCGAATAATTTTAAATACGTTATCGAATAGTTCGAACAAACTAAAATGCCTTATTCGAATTATTCGTTTTATTCGAAGAATAGCAAAACCGAACAAAAAACTAAGAATAAACCTTGCAAGTTTTGGCAATTTTGCATATTTTTGTATGAAAAATATGGACATGTTACATGTACAAGTACAATGTAAAGGTAACTGAAGGAGTTAACATTGCGTTGCTGCTTATGCTGTGTTTACATTTTTCATAAAATACATGGGAAAAGTGCTAATAATAATTACCTAAGAAGAAAAAGTTTTTGTTAGTTTTAAACAAAAATATAAATACTTTATAGAAGTATTAGGCATCATAGGAAACGTTAGAACATGGAACGATAGGCTGATCGGTCTAAAATCTTTAGGTTTTGAGTGGTTAGCCTTACCCGCCTTAGGTATGAAAATTACCTTAACCTCTCTCCACCTCCTTGGAATATATCTCCTAATCAGACATACACTAAAAAGCTCAGTGAGAAGTGTTAGTGCCGTGTCGCTGATGTTCTGCAGCATGGCTGGAAAAACACCATCTAGACCAGGTGACTTGTAAGGTTCAAAGGTGTTCACCGCCCAAGCTACCTTATCCATCGAGACTATGTCACCGACTACTTCACTAAGTTCCCTATCAGATACACATTCTGAGAATCCCAAGATTCGTCCTGCCTGTGCATCTGCCTCTAAGTTCCTACAGCCCGGAAAATGAGTTTCCATAAGTACACTCAGAGACTCAGAGCAAGACTCCGTCCATGAGTTATCCGCACGCTGAATATATCCAGGAGCACTAGGATCCTTGGATAAGATTCGCCTGAATCTGGATAACTCATTAACAGAGTCGATGGACTCACAGTAGTTCCTCCATAAGTCCCTTTTTGCCCTTTTAATGTCTGCCTTATACCTATTAAAACTTTCCCTGTAGCTGTTCCAATCACATTAATATAACTTTTTCCGGATATATTTATATGATTCTTGCAGCAGTATTATTTAGAATTTTGTAAGAAATCTAGTGAATATTATCCAAAAATTTTAGAACCCAATTTTAAGGCCCCCTAATTTAAAAAATTAAAAACTAGGCCAAAAATGAGGGTAAAATTTGCTTCGACCTAAATATCTCTTAAGTAAAAAAGATAATCTACATATTTAAGAATGACGTTTGTAAAGATTTATAAGGGTTACGTATATGTAATTTTTTTTACATCCAAGTCATAAATGAATTTTTGGTGAATTTTTAAAACAATTATATACCTGAGGTGACCCACTTTGGAGATCTAACCTCTACTACCGTGACTCGCTAGGGACCTGTGCTCCTAGAAGTCATCTTCTTGGCTTTGACCGCATGAAATTTTGTTTAGATATCTCCAACGGTTCATCAGTTACAGAATTATTTCCAAAAAAGGGGGTTTGGGACCACTGTGGGTCGGAATTTATTTAATGTTTTCCTACATAGACTCTTACATTGTAATCTAGCAACAATTAAACATTATTCATAAAACAATATAATAGTTTGCAACCTTGGCTTGTTAACTAAATACTGGAAATTAGATTGACAAACTGTAAACGAAGGTAGGTACGAAATGTTTTTACAATATTCTCTTCTTTAAATGTTATAATTTAATGTGCCAAAATTGTTCTACAAATGAGTAAGTTACTAGCGAAAATCGGAACAATCAGATTTTTTGTTTTTACGAGTAAAGAAACAAATTAAGATAAATAAATAGAAACATTTTAGGAGTTATAATGGAAAAATTATTGAAAGTAGTAATATTGGAAATGTTTAAAATAATAAAAATGAAACTTTCTCCTACATACCTCGCTAACTGCGAAGTATATAAATTCACAGTTAAAGATGAAGGCTGTAGCTAAAATAAATTTAGATAAATGGAAAAGATTTAGGTTTACCTTGGCTTAATATTTTTTTTTTTTCTTAACAAAGTAACTACAAATTTTGCAAAAAATGTGTTAACAAAAGATTTATGGAGGCGTATGAATAATGTAATTTATTACAGTAGGAAATACAAAATAATCATACGTCATCTGACACAAAACAGGATTTTCATATAGATATTAAAATATTAATTTGACTGTTTATTAATTTTTTTCTGGCATAAATAGAAAAATAAGTTTATTCATATTCTTATAAGGACTTAAGCTAAGTCTTTTTAATTTATACAATTTTTATTTTTTTAATTTAAATTTACTTAATTCCAATTGCTGTTCAATCGTTCTTAGCAATTTAATTCAAAGCTATGTTATTAGCTTTTTTGAAAATTTTAAAATTAAAAAAATATATACATTTAAGAAGTGCTGAGAAAAAATTAACCTTTTAATTAGAGCTCATTTAAATGCTAAACATTTGCCGTTTGTTTAAAAATGTTAATAACTAAAAGTTTTGGTATATTTTGGCAATTTTAATATCATTAAAGTTTTATTTGAGTATGAAATTTATGCGAAAAGAAAAAAATGTTAATGACATGAACTGTCATTTATGGAAGTTAAGTATTTTTTTTATTATTAAAGTTTTAAGAGAAAATAAGAGAAATTGGTCGAATTAATGATATCTTATGTTAGAAAAATAAGTGTTGATATTTTATTTTATATTTTATTATAAAAACTTAATTTATTTTTAGCTTGAATATTTTCTTTGAACTGACAATATTTTCCTTTCATAATGAAACATACAATAAAAATTACTATAATCAAGAATTTACATAGAAAGCAAAGTATAATTCATTTATATTATTTCTAACAAACACCCCCTCAATGTAAATTTCCCATTTAAATAAAAAATTAAAATTACAGATTATTTAAAACTACAATTTCAACAAATTACAACATTTAATATGATTCTGATTAGGCAAAGATTTCGTCAATATATTTGTAACGTTGGACTAGGTAGGAACATATTTCAACTAAATCTCATTGGCATTATACTTTTCCTTTATATAATGATATCGTATGTCGATATGTTTACTCCTCTTCATAGTCATATGGCTTTTTGTCAAAAACTGAGCGCCTTAATTGCCACAAAATAATACAGTTGGTTCCTTTAGCAAATTTTTGAATTCAATTCAATAACTGGTTCTTGAACTGATCTCTAACGCTCCTATAGAACTAGTTCTAAAGTGACCATTTCGAACAAAAATTATTCATTAAAAGACTAGTTCTAGAACCGTTGTATAGAATAACGTTCGTGACACGAACAGCAACGAAGAAGTACTTAAGTACAATAGACAATAATTGTGTTGACCAAGTTAACTTTTAGTAAAAGTGCGTTACTTAACCAAAATTCGATGAGGGAAATTCTTCTGCTCTCTACTGAGTGTATACGATTAACTGGGTTATCAAATACTTTCGATAAACTATTGGTATAAGATGAATCCTTCGAGTCTCAGTCACCTAACTACAATTTAGTGGTAAAAGGAAGCGAAATACTATATATAATCAGACGAGATAAATCAGCTAAATATGGATTTTAATCACAAAATAAAATCCGATGTGATAAATTCTTCGGCTTTTAATCGGCTAGCCAGGATTTTTTGGGCTACACTAAAGCTAAATACAATCCGGCGAGGTAAATGCTTCAGCTCGGATAACTACAGGTTATGTCCACAAAATAAAATCCGAAGTGATAAATTCTTCGGCTCTCTGTTGGCTAACTAAGGGTATACAAATATGTTGGTAGTGTAATATTTGTAACTACACGTTACAGCTGTTAGCCTCCAAAGTTTCGCTTTAGGTATATATCAACAAAATTTATATCAACAAAAATTATATAAATTAGAAGTAATTTTAGATTTCTTCTGGCTCAAAATCTCTTTTGAAATCGATCTAACGATGTACGTCCATCTAGCTGCCCATGTAAACCATGTGTACAAAGTACGGGTCGTAATTTTAAAGATAATTCGATGAAATTTGGCACTTAGGACAAGGACGAAATTGGTTGTGATCGGTCCATTATTTCACCTAGCCCCCATATAAATGTTCTCCTCGGAAGAGGGTTTAAACACTAAAAAAATGCCTTAAAAATAAGAATATTTTAATAAAATTCGGAATAAAGAAGTTCTGTACAAGTATCAATCTTTGTCCTAAATTTTATGAAGATCGGTCCACAATTGACCATAGCTACCATATAAAACCCTCTTCCGAAAATCACTTCAAACGTGTATAAATCCCATACGAATGTTAGTATCAAGTTAATATTCGATAAAAATAAGTTTTATAAAAGTAGAAACAATATTGCCAAATTTTAAGAGAATCGGTCCATAATTCACCATAGCTCCCATATAAACCCACTTCCAGGAATCGCCCTAAAGTGCAAAAATCATCAAAATGTCAGTATCAACGCATTATTCTTATTTTATTTTACATTTAGTAAAATTAGTTACAGGTGTAATATAAGTCCCCTTTCCGAATATTTATCCTCGTACACAATGGTGTAGGGTATCATATAGTCGGTCTTGTCTATATTTCCCGTTTTTTACATTTCTTAATACTGAAACAAATAAAAAAAAAACATAATTCATTGATGTTCATTTAAACATATTCAGTTGGCTAACTGGTTATATATGCTTTGGCCGTCGACATTGTCTGCAGGAAATTTTATAATTTGTCGTCTATAGAATATTATTGAAGACAAGTTTAGTAACTATTTCATGCATATTGTCATGTTTCAAGTCTCATTGACGACTATATGAACGGCAATGTCTTGAACTTATAATATTTAAATGTTATTGAGGACAGAATAAGTAACAATTTCATGTTCATGTCCTGTTACAATATACCTTGGTGTTATTGTCAAACAATTGTTTTTTTTTTTGAAAAATAAACAATTTGCCGAAGAAAATTTAAAGAACAAAATGTGTAAGAAATCAAGGAATAGAAAATAAATTAAAATCAAACATTTTTTTATTGCACGCAAAGGTGTTAATTTGAAATTAGTATGTACAACAAATGCTAAGAGCTTTATAAAGATAAATTGTTCACATGACAAGTTATTCTTTTTACAAACAAAAAGTAATGAAAGCGAGTAAGAAATGATACCCAAAATTATTTTCATCAAAGTGATTCAATGATTAAGAGAGGATATGTTTTGTGAAGTTTTAAAGTCGGATTTTTACTTCAATAAAATTTTACATTTCCAAAATTTTGTTAACTTGACACAAATATTTACATGGTATCAATGCAATTATGGACCAAAATTTTGTATGCTGATTAATGATTGTTTTTAAAATTTATTTGAGCCGAACTTTATTTTAGATATGATCATTATTAATTAACCAATTCTGGGTGAAGATTTGTTTTTGAGCTGTTTCAAATAATGGAGTGATTGTAACCAATTTCAATATATGTTATCAAGATATTTCAACAATTACGCCCTGTAATTTGTTCATAAGGTTTACTTATATGAAAATATTTAAACTAACTCTGAAAACGATTTGCAACAGATAGTTGTACTTAAGGGTGGGAATGTGACCTCTTTTTGGTAAATTATAAACATCAGCATATATACAAAATTCTAATAGTAATAAAAATATATATTTTTAAATACTAGAAATAAGGATATCCATAAAAATATTTGTTCTTCCTTCCATCGATTCAAAAGCGGTAATTAAGCGAATTCAAGAAAGCCGAAATACATAAAAGGCAGAAAAAATAATTTTTATTAAATATATTGTGCATTTGTTAATAATTAATTTTAGCTATTTTTCAAAATTTTAAAGGCTATTATTATTATACAATATTAAATATATAGCATAAATTAAAACTTACCAAAAAAAAAAAAAAAAAAAAAAAATGCTTTCAACTTTCTTATACTAATGTTTTAAACTATATTAATCATATAAATTGTCATCGATGACAAGTAGTATGTTGTTGTCGTCAACGATAAAATAGCAAAAATGACACCATATTCATTGATATATTGAAGTCTGTTTTCCTGCGTACAATTGTCAACTAAAAAGTCGTCGATGTTGTCTTAAAGACATAGCCAACTGAGTAAAAAATCAGTTATACAATACAGATTCAATTGTTTTTTTTTCTTAATTTTATGATGGAGAATAAGTTGGTTCCGGCTCATGAGAAGTATGGCTAATGATTTTCTGGGAAAGCATTATGCTCAATAGATAAATTTTCTTCATTATTACGAGTATTAAATTTATAATACTTTTAAATCTAAAAAAATAATAAAGTTATCACAGAAAATACTTACAGTAAAATATTTTTACTGGTTTCGAAAAAAACAATTAATTCCGATCATACGTACATAAAATGAAAATTCCAAAGTTTGATGGATTAAAGAAATAAATATATATAAATTAGTACCACAAAATAGGAGATTGACAGATTCGTCATGTCTAACGTGGGTACCTGCCATGACGGCTCAATCCCACGGCGGTTTTAGCACTGGGTGAGTACAATGCGCCGACCGACGCCCACATGTGCCTGTTAGAAATACACAGGTGGCAATTAGAAAGACTTATTGTCTGGATAAGTCCACTCTCCCTTTCTCTCACTCTCCCTTGGAGCTATCTAACCTCCTGCCGTACTATTGGCGGCGATGTGTTGAAATGCACCATCACATCGGGACTATAAACCCCTTCCTGTGATTTAGATTTAAAAAATAGCCACTACGTGACTCCCCGAAGGGCCTCAACCAACAGCCAGCCCAGTACGACAACACTGACAAGCAGGTGTTTCCGTACCAGGGGCTACTGGCTCCCGTGGTACCAGATTGTGTTAAGTTTCTGGTCAGGTTCCGGAGGTCCTATTCTCCCATTATAGTCCCAAAAAAAGTTCAGGCAATGATACACCTATATATCCTGCTACGATCTCTTAGACTGAAGATATCTTAATAGTGTAGCATGACAGGATTTACTCTACCACGTATGAGCTATACATCAAGGATGAGATTTTATCCAAGAAGATAAGCCGCCGTGGCGAAGGAGATTTGACAATAGGAGATATGTGCCCTATGGTAATTGGTCCCCCACCCTACTCCATGGTTTCCAAGTATCCCAATTTGTATTAATTAGATGCCAAAAGAATTTTTTTTGCAAATTTCCCATACAATGATGAACAGATGTAATGTTCATGTACTTATTCCCAGAGGGTATAAACAAAATCTATAAGACTATGTATAAGGAATAATAATTAAGTTAAAATATATGTATACCATACAACTTAAATTGTTTAAAAATTTTTTACTAACGTTACTAACAAATTAATATCTATAGCTACTACATCCCCTGTAATTTAATAACTTTTACTATAAAATTTTTAAGTATCCACCTGACCTTAACTTTGTTTTGTTAAGAAATTAAATGTATATATATATATATATATATATATATATATAAACAGCAACAAAAAACAAATTGTGTGTTAAACAAGCAAAATATTTGTTTAAACTTTGTTGTTCATGAAAAAAAGAGGAAAACAAAACATTCGTTAAACGAGGAAAAAATTAAATTTACCCCAAACTCATCATTATTTATATGGATATTTATGGTGGATGTTTGTATACACACGCAGAGAAAAATATGGTTGCGTTATTATTACTGTTGAAAACATATTATAACTACTTTTAGTAAATAATATTGTGCTCATGATAATAACACTGAAGATGTTATATTTTTACCAAAAAAACAAATTATAATAATTATGCAAAAATATTATTATTTCTATAACTATAAAATGTTTTAAAATAAATATAATATGTTTGCTGTATACAGGTAGGCATATCAAGGTTGAAAAAATATAATTTGTTTGTTTTTAAACATATCCAGTTTTTAATGTTTGTTTTTCAACTTTATTATAATTCTCATTTAGTTTAACGCAATAAAACAAAGAAATAAGTTTTTAGTATCTATGAAACGGGCTTTGGTGGATAGAAAATTTTATGATATTAATATTTAAATATGACTTCGGCCATATGGAAAATCAATTTTCACAAACTTTTCGCAGCATATGCGGCCGTAGTTCGCCAATAACTCTTCGGATGTTGATTTCCAGATATTCAATTGTCCCTGGTTTACCGAGGTAGACAAGTAACTTTACAAAACTCCAAAGAAAATAATCCAATGGGATTAAATCACACGATTTTGATGGTCAATTAATTGGAATATTACGTGAAATTACTCTTTCATCAAAAATTTCTTTGAGGAAATCAACTATAGCGCGCGATGTGTGGCATGTGACTCTGTCCACATATCGGCAAGATTAATGCCAACTATTTGAGGTACGAAAAAATTTTGTTCGTTTTTGAAGACATATAGACCAATGACTCCGCCAGCCCAAAAGCGCACTAAACAGTAATTTTCTGTGGATGCAATGGTGTTTGGAAAAAAGCTTATCGATTATCCTCACTCATTTTTTTTAAATTCTTTGAATGGAAATTTAATATCAATAACAATATGTGCTTCAGGCCATTCGCCGAATTTGCGACGCATACGATTTTCGCTTGACTTTAATTCCTACACAAGTTGAATCTTAAACGATTTTAAGTGGAGTTCCTTTCGTAAAGTCTTCCATAAGGTGGAAGAACGTAACCCCAGTTGCCGAGGACGGCGACGAATTGATTGATTTATATCTTCTTCAATGCTTCCCGTACAGTGACTACAGCTTCTTCAATGTGCACTGTTCGACATCTCACAGGATTCACATTATCAGTAAGAGTAAACGTGGTCCAAAATCGATCCATTGTTATTCGAATTAGCTGCTCTGAAGGGCGATTATGAACGCCATAAATTGACGAACAGAACTATTATTTTTATAAAAAAAAAGTCCAAAAATTTGCTAGCGTTGTTCTAGTGTAACAAAAAGCAATTATCAGCTGTTAAATTGGTTGTCAAATAAAGCAATGATGTCAACTCAAAATTATGAACCTCTATATTAATAGATAATTTATGAAAATTAATTAATGAACAAATAATGATTGATCATAATAAGATAAATATGAAGCATGTTATAAGTAATTTTGAATATGTTGTGAATATGTTGTATGTATGTTTTTTTATATAATATGTTAAAATCGAATTATAATATGATATAATCGGATCATAATGACAAAATATTTAAATAAAATATGAAAAGATTTTTTACAGCCACCATATAATCCAATCTGTTAGATTTACCAAAACCATATTTTATCCTACGTACAGAGGGGAAACAGAAGTTCCAAATTTGTCATCTGGAGAATATATTAGGCAGAATATATTAGTTATAAATTAGAAATACATTTTAACATTTTTAACTTTACTTATATTTCAAATTTATGAAAAAAAATATATAAAAATAAAAATGACTTCAAACAATTGTTTACCTATTTTATTGTACCTAATAATTTACTTCATTAACTTTGTAACTATTGATTGAAAATAATAATAGTTAGTATTGAGTACTGAGTACTTAAATGCTCAATACTTTTACGACTCTATTGAGTACTAATTTTCTATTAATTTTTCATTGGAGTACAGAAGTAGTTGTAATAATAAAACAAATAGATTGGATTAAAAATAATTTATTCTTAAAATTAATATTCATATGCGCAAAAACACAAACAATTTAAAATCAAAATATATTATATTTTTCTTTAAACGAATAAATTTAGTATATTTTTTGATATTTTTTTTATTTTGATTTTTATTATTTTATTTTCATTTTTATATTTTTGATTATAAACTAAGAGTCCAGAAAAGTAAAGGCTTGAAAAGTAAAGGCTTGTCGTCTTATATATGCTGTTAAAAGACAGTTATACTCAGGAGTACGCTACACTAGCTATTGGCGTTTAAAGGTCTCAAAAGTTATTTGTTTTTTGCTTACATCTCGCTTACTATGCATCGTACGTGTTTTGTTGTAATTGCAATATTTATAGACTACACAATTTCATACAATTTTATTGAAGCACATTTTATGTACCATCGCAATAATCATATTCGTATTGAGGAAGTTTTTCTCATTGGGAGAGATTGTGCGTCACAGGCGATACATCTAAGCAATAAGAAATCAATATGCCTGGAAGAAAAATAGGCAACATTGCTAGATAATCATCTAGGTGAAAAAAAGAAGACACCGCCAGATAATCCTCTGCAAGCTGTAATAAATATATAGAAAAATTATTACTAAATATATCTTTAAATATTATTATAAAGAAAACTTTTACATCTTGTAAAGCATGCATGCACATCATAAAATACGAAAACTTAAACGCTCACATAAAGTATCGATTTTTTGCTAAAAGACAAACAAATTTCTTCAATTTTTTTTTATTTTTGAACAATTTTTCGACAACGGAAAAAATTTTAACTGGAAAATAAAAGTATTGCATTAATTTCTTCCAGATGATCTCAATGGGATATCATCAATATATTGCGGATGTGATAATAACCTTACTGAAAAAAGGGAAATATTTAGAGGATAAAAATAATAAAAAAATTTTAAATTTTATATATTTTTTGTTGTTTATTGCCTAATTTTCTTTAAACTTATAAAAATGCAATATAAGAAAAATTTGCCTTGATGATTTTCATCCAAATAATATAAAGAATAAATAATAAAAAGAATAAATGTTTCTCGGGATGTTATATATTTAATTTTGAAGATATATGTAGATTAGATTGCACCAAAATTTAGCAACTTTTGAATTTTGACCGTAACTCCCCGTAGAATTGTGTTCTGTATTGAAAAAAGATATTGTGTGAAATATAAGTGAAATCGGATATAGTGCCACATCGGAATTGAGGTTTGTAATGTGCGTTTGTGCGGGAAGAATGTATATTTTTACAGTTTTATTTTTTAGAAAGATTTAACTTTTAAATATCTTTTTTTTTGTAACTTAGTGTTAAAAAATTATAATATAACATAATTAATTATCACACAAGATATAAAAAGTAAAATCAGTTAAAAAATGTTAAAGTTATTACGAATTTCCCAGATCATTAATGTGTTTTAGAGCACTTGTGTCAAGAGTGTAGAAACAAATTTTTTTTTTTTTTTTAATTTTTAAATAAAATCCTATTTTGAATTAAATCTGAATCATAATTACTGAAAAATAAGTTTTTGTTTCTGCAGGATAATTATTGAAATCCATTTCCATGCTTCGTTAAAAAGTGTTGATTTTTTTGAAGGCTGCTTCAAAACTCCAATTTCAAACTTTTAATAATCTTGTAAAAAAATTTCAGCAAAATTGGTTTATACACAACACCACGGAAATAAATCTCAGTCGTACCTGTGATTTTAATTTTGCAGATTTCGAAATTTTTTTAGACCTGATATTCAGATTAAATAGAATTATTACAAAATAAGATAAAAGAAGTCTTAAAAAATAAATTCTAAAGTTCTAAAGGTCAAAGGTAAAAATTTGTAATATTTGAAAGTTTTAAGGAATACGTAATGAAAACTTATTTATTTTTTATATCGATTTCGATAAAAATTTACGCAGTAGTAAAAAAGGCAAATTTAATTCCTAAGTGAGCTTGGGGTCAGCATTTTTTAAACGCACTTTTGTTAAATATTTGTAAAATAAATTTTGTTAGTTAAAGTTTTGAAAGAGTCTTAAAAAAAAATCAAAATTTCTTAACCAACAAGGAACAGAAATAAATTAAATGCGGTGAAATTTCTCCAGACCTAGCCCCGAAAAACTTAAAATTTGGATTTTAAGTATGTTTTTGTGAAATAATGCTAATATTTTAACTTAAATAAAATTTAAATAAGTAATGATATTCCAATGAAGTTTTTGCACAATATATATGAATTTGTTCTAAATCTGCGAATTAAAAAATTCTCACTTTTTTGTACTATAATACCCGAAATCCTAGCCGGGGGAAAACCTGTTTCAAAAATTTACTTTTTCATTAAAATTATCACCATTACAAAAATTCTGTGGTCCGAAAAAAAAAAATTAGAAGTAAAAGAATATTACCACCTTTTTTTTTAAAGTTTCCACTTCAGATTAATATAACTTTTTATCGCATGGAGATATTTATATGATTCTTGCAGCAATACTATTTGGAATACGAGATATTTTTAAACAATTTTAAGGCCGAAATTAAAATGAGGGTAAAATTTGCTTCGATTTAAATATCTCTTAAACTAAAAGAGATGACCAACATTTGTAAGCAAGTTTTTTGTAGAGATTTACAAGGACTGCCGGTATACATTTTTTTATATTCAAGTTAAAAATGATTTTTTGGCAAATTTTTAAAGAAATTACATACCCGAGGTGACCAACCTTGGAGATCTATCTCTATCCTCGTGAACCACTAGGAGTCTGTGCTTCTCCAAATCAACTTAGAAATACCTCAACTGCGACCATGTGAAATTTGATTTTGAGTAATCTCCAACAGAATACAAGTTACAGAATTATTTCTAAAACAGAATTATTTGCACTGTATATTGTCATCTTTGGTGTTTTTCTCTCTGTGTATGCTCTTAATTCCGATAACATCAGCTTGTGACTTCCAACTTTTAAGGATTCCTTTTTCAACTTTTTTTTTTTATTAAAGATAACGTTTGATTGTTAATTTTAAACGAACTTGTAAAGTTTAATAACAATTTTTATTAGATTTATTTATTTTGTTTAAGAATTTAAATGTTATGACTGTTTCCTGTTTTTCTTATTTTTTTTTCTTTATGGAAAAAAATGGAAATGGCAACAGTTGTTTTTTGTTTCCCTTTGTATGAAACAGTTGGTTTGTTGCTATTTTCTTCTCCTCGAAGCCACTTGTTTTTTGTTACTTTTATATCTTATTTTGTTTTTTGCTTAAAGTTTAACCATAAAAAGCTTATGATATATTCTTTGTTTAATTTTAACGTTGATTGTTTAAAAGAAATTGTATTGTTTTATATGTTTTTCAAATTGTTAAACAAAACTTACAAGTGTATTAAATGGAAACTTTTCAACATCTCAAAAATACGGGCATATGTTCGTTTGTAGATAATTTTTCACACATTTCCCTATAGAATTTCTTTTATCTAAGGATATGTATGATTATAATTAGTGAGCAAAATTAATATTAATGACTTTTAGCCTTGTTAAACATCATCAATAGTTCAGTTTCTTGATTTGCTTGTAAAGCACCCTATTGTGAGAATTTTAAAGAAATAATAGAAGTATATACTATTGTTCAAAACACGCCCATTATTTCACTTAGCTTTCATACAAATATATTCCCAGAATAGGGTTTGACTCCCAAATATCCCTTAAATGTGGCAAAATTCAACACAAATAAAATCTTTTATAACCTTAAACCACCACATAATTTTTTTAGTATTAGTCTGTAATTGCCAAAAAGACTCTACCATAAATGTAAACGTAAAAATGTAAATGTAAACGGAACGTAAGTGAAAAAATGCTCCATTTCTTATTTAAGCCTCATATGTCAATATCTATATATAAATCAATGTACCAAACCCTAAATAGATCAGTCCATAATTGACCACTTCTCCCTTTCTGAAAAAAGGTGTATAAGTTATTATTACAATAAAATTATGTACACGTAAGTCTTATAAAAATATAAATCATAATTCCCAAAATTGCAAGACTTTATTTCAAATTAACCAACAAAAAATGTTGAGAAAACTAAACAGACATATTTTCCAATTATTCTTTTCTAAAATAAAAATCAATAGAAATTTGAAAATATTTTATACTACACAGAAAAAATGGGTTTCGATTACGAAATTGCTTATATCAATTAAAATATTATTTGATTTTGCTCCAATCATCAAAATGATAGTATTAACTAAGCAAAATAATTGTTTTTTGCATAAATTTCAATAATTTTTTTAAACAAATAAATTACATGTATTATTGGAATTTTTCTAAAATTTTTCTAAAATATTAAAATGAAAAAACTAATTAAATATATACCTTTGTGTAAAAATGCTTTTGCAAATAAATATATAAAAATTGGTTTCAAAATATTTATTTTAATATTTGTTGAAATATTACTTAAATTAAAAATATGTGTAATTGTAATAATATAATAGTGAAGATCCGATAAAAGCTCTTATTTTTGCGGAATAAACAATTAAAAAAATGGCTTCAAATAGTTACTGGGTACTTACACATTATACGGAAATAGTTTTCCAAAGAGAAGTTATATGCACTTTAATATGCGATATATATATCGGTCTTTTATATTACCGGCATAAATGACGGTAGAATCTTAAATAACGAAAAAAACATTAAAGAGTAACATAAAACACAAAGGGATGTGTACTTAACGAATATTTAGTATATTTTCTGTATTTATCACCTTTGAAATCTAAGCATATTTTCACATACAATTTAAAGAAAAGTTGTAAATTAGTTACAAACAACAGAATTTTTGGCTAAATAAAATTTAATTCCTGTATCTGAAAAATATTCTCCAAAATGTTTTTCTTTTTTATGAATTTTTTAAAAGCCGTCAAATTTTGAAAAATAATTTTAGAGTATTAATTGTATGAATTAATAAAAGAATTGAATTTGTATAAAAAATTAATTAACAAATTACTTGTAAAATTTTATTGAATAAAATAAAATTTATTGTGTAGTTTTGCTCGCACAAAATATTCAAGTAAAATATAGCAAAAGAGAAAAATATTTTCTCTTGAAATGTACTACTTTTAATATTCTTATGTGCACAGGAACGGTTTTCGAGTAAAATACTTGCAAACGTAGTAAAACTAGTAAAAATATCATGCAAGCGAACAGGCCTATAGTATATGTTATTTTCGTTGGTTTTTGCAGAAAAAAAAAAACAAGTGAAAACGGTATGGTTGGTTGTGCCGAATCTTTATACCCTTCACCACTTTCCAACAAAAAAGAGTAATACATACACACATACACACATACATACATACATACATACATACATACATTTGTTCTACAAGCATCGCTTGCTTAAAAAAAACAATAAGTTGCTTTTGTATGATACTTGTGGAAGAAATGTATGCATGTATGAATGTATGTATGTATGTATGTATATATGTATGTTGCATACATAAATACGAACTAACTACTCAGTGGTAAAAAGAAGGGTAAAGAGCCCTTCTAGAAGGACTTTTTTATAGCCACAATAGCTTCTCCATGCATTCCATGTATATATATTTTTTACACGCGATATAATTGAAAGCAAGGGTTTACACATTCGCGACCCGATGTGGCCCTTCTAAAAGGACTCTTGAATAAAAACTGCCAGCAGGCCTTCTGAAGAAAAGCTGTCATCAGGTCGGTCTTCTACAAAGTTTAATAAAATATTTTTCTTTTTTTCTGTGATACAGAAAAAAAATTATGTTTAATTTCTTAAAAAAAAACAAAATTTTTACTTTTGTTCGAATTTTATGAGGAGCTGTCAATTTTTATAAAAATAAAATGAAAAACCAATTACTAATTTAATCAAATATTAAAATAATATAAAAAAATAAAATAACTGAAAATTTTCATGAAATATTTTTTTCTGTGTATATTTTTTCTTAAAATATATGAACAATTTTTTAATAAGGTGCTTAATAAATTTTTCAGTTTTAAAGCAATTTTATAGACGAATAGCTCGTTTTATTGCAAACAAAATAACATTTCAAACTTTGTAAACAAATATATGAATCTTTTAGAAAAAAATCAGAAAAATGTACATCGGAGCCAAAATTTCGAAAAAGAAAAGGGAAATAAATTAAAAAATTTTAAATAATAAATTATTTAATGTGAATGTATATAGAAGGTGGTAATATAGTTAAAAAACTATGTTCTGCTGATTTCAAAATCAATTTAGAAATTAAATTGACTTAAAATTTACGAAGCTACGAGATCTATAGTGCAGGAACAACCCTTAAAACGGGTTTTTCGCAACTCACATTAGATGATTTTCCTAGTGAAAATAAAAAGCGCCACTTTGTAAAAGCGTGTAAACGTTCTAATACTGCTAATGTCAACTGAATTGTTTGGTTATATAGAAAACAACAACATTGCAATTCTTGAGCATAAATGTTTGTTTGTAAATATTTTTAAACGATTTTTTCAGTTTTTGGTCCATAGCTTGGCTGTTTATGAATCAATTTGCTTGATTCAGAAAAACAAAACTTTATAAAAATATTTACGATCGATCTAAATAAAATCGAAATCCGTAGCTTAAATAACGGTTTCAAAAAGTCAAAAATGCTTTTAGCTGATATCTTTTACCGATATCGATTTAGTTAATTTCTTCAGTACAAAAATTCAGGAAAAAATTTCCGAAAACAAAGTCCTTAGCTTATATAGAGGCTTAATAAAATCGAACACCGTTTCAAAAAAAATTGTTTTCTAGACATATCTCCGACAGTTATAAACCGAACTTACTGAATTTTAATAACAAAATTCCCGAATCGTTTCCGATCGTTTCATGTATATATTATATATGGCAGTTGTCGGTGGGCTTCAACAATGCCATTTCAACCGACAAACGAACGGACGGACAACGTCTTTTGGGTACCTAAGCCTATGTAACACTTTTTTGAATTAGTTTTTCGACAAATGTTTTTTAATATCTCCGAAATTATTGAACAAATTAAAAAATAATGCAGATATAAATTGGAGATAATTTCAGTTAGAAGTTTTTGGTATTTTATTTAATCAAGTCAAACGATTCTTTCTCTAGAACGAGGTTTTGTTGCAACCTCATTAATTATCTTTATAACGATTTATCTCAGAAACTAGAGTGATTTATTGGTTTAGAACTTCATGATTTAAATTGGCTGATAATTCAGTGTTGCCCTATGTTATTAATACTTTTTGTTCAAGAAATATTTACTTCGTTTGTTTAATTAAAAAATAAATCTTCGTACTAAATTGTAATTCTCGCTATAGTTAAGAAGCTTGACAAACTCTGAATAAGTTGAGTTAATCATATTCCAAATTTCCCTAAAAAAATTGTTAAGTTCAACATTTTATTATGAATAATTCTGTTTATTTACATATTTAAAAATTCCAGTCATCATACAACACCCAACATTTATTATAAAAAGCACCAAAAAGCACATACGATTATATTTGTTGAGTATTTAGTGTTACGTTGCTATATAAAAAAAATAAAATAAAATAAAATAGATAAATCGTGTCATACTTAGACTATTATCATTTGATTTGATTGAACAAAAACACATTAATAAAAAAAAAGAATAATGGACCGACACACAAACAAACAAACAAATAAAATAAATATTTTATTTACATTTAATGGTTTACAGGGAAAACAATCAACAGATAAACAACAAACTAATAAAATAAAATATATAAATATTAAAACATATAATGGGCATACGAAAAAAAAAAAAAATCAATAGAAAAATAATAATAAATACGAATAAAGGTCATAGTGTGTCTAAAAAAACATATGTGCACAAATATTTTGAAAAACAGATCAACGTATAAATAAAGTTATGCTTCAATGTCAAAAGTGAAAAAAGAAAACAAATTTACAATTGAAGTAAATAGTTGATGGAATAAAATTATTAATTTTATTGGTATTGAAGAAGCCTTACAGTTCTGATTACTTCTGACAAAGTAATGTTTTTTCTAGCCATATCACTGTTGACCTAGTGATTTGTTAAGAGTTATCTGAAATTGTGATTGTTCTAGGTTCAAATCAATTATAAACACATACACAAGTAACTAGACATTAGATAAGAGAAATATTGAAAATAGGTAGGTGTACATCGTCGTTATCAAAACTGTAGGTAAAGTGTTTAATTTATTCTAAATGATAAATTGTTGAAAAGTAGTATTTGTCATTTCCTTTAGTGGTCGCAGTAATCAAATATTTCTCCAATGGTGATTTAACATCCCGTAAAAAGAATGTTTTATATGATAGAACTAAGGTTTACGATAAAAAGATATTTTTGTATACTCAGAGTAATATTGACCATATCCGTGCACAAAATGGAACCTTCCAGTGTCAATAGTGTATGAACCCCATATTTATTCAAATTGTACACTTCTTGGTCAAATTCACAACGAAGAGTTAATGCCGCTTTGTTGTCAACTTAACACCACAGCACAGTGGGCATAATTTAAATTTTTTGTAACTTCTATTCGGCTTTTTGGGTTTACATGAAATTTTACATGCGTATAGCAGAGGAGTGAACAATTTTAATTTTCGAGGAGGGGCTCCACGTACCCTTCAGGAACGGAGCTATTAGGGATTAAAATAAGGCACCTGTGACATGAAAAATATTTCACCGCTTGCCAAATTTTTGTTTCTTAACCAATTTCTAAAATTTTTACATCTTCTTAAAGCTCTCGATAAAACATGTGAAATATTGGATTTTAAAGTGTGAAAGTATTTGTTATCATAGGAAACTTTGGAACACGGAGAATCATAATTAGTGAAAATATATTAAATACGATCAAATTACTTCAGACTATGACCTGAAAATTTTAAAATTTAGATTTTGAGTATGTTTTTGAGAAATAATGTTAATATTTGAACCTAAAAAAATTTAAACGAGCGGAGCAATTTTGGCACCATACAAAACTCCCACTTTTTTCTACCAAAATAGCCAAAATCTCAGTCCAAGAAAAACTTGCTTAAAAAATTGAATTTTTTATTTCAAATGATCATATTCAACATAACCAATATATAGGCAATATATTTTTTAATGATGTCGACTTTGTCATTTGAGAATTTTACAAAAAAAAAAAAAAAAAAAAATCAAAATTGACAAAGTTTGAATAAGGCTTGGGGAAAATCGTTGTCCAAAACGTCTTCTATTTTGCTTTACACGCATTTACGTTAAGATTTCATGTGAAACCATTATACAAATTCTATAGTACGCAACAAAAAAAAAAAAATATATTAGAAGTTAATGAATATTACCAACTTTTCGGAAAATAACCTCAAAAATATGAATTTTTTTAAAGCCTCAACTTCAGACTAATATAACTTTTTATCGTATACATATATTTAAAAAAAATTTAGGGCCCAAATTAAGGCCCCTAAGGTAAAAAAACGTTAAAAATCTAGGCAAAAATGAAGGTAAAATTTGCTTCGACCTAAATGTCTTTTAAAGTAAAAGAGATAACTTACACGTGTAAGCATGTTTCTTATAGAGATTTTTAAGGACTGCCTATATGTAAAATCTGTTTTCATTGAAGTCATAAATTAATTTTTGGCGAATTTCTAAAGAAATTACATACCCGACCACATCGAAAACATCTCAACTCTAACCACGAAATTTGTTTAAATATCTTCAACGGTTCACAAGTTACAGAATTATTTAAAAAAAGCGATACTTACACCAAATGTGTACGAGCATAAAAATTCTTGAAGGTGACTTATATTACATCTGTGGCCAATTTTACTAAATGTAAAACAAAATATATAAATACAGAATAATGCGTTGATACTAACATTTAGATAATTTTATACACTTTAGGGCGATTCCTGCAAACATAAAATTTATTTGTGTTGAATATTAACTTAATACTAACATTCGAATGGGATTTATGCAAGTTAAAGTGATTTTCGGAAGAGAGGTTTATATGGGAGCTATGGTCAATTGTGAATCGATCTTCATAAAATTTAGTACAAAGATGGATACTTATACAAAACTTCCTCATACCGAACTTCAGTAAAATATTGCTATTTTAAGGCATTTATGACTGTTAAACCCCTATTCCGGGAAGACATTTGTATGGGAGCTAGGTGAAATAATGGAAAATATTGTGTAATAGTTTCATTTCTCAACATATTAAGTTTTATATTGTTAGTAAAAAAAAACTCACAAAATAATCATTATTATTTGAGAGAAAAAATAAAACTGAAAAAAATCATTAAAATTGATTTTTTTAATAAAAATTAAAAAATAGATAGAACTTGTTCTGAGGATTACATTTCTGTATTTAACACTCTTATGTGATTGTTCCTTGTATCTAATTTTTTTGTTTAAAATTCTTACAAATAAATAAATAATAAAATAATAAAAATAACTTTAATATTTTGTAACCAATTTTTAATATTTTTATCTTGTTTGATAGATAATTATGTCTAGTTTGCCATTCCTTTACATTAAATTACAAAAAAGAATTGATAATAACAAAATGTTTTAAAAAACTCTGAAAAAGGAATGGCAAAAATGGAGTTTTTACATCAAAACGAACAATCCGAGGGAGAGTTACGGTCAAATTCGAAAGCCGGCTTTTTTGGAGCAGTTTGCATGTTGGTAGACATAAATTTTTTAAAATATAAGAATAAAGTCCTTGGTAAAGTATTACCAATCGTAAAATTTAGGCTTTACAATGTCAAGCCTTATTTTTTAGCCTTTTCTGTCCTTTTTGAAAGTTCAATTTAGCCTCTTTTTTCGCATCTCCTGACAACACTGGTTTTGCAATAGAACGAAGAACCCACAGCAGTAGTGTATTCAAAGAACCAACATTTTCAGAAAACCGGGTTTCGAGTTATTCGATAAATAGCCTTTTTAAAAAAAACCGGTATCGAATACAAATATTTAAAAAATATTATTTTTACTAAAAAAAGTACACTTATAATTATAGATTGGAGTGCGGGAATTCCCCGGGAGCGTCAAAACGCTCTCGGGAATTTTCGGGAATTTTTTTTAATTTTCCCGGGGCAACGGGAAATTAAATATTCTCATAGTTTTAAAATTCTATAGCAAACAGTAAGTAAGTTTTCAACGTCTTATATCAATGAAAGATTGACGTTACTCTAAACATAGTACTTGCAAGAATTTAACACATATAATACAACTAGAACGTTATCCGAGTGAAATGCTAATGTTGCATGAATTAGGCTTTTAACTATTGAATTGGTGTATTTGTATTTGTTTATCTATGGTTTAACGAATTTACTTACAAGTTGTTTCAGATGAAAATTTAAATCAACTTTTTTTTGTCACGTGCAATTTTTAGACATTTTGGTTTTATTATAGATTTGTTGAAATGAGTACTAAATAAGTTGAACTTCGAAAATACTCACAATTATAAAAAATTACTTGGTTAGAAGATTTTTCGTTCTAACACAACATTTTCTTTTGAAACAGCATTTCTTATCAAAGCAATGGATTTGTGAATGTTAGATGTAAATGTTATAACTTCAAAATACTTGTAAAAAAAATAAAACTAATTACACGTAGTATTCATACATACATGAGATTATTTTCATCAGATTTCTGAACACTATGATTGATCCGAAAAGCATTGTTGCGAACCAGTTAGTACTTTCCAGATTTATGTTTAATTTAGTAAAGCTAAGTTCACACTACGCTAATATTTGTCGATTTTTGCAAATATTTGCTTTGCGTAGTGTGAACATGAAATATTTTTACGATTCAAACAAGATAAAGAATTGATCAATTCATATTTTATCTATTAAAATATAGTTTTTAAATAAAACCTTCAATATATTGATATCTTTTATTATTTAACCATAATAATACTTGCTATTTTTTAAACAGCAGAAAGTGGCATGCAAAGAAAACACTGTAATCTTGTAAAGACAGGACAGTTTTGTAAATGACGAGAAAAGGAAACAGGGTTGTTCTTGTGTATAAATGTAAATTACTTATACAAAAATTTAAATATATATATTTTCAAAGTAATTTTTATTTGTTAAATCTTGCAAGTAATCAGTTGATAATAGTTTGTATTTCCTAAATCTATTTAAATATTTTGGTTTGTAAATTTAATAAATATTTGGATTTAAAATAAATATCATTTTCGCTTTATATTAAATAAAAATGCTGTAAACATTACCTTGACATCCACATATTCAGAAATTCTCTCAGAAAATTGTTTTAAATTGATAAAAAACAAGATTTTCCTATAAATCCATTTAATAATTGATGTCAAATAAATTTATAATAATTTTGTATTTAAAATTTTGAGTATATAATTTGCTTTAAAATATTTTTCCCCCTTTAATATTTTACGATATTAGATAGCTGTTTCATCAAACAAAAAACGTCAAATAATGCGCGAAATGTGAATAAAAACAAATCAACTCTGTACTTAGTCGCAAAAACTGCGGGAAAACAAGATTACATATTTCGTCTCAAATATTTGCATAATCTGAACTCAGCTTAAGAATTAGGAAAAAATAATAATAATAATAATAATAATAATAATAAGTTAGAGAAATAAAATTTAAATAAACGGCTATTTATAATGACATATAAAAACATTTTTCCAAACCCAGAATTGAAAAATTTTTGTTATTGTCACAATTTTTTTACTGTCACATTAAATTTGTTTGCACTGTTAATCTTAGAAATGTCGTTATACTTTTATACTATTTAATTTTTCGTTAATTCCGTATGATTTATAACGCTTCGTTCTGTTTTATTTAATAAAAAAATAATTTTCTTTATAAAAAATTATGGCCTTTTTTCTTATAACTAAAGTTTTAAGAAATTCCCGGGGAAATTGAAATCCTACTTAAAATACATATTATTTGTAATCACAAGTAATATAAATATAAAAATTCATATCGCTCTACTTCATTCTGCATTGAATTGAATTCTGATAATGCTTCTTCTGATCCAACTCTACTTATGTACCTATTTATTGAAATTTACCTTATTCTTGTGACAAACGATAAAACCAAAATTTACTTCTTACCTAGATTCTGTTAATAAAAATTAGTTTAAATCTATTAAAAAATATACAAATCTCAGTTCTTAGTACGTCTGGTGCTACTCAAATCTTAAATTGGGAATTTAAAAAAAACTACTCTTAAAGCTTTATTAGTTCATAATGAAAATGAAAAATAATTTCAAATAATTAAGGACCTGATGAAGAACAACAAGCGAATTGTTTAAAAATAAAATTTGTAGATAAACTACTTAAAAAATTTTAAATTTTCTTACAAATTTTATTTTTAAACAATGTGATACTTTCAATGCATTAGGCCATAAATAAGATTCAATTAGAAAACATAAAAAATGGGAAGTATAGGTTAATTTGGTAAACAAAAATAAAAGAAGGAGCAAACATTATTCGAAAGAACAAAAATTATTCGAAACCGATCGGTTTTTCAAAAAGTAAAAACCGATTAACCGGTTTCCGGTTACGGCTTTTCAATACACTACACAGCAGCAGCTAAAATATGAATATGAATGCGATTGAAGTATGTTTGTATTAGTGTCAGTATAAACCAAACGTTAGCTTTCTCAACAAAAAGGGGAATTAATTGTCAAATTTATAAATGCTAATATTATCAAATCATTGTTAAATATAATTCTCAAACATTTTTCAAATGTGAATTGTGACCGCATGTGGAACATAAATAAAAGTAATTTTATTTTTGTAAAGTTTTCTTTTGTATTATTAATTGGAAAATATTTTATTAAATAATTTTATTTATTAATTTATTTATTTGTATATATTTCAAAAAAATTTATTTTAAAAATATATTGTTTCAAATATCTTTAAGAATGATTTGAGAAAATACCATTTTTCAAATATTTGTTAACTTTTCTCTTTAGATTTATGATTCATTTGATAACAATATTAAATATCAAATTAAGAACATATTATTTTTTAAATATTTTTAAAGTTATCTTCAGATTTGAGAATGATTCAATCGTAACATTTAATATCAATTTGAGAATGTACAGTTTTTCAAATGATTTTCAATTTTCTTAAATGATTCTCAATTTGAAGTCAAACTTAAAACTCAAACCTCTACCCAAATTTGAAACAAGTTTGAGAAACACATTTGATATCAAACGTTAAAGTCATCATATTTCAAATGTTTGACAACGTGTTTGCTGAGAAGTAATTTAATAATTTTTTACGTCTTCTGATATGGATCAAGCAAAAGAAATCAAATCAAAGATAAAAAGAATAAAATTTAAAATCTAAGAAATCCTACACAATAAAAAAGAAAGAAAAATAAAAATACATACCCACATATGACAAAAAATAAATAGAATTTTATGAAGCAATTTGCATTTATATGTTTAAATATTTATTTGAGCTGGCTTCTTAAATTGGTCAATTTAACATAAATAAGCTTTTAACAAACAGCTTTAGTAGTATTGTTAAACGACAGGTAAATATTTTTATGTTGTTATATGGTATAACAATATTATTTGTATACCTTGGAAGCCATTAAATAGCTTTTAGCCCTTTTACACCTTTAGAAGGAAAAAAAAAACATATTTTTATAATAAAATTAAGGAAGAAGAATTTTTATATATTTTCACATTTAAAGTGGTCTCTTAGGTAGGAGGCTGAGATAAAAAGCCTTTTGCCATTATTGAAATAAGTTGGTGAAAAATATGTCAATAAGTTACTTTTCTTTTCCTTTAAAAAGTAAATATTTTATATATTTGTAGAATTAAGTGGATTTTTGTAATAAAATTTACTTTTTCTTTTTTGGAATTTTTTTTAATGCGGCTGTGAAAGAAAGTAGGTGGAAAAGCTTTAAATAGTTTTCCACTGAATTTAAAAACTAAATGTAATGTGAGGAAAATTTTTAGATCTTTATAATAAAACATTATTTCCATTAAATTTGTAAATTCTGTTTTTTCTTCTTTAATTTTTCGTCCTTTGGAAATGGGTCTTAAATAAAATACATTTTAAGAAATTGTGTGATTTTAATAAGTGTTTTGTTCTGATATAACGAGTCGACAATTATAGTCAAAGATAATTTCTTTTATGTCAAAATTAAGAAAAATTTTAAATTTTTAGTCAAATTGGTACAAGGACGCGTCCAACTCTCATATATCCTGACATATAATTATAGCCACAATTATAATCAGAACAAGTTTAAAATTTCCATATTGTCATCATTATTACCAATGTTTGTATTAAAATAGATGCAAGGATTCGATTTGCTCCCATATATCCTTCTTCACAAAGCTGCAATAAAATTTTAATATAGTTAGATATGTTGCTAAAAATAATAATGTTAACTGTGTTTCGACTTATATAATGTTCCTTCCAGTTATATATAAATTTAACCAATAATATTTTGGAAAACTATGTATGCCCAAATGAAAAAATATTAAAAAAAGAAATATTTTCGGAGAAACAATTTATAAAAATAAATTATTTCAAGCTTTTAGTAAATTTAAAATATCTACAAAATATGTAAGAAAGTTGTAATCGATTATGATACCCTATACCATTAGGTATGTGCGTCGAAATGATTTTCAAATTTTTCGGAGAATGTTTTTTATAGGGCTTGTGGCCGATTTCACAATGGGGCAGAATCGATTTTTTTTTGGAAATAAATTTGTAACTTCTAATCGGCTGTTTGAACTTATAGAAAATTTCACTCATTCGTGGCAGAGAAATGTAAAATTTTATGTTTGGAAGTGAGGCCCCATATAATCTTTAGTAGCGGATATATTGTGGCTCAAAGTAGGATACATTTGATATAGAAAACTTTTCATCGCTTGCCAAATTTTTGTTTCTTATCTTAACTATTTCAATTTAAAAAATTTTGGTGCAATTTTTTCAATATATATTCCAATATTTTTGTACGGTTTTGTAAATTTTTTACGAAATTGGTTAAAGAACAAAATTATCTATCGAATAAAAAAAAAATTAGAAGTCGATATCCAAATTCCAAAAACAAACGATTTTGTAATTGAAAATTGCAAAAGTTATGATTTTCTCTTTAAAATCAAACGTTATTTAAGAACATATGATAATTTAACACTTTTCTGAAAAGAATCTTCACAGAGATAAGTTTAGAATTAAAAACAAGCCCAAACACCCATCTTCTCATCTATTTTAAATCAAAATTTTGATTTTAACTAATATGTTTTAAAATCCCAAAGGCTAGTTCCGCAAACCAAATGCGTTCAAAAGAGTTTGCTAATAGCGTTTTCCAAACCCGCAATAAATTTGAATTTTGTGGACAAAATAAAAAAAAAAAATATTTTTGGGATTTTCGTCGGTTTTTTGGGAATTGTGAAATTTTTTTTTAATAAAAATCTTAAATCTGTATACACTTTACCATTTCAAATTATAAAGTTAAGTCAAATAAATGATACGAAACGGTGTATGTAGGAACACCTTTTAGTAATAAGTATTTTAGCTAGAAGTACCATCAAATACCCATTGAACTTTTTTGCACATGGAACAAAAAAAAAAAAAGTAAACTAATAGTTTTTCCGTTCACCTTATTTACAGCTATTTTACACTTGCAAAGTAAAGAAATTTTAAGCTTATGGCCTATAAAATTAATAAGGTGTTGGTGCAAAATATATAACCACAAAGAAAATATAAATTTAAGTTTTAAAGATTTTGAAATCTTAAGATTTATAATATATATAAGATTTATGATATATATAAGATTTTGTGTTTTTATTTATTTTTCTTTATTTTCAATAAATATTTTTTAAGGCATCAAACAATTTTTATACATAGGAAAAACTCAAGGGATGTAATAAAGTTTTCAATCATAAAACAATTTTAAGAACTTAAGTACGATTTTGCCTCTATGTTAGCAGTATAATATCGGGCATTATTCTGATATCTTAAGCAAGTATTTTTTATATATTTTAAAATCTAAAAATTCAATTTTTATGTTTACCTTTACCCCAAATATTTTTTTTAATTATAATTTTTTGATACAAAGAATGTTTTCTTGTGGCACCGGCAAGCATTCAAATTTAAAATATCCAAAAAAGCATATGAAAATAACAATTTTTTTCTTTCCTTGGATTGCTCTAATAGAGGATTTTAGCATATATATCCAATTCTTCTAATGTAAACTCCAAACAATTGTAGAAATAGGACTTGTGTTAAATCAGTGGCCGTTGACCAAAAAACTGCAAGATTTTAATATTTTGCAGTTTTTCGATTAAAAATTTTGCGCCGTTTCGAATATTGCAAAATAAAGAATGGAGGTTTATTGCTCTTATAAATGAATCGTTTGAGATACATCTCGTTAATGTACCCTCAATAGCAGCGCTATAGGAGATGCCCAAACTTGGGTAGAAAAAATTTAGATGGCTCTAAGAAGTGCTTTTTTTTCGAGGCACACTCACACCGTAATTTCAATGCGGCTAAAGCATCGCGTGATCAAAAAAGGTTTCCAAATTAAATTTTAAAATCGTTGTGGCGAAATAAAATATTAAATTGAAAAAACGCTATAACTCTCTAAAATCGATATAATATTTTGCGTACTTTCCAAATAAAAAAATAAAAGGCCAAATTAAAGTTTTTCTGTATTAGTTTATTTAAAATTAACCTAATTTTTAAGTTATAAAAAAAAGAAAATTATAATGAGATCATATGAATACAATCCTTGTACAAATATGACAAATTTCTCAAAATATTCGCCTTTTTTGCAGAAAAAAAAAATGCCAACTTTGAGCGGCTGTAACAACAAATTTAACCGATTAAATTTTTTTGTTAGATTCTTAATCTGTGACAAGTCTTCCATTAGACCTAATCATTATTTTCATCAAATTCTTCTGTAAAATTTTTGATTTTTGCCACCGTTTTCAACAAAATGAGCAACTGTGCGACGGTTAAGTTATGTTGAGATAACTCATGGGTTGCTATTACCAATAGAAGAAAAGTTTTTTCGTTAACACTACATATATTTGTTGTTAAATGTTACTGGACTAAAACTTTTAAAATAGCTTTGTTTATAAATGCTGCTTATTACTGTTAATATAGAGACTAAAAGTTTATGGAAACAGTTAGAGTGAAATCGGCCAAACTACTTTCGTAAAAAACTTATTTATTTTCTCTATCTTTTTTGCCCTTTAAGTAACATTTTCCTTAACAAAAAGAAAGTTCGAAGTTTTTAAACTTTTTTTGTAATAAAATTTAATAAGGTTTATTTATTTATTTTTTTAATTAATAAATAGCAGGTGGTTGGATGATTGTTTTTGGTAACTTGCTATAACTCCTAGTCTACACGTAGACATTTTTATGTTGGCAAATGTCAAAATCTCTATCTCTCGTATGGTATGGACCAATAAGAAACCTATTGCATAATCTATTTCGCAATAAATGTTTAAACACAAAGCTGAGCAATAATGTTTAACATAAGCTGTCAAATTTATTGTTCTCCTTTAAAATTTGGCCTCTTTTAACAAAAAGAAAAGTACAAAATTATTAATTTTGTTTTCAAAAGACACATAAAGAATAAAAATGGGAAATAAATTAAAATTTTCGATAAAAAAGACAATTTAACATATAAATTTCGTATGTACGTTTTGAATAAAATTGAAATAAAATTGTTTTCCTTTTATTCTGCCGACGTTATTTCTAATGTTAAGAAATAAAAATGTCTTCGTGTAGACAGACGTACAGTAAAGGGTAATGTGCTTGTGAGCAATGAACTGAAAAAAATAGTATTTGTGTATTCTTCTTAAGTTTTGTTGTCTTTCAATTTTGAAGGCGTCATGTTGTTTTCTTGGTATAATTAAATTTTATGTTCAAACAGCAGATAGTAAAACCTAAGTAAAAGACCCAGCCGCACAAATTGCAATGGAATAATTGCTAAGGGATTTAAAAAAATTTAAAGAGTTGCACAAGAAAAGAATTTATATAATTTTTACTTGAAACATTAGGTATATTCATTTGCATGATTTTTACTAGTTTTACTATTTTTGAAAGTATTTTATTCGAAAAGCGTTTTTGTGCACATAAAAATAGTAAAAGCTGTAAACATTTTAAGATAAAATATTTTTCTCTTTTGCTATATTTTACTTGAATAATTTGTACGAGTATAACTAGTAAAAATTTTTATTTTCAAATTCCTATTGAATTTTATTTTGAAAAAGAGTAATTGGAAAATATTTTTATTTTTTTCCACGTTTTCTGTAGGAATCTATGGTCAATCTTGAATGAAGTCTTGCAAATTTTAGAATTATGATTGTGATAATAATTTATGTACCTTTAAGAGATTTTCGGAGCCTTTTTTTTATCGGAGCCGTGGTCAATTATGGTCTGATACTGTAGAAATATACATTTAAGGAAGGTCCTTGTATGATAACGCATGTGCAATAATGCATTCGATTCAAGTGAAACAACCAGTTCGAGGATTAAAAAAAGTAATTATATTATTTCTTTAAAATCTTCGCAACAGGATATTTTACAAGCAGAAAAAGAAACTGAACTATTGAAGATATTCAGCAAGGCTAAAAACCATCAATATTTATTTATTTCTATAAGGTAATATTTGAAAAATTATTTGCAAAGGAACATATGCCCGTATTTTTGAGACGTTTCAAAGTTTCCACTTAATATAAATATAAAATTAAATAAAAATTTTATTTTTTATTGACACTAAAATTCATTTTACTATTTTCTGTTTTCTTACTTTTTGAACTAAAATTTAATTTTTGAGAATTTTTTTATTTTCTCTTTTTTTACTTTTGCTAGTGTCCAATCAAGTTGGACACATAAATTATAATTAAATTATAATTTTTGTATTCGATCATTTTTCTCAGTGTATGCTACTAAGAACTAAAAAAACTGTTAATGCCATGTTGGATTTTTTTTTTTTATAAAAAAAGTTATGTTATCGGTTTTCGTTAAAAAGCTGATGGTTTGATGAAAACCCAAAAGAAAGCTTTTAAAAACAATTGGCCTTTATTTTTAAAGTCACTTATCATCCTACCATCGAGCCATCACGAGCGTCATAAGTAATTAAAATACTTACTCTACAATAATTATTTCCAATACTTACCACGTAAGTTACCAAAATCTAAGAAAGAAAAAACTGAAATAAAAAACTGAAACTGAAATAGAATACTTACCACATTCCTGGATTTTCCCTGAAAGAAAAGGTAAGAAATTGTTATAATAAGAACCAGATACACCACTAATTGAATGCCCCTATTTTTCCTTATTTTCAAAACCCTGAATAGTAATTGCTCTTATCAAAAGAGTAATTGTAATTCATTCTCAATTATAGATTGATAACCTTTTTTTATCTTCAACAATCCCCACTCCAATAGTATCTATAGGGAGAATTTACATACAGTAAACAACCCTGCTGTATTCAGCTAGAATTTCAAACGAACAAAGCTATTACTTTTAAATGTGGAGAATTTAAAATAAATTTACATTTAAATAAATTCAATCCTCTAGACTTCGCAAATATGAAGGTTACATATAAGTCAGGCGTGGATCCACAGGGGGGGGGGGAAGGGAAATTCCCTTCCCCCCAAATAAATTTTTCAACTAAGAAAAATTAAACGCGAAGAAAAATTTACAACAGGAAAAGAAAAGAAATAATGAAAATTATTTTGGAAAAAATTTTTTTGTCATAAATAGAAGAAGGCATGATAAATTTATCCTCAACGTTGTCTATCCAAGAATTTGCATCTTCTTTCGAAGAATTTTAAAAATTGGCACTTGTTTAATAAAAAAATGTAGAAAATGCATATTTTAAGTATTTTTATTTAATATGCCATTTATACCAAACAAAATTAGTAGTTTTTGGCTTTATTTGGTTTGTGAATAAAAGACTACTGAAATTTTACGTTCAAAAATGCATCTTTCGAAAAAAAATAATTTGTTTAAGTACTAGTTTTATCAGTTAACGAAAAATATTTTTTTATTTTATAAATCAAATTCTATGCAAAACTTGTTACAAAAAATGCTTAAATAACAACACAGAAAAACAATTTTTTTTCGTACAAAATATAATCATATATTATCCTAAATAAATATTATTAAATTATACACAACGAAAATTTTGCCTATTTTGAGACAATTTTATTTGGAAGCTAAATAAAAATATTTACATATAAATTATCAACGACAAATGTCTAAAAACGATAACTTTTAAAGTAAAATCTTAAGAAAAAGATTAATTCAAAATACGCATAATTTTGTAAATAAAAATCATTAAACATTTTGAATTATGATAAAAAAAAAAAAAACAATTTTTTATAATAAATTTTTCTACAAAAGTCTATTCAACGGTGATATATTTTATAAGACTTTTTTTTGTAAACAAAACAGGATTTATTTTACTTAAACTTTTTATACGTTTTTATTTTTCCCCAATTATATTTCAACTAAAGCATAAAGTGATTTGCTTAAAAATATATAAAAAATAATTTGATAAAGTTTTGAAATTTTTAAATAATTGTTTGAGTATTTAAACGACTTGAAATATTGACGTCTCATTTTACTGTAAAAGAAATGGCATTTAAAATTTTATATTTTTAGTGTTATTTTAATATAGAAAAGCACATATATAATTAATAAAAAATTTAATGAATTATTTCTTATTAGTAGTAAATATAAAAGATTTAAATAAAGATTAAAAGCTACGTTATTTTACTTTCTTCAATCTATTAATTTCAAAATTGGCTTAAAATTTACGAGATATTTAATACACTTACTATCATTAAAACATTTTGTTTTTTCGAAATATCTCAAAATGTACAGGGTATTTCGAATTTTTGAAAATTTGTTAGTTTTTCGCGTTTGATAACTTTGTTGTTTTTCTTACAATTTCTTACTTTTTAAAAGTAACGAAAAGGAATGGAGCTACATATTATTACTGAAATCAAGTAAAAAAATAAACAAATAAAATAAAATAAAATAAAATAAAATAAAATAAAATATTTATTTTAGTTTTGTAAAAAAATATCGATTTTCGGCACGGTTACCTTTATCACATTAGTTCTAAATTTTTGCATCAGTAAGTTTTTGATATTAAGGTATATAATGAGATACATTTAAGTAAAATTGATATTCTAAGTATGAAAACCTACGTAGCTTATCCCTTCGTGTTTTTCAGGTCATGCATTTTAGTTAAGTTCATTGAAATGCAATTATTTGTTTGAAATGATTTAGTGGATAACAATTAAATAAAAACACACTTTAAATTATTAAAACCTATTCAATTTCTATTCAATGAACGTTTTTACCTGGGCGGCCATATTTTAATTTTAATAATAAATATTTTGTTTTATCCACATTAACTTCTTTTGGAAAATTTACGAAATACGAGTTTATTTATTTTTATTTAGCTAACTAACATTAATATTGAAGAAAAAAATTTTATAAAAATATCAACCTGTTTCAATCATCGTAGGAATTTGAAATTTGGCCTTTCATATTTTCAGTATGTGCGATACATTTTGACTATTTTCATACAATATTGGACCACCTTCTTGAACAAACAGTTTAATATTGTTTGAAATCATTTGAATCAACCCGGATGGTTTCAGAAAAGATTCAAGAAGTGATTCTGAGTCGAACGGTATATTTTAAGATGCTGGTCCGATGATTTTTTCTATGCGTTACAAACAACAGTATAAACGCAAAATACCCCTACGGTGGTGTAGGATATAACAAATGTCCGTTTGGATGTCTGTATGTTGAAATAAATTTTTTAAATCTCACAATCAAATAATCAAACTTAAAATCTGTTAACAAATGAAGGAGTTATATTGTGTTTTATATAAGTTTTGAATTGTGTTTAAATTTTAAAATATTTCTGTCGTACATTCCGCAGCTGTCTACACGCAGAGAAAAATTATGATTGTAGTGACCATAATCTAAGAGCAACATATTATGATTGAACATATGATCACAGCGAAAAATAGAAATGATTATAACGAACAACTAAATAAAATAAAAAATAATTACCATGATTCCATTTTGTCATATTGTGTTATGATTCTAGTTTTACATATAATTGAACAATATTACTACATCATTATCCCATTCTATCAGAGTATGATTTGATGTTATTATATTATTATTCTATCTTATTATATTATTATACCACATTGTCATACTATTATTCTATCATATTATTATCCCATATGATCATATACTTATCCAATCTTATCATATATTAAATAAAACGTATTAATAATAGATTATTATTTTTTTTAATTTTTGATTGAAAATAATATATATTTATTATCTGTTCATTAATTATATTCATTTGTAACAATATATGTGGATCGAATGCAAGATATGTTTCTTTTAACTAAACCCTTTAATGGAATTTAATCAATATCTTATATTGCTTGAATCACATCGAGTATATCCAAACCTATTTATATTTATTCATATATATAAACTAAATGAGGATCACAATGAAGTCGGAAAATAAACATTAAAAACAAAATTTTTTCACTAAGTTTGTGAAAACGATAACTATTATATAATGATATTAATATGGTTTAAAAACAGAATACGGTTTAATAACAAGGAAAAAGACAAAGACAGAAAATTTTGTTTCTAGTAAAAATATTTAAAAACATATAATTTTTCAGTCAATCATAATGAAATTTTTATTAAGTGTAAATTAAGTTAAATTTAAACAAAAACATTGTTATCATGAACACAGAGTTATTCAAATTCAAGAAATTAACAATGAGAACAAAATATTGTTGTAGTGATAATGCTGAATCCATGTTTTTTCTCTGAGGAGAATGGAGGATTTTTGTATAACAGCTATATAAAATAATGAAACGATCTGATAAAAAATGTTATGGATAAAATTTGTTATATCAACATTTCTTTACTTGTACTTCAAACATAATGTTCTTGCCGACCATAGGGACAGACTGACGACGGTAGCTGGTGTAAGGAAAGAAAAATATCTAAAATTTCAGAATTTGTTTTGTTATTTTGGTTATTTATGTTCAAATTAATAAAAAAACATATGAAGTAAGTTATTTTTTTTTGCATTTCCTGAATAAAGCGCCATTTTAGATCGAAATATTTTTTTTTCCAAAATTGTTGAAATTTCTGATAAATTTCTGAAACTATTCTTTTAACGGAAATTGATATTATTTAAACTTTTTAAGATTTCTAATTTCAACGGATGTCAATATTTGTGTTTTTTTTTTAATTTTTAAATTCTTCCGTAATTAATTTATGACCAAAATAAACATGACGGAATATTTGTTTGATTTTTTAAAAGTCTAAAGAATTCAAACGCCTCAATTTAGTGTTAATACGTTATAAATCTTTTTATTAATCTGTGTTTACTTCAATCAAATTGTATAAACTTTTTGCCTATTTTTATTTCTTTAGAAATTAATTCATTAAATCAACAATTCTATTTGCAATAATTACTTGATCTACTACGAATACATTTATTTAGTGGCCATTGGAAAATTAAAATGCTTTGAACTTTTATTTACAAAAAAAAAAAAAAAAAAAAACTTTATTGAAATTCAAAATAATTCATTTTATAGGGAAAATGTTAATAAATTATTGTTCATTTTTGTTGTAGTATATATTATTTTATAAAGAACAAATAAAGTTCTTGTTATTGTTGTTTTTATTTTATTTATGTGCATTTTAGCTGTATATGAATTTACTGAAGATATTAGTATGTGTGAATATTGTAGTTAATATTGATGTATTGGCCATTTATTTATTGTTCTTCTTTAATTCACTTGATTTATAGTGCAAGCAAATACAAATTTTTTGTTGCTATAAAACTTAAAATTTATTTATATTTTCCTTGAGTTTCGAAATGAAAATAATTGAATTTGTCAGAAGAATTTTTAACACTTTAGAGATGAATTTAATGTCATAAATCAAAGTGTAAAATGTCATTAAATGAAATTTGTAAGAAATAATTATTTTAAAAATTAATTGGCACTATGGCCGATAAAAATTAAGTATTATTTAATTTTATTTTGTAATGTTATAAATAAAGATTCGAATAAATATCATAAATTCCTTTGCTTATTTAGCGATGGCTGCGACATATCTGTTTTAAGTTTTTGAATTTTTCAAGAAATTCGCGATTTTATTCACGTTTTTAATTTTGTAAAAAATTTTTCAAACGTTTGTAATTTTAATATGCACATTAGCGTAGCCAGACAATTTTTCTAGAGGGGGAAAATAAAAATAGGCAAAATGTTTATACAATTTTATTGAAATAAACACAGAATAATAAAAAGATTTATAACGTATTAACGCTAAATTCAGGCGTTTGAATTCTTTAGACTTTTAAAAAATCAAACAAATATTACGTTATGTTTATTTGGTCATAAATTAATTAAGAATTTAAAAATTAAAAAAAACACAACTATTGATATCCGTTGATTATTAGAAATCTTAAAATGTTTAAATAATATCAATTTCCGTTAAAAGAATAGTTTCAGAAATTTATCAGAAATTTCAACAATTTTGTAAAAAAAAAAAAAAAAATAGATATTTCGATCTAAAATGACGCTTTATTCAGGGAATGAAAAAAAAAATAAATAACTTACTTCATATGTTGTTTTATTAATTTGAACATAAATAACTAAAAAAGGAAAACAAATCCTGAAAAAACTTTTTTCCAACTACAAAAATGTTTGCCATAATTTTAATTTACCTTTATTTTTTTTAATTATTGTTGAGAAATAAAATATTTCATGTATTTAGTAAATTTATTCAGAAATTTATTTTTAAGTTTACTTTTTCTTTTTATATTGTAAAAAATCTGACATGTTTCTGGTTCTGTAAAAGTTTTGAGAATAGAGTGCACCTCTTTTTATCATATTTACAATAAATGTCTTAAAAATTATGTTAAAAAAATATATTTATATCTTTTAACATTACAAATGAATTCTCTGTAAAAAAAATATTTTAAGAATCTGAAATTTTCTGATTCTGCGCTCTCTGCATTTTATAAATTTTAAATATTTTAGTTATAATTGAACAGAATATAAACATACAATTTGTAAAACAACATTAAAATGATTTTATTTGCATTTTTTTAAACATAATTCTAACAAGGAGAAGTCAATTTAAACAAAATAAGCATAACATTATTTAGCAATGATTTTAACAAAGTGTCGTCATTGTAAGGAAGTACTTAGTGCAGAAAAGGAACTATTAAGATAATGTCCTTTTTTTATTTCAATTCACTACTTTTGCAGTTCTTTACTTAATGTAATATATACATATGTACAATAGGTTTATGACTTTTTTGAAACTTTTCAAAAATACCGCATCTTTGTAGAGCATAAAAAAAGTTAAGAAATTATGTAATATTTTTGCACGATAATCAAAAAAGTTTATCTACCACGTTTTAAAATTTCATATTATATATATTTTTTAAATATAATTCGTTAGTTGTTGCTTGTATTTCAATTTCAATATATTGATAATCATCTAATGCTTTTATTTATGAAATAGGAATTTCACGTAATCGCGACTTCATAAAATATTTGAATATAGACATAGAAAAATGAGTTTGTGTTAATTTTTGTCATTTAAAATGACAGGACAATAGAGCTAGAGATTTTATGTTAATGAAAAATTTGGAAAAAAGCTTTTTATTAAAAATTGACGACAATAATTGTAAATGAAAATACTTAAGTAAAATAAATATACTTTTACAAGCAGCAATGCGCAAAACGTGCGCAGAATATATATTAATTTTGTAAAACAAATCGTACCTTTAATTTAAAGCTTTTATCACATAATATCTGTTCCTAAAAAGTTATTATTTGGCATCTCTGAACTCGTAAGAAATAAATTAAAAGCGGTGAAATTTCTTCAGACCATGACCCGAAAAACTTGAAATTTGGATTTTAAGCATATTTTTGTGATAATATAATATTGGGACCTAAATAAAGTTTAAAGAAGTAGGGGTATTCCTATGAAATTTAGGCAGAATATAGACAAACTTGTTTTAAAATCAAGAAATTAAAAAAACTCCGTATTTTCCGTACCAAAATGCTCAAAATCCCATGCCGGAGAAAACTTGATTTAAAAATTTACTTTTTTTTCATTAAAATGATCACCCCGCCGTTGTAAAAGGCGTGGCTCAGAAAATATTTTTAGTATGTTTAACTAATGTATGCTAATGTATATTTTTTTTGTTCATATTGGTTTTGATTTTTGAGAATTTTACAAGAAAAAAAAAAAAAAATAATAATAAAAAACATTTTCAAAATTCACAATGTTTAGATATGGCTTGGAAAACAATTGCCCAAAGCGTCTTCGATTTTGCTTTGTACACATTTACGTTGAGATTTCTTTTAAAACCATTATATTAATTCTGTAGTCCCGAACAAAAAAAAAAAAAAAATAATAATAATATTTTAGAAGTGAAAGAATATAACCACCTTTTTATAAAATAACCCCAAAAATTTTACATTTTTTTAAAGTTTCAATTTCAGATTAATATAACTTTTTATCGGACAGATATATTTATATGATTTTTGCAACAATATTATTTAGAATTTTGTAAGAAAGTTAAAAAATAGGTCAAAAAATTTTAAACTAAAAGAGATAACCAAATGTGTAAACGTGTTTTTTTTTAGAGATTCACAAGGGCTACTTATATGTATTTTTTTTTACATTCAGGCCATAAATGAATTTTTGGATTGTATACTTGAGGTTACCAACTTTGGAGGTCTTCCTTCTACTCTCGTGACCCGCTAAGGAGCTGTGTTACTCCAAATCAAATTTATTTAGATATCTTGAACGGTTCACAAGTTACAGAATCATTTCCAAAATTTATTTTGGGACCACTGTGCGACATACTTTTGAGTTGGTGAAGTTGTGGATTTTCTTAGAAATAATAACTTTTATTTTGTAACTAAAAATACTTTTTCACTTTATGAAAGTAATTATAAATAATTTTCAAAAATGTTTAAAATATACACTTAGTTCTGATGAAGTGGAAAAATGTAATTTAATTATTTTTGCTGGCTTTTATAAAACTAGTTGATTTTGGAAATGTTAAATTAAAAATAATAATATTTTTTCCTTTTTGTGTGAAATGTTGTTTCATTTTTGTTATCTAATACTCGTATTTTACAAAATATTAAAGAAATAAACAGTCTTTCTCGGACAAATAAAAAAATAAAAGTACAAGAATCACAACAAAATAATTAAAAGTAATAACTTTTAAAATTATGTTCTTTTTTAATTGTCTTTTTTACTTAAAAATTTAATGTTTCTAAATTCTGGGGGTTAATTTTTTTTTGAAGAAAAACAAATAATTTTTAAAAAATGCATGTATAATGCAAATATATATAATTTTTTAATTTTTGAAGAAATTCTACAAAAAATGTACTTAAATAATTGCAAATGCATTTATGCATCTAATTCAATTTATTTATAATTAAATTTTATTTTTGAATTATTTAACTTAAAGCGAATATAAATTTTATTAAAATATTTTTAAAATCAATTAAATATGGCATTTACGTATGTAGTTTTATATGTTTCAAGTTGTACACTCTGAGTAAAACGTACAAAACACTAAAATATTTGAAAGCAAATTTGTGTGGAAAAAGGTGTTGATATCGAATTTCGATTCTATGGACTCTTAAACTTTAGATATTTTAGATCATTTCTTCATTATGTGTGAAATAAAAAAATGTTTAAAATTGAACAAAGTGCTCCATGTTATTCCAAATTCAAGAGGCCATAAAACTGAAATTCGAATTAATTTTGAAAAGCCCTTTGGGTGTTTTGTTAAACTACTGGTACACTTTTATTTTGCGTTGGAATCATTAAGATAATTGTTTTTGTTGCATTGTGTTATTAAAAAAAAATATTTTCGTCACAAAAACAATCTGAATTGATAAACCATTTTTTAAAATGAAATAAAAAAAAAAAATTAAAAATCGAAGAGAGAGAACAAGTTCAAAAATGCATCTGAAAAATGCACTTGCATAATAAACGCACTTTTATGAAAAATATTATTTTTTAATTGTGAGATTAAAAGAGAACTTAATTGCCTTCTTAAAGTATTTTATTCAAATAAAATTGGAGTAAGTGTATGCTTAAACCAAAAAACTTATTTGTTTTTAAGACGCTTTTGTACAGGATGACTTTGCAGTCAAGGCTAAACTGTGATTGGTAGTTGATTAGCCAGTGCATAATAGAAGCATTAATTCTCATAAGTAGCTTCTTTGAATCTATGGGACGACGCCAAGTAAGACGTATATCCAAATGTATACTGAGTGCAAATATAACGCGTTTGCTATTGAGCGAATTTACTCTTATTCTCTAATTCTTCAACCATTTTTTCGCATATTTTAGATAATTATCGAGCTCTCTAGATGCCTAGTTAGATTTAAAGACATTACTCAAGTGCCTAGCTTTGTCTTTCCACTTTCGTGCCGAGGTACCGTTTGCTTTTTATGTTTATAGTTGCATTCCAAGGAGAGAAATTTGCATACTTTAAGTTTGTCAAACTTTCAATGAAATATTTGTTCTTCTGATCCTCTTTTACGTGAAGTCAGTTCTCACATTTTTGCTTGCGGCAGGCAGCCTTTAAAGGCGATCTTCTTTGTTGCCATTCTCTTCTGCGCTTTATTTTTTCTTGAGAACAAATTTTCAATATCTGAATACATATTTCTAGTATACTATTAGTTTCTGAGTTAATTTGGCACTTAGAATGATTCAAGGCCTCAACAATTAAGGACCTAAAGTCTATAACTTTTTCACACTCTAGATAAGAATCTGTGTGGATATGACAATTAATGTATTTTTTTTTTGTATTTTAGACAATAAGTTTTGAAACGAATATTGTTTGAATGGTTTTTATATATTTTATTTCTTTCATAGTAGGTAAAAAGGGCTATCTACCATAACATAAAATTTATTTTTATGTGACGGGTTTAGTAGACATATTATTAATAATTCGTAGAAGATCGGATTGTAAAATGCTGAAAAATGAGTAAAAGAAACAGTTTTTATGCTTTCCTGAACAATTTGGTGTTTTGCTGATAGCTCTTTTTGAATATAAGCTCTCGGTATGTTGGCATCAAATTTTTAAAAATTTACCAGCAGACCTCATTAATAGTCATTTGTAAATAATTTTTGCAATTATTTCATTATTTGTTTATATAATCATTTTTATATTAAACACTCTGTATGTTTTCTAACCTCTCTCTTTTGCGATTTGCTTATATAATATATAGTTTTATTTACCATTTGTCACCACCCTTGTCATTGTCAATTTTTATAACATTATTTTTATTTTCCCACCCTTAGCAATTTATAGCAACAAATTTGCTAACAACAACAGTTCCTCCTTTTTGCTGCAAAGCTTTCTTTATTATTTTGGTTTCTAGTATTATTTTAATATCGTGTTTTCGTTGAATAAATCAAAATGTTTCGAGTATAACGAAAGTTTAACTTTACTTGTATTTCTAGTTCTTAATAATGGTTTTTTTGTAAGTTTTCATTGTTTGTTTTGTTGTGTGTACGTAAGCATTTTTAGAAGTGTTAAATTACATTATTTACACTTTAAGTTGTTTTTGTTCATCTTCTTTTGAATGAAATATACTTTTTTGAGCAACTGAGTGGGAGAAATATTAGAACTGTATAACTGCATTTGTTCTTTGTTATTGTTAGTGTAATTTTATTGTTATTGTGTATGAATTTCATTTTTGTTACATTTGTTACCATTACAATTGCAATTTTTCTATAAAGAAAACTTTGTAGCATGCCATGTTAGTTTTATTGTATTTTCCGTTTCCGGCTTCAAATTAAATGACATTTTATTTGTTTGCAAAGTCATAAAGTCTCATGCTCGCAGCTTGTATGTCTGATAATGATATTTTTTAAATACGTTTTATTAGAAAAAGGAAAAATGTTTAAGATAATAAAATAAATTTATATTTCTTTATTTATTTTTCAATTTAAAATTTGCAAAGGAAATTTATTATATATATTAAAAAACACAATTAAATTTAAATATCAAAAACATTTAATTTAATTACAAGTAAATAGAAAAAATATTAATAGCTTCAACTATCTCTAGTAAAAATTATTAAATGTTTTAACATTTGTGGCTCTTGCCGTTACTTGTGGATTTTTAATTACTCAAATAACTCGAAAATGAAAAAAACGATCAAGTGCTTCCAAAACTAAAACTAAAAAACTAAGTGCATATTTTGAACTTTTTTGGAAACTAATAACAACTACTTCCGAAAAATGAAAATAAGTGTATTTTTAGCGCGAAGAAAAGTTAGTAATTTCTAAGACTATTAAAATTTTACAAATTTTAAAAATTCATAAACATAGTTTTAAGAGAAGTACTAAAAGCTATGAAAAAGAAGCAAAAAAAAAAAAAGAAGAACACCAACGACAACCGCAGATTAAAAAAGAACTTCTGCAGCTCTTTTTCAGCACTGAGTACTTCCATTCAATGGCAACACAATTACTTTTTCAGCTCTTTTTCAGGTCCTTTTTTGTTGTGGTCCATAATATAAAAAAGCTTATAATGATTCTAATACAGCATAGGTGGTTCCGATTTTATGCATTTGTGATGATAATTGTAGCACAAAAGTAAGTCTTCGGACTCAAATTTAAAACGACCTATGCCTTTTATTGCTTAAGCGATGTCCGACCAAAGCACAGATCTTAACTTTAAAGACCTTAATGAAATTTGGTACAAATACATATTTCAGTATAAGGACGATAGGATTTCATATTTTTTATTTTAAGATCTTTATTATCTGAAATGGACGTGATTACGGACGACGATAATGAGATGATAGGGGTCCAACGTGACATTCTTCTTCAGGAAAGTCAACTGTTGGGCCAGCTATCAGAGATGGATGAGATTCTGGGTATTTCGAGGGATTCCTTCACTGGGACCAGCGCCACTGAGAAACTTGAGAATCTTACTCTCGGCTCTGAAGATGAACATGAGATCACTGTAATCTCAGTTCGCGCTCAGAGTCTGGAGAAGAACTCGAGTGTTGAGGCGGGGTCTGAGCGGGGGGATGGCTCAACGAACTCAGAGGGTCATTCGTCTGGCAGTGGTTTAGTTCGGCAAGACGCGGTAATGCTTGATGCGACAACCGGCGATATAAACCGAACTAAAGAGGAGCATGCTCGTAGTGGCGCAAGAGCCTCTCTTGGTTATCTGCACAAGATAGCCAAGAGAGGCCCTTTGCCACTTACAGGTAAGGATAAGTACCTTATCAGGAAGCACAGGAGGAACGTCAAAAGATTCGAACGAATCTACGGTCCTGTCTGTGCCTCTTTGGGAATGTCTTATCCTGAAGGATTGTATGTGGATGCTGGCAAAACTCCAAAAGTGTCTCGTGAGAGCACAGGAGAAAAGCCAACCTCTTCATCAATCCCTACCGGAGTGAACTATTCTGGTAGTGGCAACCCGGGCAAACCTGCAGTCCTAGTGAAACAGCAGGCAACGTCTGGTAAGCCAACAACTACCATTGAAATGGTTGGTCATACACCATCCAGCAAACCTGGCAACCAACAAAAAGTTGTCAGAGATGCTAGGCCTGGAGATGATCAGCCATCAACTAGTAAGAGGACTTTACTTTCGAAGCCTGCCAGCTCCAGTAGTGGGGCTGTACGAGCTTCGATTGGGAAGCTCTCTACATCGAAGAACGCTGGTCAAAACCCATCCGGCTCTCTTAAAGGCCCTCATAGGGGGGTTGTTAAGAGGGCCAGGTCTGGGGATGACCAGCAACCTTCGATGGCCAAGAAGGTTGTTCACACGCCAAACAGCTCTAGTAAGGGCCTCCATAAGGATGTCATTAAGAGAGCTGTATCAGGAGGTGAACAGCCCTCAACATCGAAAAGAGCGAAGGAATCAGTGTTGCAGAATTGTATTCAAGCTGCTGTCATTGACAGGGTTGATCCAGATGAGAGGATCAGCGTTGAGCAATGGCGACAAAGTGAACACAAGCTCATTGAGGAAATCGCTCTTGTTAAAGGAAGGCCGGATGAGGTATCCTTCAAAGGCGCAGACTGGATGAAGGGTGTCAAGACTATTAACTGCGGGAACGAGAAATCATTTGAATTTCTCAGGAACGCAGTTGCTAGGTGCGACACTCTCTATCCAGGATCGAAGCTTGAGGTGATACTCGCATCTGAGCTGCCCCTGCGTCCAATAGTGACAGCATGGTTCCCTCCACCCATTTTAGAGGTTGGAACCATTCTGACAGTACTGGAAAATCAGAATAAGGGTCTTCTTACAGGTCAATGGAAGTTGGTTAACACCATGACTTGTAAGGAGAACCAAGGCAGAGACTTCAGATTCGCAGTGGATCAGGAGTCTCTGAAGAAGCTGGAGTCACTGGGGGGAGTTGTCAATTTCGGATTTGGGGTGATCAGGTTTATGTTCAACAAATCTGATAAACCCAAAGAGGCTTTCAGTGGTGCAAATTAACTTGCATCACTGTGAGGCAGCCTCAACCGAACTGACAAGACTCCTCATTGACTCCAACGTGGACGTGGCCCTCATACAGGAACCCTGGATTAAGAACATCAGGGTATGTGGTCTGAGGGTCACGGGGTACAACCTGTTCATACCATCCACAACGGAAAAGGTACGGACATGTATACTGGCTAGGAATAATTTAAATATTAATTTTCTTCATTCCTTTAGCAGTGGGGACCTTACAGTCGTCCAACAGGAAGCCGCAGGATGCAGCGGGCTTATAATGGCGGCTGTGTACATGCCGTATGAGGCAGCCGATCCACCAGGTATCGCTCTGCAGCAGTTGGCGGAGCACGCTAGGAGGAAAGGCGCGTACATGGTCTTGGGATGTGATGCGAATGCTCACCACTATCAATGGGGAAGCAGGGACATCAACAAAAGAGGTGAGTTGGTATACGATTTTATAACTTTTTATGATCTGCATATCTGTAATAGGGGTACTACTCCTACGTTCAAAGCGAAAGATAGGGAAACAGTTATAGATGTAACGCTGGCTAACCGTGGGGGAAATTATGTTAGGGATTGGAGAGTAGTTTTGGATTACTCTTTTTCTGACCATAGCATGATATTTTTTGGTCTCGACTTTGAGAAGGCGAGGGAGCAGCCCTATAGGAACTCGAGAAGGACAGATTGGAAGTCCTTTAGGAGGTCAGTCTGTAGGGACCTTAGGGATACTGAGGACTGGAGAGATTCAGTTGAGGGTATCGAGTTGGCGGTGAATAATTTCACGAATGTTATTAGGAATAGTTTTGCGCTCAATTGTCCAGTGATTTATCCTGGGAAAAGAAAACAGCCGAAATGGTGGACTAGGGAACTTAGGGACCAGTGGTCTACAGTTAGGAAGCTGTTTAATAGAGCCAAACTAACGAGGAGTGATGAGGATTGAAATAGCTATAGGGATAGTTTCTCTAAGTATAAGAAGGACATTAGACGAGCGAAAAGGACTTCATGGGAAAATTTCTGTGAATCGGTGGACTCTGTTAACGAGTTGTCTAGGTTTAGGCGAGTATTATCCAAGGACCCAGTGGCACCTGGATACATACAACGTGAGGATAACTCGTGGACAGAGTCTAGCTCAGAGTCCCTCAGTTTACTTATGGAGACTCATTTTCCAGGCTGTAGGGATATAGAATCTGTTGGAGGAACAGGTAGCGTCAGTGATAACCTACAATCCGAATCAGATGCTGGGGATACCGATGTGATAAGGGAGATGATCACTAGAGACAAAGTATTATGGGCGGTAAATTCATTCGAGCCATACAAATCTCCTGGCCCGGATGGAATATTTCCGGCCATGCTACAGAATGTCGATGAAAGAGCCATCTCTCTATTGACGGAGGTTTTTAGGGAATGTCTTAGAATGAAGTACATTCCCAGGGGGTGGAGAGAGGTAAGGGTCATTTTCATACCCAAAGCGGGTAAGACGACTCACTCGAAGCCCAGGGATTACAGACCGATCAGCCTATCGTCTTTTCTATTGAAGACAATAGAAAGACTGATCGATCTTTATCTTAGGACTAGTATAGGAACTCAGGTCATTAGCGAGTCTCAACATGCTTATCTCAAGGGTAAGTCCGTTGAGAGTGCTCTGCATGACGTTGTGAGTTACATTGAGCGAGGTCTGCTGCAGAGGGAATATACCATGGCGGCTTTTCTCGATATAGAGGGGGCCTTTAATAATATCACGATAGAGGCTATCGAGGAATCACTTGTTTCGCTGAATATAAGTAAGCTCCTTGTTGAATGGATAATTCTGATGCTTAGCAGCAGAGTTATCAACTCAAACATGGGAGGCACTTATATGAGGAAACTCGTGACTAGGGGCACACCGCAAGGGGGGGTCCTTTCTCCATTACTGTGGCTCTTGGCCGTGAACGTCATTTTAAGACAGTTTGATGCTAAGGGACGGAAGATTGTGGCCTACGCCGATGACTTTGTTTTACTGGTCTCTGGTAAGTTTTTATCTACGATCAGTGAGGTCATGCAGACAGGTTTACGTGATCTGTCCCTTTGGGCCAACAGTAAGGGATTAGGGGTAAATCCCGGAAAAACGGAGCTAGTTTTGTTTACTAGGAAATACAAGGTTGAGCATTTTAGCTTGCCAGTATTGAACGGGATTGAGCTTGTATTGTCAAGTGAGGCCAAATACCTGGGTGTGTACTTGGACAGTAAATTGTCTTGGAGGAGAAACACTCAGGAGAGGGTCAAGAAGGGACTCAATGCCTATTACACCTGCAGGAACTCTATAGGCAAGAATTGGGGTCTTAAGCCGCAAGTTGTATACTGGATTTACACTTCGGTTGTTAGACCTATTCTTACTTATGGCTGTACAGTCTGGTGGAAGGTATTGAGTAGGGAAACGTAGAGGAAACTTCTCTCTAAAGTTCAGAGGTGTGCTTCAATTGGCATCTCAGGTGCCAGGAGAAGTACACCTCAGGCGGCGCTGGACATAGTCCTCCACCTTCTTCCAATTGAGGAATTCGTGAGGGGTATGGCTGTCCGTGGCCTATTTAGATTGAAGGAACTGGGTTTATTAGGTTCCTCTAGAGCGGGGCATGTCAGCATACTAGATGAAGTCAGATTCAACGGTCGGACACTATCCTTGGCTGAGCCTACGGATTATGTCGGGACCACGATTGACTTCGGGGCTACTCCCGCTTTGGTGTTACCTAGCAGGGATCTTTGGGATGGAGTAGAAAAGCTCTATGGAGGGTGCGCGGTCTTCACGGACGGTTCGAAAATGGAAGTTGGCACTGGTGCAGGTGTATACTTTATGGGAACTGATATCAGACGATCCTACAAATTGTCTGACGGTTGTAGTGTCTTTCAAGCAGAGATTCTTGGCATTTATAAGGCTCTCGGCTTGATTGAAGGGAATGTTGAACGGGGGTCTGAGATTACTATCTATAGTCAGGCGGCGTTGTTGGCTCTGACTAGTCATTTTGTTAGGCCCAGATTGGTACTTGAATGCAGAAGGGAATTGAGAAGGTTAATGGATTCCTATATGATGAGACTATGTTGGGTTCCTGGTCATTGTGACATTCTTGGCAACGAAATAGCCGATGAGCTAGCTCGCAGTGGCTCGGAGCTAGATAGGTCTTTCATAGAGTCATCTGTTAAGATTCCAATTGGGTCCTTCTTTAGGGCCATAGGGGAGTGGACTCTGGACAACACGAATCGAGCCTGGAATGACAGATCGGACTGCAGAGTTTCTAGGGCATTATGGCCTAGCTTAAAACTGGCGGATTCCAAGTATCTTCTAGGTATGAGTCGTGGTAGTCTTAGAGTCATAGTAGGTATGGTTACGGGTCACTTCTCAATAGGGAATATGATGAGTAAGTGGGACATTGGCACATCAGACTTTTGTAGAACGTGCGATGATGTTGAGGAGCTAGAGACAGTGGAGCACATACTCTGTCACTGCGTAGGGCTTCAGCGTAATAGGTTGAAGTGGTTTGGAAGCCATACACTACATGAACTAGGTGAGGTTAATGGCAAAGGACTTGTCAACCTCATAGGGTTTGTAATGGGGATAAAATGGCTTAGGAACAATCATAACTGATTGATTGGGTATAGGTTCCACTTTTCTCTTTTTTCTTCTTTTCATAAAGGGATCACAATGGGCCGTTTGGCCTCTGGGTGTAGGCGTGAATGCGCCGCCCTTTCCAACCTAACCTAACCTAACCTAACCTTATCTTTCGTATACTTAAAAATAATGTAATTATTTTTTGTATTTAACAAAAAAAAATATATATTTCAGTTTGCTCATTGATCTAGTTAATTTAATATTTTTTCGCATGCATGTAGGCCTTACTACCAGACCATTATTTTAATCATGAAGTTTCTTATACTATTGTCATATAAAATTTTACACTTTTGACATATGAACTGCTTGTTATGTAAGAACATAAATATTTTCATATTGTGAAGCCAATATGAAAGAAAAATTAATTATTCTTATTTAAAAGCCATTATGATGAATGTATAAACTTAAAGAAAATTTTTAAAATATATAAATTTTTAAAGAAAATTTTCCAAACATAATAAAAATCGAGTGAGAGCTGACTTGAGTTGTCAGTTTTGAGTTATTTTTTTATGTTCTCAAAACGATCTATATATATATATATATATATATATATATATATATATATATATATATATTGAATTGGCAAATAAGTCTCTGTTTATAGTCTTGTAACAATTTGAAGGTTTTTGAAAAGTAAATGGAGCTTTGCTTTAAAAAATATACTTTTCTTGGTTTTTAATTTTATTGTTATTTTTTATATTTTTTATTTTTGTAAAATTGCCAAACATTAGTTGTTGTAGCTGTTTGCACGAGTTTTTGAGAAATGAAAGATTGATACTTATTTTTTATAATATATAAGAAATAATATTGAAAATATTATGCTAATATGTTTTTTTGTGCAATTTAAAAAAGTCGTTTAAAAAATTGACTTTTTTTTATAAAATATGCACTACTGCATTCTTTTTTGGCTGAGTGGGAAGCAGTTTAGTGTCAAATCGATCTTATGAAGTCTTGTCTTTGGAAATATGTAAAGAAATTTTTTTTTATTAAAAAAAAAAAAATTCGAGAAAAAAAAGTGAATGAATATTACTGAATTTTTGTAAAAAATAGACATTTTTCATACTAATTTCAGAGTTTCGACCTTGAGCATTATTCACGTCTAGACGAATTAAAATTTTTTTTTCAGCATATTATTTCGGAATATATTACAAATTACAGAATATTTGAAAAAATTTTTCCTTCATTTCTAGAAGGGTACATTTGCAACTTTTTACGTGAGGCTCTTTAATGCATTCCCTATGGAACCATTTAAATATTTTCATTTTTATTTTTTTAATTTTGAAAAACTCGCGAATTTATTCACAATTTTCATTTTTTAAAAATTAAAAAATAAAAATGAAAAACTTTAAACACCAATATCTCTAGAAACTGTGGACGGATTTTATTGATTTAAATTACATATAGAAGAAAAAAATATCCTATTCAAACACAATAATTTAAAAATAATTTTACCAAATGCAATTTTAGGATGCAATTTTGAAAATTTTTACCATTTTAATTTTTGTCCTCCTCTGATATTGTAAAAATTATAATATTTACTAAAAATTGGAATATAAATTGTTCTGGGACAAAATGGTCCAGTATTTAAAAAAACATTTAGAAAATATTCCTACATATTTTTTGATACAAAAATATTTTTTTTAATTTTTGTTTTTTTTATTTTTTGTGAGTTTATTTTATAATAAATTTTAGTCATAAATTTACTTAATTTGTTATGTTACTTAATTTGTTAATTTGTTATTTTTGTCCCAGAATAATTACGAATATACCGTGTTATAAACATATTTGTCTTCAATATTTATAAGTTTCTACATGTGATTTTCAACAAATTTCGTTTTAATTTTTTTATATTTTGAAACAAATTAAACGAAAACAGATTTACGACAATCGAAAAAAAATCACGATGCCATTTTTTATGAAAACAAATCGCAAATGTAAACATGTTTTGACAGTAATCTAATAAAAATAGACGATAGCAAAAAATGATCAGCTGTTTTTATATTGTTATCTGTTTATATTGTGTCATAATAATAGGAGTAACATTAAACATAATATTGAAAGAAATATTATAGAACCATCTACGTACTCAGAACCAATTTTGTATATAAATAAAATAATTGCGTTTCATTAATTTTAGTTCATATTATTTAAAACTAATTTTCTATATATTAAAAATGCTTACATATTTATTTCAAATGAAATACAATGAAGAAGTCTTCAAATTTAATTTCAGAAAAAATATTTTAAATTTTCTTAGTCAAATTTTTAATATTTATCAGTTTTCAGTTTTCGATACAATTCTGAAAATATTTATAGAAAACGATTTTTTACGATTTGGCGAAATAAAAAAATTTTTTAAACCTAATTATTTACAAAATTTTTAGATTTTATTAATAAATTTAATATAGAAAAAGAAAAAAAAATAATTTTTAAAAAATTTTTTATTCCGTTTAGTAAAAAAAAAAAATCATATTCTTTATTGATAACTTCAGACTTTGAGGGTGTATCGAAAAATCTAAAAATTACAAAATTTGTTTTTAAAAGAAGTATAATTTTTACTAATTGCCAATAAAAAAAACAAATTATTTTTAGCGTGAATAGTAGATAATTTACAATTAAACCAGAAAGAATAATATTTTAAGGGCATATTTTTAATTTTAAGCGCATATTTTTGACTTTAAGAGCATTTTTCATGGGAATAAAACATTTTTTTAAAGCATATTTTTGGTTGCCCTCAACTTAAATTATACAAAAATAAATGTTTTAATTTAAAAACACACACATATATAAATATATGAGTTGTGTTGTATTTTTAAAGTTTGTTTTAAAACCAGGAAAACTGTTGATGAATTTTACAAAATAAATAAGAAAATCAAAATTGTAGGTCATTCCCCTGAGGAACTACGCCGTTTGACGCTAAAAAAAATTGAAAAAACTGAGTTCATTTTAGATTTGAACTTACAGTCACAGTCGGGAGGCAATACTTAAGAAATTTATATGTTATATAATTATTTAGTTACAATATTAATATCTGGTGATCTGATGCTGTGATAAAAAATAAAACCAAAACTTTATAATTTTTTTGATAGAAAATTTTTGAGCATAATTGAAATTAAAGTTGAGGTACAGAATTTAAAACTCGAAGCGATTTTCTACACTTTAAGGTATGACGTTGATGTCAGAAATCTATATTTCAAAAATCACAAGTGTATATATCAGTAATATGTAGCCTTGTCTAAAATATCGAGTAAACAGCATTCTTAATAAGTAATAACTCGAGCTAAGATGGGCATTTAAAAATGCGAATATTTTATGGAATTTTTTAAATTTTTTACAAAAATTTCTAAATTTTGTATCTATATGCCCACCATCAGCAATTTTTTAAAATTTTACCTTATAAAGGAGGTGGGCGGTTAAGTGGGTGGACCACGCCCATTTGGAAGGTATGGAATATTCACATTAAAATAAAAATCTAAAATTTTAGGGTCGTGCACATCTACTATACATGATACTATTAAAAAAAAAATCATGTTTCCATTTTTTCATATAAAAAGAATTTTTTTTATTATTTGAAAAAAAAAAAAATATTTTAATTTGTAAAATATAACAAAATATAGAAAGTATGAAACTTGTAACATTCATCTTTTGAAGTTATCGACGGATCTGTGTAATTTTAAAATCATATAAATTTCCATATATATTTTTTTTGAGTGATTTAATCAGAATCTCCAAAAAATTTTTTTCATTCAAAGATATTTGCAAAGTACAAATTTATAGATGTGTTTTTAACAATTGAGAATTTTTCTTCAGGTGTATTTTAAATTGTTTTGTTTAATATAGTTTTCATTATCAATTAGTCTAGTACATAAAGTTTTACTATTTAAAATAAATTTTTATACTTGTATTTATAAACAAATTTTAAGTTAAAAATACATTTCAGAATCAAAATTTTTATGTAAATTTTTTTTAAAATGCATTTTAAATTTAAAAGTTGTTTGTGAATATGAGGGTTAGAAAGTTAGAAATAACAATAAAAAATGAATAAATAAATGATGTTTATTCCACGAGAGATTTATAGAAAATATAATTTGTTTTTTTAAAGGAGAGTCTTCAGATTTAGCCTTTTTTGAAGTTAAATTTAGCCTCTTTTTTCTCATCCTCTGGCAACACTTATGGTGGGCATAAAAACAATAAAAATATGTCTACTAATTATACATATTTTGTTGTTTGTGTGCTTTGTTTTGATTGTTGTTCTTGTTAAATCAACACATTACAAAATATTATTAATGGTTGTATGTGTAAACAAAATCTACAAACAAAAGAGATCGAAATATTCGTACTACAATTACAACAATAATATTTGTAGTATGAAAGTATGAAAATCACAAACAGGTGGATTAAAAAAAAAGCTAATCATAAAAATAAATACATATAACAGAAATTTTAGACTATCGTATAATTGTATGTACTTTAGGGTGGTCTAAAATTTCTTTTCGCGAGGTACATTCAAACGTACCTAAAATTATGAAAGAATTTTATATAAAATGACATTTTTTCTTTCATATTAACTTTTTTTTGAAAAAATTATGATAATTTTTATTAGCTATCGTTTGATGTGTATATTATTAATTTTAGTGAAAACAAAAAAAAAAAAAAAAAAAATGTTTAAAACTTGTTCTGGAATCATCTGTTCCAATCATCGTAGGAAGTTGGAATTTAGCAAATATGTTTTAATTGATGTCTCCTTTCATAAGTTCAGATACGTTTAAGTGTGCGATACACTTTGGTTTTCTTCATACAATGTTAGACCACCCTAATGTACATACATATCTTTGAATGTGTGATTATTTTTTACAGAAGAGTAGATAGTAATAGAAGGATAAATATTATATTATTAATTTTATTAAACAAAAATTTAGATATCTACTTGTGTGCTACAAATTAAAACGCTTTTTGAAACAGAATTCAATATTTCTTTTTGTTTATGGCACCAAACCATTTAGGGTTTAAACCAAGAAAATAAAATGTATATACATACATTTCCATTATTTAAATGTCTATACATTTTTTTACTTTATAATATGGCCAAAAAGAAAATTGTTTGTTTTTAGTCCCATGTAAAAACAATAAACGTCTATTGGGTCATAAAAATTTTGTGTTCTAAGTTTATTTGTGTTTGCTTTAAGCAACAGGTGGTTTTTTATATGTTTAACATATTTTTAGGCTAATAAAGTGTAGAAAAATAAATTGTATACATTTAGGATTGTGGATTGATGGCATGAGGTATGTTTAGTATTATGTTGTTTTAGAAAAAATTTAATTAGAATAAGTAAAAATGTTATATTCGGCTTGGCCGAATTTATATATCCACCATCAGCAATTTTTTTAAATTTCACCTTATAAAGGACGTGGGCGGTTAAGTGGGTGGACCACGCCCATTTCTTGTTTCCGAGTTTACTTTGGTCCTTGAACTATTTGTACAAAATTTCTTTGATGTTTCATTTTATATGGGATGTGGTCGGTAAAGTGGGCGGACCATATTTGGTTTCCAAATTTACATTAGTCGTTGTACAATTTGTGCAAAATTTCTTTGACGTTGATGCTTTTTGTTAAAGGTATCGGCCGAAATGTATAAATTGAAATTACTAAGGACACTCTGTTTTTCTAGTACTTGGTCCATGACTTTAGTCCTAGATGTTCACGTGGAGCCCGAATATATATACATATACTTTATGGGATCTTAGATGATTATTTCGACATGTTACACACAGAATGACAAACATAATTAATCTCCCATCATTTTTTGATGGTGGGTATCAAAATGTAAAATACCTTTAATAAAAAATTTAAAAACGGAAACGGGTCTTAAAAGAAAGATATACGTTTATAAATTCGGATAAAATTTTAAGATCATTAAGTTTAGAATTAGGTACATTGTTTTAATTAAAGGAAAATTATGATTTCAATAAATAGTTTGAAAGACTAATATTATGATTTATTATATTTCATCTAAATTATTTAGACAGGAAGAAAATAATAATTTTTGTTCTGCTGCAATTTGAAGTAAAAAGATGAGTAATGAATGGAAATAAAATATATAAAACTAATTTAGCATAGTGGTGTATACATATTATTAGTTCAATCATTAATTTTAAATATTAATCATACGCTTCGTTTTGGTAGTTCTTCATAAGTCAGAATTGCTAATGTTATATATATATATATATATATATATATATATATATATATATATATATATATATATATATATATGATTACATATATACAGTGGTGGAAAAAATAATAGAATCGAGTCGAATCGAAAGTAATTTCTTAACATAACTTCCTATGTTTATGTTTTAAAGTAATTGTTAACAAGTGTTCCTCATGTCCTAACTTGCATTTCTTCCATTTTTTACTCAATCCACACACTCACAGCCTAATTTCAATGAAACTAAAGTATCGCGTGATCAAAAATGGATTCGAAATTACATTTAAAATAGAATAAGTACATCTATTCTGTTTTAGTTAAGCGAAAAATATGTTTAAAAAAAAAAAAAAAACAAATTGCATCAAAAGTATTCATGACGTAATATCACGGTGTCTTTAATATTTCATAAATCGTCGTGGCATATCTAAGGCGATAACTGAAATCGGTGAAGTCGGCATTAAAAAATGATTAGGCGTTTGAATTTAACGCAATTTTAAAAATTTTTGGGTGTATATTTTTTGTCATTGAAAAATCTATTTTATAGTTCTATAATTAATATTTGCAACTTTTTATTTATTAACATAATTTGAAGGGTTTCTTTTGTGGCTAAATATGAAAAATGCATCAGCAAACTATAAGCGGTTAAAAAATAAAAAAAATCATGCGCACTTTGTTTTTTGCTCGGTATTCTAAAAGGAGGTTTAAGAAGATATATAATCGCGATAATGTTCATTTATATAAAACTTATCGAACCTCCTTTAACTTGTATTTCCTATACCCTTGTTTAGGTTATATATGTGCACTTATTTTTGATATTGGACTTAAAATGGAATTTTCAAAATTTTTTAAAATTACTGATTTTTAACTATCATAACATAAACGGTAATTTCTTGTCTATTAATATCCTTTTAAAAACTTTTTTGATTGTCAAATATTAAAAATATATTTACAAATTTTATAATATTAAAAGAAAATAAAATCTATAAATACTTTGTTGATTAAACAAAGTATAATCAACCGAAGATAATCACGATCATTATGATCGTGATTATCTTAAATATCGTTAAAAATATAATTTTAGAAATTTTTTATATTTTTCTTATTTTAATCCTCCACAAAAAATTTTTTGAACCCCAAAAATAAACGAGTTCAAACCCAAAAGTTCAAAAAAAGTTTAAAATTTTCTTAATGGCACATCAACGCTATTTAGTACGAATATTAGCTGGCTTTAATGAAACACAAATCTGTTCGCGTGAATTAATGACTTTTAGCGAACGGCGTCAATATGTATATATATATATATATTATTATTATATATATATATATATATATATATATATATATATATATATACACTGCAAACTCGATTTTCTCTATTAATTAAAAACCAGACCTGTCGCGAAAACTGAATTTTCGCGATAACAGAACCCAAAATTTTATGTAATTTTTAAAAATAGAATTGCTTTTATTGGTATATCTTATTGGTATATTTACATTTTAAACATTTTTAAAGAAATTTGAGATTTTAGCAAATTAATTTTTAAAATAACAGTTGAATCACGTAGTTCACATAATTCTGTCATTTTCCAAAGCCCATTGTATGCATATGTTTATCGATGTTATACAATTGTCCTCTATAATTTTGTTTCCTCCATGACCACTATCTTATAAATCCTCTGATTCCGTATCTGATAATTCTATTTGCTTCTCATTACTTTCTACATTAAATTCTTTTTGAATCCAGTTGTTTATATCAGCATTCGTGAAAAGATGTTCCGTATCAATTTGAGCTACAAGTGTACCGATAGTTGAAAGATCTTCGTTTTCTTCTATATTTTGTAAAATATTTAAGGGCATGTTATCCTTTTCACTTCATTCACTATCGAATTCGAGCAAGGCGTTCCAGGATTTTCGGATATTGGACACTGATATTTTATCCCAGGACGTAGAATCTGAACTAAATTTTTGAAATTGAAGTTTTTCAGTTTGAGCTCCAAATTTGCTCCCTTCTCGCCAAGCAAGTGGGTGAGCAGTTGTTTTTTATAATTTAATTTGACCAAGTTGATAACGTTTTGATCTAACGGTTGAGTAAGCGCAGTGCAATTGGGTGGTCGATTCATTGCTATAATTAAACCGTTATCAGTTTTTAGTTCCTCAACTGGGTGACACGTCGCATTATCTGTTTTTTGAAGCCAAAAATTCTCGGACCTAAAAATGTTTAATTATGAATAACTTGCTTTTACTAATTGGTGAAAATTAACTTAAGTGGGGAAAATTCGTGATGGAAACAGTCCTTGAACATAAATAATGTCATCCATTCGTTATTACTGGATTTGTATATTACAGGATTATTAAAAACAGCATTTAAAGGCTGTTTGTCTGTGACATTCGCATTTGAAGAGGGCAAAAAAAAAATCTAATTCCATGTGGATGCTTAAATTTCTTCAACCATCCTTCACTGGCATTGAAACCTGAATTGGTTTGATATATTTTGGAATACAAATGATTGGCTTTTGATCGTAAAATCGCTGCTGATATTGAAGCTTTTTTTCTTTGTTTTTGAAGTAACTTATAAAGTATTTTTTCCATTTTTGGGTACTCAGCTTTCCTTAAGGTGCAACTTTTGCCAGGGTCACATTCTGTTGTACGTACGAACTTTTTTAATGAATTTTCTTGCTTTAAAATGCGGTAAACCATACTTGTAATTCACGCAAATTGAATTTATGGAATATTTACTTTTAATTTTTCTTTTTAAATCTTTAATTTTTGAGAAATCGTTGGCTTTAAAATATGTTGAACTTTTCCCATATTGAGAAATGTATTTACACAACAAATGACATGAATAAACTAACAAAATTGAAGATCAAAATCATCCAAAAAGGTTAATATACTAAAAGACGGGGATTTCCTTCTTTTGGATATATACATTGTAATCAAATTAAAAAAAAAAAAACAGATAAAAGTCGCGAAAATAGAACCCGTTTTTCGTAAACTGTCGAGATTATAGAATCTGCAGTTTAAAATATATATATTTAAATCACACTAATATATATATATATATACCAGTAAATTTTATTAATTTTGAATCTGCAATTTAATATATATATATATATATATATATATATATCATGAATTTTTTTTAAATTAATTTAATTTGGAATTCTTAAGAGGACAACAGTAAAACAATGACGCAATTTAAACCATTAAAATCTACTCAGTATTCCCAGAAATATTTCTTTTAAAAAGCATAATCTACTTTTTTTTGGGGACAGAAATATACAAATTTCATAGTTCAACAATTCGATTAAAAGTCTATTCTTTAAAAAGTTTACATTGGCTAAAATGTAACTAAAATCGTAAATTTTTCATAATAAAAAAAGTCTACTTTAAAAAAAATCTAGTTTTTCAGTTTTATACGTTATTAATGAAGCTATTTATATGAAATTTGACACGCACAGATAGTGCTTGCACTGTAGCATGCTATAGGGTATGTTGGATCTCTATCGGATGCCATGCCCATATTTATGTGCATAAAACTCTCAAAAGGATGAGGGTGTAGTACCATTCATATAAAGCAATATTCATGCCATAATGAATATATCAAGCAACTAATACAGTGAGAACGCTCATATTTCGTGGGAACATTAACCCTATCATTTAAGAACCTTTACCCATGCATTGATGAAATGAAAATAGAGTGGCTTGGTCCACGGCGAGAGGTAGCCTCCATATACATATATATATATTAATATCTAGAGAACTATTACAGTGAAAGTCTTTTTTTTTTAATTTAAAATAAATTTTCATATCAAATTTCGAATAAGTAGATATTATTTATCGCATATTACTTATCGCACGCACCGGTAAAAAGTAGTAAATAACAAATTTAATACTTTTATGTATATTTTATAAAAGTTCGCACATATCTAGAGAAGATATAGTCACTTTGGTACAAAAAAAAATATTTTATAAATGTAAGACAATATTAAATTAAAAATGGATGTGGTGAAAACTAAATTGACCAATTTGACTGACTTAAAAAAACGAAATTCGAAAAAATATTTGCGTTAGATTTATGTGAAAATAAGGTCCATAAGTTTATAGGAACCTTAGTTTATTGTTTTTGTTTTTCAGTATCCATGAAAATAATAACTTTTATAAGAGAAGCAGACATTAAATAAATAAAAAAAAAACAGTTTTGCCAATAACTCGGTTGTTTATGAGCCGATTTGGTTGATTCAAAAACCGAAATTCAGTAAAAATATTTGTGATCGAACCTAGTCCGTAGCGTATTTAGGACTAGTAAAAAATGCGTTTTGGCAGATATCTCTGTAACTAATGGACCGACGGAGTTCATTTCTTCTACAGAAAAATTCACAAAAAATTTTCCGATATTGTATCGTAAAAACAAAGTCTGTTGCTTATATAGTGGCTTCAGAAAATCGAAAACTGGTTTTAATACCTATTTTTAATACTTATTTCTGAGTTCGAATAGAAAAGTTCTGGAAAAAATTTCAGATCTTTTGATATATATATGCGTTCCATTTATAGCAATAATAGACGAGTTCAACATAAGAATTTTGTTTTTTAAAATTATGTCTAGTGTTAATAATTTTAATTCCGTTTCTAGGTTCTATAAAAAATTTATATAGAATGACTCGTAAATTCCTTTGCTTTTCCTATCCAAGTTTTAATAAATGCCTGATATTTCCGTATTCCGTTACAGACATTTTATTATGACAACTTTAATAATTCTTTTTTATAGTTTGTGTATATGTGTAGACTGATTTAAAGTTGAATTTCTACTTGTCTTCATTTGCATATTCATGAAATTGAAACTCATAATTATCAATACCAGCAGATATAACTTCCTTACTTTTTACTCCTTTTTGGTATTTAGATTTTGTTGGCACTTCCTCAACTAAAATTTTATGGCATACCATTGAAGTATATTTTTTCAATATCTTTGCCTTTGTTCTCGTTTATTTGTATGTATAAGTGTGTCAATAGTGATAAACCTAGTTTGTAAAATACATAGGACAAAAAAAAAAGAGAAGTATAGAAAATTCTGTTGGTATTTAAATAAAAAAATGTTCAAGGAAAATAACATAAAAATATTGGCTGAAATTTTAATATTTAGCACTTCTTATACTATGAAGAAAATGATTAGGTATTTTCTTTTATTTGAAAATATATTTATTTCTTAAAAGAAAAAAAAAAATCGTAAATATAAAATTTTTTCCATAAACATTATGAATCGAACATGATTTTTTTTCCAAACCTTTCTGATAAAAGATAATTTGTTTTTTTTTCATAGATATAATTAAACTGTATTTTGTCAAAATATTTGCGAAAATTTTGGTTTGTTTTATTAGATTTCATAGCAAATTGAAAATAAAAATAGTTATACATGAAAATATTAGCCCTCTAACGGTCAAGCCTGTCCCAGAGTATCTTTTCTTACACTTATTTATTTTATATATTTCATATTTTTACTTCTCTTCGTATTCTAATCATTTGGTTAAGTAGTTAACATAATAAACTAAATATCTTGACATTAGATTCAAACAAAATTTTACATTAATTATATTTTTGATTGGCAAATTTATTTTATACATTTTTACTTTGACCCTTAGAGGGTTAACAAAAATGTTTTAAAATGGCAATTTTACAAGAAAAATCTGTTAAAAAATAATGACTGAAAATTTGCATAATTTTGCAGCCATTCTGCAGCACACACATACATCGTTTTCATAAAAAGCTCTAAATAATAATTTTTTTGTTCCCAATATGTAGTTAAAAATCATTCAAAATCAAAAATTTGCCTAAGAAATTTTCAAAAATATTTTTACGAATTGAAAATATAGATGATAATTGAAACAATTTTGTTTGAGCCTTCTTGATTTTATTTCATTAATGAATGTAAATTTTTATATTTATGTATAAACTTTTTCCTGTGTATGGATTGTATAATATTCTAGAATATTGTATATGGGAAAGTGGAGTATTGTGGAATATGGGGTAATGAAGAAAATTTTACTTTTTTCACTTATTTTGAAGCTTTTGGGAAAAAATACTACTCGTAAATGTTTGCCTTTATTACATTATATTTTTAAATTATATTTCGTGCATGAAGCCTCTGATTTTATTGTTTTTCTAACGCAAATACATAAAATATATTGAACAAGTTTTTTTTAAGAGCAAGAGCATTTTTAAATTAAAATTTAATACTTTACTTTGCACAAATTTCAATTGCGAATACGTTTTTTTAATTATCATTTTTAAAAAATTATCCACTTAGTTTTTACAATTTTGCTGAAAATATAATAAATAACTGTATTTCTTATTGGTTTAATCACTAATGGCTTGAAAATATATAACAAAATCTAATAATTCAGCGCTAAGATTAAAAATTCCTCGAACCAACATATATTATCACACTTCCTTATTAAAGAAAGAAAATCTGGATTTAAAAATCGTGCAAATATTGGATCCTGTAAAAATGCATACATAGTATGATATAGCTCTTGCAAATGGCTTATACACTTAAAGTATGTCAAAAATTCACTTTTGTGAATTAACTATTAAAAAAAAAAAATTATATTATTTTCTATTTGTTTGATCAGTTATTACCTATCTGTTTATCATTTCCTTCAATTTTGGTATTCAAATAGTCTCATGAATTCAAAAATAAATTAAAAAATATTTAATAAATCATCTTTAAATCTGTCATTTTTAGTGCATTTCTTTTTAACCTAACTGTAGGCTGATATCCAACTATGACTTGAATTATAGTATTGACTATAGCCGTGACTATAGTCTTTACTATTGATTTGAATATAGTATTGATAATGGTTTTGACACTTGTATTGATTACAGTCTTCACTGTTGTCTTGACTATTGTATATATTATAGTCTTAGCTATGGTCTCCTCTATTGCGCAAACTATAGTATTAGCTATGGAGGAAATTATAGCCTTGACTCTAAGACTGTATCTTTAACTGCATCCTTTGATACTTCAATATTGTATTGATTATAACCTTAACTATAGTCCTGCCTATAATATTGACTATAGTCTTGGCCATACTCTTGACTATAATCTTGACTATAGTTTTGACTTCTTGACTATAATATTTGCTATACTCTTGTTTATAATTTTGACTATAGTTTTTATAACTAATTATAATCAAGTCTATAGCTATAACTTTAGTTAAGACTGTAGTCAAGATTATAGACATGGCTACAGTCTTAGCTATAAGTTTGACTATGGACTTTGCTATAGTCTTGGATATGGGTGTAATCACAACTCATTTTATATTGAGAGGTTGTACTTTTTGGCATCTTTTATAATATTTTTGGAATAAATTTAATCAAATTTAGATACGAAAACTCGAAATCGAAGAAAATATTGTATTTATATGTAGTTATTGAAGTTAAAATATGAATGCATTTTTTTGCTTTCCTGCGCTAATACTTTTTTCTTTAAAATATTAGTAAGTAATGTAAATTTTGCAATTTTCTTGCAAATATAATGCAAATGTGTTAGGGAAAGGAAATGGATGAATTTTGAGACACGATTTTTCCAAACATACGAAAACACAAAGGTTCGAAAACTGTTCTTTAGAAATAATTTTCTAACTTGTGAACCGTTGGGTATAAATAGTCCTTATAAGTCTTTACAAAAAATACCCTTACATGTGTACGTTATCTCCTTAATTTCAATATTAAATATTCATTGGATTTCTTACAAAATTCTAAATAGTATTGCTGCAAGAAGCATATAAATATGCAGATTGGGTAAAATGTTGTATTAATATGAAGTTGGAACTTTAAAAGAAATGAATATATATATTTTTTTTTCAAAAAAGGTTGCAATATTTTTTACTTATAAAATTTGTTTTTTTTCTGGCTTATATAACTTTTTTAATGTTTTCAAAAGGAATCTTAATGTAGATGCGTGTGAACCCGAAAGCACTTGGGATAACGATTCAAATCAACTCGAGAATAAATATTCCCAGTCCAAGTGAAGATTTGTTGAAATATTTACAATGGTTCACAAGTTACAGAATTATTAAAAAAATTTTTAGAACCACTGTGCGTTCGTATTAGCAGTTTTAAAACAATTTCAAAAATATACATACCTACAACTTCCATCCTTTTTTATATTTGATATAAAATTTTCTATTCCAGTGGCAATGTACTTACTTTTTACTTTAGTATTTTATAATTTAATATTATAACCGTGATATAAAAATGATCTGAATGAAATGATCGTGCTACCGTACAAATTTTAAAAATCCGAGTTTTTGTTTATTTTTTATGTTCAGGTTCTTTGAGAAAATTATTAAAAATTATCAAAATTATATGTACATTAAAGTGCTTTACGAAAAAAAGTTGCAAATGTACCCCTCTAGAAATGAAGATTAATATGTCCTTATATGATGGATTTCTTTCAGGATAAAAAAAAAAAAAAATCAAATGCTCTACAATTCTCATATGATTTTATTCTTTTATTCTTAAAAAAATATAGTATCTGGAAAAAATATTGTTTTCTAATAAAGTGTGAATGAAAATTTAAAATTAAAAAATAAGAACAAAAAGTAAAAAACTAAATTTGTGTCTATAATATCTTATTCAGTGTTGCTATGAATATAAATGTGTATGTACTGTTTCTTTCTAATACAATGAAAAAAAATTTGGTTAACAAAACGGTTTTCAAATGGGGGTCCGCGACCCAAAAGCGGCCCGTAAGGACATTGGTAGAGGATCGCGAGGAGATCCTGAAAAATATACTTGAACATACAATTTTTTAATATAAATATTAGTTAGAATTTTAAATAAAAATAAAAATGAAACTATGTATTTAAAATTGGAAAGGCAACTTATACAAAACATCTCCAAATTAAAGACAAGAATGAAGATATTTTTGTTCCTAAATGAGTTCTTTTAAAAATCAACTAGCACTAGCAGCAAGAAAAACCAATGAAAGAACCCGTATTTTGCTTCGATTGAAAATATTATGGCACAAAATATTATTGTGGGCACAATAATCAAATGAAGAAAGTTATTCTGTCCAATAACACAATATGCACAGAAAAAATTATTCAATAAAATTTTTCAAGTAATTTGTTAATTAATTTTTTCAACAAATTCAATTCTTTTATTAATTCATACAATTAATATTCTAAAATTGTTTTTCAAAATTTGAAAACTTTTAAAAAATTCATGCAAAAAAGAAAAACATTTCAGAGAATATTTTTCAGATACTGGAATTAAAATTTATTTACTTTCTAATTATATTTTTTATTTTTTTTTAAATTATATGAGATGTACTAATTATTCGGTAATTACACGTCTTTTTGTGTTTGGTGTTACTGTTTTTTATGTTAATCTTTTTTTCATTATTTAAGATTTTATCGTCATTAATGGCAGAAATATTAAAAGCATATATGACATTTATATATTGTGTATCAAAGTGAATTTAAATACTATTTAGAAATCTATTTCCGTATAATATGTAAGTGGAGAGTAACTATTTGAAGCCATTTTAACTATCTGTTGATTTGTATTTATATATTTGTTTATTTGTCGTCCTTTAAGTTATCTCAAGGATATTGTTGTTTCCCTTCCCTTCGTTGGAACATCACGCTAAAATAAAAGCTTTTATCGGATCTTCTAGTGAAATGAGAACAAATTTATTGTTTTTAAGACCACACACCCAATTGCATATCTACGTCACTATTATATATTATTGCAATTACATACATTTTATTGTAAAATATTATTTAAATAACATTTCAAATATTGAAATAAATAATTTGAAATCAACTTTTATATATTAATTAGAGAAAGCATTTTTTCACAAACGTATATAATTAATTAATTTTTTAATTGTATTAATTATTATTTTAGTTAAATTTAACAAAAAATTCTATATAGTACGTGTAATTTATTTGATTAAAAAATTTATTAAAATTTATAACAAAAAACAATTATGTTGCTTAATTAATACTATCATTTTTATGATTGGAGCAAAACAATTTCGAAATTGAAACTAATTTCTATTTTCTTCTGTGTAAAGAAAACTTTATGATGTTACATGGAACACAATTAAAAATTTGGGTGAAACTATTGTTTTTCCACATGAAACTCTATTTTTATTCTTTGTAAATAGAAGATATTTTTTATAAAATTGTTTCAATGCCATCTCCGAACTTTAAACATAGAATAACATCCTGTGGAATAAGATAGTTAAAATTTGCTCGAATGGTGCGACCTCTCAATGCTGAGTACTCAAAACTTTTATTTCACACTTACAAACTACACTATGTAACATTCAAAGTGTTTTGTCTCTGTACTGATTTTTTAATCCCGGAATACCAATTCGATTATAATACTTTTTATATAGTTTTAAATATGGAAACTTTGTGGAGTTTTTACATTTTTAATAATAACAATTAAAAATCAGTCTAAACTATTATATTTTAATAGTTGTAACCATTTTTTTCCTTCGCTATAGTCTTGGCTATAACCTTGATTATAGTCTTGGCTATATTTAGAAGCAGTTTAAAAAAATTATTCAATATTTGATGAAAATTTATCTTTTCAGTAATAAATCTTCCTTTATATTTTTTGCATCGCTTTTGTACACATTACGCTATTTTGAACTTTTAAAATTAATTGTAATTAAGAAATAAATTTATTGATTCAAACCGAGCTAAGTATATGAAAAAAAAAAACTGCCAGAAAATTTAATTCCATCATTAATTCATATGTTACTGGCAGGAGCAGCAACAAAGTATACATTAAAAATGACACAAAAGAAACCATACGAAAAAAACAAATTACCATTATTTCACATAAGTGTTGCCAGTTTAGCCTTTTTAATTTTCGAAAAAATTGTAATTTTAGCTTCTAGCTTTTTCCTAGCCTTTTTTGATACTTAAAATCGCCTTAAAAAGGCTAAAATGTTAGTTTTTCAACAACGAAGAAAATAACTTCTGATTTGAAATTTCCTAATTTATTTTTGGAAAATAGAAATTTTTTGAATTTAATAAAAAGTTTTACCTGCGGAGCTTCATTCTCCAAATTAAAAATAACTCAACACTTTTTAATATACCTCATTATCCATATAAGCTATTTATGAATATACCCAAAAAACCAAATGATATCGTAATGATATCATAATGACACCATTTCGGTGATAAAGAAGCCCGAGAATGATATCATTAATAATTCTAAAATGATATCATAATTTTCGAAAATAACGATATTAGTAATGATTTCGTTGAGTTTAGCAATATATTACAGAATATATACATATATACCAAGATTGGTTTAATATATAATGTTCTAATTATTTTATCAAAAAATAAAACGAAATAATAATAAATTCAAGTTCATCCTGCTCCAAATAATTTTATATGTAATACGAAACTTCAGTATTTCGAAAAGAGTTCCCCTTAGAATCCAAGCTGATATTGATTTCTTTATCTTATCCTCTTTTATTTTTTTTTTTTGCAATTTCACTGAATTATGCTGTAAATATATAATGTTCATATAATAAATAACATGAGTTTTTTTTTTCTACAAAAATTTTCAGTTTATTTTCATGAAAATGTTCGAGATTTTCTACTAAGGAAATAATAATTTCTATATTTTATCATATAATTTAATTAATGATACTTTAGTTTCCTGGTTTATTGAGTAACTGCAAAAATTTTATAAAATCGAAAAATCGCCCAAAAATTTGGAAATGGTTTATAAAAAAAAAAAAAATAAGAAAAATCACATCAAAAGATTGGCCCATATGGAGTCTTGAAAAGTGTCAAAATCAGTTTGTTTGGAATATCGTAGAAGACAAAGAAGCAAATATAATTGTAAATATAATAAACACGAGTGTTGAAGTAACACGCTATATACTTAAAAGGGGAAAGAAGAATGAATAAATAAAATAAAAATGATGTGGATAACTTCGTCATAATGAAAGGTAAACATTTAGTATAGTAAACATTTTCTATTTCTGTTTTTTTTATATTACTGTATGTATACTGTGCAATTTGTATGAGAATGTTTGAGGCGACTTTTCTTTGAGTTTCATTGGGTTCTATATTTTATTTACAAATTTATTATAATATCTTAAAGAAAAAATATGAAAAACTAGTGATAAGAAAAATAAGTTTTTGGGCTACTTAGCCTTTTTAAACATTTTTTAAAGTCTAATTTCGCCTATTTTTTCTCATCTCCTGGCAACACTGTTTCCCATATAAACAAAAATGCATTTTCATACACATATACACATATATATGTATTCTACAATCCGAATATACGTATGTATGGAAATGGGTAAACTTCTGTCTTCAACTCTATTAGTTTATTTAGAACAAAAACACATAACACTTTATTGGCTTATTGCCAATTCATTGCATACTTTAAGGAACTGATGGTATGCAAATACTACTACTATGTGTGTAAACACATACAACATAATCCTGTTTCTGTTGGTAAATTTTTCTAAAGGAAGTCTCTAAAGTGTGTCTGTATGTATTTACTAATTTAGTATTGAAAATGCATACACTAAGTCATCTTTTGCGGCATCTTTTGAAATTAAATGCTCATTATATGGAAATTTCATGCCAAAATTAAAATTAAAAGTAAAAGAGACATCACATAACCTATTGCAAAAGAAACACGCGCTCTCATATGTATATACAAATGTAATGAAACGAAACGTTCAAATACTAAAATATATATACAATGAGGAAGATAAGGACACAAATCTTGTTTTGGCTTTTTGGGTAAATTGCTATTGAAAGTTGGTTACGTAAAGATGTATAAATAAAACTATAATCGGTAGTAATGACTATTGTTTACACTTCTTCATTATATATGTATATATACGTAAACAAATTTGTTATAGGTTATAGGTCAATTAAATTAAAAAAAAAAAAAAAAAATATAGAGCATTGATCATAAAAAATACAACGATAAGCTATGTGATTTTTGATTGCATTAATTAGAGATATAATATTATTAAATTAGCCAATTTTGTTGTGATTTTATTCTTTGTGGTCTTAAGCAACTATTGTATGTTATTTTGTTCCAAATTGTTATACATAGAAATAGTTATTATAAATTTTGTTAAAACGGTTGTAAAAAAATGCACCTCCAAAAAAAATCAACAATTTTTTTTTAATGATTAAGAATTTAGGAATATTTTAGAATAACATTATGATGATGGTACTGAAATAATATGGATGTGTAGTTCTAATATGAGGATTCTTAAAAATTATCTGAGATACATAATATTGAAACGTTCATGCATGAAAAAATTTAAAAAAGTCATGGAAAAGTAGAAATTTGATATTACTTGATTTAAAAATATTAATAACTTACCACATATTATTAACTAAAATCAAATTAGCAACTTTAATTTTGGAGGCAGGTCATTTACTGTACTGTTACGAGACTTTATCTTATTATAATCACATTTTATCACATTATAGTGCATTTTTTTCATATTTCTATCCCATTTTATAATATAATTGATACATTTTCTCATATTATATTTCCCTTAAATTATATTATTTTCATTCTATGATATTATTATCTAATTTTTTCATATTATTATTTGATTGTAATATGCTATAACCCAATTTACTATAATATGATAAAAAATTATATGTTCCTTACTATATTTGTTCAAATAAAATACATTAAAATTCGAAATTATTTTTTTATTAGTGTATTACATACTTTGCAAAATAATAGAAAAAAAATCTTTGTTAGATATTAAAATTAATTTATGATTGTATAATTTACACATTAATTAGAATTAGAGAGAGAAATATTATTAAGGATGCTTTGTCTATAGTATGTATCTTTCTTTGATGAGTAAAGGTAAATCCAATATGAATTACTGATATCTGCACAGAAACGATTGGTTCATGTGCTCGATAAAAAAATTATTTATTTAATTTTTTTCACAAATATTTACTATTTTATTACGAATGTTTAATAAATACATAAACAAAAAGAAAAAAAAGGATGATTGACCGACTACATATGTATTCTACAAATGTGTATCCAATAGTTGTGGAGAAAAAGATATGTTTTAGAAACAAACACTCAATAGTTGTGGAAAATAAGAAATGGTCTAAAACAAATATTCTATCTTTGAAGAAAATATAAGATTTCAAAAAACAAAAATTAGCAGTTATACAAAACAAACTATAAATAAAAATATTGGCTACACTTAATGACTGTAGAAATAACTAAATTTTTGAATGATTATAAATTTTTGTCTATGGTAAAAATATTATCTAAATATAATATTTTTGAACTCAACCATATTAAAATTTTGATTGAGGGTAACCACTTAATTATCAACCATAAACGGAATTTTTTTTTCATGAACGCAGTATTATTAAGATTAATAATACATAATTACGAAAACAATGTATTGTTGTGATGACCATGATGCAACCATGTTTTTTCTCTGCGTATGTTTCCTAACAATACCATAGTTTCCAAACTTTCTAATAACAATTTTTATCAAAATTTAAAAAATCATGTTGATTTATTTAGAATTACACTTTCTTTGCTCGCTCAAATTTAAAACTGATTTTACTAAGCGTTAATAATTTTCCTTACGTACAAAAATATTCCAAAAACTTGTATATGACAAGAGTCTATGGGCACATATTAAAATCACAACAGTATTTTTACATCGGGTCACGCTGTAGGTGTAAGTAAAATATGTGCGAACAAAGATCACATCACATAGCGTTGCATTTTTTTATGCTCGATACTGTATATGTCAAAATAAAAAATTACTATTTACAACTTAAATAATTTCAAAAGTCTTGAAATATTATAATAAAAATCTACATACATATTTTTGATCATAAACATATATGTAGATATGTTGCAGAAACAAGGGATTAAATTTCAATAACATGTAGTCAGTTTAAATGAATTTTTAATGCCTTTTTAAACACTGAAGGAGAAACCAACTAAATATCAATTATTAAGACATTAAAGATTAACAACCCCAAGGTGCGTTGAATAAACAAAATTATTTTGACAGCTGTTGCAGGATATACAAAATTATGTACATATATCATAGTCTTAGGAGGGGGGAGGGGAATTTGAGTCATTTTGTAAATTTAAAATAGTATTTCTAGAGCAGATTATAATGATAAATAATCCAAATTAAATCTATTATTCGTATTATAATCTAGATTTGCTTTAATTGCCTTGATTTGTTTTTGCTTTGTAGTACAAAAATTAAAAACACATCGAATTTCGGAGTACAGGCAAGTTTCTAGTAGTGTTGCCATTTTAGCACTAGTTTTAGCATTTGATCAGATTAAAATGCATTGATAATTTATAAAAATATGCTAAATGCTTTTTAGCACTTTTTTTATAGTATTTTTTAAATCAATGCTTTTTGGTTTTTTAGAAGAATTTCTTAATAAATTTGACGGTACTGGTTTTCACTTTTTTTCCCCAATATTACAAATAGTTCTAAAGAAAAATTATTTTAAGATGTCCTTTGAACTATATTATATATGAAACAAGGTCAGCGAAAATGTGTAATTTTCTTTACAACACTGATTTGTACCCTTTCCTTTCGTATTCTCTTACACGAAATCATAATTTCAGCAAGAGAAATTGCCTTGTGTGAACCCAGACTCCAGACTAAAGAAAAATTTTTAAATTAAATTTCTGTACTGTAAAATTTCTATATTTCTTTTTTAACAAAGTTTAGAAAATGTTAAATAACTTTTTGGGTTTTTCAGCGATTTAATGGAGGGTTGTATTCTAAACATATTAACACTGAAAAGAAATATTTTGTTTTTGTGTTTTGAAAACAATGAGTAAAATTTTTTGAAAATTTGGTTTGATCTGCCTCTCACATAAACTTCTTGCTGTATTCTAGTGCTCTTAGTAGCAATTGATTATCGACATAGACATAAAAAAAATAAAAAAAAATTATTGTTTTCAGTACATTTTTTATATTTTGTATGCAATTGTATAGTTTTTTATAAATTACGCAAAAATGTGAATCTTGAAAGGTTTTTAAGAACAGGAAGCTTTTTGCCTCTTTTTATAAAAATTTGAGTTATTGTTGTTGAATTTTAGAAAAAGTAGGCTTTTATAAACGTTAAGCTCCTATTTCCTGGGGGCATTTTGACTAGGTGAAAACATGAGTGGATAAAAATAAAAAATCTGATTAGCCAGTTGTTCAGTCCTTGCGCTAGATGGACGGATATTGTAAAATCGACTATCAAAATAATTCCTAATCAACCATTTAATGTCATTTTATAAAAAAAGCAAATAAAAAAGGTTTTTAATCAGAAAATTTTAATATTAAAATACTTAAAAAATTATTTCATAATAGCATATAAGCCTTTCAGTGCCAGCAAAAATATCATAATAAAAATATGCACAAACAAATCCCAAATTCTTTTAAACAAATACTCATGTATTAACAAGAGTTTAACGCTTTTCCTCTCCCTAATCGAAGTTAAAATATTTGATTGAAGTCGTTAGAATTTGATGATGGGATAATAATGCCTAAAGTATTAAATTGGTAAACTTTTTAAAACAAAAAAAAAAAAAAAAAAAAAAAAAAAAAAATTAATCGGCGACAGTGCGCTCCCTGAGCGAAATACAAAATAAGTTTCCGATAGAATTTGCAAAGCAAACAAAGAGTATAGCAAATTCTTAAAACCAAAACCGACTTTAAAAAATATTACATGAAATAAAAAAAAAAGAAAAATAACCGCGTATTTCCGCTTCCTGATAAGAATTTCCAAATCTGGCTCCATTAGAATTTGTGGTACGAATGGTTTTATAAGTAAGCCGAATTTTAATACTCCACGTCGTCTGGGAGCTTTAAAAAGTTTCGGAAGGGGAAAGTGTAATTAGGAAATTATATATAAATCCGGTTGTCTCTGCTCCCTGTTAGAAATTTTTAAATTTGGCTACACACGTCCTACGAATTCTAAGTAGAACGTGTAGTTATATAAGTAAGCCGAATTAAATTTTCTACGTCATCTGGGGTCTTCAGAAAAATCTGGGAAGAAAAAACACTTTATGTTTTTCATTGGTATTTGAGTCAAGTTACCAGAATTTCAAAGTTGAATAGAGTTTTATAAGATCCATCCAAGAAATTTCTGCTTAAGTTCATTATTGCTTTTTCTTATACACTAAAGGGTTTAAAATTATTAATTTCTGCATATTATTATATTTAACCGATAATAAACTTTAAAGATAAGTTTATTAATATAGCAAAAAATTTTAAGCCACGGAAAAAATAAATTCTAAAATCATTAGTTCTAAAACTGGTGTAATCAGAACAACTTAAGATTTTTGAAATTTATCCCTAGAACTAGTGGTGTCACTTTCAATTCTGGTACTCATGGAGTAGAATCTTATTGTAATTTTAAATTGATTTTTAATAATGTTTTTAAGAACTAATTCTCTATTACTTCTATATCACTTCTATTGGTCGTAACCGTCATAACCGTCATAACCGTAAACTAGAATGAGTGCAGGTTATTTTCATGTTGTGGAACTAATCATTTTTTTCTTGGGAAAAACCTGGTCAATCCATAATTTTTCTTGGCGATTTTAATATTCCAAACATTATATAGTACGAAACTCCTGATTCATGCATTTTAAGTCCATCAGTAAGATCGGAAACATCTATTGATTCTACATTAGCAATAGCATCCAGTATTGCTAATTTAGGACTCTACAAAATAAATAACATAGTAAATAAGTTTGGCAATTTACTTGATCTTCTATTTATTGATCAACCTGAAGAATGTAATATTCTTCACATTAATCCATTATTAATACATGAAGATGCTTATCACCCCACTCTTTAAATAAGCGTATACGTCAAAACTAAGCTATCATTACAATCCAATATAAATGTTAAGATGGTTTTTGCTTTATCACAGCTGATTATTTCAAATTAAATCACCTACTTTGTTCTGAAAATTCGTTTGAATATATTCTTTACAATAAAGTATGCCAGAATCTATAATATTCTAATAAATGTGGCCCTGACGGTGTTCCAAGCTGCGTTCTTATAAAATGTTTACATTTTCTTATATCTCCAATAACCCACTTATTCAACATATTAATATTTAGTGTTTATTTTTCTGAAGTTTGGAGAAAATCTTATATTATACTTTTGTTTAAATCCGGAAGCAGATCTAACATTTCCAATTATAGAGGTACTGCTAAATTAAGTGTTATTCCAAAACTATTCGAAAAAATATTTAATGAAATCCTTTCACTTAAAGTTGTTTGTTATCTTTGTTCACTACTACTAACTTTTTGGAGTTCACAACCTCAGTTATAACTGCATGTGATTCCGGTTTATAGACAGACATAATATAAACAGATTTTAGTTAAGTTTTAGATAAAGTAAACCACGATCTTCTACTGTTCAAATTGGATAAACTCGGATTTTCTTCTGTTTTCTTTAAATTAATTTCTACATATCCTAAAAATAAATACAAATGTGTATTATTTAGAGAATATACATCGAAAGCCATTCCTATTTTATCCGGAATTCCGCAAGGTAGTCATCTCGACCCCTTTTTATTTCTAAAATTTATAAATGATTTACCAGCTTGCATTAAGAATTCTAGAATATTAATGTATGCTGATGATGTAAAGCTGTTCTATAGCTTTAACCATTTCTATCAATGCTTCTTATTCTAATCAGATCTTGGCAATCTTTATGATCTGAATTTAAGAAAGTGTAAACAAATGATGTTCTACAGAAGAAGTCCAGTATTCTGTAGATACAAAATAAATGAATATCAACTTGATCTAGTCGATGAATTTCTTGATCTGGGTGTGTTGCTTGATTGTAAACTATTCTTTAATTTCCACGTTTCGCAAATAGTCAATAGGGCAAAGGGGTTTTAAGTTTCCTCAAGCGCTGGGGAAGAGAGTTTAATGAACGTTTCCAAGCAATTATTCACATCTTTCGTAAGACCAATCCTGGAATGTGTTTCCGTGGTCTGGGATCATCAATACGAAGTTCATATAAAGAAAATTAAATCGGTCCAGAAACATTTTCTCTTATTTTCGTCGTCGTAAACGGTTTAAATAATTCCGAGTTCCTGTTTCGTAAGATCGATTTCATAATCCCAAATCCAATCCGAATCAAGAAGAGTAAAGCTCAAAAGTATCAACAAAATATTCGTTAAAATAATTTTAATATGATTTGTAAAATTCTATCTTGAAAATAATAATAATAATAATAATAATAAGTTTAAATTAAATTCAAACTACAAATTGTATTCCAAACTATAGGCTAATCTGTACTGTACCTACTATGACAATAGTCTTGCATATAGTTTCGACTATAGTTTACAATTTAGTTCCGAATATTGTCGCACTATAGTCCATAGTGTAGAGAGTAAAATGTTTCATATCCAATATAATAACACATCTTTTTAATTTGCTTATTACCCATCTGTTTCTTGATGTAGGACATTTTCAAATACTAAAACTCCTCCAGTCGCATCTGCATGCCTTAATTTTGACCTTAATTTGGTTATAATAATCTTCCCATGTGCTTTCAGCGTAAGAGCCAACAATTTAATGTATGAAAACCCAAAAAGGAATAACAAATCTTGTAGTTTTTTTTTGTAAAACTTTTTGCTCGCAGTTGTTTTCTTTTTCTTTTGTACTTATGGAATAAATACGAAATTAGAAAAGAAGAAACTGCAAATAATTTGATCACGTTTTAGCAGCAGATACAATTTGTTTTTTTTTTTTATTTTGAAAAAGATACAACAAATAACAAACCGATATTAAAGAAAATAAATTTATTTTTAAATAATTCATCAATTTTTTTTTTTTTTGGTTAGATAAGATACGAAGTGATTCAAAAATACAAATACATCTTGTTGCAGTTTAGACAATTGTTGAGTTTATTTAGATAAAATAAATTTTATATATATTTTTCTTTTACTAGAAAATACTTATGGTTACATTTTTTTAACAGATTACATTTTTAATGGGAATATTTAATGAAATTTGTTTTTAAGTAATTATTTTATAAATTGTATTAAAGGATTAAATATTGCTCTTGTTTTAGAAGAACTTTGTTTTTAAAAATGAATTTTTCTATAATTTTTCACGCCTAGATGAACGTTTCAAAAAAAATTTCAAAAATTTATTTTGAATTTCAAAAAAACTGCATTCCTATATTACTGAAATTGTTTGAAAAAAACAGAAAAAAAATTCTACATCTAGGGTTTTTATTTCCAAATATTTTTCGTTCCCGGGAAACATTATCTTCATTATTCATGACTCGATCCGAATAATATAATTGATAAAAAAAAATTGTTAGATAAAACTTTAAAACGCTGTACAACAGGAATACAAATTAACATAATAAGATTAAACTTTTAATTGATATAACGTATAATGATAAATATTATATTACGTAGAAAACATTTTTATTTTGGTGAATAGAATCTAGCAAAAAAGAATCAATCTGATCGTTTAATACCGTTATTCATATTATTCACATCATTTAAAATCTTATCTATAAATAAAGAAAGCCAATCAAATCCATATAATTTTATTTTAAACCATAAATTTTATTGCTTTATAACTTTCATTAAATTGTTAATAAATAATATTTATGTTAGGACGACTTTTAGGGGACACGTTTCCTTATAAGTTAAAAAAAAATGCATTCCTAATTGCACATATCAAAACAAAAATTGCTGCTGTATTTGAATGTATATGGTATAATGTTATCTATAAAATTTTCTAGAAGAAGGAAATTAAAATAAATAATTTCCTAAAAATCTCAGTATCAGAATTTGAAAAAGAAATCCCAATATAAAGTAGTTGGTTTCACATACTCGTTGTTATTTGAATGCGATTTTTTTTTTCGTTCTGTAAATTACCATAAATGATAATTGTGAAAAATTTCAAATTAACCATACGATTTGAAAATATTTTTCTGACACATGCCATTGGTTTTCTGCCTGTACAGCCTGTGGCTTAGATCTTCCTCTAAACTCTATATATAGGCATTTCAATTCGATTCGCCCAATAGTTTAGGAAATACAGATTTAGAGCCAATATTTTTCCGATCAGTTCCACTGTGCGGGTATTCTTTTTTCTGCGCCACGAAATTTCTCATTCAATTTAGTTACATGTTATTATGGAGTTCTAAGTTATAAGAGATAAATCGTTATATGTAAAAGTAATAATTACAACACATTTCGAGAAAAAAGTAAAAAGTTGGAAGGGACTAGAAAACTTCATCAAATTATTTGGAACATATTCAACGTTTTCGTTTTTCGACGATTTTCTGAAAAACAAAAGTTTTTAAATTTTGCGAGAAATTTTATTCTTTTTCAACACAATTTTTTCAATATCTTTGAGACTATTGAACAGATTTAAAAAACGATGTAGGTACGGTAGGTTGATAGGTAGATGAAATGTGTACATCTACTCGGATTCATATAGGTCCATTGTGAATCCCTTCGGAAGAGTGATATCATAGAGGGAGGAAGAAAAGAAAAAGTTCTGAAATAGATGATGTAAAAGAAGAGAGATGGATAAGATAGTGATAGAAGATAATGAAGAAAAGTCTTCTGCCCAACCAACAACAGTTCCTTAGCCAGCTTATTCTCAAGACGAATCCTATCAAGTTTCCTAGATTGCTTCCGTAAACAATCTCTAATCAGTCGATGAAGCGACTGCCCAACTATTTCTGCCTAGTTTGTCGTAGACAGGAACAGTGACACACAATATTATCCACTGTCTCCATTTCCTCACCATCCTCTCACATTCTGAAGAACTTACGTTCCAATTGCATGCCATTTTGCCTATTGAACAGTGGCCTGTCAATATACACACAGAAAAATAATTGGTTAGAAGATTGTTAAAACAATAAACAATTTATTAAATTGATAAAATATTTATGGTAATTTCTATAATTTTACGAATACAATAGATCATATATGTTTATACAATTTAAAACCTAATTATAATCGTATTAATATTATTACAAATTTAGGAGAACTAAATGATTAATTTTTAAAATTTATTTTATATATTGCTAAATACAACCGAATTTTAATACAAAGCTTTCGAAGTTGCAACGATTAGTTGTTTAAATGATATTATGAAAAAGTATATTTGTTGTTCCCAGCCGAAAATTTGGTAGTATTTTATGACATTTGTGGATTTAAATTATTTAAAATAGAAATAGTTTGAAAGGCTTTTGCAAAATTAAAAAAATAAAAAAAAATAAATGTGTATTAAGATAGATGTAATTAATTCCGCGTTTTGGAGACAAGTTCACACCCTTGGATGTTCACGATAATTTTAGTGAGGATACATTTATATGTTTGTGTTCGAAACAAATTAAAATCATTAGTTCTGTGGACTGGTTAATGGTTAGAATTATAACTTGTCGTATTACTTAATATTTATTATTCTTTTACATTTTCTTCTTCAAAAATATCAAAAATATAGCGAACTTATAAAGAAATCCTATAGACACTTCCTTATACCCTTTCTTGGCGTTTTAAATGATGAATAGTCGCATTGACGGTAAAAATTATCTAGCTTTTTGATATTATATTAAAATATACTCCGGTAAAAACTGTTATTCATACTTTCAGGCCTGGGCCTCATGCGAAGTTCGTTAAAACGTTTACTTCTTATTAATGCCATCAAAGGAACTTCCTTCCAAGAGTTACAAATAACAAATGCATTCATTTTTCTTTAACGATGTTACAGAAATGTAAAACAAATTTCATATGTTTATATATATATATATATATATATATATATATATAAATAAAATACGTATATTTTGTAAATAAATATTATTCTGACTAAAATGATTTTTACAAACAGTTACACCTACTGATTTATTCAATTTTTTTAATCGAATTTTAAAATAGTACTTGGAACCGACAAAATTCGATTCGGTTATCACAACTAATCTCCTCAGTATTCTTATTATGGTTTTCAATTTTCTCCTTTCATGGCTAATAGTAGATTTGTATGTGCCACACCAAGTCGCGGCCATAAGGTCTTTGTTGCTTTGCAGTCTGTTCTGCTATGATTGGATCTATCGTGAGTCTATTCCTTCATTACCCTGAATTAAAAGCCTAAGGATAGTAGCACGCTACTTTAACTTTAAGCCCTAACCAAAGCTTAGCCGTTTCGAGCTAATTATTCAGCTATTTCATTGCCAGCTATATCGCAGTGACCCGGTACCCAGCAAAGTCTTATCCGATATTCCCCCATTAATTCCCTAAGAGCCTATCTGCAGTCGCTACCTAGCCTTGAATTGACAAAATGTCCCTTCAGAGCCCTGCGTACCGCCGGGCTATCCACATACAGAGTTTTCTCCATCCACGATCCATCAGTAAAGACCGATACTCCACTAATTATTTTTTCGACAACTGACCAATGGTCCATATTAGAAATAACAAGAGCAGCAGTTTCCCCGAAGTCAATCTCAGTGCCATTGAAATTGGCCTAGTTTAAAAGTTTGGAATGTCGTAATCTAATTGATCCAGTGCCGCCGGAAGTGTGATTCTCATGGCACCAGTGATGCCAATTGTAGCACTTCTCTGTGCTTTAGACAGAATATTGATGTTGGTATAACTTAAAGAGTATTTTAAATGGAAATTCGTGATATTTTGTTAAACCGCAGAATTAGTGTTTTTCTGTGTAATCTATATTTGGAATTCTGTTTTTACGTCAGCCTTTAAGAACCAAATTAACCTCAAATATTTTTTTTATTTAGATTTTTTAAATTAACGTTTAATGCAATTATGTTAAATTATGTTAACAACATCTCGTGTAGTAAAACAACAAAAATTCAAGATTTTAAATGGTTCCATGTGATACCGGCAAGCATTCAAAGTTAAAAAATCCAAAAAAGTATTTGAAAATTAAAATTTTTTTCTTTCTTTTGATTTTAATGTAAACTAGAAACATTTGTAGATATATGAAAACTTGTGTTCAATCAATGTATGGTTGACCAGTGTTAAATTATATTGTGGACAAGTGGTGAAACCAAAATTTTCGAAATTTTAATTTTTTTAAAGTTTTTCGATTAGAAAAGTTGCACCGTTTCGAGTATTACAAAATAAAGAATTGAGGTTTATTGCTCTTGTAATTATGAACAATTCAACAAATCAACAGCTGGGCTAAGGGTATTGCCTTGTTAGTTGTGCCATGATTTGTACTTTAGATATATTGATGTGGATTATATACGTAATTTATATATAATTTTTTAAATGTTGAAAATAAAATTTTGGTAAATTTTTATAAATTTTTATCATAAACCTCCATAACACTAACGCCATTCGCTAAAAGTCATTCACGCGAACAGATTTGTGTTACATTAAAGCCAGCTAATATTGGTACTAATAATTATATATAATGATGTGCCATTAAAAAATGTTTCAAAATTTTTTTTGAACCCTAAAAGTAAACGAGTTTGAAGAAATGTCAATATAAAACGAATGCCTAGCTTAAGGAGTTTTTTAAAAGGTATTTGTTGAATTAGAGAGTTATACTTTTTTTAGAATTTTTTGAACTAACAAAAGTGATAATTGGCCATTTTTCATAATACTTATATTTTATTTTATCTCTTGCACTTTTATAAATTATAATTATTTTTTATTTATTCAGTTAATGGCTAACGATTTGGAAAATTATTCGATCCATATCACCATTAAGGTATTTATTAAAGCCACTACATTAAGAAAATTCGGTATAAATGTATGTGTGTATTTGGTAAAACAGCTTCTCAGTGCTCATTTGGTAAAAGGGATTTTGTTTAATTAAAGTATTTTTTCTCGTGAGAAAAAACAAAACCAACATTTACAAGATACCCAGTAAGTTCGCAACCACTATAGCAAATTTATTGTGGTTTAAATTGTAAACACATTTATATACACAGCCTCATGCTCAGGCTCTGTTTTTCAATAAAAAAATTTCTTAAGGGCCAGACAAGGAAAAACAAAATAAAAATAATATAAATACAACTTTATGGACATTAACTAAATATCAGGGGCAGAGTTGACATGGTCAAACTCATTTATTTATTTTTTGCTTTAGGTTTTGTAATAAATTACTAATCAAATGTAAATGACACAAGAAATTTCAACAGAAAAGTACAAAAAATAAACTATAAAAAGTAAATTTATCAAGCAGAATGATTATAAAAATGTTGCTAATCATATGGTCAGCAACATTGTTTATAATTATATTTGTTTACAAATAATTGTTGTCTTTTTGCTCCCTATTTACAACACCCACTCTCTGTTATATCTCTGCTACTCTCTTTTTGTTGTAGCTTTTCTTGGTCTCTCTTTGTCATAGTATATGAATTAAATTCACATTTTCATTGATATTAAAACATATGTACGTGCATGTATGTAGTTGTCGTTTGTTAATATTTTGCGCATTACTTCGTATACATGTTTCGGTCTTTTATTTTGTTGTTATTTTTGTGCTAGTGTAAACATTCATTTTCCTACAATTTTCATTCGCATAGTTTAATTTGTGTGTGTTCGCTTCATGTAAAAAGCCACGTTTTCTATCAATTTGAAACAGTCTGCACAGGATACTCGTGATAAACGTTAGTTAAACGCAATAAAAAGCTCTTAATAGTTTTTCTTTGCAAAAATAATAAAAATCACACCTTAAAAAGCAACTATTCAAAGAAAATTTCTTTAGGGAATATAAAGAAATAATTAAACAGAAAATTTGAAATTTAAAATAAATAAGAATACATTTATTAAAAATTTTACTGAAAAATTATTTAAAAAGTGCAAGGAAATTTATTGTAATAAATTAAAAAAAGTGAATTTTTGCAAGAAAATAAAAAAAAGTGTTAAAGACGTAGTAAAAAAATTCAATAATAATTGTCCAGTTTAAAAAGTAAATATAAATTATTTTAAATAATTTGATTTTCATAAATTTTTATATATTTTTTATTTATTTATTTATTTTTTATTACATTAGCAAAATTTGGAGGTTGAAATTCATTTATAAAAGCAAAAAATTTGCTTCGTTTAAACAGTTTTTTAATTTAAAATTTAAAAAGCAATAAAAATATTATTTTGAAAATGAAGAACATTTTAGTAAAAATTTTTGAAGAAAAGAACAATCACTTATTGGAAAAAAATTATAAATTCTTTTGTTGAAAAATTTTAAAGATCTTATTAGTAATAAACTTATAAAAGTTAACAAGATATAGTAAAATATTAGAAAAAACTTTAACGAAATTTAAAAATATATTGTGAATAAGTTTATGAATTTTTAAAACTTTTTTATTGAAAAAAATTTAATAATTATAATTTTTATTTTCGACTGATATTTTTCATATTTATAACACGAAATTTCAAAGAATTACGATTTTATTCAATATGTAATATTATTTTTTAAAATAAAAAAGCTAATAAAAAAATGTAAAATTCAATATCTTTCATTTAGATTTAGTTGACTTAAATATTTTTAAAATTAATGTTTAATTCACTCAAATTTCCTTAAAAAGGTAAAATATATACAGTTATGGATAAAAGAAAAAAAGTGTCAAATTATTGTGAATACATTAAGTTATAAACATATAAAAAATAATATCCTTTAATCCTATCCTAATAAAAGTGCATCGTCTCAAGCGCAAATGGTCCTTTTTCAGTGTGGACAAAATTATAGGTTTGTTAATTTTTTTCGAAACTTTACTTCCTTTAAATATCGATAAGGATATTAACAATTAAAACTGAAAAAAGATAAGTATTTCCGAGAACTATTCTTTTCAAAGAAGGATCTATAGATTAAAAGCTCTAAAAATATGAGAAAATCGGGGGTCCAAACGAAATCGATCATTGTAGTTAAATAATTTTATTTTCAATTAAAAGAGAGCACTAAAAAGCAATTTAAAAGTTTAGTGTAAAAAAATTTCTTCGGGAACAGAAAATTACTAAAAAAATTGTATCATGTCGGGGACTTTTAATTCCATTGAGTCGGTTCAAAATCTACTACTAGGAAGATAAATTTCTCCTGGAAATATAAAAAGATAATTGGAAGAAACGTAATTTCTTTGAAATATCATTTTAGAGTTCCCTAATCCTGAGATATCGACTAGATGACCCACACTGTTATATTATCATCACCTTTATGGTTAATTAAACAGGGGATATAAAATGTTCCCAATACTGTATTTATTGCGATCAAATTTAACTTTTATAATTCATCTATAAAATAAATAGTTATTTTTCATCTATAAAATAAATAGTTTTTTTTACGTAATTTTTTTACTTTTGGGTACTATTTGAGACTTTTCCTGTACTATATTATAAGACCTGGGCTTTCCGGGATGGTATTTTAATAAATTAGTTTCCACCAATTGTCTTCTCATATTCTTAGATTAAATTTATGTTCTTACCGAATTTTTAATGCATTAAAGGTGATTTTTATTTAACTGAACCTTTTCAAATTGTTTCCGAGTGTTATGTATTAATATAAAATAAAATTAATTTCTGTTCTTAGTATGTGTTGAGCCTTTGATTTTGCCCATATTTTTAAAGTCTTTAATTAATACGAATAGTTCTCGAAATTAAAGTTGCTTATCTTTTTACAGTTTTTAACAGTAAATATCATTATTGAGATTAAAAAAAATTAATTTCGTAAAAATTTTTGAAAATTTAAAAAAATTAAAAAATTTTTGACGTATTTACTGCTGACCCTATTTTTTTTTGTCCCTGAAAAGGACTATTTGCGCTTGAGACGATGTATTGGGATAACTTTGGATATTATTTTTTATAGGTTTATAATTTAATGTGTTCGCAATGATTTAGAACTAAAACTTTTATTGTTGTCAATAAAATTTCGTAGAAAACTCAAAAAATGTTTAAAAAATTATATTTAACCCTGTTTTTTTATTTTAAGCTTTTTTTATTCCATGAAATTGTTTTTGTATAGATTTTTTTTTTCATCCGATGATAAAAATTGAAAATAATTTTCAACTTTTGTAATAAAAATCACAAACGATTTTTTCAATAAAAAAAAAAAAAATAAATAAATTAATTAATAAATAAAAAAAAAAAAATAAAACTAATGAAAATAAAAAAATTATTATGAATTTTTATTATTTTTTCATGCAAAACAACAAAGATTTTTTTTAATATTGAAATCCGGTCTCTGTTTAATTTATTGTAAAGTGTAAAGATGGTAACAATTAATTTAAAAATTTTCATTTATATCTAAAAAAAAATAATAAATAAAAAAAATAAAAACGCAGGAAAAATGTATTAGTTCTACAAATAGTTCCAGAAGGCATGAAAATAGCCTATAACTGTTGTACTTTGTTGTTACGACCAATGATTTTTGTTTGAAATTTTTAACTATAAAACTAGTTCTGTGGAAATTTTACCTAGTTAGTACCCATTCTATGGAACGGTTTTAGAATTAGTTCTTTAATCGATGAATTTCGTTCGAAATTTTCATATTCAGAACTAGTTCTATAGTAGCGTTAGAGAACGGTTTTTTATTTTTGATTCTAGGTATTGATTTAAGAATCAGTAATTTGTTCAGAGAAGTAATGTAGAAGTCATACATAATTAGTGCTCAAGCACTAGTTGTCAAAAACATTCATTAAAAACAATTTAGAATCACAATAACATTCTACTGCACGAGTCCAGAGTTAGTTACAACACCACTAAAGAATCTGAAGTGGTTCTGATTTCACCAGTTCTAGAACCAATGAACCTGTTCCAAATTTATTCCTGGGAAGTTTTAATATATTTTTATTTACCTAATGTAATAATTTATTAACTTTTTTAATAGTTCTTCGCTGTTACATCTGCGTGATGTTATGTTAATTAAACCAGCCAGTTAGAAACAATTTTGAATTAAGTATAAGAGTATTTCCAAAATATGTACATATATTGTGTCCAGAGTTTAAAATTCTGTATAAAATACGTTTTCTTTTTTTTACTAACGACTATACAATAAATAAATATGTATATTAAATTATTTAAATATAATATATTGAAATATAATTTTAATATACAAATTTTATATATTCAAATGATTTTTCTTTGAGCTTTCTTTTAGTTTTACTGAAAATATGTCACATATATATTTTTTTCAAATTGCTTTTTTTTTAAATGATATAATTGTTTAACTATTACAATTTTCGTAGCAGAGAACTTAAATTTTTAATTTTCTGAATATTTAAATTATATTTGTTAACAATTTCAAAAAATATTATTAGCAAAGAATTAACAAATTTAAAATTTAAAATGATTAGAAATGCAAATTTTAAAAAGTGAAAATTTAAGTTTTTTAAGCTATAAATATTTTACTATTAAAAATGTTAACAATAAGAAATTAAAAATTAAATATGAAAACATTTGAGAAATTTAAGACTGCTTTCTAAACATTTTTTAAATATAAAGTTGAAAATTTTCCAAAATACAAGCAAAAATTTTATACTGCTAAAGGTAATGTTTTATATTATTTTACAATATAAATAAAATGCAAAAAATATTTAAAATACAAGATATTTCTGGTGATTTATTTCAGAATATACACAAATGCGAATTTAATTGTAAACGCAAGAGACATTAAATTTTAATACTTATATAGTTTTATAATACTTACACAATTTTTAAGTATTTTATTACATTTAAAATGGCAATCACCAACAAACCCCATAAATTTCTGTGGGTTTATCAATATCTGTCCGTCCGTCTGTCAAAACCTTGTTGTCAAAAACAGATTTTTGAATAAAAAAAAAAAAAATCTTTTACAAAAATTTTTGTACGTATTATCCAACATATTTCTTCGCAAAATATATGTAAATTTCTATATTTGTTTTTTTTCTTCTTATGAGTAAAATATCGAAAAGTTGTTTTGTAGAAATTATGGTCCGTCTTAAAGTAGTTTTAAAAATTTGTTCACAACAATACACTAAAAAGTTTTCCGGAGGACCAAAATCCTATGAGAAACAAGTAAGAAAGATATAGTCGGTCAAGTCCGATCATATCAAAATTCGTGGAGGGGTCTTATATTAGACATGTGGACAATTGTGGACCGATACTTTTACTAAGTGTAAAATAAGACATACGAATACAGAAATTTACGTTAATACTAACATTTATATGAATTTATTCACTTTAAAGTGATTCAGAAAGTTGGCTTATATGGGAGGTATGAAAAATTATGGAACGATCCTCATAAAATTTGTCACTATGATTTCTACTTACATAAAACTTACTTATGTCGAATATAAACCTGATACTAATATGTGTATGTGATTTATGTACGTTAAAGTGATTTTCGGAAGAGAGGAAAATTGAGTACGCAATTTTACTACGTATGGTCTTTATTTTCACATATATATCGACTTAAAAAAGTTTTTTGTATGGAAAAAATTGTTTCAATTTTTAATAAGAAAATCGAAAATCCCAAGGTCAAAAGAATTTAAAAAGTCAATCTTTCATTGAATTTATGATATAGGTCGTACGATAATACATGCATACATACATACATACATATGTAGAGAGAATATAAAAATTAAATTCTGGTAATAATTAGCTATCGTTGCCAATACAATAGTCATTATATAATTTCATATTTCGGTTATTAATTATAACAAAAACCAAGTAATATGCATATGACGACACTATTCATTCAAGGCTTTTGAATTTAAAATATATGACTCGGAATATATCCGTAAATTAAACACTTAAAACTTAAACCAATATGCACATTGGTTCGCGTATTGAGGTTTAAGATCTAATCTTCATACAGGCATCCGGACGAACATGATGAAAACTTGATATGATTATCAAATGACGTAAGGGAAGTAAATGTTGTTCGCTATAATCTGTTCAATACTATGCCTATAAATTTCTTTATTTTATTAATTTTTCTCTAAATTATAAACAAAAGTATTCTAGTAAATAAAAGATCTTCATACAATTTTCACATTTTTATTCAAAATAAAATTAAATGTTTTATTTAAATAAAATTTTTCTCTACCTCTATGTTCACATAAAGTTTTTCGTCAGAATATTCTCATTAGCAGCAATTTATATACGTCGACTAATTGGTGTTTTGGTATTTTTTTTCTTTTTTTGTACTTTTTTATGGTATGTTAAGAGGTTCTCTTTTATTTTCCCTTAAAAAAAGGAATATTCTTATTTTGTTTTATAAAGTACAAAACAACACGGGTTTTAATTAAGAGAATTCCTACATCCAGACTTGCACTTCTTGCAGCTAAATTATGTATGGAACAAATCATGATAATTTGCAATACAAACATATATAAATATAACTTTTTGCTGGTTTTAGCAAAATAGTTAAAAGTCTAGGTAAAATTAAAAATTTATGGAAAATAAAATGTTATTTGTTTCAGAACAAAGAATTAATCCGTTGTTATTATTAAATATTAGAAATACTATTTGCTTTAGATTAGACATGATCATATTATTCAAATAAAATTATAAAAAATTGAATGTATATAACCATTTCAAAATAATTCGTACCGAAATCTTAAACATTTTCGTAATTAAAATTATTTTTTAATTTTTACTAAATTTAGCCGAATTCAAAACCACATATGCTTTCAACTAAAAGTGATACAATAAAAGCAATAACAGATTTAGAAATTTCAGTATGAAACAAAAATATAAGGATATGCCCTACAGTAAAGAAAATTAATACTTATGTATATCTAAATTTCTCCGCTACTTTCTAATAAAAAATCAGATTTTAAAAATATTAAAATTTATTTCGATATCTTCTCATAATATTTTATAAATTTTTTAGTTATTAATTACTTAGTTTATTTATAAATAAAGTTATTTCGAAATATTAGACTCACAGTTTATACGCAGATAGTATATAGTAAATAATTTTTATATTTTTATTTTTATAAATAATTTTCTTTTTTTAATTTTCCTTTTTTCCATAATATTTTTCAGTATTTATCAGATTTTTGAAAACACCAAAAAATTTAAAAAATGTCAACATTTTTCGTTTTATCTGTAAATGTTTCGTTAATCATGAATTGTTTTCGTGAGTTAGTAAGCCGCAATAAAAAAGTTACACGGCAGCGCCCTACACGCTTATTCTTAAATAAGAACCGAGTATAAACGTAATAAATAACTCAATGCTTGTAAAATAACTAACAATTGTCACATACATCGCTTTTGCTATGTAAATCATGGAGGTTTATTGCTCTTGAAATTATAAATTCTTTGAGATACATGACGTTAACGTACCCTCACCAGCCTAAATTTGAGCAGAACAGACGTGAATAGCTCTAAGAAGCGCCTTTTTCACAAAACACACTCACAGCGTAATTTAAATGAAGATAATGTATCGCGTAATCAAAAAAAGTTTCCAAAATATATTTTAAGATCGTAGTATCGCGATAAAATAGTAAATTGTAATGAATTTTCGTAAGAATGATATCTTCAGTTACGCTGGAATCTTAAAGTATATGTTTTTATACTTGAGTTATTTTTTTTATAAATTTTGAAGTAAGGATTTATATATAAATATATATATTTAGTTAGTAGCAGTAGTATATATATATATACTAACTCAATTATCAGAAACATAAATAAGTATTTTGCAGCCTTTCGAAAAGTCATTAGTTAAACAACAACAAATTCCATATACTTACGTATTGTGTTATAGAAATTTTCACAGGTTAAAAGGTTTCCACAAAATATGTGTTATATATATATATATATATATATATATATATATGCTTCATAAATTATGAACTTTTATTTCACTAATGAATAGTTAACAAAAAACGAGACGCTCCTCTGCTAAGCTTATATAAAATTTTATGTAAAGCCAACTAGCCGATTAGAAGTTAAATATTTATTTCCAAAAAAAGTCCGATAAAAATTCCCTTTTTTGGCATAAATTTAAAAATTATTGTTGGGATTGTATTGAAGTCATTTTACCGAAAATTAACAATAATATTTATTAAAAATGATTTTAAGTATTTTTGCTTAAACCTCTATAATGAATCCTTATTTGACTTTTGCCACAGCAGGTATATTTTTAAATATGATTTTTTGGTTTATTTTAATTATTTTGTAAGTTTTTAGATTCTAATTTATTAGTGAAGCTAACCAATAGGTTAGACCATAACATTTTCTCCTAATTGTTTTCGAACAACCAGAAATTTCTGCTTAGGTTTACCAAAATTTAACTTAAATAAAATTGGTGATAGCAAGAGTTTGCTTTTCTCTTTAAAACCACAAAACTCAAAAATAACGACAAACGCAGGACATCTCCTAGGCTCCAATGTCAATTATAAAACATTGTTTTTATGATTATGCTTTATGCTTTTATAAGCTACCAACTGTAATGCCTTGCCGGACGGTCAGCGTTGCCACATTATATTTTTTAGTATATGTTCCTTTTTAATTTATGATCTTTTTACAATTTCTTTAATTATTATTTAGGAATTTCTGACAAAAAATTGGATTTTTTACCAGTGTGCAATGGTAAAAAAAATATTATAAACAAAAACATATATTCAAAATACTCAGACTTTTGACTTTCCTATGATAAGTATTTGAAAAAATATCTTAATGCTAAAAGTAACATTATTTTTTTACTTTGAATGATTCACTGTGAAACGTTTTTATAAGTAATATATTTTAATTTAAGTAAAATATTTTATAATGTTTTAAAATAGAATTTGAAAATACATATATGTATTTAATATTAAAAGTTTTTATATCTCAGAATATTTTTACTACATTCACGATGAAAATTCAGTTTAATAAGATGGAAATTATGATGAACAACATTACAAATGTCTGTGTAAAGTTTCATGATTATAAAACGATGTTTGTCCGTACGTCCGGAACAAAAATAAATTTATGTTAATGTTTTGTTATCCTTTGAGTACTTTCGCAATTATTCGCAGATAAAATATATGTAAAGATCTTCTGTGTTGTATTTGTAGATTTTCGAAATGAATACTTCAAAGAAAAATATGTTTTTTTTAACATTTTCTATTAAGCGATTAATAAGGAATTAAAAAATGTTTTCTATGTCAGGAAAAAAATTCCCTCGATGGAGGGAATCGAATTTTAGCATATAGTTTCATCTTGCCGTCTTATACATTCTGTTAATAATTACAGATAACCGCGTATTATGCATCGTTCTTCCAATCTTGCTGAAACACATTTTTATGTGCCATCATCTGTTTTAGAGTTATAGCACATTTTAAGTTTGATTCAATGTTTTTTAACATTATATATAAATAACAACTTAAAACGAAGCTATATCCAAAGATTAGCTTACCTCCATCAAATTTCGAGCTCGAATCCTTATTTGACTGGACTATAAGTATACATGCATACATATATACATACATACATATATATGAATGTATAATTAAAGACCGGTTTATATTTTATTAAATTCTGTATAAATTTGATTTCTATAATATTTAAATAATTAATAATCAGTTTTTAATTATTATTAATTATTAATTAGTAATTAATTAATACAAATTCATTGGCTATGCACATACATACATACAAATTTCTATATAAATATTTCTTTGTGTAATTATTGTTTTTGTTCTAGGGATCATCAGATACCTATTGTTTACTTGTTTTCATTTTGTTTTATTATTTTCTCATATTTTTTTTCTTCAAACATTAAATTCTATGGAATAGTTTTTGTTTTTAATCTCTTCTCTTTTATTTTAAGAGTGTGTCAAAGTGTTTGAGATTAACATGGTTGTATTTATATATGTGAATGTGTGTGAGTGTATGATTAAATGTTTGTATCGCTGTTATTATTTTTGTTGTTTGTTATTTTTATAGTGGTTGATTTTTATTGCCATCGAATAACAATAACTTCTGTTATGGTGGTTTTAAGCTTTTTGTTATTGTTATTATTAAATTTAAATATAGGATGCCGCTGCTGCTAGTGCTGTTGGTGTAGTGGTGTTTGCTACTGGTGTCTGGTTCCCACATAAAGTTCAACAGTTTAATAAATAAATAAAGAAGTGAAGTTAAAGATTTGTTTCAAAATTTTTTAAATTAATTTTTAAAAATAAAACCCTGCTACAAAATTATATCTTTCATTTTCTCTCGAAAAACGACCTGTAGATATTTTTGACGGTTTGTTAATTCAAAAAAAAAAAAAAAAAAAAAAAAAAATATCTCGTACCTCACTAAATAGTAAAAAATAAGTAAATTTTAGATTATCCAATTAAATTTAAAAATAGAAGTATGTTGCTTTTAAACTATAAATAAATCTTTTATATATGACCAGGGAAACCACAAATATTTTTTTGCATGTTTTTTTTTCTTTTTTTCTTTGTATCCATAAAATATTTATTAGTTTCAGAACAAGTACAGCATTTTAGCATTGATTTTTAAGTGCACACTTCTGCATATTTCGCAGATCAATCGATCTTTATTAAAACCATTTTGGAAATATTATACAGGAAACGTAGTACGTCGCTTTTCAACTTGACATATGAATCTTACATATGAACTTAGAATGAAAGTAAATAGAAGATCAATAAAGTTGAGAGCAAATTTAAACGATTTTCTTTACGATGCTGTTTCAATATTTGCTTACATTTTGGTTTCTTCCATTACTCAAAATGTGTGCAACATGTTTGGAAGTGACAAGAATGTCAGATTTATTTTTTATTTGTGTAGCATTTAATTTAATGCGGGTGGCTTCTTCTTCTTTTATTTTATTAATTTGCGTGTTTGTTAATTTTTGATTACCTTTTCTTGGTTTCCGCACTCCGTATTTATGCAATTTCTTAAGAAAGTCTCAAATAACTCCTTCCAAACGATTAATTTTTTGTCCATCTTCTCTGCTAGAACAGCCTTGATCACGAAAAAATTGAATATGATTGAACAAATTGAAAAAAATTTCTTTTGGGGATCCTTTAAGCTGATGAAATTTCGCAATTAAAATAAAAATATTTGCAGTAAATAGAATTATTATCATTAGAAACTAACCTTAAGTGAGACAAACAACTATATATATATATTTTAAGACTAGATTCACAATTTATGTGTTATGACCAGGGCAACCAAAAATATGCTTTTTTGTTTGCGCATAAAAAATGCCCTTGAAGATGGAAAATAGGCCCCTAAATTTAAAAAAGAATATGTTAGTTTTTCTGGATAAATTTTGAATTATCCACTACTCATGTTAAAAATGACTTGATTTTTATTAGCAATTGCTGAAAAATATTATTTTTTCCATTTAAATACATTTGAAGGTAATACATTGTATCAGGAAATTACAAAATTTCTATCAATCTATGATGAAAATTATTGGGGAATCGGATGGCAAATTATTTAAAATTTTATGTAGGGTGCACAATATGCAAAATTATGTTCCTTTCTTTAGAATATGCAAAATTATTTTCTTAAGTATAAAATATGCAAAAATATGCCATTTAAGTTGCTTAAATATACTAAAATTAGGATTTTCTATAAAAAAAAATTACAAATATGCTGCTAAGCTAAAAATATGTAAAATTATGCTCTCAGGACCAAAATATGCAAAAAAATATGCTGCAACAAATCGATAGCAAAATTCATAAAATTGTCTGAAACGGATAAATAACAAACTCTTCTGTTCACTTGAAGGTCAGGAAAAATATAATATTGCTCACTTTTGGTTGCCCTTTTTATGACCATTTTTGAGTAACAATATTGTCTGTAAATAGGTATGTAAATAAAAAGTTTTCTTAAAATTTCCTGATTATTAGATATTTAATATAAAACCAGTATAAAAGCTTAAACAAAAATTACAAATTTTTATAGTCCATAGTAAAATTTAATCCTTTTTTCCTTTACGCCTATCACCACTTAGATTTGTTAAATCTCCTTAAGAACATTATAATTTAATTTGTTGTTATATATATATTCGTTTTTCTTTATTTAGAAGATTCATTTTGGTATTTAATAATCTTGTGCTATTAAAGGCCAAAATTACATGCCCCTTGCACACAAATGATTTGTGTGTCTGCTGCAGGCAATTTGCCTCATGAACAACAGTGGCTGTTGCAACAGATGCAAAAGAACTCAGCATTTGATCTTTTATTTAAACAAATAAACACTTTGAAAATTTTTTTGAATATTTTGTATTTTTCGCCTAAATTTTAATTTTCAGTTAAATAAACAATTTTTTGTTTATTTAAATTATTATTTAATGATTAAGTAGTTTTGATTGAGTGCGTAATATATTTTCTCCCTAAATTTTTTTTTGTGTGAAATTTTTAACTATAAAACATGTGGCTGTTTGTAGAGAAAAATGTATGAAATTTGATTTATTATGTTATGTATGTAATATTTTTGGCTACAATTCAATTGTGACAATTACAAACTATTTAAATGAATGCATTTTTGGGGACAAGTTTTAAATAAAGTGGTTGTTGCATGATTACAATAAAAGGGTGTGTGTATGACAATTGTTAATAGTAGTTTATAAATAGATATAATTGGGATTTTATTAAAAAATAAAATGATTTCAAAAGACATAATTTCATTATTTCTGTTCAACTAATCTACATACTTTGTTTTTATGGCATTTATAGGCAGGAAAAATTCATAAATCACCAAAATAATTTATTCAATTAAAAATTGTTTAAATTTACACCTTTCGCCAAAATGATCATATCAATTACCAATAACTGTTAATTAAATTTTGATGTAAAATGAAATAACTGTGTTAATTTAAAATTACAAGGAAATAATTTTATCCGTGTAATTGTTTATCAAGATACCGGTGTTGCCAAAATGTAAATTGAAAAAAGTGGTAGCATTTACAAAGATTAATGCTAGAAAGTGCTAAAAATAAAAAAAAAAAAAAAAAATTGCTGGAAAAAGTGCTAAGAACAGAAACTGTTTGTACTTGTGAAAAAAGAGATATACTATTTATTTTTAAGACTAAGGCTAAAAGAAAAAATTAAATAAAACAACTGTTACAGTGTTATATCATTTACATTTGTGGTAATGGGAATAATAATAAAAACTCATTCTGATGATTGGATTTTTCAAAATTCTAACGTATTCAAAATAACATATAAATTAACATTTTGACGAAATAAATTTTTGATTTTTAAACTTTCTTTTATTATTAAAAACCATACACGTTATAAACTCGTGAATCTGGATAAATATTGAAGACCCCAGTCCGAATTTTTGTAAAAAAAACTATTGAAATATATATTTTAATTATTATATGTGAAATACTTAAAGTATCAATTTCGATTTTTTTGTGATATAGCATTTAATATTTGAAGTTTTTTTATCTAAAAAAAGTTGTACTAAAATTTTAATAAGAAAGGACTTTTTATTATTTAATCTGTATTATAGAGTTATGGAATGGAAAATTAGGAAATGCCGTCCGGATTACCGAATAATAGGTATTATCGAGTTTATTAAATAAACCAAATCAAATTTTTATTAAAATTGGAATTTTTAAATAAGTAAATGATATTAAAATAATATTGAAAATAATTTTAACTAAATAAACAGACTTTTACCTAAAAACCAATATTTAGCAAAAAATAAAAATCTCCAAAAATTTTGTCTTCAAAAAAAAAAAAAAAAAAAAAAAAAAAAAATGGTTTAAAAAAGTAACAAAATACTTATAATAATATTTCAAAAAATAAAATAAAACATCAGAGGGCTGTTAACTTACGAGCTTCAAATTTAAATTAAAATTTTATATATTAACAGCCCATTATATCTTTTATGATGTTTTTAAGAATTTGTTTAATATTTACATTGAGTAAGAATTTTTTTAATTATTTTAATTTTCAAGAAGATTCGAATTTAATTAAAATGTTGTTTTATTTTAATTTACGATATCAATTGCAAACTATATTTAAAAATTAATAAGTTATTTTATCATAATTATTTCTTATAATAAAAGAATTATAGTGCACTCAATTGCCATAATTTTATTTGATGGGTTAATTGATTGTAATTTCTTTTATTTTTACAAAGTTTATTTTGCATGAACAAACTATAAATATCGCATTAAATACCAAATTTTAGTTGCAGTTTTAATTTTTAGAAAAAAAACTGAATAAAAAATATGCAAAAATTGCTAAAAAAATGCCAAAAATAATTCGAAAAGTGCCAGGTGCTAGTAGAGAGATCGAACCGTTTTTATTCAACAGATTTTAACCGGCTTCTTGCACATTTTCGGTGAGATTTTTTAAAATGTTAGCTTTTCGAATATCGAATAAACCGTTTTTTATTTTTTGGTTTTATTTTTATTAACTTCATAAAATTAGCCTAAAAAGGTAATTTATTTAAAAAATTTACAATAAATGAAAATACAAAAATGCGTTTTATGATACAATACTTAAATAACTTTAAAGAGGACATTTTTCTACATGGTTGTGACTGAAGTCAAAAGTGAAAGAAAAATTAGGTAGTTTTAAATTAATGAAACTTTTGTTTTCTTATGGCATATATAAGAGTCAGAAAATATCATCTGACAATATAATAAAGATAAAGAGTTTTTACTATTTATGATGGCAAGTTTTGTTAAAAAATAGTGAAAACATTTTTGGACAAAAATGCAATCAAATTTTTGCCAATTTCGATTCTAAGTCATTTTGAGATTTTTGCATAATCTTTGAATTTTTTAGACCACAACTTAGATCACAATTTTGAAAATAATTCAATGAAATTTGGTATGTAGTTAAAAAAATGACTACTGAAATTATGAGAATTAATTTTAGTAGCCATTTTTTCTATTATTTAACCCAGCAAAGATTTTCCGGGAAAAGAAATTTAACGGTAATAAATGACTTATATATAGTCAGATTTTTATAAAATTTAGTTATACTATATTTTTGGTAACCATAAATTACTCTTTTATTTATTTATAATATTATAAAGGATTAGGGGTATCGGAACCGGTTTCAACACAGTGGTATGCATGGAAAAGTTTTATTTTCTCAAATTTAAAATTTCCCAATATGTTGAATAAACTTCAGAATAGTAAAACTTTTGGAACGTAATTATACTAATTTTTAATTATTGAATAATAAGGTAATATTTATAAAATTCATATTCACTAGAGAAAAAATTAAGAAAAAAAAAATGAAAATAATAATAAAATCTAAATGTATATTCTCATTGTTTTTTCATTAATTTTGTTAGGTGGGTTGTAATATTAAAACATATTTAAAATCTAGAGAAAATTATATCACTTATATATAATACCACGGTTTATTTAATACCACATTTGGTTTGCTTTTGCCCCTATGTACATCAGTAGAATTACTAATAGATTTTCATATTGATTTCATAATATGAACAGAAAATCCAAAATATTTATGTTTTTATCTAACAAATATTTCATATGTTAAATGTGGAAAATGTTATAGGCAAATAAGATAAAAAAAATCCATGATTTAAACAATGGGGCTGTATGCGAATACAAATTGTTAAATTAAAAGAAAGCTACAAATTAATAAATTAATAAAAAAATATGTATGAAAAAGGTGTTAAAAAATGCCAAAAATTATTGGCTAGCAGTGTTGCCAATTTAACACTTTTAGTGTAAATACATATAATAAGTTATAACAAGTGTTGATTTTAGACTATGCTGCAGTGTAAATCACTTAAGAAATGGAAGGGAAATCATACAGGTATGTTCTGGAAATTATTTTTTGTAGAAATGATTTCAAATCGCCTAAAAGTTGTTCTGTGCACAATTTCAAATAGGTTAACTTTTTAATGTCGATTTCAAATTACTTGTTTATTTTTGCAAACATTGTGTTATAAATCAATATGAATAATTTATTATGTTCTTTATCCATTTTTGTTTTCAAAATTTTAATTCTATTGAAAACCAATTAAAAGATATAAATCTTTTTTGATATATTTATCAGTTCTGATTTCATTTTTTCTTTTCCTATCAGCTGTTTAAGAACTTCGAAAATACATAAGTAGATGCCAGACTTACAAATTAACCGAGTAGTTTAAAATGTTAAATATTTTTACAATTAAGACCAAATTTAATAAAATTTTTAATAAACAAATAGTAATAATTAGTAATAATAGTTATTTCGTATGTAAATATAGAAAAACAAAATTAAAATGTGTGAGTAAATAATAATAAAATGCGTAAAAGAAATGTGGCAACTGTGTTTTGCAATAATATTTTGTATGTTAAATTTATGTAAATTAGATTTAAGTTGAAATCAAATTCAAATTAATACGAGTAAAACAAAATTTTCAAAAATGTAAGTATTAATTGAAATATTAAAAGAAAACATGCTTTAAAAATTATAATTTTTTAGGGGTCAACATAAAAATAATGCATTTTAATAAAAGGCTAAGAATTTTATATTTCAAAAGGCTAAATATTTTATTTAATTGCAAACACAATATAAAACAGATCCTGATTTCGAAAAATTAAAATCACTCCGAAAAATTTTAAATCTAGAACAGCTGAAAATCACTTGTGGGATTTCAAAATCGTTCGTGATTTGAAATCAGAAGAGGCCTGATAAATCAATTTTAATAATTTCCAATGTATCCTAAAATTTATTAGTTATGCAAAGAAAAAATCGTTTTGGGTAAGTTCCTGTATACAGATATATATATATATATATATATATATATATATATATATATATATGCTGCAGTATATATATATATTCAACACTTTAATATTCCGAGAAATTGCAAAACCTTTTCTTCCAAAAAATGTACTACAGCTGTGATTTTCAATTTTTGGTAGGGAACTGCAAATGAATTTTTTTATTTTTTATTTTATTTTTTTTGATATTTTCCCTTTACTTAGCTTATCAATAGGCATCGCTTAGGAATTCTTCCCTCAAATTTAAATTTTCTAATTTTCAAGAGAACACTTCAATTCAAAATTTATTTGTGAGAGAAAATAGTTCCTAATTGTGTTTCCTCGGTTGCTATGCCAGCCGACTTTAGAAAAGGAATTAAAAAAAGCTAATCTAGCTAATAGAGCTTTAAAAAAACCAGAACAAACCAATAATTCTATTTTCGATTTTCTCTTTCTTCATTATTTTAATTTTTATTACATAATTTTTTTTTGCTTATAATCACTGTGAGGCATAATTACACATTCAATTGATATAAAAATATTACATTAATTTCTCATAAATCATTTTGTAACAAAAAGCAACAAGAATATGAGTTTAAACTTTTTATAAGCAAAATTCTTTAGCATAAATTTTTATTTTATTTTTATACTAGGTACTTTTTGTAGTACATTTAAGTACTTAGTTGTAAAAAATATTTATAAGAAAATTATAAAACAAAATACTGTTGACATCGTTGTCACTGTATATTTTATTTGTAATTAATTGCTTGTGAAAATACCAAAACATTGTGTGTTTTTTTAATAATAAAGAAAAAAATTATAAGAAAACATAAAACAACATGATATTAAACTTAATTAAATTGTCTGAAATGTAATAATAAAATATTTGTGGCTGATATGAAATAATAAGGTAGTTTATTATTTTTGGTTGGAATTTTATAAAATTAAATTACTTGATTTAGAGAGACTTACATAATAAATAATTTATTTAATAAAATGTACACGCAGAGAAAAAAATATAGTTATAGTGATCATAATCTAAGAGCAACATATTATGATTTGAACATATGACTACAGCGAAGAATAGGAATACTTAATATTAAAAGTAATAATTATTATGATTCCATTTTGTTATATTGTGTCCGATTTTATGGTTTGTTTTTTTGAGATATGATTCCATTCTTACATATAATTGAACAATCTAACTACATCATTATCCCATTCCACCATATTATGATTCCACCTTATCATATATTAAAATAAAACGTATTAATAAGAAAATATTTTTATAAACCTCTTATTGAAAATAATAGAGAAAAGTGTTCATTAGAAAAAAAATGTATCTACATATTATTTGTTCATTAATTATACTCATTTGTACCACCATATTTGCTTCAAATGCTAAATATGTTTTTTTTTTTAACTAAACCCTTGAGTGGTTGTTAATCAATATCTTATATTGTTGACTCACATTGAGTATCACCAAAGCTTGTCTAGTTATATTTATTAATTCATATATAAACTAAATGATATTTACTATGAATTTGGAAAACAAACATTAAAAACAAAATATATTTAAAAACAAACAAGTTATGAATTTTTCTACTAAGTTTTTTGAAAACGATAAGTATTAGGGCCTGATTCAGTATGACAATCAAATTGTTTGAAAATAAAATTTGTATGAAAACTACTCAAAAAACATTTGAAAAAATGAGTAATTTTCATACAAATTTTATTTTCCAACAAGTTGATTGTCGTACTGAATCAGGCCATTATATTTATTTTAAACATTTTATTGTCATGGAAATAATAATATTACTATGGTTTAAAAACAGAATATGGTTTAAGAACAAGAAAAAGACTTTAAATATTTAATGAATATAAAAGTAATGATATTTTTTATATTAAAAAAATTTCGTTTCTGGCAAAAACATATAATTTTTGAAGTCAACCATATTAAAATTTTTATTGAGTGTAAATACTAAATGACAAAGTGTAAACAAAAGTATTGTTATCATGAATACAGAGTTATAAAAATTCAATAAAATTAACAATAATAACATAATATTGTTGCTAGTGCATTAAAAAAAAATATATATTTTAAAAAACCGGTTTTCAAGTTATTTGATGCTTTTTCTGATCCAACTCTACCTATGTACCTATTTATTGAAATTCTCCTTTTTTTGTGATAAAGGATAAAACTAAAATTTACTTCTTACCTAGATTCTGTTAACAAAAATTATTTTAAATCTATTAAAAAATATGCAAATCTCAGTTTTTAGTACATTTGGTGCTACTCATATATCAAATTCGGAATAAAAAAATCCTGCCTTAAAGCTTTATTAGTTCATAATGAAAATGAAAATTACTTTCAAATAATTAAGGGCCTGACGAAGTACAACAAGCGAATCGTTTAAAAATAAAATTTATATGTAAACTAGTCAAATTATTTCAAATTTTCATAAAAATTATAATCTTAAACAATTTGATACTTTTAATGCATAAGGCCTTAAATAAGGTTCAATTATCAAATATAAAATAAATGGGAGAAAGAAACCGTCCCATCAAATTATAAAAACAAAACCGTTTCACCGGTTTCCGATTTCGGTTTTTGAATACACTAATTGTTACATAATGCTGTAACCATGTTTTTTCTCTGCATGTAAGAAACTTTTATTACAAAATCAATTGTATCTAAAAGATACTTTCTGCAAGCTTTTTAAATTTATTTTTACATGTTAATAAATGAAAGTTAACAATTTAAACAAACTCTGTTTTAAAGGAAATTCTTTGCAAACGTTTTGTTTTATTTAAACGCCTGCTGAACGTATACTTAATATTGATTTTATATTAAAATTCCTCATACGCTCCTGTATAGCATAAAAAATAACTAAAAGTCATTACGACTTATGACCCTCTTTTTCCACAAGATTTCCTTTCCAAAGACACAACTACAATTGTTTATATATATATATATATATATATATATACATATATATATATATGTATGTATGTATCTATATCTATATATATATATATATATATATATATATATATATAACAGTTCGACAAAACAATGTCATACACTTAGCATGTCAATGCCTAGTAGTTTACTGTACTTATAGCTGATGATTACAATTACAACACGTGTCGTTGTAAGAATTGGAAAGAAATGTATATATTCATACATTATAGATGTGAGCTGGTAAAAAAAAGAAATATACTTAACAAGTGTTTTTATCTAAATGTACAAACAGGTGTGACAAAACCACAAATAATGTGAAATAATAAAACTATATTAAATATATAATATAAAATATTTTTTTCAATGTATAAGTAAGTGTTAGTAGAAATAATAACAGTCGATGGTAGAGATAAAATATATTGATAAAAATTTGCGGAATTTTCTTTGAATTTTGCCCGTAAAGTCAAGATTTATTATCTTTATTTAACCAACGTTTTCAAAATAATTTAAATCCAATACGGTCTCAAAAGCCGCATTCCGTTTTTTAATTCCAGCTTTGAGATTTCACAACACATGTGCGTAGGAATCTAGACTGACTGCTGTTATAAAATTTGACTTGCTTTCTTTTTTAGAATAATTTCCATAAAAATATCTGTCAGAAAAAAATACATAATTTTTTGACCAAAAATACCCAGGAAATCATTATTCAACATTTTGACACGAAATTCTTAATAACATAAGGTGGTTAATAATTCTGTGGTTCGACTAAGGGAAATTCAAATGCAATCGGTTAAAATATGCGTTGGATATTGAGTAAACTGGACGAAGCATAAGTCTGTAACTTTTTAACCTTTGACTATAAATGGATACAATTTCACACCAGTCGTGAAAATATTTTTCCTAGTACTATCATTTAAATCCAATCTCACATTTTTCGATAATCTTTTATTGAATTTGATATTTTATATTTTTATATTAAGAAAATTATAATATTACAAAAATCTATAAAATTTTATAGTATCAGTAGATATAATTTAATTTATTTGAAGATTGCCAATAGAGCTTCCATTGGTATCAAAAGTTAACTTGGTAGAAAGACATCCAGACGGACAATATAAGATAACCATATTGTTTTATAATGATGTTGTTTGGTTATGTATTTATCTGACAATGGTTCAAGTGATATTTGAGATATTTCTAAAATTATTCTGTTAAATAATACATAGAGTATTCAAATTGTTCAAGATTTTCATTTTCTGCAAATCAAAAAATCGACAAAATATGTAAAAGACTACTTACATTGGGGTTTGTCGCATCGTTTTTTCATGATATTTTGTTTTGAAGTTGCTTAAAAAATACTTATACGTTATCACATTTAAATTTGTATTGTGAAACTGTAAAAAAATTTTGACAAAAACCAAAATAGAAAAATAAAAATGACATCCCCTGAAATTTCTATTTATGCGATAATAAACAACTTTTCTTATCTCGCTTGTTTTTCTACACCTCTTATATATAAACATAAAACTTACAGCAATTTTTTTGCTGAAAAAATGCCAGTATAAGGGTTCTGATTCTCATGGAAAATTTTTAAATCAGTTTTATACTTTATACGAATTTTGTATACTCTTCACCACTTTACTAACAAATAAAAAGAAATAGTATGTCTTAATATTTTCATATTTATATTTAAGAAATTAACACATACTATTCTTACACAAGCAACGCTTGCTTAATCAAAAAAAGAAAAAAAAAAAAAAACAACTTTGAATAACAACAACACCAATAACCATTATAATGCTACTATTTTCAACTAAACTGCTTGCATATACAAAAACCAAAAACACACCTAAAGTCGTTCCAATGCTTCATAAATAAATGTTTGTGTGTACATAAATGTTTATGTATATATAAAATTTTGTATCGGCTTGTTTCCCTGAACGACAACCACTGTTTGCTTATACAACATTACTACTAAATTTATATACATATGTTTGTATGTATATAGATGCTTATACAAAAACCAACAACACTGAGGTATTGCAATGCTTCTATTTTCAACAGCAATTTTTTGCTGGAGTTCCCAGACATACATATACAAACAACAACTACTGCTAACTTATACAAAAATCAACATATTGAAAGTCATTGCAATGCTTTTTATATATGTTTGTGTGTGAATATTTTTAATAATTTTTTCAGATTTTTTCCTATAACTCGGTTGTTTATGGACCGATATGGATAATTAAAAAAATCGAAATTTTGTAAAAGTATTTATGACCGATCTATAAAAAAACAAAAAAAAAAAAAAAAGAAATCTGTAGCTTAAACAAGGGCTTCAGAAGGTTAAAAATTCGTTTTGCCCGATATCTCCGTTATTATTGGACCGATTTCTTCAACATAAAAATTCAGGAAAAAAATAAAAAAATTTTCTTTGCAAAAACGAAGTAGCCAGCTTATATAGAGGCTTCAGAACATTGAAAACTGGTTTAAAAACCACTTTTTTACATATCTCCACCGTTTATGAACCGATCTTATTGAATTTCAATAGCAATATTCTCATAATTATTCGTTTTATTCGAATATTCATTATAAAAACTATTAGAATTATTCGCTACAAAAAAGACCATTTTTGAATTTTTCGAATTGTTATTCATCTATAAAAAAACAAAAAAAAAAAAAAAAAAAAAAAAGAAATCTGTAGCTTAAACAAGGGCTTCAGAAGGTTAAAAATGCGTTTTGCCTGATATTTCCGTTATTATTGGACCGATTTCTTCAACATAAAAATTGAGGAAAAAATAAAAAAATTTTCTTTGCAAAAACGAAGTAGCCAGCTTATATAGAGGCTTCAGAACATTGAAAACTGGTTTAAAAACCACTTTTTTACATATCTCCACCGTTTATGAACCGATCTTATTGAATTTCAATAGCAATATTCTCATAATTATTCGTTTTATTCGAATATTCATTATAAAAACTATTAGAATTATTCGCTACAAAAAAGACCATTTTTGAATTTTTCGAATTGTTATTCATAACAATTGTTATTCGAACGATTACCCTAGTAGTACAATTTAATTTAATTTAATTTAATTTAAATATCCCTTATGAATTTCTTTTCATGTAAAAAATTTAATTATTTTATTTAAAAAGGTGTATATTTTTATTAATAACTCCGAAGCTCACTAAATAATCACGGCGAAAATTTAACGAGATATAGCATTCATAACAATTATGTCATTATGCATCTCTATTATGATATAATTACGTACGTCCGTATATCCAACACAAAGATACATTTTGGTCAAAGTATTTTTATCCCCGTACCGCATCCGCAGGTGCTCTACATTTTGAAGTAGTTTTAATGGTTAGAATTTTGCAAAGTTTTCACACAATATTTCGCGATATATAAGCTTATATTCATAAATAAACATTCTATAAAAAATATGATACGATATTCAAATATTTCCGAAGGTTTTATGAAATTTGAATTTTCATATATGAATAACTTAATAATTTTTAAAGTCATATATCACACGTAATTGGCAAATATCTGAAAGGGATCTGAAAGTATCGCTTTCCAGTTATATAAATTTAAAGGCAAATTTTTTAAAACTTTATCCTTTGCAAAGGCACTTCACTCAATTGCAATATTAACATTTTTGAAGCTATAAAGAACCTACATGAGTAAACATAGATTTTATAACGATTCCAGGTCTTAACTAAAAATGGCTCCATACATGGACAGACTAATAGACAGACATGGTTCAAATTCAGAATATGATCTGTAGAATTCAAAATGAATATGTGTAACTTTTGGTGTTAATGGGATTAATTTAGTAATTTAATGTTTTAATAAAGTTACATTTTTTTTGTCATTATTATATATGACCACTACTGTCACTTTCAATAATTGTATTCATATTTCAGTTTTTATGTATGTTTTTATATTTGTATACATTTGCTTAAAAATAAATGTATGTTTGATTATATATTCATCATCTCATTTATATTTTTTTATTATATATAACATTAAGGTGTTCCTTTAAAAAATATTTCACTCAAATTATTTTTTTTTTGTGAATTCAAATCATAAGTTTTTTATTTGAAATAATATGTAAGGAATTTAAAACAATTATTTCAATTATTTATATAAATTACTCGAAGTTCAAAAAGAAAATCAAATTTTTTAGAAAATTAAGACATTAATATATTAAATTTTATACAGAAAACTTTATATGACAAATATATTCTCAATTTTATTTATTTTTTATTTTTTTTTGAAGTTCAATCTCTAAAAAATTTGTATATTCAATTATTCAAATGATGAATTGGGTGCCCAGTTAATTAATAAAATTTGAAAAATAATGGATTGACTGATAATTTTTTATCTTTAGCAAAAATAATAAAAAAAATTCACCCCTTTATTTTATAAAATACTTCCCAACGCTTTGAAAAATTTTTGGTATAAATTGGAAAAATATTCGAAGTGTGGTGAATTACAAAATAAAAAGTGTAAATTTTGAGTAATCGAATAATTGATACAACTAAAAAGTAATTGAAATAATTCTTAATCTTTCACAAATCATTTAACAGATAATATTTTTTCTCAATTTCAAATTCAAATTGTTTTTAATATTTTGATAAATTCATCCCTAATGCAAGCACTACAAACCAACAAAAATCAGATTTGATTCCAGCTGTTATTCTAACATCAAAATTTACAGTTATAAAGTAAAAACAAACACACAAGAAAGAAACTATTTTTCATAGCAGCAATAGTCGATTTATGAAACCCATTACTACTCCATACTGGCTTTTTTCAAAATAACGAACACAATTTTTTGGTTATTTGATATCCCTTTGGAGATTAAAGCTATGTTCACATTTGATAAATATCTGATCAAAAATGCGTGATCACTTGTTTTATAAAAAATTATTGAACGCAGTAGAATCAAAATATTTTGGAAATAAATGTGTAATATATAATCAGCTGATCCGATTTATTTAAAAATTTAGCAAAGGACTATTAGAAATCAAATTTGAAAGGCGAATCATACTAATGTCTAAGGAGCGGAGCTATGGGGTCTCAAAGTAAGTTACCTCTGACATGCAAATTTTCAAAACGCTTGTTAATTTTTTTATTAACTGAATAAGGTCTTAAAATAAAGCTCTTATTGGTAATTGTTATAAAAAACTGGGAATTTCATTGCTGAGTATAAAAGTAAATATATTTTTTTTTAAATTTTTTAAACAAAAAAACCATCATCACATTTTTTTTTTCTAAATAAAAAAAAAGAATATAAAGATTTTTGGAGAGTATAATTTTCTAAAAGCAGCAGTAATTCCCAGAAAATAAGGCGATAAATAACTCAAGCTCGGAATTTGATGGCGGTAAGCGGACTTTTTTTATATACACTGTCGAACAAAATAAATTGTGGTTTCCTACTCTTGCTATTTACTATGGTATTCATTCCAGCAATGTTTGTTCGAATTATTCGAACAATTATTACGAATAATTATTGGAAGAATTTTAAAAATGGTATTATTCTAATAGCGAATAAATTTTTAACTACCATAACGTATTGAATAAGTTATGGTAGTTAAAAATCAGAAGTTTAAAAATATTGTAAAAATTCCATTTTAAGCCTGATATCACACACATGTACTCGTATACAAAATACAAATTAAAAGAGGATCGATACGTTTTATAATAGTGAACATAATCGGGACCATAATTATGATTTAACCTACTCTTAGAATATCGAGGAAAAATAAGGTGTGCATAGATTTTTGATATATTTTTTTAATTGCATTTAATTCATTGATATATTTTTCACATCTAACAACAAAAAATTTTAAATGATGTTAATAAATAAAAAGTTGTAAATATTAATTATATAACTATAAAATAAATTTTTCAATGACAAACGCGTAATTATTTTTGAGTGCCACTTGATTCCGATATAATCCAATTTAATTAGCCTATTTTTCGATTAACTAAAACAGAATAGATGTACCGATTATAAATATAATAAAATACATAAAATGTAAAGAAATGCTAATATAACATACGCAAAATTTTAGACCGATTTTAAAGAGTTATAACGTTTTTGAAAATTAATATTTTATCGCGTTACAACGATTTTTAAATGTTATTTGGAAACCTTTTTTTGATAACGCGATACTTTAGCTTCAGTCAAGTTATGCTGGGAGTATGCCTCGTGAAAAAGGCACCTCTTATATCCATTCATGTTTTTTTACCCGAGTTTGGGCACCTCCTATAGCGCTGTTGTTGAGGGTACATTAAGTAGATGTATCTGAAACGATTTATAATTACAAGGGCAATAAACCACCATTCTTTAATTTGCAATACTCGAAAAGGCGCATCTAATCGAAAAACTGCAAAAAATTAAAATTTTGAAATTTTTGGATTTTATCACTTGTCCATCTGAGAGACATCGAGATATCTTAATCATCAGAAAAGACACTTAAGCCAGTGCCAGCATCCGTCCAACATTCGATCTATCAGTTAACACTGAGATAGCATATTACTTATTTGACACTTATTTATTTATTACTTTATTTGTAACTTCTACAACAAAACTTTCGTCTTAAAAAGTAGAAATCTTATGATGTTATGATTTACAGAGAAATATGGATACATTTAATACAAAAACATTTAAGCAAAGAAACATTAAATATTGAAAAACATAAGTTATTAATTATACGAATTTTCTATTTAAAGTATTATAAATTTTGTTTTAAAGTAATGAAAAAATTTGTTGATATGTTAATAAAAGTTAAAAATAAAAATTTGTTATGAATAGTATTCGAATAATTTTCTCGTAAATTGTAATACGTTGCTGATAATTTTAAGTAATGTAGGAATATTATTCCAAAGACGTATAGCGTTAACGAAGAATTGCCACTCCGATATTAAAGTATGATGTCGATATTGAATAAGATTTTTGTTTCTTTCAAGTGTACCAAATCTCAGTCGATTAAACAGTAGTTATGGCTCACAAATTGTTATAATTTTATGAAGAGATATAAGGACTCGTATTTTCAACAAGTTCTCAAACTTCACTTCATATATTTACTTGTAGTAAGGCGTGATACTCTGGTAATTACCATTTGCGTCAATTTTTCTGAAACCAAAAACGTACCCTGCAATATTGTTGTAGGTAAAATTTAGCTTTAATGTACTGGTTGTATACAACTTGCAAAAACCTCACAGCCATAGGTTAATATCGGTATTAAATACGTTTTTGCAATTAAAAATCTTATTTTGATTGGTGTGCAGTATTCCGTGGACCATAGAGTTCTTAGCATCAAGTAAATTTTACCACAAGCTTGTAGTACATGATTTGACCAGGTTAGTGTCATTAAAAATTACACCAAGATTTTTGCCTTGCTTACAATTTCAATTCGCTGATTTTTGATGCATATGTTAAATGAATCAATTTTTTTGTGCTCTTTTACGTATTGCTAAACAATTAGCCCATTTATACATATTTCAGTTTTGCTACACATTCTTCAGTCCTTATTTTTGTTACTAATATATAGATGGACATAATCAGCGTACATCATTATGTTACAGTAAAGTAGTTGTTCAGGAAGATCATTTGCGTAAATTGAAAAACGAAGTGGTTCAAAAATGGATCCCTTTGGTACACCTCTAATAAGTGGAAGAAAAAGATATGAAGCAATAAGTTTATAGGAAGGGAAAGACTTTTAAAATTTTTGAATCAATATCGTATGATCTACAGTATCAAAGGCGTTTGAATGATTCAGTAACACTAGTAACACAATACATACATTATCAACTTCATGTCTAATATTCTCGGCTACATCAGTTAACGCAGTAATGCAACTATGGTTTGCTCCAAAAATTGATTGTTTATCAGTTAAAAGATTATTATTACATAAATACTTAGTTATTTGTTTGTGTATAAGCTATGGGCCGATAGTTTAGTATTGAAAGTATTTTTAATCGCTTCCATCTCTGCGGGTAAACTTATGTCATAATAATTTTGTTAAAAATAAACGTGATTAATAGTAGAAGTGATGGTAGAAGAATTTGAAGAAAGTCGGATGAATGTCATCAACACCAGTGGCGTTAGATTTTATGTATAGGCAGCTTTTGAGAACATCCAAATTACTTACGCACTCAAAGTTAAATATATTTTGAGAATGATTCTCAACACGATGAATGGTATAATATGTTTGGACAGTTGGAATCATTGGCATGTTCACGAATCTCCCATTTAATTTATTTGGATCTGCTATACCATTATTATACTGCTGCTTTTTGTTATTTCTTATACCAATTTCCTTCATAGATCTTCAAGTGTTCTTTGTGTCGATTAAATTAGTAAATTTTTTAGAAAAATATTACTTAAACACGGAATTTGCGCCCACTCTTTTCTAAATATAATCCTACTACTAAAAGTTTTATTAAAATTCATCCTTGGTATAATGTAATCGGTTTAAGTTCTCCTGACTTTCTGGGACGTAAAGCGGACTTAGCAGAGATATTTTTAATGAAAATATCAAGGTAAAGAATGTCAAGCATTTCTCCAACCTGGAACCCATCGTGCTAGTGATTGAGAGACATGTTAATCTCTGCACTTTGTTCAGAGTAGTGATATGTGTCTTCGTGTCTGCTACATTTTCATCACACAAGTGGTCTAATAACCACAGTATATATCCAATGAACGATATACGGTCTTAGACCCCATCTTTTCCCGAAGGTTTTCTTGCTATCTTATATATAGAAAGCACATAGAGCCAAGATACTTGGTTTCGAAATTTCCAGGGTGATACCATCAAGACGTAGCTTTTAGTAGTGTACATATACGTCAGCGCAGATCCTAATATTTGCAAGTGCTATAGAAACACTTATGATAACATATTTACATTCACGTACTCAATAATTTACTTATGTAGCCATATGACATAAACACTCACATTAAAGTTTAGATAACGACCACCTCTAGAGACCAACCTTAATGCTTATGGCTTTACCATGCTATACTGCTACATGAAACAACCTTTTTAGCTTTAAGCTAAAAGAATCTGTACGATTGTGGTTTGTTATTCTTCCCTTTATTTATATTTCCTGTACAAAGACAATTGTACTTCAACTAAATATACGGGAGTATAAAACGTGTAGTGTTTCTGTAGTATGTTTTTTTTTTCGTTTTTGTTTGTAAACAGTGCTTTTATGATATACTTAAAATAAGAAAATTCTAAAACAAGATCAAGAGCTAAAAATATTAAACAAATAATAACCTCAAAGAAAAATGTTAGTAAAAGAGGTGAAACAAAATTTTTCCATTAAAAATTCTATAAATTAATAAAAATTTACCAGTTTATATAACATTTTTTCAGTAGCTCAAGACTTTGGCTATTGAAAATACACAGGTTCTATTTTTATACAATTCTTTTATTTATTTAAAAAAGAATACTAATTTCTATTTTAATTGCTTAAATATTTATTAATAAATTTCTTTTAGTATAAATTTGTATATTTACAGAAGTATTTTTTTTTTTAATCTTCCACACCCAAATTTGCGTGTCGATGAATAGAAACTTGTTGTTATTCAACATGTGTGTTTTGTCTTACTTACGAATAAAATAAAAATGTAACATGTTTACAACGTATTTTTTATATTTTTTGTTCCTCTTTAGATATTTACAAGGGAATATTCTTTTCACTTCTGTTAAAAAAAAAATGAATATTTTTTTTCATGATTTTCATTTCATTTATGTATATGTACATCTTCCTGTCACTTGTTTTTATTTTCCATTATGTACTTGTTGTATTACATTGAATACGCATAAGTTTGTATAAGTACGTATCTACTTTATTAAAAGCAACCAACAACTGTCTATGGTATGATATTTGCATTCATTTAAGTGGAAAAGGAATAAAGAAAGGAAAGGAAAATAAATTACAAAAATATTAAAAAGTTGAATAGCAATATGACATTTGATGGAAAACTTGTAAATGTATTTACTTACATTTAATATGCATGAAAGTTTCGAAAAAGAAAATAATACAAAAACACTTGACATAGTGAAATAGAAAAGTTTTAGAAAAAAAATTTTTAGATTTATTTTTAACACATTTTCAAGATTGTTGCAAATAATATGAAATTTAAAATATATAAAAAATAAAAAAATTTTAAAACTAAAATATCACTGAATATTTATATATTAGTTTTAAAGTATACCAATTGACTCAGAATAACTTTTTTATTCAATTTAACGAAGGCAGGCAGCCTCACTGGACTGCTCACATTGGTTCCAAATCACTTTTATGGAAGTAATTATGTAACTAGTGAGCCGTTGAAAATGTCTTAATAAAATTCCATGTAATCAGAGATGATGTGTCTACGAGTTGATTTGCTGGCGCACCAACTCTTTGCTGGTCAGGGGAGGAGTGGGTAGACCTCCAAAATTGGTCACCACGAGTACGTATTTTTTAATCCCCAAAAATTCATTAATGATTTAATGGAAAAGAAAGTTACATATAGATAATCCTTGTAAATTTCTACAAAAAGTATGCTTACGTGTGTATTTTGAGAAATATTTGGACCGAAATAAATTTTTCTCTAATCTTTAGCCTCGATTTTTAGTTTTTTTAATATGGCCGACTTAATATTGGCTGTATATTTTTTATAAAATATTCTCCATATTATTCATAAAATTTTAAATAATATTGCTGCAGGAATCATATAAATATATGGATTCGATAAAAAGTTATATTAACATGAAGTTGGAACTTTGTTTGGAACATATTTTTTTTTTTTTCAAAAAAGTGACAATATTTTTTCGGTTATAAAATCTATTTTTTTTGTTATGGTCTATATAATTTTTTTTAATGTCTTCAAAAGGAATCTTAACGTAGATTTAAATAAATCAAACCCGAAGGCGCTTTAGGCAACACTTTCCCCACAAGTCCTATCCAAACTCTCTTAATTTTCTATTTTCTATTTTTTTTTTAATTTTTATTTATTTTATTTATTATTATTTTTTTTTTTTGTAAAATTCTCAAAACTCAAAGCTAGGATCAAACAAAAATTAATATATATAAGTGAAAAAATATTGCCAATATTGCCTCCAAAAATATGACTTTTTTTAAACTTCCAACTTCAGACTAATATAAATTTTTATCGAATCTTTATACAGTAATAGTTCGATTTGTGCAACGATTTAAAAAAACCTTAAAAAACGAGGCTAAAAATGGGTGAAATTTTTATTTCGGACTAAATATCTCTTAAACTAAGAGAGATAACATGTAAGCGTAGTTTTTGTAGAGATTTATAAGGAGTATCTATATGTATTTTTTTTTTAGTCAAATCAGAAATTAATTTTTTGTGATATATTTTTAATACATACCACATGTCACTAACTTTGTAGGTAAATAGGTGTGCCAAATTTCACAAAGATCGGCCCTTACTTGTCTATAGCTTTCCTTGAAATCGCTTTAATTTTAACGAAAGTCGGAAACCTATTGATAAATTTAATGATAATTGGTCTTTAATTCACCATCGCCTATATGTAATACCCCTATTCGAGAGTTGCAATAACATGAATAAAAGCCATATCAATATAATAATATGAATCATAATAATAATAATAATAATAATAATAATAATAATAATAATAATATGAATTCAAATTCGAAAAATTCATAAAAAATAATAAAATAATTTCATATCTTTAAATAGGGAGTTAGAAAAATAAGTGTATCCTTCCGTGGAGCAAAAAGAGGCAAATAATGATAATAATAATTTATATTTAAAAATTATAATATTAATTTATACTTAAATCACAAACTAGCTAATACACAATTTAGCCATTAAAGTCTTTATCAAATGCCGTTTATTCCAAACAAAAGCTAGTAGTTTATTTTAGGGTTTTGAATGAAAAACTATATTAATTTCGTTGTTTTTTCCATACAAATCAAAAATCATTTTCTATTAGTTTTTCTCGAAAACAAAAACAAAAAAAAAAAACTACTAAAATAATTATTTACGAAATAGCCTGTTCAACTCATTTAATATTAAGCTTTCATATATGAAAGAAAACTTAAATTCTGAAGTTTTAAGAAACATTTTCATTTGTTAATAAATTTTTCACAATAAAATTACATTAAAATGGAATTAAAGTTCTTTTTAGTACAAAATCCAAATCAAATATAAGTGAATCTAGAAATTTTTTAGAAATATTTACATCAGCGAAAACTACATTGAGGCGAAAACTGGTATAGGTTTTTACAAAAACCGGTTTGTTTTTGTTTAGTGTGAATAGCATATTAAGAAAATCGTATTAAAAAAAACTGCAGTCAACATTAACTAATAAACTGTTTTTTATTTATGTTTTCAATCATTTTCAGTTTCTCTCATTTATATTGTCAGTGTTATGAATAGTTAGAATAAATTATTCGGTAACTGTTTTGTTCTATTATTATTTGTGATATTTTAGTTATATAATTATGTATACTTTTATTTAATTTATGTTGGTTGTAATTACAAGTATCCGAATAACGAATATTCTATGATAAAATGAACATAATTTTTTCTGTTAAAGTGTGTAGTTTTTAATCCGGAGTTGATACATTAGATTAATTGTACCTTAATTTAAGACTTGTACATATTAATATATTATTTGGAATTACGTGGAAGTAGCAAACAACGAAAGGTCGAACATATGTATGTGATTGTGACGAACATTTGGTTGAGTGCGGGCAGCCGAAATGTTGATATTTTAATCCAAAATTAGACTTTTTGCTGTTTATGTTTATGATTTTATTACAAAAAAGTTAAAAGTATATATGCAGAAAATATTATCCTGTTATGGAATTCAGTTTAATTTTTTTTTAAATAACCATATTGGCGCATTTTTAATTTCGGAATCTTATCCCATATCTACAACTGAGATTAATGCTGATAAAATATGTGAGATAACGTCGGCATTTTCAATAAATTTAAATGTATAAATGTGTGTAACGGTAATAATCTTAAAGTGGCTTTGAGTAGAGTCGAACCTAATTTAAAATATTTAAAGTTAACAATGCTTTACTAATGATACATTAAGTGACTCATCGTTTTTGGATACATATTTAAGGAATTGTGCTTTACAATAATTAGTAAAACTGTATTAAATTTTTTGAATACGGCTATAGAACTTTGTAGACAATCGCAAAATAAAATAATACAATTACATTTAAAACAGTCATAAGTTTATTATAAAAAGTAAACATTTTCAGAAAAGTCATATGCAATGATATTTTTTTAACTTTAAAAATAAAGATGTTAAATAAAATAAAAAAAAAAAATACAAACAAAATATAATAAAAAAAAAAATAATTATAGTATTATTAAGAGGAGTCTTATCTTTCTTCTCTTTTATTAAGAGGAGTCTTATCTTTCGATTAATTTTATTTTTTTTACAAAAAAATATTTTTTCAATGTTGACTTTTTAACAAGTTTTATTTAAAGACACACCAATGTGTAGCGATGGATATGATAAATATGTGAATCTGAAATTTATCCATTTTCATAATAGTAAAGTACTTGTAAGGTGCCGCTCAAATAATTTTAGTTTTAAGTTTTAAGACAATGGAATGTTTAATATGCTTATGCATTCATTAATTGAATAATATAGTGCTAGTGTTAAATAACACTATAAAAATCTGTTTAAAATTTTTTACTTTTTGTTTAAACTATTAATCTTAATCCTATTATTTACTCGTAGTATTACGTTATATAAATTTAAAAGGTTTCATTGAAACCTACTATAGAAAATGTATTTTATTTTGAAGCCTAAACAATTTGAAATTTTCACATTAAATGTTTAATATTACACTATAAATTTAAATTTAAACCTAGTTGAAACATAATTGTAACCTAAGGGTATGTGTGTTGTAGTTTTTCTAAGAAAAAATAAAACTTTATTTTATAATAAAAGTTTATCTATTATATTCCTGATAGAATGCAATGATTTTAAGAATTTGCAATTAAAAGCAAGTTAAATTTAAAATTTATAATGTTATATTTTTATATTTTAAATTTTCTATATTTCACAATAATTGTACTCTATTTTTCCAAACTTTTTTTTAATTCCAATTTTTTTTTATTCATTTTAACTTTCGTTTTTAAAAATGCTTTTGGGCGTTTTTTAAACACTGGCTGTTTTTTTTTATTTAAAATAACATGTCCTGATATATACAGAAAAATTTAAATTTCGTGTTCTATTACTAAATTCTTAAACTCAATTATATCTTTTACTAAAATCTGACATAGCACTGAATTAGTAAAATCAAATATTACTATTCATAAATTCAAAATGTTTAAAAATCTTCATAAGAATTAATAATCTTTTTAAGTAAAACAATTAAAATAATTTTTAGTTTTTATTAGATATGCAAACAATATTTATTGTTGAATCAATTAAATGTTTAATAAAAATTATTTCGACGAATATTACAATATTTTATAAGATTTTTTAAATATTTCATCTTTAATAAATAAATCATTAAACATATTCTGCGGATTGAAGTCCAATGTTATGTTCTAAGTAAATTTGGTGTAAAATTCATGAAAAGAAAGGAGATATTGGTGTAAAATAAGAATAAATATAGGGTAATACATTGTTTCGTACAGTTAGTAAAAAGGATTCTTTAATAATATTGTGTTTAAATGTAGATATCTATATTATAAACGAGAAAAAAAATATAGTCAGTCAAGATCAACTATATGATACCCTACACCAATGTGTACGAGCATAAAAATTCGGGAAGGGGACTTATATTACACCTGTGGCCAATTTTACGAAATGTAAAATAAAATATACAAATTCAGAATAATGCGTTGATACTAACATCTAGATGATTTTTGCACTTTAAGGCGATTCCTGGAAGTAGGTTTATATGGAAACTATGGTAAATTATGGACCGATTCTCATAAAATTTGGCAATGTTATATCTACTTACATAAAACATATTTGTGTCGAATATTGGTTTGATAATAATATTCGTATGGGATTTATGCACGTTAAAGTGATTCCGGAAGAGGGTTTTATATGGGAGCTATGGCCAATTGTAAACCGATCTTTATAAAATTTGGTGCAAAAATTTGTACTTATACAGAACTTCTTTGCACAAAATTTTATTAAAATATTCTTACTTTTAAGGCATTTTTAACTTTATTCTGGAGTTAAACAAATTTATGAGGACTAGGTGAAATAGTGTACCGATCACAAACAATTTCAATAAGCTTCGTCTTTGTATCAGAAAAGTCCCACATGCCAAATTTCATTGAATTATCTTTAAAATTGCAACTCGTACTTTGTGCACAAGGTTTACATGGACAGCCAGCCAGACGAACGGACGAACATCGTTAGATCAATTTAAAAAGTTATTCTGAGTCAATTGGTATACTTTAAGCTGAGTGGTGGACAAATTTTTCTATGTGTTACAAACATCATCACAAACGCATAATACACCAACTACCTATGGTGGTGTAGGGTATAAACACAGCAAAAATACATTGTTATTTCATTCGCGTTAAATGAATAAATAAATCGATCTAAAAAAGAGGGACGCAATCATTATTAAAATTGAAAAAAGTTTTAATTGAACACTACTTAAATACCATTTACAGGTTAGGGAGGGATATTTGAAAATGAATTATATATGATTCTACATTTTCTTTAGCTAAGGACTCTAAAACTACCCAACTTATATTGATTCGGATGAATAAATAAATCTAGAAAAAAGGGTTTTTGGAAAAGGGTAGTAGATTATCAGGTGTAGATCAATGCTTGTTTATATAAAAATTTCAATTTTTTTTCTAATCCGAAATTGCAATTTTAAGATGTGAATAATTCTATTACATGCTTTTTAAGTTATTTATAGGATACGAAAGCAGTGTCCCATTTTGAAACCTCTAAAATATTTGTCTCATCTGCCTTCAAAATTTAAACTCAAATACCGCTCTGTTACATTATAAAAGACTTGATAGTACATGGTGCAGTCGAGGCAGTTTGCAGTGAGAGATGATATGCATGCTTCAAATAATGCTTCATTGCCTTAAAATGTGTTCTTCTTTTTGAGTGCTTCTGCTACGGGCAACAAAATGTGAATATATTATGATAATCCTAAACGTAAAATATCTTACCAGGAAAACAAACAGAAAAGTTAAACATCCATTGTGCCAAGGTAATGCTTTGCATTTGGTGTGAGCAGAGTATGATCTATTATGAGCTGTTAAAACTGGGTCATGGGAAATCTGTACCAAATACAATTGATCCCTTTGAAAGGAGCATTGAACAAAAAATTGCCACAAGATGATATCGGACATGAAAACACAATTTTCCATTATTAAAATCATTTTGCTATTTACTATTTGAAAAATAATAGACGAGTAGTTTTACATCATATACAGTATAGTTCAGATATTGCTCTTTTTAAATATTATTTTTTTCGTTTCATTCAGAATGACCTAGCTGGAATACGTTTCACAAGATAAAAAGGTATTAAAAATTAACTTGATTCGTCTCTGGTTTCAAATAAGAAGAAAAATTATCTAGCTTTCGACGAACAATATAGTAATAAATATTATAAAATACGTTATTAGATAATTTACCTCCAATGGACTTCAAATATATATATATATATATATAATGTTTCTGGAATTGTCGAAACTTAAGAAATTATTCTTGCTTTGCGTCTTGGTTTTAAAATTATTTACAGTCAATAAAACATAGTGTTAAAATCAAATATTTTATTTAAAGCCAAATAATGGCTAAAATATTTTAGCCATGTATATTATAACATAATATGTAAACAGTTTTCTCTGAGTATATAAGTTTATTTTATATGACATTATTATATTGTATTTTTCTTTTTTTATAAGACCTACCTTTAGGGCAATAAAAGTTTATAACAAAATAAAACAAACTAGAAAAAACAAACAGTGCAGCTCAAGACTAAAATGCTAAATACTCGTATTAAAAAAATAATAAAAACAAGAAAAGAAAAACACAACCACCAGGTTAAGTACTTGATTATACACTAGATATTAGAAAAAGAAAATAAAATAAATTTCTCAGTTTTCTAATAAAATATGAGGGCTAAAGGAGACTTTGAAATATCCTAATAAAAACAATGAAGAGGGATTAATGTTTAAAAGAAATAACAAAGTATAATTTAAACATAAAACATTAATAATAAAAGGTTTTATATATTTACAAAAATGTTTCCCAAAAATAACTTTGGGAAAAGAACCCGGTTCAAGCCATCAACTAAGATTTTTATTTTAGTAGCTTTTTTATAGCCTTCTAAATTAGACATTTTTTAACAATTTAATTTACAATAATATTTATAGATTTTTTAACATTAATTTCTGTTACAAATTCTTTAAAAATTATACATATGTACTTCATCTGTTACTATATATCAGTATAAACAGCGCTGGCGCATTTTATTTTATTTTTACATTTTCTTTTTCGTTTTTATTGTTACCTTACTTATGACAATAAAATGTGTATAAAAGTTAAGTTTTTATGTCTATTTCTTGAGTTTTTTTTTAGCTTTTACACACTTGAAATGAAAGTAGAAAAAAAAAAATAACAATAAAAACAAAATTCTCGCTTTATATATTTTTATTTATTTTTCTATTTATTGCCTACATTTTTATTCTAAAAATATGTCCAGGCTTTTTTTGCCATTGGTTCTATTTCTTTAGTTCATTTCCGGTTGTTACTACAGACGTATGAGTAACGCTCGTGTTTTTTTTTCTTGCCAAGCCGTGAAAGTGTTTGTTGTACCTAAATTAGTAAAAGAAAAAATACGACAATAATGTAAAATTAACTTTAAGGGAATAAATATATAAAAGTAAAATATATATGTGTGTGTTAAATTGTAAACATATATGTGGATGCCTGAGAAATGTGTAGAGAAAAGATATTCCTTTTAAAAGCATATCAGAGATAGTATGTTTTTATTTATAAATTAACTTTTCTATGCTAAACCACAATAAGAAACAAACAAACACGTCTGCTATATTTTAATTTATTCACACGTTTTTTACTTTCCACGCTAAATCAAATTATCTCCTCATTTTTTTTGTTTTTTGTTAAATTATTGACTATTTTTAAACTTAAACTTGACCGTCACCATTGTCATCGATTATTGACTTAAATGTGGTTTAACTATATATATATATATAGACATATACATATATTTAATATTCACATGTTTATGTGTATATTTTGTGAGAGAAAGCTATGTAAAAAGAGAGAAAGTTTATAGTTGATTGCTAACCACTTGTTGTAGTTTAATTTTATGTTATTTAATAATAAATTTAATGGGATTTTTTTTAAGCATACTTTTGGGAGCCACTTTAAAAGGATTTTATTTTGAAATATTTTACTTTGATAATTGTTTTTTATTACTGACTTGGTAATAAACTTTGTTATATTAAAGAAATCACTCTAGCTTTCATGAAATAAGTCCTAGTAAAAATGGACCTATAAGTAATGAATTAGCTACAGAATATTTTTATTGAAATAAAGCCTATTAAAAATAAAAATATTTCAAAAATCATAACTAAATAAGTAACTTATTTTATAATGAAATAATTCCTATACCCGAAAATGAAATACATCCCAATGAAGTAATTTCAGAAATAAATAAATGAAAGGAGTTATTCCCTATAAAAGCAAGATTTAGGACCATCTTTAACAAAACTAAGCGTAAGTAATTGACTTTTGAATTTCGATGTATAAAAAATGTGTGTAAATGGTTTTGAAATGAATAATGCATACGAATTTTTCTTTAATATCAGATAAATTATTTCAATCTATTCTATACATTACAGGCTTTATTTCAAAATATTTTATAACAACACAAATATTTAACTTCTCTTCCAAATTTTCCAAAATTTTAAAAAGTGTAAATATATATGACTTTAATTTCAAAATATTGGTGCAGCAATCGAAAAATTCAATAAAAAAATGAATACGGTGCTCTCAGCTATGCTAAAAAAAAAAACATTCGTAAAAATAAATAAATTAAAAATTTATTTAAGAAAAATATTAAAACCAGTAACTAATGAAATTTATGTGGTATGTCTTTGCTAAATGCAATATATTTTAGGTGTTACAAAATGTTTATTTGAACACACAACTCAAACTATTCCATAAATCTGGAAATTCATGATGGTATTCCAATGAATATAGAATGGTAAACTTTATTTAATTTTTGTTGTATTTAAACAATTTGCAAATCTTTATCTGTTCCTTAAATTTAGACTATGCCGCAGTAATCCTGGTTAATGGTCTATGGCGTCCATTTTTATCCTCTTTCATAGTTCTAAATAAGAAGTTAGAAGTGCGTGGCTAACTTCAACATATTCATATTTTGTAAATTTATTTTTGTTTTTATTTTTTTTTTTTTTGTATTTTAAATAAGAATAGCAAACAAGAAAATTGTAAATATTCAATAAAAATAAAGCAAGAAAATAATAGTTGTCCGAAACGACGATATATAACCTCGACAGAATACTTTTTTTGAAACAGTTGTGAGTACCAAAAACTCAGGAGTATAATAGTACTTTTAACCGAATAGGAGATAGTACGTGCAACCCACAAAATTCGAATGGATAAAATTTCGGTTGCATCAACAAATCTATTTTCTTTGTGGAATTTTTAATATTTAAGACCACGGCATCAAAGTTTTTTTTTTTTATAAAGAGTTTTTATAAATTATTAGAAAATTACAAAATTATTAATTAAATAAAAAATAATAATAATAAAAATCGTGTGATCCTTTTAAAAAAGTTAAAAATTCCTCTGTTGTGCTAATCGTTTTCAGTTGATATGGGCCATTATTAAAAATTACTGCCTTCACAAAAAAAAAAATAAAATAAAATAAAAATAATAAATGAAAAATAATTTTTTAATGGCACATTAAAATCAATTTGTGTAAATATAAAGTGACTCGAATGTATGTAAGATCACTTCACGTTAATCATTTCGTGCAGGAAGCGCGAAAGTTATATCGGTTTTAAGTTGAAAATATAAAAAAATTTACAAACTAGAAGTTTATACATAGATAATTCTGGTAAGAATTACGTGTCATATTAAAACCTACTAAATTATTCAAATAAAATTTATGATATTTTCAATATTTGGTGGTATTAGTGTTGCATATTTAGGGTTTCCTAGTAAAATTTAAAAGAAATTTCTTATAACGTGGATTCTGTCGTTGGCTGAGGTAACTTAGTCGCCTCCAGGGTCTACTTACGGATCCACAAACCTTAAGTCATAAGACGTTTAATTTACCCTTTCTGGGGGTTAGAATAATATTTTCTTTATTGAATACGTCAAGAATATTTCAAATATGAAATATATAGACTTTACGAGAGAATAATTTTGATAACTTCAGTTCGGATACCATCGACTTAGTCGTCTTCAATCATTTCTTCTTCAACTAGGTTTATTTCGGCTCTAACTTCTTCAACAAGGCTTATTTTGGTTCTTCGGCTTATATTAGGATCGGTTGATTCTATGGCTTATGTTAGGATCGGTTCGGTTCTTCAGCTTATATTAGTATCAGTTCGGATGATCGGCTTATAGTAGGCTCGGCATTGAGCTTTCGGCTTCGGTACCCTCGGCTGTCAAATAGGTTCGGGTTTACGGCGGGGTCGGTTTCTGGTGGCAGCTTTGGTAATCGAAGATTCTTGGTTCGGTAGTAGAATTAAGATCGGCGTCGTACGTTCGGCTTCGACACTCTCAGCTGTCAATCGGGTTCGGGTATTCGGCAGGATCGGTTTCTGGTTCAGGTGGCAGCTTCGAGAATCGAAGATCGTATATTTTTCTACAATACTTACAATGGTTTCTTAAAGCTAGTACCTAGCTACTTCTCAGCTACTATTGCCATGCAATTCTAAGGGTTAATATTCTACTAAACGAACGAGCAGCACAAGACCACTCGGGAGGGAACGAACAACAGGAAGCCACTCGTGAAAATGAACAGCAGGTAGTCACTCGTGAGAACGAACAGCAGGAAGCCAATCGTAAGAACGAGCAACCGCACTCGTGTAAAATTTGTTTAGGGATCCAACCGAAGTTGAGCGTGCAAAATACGATTATATTCTGCTTATGTGGCGGATTCTTGTCTTGTTTGAATCGCCCCGACTGTAACCAAACTTTGTTTACTTATACTTAGTTATGTATCAACTAAATGAGAATTATATTGCTTGTTGGCTATCAATTAATATCAACTGAACAACTACAGCAGTTGTTACACGTTTGTGTGGGTGTGTATGTAGTATTTACGGTAGGGGCGCTCAATGTAATTACTTATTACTAATAAAGTATTCAATATATTAGTATGAAAAAGGAAAATAATTAAAAATACAAAATAAAATAGTAAAGAAATGGCAAAAATGGTAGTAATTTCATAAATTAATATATTGAGAAATATGTACGTGAAAATAGTTGTATTGAGTTTACTATTTCCACGTTACATTTTTTATACTATAAATTGCGGTTTTTTAAAGTTTTGCGAAAAATAGTGATCGAAACTAAGTTATTTCTCCATATATTATACGAAAAAAATATTTTATTAAAGTTTATTATAAAGAAATGCTATTTAATATTGTGATTATTTTTTAACACAAGTATTTTTTGTTTTTTATTTTTATTTATTTTATTTTTTTTCGTCTATAAAATTTGTATATTTTGAAATTTTTTAATGCGCCTCTACATTTCCATTAGGAATTACAAACATCACATATCTATGTTAATTATAGTCAATTATATGCTATCCATTCGATGTGCCTTAGCAAAATTTGTTTTCACAAAAGTGTCCTGTTTTAAACTATCAACGATACTTACCTTAAATTTATAGATCTGATCAATTATTTTTATCGCCAGTCTTACATTTATATATACAAGATTTGTACAAATTGCAATTAGCTATATAAAAATAAAAAGTGCACGTAACAAAAATTCCATTAGAAACTGTTAACGTTCCTCGCGAAAAACTATTTCTTAATTTCGTTTTTTTTTTCTAGACTTTGAGACTATCTAGTGACATTATCAGTATCAAAAATTTGTATTCCGTTGGGGAACGCACAAACCCAGCCCAAAAAATTAAAAATATTAAAAAATTGTGTTATCAAAATCTTACTAGCACGTATGTAACTTTTGAAAGTGTGCACAACAACAAAGAAGATGTAGAATTTATCCACATGGTCCTGAGATCAAAATGTATAAACGTGCGAACAAAAAGTGTAGTAGAATGGGAAAAAGTTAAGTAATTTTTAGCCCTTCTTCTAAGTTTTTAAATTTTGTACAACAATCATGATTATAAAATAAAATCTTTGGTGCTAAAATTTTCCACTTAGTTAGCTTCAAGACTTGTGAGTACATATCTGTAACTCGTTCGTTTAAAATAGTATTACCATAAATCTTAATAAGAATTAAAGTCAGTTTCAGACAGGTTCAAAAGTTCAAGTTCAGTGTGATATAACACAGTTAATTTTAGTTATTTATATAATTTAAATGGCATTTGCCTAAAAGTATGTTATATTTTTGTTAGCAAAATTTGGCAAATAATTATTTCTTTTCTGATATCTGTCTACTGCTTTCGCCTTTTCAACAATAAACTACCATTCAGTTTTTTATTTATTTTATATTCATTTTACTTTAGATATTTTTTCTACAAAAACACAACAAGTATTTTTGATAGACTCTATTGAATTGTTGATATTTAATTTGCCTTAAAGTATGCAGACTGTTGTTATCTTTCCTTTTTTTTTGTATTTTTAAATAGGTCTTGTTATATGAATCCTTGCTATTAAAATTTGTGTTTGTACAACGCCTACTTTACAAAAAAAAAAAAAAAAAAAAAAAAAATAGAAACAAAATGTTTGTTTACAAAAATAATGGCTTTAAAATAATTGGGGCATTCCAAGTTTTCTATATGGCGGAGTATTAAAAATTTCATTAACCTAGAAAAAGGAAAGTAAAAAATATAAAAAGATATAGTTCTTAAGAATTGTAAATATTTTATCCATTACAAAGTTGGATTAGTAAATGTAAATTTAAAATATATTTTAATATTCCACTTCAAATACTTAAAGTATTTTAAAATTAATTGAATAACTCTTTGATGCTAAAGTTGTTGATTGTGATTATCCCTAATCGTTGTCAACCTAAAATCATAAAAATTTAAAGCAAATACAAAAAGTTACGAAATATAAATATATTGAAGGTCATTTTATTGGATATAAATTGAATTGAAATATCATGCCAAGTTAACTGTAACACAGTATATAATTTTAAATTTTCAATTTTATTTTTCTTTTTTTACTTTATAGTATTTCTTTTCTCTCTGTCTATTCAATATCGATTTCACATTGCCACAAATACAAAAAAGGTTCTTTCATGAAACTTAAAGAGACAAAGACAGAAAAACATGATAGAAAACATCATGAGACATAAAATCCCGGTGATACTGCTGTACATTAGAATTCTAACACTAGGAATTTTCTTTTTGATGTAAAAATATAGTATAGAAAATATAAAAGAGATCGGATGTTGATAACACATGTCGTAACGATTATGAAGTTTGTAAGATGATTATGTCTAGATTATATTTTCTTTACATTAAATTTCAAACAATAATTTATAATAGCGAAGTTAAAAAAACAAAAAATGTGAAAAAGCAAAAATCTGTCCATATAAATGGACCCAACAAATTTCATTGTCGATGTGCACATGTTAACGACATCCGATCACTCTAATATTTTTCACACTCTTACATCAAAAAGAACAATCCTGGCGGGAGTTACGGTCGAAATTCGAAAACTGACTTTTCTTGGAGTAGTCTAATATACAAGTATATACATGAATGGTGACATTCATGAACAGACTAATATAAATGAATGACAGACTGGTTGGCTGATATAATTACATGTATCAGCAATATTTTATGACACTTTTGAATAGTGATACCAAAATTTATGTTATTTGTTTTCTTTTGCATTTACTTTTTGTCTTAAAGTTATATTCCTTAAGTATGTTTGCAGTTTGCTTATTATAAAGTTAAATTTTCTATATCGTTACATAAAATGCAAATGGTCTGAGTTTACTTTTCTAAAATTCAACAAATGATGGGAAAAAAATGCTATTAAAGACGCATTAAATATTCTTAAGATAAAAAAATTACTATGATATTTTTTATTATTTTATATACTTAAATATGGGGAATTTTCTTTTTACATTTATCTTTAAGAAACCGTTCTTAAACATCTAATATATATATATATATTTTAATTTAGATGGAGTAAAACAACAAAAATTTAAGATATGAAATGCTTCCATGTGGTACTGGTTTAAAAATAACAAGTTTTTTTCCATTCTTTTGAATCTTGTAGTCGCTGATTTTAGCACATGTATTTATTTTGCAATACTCGAAACGGGGCAAATTTTCTGATCGAAAAACTGCAAGATATTAAAATTTTGAAAATTTTGGTTTCACCACTTCTCCGCAATATAATTTAACAGTGGTAAACGACAGAGTGATTGAACACAAATTGGCCTGTTTCTAAAAGCGTTTGTAGTTTTCATTAGAGGAATTGCACACATATGCCAAAATCCGCGATTACAGCATTCAAAAGATGGAAAAATTGTTAGCATCAAAAGTTAATTTAAAAAAAATCTGAATTAAAAAAAAAAAAAATACTTGAGGTTTAAGGTCGGTTTCTTGAAGAGAAACGTAAAAAGAGATTGTCCCATACTTACTTACGTACATGCATACATATAATTTTGAGCATTGTCTTTTACTTTGAATATTTTTTTTGCATTTCAGCTAACGATATACATTTACTGTATCACATTGTAAATAATATGTGTCCTTAAATTAAAAACAATATGATGAATTAAATAAATTGTAAAAAAAATCTTTCAAGCATGAAAAATAATTGACAATTACTTTGAAGAAAACTTTGTTGGAAAGGTCACAAGTGTAAAATTTTATGCAGATATAAAGGGAAAATAATTTTAGATGGCAATTCAGGGTTCAGGTATTCAGGGGTTTTAAATTATTGTGTTTGAAAATAAAGAGTTCATGAAAGGACATGAATTTTAATAGGTACAAAACCAAACGAGATGCGTTAATAAAAATCTTATAAACATCTAATGAGGGTTAAAAGCAGATATATGTCAAAAAAAAAAAGAAAAATAATAAATAATTAAATATTAAACTCTACCAAGAGAAATTTACCAAATACTTTAAGAGTAACTTTAAATATACAGGATATAAGAAATGAGAATATGAGCTTAAAAAAATGGGATAATGCAGAGAAATACGCAAAAGTAGCATAAATATGCACAGAAAAACAGACAAATTCATGCTTTTTTCTAACTTTTACTAAAAATAAAAATATATTAGTCTTTGATAGTCATGTTTGATACGTTTGAATTTTTCTTTAAAATTATGTCCGAAGTATTCAAAAACATACAAAAAAAATTTTATTACACAGCGAAAAAATGCATATATTTCAAAATTTTGTTCATAAATATTATGAATCGAACATGACTTTTTTCCCAAACTTTTTTCATAAAAAATAAAATTTTGTTCATAGATATTAATAAATTGTTCATAATGAAAATTTTAGGAATTTTGTTAAATCTTTACCTTAGTTTTATTAGATTTGATTGCAAATGGTAAATGAAAATTTTTATACATGAAAACAATAACAATAAGTGCCTTAAAATGGCAAAATTTAATTTTGCTCGCATTCTGCAGCACATCATTTTGATAAAAAGCACTTCTGTTCTGTTCCTAAAATGTGACTAAAAACCATTAAGAACTTAAAATTTTCCAAGGAAAATTTCAAACATTTTTTTACAAATTGAAAAAATAAATGAAAATTCAAATTTATTTGAAAAAATATAAAAAAAGTTTTAATGCTTAAGAAATTATGCTTAAATATTATGAACTAAAATCAAAGTAAGTTTTTTTTTATTTATGTACAAACTTTTTTTGTTTAAATGAATTAATTACCAAAACTCCAAAAATCAAAAATAAAATTTATTTGCATATTTATGCATATAATTTTTGCAAAATACTTGGGAAATATGCAAAAGTTTACTGAATGACTTCCTGAAGCTTGAAATTTTAAAGATTGTTTTCCTTAATTCTGAAATTTTTGTTTATATTTATTATATTTTTTGTGCATTTAAAAATACGATTGTAAAAATTTCATGGTTTTCATAAAATACACCCACACTGTCAAAATTTTCGGACGTCTGGGAATAAAATCAGCTATTAAAACATTTTTCTAAATTTAAAAAATCTCACGCATTTTTTTTTTCATTTCCAAATTCATCATGACAATATGAATTGAGATCAAAATGTTATTATGGAATATATTGCTCTCCATTACTGTAAAACTAGTGTAGTTCAAAAATAAAAATTGCAAAATTAAGCAGAAAAATCTTTAAGATTTCACGATCTTTGATTTAAGTTATTTTTTAATTTTATTTTTAATGTAGTTTTTATATTAACGAAATAACAATTTTTTTGTGTTCCAAAACCTATTAAAATGCCTTAGACGAGTTATTTTTTGTACATTTTTAAATATGAAATATAGCTTTTCCTAATGAGCTTCGCTATCCCTTTTGGTGCAATAAATAATATTTACTTTTATTTCTGGAAATTTCTAGGACTTTTGCTGTAATACTCCTATTAATCCTATTTGAATTCCATAAATGCAATATGATAAGGTGAGGTTCTCACGAAATTTGAGTGCTCTAACGGTAACAATTAAATTTTCAATAATGAATATTTGCTTTATATTAGTCATTGTTGAGAAAGTTATTCCTACAAAATTTTAAGACTTTGGATATACGATATTAAATGTTTTCCCTGTATGGGGATACTATTCCCTCTGGTCCTACACTTTCCATTTTTATCGCAATTACAAAAGATGATAAGAAAGTTATTTACTCAAAATTGTAAGAGTTTTACGAAAATAGTACTTAAGTTATGCAATAATTAATGTTTTCTTTATATGGGGTTACCAGCTATGATATAATTAATATTTGCTTTATACGTAGACTACCGCTACCTTTAGACTTGTCTCTCCTATCTTCATCTCAACTATAAAAAAATCACTCCCACTAAATCTTAAGAATTCTTCTGGAGTAGTCCTCTACATATGGAATAATTTATGGGGGCTACCACACCCCTTAAACATGTAAATTTTAATGATAAAAAATTGTTCCCACTAAATCTTAAGAATTTATCTGCAATAGTTCTTTGGATATGCAATAATTAAGATTTGATTTTTATGAGGGTTATCATTCCACCTTGATCTATCCGACCCATTTTTATCTTAACTATGGAGATTCATAAGAAAATTATTTTTACAAAATCTTAAAATTTTTGCTGATATAGTTTTTATTTTAATATATGCAATAATTAATATTTGTGAATCTTAATGAGAAAATTATTCTCGTCAAATCTTAAGAATTTCTCTGCCATAGTTCTTTAAATATATAATAATTAAGATTTACTTTGTATGTAAGCCACCATTCCCCTACTCCTACTATTTTAATCTTAGGTATCATAGAATGACGCTGTGGAAATTTCAGGAAAATCAGTCCAGCGGTTGTTTAGCTTTCTAGAAATCTCAAACAAACAAACACAGATTAATTTTTATATAAGTATGTAGATAGATATACATTTTTGGAAAAGTAAAATTTTATTTAGCAAAATCATTTCTTAAGTTGTGAAAATAAGAGAAACAATTATAAAATTAGGCCGTTTATATATATATAAAGTACATAAAAGTGCCTTACGAAAAAAGTTGCAAATGTATCCCTCAAGAAATGAAGATTACTATGTTATTATATGATCTCCAAAATATTATGTCTGAATGTTTCAATTTACGTGAGCTGGACCATTTTTAAAACACCTCTAAAAATACGAATTTCTTTCAATAGCATTATAAAAATCTTCGTTATAAGAAAATTAACTTCAAAATAATATTTGCGCTTGGAATACGCATTTATATAATTCTTACATCTCTTTTTATCTGCGAAATATTAAGATTTAAAAAATTTTTTTTCTCATATTTTCATCATTTAAACATTTTAAAAATTTTGAAAATTTTTCAACATGTATTGGATTTTAGGGTACCATTTGAAACGTTCATTCTGATACTACTGAAAATTACAGAGAATTAACCATTTAAAAGCAATAAGGTAAATGTTATACGTTAGGTTCCTAAAAGGTTAAATCGGCAATTTTAGCAAATAAGTTGTAGGAAGTATTTATTACATTTAAATATCAATGAATTTATGAAAAATATAATAAATTCTTTTAAAACTGCGTACATAATTGAATAAAATAAAGCCTTTAAAGTTTATTCGCTATTTTATACGAATTTATAGTTTTTTCATAAATTTATGCTCAAAATTACAATGGAAAATGACCGAAATAAATAAACTTATATAAAATAGTATTAAATTGTTTTTGAAGAATTTTACTAAAATCTTCAGTTTGCGAGAATGTAAACTAATTTTAATAAAGTTTTTGCTGATTACGTATTAGTCAATATGTGTCTATTACATATTGTAATTTTTTGACAAAATTTAAAAATTGTGTACTGTTTATCGAAAACTATGTTTTTGGAGGTATTTTAAAAATGGTCACCCTCATGTGTATAAAATAATTGAACTGAAATATTTTGGTGATTAGTTTACAAGTCTTTAATTTTATTAGGGTACATTTGCAACATTTTTTGTCTTCATACAAATCGATGCACTTTAATGTAATTTACAATGTCTATGTAGTTCATTACACTAAGCAAATATAAGGGCCTCAAACCAGATATCTGAGGTAGAATTTATAAAAACTTACTAAAGATTTTGTATTTTGTTTGTACACAGAAAACATTTAAATTACCGTATATTTTTCAGTTAACACAGTTTTTTCATTTTACATCTAAATTTAATAAATATAGTAAATAAGTAACATTTTATTTCTTACATACATTTTTAATTCATTCTACTTGATTGATTTGATACATTTTTTAATTGGAAAAACTTTTCTGTTTTTCATTTTTTACAGGTTTTAGTAATTGATGTAAACATTTTTGTAAAAGGTGATAATTTAAAAAAAAAATTTTAATTGAATAATTTATTTTATTATTTATTTGGTGATTGGAGACTTTTTCCTGTGTATTTTCTAAATAAATGAAAACTTTTGTTTGCTAATCATATCAAAAAGGAAATGGGAGATTATATAAAAAAGTCCAAACGGAAAAAAACAAATTAAATAATAAATGGATGACTTAATGATTCCTTTAGTACATTTGAGTTCATCTGTATAAACGTATGCTCCTGCAAGTAGTACATAAAATTAATTGTTAAAATAATTAATCTTAAAGCTTCCTAAATAATACATCTGAACATAGATTAATAAATAGATATTTATGCGAGAGAAAAAAACCTGATTCAATTGTCAAAAACCTAATTCATGCAACAACAAATTACATGTAGTCACATATATATCGTTTTTGTGTTTTGAAAAAGATGACTATTTTTTTTTTAAATTTTAGTTCGAAGTAAATCCCACGTAAACATCTAGTTGTATTCTATGCATCTGAACATAATGTAAAATAAAAATTTAGAGTTTTATATTTTTCATATAACAAAAAAACGTAGATAGTTTTTAGTCCCTTGGATTGATTCTCTAATTAAAAAACTTTGAAATTGAGTTTAAAAAGCTTGTTAAATATACTACAATTAATGCGTTAGGGAATTAAATGCTAGTGTTCTAAATAAAATTTTTGATGTCAATAAAATGTAAGCAATTTACGAAATTTCTATAAGCTAAAAATACAAAATTTAAATAAATTGAACTTTATGAGTAAGTAAACAATTAAATTGTGGGAAAAATTTAGAACAATATTCAAGTAATAAGAATGTTGAATAGCCCAGCAGAGTTTATTTTTCTTTTTAGAAAAAGATCTTGCATTGAAACATTTTGAATATTGTTCGAATTAATTTGTTTGAGCCGTTTATTTTTAAAGTGCATTAATGGACTTATTTTTAAGTTTTGGCAATAAAATAAATAGCTAATTTAATCATTTTGCTTTTGGTTTTCTTAAATTGTTCACTGGGTTACTAATAAACTCGGCAAACAAATAACCGAGCTCAATTAAATTTTTTTCCAATCAATTTAAAATGATTCCTTTTACTTTTATTTTTGTTGTTAAGTAAAATACTTTATAAGCGAATTAAAACCCACACATTTGTTAACATATGCGAGATACGATAATAGAAAGTACGAGAAAACGCAAATTAAAATGCGGAAAATTCTTGTGTGAATTTGAAGTGAAAATAAAATAAACAAAAAGGAATTTGAAATTATGAAAGTCTTTTTCTTTTGGAATTGGAAGTTATCAAAAAAGTAACACACGTATCATAGTGAGGCCAATCGCAAAATTTTTGCTAATAAATCTATATTTTCTAAACTACTGGTCGTATCGAATTGAAATGTATGGGAAAGTTGTAAGTAATACCATGAGCTAAACTACAGGGTGTAAAAAAAATTTTTTGAAAAGCTGACTTTTTTCATAAAAACTGCAGTCCTGATTTCATTTTTGGCCGAGGGGAAGCAGTTTGGTGGCAAATTGATCTAAATATATTTTTTAAATAAACAGCGTAAATAAATTAAAAAAAACTCGCATTACATTTTGTTTTTATTAATCGATAAACATATTTTTTTTTTCTAAAATTCAATATTTTCGACCAATGCTGGATGCAAATCTAAATCGATTTAAAATTTCTTTATTAACCATTTATGAATCATTGTCTCTTGAAATATGTAAAAACAAAATATTAAAATAACTGAGAAAAAAATTTTGTGACGTTTATTATATTTTTTGGTAAAAAGTGCTGATTTTGAATATTTTTCACAGCTGTACGAATGGAGATATGTTAGAAATTACAGAATATTAAAAAAGTCCTTCATATACCTCATGACTTATTTCAGAAAAACAAAATAAAGTAGTGGCAAAAAATCAAAAATTTAAAATTCAAGCGTAAATATCTGTAGGAGATAACTTAGATGAGTAAGCATGTTTACAGAAATATAAAAATCTTTGAAATCAGATCTGATTTGTGAAACTTACTATTTTTTAAAATTTTTACATACTCAAGGTGGTAAATTTTAACACACTGCAGTTAATCTTCTTCTGAAAGCCTAAGTCTTCCTCTACAACTATCCCATACATTTCAATCCGACCCGACCAGTAGTTTTGGAGATACAGATTTATATTTTGCGATTGACCCCACTGTGCGTGTTCTCAAAAAAAATTAAAATTTTAAATACATTTTAAAGACAAAATTTGCATGAATATATTTACGCTCAATTTTCTGTATTGTATTAAATGTTTGTCTATTTAAAATATTTAAAGGTAAATCGTTAAAATATTCACAGGAATATTTACAAATTGCATTACTAAATTTTTAGAAAAAATAAAAATTGCACAACATTAAAATTACAAAATAATTGTTTAGTGCAAAGACATTTAAATCCTAAAAATATACTATTTCAAAACTAATTTATGATCTCCGAAGAGAAAATTCTTAACTTTAATCTTAATGGTTTCAAAAATCTCTTTTTTAAATTCCACTTTTATATTATTTATGGCTTTAAAATGAATTTAAACTCGCCTTTATTTCTAATTAAAATATACTAATTTTTTCAATCTTTAAAATATACTTAGCTAAAAAAAAACTTTTTAAATTTCTTCTCATACGTGATTATTTCTTATTATTTCTTTATAGTTTTAGCCGAAACAAACTGCTGTTACATCCTTGAAACGTGACTTGGCAAAATCGTTATATTTTTGCTTTTACTCCTCTAAATACAAGTAATCCCTAAAGGATTTGGCAAAAAGCGATAAAAGAAACAAAAAAAAAAAAAACAAACAATACTTTTATTTTATATTAGAAAGCTGAGATTCTATTAATGATAAAAAACATTTTATAAGCATTTCGGCAAAAAAAAGAATAATATAGGAAAAATACCAAGAAAAAAATAAATTTTAATAAATACAAAACTCATTAAATATGGAAGCTTCAAATGGTGCTGCTGCAACTGCGTCTGCCGCTGCTGCTGCCGCTAAGCGGGTACAGATTGAAAAGGCTCACAACTTTATGCGTCAATATCGTGATCCCGAATCAAGAGAATTAAAGAAATTGTCGGCAAATCAATTTATGGACGTTTGGGCACATTACGATAAAGATGGTGAGTAATTTAAGAAACATAACTTAGGTATATTAGACTCTTTAATATGAAATGTAATGTAAAATATATACAATTTTTATTTTGCGGAAAACATTTTCCTCATTTCAAATATTTATGAAGTTTAAGTAAAGTATTTGGGAACATTTTTATAATATTTTTCAAATAAATTTTTTATAATATTTTTCAAATAAGTTGATGAATAATTTAGAAATTATTTATAACGAAAGAGATATAAATTTATAATAAGATTTGGCTACCAATACATCTAAAATATCCTTACCGCCAAAAATCCCATTCAGCTTGACTACCGTCACACAGTGGTCCCAAAACAATTTTTTTTTGTTATTTTAAATAATTCCGTAACTTGTGAACCGTCGCAGGTACCTAAATAAAACTTCACATGGTCAAAGCTGAGGAGCTTCCGAGTAGATTTGAAAGAGCACAGGTTCCTAACGGGTTACAGGCGTAAAGGATAGACCTCAAAAGTTGTTCATTTCGGGTGTATATGTAAGTATGTATGTATATACGGATGCATGCATGCATGTATGTATGTATATATGTTTGTATGTATGTATGTATGTATGTATGTATGTATGCATGTATGTATTTATGTATGCATGTATGTATTTTTTTTAAATTCGCCAAAAATTCATTTATGACTTGAATGTAAAAAAATTTTATATATTGGTAGTCTTTAAAATCTCTACCAAAAAGATGCTTACATATCTAAGTTCTATTTTGATTTAAGAGAAGCAAATTTTAACCCCATTTTTGGCCTATTTTTTAACTCTGGGACTTTAATTTGGGACACAAATTTTTTTAAAGTGTCCAGTAGTTTTCTTATAAAATTCTAAATAATTCTGAATAATATATATATATATATATATATATATATATATATATATATATATATATATATATATATATATATATTATATATATATTTAAAAACGAAAGAATATAACCCCAACTTTTTGGAAAATAACACCAAAAATATGATAATATATTTGTATGATTCTTACAGCAGCATTAATTAAAATTTTGTAAAAATTAAGCTCCAGGTTAAAAAACTAAAAAAACTATGCCAAAAATGAGAATAACATTTGCTTGGACCTAAATATCTATTAAACTAAAAGATATAACATACACATGTAAGAATGTTTTTTTTATAGGTTTATAAGAACTACCTGTGTGTAAAATTTTGTTACATTCAATTCATAAATTAATTCTTCGCGAATTTTTTAAAAAAATTACATTTTTGAAGTGAACATCTTTGGAGATTTACGTTCTACCCCCGTGACCCGCTAAGGTCCTGTGCTCCTTCAATTCAACTTAGAATTACCTTAGCTTTGACCATGTGAAATTTTATTTACATATCTTCAACGGTTCACAAGGTACAGAATTATTTCCAAAAAATTGTTATGGAATCAATGCTCGTTACCTCTAAAATACGGTTACCGAAATAATTGGAAAAAACGATTACTGCTAAAATACCTTTACCAAAATAACTCAAAATATAAACCAAAATACTTTAAACGACAAAATAACGCTACCAAAATAAGACAAATCATCTTTGCCGCTAAAATACCATTACCATTACACAGTTTGCGAAAAAATAATTGTTTTGAATAAAATTAAAATAAAATATGTAAGAATGCTATGGTTATTCCAGCCCGACATTTTAATACTTGTTTCCACTTTATATTTCATGGTTGTAAACCGATATCTGTGAAATTTATGAAGCAACCGTTGCCTTTAAAATACCGAAGTAACTTTGAATACCGTTAGCGATAAAATACCTTTAACGAAATAATCCAAAATACCATTTGTTGCCAACCTTGATTTTTAATATTACATCATTTTATTGAAGTAATGTTTAATGATACAACTCTCACTTGGAAACACATAGCCACTAGAGCAAAGGTTCACAAATGGGGGTTCGCGACCCACAAAGGGGGACATTCCGTTTGAACGTAAAATTTAAAAGTAATTTAGATTATCTCGTTATTCATACTTCATATTTTCAGAAATTTGTTAAAAATACAATAAACTTTATACACATATAACTTTTTATGTAGTTGACCGATTTAAAAACTGTTTGATCTCAAATGAAAATTACAAAAGTTCCATAGTGGGAAACTCGCTCACAAAAAGATTATTTTATATAATTTTTTCAAAAGACTCAAATGAGTAATGAGACATCATTATTATTTTCTTACTTTATATTACATAAATAAGTTCTCAATAGTATAATAGCACAGTAATATTAGAATCACGTAGATCAGTTGGTTAGAGCTCTGGATTAACAACCAGAAGGTTATTGGTTCAACCCCATTCTAATGCTGTTATTTTTTTAACAAAATGTTTAAATAAAATATTTTATACTAAAAAAAGTTTTTGTCATTTAGAAAATTAAGAGCGAGATGGTTAATTTGTGTTCAAGTTCAAATCTCACTAAAGGCAACATTTTTTGTTACTTTTTTAAAAAAATAAGTAGTTTATTTTTGTTTTCAATTAAACCTGCTAGCAAAACGTTATTCCTTGTCCAAAACAGTTGTGCACAAATTTTATATTAAAAGATTTATTCGTTTTGAAAAATGTAAGAGGTTATCGCAGCGAAAAAAATGATTTGTTAACAGTTTATATATATATATGTTATAAGTTTATAAAAATATAAAAAAATACATCCTCGATCTAATGAGATTTGCTTGTTTTATGAAATTGTTCAGTCATTGATCTTTCAAATTCATACAGTTATTGGCTAATGTGAGACATCCTTTATTAGTTATTTAATTATTTTCTAATAAAATAAAATAAATCAAAAAAGCACTTGCTTCAGTGTTAAAAAAAAAATCGTATAAATTGAATTAAATAAAATGAAGCATACAATTAGGATGATTAACATTAGAATTTTCATAAAATTTTTTTATTTAAATTGTTTTCCAGGTAATGGCTATATTGAGGGCACTGAATTAGATGGCTTCCTGCGAGAATTTGTATCCAGTGCTAATGCCACAGATATTAGTCCCGAGGTAAGAGTTTTATACGTTATTTATTAAAATAAAAAATAACAACTTTCTAATAATTTTTTTAATTTGATTATACAATTTGCAATTTATTATTCTTATTTTTGTACTTGTATCTAATGGATTTCTCTTGTTAACTGTCTGTTGATAAGGAATTTTTTTCTTTTGCCAACCCAAATCATCCCATTGAATATTTGATATGTTTATTATGAATACAAATTTTATTGTTGATTTCAATGTTATCAATTCTATATATACGTATCTTGAGATTTTTTGTAATATTTTTTTGGTTTTGTTGTTGCGTAAAATTAGAATAAAATATAAGCGTAAAAGTGTGAGTAATGGAGAATAGGAGGAAAGTTATAATAGAGCATACATAAATGAAACTTGTAGTTAGTTCAATAAGATACTTAAACAACTTTTGACAAGTTATTTTTCATTCATTCTTTGGAGGAGAATATTGAGGTTATAAAATCATGTTCAAAATATATTCAATATTATTTTATTAACTTGTAAATAGTTGATGTAAATTTGTATGTATGTATGTATGTATGTATGTATGTATGTATGTATGGATATTTTCAGGTCTTATAATATAATAGAAATCTGTTTTTCTATGAAATGACTAAAACATTAAATCTTTAGATTGACAAGTGGTTGTGTATAAAAATACATATACAAATTAAAGCATAGAAATAATTTTAAATAATAATTTTTTTCTTTTAAATTTGATTTTATAATTTCACTTTGTAGACCGATATACACAAAATTCGAAAATACAATTTGAATTTCAACTAAACTTGTTTGCGTGGAAATTTATGTTGACAATTCCATGAAAGAACGTCCAAGAAAGGCCTTTTTTTACCCAATGGTTTTCAGGTTCTATAAAAATTTGTATAAACAAACTCCATTAAGGCATCTATCAATTTCAAAACTCGCGATTTTATTTCGCTTATTCCCTTTCTCAAAAACAGAAAAACTTTCAAAAGTATGTAACTTTAAATAGCAATATCTATGGGAAAGCTTTTTGAATTTCATTAATTTAAATAAAAATTTCAAAAACAAGTAAGATTTTTTAAAAATGCATTTAATTGTAGTTGCACTTTTTAAATGCATTTTGGATTAAAAATGCTATATAAAATTTTAGATTTTTTAACATATTTGGAATGCAATCTTTACATTAAAATAATAATTTAAAATCTTTATGACGCGCAAATCTATAACAAATATATAATATAATAAAAATTAAAGAAAAACCATGTTCCTCACTTTTTATATAAAAATAAAATTTTGTCTTATTTTAGAAAAAAATATTTAATTTTGTATAAAAGTTAACAAAATATAGAAAGTATGCTGTGTTAAATATTCATATCTCTTGAAGTTATCGACGGATTTGTGTAATTTTAAAATTATTTAAAAGTCTATTGTCTTCTTTTTGATGATTCAGTCATCTTTTCTAAACTATCATTTTCGCTAAAAAATATTTGAAAAATAATAATGCAGTATATAGATGTATTTTTGGCAATTGTGAGTTCATTAAATTTTAATTTTTCTTTAAGTATATTTAAAATTGTTTTGTTTACTATAAATTGCAATATTTCGTTATCTAATAGATAAAATTTACTATTTTTAAAAAAAATTTTTAAAAAGTAATACAATAATTTTTTTTAATAAAATATGTAATTTTATATGAAAAAATAAGAAGAGGTTTTAGAAGAAGTGTAATTGTACGTTTGTTATGCACAAAAAAATTTAGATTTTTGTTTTAATGTAAAGATACTTTCAATTAAGTTAAAAAATCAAAAATCTGATATAGCATATTCAACGGAAAATGCATTTAAAAAATTCAATTTCAATAAAATACATTTTTCAAAAATTTTTTTCATTTGTGAAATATTCGTATTGAAGCTGACGTAATCATAATTCTTTCCAGAAATGGTATTATTTGAAATTATATACTTTTGAGATTTTGTAGTTTTTTTTATAAGGTAAAAAAAAACGAAATAAAATCGCGAGTTTTCGAAATTTCGCGAAATTGAAAACTGAAATCAATGTAATTTTATGAAAATTGAAAGACATTGGGTAAATTTATGGGCGTTCTTTAATGGAATTGTCGATATTCATTCTTAAGAAATGTAAATACTGTATGAAATGGGAGAACATGTACACGTAAAATAATGAACCGACATGTACACGCGGAGAAAAAACTTGGTTACGGCATTATCACTACAACAATATTATGTTCTCTTTGTTAATATTCATTAATTTTAATAATACTGTGTTCATGATAACAATGTATTTGTTTGTTTTATAATTCAATGTTTACATTGAATTAAAATTTTAATATAGTTAACTAAAAATATTTCATGTTTTTGAATATTTTTACCAGAAACAAAATTTTATTAATATAAAAACTATCATTATTTCTACAACCATTAAATATTATTAATCTTTTTCCTTGTTCTTAAACCATATTTCCATTTGAAACCATACTAATACTATTATTTCTACAACAATAAAATATTACACATAAATATGGTTTTTACAAAAATTCATAACTTGTTTTTTAATATCTTTTGTTTTTTAAAGTTTGTTTTTTCACCTTAATTATAATTATCATTTAGTTTATACATGATATAAGTAAACAAGGTTTTGTAATATTTAGTTTGATTCAAGCAATATAAGATATCGGTTAACTACTAATAAAGGGTTTAGTTAATAAAAAATATCTTATATTATTTTGTACAATATATGATGGTACAATATATGACACAATTAAAAATTTATAAATGTGATAACTTTTAAATATTATGTTTTATTTTAATATATGAAAAGATGGGATAATAATATGATAAAATGGAACACTAGTATGATAGAATGGGATAATAATGTAGAAAGATGGCATAATAATATGGAAAACTTTAACACAATATGAAAAAACGAACCTTAAAATCGGATTCATATCAATATATTCCAATCATAATATGTTGCCCTTAGATTATGATTATGAATTTTGCACCATCTCAAATTTGCATGATCGAATTATTCCATCACATATAAAAGATTATAGGCTTTGTTAAATCTCGGGTGAAAGTCACACCCACATTTTTTTGATCAGATACCACGGCCATATTTTACGCCCATAGATAAAATCGACGTAAGGGCTGTAGTACCCCCCATATAAAGCAAAAATTCATTATGCCCTATCTAAGGTACTATTACAGTAAAAGCCCTCAAACTTCGTGGGAACCTTTGGCATATCACATCGCATTGATGGAATGAAAATAGGACGGATAGGTGCAGGGGAAAAGATAACCACGATGCAAGAAAATATAAATTTTCTCATCTGAAGGACTATTGCAATGAAAATCTTAAAAAAAATAAAAGTAATTTTCATATTAAATTTCTAATAGGATGACTAGGTCCAGGGGTAGTAGTTACCATTTAAGTAAATATTAGGTTTCGAATCAAATAGGATAGCGAAGTGCACTGATAAAAGCTAGTAAATAACAAATTTAATACTTTGAAATTTTACAAAAGTTCGCACATATTTAACGAAAATGTAAGCACAAATGTAAGACAACATTAAATTGAAAAAAGAATATGGTGAAAAATTTATGGACCGATTTGACTGATTTAAGAAACCAAAAAAGAATGACGCCCATATTTTATATAGCAGCTTCAAAAAATCTAATAATACGTTTCGGTCTATATATAACTCGGTTAATACTGGATCTAATTAGTTCATTGGGAAGAACAACTAAAAGGGAAGCAGACATTAAATAAATAAAAAAAAAACAGATTTGCCAATCACTCTGTTGTTTATGAACCGATTTGGTTGATTCAAAAAAAAAAAAAAAAAAACAAATTCAAGAAAAATATTAGCGACAGATCTATATAAGAACCAAGTCCGTAATTTATTTACTTTTTTTTTATTTGACTTGGATATCGGTCAAAAATGAGTTTTGGCCGATATCTCTGTAATTAATGGACCGACAGAATTAATTTCTTCAGAGGAAAATTTCAGAAAAATTTTCAGAAAATTTTGTTTTGCAAAAACTAAGTCACTAGATAATATAGGAAGTTTACCCGACTTATATGTGTTCTTTAAATAGAAAATTATCAATTTTTCCCACACTTCTTATATAAACCCCTTAAACGAGACAATGAAATATAACTTAAAATCCAAAGTTTTGTTGAAATTATTAACAAAATTACTAATAATTTTTTTCATTTCATTTTTTGGACAAATGCTGCAGAATGTTCTGTAGAACATTTTAACCCATTGAACACAAATTTTAATCGACTTTATGTCTTTTCTTATAAACGGACTAGAAATGACCCCTTATAATGAGAAATAGAGGAATTGAAAGTTCTAATAAAATATTCTCCGTTAAATGTTCTAACCATTTATGCGAAAATAGTTTAGCTTCGAACTATATTTATGGATATTATTTTTTCGATTTATCTTAGACTACTTTGGTGTAAAAAAGGAAAACTTTAAAAGGTAATAAAACAAAAATTTTGCGAAAAATCCTATGGATAGTTTGTTACACTCATAAAATGCTATCAATTGCAGATGGAATGATTCCGACCCCACGCGATAATACTCAATTTGTCTATTATGGCGAAAGTCTTAAAATTTTGTCAATTTCCACAGTTGAAATGAAAATAGCGAGGTCTAGGGGGAATGACAGTCCACTTACAAAGCAAATATTAATTATCACATGTCTAAAGAACTATTTTACAGAGAAGGTTTTGTGGGACTATTTTTTTTATCAAGATTCACAAGCAAAATTAAAAAAATACTAGTAGTTTCTGGAGGAGCAGTATCCCTCATATGATTTTGTTAAGATTTTGTAGGGTTAATTTTCTTATGAAGTTTCACAATTGTGATGAAAATAGGACGGGTAGATCTAAGGGGAGTGGTTTACGATCACATATCTAAATAATGCTAAAGAGAAACTCTTAAAATTTTGTTACAATTATTTTGTTACATTTCGCAGTTGAAAAAGGAATACGGCGGGTAGGCCTACATAGAGGAATTAGTAGCCCCCATAAAAAGCAAATATTAAATGGAGGTAGCGAAGCACACAGGGTTAAGCTAGTAAAGATATAATAATATGTTAAGTTCAACTTTATCCCCTTGATTTTAATATTAATGCATTTTGCAACGCGTAAAGAACAAAATTGTTAATTTTGAATTTATTAATTTCACATATAGAATAAATAAAGTAGACGATTCAATATTCGATTTTAAATATTTAAAAAAATTCATTGATATGGTGCAATGCTTCTTTTTGTTTTTATATTTTCCCAGGTTTTCATAAAATAAATTGTCGCATTTAAGAATATTATTTTTAAAACGCAAATATTATTATTATTTTTTTTATATTTTTAGAATACTTTTTATTCCATCTTAAATAATAAACTTTTTTTATTGATAGTTTTTAGAATCTCTCACTGTTATTTCCCTCTATTCAAATAATACTTTTCTATAAGCATTTATAAATCCTATGTCAAATAGTATAATATTTCATTAAATTTCCATCGAAATTCTTTGTCATTGCAGCAACAGTTTGCAACTTGTCATGTCTTGTTGCACCAAAATATTCAAACAAATATTTAAGCCCCTCTTGAAAGGATTTGTTTGTTCAATTTTTCATAGCAAGTGTGACATTAAATACTTTGTTAACATTTTAGCTTTAAATTCAACGATAAAGGGAAAAAATTGTTTAACCAAAAAAACCAACTCAAAACACTTCAATTTCAGCAAGAACAAGATATTATTTAGAATAGTAGTGTTGAATAACTGCAATTGTGTGAGTGCTTTAGTGTGAAAACTCACATCCCAGCTGACCACAAACGTCAATAATGATATCCCGTTCGAACATTTCGCGAACATTTCTCTGACAAAACATTCGAGAACGTCTATCGTTCTCCTTGTGAAAATGAGCTAATTAAGCTCACCTGTCACTCAGTTTGCGGCAGCAAATGTTTCGATCTCAAAGGTTCATTTATGGTATTAATAGAGAGTTTTCCATTTTGTTTTATTTTCGTTTTGTTGCCAACTTAAAAACTGATTTAATTTTTAAAGTTATGTTTTATTTCCAACTCAAACAATAGGGTAAGTGTACCCGTAGTCGGCAGTTTAACTTTTTAACTTTTAAGTTGTTTGTAAAGGATGTTGCTTCAGATTTACATAGATTTTTATCAAATTTGCCAATACTCGGTATGTCATGATCCAATAGTCGGCATGGAATTTTTATTAACGAAATCAAAAAACATTGCACTGAAAATCTATATTTTTTAAATAAATATTATCCTATAAAATGGAGATATATTAAATTTTTCATTGTGGAAAATTTGTGTTGCTACCATCTTGAGCTTACCAAAACTCATGCGAAAGTATACACCTCAAAGTGTCCCCAAAAATTTGTTTTTTTTCGTAAATGATGTAGGAACGCGAGTCTGGTACATCTTGGTCTAAAAAAGAGTTTTTATTTATATCGAATTATATCTTAAAAAAAATCCTAATTTAGAGAAGTTATGGAAAAACTAATTTTAAAATGTTCCTTTAGCGATTTCGGTCCACAAGAAGATTTTTAGTTGTTCAAAAGTTCTTTAAGGGAACGAAATTCTTAATACTTTAACCAATCTTGATACGAAAATGTGAAACATTTTTGCTAAATGTACAAGACTTGTGATTTTAAATCGCTGGTAAGAAAATGAAGACAACTTTTAATATTTTTTTTTTTTTTTTGAATATTTTTTCAATAGGCAGCATTCCAATTTTCTTTTTTCAACGGCACACTATTGTATCTATGATATTCAAATCTTAATAAAGTGCAAGCCATGTGCATTGATATTACAAAAAAACTTTTTATATCCCAAAATAGCGTCCTATTTCTTGGATTAGCAGTTTTAATAAAATAGGATTGATTGAAAAAATCTGATTTGCCTGTAGTCGGCTCTCTGGAAATTGTGAACCTTTTTTGTACCTAAAGTCGACCGACATCCACTAAAACAAGAAATGTAATAATTTTTCAGTAAATGTCCACATTCACAAAAGGGTAGATATTTACCCACAGGATATATTATTGTTAACATATAACTTAATCCATACTAACATTAGAATGTGATTTATGCACGTTAAGGTTATTTTAGCGCTGTGGTCAATTATGGAATGATGTTCATAAAATTTGATATCTTATATGTTATATATACTTAATTTCATTAAAATATTGCTATACTTAGGATCATTATACCCCTATTCCGGGAGGTCATTTGTATGGGGGCTTGCTGAAATAATAGACCGGTCATAACCACAACCAACCAAAAAATCTACATATTTTAGACCAAATTTTCCTTAATTAATCTGCAAGAAAATTAATTGAACATTTTATAAGACCAATTTTTTTTTTATATTTCTATGGACCCTATAGGTGAAATCCTAGAAATATTTGGCACCAGGGCTGCTATATAATTTTGAAGAAAAATCCGCACATTTTTCTAAAAATATCGGCATTATCAGCACTTCAAATTTAATAAATCGCCAAAATTGCATTAAATTTTTGGATTTTTATTTTATTTATCCTTTTTTAATTATATTTTAATATAATTAAATGAGCAGAATAATGTAGACTATTAGGCCTTTGTAATGATAATAGACTAAAACTCCTGGCAGGAATCGAATCCACAACCTTCAGCCTGATAGCCTACCGGGGCACTCTTTTGGGTTTTTAATTACTTATGTTTAGAAGAAACAATTTCTTGTAAAAGTGCAAGAATGAACCTTTCAAAAGAATTACATTGTTGCATTATAATGAATCGCTTACAAATTTAAGAAGTTTAATTTGATAAATACCGGACCACAAAATTTGTGTTTCTGTTTTAGTGCGAATTTTGATAAAGTATTGTAAATTGTCTGTATTGTTAAAGAAGATAATTTCATTTAGTGGTTTTATGTTACAGTAGAAAAAAACATTTGGTGACTTCTTTTTCGTTTAATTTTTGAAGTTAACTGTCGAGCAATTCACATGAGCTTCATATTATTCATACACTTTTCATTAAAATCTCTAATTTTATTCGTTGAAACTTATAGAAAATAAAAAATGAATTTCAAGAGAGTTCTTCTATTTTATTAAAGTTTATTAAAAAATAAAATAATAAATATTTTTCTGTCGAAATCAACCAAAATTTAATAATATTACAGTATTTGTGTCATTCCATTTAAAATCAATACGAATAATTACAAATTCGGACCTTACCTCTCCAAATTATTTGATTCAATCATTATACTCATCAAAACCAAGCACACAATTTCTGGTAATTTTATCAAGTGATTCCTATTTATAATAAATAGGAAATATTTATTTCAACTTGTATTGTTTCGCTTATAATCAAACACACGCTGAGAAAAGTTATAGTTGTAGTGACCATAATCTAACATATTATGATTAGAATATATGTTTACAGCTAAAGATAGATATGATTATAAATAACAATTGATATGATTCCATTTTATCCGATTTTATGGTTCCTTTTTCTCATGTTCTGATTCAAGTTTTTTATATTATACCATCTTACTACATTGTTACCACATACTATCAGATTATTATTTCATTTTATTACATTATTCCATTCAATCATATTAGTATTCCGAAATTGAAATAAATTAATTAAAAATTATTTTTATAAATTGTTTATTGAATCATATATTGTGCAAGATAATGCAATATATTTTTTATTAACTAAACTCTTTAATAGTAGTTAATGAATATCCTATATTGCTTGAGTCACACCAAATATCACAAAACTTTGTCTACTTATATTAATTCATATATAAACTAAATGAGAATTATAATAAAAGTGGAAAACAAAGGTTAAAAAATAAATATATTAAAAAGCAAACAATTTACGAATATTTGTAACATTTTATTGTTATGGGAATAATAATATTAATATGGTTTGTAAACGAAATATGGTTTAAGAACAAGGAAAAAGATTAATAATATTTAATAATTGTAGAAATAATGATGTTTTTTATATTAATAAAATATTCTTTTTTGTAAAAGTATTCAAGAATATACAGTTTTTGTAGTCAACTATATTAAAATGTTGAGTGAATGTAAATATTGAATGATAAAACCAAAACAAAAACATTGTTATCATGAATACAGTATTATTAAAATTAATAAATATTAACAATGAGAACATAATATTGTTGTTGTGACAATACCACAACCATATTTTTTTTCTCTGCGTGCAGAAAAATTGCCAAATTTCAAATTTAATGAAATTTGACAAGATTATTAACACTAACGCTGTTAACGCAAATATCGAATTTTAGGATGATTTCCTTGATACTTTGCAATTTACAATACTTCAAAAATAACATAAATTGTCTTTATAAAAATACGAATATCTTCCAAAATATATATCTTACAACGTTCTTTGGGGGTCTGTAGTTAAAGGCAATAAAATTACATATAAAATGATAACTGAAACTGTTTTTTATGTTGAATTAATGTGCAAATATAGTATGAAAATTAAGTTTTGCGGTTGCGTATCTCAGAAAATGATATTTTTAAATTCATGGAAATAATATATGTAGACGATGAAGCCTTTCTGTGTATTCTCTGAAAGTGTCGTGCTGGGACTCTCAATGGCTTCTACATTATTACAAAACATTTAACGCAGTATATATATATATATAAAGATGTATTTTTGCTTTACATTGATTATATTCCAAAAATATACTTATTTGTCCCACTGTATCAAAAATTGCTTACGATATAATTCTGCACACCTTCTATTAATAATACGAACAAAAATTTTTATACCTTATTTTTGAATTTTTGATTTTTTAAAATGTCTAAAAAGTTTCTAATGTTTGTTCTTAAAATAAGAGTAATAATCCTGTTATTTTTACACAGGAGTAACGCAACCAATTTTTTATATATAAAAAAAAGAATTGCCTTAGTTGTCTTCATATCTCAGGTCATGTGGGATACTATATTAGAAATTTCATGATATGAAAGAATTTGCCACATTTTTGTTTTCATTCACTAAATTTTGCTATTTGAATGAAAAATTGTTGCTAGTTGATGTCATCAACAGGCATTTGCACTTGGTTGCCGCAGAAGTGAATAATCATCAACCGCTTGATGAAAAACTAAATGCTTTTTTTTGGGTTAAAATTTGTTTTTAACAAAAAATTGTTAAACTACTATTATGGCAGTACGAGCAGTTGTTATATTTCTATCACTTTTATGAGCTGAATAATGACGTAAATGTTTTATGACTGGAACAAAAATGTGTTATCTATGATATGTAGAGGATACAAATTAACGAAAGTAAAGCTCTTAGAGAACATTGGTAAACTTTTTTTTTGCAAAGGAACACAAAAAAAGTCTTAAGGGAATTTAATGAAGAGTATTTGAGGAATTTTAAAATATGGCAGATTTTATAAGTAAAACCTTCTTAAGGATTAAGGACATTTACATAATTTAAACAGTAATTTACCATTACGATGTTACTTTTTATAAATTTGTAATAATGTGGAACATTTTTTTTACAAATAATATTATTTTCTTCACAAATAATATTAAAATTTCAAATATCCTTGAAATGTGTGTGTGCATTTGAAATTAAAGTGCTCTAAAAATTACACTACGCTACAGTTGGTCTTCTTACGGAGATCATAAATCAGTTCTAAAAATTTATTTTGATAGATTTGCGATTTTTTACCAGTTTCTAACACTATACTTGAGCACGACTAAAAAATTATTCTTATATAATATATAATATTTACAAACATAGTTTTTAACAAGGAATTTTTTTATACACTCCGTTGCAGATCTAAAAATACTCCCTATTATTGTAGATTTCTGAAGGTATAAAATTTTTCCAAAGTAATACGCAATTTATTTTTTGTTACATTACGCACATTTGTTCAAACAGACATTAAATATAGTCAAAGAGGCAAATAGGAAAACATGTTTTCTTATTTGTTTTAAAAAATTATTTCATCAAACTGTCGAAAATAATAAATTTATTTTTACTAAATATATAATAAATAAAGATGATAAAAATTTTTTGGTTTAATGATGTGGAGAAGCTTGGATAGCTTTTTTAGAAGAGGAAGAAAAAAATAATAAGAAGAAAAGAAAAATATTAAATAAGAAAGGTTGTTGTGCAAAATTGTTAAAAAAATACGGTTAAAAATTCCATCTTTGTATGATTGTTGCGCTTTTTATATTACATTTAATGTTGTTTAATATCCGCTATAATTCAAGACGATATAGTAAAATTGTAAGGATAATTATACCAGCCATCTTCTAAAAATATGTACTTAGCTTTTGTTATACAAATTGTAGACCAATCTCTTCCTGGTCCACATTTAATATGTAAATTTTCAATAAGGCTACATAATAATATTTCAATAGCAAACTGAAAAGACTTCGGTTACATACTTGAGCAAGTCAGAGGACTATACCTACATCTTTTTGATAAAATTGGATCATATTTAGGTCTAGCACATTTATAAATAGTCGACTAAAATCATAATTTTTTTATGCTTTCGTTATACCTCTTATATGGATGCTAGTTGAAAATATTGTCCGATTTTAAGAAAAAATTGTAGAGACTTGCTCATTTATGTGCCCGAATTTTTTGCTCCGTTATGTGACCAGTTTGCGATTGTAATTTTACTCTGTAGCCTCATTGAAAATTTTACATTTTGCGGACACCCTAATATGGACTAGAAAAATATTTACCGGCAATATGTGCAACAGAAAATAAGTGAATATTTTAGAAGATAGTTGGTATAATTATCCTTACAATTTGATAATATTGTCCTGTAATACAGCGGATAGTAAAAAACATCAAATATACTCCAAAACTAATGATGGCGCATAAAAATGTACTTAGGAAAATTGTTAGACTGATTTTGGCAATTTTAACCGCGAAGAACTCGCGCAGCAAATACGTGATTATTGGCGACTTTTCGCAGTATAGATAAGACACCCAGATGATGGTATATCCAACAGTTCCGATGTTAAACCATTTTTTCATATAATTTGCCTGAAGTACTAGCTAAGAATATAAAATATAAGTACATATCCTGCTTTATTATATTATTTATTTCTGAAATGAAATTATTAAAATGATCAGCAATATATTATTAGTGATATTTATTACTTAAAACTTCTCATTTATTTATATCTTTTTACATTTTAATGAGTTAGATTCAATACAGCTGTTATTTGATATTGTTGTTTTTTACAAACATTTTTAAGATCAAATAATTATTTTCTGAAAAAATGGAAAATATTTTCCACTAAATGTTCACACTGTTCTCATTAAAAACTTTTTGCTTGCTATTAAATAATTTTATTTTCTCAAAATCAGCTGATTTGTTGTTTGCCGAACAAAAAAATATTTTATGGTCACATTACAGCAAAGAAGTATTTGTCAGTTTTTGTCAAATATTTCCCTAATCTGACCGAACCTTTAGTAATGTTTCATAACTATAAAGATACTTAACTAAGAACTTCAAACTTTCGTAAACGGAAAGATCAAAATATAAAAAGAATATAAATTAATAATCAGTATGTTCAGTTATATTTTTAAATATTGAAAAAAAATCTCGCCGGCGTCTACTTCAGCAGTATTGCCATATTTTTTTCGCTGAAGGACCTTCATTTAAGGACTTGGTTATTTTGAATGGAAATCGCTTTCATAATTCTTCTTTTCAGAGTAAACCCGACGGAATAACATTCCTCAAATACTTCCAATTTGTTTTCGATCCGAAAATCATATTATGATATTGTAATGTATTTTTTACAGGTAAATAGTGTAAACTGAAATTTTTGTTGGTCGAAATCGGTTCATATCTGCGAAATTTGCCCACGAAAGGAACAAGTTTCTTATCTAAGTAATCTAGAGGATTGTCGTGGTTGCGAAGAAATGCCTGTTCAAACATTACTTCAGCATATCAATATCTTAAACGTAATCGCAAATCTGCTTATAAGTATACATTTTTGATATGGAAAAATTTAATAAAAATAGAAAGGGGACATAATTTAGAACATCTTGAACAAATTTCAACTTTCAACAATGATTGGAACAGGATGCTGCACCGTTATTTATGTTGAAGATCCTAGAAAAAATCTAAAAAAAAAAAATTTACCAACTTTAATTATTTGTACATCTAACGAAAGCTAAAGCAAAATAATTACACATATGTTTTGTAATTTAAAAAAAGCACCCTGTTCCAATCATAGTAGGAAGTTGAAATTTGGCCGAGGTGTTCTAAAAGATTTTCCCTTTCATAGTTTGATGTACGTTTGAATGTGCAATACACTTCGGTTTTCTTCATATGATGTTGGACCACCCTACTGTACATACTTATTATTAATTTATATTCTTTTTATATTTTGTTTTTTCCGTTCATAGAAATATTTTTACTAGTTCAATTGCTTTTCGTTATTTTACGACTTTTGCTGATTTTCACTATTTTACGACTTTTGCGTCTCCAGAAATCCGTCGTAGTAGGCTATGTTTATAGTTCTGCATCGGAGCGATAGATAGCTTACAATCTCATTATTTTATTTCTCCTTTCCATTTTTTTGAAATACAAAGAGAAATATAGGCTAGGTATTATGCTACTCGCTTAGTGGCAAAATCGTACTTAAGTTCTTAAAATTGTTTTATGATTGAAAACTTAAGTATTCTTATTCCATCCCTCTCTGGGAAAATTGTGAGGATTTTAATGATCTACATAAGTAGAATTTTTATCTTATCGAAGCGAATGATTGAGACTGATATGATGAAAAATTTTTCAAATAACTTTTTTTAATTTATATTGATTTTATTCGGTTCTTTAACATCTAAGACTTAGTGCTGTAAAATTTGGAGATAATTAGTTAGTCAGTTACAATATTTTGAAATTTTAAAAAATTTCGGTTTATTTTAACTTCTTAAAAAAACTAAACTTAATTACACCCTGCAACAGCCATTTTCACAAATGAAAAAATCGATATATTAATTTACTCTCAAATAAATTTCAAAGTTTCGTAAGATATACAATTTAAAAAAAAAACTCTTTTAAAATATGAACGAAAATAATAACATCTTAAAATGAAAACTAATAACAAGATTTTTTATTTAAATGTTGCAGCTCAAAAAGTTAAGAAAAAATACTTTTGAAAATTTTACCTTTTAATATTGATTTCAAAATAATTAGGTATTTAAATATTTAATAAGTAAATAGGTTTTTCATTCGATATTTACCTAAAATTTTCGGAAAAAGAAAATAAAAGTTTCAAAATTCACTTATTTAAAAAAAGTTATTTTAAATTTTATTAATAACACGAAAAATAATACTTTTTATTTTCAATCGAAAAACGGTCTTGAGGACATCATAACAATTTTAAAAAATTTCGAAACACCCTATAAATTTTGAGATACGGTAGTTTATTATATCAAGGTTGCCATAGTGGCATTTAAACTGCAATTCTAGTACTTTTCGGCTTTTGCACTTTTTTGTAAAAATAAAATGATGCTAAATGCTTTTTAGCACTTTTTTGTACTATTTTGCAAATTGAATGAATTTTTTGGCATTAAAAGTGCATTTTTAGCATTTTTCATTATATTTTTTAATTTATGGATATATGGTGGACGAAATAGCCAAAAATATCCTATCTTGTTTTGTTTGTCTATGTGATAATTTTGGTGCTTGTAACTTTTCCATATATGAAACGATTTTAAATATTTTCTTAAAATAATTTGTTATCGAAAGAAACTCTACGAAAATAATTTGTAGGTATCAGACAACTAGTTCAAAAATTATTATTACTTTCGGTCCATATTCATTTTGCTAATTTGAAAAGTGGGTGAAGGGGCTGTAATAAGCACCTGATTTTTTAAAATTTATAATCTGTATGTTCAGTTATAATTTAAAACTAATTTGGTTGCAAATACGCGCAAATAACAAAAATTGGACTTTAAAGAAAACAATTGATAAATTTAAAAAAAATCTTAATGTTTTTATTATATGTTAAAATAGGATATAAATAGCACCTATGTAAATAAAAAGCCTAATAAATAAAGAAAAAAAGAATTATGGAACAATTCGGTTCCAGTCCGGCTAAATTGTACTTAGAAATGTAAGTACGATTTGTACTGAGGTATATTTTAAATAAGTATAAAACGGGATTGATTTAAAAATTAATAATGAAATACTTAATTTAAGTATTAAAATTCTAATACTAAGTACAATTTGTACTTAAATTAAGTAATTGATTCTTGAAATTGAAATAAAATCTAATTTGACTTGATTTAACAGGAAAAATCTTATATTTATCTGTGAAAAAAATATGAGCGGATTGAAATTACTCTCTCTGTTCTCTCACTCTCTATTTGACTATCGGTTGCTTTCAAGTTTCGTCATGCAATTTTCATTAGCCTTTTATTTTGCTTCGTTTAAATACTTTGGCATATGTTTTTGTCTGTTTTTTTTTTTATAAATGTGTGACAAACAAATAAAATTAACTTCTACTGAATGACGACTTACGCCTGCTCCAGCCCATTAAAGCTTTAAATTTATAAGCTAATTTTGATTATTAAAAAAGGCAAGTGCAAATTAAAATTATTAAAAAATTGAGGCCTATACCATACATGAAATATTTTAAAATAATTACGTTCTAAGTAAAATTTATTATTTATTAACATAATTGTAATTAAATAAATAAACAAATAACAATAAGCTGTATTTAGTATGTAAATTTATTTCCAAAAATAATTTATGTATTAATGTGGTTCAAAGAACTTTTTCGCGAGCTACATTTAAACGTTCCTAAAATTATGAAAGGGTGCATCATTTAGAACATCTTTGCCAAATTTCAACTTCCTGCGTTGATTGGAACAAGATGCTATAGACCCATTTATGTTGATAATACTAGAAGAAATTTAAAAATTTTTCTCCCACCAATTTTTATGGTATATATACATCAAACAATAGGTAAAGAAAAATAAGTATACCCATAACTTAAAAAAGTAAATAAGAAGGAAAAAAGGAACTCATATAAAAAATTATGTAGAAGTAAAAAATAAAATTTTACTAAAAAAACTTAATGTTATAACCAGGAAACAAATGTATTAGTTCAAAACTAGTTCCAGATTTGCAAATAAAGCTTGCACTCGTCCCAGTTTCTGGCCAATGATTTTTGTTTGAAACTGTCAAAACTAGTTCTGTGGGAGCGTTATCCAGAACGACTCTAGAACTACTTCTTTAATCAATTTAATTTTTATTTTATTTGAAATTTTCAGATTCAGAACTATTTTGATAGAACATAAGGAATCGGTTCTAGAACCAGTTTTTTTTTTGCAATGAATGACTTTTGATTGATGTGATTTATTCTATAAGTTTTAAAGATCTTCCTGGGCAGTTGCCTGGTTGCAACACTTATAAAAATATAAAAAGAAATTCTTTCCCTTTTTAATATAGATAGAGCTACGACCTTTGGCTTTCTACGTCAAATCTAAAATTTATTTCAAATTTTCGGACCTAAGATATATTTAGTGTTGTAAATATCCTGAAAAAGGTTTTCTTCGAAAAACATATCTCAAAATTGGTTTGTGAGGTACTCATGAAATAAAAAGTGTCATTTTGTAGCAGAGTGTTATTTTTTTAAATTAGAAATATTTTTCTGGTTTCTATCACTGTACGATTCTTTACCAAAACCATTGACATGAAATAGGAAGATGTTATCTGTTTGTTGTCAAAATAACTTAGAACAAAAAAATTACTGTTATTCAGGGTTCATATACATTTTAAAAAGGTTTATGAAAATAAATATTTTTAAATTAAAAAATAATAGCAGAAAAAATTACAAATTTGTCATATTTTGGCAATTAAATTTACTTTTTTACTTTTCTTTTGCCAATAAAAACATTCCTTCAAGTAAATATTTGTCCTTAACAAAGCATCATTTTTATTTAATAAGTTTAAAAGCTTCAACTACTAAATAGTTGGAACTCACTACTCTATTTGAAATGATAAAACCTTTTCTTTCCATCTTTTTCTTTTCATTCCTCAAGGCTGTCACTGACACAATGTTGGAAGAATTGAAATCATGTTTTATGGAGGCCTACGATGATAATCAAGATGGTAAAATTGATATTAGAGAGGTAAGTACTCTAGCAAATAGCACAAACTAAATAAGTAAGAAAAAAATACGTTTTATATATCTAGAATGTGTATAATAAAAGAAAATTACTATCCATAATTGAATTGAATTAAAAAGAAGAAAAGAGAACAAAATAGAAACGAGTATTTGTGAATTCTTAACAACAGATACACAAAATACACTCCCTCTTAAACTTGTCAACTTTGTAAAATCCAGCCTTTTCAAATTTTGTTGCCAAAAAGACTTAAAATGAAAGACAAGAAAATTTTTATTTTTTTTTTCCTATTTGCTCACAAAGATATTTGAATTATTTTGTCAATTTATTTAAATAAACACTTCATTTGGTTCTCAACACATTTTACAGTCACTAGCATTTATCGCCTTTAATTGATTTAGGCTTCTTTTCGGTAAAAAAAATTTTCAAATAAGAAAACTAAATAGAATCAGGCAAAGATTATGAGCATAAAGTGCACAGTGGGGCAGAATCAAAAATTTTTAGAAATAAATATGTATCTTCTAATCCGCTAGTTGCATTGATTGATTGAATTCGACCTACTTTGTAGCGAAATTTTGATTTTAGCCTATATATTCTAAAATCCCAAAGCATAATCTATAAATGGAATGTAGTAATTTAGAATATAAATGGGACGGATAGGAACACGGGAATAATATACTCCATACGACGAAAATTAAATATCGTTTATTTTAAGAACTTTTACAGCAAAAGGTCTTAAAATTTTGTAGGAACCATAATTTAGGATGAAAATGGGACGGGTAGGTACAGGGGATGCACTATCCCCATAGAAAGTAAATATTAGGTATCGTGAAAAAGGGATAGCGAAGCGCACTAGGAAAAGCTAGTACATATGTTATAAATTATAATTAAAAATAAGGCTTTTTACATAGTTGGCAGATAAATTTTAGTTTTGCCTTATTTTATATCGTTAAGATATTAAACACTTTGATTCCTTGAAAAAATTTTTTCTGTTTAAAAAATAAAAATTTGAAAAATATGTTTATGTATTTTTGGAGCATATTTTTAATTTTTTATTGCATTTTTATTGCGTACAAAAAAACTTTTTTAGAGCATATTTGTAGTTTCCTTGGTTCATATATCCTTACAGAATTTTTGGTGATTATTGATTGCATCATTTAAAATGCCGAAGTTTAAAAAAAATGTAATATTTTGTTAAAAGAAATAATGCAATTCACAAAAAACTTCCGAAATTCCCAAAATTGGTATTATTTCGAATATTTCCCAATAAGTTCATATTTGTTTTGCAGGTTTGGAAAAGGCAGCTGTCAAACTGTTTCTAACATATTAGAATTTCCAAAACTACATTTATAGATTAGAATCAAAATAGAAATAGAAAATAGGTCAAATTTGGCGGTATCTGCACTTAGCTCTATCCCTTAATATAGCTTTCAGACGAGTATAAAACCATGACATGTTCTTAAAAAAGATTTACTTTTAGAGGAAAAAAGTGTAGAGACTTTTTCGACAAAAAAATCTAATTTTTGCAAGTTCCAAATTCAAAATCATGAAGGTTTATATATATATTTATATATATATGGAAAAAAGTGTATCAAAATCATACAAAATTGAGACATTTGAAATTACGAACGCAACTGTACAACGTACAAACTGTACAAAGCGTTTAAAAATTATCTATTTTCTGTGTTTGAGTTCCAATAGGAGAATGTGGGGCCATCGTTCTTGACTTAAAATTATTCACTCCTTTGTTATGTCTTTGTGAAATTTTATAAAAATTCAACCAGCCGATTGGAAGTTACATATTTGTTTCTAAAAATTTTTGATTATATAAACAAGTAAAGAAATAAATAAGATAAAAAAATAAGATAAAAGTTTTTTTTTACAAATTGAAAATATAAATGAAAATTTAAAGAATTTTTTCAGTCTTTTTGACTTTTGATTCATTTGAAAAAAATATAAAAAAATGTTTAATGCTTAAGAAATTATACTTAAATACATAAATACTTAAATTTATAAATTTATTTTAAATTAAAATGTTAAGTTAAAGTTGATTTAACTTATTCATTTGTTCTATTAAAAAAAAAAAAAACTATTTAGAATTATAGAAAATAATAAAAATGTGTAAGAAAGTTACAGTCAGCCAAGCTTTACTTAAATCACTTTAAATCACTTTACTGCGCAAAAACATTTTTGGATTAGCGTTGAAATGATAAATCCTTATATAGAAGTTATAGTCAATTATGGATCGATCCTTGTGAAATTTGATTGGAAGATTTATGCATTAATAAAATTTACTTGCACTAAATTTCATCTTTGTGCGAATATTTATATAGGAAATATGCTAGTGAAAGTGTTTTTTAGGAGAGGGTCTTATATGGCAGCTATTCTAAATTTTTAAGCATTTAAGAGCATTAAACCTATTTCCGGAAAAATTTCTATATGAGGACTCAGTGAAACCGTGTTAATACGATTCATGAAGTTATAGCAAAAACGGTGATCCATGTACATATTAGCATAAATGTCGGACAGACAGTGGTTATAAAAAAAAAAAAAATATAAATTAAGAAAGTATTTTTGATGTATTTGTGAGGTAGATAAATTAAAAAATATATAACCAGCAAAACTTTGCTTTCCTAGCAAAAAAAAAAGCAAAAAAATGTTGCCGTCTGTGAGATTTGAACTTGGACACAAATTATCCATCCGTTTTTAATGACTAATGTCTTACTCAATACAAAAACTTTTTTTAGTATAAAATATCGTTTTAGACATTTTTTTTATAAAATACTAACAGTATCAGAATGGGGTTGAACCAGCAACCTTTTGGTTGCTAATCCCGCGCTCTAACCATCTTATCCACGTGATTGTAGTATTACTGTGTTATTATACTATTGAGTACTTATTTATGTAATTCGAAGTAGACAAATAATAAAAATGCCTCATTACCGAGAAACTCCTTAAATAAGTAGTTCCCATTACCGAAAATCAAAAGGTTTTTGCTGGGTATATATATATACCTCTGATTTAAGCGCAATTTTTGGCGTTTCTGCTCCTATGTACAGCGTAGGAACTATTATTAAATATACACTTTATAAAGGCTTTCTGCGAATTTTTCTTTGCCTATTGGTAAATCTTTTTTTGTGTGAAATAGGGTGTTGATTTTCCCTTAGGTATCTGTGCCTGACATTTAATCCAATTTTCCTGAGCTCTAGGTCCTTATTCCACCAATCGTTCTGTTGGTATGTTTTCTACTTGTCATTAATACATAGAATCCAGCTTTGTACATTTACCAATCTCTTTGCCATGTCTGAAAAGGATCCATCGTTGATGTGTGGAATAAAAAAGAATTTTCAAAGGTTTACTCGACCTTGCCAGGTTTCTTTTTTCGTCGTTTAGGCTTACCCACTTCCAACTGTAATTTTGGATAGGTAATGTTGACTATTGACCTATATCCAGCATTCTCAAAGGTATATGTGTCTTCTTTATTCATCAAGTTAAAATCGGATAGAGTATGAGTTTATAGAAAAATTCAATAATGAACGGTTCGTGTTGACTAAGATTTTCATTTATCCTCCGGAAATCCGGTAGCTTTATACATATTTGGCGAGGTATAGTATTTGCATATCAATTTTAATTCTTAGCGAACATTTTGGATGAGGGTTTTATACCACTCCCCTTATTTATAAACGCTTATTGGATGCACTTTCCGATGAGTCCTTTTCATTGTACTCTATGTAGTAAATGGTAAATCTTATCTACTCCCTTATTCTGCTTATAGAACAATCTTTGTGTTCTTCAAACCTTTTTCCATTTCGTCTACTAGCTGTATTAGTTCTGGTGAAGTTTTTATCTGCTGTAGCAAATGTGCGTATGTAAGGTTTTTTTTTTGGCTGATACGATTATTATGTCGGGTTATGACCAAAAGTTTACTCTTTACAGTCTTTCCTGTTGTCATACTTTTCACCATATTATCGGAAATATTTCTTATTTCCCCATCGTGTCCCCACTATTATTTCCACTTTTTTTCGGGATACGTTTTTCTTATATTTATTTGCAGTACATTTTTTTTTTTCTGCTCATCTTTGCTTCAGTTACATTGAGAAAAACTTTGACATTTATGTTGTCTATAGTCTGAATTTTAGACTCGACTATAAGACTACAGACTACCCTGCAAACTAGACTACAGACTTAACCAAAAACTAGACTTTATATCTCAATCAAATATATAATTATATTGAATTTGATGCACTCCTTTTTTAATAATTATTTCTTTCTAATTTTCAGTTGGCTCAATTATTACCCATGGAAGAAAATTTCCTGTTACTTTTCCGTTTTGATAATCCCTTGGAATCCAGTGTCGAATTTATGAAGGTATATCAGCTATTTTTAAAAACTTTTAAACATAATATGCATAACATACTTTAACTTGTTTATAGTTGAAAACACGCAGCCTGCTTATAGGCTGATATGACCTAAAAAAATTAAATTTTTACTGTCAACATTTTTACTATTGTGTTTATTGGTCCTTTTATTTTTTATTTTGTTTATAGATCTGGCGCGAATATGATACCGATAACTCTGGCTACATTGAAGCCGACGAACTGAAGAATTTCTTACGTGATTTACTCAAAGAGGCCAAGAAAATAAATGATGTTTCAGAAGATAAATTAATTGAATATACAGATACCATGGTGAGTTTTATCATGTCGTTTTTATGTTTATTTTTATTAACAGCAAAAGACATTATACAATAAAATAACTAGAAGTAGACTACAAATAATTTGTATGCTAGCTAAGCTTAGAAGAACAATTTTATCAGAAGAAACATGAATCACAATCTACAAAATGTTATAAATGTGGCTTTAATTTATATATGTATTCACTTTTTTTATTTAGATGACATAAATGCTAGAGATTATACATTACGGGTATAAAATTCAAAATTTTAAAATAAAAAAATTCTTGAATTGCTTTAGAAACTGCTTCCAGAGCGAAAGGTTTTTGTACCAAAATGACTAAATAAAATGATTTTTTATATCTCTACATTATTGTCCGGAACATGGTACACGGCAATTTTTTTTTTTTTTTTTTTTTTTTGAAAAAATGTATACCCCTATTTTACATTCACATATAAGTACACACATATAGCAAGAAAATAAAATTTTATATTTTACTATAGTCATCACAAATTATAATTGATTTATGAACGAGCAATATATATTTGCACATTATTAATAATTATATCACTAATTTTGAATAGTTGCCATGAAACTATTTGTATGGAACACTCATCAACTTGATTCCCTTTAAAGTCAGCAGAATTGATGAACGAATTAAATATTGTGCATTGAATTTGCATTTTCCATTGTTAGTTTTCATTAGTGTATTCAAAAAAAAAAAAAAAAAAAAAAACCGAAACCCGGTTTCGAATACGGTTTTACTTAAAAAACAGGTAAACCTATTTGCATTCAACATACAAATATTTAAACAATTTTTACTGTTAAAGACAAGTAGTACACTGTCATTTGTAATGACATCTAATTCAAGTCATGCTCAAATTTTGTATTTTTTAAATTGGATTCTAATAATGTTTCTTCCGATTAAACTCCATCTATCTACCTATTTACTGAAATTCACCTTATTCTTGTGACAAATGATAAAACTAAAATTGATATTTTAAATAGATTTTGTTAATAAAAATTCATTTAAATCAATTAAAAAATTAAAAAAAAACTAAGGAAAGTATATTATACTAGAAATACAATTGTGTCGCATAGTGGACAGTGAGGCAGAATCGAAATTTTTTGGAAATAAATCTGAGAATTGTAATCGGCTACTTGGCTTAGATTAAATTTCAAGTAGGCGTAGCAGAGAAGTGTACAATTTCAAGTTTGGAAGGGAGACACATAATCTTCAGCAACGGAGGTATTGGGGCTCTAACATAGAAAATTTTTCATCGCCTACCAAATTTTTGTTACTTATGCGATTTCATATATTTTTACATCTCTTTGGCGTTAGAAAACTCTTTTTAAAACATAAAGGTTTTCGAAACTGCATTTGGTTTGCGAAACTAGTCTTTGGGATTTTAGAACATATAGGCTAAAGTAAAAAATATATTGAAAAAAACTGGACCAACATTTCGTAAAATTAATTTAAGTTGATAAATAGATAAATAGCACATGCACATAATTTTTTAATACATCTTATCGAGAGCTTTAAGAAGATGTAAAAATATTTGAAATCGCAAAAGAAACAAAAATTTGGCAAGCAATGAAAAAATATCCTCTGAAGGGTATGTGGGGCCCTCCTTTCAAATTTAAAATTATAAGCTTATCTTCTAGATCTGCATGAAATTTTATGTAAATAAAACTAGCCGATTAGAAGTTACAGATTTATTTCAAAAAGATTTCGATTCGGATCCATTGTGCAGTGTAAGATTTTCCCAACCTAGCTGGACAAGGATCGTTTTTTTCAGTTTCAATTCTCCGAAATATTTTAATCATATTTGATAGAAGATGTTTTACTGATTAGAAAAATACAAAAAGTTTTTATAATTTGTTAACAGTAACATTATACACAGAAAAAAGTCACCAGTCACCAAATATATTAGTAAACTATTCATTTAATTAAAAACTTTTTGTAAATTTGCACCTCTCACCAAAATGATTGTATCAACCGTAAAAACCGTAAAAAATTAAAAACAGAAAAATTTTTCCTATTAAAAAATTGATCAATTCCATCAAGCATATGATTGAATGAATTAAAAATTTAAGTTAGAAATAAAATTTTTCTTAAATTTAATTTTTATTTCATATCTTCTTGAATATATTTACTAAATTTAGATGCAAAATGAAACAACCATGTTAATTGAAAAATATACCGTAATAATTTTTTTATATAAAACTACTTCAAACTTGATTATTTTTGAAAGGACTAAATATAACAAAATAACTGCTTAAAAATACTCATATTTGAAAGGGTATAACTCTTGATTGGATTATATTTTTTTCGTCTTAGAGTATAGCTCCTTCACTTTTAATAACAAAAAAAATCTTTAATGAATGACAAAACCTCATACCACAAATTATACAAATTCGATAAAGATTATCTTTAGCCTTGTGAGATGTTTGGGTTTTAAAGTCATGTTTTCATCAGCGTATACTTTCTTAAAGCAATAGTATGATTTTTTCACTTAAAAGCAAAATAAAAAAATATTTCTCAAGAAAGCTTCAGATATACATTTTTTAGTATATCAGTTATAAAAATATAAATGTATAAATTAGGATGGTTCATAATTCTGTTTTTCAACTTTCAACTTCCTACGATGATTAGAACAGTTTGCTATACATCCAGTTACATCGATGATCCTAAAACAAATCTTAAACATTTTTTCTCATTAATATTAATAAGATATACATCAAATGATAGCTAATGATAAAGAAATAAATCCATATTTTTTTATTTTTCAAAAATATCTAACATGAAGAAATAAAAAGTAAAGCTTTACTAACAAATTTTATATAAAATGTCAGTCAATTATATATATATCATTCATTTTGGTGAGAATAAATATTTGTCGATTTGTTCTGAAATCAATTTAAATGGCTATTCAGCATCCTGTTCCAATCGTCGTAGGAAGTTGAAATTTGGCAGAGATGTTCTAAAGAATTCATAATTTAAGCTACGTTGAAATGTGTGATTCATTTTCATAAATTCTTATGGTTTTTAATTCATTTTTAATCAATCCATGTCCATAAAAACAGGCTTTTTCGGAAATAAATTTTAGAAATTGTGTCAGAGGTGGGCGTGGCTGAAATAAACGTCATTTAAAACGACGAACGGACATCGTCCTCAAAAAATCAAAATATTTTTCCAGAAGTTATCTATAAAAATTCGGAAAAAAACAATTCAAAAATAGCGGAAATTTTTAAAACCCGGTTATCGATTTGCTGAAGCCATATAAGCTAGGGACTTTATTTTTGCAAAACAAAATCAAAAATTTTTTTCTGAATATTTCTGCTGAATCAATCGGTCCATTAGTGATACAGATATCGGCCAAGACGTATTTTTGACCGGTATCCAAGCACAATATATATATAATCATAAACGCCAATACAATCGACGGACAGACATCGTCCTATCGATATTATCCCTTGCTAGGATCCAGAAAATATAAACTTTTTTGCTCTCCGACGAAAATGGTGGAAATTAGAAACAGAATGACAAACTTATATAATACCCTTTACACCTCTAGTGAAGAATATAGAAATAAAAGAAATAACATGTCATTACAAACTGGTTGGTTTTTTAGAAAGCAAAAACTTGTTAACCGGTTTCCGGTTTCGGTTTTCTAGTTTTCATATTCTCGATTTGTTTGTAATTTAGTTATTGTTAGTGTAGATTTACGCATAAATTATAAATATTCACTTGTAAATATGTACATACATATTTATGATAATCATTATGGCCATGATGTTATTAATGAATATGCAAACAATGTTTTATATGATGTTAGGCTGATGTAATTTCCTTTAAATCATAGGAATACTTAATAAGCACGATGTTATAAAATTTTAAAGTATATTTGATGATGTCTTAATAACACTATGCGACAAATTGGGGATCATCTTCTGGATGCGAAATCATTCCAACTGTAATTGATAGCATTTTAGGAGTGTAATAAACCCTCCAAAGGATTTGTCGCTGGTAGGTAAAATTTTTGTTTTTTTTACTTTCAGAAAAATTGAAAAAATAATAAATAAATGGGAATTTTAGGGGGTGAATCATTTCATTTAATATACTGTTGCATTATGGAATCTAATACAATTAAGTTGTTAAACTAGAAATTTTTAATGAATATACAATTATGACACATTTTTTAGATTTTTTATTCCCCAGTTAAAGGCTTAAAATATGTACTTATTGAGCTGGAAAATATATTTATATTCTTTTTTCAACTTATCTGAAACTAATTTTGTATAAAGAAAGAAAACTTTAGAAGAACTTAAAACAATAATATGAACCACCAGCGACAAATGCTTTGGAGACTTGACTACACTTATTCAACGCTTTTAATTGCAGTTGAAATGATTCCGTCCCCAAAATACTGTTGCATATTGTAATCAAATATAGTTCAGTTATTAAACTTAAAAATTTAACTAATGTAGAATTATGACACATTTTTAGTTTGTTTTTTTCAGTTTTTTTTGGTTTTTTTAAGGAAAACTCTTCAAGAAATTAAATATTCTGCATTAATTTTATTAAAACAATTAAACTTGTGTTTAAACAAGAAACATGACGAAAAAACATTCTGCCTCTAACAAAAAGAGCAAAACACTTAATAAATTAATGATTTAGCTCAAAAATATAATTGTGTGTTATATAATAAATAAAATGCCAACAAAGTGTTTAGTAAGGAAATCAATTGTTTTAAAAATGCTTTATGGTTTCCTTTGTTTCTTTTACTATTTTTAATATCAGTGCTAAATGCCTGTACAAATACAATATATATAAACGATAATAAAGCTTTTTTGAAAATTGAGCAATTTAGGGTCTAGCAGTAAAATTAAGCTCCTGAAATTGTAGTTCAACAGTAATCATAAATTTAAAACAGACATTCGAAAAAATGAGAGAAAATGGGTTTATATTACTTAATTTTTTGTCGTTGCTTTAATGTTCGTTTTTCTGTTGTACGTTTTTTTTTTTTTTTTTGTATGTGCATATTCACAAACGCTTACTTGTATTGGTTATTTGTTCCAAACCAAAACATATTTGGCTATAATAAACTTCAACAGAAGCTGAGTGAAACAAAACTCAAACAGGCTCTTAACAAAACCATAACCATGAACAACCTCTTTGCGCCATTCTTATTTATCTATATTTATAGAAATTCCTTGAATTTTTATATTTAATGCTAAGGAATAAATGTTTCGCCAATTTAAGTACACAGTTCGCAGTTTCATTATTAATGGCCAAGCCGTAGGATATGCTATAGACTATTAACTTTTGTACTAGCTCTGTTTGACAGCAGTATACTTTTGGAGATCTGTATTACATTTATTTTTTACTCAAAACAATATTAAATTCTATTATTTAACTTATAATTTTGTTATCAAATTTTAATTTTCCCTTAAGAAATTAGTACACTTTTAGTGTTATAATTTATTAATAAAATCTTTATTACAGATTTACTTCCAGAAAAGAATTTTAATAAAATTTTTTAAATAAACATGTATATATATATATATGCATTTTTAAATTCAGTTCCACAATTTCATTTCATTTTAAAAAATTCAATAATTTTTTACTTCATGCAAATTAACAATAAATGAAAAATTTTGCCTACAAGAAAAAACTATAAATTTCAAATTTCGCGGTCAAAAATCTGAAAGTTTTCTTTTACAGTCTACCAGAGTATCAATTAAGCTTCCAAATCATGAGTAAAAAATATTAAAAACAAAAATAAAAAATGATTTTTTTCTGAAAAAAATTGTTATTATTCATTAAAACCAATCTAATATTGAATTTTTTGTTTAAAAAAGTATGTGAATTTGGATGTAATTAAAAAATAGAGATAATAAAAAATCATTCCTTACTTGATTATTTTTTTAAATATTTAGTTTCAAATCCAAAAAAATAAAACCTTGAATGAATACATTCAAAAATAGAATTTTAGCGATTTTTTTTTTCTAAAAACATAAAAGAAAAACTTTTTACATACGCAAATTGCGCCCAAATGTGTATAAACTTTTTCACTCATGATTGGTTAAGCAGTTATGTTAGCTTTCCATAAATATAAAATTTACTAACATTCATGGCATAATTTTATTACTGATTTTTTCCTATGGGGCAAAGCACTGACTTGGTTTTGAATTCTTCTTCAATTTGATGCAGTCATTTTTGTCATCTGTAATATTGTAAAAAATACTTTTCTTTATGAATTACCACGTTGTTATATTTTGTTAATTGTTTGTCATTACCACTCTTTGTTTTTACAAATATCTAAACGTATTACCTGGGTTTTATAATATTTGAGTCCATTACACATTTTGACATATTAAATAAAATTTGTAATCTTTTGATTTTACTTGTTTCTCTTTAATTACTTTTTGGGTTATTTGTAGGTCCTTCAGGATTTCTTTCGATTGAGAAATTTCCATTAAAGTTTTTAATGACCGTTCTCACTATGAGAAGTGGTTCTTGATTGTGATTTGTACAGTGGTGCCAACTATTACAAACATAAACGTGTAGAAATATTTGAAAAAAGTGCTAAAAAAAGCTAAATTTAAAAAGGCAACACTTTTGTACTACAATTAAGACAAGTTTTGTGAAAAAGCGAAAAAATGGGCTAAAATTAAAATTTTTTCGAAAAGTAAAAAAAAAAAAAAAAATTTAGCAACATTTTTACCACTAATCAACCATTTGGAACGTACATCTCAAAATATTAATAGAAAACTGGGTAAATTACAATGCAGGTTATGGAGATTGTATTATCCAAAATCGTTCAGTTCTTTCAACATTTTTCCACTGAAAAGATGCTAAATGCCCTAAAAAGTAAGACTAGAAAAAAGTTAAAATTTTGTTTTTAATTTAAAAACTTAATTTTTCTCATTCTTATGGTTTTGACGTATTTTAAAGATATTGTAATAAATTTATAAATAAAATAAGAATTTCGAAATGTTTGAATAATTTTCTGATTTTATGTATTTTTAATTTTTTAAAATTTGTCAAGTTTTCATTTAACTTCATTTTTAGAAGTTTTATTTATTTGTAAATGGATTATAGAAAGGTCTTAATATATCAATGATAAAACTTCAATAAATTTACCTTCAAATGAATTGAAAAATTTATTGGAAACAATATATAACATTTCAAAGAAATTCATACAATAATCATAGACAAAAATAAAATTGCTAATTTAGCCTTAAAAATGGGATAAATTGGCAACACTACTTTCTATTAGTAACGCACTTATTCTTATCAAATAGGAATTTTTTAATAACCTTTCTTACTTTGGGAAGTGATTCTTGATAGATATTTTTTGAATATCGTTATATGAAATGTGATGTGATTATAAGAAATATAAATTGTCCCTATACGCAACAACACATAGTTGGGCAGGACCGACAAATTTTGGGAAACAAATCTGCAATTTTTAATCGGATAATCTAAATAATTTTAAGTTTGGAAGGAGGTCCCATAAACCCCTTAGATGCGGAAATTTTCGGAGATTGTTAACTTTGCTATAATTAAATTGAAAAAACTTGACCAATATTTTGCAAAATTGAGATTGTTGAAATTTCAAATGCAAATAACTTGAAAACAATAAGAGATTAATAGCATACGCAAACATGTTTTAAGAAGATGTAAAAGTATTTGAAATCAGATAAGAAACAAAAATTTGGCTAGCGGTTAAATTTTTTCTATGCCAGAGGTACCCTATATTAAGCCCCATTAGTTGCGCTCCTGATTGATCTGTGGAACCCTCCTTCGAAAATTTAAATTGTGCACCACTCTGTTGAAGTTATATAAATTTTATATAAATCCAGCCAACCTATTCGAAGTTAAAGATTTATTTCCAAAAATGTTCGATTCTGCTCCACCCTGCTTCGGAAACGGGAAATTAATACTAATAAATCTGGATCTTCTAAACTAAAACACCGATCTGGATGAAATTTAGAAAAACCATAGAGGAGGAATATTTGTAGCATGCGTGTGTAATTGAAGTACAGACGGTAGTACAGTGGGCCAAATAGATCTGATCCAGTCACTGGAGTCCAGTGTCAAAAACCTATCGCAACTTTTAACTTTTAAATATAATGCATATTGCAATATATTTAAAAGTTAAATATTGCAAGTTGTAACTTTAGGATTTTCAAATTTTTTTTCTTTTCGGAATAAAACCTAATAGAACAATGTTTTCACAAGTTTTTGAAAAACTACTTGATTTGCATTTTTTATTTTTGTATTTGAACAAAAGTCTTCAATATATTGTTGAATGACGAAATATTTTATACATCAATTTATATCTGTCTATTTTTTAAAAAAAGTCAAAAAAAACTTTAATAAAAATATAATTTTAGTAATTCATTAAATATTTTTTAGCTGTACAAAATTTCATTTCTCAGTTTTTTTTTCATTTTTGCTCACATATATTAAGAAAAATACAGCCTGAATCTCTTACAAAATATTTTACTTTTATAACCAGGAAAACCAAATATATGCTCAAAAAAAGTGTTTTATGCGCATAAAAAATGCTTTTAAAATCGAAAAATATGCGTTCAAAATTCAAAATATGCTCTTAAAATATTATTTTTGCTAGCTAAATTTTAAATTTATTAGAATTACCCAAAAAATGTCTTCAAATTTCAAATTCAAATCTAATATATTTTAATGGGGAAATTACAAAATTTCTATCAATTTATAAAATGAAAATTATTAGGAAATTGGTTTGGAAAACTTATGAAACAGTAAAAAGAAAAATTTCACCATGGCAAAATATGTAAAAAATTCTGTTTGGTGCAAAATAAGCAAAATTTTCTCTTAAGTGTAAAATATGTACGTTTATGCTCCTTAATGTAATATATGCAGAATTATGATGCTCTAAAATAAGGATTTTCCATGAAAATATGACCTAATATGCCGCTAATTCCAAAATATGTAAAAATATGCTGTTACGACCAAAATATGCAAAAATATGCTAGAACATATCGATGCTAAAATTTTTAAAATTGTCTTATAAGGATAAATTAACACTTTGGTTCATTTGGAACTCAAGAAAAAATATGATTTTGCACATTTTTAGTTGCACTGCCTATAACCATTAAGAGACTAAAAAAAATGCTCTAAAAGTCTGAAGAAATATTAGTCAGCATTTGTATATTATTTAAATTTTATTGTTTTTTGATTATTGCATTAGTATTATTCAATTTTTAGAACTATGATTAAAAATTAATAAAAAACTTTTCAGTTTGTTTAATGTGAAAATGAAGTTTGTTTTTTTAAAAAATAAAAAAGAATAAACAAATAAAGAAAGTTTTTCATGTTTATATAAAAAATTAAAATACAAAACAAGAAAAAATATGCAAGAGTTCATTTTAATTAACAAACCTAAATGTATACATCTGTTAATGTTATATTTTCCTAATACTTTATAATTTTTTTCACCTGCCTTTCCTTTCGTTTCTTTTCTTCATAGCAAACAAGTTTTAAATTGTTTTTTTCCTGTGGCTATTCCTTTCTGCTACCTTAATTAAAAATAAACTTTTTAATATATATATATATATATATATATATATATATATATATATAAACATATAAGAATTAATAAAAACATAAATAAGCCGGCCGTTTTTTTATTAATAAAATATGCTTTAACAAAGAATTTATAAAAGAAATAAAATACAGTTCTTAATTAGAAATCCTAAAAGTATGCTTAAGATTTGTTAGAAAATGTATGTAAATATTTGTGTTAGAATGGTTGAGATTTTAGAGACTTTTTTTTAAGGAAGCTGTAGTTATTGTTGTTTTTGTTTATTTATGAACTTAATTGTTGTTTCTTTTCGTTTTATTTTAGCTTCAAGTCTTTGATGCCAATAAAGATGGACGTCTACAATTATCTGAAATGGCCAAGTAAGTAATAGGGTGTTTAAGTTTTCTTTATTTTTTTTACATTGTTTTTTTCTCTTTTACTTAAGGACACGGTTCTTTTTATTTTTGTTGCTTAGTACTTGTTTTAGTGTTTCTGGAAATCACTTTTAAGTGTTGAAAGCTTAAGAGAGATTTTGAGATTAAGACAAAATTATGTGTAGGAAATGAAAGTATTATATGGAGTATAAATAAAAATTAAAACTGTTTACATTTGAACTATAAAAAGGTATAAATTTAAAACTTTTTTGTATCAACAACGCTACTTAAAAATCATAAATAATAGTTATACCTTAAATGTTGTTTTCAGAGTAATTTATGCTAAAAAAAAAAAAAAAATAAAATCCAGCAACACACCCAGATCAAGAAATTCTTCGACTAGATCAATTTATTGTGTATCTACAGAATACTGGACTTCTTCTGTAGAACGTCATGTGTTTACACTTTCTTAAATTCAGATCCATTAGATTCATCATACACCAATCATTAAGATGGTTAAGATCTGATTGGTGTAAGGAACATTGATAGGAATAGTTAAAGCTATGGGACAGCTGTACATCATCAGCATACATTAATATTCTAGAATTCTTAATGCAAGCTGGTAAATCATTTATAAATATTAGGAATAATAAGGGGCCGAGATGACTACCTTGTGGAACATCAGATAAAACAGGAATGGTTTTTGATATACATTCTCTATTGAACAATAGGAGATCGTGATTTACTTTATCGAAGGTGTTACTGAAATCTGTGTATATTGTGTCTGTCTGTAAACCGGAATCAAATGCGGTTATAACTGAGGTTGTGAACTCCAAAGGTTAGTAGTAGTGACATCCTTTTTGGAATAACGCTTAATTTAGCAATACCTCTATAATTGGAAATGTTGGATGTGCTTCCGGATTTAAGCAAAGGTATAATATAAGTTTTCCTCCAAACTTCAGGAAAGTAACTACTAAATATTTATATGTTGAATAAGTAGGTTATTGGAGATATAAGAGAATGTAAAAATTTTATAAGAAGACAGCTTGGAACACCGTTAGGTCTACATTTATCAGAATATTTTAGATTCTGTACAGCTCTCAGTACCATTGATTTATCTAAAGTTGGACAATTTATTAGGGTTGCAGTAGGAATTGGATATGGATAATTTTAAAGTTGATGTAATTCTTTATCTAAAATTAGCAAATGAGAAGAAAACAACAAATATATCGCAAATATCTGTATCGTTTGAGGATTCTTTATATCCGAATTTCGTCATGGAAGGATATCCAAAGACTCGTCGCTTAGAATTTACAAACTGGTAAAAATATTTTGGAATATTTTTTAAGTTTCTTTTCACCCTAAAAAGATAATTATTGTAAAATTGGACATTTTCCGAATTGTAAACTGATCTTGATATGGAGTACCTCATATAATCGATAGATAAACCGGATTTTTTATATTTTCTATCATGTTTATTTTTTAAAATTTTTGAAGCCATTGATCTGCTTTGTATTCCAAGTCGGTCCATGTGAAATTTTTCTCGTTATTGGTATTGATTTCTTAAAAAATTTAAATAAGCCATCATAGAATTTATTCAAAATGATGTCAATATTACGAGGGCATACTTTATTGTAAGGAATATATTCAATTCAGTTTTCGGAACAAAGTAGGTGATTTAATTCAGAATGATCAGCATTGCTAAAATCAAAAACCATCTATCATTTTTATTGCATTGTAATTATAGCTTTGTTTCAACGTATACGCTTATTTCAAGAGTGGGGTGATAAACATCTTCAGGTGTTAATAATGGAATAATGTGAAGAATATTAAATTCTTCAGGTTGATCAACAAATATAAGATCAAGTAATTTGCCAAGCTTGTTTACTATGTTGTTTATTTAGAATGGTCCTAAATCAGCAATAGCATCCAGTAATTCAATAAATATTTTCTATCTTATTGATGGGATTAAAAAGCATGAATCAGGAGTTTCGCACCATTTAATATTTGGAATATTAAAGTCACCAAGAACAATTATGGAGTCTCCAGGTTTGGATTGATTAGCTACAAATTTTATCGCGTTTGCATGTTGTTCACAAATTTGAATGTTTGACACAGGCTTTAACACATACGGCGATAAATTCAATATTTTGATCGTTGTTAAGAATTGTTTCTTCCGAAGGAAAAAGAGTTGAGACAGAAATCAAAAATCCCCCACCTTCTTTACCCACTCTATCACGTCTATAGATTTGAAATTTTCTGCACATTATTTCAGAATTTTGAATTTCTTTATCAGATTTATTTCGGAGCCACATTTCAGTGAGTACAATGATATTATACTCAATATCAAAACTCTCTAAATAAAGGGATTTTAACTTTGTGTTCATACCTGTAACATACCTCTATGCGATGGAGACATGAATCATTTAAATCCATTTATAGCTTGTAGAGATATTGGTGTTTAAAGTTATACAGTTTTTAGATTGTTTTGATTTTTCAAAAAATGAAAATCGTAAATAAAATTGCGAGTTTTTCAAAATTCAAAAAAAAAAAAAAAAAAAAAAATAGAGATATTCTAATGGCTCCACAGAGTTTGTGTATGCCGAATATTAAAAAAATCCGAAGACCTAAGAAAATTTTTGTTCATTCTTTCATGGAACTAATGATGTACATGTGTATTTCTCAAAAAAATCTTTTCTAAATTGTATAAAATTTCTAAAAATACCAGCCTTGACAAATGCAATGCTTGAAAAAATTTTTAATATCTATTATGCAATAATAGCTATGGCCATTTTAACATAATTTTTAACCATTTTCAAAGCTATAGAGTACCCATAGTTTTCAAAATTTAAATTAACAAAATGTATTTTAGATACTTGTGTACACTCGTCTACACATTTAATAATTTTTAACCAAACCGAAAGGCATTTTTTTATTTAAAATAGCCTTACTATACATATCTTTCAAATGCCTTTCATATGACACCAAAATTTATTATTTTTCTTGGGAAAAATATGAAAATGTTTTAAAAAGGACATCCAGGCCGCGAAAAGATAATGGCAGGAACAAACTTTTTAAAGTTTAAATTTTAAAATTTAATTTCATTAACAAATTTTTTTCGATACAAAGGGCCACCACAACATAGTTACATATTCATAATATAGATTCTTACTACAGACCTTGGACATTGTTTCTAAACATTGGATTTATAATAATAATAAGTATATTACGAGTATATATGTACTACTGTATATTTATGCAAAAATTTATTTTTAAAATATTATAAATATTTTACTTACATTTCTTTTATTTTGCACAGATTGCTTCCAGTTAAAGAAAATTTCCTCTGCCGTCAAGTTTTTAAGGTAAGTGAATACAAATCTCTTAAGCAATTCTATAAAAAAGTCTCAAATAAACAGGTCGGTGTTTTTTAAATATTAAAACACTTAAATAGAAAAAAAAAAATAATTTAACGATGATTTATTTAGTTTAAAATTAGTTATAAAGTGAATTAACATAAAATTAGTAAAAAAAAAAATAATAATAAAATAAAAATAATATTGCACCCCCTTTATAAAATAAACCAAAACACTTTTTATTTGGATAAAATTTATAAATTTATTTAAGTCGATTATAGCTTTAGTTAAAAATATTTTTTGTTATATCGTTAGTGCGTTGACAAGAAGTCCTATGAGTTTTTTTTTACTCTTCAAGAGAAAAAAAAAGTTTTATTTTGCCACACAACTGAAACTAAAAAAATCTACACATAGGATTTTTTGTATAATAAACTTTTAAAAACTTGTATAATAAACGTAATAAACTTTTAATTTATTTCTTAACCCTTTGAGGTAAAGAAAATCGCTTTGGTGGGTGAACGTATGACTAATAATGGTACAAGACAAAAAAAAAAAAAAATTCAAAAAATTACATATAGGACACTTCACCAGCGTACCGACGATATACTTTATATTATAATCTACTTAATTCCATGTGTTATTATTTAATTTTGTTTTTATTATTTTTTTTAGTTTTATTTATTTAAAATTATTTTAAGCAGCTTTTCTCTTGCAAAATATAATAAAGAAAAAAAAAAAAAAAATATTGTGTACATACTACAATATTATATTCACGGATGTAATTGTACATTTTGAAGCATACTTTTAGTAGTTTTCTAAAAAAATAGAACCTTTAGTTTTGTTTATTTGTTTATTATTAATGTTTATTATGAATTTTAACATAAATTCTTAAAAGAATTCCATTGTTTTTTTTCTCCTTTATTAAATTTAAGTATATACTTGTGTCTTAAATTCTAAACATTCTTGTTTCCCTTATCCCTAAAAATATGTTTAGCATAATTCATAGGAATTATTTTTTCCTTTTCTTAAAACTTGTACATATTTTCGTATTTTTTTTTCTCTCTCTTAAATAAGATATAGAATTTAAATCGAAAAAAATTAATAAATAAAAAAATGACTTAGGACTAAAAGCAAAATTCATTGAAATTATTTCAGGTTTAGAATGGAAAGTAAGGGAAACAAACGTAATTCAAAAAAATAGTAATCGAATAGTACCATGTGTAGTCATTAGGATTGTCATCAACATTGAAGTTGATGTAAGTAAATTTTATAATTTTTTTAATTATTCGTGTGATTAAATAAAATTGATATTCTCTTTAATTAATCGAACGAATAAAGTATAAAACGTATTGTTCGAATAACAATTCATTAATGTTGAAAAAATATATAGGAAAATTGAGACCACATTCAAATAACAAACAAATTATCACTCATAAATAATATAAATAATCTTTTTGGCTTTAAAACGATTATTCTTTTAATAAAAGAAAAATCCTTTCACTTTCTATTGATGGTGGCAATACAGTAAAAACAGCATTAAAAGCGAATCTAGTCAATGATCAACAGTATTTCTAAAATCATTAAGATAACTTTTGAAATAAATAATAAATGAAACAAATGTTGAATATTATATATGAAATGTATATATGTATATATATATATATATATATATATATATATATAACTTAACTTATACGTCTCCAATTTATTGTAACTTTACCCGTTTGATTAAATCTTTAGAAAAGCTATTCTAATTTTTTCCAAAAAATATTCTGACCAGTGTCCATAAAAGGCTTTAACTTGAAATCTATTAAGACATGGTTTACAAATTTATATATCCTAATGAAATTTTCAATGATTTTCGACAGCGTTTTCCAAATAAACAAAACTTTTTGTACTTATTGTCCAAACTAAGTTTGTTATGGTTTAATTGAAGTAAATTTGCTATCTTTTATATACAAAATATTGTATTTATACTTACCTACTTTTATCTAGCCTTGAATTGTTGCGAAGTTTAATACTCGTTACAACATTTAAAATATCGGCCAAAACCGAGCCTTTTTATAATTACATTAGTATTGTAAAACTCATTTCTTTTTTGATAACCGCCAATAGAACAAGTGAATTTATCCCTACAATTTATAAAATTGTGCTGAAATTAATGCTAATAAAATTGCAAAATAATTTATAATTAAAAACTGAAAGCAAGGGGTATTATTCTCAATAGGACATCAAACTTCTTCTAAAGGTGAGTATTTTATATATCTACGACTGTAAAATCTAATTGATTTCTCACTAATCAATTTGTATATTTCTTTTTCTTTTCCCCAAAACCCTCCAATTATAATTATTGCTGCTGAGCATAATTATAATTATACATAAAGAAAATCTGCATTTCTTTTATAGATCGACGATTAATTATTCATAATTAATCCCCTTTCTTTATTCCTTGTCAACTCAATAAAGAAATTCAAACCCTCACTTTGTGCAGTTTTTTTTATTTGTCGATAAACAACAACAAGTACATTTATAATTTCAAAAACAGGCATTTGTGTACAATATAACAAAATCTAGTTTTGAAAAATTATTCGATTATACCATTAATCGTTAAAAATTTATCGAGTAATTTTTTATTCTAAATTTAAAAAAGTTGTTTGTTCGAAAAAAATAAGAATTCGTTAATCGAGTAATCGAATAATTTCTGTTCGAATGACAACCCGAATGGTTAAATGATGATGCGATAAGTAAAATCAAATTTATTAGTTTTGTATAAAATACAGTTCATTATATCAAAACAAACTAAAATAAATAAATACATCAATACATATATATATATATATATATATATATATATATATATATATATATATATATATATATATATACATACATACACAAAATATTTAATTGGTTAAATAAATTAATAAACATGTGTTTGTTACCAAATATCATTCTTTAAAACACTTGCAAATGTTTTAATGAAGCACGAGTTAAGTTTTCTACACTGTTTAAAATTACTACAGAATTATGTGAATATTAAATATTTAAAATATTTTTAAAATATGGGAACGCTTAAGTTAAATAGCTTTAACCGAAGTGAATTTTTAATTTACTGTAATATAAGATAATCAAATGCAAAACGGGTAATCCCGATCCCGAAAATCCTGGGATTTTTAAATCCCGATTCCCAGGAATTTTAAATTTCAAATTTATAAGTTCGTATTTTTTTTTTTATTTTGTTCGAAACTTTCTTTACACAATATATATTTCTATATAAATATATATATATATATATATATATATAATTTTAATGCATAAAAGATTTGGTGAACTCTTAATTCTTAAAAGTCAAATTTTAAGTAAACAAATAATATATATATATATATTTATTTGAATTTTCTGTATCCAAAAAAAAAAAAAAAAAAAATACAAGAAACAAAAATTTGGGACGGTATTTTATTTACATAATTTCATCAAGATAAAGAAAAGGATAAATAATTATTTGGAAGGGGAGTAAAACATAAAATGATAAAATTTATATTTCTCTTTTAATAATCTTTACCAAAAATTCATACACTTGATTAATATTTTAAACATTCATACAAATATGATCCATATATTTTGAATGTGGCCTAAGTCCATCCACAATGAAGGAGTTAGGTAAGAGAATATTTAAGTTTTTACATAATTACGGAATTCTTATTTAGTTATTTTGTTCTTTTATATTAAAACGTGCTAAGATTTCTAAATGAATAAAGAACAAGTGAGAATACTATATACCCTCCACTACTGATAAAGTTTTATAATGAAGGTGTAAACTGAAACTTACATTTTTAAGAGCCTCACACTTCTCACAAAAAATCGACTATTTTAGTTAAAAATTTTATTTAATTTTTTATATAAACAAACTAAATCTGTTAGATAATACTTTTAAAAATCGATTTCTATTTAGTAAACACTAAAATTTTATTTTTTAAGAAACCTAGTGGCGCTAGAGCCATATGAACAAAAATTTGTGATCACTTATATATATATATATATCTAAACAAAAATCGAATAAGGTGGCTATAGGCGCTAGAGAGGAACGAAAATCTGTAATCACCATGGCAAGTTTTTTAAGCTTTTCGCTTCAATAGTAAATTTTTGCATATTTCACAAGTATTTTACCAAAAATGAGTAAAAAAATTATCTTCCTTAAAAACGCAATTTTTATTGATTTTTTGTCGTTTGATGGACTGATTTTTATAAATTAGGTATTTGGTTAGTTTTTTGAATACCACGTGCATTCTTTTTTATTTCTTTACAATTAATCTGGGTTTTTAGTTTTTTTTTTTTTTTTATAAAAATTCGAAAACTATTAGAATTTTAAGTTAGAAAATGCATATTTACGCATATTTGTATAACAAAAAGCGGATTCTCCGTTTTTTATGAATATTCTTCGACTTTTTGTATAATAATGTGTATATTAACCCATGATTCCGTACTTTTTCAGGACGTTATATTGAAGTTAAAAACTACATAATTAATAATTTTTAATAAGAAACTCGAAAAAATAAGTTGTAGAAAAGGCATAAAAGTTAATAAAAACGGCCCATTAAATTATAGAAAAATAAAAAAAACAAACGAAAATTAACTGGAAAATAAATATTAATCAGCATGCCGTTATAGTTTAGAAAAGCGTAAAATGTTAAGTAAAGTGAAACAAAACCACAAACTAAATGCATCTTACATGGCTGGAGTGAAAAATAAAATAAGATATTAAAAAAATACATCATTTTAGGTCAGGTCATAAAGAAGCGCCCACATCTCAAAAAGGATTTAAAATTAAGATTCGAATTTATAAGTGGTTAGGCCAAGAAGTCGAAAAAGTTTTGGGAGGATGAAATTTTTGCATTTCTTATCAAGCAAAATAATTTTATATTCAATATGAATGTCCTAGTTTATCGAAAGACATATACCGAGCTAGAAGAGAGAAATTAGATAAATACTAGGGTAATCACTCGAATAATGTTTGCTCAATTAATCGAAAATTTTATAAATAAATATCGTCAATAAATTTAGAAAAAACTGGCGTGACATTTTTTACATTTTTCGGCTAATACTGGATGTAGAAAGCAAACTTAAATTAATTTATAATTTCTTTTTTAAACATTTATGCAGCCATGTCTTTTGATATATGTAAAAAATTTAAAAATTAAGAAAAAGTGAAACAAAAATATAATAGTATTTTTGTAAAAAATTGCCAATTTTCATACTAATTTTAGAGTGCTGAATTTGAACATTTTACACGTCTAGACGAACTGAGGAAATTAAATTTTTTTTCAGCATATTTCGGAATATATTAAAAATCACACAATATTTTTACAAAAAATTTCCTCCATATACCTTAATTAATATCTCCTTAAATGTAAGAGATTACTTAAGTCAGTATGATTATTTTTTTATCTTGCCAATTACTTTACAGAATAAAAATCTTTGAAATCGGATTTGACTTTTAAAAGTTAAGATTTTTTGAAATTTTTACATACTTGAGGAAGTCAACTTTGAAAACCTGTAGCTTATCTCGTGTTATGACAGGGTGGCTACAGGATGATTTTTCTGAAAGCTCTACAACTCTTCCATACATTTTAATTCGATTCGACCAGTAGTTTGGTCCCACTGTGTTTCGTTTGTTATGTTTAAGTAAAGCAACGGCGACTTTTGTTATTGTCAAGAATTTACTTTCATCGATTTAGAAAATTTTTAGTAGTAATGTGAAGTGAAGATAGCTGGACATTTTGGCCAAATTTTATTTAAATCCATTAATTTTTTATTAAAAAATCGACAGTTTTAATTTAGTTTTAGAGGTTGGTCCAGATATAGTTTAATAACTTTTTTTCTGATGAACCGATTTGGCTGGTTTGCAATCTGAAAATTCTCAGGAGAACTATAAATAATATGAGTGATTTTCTTTCAAATAGGTCAAATAGTTTGGACGTGAGAAGGTTTACAACAGACATAGCAATATCGACTGATAATTTCATATGATCAGAGATTATATATATATATATATATATATATATATATATATATATATATATACATAAATGATTATTTCTTGGTGTTATACACATAAACAACAAATTTAGTATACCCTCTTTCGTCACTAGTAGTGGTGTAGGATATAAAAAATATTAAATTAGGATAAAACTATTCCGCACAAATTAAACTATTTTTATGACACGATTTTTTTAATGAAGGGACTTTGGTCACTTTCAAAAAAAAAAGATTGAATAATATTTTAATTATTTTTGAAGCATTTTGCTTGCCAAAAATCTTACAGTTGTTATTATTGCTCATACCATTAAGCTTCTTAATAACACTTGACTATTTTTGTGTCTCATTGTTAATAAACTAAATTGCATTCACGAGACAATAAAAATTGTCTATGTCAAAAATGTTTTTATCTTAAAATTAATAAATAAGAAAAGCATGAAAAAAAACTTTTAAGACAGACCTAAAGCCATGATTCTTTATTTTTTGTTCTTTAATTTCTTTATAAAATATATATATTGTGTCTGTATAGTACTCACACTAGAAAACACTTTTCTAACTAACGAACTAAATAACAAACTAATATTAAGTATTGTCATTGTCGCCGACATCATCAAAAGCAATTGTTTACAGTTTTTTTTTCTCCGGTTATAATGAAGATATTGTTGTTTGTAGATGATACGACATTTTACGATTTATAGTCAACATTGTTTCGTTGTTTTCCAAGTATTATTCGCCATTATTATTTGTATAAAAATTACATAAAAATTGTAATGAATACAATAAAAAAAACTTAAATATATCCACACATCCCCACACACATATATATACGTAAAGAGCTCAAGGCTCTTGTGTGATTTGTTTTTGAAATCAACAAAAGCAAAGGCAAGGTCATGCATGCCTAACAACAGCTATGTTCGTACGTATAGGATAAATGGAATCAAACAAACCATCAAACAAGTGAAAGAAAAAAATTAAAAAAAGAGATTTTCCAAATGGTTGATAACAATTGTTTTTATACATACATATATATGTGTGTTGAATTTGTGGTTGTTGCGTATGAATAGCATTGCCAGGAGATGAGAAAAAAAGAGGCTAAATTGAATTTAAAAAAGGTCAAAAATTCTAAATGCGCCAAAAAAGTAAGAGCAAAAAAAACTAACATCTTTTCTTTTTTTAGTATAAAAACTTATTTTTTCGTTCTTATTAGTTTTTAAAATTTTTTAAAGAAATTGCAATACATTTCTAAATAATACCCAGCAAAATGACTCAATAAAAAAGCGTTCAAAAAATTCCCATATAAATTTGGGTTACATTTCATATGAAAAATTATCCAATGTCTTAAAGTGATTTTTCGTTATTTTTGAATATGCTTAATAAGATTGTTTTCTAAATTATTTTCATAAATAGTTTCTATGGTTGATGAAGTATGTATATTCAAAATAATTATAATAGCCGACGTAGTAAGTGCACAAATATAGTTAGAGCACTTTTAATTTAGAGAATAAATCACCCCAGGTAAATTTTTTTATTAGATATAAAAATTTTAGATTTTTTATATAAATAAATACTAAAAATGCTTAAATGAATGTTTTTATAAAAATAAAATTAGTAATAGCAAATAAGAAATTTGTTTTTTCGTTGTTAAAGTACTAACATTCTTGTTTTTAAGGCAATTTTAAGTATCAAAAACGCTAGAAAAAAAGGCTAGAAGCTAAAACGAAAATTTTGAGACTAAAAGCTAAAAAGAGGCTATATTTAGCATTAAAAAGTATAAACTGGCAACACTGCGTATGAGTATTGAGAGAAAAAAAATTTGTAATTAATAGTTAAAAATATTGTATTGCGGGGATACTCACAAGCGATGGTTTCCACCATTATTGTATAATAAGTAAATTCATTCGAATAATGTTCGTTCGAATGATTTGAATAATTTATTATGAATAAATATTCGAATAATTTAAAAATGGTGGAATAATTTAAAAATGGTATTTTTTAAATAACGCATAATTCGAATATTTTTATGTTGAATAATCGAATGAAACGTATAATTTATTATTTTTATTATTTTAATTCACTATTTTTATTATAATATTTATTAAAGAAAAATTTTAAATAATCGGCGTAATTCTACGATTTTAAGCTTTTAAAATATAGCTCACAAAAAAATTAAAACTAAAAAAAGAAGGTTTAATTTTGTCCGGCTTAATGATTTTAATGTGTTTCCTATTTATAATGATGTTGCCCAAGGTTTTGTAATAGGATCTATGTTATATATTTTATATTTAAATTATTGCATACATTGTTTTGATCTAAATGTAGTTAAGCCCTCAGTTTTTGCTAATAATATGCAGTTATTATTTGATTATAGGAATTTCCTGATGTCTAAGAGGCTGGGATTAACTCTACACTTCAGAAATTGCATGATTGAATGGTGCTGAACTCTGTCGTTATAAATATAAATAAGATTAAAACTGTTATTTTCCGTACACTTCATCAAAAATCCACTTTCCCTGAAATTATTATTCAAAAAAATGTTGTGCACTATGTTGACTATAATTTTTAGTCTAGGAAAACTTTATCACTGTGGTGTACATACATCAATTAGAGTCAAATACATACTTGATCATACTTTATTGATGTCATATGTGAACTACTATTTTGCAGTATATATTGTTAGAAGAATCATCAGATTTATTTACAGCATTCCTCACAGAGATCATATATCTGCTGCTGAAATATCGTTCTTAGGTTGCTCCTTTAGACGGTATGTAATTCATAGGAATTTGACATTCTTCTTCAAAGTAATGAAATGCAGAATATCAAGATCTACAAAGAACCCTCAACTAATTATTCCTCTAATAAAAATTTCTGCTTTTGAAAGTTCCTTTATTGTTAGAATGGCAAGAAATTGGAATTCACTACCTTGCCCTTTGGAAAATTTTTCTTTATCATATCACTCTTTTAGTAATAATCTTTTAAAATATTTTGAAGTCGTTAATAACTAATTTGCGATTTTCCTTTACCTTACTGATATGGACTATAATAGCTGCATTCCAAGTATCAAATTCAAAGATATGAGATTTTAATTTTGTTTTATTTTGTAAAATTTTAATATATATTAAATTACTTTATGCTAACCTAAAGTTATCTGTTTTTATTATATTTCAGTATGAAAAAATGATTTTTAAAAGCGTTAAATATTATATCCTGCTAATACACTTCTTCTCCTAATAAATAAATAATAAATAAATAAAAATATTGGATTATTTTTAAGCAATGTTTTTTAGTTTTCCTAGAAAATCTTAAAAATTATACTAAAGTTGTATTATCAAAAGTCCACGGCTTTTAAGTCATCTGAGCAAATAACCAAAATAATTTACATTATTTTATATTGTTTCAATTATCATAATAATTTTCAATACATGATTGAACAATTCGAACAAACTGAAATACCTAATTCACATAATTAGTTTTATTTGTACAATAGAAAAGCCGACTACTATGAATATCCTAGTAAATGCCTTTAAAAGTTATTTAAAATTGATTATGTTTGGTATCAAGTATATTTTCCAACAGTTTTCTGACATAAGTAGATCAAAGATTTCCATTTTAAGTTTGGACTCTAATTGAATTCTACAAAAAGTGAAGGCGTTTGACATAGTCAATCATGAACTTCTCTGCTTGAAGCTAAAATATCTTTTTAATTTTTTCTCTGCCTCAAAAAAATAATATCTTCATATGTCAGCGAGAGAATTTAACATATGTATCTTAATAGTGTAATAATGAGAGTACCTCAAGGCTGATGATCTACTTCAAAAATTATCACACAATATGATACACATGTATGACAATGTTCAATTATATATTAGTAGTTCAGTAAGTTCTGTAGGGAAAAATGTTGAAAAGTTGAAGGAGGATTTAAATAAGATCCATCGCTGGGCACTTAAAAATGGACTTTGCCTTAATCCTCAAAAATCTAAGTGCTTAATTATACACAAAAAATCTTAGCCTATTTCGAGCTATAACATATTGATAAATAATCAGGCTATTGAAATTGTTTACTAAGTAAAGAATCTTGGTATAGTGTTCAATAATAAACTTAACTTGATTAAGCCACATAGATTCACTGGTGGTTCAGATTTATATAAAATTAAGAACGCTCTGGGTGACTTAATATTTTACACTACCTACAATAAGAAAAATTCTTGCTAAAGCATATTTAATTCCGGGTTTGATATACTGTTATGAACTTTTTGGATATTGTGACAGTTCCAATATGAGGAAACTACAAGTCCTTTATAATATTGTTAGATATGTACATGGGCTAAAGAAACGTGATGGTGTCTCATCTTTTTCGAAAAGTCTATATGGATTTTCTTTCACAGACTTAATCAATATAAAGATACTTTTATTTCTTCATAAAATTATTTATTCCAAAGAACCTAAATATTTATATAATTTGATAAATTTCGCCAGATCAAGAAGAGGAAAAAGAATTATTATCTCCTTGCGTCGAAATCTCATATCAGAATGTCACTATTTCATAAATGCGACTCGGCTTTGGAATATTATTCCACACAACATACAGTTAGTTAGCAACGCAATACAATTTAGTAAATCTGTATATAATTTCTATAAGCAACCATAATTTTTGATTTATTTTTTTAGTTACTTCTAATATTAAATTATGTATTTATGCCCAAAAATTAATTTTTTTATATGGTATTTTTTATATTGTAATTTATAATTTTAATTGTTATTTTTTGTAAGCCTAAGAGCTGATTTCAAAATTTGTTTTGTATACCCTACAAGCAAAATAATATGAAAGTGATTCGAATTCCTATTGCTTAGAAGAAAAATTTTATTGCCGCAATAATCATATTCGTATTGCGGAAGTTTCCCCCATTGGGAGCGATTGAGCGATGCATCATAGACGATACATCTAAGCAATAAGAAATCAATACGCAAAATAAGCAATATTACTAGATAATCATCTAGGAGAAAAAAAGAAGATACCGCCAGCTAAATTTCTGGAAGATGTAATAAATATATAGTAAAATTATCAGTAAATTAATCTAAAAATAATATAATAAAGAAGATCTTTACATCTTGTTAAGCGTGCATGCAATAAATTTTATTCTATAAATTTCATAAAGCACGCAAGACAAAACGCTTATATAAAATATCCATTTTTTGCTGGAAGACAAACAAATTTCCTCAATAATTTTTCGACAACTGAAAAATAAAAGTATTGCATTAATTTTTTCTGTACTGAAAAAAGAGCGACATTTTGAAGATAAAAATAATAAAAAAATTTTAATTTTATATCTTTTTTATTTAATGTCTAATTTTCTTTAAACTGATAAAAATGCAATATTATAAAAATATTGCTTTGATTATTTTGGTCCAAATAGTAAAAAGAATATATCTTTCAAATGTTTATAGGGTATCTTTAATCCTCATTATTGTATTCATATTTTGTGGCTCATATTATAACAATTATAATCCTGTTTTTGTCTTATTGTGCAGGGTAAAAAAAAAAAAAAAAAATAAAACTAATACTAAAATACAAAATGTTAATCTCAAATATATCTGATATCTAAAACTAAATACAAATGAATAACAGATTTTTCAATCCGTTAATAAATTCCACCCAAGCCGTTGGCATTGAAAAGAAGTTAAATATCACCTTAAATTTGAAATCAAGTTTATGTATCAAAAAGAATATAAAATACAAAAATTTATGTAACAGTGCTGTTGGTATGGCTGTATACTTTCCCATTTGGAACTACTAATATGTCAGCGTTTTAAAGGTAAGTGATTAAAAGTTTGACCCAGCTTGGATTTTTAACATAATCGATTTTAATGAAATTTAGCATGTATAATCTACTCTCGTGATTTTTTGTCAAAAATTAGCAAAATTAAAGCTCGAATAAGTATCCTTTATCCTTGGATACCCTGAAAAAAGGTCTTTTAATTTTCTTTATTTTTTAAACAATAATTTTAATGGATCAGAAATTACAAAAATTTTTCTTTAATAACTAACACATTTTCTTTAGATACTCAGCAAGAAAAGAGCATACTATTCATTAGTAAATTCACTAATACTAATGAACTCGAACTAGTTCCAATTTTGGTAAAACTTCAATGAATTTTACACGTGGTTGGTTAGGAGAGAAGTAATCAAAATTACTGAACAGCATGTTATGAAAGATTATGTTTTAGTGTTAAATTTCATCAGTGATGATCAAAGTGATTTTTATAAGTCCATAGACACTGCTTCATTACACAGTTTACAATAATAAATTTAGTAAATACTTATGAAAATTAGATTCAAACCGCTTTATTATAGTTAATTTTATTTAATATATCTATAACTTGCTCAAAAGAACTGATTTATAATAATTAATACAGGACATTAGCTTCTTGTTATTCAATGAAAGTGTGAATTTTGAACAACTTCCAATATATTTTGCTAGATATTGAGTGTTTTTTTAGGAATATTGATACTTACTCAAATTTTAATAATAAAAATCATTATTTATTAATATAAGTCGCATACATAGCGTATTCCTATAATTTGCAATTATTTTAAAATTTTCAGGAACACATCAATAGGCCTTTAGACTACTGCAACTCACTTTATATAAACCACCGAATTATTTGTGACGATTTTAAAGATTATTTACTCAAAATTGATACATGGGGTTACAAAGGCAAAATCTACTGAAATTGTTCATGATCTGTTTATTATTTCACCTATACCCCATACAACAGTGGTTTAGCGCATATAAATATCTAAAATATATATTTTATTTATTTATATTAAATATTTTATAAAAATCTGTCCATAATTGATAATAACTTCCATGTATGTTCCGCTGCCTAAAAATTACTTAAAATAAGACAATTGTAGGTCTGTAATTAAATTTGGTTCCCATATAATCCACATTCCCGAATGTCAACTAAACTCGCATAAAACTAACAAAAATAGCAATATCGAGATAAAATTTAACACAACTAAGTTTTGCACAAGTATAGATCGCTCCACTAAATTTCGTAATGATCGGATAATTATTAATCATGGCTCCCTTATAATTCACGTTCCCGAATAATATTCATATGAGCATAAATTATTGTAATAAATTTCATAAGGATCATTTCACAATTGACCATAGATCCCATACGTAGGGTATTATATAGTTGATCTTGGCCAACACTGCTTATTTTTATTCTTTCCGATTTATTTTGATAATAAATTTAAAATAAACGTATCAGAACACTTAAAAAGATATTAGTTTGTTAGTGAAATTGTATTAAATATTATAAAAAAACTTTTATAACTTCTTATCCCATTGATATACCATTTTGAACTTTTTATGCCTTAAAGACAAACTAAATGTAGACATCATGTCAAAAAATAATGAAAATTAAAAGACCCTTATTCTAGGATAAATGATATTTTTTCCTTTATGGCGGTGCTTGCGCCAGGAAGTTGTGTGACTTTTATTATTTTAAGATAAAAAGGAATATCAATCCTTTCTATTGATACCAATTTCTGTATAAATTGGATAATGCACATAAAAGTTATTTAGCCTTAAACTTTTTTCATTTTTTACAAAAATGCCCGAGGTATCCTCCTTTAGAGATTCATGAAGCATGAATAACTAGTTTAATAAAAACCCCAAATTTTAAAAAGAAATTGAAGATATAAAATTTTTAAAAGTGTTTTTAAACCAATTCTAAAATGGTTTTTAAATTTCTAAATTGCTCTTAAATACCGGCACAAATAGATTGCTCTCTGAGTCCAGAAAAGCCCACTTATATCCCCCTTTGCATAAGTAAGCCTTGTGCAAATAGGAATCATATTAACAAATATGGTATGGATCGCCCAATATCATTCGTTAAAGACTTATTGTCCTGCATAGTTTTTACTCCAATATGAATTGATAAAATTTTTGAAATTTTTACTAAATTTCAAAACTTTTATGTTAATATAAATAGAAGCAAACGCGAGCCCTCAAATATTTGTGCGGACCTCTTGTGGGTCGCACACTGCATTTGAGAACTTTTGTGGTATTGCATGGTATTCTGTTAGTCTAAATATAGTCTTTAAAAAATTAAAATTTTTATTTCGGAAAAATACTCTACATGACAGTGGTCAGTCAGTATCATACTTCTACACGATACGAACAATTTATAGCACGCTCTTCAGGATTTGCATGACGGCTTTCTATGTCACACTATCAAGCTTAGTTTGGTTATCAGGCAAGTTTGGTTTTAACCTAGGCAACATCGATTCTATATCACGAGATTTCTTAGTCAATTTAGAAACACGTAACCGTGAAATTTTAAGATTACAAAATATATATAAGACTATAATATATATATATATATATATATATATATATATATATATATATATATATATACATTTTTGAATTGTCTCGAATTCCATTTAATTGTCTTCATTTGTTATTAAGTTCAGTAGTAATAGCAAAATAAGTTTTTCTCAAAATAGAAATTGAACAAAAAACACGAAAATACATAATTCAAATTTATAAGAAAAACCCACGTCATTCATATAAAACTATTGCTAGAACAGGTGTATCACGAAATACAGTTTTTCGGTCATGGCCACTGAAAGGAAACCTGGTAGGAGAAGAAAAATTGGATTTTCAGACTGTGGGATCGCCGACAAAATGAAAAGAATTCTGAGAGAAAATCTCTGAAAGAAAAGTGTCACAAAAAGTTAATTGCTCCCAATTTTTATCCGCAAAGATTGAGCGAAAATACTTGATGCAATTCTTTTCAGAATTGTGATGAAACGTACATATCCTGCACATTTTTTGCAACTGCTATGTTGTAAATTCTAGAGGGAATGTGGCAGAAAAATACTTTATGCAAAAAAAAAAAAAAAAAAAAAATCAAAATTTCCAAGAAAGTTTCTGGTTTGGCAAGCCATATGGACTTGCGACGAACGAAGTATTTCATTTAGAACAAATGAATCAATTAACATAGAAATATACGTAACTGAATGCCTTCGGAAAAGACTTTTTTCTTTCCTAAGAAAACATAGTGTGTCCGTATTTTTCTGACCCGATATCGCTACTTCTCATTACCGCAACAAAGCGAAGGTGTGGTATCTAATAAATGGTGTGGCATCTAATAAATTGACCAGAACTCCGCCTAATTGGAAGGTACTGGGCCCTAGTAAAAAAGCATTTAAATGACACTAACAGTTCAGCAACAGGCAGAGAAAAAACATGGTTACAGCAATATCACTACTAAAATATTATGTTCTCATTGTTAAATTTCTTGAATGTTAATAACTCAGTGTTCATGTTAACAATGTTTTTGTTTAAATTTTGTCATTTAATGTTTGCACTCAATAAAAATTTTAATATGCTTGACTGTAAAAATTATATGTTTTTAAATATTTTTACTAGAAACAAAATTTTATTAATATGAAAAATATTATTTCTACAACTATTAAATACTTGCAGTCTTTTTCCTTATTCTTAAACCATATACTCGTTTAGTTTATATATAAGTAAATTTAAGTCGATAAGGCTTAGTTATAATCGGTGCGATTTAAGCAATATAAGATATTAATTAACTATCATTAAAGGGTTTAGTTAAAAAAACATATCTTTCATTTGAACCGCATGTGGTGATACAAATGAATATAATAATGGAAAAATAATATGTAAATATTTTTTTTATCTAATGAACACATATCTCTATTATCTTCAATAAAAAATTTATAAAAATAACTTTTTTATTAATGCGTTTTCTTTTAATTAATAATGAAATAATATGTTAAACTAAGATAATAGTATGAATAATGGCATAATAATATTGTAAAATATATCATAATATGACAATGAGGTATAACAATATAATAAGATAGAATTGTAATATAATAATATTAAATCATAATCTGATAGAATGGGATAATGATGTAGTAATATTGTTCAATTATATGTAAAATTAGAATCATAACATGAAAAAACTAACTATAAAATCGGACACAATATGACAAAATGGAATTATAATAATTATTACATATAATCATTTCTATTTTTTTGCTGTGATCATATGTTCCGATCATAATATGTTGCTCTTTGATTATGGTCACTACAGCTATATTTTTTCTCTGCGTGATAATTTGTTCGATTAAATGTCAATATTTTTCCCCCGCTGCTACATGCATAGTACTGTGTCTTATCTCTTTAAATCAGGTTAAATAATTATTTGTAATGGCCTTAATTTTCAAAACTCATTGCATTTATGCATGTATGCACATGAATATATGTTAAAGCTTGTGTGGTTTTGAAAAAGAAAAAAAAAAAAAAATATATTAAATACATGTGGCCTCGTTTTTAAATTTAAACAAAGGCTTTTTCTCTTAACAGCAGCTTAGCTCATAGATGCTGTTAAATACAAAAACAAATATATATAATGGTTGCTTTTTTCCCGGTCTTTAATCTTATATCTAAAGATTAAAAAAAATATAAAACAAAGGTCACAAAAAACCATAAAAAAACTTTTACAGGCAAAAAACTTTTACAAAAAAAAAAAAAAAAAAAAAAAGACACCGGAGAACGCAGAAAAGGAACTGTAAGAGTCTGAACTAGTAAAAAGTATATAATATTTTAATATGTTTCAATTTCCTAACATACTTCTAGTAAACTTTTAACATCTTAAATTTGAACTTTTAGTATTTTCAAAACTTGCGTTCCTTACTGTCTGTTTGTATTCATATCTATTTTCTCTCCGGATGTTTTGTAACAAACATATGAAATTTATTATATCATATTTTTTTGCATAGTTATTTTATTACTCTTAGTCTGTCCTATGCCACTGCTTCCGTTTCCGTTTTTACGGTTTTTTCTTTTCTTTTTTTTTTGCTAATTGCCATTAGAGTCCAAAAGGTTTTTATTGACAATTTTCTTTTTTCTTACAATTGTGGCCAAATGAAAACATTTTTTTCTTATTTGTTATAAGTGTTTTTCTCTTGTGTTCATTATTGTTAAATTGGGTGGAAACAACATTTGAGTGTTGATTATTTTTAGCTTATAGTAGCAAATTTAAGTTTTGTTAAAAGCATAGTTTCTGGTGATGTGTAATAAAAATAAATAAATAAAAATTATAGAGCAGTTCTTTAGAAAAATTCTTTTAATTGCATGGTTGTTTATTTCGATGTTCAATTTCTTAAATAAGGAAACTTATTTTGCAAGTACATTTTATGCATTTTTAAGAAGTGGTTCCTTTAAAATTTTTCAAGAGCTTATTCTTTTGGAATCACAAAATATCGATCGCAATACTTGATGTTTTTCATTTAAGTTTTGAAATATATACATAGTATATTATACTATATATACTATAATAGTGTATAATATACATTGGACATAGTATATTATACACTATTACTTTTGACTAAGGATTAGTTAAGAGTTTACAATGAATAAGGTAGCATAACGTCCCTGCGCTGACCATATTGTTAGATCAAAAGTACGTTTTACCCTTAAACTTGTAAATATGTTGCTTAAGTGTATTTTTAATTAAAATTTTTATATGTTGAAAGGTATCTGCAAATAATATTAGAAACTCAAAATTCACCATTAAAGTTATTGGGGATTAATGTGTACCACATGCGGAAAAAATAAATTAAATCAATGAGCAAACTGAAATAAATTTTAATTGAATTTAAAATTAAATACACTCTTTTTAAAATATATAAAGATAAAATTGATCTAAAAACGTAAAAAATAAGCATAAAAAAATTAGATAGAAAAATTCATAAAAATTCAAAAAAACTATTTTTTAACGTTAAAAAAATAACGCTTTATTGAAGGGACAACAAAACGTAAGGTATGACTTTCTTCTATACCTATCGGTAAGACGTAAGTACATGAAATCAGAAATTTCTTATAACCTTTAGTTTCTTAGAAAAGGCACTGCTTCACATTAGACGCATAGTCTAAATTACCCAAAGTTCCTACACCTATATGGATTTTCGATTTTTTTATTATTGAATTTAAAAGTCCTACTTGTGATTACAAGCTAAGCATCCCACAGGTGAAGCTAATTCGAGTTCGCTGAATTCAATGGTGGCAGCTGTTTTTTTTTTGATCATAGCGCTCGTATTAGCGATATTTAGGCTTAAACCATATTATGAAAGTTGCATAAATAATAGAAAGTTAAAAATAAAATGAAGATTATTTATGTATATTAAACAATAAATCCCAGTACAAGAAGAACATCCAAAGAAGTCAATAAGACCCTGAACTTGTGATCCAGAAGTAATGCAAATACAATAACATCGGCTTGCCATTGGAAGAAGTTCTCTGTTTTGATACTTATTCACTGAGTAGGAAGTCATATTGAGGATGTCATGCAAAATTGATTTTTTATGGACTTTTTTTTTATCAGTTTTAGAAAATTACTTTTAATTTTTATATAAAGTAAATATTTTTTTTAATATGCATTTTTTATTTTTCATTTGATTAAAGTAAGAAGTATTTGTAAATTCTCAGCGCTTTATACCAGAAAAAAATATCTGAATCCCTTTTTAATAACATCTTTGAATGATCTTTATATAACTTCTTAAGCACAAGAAACCGTACACTCACTGAAACTTTGGAAATACTGAAAAGTTACTTTCTCAAAAATTACTTCTATTCGTTTTTTCTGGTATCGATTGAATATGTACTCCAATTATAAATTTAATCAATTTCAGGGCGATATTTAATGTATTTATATTTTTGTTTGAAAAGCTGATAATTGCTAACATTAGTCAGATTATTTAAGAAATTGTAGTAATATTTTTTGTTAGTTTAAAGTTGTATTATTTAGCGTTTGAAATATATTTGATAATAAGAATTCATGATTATATAATACATTAGAATCTTAGTTGTTTGTTTTGTTCAAATTCAGCTACTAAGTTATTCAATTTAAGCAAAAAAAATAATTTTCCTAACCCCTCTTTTAGTCATTCAAAATGAAATATCTTTAAAACGAGCACTAACTTTAAAAAAGGGTTAACATTTTAACATTTTTTTAATTTACTCAATAGGTGCCCATTTAGTTTAAAAAAATAAGTCCCATTTTCCAACACAGTGTTATTATTAATTTAGTATTGTTAATTTTTCTTTAGCTATCGCTTGATATACATATATATCATTATAATCAGTGAAAAACATTTATTCGATAAAAATTTATAAATAAATCTACAAAATTACCTATGCGGAGTATCCTTTGTAAAACATACCTCAAAACTTTCATTCGTTTTCTCAATATACATTAATTATATTAATAATCCTATTCATAAAAAGAAAAATGTTGTTAAGTAGAAATTTGTGACCAATTATGACCAAAAGGCTAGATTATATATTAAGTTTTTATAAAAAATATTTATTGATAAAAAATTTGAAAAAAATATATATATTATTTATATATATATATATATATATATATATATATATATATATTTCACAAATTTTACTAATTTTCAGTTTAATTTTTCAAAATATGCGGAAATAAATGACCTTTTTAAGGGAACTAATTCACTGATTAAAAAAGTATGTCTTGTCCTACTTACATATTTATAAATGTATGTATATATACATATTTACAAATTCATGACAAAACATGTAATGAGAAAAAAATCTCCCCCTTCTGTTAACACCATACTAATATAAAAAAAAATACAGAGTCTTTGTAAATATACATATGTACATGTATAAATATGCATATAGAAGTTGTACATACATACATAAATACACACATACATACATAAATGTGTACATACATACATACATACATACATATATACATACATACATATATACATATCTGGTACATACATTTTTTATGGAAACAAGTTTACATACTAAGTACAGTTTGGTATTATTTATTGTTAATTTATTTAATTAAAATTATGTTAATAAATAATAAATTTTAATTTGCACTTACAATTTAAATCTAAGCTTCTATGTTAAACTGTTTAAGGAGTTGGAGCAGGTGTAAGTCGTCATTCAATAGAAGTTAATTTCATTTGTTCGTCACACATTTATAAAAAAAACACAACATAAAATATTGAAAAGGAATGCCAGAGTATTTGAACGAGGCACAATGAAAGACTAATGAAAATTGTATGACGAAACTTGAAAGAAACCGATAGACAAATAAAGTGTGAGAGAGCAGTAAGAGTAAATTTCATTCCATTCATATTATCTCACAGATAAATATAAGATTTTTCCTTTTAATGTAAGTCAAGTAAGACCTAATTTTAAATTTCAAGAATCAATTGCTTGATTTAAGTACAATTTGTACATAGTATTAGAATATTTATACTTAAATTAAGTATTTCATTCTTAATTTTTTATATTTGTTTTAAGTACGATTTTTGCGAAAAATATTAACAATAAACTTGATTTTAGAATGCAGATTTACTTTTGTAAAATGCCGAATCTTTTTGGGCCGGACTGGTAAAATTAAAAAATAGATTTAGTGAATACTTATATCGTAATTTATTTTTTTTACTTTGGCTTATAACAATGCTTCGGTGAAAAGTTTTTTTTTTTCTAAATTATCACTAATGAAAAATAAATTGTCCAACAGACTTAACTTGTGAATCCAGTCCTAAATTTGTTAGTCGGGGATTAGTAAGCCTGCAGTTCGAAGACTGAAGACCTGCTACAAAAGTGCAGAAGTTTAATTAATAAAAAGAGAGTTTTATGTTAACTATTTTTATGAATAAATCTTTATTTTTACAATAAATAAAATTATTTAGTAGTTTTTCTTAAAATACAAAAATTTGTATTTTTGTTTTTATTAATATACAAACTTTGAGGATTTTTTTAGGTATTGAAGAAGTTGGCCCCTTTTTTCAAAGAATATCCTTCTTTATTTTTAAAAACCCCCCTTTTCTGAACACTTTTTAAAAATTCTCAACAATAACGCTGCCCCAGTCTGTTGATGTTAGTTCTTTTTGTGTCTAAAAAGATACTTTTTTTTTAACTATTTAAAGAGTTTTACTGAGTAAGTCTTTAGAAAGCGATGGTTAATTTGTGCATATGTTCAAATTTCATTGACGGCAAAATTTTGTTGCATATTTTTGATTTTCGTTTAACATCAGGATAATGTGAAGGTACATATTTTTGAGTACCCCTAAAGTAGAAAAATAAGTACATGAATTTTAGGCATTTCGAACAAAAATAAGTAGTTATTCAGGCAAAAAATAACCTGTTTATATATACTTAATATTATACTTGGAAAGCAAAGTTTTTGCTGGGATTTTTCTTCATTTGCAGAAATCTTGACATTTAAGTATGCTTCAAAATATGCAAATCAGTAGCTTTAGCTTTAATCAAATTCCATTTTATTATTCATTATTATTTTAAATTCAGTGCTAAGCAAATTATTTATTTCATTTTTTATTACAACTTTTAATTTATGCTAAAACTTTATTTCTAACAAACATGCTCTCTAAACGAATCCTTTTGCATTGTGTAAAAAAATAAATAAAAAAAAAATTTTCTTTATGCAAATTATCCTAAATTTTAAATAGCAAAAAAGCAACCAACTACAATATGTATTCTTTTGTTATAATTTAACACTTTTTTCTTCTTTCCCTCTACCATCCTCTTTTTTCTTTATATTGTTTTTCTGTTAACCACAACCAACAACTGTAAACTATTTTTAATCACTCCATGAATTTGATAAAAAAATATATATATATATATATTAATCACCTAATCCACCTTGTGAATAAATTGAAATGCGAATACAAATGTTTAAATTATTAAAAAAACATATTAAAAAAATTTACATTTATGCATCATGTTTTAACAAAACACTCAACAACAAAATATTGCACGTGAACGAAATTTATAATAAAATCTAAATGGACTTTTTATTGAAAACGATATTTTTATTTTATTTTCTTTTAATATATATTTGCAATATTTTTTATGTTTGTTAATATAAATTTACCAATATTTAATAAAATATTAAAAAAATTAAAACTTCTTGAATATTTCTTATAAAAATATCTAACAAAATAATATTTAAACAAAACAAAACAAAAAAAAAAAAAAAATGTTTTTAAATTTCAAATATTAAATTCTTAAAAAAAAACATAAATAAAAAAAATTAAACAATGGCGTTTTAATTAAACCAAATTTAAAATCGTCTCTTTAAACAAAATGCACTCACAACTACATATAACTATATTTATAAAAAAAAACACACACATTCAAATAACGACACATTTGTTTGCTAAACGTTTGTATAACAACAACATCAACTACAAAAAAAACAACTATAACAATAATAACAATATATAAATAGGAAGGTATTGAAGTAAGTACCGCTGAAAACCCCAGAAGAAAAACACCAATAAAAATAAAATAAAAATAGAAACAATAAACTATTTAAATAACAATGTTAATGTTTTTTCCGTTTCCGGTTTAATAACTTTTTGGTTTTAAAACAATGTTTTTATGTGTTAAATGTAGTAAAGTTTGTTGTTTTCCCTTAAATAATTTATGTTTTATTTAAAAACTTAAAAAAAAAAAAAATTCTACAATATATTTTAGATTTGTTAAATTAATTTGTTAAGTTACTTAAATTAAAATATTTTTAGTGTATCAACTAAAAAGTTATACTTAAATACAATTTAAACTTGTAGTGCATGCAATTTTTTATTTTTAGTTGAAAATTTGTTTATTTTTAGTTTTAGTTGTTAATTACAAATCAACGTTAAATAATTGTGTAAAATAAAAACTAATTAAGTATTTCATGAAAATGTATAGTTTTTTTTTCAGTAAATTTTATAATTACGTGCAAAATTTATTGAAGTTATATATAAATTTTCAATTTGCAAATTTTTTAAATGCCCAACATAAAACCATTATATTTTTTTCGTCCCTAACAAATAATTATTAACGCGAAATAACATCAAAATAATATAATTCTTATTCTTATTCTTATTCTTATTGTCATTCTTATTCTTATTCTTATTATTATTTCGTATAATCCAAAAATATTGAAAATGTTTTAGAACTTTAAAAACAGTAATAAGACGCTCTCATCTGAATCAATTTAAATATGTCCGTTTGGTCACGTTGTGCAGGACAATTTTGGAGTTAATTTAATAAAATTTGATACATGTGACAATGCTTATTGAAATTCTATAAAAGCACCTTATTCTTCTTCAAGTATTCTCCCGGAATATGCCTCGGATGCTCATAGATATATTTAATAGGTTGGCGTTCATAATTGATAACATAATCATACGCTTGTTCTTTTTAGCAAAAAGACGTAATAAAGAAAATTCCTTTCTAAATTTTATTAATTTAGTTTCTTGGCAGTTTTCATTCAAATACACTTCCTTTGAAAGGAAAAGTTAGTGTGTTATATTCGGCTGAATATTCTTCTATATCTACATACCCTTCACCCGTGTTGAGATGTGTTATATGAAAATGAAACACATTATACTGGATGAATTTATAAATATATTTACCTATTATATATCTATGAAAACACTTAAAACTGTAAATAATTTACATTTTCATATAAAGTTGAAATATAACCAAGATTTTATAAATCCTTATAAATATTATAAAAATGAGGTGCAAGTTTGTTTGTTTGTTTTAGTATCAATCACGTCTAAACGGCTGAACCGACTTTCACGAAACTTGACACAGATAGTAACCGTGCCGGAGATGGTTGTAGGCTATAATTGATCTCGATTGGACGTCACATCCATATTTTACGCCTACTTAAAAAAAAATATATATTTTTTCAATTTTGCATGTTATTAATGAAGCTAGTTCCATGAAACCTGATACACAGATAGCGCTTACACTATAAAATATTATAGGTTATGTCGGATCTTGATCGGATACCACGCCTAGTTTTTTAAAAGTCTAAAACGGATGACTGATTTACTTAAAATTTTCACAGCATCATCACTTGTGTCACTAAATTCAAATATGATATTTAATTTTTCGAACGGAGCGCCCCCAAACCCTTTATATAAAGCAAATATTTATTATGGCATATCTAACGAACTATTAAAAATTTCGTGGAAACCTTCATCCTATAATATTGCATTGATGAAATGAAAATAAGACGGATAGGTCCAGGCGGAGTGGTAGCCCCATACAAAGAGAAGATTAATTTTCCCATCTAAAGTGAAAGTTTTAAAAAAATTTTAAAATAACTTTCATATCATATTTCGAATAGGTTGAATAGGTCCAGGAGGAGTAGTAGCTCCCATATAAAATAAATGTTAGTTATCGCATCAAATAGTGTAGCGAAGCGCAACGGTAAAAGCTAGTAAATAATAAATTTAATACTTTAGAATTTTACAAAAGTTCGCACGTAATAAAAGAATATATAATCACTTTGGTGCATAATAAATATTTTATAAATGTAAGACAATAATAAATTAAAAAAAGATATGGAGGAAAATCTATGGACCGATTTGACTAGAAAGAAATATTTGTGTTAGATTTATGCAAAAACGAGGTTCACAGCTTATATAGCAGCTTCAAAAATCTAATAACGTGCTTTAACCTATAACTCGGTTAATAGTGGGTCGACTGAATTTATTTTCCAAAACAAAAACGCTTAAATAAAATTGCGATTTTTCTCTAGCTTACAAAGGTGCTTGAAAATGTTGAAAAAACCAAATATGACCTGGTTTATTGTTGTTGTCTTTCAGTATCCATGAAAACAACAACCATGTATAAGGGAAGCAAGTGTTCTTTATGAACCGATTTGGTTGATTCAAAAAAACCGAAATACAAGAAAAATTTTTTTAATCAATCAATATTGGAACAAAGTACGTAGCTTACTTAGGACTTGGATATCGGCCAAAAATGCGTTTGACAGATATCTCTATAACTAATGAACCGACTGATTTCATTCCTTCAGCGGAAAAATTCAGAAAAAACTTTCCAATATTGTTTTGCAAAAACGAAGTCTCTAACTTAACTTCAGAAAATCTTCACTATTTTTGAACCGGGGTTTTCCGAGTTTCTATAGAAAAGTCATTGAAAAAATTGCTGATCTTCTGATATATAGGTCATATATCTATGTTATCAGAAGACTTCACAAATACCATTTAAACCACATTTAAGTCGAAAAAAACTCAAAAAGACAAATATATCTGCGCCTTTGTAAAAATATTTATGACCGATTTATATAAGAATGAAGTCTCAAAAAGTCTAAAAATTCATTTTTACCGATATCTTGGATGCTAATTGATCGATTTTGTTCATTTCTTCTGCAAAAAGTTCTAAAAAGATATTTCGATTTTTTAGTTCAAGAACGAAGTTATTAGCTTGTATAGGGACTTCAAAAAGATGAAAACAAAAAGACTGTTGGAGGTATCATCAGTTTTTTAGCGATATCTCGGCTATTTATGGACCAATTTTGCTCATTTTTATTAGCGTTCCTATAAGGGAAATTCTCTGATGCATAAATCATAGATGCAACAGACTATTGCGTAGGTGTATAAAAATTCGGGGAGGGGTTTTATATGGTACCTGTGGCGAATTGTAGACTGGTACTTATGTATTTAATTCTATGAAATACACATATGCACTATATTATATTATTTATGCTCTTTATGGTGATGCCCGGATGTGAGCCATATAGGGGAGCTATGATTTCTACACATTTGTACCTGTAGTCAATTGTAGACCGATACTTGTATTAAATGTAAAATATTTCTATAAAACGTACGTATGCATTATATTATGTTGATTCTAACATTTATATGGGATTTAAGAACTTTAGAGTGATTCTTGGAATTTGACCTTAGTTGGGAGCTATGGTCAATTATAAATCGATCTTCGTAAAATTTGGTACTGTACTTTCTAGTTATATAAAATATTAATTTCATACTAACATTAGAATGAGATTTTTGCACGTGAAGGTGATTTTCGGAGGAGGGGTTTATATGGGCTAATCTTCATGAAGTTCGTTATAATGATTAACTTTTATATAGAACTTATTTTTGGTAAACTTGGTTAAAAAATGGCTATATTTAAGTCATTTATAATCCTTTAACCCCTATTCCGGGAGGTCATTTGTATGGGATCTTTATGAAATAATGGATCAATCATAACCGATTTCAATGGAGTTTCCCTAAATTTCATGGAATTATCTTTGAAACTGCGACCTGTACGGGCGGACACCTCTAAATCCACTCAAAAGGTGGTAGGAATTTTAATATTTTTTCTCCACGTTACAAACATACGCACAAACTCATAATACCACAATCACCCATGGAGGTGTAGGTATAAAAAATTCGTAATAAATATGTATTTTCTAAATTACCTATAGAACAAAGCTTTCCAAAAAATTATCTCGTAGTCACCCTGTTATAATACAGGATCAGCTACAGGGTAACAGCTCATAACTTTTACAAATTAAGGTCAATTTCGATGATCTTTATATTTTATGAAAGAATTTTATGAGATAAATTAAAAACATTAAGGTTTCCCATATATTATTTTATTAAAGCTCTCGTTAAGGCCTTTAAAAATACTTACCTATGTCATATATCTGTTACAGTTATCGAGTTATTCGTATCATAATTTCCTAAATCTTTGGTCCCTTTTTTAATATATCGAATCCAATTTTCAACCAATTTTATCCAAATTTATTTTATTAGTTAAAAAACAAAATTATTATTCATATAAAAAATCCAAGTTCAAAAAGAAACAATTTTGAATTTGAAATTACTTTTAAGATGTTTTTTGAAAGACCTCAGAAATGCAAAACATGTTGTATATTTTAAAAACACATTATTAAATTTTGAAAATTTCTTGAAATTCACCCGGCAAATTTTATCTTCTGACAGTCTGAAGCAAATAGAAAAGACACAAAGAAATTTGTTGTACATACATATGTAGAAACTTCTTTTATAGCGCCTTATTATAAAAACAAATTGCGTATGATTAAGAATTAATTAAAATCATATTAAGGCTCCGTTTTTAAGACAAACTATAAACTAAAACTAAAATAAATTAGACTAACTAAAAGAATTGTTATTTATTTCTTATTTAACAATAGCTTAAGCTTGAATAAAACTTCGCCACCAATAGAAATTTCTTCATTTTCTTAAACTATTAACCAAAAAAAAAAAAAAAAAAAAAAAACACCTCTTGAACTAACCTCAAAGAAACTTTTGCAGCATTTCCATTTAAGCACAGTTATCCTGTTCTTGTTTTAGCAACAACCAATTAAGATTCTATATCAAAAGAAAAGAATACATAACAATTTTAAATTCTGTTCAAGCTGAAATTTTGTGGAATGCAGTTATATGAGCATAGATACAAATAGTCATATATTTAGAAAGTCATTCGTTTCAGCTTAAAAAGCTATTAAGACATTAACTTATACAGCACTAGGGAAAAAACTCACAATTTTATACTCTTACATAAATACTTATGCACATACGTGTATAGTGCACCAAAATGCACATTTATTATAAAATAAAAGTGATACAGAGGAGAAAACGAAATGTTGCACGTGAAGTTTCGTTGGTCGCTTTTCTACGAATAAATTTTTAAATGACTTGTATTAAATGTAACTTAAGTTTGAATAAAAGAGGATTAAAAAGTACAAAATTTATTATTGTGCAGGAAACTGAAATTTTAAAAGACAAATTATTGCTCCTTTAATTAGAAATTATTTAGATGCCTCGAAAACAATATTAGTAAATTAAATTGATATATGATAATTTTTAAATTTTGAAAAAAAAAATACTTATACCCACTAACTAGCTAATAATTTCTTTTATGTAATTTCCATATAAGTATAAATATACAAATATTCATTTTATAAATTAAAAAACAAGATGAAAAACTTATAGTATCTCTTTAAATATCTTACTTTCAATTCTACCGCCTGAGCAAATAATTGTAAAACGTAAAAAAAACATGAATTTATTTTGTGAAAAATTTATATGACCAAAAGGTATCTTTACAGACTTTGTGGCACTTTGGGAATTTTTAACCAAAAATATATCACACAGACACATACACAAAAACCAAAAGACAGACAGTCAGGCACCCTCTAGTGACTGAAACTATAATACATAAGTGAACGTTATGCAAATATTCGGGTATCAGTTTTCATGCAATGTTAACAAAAATATATATAAAATATATTTATTTTATATTTTTAAAAAACAAAAATGTTTAATGAAAATATTTTGCAGAGTATTCAAACGAGCAACTTTACTATTACAATATACATACATATTAAAATAATGTTGGTTTTTTTGTGGCAAGATATCTAAAAAATTTATGTTTATTAAAATTTTAAAATTTATGTTTACTGCTGAATTTTAGAACTGAATTACAACTGAATGAGAGTTTATCTAAAGCTAAAGTAGAACTTAACTAGAACTTTTTTTCAAATTCAATTTTAAATTTTTATTAAGCGACATGCTTCATGAACATTTTTATCAAATGTTGTGCAATATTAAGGATAAGAAAAAGAAAAAAATAGAAAATAAGAAATTATTGTAAATAATTGAAAAAGTTTGTTGAAATCAAAAATATATGCAATGATTTCCTTTTAATTAACGTAACTATAATTTCTAAAAAAATGCAGTTATTAATATTAATAACTTTTAAATACAAGCAAAATACATCTGTTTTATAAATGCACAATTAAACAGGGCAAGTTTGCGAGACTAAATAGTCACGCAAATTTACCCAGCAAAAACAAATTGCTTACTTCAACGCAATAACAACTGATAGAAGCAATACATTGCTTATTTAATTACATGTAGCTTCCAAGAACGCAACAGCATAAGTTATTGACTGAATGCGAAAAACATATTTCCTTACCGTAGTGCTGTAAAAATAAAATTAGAATTAAAATTAGTAATGCCTATATTATCGTTTTTACAAACTTATGAGGAAGTTTAATAATTTATGCATTTCTGAAGCTCATTTATAATGCAAGATTTTGTTTGAGATGAGCCGCCTAGAAGTAATAGAAATGGATTTAAGTGCTTCTCCGAAGCACTATGGGAAGGAGGAGTGTCTTTTGCACTTAAACAATAACTTACGCTATTGTATTCTTGGCAGCTATATGGAAGCCGTATGCAATTAATTGCAATTAAATTGCTTCCAAATAATGAAAATTTTTTACTGGGTATAAGCACCGTTGCCAGTTTATAATACTAAATCTAGTCTTTTTATTATGTTTTTTACTAGCCTTTCTCGACTTTTAAAATTGTCTTAAATAGGCTAAAATGTTAGTATTTCATTAACGAAGAAAATAATTTCTTATTTACTATTTCCAATTTTATTCATCCATTTAAGCATTTTTGTGTATTTGTTCTCACAAATAAATTAGATTATTTATATTTAATAAAAAAAAATTAGCCTGCGGCGCTTTATTCTCCAAATAAAAATGCCTTAAATAATTTTGTGGGATTACTAAATCGATAATTATTTTTTTAATATACTTCATCAACAATAGAAACTATTTACGAAAATAATGAAAGATCTTTTTAATAAGAAAAATCACCCAAAAATTTTAAAATGCTTAATCAAAGAGAAATTATAGTTCAAAAATGACAAAAAAATCTCTTTAAAACGTTGAGTAATTTTTTATATGAAATATAAACTCTAATTTGTATGAGAATTTTTTGGATAAGTTTTCATTGAGATTTTGCTGGATGTTATTTATAAATTGATTACAATTTCTTTAAAAAATTCAAAAACTATAAGTCTCTAAATTTAAAAAAAAACTTTTTTCTGGCCTTACTTTTTGGAGGATTTAGCATTTTTTGACCTTTTTAAGTAAAATTTAGCCTGAATGAATTTCCATACAATTTTTGTCAGTTCAGTTGCGAGTGTGCAAACTTGCACACATTACACAATTTGCGCGAGTTTTGAGCGTTCTATGAGAACCTTTAATATTTTAATTTTAAAACCGCTAAATAATAAGTGAATAAAATAAAAACATATTCATTGTGAACTTATGAAAAAGTTTTTAATGAGTTTTTTTCTCTTGTACTTGATATTTTTAATTAATCTATTCTCTTCACATCCATCGCAGAAACATTATACATTAAATCTTCCTTGCGCTCGCCGTTGAGTGTTGTAGGCGGGGTCTATTCCATTCTATTAGAACTGAACTAGAACTGAACTAGAACTAAACTGGAACTGAACTAGAACTGAAGTAGAACTGAACTATATCAGAACAAGAACTGAACTAGAACTTATGTAGAACTGAACTATATCTGAACAAAAACTGAACTGAGCAAAAGTGGAACCTAACTAGCACTAAATATGACCTAAAATTAAAACGGCACTTTAAAGTTACTCCGTGCTTTTGCATTCCCATTCAAGAATTTTGAGTTTTGTAGCTCTCTCTTCAAGCAATTGTACAACATTACCTGTGTTATTCTTTTTTTTTTTATTATTATTATTATTTTTTTTTTTTTTAAATGCACAAATTATACTTGTGTAAAAATACCAAAAAACGTAAATGCTAAAAGTGTCAAATGGAAATAAATTATATCAACTTTGTACTCTTTCTCCCTCTCTTTACCAAAAAAAGCTGACAACAAAAGTTATCTGGTATAAAAAAAAACCAAACACATATTGCATGTAAAAGTTTAACATCCAAACTCAACTTATATACCCAGTGGTAAAAAGGGGTAAAGAACCTTTCTAGAAGGCCTTTTTTATAGCTAGAAGATCTTCTTCCTGCATTCTATGTATTTTTTACACGCGATATCATTCAGCGACCCGATGCCGCCCTTCTAAAAGACCTCTCAAATAAAAACTGCCAGCAGGCCTTCTAAAGAAGTGCTACTAACAGACTTTCTGAAGAAAAGCTGTCAACAGGTCTTCTACATTATTTAATAAATATTTTTTTTTTAAATTATTGCAAAAAATTTTAAACTTAAAGAAAAATTTAGTCAAAATAAGGCAATTTATCCAAAAATTTATATTTTCATGAAAATTTTTTTCAGGAGTTAAACAATTATAACTCTCCTGAAAAAAATAAGTTTTTGTTATTATTGTTATTTTTTTTCAAAAGCACACATAATTAAACAATTCAGTTTTTAATAAAATACATATAATAAAAACTATAAATAAAAAATAAAATTAACTTAGGAAAACACAACCCCTTCAAACAAAGTATTAAACAAGACTGAATGAATTCTTATTATTTTTTTTTTTCATAATTTCTGCTTTAAATTTTGACATTGTTTTTGTAGCGGTTTCTGAATGGTTTTGTTTTTCCTTAAAGTAAAAAATATTGTAATCTTTCTTCCCTTCTAAAAGAATTAAACTAAGACGCTGTATTTGTTTATACATAAAATTTTTGTTGCTTAAAATAAGTAAAACAAATACAGCTGCTTACTCTCCTTCTAATAGAAGAAAAATCGGAAGTTCTATCGGATATTTTAGAAGGCAAAGATGAGGCATTCTTGAAATCTTTACTATATAGGGCTGGTTAGCATGAGCAACTGCATCTTAAAGAAGGTGTAAATAGACATTCTAGCACGATGGAGGCCTTGACATTTCTACCACTGTTTACATACCTACTAATACACTCATATGTGTAATAAAAAATATTACCTTGTATTAAAATGAAACAAAATTATCGAATTAAATATCTTAGTAGTGGAGAAGTTTCGACTTAAACTTTTTTCTCATTGTTGTTGCTATGAAAGCATGTTGAAAGTTCAAGGTTTTTATCTTCCCACTCGTTTAAACGACCATAAACAAAAAGCAGCTACAAAAATATATTAATAAATTATAAATTATCTAAAAATGTTTTTGTTAAAAAGAAAAAAACTATACATTTTCAATATAAATGTAATTTACATAACAAATCAGGGAACTGAAAAAAAGTTCAAGTAAGAGTTCTTTTTTTTTTATAACCATTTAAAATATTTCTTTAATAATTTGACAATATTAAAAAAAGAATCACCAATGACCCAGCAAATATTTGTTTAATTAAAAGAAGAAAAAAAATGTGGAAACATTTTATTTACTGGGTTAAGAAACCAAAATTTCCAAACATTTTTATGTAATCCTTTTGTTGCCATAATTTGTTACAAATAGTACTCGTATATACAAAATAAACTAAACAAATAGTAATAGTATAAAATAAACTAAAAAATTTTTGTTTCTTTGTAATTTAATAATTTTAATTGTTGTTTTCTTGTAATAATTTTTCAAAATCCACTTTAAAATTAAACAAATCTTCTGTGTTTTTTTCTTTCTTTTGCCACACGCTTGACCTAACCAGGGTGCAGCCAGATTGACCAAAGAAGACATTGAAAAAGTTTTCTCACTTTATGATAGGGTAAGTACAAATTTTGGTTTAAATTGTTGACTATTTATTTAGTACCAAAAAATATAAAGTTTTTAGCAAAAAAAAAAAAAAAAAAAACTAAGTAGTTACGTTCAAAAAGGATATTTTTTGCTTTCCGCAAAGAAAATCTATTTGTTTTTGGGAATATAATAAATGTAATTCTTAATCTGTCTAATAGCTTCCATCCACAAATTCCATTTATTATAATAAAAATCTTGTTTTCTTTTTACCATAAAAAGATATAAATAAAAATCAAATTAACATTTACCAAAGAAATGTTATTTTTCTAGTTAAATATTTGCACAATGGTACTGCGAAAAAAATTATTAGGCTTTAATAAATTTATAAAGAAACTAAATACACAGTATGTTATAAATAAATAAATATAAATAATTACACAGCGTATATAATAGGCTTAAGGATATCATAAATCTGTCTTAAAAATCTCCAACACATTCTCCAAATTTTGGTTTATGGCAAAAAAAAAACTGTAGGTTCCTGCATTGATGTATCCTTTACTCTGTTATTGTCTTGTTTTCATGATTTTTTTATTTTTAAATTGTTTTTGGAAGTATTAAGTGACCCATTTAGGGTTGTTTTTTAACTTTAAATTAAACACTTTAAGTGGAATTGGATGTCGGAATCTTTATTATGACTAGAAAGAACATTCTCTCACATTTACTTTTTAAAGTTAATTAATTCAAATGATGGACTCAAATTTGCGAATTGTATTGACAATAGTGAACTTAGAAGTTCGATGATTCACAACACAACAGCACTGTTAAGTACGATAAAAAATTAGAGCTTCCGAATATATCTCCTACAGTGAAGTCTCGGTTAACATTTGTATGAAATTATCTTTAAAAAGTAAATGTCAGAGAATGTTCTTTTGGGTCATAATAAAGATTGCTACAACCAATTCTATTTTAAGTGCTCTATTTAAAATTTAAAAATAAGAGTCCAAATGAATCACTCTTTAGAAGAATACGGGCTCTTGACTATATCTATGTATTCTATATAATAACCGGGTAACACTTTTTTTGTTATCCTCTTTACAGTCACACTATACATCCGATTTTTATTAAAAATATATCACTGAAAAGTTATTTTCTTATGGACGTGTAGAATTTTAAATTGCTAAAACGGTAAAATAAAAATTGCTTAAAAAAGTCCACAAAAACAAGACAAAAGTAAAAAAAATTGCCTAAACGGAAAAAAGTCTCCAAAACGGAAAAAATTGCCGAAATCAAAAAAAAAAATCGCCGAAACGGGAACAAATCGCCAAAATGAACAAAATCGCTAAATGAAAACAATGCTAAAAAGTAAAAGAAATCGGGAAAAGCTATGGAACAAAAAATCCTCGAACTCGAAAAATAATCAATCCCCAAAACAAAAGAGAGTTATTACAGTTAGTTAGAGTTTTATTCGCCCTCCCTTCTTTAAAGAATCTCAGAAGAAAATTTTATTTTTCTATTTAAACGTTATTTTTATATTGGTTATTTTGTTTGTCACAAATTTTTGCAGTTTGTTTTTTTTAGTGAAACAAGGGTAATAACATTTTAAAATTGGTAAAAAATATATTTGAAAAGTATTTATACTTTACGTATTACAATTTCATTATTTCATTAGTTACCTAGTAAAAACTTTACTTACCTGATAAGCCTATATATTACACTGCCAAAAGGCGGTGACTAATATAATAATTCGGGTAAAAAACTAATTGCTTTTATGTGGCGATATTCACGAATTCATGGGTCCCCATTAAATAAATATTTTAAACAGTTAAGTAAATAGTTAATCGAATACTATAAAACTACAAAATGGCTACAAAAAAAAAAGATGGTTCAACTGAGAGCTGAAGAGAGACAAAAATTTCTCTACATGTTTCTTATTCACTACGCCATGTTTTAACAAATACAAATAGAAAATTTAATAACTTGCTAAGAAAAAATATGGGTTTAGTTTGGGGTTGAACCAAAAATCGTATTCGTGCTATGCAGTCGCTTTAGTAAACTAAGCCACTGCAGAACAAAATGAACTTGTTATTAATGGTAATTAGTTATTCCACTACTCAAATAAATGAGAAAAATAATGACAACTCATTACCAGGTAGTCTAGTCTAGTAAGTAGTAGTCATTACTAAAAGCTAATAAAATCGTCAAACAGTTTTACTGACATTTTTTATTAGCAGATTTTATTTTATTTACTCTAAACTTTTTATTATAATACGATAGGGATAGTAACTTTTGCAAAATGTTATAAATCCTGGAAATATTTAATAAAATTAATATTTTTTTGTTAATTTTTCAGGTTTAGCTTCAAAATTATTATATGTATATTTTTCTAAAAAAGCAAAGTGGACAAGAACTGTAAAACATATTCGATATTTTCATTGATAACTTACTTAAAATTTATACATATCTTTTATGTTCGCTCCAGAAATTATGCTCGAAATAAAATAAAATTCTTTATCTTAAAATACATATGGCAACAACACACAAATTATAAAATAAATGAAACTGAGTTAATGCTACAGTAATTTCGAACACGATTTTGTTTCAAATGAACGAAACTGTTAGTTATTTATTCGTTTCAGACAATTTTAAGAATTTTGGCTTCGATTTGTTAAATCATATTTTTGCATATTTTGGTCTTAAGAGCATATTTTATTTTAGAGCACATCTCAGCAATTTAAATGGCATATTTTTGCATATTTTGTACTACGAAACATAATTTTACGTTTTTCCAATCCGAATCGCTAATAATTTTTTCCTATAAGGTGATAGAAATTTTGTAGTTTCCTGATACAAACATTTTTTAACATTTTTTAGCAAATTTCTAATAAAAATCAAGTTATTTTTAGAATTAGTAGTAGACAATTCAAAATATATATATTCCGATTTTAAGAGCATTTTTTATGCGAATAAAACCCCTTTTTTTAGAGCATATTTTTGATTGCCCTGCTAATAGCACTATAAGCTAATCAAGTTGCAAAGTTTTGTGGTCCACGATCATTATCTTTATTTGTTACAGTTTTTCAAAGTTGAAAAATTATAAAAGTGTGATTGAAGCCTATTAGAGTTTTTATATATTTTTGATTTTTTTCGCAAGTTCAAATATTTGGTGTTAGAGTTGTATAAGAGAACTGTTCTCCGGACATAGAGGAACAACATTATTTAATTATATTATGGCTTTATGGTTAATCGGTAAAAAGTTATACGATGGTAAATTTTAAAACCAAAAATTTTACCTATTTTAATATCTTTCTACCTTTTGATTACTGTATGCCCTCCATTCTATGAAAATGCCATTTGATGTCACATATTTATAAACGAGGTGATTCTGCTTCGTTTATGATGTATCCCATTAATGTGCTCTTGTAAATAATAGAATTTTGGCCTCTCCAAATCTTGAAAAAATAAGTGTGAATAAAAAAACTTCTGGAACTATTTTCATAAAATCGGTTTCAACGATTTTTTATAGAATGATATCTCGTTTTATTCTAAATAAAATAGAAAAAATGAAAAACTGACTTCAAATACAAAATTTTGGAAAAGAAAAAAATAATTAATTAAAAATATTTAATAAATCATCACTTACTTTGAATGTATATAAACTATTTTAATATAGTTTCAAAGCTATATTATAAAATCAAAAATTGACAAAATATAGGAGCTATGAGATCTTTAGTATAGGAACCACCTGAAAATGTTTTTTTTTTTTTTTTTTTGAAATATCCCAACATTTTGAGGGTGTTTGGAATTTTTTTTAAATATTTGATGTCAGCAAGATGATTTATTTTGTAGCAGAGTGTTTTTATTATTATTTTTTAGTTAAAACGTCTATTTACCTATAACTGAACTAAACAAGACTTGAGCGAGAATAATAATACATAAACCAGTTTAATTCTAGTACAGTTTTAGCTCGGTTTAAGTTCTGTTCCACTTCAGGTCTTTCAGTTCTAGTTCAGTTTTAATTTCGTAACTTGTGTTGCCAGTTTAGCCTTTTTAAGGCTTTTAGCTTATACCTTTCTTCTAGCCTTTGTCGATTTTTAAAAAAGCCTCAAAAAGACTAAAATGTTAGTATTTCAACAACGAAGAAACAAACTTCTTATTTGCTATTATTAAGTTTATTTTTACAAAATCATTCATTTAAGGATTTTTGAGCATATGTTACAATAAAAAAAATCGAAATTATGTATATGTAATAAAAGTTTCAGCTGCGGTGCTTCATTAAAAGTATCTTAACTATACTTGTGAAGTTACTAAGTCGACTATTATAATTATTTTTTAATATCTTACTAATGCGGAAAATTACCCAAAAATTTTAAAATGTTTAATCAAAAAGGAATTATAGTTCAAAAATATCGAAAAATCACTTCAAAGCATTTGGTAGTCTTTCATATGATATATTACCCTAATTAGTATGGGATTTTTTTGGGCGATTTTTCATTGAGTATTTTTTTTTTTTGGTATTATTTATAAATGTATTACAATTCCTTTAAAAAATATCAAAAATTAATGAGAATGAGAAAAAATATAAGTTTTTAAATTAAAAAAACAAATTTTTAACTTTTTTTTGGCTTTATATTTTGGGGTATTTAGCCTTTTTGACTTTTTTAAAGTTCAATTTGGCCTCTTTTTTCTCATCTCCTGGCAACACTGATTGTAAAATTTTTTTTACTGTCAAAAATAATTAATATCATCATATATTTTCAACAACAACAATTGTTGATTATGAGTTATGTTGTCTTTCCACACTCATTTTCTTTTTTTTCTTCCTGTTATTTATTTTCAATAAAATGCAGGACAATAGTGGCTCTATAGAGAATGAAGAATTGAAAGGATTCCTAAAGGATCTATTGGAGCTGGTGAAAAAGGTATATTAAAATAAACAAGAAAATTTTTGTTTTTTTAAAGAGAAATATTTTTATTAAAATTTCTTACATGAAAATATTGTTCTTACCATATTTTTTTGCTTCCTATAGGATGACTACGATGCCTCCGATTTGAAAGCTTTTGAAGAAACCATTTTACGTGGTGTTGGCTATGATAAAGATGGCAAAATCTCTCGCAAGGAATTAACCATGATTCTATTGACTTTGGCCAAAATGCCACCAGAGGATGAACAGTAAATGGTAAATTTTACCTGAATAGAAGTATATATTTTGGGAATAAAAAACAAAACATTTTAAAAATAATTTAATGCCATAAATTCAAATGGTTGCAGATAAAATAACAATTATACTTTATTTATAAATGAAAAATAAAACAAAAACAAACTTTAGGTAAAAATTATATACAAAAATATATAAAGTAATTAATAATATTTGTAAGAACAAAACATACATAAATTGATAGAACATGATTAAAAAAATATAAAAATTTTGAGAGGAAAAAGAGAATATATATTTCAGCAATGTTTTTACTAAAGAAAAATTAAGCTTTTAAGTAAAGCATAAGGCCCAGTTTTAGAAGTTTTTTTAATGCAGCAAAATAACATCATAATATGAAAACTTTCAAGATAAAAATAAAGATTTAAGAAGTTGCATAAAACTATGAATAAAAAAGGATTTTTAATAAATATAAATATTATATAAATTAACTCCCAAAAGTATGCTATGCGTTCTGAAAGTCAAATTTAAAAAAATTATAAAAATTCAGAGCTACAAAACATTGTTGAATTATTCAAATTTTTACCTCATTTTAAATAATTCTTTACTTTTGATTTTTCAAACATTGAAATAAAGAAATGCCATTTTATTAATGTGAAACGAATTAATAGTAAATCAACGATTTTATTATAATTTAAGAACAATTTAAATAAAAAAGAAAATTTATTTATTTTATTTAGATAATTTTTTTTATAAATATATGTATATGAAAAAATAATTAATAGATTTCATTTTGATAATGCTAAAAAATAAAATAAATAATTAAAGAAATAGCCAATAAATATTTAAAGAAGAAGAAAGCTCAAAAAATAAAGAAAAATGAATGGTATACTTTTAGGCTTTCAATAAGTTTAAAGAAAAATGATTAATATTTTATATAAATTAAGAAACATTTGTAATATTTGAAATAACAAATTACAACTGGGTGTTTGAGGTCTATTATATGTTACACAAAAAAAAAAAAAAAAACGAAATTTAAAGTCTATTTTCAGGCTTATAATTTGCAATTATAAGCAAATTACATAGATTTTTTAATTTGTCCTTATGTATCATTGAGCTGTTTCTTTTTTAAACAATAAATTCGTTTTGTTTTAGATTTTTTACTATAATTTTCATAGTCAAATGTTTTTTAATTAAATATAGACAAACAAATTGCTCCAATTTTTCTCGTATGTCCTAAAAATGGAAGTTCTTTTAAAAATAAAACTTAAACTCTAAATATCTTGCTTTTTCAAAATACACCAAATCAAAAATAAAAATACATTTTAAAAGTACCCTTTTCCATATATATGCCAATTAAGATTTTATATACAATTAAGACTTGCCGGCAAAAATCATTAAAACATTATAGAATCAGTTTAAAAAGGGAATTAGATATTGGAAAAATTAATTTGATAAAGAATGTAATAAATTTATCATTAAAAATTTTAACTCCATTTTAATTTCTATCCCATAACTCAATTTGCTTGCAACTAAAAATTCCAAAATTGAAAACAATAACAATAATAATTGAGAGAAAGATACCTTACAAACAATTAAAACAATAAAATAAATTAACAAAAAAACTTTGTAGTATTTTCCCAATTTGAAAAACAAAGTAAAAGTTATTACTTCAGAAAGAAATTTATAAATGTTAATCAATGCAAAACTAAACTAAATAAATTTTAATAAAAATACAAAAAAAAAAATAAATATATATGGATGTTAAGTATATTAAATAATAAGACAAACATAAAAACATAAATTAAAAAAAATTTATTTTAACAAAAATTCACTTAAAAAAACTAAATAAAATTAGAGCTTACATTTAGGAATTTCATAATCGTGTGTTATTTAATGCTATAAAACAAAAAAGATTTTAAGATTAAAAAAAAAAAATAAAATAAAATACTAATAAGAAAAAATATACCAAAAATCTAAATGCTTTATTTAGTTTTAAAGTACTCAATACTCGAATTATTTGTGTATTAAGAAATTCCTTTTGAACATCTATGAAAAAATTCAATATTAAACATGTCTAATTGAATTTCAGTTTTTAAACATAAAGAAAAATGTTCTTCTTTTCCCTTAAGTGAATTTTTGTTAACTTAAGTTTCTTCCAAGAAAATCCCATTATATTTTCTCCCCTATATTTGATAAAAATAATAACTAATTATAGACTTCTAAGAAAAAAGAAAGAAATAAAAAAAATAATAAAAAACTATGTAACTTTATACTATGAGGTGCTATAAATTTTCATTTTAATTATTCTCTTACTTATTCCCTAATATATTACACACAACTTTGATTTCCTATATCTTATGTTAATGAATTCTGTTTTGAAGTTTAAGTAAGAAAAAATAAAAAATTAAATAAAATACTGCTAAATAAAATTGTTGTTAAACTCTAAAACTATTCTTCTAATAATCATATCAAAAAGCTTTCAGAAAATAAATAAATAATACCATTTATCTATCTTATAATAAACCAAAAATTAAATGAAAAAATTTTAAATTCTCTTATTAAAACCAAAAAAAAAAAAAATGCTGAAATAATAAATAAAAATAATAATAAAAGAAAAAAATCATCTAAAAAATATTTCATTTTATTATTATACAACCAGTAAAGGGTAACTACGTATGTACTTAGAAAGATGAAGTTTAGTATAAGGTTTTCATAATTGCAAAACACAATACCGTTTAAAATGGGCCACCGTAACCGATGCTGTTACCGATATTATTTTCCAAAAATACCGGTACTCAAATATCCTTTCAATATAACAGTATTTTTGTTTAGGTATTTTTAAAATAATTTCTCATGCACAGAAAAAATTTAATTTCGTATTTTCCCCGCAAAAATTTTGGTAATAGGAAGTAATAATTTCATACGTTACAAAGTAAGTATTTATGTCATAATTTTAAAATATAAAATAGCTACTTGCTGGTAATTACTTAAATAAGTAGTGATTTATATCAGTATTTAAAAGAGTCAAATAATGACATGCTAGTAAGGAGTATAATGAATAGAAAAGTAGTAATAACTAGTTATAATTTAACTATAGGTATGTAGTTTGGTTGCTTTTGTATTTTTTATTGTATTTTTTACAAATTTTGTAGTTTTATAGTATATGATCAACTACTGACTGTATATATATATATATATATATATATATATATATATATATATATATACATATATTTACATATTTATATTTTTCGCTACAGTGACTTTTTTTGTTTTATTAACATCAAATTGCAAAATTGTGCAAAGAAAGAATTTTGAAAAAATATTTACGGAGTCAAAAGTTGGCATTTAAATTTGAACTTTGAAAAAGTCTATTTTTTCCAAAAAAGTGGTCACATTCTTTTACTGTTATATAAAAAATTTCTTAAGCAACTTATATAATGTTTCTGTTTTTCTGAAAAATAACTAACCCAAAATTTACTACTTTTCAAAAAAATTTCGAATTTGAATTTGACCTAATTTCTCTAATTTCAAAGCCGTAATAAAAAAAGTTATACTTCTTATGTAGTCTAACATGTTTTTAATTTTGCTGTAATAGAAATTTTTACTCCCCAATATCGATTCGAAGATATGGTAAAAAAAAAAATAAAAAATCTCATTTTTGAAAATTTTTTAAGGTTTTTTTTGAGAATTGCGGGATACTTTTGATAAATCTAAAACAAATAACTTTAGTCTTAAATTAATCGGCAAAATGTCTAAACTGTTGTAAAATTTCATTAATATATATATATATATATATATATATATATATATATATATATATATATATATATATATTTAATAAAAATGTTACTGCATTATTCAAAATGAATAACAGAACAAAATCTATTTTCGTATTATAAAAATGTTTATATATTTTTAAAAAGAAGACAAAATTTCTGAAACAATGATATATAACTTAGTTGGTTTATTTAGATCCTGTCTGACGGATCTAACTAAAGGATATGAATTTAGCTATATGTTAAAAAAAAAAATAAAATCTTGTGGTTTATCAAAATATTTCTTGTTCTTCACGAACGACATTACTAATCATATAAAAATGAAGTCAAATTTACCAAATTAATTGAAGTTATTAATTTTGAATCCTTTAATTGCACTCGCAATAATTATGATGTAGATATTTTGTACACCACTGTTTAGGAAATTTTAACTTCTTTTCAGATATATATATAAACATGTTTATAATAGAGAAATTTTTTGAAGACTTTTTGCAAAAAGACGCGGAAGAGGTTTTGAGTTGGGATTCATATTATTCATGTTTTATTATACAATAAAATTTTTACTTTTATTCACTTTTTTACATTTATAGACAGAAATACCACAATTCCCATAAAACTTTCAAAATTTTCCAAAAATTTGATTTTTTACTATTTTTGCCATATCTTCCAGAACGATATCGGGGAGCAAAAATTTCTATTATAAAGAAATTAAAAATACATTGAACTATATAAAAAGTGTAACTTTTTTTGATTATTAATCAGTATATCTTACGTTGATTCATCAAACAACCAATTCAACCAACTTTATTATTTTTTTCCCCTAAAACTGCTCTGTTAGTTCTTTTTTTTATTATTAACCGACTACTACCACGTCTGTCTTGTTATCTGTCCAGCACAAAAGAGAGGAAAGAGATCGAATGTAACTTTATAGTGGCTTAAATACATTTCTTAAAATTCTTGTGTTTTTCGCTTCTACCTCCATGATTCGTCAGGTCTGCTACTCGCCTACACAGCTGTGACGATGTAGGTATTGACATCTTCACACTACTTTTCTCCCTGCTGCTTTCTACTGCTACTTCTGCCTGCTACGTTTTTCTCATAGCACCTGCCACCACCTGCCCCTGACCAGAATGATTTTCCTCCTGTGTATCGCATCGACCTGCAGAACACTTCTTTCCATACTTTTCTCCTTCGACCTTATGCTATGTTTACATTTCGAAAAGTTATTTTTAATGATTACTTGAATCAAAATTCCAAGAATTTTAGTCCTCACACTGTATATAAGACGATTTAGCAATTTCCGTCTATTGAAAGCAAGTGGGTGTAGGTCTAGGGATAGTGGTAGACCCCATACAAAGCAAGTATAATTTATGTCATATATAAAGATGTATTATAGAAAAAAATCGTAATATATTGTGGGAATAACTTTCTTATCAAGCTACGCAGTTGATAAGAAATTTACTTAACTGTTTAAAAATTGAATAAAGTGTATCAAAATAATTGAAGTTGTGGAACTTGATTAATCATATATAATATCTTTGAAGAAGAAATAGAAGTGTAATCTTCGGCTTTTGCATTAACAATAAATATGGCGTAAAATTTTTACTTAAAAAGTTTATTGATACAAATGTTAAAACGATTTTCATATATATATATATATATATATATATATATATATATATATTTATTTTATTTTTTTCTTTTTTTTTTTGAAAATGTATAGGTCAATTTATTTACCAAATCTGAATATCTTCAAAGAAAATGGATTGAAGTACAAATAAAAATTAATGTAAAGCATTATTATAGTTGGGATTTTTGGGGACAACATAAGCAGTTATTTGGGAAATTTAAGGAACTGAAAAATTCCCCTATCAAGAACACCTCGATGGCTATTACACCTGTCATAAAATATTTGGTGCAAAATAGTGATTTTGTCCTTACATAGTTAAATGAATGTACACAGCTAAAGTACGTCCAATTCATATAGATCTCTGGTATAGGACACTACAACAAAGAAGAAATATGTAGCTTTATAGAATCCAGAGATCGGCTTGCATGATAATTATAGGCGCACTACTAACTAATCCTTCGCAGACACTGAATACTATGCTGCTCCTCGTTTCCATTGACCACATAATGGATATATCTGCTAGCAGCAAAGTGGGGCTCAATGTATCTGGATTTTGGAGATCGAAACTATATGATCATTCAAAAATTCTATGCAGATTTCCCAACACTTTGAACCTACTATCTATATTTCTGATACCATATTTACTTTGAATGTCTCCAACGCGGTGTTAGCTGAAATTCCGCTAGGTGAAATGAAAAGCTTTATCTTCAAACCTATTCTTAAATTAAAAAAATAAAAAATAAAAAATAAAAAAACAGAAAATAGAAAATAGTTGACGCAGTGTAAACATATGTATGATTGGTAGTTTAATTGGTTAATCTTTAACAAGAAAGGCATAATGCAATTCATAAACTGTAATTGGAAGGAAATCGTATTAACGTGTCACTAAACGTGTCACAAAAATTAATAATAAATAAATAAAAAACAAAATAAAGAACCCATTTTCTCTACAAATGCCCTGCTCTAACTCTCATGAGACACAAATTGAAGGATAAGTACGCATCTGGGTCTAGACTCAATCATTTTCTGAAATAACTTCTTCGCTTAGGAAGAGAATTTAATGATCCTTACGTTTCAAAGCAATTATTCACATCTCTCGTAACACTAATCCTTGAATATGCTTCCGTGGTTTGGAATCCTCAACACAAAGTTCATATAAAAAAATTAAATCGATCCAGAAACAATTTCTCTTACTTTGTCTTCATAATCTTCCATGGAATTCTAATATTAATTTACCATCATATGAAAGTCGATCACAGCACAGTTTATTGATTTCCCTACTCTTGAAAGTAGGAGAAAATATATGAATATTTCATTTGTAATTAATTTAATAAACGGTTCAATTAATTCCGAATTCCTGCTTCGTAAGATCGAATTCGTAATAAAAAGTCATCAAGCTAGATATTATACTCCTTTAAAAATTAAATATCTAATCCAAATTAAATAATAAGACTTTATTATTGAATGATTATAACAAACATTTTATAGTAAATAGCTTTAAGAATAATATGTATGCTAGACTGTAGGAAGTTGTAATTTCATTGGCTATTAAATAATTAAATAATAAATAAATTAATTAATTAATAAATAAATATTAATTATGCTGATGGTATAATAAATATCTGTTATATCTAATATAGCCGTTTATTAGGTCAGTACGTTACATTTACGTTTATAAATATAACACTCATAAGCAAAACGTGTCAGATGATTCGTTATATTTATGTTTACCGTGTAGTAACGAGACCTTTAGTATTTTATATATTTTTCTAAAGCAATTAAATTATCTCGTATCTTTAAAGATATAACCATTTTTTTTAAATTTCTACAAAAAGGAAATTTTCAGAAAATAGGGAAACGTAGTTCCTTAGTTTTGGTAATTTTATATATTACATATATTTTGTAAGCAAAATAATCGTTCATAAGCATTGTATGGTTAATTTCAGTCGTTATTCTGTTGAACGGAAAAAATTTTTTGAAAATAAAATCAGCATCTATTATGCAATCTTCTTGAAACTGAAAACACATTCGTGTAAATTCTGTCGTGAAATTGCATTGTCGAAAAATCAACAGAATTTAAATGCATCTGATAGTACTTCTTTTAAATCATTTTATTATTACATTTGCTTTGATTTTTCTAATTTTTTTTAGAGACACATGCTCCTTTTATTCATGGAAATCTTTTGAAGAAATAAGTACGTAATTTTCGAGCAGGATTATTGGTGAAATTTCGAATTTTCGGTGAAATTTTTTTAATTTTTATGAAATTTTGGATTTTTATGACATTTCGAATTTTTATAGAAATTTTGAAGTTTTGGTGAAATTTAAAATTTTTGAGTAAAATTGTATTTTTGTGAAATTATGAAGATTTGCAGAATTTTCGAATTTTTAGATTTTGAAATTTTTATAAATTGGTGCAACATTCACCTCAAAATTTTGCAACCCTAGAAATTTGAACAAATTAGATAGTTAGCAAAATGAATTAAAAACAATCTTTTCAAGATAGAGAAAGAAGTGATACTTCATTTCTAATATATTTTTATATATGAAATTCATATCTATCTGTTTATTTATTTTTCTTTTTATATATTTTATTTAATTTTAAATTTTTTTACAACATTTTACTCAGATAATTTTGCAATTGTTTTTACTATGACAATTTTGTAACAATTATGCAAAATATTATTCAATGTGGTTGTTGTTGTGTTCATAGAAATCGACGCAACATTACTACTTTGCAAGGGTCTACGAAAATTTCAATTTTTGAAGTTAATATCTTTATTAAAATAAATTCTTCTAAACAAAAGTGTTTGAGTTTACTGTTAATAAAGTGCTGCATGTTCACCCTCTATTTCATGTGAGGGTAAAAGTTATTAAATTTTACACATTTGTAGTATTATTTTTATATTTTTCAGAATAGAATACAAAAAAAGGCAAAGGAAAAAATAAAATAAATCATTTTAGCCAAAAAAAAAAAAAAAAAACTCCATATATGATGTATTACATGGATTTTTTTCGGTCACAAGTTCAGTTAAATTTAGTTTCCCGGCTAAAAGTTCATTTTTAATTATATTGTAAAATATTCTAAGAAATTGCTTTTGGCAGCACAAAATTTTATCTCCTTTGATTAAAATTTAAAATTAATTTTTTAGTAAATTTTGTTAAATTTCTCGTATAATTTTAGTTAAAATTAAAAAAAAAATCATTTCTCATAAATTTTTGGTTTCCATTTTTAAAATTTTCATTTCTTTGCTAGTAAATTTTTTTGAAACTATAAACAATTATAATTTGAATATGTGAAAAACTGACAAAAATTTAAATTTTGTGGCAAAAAGAAAAATGTCTTATTAAAATTATTATATTTTGTTTGCTAAAAGCAAAAGGTTAGATATTTTACATTTTAATATTAATAAAATGATTATATTTGAAAAAAATTTGTAGATTTCTTTTATAATTTTAAAGCAGAAAGAAACTTCTCTACTATGAATGATCGATGAAAGTATTTAGAAAAACATTATTTAAAAATTTAAAAAAAGAAATTAATTATTAATGATTATATATAATAATATATATATACAATAAAAAAGCTTTTTTTTGACATGTTATATATATATATATATATATATAGAATAATATATATATATATATATATATATATATATATATAAATGTATAAAACACTCTAAAAAGGTTACTATTAACGTTAAAATTTGCCAAACAAATTTGACTGCTATTTTTCGGCTTATTTATTTTCAAACTATCTAGGGGGACAACTTAATGGTAAATATTACTTACAAATAAATTTAACACGGAAATGAGAAAAACTAAAACATGTTGTCTTTTGTCAGCAATCGATGACCCAGTTTTCTATATAAAATTTGTTTTTTATTTAATAAAAATAGTTTGAAAGAAATCTGTAAGACATTGCACACATTCTTATCATTCTAAAATTATTATATATTTGCTACATTTGCGTATGTAAATGGTACATATTTTGGAGGACTTTAATACAGTTAAACGACGAATTTAAATAAACTGTAAAATTTTTGGTAATAAATGTTAAGTACTGCTAAGAAAATCCTAATAACATATATATTGTAAATGCCTTTTTATTCTTTTACTTAAACTATGTTTATACAACTACTTAAACTATGTTTATACAATTTTTTAATGAAATTATTATTTTTGATTTATTAAAAGGCAATAGAAATATTTTTAAGTTTGTGAAATTGTAACTTTCTCAGAAATTATAAACCTTTTTTCCTGCTAAAAATAAATGTAATTTTCACTTTTTGGAAGTAAATATTAATAACTTACAAAATATGCTCTAGTACTTATTTTTATTTTTTAGAAGCACCTGCTCGTTTTTTATTGGGTACGATAACTCAATAATAATAAGTATACGCTCCACACTATTACGATTGCATATAAAAGTTGGCCAAATGAAAATTGATATTTTTGTGTTTAGTAAAGAAAAAAAACAAAGTTTTCTGAAAATCGGCCCAAGGACACGCTCACCTCCCATGCATCCTAAATTATAAAAATCGTCTATTTTCTAAATTTGTAATTCGAATTGAAGAAAATTTGGCACAATTTATTTCCTTTTCATTTAGAAAAAAAAAAAATTATAGAAATAGAACCAAGGATACGTCCAATTTCACCCACCCTGAATTTTCTGAAATTTTAATTCAAATTGAAAAAAAAAACTTGATACAAGATAATGCTTTGTCATTTGGGAAAGAAAAAACATTGTTTTATGAAAATCGGATAAAAAACACCCTCAACTCCCATTTACCCCGAATTTTAAAAAGCGCCTATTTTCTACAATTATAATTCGAATTAATGATTTGTTATTTAATGATTTTATTTATTCTGATCTTGGACACGCCCAACTCTCACCCACACTGAATTTTCAAAATCGTCCTTTTTCTAACATTGCAATTAGAATCAAGCAAAATTTGGTGGAATTTATTTTTGATAATATCTTAACTAATTCTTGAAATATAATATATTTTCAAAGGACACACCCACAATTTATCGAAATATCCTGAAATTTTGGAATTTTAGAAGAAAGAAAAATTAATTATTTAATATAGTAAAATAGTAGTATTTTGAACTGAAAAATAATTAATAAGTTCAAATTTCTTTTACACCATTATGATTTTATATTTAATGTTAACGAAGGGACATAAAATAACCCATAAATCCTTACCAAAAAATGTCTTATCTTAATATATAATTAAACTTTAGAAAATAATATTTTTCTATTTTATATATTTCGGAATTTACAACACATATGCGAATATTTCTTCCAAAATTAATTTGTTCATTTCTTCAACTAGTAGAATTCTCTGTAAACAATTTTCATCAAATGGTTTAATATTTTGTGCTGCAGTACTAGTTGTACTCTGCTTTAACTCTAGCCACAGCTTAAAAAAACAGGAAAGGTATGTTTTGGTATATATTAATATTAATATATATATATCTATATCTATATCTATATATATATATATATATATATATATATATATATATATATGTATATATACTATATATACTAAAGTTTTATTTTGTTAAAAAATTTCGACTTTAAATTAGAACAGTATTTCTGCTAACGGTACTTCTCATTTGATCAATATTTGTAAACAATTACAGTACAGTATTTTTAGTTGTAGTATATTATATTTATAATCTAACGAGATTTTTGGGCAGCCGTTAGAAAAAAAATTAAAATTAAAATTAATATTAAAATTAATATTAAAATCACAACCGAAATTTCAGCAGTTTTCTTTGAATTTATTCAATTTTGACCCATAATAACTCAAAAACTAGTTGAGAGAAAAAAAATAATAAAATTCTGACATTGACTAACCATTTTTGGCCAAACTTGTTACAGTGTGCGCCCTCTTATACATGAAAAAAATCAATATTATATTAAAAATCTATTTCTTTCCTTGTTTTCAAATTATGTGTTTTACTGTAGGCAAACACACACATAAGTATTTGCATTTTCAAAAATAAATTTCTATCTGTTTTTACATTCAAATACTATGTTTGAAGTATTTATCGAATAAACTTTTTCTATTTTCTTATAAATGTCATTTTCTTCTTCATTTTCTAATGCAATATCTTACAATATTAAATATTTTCTGTTTAAAAAACTTTCTTCAATTCATTCGTCAAATACTAAAGAAAAAAGTGCACACAAAAAAGTGGCAAAAAAGAAATCAAAGAAACGAGAAAAAATGTTACATAAAGTATCAAATTTTATTTGTTTAGTTTAGAGATGAAAAAAGGGAATGAAAAGAAAAGAGAAGAAATTTTGCCAATATTTGGAAAGTAACAAAATCTTCCAATACTTTTTTAATCTATAAAATGAAAACTTAAAATTTATATTTATTTTTAAACTAACAAACTCCCTAGAGAACCTAAGTATGTATAAAATTTGTATAGATGAATTTGAAAATAATAAAAATGTGTTTTCAACTCCCAATAGATGCATATTTTTTTATTCTACTCTACTAAGTCTCTTCGGCTACTATTTATGGTGTCTTAAGTTTAGAGAAGGGAAGTAGGGACTAGTAAATTTTCTCATGATTAAAGCAAAAGTAGATTGTAAAATTAATGTTATATTTAATACATTGGAGTAATGTTTTATATCTATTTTTGGGAAAACATCAAATTACATTATTAAAACACCACAAAAGCCTTTAAGTATACTAGGTTTTTTAAAAGAAATTAATTATAATATCCTAGGAGATTTGTGTTTAAATAAAGGATGAGAATTTAAAAGCTAAAAATATTTTTTTGTATAATGTAAAAAGCTTTTATAATGAAAGAAACAATTTTAAACAACTCCTAAAAAATAATGTTTATGTGGTTTAGAAATTCATTCCTTAAATTTGTATTAATTTCATACAATTCATTAAATTCGTCAGATTGAAAAGATTCTCAGAAGTAACAAATCGTGTGAATTTCACTAAGAAAAAGAATATATATATATATATATACATATATATACATAGAATATATATATATATATATATATATATATATATATATATATATATATATATATATATATAGATATATATATATAGGATTTTTATATGAAAATAGATTGAAAAGTACTCTTGCTGCTTAATTTCAAGTGTTATTCACTTTTTTAGATTCCCAAAAGATACCTCGTAAGAATTTCCAAAAATGGGTGTTTTTACTTTTTTGCTAATCTTTTCAACCGATATCGCGGAACAAAAATTTCTGTTTCCAGAAAATTGAAAACTTGAGTGATATAAAATGTAAACATTTTCTGATCCCATCTTTACAATTTGAGAAATTAATCCGAAATTTGGAAATTTGTTGAAAAAAATGGGTCAAATTTGTGAAACCCTGGTTCTCGCAGGTATCTCTTTTTTGAAACTTTTTTTCTTTTATAATATTTCTTATTTAGTTATCTTTCAGAAAAATATATATTAAGATATATATTCAGAAAAATATGTAATATAAATACTGTTTATGTTTCTTAAGAAAATTTGTATATAACAGAAAAAGAATGCGATCACTTTGTTGGTAAAAAAAAACGGGAAAAACCATTTTATTTCAAAGTTCAAAATTAAGTACTTACAACTTTTGACCCCATAAGTATTTTTTTCAAAATTTTTTCTTCACGCTATTTTGGCATTTATTTATAATAATATATATATATATATATATATATATATTTATTTATTTATTTATGACAAAAATCGTTATGGAAGAAGGAATTTATATATATATATATATATATATATATATATATATTCTATTTTTATGTTACACTATTAATATATATCTAAGGAAAACTTGAGCTCTAAAATTAATTTACATCATGTTAAGTTCTTGGACAATTGGACCCTTTAAATTACCTAGTCTTATAAGTGAAGTTTTTGTAACGTATCTGATAAAAAATTCATATACAGTTAATAGTTGGGATACTTTAAGACCACGTTTCCAATTGTGCCTTAGAAATGTAAGTTGTAGTTTGAGGATTCCAGACATTATAAGAAGATTCCTCCTACAATTTTCATATGCGTGAAAACTATATCTTCAAATCGTTTAATAAATATATCTTTCAAATGTCGAATTTTGCTTTTGAAACATATTATTTTTTACCACAGTGAAAAAAATTTCAGAATATATTTTTCTATTTAAAATATTTTATTTTCCATCCGTTATACAAAAATGCATGAAGGACTTAGAACTATCAAATATATTTTGATATTTCTTGAATGATATTTAAACTTGTAACAAAATAAATAAAAACAAAATTTAAAAACACATTATATACAAAAAAAAAAAAAAAAACATATCTGAATTAGAAAATATAAACATTTTGCATGCACAAGAAATTCCGGGAATTTCCGTATGATTTCCCGGGCTTACGGGATTGAAAATTTTGCGGAATTCCCGAGAATTCCCGTCAAAAACTCTAATTTTTTTAATAATTTTTTTTGATAAATTAGATAAAAACTTTTTGAGTTTTTAACCGATTTTACAGGGGATATCTCGTCTATTCTAAAAAAAAAACTGAAAACGTTATATTCAAATGTGTTTAGATTTAAAGAAAAAACTTTAAAACTCTGACATCAAATACATAATTTTCGAAAAGGAAACTAAAATAATTAAAAAAATGTTGAATAAGGTATCACTAACAGCCGTAGTCAAATATGTATAAATATTTACGCATTTAAACATTTTTTAAAAATTTGGAAAATACATAACTCAAATATTGTTGTTAGAAAATATTTTGAAATAATTATTTTGTTTTTGTAATGCTTGAAATGTGCTGATCGTGGTTTGATATTAAAGGAAAAGTTCTTACGAATTTTTCATTTCAAAAGTAATTTTACACACATTTTTATTTTTCAAAATTATTTACACCAGCTTCAAAAATCAATTATTTACGTTTAACATTACTAAAGATGAGCAGAGAATGTCTTTTTGATATTATAAAATCTGGTGATACAAACTCATCTTTAGTAGGTCGCAAAAGTCTTAAAATAATGGTAGATGATAAAAAAAATCTCTAAGAGCCAAGATGAGATTTAAATGAAGGTATAAATGGTATATCATCTTTAGAGTTTATACAAGAGTATGCAAATAGTTAAAAAATTAATTAATCTTTAATAAAATAAATATCTTATATAAAAAAAAAACATTTGAAAGGAATATTAATGAAAATCTGTCATAAAAATTTAACATCGCTCAAAATATTTACAAATTTCTCAACAGTCATCTGTTTGTTCCGCGAGAAAGTATGATTCTTTGAAATGTTATGATGTTCATATGTCTATTTCTGTCTTTAATTCGTGTAAGCTCTTTTGCATATTTCTCTTCGAAATACAACGGACATCGGTATAAAGTAGTAATTCCTTATGTTCTGCATTTAAATCGACACATAGGACTTTAAGAATTCTATTTCTTAAGACATTAGTTTTTATAAAATTTACTACGTCTCTAGTAGTTTGAAGAGCACTTTTAAATATATCAGATAAGGTGTTCGCAGCAAATACTTTTTAAGTGATTTAAAAAACCTGATCACGAACCTATCATTAATGCGTCTACATCTGTAGGGAGCTTAACCATGTATCATTAAAATAATGACACTATGCGACAGTCAAAATCGGGATGGGATGAAACGAACGGGAAATGTTATATCGGTAAAAAAGAAGTTATACGTGTCCCGGCGTTTCGCTGGGTCACGTCTAGGAATCGAGATATATCGATTTGAAGTTAGTAACTATCATATAGGGGAAATTGTGACCTTTGGTGGTCTTTTTTTTTTTTTTTGACATAACTCGAGAACCACCACTCCAATTTTGCTGAAACAAATTTAAAAAAATTTGGAATTACAATTCCTTTAATCTGTTCATACAACGTTTCGCTACATAAGCAACAGTTTCGCAGTTATAAAAAAATGTATGAAGGAAAAAAACTATTTTTTGCCTAAAAAATTGAATTTTTTTATTTTTAATTCATAAAAATCCAAAACGGTAAAAAAAGTGTCAAGTCCTATTACTTTCTCGTAAAGTCACATAACCTTTAAACAAAATAAGACATAGATCATGAATATCGATGGACGCGTTTCGCTTTTATTCACAATTAAGTGAAGGTATAAATTTCAAAATTTTGCTCGAGATATGCTCAAAATTCCTTGGAAAAAACATTGATGACTATTTTATGATTGTCAGAATTAAAAAAAAAAGTAATAAACAAAAGGTTATTTGATTTTTATGGTAGCGGTAACAAACTAAAAAACGGTCATAAATTGTCGTGGACAATTAAAAGGAAAAAAAGGAAAGTGCACTTTTTTAATTATTTGGATTTATTTCGTTGGCTACCTGCATGATTTTTTTACACAAATTGCACCCACATTTATGAGTGTTCATGTTTTAGAACGTTTCGAAAAATTTAAAATGCACACGAATCAGGTTTATAGCCACCCTTAAAAATTACGCGAATTCATAAGTACCTCTCAGTAAAATATTGAAACTTACGTAGTAGTTATAGGTGTTCACTGATCGATTTTTGTCATTCAACAAATGTCTCCGAACGCGTAAAGTACGGTTTTTTTTAAAGTGACGAAAAAGTAATAAAAGTTTAAAACCGAAGGAAGGTGTTCTGAATGGGCCGGGTATACGAAAGCTCATGAAATCAAAGGAATTTAAAGGTGCTTTAGACGGTAATGATTACTTTGCGTGGAGGGCAGTGAAGAAAGTCATGCGATATTATTTGGGAAGTACGCGAGCACACAATTACCCTGCTCTTGTGACCAAGATGTTGCCCTACTTCCAGAAAATTGGAGTGAATATGTCCCTCAAAATTCACTTCTTGCATCACCATCTCGAATACTTCAGCAAGCAGCTAGCCTCTGAGTCGGATGAACATGGTGAGCGCTTCCATCAAGTAGCAATGCCAGTGGAAACGCGACATAAAGGCAAAAGGCTCGATTCGATGGTGGCTGAAATTTGTTGGTGGTCGCAAAAGACGTATGATCCCGACAATGAAGATGAAGAAGAAGAATATACAATGGAAGTTTCCTCCGAGGGTAAGTCACAAAAATGAAGTTAACTGACTGATTAAAAACAAATGATTTTTTCCAGATGAAGACAGATCCTTATCCGATACAGACTCTGAACAAGTGGGCGAACTACCACGAAAGAAAGTAAAGGGTGCAAACAAACGAAAATAAGTTTTGCGTTCATCGATTTTTATAACCTATGTATCTATGTAATAACCTAATAATTACCTGTAATAATTTTTAATTTTACGTGTTAATAATTATAATAAATAATATATAATAAATATTATCCAAATTCATTGAAACATAAAATTAATATTCTTGTCAAAATGAGATACCTTCACATAATTGTGAATAAAAGCGAAACGCGTCCATCGATTTTCATGATCTATGTCTCATTTTGTTTAAAGGTGACTTTACGAGAAAGTAATAGGACTTGACACTTTTTTTACCGTTTTGGATTTTTTATGAATTAAAAATAAAAAAATTCAATTTTTTCGGCAAAAAATATTTCTTTTTTTCATACATTTATTTATAACTGCGAAACTGTTGCTTATGTAGCGAAACGTTGTATGAACAGATTAAAGGAATTGTAATTCCTAATTTTTTTAAATTTGTTTCTCGAGTTATGTCAAAAAAAAAAGACCACCAAAGGTCAAAATTTCCCCTATATGATAGTTACTAACTTCAAATCGATATATCTCGATTCCTAGACGTGACCCGGCGAAACGCCGAACATGATTTTTTTCCAAACTTTCTTCATAAAAAATAAAATTTTGTTCATAGATATTACTAAATTGTTCATAATGAAAATTTTAGTAATTATGCAAAGATTTTGTTAAATCTTTGGTTTAGTTTTATTAGATTTGATTACAAATAGTGAATGAAAATAGTTATGCATGAAAATAATAACAACAAACGACTTAAAATCGCAAAATGCCAAGAAAATCTGTAAAAAAATTATGTTCAGAAATTTGCATAATTACGTTCGCATTCTACAGCACATCATTTTGATAAAAAGTGCTTCTGTTCGGTTCCCATAATGTAGTTAAAATTCATTAAAAACCTAAAATTTTCCGAAGAAAATTTCAAACATTTTTGTTTTTACAAATTTAAAATATAAATGAAAATTTAAACAATTCATTTCAAGTCTTCTTGACTTTTGATTCATTTCAAAAAAATGGAAAAAAGTATTAATATTTAAGTTATTATTCTTAAATATTATGAACTAAAATCAATGAAAGTAAATTCTTATACTTATGCACAAAATTTTTTCTGTGTAGCAAAATTATGATTTTTCGTTCCTCAAATGATGACTTTTTGGCCGAGATTTCTGACAACGCTGTGCAATAATTCCATACACATTTTCGGTTCCTCTCGCAGACCCCCAGAAATATTGCTACGGAAAAAAATGTATTTCTTTCTTTTAAATATGAGAGTATTTATAATTTTTAAATATGTTTTAAGGATTTTAATAGTATATCAGGAAAAAAATATTTTTTTGCATTCATCAGACAATTGATAAGTGGCAAATTGGGATTAATTATATTTTTTATATTAATTCAATGTTTTCATTTATTATCGAGGATTTGAAATTTGCGTGTCATCTCTTTAATGAATAGCGATTTTCTAATACTTAATTTTTAATCCTTTTATAATTTTAGTTTTACTTTTAACTATTTTCGACAAATGTGTATGCGTAGATAATTAGGTCAACAGATATAAATGTAATATTCCTATTGATTTAAATTGCGATTAGCGGAAATTATTTCTATTTGTTAAATAATTTAAATTAAAATGAATAAAGGATATTTCTGTTATAGCACATTTTGAAATGTGCAAATTTATTTATAAACGTTGTTTTTTGTGTGACCATTAAAATGTGTTCATTATAAAAAAGTTTGTTATATGCACGAAAAAATTAAAACATGCGAAAAAATTAAATAATATGCAGAGAAATGCATAAAAAAAGATAAAGTCGTGTGTTTGATTTCTTGAATTTTTTCTTACTTTAAAATTCGAATTTTAATAAAAATAAAAATAAACGTAAATAGAATTTGATAGTCATATTAGATCTTATGAATTTTTTATTTACAATTATGTAGAAAGTACTTAAAATTAATGCGGACAAGTTGATCAAACTCCAAAAAATCAATAAATAATTAGCGTTTTTGTTAGGAAAACTAATTTTGGTATTCATTGCATTCAATGTCTTAAAAAATATGCATTTTTTGTAAAATACTTGTGAAATATGCAAAAATTTACTTTTCAAGTGGAAAGCTTGAAAAACTTGCCCTGGCTATAAACATAATTATTTGTATGAACAATTTCGGTAAAATCATTGCGACCGAAGAAAAGTGTTCGCTATAGCCATAGTTCATTATAACCGCGTTCGATTTTATTATGCAGCATCCACTTTCGAAACTTTTCTTTCGTTCCAAACTATTTTTTACACTATTTGGAATTTTTATTTTTTTCTTTACCCACTTTACCGACGAATATGTGTTATTTTAAATTGTTTTTAAATTTTTTCTCTAACAGTTTTTTTTATCTACTATTTATTTTGTTTTCCTTTAAACAAGCTGAGGTCTGTTGGAGCTTTTTTATGTTTATTTTTTTTAATTTCTTGCTTCATGTGCTGGGTTTCTGCATCATAAATCTCTTGATAAAGTTAAGAAACAAAAGAAATAAAAAAAAAACAGAATTTAGTCGTGTTAAAACAAAAAAATAAGAATATTTTGCTTCAAATGTTTTCCCTAATTTTTCAGTGGGAGTATTTTCTTTAGCATTTATTTCACATTGTGTATAGAGGTTTTGGTTTATTTTCTATTAGACGCAACTTACCCAAAATATGGCATGTAGAATACGAAAAATTAAAATTTAAATGTAGCATGAAACTTTTTCTTGTTTGTATAATTATTTGTTAGAATGTTGAAATATGCCTGACATTATTTTGGAAAAAGTTTTTTCTGTTTGTACTTTTTGAATTTTTTTCTGCACCAGTTTGAATTGTGGTAGAAGTTGTAAACAAAAGAATAAAAAAACTATACAAAGAAGTACAAACATTTTGAAAATAGTTTTAAACAATAAGTTAAATATCTTTAATAAAGACTAGAAGTTTTTTATTCAAATGAGCGAACATCAGTATTAACTAGTCAGAATCAGATGTAGCCTTTAACCCATTAGATCCCAAGCCCTTAAGAAATTGAAAATTTGCTCAATATTTGTATGAAATTAGTTCATGAGTAGCGTTACCGTTTGGTAACTTTAGTCGAGAGTTGCCCCTTTTTCAACCACCTGGCCACTTTTTTTTTTAATGGAACTAAATGGCGACTTTTTATGACTATGTGATAAATGACGAGAAACTAAGTTGTTTGAAATATCTCGACCGATTATGTATTAATTCCAGCGAAGAAATTAATCATTTTGTGATTGTTTCATCATTGCATAGAGATGTAGAAAAAGTCCCCGAAGAATTTATAAATAAACTGAAACTGTTAATAGTTTAAGAACAACTATTTAAAACATCAAATGCAGAACCTATTTGGACCGGATTGAAAAATTAAAAAATAGATTTTTATACCCAGTGTTGCCAGTTTAGCCTCTTTAAGGCTAAATCTAGTCTTCTTATTTTGCTTTTAGCCTCAAAATTTTCCTTTTAGCTCTTTTCTAGCCTTCTAGATGTTTAAAATTGCCATAAAAAGACTAAAATTTTAATATTTCAACAAGTAAGAAAATAATCTCTTATTTGCTTTTACTAATTTTATTTTTAAAGTATTATCCACTTAAGCATTTTTGTATATTAATTCGCATAAGAAATCGAGATTATTTATATTAAACAAAAATTTTTACCTGTACAGAAAAAATAATTTTAAATATTGTTTTTTTAACACAATTATTAATTTATTTTATATTGAAATTTACATATATTATTAATTAATGTAATTAACTTTCCAATTGGTTTTTGACAAAAATAGACAGCTTTAAGAAAAAAATATACAGAAAAAAGAAAACATGTCAATAAAAATAATAATAATAATAATAATAATAATAGAAATAAAATAAAATCAATTTTCATTCTCATTCTATCGTTTAAAAATAGTAATACGAAATATAAACATGTTGTAAAGTTTTTGAGACGCGTTTAATATGTAATAACTTGATAAGAACGAATATTAAATATATGTATGATGAGACTTTTAATCGTTTCGATGCCTTAATAGATGTTCCCGTCGTTTATACCGGGAATTATATTTAATTTCAAGATCCAGGTTTGTATCAAAGCTGTTTTATGATATATTATTTGTATGTAAAATGTCAGTTAATATTAATTGTTTTGGACGATTGGTTCACAAATTTATCATATTTTTTCATGTTTTTATTGGTCGTAAAGGAGTTCTGATAGGATTGTATGAAAATCTTTATTGGAACGCGTTCAAAATTTTTAAAAAAATCTTATTTATACGTAATTATAGGTGATTTTTACAAGACGTAGAAAATTCAGAGTCTTATTATTTCTTTCGTTTAAATTTACTTGATTTGCGTTACTTAAATATTTTTATAATTTACTAAATGATTATAATAAAATTCATGCGTTTTTAGTTGTGAAAATATTTAATTAACTGTAGTTTTTACAATTAATACAATTTTAGTTGATTTTAGGCAAATATTCAATTATAATTCTAATTAATTTGATTAAAAAAATTAAATGAAATTTAAACCAAAATCAATTTTTCTCGGTTAATTAATATCATCATTTTAGTGATTGGAGCAAAATCAATTAAAAATTTAATTAATATAAACAATTTCGTAATTGAAGCCTATTGTTAGTTTTTTCTGTGTGCATATCCATACCAAAATATGTATAACTTTACTCATTTTATAAACTTACTTAATCAATTATTATTATTATTAATAACGTTCATTAACCATAGAAACTCTTTATAAATATAAAAAAAAGGAAAAAAGGGAAATTAATTCAAAACATTAAGTCATTTTGTATATGATATAAAACTCAAATTTGTATGAAATTTTGTGGGCAATTTTTTATTGGATCATTTTGTTCACACCCATTCTATGTATTATTTATAAATTTATTACAATACTTAAAAAAATATCATCAAATAATGAAAACAAAAAAGTTTTTAAATAAAAAATATACTAACTTTTTTCTGGCTTTATTTTTATTATTATTTTTATTTCAATTCTCTGATATTTTTTAAAGTTCAGTTTAGTCTCTTTTTTCCTACATTCTAGCAATACTGCTTATATCCTTGACGAAACGTCTTTTTTCCAAATTATCACTAATGAAAAATAAATTATCCAACATACTTAAGGTCATGGCTAGGCCGGTATTTGTAAGACCGGATTCCGAGTGAAAACCTTTTCTTATTTTTTGAAAAAATTATTTTAATTTGTATAAAAGTTAACAAAATGTATAAAGTAAGCAACATTAAATATTCATATCTCTTGGAGTTATTAACAGATTTGTGTAATTTAAAAAGTACATAAAATGACTTTGTCTTCTTTTTGAGCATTTTGGTAATTATCTCGAAAATATTCATTTCGGTCAAAAATATTTCCAGAATACAAATGCAATTTATAGATGCAATTTTGACAAATCTGAATTCATTAAATTTGAATTTTTCTTTAGGAGTTTTTTAAATTATTTTGTTTACTATAAACTGCTATATTAATTAGCATAGTGCATAAAAATTTACTATTTTTAATGAATTTGGGCATTATTTCATGGAATTTTCAACATATGTTTTATACATCTATTTATAGAGCATTTACAGAATACAACGCTAATAAAAATAGGATCATAAATAGCCAAGATATCGCCAAAAAAAATGGGTTTCTTTTCGACTTTTTAAGCCCCTATATAAGTCAAGGACAGAAAATAATCATTATTCTTCAAATTTAAAAAATCCGGAAAGATTTTTATTTCATTTTTTACTTTTATTAAAAAAAATCAATTTTAATCTTTATTTTTGAGTTTTATTTTTTCACTCAAATAATAATGAGTACTTTCGATTTTTACTTTTATTTTTTGCTCAACTTATAATGATTATTGAATTTAATTTTTTTACTCACAAGATAAAACTTTAAATAAATAATAATATAATAATAAAAACTGCTAAGCAATTTTTAGCAAAAAAAAAGCTTTTCCATCATAAATTATATTTATTCACTAAAAGGCAAGTATTACAAATTATTTTCCAAATATTTTTGTTTAATAATCGTTTTATTTTTTTTACTAAAAATCGAAAAGGAACTGAATATGTTATATTTTGAATATGACCAAAAATAACACAAGTTTACATGTATCTCCAGGTCTGAAAAATGGTGGCACTAGTTTGTCAAAAGAATGTTTTCTGCAGACGGCTGGACAGGGTTAATGTTTTGTCCAAAGCTAGTATACTTAATTGGGTAATATATGTAGTATCTGGATCGAAGGCAACGGTTGTAGAGCTTTTTTACCGGCCGAATTATTAGACATCCAATTCCAAAGTGTATATTGGGCATTCAGAACACCGAAAATAAAAATGTATTTTAGAAAAAGATGTTGATTTATCTAAATCAGCCTTGAAATTGGTAGTGTTAACTGGATTATTCGCTGAGGTAAATATAACTGTTCCTCTGTTAATAATATCTTGAATTGAAATGCTCTCAACAGTATTTTTTAATTTTCGGTAACAGCATAAGCTTAATATTCATCTCTATAAATTTTATAGTCACCAAGTTGAATTTTTTTGTAGGTTTTTCAAAAAGTCTCATTTAAGAGGAGAATATCTGTTTTCCTTTTGTGCAAAACGCGTTCCAACAGGGCAGCTACTGATTCAGTTGTTATGCCTTGGGCATTCCAATGCATAACATGAACATTGTGTCTACCGGTTGAATTATATGGCGTGTTTAAAGCATCGACAGCATCAAAAAATATTTCCAAAAGTTTTTCATTGAAAATATCATCATTGTTATTTTTGTCGTAGCTCTTACCTTTAGCTAGCTCAGAATACAAATTACTATAATTGCGGGAATTGTGTGTATTAATATACGGTTATGATGGTTGCCTTGGCAATTGAGAAAAATCATGATCGTATTCGTTTAAATATAAAACATTAGTTCTTCTGCTGGTCGCCTTAGATTTAGATGTTACTCGATGACGGATTTCTAAATATTCTTGTCGACTTGGGCATTTCGTGTCATCAGCTCTATGGTTAACGTACTTTAAATTCGTATTATACAGTGTTAACACTTATATATTATTCTACCATGACTATTATCTTTGTTAAGTGAACAGACTGCATAATCATGAATTCCAGCGCAGGCTAAACACACAGGTTTTCTCCAATACACAGAAATATTAAAAAATATCCAATTTTCATAAACTTTCTTTTTGATACATTCTGACGAGATAGAGTGCGCCATTATTATCCGAGCTGACAACTTCTTATTGTCTTATTGTATATATATATATATATATATATATATATATATAGATTTAGCTTTATAAAAAGCTAAACCGTAAAAAAGTCATCTTCAAACATATATTTTTATTTCAAAGTAGATAGACGTATTTGCGTACAAATTATATGTTAAATGTAGCTTTTTTAATTTTTTATGCTATTTAAACAATATTGTATTTTTCCCGAATACCCGGGAATTCTCGGAAATGCTTTAAATAAAATCACGATTCTCGGGAGTTGAAAAATGCCGGGAACTGAAAATCCCTAGATACACGTTAAAATTATCATGTATCAAACGTCTGTGTTTGTTGGAAACAGCTAATTTAATACTCCCCAATTACGGTACGTTGTTCTCAAGTTGTAAAGTCTCAAGTGGGTCTTGTAGCAAGTGTTCTGATAACACCTGTTAATTAATTAATATTGTTTTAAATCCTTTTTCTGCAAATATTTTTCATTAGAATTATTAAAAAAAAATACTTAATTTTTTGTTCGTTTTATACTAAACAAATTTCCTATCTGCTGTTAAAGTATTGTTCTTTTTATATTTTAATATTTATAAATTCATTGTGTGATCTCAATTTTTTTACTGTTATTGATTTCCTCTTACATCGTAACACTTTCGCATAAATTCAAATTTAAATTTTTCTTGCTGCATCTTAACACAATTTCCGTTTCCTGTGTCAATAGCTAGTGCTGGCACTGGTGTAATCATTAGTGTTCTCTCTCTACTTAAAAATAGACATGTCTTTGCATACATTTTTTTGATTGCTTTCACAAGTTTTTCATTATAGTTTTGTTTTAGTTAAAAAAAAAAAAAAAAAATAGAATGAGAACCACATAGATATTTGGGTCAATTGAAAGCAATTGAAATGTTTGCTAAAATAATATTTATATTGAAATTTTATAGACAATGATGATATTGTTTGCGTAATATATAATAAATTCCGGGGTGTTTCTGTTTTAATTTATGGCAAAAGCTGTAGGAAATAAATGCAAGTATCTTTGTAATAAAACAAACAGAAATCAATTTAAAACCATGCTGCATCATCAAATTAAATTACAAACTAAATAGAGCATTATGATCAAATGAAACCATCAAAAATGCATCTCAATTAGATTAAAAACTGCATGGACCTCAACAAATGCAAAAAGAAAAAAAAAACATAATTGATGAAAATTATAAAACTTAAAAGATTTTCTCTTAAACTTGTTTCCTTTGATCCCTTTCAACTGTATCCTATTTAAATACAATTTCCAATATAATGTTCATCCATTTAATTTATGCATTTATTTCCATTTCAATTACTTTTATGAGCATTTCTGCTGTGAAATACACAATCTCAAATTATGTGTTTTATTTGTTTATAAAAATACAACAATAAATTTTAACATTTGTTGGCAAAAAGTTTTTTTTTTACTACAATGACACTATTTACAGGAAAAAACACGTAGAGTAAATAATAATGTATAAAGCGTTATTAAACCAAAGGACCAGTGTTGCCGTTTTGGTTATTTTTAACTAAAATGGGTCATTTTATTATTCAGTATGGAGATGGTGACTTTTTTCCATTTTGGTTATTATATTAATAATAATAATATTATTATTATGGTAATGACCCAGTTAAAATTGGAATGCGAATTTAAATCAATAGAAAATATAAAGATTTTTTAATATTTAACCAAAAATGAAGTGGATTGAAAGATTTTTGGGAGAAAGATCTAACGATGTAAAAAACCACCTAAATACTATGTATATTCGGTAAAGAAAGACTATGTGATATCAACAATACAATAGTGTTACTTAAAGTAATACATACTTGAGAGAGATAATTATATGGGTGCTATGGTTAATCTTATTTGAGTCAAATTCTATTAACATAAGAACGTGTATGTGGGATTTAAGTACTTTTTGGGAGAGGACCCTATATAGGAGCTACAATTAATTTTAAAGCGATCCTTTTGAAACTGGATGTATGAAGGTACATACAAAATTTTTTATAGAAAATTTAAGATTAAAATTTTTTTATTTGTGCAGGATTCTGTGGAAATATGCTTATATGCATTTTAAATATTTGAGCTTAAAATATTACTCCGAAAATAGATTTATTTGGGGACTAGGTAAAATAATGAAAAAATTTCGACCATTTAAGGAGAATCTGAGTTGATTGTTGTATTTGAGGCGGCTCCTCAATATGTACCTTTTTTAGTTATTAAAACTGTGCAAGTCAACATAATTAAATAACAAAGGTACTCATTTAAATACTTGGGTTTGCTATTTGTGCAATTATGCAAATTTGCGCGACATGTTTTATTATTCCCCTTTTCAATATTAAGTAAATAATTGAAAAATGTTGTGGAAAGCAATAATGCATGCAATGATTTTATTATAATTAACGTATTTTTTTATTATAACTAATCGCTTTTATTAATAATTTTTTAATATAAAGAAAAGCCAGATGATTAAACAGCACAAGTTTGCGAGACTAAATGGTCGCGCAAACTTATAAGTCTTGTGCAAAAGATTTTCCACACAATTTTTAACAGTTCATTTGCGAATGTGTAAACTTGCCCATATTACACAGTTTATGATGGTTTTACGCGTTTTCATGAGGACCCTTAATAAAAATATAAAAACGGCACCAAATTATTTTACAAATAACTGCAACAAAAGTGTTTTATCAATCCCGATATATTTTCAATGGAAACACAATTTCGAAGACAATTTTTAAATTAACTTATTAAAATTTAATATATTTGTGAGTGGTTTGGTACATAAACAATAGATATTGAATTTTTTCGTCAAACCTCCCAATTTAAATATCTCTTATTTTAAATCTTTAGATTTCTGAATGAGATTGGCTAAGTCCCTATAAAAATAACTCTTATTTGAATTTTTTTTCTATGAACACATAATTGTAAAAGGCTACATTACTTTCTATTATTGCTGCTATTTTGCAATTCTAATTTTATTACAATCTGCATTATTTTCGACATCATATCGTAAGGATGTGAGAATAATTAATTTTTTATCATTAAACTTTATATCCCGACCCCATACAAAATTAGATCAGCGCCACATTTTGATAAACATTGTTCTAAACAGTTAAATTTTAAATACTTTTTTCTCCTAAAGACTAACTATACCTAATAATTAATATGCAAAGTATTTAAAACCTGAATACATATATTAAGATTATATTCATTTTTATATAATAACTTTAAATTTTTAAAATTTGTTTTTTTTCCTAATTTTGTTATTGTTTCAAAAATTTTGGTTAGAAAAAAATGTTTGCCGTGGCAACACTTCAAAGAACTCTTTTATGAAATGACCAAATAGCACCCGCAGAAAAAAAAAGTTTGTAAATACTCGTTAACGAATAACGAATGATATACAAAAAATATAAAACGGAGAAATATGAGCCAAAAACGAATACAAATTCTACCTTTTCTTAATCTACAAGGAAACTCTGGGAACACAAATTTTTTTAAATCAAGTAACATTTTGTATGATTTTCTTTTAAAAATGTATATTATGGTATTAATAAAAGATTTTCCTAGAATCCTCTGCTAAGATTCTATGAAAATCATCTAGGTTGAGATACCAATAAACATATTAAAAAATATGACAGATATCTAAACAAATAGTCAGAAGCAAAAATTAACTTTTAGTAAAAAAAACTAATTTATTTCAGCAATAATTTAATACTTTTTAATGTACTTTTTTTTGTGTATAAAAATATGTTAAAGAATTTAAAAATTTTGAAGAACATTGTATTGAATTTTGTATTGACGTAATATTATGAATCGATCATGACTTTTTTTCTCAAAAATTTTCTCAAAAAATAAAATTTTGTTCATAGATATTATTAAATTTTCATAATGAAAATCTTAGGAATTTTGTAAAAAGATTTTCTTAAATCTTTGTTTTAGTTTATTAGACTTGATTGTAAATGATAAATGAAAATTGCTATACATGAAAATATTTACAAATGCCTTAAAATGGCAAAATTCAAATTTATTAAAAATTTATTTTATTTATTTATTAAAAATTTATTAAAAAATAATATTTAGGAATTTGCATAATTTTGCTCGTATGCTTCAGCACATCATTTTGATAAAAAGCTGTTCTGTTCCCAAAATGTAACTAAAAATTATTATTTTTTACAAATTGAATATATAAACGAAAATTTAAACATTTTTTTCAGTCTTATTGACTTTTGATTCATTTGAAAAAATATAAAAAATATTTAAGCATAAGAAATTATGCTTAAATATTGTGAACTGAAATCAATGAAAGTAAATTTTTTATTTTTATATACAAACTATTTTCTGTGTACGTGAGTATATCAAATTTATCAAATTATCAAAATCGGATATGGTGAGGTCAAAATTTGCGTTTTTTTCGTAAAATTTTATCCTCTTCCAATATGAACATGTAATGTTGTTTTATTTCTAAGGGTATAAGATTTACCAGGCCCAATCAGCATTATTAATATTTTGTTTCAACCAATATGTATTCTAGGACCTCAAATAGACTTAGGCCACTTTCAAAATTACTAAAACAAAATTCGTAATTTTGAAAGAAAATTAAGTTCAGGAAATACATTTCTTGGAACTGAAAAAATATATGTAACCGTACAACAGCATTTTTCACACATGAACGAAGCCATATACATATGAAAGCAGAGACATTTTATGATATGACTGCGTACTCAGTTTTTCATTTATTTAAACTTTTTAGGGCCTTATAATGACTATAAAGTTCTTCAGGTATTCTATCCTTTAATATTTTTGATCGAATAATTTGAAACTATAATAATTTTAAATACATCACAATATGTTTTTTTAAAATCACATTTCGTCCTTTTCAAATTTTAAAATATGTTATCAAATTTTAAAAATGTGCTGTTAGTGTTTATGTAAATTTTGTTTTCGTTATATATATTGCAATTTTAAATATTGTTTAATAATAACTGTCACAGTTTTTTTTTTAGAAGTTCATAGAAAATGGTTCAAATCGTTCCGTTACACAGTGGGGCAGAATCGAAATTTTTTGGAAATGAATCTGTAACTAACTCCTGATCGGCTGGTTGGATTTTCATGAAATTTGATATAGGCATAGCGGAGGAGTGTACAATGTTAAGACATGCTTACATGTCCGATTTATCTCTTATAGTTTTCAAGTTATTTGCGTTTGAATTTTTAAGCACCATAATTTTGTATGTTCTTGGTCCAGTTTTTTTCATACTTTCCTAGTTTTTGCGACCGATTTTATTAGTTTTTTTCCTATCTAGTTAAAGAACAAAATTATCTATTGAATAAAAAAAATTGAAGTCGATATCTTTACCTAGTCCAAAAATAAACGATTTTGAATTTGAAAATTCCAAAAAAGACGACTTTTTGTTTTTTTTTTAGCCGAAAAAGTATCTACACTCTTTTTTTATCTAAAATAAAATTTTCTTTAGCAACATATAATAATTTTACACTTTTCTGAAAGGCAACTTCACAGAGATGACTTTAGGATAAAAAACATGCCCAATAACTCAATTGGTCATGGTACACACCCTCCCGAATTCGACCCATTTTATATGAAAATTTTGACTTTAGACCATTTTTTCTCAAATCCCAAAGCATGAATCGACAAGCGGAATATATTTTAAGAATCCTCATTATGTTGTTAAAAGTTTTAAATCAAAATCTACGGACCTTCGGAAAAATGTGAATTCTATAGCCATAAATGTAAAAAATCCCATTTTTGGGAATTTTGATTAGTTCTTTTGGGAATTGAGGAAAACCCTACCCCTGATTGAAATTTGGTTAACGCGCTTTTATTTACATTAATAAGATCCACATTTCTTGCAAATTAAGATATCTTTATAAACAAATTTGTTACTACAATTACAAAATTTTTATTTTTCTCCAAAAACCCCAAATTGGGCCTTTTGTTTGGTTTATTTCGGAGTTATTCAGAAATTAGTGTCGAAAAAGCAAATTTTCATGCAAAATGAAATAATTTTTTCTGAAAAAATTCTTTAAATAAATGAAACCGGCAAAAAATGTACAGTTTTCAATCCTTTTTCATAAAGCTCGCAGTACTATGAATAAATTAAGCTATATATTATTAAAATTCATGCACAAATATTGACTTTATTAACAATTGAGTAAAAATACCCATGTACAGCTACAATTAAGTAGAAATACACTGGTTTGAAAAGAAAAAAAGTTCTAGGTATATTAAATGGATATTAATCTGCTTTCACGTTTTTTCTATCACATATTGATATTTTATGTGCATAATAAATTACGCAGTTACACTTGTGTATCTCGAGAACGGTTTAGATAAATAAAACTGCAGTAGATGCTGATTAGAATTATCTTCAAGTTATCTTAACATTATTTTCAGAGTTATTCGGAAATTAATTATTTAAAAATATATAAAATTTTCATGAAAAATTAAAAGAATTTTGGTCATTAACTCCGAAAATATTTATCGGATAAAAAACTAATATTAAGATAATTTGAAGATAATGTTTGTATGCATCATGTTTCAATTACCTAAATCGGACAACTCGTTCTCGAATTATAGTAAAATATACACATATAGTTGTCTTATTAAGTTGGAAATATTAGACATACGCATAACAAAAATGAACACCAGATAGAGAAAATCTGAAGGCAAAATCGAGTTTACCTCGTCAAATTCCTTTTACTCCACCTATTTTAGTTTAAAGAAAAAAATGTTTTGCCCATCAGTATATCTCTACTTAATTATAGGTCTGAATTTGTATTTTCACTTAAATGTAAATAAAATCAAGATTTGTGCATCAATTTTGATGATAGATGGCTTATTTTTTTCGCAGCGCTACCATATTTATGTTAAAGATAAAAAACGGAAATATTCTTGCCATTTTCACTTTTTAAAAGAAATTAAAATACGAAAGAAAGAAAGAAAAAAAATTCGGACACTATTTTCTAAATAACACCGAAAATATTGAGCATATAAAAATATATGTTAGAGAGACTTGAAGATATTTGTAGTTTGCTTATTTTAGTGTATCATTTATATTAATCGTATATTGGCCTAATTATAGGCGGAATATTAGACACGCACATAAAACACAAAATGCAGACCTGATGGAGAAAACGGAAAGCAGATTCGTGTTTAGTGAAAATAAAAGTGACATTGATTTTATTGCTGATTTTCGATGCAGATCATGGGAGATAAATATACATTTTAAGAAAGTGATGTTCTTTTATTATAAAGAATTGATAAAAATAAATAACTTTGTCATTTTCTTCATTAAGCGCGTAAATTGATCCAAGTCCCTTCAAATGAAACTTAAGAAATTTCCAAATAGTTTTGTTAACTGATGAATTTTCATTTTCGAAAATTTTTACACCTTTTTACAAGAAAAACAATTAACATAAAATTAATTGCAGTGTCCAACTCGATTTTTTTGGTAAATGGACTTAGGACACTTTCAAAATAAACAACTCATATAACAATATAAGTGTTCAGGTCTATATTTGAAAAAAAAAATTCGCATATTTTAATTTTTTTTTTTTTTTTTTTTTTTTGTACCCACTATCAAAATGAGTGTTATTCCGAGTGTAATATGTCAAAAAAATAATCTAGTACCCCATAAAGTATATATGTATATTGTGGGTCCTTGTGAAAATCTAAGACGATCTAGCTATGTCCGTTCGTCCGTCGGTTGAAACCAGGATAGGGTTTGGGGCAGTCCATCTATAGGGACGAAATTTGGCTCAAATATTTGTTTTTTAAAAAGTTTGTTTTGGGCAAAATCGGTTCATAAGTAAAAAAGTTATGAATTAAATATTCTAACGTTCAGAGATGTGCTTCAATTAGCATCAAATATGCTGAATTATTGGAAAAAGAAAATTTCCACCCATTTTATCAAAAAATAAATTTTTGACAATTTATTTCCTGAAACAGATTAAAACTACTTTTTTTGTTTATTAATATTTGATTTAAATTCTCTAATTTTAGCGCCGTCTCGTAGCGACAAAAAAGAATTATTCCTAGAAAATTCTTTTGAAATTATACGAGTAATATTGTTACCTCTCTAAAAATGCATATCTCGGCACAATTTGAAAAATATTTTTATTTTGATTTTTGTCTATGGGACAAATCACTGTACGCAGTCAGAGTCAAAGGTTGATTCCTTACTTATTTCTGACAAGTCCGAAATTTCAACTAACTGAAATTTGTCATCAATATAAGAGAAACAAGTTGATTTTAACAATAACATGTAAATTTTTTGCTTTTTAAAGCAAAACGGAAATGATGAATTAGTTTACTTATTGATGACAATTTTAGTTACTTATTTTAAATGTTTATAGGAGAGAGAGAGAGAGAGGAGGTGAAAATACTAAGCTTTTACATACTCTTTACCTCTCTCGCCTATACGCAGAGAAAAAATATAGTTGTAGTAACCATATTCTAATAGCAACATACTATGATTGAAACATATGATCATAACGAATAATAGGAATGTTTGTAAGTAATAATTAAATAAAAAATTATTATGATTTCATTTTGTCATATTGTGTCCGATTTTATAGTTTGTTTTTTCATGTTACGATTCTAGTTTTACATATAATTGAATAATCTTACTACAACATTATCTCATTCTATCATATTATGATTTGATGTTATTATATTATTATTCTATATTATTACCACATATTCCACTTTGCCATATTATTATCCCATGTTTATCGATTTTGATTTGTTTTTCAAAAATTAGTATATTTAGCTGTACAAATTTTATTTTGGCTGCACACTGGACAATTATCAAAAAATCTGTAAAATCCAGCCCGCATCCAATAATATTTCATAAATATTTTAATCTCTATGTATTTAACATTTCTTTTATTTCTTCAGAACTGCAATTTAGGGTATTAACATTTTCTTACTCTATCGGAATTTATATTAACCACCTAAATTCGTTTCACTGAAACTCTCTAGCATGTTTTTCCGCTATTAATGTTACAAATATGATATATAATTCAATCGATGTATTAACACAGATACAATAGTTTTCCTCAGTATGTGAATATAAAAAGTAACAAATGCACATGGTACCTAATTTCCATTTTTATGTTTTTTTCGTTTGTTGGTTACAAATGCTAACTATATCGCTCATTCATTCCGTCAGTACCATTTACTCATATGAATATTAGACTGCTCCAAAAAAAGCTTACTTTCGAATTTTGACAGTAACACACCCTAGAATTATAATTTTTTGGTGTAGAAACAAAGTTTGCAAAATATTAGAGTGACTGGTTGTCGCTAACACGTGCCGCATCGATTTTGAATTTTGTAGGGTGCATTTATATTTATATATATATATATATATATATATAAATTTTGACCATTTCACAGTTTTTTAAATCAATGTTGCTACTATCAACTATTTTTTTCAATTTAGAGTAAAGGAATAATAATATAGACATAATTATCAATCAAACAAGATAAAAAAGTTAAAATTGGTTAGAAATAAAGCCCTGCGTAAGATGATTTGAAAAGCAAATGCATTTGCTTTTTAAGTATGTTGTTCATAGCCAATATGTGCAATAACAACAATAAATGTGTTTGTACTGCTCGCTGATCGAAGCAAGGCATTTCTCGCAAAGAAGTGGTGCAAGTGGTGTGGCAGAAAAAGCAAATCGTACAAGACATAGGGAAAGTATTTAAGTATTTAGTATTTTAATGCTTTACATTTTTTTTGTAATACGTATCTGCTATGTGTGGCAAAAACCCTTCACAATGTGTGAAAAAGAGTTTTTTAAATGTTCTTGCATACACAAATATGTATATTTTGGTTGTTGGTTTTAATTAATTCGTTAATTCATATAGTAATTAAAAATTACTCTTAATTAAGAATTAAAAATGTAATTGAAACCTAGAAATTAAAGTTCCTAAACATTTGAAACTCTCGGTTATATATTGTTTAAATAGTATTCATTTAGTATTTATTCGTAACTTATAGTTCAAAGCCTTTAAAATTTAAATTGATACATAAATATGGTAAATGTAAATACTAAGGGCTTAGGCCCGGTATTATACTATTCACTTAGTGGCGAAATCGTACTTAAGTTTTAAAAATAGTTTTATGTTTTAAAACTTAAGTATTTTTTTCCATAACTTAAGTTTTTCCTAAGTATGAAAATACAAAATGTAATAAAATTATTTAAAAATTTTAAATAAGTTCAAAAAGCGTTTTAAATCTGTATTTTCTTTGTAATTATTTTGCACAAAATCTTTTTAATTTCACCGCGTATAGTCTGCAACTTTACAATTTTTTAAAATTGACATAACCAAAAACAAAAAGTAACCAAATAGAAAAGATATTTAATAAAATATTAACATAGTTAAGAGAAAACATTTGAAAATAAATAAAATATGGTTATAATTTTGAGTTGAAAACAATGCTTGGAAAGATGAGACGACCGTATTGTAAATACATTTAGATTTATCTTTATTTTCTTGTCAAGGCAATAGTATAAAACTGAGCCTTAATTTTGAAGTTGAAAATTAAGTTTTTATTATAGTCAAAACAACAAAGCTTCTACATATTTGTTTTTTTAAATTCGGAAAATTTTAACAAGATTTCTTCGCAATTAAAATAACCGAATACAAAACACGCCAATTTAGCGCCTTTTTAAGAAAATGCGCTGATAATGCAACTTTTAGGTTTCTGAAAAGCGCTAAATATAGAGCTTTGAACAGCACAAGCAGTATTTATATGGTTTTAAGTACCTGCTGAATAGTATTTATTTCTTTGCTCACAGCACTTGAAAAATAACAAGTGGTTTGCAATGTCTTGTAAGACATATGTAGTTTGCAGGGCTTTAGTTTTAAAATAATAAAGTTATTAGAAATTCCGCCGACCATTAACGAGCTTTTGAATATTTGTAAAAGCAACGTACAGAAAATTTTTTAATTTTTTTAGAAATGTTGAAACCAAATACTATTTGTAGTCAAATTTAACCATAATTATTGAAAAAAAGCTTTGAATCCTGTAGGAATATAATCTCCTTTTCATGCTTTATTAAAAAAGGTCAATTTTTATTATGGGTGTTTAAAGTCACCAATTTAATTTTTTTCAAAATTTTGTTAAAAAGATTTCAAAAAAGTTACGGTGTTTTGTAGACAACACCATAGAAAGTGAAAATAAGAAAGAATTAGGTTAAAATCTCTTATAAATTCGCCGTATCTTAGATTTAGATTTTGCGGATTGTAACAAAAAGATATTTTTCGGCAGTTTTTGCGTTTATAGTAAATTTTTTTGCCTTAGTATACAAAATAATGAAAATTATAACGCAATAAAATAACATAGGTTGTATAAATTATATTCCGAAGTTGTTCACGAATTTTTAATTCGTTAAAAATTTCAAATATTCCAAGAATTTAACTTTGACCTTCCTACTTTAAAATTAACATTGTTCAAATTCGTTAAAAATTTCACAATATATTTCATACAATCTATGTTATCTTGTTATATTATAATCTTTAATAATCTGTATACTAGTACAAAAATATTTAATCTACAGTATAAAAATCGCTAAAAAATTACTTTTTGCCGAAATCTGCAAAATTCAAATCTAATGTATGGGGAATTTATAAGAGATATTGACCAAGTTCTTTTTTAATTTTACTTTCTATGGTATTGAATATAAACAGTATAGCTTTTTTGAAATTTTTTAAACAATGTTTTGAAAAAATAGAAGGGAAGTTTTGAAACAGCCATAATAAGAAATAAACGTTTTTTAATCAACCATAAACATGGAATTATGTTATCCTGCTGCAACCAAAGCTTATTTTTCAGTAATAACGGTGCAAATTTGACTTAAAACATCATTTTATTTCAAAATTTCTAAAAAAAAAATAAAAAAAGCTTTCACAAGTGTACGAAAACCCGTCAATGATAGAGGGAATTTCTAATAACTTTTATATTTTATAACCGATTTTAACTTTTTTATCTTGTTTAATATATAATTATATCTAGATTACGATTTCCTTACATTTAATTGTAAAAAAGATTTGACAATAGGAAAATTTTTTTAAAAACTCAACAAAGTACAGTCGATGCGGCACGTGTTACCAACTTCCGATCCCTCTAATATTTTGTGTACCATGTTTTTACACAAAAAGGAACAATCCTAGAGGAGCTACGGTCGAAAATCGAAAGTAGCAGTCTAATGTATAAACATATATGTATTATATGTATGTTTGTGGGACTGTACCTTTATTGGCCTCGTGGGCCCATAAAATTCAAATTGTTTCAAGAAACATTTACATGTCTTGCGAACATTTGACAAAAAGTCATAAAAGGTGGTAAAAATAAATCACTTGTTCTTTTTTCTTAATTTTGTTTTTGTTTTTTTTTTTTTATTGTACTTAAACAGTTATTTGGTGAATTTCCTTTTATGATATTCTTTTTTTTATATTATGTGTGTATGCATGTGTTTAATATATCCTGGAACTAGAGGGGAAAAATATAAGTTTTATTAGCAACTATGTGGCAGGTTGCGGAGCATGTGTATTAGAGCACCCATGAAATGTATGTGATTCAAAAAAGTTTTGATTTTCTTTGCTTCACCGGCAGTTTCTGATAAATGGGGCTACAAAAATAATACGTGTAAAAAAAATTGATACATGGATTTTTTTTAAAAAGGCCCTGGTTTTAATACGCACCTAGCTTTTTAGCAAAGATTTTTACTATTTTGTAGAGTAAGATTTGTATTCATTTTACAACATATGTATACTATTCCAATGCACATGGATCGATATCCGACTTTGAGTTATCGGTTTTGTACTTGTTAAACAAATATTGGCATAAAATGCCAAAGCATTTTTGGATCATTATAGCGAGTATTTTTAAATTTTAATGGTTATATATTGTTTTATATAAACAGCTCTTTGCTTAAAAAAATTAAGAAATATATCAAAATGGACAATTTTTTTACAATAGCTCGCAAATGAATAAATATGTGCAGTAATAACTTTTTTCTTTAATATTAGTAAAAAAATAAATAAATTAAAACTATAGCAGCAGTGTAATGTAAGATGAAGACGTAATAGATTTGGAACAGAAGTAACTTATTTGGGAATTCTGGTATTTGAGTAACTAAATACAATAGCTTTCTTGATAAAGACGATGTATATGGGATGAAAAAGCACATTTTAAGTGTACAAAGCACTTCATTACGGAAATAAAATATTTTACTTTTAATTTACCTTTGTGTTGACATGAACCGGTCTTCGAGCTAAATTATTGCAAAACATGTTCTTTTTGAGATAACACAACAGAGAAAAAAATAAATATTCGTTACTCTATGAATGTTACTCATATAAATGAATTTACTAGTTATTTTGAAAATATATTTTTATCTATATATTTGCAAACTTTTGTAAAATGTGTTGTCTGTTTTCAATATATCACGGTGATTTTTAAAGTAAAAAAAGTGAAAAGGTGTTGTAAAAATATTAAATGTAAACTTTTATAACTTTTTAGTTAATCCGCAACACTTAAATTTTGAATGTCTGTTTGATCCAATAATGATTTAAAAATACTCACTATAATGATCCAAAAAGTTGTGTTAAATCCAGCATTTTATGACAATATTTGTATAACAAGTACAAATTTTATACTTCAAAGTTGCTTATATATATGTTATATATATGTTTGCTTATAACATTGCAAAGTGATAGTAGACTAAAAAAATATGTGCCAAAAATATATGATTTTTATTCTGAATAAAAAACTTATATAGTTTTTTCGCAAAATGTTAAATTAAAGAGTTACAGGTAGGGTTTGGTATCTGGGAATTCCCGGGTGGGAAAATCCCGGATTTACCGTCAAAATACTCACGGGAATTATCGGGAATTTTTTTACACTTCCCGGGAAAACGGGAAATTAAATAAAGATGGTACTTGCAAGAGTTTAAACGAATATAGTATAACTAGAACGTTATCTGAGAGGAACGTTAATGTTGCATGAATTGGGGATTTTTTCTATCAGATATCTATATAATTTGTTGATCTATGGTTTAATGAGGAAGTAATCAATTTTTGTCATGTTCAAATTTTAAATATTATTTTAAAGTAAATATTAAATAAGTTAAACTTCGCAAATAGTCACTATTATAAAAAAATTACTTGGTTTGCAGATTTTTTCATTCTAACATAACATTTTCTTCTGAAACAGCACTCTTATAAAAGCAATTGATCTGTAAATGTTAGGAGTAAATGTTATAACTTCAAAATACTTATGTATAAAAAACAAAAAACTAATCTCATGTTGTATTCATACGTATATGAGATTATTTTTTATCAGATTTCTGAACACTATGATTGATCCGAAAAACATTGTTGCGAATCAATTTTTAGTATTTTTTAAATTTATGTTTATTTTAGTAAGAATTAGTGAAAAATTAAGTTAGAGAAATAAAGTAGAAATAAATGGCAAGCTATTTATAATGAAATTTATCCAATAGATTACTATATATTATTAAAAGGTTTTATCATCAAAAACATAAAATAAAGTACTAATTTTACTTGCATGAAATATTAATTTTTTTATCCTAGAAGTGGAGTTATACTTTTATATTGTTTCATTTTTCGTTAATTCAGTATGATTTATAATGTTTCGTTTTATTTAATAAAAAAATAATTTTCTTTATAAGAAATCATAACCTTATTTCATATAACTAAAGTTTTAAAAAATTCCCAGGTATTCCCGGGAAATAGATTTTTTTCTTTCCGTTTCCCGGGAAGAGAAATATAGCGGGAAACCCTAGTTACAGGGCATTAAAGATTTTAGTTGATTTTAAGACCTTTTTTTGGGACAAAAGTCAAAGTCAACTAGCCAGTTTACGACCGATCGACCCAATTTTTGCACACATGTTATTTTTTAGCCGCATCTACCAGATAGAAGCCGTCGGTGGAACATGCAAAATAAAATATTTTATATTCATGGGTAGTCTAATGTGTATTTATATGCATTGCCTTGAGGCAGTGAAAATTCAATAAAATATGTGTATCTGAAAAAAATGTTTAAACTAATTTATGAAAGAAATAATAATAAAAATGTACCATAAAATGAAAATTCTTAAACCTTTTAAATTATACTTCTATTATGTTTTGTAAAAAGCGAAAGATATAACCAGAAAATCATAAAACATTTGGTGAGGTATGTTTTAATATCTCGATTTTATAATAATATTACTATCAGCTTTCAGAAATTCATAAAAAATTCTAAATTAGGCTTTATCTTATACACAATTGGAATTATTGCTTAAAATACAAAATCTGTCCTTTATTTTAAATAAAGGAAAACTTAAATTTTTTTATGAAATTTTAGATTCACTCTCGATATGCCCCTTATTCCATTTATGGTTTAATTTCGTAAACAGGTTAATAGTTTTTTAAAAGTTATGATTAAATGACCACGGAAATATTGTAACGGAAGTAAATGATAATGCCTTAATGTTCTGCTATTTTACATACTTACGTGTGAGTACGTAGGAGAAAAAGCAAACTGTACTTAAATAGTAAAGAGAGAAAGTTTTATAAAAATATGTGTGAGTATATGTCGATTATTAAATAAGATTTATACATAATGATTTTTTTCTTCATTAGAAATTCATTTCAATGCTTCGAAATTTTTAGTGCTAATTAATGAAAGATATTATTTAAATTATAAGTAAAAAAGATGCCTTGAATGCTAATGAGGTATATTGCGGTACAGAAGATACATATGTACGTTAAAGTGTCTTGATTTGAATGGAGACAAAAAATGTTGCAAATGTACCCTCCTTAAAATTAAAGCTAAACCTCAAAATATTTCGGTTTAATTATTTCGTTCACGTGAGTTGGACCATTTTTAAAACACTTCCAAAAATATGGTTTTCGATCATAGTGTACATCATTTTTAACTTTTTGTAAAAAAAAATACAACATATTACAACATATTAAATGACGTTTAATACATAATGAGTAAAAATACTTTTAAAATTAGTTTCAAGTTTGAATATTTTGTACATTTTCCATCATAATTTATATTTTAGTTCATCACTGGAAAAGCCTCATTCAATCTACAAATACATGTATTCATTTAACCCTTTAGTTGCACAAGCAATACTTTGGAATTTTCGATCCATAATTGGTTAAGTTAATTTTTATTTCAAATAAATGGTTTGTTAAAAAAATAAATGCAACCAAAAGCACACATTTATCATAAAAACTATAAATTTGTGTAAAATAGTGACTAAATTTCAAAAATCTCTTTAAAACGATTATTACCGCGGTTTTAAAGTAACTTATTATATTTTTCATAAATTCATCTATATTTAAGTATAATAAATACTTATTTGCAATAATTGCTAATTTAACCTTTTGGGATCTAAATGCATAAAAGAGGGTAACTCTTGCTGTTAAAGGGTTAATTACGTCTAATCTTCAATAGTATCAGGACAGAACATTCCAATGGTACATTAATGTCCAGTATATGTTGAAAAATGTCCGATATATATAAAATTATATGTTTGAATTGACAAAAACCGTTAGTAAAATCTTAATATTCCGCGATTGAAAAGAAACATAACAATTATTTAAATGAATATTTCAGGCCTTATTATGTCTCTATTACAATATGAAGTTAATTTTCTTTTACCGAAAATTTTGATAATGAAATACATATTCATAGAGGTGTTTTGAAAATAGTCCAGCTCACCTAAATTTAAATATTCAGATGTAATATTTTGGGAATCATATAAGAACAGATCAATCTTCATTTATAATGACATATTTGAATCTTTTTTTTCGTGAGGCTCTTTATGTATATGAAACAATTTTGAACCCATCTACTGTAAGTGTTATATTTTAGAAAGTTATATTGTTCTTTAACGAAATCACTATTACTGAATAAAAATACACACAAAAAGTGTTAAACGAATTATGTGTTCATATAAATTTACATTTGCATTAAGAATAAAGTGCCATTATATAATACATACATATATTGAAATGTATCAAAAATGTTTTATTTATTTTAAAAATTTAAATTTTATCTTAAAACAGACAAAACAAAAACAACACTGCATATATAATACTATAAATTTTGTATGTACGAGTATGTTAATATAAAAAAATAAAAAAAAAAAAGGATTTGAAAAGTTTGTTAAATAAAAGCAAAAGTATCTTTAGAGTATATATAAATAAAAATAGAAGAAAAAATATACTAAAACGTACACTACTTTTCTTAGTACAGATTTTGCTCATATTTTAACAGAGGAAAATAACTATATGGTAAAATTAAATTAAAATTATATATATCCTATATAAAAAAAAGTTTTGCTACAAAATAGAGCTAAACTATATAGTTGTTGTTGATATTCCCACTTCAAATGAAAGTTTATTTTTTTAAGACGTAATTTTTCAAAAATGTTTCTGCATTATCTTTTCGCGAGCTGGATTTACGAATATAATGGTCTTTCTTTTTTGTAAAATATGGGCAAATATGGCACAAAATATATATACATATTTTCTTTACAGTATAAAGCACAAAAATAAATAAATATCTAAACAAAAAAAAAAAAAAACAACAACATTAATTATAAAAAAAATTATATACACTGCGGCCCCGGTCTACGTCGCTAAGGGGGATCAGAGAATTGCGACGTAAACTGAAACGACGCAAATCGAATCACAGTTTTATTAATAATTGGTTCCGGAATAAAAATTCTCGAACATAAAAGATGTCAATTCTTAATATATTTTTTTAAAGAGAGGTTAAGTTAAATATATTTATATAAATTCTATTTTGATTTTCTTCCTTGATGCAGAGAATTTATGGCTTGTTTATACAAGACATGTGAAGATTCAGACAAGCGAGGGGTACCCAAATGAATACATAAGAAAATGCGTTCTTTTAAAGTACTCGTCTATCTTACGTTCCCTTACCTAGTGTCCACATTAGGTAAATTTTTATTAAAACAAACGTCAAAACCAGTGCGAATATATACAAGGTAACCTTAGTTAAACAGCTGATTATTATTTTGGTTGTTACAGTTGTCAAGCTGCATATATAAAAAACATTAATGAATACGCCATATTGTTGTTTTTGAGCAACTGTTGCCACCTCCAACAAATTCACGTTAAATTTGACGTTTTTTTTGCTATTGTCAAATGTTATTGTTGCCATTATGCTTAACTTTTACATCTTGTAAATGTTTTTCATATAAAATCATGATTTTTGAACAAAAAATTGGCAACCCTTAAATATAAACAAAAACTGTTGTTTTTTGTTTACTTAAAAATGTTGTGTTTGGATAATACGAGTATTATAAAAATAAACAAGAAAGAAAGATATAGTCGGTCAAGCCCGACCATATGATAGTCCACACCATTGTGCATGTCCATCAAAATTCGTGGAGGACCGATACTTTTACTAAGTGTAAAATAAAATATACGAATACAGAATATTACGTCAATACTAACATTTATATGAATTTATGTACTTTAGGGTGATTCACGAAAGTGGGCTTATATGGGAGCTATGGTAAATTATAGAGCGATCTTCATAAAATTTGTCAGTACGATTTCCACGCATATAAAACTTATTTGTGTCGAATATAAACCTGATACTGTCATATGTATGTGATTTATGCACTTTATTAAAGTGATTTTCAGAAGAAGGTTTTATATGGGAGCTATGGTCAATTATAGACCGATCTTCATGAAAATTGCCACAAAGATTGAAACTTATAGAAAACTTCCTTACATCGAATTTCATTAAAATATTGCTATATTTAAGGCATTTATAATCGTTAAACCCCTATTCCGGGAGGACATTTATATGGGCGCTAGGTCAAATAATGGACGATCACAACCAATTTCAATAGGTTTCATCCTTGTGTCATGAGAGTCCTACGTGCCAAATTTCATTGAATTATCCTCAAAATTGCAACCTGTACTTTGTGCACAAGTTTTACATGGACAGCCAGTCGTCCAGCCAGCCAGACGGTCGGACATCGTTGGATCGATATAAAAGAGAAGACTTTAAGGTGGGTGTTGGATGTTTTTTTTCTGTGCGTTACAAACATTAGCACAAACGCATAATACCCCTACCACCTATGGTGGTGTGGGGTATAATTTACATATTGCAAAAACTAAATTGCGAGAAATTTTTTTAAATTAACAATAATGTTTCCATCAGTGGCATATTATTTTAGCGAATCGAGTGATTCTAGTGTGAGTGGTGTTGGCGACTCACGTATATGATGCAGACATTTTCTTATATTTATAGTTTTGTCAACACATTTCGTTTCACGATTACATTTTACCGATTGTCTGTGTTTGACATTCCGCCACGGCGGCTTGTCTTCTCGGAGATTCCTTCCTCCTTGATGTATAGCTTATCCGTGGTAGAGAAAATCCTGTCTTTCTGCTTCTCTAAAGTTACGCTGCTTTTTTAGAGTTAGTTATGTTAGACAGGATACATTAGGGCCTAGCAGAGCCTTAATATCCTGGGTTAGAATCTGTAGGGCGCAAGCCTGAAGGTCTTACCTAGGACTTAAACATATGGTACTACGGGAACCGGCTGCCCCAAGGACCAACAACCATTTGCAGTGGTTTTTGGTTCTTGGCCGGTTGTTGGTGAGGTCCCCTCTGGGGAGCACGTAGTGGCTTATGGTTTCAATTGAGTGTACTCTTTTACTTAAATGTAACGGATACACTTGGTCACAATTGTGGCATGGGGTACTAGATACCCATACTAAAGCAAAGTAGAACGATGCGACCAGGAATATAAGTTGAGTTTAATTGCTACCTGTATACGTAATGTATAACAGGGGCGTTGGTCGGCGCATCGTACTCACCCAGTGGTAAGACCACCGTGGGGTAAGGCCGACAGGCAGGTACCCACGTTAATCTTGATCACATCTGTGTTTGACATTAATGACATTTGTAAATGCGTTAAGAAAACCACAAAATGTGTACAAAAACGTCAGTTCTTATATTTCTACTCACAAAAAACCGACACATGCCATACAAAAACGAAAAATAAGTTTTGCAAAATCATAAAGGCGCAAATCGAAATATTGAAATTTCAAACACCAACACAAAGTGAAACGTCTCAAATCGAGTACTGATTATATTGTGAAAAAACTCATATTTAAATAGAAATCCTTGATTTCTAAACTATTTAACTAATCTGTTGAAACTTATAATAAGAATATGTTTTCTAAAGTGTATAATTGAGCTTTGATAAACATTGTTACTAAATATTATCTGTCGTAAAAACATTGTAAGGGATCGTGAAGACCATAAAATTTAAAACCTTTCAATAAAGATTGTTATCATATCATAATCCAAACTTTCCATGACAAGAGTAAAACAAAGGAAATGGAACAATAATTTTCAAGGTTATTAGTCTATCTGTTTGTGGGTAGGCCTCCAAATTTGGTCACCTCGGGTATGTAATTCAATTCTTCAATAGAATATATATATATATATATATATATATATATATATATATATATATATATATATAGCAAAACCATTATTCTTTATACAAATTTAAATAAAATTTTTTAATGCAGTTCAATGCTTTTTTTTTTTTTGACTTCTGTTTAAAGTTATAACCTAAAGGAAATCAAAACACTCTCAATAGTGATTTCTTTATCCAAATTTTAATTACAATTTCATAGTAAAAAAACAAGATTTTTTAATAAAAATATAAAAAAATTTAAAATTTAAAATTTTAATTACAATTTCATAGTAAAAAAAACAAGATTTTTTAATAAAAATATAAAAAAATGAAAATTCAATAAAGAGATATAGAAATAGTTCCACGAAACAAGCACATTTTTTTAGATCCATGAAAAAAAGAAAACTAAAATTAAAACAAATTAGCTAAAATTACAAAATTAATTGATCACTCTACAGTCAACCATAGCCGTTTTGCAATGCATTTAAAATTAAATAAGTTTAAATACAAAAAATTAAAAGTTATTTATACAATTGTATTAATTTTAAAATTTTTGTACTTAAACTTAATTTTTTTATATCTTTTGAATTTTGTGCCATAAGCGTTCACATTTATTATAATAAATTTTTTAATCAATAAGTTATGCAAATTTTTAATAATATAATAGGAAACTTGTATTCATTATGATTTCATAGACTTTTTCGGGTTTTCCTTAGAGTAATGACAGGATAAATTTACTATTTCCGTTCAAAGTAACGCAAATGAAATAAGTTTATGTTTATGTTTCCAAACATATCAAGAGTTATTTTAGGAATTCAGTTTATTCCGCATTCTTAAGCGAAAACTTCCTACTATAATATTATTATAAAAAAAGATAGAATTGTAATTAATTTATCTACTGAGTTGAGCTGAACTCAACAAATCTGTTGCTGCAATTTTAAAATTGTAGGTAATATTTTTAATAAAATTATTAAAAAGATATGTTTAGAATCTATTATATTTCTACGTAAATGTCTATAATTAAAATATATTGACAAAAAGCGGGACAATTATAGTTGGAAAACCACATTTTATTTTTATACTTGGCATAATATAAAATAAACCATTTTCCATCCCTGGTCCAATACATACTATGTACATACATATTTGAAAGAATAATTCCAAATATGTACCAGTTTATATACAAAACTACATACATAAGAAAATAACAAAAACAAAATTCAATTGGTAAATATGGAACATGCATTTACACAGATTACAACAATTCACTGCCCATGGACTATTTTACATGCACGCAGAAAAAAACATGTTTGCGGAGTTGCCACTACAACAATATTATGTTCTCATTGTTAATTTTCAGTAGTTTTAATAATACTGTGTTCATGATAGGAATGATTTTGTTTCAGTTTAATCATACAATGTTTACATTCAATAAAAATAAAAATAAATATTTTTACTAGAAACAAAATTTTATTAATATGAAAAAATATTATTATTTCTACAACCATTAAATATTACCAATCTTTTTCCCTGTTCTTACACCATATCTTGTATTTTAACATAACAATAGAATGTTACAAATAATTATAATACGTATGCTTTTTCAAATATGGTTGAAAACACATAACTTGTTTATTTTTGAACATATTTTTTTTTAAACTTTGTGTTCCAACTACTTTATAATTCGTATTTAGTTTATATATGGATAAATATGAGTAGACAAGGTGGTGTGATTCAAGCAGTTCAAGATATTGATTAACTACCATTAGTTAATAAAAAGTAGCTTGTATTATCTTGTATAACATATGTAAATAAAATAAATAACATTAATTAATGAACAAATAATGACTGATCATAATAAGATTAATATGAAACAAGTTATAAGTAATTTTGAACATGTTATAAAATTACTGATGAAGCTGAATCACAATATGAGAAAATCAGAGCATAATTTTATAAAACTGGATGATAGCATTATAGAATATTTAAATACAAAATGCAAAAACTAGGATCATAATATGAAAAGTTAGATTATTTTATGATTATAATGTTCATATGTTTCTTTTCGATTATGGTTCCGTCAGCCATATTTTTCTCTGCGTGTACTTTTACATAAACAGTAATAGCAAACCCTACTAGCATTTATAATTCAGTTACTATTTCGATACTACTAAAGGTTAATTAGTGGGTATCGTTGGTGAGCTTGCAAATTGATCTAAATGTTTATTTCATTACAATATATTTGCAAATATCTCTATTAGTTACAAAATATCGCCAATATGTGGTAAAAAATTTTTAAAAAAGCAACTATATTCGCAAAACTTATCTTACTTAACTTATCTTAACTTATACTTTATTCTTAAAAAAAAAACAATAATTCTATATAATCAAAAGTATTAAAGAAAAAACTTTCCCTTTAATGTATTAAATTTCTACCCTGCTAGGATAGTTAATAAGATAAGAATAATTTATAGCTTATAATCTTTTTTGAATTTCATCTTTTTGATGTTTAATAGAAAATGCTTGCATGGAATATTCAGTGAGTCTGTAAAGAACCCCACAGATTTATACGCACATTAGGGTGGCCTCAAAATGTTCCCAGCTCAAATGAAAATATACTTTATTTTAAGATACTATGTCTCAAAATTTTTGTTTGGATCAAAATGAAAAAAGTAATTTTATCGGATTTCTTAGATTTTTTCATATTTCAGCCAAAGCACATTAGACCCAATGAATGGGATTTGGAGCAATAAATCTGAAATTATGTACGAGTTCTTCAGACAGTTTCCAAAGTAGAACAAAATAGACAAAGTTTCAAATCGCTGTCAGTGGAAGTTTTACTCATGAATGAAAATTTTATATTTATAACGTTTATTAATTTTTATACTCTCCACCACCATAAGTGCTGGTCAGAGTATTATTGTATGAATCGTTGAATTTCGTTTCCTAAGGGCACCGTTTGACTAAGAATTACTTTTCGAGTCGATTTTATGATGTCCTTCCGTCTATCCGTTCATGTAATTTTGCAATTTTTAAGATAATTCAATAAAATTTGGTGTGAACCTCTTTTATGACCCGGAGGTCTATTACTTTTACGAAGAACGGTTTAAAATTGATTGCTGCCATATCGTCTTATGATTTCTTATATGCCGCATATAACACTTTTGAGAAAATTGAGTTAGATACCGATTATATATCTTGAAAACATTAAAAGATATGAAGCTACAAGATATGAAGTACGACTTTCCTTCATTGAAGCGAGCATTCTTCATAATTTTTTATATGCGGCTAATAAGTCTAAGTTCACACACAGCAATTTTTGCATTTACGTTCACACACAAAATTTTACTTCAGCAATTTTTGCTTTAAATGCCTTAATTTGTTTTTGTTTTGAAGTACGAAAATTAAAAACAAAACGAATTTCGAAGCACAGGCAAGTTTGTACTCTTTAATATTCCTTCTCGCTCGCTCTCACGCGAAATAAGAATTTCAGGAAGAAAAATTGCCTTGTGTAAACTAGGACTAAGTAATCATGTGATTAATATAATGTTCACTTCCGAAAATCACCTTAGCGTTCATATATGAAGCTCGGCTCTGAACATTTTCTCTAGGAAATAGTTGGGGTGGAATTAATGTTTGCGATATTTTAAAAGAGTGTAGGATAGAAGTGGGAGCACTCATAATAGGGCACATCTGCCATTGCCACTTATCTTGAAAACGAAGTATTAATTTTTGTGGCACTAATTGATTTTCTTTTCCTTTATCACAGATCTATCATCCGTCAAAATTTTTTATTTAATTTACATTTGTTCGGAGTTAGACGTGATTAATTTGTTTTTTTTTAATACTTTCCCAAATATATCGCTGTGGTCATAAATTTGTCAGGTTTTGGAATTTAAGAAAGATTTTGTTCCAAGTTATAAAATTGGTAGTAATGAAAAAGAATTGACTACAAGTATTTTAATAAGTTCATTTATAGTGTGAAAAAAATTCTCTTTGGTGCATAAGACTCCTCCTGAGGAGCATTCGCCATAGTGCGATCAGCTACGAGGTACTTACTAGCTTTAGATTTTTTATTGTACATACACAGAATTAAACAAAACATTCTTAATTGAATTTTTATTTATTTTACATAAAATTCAATTTAATATATATATATAATATATAATATAAAGTAATAAAGGACAATATGTGTAACTGAAATACTTTTACTTAATTCTTGTTATTCGTAATTATAAATATTCGAATAACGAATATTCTGTGATAAAATCAACTTCTCTATTTCGCATTTTGTATTACTTACATTATATTTAATGAAAGTTTATTAAAATTTAACGATTTTAATGATTTCCTTCTACTAAAATGCGTAATTTGTAACTCGGAGTTGATACATTACATTAATGACAAAATAATATTTGAAATTACGTAGAAACTACAAACAATGAAAAAGTCAAACATATGCGATTGTGGCGAACACTGGGAATACATTTAATAAGTTTTTAAATATATATGTATATTGGCACACTTCTAAATGTCGGAACAGCTCCTAACATATGGAAAATTAAAAATGTGATATATTTGTCCAAAATTTATAAACGAACCTAGAAATTTATTTAGTTTTTTCACCCAAAATGTAACAGAAATAATTTTAAAGTTAACAATGGTTTACTAAAGGTACATTAAGCTAATCAATGCTTTTAAATACAACTTTAAAGAATTTTGCTTAACAGTGTTAAGCTATGGTTTTGTCTTAATAGACTTTATAATAGAAACAGTTTAATAACTAATAAAGGTTAAGAAACTACATTGGAAGATTATTTCACGGAAAATATCGACGGAAATCAATTTTTCATATTATAAATATTTACAATTTTCGATAAACATGACAACACCAGAACTTCCTCAATCCTTTAGAAACCCGAGAAGAATAAATTGGGATATTTTCATTAGCAGATCGTCAGACTCAATGCCATTTTTAAACAGAGTGACTCATAATGTAATGGACATTAAACGTATTACGGTTAATCTATAGAAAGCATTCTCTGGTGCTTTTATTTATTAAATTTAGTAAAATTTAAAACTTTAAAAGACATAATGTAACAGTCGGCAACTTATCTTCGCAAGATTTCACGTAAACTCATTTATAGATCATCGCGAACGCTGTCATCAAATCTATTTCTCGTACAAGTTTAATGTCCAGCACTGGTAAAGTACGCTATTAAGTCCATTTATTCCCAATAAACTTGTTTGCATCTATGCTTGCAAAGAAAGCTACATGAAATTCATTGCTGAATTTGTATTGTAAGTTAATTATACTCAAATTTTAAATTTCCTTCCAATTTTAACGTGAAAAAATGTAGTATTTATACAATAAAATACGGTCATATATATATTTACACTTTTTTAAATTTTTTTGAAAATTTGGAAGAGAAGTTACTTATTTGTGTTGTTATAAAATATTTTGAAATAATGGTCATTATGGTTTGGAAAAAGAAAGGGAATAATTAAAGGATAGTATAATCCATAGTTAAAAGATATCTTTACATGAAAATAAAAACAATTTAAATAGAAATTAGAGAGAAATTAGGCAAAATCTATCTGAAATATTTACCATCGTTTAGAATATTTTCAAAATTTTCTGCAATCGTTGGTATGTTCGGCAAGAATGTATAATTTTTGGAAAGATTATTATATTTGAATTACAGAAAGTGTAATTCAATATTTCCACAATCGTTTTTCTGTAATATAATATGCGATTTCTAAATATTACCAGACTATATTATTATTGATTTTACTTTTGTATTGAATTTTCTATATAATTGAAATAAATCAAATTTTTGTACTTAAATTTTTTCTCTACTCTACACATTTCAGACTTTACAACAACAAAACAATTATTTCAAAATATTTTATAACAACACAAATGTTTGACTTCTTTTTCAAATTTTCAAAAAGTTTAAATAAGTGTAAATATTACTGTACATTAAAAATAACAAAAATGTGTACCTTTTTTGTGTTGGGCACGCATAATTTTAATATGTAGAAACTATAAGTATATTGCTATTTTAATTTTTTTTAAATAATTGTGAAAATTATAAAATTCGGCAATTCCAACCGAATTTTAAGATAGGACCGACGAATCCAAAAAAGAGATTCGAAAAGGCAAAAGACAATTTTTCGTCGATATGCTAAAGAAAATCGAAACTGTTAAGGATACTTGGAGACTAAGAAAACTAACTAGTAATGTTAAAAGATCTGATGAAACATAAACAGAATCTGGGGAAGAGACTTTAGAAGCACTATTTAGGTCACATTTTTTAACAAACTGTGGATAATATTACTGTAGACCCAGATTTAGATCATGATTTTATAATGGTTGAAATGATTAAGTGGGCTATAAGAACCTTTGGACCCTAGAAATCATTAGGAGTCGATGGAATATATCCAATTATGTTGCAAAAGTTGTTTTTATTTAATGCTTATATTGCTCTTACGTTCCGATTAGTTGGAAAAAAGTAAAGGTAATCTTTATTTCAAAAGTAGCTAAAATTCAACACAGTGAGCCGAAGGACTATAGACCTACAAATCTATCTTCTTTTCCGGTTAAGTCTCTGGAGAGGATTTTGGATATCTACATAAGAGAGTGAATGTTAGGTTAGGTTCAGTGGGCATGAAAAATGCTCTACCATTTCTCCCTTTTGCTCATCGTGACAACTTCTACAAAAATCAATAAAAGGGAGCCCTAGTCTTTTAACATACGTACCAGCAATTCAGTGCCCTGTTACGATGGCTACCAGAAATTGTAACCGATGTCTCCCATGATAAAGTTAGAACGAGATTCATCACAATAGGGCCACATTTGATTATGTATCTGCAGGACGAAAGCGATACTCCAACCAGTTGGTCCATATCTTCATGTCGAAGAAGGCAGCCATTTTTAGCTACTTCATCTGCAATAAGATTGCCCGGGGTGTTTGAATTACACTAACCTAGACCAGCTCCAGGTTTGAATGTCTCGTCATCTCCTTTAGAGATGTACCAACCTGGATGCCGAAAAGTAGAGCGATTTAATTGCGGCTTGACTGTCTGTACAAATTTGGATATACACTCCGAATACCGAATCTCTACTTGAAGAATGCAGCAGTACTAAGAATTCTCTGCTAAGAAAGGGTGTGGGAATACAATAATCAATATTGCAAGGAATGCTATTAAGGAATCCTAGAATGGTCGCATGACCAAATCCACAATCATTTCATGAACTTAAACGGCATTGCACAGTTTAGTAACTAAGATTGAGCAATCGATCTATTAAGGTGAATATACACTAGATATTTTCTAGACATAGAAGGTACCTTTGACAATATAAAATCTGAGGAAATTAAGCATATGCTGATGATGTGGTGCTACTAATAAGTAGCAAATTTTCAAACACATTAGTTAAAGTAAAGGAACTTGGCTCAAATAAACTACACCAATGGGTATAAATCCTTTAGAAACTGATATAGTAATCTTTACAATAAGAAGAATATCTATTTTGCACTATCTAAAACTGGGTAGTGAAATTTGCCCTAAGATTACAATTCAGGTTGAATCAAAATAGACAATTGGAAACTTTGGACTTTCAACAGTAATTGTAAAATTACTTGTTATATAAAATCCTTTAGAATAAGAGAATTACGGCAATCGTATCTTCAAGGGAAAATTGGGAGACTTATAATCGTAATGTAACAGGAACTGAAGTTTACACTGATGGATCAAAGGAGGGCATGGAAGAGGATAGGGTGTATTCTGTGAGAAATCGGGCATGAAACATAGTGCTAGACTGCACAGTGGATACAGTATTTTTCAGTCGGAAGTTTTCGCAGTGTCTGAAGCAGCCAGACTAATATCTATGAGACCGATGTATACAAGTGATATCATAAGATACATAGATAGTCAGGGTGGATCACAATAATATACTGAGTGACTAATTAGCTATGAAAGTAACAGATTTGTGAAAGTACACATCCAGGATTAGATTTTATATACCAAGAAATACTTTACAAACTCAGGATGGAATCATATAGTCTCTAGCAAAACTCCATTCGCTGTAGATGAACAAATACACTATGAAAAAAAAAAGAGTGACACTATGATTAATAAAATTCTAGATATGTAAAAGTATGAGCCTAGAATGTATATAGGAATCATCACTGGCCATAGTGGACTAAGATACTTCTTTAATAAAAGGGTCTGTACTCTGTTGTCACATAAAGATGGTGTAGCGAGGAGGCGGTGGGAGATACATTCTACTTTCTCTGCCAATTCGATGCACTATCATGCAATCGTTTTAAATTTTTTTACTCTTATTTCTTTCGGAATCTAGAGGAACTAAGCGGTATGAATCAAATAAAATGCAAAAATTTATAAAATTAAACAAGCTATACAGTATGAAGGACAGTGCAATTGATGACGCAACACGACAATAATAATGTCCGGCAAGTAAGGGAATATGGAGTGTCAACGGCAATACTACGAAGGCTTAAAAATGCAGGAAATACTTATGAGGATTCACTCTGGATCAACAATATGGTTTTGTGATTATCTCAACTTAATCTAACCTAAAACTGTTTTTTTTTAATATGGATGATCCCTTATATAATCAGCCGAAAAAAGGGGCCTTTCTCAAACAAAGATTAACTATTTACAGCAATGTTTTACCCAAATTCCAAAAGAATTTATAAACTTTAAGCACACTGATTTATAGAACTTTTATATATCCAAATTTCTAATATTTTAAAAATAAAAGGGAACAAAAATATCAATTTTGAAATATTAGTAAAGAGCAATTTGAAATATTGGCAGCAAAATAACATTTTTATTATTATTATTTTTTTTTTTAACGTTACTTCAAAAAATCCTCCAAAACCTGTCATTAGACCTAATGTGTAAAGGAATAATATGAAAATTTTATGTCGTTAAATATGTCTTTAATAGTCAAATTCAACGCTATAATTAGAAATTATATCCAAACATATTCGAAAATTTCCAAATTAAAAAAAATACATTTTAGAATATTTGTTGAAATAATACCACAGTTTTTTCTGTTTTCTTATTTTTTATGCCAACTTCTTTGAATTTTATTCAAAGTTTTCAAAGCATATTTCAAATCCTCTACATAAATAAACTTTCCTGTATGAGACGAAGGTATGTTTTGAAAAATTTTAATAAAAATCGAACAAGTTTGAATTAAAAACGAAAAAAATATATAGTCGGTCAAGACCAACTATATGATGTCTTACACCATTGTGTACGAGGATATAAATTCAGGAAGGGGAATTATATTACACCTGTGTCCAATTTTATGCACTTTAATACGATTCCTGGAAGTGTGTTTATATGGGTGCTATGGTAAATTATGGACCGATTCTCGTAAAATCTGGCAATGTTATTTCTACTTACATAAAACTTATTTGAGTCGAATATTAACTTGATACCAACATTCGTATGGGATTTATGCACGTTAAAGTGATTTTCGAAAGAGAGGTTTAATTGGAGCTATGGCCAATTGTGCACCGATCTTCATAAAATTTAGTACAAATATTGATACTTGTACAGAATTTCTTTGCACCGAATTTCATTAAAATATTATTATTTTTAAGACATTTTTGAGTTTTTTAACTCTATTCCGGGGGGACATTTGTATGGGGGTTAGGTAAAATAATGGACCGATCACAACACAACACTTTGTGCACAAGGTTTACATGGTCAGCCAGCCAGCCAGACGGACGGACGTACATCGTTAGATCGATTTAAAAAGTGATTTTGAGTCGATTGTTATACTTTAAGATGGGTGTTGGATAACCTTTTTTACGAGTTATAAACATCAGCACAAACGCATAATAACCCAAACACCTATGGTGCTGTAGGATATAAAAAGAAAAAACAGTATGGGTATTATTTTGGTCTTATTTTATAAAATATTATGTACAATGTAAGCAACTTAAACATGTAAACTTTTTTGTGAAAAGTATATTCCAATATTTTAGTTAAACCGTTAAAGAGATTTCTTACAATGCAAAATTTTCTTATTTTTCCTTTAGCCTAACTGTGAAAAAATCAAGAAATAACCTTTTTTCGTTTTGATCCAGTTCATGAAATGATAATGTCAGGAGGAGCATTTTTGGAAACGGTATCTTAAAATAAAGTACATTTTTACTTGTGCTGGGAATACATCGATAACTCTAATTTTAGGACCACTCTAATACGCTTAATTGTATATGAATTTCATAACAAAGCTATACAAATGTAGTGTTTTATTACTCATACGACTAGATGTTTTATAAACAATCTAGTAGATAATCCATGTAACTTTACCACTATGTAATTTTAATGAAATTTTAAATTGTTTTGTAAAGCTAAAAAATATAAACTTATAAGTTATTTTAAGTTACATATGAATTTTTTACGTTACTTTCGATGTGTTCCTCTGTCTATGTTAAACCTGCTTATGTACTTAATACCAAACTAAAGTAATATAAAATCACCTAGAATGTTTATAATTGTCCTAAGCACAATAGGTTCAGTAGAAAAAAGTAGTGAATAAAACATATAAAACAACCTCGAGTCAATATTTTTCAGCCAAAACTATTATCTTAGGTTTCGTATTGCTTATGTGCATTGAGATAAAATAGCAACTATAACATAATCAGGTGAACGTAATTGAAATTATAAATATAGGGTATATAAGATTCGACATAGCGACTTGTTTTCTTTATAAGTTCTTTGAAGTTACTTGAGTGTATGTAGATGATTTTATTAGTAGTGTACTTGTATGTGGGACTTGTATATTTATATTTATGCTTGTTTTAGGATTTGCCAGTCTATTAATATTCACTTGCACAAATAAACAAAAATTGAGCTTCTTTTTAAATTTTTATATTCCTTTAAGCTGTTTTTAATACATTTCAATTTATTTAAACTCTTTATATATTTTATGAGGGTATAAATGAGGATTTAAATTTTTTAAGCAAGATATTAAATACTGTCCAAAGCAATTCATAAAATATTAATCTAAAAGAATTTGTAAATTAAATGTAAATGGAATATTTTAAAAATACATAAGTATTTAGAATTTTCAATGTCCAACGTAAGATGAAAATCAAATCAGTGGTCGAAATAGCCATTCCAGTGGCATTAAATTTGTAACTGGATAATAATAATAATTCAAGTTACTGATGAAGTGAATTACATTAAATTCAACTCACGTATAATACAAAATATACTCTATGTTTAAAACGGGTTCTTTACTGAGAACCATGCCTCTATTACGCCCACTTTCCCACAATTATGTTGCTATATTTGCGACAATGTTACCTTTTAATTTTTGAAACCACAAATATGATATTAAGGACGTTTGAAGTACATATTATTGGATTAATAACAAGATATGCGAAACCTTTTGGGTGTTTGTGTCAAATATAATCAGTATATATACTAACATTTATATAGGATTTACACACGTTGACGTGATTTTCGGCTGATTTCGGCTGGTTTATATGAGAACAATAATCAATTTTACACCGATTTTCTTCAAATTTGTAATTAAATAAAACTTATTTGTACGGAATTTTATTAAAATATTTGTATCTACGAGCTTCATCCTTGTACTAAAACAACAATTCCTGGAAAATTTCACCAATACATCTATAAAAACGACCTGTATTTTAATAACTCAAGAGTTCATATGGGAACATTTATTGTGTATAAAAAGTGTATTAACAAATAAACGGGCAAGATCTGGACTATAATCCACATTAACAAACAAATTAAGAATTGGACCGATCGAATCCCAAAAGTTGCAGTCCACGAAACTATAGAGTATAACACTTTAAATATGCTACTACAAATATTACTTCCTGCAATACATTTTTATAATACTTTATAAACACATGCAATAAACATTCAATGTTTAATTAATATATACATACAATTTTCGAAAAAAAACTTTAATATTAAAAATTAATAATCAGCTTCGCGCAATGGCTTCAAAACGTTTCTTTTTGGAAATAATTCTGCAACTTGCGAAAAGTTTGCAAGACCTCCAAAGTTGGTCATGTCGTAAGATTTTTTTTAAAAAGTCGCCAAAAAATCATTTACGATTTGACAGAAATAAAATTTTACATATAGATAGCTCTTGTAAATCCCTACAAAAAATACCTATATATGTGTAGGTTATCTTTTTTAGTTTAAGAGACACTTAGGTCGAAAAACTTTTTTCACTCTTTTTAAGCCTCGTATATTATTTTTCGAGTTCAGTATTAGCCCTAACTTTTTTTAATATTCATTGGATTTTTTAAAAAATTCTAAGCAATATTGCTGCAAAAATCATATAAATATGTAGATTCGGTAAAAAGTTATATTAATCTCAAAGTGGAACTTTAAAAAAATTTACAATTTTTGGGCTTTTCTTATAAAACTTGTTTTTTGTTTTGGCCTATACAATTTTTTAACGCTTTCAAAGGGAATCTTAATGTAGATTCTTGTAAAGTAAACCAGAAGATGCTCGGGGCAACTGTCTCCGCGCAAGCCTTATCCAAACTTATCCAAAAAACAAAAACAACTATTGCCTTCCCATTTCCCTACTACTTTCCATATATATATATTTTTTTTTTTAGTTTGTAAAATTCTCAAATAGCAAAGCTGCGATCAAACAAAGGTTTTATTAATTAAATACCACCATATATTGACTCTACTTGGTGTAATTATGTGTATTTTGAGTGCCCGAAATAGTCAATGCAGTAGATAGTCGCAAAGTTTGGAAAACAAGAGTAAAAATTTTTGAAAAACTCAGTTTTTCGCGTTTCATATAAAATACACTGGTGTATATTCCTATAAACGCATTTAAAATTTTTGTTTTTCTGTGAGGTATATGCGTTTCTCTTAACCATAAACAATGTTGTTTTGTTACAATAACTCCGGATATAACGTTACTTTTTTATGTAAGAAATATTTGTTTCTTGCTTTTGTTTTTTTTTTTTTTTTTTTTGTTTAATTTAGCAATCAGAACATATTGGTGATCGTATCAGTGGAATATTCCTATAAACGTAGTCGAGAAAAATTTATCTAAAAAATTTACGGTTTTAGTTGTTTATTTCATTTAAGGTAAGTTTCTGATGACAACATCTCTGTTTACTGGAAATATTTCTGTTTTAATTGGGAAATTTCATGAGCTTAAGGGATGCCCAAAGGAACTTTCCTTAAAGACCAAGAAAAAAACTCAAATTCAATTTGTTCGTGATCAAGGCTGCTCTAACAGAGACGCTGAACAAAAAATTAACCGTTCGGAAGGCGTAATTCGAGGCTTTCTTAGGAAAAGGCAGAAATACGGAATGTGGAAACCAACAAAAGGCAGTCAAAAAATAACAAAAAGTCAAATTAATAAAATAAAAGAAGAAGACACCCGCAATAAGTTAAATGCTACACGAATAAAAAATAAACTTGAACTTCTTTCTTCCACTGAACTTCCACTTCCAAACAAGTTGCATACATTTTGTGAACAGATGGTAACATAAAATGAAAGAAACCAAAGTGTAAGTGTCAAAACAGCATCATAAGGATTATTGTTTAAAATTTCCGCGCAAATACATGAAATGGACAAAAGAATGGAATAAAATAATTTTTTCTGATGAAAAGAATCAATTTGGACGATCCCGATTCATATTCTTGCTATTGGCATGATTTGAGGTTGAACGAAGTTCTTATGTTGAAACGTAATTTCGGTGGAGGCAATGTTATGGTTTGGCCAGCCTTTTCTGCTGCAGGGAAATTAAAAATATGTTTTGTTCCAACTAAAATGAACAGTGCACTTTATAATTAACTATTGGAAGATGCTCTTCTCTCATTTATGGATGAAAAGTGGATGATGATTGCATATTCCAACAGAATAACGATACAATTCATGTCTCGAAGCAGTATAAATCGTGGTCGAATCAATGCCAAACCAAAGTTTTGAAATTATCCAAAACAAAAGTTATGTGCACCAGTATATATAAATGTTTATTTTTTATTTTTGTTTTTATTATTTTTTTTTTTTTACATGAAAAACTAATTAATCTAAAAATCTGAGATATACAGTTTTTAATATAACTTACAATAGGTACTTATTTTATTTCTATGAAATATTTAAAATTATTTTAATCTTGAAAGATGCATCATATTTTATTTTTATTTTACTTTTTTGTTAAATAATTATAATTTATAATGTTATTTAATATTATTTATAAGAAATCAGTACTTTTTTCTTATAATTCCCGGGATTCCAGGGAAAACCCTATGGCCCAACATCAACATGAAAACTAAAAAAGCATCTTCTGAAAAAATTTATTTTTTGACTTATGACTTTGCTACATCAAATGGACGCATTCAATAAAAATATCTTGCTTAATATCGAAGAGAAACTTTACATTCTAAAAAACAATAAATTCCCATAAATACATTGAAATTTATTGATTTGAAGGTTTTAGTAAATTTTTTTCTATGCTCTATTCTTCGTAGAGCTTAAATAAAAAAATTATGGCAGAATAAATTTTGAAACTTATTGTTGTTGCATTTATATTTATAAAGAAAAAAGTGTTCTAAAATATTAGATGTTTAAGAGTCCACAAAATCAAAATTCGAACTGACTTGGCAAACTCCTTTGGAGATTTTGTTAATCTTATGGTAGACTTTCATTTCGCATTGGAACCATTGAAACAATATTTGATACCACAAAATATGTTGCATAGGTATTATTAATTTTAAGAGATATTTTATTGTTATAAAATTAATTTTCAATTAAGTGCAAATGAAATATTTTCTATTATATATGCTTAGATTGTTGAAATGATTTTTAATTTTAAGAGATACATAGTTCTATATACACCGTTTCAAATTGCAAGTAAATAAAATTGTATGCCCAGCTTAAATACATTCAAACAATGTGGTTGGTTATAGATGGAAATAACCACACAATTATTCGTAATAAATTTTAAAACTCATTCTTTACGTTTTTGAATTTTCTTGCCACAAAACCACATTATCCATACCTTAGGGTACGCATAAAAATTTATAAAGAATATATACAAACAAATTTCTTAAAAAAAAAAAAAATATTCTATTTTCATATTTAATATCCCCCTACACAATTGAGATCAATGCAATGAAATTTCGATGATATGATATGATATCCTACACCATTATGTCTGTTCGTTAAGGTGATTTTAGGAAAGGTTTGCCAACTAAAGCTAAAAGTGAGCATATTCTTGTGGAATTCGGAAATATGATCTATAAGCCTTTAAAACTGGCGCATGCAAAATATTAACTCGATACTAGGGTTTGGGATTTGTTCACTTCTAAGCGATTTTCTGAAGTGGTCAATTATGGACCGAACCTCATAAGATTTGTTAAAATAATTTCTGTTTGTATATAACTTATTTGTGCCAAATTACATACATCATACTCATATTTTTGTGTAGGATTTGTGTTTATTTATTTATTATTTACGTCTAAGTGATTTTTGGAATTGAGTCTTGTACACTAAAAAAAAAGTAATTTCAACAAAGGAAGTACGTTGAATGAAATCCTTTGATTTTTTTTTTTTTTTTTTTTTTTTGAAGAATTCTTTGATTCGATGTACGAACTCGTTGTTTCAAAGAAAATCACTTGCAAAATTTTTGTTTCTCGTCCGATTTCAAATACTTTTATACACTGTTGTAGGCCCTGATAAGACCTATAAAGGCATGCTTACATGTCCTATTTATCTCTTATAGTTTTCGAGTTATTTGCGTTTGAATTTTTAAGCACCATAATTTTGCATGTTCTTGGTTTTTTTCATATATATCCTAGTATTTCGGACCGATTTTATTAGTTTTTTTCTTAGCTAGTTAAAGAACAAAATTATCTATTGAATAAAAAGAATTTGAAGTCGATATCTTTACCCAGTCCAAAAATAAACGATTTTGAATTTGAAAATTGCAAAAAGACGACTTTTTAGTTTTTTTTAGCCGAAAAAGTATCTACACTCTTTTTTATCTAAAATAAAATTTTCTTTAGCAACATATAATAATTTTGCACTTTTCTGAAAGATAACTTCACAGACATGACTTTAAGATAAAAAGCAAGCCCAATAACTCAATTGGTCATGGTACACACCCTCCCGAATTCGACCCATTTTATATGAAAGTTTTGATTTTAGACCATATTTTCTCAAATCCCAAAGCACAAATCGACAAGCGGAATATATTTTAAGAATCTTCAATATGTTGTTAAAAGTTTTAAATGAAAATCTACGGGACTTCGGAAAAATGTGGATTCTATAGCCAAAAATGTAAAAAATTCCATTTTTGGGAATTTTGATTAGTTTATTTGGGAATCTTATATTAATAAGATCCACATTTCCTGTAAATTTCATTAAGATATCTTTATAAACAAATATGTTATTACAATAAAAAAATTTGTATTTTCTCCAAAAACCCCAAATTGGCCCTTTTGTTTGGTTTATTTCTAAATAGCAAAAGAAATTTTAAAAATATGTATTCCAAATTAAGCTTATCCTTTAGCATATATAATTTCCGATATTTTGCAAAAAGATTCAAGTCAATATCGTGCCCCATTTCAGAAATATACGCCTTTAAACTTTTATATTTCCAATTTATTGTATATATGACCATATTTTTACAAACTTGCAACTTTTGCCTTTAGTTTTGCGTGAATAATTACTTAGAAAATTATTAATATTTCTGTACACTTTTAATAATATCTATACACAAAATGTTTTTATAAAAATAATTAATAAATATTTTTTATTTTTAATAGGGTTACCACATTTCCAAAATTTATCCCTTTCTAAGCATTCATATATTTCTCTTAATGAATTTAAAATAACTTTTTCGTTGTACTTATGTACCTTTTTGGTTGAGTGTATGGGAGATCAGTTATCGGCCGATCAATTTGATATTTGGTACACTGATTTACACAGAAATTTAATTGGCCAAATTTTCAATTAAATTCAAAAAAATCTGTGCACACTTTAAGGCTTATAACTTTTACTTTACATAAAAAAAATGAGTAGCGTTAACATATTTATATTTGGTATTATGCTCAGTAACTATGTACGAAATTTTGTTTCAATAGCATAATTGGTTTTTCTTAAAATGAAAATTTAACAAAATTTATCCAAACGCATAATTCAAATTTATAGCCAAAATATATGTCTGTCATATAAAACAATTGCTTGGAGCGCGGGTAATTTGAGAAATTCAGTTTTTTGAGTCATAAAAAATATAGAGTTCATGATCACCTAAAGGAAAGCTGATAACAGAAGAAAAAAGTTGATTTACAGAATGTAGGTTCGCAGACAAAATAATATGTTTTTTAAGGGAACATCTGTTCATCCCTGGATGAAATGCAATTCATTTATTAAATTGCTCAGTATCTTTTATCAGAAAAGTTTAAAAAAGGTATCCTTAAGACCGACAAAGTAAAAAAAGTTCCTAATAGGAATGCTAGAAAAATTGTGGTGGCAAAGGAAAGGACGAAGATTATTGTGATTGTTATTATTATTTAATGTGAATGCGCCTAAAGGGCAATATAAATTACGTACTGTCAAACTTTTTGCAACATTGTCAGGAATTCCATATCGCAGATATTTTGGAAAATGTATCTGATAAATATCATGTACAAAAATAAAAATTTTTCGAACAAATGTTTGGTCTGCAAAGCCATTTGCACGTGCAGAGAAAATGACACTTTTAACAGAGAAACGTACGCCAATGAGTGCTCTCGGAAAAGATTCATTTCTATTATTAGAAAGCACAATGAATTAAAATTTTTATGGCCTTATATCGCATCCCATTATTACAGCAAAATAGTAGCTGAGTGGTATTAAACAAATGATTCTGCTATGTGGGAAGAGAGACCAATCCACTAAACTGTCCAAAAGTCAGTCTATTTGAAATGGATTGGGTTATAATAAACGAAATTTTACAGTAGACCTATAGCTATTAACTATTTAAATTTCAAAAAGATTAACCCATTGGTTTCATTTTTATAAGCTGAATTATATGCATTATTTTTTTCGCACGTAGTCCTTATGAACCGATCCTATTCTTTGTACTGTATTCAATAGAAATATATTCATATTTAATACATTTATTAGGAGGATATCCTAAATATAGGATATAGGTAAAATAATGGACCAATTTGAACCAACTCGCTTCCTTTTTGGGCCATATAGACCCATGTACAAATTATCTTGAAAATTGTGACATGAAGTTTGATTACAAGGTTTACGTGCACGGATGGACATTAAATCGACTCAAAAAGTGATTCTAAGCTAATTAGTATTTGGTAAGTCTTATCCACCTATGGTGGTGTAGGGCATACAAATTTGTAAAAAGATGAAAATGGAACAATGTCAGCACAACAATAAGAAATACATATAGTCCACAATATTAACGACTAAGAAACCGCTCCCCCCCAACCCCCACCCACACCAAAAACCGCATTTTATTTATGTTTCTTTATTACAAGTCACGTTTTTAAATGTTTACGTGATAATTTTCTTTTTTTTAAGCATTTTAATTTCTTTTTTAAATAAAGCAAACATTAATCTCGTTGCACATATAAAATTCAAAAAGTCTTTTTTTTATTTAACACCTGATATTGTTTTAAAACTGACAGCAACAAAAAGTAGACAATATGAAGAAAAATTAAATCAAGTTACTTAGTATTTAATACCTTTTAAAAGAGTTTGCTTGGATTTTTACATGCGGGGATAGATGGAGAAATTTCTTAAGAAAAGTCTGTAATAATAATAAAAAAAACTTAAAATAAAAACATATTTTAAAAAAATATATAAAAGTTAGGTGAAAACAAGTTAGAGCGCTATATTCGGCCGTGCCGAATCTCTTATACCCTTCACCATTTTACCAACAAATAAAAAGTAATAGTGTGCCTTAATATTTTCATATTTATGCTTAAAAAAAGTAATGCATACAATTTTTTCCACAAACAACGCTTTCTTAAAAAAACTCACACACAACAACTTACTCGTAGCTTATAAATATTTACATATTTTTGTGTGTATATACAAACAAACTGACAGCATATACAACAAATAACAACATCAATAATTATTATAATACTGCTGTTGTCAACTAAACCTAGCAGGCATTCAACAGTCAGCAGGCCTTTTACACTTTTTAATAAAATGTTTTTCTATTTATATAAAATAAATTTTTTTATTTTAAATTATTATAAAAAGTTTAAAACTTAAAAAAAATCAGTTTTAAAAAACGTATCTGAAGTTTTGACAAAACATCTTAAGTCGAGATAAGACAATTTACGCAAAATCTACATTTACATAGAAATTGTTGATTTTTTTTCATAATTATTAGAAATCGAACATGGCTTTTTTTCAATAACTATTTTCATAAAAAATAAAATTTTGTTCATAAATATTATTAACTTGTTCATAATAAAAATTTTAAGAATTTTGCAAAAATTTTGTTAAATCTTAGATTTAGTTTTATTAGATTTGATTGCAAGTGGTAAGTGAAAATAGTTATACTTGAAAATATTAACAATAAATGTCATAAAATGGAAAAATTCCAAGGAAAAATTATTAAAAAATAATATTTAGAAATTTGCATAATTTTGCTCGTATTCTGCAGCACATCATTTTGACTGTTCTGTTCCCAAAATGTAGCTAAAAATCATTAAAACGGTACCAACATGTAGACACATACATCTACCACCTAAACTGTCCACATTCTCCCTAAATTCTATTTTATTTAAACTGCCTACCAATGTGTTAAAATTTGCAATAATAACAAAATATCTTTTTTTTAATTTTTTTAAATTTTAAGAAAAAAAAATATACATTTTGAAAATATAAATGAAAATATAAACAATTTTTTCAGTCTTCTAGACTTTAGATTCACTTGAAGAAATATAAAAAAAAAGTTTTAATAAAGTAAATTTTTATATGTATGTACAAACTTTTTTATTTTTTTATGCATAGATTTGTTATCGCTTAAAACGAAATATATATATATATATATATATATATATATAAAGAATACAGCTTCTTACTCTCCTTCTAAGGGAAGATAATTTCGAAATTCTATCGGATATTTTGGAAGGCAAGGATGAGACATTATTGAATGCCTTACTATATAAGGCTGGTTAGCATGAGCAACTGCATCTTAAAGAAGGTGTAAATAGATCTTCTAGAAGGCCTGTGCGATGGAGGCCTTGAAATTTTTACCGCTGGGAACTGCTTGCTTGTACAAAAAACAACAACACTAATGATAAGTGCAATGCTTAATATAAATATTTCTGTGAGTATATTATTAACAGATTTTTTTCATTTGTTTATGGATCAATTTGGTTGATTCAAAAAAACGAAATTTTATAAATATTTATGACCGATCTATATAAAAATGAAATCCTTAGCTTTAACAATGGCTTCAAAAAGTTAAAAATGCGTTTCGCCCGATGTATCGGTTATTATTGGACCGTTTTAGTTCATTTCTTTAGCATAAAAATTCAGACAAAAAATATTACAAATCTTCTTTGCAAAAACGAAGTCCCTAGTTTTTATAGAGGCTTCAGATAATCGAAAACCGGTTTAAAAAACCTTTTTTTTTTTTTGTTTTGGGCATATCTCCGCCACTTATGAAACGATTTTACAAAATTTCAATAGCTAAATTATCGAAAAGATTTCCGATTGTTTGATATATGTTATATATATGGCAACTATCGGTGGGCTTCTTAAACGCCATTTCAATCGGCAAACAGACGGACGGACATCGTCCTATTATTTCTTACAAGGATACAGAAAATATTAACTTTTTTTCTCACACGAATATTGTGGAAATTACAAACAGAATGACAAACTTATATATACCTTTTACACTTATCGTGAAGGGTATAAAATGAAGTCATAAAAGATAATCTCAAAGTTATTAAAGTTATAAAACCCTACCTTCTGTCAGTTTATTACCTTGATACTTACAATCATATTGTTTGATAAAAACTTTTGTAAAACTGTGTATACTTTGAACTTTAATAACGTTTTGAAAAAGTAATGTTAGTTTTAAAATTAAATTATTTAATTTTATACTAAAACGTTTTTATAAATATATGGCACCGTACAACAGCATTTTTGACACATGAACGAAACTATATACAAGATAAAGTATGAACTTAATATTTTTTTTTCTCCAATCAAAAGACTGAATGAATTAATATTGCGAAATCAATGTTATACGCGCCAATATTTTGTGCTGAAACCGATGTCAGCAAAAAAATTAAGGTTAAGCCACGAAAATGGTAAGTCAGAATATTATAATTAAAAATGTTAATAAAAATACACTAAAAGCGTTAAATAAAAAAATATTTTTTTTTTTCATGTGAAAAACTACTGTTTATTAATTTTCACATGAAAGTAGGGTCATCTTATGATAGAACTGCGTACTCAGTTTTTAAATACGTATTCGAAAATCCTTTTAAAAGAACTTTAAAAATTCAAAGTGAGTATCTTTTTTATAAATTATTGGAATATCTCTAACTTGCTCAATATTATCGACATGGGCATTAAATGATAGAGTAGGATTTAAAAATTCCATTAAAATTATTTGTTTAATATTTATTTGTTTATAATGTAAAAAAATATTCTGCAAGTATTTTATCCTTCAATATTTTTGACATTTTTCAACGAATAATTCTGAAATTATAATAATTTTAAACATATCATAATATGTTTTCTTAATATCACATTTCGTCCTTTTAGCTTCAACAGATCAAATTTTATAAAATTTTAAAAATGTTCTGTTAGTGTTTATGTAAATTTTATTTTCGTTGTATATATTGCAATTTTAAATACTTAATAATAAATATTTTATAATAATTGGCAAAGTAGTTTTTTTAGACTTATAGAAAATGGTTCAAATCGGTTCATTATTTTACTTCGTCCCCAAACATAAATGTTTCCCAGAAAATCATTTTAGCGATCATTAATTTCTTTAACTATGCGCATATTTTTATGAAAATCGGAAAAGAAATGTTTTCTTTCTGCGTTATTCGTACGTTAAAATTTTAAGAGGTTGGGTGCATATTTGACCATAGTATAAATGTGAGGCCCACTGCCGAAAAATACTTTAATGTATATAAATACCATACAAATAATAATATCGAAACAAAATTTGATACAATTATTTTATATCTAAGTATAAATCACGCTTTTAAATTCTGCAAAGATTGGTCACTAATTGATTTTATCTCCCATATAACACCATTCCCAGAATGTCAATTAAAGCACAAATATTGCATATAAATAATATATTTTATAATTTTTTTTGCAGCAATTTATATAACTACAAATGGTATTACCAAATTTCAAGATGATCGGTCCATAATGTAACGTAGTCCCCATATAAGATTTATTACAGAAAAAAAAATTCATAAAAATGTTAGATTTTGAACTAAATTTGGCATAAAACTGAAAACGCAGTTATATTATTATTTATAATGTGCGAGACAATTTTTTGATTTTTGTTGTACGGTGTTATACTTCAGTAATAAATAGATATTTTGATTAAAAAAACAATATTTATGAAATTTACAGATTTGCAAAACTTTTAGTTTAGCCTCGCCTTTTAGGTTTTTCAGCTTGGCTCAATATTGCCCTTATTTTTTTTTTAGAATTTTCAACGGAAAATTGTACTTGTAACATGTTGACATTTTTATACAAAAATATGAAAAATTGCCAAAACTTGTGACGTTTATGGATATTTTTTTCATTTTGATGTAAACTATATATAAGTATTGGATGTTGCTGAGCTTGTAAGATTGTGGAAAATAAGATCTAGTTAAAATTAATTAAATACGGACAAGTTTCTTCAGATCATGACCTGAAAAACTTAAAATTTTAATTTTAAGTATATTTTTTAGAAATAATGATAATATTTGAATAAATAAAATTTAAACGGGTAGAGATGTTCTAATGTCATTTTTAAAGGATATAGATAGACTTGTATTATATTTATTAAATTAAAAACATATCCACTATTTTGTACCAAAACATCCAAAATCCCAAACCAGGAAAAACGTGTTTTCAAAATTGACTTTTTCCATTTAAATGGTCACATTGCTGTTTTGCAAGGCTTCCGTCAGAAAATAATATTCGTGTGTTTACCCAATATATGAAAGTATTTAATTAATATAATTTTTGTTTGATGCCAGCTTTGCGTTTTGACAAACAAATTATAGAAAATTGTGAAAAATTTACAAAATTTGGGCAGAACTTGTGGGGACACCGTTGCCTCAAACGCATTCGGTTTACTTTATATGCATCTGAATTAAGATTTCTTAACTTAAATAGCCCAGAACAAAAAAAATATTTTATAAAAAAATAAATTTTTGAAAAAAAAGTAAAATTTTTTTAAAGTTCCAAATTCAGATTAATACAACTTTTTATGTAATCTACATATTTTGTATGATTCTTGCTTTTTTTGTTGTTGTTTTTGTTTTTAAGGAAACAACGCCAGCGTTACCGTTTGGCGACTTTGCCAATTGCCCCCTTTTCAATCGCCTGGCAACTTTGTTAGCCCCCTTTTTTTAAAATAGAACAAAAATTTCAACTTTTTAAAACTTTGTACTAAATGACGAGAAAATGAATTGTTTAAAATATCGTGACCCATTATATTTTCATTCCAACGAAGAAATTAGAAAAAGAAAAAGACCCCGAAGAATCTATAAATGACCGAAACTGTTAAAAACTAAAGCTAATGATCAATCAAATGCCAAATCTTTTTGAAGCGGATTGGGAAAATTAACAAATAGATTTGATGAATATTTATATCATAATTTATATTTTTAATTTGGCTCATAGCAGTGCCTCGGCGGGACCTATTTTTTCTAATATCACTAATGAAATATAAACCGTCCAACACACTTAAGGTCAATACTGCTTTCAGCCCTAAATTTGCTAGACGGGGATTTGTAAGACTGGACTCCGAGTGAAGACCTCGTACAAACTTAAAAAAAAATAAGACCAATATTGGGCCCGCCAAGTTAAAAAACCTAAAGAAAAGCGAGACTAAAAATGAGTGAAAAATTTATTTCGACTTAAATATTTTTCAAACTAAAAGAGATAACCTACACATATAAACAAAAATTTTGTAGGGGCTTGCAAAGACTATCTGTATATAAAATTTTTTTTCTACCAAATCATAAATGAATTTTTGGCAATTTTTTTTCGTACCCCTTATGACCAACTTTAAAAGTCTATTCACTTCCCCGAACCCACTACGAATTTGTGCTCCTTCAAATCAACTCGAAAGCACTTCATCTCTAGGCAGATATATTTCCAACGGACTTAGTAATTCAACAAGTTTAGTTAAGTCAATTTTAATTTGAAGAATGAAGCGACGCAGGCGAAGTTTTTTATTAAATATAAATAATCTCGATTTTTTGTGCGAATAAATACATAACAATGCTCAAATAGATGATTCTTTTTAAGATAATTTTAAGAATCAAAAAATCCTAGAAAAAGTTAGAAGCTAAAACGCAAATTTTGAGGCTAAAAGTGAAATAAAAAATCAAGATTTAGCCTCAAAATTAAGCATATAGTGTAACCGCAAACTGTTTCGAAAATCAATTGGTAAGCAATTCAGCTTCGATGGGATTTCTGCTGTTATAGGAATTGCTATCATATCAACCCAGACAACACCTTTGAAACGTGTCCTTATGAGCATAACTGGTGACATTAGTCTCGCCTAACGTGGCATTGTTTGCCCCATTTTCAAGCAGATTGCCTATGAATCTGTTTTCCAGTTAAAGTTTCAATGTAATTTATTTACATAATTTATACATATATAAACAAATCTTTTTTCCTTTTTAACTCGGAAGATGCAGTGAAATTGCTATAATTAATAAAACAAACAAACAAACAAATGTACAAAAAGTACCTTTTTGTTTAAATTAATAAAATACAAATAAAAAACACCAAACATTAAATAAAAGCAATGTGTTTTTATTTAAATAGAGGAGAAAATTAAGGAAAAAACAAATATACAATTATTATTGTTATGAGTATTTGTTAAATGATGCAGACATTCATTTACACACATAAACAAATTTACACAAAAACATTAAACATGACCCTACAGTTTTGGATGTGGTCATGATCTTACAATATCTATGAAAGTATCTCTTACCAATATCTGGTAACATGGTTTGTTCCAATTTATTTATACAGAAATTATGCTAGGAGAAGTCAACTGGCTACTTTATATTTATATAGTTTGTATTTTTTTGCATATATTTATTCAGGATCAATAGAATTTGCCTGATGAACCCAAGTGACTACTAAAATTAAATTACTAGAACTACTAGGAAATATTAAACACTTAATTGAGAGAGAATATAAAAATAAAACATACACATTTGTTAACAATTTTATATAGCTGAGAGATTGAATAAATAATAACAAATACAAAGTATACATTAGGGGAATAACTTTTTGCTATTTTTGCGAATATCAAAATTCACAGGGCTATGAAAAAAATATTAAGAAACCCGATATTAAATTTTTGCGATCATTAAAAAAGTTTTCGCAAAAAAGCGTTGAAGTTTTTAATTTAAGATTTATTTTTAACAGATTATATTGTCTCGCTACTGACACTGTCTTCAATAAAATCATTTTTTTTTTTTTTTCATAAAAAGTTGTAATAATTCATACTTTTTTTGTTTGCAAAAAATCACAGTTTTTATAATTTTTAAACTTTTTATTCGTTAAATGTAATGTTGAATTAATGTTTTAGTTAAGAAATTAATTTTAAATTAATTTTCCGTTATATTTGTCGGTAAGAATGCAGATTTTCATAAATCAACAAAAGCTAAAACAATTGTGACCAATATGACTTTACCATTTTATTTTATGTAGATAATAAGGAAATAATTAAGCACCTTTTGGTACTGAGCAAAATATTTAGTACAGTGTCAATTCTTATTACCAATATGAAAAATATAAACTTTTTTAATATAAAAAAGTAATTAAAAAAAAGTCAAATGGTTTTCGAAACTGATTTCGGTGCGGAAGGTTTTTCATCGAAATAACTTTTGAAAACGGTTTTTAGTTTGGGTACATATATTTTTTTTTTTTTTTTTTGTAAAAAAGCTGTGCCCCTATTATACACATATACAGAGATGCAAAGTGGTGAATATCCTCCAGTCTTGGATATACGTAACAATTGCTGTATTTGCACTAGTTTTAATGTACTTATGGAATACAAAAGATACTTTTCAGATTTTCTATTATTCCACAATAATCAAAAATCCATTGTTTTTTTGCAGAAATTCTAAAATAATAATTTAAGAAATTGTAAAACATGTATGAATGTATTTTATATATATTTTGTTTTAATTACTTAATTTTTTCCCATTCTTCTACACTTTTTGTTCGCTTATTTATACTTTTTGATCTCATTCGATCTTATATAAACTAATCGAACTTTTCGAATAAATTCTATACCTTCTCTATTGTTGTGCAGGCTTTCAACAGTTACATACAGGGTACTAAAACTTTGATGACAGAATTTTTTAATTTTCAAAAATTTTTTGGTGTTTTGAGCTGGGTCTGTGCGCTTTTCAACGAAATACAAATTTTGAAACAGGGATTGGTATACCAAAGTGAAATTTTTACAAATATGGGATATATAGATAATTGATAAATATAATTGATGATGAAAATAAATTTAAGTCAAATATAATTTATAGTTGAAAACGGGACACTTCAATTAAAACAGAATTTGCTAAGGCACATTGCATAGGCGGCAGGAAACTCACCATAATTGGCATAATTAGGCAGTGTTTGTATGCTTAATGGAAATGTAGAGGCGCAACAAAAAAATTCGAAAGATACAAATATTTCTCATTTAAATTGTTATCTGATAAATCTTTAAGTTTAGTTTTTTTAAATTTCTAATTTACGATTTGCGTAACACCGGACGTACTGAAAACTGAGAATTATATATTTATTAGTTGATTTAAACTAAGAAAATGCTTTATGCGCATAAAAAATGCTCTTAAAATCGGAAAATATACCCTTAATATTAAAAAAAAAAAAAATTGTTTCAAAATATTATTATTTTTTTTTTTTTTTTTTTTTTGGCTAAATTTAAAACTATTCATGCTAGAAATTGCTACAAATATTTTCTTTTTGCACTTTCAAATATTTAAAGCTATGCATATCATCAGAAAATTACAAATTCTCTATTAATTATTAGATAATCAGATTTGAAAAAACGTGTGTGACAGTAAAACAAAAAATTAATTAATAACAAATTATGTAAAAAATTAAATTGGGTGAAAAATAAGCAAGTTTTTTCTCTTAAGTACAAAATATGTAAAATTATGCTCTTTAATGTAATATCTGCAAAATAATACTCCTAAGTATAAAATATGAAAAATATGCCATTTAAATTGCAGAAATATGTTCTGAAATAATGATTTTGTATGAAAACATAACAAAATATGCAGATAAACCCAAAATATGCAAAAATATACTGTTAAGACTAAAATATGCAAAAATATGCTATAAAAAACAATGCCAAAATTCTAAAATTGTCTGACACGGACAAATAACTAACAGTTTGGTGCATTTAAAACCCAGGAAAAAATATGATTTTGACTATTTTTGGTTACCCTGGTCATAAGAAAATTTCACTCATACAAAATAAGTAAATAATACAAAAAATAAAAATTTTGAGCATAATACTCTAGCTGCAGAAGCATTAATTAATAATTAGATATGTGAGAGAAAAAAGCCTGATTCAATTGTCAAAAACCTAATTCATGCAACAACAAAATACGTGTATTTTGTTTTTGTGTTTTTAAAAAAATTAGTAATTTTATTGAAAATTTATTTCGAAGTGCCTCTCACATAAACTTCTAGTTGTATTCTGTGTGCATAAGAGCGATATGACTTTTTGTTTTTATATTATTTGTCATTACAAATGACATATGCAGTAACTGTGCTTTCTTTAGTAAAAATAATAAGCATTTCAAAAATATTTATATTTTTAGTAAAAACCGGTTAGCCGGTTTTTTAGTAAACCGCATTCGAAACCCTTTTTTTAAATCAATTTTTCAAATAATTCGAAAACCGTCAGTTTATTGATAGTTTTAAAAATTGTTATATGTTCAACTTAAAACCGCTATAACTTCTCGTGCCCCCTGTACGAAATGGTTAAGGCGAACACTTCATATTTATACAAATGGATTTTAGTGTGCCATAAAAAATAGATAACAAAAATTTAAGGTTAAAATTAAAAATGATATAGGAACATATATGTATACGAGTACATAAATTATAAAAAGACGATGTTCAAATAAACCATCCATGCGACCATAATTCACTAATAGGTGATTATGCAAAGGGTATCCACAATGACAACTACGTGTTCATTTCAGGAGATATTACTCTTGCTGGAATTTTACTTTGTTTTGCTCAGGGCTACAGGGTAGACACAATAAATAAATACATTTGAATGATTTCCTGCGTACTGTAACTGTGTAATCACTATGCCTATATATAGACTATAGGCATTAAATGAAATACTTAATCAAAAACTTCGACAAAAAAATATTTAAATTTAAAAAATAAATTTTCATTAATTTATTTTTGAATTTAAAATAACATGTTTTTTTATTGATTGAGAAATTATTATTATTCAAAAATTTTTGTAAAGAAACAATTTGAACTTTTAATATATGAGAAAATTAAAAACACGTTTTGCAACTGAATAAAGTTCAACATCTGCAAATGTCCCAAATCCTGCAGTGCTGTGCGATGCATCCAATCAAAATAAAGGTTTTCCATTAAAATTCCTAGTTTTTGGAAAGAAACATCGATCCTTTGGTTTGCGCAATTTTAAGCACAATTTTACATCGCATTACAAATAAAAGAAAATATTTCATCTTGGCTGAACGAATTTGGAAATCAGAGATGAAAGGCCTAGCGTTCTTCTTTGGTAAGTGAAAAACCTTTCAAATGCTGTTGTTACAGATGATTTCATACGAACTATATGGGTATAACCATTACTATCCCAAACGAAAACATTTGAAATTAGTCCTATCAATGATCTTTCTGAAATTAAAGCACAGATTGAATGTACTAACACCGTTCTACGTAATCGTCAAACATCTAGGGGAAGCATATCCCGGGATTCACATGACAGTTCCAGCCTTAACTCATCTTCAAGTGAACTCTACTTTGCTCGTTTGTCAATAATTCGTCATAAAACTTACAACCCAGTCACTAGATACAAAATAATGACCGGGAAAATGCAACCAATCACCTTTTTTGTATGATAAACTTTTTGCTGCTAACTACACACCTAGAATTTTCATTGGAAATTTGTGATTGCTGACGTTTCTTATCCTATAATTGGGGTTGATTTTTTTATTGAAACAAAAGGACGTCCGGTTGCATCAATACTTCGACATCTTCCTCTATCGAGCAGGGGATATGCAAGCTTTCAAAAAGCTGCTGGATAAATATATTGCATTTGGTACTCAAAAAAAATGGACAATGGTATCCTTGTGGGGATTACCGCTGTGTAAACCATCAAATAATCCCCGAGAAATATCATATACCAAATATTGCGATCATATCATATACCAAATATTTACGATTTCACTCACGGTCTTCATGGTAAACGTATTTTTTGACCTTTAATTTGGTAGGAGTATATAATCAAATACCAGTAGCTAAAATCGATGCTCCAGAAACAGAAATTACCACCCCTTTCGGTCTACTCGAATTCAATTATATGACATTTGAGTTGTGCAACGCTGGTTGAATCTTTCAGCGATTTATTCATTTTTGCTTTCCTGACATAGATGATATTCTAAGCGTTTCGGAAAATTAAGAATTGCATATTAAACACCTTAATCAAGTATTTTAACGTCTTGAAGAACATAGAGTCGTTATTAATATCGACAGGTTAGTTTTAGGCCAGTCTGCCGTAAATTTTCTTGGTTACCGAGTTGAAGAAAATGGTATTAAACCACTCATTTAAAAAGTGTCTGCAATACTGAATTTTCCTAGGCTTAAAACTGTAAAAAAAATTCGGCGATTCGTTGCAATGTTAAATAAATAAGAAAGACAATACCGCAATAACGTCGACACCCGATACAATAACCGCTTCTAAAAAATGCAAAACAGATTTGTGTAATATCGCCATTCTCTCTTATGGTCCATGCATCAGATGTTGCTACTGGAGATGCATTATAGCAAAAGATCCCCGAATTTAGCCAGCCCTTATCGTTTTTCCCAAGAAAGCTAAATTCGACACAGAAAAAGTGTAGCACTTACGACAGAGAATCCTTGGGAATATACACAGGGATAAAGTATTATTGTCGTACTTGAAAAATGTATGTTTTTCAGGAAAATCTCTAAAAAGCAAGTTCATGTCAGTAACGACAATTAGATTTTTTATCTCTATTTTCAAACGATATTCGTCACATAAAAGCTGTCGATACGCTTTCTCGTATTGCAATAATTTTTGGAGTGTCTAATTTAGGTTATAAAAAATTTGCTGAACTTCAAAGAAATGATGCCGAACTAAAACAGTTTTGCCAAAATCCAATACCTCTTTATCTTAATCTAAAATCGATTAAAATTGATACAGACTACCATCCTCTATATTGTGACAAGTCAAGCTTTGTTCCCAAAAATCATCTCATGTGTTTGTGTTTTTAATACATTCCATGACCTACCACAAAATGGATTTATACCAACTTATGAAGCAATTCGGAAACGATTTGTATGACCTAAAATGGGTAAGGATATAAAAGCATTGATAGAAACTTGCATTACATGTAAATGAGCGAAAAAGTTTCCCGACATATACGTAGTGAATTATATTCGGACCATTACCATCTCACAAAGGTTTCACTTATTAATTAGTAATGATGTATTTAACCTTCGGACGGGGGCTATTCCCATGAAAGATTGCGGAGCAGCAACAGTAGCTGAAGCTTTTTAAAAAGAATGGGTAGCGACATTTGGCGTTCCCCTAAAAATATTTACCGACCAGGGAGGACAATTTGTGTCGCAGCTATTTAAGGAACTTCGATTTATTTTGATATTTTTAATCTTTAATGTGTCATAATTACTCCAATTAGCCCGATACTTTAGCATCTGTTTATCTAGGCCTTCAAACAGGTTTTGCTGAAAGTGTCAACTGTTCACCATCTAAACTGGTTTATAGAACTATTATACGGAGATTTTTTTGAATTTGTACAATCTCTCAAGAACAAAATACATTCACTAAAGACTGTAGAACCTGTCCACAAAATAAGTCGCACAAATCTTCGTTACACAAAATAGATTGAACAATTGATAGATTGAAATCTGCATATATTTTTAATACGGAGATAAAAGAAGATCATAAATGTATTTTTCTTTCAAAACAACTTTCCCAAAAAAGAAGCCAAATACCAATTCGAAAACCAAGGTTACTTTCCTTAGAGATCCTGCTTCGCAACATCGGCGTTAAATAAAATAATTAACCAGAAATTTTTACAAAATATTATTTAAACTCAAAAATAAATTTTTCATCAATTTATTTTTGAATTTAAATTTTTTTTGTTGATTGAAAAACTATTAGTATTCAGTAAAATTCTAATAAATAAGCAACTTAAATTTTTAATATTTGAGAAAGTTAGATATTCGTTTCAAGGTCTTGTTTTGCGGACAAATTTTACTAGAATAGATCATAATTCACAAGATTTTTTCAAAAGACCTTCACTTTTGGCCAGAAAAAAGACATAGCACGCGCGGTCACCGTTTTTCGATAGTATAACTTATACATATCATATTTCTGATGCTATCGTGTTACCCAATTGAAATAATACACACATGATGTATTGAAACTGATTAAAATCACCTGATTCCTGAGGGAAATGAATATAGTGACTTTTGGTCAATTCACCTTAATCCAGAGCTTCAATATCTAGAAGTTTAGAACTGGACATTTATAGATTAGGTGGAAAATATCTCTACTTAACGCCATTAAGTTGGCAGACATTCAAGCTTAAATCTTTGCAACAAGCTCTCCATTGTTTGCTTAAAATCATAGGAGAAATTGAAACTTGCAGTAAATGTTGCGAACAAAATGTTAAAATGAACAATCTCACTACCGTCCTCGAGGGCCTAAATTTTCTCTTTGAATTTAGAATTTATTATTATTTGATTACATGCTGTTATCTTACTTCTAACAATAATTGCTACGCTTTTTGCCGCATTTAAAACCGCTAATGTATTTCCTTTAAATAAACCTGGGTTATTTTCTTGTAATAATATGACGTCTGTATAATTTGCTTTTAAATCCAAATACAGTTATTTATTTACGTCTTAGAAGCACACGCAACTGAACTGCAACGACTGTTAAACTCTACTACTGATCTGGACCTTAACGATTTAACCATTCTACTGACTCTGAACGAATGTCTTCAATTACATACTATATATTGCTTATATGCTAGTGATTCTCTTCAATCTTTTGGTAACATCAAGTACCATATAAGAGCTTACTTATAACAATTGTATACGAATAATTTTTCCAACTTTCTAAAGATAATTTTGAATTATTTTGCATATATTATAGAGGAATACAAACGAATTTATATTTATTTTTTTAAATTAAATATAATAATTTTTAAAATTTTCAATCTACATTTGAGTGTCCCCTAGAAAATGAATGAAATTTGTGTTTTATTGAGTAATCAGTTCCCTTCCAGCGAAAAAAAAACAAGGGTATAGTTTTTTGTTTGTCCAAATAAGTTTAAAAATGTTTGTAACTGTACGATAGTTATAAAAAATATTCCATTTTTATTTAATGCTATTTTAGCATAAATTTAAATAAGAGAAATGTATCATAGCACAGTGGTTCCAAAACGCCTTTTTTTAATAATTCTGTAATTTATGAACTGTTGGAAATATTTCAATACGATCAAATTTCTTCAGACCATGACCTGAAAAACGTAAAATTTAAATTTTAAGTATATTTTTTAGAAATAATGTTAATATTTGAACCTAAATAAAATTTAAACGGGTAAAGATATTCAAATGAAATTTTGACACAATATAGACTTACATGTTCTAAAATCAGGGAATTAAAAAGACACCCAATGTTTTGTATCCAAAATGCCAACCCTGAGAAAAACTGTTTTAAATACTGACATTTTCATTTAACTGGTCACACTGTCGTTGTAAAAGGCGTTCGTCAGAAATTACTTTCCGCGTGTTTACACAAAATATGGAGGTATTTAATTAACATAATTTTTGTTTGATCCCAGCTTTGAAATTTTAGAATTTTACAAGCAAATTAAAAAAAAAATGGAAAATTGACAAAGTTTGGATCGTTGCCCCAAGCGTCTTCGGGTTTACATTAGAAGCACCTACATTAAAATTCCTTACTTAAAAAATTATTTAATTTTAATTTTTGACGTTTTTTTTTTAATTGCATACCCAAGATGACCAAATTTGAAGGTCAATCCACTCTTTCTTTCATCCGCTAGGAGTCTGTGCTTCTTCGAGTCTCCAAAACACCCCTTTTGTAGCCAGGTGAAATTTTATTGAAATATTTCGGATGGTTCACAAGTTACAGAACCACTGTGCATAGAAAAAAATTTTATTTTTTTTAGCAATAAGGACTAAAGATTTTATATCTAATGATTAACAATAGTTTTGCTCTCATTTTATTCCGTTCTTAATATGTTAAAGAAAATACCAGAATCAACTAAAAATCCGAATTTTAAACCAAAATTTCTGTGAAAAAGATTTTGTTTATAACATGGTCTAAATAAAAAGAAAAAGCGCTAAATTTTTTTGCAAAATGTACTAGAATTGTGATTGATTGTATTTTAAAAATTTGATTGTGATTGATTATTATATTTTAAAAATTGTGAAATATTTTTCCCGTGTTCAGCTCATCAAAATGTTTGAGAAAAATAGTTTTCGAACGCTCTAATCTACATTTAAATCTCTAATCTATAAACAATTTATAACATGATACATTCGAATAAAAAGTTTTAAAATTGGATATTGCATAATTTTTACATAAAATTAGAATAGATTTTACATAAAAACAGAAAATTAGAAATTTTAATTAAATGAATTTATTTCTAAAGTGAGAATGCGATACAAATATATATTTATTTTTGTAATAAAAGAAAAATGTGAAATTTGTCTATTTGGCTATATATATATATTTAGTAGACAAATTTCAAATTCTTCTTTTATTACAAAAAATATATAAATATATATATATTTGTATCGAATTCTCACTTTAGAAATAAATTCATTTAATTAAAATTTCTAATTTTCTGATTTTATGTAATATCTATTCTAATTTTATGTAAAAATTGTGCAATACCCAATTTTCAAACTTTTTATACTAATTTATCATGTATCATTTAAACTCTTTTTTGAATTTCACTTTTTAAAAGACTAAAAAAATATCTTTTTAAAATAACAGATAATATCAACTTTGTTTTTTGCTCATCAAATTACTCGTTATTGCAAATAAAGCTATAACATAATAATATTAATAGATAAATATATACATATTTACATATTTACATACATCCATACATACATATATACATACATTGGCACACAAATATATTTATGCCTTTAACTAACACAAAAATACATTGCAACATTTACACATTTTAACAAAACATTTATAAATAATTTAAAATTAAAATTAATTGTTGTGGTTTTGTGGTTTTATCAAGCGCAAAATAATAATAAAATCTGTACCATTTAAGTTTTGGGTGTTAAAAATGTGATATTTAGTGTATTAGAGTAAAATTAAAATTTTGAAGTAAGAAAAAAGCATTAGTAAATATATTAGTGAACATTAATTTTAAATTTTAATTAAATAGAACCTATCTACAAACAAAAGATTTTGAATTGTGGTTATTTAGATAAAATTTAAAAAAATGTTATTCGACTTAATCAATAATTTTTTCTTAAACAAAAAATTATTTTTATTTTAATTCTGATCCTTTAAATTACTGCAAAAGGAATTATCCCACAATATTTGATATTACTTTGTCTTTTTATATATTTTTTTAAATCATATTTTATTTTTGTTTTAACTAACTTTTATGTATCATTTATATGTAAAACGTTCAGTTTAGTTTCAACTTACAGACAAATTTGTTGTTTTGAGATTTTTCCTTCAACATTTTCACTTCATTAATCTTGATTGTAAATGATCAAAGAAGAATACCTAAAATGCCTGAAAAGCTGCTTGCAAAATTAAGAGAAAGAAATCATTTAAGTCAGAATGAAAATAAACGAAGACAACAAACATTCACAGAAATATATTTGTTAAAATTCCATAGGCTGCCACAAATTTAAAAAATTTTAAAACTCTAAGGAAGGTCTAGTAAATTTTTGGTAAAAAAAATTGTTACAACTTTAAAATAAATATTAAATATAGATGAATATTTTTTAAAGACCAAATCAAATAACTTTTATCAGAATTTTTTAAATTTTATTTTACATATTAATACTAGGTACTCGTACATATTCCCTTGTTACAGTAAATTTTCTTTTTATTTTAAATTTCAATTTATTACTTTAACACTTTTGAACAAAGTTCTATTAAACAATTTATTTGCCTTTTCTTATGACAAGAATCTTTTCAGTCTTTTAGCAGCTGTTGTTTTTTTTTTCACAACTGATTAATGTCCTGTCTTGTTAATAAGCTTCCCTGTATTAAAAAAGAAAATAGTTTATTTCTAATATTCCATGCATATATGAATATTAAAAAAAATGTAAAAAAATTGAAATAATTTGAATACTCAACAGTGTTGCCACTGAAAAGATTTTCATCCTACCAAAATTTTCGAAATAATCTATCAAAACTTAATTTTTAGGAGAAAAAATTGTAATAATTGCAATATTTTTGCAATAATTGATGACTGAAAAATGTTAAAGAAAACTAAAATTCGTTGATTTGTATTAGATTAGAAAATAATGTGAAAATAAGTCAAACATAGAATTTCTTATTTACAATTTTCGATCAACACGTTTTAAATGGTCATTATCCCAAAATATATCAATCAATATCAATATATCGATTGAAAGGCAAAAATAAGTTCGTTAAATTTGGAAAAATATTGACAAGTATACTAAAATATAAAATTTTTATGAAATAATTTCTTCAGAAATTTAATATTCCCATTTTGAAAGTCAAATTTAGATTTTATTGGTTTAAGAGCTAGTTTTTTTCTTTTTTTTATTTATTAGTTAAATTTAGTTTAACTTTTTGTTAATTTAATCCACAAATAAATTTAAACAAGATTTAGCCATCAATGCACAGTGGCTCAGATTCGTTTTTCATCGCCCAAAATCCTGTAGCTTTTGAATATATAGAGATATTTTACAATTTTTTTAATAGATAGTTATTTTCCTGAATTTTTCTCCAGTTATAATTCCATTAAAAACGGTTTAATTTTTTTATAGCATTAGTATGAAAATGCCGATTTGTTGTTTTTTGAATCAGCTTTACCTATAAAAGAAGTTATAAGCAGATAAAAATATTTTAATAATACCCAGGATAATAATTATAGAATAGCTTCCACTAGAATCGGTTGTTTCTGGACAAAAAAAAAACTACGATTTTTAATTGTTTATTTTGTTTTTTTATTTAAATAATATTAAGGACAAAAATTTTTATATTTTATAATAAGTAAAAGTTTTTATTTTATTTTTTTAATTAAACAACAATAAAACAAAATTATAATTATAATTCATTCGGCTTCTTCTTTTGACTTCGAATGCTAGAGATGAGCGGATCTAACGTTGCCAGTAATATATTAAATAGATCTTCATTTGTATAATTTCGTGATATTTTTTGGTATTGTGCCCCCTATAAAATCTATAATCATTATTCCTTTTTCCTTGGCATCCTCTGATAGATCTCTAAGTGGTACTAAATGATGTTTAATGACATCTTCTCCATGATAAATGATTTTGTGAACTGTTGCAGACATATTCCTCCATGTATATTTGGTTGTATATATTAGTGCAGTTTCATTCGCATAATCACCAAATTTTCTAGCATCAATTTGTATTGCACACAAGTACATCGATAATTGTTTTAAAGCTTGAAATAAGATTTATATCAACACCTCCTTGCTGTGTTCCCATCATTCGTATTGCCTGATCCTTGTTTTGGTTGATCTATAATTAACCCATATTTGAGAAATTAGTCCTGAACATGTTTCTTTTTTAAATTTCTGAAATCATTATCGGTGTCGTTATTTCTTATTGATCCTGTAGGTTTAAAATCGAAATTATGACTGATTTTTACTATGTGTTCCATGAAAAAAAAATGGGAGTAATTTCATTCAAATGGAAAAAGTGTTCTACAGGCGGGTCCAGACAGATAACAAAGTATATATGGTGTTAAAAAGGACACTTACGTCTTTCTTTTGGTAGTAAATTTTGTTCAACTTCTTTTAACCTCAAAAGTTCTATTCCACTAGAATTCAAACTTGACTATTATATAGCACCTGAGAAAATATTTAAGTAGATATAAATGGTACAGTGACGTATTTCTTAAAGACTATTATCCTATCAAGATAACGAAAAAATTCAACCAATTATCGTTAACAATAATTCGAGTAATGATAATTTAATTATAATCAAATTTACAAGAATCAAATTTTTTTATAAAATAACAAAAAATATTTATTTTAACAGCTGGCATTCCCACAATTACCAATATTTTGATCTAATTTGTTGGCCACCTTAGTTTCAATATGTTTACATTGAATGTCATTAAAATTGTGGAAATCGGTGTTAACAAAAAAATAATAATAAATTACTTTTGGCCAACGAAATTAATTTTTTAGCCGCCGTGCAATGTTGTTTTTCACTGCTGGATTAAAAGTGTCAAATTATAGAATTGCTATACTAAATTTTAAAAACAGAGGTAATTTTTTGTTAAATTTATGACAATGCTTTAAATTTATTAAACAATATAGAATAAAAATTAAAATTTATGCACTTAATTTACATTTGTTTATTATATCAGATAAATTATGATATTTATAATTATATTTTGATATATATTCTTCTATTCAACTATATATGTTATGACATTACTAACTTGGTTTTCACTGGCGAATGTAGCTGAGTTAAACTTAGATTAAACTTAGATTATCTATCATTAACGATAAGGTGAATTTTATTTTAGCATGAAATTATTCATGGGGAATTTGTTTCACGATTACACATTTAGGAAAAAGGAAAACATTTCGAAGGAAAAAGTATTCATGATAGGGGTGACTGAAGAATATCATTAATGGCTTAAGGTACGTTTAACCGATAAATTTATATAATTGACATTCTAAAAACTAGCCCTAAGAAATATAATTGAATATTTTAGTATTTAGCTTCAATAATTTCTTCCAAGTTTAGTTTATTTAAAGTTGCTTGATGTTGAAACAACAATTATATTTGAGATATCAATGAGACTATTTTTATACTTCCGTGTCATTCTTAATTAAAATCAGTAAAACATTTAATTTTTTGATAAAAATATGCTAAATGTACCCCTTCTGATTTTAGCTCATTCATATAATGAATTGAGGCTAACATTAATATTAATTAATACAATAATAAAAAGTAAATCTAGAATTAGTTTCAAAGTATCGTAAAGTTTTATGTCGGCTGTAATTTTTTGTTGAATCAGCATATTATGTTGAAAAATTTATTACCAATGCCAACATATTATATAAATTATAAACATATATATGTTGACAGCATATGCTTTCTATTTGTTAACGATGTCAACAAACGTATATTGACAATTTTAGCATATTGTTTAAATGCAAAATTATTAGTTCGTAACAAATTTTCTACGTTTGCTGACAAATATGTTAAAAAGTGTTTGCAAGCTTATGAATATTTTTTTAACATATAGATTTAATATTTCAATAGCATTTTCGTCTCGTTTATTAAGCGAACACAATATGAAAATATTCTTCCTTTTTAGACCCTGCACCTCCAAAGGTTCTTTATGCGTTTGTCCTGATATTCAATGCCCACAGAAAATCCCTGCCTTAAAGTACACCACTAGACTCCGAATAACTTTCTAAATCGTTTTATCTATGTCCGTCTTTCTGACTAGCTGTCCACCTACACCTTGAGAACAAAGTGCATATCGCAATTTTAAAGTTATTTTGCTGAAATTTCTCGTAAATATCAGTCCATTATTTCAGCTAGTGTCCATACAAATATCCTCTCGGAATGAAATTTTATTCCACTCATAAATGTCTCAATTATATCAATATTTTAATAAAACATGGAAAAATATATTTTATATATCCATAAATCATTATACCAAATCTTACGAAGATCGGTTTATAAAAGTGCACAAGTCCCATATATAATGTTAGTATCAAAATAATAATTGACACAAACAAGTAAAGTATGCAAATGCCATATAAGCTTTATTAAGCTACTAAAATAGCTGTTTATTATTATGAATTTTTTATGTACTAATACGTATGAACTGTTTATTAGCTTAATTGAGATTGGAATCCGTTACAAAAAAAAAAAAATATTGGTCCAGTTGAGATTTGAACCCAGATAACTTTACCATTTAAAAAAATTGTATATGACTCAACATATTTATGATCATATTCTGTCATATGTTGAAACAAAAAAAATTTGATACTTTCAACAAATCGTCTAAACGCTTAACATATAGAATATGCTGATACAGGGATTTGTTGATACTTTTAAGTATACGAGCTTCAACATACCGTCTAAACTAAGCTTAAAATAGATTTATTTTTCTGTAAGATATCTTTGCATTTCAATTTTCTGTAGAAAGTTGATTTTTTTACGTTTTTATGTAACAGTCAAAAATAAAACACTAAAAAAGTATATAAAAATTTAATTGAAAAATTTTAAAAATGAACTAAAAACAGATGTACAAAATAAAAGAGACAAAATTTTCACGTGCGGTCATAAAAGGAGATTGGATTAATACATATGAATTTAAGTTTTAAATAACTATGATATATTTATAGGGAACTTTACATTATAGTTGTGGTACCTTACATAGAGGCTGTTGAGGCCTTAAAACTTACCCCCTGTTTTTATAAAACGAACAAAAAATTCGTTTCATCAATTTTCCATAAAATTTATCGATATGAAATTTTCGTACGTTTTATAAATCGCATATCATTTACTCTATAAAGCAGAATACAGTTCCAAGACATCCAATTAAGAGATATCAGATTTTACTGAGCATTTTTGAAATTTTTTTAGCTGATTTATTCTTTTGGATGTACTCGATTAGACATCGAATCACTAACAAAACAATAAATCCATAGATTAACATAGATATGAAGCTCCGTTGTTAAAAACCTAAGTCGGTTGTCAAAAAATGTGTTGGTAAAAAATTTCATCGAAAATAAAAACAATTCTAGTATATGTGCTTTTTGGAATAATTTTTTCCCCATTGATTTTTTTTTTAAGTTTCATATCTGTATTAATAATCTATGGACAAATCCATCCTCAAAATAATGCTCACTTAAGATAATTCTTCCACACTTAGAGAAAGAATTTCTATTAAAATTTATAATTTTTTGAAATTATTAAGTATAATTTTTTAATTTAAAAAATCAAACTCCATAAATCTATCAAAATTTGATTCAGTATAAATCTATGTATCAAATTTTATGAAGATCGGTCTATAATTGACCATATCTCCCATATAAATACCTCTTCCGAAAATCACTTTAACGTGCATAAATCCCATACGACTGTTGGTATCAAGTTAATATTGTACACAAACGAATCATGGTAATAAATAGCCCGGGTGATACAAATTAAAACTGCGTTCTGTTTTTGGAAACATGTGCGGCAAACTAACTTGCAATAGGTGGATCCTGCTTTTCTCACAAACTACACCACAAAATGACGTGGTAATCGAGAGACACACGGTATGCCATTCAGAGTCAAATTAATCATTTCTGTATTACGAGAAGATGGCTCAAAATACTACAAGATGACAGATTGCTAAGTAGTGCTGAGCTAAAACTAATGTTTCGCAATCACAAACACCTCCCGACAACATCAACAAACTGAAAGCCGAAGACATTAATGGAAGATTAGTTTCTTGCATTGTTAAAAACATCAAAGTATTCCATCAATCTCTCAAATAAGCTCTGACTTAGATTACGAATAGACAGATAATAGATAGAAGATAAGGCCATTATCAATGATTCCGCTAACGAAATTGTTGGTTTTTCGAAAAAGGAAAATAAAAACATCAATACGTAAATCAGAAGAAGAAAATACCACTGACTAAGCACACCCTCCGTAACCTCTACGACGAAATATGCCACGCAACACTACAATGGAACCCACAAGGTGCACGGGGAAATCTTTCAACGAACTTAGATACATTAAAACAGACAGAAATGAATGAAAATTATTATTAAACAGCTTATTTTCCTGTTGGAATACGCTATTAAATATTTTAATACAATTTTCAGTGTTTCCCATCATCTTTACGAATTCTCATTGATAAATAATGATTGATCTTGAAAGTTGAAATGTATCCAATGAAAACATATCTGTGAAGATAAATAAATTATACATTTCTCTTTTAATTATAAACCAATCACATATGAAATAGCAGATCCTTACATTTAAACGTTGTTAAAATTGTTTATTCCGAAAAGAATTTATATTTCTTATAGATTATTGATTTTTAAATTTAATTTTGCTTTCTTTTTAATAATATACATTTTTTTAATATTAGAAATAGTTTACATATTATTCGATTATGTCAAATGTTTTTTGATTGTGAATAACGAATTGCTTCTCTATTGCACATTATAATAGAATATTTGTGGTTACTGTAACTGAAAATATATTTTTTTTTTTTTTAAATTGTTAAACACAACAGTTTTTTTTTTTTTATTTCAAATACCAATAGTTCGCTATATGAATTCAGTTCGGTGGCTTCTACTGAATCTGCTTATTTTATTTCAGCCAACTTTATTTGCCTACTTTAAATAAATTAAAAGTTATAAATACAAAGTTTTTAATATAATTACAATTTTTCAGAGATTAAATATGAAAAATTACTGAACCGATAAAATGTTAACTGCTGTAATGAAATTTTAATGCCATTCATCAAATATTCGTATTTGTAACTGCTCCAAATCTTGTTTTTTGTTTTTTTTTTTTTTTTTTTTTTTTGTTTCTGTGTGCACTAATCTCTAGCTGTTAGGATAGCTTATATCAGAATCAAGTGGCACTCAAAAATAACTTCACGTTTCTATTTAATGCAACTTTAAAAATACTTTGGTGGGTATTTTTGTCATTGAAAAATGTATTTTAGAGTTATGTAACTAATATGTGCAACATTTTATTTATTAACATCATTTAGTTTTTTTTTTTTTTTTTTTTTTTTTTTTTAGTTTATATGTGAATTAAATTCAATTAAAAAATTATAAAAAAAAATCGATGTACTCTTTGTGTTTTACTCGATATTCTAAAGGGAGGTTTAAACAGATTTGTGATCGCGATTATATTCTCTAATATAAAACTTATCGAATCTTCATTAATTTGTATTTTGTATACCTTTGTGTAGGTTACATATGCATTTAAAATGGAATTTTTAAAATTACTAATTTTTTAACTACCATAACATAAACGATCATTTCTTGTCCATTAATATAAATTAAAAAAAAATGCTGATTGTCAAATATTAAAATTTGACAATTAATTTTATAAAATTAAAAAAGGAGTAAATTTATGCATTCTTTGTTCATTAAAATTTCTTTAATGAAATGTCAAAAAATCACTATGATTACGATTATCTTCGGTGTCATCAACAATATCGTATCACTTTTTATTTGTATTTTAGACACATTGATGTTGTTGAAAATATCTTAAACCTCTACAACACGCGAACAGATTTGTGTTTCATTAAAGCCAGCTAATATTGGTACTCAATAGTGCTGATGTGCCATTAAAAATTCAAATATTTTGAACCCCAAAAATAAACGAGTTCGCGGAAATGTAGCATAGGTTAGGTTAGATGGACAGCTGTAAATGTAAACTAGACGGCTTACTTGGGTCCTATTGGTCCCGTTGTGTTACTCTGATTTATCATGTGAATCTGTTTTCACATGTCCAAGAATAGGTTCGAATCGAACCAACCTGACGCACGAATAAAAGATCTAATCCGTCTGACATCAATTGCAAAGAGATCAGACAATCCATGCATATATGGACTCCCAAATGCAACAGTCCTTATATTCGCAAGAGTAGGACAGTGACAAATAAAATGTTGTACTGTTTCTTCTTCCTCCTCGTTAAATCAACTTCTAAAATAGTTCTAGCAGTCCCAGTCTCTTAGCGTGTGCACCAGCAATCCAATGCCCTGTGATAATAGCTACAAGTGTTCATGCCTTGCCCCTTGGCAATCCCGTAATGAAACTCGACCGCTTTTGATAGTACTGAGACCATATTTGTTTCTATATAGAACATGCAGACTCGTTAGTCTATCTTTTTTGAGCTTCTCTCGACAAGTACTGCAGTATCATAGATCTGCTAGATGAGAGCGGTATGCCAACTAGTTAGTCCGATTCTTCACTTTGAATAAGGGAACCAGTTCTGGCTAACTTATCCTCAATAATATTCCCCGGGGTTTGAATGTCTCGCTATCTTATTTAAAGATGTCCGGCATTCATGTACCAGCTTGGATGTCGTATAGACATCGCAGGTTGACAATCGCTATAAATTTGAATATCCACTCCGAATACCCTATAGTACATTATGTTTATGAAGTGTGTTGGGGCAAAGAAAGTACATATTGCTTTATCTAATTACACTTCAGAAACTTTACTTTTATACCGCCAAATGGAGACAATTAGGTTAATTTCCAAACACAACTTAACATGACAGTTGTCTGGTAAATGAACGGTATCTATTGAATAGCATTGAATTGAACAGCCCTATCAAATTCCGAACGCAATGCTTTTAATTCCGATCATTTTTAATTTTGCTTCTTCAGATTCCTTTCAATTTTAAGAGAAAATTTGAGAAATATAAAAAATACAAACTAAAAACAATTCCACTTTGAAAACTGAAAGTGGTTTCATTCTGAAAAGTTTCATCATTTTACTTTTCCTGAAGAGGCAAAATACGTAATTCCACTTATGGTCCTCTGACATCAAAAGATCCCTTTAACTTTTCTTCTATTAGCACTCATCAGTTGTTTTTTAAAATTCTTAATTTACTCCAATTTGTCTTACTATCAACACGCTTAACATAAAATATCTTTTAACGTTTTGATTAATAATAATTATAATTTTTAAAATTTTTATGTATAAGAACCGTTGTTAGAAACAGTTAAATTTTAATCCATTAAGACCCAAGCTTTTGATTTCCAAAACATTTATGTTACTATTGGTTACTTATAAAATAAGCTAATAAATGTGAAAAACTCTGGAAAAATATATTAGTCTCCTTTTGAGGGCGTGTGTTCAATTTGGGCATGGTCGTATTACGAGTTTTTCAAGCTCGAATTTTTTCCAAAGAAAAAGAAAAGAGAAAAGTTGGGAAACATTTATAAAGTATGTGCATAATTATTTCATAGATAAAGCATCTTATTACCAAAAAGTCAAATATGAAAAAAACATTGCGAAAAAACGAAACTTAAGAAACTATCAAATGAAACGAAACATTGAAAAATTGAATGAAATGAAATAAAACATTTTAAACTTTTAACTTTATACTGACAATTCAAAAGCAAGATTATGATTTTTTTTACTATTTATACGCCAAATTTTTGGGGGCGATAATTAAGCTGTACTCCAATGAGCTCTATGTGATCAAGCATTTTTTCTTGGGTTAAACATTTTTTCTCTTTTAAGGTTAGTTTTAATCAATTTAGCTTCATATTCGATATTAAAAATAAAAACCTGAATATATGCAAATTATATAAATTTTTACATAATTAATTTAAAAATTTTACTTTCTTTAAGATAAACTTTTAATACATTACTTTTTTTAATAGTTACTTTTCTCCAAAATTTGGTTACAAAAAATATTTTTTCAACACAGTTTATGTATTTTACTCAGTGTTGCTAATTCTTGATGACAAAAAAAGCTAAAAAATTGTTGTATTATTTAATATTAGAAAGAACAGATGTCATTACCCAAATATCAAATACATTAAAAATGGCCCATGTTCATTTTCACACGAATGTAATGATTTCAGTTGAATTATAAAAATTTCAATGTAAATAATTATATTTAATTGTTTCTTTTATGTTTAAATTATTTATTCTATTCTCCTTTTAGGTCTTGCATGAAATTGATTACAAAGTATTACAAAAATATAATCCTTCGATATCATGAAATTTTTTTCATCCCTCTAGCTTTTAAAATTATTCATTTATAAAGTTTTTTCCCCGCCAGCCAGGAGCTGTTTTTTTATTTTTTATTTATTATTTTTAAGTTTTAGTGAAAACAATTTTCCGCTGTATCTTGAAATATTGTTACTTTTATACTATAATTCTAATGCTTAATATGTTTTCAAATTTATTTCCTAAGTTTTCAAAGATATTACAAACTAAACAAGAAAAAACAAATATATTTATTGCTTAAGGCTGTAAAAATGAAGAAAACAACGATAAAAAGAAATTAATGCCAAACAAATTGAAGTTATGTTGTTTTAAGTTTTCTCTCAGAAGAAAAAAAAACAAATGTTTTAACAGAAGAAAAAAAAAATGTGTGAATTAGTTAAAATCATAAACGGAGATTGGCTATATATTTTTATTTCTGTACCTCTGTTTCAAGAAAATGCCGTGAAAATACGTATAAATTTTTAAGAAAAAAAATGTATTTTTTTTTTTTAAGTGAATACACGATGCTCCAAAATAAAAAAAATGTATTTTGTAGGTATGGGTGAGGAGATTATTACATCACTTTTAGAATTTACAATATATCCCCAAAATCGGGAGTTATATCTAAAAAGCCGAATCTCGAATACCTGTGAATATTAATATCTCTTTACGATGTAGATGGATTTTAATGATTCAAGGATCTAATGAAGAAAACTGAAACCTTTTTAAAGGCAATAATGCAAAGATAAATTGTTTATTTAAAAATTCACTTGCAATGCAGTTGTAGTTTTATAATAAATTTTCGACAAATTTATACACCTTCGATTTTAGTTTTCTTTTAATATGTTTAAAAGCAATATCTTTAATACAATACGCAGTAATAATTATTCTTTTAAAATTGTTTTTAGAAAAATGTCCACCAGTTTTTTAAACAAAAATTTAACTTTCGTAATTTCTTGTTTTTTAAATATATTTTAAATAAATTTTTTTTTTTTTTTTTTTTTTTTTTTTTTTGTTATTCCCATTTAGTAATATGTAACTTTAAGTGTTCATAACTTTAAAAACCAGTATAAAGCTTATTATAATAAATATTATAAATGATATTCTATAATTCAAAAGTAACGTTTTTACTAAAGAGGCATTCACAACAACAATACAAATTTCAGATGAATTTTAAAGAAATGTCCACCCTTTTTATTTTAAATATTTTTAATTAATATTTAATTTAATTATTACACAGTGCATTAGCAATTATTCTGGGTCAAAAAGTTATTATACTACAAATCACAAATTATGAAATGTTATGACTAAAATTAATTTAAAAATAAACTATTAAAACGAAAAATAAAATAAAAAATTATAATTTTTATGACGTTAGAGATAGACAAAAATTGAAAGGATAGAAAATTTTCAAAAATTCATCCTAAAATATCATTTGCATTATTAAGGCATTTTTTTAGTAGATAAAATTACTTTTAAATAATCGCATTTAAAGGGGACATGTTCTATATGTAATTTACTTAAATCTGTTTACAGCTTATAAAGATATTGACGTTTAAAATTACAAACCTTTTCGTTGTTTTACTTCTTATAAATTTAAAATCGTGAATAAATTCGCTAGTTTTTCAAAATTCAAAAGACTAAAAATTGAGATACTAAAACGATTTAATAGGCTATGTGTGTGCCGAATATTAACAAAATCCCAAAGCCCAAGCAAAATATTTTATTCATAGCAGAACTGTGTAAGATATTAAGGACACAAACACAATTTTTATACCTCCACCACTAATAATGGTGAAAGTGGGTATACTAAGTTTATTTTTCCGTGTGAAACACTAAGAAGGAATCATTTAAGACCCCACAAAGTATATATATATATATATATATATATATTCTTGGATCATATGAAATTCTGAGTCGATTTAACTATTTCCGTCTGCCTGTCTGTTGTAAACCTCCTCACGTCCAATTTACTTGACCTATTTAAATGAAAATCATCCAGATGATTTGTTATTTTCCTGAAAATTTTGGGATTGAAAACCAGCTAAATCGGTTCAACACAAAAAAAAAGTTATAATATGATATCGGGACCAACATCTAAAACTAATCTAAAACTGATGATTTTTCAATAAAAAATTAACGGATTTAAATCAAATTGGCCAAATGTTCACTTCTCTTCACAGTACTAAAACAAATACTTTTATACTCTTCACCACCTTACCGACAAATAATAAAATTTACTCCTTAAAGTATACTTTCATATTTCCACATTTATACTTACAAAAATAAACTAAATTTTCCAAACCACAAAAATATAAACACAAATTAAACTATCATAGCGTTGCTTCCTCAAAAAAAAAAAAACTAAAACACTAAATTTAAACTACTAAATTTATATATATGTGTGTGTGTATGTAAATAAATGCTTATACAAAAAACAACAATACCACTGAGTCATTTCAATGCTTCTATTTCCAACTAAAAAACGTCCAAACATACATAAAAAATTAATGTGTGTATGTATATACAATCAACATCTACTGCTTGCTTATACAAAAAACAACAACACTGAAATTCATTGCAATGCTTTTATTTATTTATTTTATTGAAGGGTATAAAAAATAGAAGAAAAGTTATAAAGTTATAAGCAAAAATATGAACAGTTTTGATTTTACCACAGAAGTCGCCGTCGCTTTACAAAAACAACATCATTTTATAATATGTGTATGGAGCATGTGTGTATGTATGTTGATAAACACAAAAGCATACAAACTATGTGAATTTTGCAACTGTTTTAAAATTCTAAACTAGTTCAATGTGTTTCAATCCATGACACAACAATTTAACAAGGTATATGCATAACGTGAACAACTTTTGGCAGGATTATCCTGCTTTTTAAACTACGATCCCGCTTTAAAATATTTTTCTCAAAATAATTTTTTTCTATAAGGCGCTTTTATAAGATACGCTTTCTTTAAAAGTTGATATTTTTTATATATCATTTTTGAGGATTAGCAATATTAAACGTTGATTTTCTTCTCTACTAACTGTGCTTTGTATGTATTTTTTGCAAACTTTGATATAGGAAAATCTCCCAAACGATGCGTATTGATGACTTGAATACGGATAAAATATTGAATTTTTTTTAATTAATTTTCAGTTCCTTAACAGTCTGGTATATTTGGCCACAAAAGGTTTAAAATTTTCATGATTTCAAGAATTTTGGAATAAAATGTAAAAAACTTTTGTTCAGAGAGATTTTAGGTGCATCTTACTAAGATGGTCCTAATTTACCGAAATAATATTATTTTCACTACTTTATTCACAAAAAGATAATAAGTATGATACGTTTTTATACTTTTTGCAAAAAATACCGAAATTTTGTTGACATTATGTTCTAAAAAGTCATCTTTTATACACAAATTGATGCAAAAAGAAATCCATTAATATATTTTAATAACTGGCTCAAAACTATTTGGTAAAGAACTGGAGATGAATTTAAAAAATTTTAAATATATTTTTGCCGTTTCAGCTCATCAAAAAGACAAAAGACTAGGGTATACAAATTGTTAGATTTTTATATTGTTTTTTTTTCTATTGCTTGAATAAAACGAATAATTCGAATAAGCCATCTCAATTTGTTTGAATTTCTACAGAATACCGCTTTTTAATCGTTCGGGTTCCGCTTTTTAACGTTATATATGCATAAAGACAATGCAATGCAATAATATTAGCTAAAACGTCAATCAAAAGAGGAAAAAAGCAAGTTCAAATTGTAAATAATGATTGTTTAAATTGAAAAATAATAAAAATAAATTGTAAGAATTTGTTTTTAGTATTTTTATAAATTTAAATAAATTAAATATTTCTATACAGCACATTTTCTTATTAAAGATAAAAAAATTTCACCACCGAAAAAAATTACTTTTGTAATTTGACACTAAAAAATGAAGTAAAAAATATTCATAAGAATATGTAGATGTATTTATTAAAAGTTTATCCGCTAACATGTATAAATAAATACAAATAATATTGATGGGGTAAATTTCATAAACATGAAATGGTTTTTAGCTCTACAAAACCAAAAAAAAAAAAAAAACATGTATGTATTTTGTTTTTGCATTTCTATCTCCTATGTCAACATTAATTTTGAAATTTCACATTTTTGTATACAAAAAACAAAAACACATTTGACATTTCACTTAATGAAAAAAGGCCATAAGACGCAAGGCATATTAATAAGGTAACAACGACATTAAAACAGCTGATATTTTTTTTTTCTCATACGGCGACTTGTGCTTCAAAATCTGTATTATTAAATTGTTTATAACACAAAAGTAAACAAAAAATGTAAACAAAGATTTTAAGTATAAATAACAAATTTTAAAGCACAATTCGCCGTAATGCTGCCAATAAGAAAATAATATCAGCATATTATTAATATTTCTTAGTTTTGAAATTTTTAGAGTTTTCCCAAAACGCTTTTTTTTAAGTAATTCTGTAACTTATGAACCGTTGGAGATATCTACATAAAATTTCACATGGTCACAGCTGAGGTATTTTGAAGTTGACTTAGAAGAGCACAGGACCCTGCGGGTCATGGGCGTAGAGGGTACATAATTTCTTTACAAATTCGCGAAAAAAAATTAATTTATGACCTTAATGTAAAAAAATTACATATAAATAATAAATCTCTACAAAAAACGTACTTACATTTAGGTTAACCCTTTTATATTAGGAGATATTTAGTTCGATGTAAATTTTATTTATAACTATATACGAGGTATTTAAAAACTGACAAAATAATTTATACACATCAGTTAATCAAAATGTAAAAAATCAGTATAAAATGGATTTGATAAGAAAACAAATTTTTGAATTAATTTTCAGTCAAATATTTGTGAAATATGCAAGAGCTTACAAATCTTGCCTTGGTGATCGAAGATTCGTTCGTTCCTTTTTAGCGCCTATAGATTTCTTATAAAATTAAATTTTAGTTTTCACTAAAAAAATGTATTTTCCTTTTAGAAATATAGTAATCACAGATTTTCGTTCATTTGGCTCTGACACAACAATTTAATTTTCTTATAAAATAGAATTTTATTTTTTACTAAATTAAAAAAAAAATGTCATTTTTATCTATTTTTATTTAGTTTGATGTTATATAAAATGAAATATTTTTTTTACCAAAATAATATATTTTTTGAACAAAAATAATACATCATAGATTTACGTTCGTTTCAATCTTTTTGTTTTTATTTTCTTAAAGTTCTTATGGAATATGGGCCAAGGAATTATTTTGGAGTTTTCACTTTTTATACATTATTCGCTGAATAATTTGTTATAATATCTTAACATATTAAAAAAAAAATCTTCATTAAAATCAAGTTTATACCACTATACTATTGTACGTCAAAAAGTAAAGCATTATTTTCCGAAGACTTATTTCTAAATAAAAATAGATGAAAATAATGTTCCAGTGGGGGAGGGTATATAAGATATATAAGATTCGAAAGAATATATATATATATATATATATATATATATATATATATATATATTATTTTTCCAAATACTACATTTAATTACGAGTTAAATGAGCCATCAATTGATAAAATTAAATTAGATTTTTTTTGGAATTTAAAAAAATTTGTTATTTTACATGCATTTTGTTGTTGCCGATTTTGCGAGTATATCGAAAATTTTAAAAATTATATAATAATCTAGTCATCTATTATTTTCTCGTTTAATAAAATTAAATATATAAATTTTTTTTAGATCTAAACAAAAAATTTCTTGGTACATAGAGTGTCACGTTACTAAAATTTTTGTTTATAAAATATAATATTAAACTATCGGGTGTTAAAATGTTTAAGAACATTACAGGTGTTTAATTTAATTTTTCAATCGTACATAATGTAGAGTCTGTAGTAGAGAAATTTTTATCAAGACAAACTGACGCTTATTTCTGACGATTAGTATCACGATAAAAAAATTGCTAATGTAGACTAAATTTGTCAGTATTACTGATGCGTTAAAACAAAATTATCAGCGCTCAAGCACTGACAACTTTGTCTTGACATTGCTTGATAAAAGATGTTGTTGGAACTTTTTACGTGGTTTATTATGATAAACGTTTTCCCCTATAATTGATAGAGATAAAAAATTATCTGTAATTCAGACAAAAATTTCACCTTTGTCTTGATAAAATTTCTCTAGTATAGACTAGATGTAATAATCCGATTAATTGTGGCAAAACCAAAACAAAGAAGCTTAGCGTATGAGTAATATGTAGTTCAATTTAAAAATATATATATTACTCATACGTACCACTATAAGAAATGCTTTTCTTGCAGAATTTCCAAAATAATAAGTGAATGTATTTTATAAATTATAACAGACCAAGTAATCAAGAACATGTATTAAAAACTAGAAAGAAAGATATAGTCGCTCAAGACCGACTAAATGATACCCTACACCATTGTGTACGAGCATAAAAATTCGGGAAGGAGACTTATATTACACCTGTGATCAATTTTACTAAATGTAAAATAAAATATACAAATACAGAATAATACGTTGATACTAACATCCAAATAATTTTATGCACTTTAGGGCGATTCCTGGAAGTGGGTTTATATGGGAGCTATGGCAAATTATGGGCCAATTCTCATAAAATATGGTAGTGTTATTTCTATTTGCATAAAACTTATTTGTGTTGAATATTAACTTGATACTAACATTCGTATGGGATTTATGCACGTTAAAATGATTTTCAGAAGAGGGGTTTATATGGGAGCTATGGTCAATTGTGTGGATCTTCATAAAATTTAGTACGAAGACTGATACTTGTACAGTACTTCTTTGCACCAAATTTCATTAAAATATTCTTATTTTTAAAGCATTTTTGAGTATTTAAACCCTATTTCGGGGGGACATTTGTATGGGGGATGGATGAAATAATAATCCGATCACAACCAATTTCAATACTTCGTCCTTATATTTGAGCACAAGGTTTACATTGACAGCAGCCAGCCAAACAGACGGACGGTCGGACATCGTTACATCGATTTAAAAAGTGATTCTGAGTCGATTGGTATACTTTAAGGTGGGTGTTGAATAACTTTTTTTATGCGTTACAAAAATCAGCATAAACGCATAATACCTCAACCATCATGGTGGTGCAAGGAATAAATCTAATGTGGCAACGTTGACAGTCTGACAAGGCATTATATAAGCTGTATTTAATGTAGATTACATCCTAAGAGATGTATTTTAAGAACTTTAGTTTAAGTTTTATATAAGTCGTGTATATGGGTTATTTCACTAACCACTTAGTACCCTTTTTTGCTATCTACTTATGTTAAAGCAATAATTTTAGTATTCTGTGTTTAAATATCTACACCGATTTTATGATTAAATAACCATTTATCGGTTACCTGCTCAGCTTTCGTGACTCAGGAATTACTAAGCGGCCAGATTTACTCTGTTTTCGTGACTAGCAAATCACTAAACAGCATTATTTTCTTGCTTAATATTCTAAATCGTTCTTGAGACTAATAAATCACTAGTCGATTATCCAGATGTTTTAGTTCCTACCAATTCTATTCCGTGTCACTAGATAACTAATTCTTTAAATGAATTTTAGTCAATCAAAATTCCTATTATAATATACCTACTTCGCGATTAAACAAACACTTGTAGTCAATTTTGTATTTACGACAATTAAAACTTTAACACTTACTTGAATTACTCCTGTCCTCGATGTTGCTTCCAATGCTGATCCCATCAGACTGTGTCTTTAGAATTTTTGTCGTCCTTTTATACAAAATTCTTTTTACTGTTTTTTTGTTATAAAAAACGAAAATTCTCTATAACTTTGCTAGCATGTGCGATTATTATGTATGATTTACTTACCAGTCTTGTAACAGTAAAATGTTTTATCAGTGCATTTTGTTGTTATTCGCTAATCCCTTTGTTTAAAAAAAATTTGCATTCCATGTTTGTTGTTAGTGTCTTGTTTATGTAGGAAAATATTCATTTATGCTTGTTGTTATTGAAGAGCAATAATAGAACACAATCACAAGGTGTGACTTTAGTGTGTATGCAAACTCTTCACCACAATTTGCACAAATGTAAAAATGTGGAAGTGTTCTCCAAAGTGTCTATTTTATGTAACAATTTAAATTTTCAACAAACTGATACAATCGTCTATTTTCTACCAGTTCAATTTTGCTAAATTTCTTGGTTTTCCCAAACAAGTAGGAGGAAATATTATGTTCTAACCTATTATATAGTTTCACTATTCAATAAAAATCTAGAACCATGTAAAATAATTAAAACAAACCCAAAAGTTAACAATTAAAAAATCATATTTAAAAAACATATCGACTGCAATAAAATTATGTACTATAGAGGTTTTACTAAAAATATATAATTTAGGTATTAATATATTTATTAAATGTAAATTTTAGATAAAATTACTTCGACATAACCCTAAAAAATCACTAATAATGCTTTTTGAATTTATGCTAGGAAAAGTGGATGTTTGACCAGTGTGATTTTGTAGAATTTTCATTTTATATTAAAACTTTGACATAGTAGAACGTTATGCATAAATATTGCAAAATTCTAACCAGTATAACTGTCAAAAAGTATTGACCAAATGTAAAATATGTATTTGAAATAAAATATTTTCAACATAAAACCACAATATTTTAAAGGACTTTATTTTCGTATCTTAAAATTTCAACGAAAAATATTTAATATCATTTTAGATGAAGATTTTTGTGTTGATTTAGTTTCCCGTTATACGTTTGAAAAATAATACATCAAGGGTTTGAATTTTTATACAGATTAGATGCAAGATATTTTGGAATTCTCAATTTTTTTCTCCCTTCAACATAAAATGAAAGTTTGATACTTGTACATACGATTTTTAAAATTTCATCTATAGATGTAGTTAGGGGATTAAAAAACTATTACCTATTCACTATTACCACCTTCACACGGTGGTAATAGTGTGCGATTCAAAAAAAATAATGGAAATAATTTTCAAATAAATTTCATGTAGTGATTGTAGGTGTAGGCGAGTTTAAGTTTTAAGCTTGGTCCATATAGACCTACAAAGGGAGGGATGACAGGGTTCTAAAGATGTACAACTATGGCATAAAATTTTTAAGAACGATAATGATACCTTATATCTAAAACAATCTACAAAATACATCGTCTTATGCATATCTTATCTCTTTTAGTTTGAGAAATACTAGGCTTCAAAAATTAAAATTTTTCCTTTTTAGACTGCCTTGTTGAAATTTTTTCGCTACAGTGGATCCAAAATTTAACACGATTTTTTAGATTTTTTTCACTAACAACAAATAGCAAAGTTGTGTAAAGAAGGAAATATTTACGGAGTCAAAAGTTATAGATATTTAAATTTTATCTTCGAATTTTGCTTCGCATTATTTTTCTGTTATATAAAAATTTTCTTGAGTAACGTATATAATATTTACATTTCTCAAAAACATAACTAACCACAAAATATTTGAGAGAAAAAAAATTAAAATTGATTTTTGCTACAACCAGGGTTTCCCAAAATTGACCTATTATTCCAACAATTTTCGAATTTTCGGTCTAATTTCTCAAATCTCAAAGCTGGAATAAAAAAAGTAAAATTATACCTTTTAATTAATGTGCTTTTAGCTCCCCGATATCGATTGGAAATATATAGTAAAATAAGCAAAAAAAATCCATTTTTGGAAATTTTTTAAAGTTTGTTTGGGAATTACGAAATTTCTATCACTAATCTAAAAATATGAATAATACCTAAAATTAAGCATCTAAAAATCTACTCAGGTGTAAAATTTTATCCAAAATTATGCACTATCAAAAAATTTAATTGATTACTTAAACATGTTCGGCCGCGTATTGGCACGCTGAGTTCATTTCTTCGATATCAAATACAAGCCATGTTAAAGCTATGCCTAAGCTTTAGTCAATCAAAGCTAAAAAACAATTTAAATAACAAAGCTGATAAGAACTCTTAGACAAAGAATGATCAAAGCTTCTCAATAATAATAATAAAAAAATAGAAGTATTTTCAATATTTTGTATTAGTCCGGAAAACATATGTTATTGCTGACATTTCCCATATTCCAAAGTTAAACTTTTGTACACCGAATAATCGAGATAATGGACCTGAATATTGTCGAACTAAAAACGATAAAAATTTACAAAACAATTTGTCGTATGACAAGTTTACACAAAATACAACAATATATGTGATTGTTTTGTTTCTTTAGTCTGAATAAACTTGAATATTCATAACTAGGGAAACCAAAAATATGCTCTAAGATAAGTGTTTTATGCGCATAAAAAATGCTCCTAAAATATTATTTTTACTGGCTAAATTTAAAATTATCTACTAAATTAAATTATCTCTGATTATGCCAAATATAACTAGATTTTTATTAGCGGTTGCTAAAAAATAATTTCTTTCTACACTTCTTATAAGATGAAAATTATTAGGAAAACGGTTTTGAAATACGCATGTGATGCAAAAAGAAAATTTCACTAATGACAAAATATGTAAAAAGTTATATTGTGTGCAAAATACGCTACATTTTTCTGTTATAAATGTAATAAATGCAAAATTATGCTCTTATGTATAAAATATGCAAAAATATGCTATTTAAATTGCTAAAATATGCTCTAAAATAAAGATTTTCTACGAAGATATGATAAAATATGCTGCTAAGACCAAAATATCCAAAAATATGCTATTATGACAAAAATATGCTGTAAAAAATTTTATAAAAATTGTCTGAATCGGATAAATAACCAACAGTTTAGTTCATTAGAAGTTCAGGAAAAAATAAGATTTTGCATATTTTTGGCTGCTCTGCTCATAACCATTAAAAAAGACATTATTCCATTTTTAACATTTTTTAAATTTTCTGGCCAGATTTAAAATTTTGTCGTTACCCAGAGCATCCAGAACTAAAAATGTTATTTTAGTTCCACAGAGTATTAGTTATTTAAACTACCCAGAATTTTGGCAACTGTAAAGGAATAGGAGCCAAGTTAAAAGCGAATTAAAAAAGAAGCCCCCAGCAGTGCTCAATTGTGATTATTAATTTCAAATTATTATAGAGAGATACCGCGAAAAATTTCGTAAAGTACTTTTACTTTTTTACTTTATCCAGATAGCAATTAATTTTTATATAAAATGATATATCATAAAAATTTAAAAATAAAATAATAAATAATAAAGAATGAAAAGAAAGTTATTTCCTCAAAATTGTAGGATTTTTGTGCAAACAGTTCTTAGGCTAAGCGATAATTAATATTTTAATTTTTAATTTAATTCTGAGATGATACTGCGAAATTTTCAAGATAATCGGTTTAATGGTTTAGCAGTCTATAAGGTACAAAGAAACACAATTCATTTTATATATCGCTCATTTGCTACAACAACTTAAGTTTCGAATTAATAACACTAGTGCATAGTAAATAATGTGTTTTATTAACTGGCAAAGTCTTCTGTCCAAGTTTTTTGTATTTCATACAGAATTGCGATAATAGCATTTTGTCTAAATTTATTATTTTATTTGTGCTTCGGCTATTGTCGATTCAACATTGTAAATTTTCCAACAGAAGTGATTAAGTTTACCATAATATTATTTTCATTCAGAATTTTTCAAAAATATATATCTTAACTAGAAGTGCATCTCCTGAAAAATAGATAGACTAGAATTTGGGGACCGGGAATTCCCGGGAGGAAAATTCCGAAATTTCACATCAAAATACTCTCGGGAATTCTCGAGAATTTTTTGAATTTTCCAAGGAAAACGGGAAATTAAATTTTCTTGTAGTTTAAAAATTCTTTGGCAAACATTTTGTTATTTTTAGCACTTTATATCAATTAAAGATTAACGTTTCTCTAAACATGGTATTTCCAAGAGTTTAAAGCATATAATACAACTAGAACGTTATCTGAGAGAAACGTTAATGTTGCATAAATTAGGTTTTTGACTACTGAATTAGGTCTTTTTCTATCAGATATCTATATATTTGTTTATCTATGGTTTAACGAATTTACTTACAAATTGTTTCACATGAAATTTTAAATCAACTTTTCAAATTCAAATTCAAATTCAAATTTTAAACACTTTACTTTTATTACAGATTTGTTGAAATGAACATTAAATAAGATAAACTTCGAAAATAATCACTATTATAAAAAAAAATTCTTCGGTTGGAGATTTTTCATTCTAACACAACATTTTCTTTAGAAACAGCATCTCTTATCCAAGAAATGGATACGTAAATTGTAAATTAGACAATAAATAAAAAACGGCAAGCTATTTATATTGATATTTATCCAATAGATTAATGTATATTTTTAAAAAGTTTTAGCATCAAAAACACATTATTGTAAAATTCTGAGACACAATTTTTAACATAAATTACGAAACGTACTAACTTTATTTATATAAAATATTTAATTTTTTTAAATCTTAAAAATGGCATTGTTCTTTTATATTATTCATTATATTATAATTTTTTGTTAATTCAGTATGACTTATAATATTTCGTTTTGTTTTATTTAATAAGAAAATAATTTTCTTTATAAGAAATCATGGCTTTTTTTTCTTATAACTAAAGTTTTAAAAAATTCCCGGGAAATTCATTTTTTCATTCCCGTTGCCAGGGGAAAAAAATATTGAATGAAACCCAAATTCTAGATATGACCCTGTTGAAGCAAATGAGTGATATGCAGATACAGTTCAATTAAATTATGTACATTTAATCTCATATCATTCGGTTCATAATTCAAAGAAAAATATTCATGCAAAAAAAAAACAATGAATGTCAATAATAAATCACTCATACGTCTAGCATATTCAGTTTTTGTTGCAGACACAATTTTTCGTTGGTTTCTTTTAAAGAATACATTCGACTGCACCAAAATTTAACGAATTTTGAATTTTGACCATAAATTCCCCTAGATTCATTCATTGGGTTGTAAAAAGATATCGTGTGAAATTAAGTTTGTATGGAGCATTCATATATAAGTAAAATATGGCTTTTTCACATTTTTTAGAAAAATTTAGCTATTAAATACACTGATTTATAACAAAGTGCTAAAAAACCGAAATCTAAAAGTAATTATCTAGCGATTAAGATATAAGAAGAAAAAATCGGTTAAAAAAAAATTTTAAAATATTACGAATTCTCCAGACCATTAATGTGATTTAAATCACTTGTGTAAGGAGTTTACAAACAAATTTTGAATTTTTTGAGAAATGTTTAAATGAAATGATATTTTTAATTAAATCTGAACTATAATTATTGAAAAACATGCTCTTGTTTCTCCAAGATATTAAATCTCTTTCCATTACTTGGTTAAAAATTTGTTATTTTTTAAAGATTGTTTCAAAATTTCAAACTTTTAAAAATTCTTTTAAGCAAATAAAAAAAATCGAATAAGGCAATATTACATAATATAAAATTATAAAAAAATCAGGTAAATAAATACCTTGTATGACTAAGCCATATCAACGATTTGAATTATGCGGATTTCAACAAGAGCCTTTTTTTTTGCAGATTTTTAGTTATAAATTTAATTCTTTTTTAACTGAATCAGACTAAACAAATTTATTACATTATAAGATAAAACATATCTCAAAAAATATATTCTGAAATTTTTGAGAAATTAAACAAGGATTACCCTTGAAACAGAATGGTCAAAAGTCAAAATTTTAAATATTTCAAATTTTTAAAGAAAATATCACGAAAAACTTTTAGTTTCATTTTGATTTGGATACATTGATCTCTGTAAGGAATTTTGACGATATAGCATGACTTTACTTGTCAGAATAAAGTAATTATCATTTTATTTGCCCATGATATTAATTAATAAAGTTTACTTTACAAATATTTAAGAATAGGTGTGTTTAAAAAAATGACAACCCTAAGCTCAGTCTAAATTTCTAATTCTCATATCAACGAAGGTATTTCAGTTATATTTCCGTAATGCTTTTCCAAAATCCAGATAAAAAAATTGTAATGTTTTCCTTACAAATTTTAAATATTTAAATTTTTTTTAAATCTTTTATCTGGAAACGATAAAGAAAGATAAGTCGGTCAAGACCTACTATATGATACCTACATCATTGTATGAGAATAATACGTTGATACTAACATCTAGATGATTGTATGCACTTTAGGGCGATTTCTAGATGTGGTTTTATATGGAAGCTATTATAAATTATTGACCGATTCTCATAAAATTTAGCAATGTTGCTTCTACTTACATAAAACTTATTTGTGTCGAATATTAACTTGATACTAACATTCGTATGAGATTTATGTACGTTAAAGTGACATTCGGAAGAGAGATTTATACGAGAACTATTATGGTGAATTGTGGACCGATCTTCATAAAATGTAGTACAAAGATTGATACATATACAGAATTTCCTTGCATTATCTTCAAAATTGCGATCCAGATAGCCAGACGGACATAATAACCCAACCACCTATGGTGGAGTTAAGAACCATTTCGGTATATCTGTCGCAAAATTATATTTTATTATTTTGGTCTTCTCTTTGGGAATAAATGTGTAAAAAATTCAAATATTCAAATTTTCTGTGAAAAATTACAAAATTTTGAACTTTTCTTGGCCTGGTCCTAAATTTTATTTGGACCTATTTTTATTTGGATTCAGCTCACAAAAGGATATCAGAACAAAAATTTTTGAGAAATGGTACCTTAAAATGAAATATATTTTTATTTTCTCTTCATGCAAACAGGGTCACACAAATGTATATATTTAATTTCCTTGTTATGTATTAGTATTGAGTTTGAATCAATGAAATATTTCATTTAAATTCTAGTAAAAGCAAGTAACTTTTAAGGTTTTATATTTATTAAGTTGTTAGTCTTCTTTAACAATGAGTTTTTGAAACTTTGTGTCTTAATTGTACCCCCATATAAACTCCTCGAAATATTTGTTATATCTTTAAAATACCGTCAAATTAGAGACATATGCGGAAATATTTTTAGTTATATGAAGTTAATAATAAAAACAATTTTTTTGTTAATAAAAACTTAGCATATTTATTTTATCCTATGAAAACTTAATCTGAAATTTTTATTCAAACGAAATAATTATAAGACCAAACTTAAACAATCTTTAATATTAAAAAAAAAAATAATAATAATAAAAGAATATTACATGAAAGAAAAAATATTTCTTTTCTATAAGTTTAATAATGAGTATGACCTCTTTTATTAATTATGATTTCCAGAAGTCTGCTGGGCACTAAGTTAATTAGATTTTCTATTTATTTTTGGTCAGTCTTTTGTCATTCTTCGATAATTGCACTTTTTAAGAATATTACATTGTTATAATGCTTTTCATTTTCAAAAAATTTGCAATTGGATTGAGATCCGAACTACAAGCCGGCTAGTTCAGAACGAGTATTTTAGAATTATGAATGGCAGCATTATGCTGCTGTAAACCAAAATTAATTAGAACGTCGTCTAGTAGCTCTATATACTTTTTACTATTCATTTTAGTAGATATATAGCACACTGGTGACCTACCAATTGTCGTAATTGCAGCCCAAATCATTAGAGTAACACCACCGAAATTTCGAGACGAGGTTCCAAAATTGGTACTATTCTGCAAATTTTAGTCGAATTCTTCTTTGATCATATATAAGGTTTGGTTTAGATATAGGTTTGCAATATTTAAGGTCATAATCTCTACTTAAAAAACGTTGTTTGTATTCTTCTTGTTGTTATGTCTAGATTTAATGAACGTTTTACATCTGATGGAGATATGGATTTATCAAGTCTTGACTTCCTTCCAGATCTTTTTATTTTTCTATACGTTTCAGGGCCTTTAATAAATAAATAAATAAAATAGACAATTTTTAAAATTAAAAAAAATATTAGAAGAATTATACAAAAAATCTAAGAGAACTTTTCAAATGATAGCCAAGATTAGAAAATAGAAAAATCATAGTTTATCAAATAATAGGATCTCCATGGTCTTAAAAATTGGTGTTGCAAAAATGTATCTCGCCAGGTGCCGCACCACAATTATGGAAATCTTTAGAATATAATGTTAAAATTATGCAAAATAAAATATAAAATATATAAATTAATAAAATATAAAGAAAAGTGTTGTTGATAAACCAATATACATTTTTTGGAATAAAAGTTACATATTTATGACAAGTGTTTATCTTTTACAATTGCTGACAACAAATTTAATAATGGATTTTCTAGAGGAACTAGTATTTAACTTGCTATTGCGTTAACGGATTAGCAGATTAAACTTGGTATCTTTTTTATTTAGAAAAACCAGAATATAATACTAAAAGTGAATGAAATCGGTAAAATTTAGATATAATTTCTAACTCTATTTGGAACAGTTATAATATTGGTGTCTTCGCAAAATTAATAGCAAACATCTCAATCGCAACTACTAATGATTCCAATTTCATACCTTCATGTTTATATTTAGGTAAAAAAACATCGAACGAGTAGAATATCGTACTACTTTGTAATCCTTTATGAAGTCAAGATACCAAAAAACTACCGAAGTATAAATATAACACTCAATAAAAGAATCGGATTTCATAAAATTTTATGTTATTTTTTTATTTGTTTTTTTTTATTTTTTAAATTTTGTTCTTACATTTCATAGTCTAGGAGATTTATGAATTACTTTTTTTAGAAGCTTTTACCCACCAGAACTTAAAATTTCTAAAACTGTTGGGAGATTAATACATACTGTACAAACTCTGTGGGACATTGCGGCGGAATTAACACCAATAAACTTATTAGTATCGAAGATTTAAAAACTACCAAATTATTTCTATTATTATTTGTGGATTCCCCTCCACATAGATCTACATATATTTATAATTATTAAAAAAAAAGTTCAAAGAGTAATACAGAGATAACTAAAAAGTACCACAAAACACCTTTTAAGAATTCTCATTAATTTAGGACCATATAACTTCACTTATGTTTCTATGCTGAATATTACAAAAAATTCAAGAAGTGCCATTAGAAGAACAAAAAGAGTACCACAAATTCTCCTATTGTGGATTGTTACTCAAGACCACGTACATACATACATCTAAGTTCATATTTCTAGATTTAAATTATAAAAAATTCAAAAAGTACGATCAGAGAAACAAAAAAGTACTACAAAGTCTCTCGTTTTGAATTCATACCCACATAGGACCATATGTCTTTGTGGGTATTAATTTCATTGTTTATAGGTTCAAAATTACAAAAAGTTCAAGAAGTGATATTGGAAAAATGAAAAAGTACCACAATACAATCAATAATTCGTTTAGAGTCAAGAAGACAGAAGACCCAGAAGAATATTCAAAGTACAAAGGAACAATCATCTGATAAGGAATTTTCCCGCAACAAACCAAAACTAACTATTTTTTATTCTTTTACAGGATAATGTTGCAATTTTGGAAACCGTTGTTCAACTGGAATATATCAGACTATGTGCCACTGCATTTAGTGCTTTTCCTATATCAGTAGAAAGAAAATTCCTCTTACACAGCCTAGTAAAACATGATAGATTTACCAAATATTTGTATTAAAAGCAAATCTAGTGAAGGCCATTATGGAATAATTTCATAAAATTTTCACTCATTTTTAGACTTTTTCTTATAACTTGGCGGACTTAATATTGACCCTAAACAAAATTCTAAATAATATTGCTGGAAGAATCGTATATATATAGAAAATTATATTAACTGAAATTAAAAAAAATGTCATATTTTTTGGGTGGCAATATTTTTTCAATTTAAATTTGCTTTTTTCCGGGTTGGGATTTTGGTTATTTTGGTACAAAATAGTGGGTGTGTTTTTATTTCTTTTTTTAAGACAATCCTATCTATATTATGTCAAAATTTCATTTCAATATGTCCACCCTTTAAATTTTATTTAGATCCAAATATTAACATAATTTCTAAAAATATACTTAAAATTACAATTTTAAGTTTTTCAAGAAATTTGACCGTATTTTACTAATTCCGATTTTCCATATTCTAGCGTTTCCTATTATACCAAGTACCCTTATAAAATATATTTTAACATGTGATGGAAAACTACCAAAAACTTCATTTTTGGTAATTTTTAGCACTTTTCCCATGCATTTTATAAAAAATGTAAGCACAGCTACACACTCCCTCCTGACCCGCTGGTAATATGTGCCTCTTTAAATCAACCTCCTCTCTAGCCAGACGAAATTTTATTGAGATATTTCCAATGGTGCACAAAAAAAGTTTCAGAACAACTCTGCGTTGCTGAACGGTCTTATAAATATTTCGCTCCAAATTTTTGAAAATGATGGTATAAAAGGAAAAGAAGAGAAGACAAATTGAAAGTAATACTACTTTTGGCTTACATCACTTACATAATTGTAAATTAATGTATAAAAATGGAACAAGTTACTTACGTTGTAAAACTGAATTTAAATTCTAGCCTTATAAATATTTCGGGAAGAGTGTGTACTTTGCCTTTCCTAATTAATGTTACAATCAAGCGCTGCAATGTAAATAAATAATACTACTAGTTTTTCGATTTTGTTTTTCTTGACTTTACAATTTGTGGCAGATTTATTTAAAAGTTTCTTTAAATTGTAACGAAAATGTATGTACAAAGTTAGACATACGAGTATGTATAAAGAAATAAAAATTGTTGTTAAAAAGATTACTAAGAAAACCGCTAAAATTGAAAATTAAAGCAAAAATTGACTTAAAAAAAAAACTTATACAATAAACTTCCCTCCTACAAGAACGCCACTAAATAAATTAACCAAATGTGTAAAATGTATATAATGTATAAATAAATAAGTATGTGAGTAAATAATAAGATTATATTTAGGTATATCACGAACTTTTTCATTTTACGTATTGACATTTAAATTTAAAATCATTTGACATTACCAAATTATGTATATTCGAATTAACTCATGACTTCATTATCTTATTTTGTTGCTTTCAGGGTAACAAATGACGTCTTATGTTTGTCACCTTAAATTTAGAATTTACTTTTACTTAAATTTTAATTCAAACAATTGTGAATAATGTATAATGTAATAATGAACAGCAAATACATGTTCAATTCTTTTAATTGCACTTAACAATTATCAATTATAATTGCAGATTTAAACATTTTTAAATGTGTGTCTAGCGTATCGTTGATTAGAGACATTCTTGTTTTTGTATTCAATTAACTAAAAGAGTTTTAAGGATTAACAGTGTTTTGGAATGGATCTAAATTGTAAAAGAAATTCGATTGTTTTTATTAGTAGTTACAGCAAAAATGTGACTATCTCTCTAAATGATATAAGCATTTAATATAATACTAAAAAAAAGTCAGGGATTTTGATAGTTTTAGCAAAATATCCCAAATATGTGTTTTTATCTATTATTTTTAGAAATTTTTAACCAATAAACATTTTTTGATATTTACGAAATTTTTCAAAAAATAAAATTAAAAATGCTAATAGCACTTTAGAAATTCAATCAAATCTTGATGTTTTGGTTTCGATAAAGCAAAAAATAGAGGTTATTTTAAAGATTTTTAAACCTCCACAATTTTTGGATACATTGATAAAAAAAAAAATATACATTAGAGTGTGCCGTGGAAACGCTTTTTTGTGATTTTGATGTAGGAAGATCCCTCAAACGATGAGCTGAATAAGTAAAAAATATTAAAAAAATTTTGAAAATCCAAATCTGGCCAAAAAAAAGTTTCCAGTTTTTTTGCAATAGCTCTCAAAAAGTTTGTAATTTTAAGCTTGTTATGAAAAAAAATATTTTTAAAATATTCTCCTTGGGATTTTTTTCCGTTAGAGGACTTTTTAGAACATTTTTGTGAGCAAATTTGTTTTTTTTTTTTTTAATTTTTTATACTTATTTTGTTATCGGAAGTATATAACGCAACTTTCTATAATACATAAAAGAACAAAATTACGGCATATTTTATCCATTTTGCAATAAAAAATATCGAAATTTTGTTTTTTGTAATATTTTTTTAATATTTGTTTTTAATAACTGACTCAAAATTACGAATTTTTTCTTTTTTTTTTCTTTTTTGATTTTCTTCTGTGATTTTCAATCGCTGGTAGGGAACTGAAGAACAATTTTATTATTATTTTTTTTTTAACATCATTTTATATATTCAGCACATTAATACGCATCGTTTCATTGATCTTACTACGAAATTTTATTATACGGGACACCAATGTATATATATTTGTTTACAAAATGACAAATCGATTTTTATTTTAGAAGAAAAAACAAATTTTGAAAATACATATTTTTACTTAAAATTTTCAAAATTTTGAAAATTTTTTAAAAAAACATACTGTATAGTAATCACACTATCAGAAGTACTCTTAAGGGTTTATCTCTTATAAATTCTAGATAACTTTTTCTATGCAAGGCAGCTTTTAAAATTATCTAGAGATTAAATAAAATTTAAAAATAACAAAATCTGTACATAAAAATCTATGTTAATGCAAAGTGAAATTTTACAGGAGTTAAAGTAGTTGACATTTCTGGATTTTTGATAATTTAATTTATCCTTGTTTGTTGAAATTAAAGGGCTTCGACTTGCACTTTTAATTGGACATACATATTTATATAAAGTCAAACAAAAATCAAGTGAATACCACTGTTGCCAGGAGGTGGAAAAAGAGGACTGTAATAAAGATCAGAAAAGGCCAAACAAATGCCCCAAAAATAAGGCTACAAAAAAACTAATATATTTTTTTTTTTTGTTAAAAACATTTATTCTTCTTTTAATATTTTTTATATATATTATAAGATATTGTAATTCATTTATAAATAAAAAATGATCCAGTAAACAGTCGCCTACAAAATTTCCATATAAATTTGGGTTATACCTATTTCATATGAAAAATGACCCAATGTTTTTACATGATTTTTCGTCATTTTTGAATTATAATTCCTTTTTGATTTATCAATTCAAAATTTTTGAGTGATTTTTCGTTTTTATAAAGCTTTTTTAATTATATTCATAAATATTATCTGTGGTTAATGCATTTTATTAAAAAATAATTACTTGTAATAATTTCCATAATTTAAGCCCGTAGGTGAAAATCAATCATCAAGGCTTAAATGGATGATTCTGTAGAAATAAAATAGTAAAAACAAATAAGATATTATTTGTTTTATTATTTGTTATTTGAGGCTAAAGGCAAAACAAAAAGGCTAAATTTAGCTCTAAAAAGAGTAGATTTAGCCTTAAAAAGGCTAAACTAGTAACACTGGTAAACATACACAGAAGTACATACATAAAACAGGTACAAATCTACGCTACACACAAATACTTATACAGGTATACAAAAATATTTAGCAAGACCGGAAACCGATACCGTTATAAATAACTGTACCAATTAAATACCATATAAAATGGGTTACCGTAATCGTTACCTAAATTATTGTTTTCCAAAAATACCGATATTCAAATAACTTATCTCCCAATGCCGGTATATACCGTTATTTTAGTTTCGGAATTTTAAAATATACTATTTTCTTATATAATTTACCTGCTTTAAGAAAGATGAAATTATTCTTAATAATAAGCATTTATTTAATGTAATATTTATGGAATCTTGTTTAAAAAGTTCGTTTTACGGTTCCTTTGCTCCAATCAGCGTTACTATTTGGCGACTTTAGTAGCCAATTACATCTTTCTCAACCACCTGGCCATTATTTTGGCCTCTTTTCTAAAATGGAAGCAAGTGGCGATTTTTTAAGACCATGTGCTAAATGACGACAAACTAAATTGTTCGAAATATGTCGACCCATTATATATTAATTAAGAAATTAATGATTTTAAAATTGTTTCCCAATATAGAAAATTTATATACATATGAACTGAAGCTGTTAAAAACTAAAGCTAATGATAAAATTTATGAACATTTATTTAAAACATCAAATGCCAAATCTTTTTGGACTGAATTGGGAAAATTCAAAAATAAATTTGATGGATAGTTATATTCCAATTTATATTTTTATTTTGGTTCATAGCATCGACACTTAAAATCCATAAATTTGTTATATAGAGATTTGTAAGACATGAGTCCGAGTGAAGACCTCGTATAAAATTACTGAAGCTCAATTAATAAAAAGATAATTTTATGTTAACTATTTTTATGATTAAATCTTTATTTTCGCAATAATAAAAATTATTATAAATAAATTATTTTGTTATTAATAAAACAGAGTTTTGTTATTTTTCTTAAAATACAATATTTTTTTGTTTTTATTTGTATCAAATAAACAAAATTAAAGGAGTTTTTAGGATTTTTTTTTCAAAAAATCCCCTTTTTGGCAACTTTATTTTTTGAAATCCCCTTTTTTCTCACTTTTTAAAAATTCTTAACAGTAAAGCTGGTTCTAATAGTTTTTTTCAGAACAATCCATATTGATAAGCTTAATGCAGGCAGAATATTAAACCAATACAAATAAATCTTCAGTTCTCTACAAGTAATTAAAAACGAAACGTTTGTATTTCGCCCAAAAGGTATTTAGGTTTTTTGTTGGAAATATGTTTTTAAAAATTTCTAACACAAGTCAATAAAATGGTAGAGAAAATTTTATCGCAAATAATTTTACGTAATTTATATACCTTGTGCTAGATATAGTAGGAATCCAATGTTACCCAAACGCTTTTCAAAACACTAAATTTGTGCAAGTGAAAGTGCTCAAAACGTAAAGTCCGCATTCTGATTTTTTTTTTTTTTTTTTGCCGCAAATTTGGTTTTTTGTGTTCCCCGACTTTGAGAAATTTTTAATAATTTGATTGAGTATATTTGTGAATACTCTCTTTTGTGGGAACTTTCCCAAAAGTTAGTCGAACATACCGAATGTATAGAATTAAATAAAAAATGTTCGTGACGCTACCGTATTATTTTCAGTACGAAAATTGAGACAAAGCTTCAAATGTTGGATTTTATATATTTCTTCTTGATAATTTGTATAAATTATTATATTTTTTATCTTAAGTTGTCATAATATAGAAAATTGTTTTTGTTTTTTATATTTACTTTAAAATTATTTAAAGCCAATAATACAATATATTAAAATTAAATAATTATATTAATAAAGTTTTATTTTAAACCAAATAATGATTTATTAAAAAAAAATTAGCCATAATTTTTTCTGTGTGGACGTTAATTTTTTATAATATTACCCTGGACGTGGGTTATTAAAAATTTAAACAAAATATTCTACTATCATATAATACCACCACAATAGAACTCATCCTTATCCCTAAAATTTTTATTTGTTTTAAATAATACCGTCTATACATAATTCTGATTATTTTATAATTTTTGTGACCTACAAAAAATAGTCTTTTAAAAGCAAAATGTTTAGTCCTTTCAAAACTTCTAGTGGGAAATGGGGTAAGTTTGGGTCATAATTGTTACTACATTTGCCAACATTTAACGAACATTTCTCTGAAAAGACATTCGAAAACGACTATCGTTGGCGATACGAATATGAGCTTCTTGAGCTCACCCTTTGCTCACTTTATGGCAGCAAATCTTTCGATGTCGAATGTTTGTATTTTATATTAATAGTGAACCTTTAGCGATATCAATAACGAAACGTAAAAATATTCGTTAGTGATTCGTTTGCGATATTAAGAAATTATGAAAATTATAAGATATTGATATTACTAACAACTATATTCTTCTATTTTGTTTTATTTCCATTTTGTTCCCAATCAAAAATTAAAAGTTGATTTAATTTTAAAAGTTTTATTTTATTTCAAACTTAACACAATAGTATATCAAGTATTAAAAAAATATATCATAACATAATAATAAACCACAATTCAAAAATAATAAATAATAAAGTCATTTATATAAGAGTGGTAATATTTGACACATCCCAGCAAAAACTTTTTGGTTTTCGATAATAACAATTACTTATTAAAGTAGTTTCTTGGTAATGAGGCGTCATTATTATTTGCCTACTCTTGTATCATAAAAGTCCAACGTACCAAATTTCATTGAATTTTCTTTAAAATAGTGACACGTACTTTGTGCATATAGTTTACATGGACGATTGGTATATTTTAAGATGGGTATTGGATGATTTTTTCTGTGCGTTACAAACATCAGTATAAACGCATAATACCCATGGTAGTGTAGGGTATAATCATTAAAACTACTAAAGCGAACAATACCACTTATACCAGTAAGAATCTTAATCAAACTTTGTATGTGTCTAAATACAAAGAACTGATTTAAATACGTAAGTATATGCATTAGACTTCTCAAAAAAAAACTCAAACTTTCGAATTTCGACCATAGCGCTTCCTAGGGAGTTGTACTTTTTAGGATATAAAAACATAGTGTAAAAGAGCAATCTAATATACTTACTATCTTCAGATGTACGTAGAAATTTATATACAATAGCATAAGAATTATGTATGTGTTGCTTTTAATTTAGCAAATGGCAATCAATGCACATTGGGGCAATATCTAAATTTTTTTGATATAAATCTACCACTACTAATCGGCTGGTTAGATAAAATTTCATATAGGCGTAGCACAGAAATGTAAAATTTTAAATTTGAAAGGGAGAGCCCACGGATCCCTCAGGAGCGGAGCTATAGGTGTTCAAAGTAGGGTAATATAGAACATTTTTTATCTTTCACAAAATTTTCAAAAGTGGTTAAAAATAAATCCAACCAACCGATTAGACGTTACAGATTTATTTGACAAAATTTCCGATTCTGCCCCAATGTATAATGTACTCCACTAATTCTTAATTAAAGCTATAAATTTGTTATTTTCCTCTTATAAGAAGACTATATGCAAGTCTTCTTATAAGAGGAAATGGTAGACTTATTAAACTTAAAGGTAAATTCACTTTCAACATATGTAAGTAGAAAGAATATCAGGTTAAATTTATTATTATTATTACTTTCTTTACTTCCTCAATTAGTTTGACTTGTTTGATAATACAGCTTTACGAAATTTTATTTGAAAAGCGACCACCATAGCAACGCAATTTTAAAGATAATTTGATAAAATTTGATATATGGGCAAAAACACAAAAATTGTAAAATCAATGAAACCGATTTAGTGTTACAATAATTTCGAATATGGTTTTGTCAAAACGGCTTTGACAAAACAACTAATAACATTGTATGAGTTACACTGTAAACAATCAAATTGCAAAGTTTTGTTGTCTGCGGTCGTTATCGTTTTAATTACCGTTTTTAAAAGTTAAACAGAAACGAGAGTTTTTTTTATATTTTTAATTTTTTCCCACAAGTTCAAATTTTTGCTGTTGGAACTGTATAAGAGAACTGCTCTCATGATATAGGGGAACGATATTACTTTATATATTAGGACTCTATTGATATTCGGGCAAATGTTATACGATGGTAAACTTTGAAACCAAAATTTTAGCTATTTTAATGTTTTTATGCATTTTGTCACTGTATGTGTGTTTCTCCATGATAAAGGATGAGGTTTGATGTCATATAATTATAAATGAGGTAGTTCTGCTTCATACGTGATATATCCCATTAATGTGCCCTCGTGAATAACAGAGTATGGTCTCTCAAAATCTTGAAGAAATAAGCGTGAATTTCGAAAAAATGCAGTTTTTTCGGCAGGCACACTCTCAGGTCTACTTTCAGAAAATTAGTTCTTGCATCATATAGTATGGGATTTTCGCATTCTGAGTGATTAAAAGTCTATATTTTTGTAATCGGACAACTACTTTTCATATAATTTAATTCATATAATTCAATGAAATGGAGAAATCACAGAAAGGACAATCAAACGATGCGTATTAATGTGCTGAATATGTAAAAAATATAGAACACCGTTTCTAAGATTAAAAGAATTAAATATTAACTATTTGCGTTTTTGATGCAAAAACTTTTTAAAAATCCATTGCATAAATTGCACTATAAATAGCATGACGTTTATTTCCACTTGATTTCTCTAATTCATATTATTATTATTATTATTTTTTTTTTATTTAAAAAATGTTTAAATTGGTTCGCAATAACGTTTTCTGGTACAATTATAGTGTTCAGAAATAATCTCACATTCGTATGAATACAACAAGAGTTTAGTTTTTTTTATAGGTATTTTGAAGCTATATCGCTTACATCTACAGATTCATTGTTTGGATAAAAGATGATGTTTCAAACGAAAATGTTGTGTTAAAATAAAAAATCTCCCAACGAAGTAATTTTTTATAATAGTGAGTATTTTCGAAGCTCATCTTATTTAATTTTCATTTCCACAAATTTATCATAGGTGTTATTTGTGAATAAAATAAAAAATAAAAATACTTTTTATTTAATTTCCATTCTTTTTTTTTCTAATTTAAAGAAATTGTTAATAGGTTCATTAATTTTTAAACAAAAATATTAAGGATTTATATTTATACTAAATCAAATAAATTTTTATTTTGTATCTGATTGAACAAAATTAATTAAAAAAGAAAAATATCTTATTTACTCAAAAGTGAAACATATATTTTTTACAAAAAAAATAACCAAATTTTTCTTTTATATTGGAGTACTCCAACCTTGAATAATATTCATATGTATTTTTTTTAATACAATAAAGTTCAGCAAGCTTTTAGGATTTTTATTTAGAAACATATATTCAAATAGAAAAATTTCAAATAAATATTTTGATATATTTGTTAAAAAAAAAAAAAATAAAGAAATAAAATTATTCAGTCACAAGAGGTTTGAATAAAAAAAGAATCATTTTTTTCAATTTTTTCAATTTTTTTCAATTATTTAATTTAAAAAGAATTTCGTAGCGACTATTTCAGAAAGTTTTTTTCAGAAAATAATATTCCTTGTGGTTTCTCCTACTGTTTAAAAAATCTATATAGGAGAATCTAATGACCAGAGTCGAGTGAATAAAGCGACCAACAGTCATCGAAATAAACCTATTTAGTCGTATTTAATAATTGCAATATTAGAAAAATTAATTCCTTTTTTTTTCAAACAAATTTGAAATTATTCGAAATTATTCAAACAAATATTCAAACATTTTCTATAAATAAAAAAACAAAGAAAATTAAATATTTTGAATCAGATTTTAGTTCATGTTTAAAATAGGAAATAAAATAAGAATAATTGTATTCAAGCTAAAGAAAAAAAAATTATTTACAAATTAGTTGAATACTTTGGAATTTGAATTAAATTTTATAAATGTATATTCGAATACTTCTGTTGAAATATTTTCTAATCTGGCTCGTTAACAAATGGAATAATATTTAAATAATTTTATTCCAAATTCAAGTAACTGAAAATTGTATTATAAGGAGTACAAAATGATTTAAAACTATTTTATTTTTAAAAACATAAATTGAATATAAAAATAATTTATTTTTAACAAATATTTTGAATTCACAATGAACAGCTATGAAATCTATAATAAAACTAAAGTGTCAAAAATTTCACGTGAAACAACTTGTACGTAAACAAATATACAGATATCTGAGAGAAAAAAAACCTAATACAATAGTCAAAAACCTAATTCATACAACATTTATATTTTCCCTGGAAATTTTAAAAAAATTTCTGGGAATTCCCGAGAGTATTTTGATGGCAAATCCCGGGTTTGCCGGACCCCAAACCCTCGTTGTGCCAGACATGGCTGCCATACTTAGGGTTTTAACTCCAAAGTAAGTCTATAAAATTAATTTACTTAGTATTGATTTGAATAATAAAGCTCTGCAGGAGAAAATTTGTGTTACACTTAATTGTTTACATATTATTTTGTTTACATTGATGTTTCTATACAAATAAAATTGCCAAAAGCAAATATGAAATTATTATTATTTTCTTCGTTTTTGGAATACTAATAATTTAGCCTCTTTAAGGCAATTTTAAAAATTAAAATAGGCTATGAAAATGCTAGAAGCTAAAACGAAAATTTTGAGGTTAAAAGTAAAATAAAAAGGATAGATTTAGCCTTAAAAATGCTAAACTGGCAACACTGATGATTAATATCGGAAAGTTCATTATGAATTTGTACCTTTTCAGGAAAAAAATCAAAACATGTCTTAAGTTTTCGTTTCTCTTAATATTCGTTTCGAATTTGACTATTTTGGTAATATAATGCTTTATTTGTAAAATATGCGATGTATAAAAGTTTCCTTACCTATTTTTGTAAAAAAATAGTCCTGGAAAACCTAATAATATTACTAATACATACTTTCAAGAATCTTTAATTTTTGTACATAAAGTATAAACGATAGTAAAATAAAAGTTTTACGCAATGAATATTACCTTGACCGTTAATATGTCAATATTAATAAAATCTGTTGGCAAATGTCGGATTAAAGGCATCTTGAATAATTTTAATCCTAAAGTTATATGCAGTACCAATTCTTTTGATTTACAAGATGGTGAATCTGAAGCTTAATATTTATATTATTATGTGCATATATGTTATGGTCACCGGTTTTTTTATTAAGGTAAATGGCATGAACATTTTGAATTCTTTTTTGATTTCTGCAAAACTAGTTTTTCGAGTTATTACGTTCTCGAAGTAAATGAGCGATATGTAGGTATAATAAAACGTTTTTTTGTATTGAGTGGGGATTTTTTTTTTTGAAAATTTTAAAAAATTTTGGGGTTGGCCAAAAAAATATCTGGCGGCTCTGGTGCCAATCTTTATTAAAAGTTTGCGAGATGTTTATAATAATGAATAGCAATATTGTTTGTCTCGAAACTTTTTCTTTTGAGAATAGTAATTCGATGCACTTGTTAGATAGTGCTACTATGTTTTCTTCTGAAACCAAATTGATGGTTAGGTATACGGCATTTTTTTCAAACAATTTTGATAAAATTGAGAGCAATCTAATTGGGCGATATGACATAACTTGACTAACGTATTTTTCGGGTTTCGGTATCATTACTATTTCTGATCATTTCAAAGTGATTGAAAATTATTCTGTATGTAATATGGAGTTGGAAATAAATGTAAGTCTCAGAGCTGAGTTAGTCAAGTTAGTAACCATAGTGGTAGTAACGTTGTCAGAGATTTTCTTACCTTAAGACTTCACGGCTTCCACTGATAACAGTAATGGAAAAGCAAGATTTCGTATTATTAGAAATGATAACAGCCTCTAAATGAGTAGCTAATGCTTCAAGCTTTTCAGTATTATTTTTCGTCAAATGATCGTTTAGGTTATCGCATATTTTTCTCCGTCCATATGCTATAATCTGTTTTCTAAATTTTATAGATAGTTCTTAAATTTGAATTACTTCTGGCTATTCATTGCGACTCATAACCTTTAATTTTAAGGCCAAGAGATCTGAACTTCTACCATTGGCATCTAAGATTTATTTTTCCCTTATAAGATCTTCAATATCTCTAGGACGTTTCGTGCCTTTTCGAGAAAGCTGTAATACAGCGGCAGTAGTAAGAATATCTGTAAAAATTTTAATTGCAGATTAGATCTCATTTTCACTTTTTAGTGATATGTTTGGAGTCAAGTATTGGCTAATATATATTTTATACTTTAATCAGTTTTTTCTCTTGTTTAGAAAACAAGAACTATATATATCTATGCTTCCTGAAGAATTATATAATGCAAGGATCGTTGGTGTATGGTCTGACGAAAGATCAAGTGAAGAAATCACTGATATGTATTCACGTTTTACATTTATGATTACAGAAAAGCCTATAAGATCGGGAATCGTATTAAGGTCTGTAGGCCAGTAAGTAGATTGGTCACTAGGTGTAGAATCTGGTCTGCTGGATGACATTGCTTTAAATAGTTGCCTACCCCTGGGAGAGGTATGATGTTTTGCATTATAGTCCCCTTAATCTCGGCACAAGATTGCAAAATAATAAAGAAACTGATCGCGATTAAGAGAATAACTTGGAGGACAATATATATAGGATATTGTTGTATTGTTATATGAAATATTTATTGAAGTGACCTGGATGTGACCCGTTCTGCATTCTGGTATTGAAAAATGCTTTATATCATTGTTGCAAGAAAACTTGTGCTAAACTGTCAAAAATAATATGCCATATTCCACTAAATCCAAAAAAAAAATCAAAAAATCAAATGAATAGTTGAAATATCTGCGACCAACAATACTATACTTAAAAACATATACAAAATTAAGTTAATTTTTCCGTTTTCATTTTTTTATTTTGACAAAAATCTTCAACAAATTTCAAATTTGTCTTCTACAAAATTAACTAGGTGAAATTTTCTAGTATAGTTTCTAAGTATATATATATATATAAAATAAAATTAAAAAAAAAAATTTGTTGTCAGTGAGACTTGAACTTGGACACAAATTAACCATTCTTTTTTAATGACTAACGTCTTACTCAGGACACCACCTCGCACTTCATTTTATAAGTGACAAAAGCTTTTTTTAATATAAAGTATCTTTTTAGACATTTTGTTATAAAAAACTAACAGCATCAGAATGGGGTTGAACCAACAACCTTCTGGTTGCTAATCCAGCGCTCTAGCCAACTCATCCACGTGATTGCAATATTAATGTGTTATTACACTAGTGAGTACTTATTTATATAACACAGTGTAGGTAGTTGTCATTACTGAAAACCAAAAAATTTTGCTGGAACGCTTTACTCGTTAGAATAAATGTCAAATACTTCCGAAAAAGTTGTACAAGAAAGGAAGCAAGAATAGAATCTAACATTGTTAAAAAAGTATATTTGAATAATATCAGTTGTTACCAAAACGGAGCTTACAACAAATCTAACATTGTGTTGAAACTGTTCGTAGTGTCTTGCACAAAACGATTTTTATGGCCGAGTTGCACGTCAGAATATTTTTATCTGTTTAAACAAAACGTATATTTACATGCTTGTTTCACAAAAGTGGGTTTATTTTTCTAAGTTACGTTTTAGCTTTAATAATTTTACGTTCATTATTACTTTTTATTTTATTTTTATTTATATTTTATATTTATATAGAAGTTTTTTGATATCACGAACAAATATTTTTATACTACAGAGAAGAACTTTTTTGATTTCCACAATTAGATTACATACTTTCATATACAAACATTTATACTTGAATGGTCTCATGCACAATTCAAAGACATTTCATTTATATTTTTTTGTGTATTTGCCATGAATGTCATACTTTTTTCTTCAATTTAATGCTACAAAATTTTATATTAGAGCAACTCACGTCACCAATTTTAGTCTTGAAAAAGTGCTTTCGCTAGAGTTAACGTGAGCATCATTTTTAGCAACAAGAATTTGTAGCAATTAAAGCTGTGTTGCCAACTCTAGGAAACATAAACGCGTAGAAATGTTTGAAAAAAGTGCCAAAAGGGAGTTTAATTAAATACACAATGGTTTTCTGGTATAATCAAGACATGTTTTGTGAAAAAACGTAAAAAGGTCTAAAATTTAAACTTTTTTGATGAGTAAAAAAACAAAACTATAAACATTTCTATAACGAACGAGTAAATTAAAATACATTTTATTGAGTTTTTGTTTTATGAAACTCAATCCAACATTTTTCAGTTCTTTTAATACATTTTCATTCAAACAATTTTATTTATTGAAGATAGTTTTCCAAAAAATAAATTTCTTTAAAATTTGTTAAGATCATTTTAAAAATTGGAACTAAAGTTTTAATGTTGTTCGAAAAAATATTTCAAATCAAGAAAAGAGATAATATTTAAGCTGTCAAAAAAAAAAAAAAAACAGAGCCAAGTTAATATTACCGCATTAAAAAATTACTCAGACAAAAAACGATCATAATAGGCAAACAATTTATCATATATGAAAAAAAAAAAAAATAAAAGTAGTTAAAAGGGCCGAATGAAAATTATCAAAAGTGCTAGATTTTTTTTAGTTTCGTGCTAAAAAATATTTTTCGCGTTTTGGACTACTGAAACGGGCTAAATCTAGCCCACAAATTAAAGAGCAAATTCAAATACTCCTAAATTTGATCAATTTCAGCTATATTTCTATATTAATAATTTTTTTTCTTTACGATTTTTATATTCAACTTTTGTGCAAAAAAAATTACGCATTTGGTTACATGAAGTGCGAAAGTTATTGAAAAATAATTTTCTATCTTTGTTATTATATTAATTATTTCATTGCTAAATTGTTGCTACCCAGCGAAAAATACTGCTTACATAGAAGCAATTTCTTAATTTCTTCTTACAAAAGCATCGCCTAAAAGCAATAGCTTTTGGTACCAGGAAACCCTTATTTAATAAAACTTAAAATACCATGAAATTGAAGCTTCTAAGTGCATAAATTCAGCACTTGAAAGAGTACTTCAATCAACTAATTTTACAAAAACATTACAAATATCATTTAATTTTAATTTAAATTTATGCCTTAACGAAAAACCCTTTATGATTAATTTTATTTGTTTATTGAAAATGTCTTTAAATTAAATCTGAATTTTCAACATTAATGCATTATTTTACACATTACCGAGCAGCCCCATTAAATATATTATTTTTGCAACAAAAATATATTTTGATTTAAAATTCAGTCTTTTTATTTCACTTAAATAAATATTTCTAGTTTTTAGCATAATTTTGTCAAATTAATAAGGAATAAAAGAACAGAATAATATTGTAATTTTTTCAATAACAAAAATATAAATGTATAAATATATGTATGTTATATTCAGTGTTGCCAGTTTAGACTTTTTAAGGCTAAATATAGCCGTTTTGTTTTGCTTTTAGCCTTAAAATTTTCGATTTTAGCTTCTAGCCTATTTTGATTCTTAAAATTGCTTTGTAAATGCTAAAATGTTACTATTTCAAGAACGAAGAAAATAATTTCTTATTATTATCTACTACCAATTTTATTTTTTAAAGAATCATTAATTTAAGCATTTTTGTGTATTTATTCGCACAAAAAATCTATATTTTTTATATTTAACAAAAATTTTTTGTATATTTGCTTCATTAACCATAGAAACTATTTATAAACATAATTTTAGCAAATTCTTATAAAAGCGAAAAGTTACCCAAAAACTTAAAAATGCTTAATCAAAAATGAATTATAGTTTCAAAATTCCGAAAAATCTCTTTAAACCATTAGGTAATTTTTCATATGAAATATAACCTAAATTTGTATGGGATTTTTTTGGGTAATTTTTCATTTGGGACATTTTAGTAAGAGCTGTTCAATGTTTTATTTATAAATTTACTACAATATCTTTAAAAACATATAAGAAACTAATGAGAGCGAAAAAAAAAATAGTTTTTCAATTAATTTTCTGGCCTTATTTTTTGGGACATTTTGCCTTCTTTGACCTTTTTTAAAATTGCACTTAGCCTCTTTTTTGCTCAGCTCCTGGCAACACTGGTTATATTAATTTTGAAGAAACATGTCAATTATGCATATAAGTTTAGATGTTTTAAAAATTCAGTCATTTTATTGTACTTAGATAAATATTTTTCTATTTCTTAGCATAAGCTTGGTAAATTAGTAAGGAATGGAAGAAGAGAAAAATATTATAATTATTTCAATAACAATCAAAAATATAAAAAATCAATAAAGAAAGCTAATAAAGATATTAAAATAATTAAGTAAATTTGAGTTTTTTTAATATATAAATTTAAAGATATTTGTTGAGATTTGTTATTGATTTTTTGTTATTTTAATTTGGAAAAGATATAAACCTTTTAGAATTTCGATTAATCTCTTTTTTTCATTCGAATAATCAAACAAATACAATTTGATATAAAAAACGAGAAAGAAAATTATAGTCGGTCAAGACTATATGATATCCTACACCATTGTGTACGAGCATAAAAATTCGGGAAGGGGACTTATGTTACACCTGTGGCCAATTTTACTAAATGTAAAATAAAATATACAAAAATAGAATAATGAGTTGAATCTAATATCTGGATGATTTTATGCACTTAGGTCAATTTCTGATAGTGTATTTATATGGGAACTATGGTAAATTATGGAACGATTCTCATATGATTTGACAATATTGTTTCTACTTACATAAAACTTATTTGTGTCGAATATTAACTTGATTAAAATTCATATGGGATTTATGCACGTTAAAGTGATTTTCGCAAGAGGGGTTTATATGGGAGCTATGGTCAATTGTGGACCGATCTTCATAAAATTTGTCGCGAAGATTGATTCTTGTACAGAACTTCTTTGCACCGAATTTCATTAAAATATTCTTATTTTTCTACTCTATTCCTGGGGACATTTAAATTAGGCCTAGGTGAAATAATAGATCAATCACAACCAATTTAATAGGTTTCATCCTCGTATCATATAAGTCCCACGTGCCAAATTTCATTGAATTATCCTTAAAATTGCGAACCGTACTTTGTGCAAAAGGTTTAAATGGATAGACATCTAGCCAGTCGACCAGATGGACATCGTTAAAACGAAAGTGATTCTGAGTCCGACGATATTATTTAAGGTGAGGTCTGAAGATTTTTTCTGACGGTTACAAACATCAGCACAAAAACATAATATCCAACCACCTATGGTGGTGTAGGATGTAAATATGCATGTTTTGTTTGGTAAATACATGTTGCATCATACTTTTCACTGTCATTGTATTGCTACACTTGACATGATTCTATATATGTACATAATATATGTATGTGTGTCTAGTTACCACCTATACTTGTACCATTTTAAAGCATTAGAATGCTAAGAATGTGCAATTTTCTACTTTTACTCAAAAATGTTCTCGTTTTTATTTTTCTTCATCTGCTACATTTCACCAAAAAGAAAAAAAATTAACAAACATTTTCCACTACAATCGTTTTGAGTATGTACATAGTTGGTTACAATATATTTTCAATTGTAAAAATGTGCCACACCCTCAACAACTACATTACAAATTCGATTTTAGTAGTTGGTATTTTGAATTTTTTTTTTTTTTTTTTTTTTTTTTTCTATTCTGTTTTTGGTTTTTGCTGCTGAAACCAACAATCTACGAAATATTGAGAAATGTACATATATTTGTGTGAATTTTTGTTCTGTATTTGTAGTGGTGAATGTACTTTTATACTTATTGAACATTTTAGAGGAAAAATCAGGCGAAAGTGATAATATAAACTGATATGTGTTGTAATCATATTTGTGTAAAATGAAATACAGTGTAAGAAGAAAATATTCGTCCAAAAAATTTAGTATATTTATATTTATTTTATATTTAGTATAAATGAAATGTAATTTATATCATTTATATTTAATGAGCAAAATAAATGTATTTACTAACAAAAATACAAAATCTATTCAAAACATAAACTGCAAGATTAGGCATAAATTGATTATTGAAAAGATTAAAATAAGTACATATGTATATCGTTTTGAACAAATATCTGAAAACATTTTTGTGAGATTGTTTTTCCATGCACTCAAATTTAATGCTTTCAATATACATTCAGCTCTCATACGCATTTTATTCACGTTTTTTTTTTTCAATATCTTGTATTGATGTGTTAAAATATTGTTCATTGTAATTATCATTACATATTGTTATTATCATTGTATACATTTATTATTTTCCACACATTTTACAGCGTTTTACAGTAATTGATAAAAAATTTAAAATAATATAAATAAAATAAAATCAAAATCGACAACCCAATCAACCAAAGAACGATATGATAGCGAAAACGATATCAACTTAACTGTCGATTATAATATTATAGTTATGGTATTACTAAAAACTATAGCATTACAATTTCGCATAATTTATTTCCAATAAAATAAAAAATACAAACATTTGGAAAAGAAAAATTTCAAAATAAAAATATTAAAATAAAATTTAATAAATATTTCAACCAACAGACTTACAGTGTCGTGAATTCATATAACGCGTGGCCAAAATTTGTCGTACGTTAATAAAATTTGGTGATCGTTATATAACGCTTAAATATGAAAAAATTAAAAATTTTTTTATTTCCTGGAAGAGAAAAATTTCACAGAAACTGTCGGAATTTTATGAAATTTGTTATATGGGTCATTTCGAAAATTTTTACAGATCTGAAATCACAAGACTTGAAACTGATAGAGGGCAGAATATAAGCATCTTGGAATTCATTTTATAATCATGATTGTTTTTCAAAGTTCAAAACCTTAGAAAAAGTGTTAAAAATTACTTAACTTTTTTCCATTCTTCTACACTATTTGTTCGCGCTTTTGTACTCTTTGATCTCATTCGATGTTCATAATGAAAATGAAAAATTCACTACATCAAGCCAGTTGTTTAAAAATAAATTACGTATGTAAAAAGTTTATTTTTAAACAATTTGATACGTTTAATGCATAAAATCATAATTAATATACACATACATATATATATGTATATATATATATATATATATATATATATATATATATATATTCTCGCAATGATTAAATTATAAGACATGTATCTACACATATTTTTTTTTTTTTTTTAATATTATCAAAAACATTAATTAAATCTCAAAAAAACTCGCAAATTGATTTTGAAAAATTTTCTTCCATTTTACATGTATTTCATAAATTTTAAAATATTTATTCAAATTGAAGAATTTGAATTTGAAATAAATTAGTTAATTTATTCAAGATTTCTTTAAATATATGTGCCTTTACTCAATCTAAATATCCTAAGTCATTTTGAAGAATTTTATTCAAACTTACTAAAATATATTAGTTAATTTTAAAATTGACAAGAAAAAGAGTTAAACTAACAGATAAATTAACTTCTTTTAAACATGTTAAATTGAATAAAATTGTGTGTTGTTTTACTTATGAAGAGTTACTGATTTTTTGTTATTTTTTTAACGAAATCTTATTCAAATCAACATATTTTGCAAAAAAAAAAAAAAAAAATAGCAAAAATTTTGAAGTTGATTTGAAGAAAATTTGTTGATTTGAAGAAAAATTAAATTGATTTGAAGAAAAATCTGTTAATTTAAATATTTTTCTTTCGTTGAAATTCTACTAAAAATTTTCGTCAATATTACCTACATGATTTGGTACTTAACAAGATATATTTTGCAATAGTGGTTCATTCGTGGGTACAATGTTTTTGTTATGTAAAAAGTATGGTGGGTCGTTCTCAGGTTGCAATAAATCAAGTGGTCGTGAAGCAAACGTTTATGAGAACACCTCATATAAATACCAAAGGCTTTAAAGCATGTTCATATAACATCTTAATACGTCTAAAGGCTTAATTATTTAATTATCTATTTATTTATTTATTTATTTTTATTTTATTTGACATGTGTTAAAATTAATAATATTAATATTCACTTAAGCCATTGACAAAATTCTTCCAGCTTATTCTATTCCTAGCAATTGATCGTAATTCGCTAAATGAATTGTACGATTCTCCTTGTACTGTTCGTCTTCAGATGTTCTGGGGACGACCTCTTCTTCTTGTACCTTGTGTGTTCCACTCTAGAACTTCTTGCGCTATTACTAAAGTAGATTTTCTAAGTCTAAGCCCATTCCAGCCATATCTACGTCTCATAATTCCACAACCAATCGTGGTTAGTTTTGTTCTGCTTAAGAGTTGTTCGTTGAAGATAGTACGTTGCCACCAAAATCATAGAATGAGACGCAATCATCTGTTTACGAATACTTGGATGCAAGACATAATCGAGGCGGTGACTTGCCAAGTTTCACAACCATAGAGAAGCACCGATTTGACACATGCATTGAACATATTAATATTGGAGACAAAAGCTATACGTGCTTTCCGAATTCTGTTCAGTACATAATCTTTCGCGCCACCATCTCTAGTCTTATGGATCCAAGGTACTCAAATCTTTCAACTTCTTCGTGGTGGTTTCCATATCGTCAGCGGCGTGTTGTTTTTTGTATTCAGCCTCACCATATTTATCTTGCTAATATTAATGCGTAGACCAACTTTGATTGCTGTATTGGCTATGATGGTGAGGTTTCTCTGAATTTCACTGTGCTGGTTTGAAAAAAGCACAATATTGTCCGCGTAAGCAAGTTCACCAAGGGAACTGTTCAGTTTTCAGTTGATACCAATATGCTGTTCACTGGCCTCCTTCAATATAACATCAAGAGCTATTAGGAACATAATTGGTGATAATCCATACCCTTGCTTAACACCACTGATGAAGAAGAAGGACTCGCTTAGTTCGCCATTATGCAATATGCAGTTACCAACGCCATCGTACAACCTCCAGAAGCCTACTGAGCCTTCGAGTCAGCTTTAAAGCATTCTGGAGGAATAACTTCACATTCCGCAGCTTTTCCCTCCTTCAGCGATTTATGGCGGCCTCAATCTCTTCTCTGCGAGAGGAATTCAGCCTGTTGGTAGCAAATGGTCTGCAAGATGTTTCTGCAGGAGATTTAGTGCGGATTTTTAGAAAAATTTGTGCAATGACTAGGTGATCATCACTTTCAGTATTAGCACTCCGATTATTACGTTCTTAATGTACGACGTAAAAGCACTTGCGTGATATACAGATGCGATCAATCTGCGTATCCTCATTACCTGCATTTCTCCATGTATTTCCAAATAAGGGCCTCCAATTCTCAGATCGTTATTCAGACAAGTTTCAATGAGTAACTCACCGCTTTCCCCATCACCTGCCCGTATCCGGCATTACCGCATCCAACACGCGCATTAAAGCCACCCATGAGTGTAACAATATCCTGTTTGGGTAGTTGCTCAAGTACATTGTTCGCTAATTCGCTATTCTCAGTTAAGGAATAATATTGTACTACCGATATATTTTGCGTTGGGCGGAAATAATCCATTCTGAGATTGGATTCCAGAATAATAGAGACCATTCCTCAAACGTTTACTAATAAAAATTGCCACTAAAGAGACATTCATATCATTCATCACTGCCATTCCATCTTGCTTCACTTACCACCAGTATGTCTACTTTCAGACGCTCACATTCTGCCTCAAGATGACCAAATTTACTTGCTTGATATAGAATACTTATATTCCACTGACCAAATCGAGTTCATTTAACGTTGCCAGTTATCTTCGCCAAATATCCAGTTTGTTTGTTGTTCTTTTTTTTGTGAATAGTAGTTTTAGAAGTTTCAGAAGTCATAAATGATTGGCCTATGTCTTCTTAGTGGGGTAGTGGGTCTCCCATCTTATGTTTCACTTTTTAATATAACATCGGGCATACGAATACACCATGTTGTCATCATGAATGCTTCACATGCATGAATAGAATTGGTGTAAAGGGTCCGGGACTGCTTATTTTCAGAAAACCACTTATTTGTAGCTAACCTACATTTCTGTAGGCCATTTACTCTCCGCAACCTGTTACCCGTCCGGCTGCCTACAGCTCGATACCCTGGAAAATCCTCAATTTCCAAGACCGGAATTATACATTATAGTTAATATTCAAACTATAATATTAACTAAGCACGGCATAATCAAAATTTATACTGTATTGGTATTAACATTTCTGTTCTAAAAAATGTTTTTGTTGTCACTAAATAATTTTATTTTTATTATTTTTTTTTTTTAATTTTCCAATTTTTGATATTTTAAAGTCTTTTAAAGAAAATAAAAAATTGCGAAGTGAAATACTGAGGAAACAGCTCTATCACAAAAATCATCTATATTAATTTTGTATTTTTTTACTTTTTTTAAAGTTTACTTATTTAGTAGTTTAAGCATTATTATTCCATTAAATTACAAAGGCTTCAAATCTCTAACTTCGATTACGAAAAGAAAAAGTGTCAAAATGTTGTTCATATATTTTTTAAAAAGATTTTCGGATTTATTTATGAATATTTTTAATATTATAATATTTTTCCTGGCATTGGCTGGCTTATACGCAAGTATACATCGTACATATAAATTTCTTGTACTTAAATTTTTATGGAGTTTCCTATGTTAAAGAGTAAAAACAAAACTTCACCGCTATCTCATGTAATCTTATTCGCTATATGTATATTTCATTTTATATAGAAATTTAAAGACTTAAGAAAAATATATATTAAAACACAAACAAATTCATATAGCGGCCTCCCTGGAGGGAATAAAAAAACAAAACGTGTATTCCTGAAACGTTGATAAATCACAACCCCCATTCACTTAAAAGTCATAAAGATTATTAAAAAAGATTTATTTTTTAAAATAAAAAAAAAACGAAAATTCAAATTTAAAGCGGATGTTATCTTAAGGTTCATAACAAAAGGTTAATTTCAACAGCACCATCAAAAGAATACGCATACTCTTACAGTCACCAATGTTGACAACCTAAAAAATAATTTTTTCTTTTTCGCTTCATCTCCCTTACTCTTGCTCATTTATTTGTTCGTCTGAATTATAATGGACTTCATTGAGCGATAAGAGCGACTATAATAAATATGTGATGAAAAAAGGGATTTAACAAAATGAAGAAAAGGAAACCTTTTATAAAATAACAAAAAAAAAATTGTTCTACATATTTCATGATTTTTATTTTAAGATTAAAAAAGATACAAAACCGCATGTGTTGCGTTTTTGAAAACACCTGATTGTACTCTTTGGTCCTTTTCGAAGTAGTATGTACTACCTTTTTTCTAAAAGATAGAGAAATTATTTTTAATAAATTAAATTGTGTTTATACCAAAAAGAAAAAAAAAACAAATTCACCAATTGAGAATGTTATATTGGGCTTGGCCGAATCTATATACTCACTATCTACAACTTTTTAAAATTTCACCTGATATAAGCAGTGGGCGGACCACGCCCCTGTTTTGTTACCGTGTTTACATTAGTCCTTGAACTATTTGCACAAAACTTCGTTGATGCTTCACCTTTTATGGGAGGTGCGCGGATCACGCTCATTTTTAGTGCCCAAGTTTATATCGATCCTTGAACTATTTGTACGGAATTTCGTTCTCGTACTTGCTTTTGTTCAAGAGACATAAGCAGAAAAATATGAACTCAAGTTACAACAGACACACTGTGTTTCTAGTATTTAGACCATAACTTTCTTGTTTATCTATCGATTTTGTCGATTTTCAATACCAAACAAACCTTATATAAGGTAAATATTTGAGTCAAATTTCGTCGCCCTAGGTTTCTCCCCGAGACCTATTCTGCTTTAAACAGACATATGTATGTATGTATGTACACTATGTAAAAATTACATCTCAAAGCAACTGCAAATTAAATTCGGGAAGAAACGTTTTTAATTTGTCTGATTTAAAATTCTCTTTACATCAAGTAAAAAAAAAAAAAATATACTCAGTTACGTTAAGACCGCAAAATAAAACAAGAATTAATTAAAGTTGATTGAAATGAAAGAAAAAATTAAATAAAACAAGAAGCAAAACAAAGTCATTTGTTTACATTAATAGTCGGCGTTCTTAAAATGCACATTTTGTTTTTTCTGTATAACTCTCCCGCTCTTATACTGTACACGGATTTTTTTAATTTAATATTAGGCTATCAGAAAATTTATTGATCTTAAATAATTCATTTTTTGTAATAAAAACTATAAATTAATATTAAAACAATTTTCTTTAAAAAAAAGTATTAAAAATATATAACATTTATTAAATAATCATTCTCCCATTTCTCATTGCAAATTTCTTACAATATTTTTGGAAAATAATGCGATAACACAACCTTAAAGTTAGAAAGCTCAATCGAAACTGATTGATTTTGTAATCTGTAAATGCTGATTTACACAATTTTATTAGAAAAGCACTACAATACGTATGATAATTATTAATATTCTTCTCAGTTAATAACACTGGTCGTCAAAAAACCATTTTTTGTCCTTCTCAAAACAAAAATGGGTGAACTAGATGGAATTTGCCATGATAAACACGAATCTGCTTTCAGCTTTTATGGGCATTTCTAATATTTCAATTACTTGAGCATATTTAACCATAACTCAAGAATCATTTGTACGATTTATATAAATCAAGACCTGATAGAAAAACTGTCTGCAGATTCCTGTTTAGCACGTCAAATTCCATCTAGCCCACCTATTTTTCTTCAAAGAAAAAAAAAAACATTTTTTATACTGTTTCCTTAGTGCATACTTAAGTGCAAACTTAGTTAAGAAACATTTAAGTTAAAGCTTACGCTTAAGTAACGTTTCGTTTTACAGTTTAAAACTTAAGTTGACAAGAAAATAAGCAAGGATCTTTAAGCTTTTATGTATTTACAATAGGGTGGTCCTAACTTTCAAAATATTTTTCTTTAACTAAAAATCATAGATATATTTTATTTTTACTAAAATTCTTTATGCTAATTTTTTATTTAATATCCTTTAGTTTAGATTACTATTTTCTTATGAAAATGCCAAAAAACATTACAAATGTGGCACCAAAAATAAATAAAAAACCAACATTTTAAAAAGGTGTTATTGCAATATATATATCGATAAAGAAAACATAAATTTAGAGAGTATTTTGAAATATTTTTAAAATTTAAAATAATTTTATCAGATTTTGTATTTTTATTTATTTTAGTTTATTTTCAGGAAATATTTTTTATGACATCAAACAATTTTCATACTTAAGAAAAACTTAAGGGATGGAATAGTAATACTTAAATTTTTATTCATTAAACAATTTTATGAACTTAAGTACCAATTTGACACTAAGTGAGCAGTATAATACCGGGCCTAAATTTTGTATGAAAAAAAAATTCTAAATAACTCTGAATCTATTTAGCAGATAAAAAAAAAAAAAAAAAGAATAATATAAAGACGATTTGAAGACAATTTTGGTCGGCATCTTTTAGTGTTTAATCTATCGAACAAACCGTTCTCAAATTATGATAAAAAAAATTATCGTTATACCTTTAAGATGTTTTTAAAATTTTTTCGTTTTATAAAACGTCACATTTTTGGAAATGCCCAAGAGTCTAAAAAAGAGTGATTGGAGAAACACTTCCAATAGCCAGTGTCTGTAATGAGTCCAATTGCTGTTCAAAACATAACTTAATAACAACACTGAGATACAGTTGGGACATCATAAATAAATCAGTTTTAAAAATTTCAAACAAAAAAAAAATATTGTATTTATAACATTTTTAGTTTATTTTTCTTATATCATAAATTATTCATATCCTAAAATAACGAATCACATTTTTATAATGTCAATTTATTAATTAAATGATAACTAATGCAAAGTTTAAAATTAATAATTTTTTAACTAAAACATGTTTGTATATTTCAAGTTTTGAAGTGTATAAGTTGTATAAAGCATAGGTTAGAGAACATGTGCAGATTATAGCCAGTATTTTAAAGACTAAAAATACATGAAAATTATTCTGCCCTAGCTTGCCATGTTAAACAATATTTTTAATATTCGTAGCTTCGCAAAAAAAAATAATTTATAACATAATTTGTTTACATACAGTTATATGAAAAATAACAACGACATACGATATTAGACTGCAACAAAATTTACCGACTTTTGAATTTTAACCGTAACTCCCCCAAGAATTTTTTATTAGATTATAAAAAGATATTGTATGTAATATTAGTGAAATCGGTAATCGTTATCGTTAATTTCTCAAAAAATTAAAATTTTGTTTATACTTTCCTTACACAAATTTTCTATTCTAAAACACATTAATGGTTTGGGGAATTCGTAATAATGTCAGCATTTTTAAACTACATTTTTTGTCTTGTTTGAAAGATAATTACGTGTAGATTACGATTTTTAAACATTTTCTTACAAAGCAAGTAGCAAAATTTTTCTAAAAACTGTAAAAAAAAACATATTTTCCCCATATAAATGCGCCATGCAAACTTCAGGTGTGATGTGATCCGATTTCGGGTAATTTAAAAAATTTTAACCATCTCGGATTTTGTCCGTCACTGATTTTAATAGAATTCAGCATATACTATCTAATCCTCTAAGCGCAAACGTTTAATATTCTATGAACCCCTAAAGCTGGATATCTCGAGCTTTGTTTTATCAAAAAGTAAACTTTTACACACATTTTCTATTAGATATTAAATGGTTTCTAAGCATATTGATATTCTTTTTCAAATTTTAATATAACAGATCATTATTTATTGAAATAAGTCGCACATATAGCACATTCTTGATCTCGAAAAAGTAATTTAATATTATTGTAGAAGTTTGAGGAACACATTAAGAAACCTTTAGCCGACTGTACCCTACTTTAAAAAACTATTTTAAAAATTATTTACTCAAATTTGATACATGGAGTTACAAAGGCAAAATCTATAGAAATTTATCGCGATTGGTCAATTAATTTACTTATACCTCATAGAACTTTTTTCCTCGGAATAGCATATAAATATTTGAAATATGTTGTATTTATGAAATTTCAATACACATAAGTTTTATACAAGTATAGATCGGTGTACCAGATTTGTAAAAATCGGTCCATAATCGGTCACATATTTCATGTAGGTTCCACTGCCAAAAAATTTGTTAAAATCACATAAATCCTACATTAATGCTAACATCAATACAAATTTTCATATATTTGAGTTGTTTATAAGTATAACTCATCATACACAATTTCACAATAATAGGTCATAATTGAACGTGGTTTCCATATAATCATTAGGCCCGAAAATCAATTATACTTTCATAAATCTCACATAAATATCAATATCGAGATAAAATTTAACACAATTAAATTTTGTTCAAGTTTAGAACGCTCCACTAAATTTCATAATGATCTGTTCATAATTGATCATGGCACCCTTATGATTCACATTCCCGAAAAATAATTAAACGTATAGAAATTAATACACATAAATTAATATAATAAATTTCATAAGGCCCTCTCCCGATAATCATTTTAGTGCCTATACACAAGCATATAGGGCATTATATATTCGATCTTGACCAATACTGCTTATGATATTAAATTTAAAATAAAAGTAACAGAACACTCAAAAAGATATTAATTTGTTAGTAAAATTGTACTGACTTCTATAGACAAACTGTTCTAGATTTTTAAGATTTTTGGATTTTGAAATTTTTACACTATAACGACAAATTGATTGTAAACATCATGACAAAAAATAATGAACATTTAGGCTATTCTAGCATAAAAGATATTTTTTTATTTTAGATATCCTTGCGTCTGGAAAATTTTTAACTCTTACAGGAATGATTGAATGATTTTTTTTTTATATAAACAAATTTATAAATACACAACACAAAGTATAGTAAATTTTGCTCTACATTTCAGCCATTATTTTAATTTTCAATCAAATGAACTTATTTGTATATTCAACTCCTTAAGATTACTTTTGTTTTCTATTGCACCGCACAGTGGTTCCAAAACGCTTTTTTGGAAATAATTCTGTAACTTGTGAACCGTTGGAAATATCTCAATAAAATTTCACACGAAACAAGATATTTTCGAGTTGATTTAAAGGAGCATAGATTCTTAGCGGGTCAGGGGGGCTGTGAATAGACCTCCAAAGTTGGTCATCGCGGGCATCGATTTATTTTTTAAATAGCCAAAAATTCATTTAAGACTTGTCAGAAAAAAATACATATAGATAGTACTTGTAAATTCCTAAAAAAAATCGCTTACGTGATATTTAGGTCGAAATGGATTTATAGCCTCGTTTTTTAGGTTTTTTTAATTTATTCTTTTTTTTATCGGTCCTATTTTAATTTTTTATTATTTTTTTATTGACGCTATTTTTTTAATATTCATCGAATTTCACACAATTTTATATAAATCCTTATATAAAATTTTGATTTTATTATTATCAAATAATTTGGTGAAAATCGTTTACAAAAAATGTTACTAATTGCAGAAGTCAACAAATTAAATTTTATACTTTTAAAATTAAAGCAAAATTTTAGGAAATTTTCGCGTTTGAGATGTAAATTCCGAAATATTTAAATTATAATTTTTTAAAGTTTAATTATATATTAAGACATTATTATGACTTTTTTATATCCTTTTGTTAAAATTAAATATAAAATCATAATTGTGAACAAAACTTAAAACTTATTAATTATTGGTCTTTTATTATATTAAATAATTATTTTATTATATTAAATAATTAATTTTCCTTTCTTCAACAAATTTCAAAATTTCAGGATATGTCGGTAAATTATGGCCGTGTCCTTTGAAAAATATTATATTTAAAGAATTAATTAACATATCAAAAATAAATTCTACCAAATTTCCTTTAATTCGAATTACAATGTTTGAAAAAGGACGATTTTAAAAATTCTGGGTTGAGTGGGAGTTGGGCGTGTCCTTGATCTGATTTTCATAAAACTTAATTTTTTCACTCCTAAGTGATAAAGCATTAAATTATACCAAGTTTTGATCAATTCGAATTACAATTTTATACGGCTTTTAAAATTCAGGGTGGGTGGGAGTTGGGCGTGTCCTTGATCCGATTTCTATAAAACTTATTTTTTTCTTTTTAAATGAAAAGGCAATAAGTTGTACCAAATTTTTTTTTTTTTGTTTAATTCGAATTACAAATTTAGAAAATAGACGATTTTTAAATTTCATAATGTATAAGAGGTGGGCGTGTCCTTGGGCCGATTTTCACCACTTAGTTTTTTTCTGAAACACAAAAGCCATATATACTAATTTTCATCTAGCATAAAAATCAAGACCAGATACAAAAAAATTAAAGCAGATTCGAATTCAGCACCTTAAATTCCATCTAGTCCACTTTTTTTTTTTGTTTTGTTTTTTACCGACCAGTGTTTCTTCATAGAAATCACCAATATCTCCTTCTGCAGTTCGAATTTAATTCCGTTATCTTAACCAATTGATTTCAACTTATTTTAACAAATACAAATGGATTTAGGCAACTAATTTTATAATTGCAAAAACTCTAATATAATTAGTAAGTAGTTTTGGTCAAATTGTTCGTATGAGAAAAAAAGCGAAAGGCGTATAGCAAAAATGAAATCAATTCAAATTTTAAGAAAATTACCCTAAAAAATTAGGGGGCATAAAATTAAAATTTTTCTTCCTACCAGCTATTGATCAAGCATAGGTCCGATATATTTAGGCGAAGAAAAAGACTCGAAAAGGGTTTCAAAAAACTCGCAATTTTGAGCTTGTTATAAAAAAATATTTTTTAATTTTTTCACCATGGGTTTTGATCCTCCAGAGGACTATTTAGTGCGTTTTTGTGAATTTTTATGTTTCTTGGTGGGAGCTAAGTTTTGATTAGTGTTGCCAGGAAAAAAGAGAATAAATTGAGCATAAAAAAAAGGTCAGAAAAGGCTAAATGCCCCAAAAGCTAAGGCTAGAGCTAATATTTTTTATTTAAAAACTTAATTATTTACTTACTTATTTATTTTATTTTCTTTGTTCTCATGAGCAGTGTTGCCAGGAGATGAAAAAAAAGGAGACTAAATTGAACTTTAAAAATACCAAAAAAGGCTAAATGTCCTAAAAAAAAGCCAGAAATAAGCTACAATTTTTTTAGTTTTAAAACTTATTTTTTGACGTTCTCATTAGTTTATGACCTCTTTTATATTGTAATAAATTTATAAATAAAACATAGAACGGCTGCTAGCAAAATGAAGCAATGAAAGATCGCTCATAAACTTCACATACAAATTTGGTTTTCTGCCAATAAATACACAAAAATGCTTAATTATTCTGGAAATATAAAATTAGTAATAGCTAAAAAAACTATTTTATTCGCCTTTATAATACTAACATTTTAGCCTTCTTAAGGGAATTTTAAGAATCGAAAAAGACTTAAAAAAACTAAAAGCTAAAACGAAAAATTTGAGGTTAAAAGCAAAATAAAAAGGCTAGATTTAGTCTTAAAAAGGCTAAATTGGCAACAGTGCTCATTACTTGTTCATATTTTTTTTTTTTTTAATTAAGAAATTTATAATATAAATTCATTAATTTTATTTATAAATTAAAAAAAAAGCCAACAAACTTTCCACATAAATTTATGATATACCTATTTCACCCCAATGTTGTCAAGTCATTTAATAATTTTTAAATTATCATTTTTGATTAATCAATTCCAAATTTGGCTGTGATATTTCGCTTTTATAAGAATGTTTTTAATTATATTAAAAAATGTTTTCTGTGGTTAAGGAAGTTTATTAAAAAATATTTACCTATAATACTTGATTAAGTAAATCCATAATATTAGCAAAATTATATTTGATTCAGAGATTGAAGAGCCGCATGCGAAATTTTTATTTATTTAAAAATAATGTCGATTTTTTGTACACAAAAATGCTTAAATGGATAAATTCGTGCAAATAAAATAGTAAAAGCAAGTAAGAAATTATTTTCTAAAATTTTAGCCTTTTTAAGGCAATTTTAAAAATCAAAATAAGCTTTTAACAAGCTAGAAGCTTTTTTGAGGCTAAAAGCAAAATAAAAAGGCTAGATTTAGTCTTAAAAAGGTTGAACTGGCAACAATGCTTTTGATTTTAGAAACATAGCTTCTTGGGGAAGTTTTCTTCGAATTCTTCGTAGATTACGTTTTTGCTATACGCCTTATGATAAAAACAATTTATCCACGCAAATAATTATATTGTCTTAAGAATATATATGTATCTTCATGAAGATTATTTTATAGAGATTTGACTATTCTATTTGACTTATTTTAAATCAAAATTTAATTTAACCAAAAAAAATTTGAATGAAATCGGATAAAAATGTGTTGAATATATTAAACAATTTACCAATGTTTTTCGAAACATGAAATTAAAAATTTCATATACGAATAACTCGATAAAGGTATTAATGAGAGCTTTAAGAAAATAGAAAAATCTTTTAAATGTCTATGTTAGACGTGCGCTACTTTAAGATTCTTGAGAAGTCTTGAGAAGTAAGATCCATTTTTCAAACTTAAACTTGGATACTCATTTTACACGATTATTTCAACTTATATGTAAATCATACCAGCCGATTAGAAATTACAGATTTATTTCTAAAAAACAAGAAGCTGTTTCTCCTAAAATTATATAGAAAGAAAAGATTAAATTTGGGCAAAGAGAACTTGCATAACTATTATTTCGGTCTGCTCTAGAAAATTGTTTATAACTCTGGTATTCGTGAATGGATATCGCTGAATTGCAATACCAGGATTCCAGAGGCTATATACTACATATGTACATATGTATTTAAAAAAAATGTAATTATTGAACTATGGATTTAAAAAAAAAACTATTTCAACGTCCAGACGGACTTTCTTTTTGGACTCCTCGAGGTATATTTGAAAACTTTCGTTTAGAATGACAAACCCTAAATATCACGTTTAATAACATTTCATTATATTTAACTTTTTTTAAACATAAATGTTCTAAATCTTTAATAGTGTCAAAACTTTAACAAATAAAAATCTTTAATTATTTTAAAATGATTACAAATATAATTAATAGTATTTTTAAGGCATTTTAGCTATTTTTTTCTTTTTATGTTAAATAGAAATAGAATTAAAATAAACCACAATAATTCTATAAATTCAAATTTTAATTCAAAAGAAAACTTTTTTTCACATGTCACGTTTACTTTAGTTTTAAGTCATTTGAATTCTGTTTAAATTCTCAGAGTGGCAAAATGCTTATTTAAGCGTGTTTCCTGCTGTTTCACTTTTTTGGTGTTAAAATGAATTTTTAACATTTTTTTTTTTTTTTTTTTTTGACCACATATACACACGTGCTGTGTCAACTTGTCATGAGTTTTATTTTATACTTATTTTATGCATCTTTTCAGGTTTATATTATTTTACAGAATGTTTTAATCGAAGTCTGCAAATGTATATTTTTTGCACTATTAGTTGTGGCAAATAGCAGAGAATATAATTTGTTTTGAGTTTAATTTAAAGTAGAAGAGAGCTAATTGAAGAAGAGGTTATATATTGATACTAAAAAATTAATTCAATTAAATGGGAAACAATAATTGATTAAACAAATTTAATTACTTAACAAGAGTTTATGTGAATACCATTACATAATATTTGTTCTATCTATAATAAGTTTTAACTACAAAATATTTTGCAATACATATTTAAATGTCAATAGTTATCATTAAAATATTTGTTGGTTAATATACGTAACTATCGCTCATTTGTGACAAAGGATTCATAACACCAAAATCTTCCTATCGAATAAAATTAATATAAGTATTTCAAATTGTCCTAAATTTAATACAGATGAAACCGTAATTGATTTTAAATAATATTTTTGATATTAAAATGGATGCTAAAATATTCATTTTAATTTAACATAAGAAATCAATAAGAAACAGCGATACTAATAAGAGTAAAGAGTTTTAAAAAACAAATATGTTTTGGACAAATTTCTCAAATATGAATTAATTATAGATCAACCAAAATAAAGATCAGGCAATAGGAATGATGGGAACACGGCAAGAAGGTTCTCTTCAGATTCCGAAAGAGCATCTGAAATAACAGGTAAATTTTATTTCAAGATTTAAAACAATTATCGTACATCATTGTGTGCAATGGACAAATTGATGTTAAAAAAATTTTTTGATTATGGGAATGAAACTGTACCAAATACCCATGGAGAAATATTTCTGCAACAGTTCACAAAATCATTTATCATGGAGAAGATGAAATTGAGCATCACTTAGTACCCTTTGGAGATCTATCAGAGGAAGCCCAGGAAAAAAGGAATAAGGATTACAGATTTTATAGAAAGCACAATACCAGTAAAATATCACGAAACTCTACATGATGATCGATCTGACGTTGCCAGTAATATATTAAATAATTTTATGTAGCAACGTCAGATACGAAGCCAATGGAATGGTAGATGAAGAAACAAAAGGGCTGCAAGAGGACAGAAATGATATAGAACTAAATATGGAATATTGGCAGGTTATTTTCCAAGCGAATGAATAATAATTATAATTTTCTTTTATTGTTATTTAAGTATAAAATAGTTATTATAAAAAAATGTTTGTCCTTAATGTTATTTAAATAAAAAGCAGAATAAACATTAAAAATTTCATCATTTTTTGTCCAAAAACTACCGATTCTAGTGGAACCTGTTCTAGGATTGATAAACTGGGTATTATTAAAATATTGTTTTCTTATCTGCTTATAACTGATTCAAAAAACTGATTCAAAAAAATCCATATTTCCATACTAAATGCTATAAAAAATTTAAAAGTTCAGCTTAATTAAATTAAAAGTGTAGAATTAAATTGAAAGTGTTTAAAAATTCAAGTAAATATCTCTCCATCAAAAAAAATCTAAAATATCTCTATCGATTCAAAAGTTACAGAGTTTTGGCCGATGAAAAACTATTCTGAGATACTGTGCGTCTGAATTTAATACAACTTTTAACATTTTTGAGTGTGTAAAAATACACTGAAAATTTTACTATAGTTATATAATTAATAGATGCAACATTTTATTTATTTTTATCGTTTAGATGTGAAAAATACATCAGGGAATTAAATACATTAAAAAAATATCAAAAAATATATATAAACTTCGTTTTTTTATATACATTTGTATAGGTTATATATGAGCATTTATTATAGACATCACACTTAAAGTGGAATTTTTACAATATTTTTAAACTTCTGAATTTTAACTACCATAACATAGACGGTCATTTCTTGTCAATTAATATCATTCTAAAAAAATTTTTTGATTGTCAAATATTAAAAATATGTCAAAAAAAATATTAAATCAAAAAACGAGAAAATCTCTCTGCATACTTCGTTGATAAATTTTATTAATGAATTGTTAAAAAATCACTGTGATCGCTATTATCTTTGGTGCCATCAACAATATCGCATCACTTTTAATTTGTATTTTAGACACATTAACGTGGGTTATATACGTGTGGTAATTTTTTAAATGTTATTGAAAATAGAATTTTGGCAATTTTTTATAACTTTTAATCTTAAAATCCATAACATTTACGCCGTTCGCTAAAAGTCACTCACCCGAACACATTTGTGGTTCATTAAAGTCATATTGATGCTAAACAGCGATGGTGTGCCATTAAAAAAAATTTTCTAATTTTTTGTACCCCAAAAATAAACGAGTTTGAAGGAAGGCCCATATACACATCTATAGAGAAGAATATGTAGATGTATTTATTAAAAGTACATGTACATATAATTATTAAATTTTAAATATGATGATTTTTTAATAAATTTCATTGTAAAAATAAAACTATAATATGCTCAGTTATGTAAGAATTTTTTTAGTACTTCTTAATTAATTTAAATTCTTAAAGACGTATATACTATTCTAAGTAAGGCTTTAAATATAATTTTGCAACATTTTTAAAAGCACTGTTAGACAGAATATAAAGTGTGCGTTTGAATAAAATATAACACACAAATATTGATATAAAAGTTGGCTGGAAAAAGTTACAATTATGAATCGAATAATATGCTTTAAGTTTTATCCTACAGACTTATTATTTGCAATAAATGATAAGTTAATTATAAATTAATGACTAGATATGATTTTTTTCTTATTTCTTATTTTTTTAGGGTGCAGCATTAGTCCTTAATTCGTTTTTGACAAGGGCCCAATATCTTTCAATTGTCCAATATGAATTTTCAAAATATTTTTAAAATTCGTATCATTATAAAATCCACAATATTTTCCAAATCACAAAAGAGAAAAATAAGTTATCAGCAGACAAAGTTATATTTTATGTTTGTTTTTTATGTGTTATATTTTGTTCAAACTATATTTATTTTGACAGTAGATGTTTAATTTACTGATTAATGAGACTATTTACAAATAAGGTCTAATATGTTGAAAAAATTGTTTTTGCGTTTTCAATATCTGACAAATATTGTACAATTTTGTGGAAAAAGAAAAATGAGAAAAAAATAATAAATAAAATTATTTATATTAGAACAAATTATTATTTTTTTTTTTTTTTTTTATTTACAATCTGCTATCTGCGTATAAACAGTGGGTTCCTTATTTACAAATATTAATCGCAAATAAGAACTGTGTATAAACTAAGTATTAAAAATAATAAATTACGCAGGGGAGAACTCTTTATAGTTAGAAGATTATAATGTAATAATCAAATTACCCTAATGATAATTTTAACATCTTAGTTTTTTAACATTATCAAGTTGTTTCCCTAATCGCTTCGTTAAATCTATGATTTAATTTAAATTGGAGGTAATCGAAAATTAACTGGAATAATTTATTTATAAGTTGGCAGCCAATGATTTTTATTTCTAATATGTAATTTGATGAGAAACAAAAGCAAGCAATTTTTTATAAAAAATTAGTTTTCGCTATAAATTTAAATACTTTTAAATACAATCAAACAGTTTTTTTATAAAAAATATTTTTCTCTATAAATTTAAATACAATTATTTTGTAATAATAAATTGCAGACCTATCGTCAGCAGTTACAATATTTGCAGCACACAAATCAACAAGGCAGCAATTTTAACTTAAATTGATTTTATTTTATTTATTTCAGGTTTGATGAAACCGTAAAAAGAAAATAATAAAATGTTTGTTAACTTGCATAAATATGCTTTTTCCAACTATAAATTCTAACAAAGATTCTTTACAATTATATATGAGGTATTCAAAAAAACTAACAAAATAATTTATACAAATTAGTTAATAAAACTACAAAAAATCATTAAAAATAATTTACTTGTTTTGAATTTATTCATGATTTTGATTCACTTCATTCTTACAAAATAGAATTTTAGTTCTTGCTAAATAAAAAATAAACTTTTCCATTTTTCTCTAATAAATGTACATATAAATTGAAATCTCATTTAATGTATAAACACAACAAGTCTGGATTCCTTTGTATAGCCCGCAACATAGATATTTAAGTGAGAGAAAAAAACTGACTCAATTGTCAAAAATCTAATTCATGCAACAACAAAATAATTGTAGACACATATATTTTGTTTTTGTGTTTTGAAAAAAAGGAATCATTTTTTTTTTTTTTTTTTTTTTTTTGAAAATTTAGTTCGAAGTGCCACTCGCATAAACTCCTAATTGTATTGTATGGCCCGTAAAGTTAAATTGCAAAAAAAATTAGATGGCAGCGCAGCATGACACTTATAAGTTTGCGCGACTATTTAGTCTCGCAAACTTGCGCTGTTTAAATGTGCATTTATAAATCAGCTGTCTTTTGTTTATATTTAAAAATTATTAATAACAGCGATGTAAAAAATTGTTTAACAAAATTTTTCAATGATTTATAATAATTTCTTATTTTTTTATCCTTAATATTGCACAAAATTTGAAAAGGGGGTTTATGAAACATGTTGCGCAAATAAGCACATTTGCTTATTATTTAAATTTAAAAATTTAAAATATTTAAAAAATATGAATAATTTAATAAAAAGGGATTAGTTTTTACATTTTGCATCTCGTGCAAAAAAAAACTCAAAAGGAATTAAAAAGAAAAACTCAAAAGGAATTAGAATTTCCTCGAAAAAAGAAGCACCGGCATATAATGAACGTGTTATTCCAACTGAATGTATTATATTCAGTTATTGAAAATCAGATTGGAATGGGTTCATGTATGTGCGCAAATTATTTAGTTTTCTAATTTATTAAATTATTTCGTTTGTACATAGAATCGTCATGGTTCCTTCTGGGAAAAGGATATTCTCTTAATGTCGAATGAAGACTAAATTGAGAACTTTTGAATGAGTCGCACAAGTTTTCATTTATTATGTTCTAAAGTAAAGGCAATCAGTAGAAGAGACACGACATATTGGAAATCCCCCTTGAGAAACGAGTGGCTATTGTCATATACAGTCTGTAATATACAGTCTCCAATCTTCTGCAATAGTTCACAAATTTGACGTGTCAACAGCAAGCGTGTGCCTAATTTTACACGAATTTTGTAAATAAGTTCGGAAAGCGTTTTATCCGGATTATCTAACTCCAAATTTTTAAAACGAAAAAAAGATAACAGAGTGCGTTAATGCTTTTATGAATCTTGGATTTCCCTAGTGATTTGGTGCAATAGGTACACGCGGAGAAAAAATATAGTTGTAGTGATCATAATCATATCATATTATTATTCCATCTTATAATATAATAAAATAAAGAAAAAATAATTTTTATAAATCCTTTTATTGAAAATAATAGAGAAAAAAATGCGAAAAGAAAAATATTTATATAATATTTATTAATTAATTATATTCATTTGTATCACCATAAGTGGTTCAAATGCATAATATGTTTTTTTAATTAAACCCTCACCGAGTATAGCCAAACCTTGTCTATTTATATTTATTCATACATAAACCAAATGAGAATTACAATAAAGTTGGAAAACAAACATTAAAAACATAATTTCTTTACTAAGATTGTGAAAAGGATAAGTCTTATATTTATTTGAAATATTTCATTGTCATGAGAATAATAATATTAATACGGTTTAAAAACAGAATATGGTTTAAGAACAAGGAAAAAGACTGCAAATATGTTGTTGTAGAAGTAATGATATTTTTCATATTAATATAATTTTGTTTCTGGTAAAGATATTTAAAACATATAATTTTTGCAGTCAACCGTATTGAAATTTTGACAAAATGTAAACAAAAACATTGTAGTCATGATCACAGATGCAAGTTTATTTTATTCTAAAACAGTATTTCCCAAATCATTTAATCTGACGTTATATCTTAGCGAGCTGAATCGAAATATTTTAACAATTTATAATATAAAAATTTAATGGCATTATAGAAAATTTGAACTACAACAGATTTTATTAGAAATTATTTAGTTATTTGAAAACAATTTACATATTTAACATTATAGTCGGGAAAGCTCGGCCATATGTTACTCTATTCCATAGATTTATCTATGTCCTACCCTATTGTATATATATACATTCATATAGTAATTTACAATTAAAAATGTATTTCTAATAAATTTTATCTGAATACGATCAGATTTAAACCTTTATCAAGGGAAAATATTTATATGGTTGCTATGTAAAATAGTTATAATCAATCTTGGTACTTACTCGTATATCGAAAGTCACAAGTGCCAAATTACCTTCAAATCGAGAAATGTATTAACTTGTTAGAAAGTCAGTATGCCGTTCAGACAGACGATAGACGGACATCGTTAAATCGACTCACAAACTGATTACAAAACATCAACTTTCTTGAAAAGTATTTTTTTTTATATGGGTGTCATTTTGAACTTAAGCCTCCTGTGTTCGAAATATTATATCACCATAATTATAAAAGATGAAATACAACAGTACCGCTTGCTGTTATTGATTACAGATTTTTTTTCTCTACATCAATGTAGGAGTTCCTGGACGATGTAATGATTCTGCAATATTTGAAGATTCAAAATTCAGAAAAATGCTAAAAATCAGGGTTTTCAGGAAGAATCTCTTACATATAATAACGTTTCCATTCCCATATTACTAATTTGTGGTTCTGCGTTTAGATTATCTGAGTCGATAATGAAACCATACACTTTTCGGGTTAATGCCTCTACAGCAAAAAGGACATTTGATCTTACATTTATTTTGCAAATATTTTATTATATTTACTTATGTTCATACAGTGTTCACAATAGCGGCATTTTTATTTAAAGGCAAATAGTTTTGTTTGTCCAAAATCAGCTGTTATCTTGTTTGAATTGTAAAAATTTTTCTTCATCACATTACGCAAAGCAAATATTTGTAAAAGTCGTCAAATATTAGCAAGACAAATTGTGAACGTCAAAAAATAATAATAAAATTTGTAAGGAATTATTTTCCGAACAATTATTTCTAAATAAAAAGTGATGAAAATAATATGTCAGCAGTGAAGGGTATATAAGATTCGACATAGCCGAATATAGCATTCTCACTTGTTTTTAAATCTTCCGTTTTACATTTATTTTAATTGAAGTCAATGGCACAAAACTATTGTTTAAATGAATTAATATACCAGCTGATTTAACACAAAAGTAAAATAATTCATTCAATTAAATACTCGTATAAATGAGGGAAATTTTAATTAAAAAATTCGTTTTTTTTTTCAAACAAAATCCCTCTGCCTCTTGCAGTCAGATAAACACATTACACATTTTTAAATAATGAAAATACGTTACATACAATGTATATTTTAACATTTAATTAAAGTTTTTTATACATATCTATATAATTTATATATTTTATTTTAATTATTTATGCATAATTTAAGATAATACACACTCTTAGTAATATTATAATAACACAAATAGATATTTAAACAATTCCAGAGTATCACTTAAAAATACATAAACACAATGCAAAATGAAAGAAAGGATAAAAGTATGTTTTAATCCTTAAAGCTTAAATATGATAAATGCTGCCATAAACGCATTGCGACACAAATTAATTGCCACTTTTGGTTGAAACGTTGAGTTGCTTTTGGTCTTAAAGTAGTATTAACATAAGTTTTTTTTTTTTTTTTTTGTTCGTGGCAAGGAAGTTGTTCATTTACATATATCAACGTGCTTTTATACATATCCTGCAAGAACTTTGAAACATTTTCTTAAATACCAACAAGTTTAAGTACAGTGAATTGGGGATAAACTGAACGTTATTAAGTGAGAAATATTATTTAAATTGTTATGATTGTGTATGTATTTTATTTTTTTAGAATAATTAACTTTTACATACAATAGTTAACAAAAAATGTGTTTTAAAATAATCTAATAGCTAGTGTGTTCGACACGGTTTTACAACCGATTTTAAAACCGGTTTTACGAATAACATTTTATTTCAAAAAGTATATGTACTAAATTCTAATATTTAAATGGAAATTTAGGAATAACCCTACAAACATTTGGAAAATATCTTCCATAGAAAATATTTACGCAATATCTTCTTATATTATTAGGAAGAAAATTATCGAAGTAATAATTTTTTAATATTGTATTTTTATCAGTTTAAAGAAAATTAAGCAATAAACAAAAAATATATATAAAATTTTTATTATTTGTCATTTGCATAGTATATTTTATCTTCAAAATATCACACTTATTTCGGTAAGGTGATTATCACCTCCGGAATAAATTGATGATGTCCCATTGAAATCATCTGGAAGAAATGAATGCAATAATTTTATTTCTCAGTCACAATTTTTTCAGTTGTCGAAAAATTATTAAAAAATGAAAAATGTGCTGAATAAATTTGTTTGTCTTTTAGCAAGAAATGTATATTTCATGTGAGCGTTTTAGTTTTACGTTCTTCATAATGTTAAAAAAAAGATGTAAAAATAATATAATAATTATTTGAAGATTGATTTACTGATAATTTTGCTATATATTTACTACATCTTCCAGAAGATTATCTAGTGGTGTCTTCTTTTTTTTCACCTAAATGATTATATAGCAATACGTAGATCAATTTTTTTTTTTATTTATACATACAAATATTATTTTTTTAGTTACAATTGCGAACTTATTCGCTTACTCTAATGCATTGTAGCAAGTAAGACTTATTTCGAAGCGTATAAAAGTCTACGTTCTTTGTAAAATGCCATGTTAGTGTAACTAAAAACTTTATTTTTTTACCGAGTGTAAACAAATAAAAAAATAATAATAATCGAAATGCGAATATCAACTGGCATAGTTTTTTTCCATTTCAATATCTTTAATAGTCTTACAAACAATTAAATATTTTATGATTTTTTTTTAATTCTATATTTGTAATAATAGCTTAGTTCATTTTTTAAAATAGTTGTTTTCGAAAGAAGTCTATCTATAAAATAGATTTCGAAAAAAATTTAGACAAACTTTTTGCATACTGAACCATAATTTCTACAAATAATATATATATAAAACTTGGTCTCAGTTTTGATGATTATTTTCTTATCTTAATTTGTAAGTTGTTTCCAAAAATATAAATTATTTAATAAATTTTAACTTGAATGTCATAAGATTTGTTGGTTTTTTGTTAAGAAATGAAATTTTTTAATAGAAAAATTAACTTCTAGAAAAACTGATTAAACGGTTTTTTCGGAATTAAAAAAATACCGGTTTTTTCAAAATTTCAACTATTCTAACTATTCCAAAACCGGTTTCTCCAAAAAATCGAAAAATCAATCACCCTACTAATAGCCCAGTCAAATTTGTTTTTAAGTTCCGAATTTGATGGATGGAAGCGAATTTGCAGTTAAATGTCTCAAAAATTTATACAAATAAATCTTTATGTACCATTATCGATTTTGAAGATATAGCTAATTTTTAGCTGGATTTATTGTTTTTTAGTCCTTGATATATTTCCGGACGCCATTATGAAATTGTTAGGATAATTATACCATCCATTAGCTATAGACATGTAGACTCATATTTTGTTACACAAATTGTACAGAAAACACTTCCTGGTCCATGTTAGGATGTATATTTTTATTTTTATATTTATGTATATTTATTTTAGTGGCCGAAATTATGATCAATAATTGAAAAATTCTACGGCACATAATTTGTTTCGTTGGCAAAAAATATACCAAAAAAATACGGCGTAGCGATGCCTTGAGGAAACAATTTTCAACTTTTTTGACAGCACATTGGCGGGCACATAAGGCACGCAGTAATATAATTTATAGGAGAAGGGGTAATATGGACTTGGGGAAAACGGAAATTATGACGATAGAATACCCCACCCCTTTCTCAAGCTCTTTTTTAATGACCCACCATTTGCGTACGCAGACAGCCAATCTACGATGGCATCATTAGCCGCACAGAAAGTCCGTCCCGGGCCTGTTGAAATCGGAAAGAAATTGATGAGGAACTATCATTAAAGGAGTACAAGAAAATTAATTGAAACGATACTCCTTCCACTACATTATGGTAATAATCTCTAAAATAGATGGAAATTTTTATTACATCTTTGTTACATATTTGTGAGTTTATATCTTCTAATCCAATAAATTTAGAGATATGATTTATTTACACCAAATGTGAATTTGTTTTTTTTATAACAAAACAACATTAATGAATTCCCGTTATTTAATTTTATCAATTCTATTAATATTAATTCGTGGAAACTGTAAACACTATCATGATTGTGTGATATTGTAATTGCACAGACAAAATAAAAGTTGTACAGAAATTGGTGGAATTCTAGAAAGAACCAGATTTAACATTTATGGCATTATAAAATTATTCAAAACTGATGAGAGTCTAAAAAGCTGCCCTTAAACTAGAAGACTTCGAAAGCTTTCCGCAAAAGAGGAAAGAAAAGTTATAAGAAAAGTGAAATAAACCCAAAAATTCGCAGCAAAAGTTTAAGAAGAGATGGTCAAAGAAATTCATCCCAAAGCTTTTCACAGAACACTGCAACTTACTGTAGCACGAAGGAAACCTCTTACTAGCAAAGTGAATAAAGGAAAAAGAATTAAATTTGCAAGAACGTATGTCAATCATCCTGTGGATGATTCAAATACTGTGAACTAGACGCAAATAACACAGTTAAACCTGTAAAACATTATGGTTTTTTTTTTTTTTGGTTATAAATCCAAAACGGTGAAAAAGTCAATGATCATAAATTTAGGTAATGGTTTTTATGTTGGATGAGGGGTAGTTTTTTTTATTAACATTTAGAATGAGAGAAATAGTGACTAATATTTGGTAACTTTTGGAGAAGAAGGAAAAGTATTGTGATATTGGTCATTTCATATTTAATTATTTCATAGATTTGGTAAAGAATCTAAGAAACCTATTTTTACTGAATCATAAAGAGAAAAGCCGCAGATGAAATCAAACATTCAAGAAACTTCTTAATTGTGTTAATTGTGTTTTTTTTTTTTTTTAATATAAAAAATTATTTTGGAAAAGTGAGTGTAATAATCTATTATCCACCATAAGAAAAAAACACGGAAAATTTGCACCTTTTATATAGTTTGAGGAATTGGCATCCTGCTGGATCTAGACCCACGAAACGGAAATGCATTATTTGTTGGAGCCGAATAACCCAGGTAATCGCCCTACTAAGTTCTTCAAAGGATATAATAACTCAGAATATGTAATTTTCAATTATCTTCTTCAAGTACGTACTACACCACTTACTGAAACAGGTAACACACTAACAAGGTAAGAACACTAACAAATTTTGAATCTTCCGGCCAGAGACAAAGAATACATATATTAAACTTCTATACTTATATACTTATCAATAATATTATTATTTTATTTACTAATGTGTAACCTAATACTGCATTTGTAGATTTACGGGACTCCTGGACATAGACCAGATATTAACTTTGTAGCTTTTTTATTTAACAAAAAGCAGTTATAATATTGGTATATTCAAAAAATTAATAACTTGAATCTTTAATGATTACAATTTCATGTATCCACATTTATATTTAAATAAGGAACATCCAAGGATATCGTATGACTTCGTTACCCTACATGAGTTCATAATAAAAAAATCACAGCTTACAAAAGTATATAAACTATTAAAACTTTTTTAGGGTTAAAAAAACGATTTAATGCCGTCAATGTGCTAAAAAAAAAAGTACGAAAAAAATGTTAGTCGATAACTAAGTAAATAAACCCATTCATAATTTTTCAAAAACCTTTAAGTGGACGAAAAAAAACTAAATTTTATTAAAATATTTTTACCGTAACTATTTTTAAAAAATTATAAAATTTGAGTATATTAGATTTATCTATAATGTATGTATTGTTTTGTTTGTTTCGTTAACGTGACTCAATCTAAACACATAAATTCAGATTGACGCTAACTTTCTAACAATTTTCCTTACAAGCACTTGAAACCTGAAGGAAGCCGTATTAAAGTAAAACACACATATGATTACTAAAAACACGACTGAATTATCTTTATTTTTTACTTTCTTTTATATAAAAATGACTTAATAATAAAATGCTTAACTTAAATAATAATAAATGGATGAAGAAGTAAAAATGTTTAAGTTGCACAAAACAAATGACCTAATTATGAATGGTTTATTGCACCCAAAATTAATAAACAAATAAAAATGCGGTGTATGCAGTTATAAATTGAAAATAAATATTGTGTAAAAAGTTAATGTTCTAAATTTATGTATGTTCTTATTGATTACGAAATAATAAAATTAATGTATGTATATAATAAATATAAATAAAATAAATATTGTGTAAAGGTTAATACTCTAAAATTATGTATGTTTTAACATGTATCATTAATATTGGTGGAGGAAAAAATTAAGATTTCTTTTGAGATTATCAACACAAAAGGCCGTGTATCATCCTATTTCAATTGTCGTAGAAAATTTGCCCAAAATCAAATAAATGATGAACCCTTTTATGTGAGGTAGGTATGTTTAAAAGTAGCTCGCAAAAAAAATTTTGAACGAACCTTGGGATATTGTAGGGATTAAAAATGTTGTTTATGCTACTGGCAAATTAATATCATACTCACATATTTAAAATGTCTACAAGATTCTTTCAGTCGGTTATACTTTTCCACTTGCTGATTTTAATAGATTTATTTAAGTCTTTTGAGTTCTGAAAAAATAAGAATCAAAACATTTAAATCTATAGCGTGATAGCGCAATTATTATCAGCACATAGACATATTTTATTCCTTTCTATATCTACGAGCTTCTTCAATGTATTTTTATGTCTTAGTTTCCATAACGTCTTGATTGCTTATATCTCGATGAATTATCCCTGATATCACATTTGGTGTTTTTTTTTTTTTTTCATATCTGCCCCAGTTCGTGCTAATTCATCAGCTATTTCATTACCTTGAATATGAAATTGAAATTGAAATTGAAATGTTCATAATTCGTCACCAAACAAGTGATCAGTATGTTAGTATTGGTCAAACTATTGCCTTATATATCCACTAAAGAAAGAGTGGCTTCTGACACGAGTACAAAGCAGCGTAAACTCTCTCCTATGTTGGATATCCAATTGATTTTTTTGATTGTATCAAACGCCTGCATCGGAAAGTTCTACCTCCCACTTTTGGTATGTCAAAAGCAGGTATTCTCCTTCGCCCTGTGAAAAGTACCAGTCCTCTTTTCTGAGGACTGGTACTTTTGATAGTCTATTTATTCAATACCTTTAGAGTACTTAAAAACTTAAAAAAATATTCTAAAAGAAGAAAAATAATATAAAAAATATTCTTAAAGAAAGGAAAGCTAAAGTTAAAAATAAAGAAAACAAAAAACTAAAACAAACTAAAGTCATCTCTACCTCTGCCACATCCTGTGTGGGCAGGCGAGGAAGTATCGCCAGACTCAAACCGCCAATTGACGGACGAATCTGTAAAATGAAATCCACATATATAAAATTTTATTAAATTTAAAAAAAAAATACAAGAATATATATAAAAAATATTAAAGAAAACAAGAAAGAAGTAAGAATAATAGCTAGAGCATTTAAACCATAATTTAAATCAGTTACCCGTATAATTCCATGAGCGTGAATTAAGATTGCTACAAAAACTTTTCAAAAAAAATGTAGAACCTGCATCATTTTGAATATTTATTTTTCTAAATAATAAGATAACAAAAGAAATTTTTAAATAATTTATATTTTTAATTTTCGTTCTTTTTTTTGTCATAAATTATTTAAACTCACCTTTTTGTATAAATTTTGTAAATTTTCATTTATTTTCTTATTTTATTTTTATTTTTTTATTATTTAATTTTTAATTTTATTTCATAATGTAAATCCCTGATTATGGCATGAATCTGTTTTCCTTTTTATTAATTTTTCATTTTATTTTTTTGTAAACAAAAATAATATTTTTTATAATTTTTTTATGAAAATGAATTGTGTTAAATTTTTTTTTAAATATGTCGTAAAAGAATTTTCAAGGTAAGTGATTGGAATGAGTAGTGGATGATGAGATAGGGTAGTAGTGTTAAGGGTAACCAAATTAGGAACAGACTTCCATGGATAGGACACTTTTATACTATTGTGGGAGAAATAATTTATACCGGCGTAACATCTGCCGTTGAAATGGGGGAGAATCCTGAAACATTCGTGAAATTAATAACCCTATGCAAGAGTGTGAGTATCCCCATAGATAATTGTATTTTTTGTTATGTTTATCTTTATTTTAGCTGGTAGATATATATATATATATATATATATATATTATGTACCCGGCTACTGGCTACCAGACGAGCAAGAACTCCACCCCACCCGGTGAGTTTTTACCCAGCTTCCGCCAGATATAAGCATCGCTCAGTCTGGTAACAAATATAAAACAAATATTCAACTATTTGAAAAGCCGGTCGGTACAAGTTTTTTTAAATTCTTTACGTTTATTTTTATATTGTGTTGGTGTTTGATGTTCTTATTCGTGATGAAGGCACCTGATTCCTTAAAGGCCTTTTGAAGATTGCCTGTAAAGTGTTATATATCTGTGGAATTTCTTATCTCTTGATGAGTTAATGACAAGGAGTTAAAAAATTTACTAATGAAAATTTCCAGTTTATTCTTCTAGCATTTCTGAGCGACAGTGTAAGTTGCGGAACCATTACATTTACTTCAAATTCAATGTATTTATGGGCTGAGAAGTTTACTTCATTGTATACTTTCCATGATTGGATTTCTAATAAAAGATGTTTCTCTTCACTAACGTATTATGAATAAGGTCTTCATTGATTTATTATAAATTAAAAACTTTATTATTTTAATTTTTCTTCCCAAAATACATTAAATCGTCTTATATTTCTTCTACTGTAAAAACAAACATGTACAACATCAATATGCATCATTCTACAACCATGACTGTCAGTTACAACTTATAAGCATATTAATATATATATGTATGCATTTTTCAAATAGAGAATTTGTCTATATGTAGTAGTATTTCTTCTTCCTTGAATTTTTAATTTCCTCATTTATATTTAACATTATTCTTACAAAAAAATTTTACACTCACTCCCACATGTATGTACACTAAAGTGCCTTACGAAAAAAAGTTGCAAATGTACCTCTCTCGAAATGAAGATTAATATGTTCTTGTCTAGTTCTCAAAATATTACGTCTGAATGTTTTCATTTACGTGAACTGGATCATTTTTAAAACAGCTCAAAGAATACGGTTTTCTTTCAATAACATTAAAAAAATTAACAATTGGAATATGCATTTAAATAATTCATACATCTATTTTTATACGAGAAATATTAAAATTTTAATAACATTTTTTGTCATATTTTCATTATTTAAATATGTAATTTCATATATATTTCAGAAAATTTTCAAATCCAATATATGTTTTATTATATTGGAAAGGTCAATTCTGATACTATTGAAAATTACTAAAGTCCGACCGAATATACGGTTTCGGATATTTGATTTTCTACAAAATTTTGGTTGAATAGCGAAACCGAAACTTTTTAAATAAAAATATATAATTTATAATAGGCAGAACAGTTTTTTTTTTTTTTTTTTTTTTTTTCTATATGTTTCTTTCGACTTGTATCATTTTATAACAATCGCTAAATAGTAATTAATTATTATACGACTCATACTAAATTATTTGTGTGCGTAAAAAACAAAGATATTGTTATAATTTAAGTTATACGGAGTTCGCACATAGTAATTTTTCTTGTCGCAATTCTGACTTAATAGGCGAGAGAGGTAAATAGAATACAAAAGTTTAGTACTTTCTATTTTCTATGAACTCGGAATTGCGACAAGAAAAATTGTTGTGTGTGAACCTTGACATACAATCGTTGAAGCTGATAGTTTATTTTAATAAATAATAAAAAATATAAGAAATGTCTAACAATTTAATTTGGTTGTATTGGGTAGAAAATTATTTTATTTCGAAAGTTCAAAGATCAAAGTTAGATTTATAAAAATTAAACCATTATATTTTCAAAATCGATACTTTTAAAATATATAAAACAGTACATAATATTAACATAACTCTTCCCCATACTCGAGCAAAATTTCATGTTGGACACTCCTTTAATTTAGAAGTTATGTAGTAAAACGTAATAGAAAAACAAATTTTGTATATAAAATTTTATTGTTTTAAATACGAGTTTATAAAAAATATGTTAGGGCGCTATATTCGGCTGTGCCGAATCTTTTATACCCTTCATCACTTTACCAGCAAATAAAAAGAAATAGTAGCTTTAATATTTTCATATATATTCTTAAAAAAATAATAAATACATTTATTCCACAAGCAACGCTTGCTTAAAAAAAACACACAACACAATAACAACTTATAAGTATATACAAATCTATGTATGTATGTATGTATTATATACAAACTGACTGCATATGCATAAAACGACACAAATAGCCATTAACACTACTGTTCTGAGCTAAAATGCTTGCTTATACAAAAAACAACAACAACAGTCACTGCAATGCTTTATATATGTAATTGTTTGTGTATATATATATACAAACAACCACCACTGCTTGCTTATAAAAAAAAAACTATTTACTATACGTATGTTTGTAAGTAGATAGATGCTTATAGAAAACAACAACACTGAGCCATTGAAATGCTGCTATTTCCAACTAAAAACGTACCAAACGTATAAATTTATCATACATTTAAAAAGTGAAATGGATTGAGAGATTTTTATGAAAAAGTTCTAGCGATGTAACAAACAACCTAAATACTTGTAATAATCAAATAAATTACTATTAAAACAGAAATGTATATTCTGCTAAGACCGACTATATGATATCCTACACTACTGTATATCTGCCTTAAAGTAATACACACTTGAGAGAGAGCATTATATGGGTGCTATGGTTAATCATATTTGAGCCAATTTTTATTAAAATAATAAGATTTATGTGGGATTTAAGTACTTTTATCTGATTTTCGTAGGGACCCTATATAGAAGCTACAATTAAACGTAGAGCAATCCTTTTGAAACTGAATGCCATATTTTACGTAGGCACATACAAATTTGTTTTTACAGAATGTCTTAGGATTAAAAATGTTTTATTTGTTTAAAATTCCGTAGAAATACGTAGAATACGTGTAGAATATTTAAGATATTAGAGCCTCAAATATTGCTCCAAGAGAACATTTATTTGAGAACTAGGTGATTTAATGAATCAATTTCAACCAGTTAAGGATGTTCTGAGTCGATTGGTATACTTTAGGAGGTTCCCCAATATGATGCTGTAGGGAATAAAAAATGTACCTATGTACCTTGTTTAGTGTAAACTCATAATTGACCAGCTGTTTTCAATTCTAAATTTATCACAAACTGGTCTATTTGCGACATCATATCATAAGGACGTGAGAATAATTAAATTTTTATTATTAAACTTTATATCCCAACCCCCTGCTAAATTGGATCAGGGACCACATTTTGATAAACATTGTTCTAAATAGTTAAATTTTAAATACTTTTTTTCCTAAAGACTAACTAAAGTTTATGATTAATAACCAAACTATTTAAAACCTGAATACATATATTAAGATTATATTAATTTTTATATAAAAACTTTGAATTTTTAAAATTTGGTTAGTTTTTTCCTAATTTGGTTAATTTTTCCAAAATTTTGGTTAGAAAAAAATGTTTGCCTTGGCAACACTGATCTTTAATTTTAGGTGGGTACATTTGCAACATTTCTTTTTTGTTTTTTCTTTATACAAATCTATGCACTTTAATGTACATAAAAACAGATTCTCATATACGCTGATGCTCATTCTCATATATAAATAAACAAACATAAAACCATTAACATCAACTGTAACGCTTTCTATAATGACAGAGTTAAATGCTGTGTGAAAATGGTTTACTACGCTCACAAACACATACACACTTACTCAGCTATACATACCCTGCCAACATTTTCTATCGAAATTTAAACTATAGCGACACTTCATGTAGTTAATAACAATCGAATATGATAACAATTTCTTATCAAAGAAGAATCACCGTCCGGGAAGGAATTTATTTGCATCAGTTCTAATACTTTTTATATAACACTATTTAGTGCATTCTTTCGGTGTCGAAATACTGTCATTTAGAAGTGTAAAAAAGTACATGAAGAAAGTATCAAAATATAAACGCTTTTGTATAATAAATATGTGTTTTTATTGCTGTTGGAATATTTCTAATAAATAGTTTTAATTATAATTGATCTAAATGCTTACCTTATATTTAAACACACAATAACAACTCACTATAACTTTAAACTAAGTTAACAACTCACTGTAACTATAAATTAAATATGAAATATTTAAAAGCAAAAATCACTAATTGAAAATTATCAATTTTTTATATAAACACACTTTTTTATTCAATCGTAAGAACGTTAATCACTTTAAAAGTTATACATTTTCTGAGCAACATTATGTCATGCTTGTTCTTTTTCTTTACTCTGAAATGTAAACTGTCGCCGATGTCAAGTTTTTTAGATCAAACTTCAATACTAATGTGTTTTGTTATTACAAATTTTGTGTATTTTCTACTTTTGTACATCCAGGAGTATCAAAAAAGATACTTTTTAGTGTTTGGATGAAAAAACTTTCTTACAAATGCTGGCGGGGTATATACAAGCCCTGCAAACATTTTCTATTCCGGAAGTAGCTAAGAAGAGTTTTTCAGAAGTTGAAATTCATCGCCAAAACTATTGGCAAAGTATCATAAAAATAATCTTCCATCGGGAAGAACTGTTCTGTTCGTGGAACAGAAGATCCAAAGTGCCCTCTTTCAAAAAGAGAGTTTTCGTAGGAGAGTCTTCTGGATGCTCACATAGAAATCGTCTTAGTTACTATTCCTGTATTATAATATAAATCAATATTTTTTAATATTTCATAATTTGTATAAGTGAGAGTGAGAGTATGCGTACAAATGAACAAGAAGCCCAGTAGTGTTGGTACTAGAAAACTAGTTATTTTGCTATTCATTATGGGGTAAAACCGAATTCTAAAAGATATTCTCATCTGAGGAGGCAATTATTTGAACAATCTGTTTAGTAGGGTGATTGTCCCGGTTTTCTAACCGATTTTTACGGTTTAAGTACTGTCGGTATTTTTCAGTGTTGAATTATTCGAATGTCGAATAGACCGGTTTGTTTAAAAACAAAAAAACGATTCTGAAAATAGCATTTTATTTCATAAAACATATGCACTAAATGTTTATTTTTGAATAGAATTTTATAAATATTGTTTATGGTTACATTGAAATTGATTCTGTAAGTTTAAACAAATAATTATGTAATAATTATCTCGAATGAAATACACATATCCATGGAATTAGTTTAAATCGACTATGCTGAATTTAATGGTGTTAACCATTTATGAAGGATAGAGCTCGTTTTTGAGATATTTTATTTTGAAAGGCTAAAAATAGGGATAAGAAAATAAGTTTTTTCTGCTTAAATTTAATAATTTAGTTATTAATACCGATAACCACGTATCATATATGCGAAATATTCACGGTCAAAGTTCACAAAAATTAGATTTTTGCAGATTTCGATCGCCACCTCTAAATATTTTTCAATTAATCTAAAACTTTGTAGTTCTTAGCTTTTTAAAATATTCTCATATATCCCGAGGGCTAGAAAGAGAATCTGAATACCTTTCATAATGAAGGCCACCCTAGTATGCATACATAAAAATCAGAGCAAGGCAATTCATTTCGCATTACCAATAGCAGAACTGTGGAGTTTAAAACTGAGTAGATTATATGCTGTGTTATTAAATATAGTAGAAAAAATAGTATTTTTTCCAAATGCAGGAGTATGAAATCGTTCTCAATCGTTAATTTCTATTGATAAATGCTTACTTAAATACTTACCTTAAAAACCTTCCAATTTGGAGTTGAAACACAAAGCGTAGGACTGAATATAACTTAAATCGAACAATGAATCCGCATAAAATTATGTGTTGAAACACAAGCTCGCGGACAGCTTGTCTGTTATTTTTTTATGAATATTTGAAAACAACATGTAAGAATTCGCTTTCGCCTTCAATTAATTTGTACCGAAAAACGCCCCCGCCCTTATAAGCTTGTGTTTCACCATTAAAATATCAAAAATTTTTTCCCTAAACTGATTTTAATCCTTAATAAGTTTTATGGCGATTCTATTTTAAACAAAAAGGTTACAGATCTGAACTTACCAAACTTTAAACTAATAGAGTGAAAATTTTATCATCATAGGTTTCATTTTGTAATCGTGATTTCTGTTCAAAGTTTAAAAACTTTTTGATCTCATACGACCTTATATTAACTAATCGGAAGACCAAAAATTAAAAAAAATCTATTTTTGCGACGCACATTTGAGAATTTCTAATGAAATAGCATGGACTACTGCGTGAATTTAGTATTTTGTTATTTTACACAATAAAATTGAAGGAGCAATTAAAAGAAATTTAAAAAAAAAAAATTATGGACGTTATTAAAATTACGCAAATAGCACTTTGTACAAATTTTGCATATATAGAACGACGTACAGAAGCTCAGAATCGTTTTTTATCGGCCAAATCTCAGTAACTTTTGAATTGATAGAGATATTTTCGATTTTTTACTTTTTACTTTTTTCATAGGGAGATATTTTCTTGAATTTTTCTCCAGTTTTAATTTCATTAAAATCGGTTCAGCTGTTGTTGAGAAATTTAAAGTTAAACTTGAACTTTTATTATTATTATTATTATTTTTTTATAGAATTTAGTATGAAAATGCGAATTTTTTGTTTTTTGAATCAGCTTTACTAACACAAAAAGTTATAAGCAGAAAAAAAGAGGTTCACAGTTTATAAATTCTAGAAGAGGTTCCACTAGAACCAATTGTTTCTTTAATATTTATTTGTTTTTTATTTAAATAACATTAAGGACAAATATTTTTATATTTTAAAATAACTAAAAACTTTAAAAAATTATAATTAATATTCATTCGGTTGGAAAATAGCTTGCAAATTTCCATATTTAGTTCTATATTATTTCTGTTCTCTAACACCAATCTGCTTCATGTAAGTCCCAATGTTCTACTTTCCATTGACTTCGAATGCTAGATTTGAGCGGATCTGACGTTGCCAGTAATATATTAAATAGATCTTCATTTGTAGTATGTCGTGATATTTTTCTGGTGTAGTGCTCTCTATAAAATCTGTAATCCTTATTCTTTTTTTCCTGGGATTCCCCTAATAGATCTCTAAGTGGTACTAAATGATGCTTAATGACATCTCCATGATAAAGGATTTTGTGAACTATTGTGAACATATTTCTTCATCAATATTTGACTGTATATATTCGTGCAGTTTCCTCTGCAAAATCATTAAATTTTCTAGCATCAATTTGTTCATTGCACACAAGTACATCGATAATCGTTTTAAATCTTGAAATAAGATTTATATCAATATCTGTTATTTCAGATGCTATTTCGGGATCTGAAGAGAATCTTCTTGCTGTGTTCCCATCATTTGTATTGCCTGATCCTTGTTTTGGTTGATCTATAATTAACCCATATTTGAGAAATTTGTCCTGAACATTTTTCTTTTTTAAACTTTTTAACTCCTTAGTGTCGTTGTTTCTTAATGATCCGATAGGTTTAAAATCCAAATCATAATGATTGTAGTATGTGTTCCATGAAAAAATTTTGGGAATAATTTCATTCAAATGAAAAAAATGTTCTACAGGCGAATTCAGATATATATATATGGATATATATATGGTTATAGAGGACACTTTTGCCTTTCTTGTGGTAGTCAAATTTGTTTAACCCCTTTTGATCCTCAAAAGTTCTATATGATACCTCAAAAAACATTTAATAACACAACAGGTATAAACGGTACAGTGACACATCATACCATTTCTTAAAGACTATTATCCTACCAACATAACAAAATAAATGCAGCCAATTATCGATAATAGTTTGCGAGTAATGATAACTTACTTGTGATCAAATTTACAAAAATTACGGGGCACTTTTGTCAAAACAAACTTAACGATTTTTATTTGAATATCTAAGTAGGTTTTGATATTACGCCTAATTTTTACCAGAACTATATATAAAATTGTAGTTTGTAAAAATTTTAATATGTTCAACTTAAAATCGCTCTCAGCACGATTCTATATGCATTCGAGTCACTTTATATTTATACAAATGGATTTTAATGTGCCATAAAAATATTTTTTTTTTTTTTTTTTTTTTTTTTTTTAAGGCCTAAAATTAAAAAAAAAAATATAATGGCCCATATATTATATTTTTAATGAGTTTTGTTTAAAACTTGTTTTTTCGTGAGTGCTGTCATCGGGGTTGTCCGATTTTTTAAGCCTCTATCGGCAAGTTGTTTATCAGAAGTCGCCAAAAATTACCAAATTTTAATTTTATTTGGTTATGTGAAATGTTAAAAATGTCGTACGATTTTTAGTATTTAAAATTTCGCATAATTTTGTATAATTTATAATACGCTTCCGCCTCCGTAATCTTGTATTTCAATTCCTATGAATGTTTTTTCTCGTGACACATATTTAACAGCATTTACTCACAAGCACAAACTTTTGTTTACTATATGTGCATGCTTTAAATTATATGTCCGTCACGAATTAGTGATTTCTAGATTAATGTTGGAAGATTGTTCGAAAAATTACAAAAACAAAATACATTGCTCTTGCGCATTAATCGTCCATACGTCACTTATTAGTGACCTCCAGATGATTGTCAGAAGTCTTTAAAATTACTTCTGGAAGATAGTATGACAACAATTCTGGAAGATAATATGACGACAATTCGAATTTAACAAAAACAAAATACATTAGGATTTTATACATGAGGATTTTATTTGGAGTTCCCTAAATACAAAATTAATTTTTATGTGAATTATTTCCTTTGTAATTTCTCTCAAACCACACCAATTTCTTTGTGCGCCAGTTTGAGTGCGTATTGATGAGTATCTTTGTGTTATTAGTTTTTATTAGCGAATAAGAATAACAATTTGTTTTATTATTCACTGAAAGAAATAAAGTAAATATAGAAGCTTGTACTATAAGTACTTATTGTATGTTGATAAAAATGTACGAATACGTATTATGAATGTATGAATACGTATAGGAACTATTTTACTTCTATTGTTAATGTTTTGAAATTGTGATAAAAGTAAACTCGAATTCGAATAACACAAATTGAGAACATTTTTTTCTTCGGTACGCAACATTTTTGTCTATTCAGATTAATGTTATTATCATGTACAAATAAATTTATCAAATTGTCTCGGTTTCTCGCTTTAAATCGTTATTTGAAAAATCAACGAAGTTGCACCGTACCTTGAAAAGGACTTGTCGGATTTGGCTCAGAATAATATCAATAAGTTAAAATTAATTCCAAGTTTTACACAATATTTTTTTTAATACTCTCAAAAGTTTTGGAGATATTAAGCCTATTTCGTGAAAAAAGAAACTTAAATTTGGTACAAAATATTCAGATTATAAAAAAATCATAAAAATTTAAGTGTTTTCCACAAAATTGACTTAATATTTCCTTCCATAACTGTTTTGCGTATTAAAAAATATGATTTGGAAGCAATCTTAATTAAATATTTTGTTAAAACAAAAGTTAAATTTGATAGCGAGTTTTGATTATACTTGTATACATTTTTAAAAATTTTGGAAGCAACAAAAATTCGTTAACTCACTATTATTTTCATCTTTTATAAGACAAAAACAGTCCCACATTTTGCTTCGTCCCCTTTTTCACTAATACTGTACACATTTCTTAAGATCTTTTCTTTTATGTCAATATTATTCTTTATTAAATACAACTTTTATCAAGAGGTACTCTAAAATACTTACAGCACAACAGTTACTTGAAATAAAAAAAAAAAATAAATTTCTCACTCAATGCAAAACCTGAAATAACTTTACCAGTTTTTATGAGTATAGTGAGTGTGTAAAAACAAAACCATACTACATCAGTTATAATCATTTTCTCATTTATACCAATACGCACAAGAATTTATTTCTTATACATATTTATTTTGAATATACTTTCAGTTCTACTTTTGCACGTCTTTAATGCAGATATTTGTAAAATAAAATAATTATATTAAAAAAAAAAAAAAACATTAATGTTAATTATAAATAATTATAAATATAAGATGCAAAATCATCTTCTAGAAGATACTAAGACGACACGTCTGTAAGCATTATCCGGGTTTGGTCCAAAAGAGTCTTTTTCGACACTTCTAAAAGAAGAGGACACACACCTCTTCGGACTCTTCAACGAGGAGCAGTTCTTCCCGACGGAAGATGATATTAATGATACTTTGGCAACAGTTTTGGCGATGAATTTCAACTTCTCGAGACTCTTCTCAATGACTTCCGCATTAGAAAATGTTTGCAGAGTTATAATATATGCACACATATGTGTATGCGTGCTTGCGTTATATAAATATTTTTTCTTTTTTAACACTTTGTTACTGTTGTTGTCATTTTGCGGTTGAAGACTACCCTTTTAAAGTTGATTTCTTGAATATTTGTTATTGTTTTGTGCACAGGAGCTGATAGTTTCTATCATAAGTAATTTTTCACATTTTCCCCATTTATTTATTTATTTTTTTTTTTTTTTTTTTTTGTGTTCAACTGTGGTTTATTTATTTATTGTTAATAGTTTTTCCCACACCTTTATTTCTGCATTTCAAAAAATGTGTAGATATGACGGCGTAAAAAATTACGTACGGGTGCACACGTGTGCAGTCTCATTGGAAAAACTCTATGAATTGGGCTACGAATTGGTACCTCATCCGCCATATTCTCCGGATTTAGCCCCTAGTGACTACTTCCTATTTCCAAGCCTAAAAAATGGCTCGGTGGAGAGAGATTCAGTTCCAACGATGAAATTATTGAAAAACAAATGCCTATATTAAGCACCTCGAAAAATCCCATTTTTTGGAAGGGATACAAAAACTGGAGAAATGTTAGACTAAATGTATTCAGTTAAAACGAGATTATGTTGAAAAATATATTTTTATTTTGCAAAAAAAAATGTGTTTCATTCAAAAAGTCACGGACTTATTGATCCGCCCTCGTATCTGTATATGAAATTGATATTTAAAGGTTGAATAAGTTAAATAAGGTTATGGTTTACTTACACATACATTCATATATGGGCCATTATAAAAATTTTTGATTTTTGACCTTAATTTTTTTTATGGCACATTAAAATACATTCGTATAAATATAAAGTGTCTCGAATGAATGCAGAATCAGTCTCCATTAATTATTTCGTTATACCGGTTTTGCAAACTAGAAGTTTATGTAAATTCTGGTAAAATTTGCGCGCAATAAAAAAATCTGTTGAGTTATTCAAATATAATTTATGATATTTTCAAAATGTTTGATGATATTAGTTTAGCATATTTTAGGGTTTCCTAGTAAAATTTAAATAATTTTTTTTTATACTGAGAAATCGAGATTTTTAAAGTTATTTCGCCATATATTATACGAAAATATATTTTATTAGAGTTTATTACAAAGAAATGCTTTTTAATATTGTGATCCTTTTTTAAACCAAGTGATTTTTTATTTTTTTTTTTTTTTGGTCCAATATTGGGGCCTTTATTGTTCTCTCTTTATGCTAATGATCTACCTCAACAATTATCACACAGTATAATACACATGTATGCCGACGATGTCCAAGTTCTGTAGAGGAAAATGTTGAAAAGTTGAACGAGGAATAAGATTCATCGCTGGGCATTTGAAAATGGACTTTGCTTTAATCCTCAAAAATCTAAGTGCTTGATTATACATAAAAAATCTCAGCCTATTCCGAGCTATAACAAATTGATAAATAATCAGACTATTTAATATTTTTCACAAAGTAAAGAATCTTGTTTAATAATAACTTAACTTGGTCAAGCCACATAGATTCACTGGTGACTCAATATTTTACACCACCTAGAAACCTAGAAATCTTCTTGCAAAAGCATATATAATTCCGGTTTTGATATATTGTTGTAAGCTTTTTGGATATTGTGAGACCTTTATAGTAATATTATTAGATATGTATATGGGCTAAAGAAACGTGATCATATCAGAATGGCATTTTTTCATAAATGCGATTCGACTTTGGGATGTAATTCTACACAAAATACAGTTAGTTAGCAACGCAATACCATTTAGGAAATCTGTACATAATTTCTACAAGCAAATATATATATTTTATATTGTAATTTTTATATTAAAATTTTTAAATTTAAATTTTCTGTAAACCTATGAGTTGATAACAAAATTTGTTTTCTATATCTTTAATTCTGATTATTGCATTCATATTTATGTAGCTCATTTTATTACAATTATAATCCTGAAGTCTAATTATAAGATTTTGTCTTGTTGTTCAGGGTATCAATAAATAAAATAAATAAGTAAATAAATAAATAAATTTTTATCTTTCGAATTTGTTTGGTGTACCTCTACATTTTCGTTAAGCATTACAATCACCAATTATGGTTAATTTCAAGCTGTCCATACGATGTGCCTTATCAAAATCTGTTTTGGCAAAAGTGCCCCGTTTTCAACTATCAATGATATTTCACTTAAATTTATGGTCTCGATAAATTATATTTATCGTCATTCCTGTATCTATATATGCAAGATTTGTACAAAGTGAAATTTGCTATATAAAAATAAAAAAACAAAAAGTGTAAATTCTGCGTAATTTTCAAAAAGTCCATACAATTTTTTCTTTTTAAAAAATTTCTTTTAAATACTTCATCAATTTTATTGTGTAAAATGAATGTGGCTCGTGAGAAAAACTGACCTTTTAAAAAATTACCGGTCTTGCTTTCCAAATTTTGAGACTATCTACTACGTTAACTATTTTGTCTTCCGTTGAAGGGTGCACAAAACAAAATTCCCAACATTTTAAAAATTCAAAAATATTGTAATCAAAATTCGACTACCTTCTATTTAACTGTTGAAAGTCTGTACAATCACAAAGATGGTATAGAATATATCCACAAGACCCGATTAATTTTTGTAAGATCAAGTGAGATCAAAAAGTATAAAGGCGTGAACAAAAAGTGTAAAAGAATACGAAAAAGTTAAGTAATATTTAGACCTTTTGCTAAGTTTTTGAACTTTGAAAAATAATCATGATTACAAAATTAAACGTATGGTACTAAAATTTTGCACTCTATTAGTTTCAAGGCTTGTGAGTTCAGATCTGTAACCCGTTTGTTTAAAATAATATAACCACAAAACTTATTAAGGATTAAATTCAGTTAAACAATTTTTGACAATGAACCATATAAATTTTTTTTCTTTTTTGCTTCTTGACATCTTTGACAATTTTTCTGAAAGCTTAGGTCCTCCCCTACAACTCTCACATATATTTCAATTCGATACGTCTAGTAGTTTAGGAGATACATATTTATTATCAACATTTTTGAGATCGGCCACACTACGCGGTACTTTCTAATAGTATATTTTTTGATTGCTTCCTTCAGCTTTATAAATATAAATCAAATCACTAAAATTTCCTCTACGCTCAGAGAAACAACGACAACAATATTATGTTCTCTGCAATAGTCGGAAACAAATTATATTGTAATTATTATAGTTTCTGCAATAATACACGATAATAATACTTATGTTTAGATTAGATTGGAGAGGCCATATAGACTGCGAATCAAATGACCTCTTATGCAGCTTTATATGTTCACCATATAAAGTTGGGGCTTCGGACAAAGCCAATTATGTTGGTTGGTGAGAGAACAAAAGCCTCTTTTGGAGGAACTATGGTTTCCCCTGGGAACTTTATCCTATGAGATTAAACAGATGGGCACTCACGAGATGTCTGACGGATTATTTTCAACATATCGCAAGATATGTTGATGATATCTAAGACCACAACGCGCTGTAAATAACCCGTTAGTACTCTTAATTCACTCTTATTGAGCAATATCAACTTCTGGGAACTACACCGAGATATAAAAACAAACATCTTCGCCAGTCTCAGTCCAGAGACATTCTCCCATAATTGGCCCAGGAATGCAAAATAACGTAACCTTGATATGTGCATCAAATTTATTGGGAGATCTTACTCTTAAACACTCTATCACACAAGTGAAAATGGCGTAGATCCCGTACTAAAAAATCGAAGGGTATTTGCTTGTAGGAAATGCCAATGATAATCCCGAATCATAATGTGTTAAAACGAGATCATACAGTGATCACAATACGATAATATCGAACAATAATATGATAAAATTTTGAAATACAATATGAAAAAATCAAATCATAATACAGTAAAGTTGTATCATTATTATTATTTATAACCATAAAATTTTTTACAACCGCCATATAATCCAATCATGATATGTTGCTCTTAGATTATGATCATCACAACCATCTCTTTCCAACTTTTGCATTTTTGGGGACTACTTCTATTATAGTTGTTCAGTGTTTACAATAAGTTTAGCTTTCAATTCCATATATCAAATTCTGTCCCTACCGTTGTAGCACTGGATACAAAATTATCTTCGGATCTCTCTATTAAGAACTCTATTGAGCCCTCGAAAAATTGTATGTCAGATTTAAAATGTCTTATTACTCTAATATGTATGCCGACAATGATACCAGAAATTAATGATATCTTCCTTTTAATAATTTCTATTCAAATCTTAATTTAAGTTCTTAAGTTGCTCAACAAACTAAATCTTTTGAGGTTCAGAAAATCAACAAGATTATTGATAATTTAAAATCAAAGAAAAGCTCCTGGTAAGGACAAGATCAGTACGAAATGTTTTTATAACCAGAAAGCTACTAAAAATGAATGCAAAAGAATAAAAAATAATGTGCCAAAATAAATCAATATTAAAATTCGTAAGAATTCAAAAAAAATTATAATAATTAAACATTTTTAAATGTTTAGTATAATTGGTAAATTTAAAAACTGTCATATCCTTGTCTCATTATAAGTTAATAATACTTTTAGTTTAAAATCGGATTTTCCTTTAACTGACAACAACTAAAACAGTCACTGTGTTTGTAGTTCATTATAGAAACTAATTTTAAGTGGCAATACACGTTACAAATTTCATGACCCCTGTTGGGCCATGTGGTGTTACCACCATTACCATCACCATCACCACTGACAACAAAATTTTGTTTTTGACTTCATAATTACGCTATAATGAAAAACAAGAATAGATATACAAAAACCAATGTCAACTGCATAGTTTCAGAAACAAAAAATTAATTTAAAAAAAAAAATAAGTAAGAAAGGTATAGTCGGTCAAGGCCGACCCTATGATAACCTACATAATTGTGAATGTGCATAAAAATTCGAGAAAGGGTCTTATATATGTCCTGTGGCCAATATTTGTATAAAACATAACTAAACATTATATTATATTGACACCAACATTTACACATGGGATATAATTGTATCAAAAAAATCATATATTTCAAATTTCATCAAATTATCTTTAAAATTGTGACCTATATTTTGCGCATAAAGTTCACATGGACGGCCAGCCAGACGGACGGGCTCACAGTGGGACCAATCGACAAAATTTTGGTAATAAATCTGAATCTCCTAAACTACTGGTCGGAAGGAATTGAAATGTATGAAAAAGTTGTGGTTGAGGGCCTAAGCTTTCAGAAAAATTATCTTGTAGTCACCCTGCTGCAGGGTATCAAAGTTGACCACCTCGAGTATGTAAAAGCAAGGTGACATTTCAATTCGATTCGTTTCGATAGCTTAGGAGATACAGATTTATTACCAAAAAATTTGCGATTTAACCCACTGTGTGTGGATGGACATCGATAAATCAATTTGTTACTATTTATTACAAGTTTGTTTCAATGTTAAATGAAAAGTACTTATTTACACCACTTATAACATAGTAGAATATTTACATCTGAGTGAGGTATCTTCACTAATTTATAGCATGCTACAAATTATTTCATGAGTGTCTTAATATTCTCTAACTATGTACACTCGTAGATCACTTTTTTTATATACTAAATATTTTTGTCTCATTTTAACTGATGGACATATCAATTGTCATAAGTTTATAGCTCATATTATTGAGAATATATTGGTAACTACGCAGTAATTTTAAATTAATTACTTGCTTTTCATGATCTTGAAATCATTTTCTAAGTTAAAGCGGTTGCGTTCAGTAGAAAATGAATATACTTAAATAAATAAATTAATACGTGTATTACCAAAATAAAAAAAATAAAAAATTATAGTGAATTACATAATTCTTATTTTCAGAATCTAAATAAATTCCATTCCAAATTCCAACACCATTATTAAAGATAAGATAAGAATTATTTTTAAAAATTTGCAACCAGTATAAATTCAATTATTCATAAATGTGATAACTTGGGAAATTAGATAGAGTGCTCTCCGTGATTCACAATTTACACTTGATGAAAACGGCTCCTCCTATCACCAAAGATTCAGTTTTAAAATAAGAGGACTTTGCGACTTTTTTATATTCACACATGTTCCAAAATCTATTCTATTAGAAGAGAATTTTCTCAGTTTATACCACAAGTGTTCAAGGAAAAAAGTCACCAAGCCTATCCCTAAGAAATAAAGTATTTTAATTACAAGAATTAATTCTAAACTTCTTCTATTATACATAAAATCATACTATTCTCAGAAAACTATAACTATAGTCTATATCTAACGTATTCTAAAGGAATAAAAAAATACTGATCATAAAGCTAACAAAAAGTCTGCCTAAAATTATCAAATTTATCTAAAACTTTTTAAAAGAACTTATTTCTAGAATTGTTAAATTATATAAAATTCTCAACAAAATGTAAAATTTCTAAAATTTAACAACGTATTTATACTATCAAAACGAATAATGCTTAGATTTAAATCAAATTCAGTTTACTACAAAATTTACTAAAAATTCTGCTAACTACATTACCTCTATAAATATATATTACCTAAAACGAATATATAAAAATATTCACCTAAAATAAAAACTAGAATTTAATATTACACTATATAATAGGTATTAAAACGAATATTTCATTATACAAAGTATTCTTATTTTAATGAAAATTTTAGTTGTTGAATTCAAAATTAAATGAAAAGTACTTCCAAAATACGCTAGTTTTGAACTTTTATTAATATTCCTGCATCGTTTCAACTTTGAATTATTAAAACCTTTTTCGAAATTAACAAAAATTTTCTTTTTGAATTCGATTTCAACTAGAATATAAGTTAATATGTATACATATATTAAATTTATTTTTACTTTTCTATTATATTTATTAATAAATAAAATTTGAAATATTAAAAATTAAAATGAGGAATTATTGATTTTTATTATTCCATTAATAATATAAGAAACATTATTATTTCATAAAATTTAATTAATTAATTACTGTATTTTTATTTACTTAAATTTCTCAATTTATATTCATATATTATTTATATATTATATTAATATCTTATTTTTTTACTAACATTATTTTCTGAGAGTACAAAAATCTAAAATAACATATTGTAGCTAAACATCATTAAAAAAACTGAAAAAAGTTTACATCATTTTAGATATACAACAACATCATCATTTACTACAAATTGCTGGATCCATCATTGAAACATCAGTAATGGAACATCAAATACTGTAATTTTGTGAGTAATTATGAATTATTAATATTTACTATTTTTTTATTTTTATTATTACATTTCGTCGATCGGTCCGTTTTCTAATAATATGTAATTCATAAAATTTTTCTTCTTACATTCATTATTAATAAATTTAATTCATAATTTGGTTTTTGTAAAAATGAATCTTTAAATTGCTTAATTTATAAGGGAAGGATAGCCTAAATTAAATAATGGATTTATGTAAGTAGAAGTCATTGAAATATTTTTTAGGGACAGATACATAAAATAAAGGGTAACAATTCTGTCATGGTGTTTCCAATTTATTGGTTGGGTGAGAAATATTGTACTCTATATAACATGTCATCTCGTTTAGTTTCATTAACTCTTTTGAAATATTTAAATTTGCTTACACTGATATGCAAGCAGTGTATGTTATATGATTACGCGAGATTTAAATGGGTCAAGAATCAAAATTATGAACTAGCCAGAAAATCTTATCCTGCCCTATACCCACTTAAATTTACGGTAAAAGAAAACAATTTACAAATTTATAAAAAACTTTATTATTTATCACCGATGCGTAACAAACTCAAAAAGTGATTCTAAGTCGTTCGGTACACTGTAAGGTGGGTATTGGATAATTTTTTCTGTGCGTTACAAACGTCAGCACAAACACATGATACTCGAACCACTTATGATGGCGTAGGGTACAAAAAGAAATTTAAATGAAATTGTTGGAACATTTCAAATAGAGACAACAAAAATTTACGTTTAAATGCAATTTAAACACCGCGTGAGTGCGTCACCAAACATTAAATGTTTTGGGGATTTTGGCAGACAATATACAATTGTAAAACTTAATGAAAAAAGTTGTTTAGAGAGTAAATTTATTCAGAGAACATTATATTTGATTAAATTTTAAAAATATGCATACCATTATGTAGGAATAAAATGAAAATAAATTTTATATTTGGTTTTTTTTTAATATTAGTTGGGGAAAAGTAGAGTCCAGTCAAATAGCTTCGTTTTAGGCTTTTCTATCTTTCCCTCATCAGTTTTGGAGTTAGAACGCATTTTAAGTTCGATTTTTTTAAAAATAATATCTATAAATATATTTTGTATTCAAAAATTTGGAGAAATTTTGTCTGTGTTATTATAAAAATGATTTAGAAAATAAAAAGTACTTTTCATTAACTAATAAAACTAGTATTTAGACAAGTTATTTTTCATTATAGAAAGATGCATTTTTAATCCAATGGTCCATAAAATTTAAGCTTAAATTTAACGAAATTTGGAAATTTATAATTTCGAAAATCCAGGAAAAATAAATGAAATTACAAAATTATTTAATATTAGAAGAATTTAACATTTTACAAATTTTTTTTTTTTATATATGTTATGTAGTTTAAAAAAAAAAGTGAAATAAAAATACTTAAAAATGCGCATTCCCTACATTTTTTTTAATAAACAAGTGTCAATTTTAAAGACCTATTGATTTACTTAAAAAATTCATATATATATATATATATATATATATATATATATATATATATTGAGGCTACTCCTCCCCATGACCCTACCTTTTCTATTGTCATTTCATCAACGCAATATGATAAGAAAATTTGAAGCCTCTCACTATAATGAATATTTGCTTCATATGTGGGGTACCACTCCCCCTACCCCGATCGATAATATCGTATTTGAATTTAGGGATAAAATGAAATTAAAAAGAAAAGAAAATACCTTTTTTAAAAAGTATGTACACATTTATATTCATAGAGTAATTCGATTTTGACCCTTGGTTACCGATTTAAATAAAATTTGGTGCATGTGTAGAGGAGGATACAGAGGCATGTAAAATGAATTTTTCTCATTTTTATTTTGAGAAATATGGCAACTCTATAACTTTTGAAAGTGATTAACATATTTATTTAAATGGCCATAACTTTTGTTATATAAAAGATATCAAAATAATTTTTTTGCAGTGGATTTGTCAAAGCTTGTATTTTAAGATGTCATATAAAAATGTTGAAAATATTTTTATTAACATATTTTTTTCAGAATTTTCTTTAGTAACGTGAATGTTAAAAAGTCCATCTTTAATTTTTTTATATTTTTTCGGTATAATTGCTACAGTGAAAATTACAGTGATTTAAAAAATTTTAAATTTAAAATGGAATTACTCCATAGCAAAACTGTGTAAGATATTAAAGATACAAATTAATTTTTTGTAATTTTTTATCCATATTTTTTTACATAAATGAGCTATAGCTAAATAAAACCAGATAATGCATCACAAATAATGGCAACAACAAAACAAAAGTAAAAATAATAGGATTTTATGAGTTTTACAACTTTGAAAAAATAATATATTCTACAATTCTCATTTGATTTTATCAAACCATAGCTCATTTTATTCCTAATAAAATATAGTTTTAAGAAATAATATGAAAAAATATGTTTTCTAATAAAGTTTGGTTCAAAAATGGCTGTACAAATTCTTATTAAGCACGTTCAATTCATCAAATTTTTTTTAAAGAAGAATTTCTTTGCAGAATAACGTTACTGTTTTTTTAACAAATTTGGTTAAAAATATTCAATCAATTAAAAATCATTTTAAGTTAATTACTTTTTTTCCTCTAACTCAATTAAGAAAAAATACAAAAAAACTGATAATAACAATCGCATGTTGAATATGAGTTTATAATTTTTCCCATTCATACGATTACTACAACTACATATTACACTAATTTGCAATTCAATTAACTGTTATTTAATATAAAACACGAACTTGCAACTTCAAACTTTAACTCCAACACAAAATGTATACAACACACTTACATGCCCACATACCAGGCATTCTTCTCCACCAAAGCATTTTAAATTAGTAGCCTAAAGAAAACTATCGTCAAACAGTTTCTAAACCACTATATTCTATTCCTTCAACTCGTGCTAACAAATAATTCTTTCTTGAAGGTTCGAAAACAATAGCGAATAATTCTCGTTAAACTTACATCAGTTTACTTTCGAATATTTAGTTTAGTGTGATGTCTGCAATTTATTGGTGGCGTATGAGTAATTTATAGTATACGGCTGGGAGTTGCCAACCGAAAACGTTTAAACTGACTGCAATTTACAATTATTTTTAACTAAATAATTTAGGCACGAAAACAAACAACTTGAAATGCAAATTATAAATATAAATTGATAGATTTGTGAAACGTTGCATGTGGCAAATTCGTATATACAAGTGCAACCTTTTATAAGTGCTAGTTTTCTAACATGTGTAATGTATTTAATACGTTACAATTATAATTTTCCTTTTTGAGGGAGAATGGTAAAGAGACCTTGATTTTGGTTGTTGAAAATATATAAAAAGAAATTATATTTCAATTAAATAAACTGTGTAACATATTAAGTAAATATTAAAACACTTAACAAGTGACTTATCCATATAATACTGCACCAAAGTTTACCGGCTCTTGAATTTTGATCCTAACTCCCTCCAGAATCTTTCATTTGTTTGTAAAAAATATTCTGTGAAATATCAGTGAAATCGAATATCGTTAACCTGTGCCGCATCGGACCTGAAATTTGTATTGTGCGTTTATATGGGGAAAGTATGACGTTTTAACAGTTTCTGGAAAATTTTAGATATTTAGCTTTGCTTTGTAACAAAGTAATAAAAAATCTTAATCTACACATAACTATCTATCAAACCAGATATTAAAAGAAAAAAATTGGTTAAAAAATGTTAAAAATATTATGAATTCTCCAGGCCATTAAAGTGTTTTAGATCATTTGTGTAAGGAGTGTACAAAAATATTTTTTAAGAAATATTTAAATGAAATGCTATTTTTAACTAAATTTGAAACATAATTACTGAAAAATACGTTTTCGTTGATTAAAAATTTTGATTTTTTTAAGATTGTTTCAAAACTCAACTTTTAAACATTTCAAATGAAACCCTTTTCATGATTACAACAGAACAAAAAATGTGTGACCAATTTGTAATTGTATCACTTTTAAAAATTTTAGTTAAATTTGTGATTTTTGGTAAAATTTTTTAGCAAAATTTATATATACATATATATATATATATATATATATATTATATATATACACCTATCCCCCGATTTACACGGTAGATACGTTCCTGAGAAAAACGTGTAAATCGAAAATTAAAAATTTTCGAGTCAAAGCCGTGTAAATCGAAAAGCTTGCAAAAAATGCATAATTTTGCTATTTAACAGTTGTGATTTTAATCAATATTTTTAGGTGTACACAGAAATAAGAATAAAATGCATTGACAGGTTAAAATATGTAATATATTACGGAAACACTGTTTTTTATTTAATTACAATACATTAAGCAGAAGAACATAAAATAAAACCAAAGGTGTTTTATTATCCTTCATCACTGTCAGAAATTACTCTTATTCTTTTTTTCGGAATCGAAGGTTCGAATTCACTTTCATCACTCGAAGTTATTTGTGCCGATTCGATGTTTGAAGCAGAAATATTTACATTATGAGAGATGGTAATAAAATCGGTTATTAACAATTGCTTCGAATTTTTTGTAAGATCTTTGTAAACTTCTTCATATTGAGCCAAGCAGCGATTTATGTCACGTTGAAATCGTAAAGCCCTTTCTACGTTTGTGTCATTTTGTATAAAATGATTACCCAGCTTACTTCCCAATGCTAGTCCTTCGCGGATGACTTTAGCAGTGAATGTTACTGGTACTAATTCCTCTTCATCAGATTTGTCAGACTCACTTTCGCTAAGTTAACTAAATCATCCTCACTTAGTTCTTTATCAGCCATTAACTCTGCGATATCATCATCAGTAAAATCATCAAAACCTTCTCCGCCCAATGATTGCGCCATCTGACTATCTGCGAATATTCATCATTTAACGTTGGAATTGAATGTTCATTTTTGACTACATTTGGCCACAATTTTTTCCAACAGCTATTGAGCGTTGTTTGCATAATCGCAGTGTATGATAAGGCGATATGCTTCACACAGTCTAATATTGTAAAATTTTTCCAAGCACTAATAACTGTTAAGGCTCGTTTTATGTACAAAGCTTTAAAAGTAGAAATTATGCCTTGGTCAAATGGTTGTAATAATGGTTGTATTTTTTGGTAAAAATTTTACTTCAACGTTCTCATATTCTAGATCTTGTGGGTGACCCGGCGCATTGTCAATTAACAAAAGCACTTTAAAAGGCAATCCCTTTGAACTTAAATATTTTTTGGCATCTGGGATAAAACATTCATGAAACCATTCAGTAAACATTGCAGCAGTAACCCACGCTTTCTTATTAGCCCTCCAATAAACGGGAAGATTATTGATGTTTACTCCTTTAAAGGCACGGGGCATTTTTGATTTGTTAATCACAAATGGTTTCATAATATAATCTCCTGAAGCATTGCTACAGAAAAGAATTTTTATGCGATCTTTTGCTGCTTTATGACCACTAGCCGGTTTATAAAATTTTGAGACATAAGTCCTTTCAGGCATTTTTTTCCAGAATAACCCTGACTCATCAGCATTGAAAACCTGATCAGGGGTGTATTAATTGTCGTTAATAATTTCTGCAAAATTTGCTGGATATTCTTGGGCTGCATCTACGTCGCCAGAAGCCAGTTCACCTTTTAATTTTAAGCTGTGTAAAGAATGTCTTATTTTAAATCTTTCAAACCAGCCATGACTTGCCAAAGAATTTGACTTCTTTTCAGTTGAAGAAGAAGATGGTAATTGCTCTACAATTTTGTCGTAAATTCGAAATGCTTTATTTGTTATAGCGCCCGTATCAATGGTTACTCTTTTTTGTGTTTGATCTTCTATCCAAAGCATTAACGCTTTCTCCATTTTTTCCATTGCGATATTTCTGGTGTATGATATTGTGCCCATACTCGTGGTACTGCCAGCTGCAACACTCTTTCTAATTGTGTTTTCATTTGTTCTAATAGTTCTTATTGTAGCTTCGTTCATGCTATATGATTTTGCAACATCTACTACTCTATCTCCCTTTCGTAAGCGATCCAAAATTTCGATTTTAGTTTCTAAAGAAGTAACTTTTCTTTTAACTTCTTTCTTCATAATAACCCTTTAATTTTTTTAATTTATGTTAATTTTACTTTAATCACAGCCGTTAATTTATAATAATCTAAATTATGCACTCACTTGTAATTTACGAATATGGAAAATTAAATCTTTTTGAAACTGTGAAACTTTCACTCAAATACAATTTTCCGTAGATAAAACTTTAATTTTATGCGAAGAAATACAGACAGAGTGTGCGTGTGCAGCAAGTCAGCACATAAGCTCGGGATTCCCCTTGAGATGTGTACACAGCGCACGTGTTCAATCACAGTAGCATTTAGTAGAGTGCGATAAAAACAAAAAAAAAAAACTTATTTGGAAAACTTACCATGTAAAAGCGAAAACGTGTAAAACAAGTACCGTGTAAATCGGGCGATAGGTGTATATATGTATACACAATTGCAACCTTTTATAAGTGCTAGTTTTCTAACATGTGTAATGTATTTAATACGTTACAATTATAATTTTATTTTTGGTAAAATTTTTATTTTTTCGCAAAATTTATATATACATATAATTTCTAGATTTTGGTGAAATATCCAATTTTTAGTGATATTTTAAGTTTTTAATGAAATTTTGATTTTTTTTATGAAATTTCTGATTTTTATTGGAATTTATAATTATTAGTGAAATTTCGAATTTTTAGTGAAATTTAGTATTTTTGGTGAAATTTAGGTTTTTTGGTGAAATTTTTGATTTTCGGTGATATTTCAAATTTTTGATAAAATTTTTAATTTTTGGTGAAATTTGTAATGTTTAGTAAAATTTCGAATTTTTGTGAAATTTCGAATTTTTATGAAAATTGGAATTTTTTGCTAACTTTATATTTTTTTGACATTTGGAATTTTTTATGAAATTTTGAATTTTAATAAAATTTTAATTTTTTGGTGAAATTTCGAATTTTTTTTTTTTTTTTTGAAATTTTGGATTTTTAGTTAAATTTTGTGATTTTTGATGAAATTTAGATTTTTTTTAGTACATTTTCGAATTTTTGGTAAAATTTCGACTTTCTGATGAAATTTGGTATTTTTTGTGAAATTTACGATTAAAACATCTGACCAATTTACACTATTACATTCTTTCAGAATAGAACATAAATGAGGATAACGGGCAGAATAAAGACAAAATTTTAGTCAGAAAAGAAAATACCATAAGAAAGAATACCTTTTATAATTAAGACGTACCTGTAATTTTAATTTTAGGAACTTTGCAAAAAGGAATTTGTTGAAGTTTTTAAGTTATAAAGTAAATTTTTTTAATGATATTCAGACTAAACAAAATTATTACGTTATAAGATAAACCATATCTCAGAAAAATATTCCGAAGTTTCTAAGAAAAGTGGACAAGAATCACTTTTGAAATAAGAAGGTCAAAGGTTCAAATTTTAAATATTTAAAATTTTTAAGGAGAACATCATGATTTTTTTATCTGGATTTGGATGCAATAATTTCTGTGAGGAATTTTGATCGTTTAGCATGACTTTCCTTGTCAGAATGAGTTAATTATCATTTAATTTGTGTACACGATACTAATGAATAAAATTTACTTTACAAATATTTGAGAATAGGTGCGTTTAAAAAAAATGCAGGTCCCAAACTCAGTTGAGGGTTATATTGGTCTTTTTATTGCTAATATCAATGAAAGTCTTTCCATATAATTTTTATCGAAATTTAAATAAAAATTAGTAAGTTTTCGTTTTATTTTCCTTAAAACTTTCAAATATTCAAAATTTTGACCTCTAGCCTTTGTGTTTTGAAGATTATCAGTGTCCCATTTTCCTAAAAACTTAAGAATGTTTTTTTGAGACATTTTTTATCTTGCTCTGTAATAAATGTGTTTAGTCTGAATATAAGTTCTAAAAAATTGTCTTATGAAGCAGTCTTAAAAATATCAAAATTTTTTTTATTCAACCATAGAAAGGAGTTTGTATTATCTTGCAGAAACATATTTTTCAGCAATTATGGTTCAAATTTAAATAAAACAAATAAAAAATATATAGTCGGTCAAGCCCGACCATATGATACCCCACACCATTGTACATGTCCATCAAAATTCGTGGAGGGGTCTTATATTAAACATGTGGACAATTGTGGACCAATACTTTTACTAAGTGTAAAATAAAATATACGAATACAGAATATTACGTAAATACTAACATTTATATGAATTTATGCACTTTAGGGTGATTCCCGAAAGTGGGCTTATATGAGAGATATGGTAAATTATAGAGCGTTCCTCATAAAATCTGTCACCATGGCTTCTATTTATATAAAACTTATTTGTGTCGAATATAAACCTGATACTAACATGTGTATTTGATTTATAAAAGTAAACAATGAAAGGAAAATATTCGAAAAAATAAAAAAATGTATTTTTGCATACAAATTTTACTAAAAGTATATTAAAAAAACAATAAATATATTTATAAAAAATGAAGAATTAAGTTTTTGTTCACTAAAGTACATATATTTCGATTAAAACTCTGTTATTTTTTTTTTCTTGGCGTTTTATGTTTATTTGTTCGTAGTCATTATTTTACTGAATTTTACAAATTTTCTGTTCGCGTACTTTTTTATAAGTTTCTTTGACAGTAAAAACTGAGTAAAACTCAGTAAATACTCAGTTTACTTGATTTAACTGGTAAAATAAAAGAACGGACCTAGAGTTGTCATTAGTAGGATGTTCCTTTTTATGATTCATATTCAATGCTTTTGACATAGAATACAACTAGAAGTTTATATGAGAGCCAGTTCAAACTAAATTTTCCAAAAAAAAAAATTATATATTCAAGTTCCGTTTTAAAATGTATATGAAGGCTAAACTAAGATAAGGACACTTTTCTGTCTCACACTTAAGGTCGGACATTACATAAAAAATCAAAATTATTTAAAAGAAAACGCAAAGTTAGTATTTTGTTGCACCACCTTTATGATTCTCAACAGGTTGTAGACGGCTTTGCATCGATTCAACTAGTTTCTTGCAAACATCAGGACTAATCTTATTCCATTCTTCCTGCAGAGCAATTTTTAACATTTATTTTTATGTACACTGCCTGTCCTGCATCCTGCGTCCTAATTCGTCCCATAAAGGTTCTATAACATTGAGATCGGGACTTTGTGCAAGTGTTTTGATCACCTTCGGATAATTATAGAGCAACCAGTTCTTTACATCAAGTGCTGAATGCTTCGGGTCGTTATCCTGATAGAATTGGAAGTTAGCTTCAATGCCAAGTTTCTGAACACTTTCTTTCAAATTGGTCTTCAAAATTGATAAATAAACTTGTTTTTTCATTATTCCATCGATGAAGTGCAAATTACCTGCTCCCGAAGGTGCCATACACACCCAAACCATCACCCTCTTTTTTTGCCTTCTAGTTCTTTGTTTGGTTTGCACTATATTTTTCCTATTCCATCACATCCAAACAAATTAAATTTACTTTCATCAGTAAGTAGTGCCTAAATATTCATTTTGAAACCATAAAATTATTTTTGCCCCTACTTACAGTGCTCCAAAAATCAAAATCCTTGGTCATATATTGACGAGCAAAAACAAATCGGTATTTTTAGTTTTTCTTGCTTATGAGGGGCTTTTTTCGTGCAACTCGGCCATGAAAATTTTTTTTCGAAAAAGTATTCGTATTGTTTCTGGATTAACCTCCGTCCCAGAAGCTTCTTTGACCATTACATTCAATTTTGGTGCACATACAAAGGGATTTTTCTTCACTTCTCTTAAAACCATACTTTAATCCTTGGAAGATAGTTTCTTTGATCGGGATTTACGTTGTTTGTTTGAAATTAATTTGCTTTCTTAACTGTTGATTTGCTTTTTTAACCACTTTTGACATTTCACGTTCAGATTTTCCTTCTAAATGCTGTTGAATAACTATTTTCCGCTCTTCCAAGGTTTATTGTCTAATATTAAGCGGCATTTTACAGAAAACTCTAATAAACTTCACTGAATGATTGATAAGATAACAATGACCAATAATTTTGAAAATAAATACATAAAACACAAAAGTAACGGTATATTTACCGTCTTAATTTCTCAGAACATTGCTTGATCGACTTTTAATGTGAGACAGAAAAGTGATATTTTCTTAGTTTAGGTTTCATTTACATTTTATAACGGAACATGAAATTTTTTTCTTTGTTACTTTTAAATAAAAGGAATTTTTTATAACATAGAAGAAAGTGAGATGTATTTTCTTTCATGAAAACATAGATATAGCATTTAGAAATGTGTTCATGCTTCTGCCCGACTTTGAATGTGATTGATATATATATATATATATATATATATATATGTATTCTGTTGCTTTTGACGTTTTTCTCTTAAAAATAGTATATATTTTTCAATTTCGTTAAAAGTTATTGAAAATATTTTTCAAATTTGTGAAATTGCAATTTTCTTATAAATTATTAACGTTGTTTCCTGCTAAACAAAAAAAAACACACAATTATTTTCTCTTTTTTGAAAGTAGTTGTTAATAAATTGCGCAAAGTCATTATTATTCCTATTTTCTTTTGACATTTTTATTTATTTTTTCTGAAACAAAAAAATGTCTAACATTTTTTCAAAGTTATAATGCATTCTACCAAAAAAAATCTGAATATTTGGAACAAACTAACCAAATTACCAAACCTCCGAAGATTAAAATAAATCTACCAATTTTGGTTCAGTCGGACCAAAATGGCAACGCTGGACAAGAGTTAAATAATTTGATACGCTCGTTTGTTGGAAGCTTATGCACATATATTTGAGTTTTGTGTATACGTATTAGTAAAAGCTTTTACAGCTTATAACTTATAACTTATAACTTATAACTTATAACTTATGATAATATGTGTGTAAGAATCCATAAGACGGCACTTGTGGTACTTTTTTGTTTATCTAATGGTACTTTTTGAATTTTTTATAATATTACACCTACAAACATGAAATTAGAGATATATGGTCCTAAGTCAATGAAAATCCATAACAATTGACTTTGTGGTACATTTTCGTTCTTCTACTGATACTTTTTAATTTTTCTATAATATTGAACCAAAAAACACGAAATTAAAGATAAATAGTCCTAATTGTATGACATAAGAACTTTTTAGTTTTTCTAATATTACTGTACGGGTTTTTCCACTTTTGGTATTATATTTTATTTTTTGTAAATAAAAACGTAACCAAGTTTATATCTGATTTATGTAGGAGTTCCGCAAGTCCGCTAATGCAGTAGCGGGTTAAATGTTATTTTCAATAAAATTGAAAAAGTAAATGTATTCTAATTCATTCCTGAATGGATTTCGCAGAATTGCAAAAACAAAATTTTGTAGACCATATTCTACATACATATATATATTTGAGTTTTGTGTAAAAGAAATTTTATAATTGAACTGTGATTATTTCAACATACAATCGCAATATATATGAAACGATCGGAAATCCTTTCGAAAATTTTTCTATTTAAATTCAGTACAATCGAAATGACGGAAATATGTCCAAGAAACCGGCCCACCAATAACAAAAAAAATGGTTTTTTTAAACAAATTTTTTACTTTCTGAAGCCCCAATCCAAGGATTTCGTTTTTACATAGATAATTTAAAACCTTTTTTCTGAATTTTTTTAGCCCTCATATAAGCTACTTCTATTTAAGCTATGGACTTCGTTCTTGCATAGATCTATCACAAATATTATTTTGGAATTTTGGTTTTTTAAATCAGACAGATCGGTCCATAAGTTTTCAAATACCCTTGTTTTGAATTAATGTTCTCTTCATTTGGTATTGTTGTTGTTTCATCAACTTTAATATATATTAATTTTTCATATAACATCCCAACACGGATGATGAGTATATAAGATTTGGCACAACCGAATATATTGTTTAATATAAAAAGAAAATTTGAAACTAGTCAGATAAAGGGAATAAAGGGTACTAAAAGGATACTAAAATGGATTAAAAATTATGAAAAAAATACAACTTTTTTGAATTTTTTAAAAAAATTCTGATTCGCAGTTTGAAATTTGTAAAATTCACAGAAAATATTTTAAATAAATTAAGTTACTTTCATTGATTTAACTTAAAAAGATTTGAACATAATTTTCGAAATACATATTTCATATTTTCTTTAAATTTAATAAAATTATCATAAAATTATTTAAATATTTCGCTGTGTAGATGAAAAGTCTTATGTGTTTTTCAACATGGGAAAACTCAATTTATATTTTGTATGAAAGCCATACATAAGTATTAATCCTTTTTATTTCTTCGGAACTAATCCATATTTTTGAAAATAGATTAAAACTGGAAATGGATGATCAATAGGTAAATAATTCGGAAAATTACTTTTCAAGTTCTAAAGCAATGTTTGAAATTTTCTTGTGAATATTTTTATATGTAAATATGTGCTGTAGAATTTTCGGAATACAACTAAGACCACCCAAGTTCAAGTCATTTTATGAGCAGTTCAAGTGAACACTTTCGAAAATTTGTAATTTCTAAGCGACTAGTCCGATTTATGTATAAATTTATACAATCGTAGCAAATAATTTTCGCATTTTATGTGTGATGACTTTCCTGGCTTAAAATATTCCAAAAATTATTATTTCTCAAATTTCAAATTGAGAATTATTTATTTTTGTACTCGGAATAGTTAATGACGTGATGTTTTTTCTATATAATTTGGAAGAAACCTAATTAGATCCAGGTTTTGTGAAACTTCGAAATTTGAATTTCAAATACGAATAACTAAACAACTTTAAATGTTAAATAACATTCACAAGCCTTAATAAGAGAAAATCCACTAATCTTTGAAATAGGATGAGAAAAAAAATACTAGCAAACATGTGTGAATTCTTATTGAAATCGAACTAACCGAACTTTTAGCTTTGGTTTTTTCATTGCAATTATCCTTAAGGATTTTACATGTTTATCTTTTTATTTTACCGATATCGTTCAAGTTAAGGGACTTACTAATTTATATTACAACAGTTTTTCATTACCAGAAAAATTACTTTTTGTTTCTCTATATCTAACGAAAAACTCTTTTCAACAAAATATATGGAAAATTTTTCTCTATTGAAAATATTGCTGTTATTTAAAAATTTTAAAAGTCACTTGCATTTCTTTAATTAAGCAAATGCCAATTTCTAAAACTTATTAATTTTGTTTTAAAATTTCAAAGAAAAAAAATATTAAAAAATGATTTTAGCTCCATTTTATTGAAAAAATTATTCTGCCTTTTTTTATTTTCGATGAACTATTATTTTCTTTTGCAAAATAATTTATATTTTTCCCCTTTCCATTTATAAATTTTCTTACACCTTTTTAATTTTTCTAGTTGAAAAATTCAATTTGACGGGTAGGGGTAATTTCCACGTTCCCATGGTGTTGTGATGCCTCCTATCAGGTCCTTCAAGATCTCCACACAGGTGTCTGATTCCAATCGTGGGAACAGTACTTCCTTGGAAAACTTACAGCTATCAATGTGAATTTGTGTAGCACCTTCTTCGTACTTCACAATCTTCTCATTTATGGTATGTGCCATTAGAATTTTGCCGGATGCACAACTAGAGTCGATGGCAGAATATTATAGCTCTTCCGCCACCTTCCTCCGCACTACCTTGGCTTGTTTCTTATTCAGGGATAGTGAGGATTTCCTTTTGGGAACTTCACTATCAACCGAAGATTTCGCTGACTCCATCGCTTGTTTAGAGGTGGATACTTTTAGTACGTTCTCTTCTCTTTTTAGATTCTAAGTTATCTTGTTAGAGTTAGGAACTGCTAGCTACGTTGTCTCTAACAGCATTTTTTTTTTTTTTTTGGTCAACAATATTCTGCTACTCCGAAAATCGAATCATCTTGCCCTTCTCAGTAGATATGGGTGCAGAAAAATCCTTATCTTCCTTAGCATCCCGTCACCCCTCCACTATTTGTTGGCTTACACTCTGTAATATCTTTGCAGCCTTTCTTCACTGTGCTCCGGAGAAATTTCTCTTTTTTGTGGTGAGTTTGGCTATGCTCCCACTTACTTCCTCAACAATCTTTTCTACATCTGCAGTATTTTTTTTTTTTTTTTTTTTTTTGAACATAACACTGTAATATTTGCTTCATTGTTTGAGTCTGAAGTAATAGTTAACTCGCCCGTCTTGGGGATGCATTATGGATTTGATTCTTCATCCTCTGTTCTTCTACAGGATAACTACAATATAATGATTCTGAAAGCTTCTATAACTACATTTCAATTCGATGTGTCCAGTAGTGTAGGAAATATAGATTTATTACCAAAATTTTTATTTTTGTGATCGGCCCCATTGTGCATTGTGTTATTTATGCAACAAATTAAGAAATTTAATAGCTGTAACATCTAAACGATAAAAAATCTTCTGTTTAATAATATTTCATTATTTAAAAGGAGAAAAAATAAAATAATACTAAAAATATTTCTGTTTAAACTAATTATTTTCACAACAACACTTTACAATACTGCTGAAAAATTTGTTGGAAAATATTTATATTAAATTACCTACCAAACCTAAAAGAAATTCCTCTTATGACGTATTTATTACCAACACATAAATTTAAATTGTTTATTATCGAAAGTTGCAATATCAAAACAAAGCATATTCTTTCAACAGAAATGCCTATTATATACGTATGTACATATTTATGTACAATACACAGGTCTGGCAGACCATTTTTTTTTTTTTTTTTTAGCCAAAACTATATACATATGTGTTTCGTATCGAATATTATATTTTTATCAATTTCTAATAAGTCTTTTGTCAATTTTTCTTCACCTTTTATGGCCAAGAAATATAAGTGAGGACCATTGTTATTTTTTTAATTTTAATAAATTTTTTAATTAATTTCAACTTCCTTCAAAATATATTGGGTAAGAATTTAATTTTTTTTCCAATTTCGAGTAACCTTTTAGCCAAATTTTAAAAAGATAGTAATTTTGGAAGCAAAATATACCTATACAAAAAAAAATATTCGAAATAGCAAGTTTTGGCATAATATTATAAATGAATCTAAGGCCCAATAAATTATTCCAATTTTGGTTTATTGTTTACATTTAAGACAATGCGGATATTTTTTTTAATGTCTAATAAAGTTCATACAGAAATTTAAAAAAAAATATAATTTTTAATGTGCGATAAAAACATAGTATTTTTGCCTATTAGTATAGATTTTCTTATATTTCACTCTTGATAAATGGAATGCGCACTATCACCTTGGATTTTCATAATAAACACTTTATGATCTTGTGTCACTAATTAAAAAAAAAAAAAAATATTTCAAAAATTTAACACCATAGAATACAAGTGGAAGTTTATACCAGAGGCAAATGTGCTCAGGATTAAAGTGGGTGCCTGCCTTGACCCCACGGTGCGCCTACCAACGTCCCCATATACCTTTTAGGGACACGCAGGTAGCAATTAGAGTGACACATTATCTGGATAAGTTCATCCCCCTTACTTGGGAGTTGGAGCTATGTAATCTCCTGCAGCACCACTAGCGACTTGTGTTGCCATCGGGAGAATAATTCCACGATTTGGTTTTAAACCACAGCCACTACAAAACTGCCCGAAGGGCCTCTCTAACAGCCTCTAGACCGAGAAGCGAATCTTATACCACGTATAAGCTATACATGAAGGAAAAGATTTTTTCCGAAAAGACAAGTAGTATGTGGCGGTATCTGAGAGGCAGCTCAAACTAAATTTTCAAAAAATTTACTAATTTTTTTTCAAAACACGAAAACAAAATATATGTGACTACCAGTGTTGCCAGTTTAGCCTTTTTAAAGCTAAATATAATATGCTTTTTTCTAGAGTTTTTTTGATTCTGTAAATTGCCTTAAAAAGACTAAAATTTTATCATTTCAACAAAGAAGAAAATAATTTCTTATGTGCTTTTACTAATTTTATTTTTACAGAATCATCCATTTAAGTATTTTTGCGTACCAATTAGCATAAAAAATTTGAGATTATTTATATTTAACAAAAATTCCAAAAAATAACTCATTTTATGGAATTACTTAATCAATTGTTATAATTAATTTTTAATAAACTCCATTAACCATAGAAACTATTTATGAATATATATATATATATATATATATATATATATATATATATATGTATGTATATATATATTTAAAAAAAATCTTATAAAAACGAAAAATCACTTCAAAATATTGGGTTGGTAATTTTTCATTTGAAATACAACCCAAATTTGTATGGGGATTTTGTGAGCTATTTTTCATTGGATCATTTTGTTAATAGCCGTTCTATGTTTTATTTTTAAATTTACAGTATCTTAAAAAATATCAAAAACTAATGATAACAAAACAAGTTTTTAAATAAAAAAAAATTTTTTCTGCCTTTGTTTTTTGAATCATTTAGCCATTTCTGAATTTTTTTAAAGTCCAATTTAGATTCTTTTTTTATCACCTCCTGTCAACACTGGTGTTGTTGCATAAAGTAGGTTTTTTGTCAACTGAGTTAGGTTTTTGTCTCTCACATAAACTTCTAGTTGTATTCTATGGTTAACATGTTCACTTAAAAAAAATATTTTTTAAGCAACAAAATTTCCTAGCGTTTGCTTCATCGCCTGCTAAAACGAAATAATTTTTGTAAATAACAAAATGCAGTTTCTGCTTAATTGAAGTGTAATAGACACTACAGTAAAGAAATTTGATTGCACGATTTGAGTTTTGACCAAAAAAACTATGCCTTCAGACCTAAGAGCAATGCAACATAATTTCCGTATCATCTTTTTGCTTTTTACATTTATAAAATGCCACAAGTTAGCTTTACAGTAGCAACAATATCAACTAAAGTTGAAAAAAACAAGAATAAAACAATGTCATAAATTATGTGCTAAAAATTATTTGGTGTTTAGCAGTGAAAATAAATTTAACCAAAAAACACATACATGTGTGTATAATATACATAAACATTGTATATACAAGGCTATTTACACTCTACTAATAAATCAAGGATGGAAAATGAAAATATTTTTCGGTATCAAAATAAATTTCAAACAGTACTTTTTTTACCCTCAGAGTACTAAAATTACAACTTTTCCAACAGTTATTTACTTTTTATATAGTGCAAAACTCAAAGAATATAATTTGTATATCTAAAACAAATGACTAAATACGATACCATTTCATTAAATGATTTTATTCAAGTTATATATTATAGTAAAATATGAAGATCTTCATAAAATGTGACCCTGTTATTGAACATTTCAGCTTTAGTTTTGCTAAAATATAATTCATATATTTCAATTTGATTTACAGAGCATAGAAACTAGTAGCTTCTAGTAATGAATGAACATATATTTTAGAGTCTCTATAATGTAATTTGTTTGCCATATAAACATATTTGAATTGTCCTAACGTGTCTCAATGAAACAGCATTTAATCAGAGATAATGTTCAGTACAATTTAATTATTTCTTCTGAACACCAATCGTATATCTAAATCAAAGGTGTTAAGAATAATACAATATCAAATGCCCTTGAGGGAGTACTTCGGTACTTTTGAATGTTTAATAGTATAAAGAAAAGTACTATAGTATCAACTTTTCCATTCCTGTAACAAATAAAAACATACGAGTATATTATGCCCCACAAACATTTTCTATGGTAGACTAGGAAACATTTTATTGGTCTTCAAAATAAATTTGCCCGTTTAACAAATCTAAGTTCACATCTCTTTCTTTACATTCAGTATTTTAAAACGAATCGTCTTTTTGATGATAATTCAATTCATTGAATATAAACAAAAACAAACAGCCGTATTAAAAAAAAATTTAATACGGCCTTACTAACCATTGTGAATTAAGCAAAAATGATAATTCGCTTAAATTATCTTTAGTAAATTATTGTTTAATTTAAATATTTTACCTACTTCAAATCTACTTTAAGATTATTTTCGTTACATACATATTTCAAGAAAAAAAATTGTATTCATTTGTAAATTTTTAACAAACAGGTCATATTTTTTTATTTCCAGATTGTAAGATACGTTCCGAAATTAAAAAAAATGCGTCATTAAAGCTATTTAAAAATATATAAAATGAAATCCGAAACAGGAAAATATTATTTGCACATATGTTCAAAACTTTGTGCAAAAATTTGTTGGCTTTTTGGTAATGACTACTACACAGAAAAAATTATTACAGTATATTTTTCAATTATCACATTCGTTTCATTTTATATCAAAATTTAATAAATATATTCTACTAAATATGAAATAAAAATAAATATTAAGTAAACTTTTATTTTTCTCTTAAATTATTAATTCATTCAATCATCTACTTGATTAATTTGATCAATTTTTTAATTGGAAATTTTTTTCTGTTTTTAGTAATTGATATAATATTTTTGGTGAAAATTGCAAATTTAAAAACGTTTTTAATTGAATAAATTATTTACTAATATATTTGGTGATTGATGACTTTTTTATGTGTACAAGTTCATTTAGTTTTGCAATGGCTCAGTTCGCTAATGCGACCAAAACTAAACCCGTATTTTGTTTACAAAATTATTTGATTTTCTATTGGTATGTTGAAACTATTAACAGCGCACGCAAATTTAACGCACACGTGGCGTAGTGAGTAAGACGGTTGGCTTTGAAACAAGTGAGAAAATTTTTGTCTAGGTTCAAATCTCAATTGAGCCAACTTTTTTTTATTTTTTAGCAATTTAGTAGTTTTGATTGTTTAAAAGAGGTACTTTAGTAATGAGGACCCATGGATTCGTGGACATCGGCATATAAAAGTAATGTGTTTTTCACCCGAATTCTAAGTAGTTACCGCCTTTTGGCAATGTAATAATCTAACGTTGGCTTACCGGGTAAGTAAAGTTTTTGCTATGTTTGTAATAAAAACATAAATATAAAAAAGAAAAAGTTTTTCCCATTTTGTATTAAAGTACCAACATTCCGGCTGTCCGCATGTCATTAATATGTAAGATTCTTAGATTAACGTGTCATTAATCTAATCTCCGTGTTAAAAGTTACGCAAAACAAAACATAATGTAAACAAAACCAAATATGAAATAGTGATGTTGATTTTATCACAGAAAATTCGTTATTCGGATACTTATAATTACCACCAACAAAAATTAAATAAAAGTATTTAACTTATACATAATTATATTTCCATAAGTTAGGTAATGATTATTTTCCAAAACAAAAACTCTTTTAACATCAAAAATGTACTACAACATCAAAAATAATGAAATCAAACAGTTAACGAATAATTTATTCTAATTATTTACAACACTGACAATAGAAATGAGAGAGAAACTGAGAAGGGTTGTCTACATAAACCAAAAAATAATTTATTAGTTAATGTAGAGTGCAAACAGTTTTTTGAATATGATTGTCTTAATAAAGACTTTAAAGGCTAAATTATGTATTAGCTAGTTTTGCTTTAAATATAAAATATATTTTTTTAATACGTCTGAAATTCTTTAAAATTTCAAACTGCAACGAATTTTGCTTTTGCTAAATTCAAATTTTACTTCTTCTGTTACACTTGTGGGCAAAAAAAAATTTAAACAAAACCAATATGAGGACTTAATGAAATTTAACGTACTAACGTACCTTGCTTTAAGAAAAAATATTCAAAATCGAAATTAATAGAAAAAAATCCAATTTTGCATGAAACATTTTTTTTTTCCACTAATTCCCGAAACTATAATTTTAATGGAAAAAAGTCAAGTTTTGAAAAAAGTTTTCCCCGAACTGGGATTTCGTGGGTGGGAGTATTTTAAATCCCTGATTTTAAAACAAATTTATCTATATTGTGCTAAAATTTCATTGGAATGCACTACACTTGTTAAAATTTTATTTATGTCCAAATATTAACATTATTTCTCAAAAATATGTTTAAAATCTAAATTAAATATTTGAAAAACCAAATATACCTTAGTTTGTTGTTGTTGCTGTTTTTTCAATACCCATGAAAGTAGAACTATAAGGAAAACAGATTTGTCAATAACTCGGGTGTTTATGAACCGATTTTCTGATTCGAAAAACCGAAATTCAAGAAATATATTTATGATCGATTTATATAAAATCAAGCCCGTACCTTATTTAGGACTTGGATATATATATATATATGTGGCATTGTCGACAACCATATTTAAAAGGGGTCTTTTTTCTGCGTTCAATCTGTGTAGAAAATATCTAAATTTAAAGTTTCCTTCCAACTGTCGTCCACAATCTAAACTTTAACCACAAGCTTTTAAAACAACAAAAATCACATTTAATAAATGTCACTACATAAATGCACACATACAAGCATATTTACGTACAAACATATAAGTTATAACAGGCCAAATTTAGATATCTTCAAAGGGTATAGAAAATGTAGAAAAATATTTTGTTATTTTGGCTTGTAACCATAATCAAAAACAAATATTGAATTATGACTATAAATAAAGTTTGGCAAACAATTATTATTTACATTAATGTTTCAAGTAAAATTAGAGGCAAATAAAATTAGGGTTCATTTAAGAGTAATATTATTAACACGAAAATCAATTTTTTTTCTTTATAGTATGAGTAATAAGTGTGTTAGTTCTTAAATAGATATATAAAGCATAGAAGAAAGTTATTACATTTTTTTTTAAATAAAAAAAATTCAACAATTTTACTCTAGTATTTACAGATGGTATGGAAAAATTTAATTTTTTGCTTTTATATAGGCTTTTGAATTTTACTATTTTTGAAAAATTATATTTTTTGAGAAAACTGTCCTTTTGGGAGGAAAAGTTTTTATTCACAGCTGTTACTTTTTCAGGAAAGTTGTCTACGGGCAAAAATACAAACATTTTAAAATCAATGAAACCGATTTAATGTTACAGTGTTTTCAATTTAGCATTTTTAAAGATAAATCTAGCCTTTTTATTTTGCTTTTAGTCTCAAGATTTTCGTTATAGCTTCTAGCTTTTTTTCTAGCAAAAATCTAGATTATTTATATTTAACACAAATTTTCTTCTGGTCGCTTTATTTTCGAAATTAAAACTAACTAAACTAATTTTATGGACTTACTATTATGAATATAATTCTGAAAAAATATATAAAAGCGAAAAGTTAGCAAAAAATTTGGAAATGCTTAATCAATTATTAATTAATTAATTATGGTTAAAAAAGGACGAAAAATTACTTAAAAATATTGTGTAATTTTTTATATGAACATAATTCTAAAACTTGATATAATCCAAATTTTAATGTGAATTTTTGGCGATTTTTCATTGGGTTATTTTACAAACGTTCAATGTTTTATTTATTAATTTATTACAATATCTTTGAAGAATATCAAAAACTAAAAAAATTAAAAAAAAATAATAATTTTTTTCGGACCGTATTTTTGGGGGATTTAACCCTTTTTGATCTTTTTTAAAGTTCACTTTAGCCATTTTTTTCTTACCTCTTGGCAACACTGGTATCAATAAATTGGAACATGGTTTTGTTTTTGCAAAAATGACTAATAACATTGTTTTATTAACACTATAAGCAATCAAATTGCAAAGTTTTATGATCCGATCTTTATCGTAATTAGTTACAATTCTTCAAAGTTTAAAAATTAGAAAAATGTGATTAAAACGATGTATAAGAGAATTGCTCTTCGGATATAGAGGAACAATATATTATATGGCTCTATCGCCATTTGGTCAAAAGTTATTTATACAATGGTAAACTTGGCTATTTTAATATTCAGCTATTTTAATATTTCTCTACTTGTTGGTCACTGTATGTGCGCCTCTCCATGAAGATGAAATTTGATGTCATATGTTTACAAGCGTAGTAATTCTGCTTCATTTGTGATGTATCCCATTAATGTGCAGAGTAAATAACAGAGTGAGGTGTCTCCAGATCTTGGAAAAAAAAAATGCGTGAATTTGCAAAAGAGTACAGTTTTTCTATAGGCATAATCTCAGGACTACTTTTAGAGAATAAGTATCTAGCGTGAATTGAGTATTTTGGCTTAACATCGTATATTCGGAAGGGCACACCAAAATATTTTAATGCAAAAATTTAAAATGCCACTTGAAAATTGAGCAAACTTTACGGATTTTGCCTCAGCGATTTTGATTTTCAAAAAAGTCTCCCTTGGAAGACTTGTTACAGCACAGAGGAACCAATTGCAATATTTTTGGTAATAAATCTGTATCTCCTAAACTACTGGTCGGATCAAATTGAAATGTAAAAATTTCAAAAATAACGTATCTTCTACAAAACAAGTCCGATTTCAAAGATATTTATATTTACTTGGCGAGATAAAAGAAAACACATTATCCAAGTTATCTGTTACAGTTAAAAAGATATTTTTGATTTCGTTCTTTGAAAATAAGTCCTGAGGTATATGAGTAAAATTTGTTTTAAAAATATTTTTTTAATTTCTAATACATTCCGAAATAATATGCTAAATGAAATTCTTGATTATCTTAATTCGTCTAGCCGTGAAAAATTTTCAAATTCAGCCCTCTAATATTAGTAAGAAAAATGGCTATTTTTTACAAAAATATAGTGCAATTCTTTCATCGTTTTCTCAAAGTTTTGATAATAAGATTTTTTTTTACATATTTTAAAATACTAACATAGATATTTGGAATTGATTTAGTTTTACACCCTACATCCAGCATTGGTCGAACATGGTGAATTTTAGAAAAAAAAATCATCTTTATCGATTAATAATAAAAAAATGTTAAGCGAATTTTTTTAATTTATTGATGCTGTGAAATTGCAAAGAATATTTAGATCGATTTAGCACCAAACTACTTGCTCCCCGCTCAAAAATAAAAAGTTGATTTTTATGAAAAGAGTCAACTTCAAAAGACTTTTTTAAATTCCACAATAAACATATTAGTTTTATATTTTTACTATTATTTTTTATATATTGTATAAAATAACTTCAGCAATCTATATTTTTTTAAATATAAATAATATTTAAACAAAATGGTAATAAAAATCAAAAAGAAAATATTATTTTAAGCAAAACTCCGCCTACTTTCCCAAAAACTTATAAAATATTAAAAGAATATAAAAGTAGATTTATTTACCAATTCTTTGATATATAATATGTCTAAATAGGTCGTTTTAAGAACTAGCAACTCGTGTCAAAACACACTAAATTCACTATTTTATAATATTTTATTGTGTATTTCCAAGGGTGCGTATACGTAATACACAATAATACTGATGCGTAATAATCGACTAAATTTACTAGATATTGTTTATTTTTCAAAAATAGTCAAATATTTGGTAAAGCTGGAAGAATGAAAGATTAATATTTATTTTATACAACACATAAGAAATAATAGTAAAAATGTAATTCTAATATATATTTTTTGTAATTTAAAAATAGTCTTTAGAAATATTGACTTTTCTCATAAAATCTGCACTCCTGCATTCGTTTCTATGAGGGCGAGAAGCAGTTTAGTGCAAAAACGATTTAAATATATTTTGTAATTTAGCAGCATCAATATAAAAAAAAACGCTGACATTTTTTTATTAAGTGATAAGATGCAATTTTTAAAATAATTCAACATTTTCGACCAATGCTAAATGTAGGGTGTAAAATTAAATCAATTTAAAACTTCTTTATTAATTAGCCTTATCTTTTGATATATTTAAAAAAAAATTATTAACAAAACTAAGAAAAAAGTGACAGAATTGTACCATGTTATAAAAATAATAAGATAGTGCCCCTATCTCAATTTGTCGCCATGATAACTATCTAACGTTTAAGCCAATACAAATTTTATTCTCTCAAATCATGCTACCGTACAGATTTGAAAAAAAGGATTTTTTATTACTTTTTTATGTTCAGGTACCTTGAAGAAATTATTAAAAAGAATCAAAATTACGTGCATATGTATAAACTTGTTCTAAGGTAACACAGTGGTCCCAAAACGAATTGTTTTGGAAATAATACTGTACCTTTAGAACTACTAGATGTATTTGAATGAAATTTCACATGGCTTACCCAGAGGTATATTCCAATTTATTTCGAGGAGCACAGGTTCTTAGCGGTTCTGTGGACAGAGGGTGAACCTCTGGTATGAACATTTTTTAAAAAATCCTCAAAATTTTATTTATGATTTTATTGAAAAAAATTTACACATAGATAGCGCTTATAACTCTCTACAAAAAAATACGCTTACATGTGTGGGATGTCTCTTTTACTTTAAGAGATATTTAGTTCGAAATAAAGTTTTAACCTATTTTTGGACATGTTTCTTTTTTAGTTTTTTTAACTTGGCTAACTCAATTTGAGTTCTAAAATTTTTCTAAAGTATTCTCTGGATTATGTACAAAATTCTAAATAATTTTCGTGCAAGAATCATATATCTATGTGATTCCGATAAATATTGTACAAGATAATACAAGATATTTTTGATCACCTAAACCCTTTAATAGTAGTTAATTAAGATATCACAAATATAACAAAACCTTGTCTACTTATATTAACTGATGTATAAACTAAATGAGAATTATAAACAAACGTAAAAAAAACAAAATATATTCAAAAACAAAGAAGTTATGATTTTTTCAATTATTTTTGGTAAAAACAGATTTATGTGTAACATTTTATTGTTAAGGGAATAATAATATTAATATAGTTTAAAAACAATATATGGTTTAAAAAAAGAAAAAGAGTAATAATATTTAATGGTTGTAGAAATAATGATATTTTTTATATTAATAAAATTTTGTTTATGGTAAAATATTTAAAAACATAAAATTTTTGTAGTCAAATATACTAAAATTTTGATTGAATGTAAACATTGAATGATAGAACTGAAACAAAGACATTGTTATCATGAACATCGTGTTATTAAAATTAATAAAAATTAGCAATGAGAACATGGTATTGTTGTAGTGACCGTAATCATGTTTTTTCTCTCCATGTTAGTAGTAAGATTTAAACGACTGTATTTTTCAAACTAATACTGATATTCACTTGACTTTTTTAGCAAAATATCACGAAATAGTTTTAACCAATGAACATTTTTTGCTATTTACGAAATTATGCAAAGAATAAAATTAAAACTTTTTTCTTTTCAGTATATTTCAATAAATATTAAAAATGCTTTAGTTGATAAAGCGAAACCTCTATTTTTAAGATTTTTTTTTTTTTAAACTTTTAAATATAAACCTCCATTATTAACGCGAACATAATTTGGTTGCATAAATATTCATTAAAAAGCAACATTAGTGTCAGAAGAAAAAAAATTGGAAAATATTTTTGAATTGAAAATTTTGAGTAAAAATATTTAATAAAATTTTTTAAATGAAAAATATTTACATTTGAAGTAATGGAATACTTATTTATATATTGCAATAAATCTTGGAAAATATGTAATTTTTTATCTAAATTTCGTCTCCAATATTTTGCTTTATTCATGATATTTTTCTGTTTTTTTTTTTTTTTTTTTTTTTTTCTCTGAAGGTTATATAAGATTTTTTTAATTTGGAACTTATATAAAAAAATAAAATAGATTTAGTGAATATAATGCTTTTATTTTTCTGTAACAAAAAGCAATTGATAACTTTAAAATAATATTTCTGTTCACATTATCAACATTTATATAAATGTCCTTGATGTTTCCATAATTATTTCATTTATTTCAATACTTTTCCACTTTTATTTTTATTTTGCTTAAGTTTCATTTGCTTACTGGCTAAAGAAACAATTTGCATGACAATTTCCATAAAAAATGTGAAAATAGCTAAACAATTGAAGTATTTAAGTGTTGCAGTATATATAACATAGTATGAAAAAAAAAACAAAAAGTAGTGCATATTTAAATGTACCTAGATTTATGACTGATGTCCCCTTATTTATAATATTTTCGCCAAATTTCAACTTCGTATGATGATTGGAACAGTATGTTACACGGTCATTTATGTTGATGATCCCAGAACAAATCTCTTTAATAATTTCAGGTACATATAACTGTAGCTAGAAAAAAAGAATTTTGGACCACCCTAATGTACGTAGTAAAATGAGTAGGAGTTTATGCAATATTAGCGAAAGAGAACGTTAAAGAGCTCTAGCGGCATCAACTAGAAATATGTAACTATATGAAAAAAGAAGTCAAGTACGAATACTAGTGGAAGTAATAAAATGCTTTAAAAAATAATGTTGCAGTAGTTGCATTAGGTAAAAATAATTTCTGTTGTTTTTATGCTACAGTTTATTATTTCTACGTTTATTACAATTCTCAATCTGTTATTTTATTTTTTTTTATTACTTATTTTCTTCATTTGAGTTTTTTCATTTTGTTTTTTTTTTTTTCTCTCATTTAATGAATGTAGATTGCATGTTTCTATTTTTTTTTTTCATGCAATATTAACAATTGCAATCACAGTCTTTGTAAAATAAAAATTAAGTAAAAATAACAGATATTTATAAGAATTTTTTTCAAACTAAATACAAGTTCATTATTGTTGGCTGCCATTGTTGAAATTGTTGGTTTTATTTATTTCAACTCAATTCTTTGTAGTCGCAATAAAAAGTAATAAATATAAAAATTTTCAAATTAAATCAAGAGCATGAGATTAAATTTAATAAAGAATAATGGTTGGCACACCCAGCAGCAATTGAAGGAATAAAAAGTATACCCTGCAACAATTGAAGAACTGTATTTTTATAATAAAAACACATTGCAACTAGTGGATCTACTCGTGTGATTAATGTGGATAAAGTAGTATAAACAGTGTTGCCAGCTTAGCCATTTTATTTTGTCTTTAGCCTCAAAATTTTCATTTTAGATTCTAGCCTTTTTTTCCAGCCTTTTTTGATTTTTAAAATTGCCTTAAAAAGGTAAAAATGTTAGTATTTCAACTGCGAAGAAAAAAATTTCTTATTCGCTCTTACAAATTTCATTTTTACAGAATCGTCCATTTGAGCATTTTTTCGATGCGGAACTTAATTTTCCAAATCAAAAATAACAACTAATTTTGTAGACTTACTCAATCGATTATTATAATTATTTTTCATTAGCCATAGAAACTATTTATAAAAATAATTTAACATAATTTTATTTATTTATAATTTTATTTATTTTTATTTAAAATTCTCTTAAAATCGAAAAATCACTCACAAATTTAGAAATGCTTAATCAAAAATGAATTATACCATGAAACAATTGCTAAAGGTAAAATCGTTAGAAAGTTTGTTCTCAATTTTATTTTATCTAAAAAGTCAATCACATATAAAGCAAAAGAAAATATTAAATATTTAAAAAAAACATCAAATACAAAAAAATAAAAAATATTTTAAATTTAAAATAAAAAAAATTTTTTAAACAAAACTTTTCAAATATATTGTGGGTAAATGTCCAATTTGACATTCATATAGCGTTCCCAAGATAGAGCTCTGTATTTAAAATGTTTTATATTTTTTCATTCTCGATTTTTATTATATGTTTTTAATTTTTCCGGTTTTTTGACTTAAAAAGAAAAAAAATTGATGACTCTCTCTTGTGATTCTACCTTCTGTTATTGGTAATCATACCCTACACCACCATAGGTAGCTGGGGTATTACGCGTTTGTGCTGATGTTTGTAACGCATAGAAAAAGTTATCCAACATTCATCTTAAAGTATACAAATAGACTCAGGATCACTTTTTAAATCGATCTAACGATGTCCGTCCATCCGTCTGGCTGGCTGGCTGTCCATGTAAACCTTTTGCACAAGGTACAGGTCGCAATTTTAAAGATAATTGAATAAAATTTGGCATGTAGGATGAAGCCTATTGAAATTGGTGATGATCGGTAAATTATTTCTCCTAGCCCCCATACAAATGTCCTCCCGGAATAGGAGTTTAACAATCATAAATGCCTTAAGAATAGCAAGATTTAAATGAAATTCGTTGTAAGGAAGTTTTGTATAAGTATCAATCTTTGTGCCAAATTTCGTGAAGATCGGTCTATAATTGAACCCTCTTCCGAAAATCACTTCAACATGCATAAATCACATGCACATGTTAGTATCAGATTTATATTCGACACAAATAAGTTTTATATAAGTAGAAATCATAGCGATAAATTTTATGAGGATCGCTCTATAATTTACATAAATTCATATAAATGTTAGTATTGACGTAATATTCTGTATTCGTATATTTTATTTTACCCCTCCACGAATTTTGATGGATATACACAATGTGAGGTATCACATGGTCGAGCTTGGCTGACTATATCTTTCTTATTTGTTTATTTTACATTTAGTAAAAGTTTCGGCCCACAATTGTCCACATGTTTAATATAAGACCCCTCACGAATTTTGATGGATATGCACAATGGTGTGGAGTGTCATATGGTCAGGCTTTACCGACTATATCTTTCTTACTTGTTTTTCATATGAAATATGATTAATATGGGAATTTTTTGGGCAATTTTTTAAAGGGTGATTTTGCTGACAGCTGTTCTATGTTTTATTTTTAAATTTATTGCAATATCTTTAAAAAAAATATCAAAAATGATGACAACGAGAGAAAAATATAATTTTTTAAATTAAAAGCAAATTACACTTTTTTCTGGCCTTAGTTTTTGGGATATTTAGCCTTTTTTGACCTCTTTTAAAGCCTCTTTTCTCTCGCCTCCTGGCAACACTGAGTATAAATATTTAGTTTAATTATACGCCTAGGTTAAATAGAATTTATACAAAGAGGTTATTTTTATTAAATTTAAAACAGAATAAAAGTGGTAAAAAAATAAATAAAAAAGATGCAAAATAAAAGTTATTATAAATGCAACAATATTTATTTACTTAATGAATTATTTATTTATTTGTCAATGGATTTTTATCTTTACAGACATTTTACAAGGTATAATTTACAATTAAATACATATAAAAATTTACGTAATTAGTTAAAAAAATATTAAAGATTTTTTTCACAATATCAGAAGTTAATGACAAATCATTAAACCTACACAACTGTTTAAATATTAGTATGAACGTTGAGGTATATTGAATAAGATTTCTTTAATTAGAAATACAGAGCAGATGTCACCATTAATAACGTTTACGTAGTCTTTCGACTTTTAAGAGTGGGAAAGTTGATAAGAGCCAGACGAGATGAGTAAAAAGGCAAATTAAGGGGATTAAAATGTAATCCTCGAAGGCAAAATAACACGAATTGTTTTTGCACCGATTCAATTGCATTGGAACGAGTTTGATAAATAGGGTCCCTCATTACCGATCCATATTTAAGAGTTGGGCATACAAGAGATGCGTATAGGGTCTTCGCAATATAGGAATCATTAAATTCCTTTATCCAACGTTTTGTATATCCAAGTGTACCCCTAGTTTTATTTATTATGATTGTTATACGTGAAGAAAAGTTAATTTATGCTTCAATAATATACCCAAATCTAAGAAATTTTCAACCATTTAAACTTGGCAATCACCAATCACGAGGGGTATTTCTTGCAAATCGTATTATTTTATATTTCTTCAAATTTAGCCCCATTTGTTTTGAAGTTGTCAATCTAAAATTAGATTAAAGCTTAAGAAAACTTTAACATTGTCGGCATACGCTAAGATTTTTGAGAACTGTGTTAAGATGGCAAGTTGTTAATGAATAGTGAAAACAGCAATGGCACAAGATTCCTACCCTGAGGTAGTCATCTTGTTTCTAAAACTAACAGTTTGCATTCTGCCAGATAAATATGAATATAACCAGTTAATAGTCAAAACTAACGAAATTATAGAAGTTCTATAAAAATTTTAAGAAGAAATTGCATTAAATACGAAAATTAGTTCAAAAAAGCAAATAGAGTAGTATAAAATTTATGAATGTATTTAAGATTTTAAGTGATTTTATTTACAAAAATACTTAAGGTATATTTATAATTATGGGTTTGATTATTAGTTGGCATATTAGAGATGTATGTTAAGTGCAACAAAGAATCCAGTGTACTACCTTGGGGTACTCCTGCTTCAATAGACTGTGAATTACTTAAAAACTCTCCTTCTTTAACAGTAAATTTTCGATCAGTTAAATAGCTTTCCAATAATTTATATGTATTAGTGGATAAATTTTGCTTTATCTTATGTATCATGCAATAATGCCATACTTTGTCAAAACTTTGCGAAACGACGATAAAAAGATAAGAACACAATACTTTTTTCCTTCAAACGTTTTTTTATAACATTTACAATTCTGTGCGTTTGTTCAATATTGCTGTGTTTTCTTCTAAATCCGAATTGATGATTGGTTATACATTCGTTTCGACTCAATAGAGGGGTTAACTTATTCACTAAGAGTTTCTCAAAAAGCTTTGACATATTTGATAATAGATTTATAGGTCTATACAATTATTCTTTTGTATGATCTTTTCCTGACTTAGGTATCATAGTAACCAGTGATACCTTCCATTCTGGTGGACAAAATTTAATAATAATAATAATAATAATAATAACAATAATAATAATAATAATAATAATAATAATAATAATAAAAATAATAATAATAATAAAAATAATAATAACAATTTAATGCTATCCGGGGTAGCTCCAAAAGCATATTGTTACTGATTTTATCAAAAACTGGTGCTTTATAAGAGTTTAAATAAACAATAGTCTTGACGATCTCTCGAATTTCCAAGCAAAGGAGTTCAACTGCTCTGAATTGGGGGAACAACAGGTGGCAACTCAATTACGTCATTTAATGCAAAAAACATTTTTCAAATGACATACAAACAGATACGCTTTTTCGTTGCTTGCCCATCCTCCATTATTACTTACTGGTCTCTTAAGTTTTTTTTTTCTTTTCCAAATATTTATTAAAGGATTCAATCTTTTAATATTCCAAGAGCTTATTAAGACGATGTTTGAATTTTCTTAGCATCGATTTGAGTTGATGGATCTGTGGAGTTACCACTCTCTTCGAGCACTTCTTTTTTCAATCAAGAAAAATTCCACAGAATATATTCTATTATGCCTGCCAGGAGACAATTTTGAATTATTGAGAGAGTGATCGATTTATTTTATTTCTTCATTTATTTACTTATTTATGATGCGATATCGCCAAGCTACCAGACGTGGATATAATTTCTCAGGTGCTCAATAACAGTGAATTCCAGTGAACACTCAACTCGAATTTGATCCGTATAAATATTTTTTATAACTCTAAAATCAAGGACATCGGGTATTTTATTTGGATCAGACGGCCTGTAAATAGGTTTCTCGCTCGAAATCACATTCAAACCCATTTTAGAAATTGTATCAAACAAAACAAAACCTTTCGGGGTTATAAGTCATGTTGCCCATAATGTATGCTTATCATTATAATCGCCAGCTGCAAAGAAATGGTGTCCTATTAATTTATAAAAATGTTTGTTTTTCTGAAATTGAAAACCTGGGAAGTGAATCGATGAATCATTAAGTGATTATAACAATCTTCAATACAGATTGTATCAACTTGAAGATAATCTTCACAAAGATCAAAAATTTAGTGGTGTTTAATGCGGGTTTTTATTAGAATTGGACAGCCTCCACATGCTCTTCCTCGGGAATCTATTGTATCATAAAAAACATATCTATTTATCTGGAATATACTTCGAGATGTCAAGAATTTCAGAAATTAACATTTTTCAACTTGTTGGTTTTTCAAGAAATATTCAAGTTTATTTTTATGTTGACATATGCTGATAGCATTCCAAAACATATCTTGACTCAGTTCATGGTTTATTTAGAATAGCTTGTTGATTTTTTATATATATATATATTTTTTTTTTTTTTTCAAAAATATACCTTATGTACTAGAAATTAAGAATTTTGAATTCGTTTGAATAAATTTAAAATTGCCAAGAAAAATAATGAAATTGATTAATGTTATTAAGTTTGATGACTATGTTAATATTTTACTATTGAAAAATGTTATGTTTGTTTGCTTTCTTTTTAGCATTAATGCTCGATTATATTATCTCTCGGAATTTCCCAATTTTTGGAATTCTTAGCTTAAGATCGTATGTAAAATACCATCACATATTAGCCATCGTATTTTGTGTGCCTGTGATGCCTATATTATTATAAGGATCTTACTTTTTCAAAACTTCATTTATGCCAATCAACTTCTGTGTTTCGAGTCGTTGGGACCTACATTAACGGCATTTAATTCGCGTCTTATGAAGTTATAATTCTATCAAGTATTTATAGCTATACAGAGAAATATATCACAGTTTTTCTTCATTAATCAACCAAAAGATATAGTAATAGAATCATAATATTCGAGAATAACTGCTCCCGCTTCGTTTTTTGAATATTTTTGTACATATTTGATGACATTGTCTTTTTAAACAATTTATGACTTGTATGGCCAAGAAATGTATGGCCACCTAAGTAATAAAACTTGTAGGAGGAACTTTGTAAAAGTATTTCGTATGTTAAAGGTGGTAACTTTTTGGACTTCGAGCATAAATGTTTCATTCTAGGAATTATAAATAAATACAATACCGCTTGTTACTTCTAAATGTTGTTTGTGCTCCTTCTGAAATAGCGCACGCCTATAACTATAAAAGTTGAAATGTCATTTTTGATCAACCAGTCAACAAAATTTCTAATTTCCTGCTTAAGCATTTTATTCAAAAATATTTTTATTTAAATATAAAGTCCACATCAACCATCATTATGTTATTACCTGATCTATTCAAGCAATAAATATGAAAATGATTTCTAATTGTAACAAATATGACAAAAATTTGTCTAGATTATCAATTTAAGTTATTTTACTAGGAAACGCTAATATTACTGCATAATATCAGAACATTAAAAAAAAGGAAAAACAATTAATATTTCACGCCCCTTTTAATATATTTGAGTTATAATTTATGTTGATACTATTATATATGCACTTTAGAGTGATTTTCGAAAGTGGGCCTAATATGGAAGCTATAGCTAATTATGGACCGATACTCATAAAATATCTCATTTTGCTTTCTACTTATATAAATATCGTTTGTGTCAAATATAATCATAATACTAACGTTTATATGGGATTTATTCATGTTAAATCGATTTTTGGCTGAGGGGTTTATACGAGAACTATGATCAATTATGGACCGATCTTCATTAAATATGACACACATATTAATAATTTAATAAAACTTATTTGTAAGGAATTTCATTAAAATATTGGTATATTATAAGCATTTATGAAAGTTAAACCGCTATTTCGGGAAGACATTTGTATGGCAGCAGGGTGAAATAGTGAACCGATCATAGCCAACAAAGTTGCATTTTGAAACATTCACAGGCATAAACAGGCAGATCATTTTCAACATTTTACAACAATAATAAACCAAATTAATAAAAGAAACAAGAATTGGACCGAATCCGAGTGAAAACCCAAAAGTTTCAGTCTACGAAACCATAGAGTATAACAATTTAAATATGCTATCACAAACTTTACTTTCTGCAATAAGTTTTTATAAAACTATATAAACATATATACCTTCATTTTTCAAAAAAAAAAAAAAAAAAAAAAAAAAAAACTTAGTTTTTAAAATCAATAATCACCTTCGTTAAAATTACCAAAAACACACACTGAGTAAATAGGCGCCATATTTTTTCAATACACTTACTGCAACATTTTCCATTTTTGACCACAATTACATTTTGCGAATATTTAAAAAAAAGTAAAAATGTCAATTTACTCAGTGAAGTATTGGTAATCTGTTCATTATAAAATATTTTTCAATTTAAGGCTTTCAAAATTTAAATTAATTGGAGCTAGATCAGTGATTTCGACTACTGTGCCATGCCTCCGATACCTAAATTTTCTAGATTTTTACACTAATTTTAATTGAAATATTCCTTTTTAGTGTAAATTACTAATACTAATTATTTAGATATATTTAACTTATTTAAATTATTTACTTATTTCTAATATTAAATATATTTTTTATACAATAAATATTATTAAAGTTTTTAATATTTATTATTTGTTTTATTTTTGATGATAGTATTTATATTAATATATTTATACAACAATATATACACAAGCTATATTTTATATTAGTTAAATAAAATATAAACGTAATTTTTCCTAATTACGGAGTAAAATTCAATAGTTAAAATAAATAAAATCTTCAATTTAAAGAAAAAACTTAGTTAATTGGAATAAATTGTTTATTAAATTCAACTAAAATTTAGTAGAATTAAATAAAATGTTGTAGTTAAATTGAATAAAAATTCTTCAATATAAAAAGAAAAATTATTTAATTTGAATATAATTTTATTCAACTTGATTTAAAAATTTATCAAATGAACCACCTTTTAGTTAACTAGTTCAATTAGTCATATTGACGATTTTTCGTCAAATTAAATAATTTTCAAAAAATTAACAAAAATTCTGTTGAATTGACTAATGATTTTGTTGGTTGATGTTTAACTTACTTTTCTTCACTTCTACACCCCTTTTTATCGTATTTACTATTCTTTTTTTGATTGAGCGTAGGTTTTATGGCGCTATTATTTTGACCGGCAATGTATATTTAAGCAAATTTTATTGCTTAAAATACCAACATTAGAATTCTTCTACATATACTATATATCGAGGGCCTATATTCAAAACCCTCTATCTCGAAAAACACAACTTTTTAGGAGAGAAAAATAACTATTTATTTCTGTTATTTTGCAATTATTCAAAAAACTTACTTGTTTTTAATATTTTACAATGTTGACAATTTAAAGATAGTTAGAAGGTTTTTCATTTTTAAAATATTCTATGCGTATAAATAAAATAACGACATAGAGGTTTTTCATTGTAAAAAATATATTTAATTACTATTTAATGTATTAAGTTTTTAAACTAGTTAGTTATTTAAAAAACCAACATAATTCAAATAGGCTACTTTATTTTGCAATCGAAGCAGAGGGAATGCTACCTCCCATACAAACAAAATAATAATTATTATTGGAGTAAAAATTATTTATCGCTCAAATGAAAAACTATTAAAGCAAAAGTTTTAAAATTGTGTGGGAATAATTTTCTTATAAAGAATCATAACTGCAATGAAAATAGGGCGGCCAGCTCTAGGGATGGTGTTAGCCCCCATTCAAGCTAAATCTTCACTATCGCATATCTCGAGATTTTGTGGGAATCATTTTCTTGTCAAGTTACACAATTGATATGATGATATGATACTAGTACAGGGGGTAGTAGCCGCCATACAAACTGAATATTTATTATTGTATTTATAAAGAAATATTCAACCGATTTAAAATTTTTGGCAAAGTTTATAGTCAGCATGTATAAATTCACAAAAAATGAAAATAAAATATTTATTTTGTGAGATAGAGGGTTTTGAATATAGGTCCTCGATATTACCTTCGAATTTATTTTATTTTGTGTAACCATCTGCTTTCTTTTCATGAATGCCATATAAAAGTTACGGAAACATTTCTGCGGAAAATTGTTGGCGGCTGCAGTAATGGACCGGCCTCTACAATGTTCCAGTTGGAAACCAGTTGACTCCACCACACTCACTAAATATCAGTTGAGAGTCAATTTCTAACATGCTTGTCAAGTGCGCAATTAGAAACTCGAGCGCAATAACAATCTATGGCTGAGAGGTTAGTGTTAAAGATTATAAAATGTAAGATACGTCAGAAGAACTTGGGATGCCACCATCGACATTAACGAAAAATTATAAAATAAAAATAAATATAATTTAGAAAAATAAAAATAAAAATTTTAAAAGTAAACAATTTGTATCAAATTTTTGTTATAACAAGCGATTTTGATCATGTCCTCCAATAACAACCACATAAAGTTCCGGAACTGGAACCTGTTACGTGACTAGTTTTGAATCGGTTTTTTTTTTTTATTTCGACATGTTACAGACGGAACGACAAACCCAATATACCCCTATCATTTTTTGATGGTGGGTATGAAAAGTGCAATTTTTGCGTAATTTTCAAAAAATCCAAAAGATTTATTTATTACATTTATTTTAAGTGCGCCTTCGAATATATAGTGTTAAAAAACTAAGTCCATTCCATATAAACCTAAGAATGTGCCTCGTGAAAACTGATTTTTTTCAATAAACTATGTTTCTGTTTTACAACTTTTGAGACTGCCTATCGCGTTGACTATTTAGAGCATATCAACAGGATATAACGCAAAATATGCATAATTGCAACAAGTATGAATCCCTGTTTAAGTATTTCTCTTCCGTTGAGGGGCGCACAGAACAAAAAAATGTTAAATTTAAAAAATTTTGAGATCAAAATTCAACTACTTGTCGAACTGTCGGTAGCAAGGAAAATATGCGCGGTAACAAAGATTAACTAAAATATATCCCCAAAGTTCATTAAGTTTATATAGCACTGAATAAGACTCAAAATAGCGAATAAAAAATTTAGAAGAATGGAGAAAAGTAACATAATTTAAAGTGATTTTTTCTTTGATTTTTTAACTTTGAACAACAATCATAATTATAAACCTATGGTGCTAAAATTTTGCAATCTCTTAGTTTTAAATCTTATGAGTTTAAATCTATAACCTGTTTACTCAAAATAATACTACACAAATTATTAAGGATTAAAGTCAATATCAGACTAATAAAAAATGTTTTTGATAATGGCCCATATGTGAAATTTCAAAATATAAATCACTCTATTATTCTACAATAAATAACTTAGTTAGAAGGATGAAAACATTTCTTATCTAATTGTACTGCTACTGAATAATCTCCACCTAAAAAATTCCTGTATCGTAATTTGTCAAATTCTTCAAACTTTTTTAATTTCTGAAAATAAATTGTAGCTATTATTTTCATTTTAATTTCTCTATTCAACAAAACAACTAATTAAAACTTAATGAACATCAGAAGTAAATGCGTTATGTAGAAAAAAATAATTGGTAGTTTCAACAAGGTCTTAAAGAAACTTAAAAAGAAACAGGTAAGAGTGTGTCTATCAGCAGTAATGAATTTAATATACCCTATGTATATATATATATATATATATATATATATTTCTTCGAAGACAAAGAATTAAACCAAATTCGTTTCATCCATAAGAATACATTTAAGGGTAACTTAATGAAAAACCGAAAAAAAGGAAAAAAAACGTTACAAATATTTTAACCAACTTATAGATTTTCCTTAATATCAGTACTGAAGAATAAACAACTTTTAAATTAAAGGTTTAAGTTTCTTTATGTTTAATTACATCTTGAGAAAATTTTCCAAGCAACTTGAAAATTTTCTTTAATAGCTAATAAGAACAAGAAACTGGTATCATAGATAAGAGAATTTATTAAATATTTATACATACATAAGTTGGTATTAAATCTAAATTTAAATAAAACTTTATTTATTAAAAAAAAAAAAAAAAAAAAAAAAAAAAAAACAAAATATGAATAAGTTAAAAATTATTATTTTTATATATAGTGACATTGTAACCAACATTTAATTCAAATTTAATTTTTAACAAAAGCCTTTATTAAGTTTAATAGCATAATTGATTAAGAATACAATTATAACAATAACGACATTAAATCTAGCATAATCTTGAATAATACCTATTCTAACACTGTCACTCACTCGCTCTGTTTGTTTATGAAGGCGATTTAAGAAAAACAATTTGATTTCAAACTGAATGTATGACAAGCGGCGCACATATAATAAATCAATTCTATTTTTTTTTTTTTTTTTCTAGTTTCGTTTGGAAGATTTATTTTTAATTACAGGTAAAATTTACACACACTCATATATATATATACTGTAATGGTATTAACTACAGTCTTTAACAGTGCAACAATGTTTATGAACATTTATTTACAATTATAATTTTGAAGCTCTCTTCTTTATAAACACCCTCTCTCTGAGTTTGCGTTGTAAATAAAGACTGTAAAATTTCTGCAAACAAACTGTTGGACGTGGTTCTATGCAGAATATGTGAAGTGGCTTTTTTGTCAAGTAAAAATAAAAACAAAATTGTTGAATTCCAAAACAAAACAATATGAGATGGGGTAGTAAATAGTTCAAAAAGGCCTTTTTGATATCGTCAAAAATGTGCTTTTGAAGTCCCTATAAAGACTACGGACTTCAGTCTTTTACGGCTATCAAAAATCTTGTGTATATTTTTTACCAAATCCAAATTCGGTCTATTTTAATTAAAAACGCTAAAATGGAAAAAAAACGCACAAACAAAACACAAAAAAAAACGTTTAACCTAGAAATGACAAAAACGTCAAAGTTGACAACAGAAAAGAAAAATGCCAGAATTAAAAAATCTACAAAACGAAAAAAGCCACCAAAACGAAAAATTGTCAAAATGAAAAAAAAAAACGAAAAACGAAAAAAAATTAAAAGTACCCAAACGGAAAAAAATTTCAAAATGAAAAAATCGCTATCATGAAAGGGAAAAGATTAAAAATGGCAAAAAAAACGCAAAAAATGGAAAATTCGTCAAAACGAAAAAAACCGTAAAATTTTACAAAATACGGTGAAGGGTGTATAAAATTCGGTACAGCAGTATATAACTTGTTTTTTATACGATCGAAAAAGTATGTTTTCGCTAAAAAATAATATAAGTTTTAATTATTTTTTTTTTTCATTAAAATGAAAATTACTCCTTTTTTAAGTATTTTTTGTATAGTTTTCGTATGAATTTTATTTTTAAACAATTAACTTGTTGTCCTTAATTTAAAAAAAAAAATCGGTTTTTAAAAACCAAAAAAAATCTTACAAAAGATAACAATTTTCAAAAAAAACCAAACAAAAAAACTTTAAAATAAATGTCGGTTTTGCAAAAAGTATTATTTTTAAATAAAATGGCAGCTTTTCTAAATAAAAAATGATTACGCAGATTAACACTAAAAATATTGTGAAAAATTCCAATCACCAGATAAATTTTAGTTTCATTCCCTAATTTTAACCCCAAATTCCACCCATTGACGACCATAGAAAATATGCTTCCCCAAGGAGTTTTCAGGTTATATGGTTGTCAACATCCAGAGAAATAATGATTACAATCATGTTCAAAATGATACAATTCTGTGTCAGTAATGTGTCAGACACGTACATATGTGTTAAATCTGAATACGGCGTGTTGAAATTTGCAACGAAAAGTTGTTAACTCAATGGTATCAAATTGAAACTAAATTTGTATCGAAATGTACACGACAATGACTGAACTTGATGCCGCATCGGTGTGAACTTGAAAACAATGGGTATCGAATTCATACTGTATCGAATCCAATAACAATAACTACTCTTTTAAAATAATTAACAGCTGTCATATATATGGCAGTGTTGCCATATAAGTGAAATAAGATAATTTTCAAATTTTGCTCAAAATTTATTATTTTCTTCAAATAAGTATCAACCAGCGTAAGGCATAAGAGATGAACAATTCTTACTTTTGACGTCCAAGAATTTTTGCAATAATGATATCTTCAGTTACGCCAGAATCTTCAAATCTGAGTTTTTATATTTCACTTTTTATAAGTTCTTAACTAAGAATTTAAAAAGATGTTTGCAATTCAAGAGATTGATAGTAATAGATTATATAAAGATTGTAAATAAGGGAAAATTTTGGAAAAAAATTTCAGTAAAGGAAGAAAAAAATTCGAGGATGTTAGTATTTTTTAATAAAAAGTATGTAAATTTATTTAAATATATACAAATTTATATTATAATGAAAATCAAAATGTAAAAAAAGAAAATTATTCAGACCAATTTTCATTGTTTTTGGATATTTTCAAATAAAATTGCATTGTTTTTTATGCAAACATCCGAAATATATGTTTTGTATATTATGAATTTTTACATAAATAGTTGCGTTTTTCGACTATTTTTTATGGATATAAATATTAAGACTTCAATACATATTATACAAAAAAATATGGAAATCGTATTATCCAATATAGAAAAAACCTACTAAATTTGGGTAAAATTAAAAAAAAGGGTTAAGGTTAAAATTTGTCATCAAAAGTTAAGTCTTTCATAGCAAATTGATATGGATACCATAGTGATGACATTAAATGATAGCATATTCAAAAATAACTAAAATTCAATAGAGTAATTCCATTTTAAATTTAAAAAATTTTGACCCTTGGTTACCGATTTAGATAAAATTTGGTGCTTGTGTAGAGGACGATACAGAAACGTGTAAAATGAATTTTTCTCATTTCTATTTTGAGAACTGTGGCAACTATATAGCTTTGAATATGATTAACATATTTATTTAAATGGTCATAACTTTTGATATCAAAATAAGTCCATCTTTAACTTTTTTTATAATTTTTTGGTAGGAAGCCTTATCTGTATACTACATAGAATATATCAGAGTGGTCAATTTTTTTTCAAGGCTGCAAAATTATACACAATTTTTCATAAAAATCTATTTTTATACCCAAATTTTAAATTGTTATTACTGATCCACTTTTGTTAATATTTTAAAATATTTTAAATAAGGACATACGCCATACTATACTAGATTATATTACATCAATAAACTGGACATGCGAACAAAGACGTAATTTCATGGAAATTTTTTTCTTTAATCCTATTTGTATAATATGTAAAACAATAAAAATTTTGTTTTAAAAATTTCAACTTTGCAAGATTATAACTAATGTAATGTTAAAAATATTGGAAAAAATATACATTCGTGGATTTCCATTAATTTATATAAGACAAAAAAAATCTTAAGGTAAAAGTGACAATATTTTTTACTCTGAACGATTCACTGTGCGTCTGTTTTTTAAACCCACCCTTATGTGGAATAAATTAAAATCAATTAAATATGTTTTGCGTCGTATTTATTTTGTATTTCACATAATAAAGCTTACAATATTATTCGCTTTGCACCTAGTAATGTATATCTCACAGTGGGACAGAATCGAATTTTTTTTGGAAATAAATTTGTAACTTTTAATCTGTTTGTTTTAATATTGCATAAAATTTCACATAGACGTAGCAGAAGAGTGTACAATTTATGTTTAGAATGGAGTCCATACTTTTTATGATTTTTGGAAATTCCGATTGGTCTATTCTTAGTCCTATTAAGTCTTTCAGTTTCTTTACCTAAAAAAAAATTAGAAAATCGGATAAAAATATTGGGCTATGTATTGAAAAAACTGGACAAGATTTGGAAAAAATAAGATAGTTGAATTTTCAAATGCAAATAACTTGAAAGCTATAAGAGATAAATAGCACATGTCGAGGGCTTTAAGAAGGTGTAAAAATATTTAAAATAAGATAAGAAATAAAAATTTGACAAGCGGTTACTAATTTAATATGTCAGATGTATCTTACTTTTAGCCCAAATAGATCCACTCCTGAGGGGTATGTATGGTCTCTCCCTTTAAAACTTAAAATTGTACACTCCTCTGCTATGCCTATGTGAAATTTTATGTAAATCTAACCAGCAGATTAGAAGTTGCAAATTTATTTCCATAAAATTTCCATTCTGCACTACTGTGGATCACCCAGTTCGGTGTAGCATTGGACACAGTCTAATTCAATGTGTTCTACCACTTACAGTTCCTTAATGTACTAGCGTAACCTAAAAAAACCGGTGTACCGCTGTCCCATCTACTTAACATATATATGTTCGAACAATGTCCCGTGATAATACCCATTATAATTCTTAAACTTCTTTTATTCATGCATTAGATTAATATATATAGACCGATCAAAAAACCCTCTTCCGAAAATCACTTAAATGTGCTTAAATCACATACACATGTTAGTATCAGGTTTATATTCGACACAAATAAGTTTTATATAAGTAGAAATCATAGTGACAAATTTTATGAGGATCACTCCATAATTTACCATAGCTCCCATATAAGCCCACTTTCGAGAATCACCCTAATAAAGTGCATAAATTCATATAAATGTTAGTATTAGCGTAATATTCTATATTCGTATATTTTATTTTACACTTAATAAAAGTAATATAATACCCCTCCACTCACTAATTTTGATGGATATACACATTCTGGGGTATCATATGGTCGGGCTTGGTCGACTATATCTTTCTTACTTGTTTATTTTACATTTAGTAAAAGTATTGGTCCACCATTGTCCACATGTTTAATATAAGACCCTCCACTAATTTTGATGGATATACACAATATCGGGCTCTACCGACTTTATCTTTCTTACTTGTTAAAATATTGCTATAAGGCATTTATAATCGTTAAACCCTATTCCGGGAGGACATAGGCTTTGTCCTTGTGTCATGAAAGTCATATGTGATAAATTTCATTGAATTATCTTAAAAATTTCCTCCTGTACTTTGGCACAAAATTTACGTGGATGGCCAGCCAGCCAGACGGACAGATGGACGTCGTTAGATCGACTCAAAAAGTGATTCTGAGTCGATTAATATATTTTAAGGTGGGTGTTGGATGATTTTTTCTATGTGTTACAAATACCCGTGGTGTAGGGTATAAAAACATTTAAATCTGAGCAGAAAGTAAAGTAGAGTTTACAAAAAAAAAAAAATAATAATCCGAAACGCAATAAAGCTGTTATGTATAAAATTCTAGATAATATTAAATATTTTATTAAAAACAAATAAAAAAGATTTTTTTTAATCTAAAACTTAAATATAACAGTCTTTAAGAAACACAATTTCAAAAAGTTTGACTATTAGATTCATTTTTATAAGTTGAGTTGTATACACTAGAATCACTCAAAAAGTGATTCTGAGTTGAGGTCCCAAAGGTGGGGGTCCCAAAATTTACGTTACAAACATCAGCACAAATGCATAATACTTCAACCACATATGGTGTTGTAGCGTATAAAAACGAAATCGCTTTTCTTTTTTTAAAGAAAAAAAATCAACTTCTAAAAATTTACAAAATTGATTAAATAGATTAAAAAGAAACATTTAATAGGCCCCTTACTTTTGAAGGCCTTTATTTATACGCTCGTTATTTCCAAATTCTGCAAAATTACATCATTACACCCTTCTATATATTTAGTGCTTGTTTTATAACTCCAACATCTCCAAAGAGCAGCAAGTAACCTTTTTTCTACACGCCGCCAACTATCCGCAAACACCCTTTCAAATAATGCCCAGGATACTTACTATATTAAACAAAAAGAAAAAAAAAACGGAAATTTTTTAAACAATTGTATTTTTATTTTATTTAAATGTTCATGTTTCCTTCCTCTATTTCTAAGCACTTTTATGTATGCTTGTCTTCCTTGTACAGAGAGTTGTTAGAGCTGTACGCTCAGCTGATTTCAATGAATACTTTGTGTGAGCAAGTGCTTGTTTTTTTTTTTTTTGTGACGACTGAGGGGCAAGGCCAGATTTTTGCAATTGTACTATAAATGATTGATGTTTTGTTTGAAGAAGAGATAAAAGATGATGTTAAAAAACAGAAATTTACATAAAACGGAGCCTGGGGAAGAGGCAGTCAATGGAGGAGAAGGCCGACTAGTGATATAATCTTTTACTAAAGAACTTTTCGTTTTTCTCTCTCTACTTCTTTTGAGATAAAAACAAGTAAGAAAGATATGGTAGGTCAAGCCTACCAAAGCTTGTTATTGGAAGATATTATCTTTTTTATAGCTATTCTCAGAGATAGAAGTCATGTTTACGATTTTATGCAAAATTGCAACGAACATCAAAATTATTTTTTATCGGAGCAAGAAAATTAGTTTTAAGTTTTATAAAACCAACATAGTTTTTAATAAAAAAGTATGCATAACAATATTTTTCATTTGTTTCAAACGGTTATTTTAGCAACAAGTATTTGCAAAAATAACAACCGAATTACAACATTTTATAGCAGAAAAAAATTAAAAAAATTAATCTCTTTTCAATAATATTTTTGAATCAGGGATGGAAAGTTGAAACATTTTTCAGTATCAAAAAAATATTCAAATGGTACTTTTTTCACCATCAGAGTACTAAAGTTCGAATTTTAAACTTTGGATGCTTTTTGCATTACTTCTTATGCACAAGAAAACGTATACTTATTGATACTTTGGTAGTAATGAAAAAGTACTTCCCTAAAAATGATTTTAATTTATTTTTTCTGAGATACAACATTTCAAAAAAAAATGTAGTTGACATAAATTTATCTTAAAAATAAAAAATGGTTTAAATTTATAACAGAAAAATTATTTCGGTTAAGCGGTTGTTCGACACAAATTATTTAGTTTATTCGAAAACAGATAACTTTAAATTATTCGAACAGTTAATCGACCAAAATTACTCGAATAACAATTAATCGATTGGATACCCTAGTATTTATGTATGTTAAAATGATTTTCGGAAGAGGGGTTTATATGAGAGCTATGGCCAATTATGAACCGATCTTCATGAAATTTGGAACATGTAAAACCCCTATTCCGGGGGGAGATTTGTATGGAGCTAGTTGAAATAATGTACCAATCTTATTTCAATAGGCTTCGTGCTTATGCCAAAATAATTATTTGTGCCAAATTTCGTTAAGATAATTGCGACCTGTACTTTGTTCACAAGTTATACATGGACAGTTAACTAGACGGACATCGCACTGCGGTTACAAAACGCTTATTTTAGAAATAACTTTGTAACTTGTGAACCGTTGGAAATACAAAAATAAAATTTCACCTGGCCAGAGACAAGATGTTTTCGAGTTGATTTGAAGGAGCACAGATTCCTAGCGGGTCACGGGGGAGTGGGTAGACCTCCAAAGTTGATCTTCTCTGATATGCAAAAATTAATTTATGATTAAATATAAAAAATTTTTACATATAGATGGTCCTTGTAAATCCCTACAAAAATACGCTTATGCTTTCAGTTTAAGAGATATTTATGTCGATATAAATGTTTCACTCTGTTGTAGCCTACTTTTTAGGTTTTTAACTTGGCGGGCTCAATATTAACGCTCAAATTATTTTTTTAAATATTAATACGTTTAAATTTCTTCAGACCATGACCTGAAAAACTTAAAATTTAAATTTTAAGTATATTTTTTAGAAATAAAATTAATATTTGGACCTAAATAAAATTTAAACGAGTAGTTATATTCTAATGAAATTTTGATACAATATAGGTAGACTTACCTTAAAATCAGGGAATTAAAAACATACCCACTGTCTTGTACCAAAATACCTCAAATCCCAACCCGGAAAAAGCGTATTTTAAAAATTTACTTTTTCTATTCAAATGCTCACACTGTCGTTACAAGATACGTCCGTCAGAAAATAAATTTTGTGTATTTACCTAATATATGGAGGTATTTAATTAACATAACTTTTATTTGATACCAGCTTTGTGATTTTGAGAATTTTACAAACAAATTTAAAAAAAAATCTGGGAAATTGACAAAAGTTGGATAGGGCTTGTGTGGAGACCGTTCCCCCAATCGCCTTCGGGTCATCTAAATTCCTTTTGAGAACATTAAAACAAATTTTATAAATAAAAAAATATTGCCACCTTTTTTGACAAAAAACCAAAAACATTAAATATTTAAATTAAATATTTTTTTCAGATTAACATAACTTTTTATCTGACGTATATATTTATACGATTCTTGCAGCAATATTATTTAGAATTTTATAGGGAATCCGATAAATATTTAAGAAAAGAATTTGGGGTCAATATTGAGGACACCAAGTTAAAAAAAAAAACTGAAAACGATGCTAAAAATGAGTGAAAAAATGATTTAGACCTAAATATTTCTTAAACTAAAAGAGATAAAATACACACGTAAACGTAGGGTTTTACAAGGACTATCTACATCTACATCTTTCAAATCACAAATTTTTGGTGCTAGGAATCTGTGCTCCTTCAAATCAACTCGAAAACACCTCGTCTCTGGCAAAGTGAAATTTTATTCAGGTATTGCCACGGTTAACAAGTTTCAGAATTATTAAAAAAAAAGAAAAAAAGCATTTTGGAACCACTGTGCATCGTTAAATCTACTCAGAAAGTGATTCTAAACCGATTGGTATACTTAAAGAAAGGTCTATAACTAATACATTTGTGCGTTACAAACATCAGCAGAAAAGCATAATACCCTCCCCACATATGGTACTGTAGAATATAAAAATTCTAAAAAGGTATTTATGTATGTAATTTTTAACTCAAGTATTTTTGTAATGTAGATTTTGTTGTTGCTTAAGTTTCTTTATCTTTCTTGATTCAAATTTAAATTATTCATGCAAGAAATTAGAGTAAAATCATCATTATCATCAAGGAAGTACGAGTATAACATGAATATGACATGATTTTTGTAAAATTCTTTTGAGAAAACAGAAATGTGAAGCAGTAAAAACTTTTTTCGCTATAAATACAAACGTTTTTTAACCAATTCGAAACAAAAAATTTAAAATTTTCAAGTTAAAGAAATTTTACAAAAATTTTAATTTCATTTTTATTGGAGAACACTATTGAATTAAAGTACAATACAAGTATTATGCAATGCTGGATTCAAGACTGAAAATACATTTTGTTCAAACTAGAATTTTTATCCAATAAGCAATTTTCTGGTATTCATGCTGAAGGCAAATGTACTTTCAGGCTTAAGCTTAGCATTAGAGTGAAGATTAAATTCAATTCAAATTTATTTTACTTTAAACAAAAACGAAATATATAATAATTAAATTTTTATATAGTATCATATATAGAATACACCCAGCAAAACTTTGCTTTCCCGATAAGCTAGCAGGTATAATTGGAAACAAACATAAACTACTTATTTTTTGCCTGAATAACTAGTTATTTTTGTTCGAGTTGTCCACAAATTCATGTAGTTATTTTTTGACTCTAGGGGTTCTCAAAAATATGTACCTAAACGAAAACAAAAATAAAAAAAAAATTTGCCGTCAGTGGGACTCGAACTTGGACACACACTAACCATTCGTTTTTACTGACTAACGTCTTACCCAGTACACCATCTCGCACATAGCTTCCTAAGCGACAAAACCTCTATTTAGTTTAAAATATCTTTTTAAACATTTTGTTATAAAAAACTAACAGCTTCAGAATGGGGTTGAACCAACAACCTTCTGGTTGTTAATCCGGCGCTCTGGCCAACTCATCCACGTGATTGCAGTATTACTGTGCTATTATACTATTGAGTACTTATTAATGTAATACAGAGTAGGCAAATAATAATGACGCCTCATTACCAAGAAACTACTTTAATAAGTAGTTGATATTACCGAAAACCAAAAAGTTTCTGCTGGGCAACTAAAAGTTTATATGAGAGACACTTAGAATTAAATTTTGAAAAAAAATACTCTTTTTTTTTGTAATGTAATTTTGTGAAATTTATTTAATATAAAAATATTTGAAATCATTTAAAAAGCATGATAATTATTTGACTGAAATTTTTTTCGAAAATATTTTTTACTGTGAAATAATTTTCGTTAATTTCAATTTAATTTATCGGACAAATAAAAGAGGAGTTTTATTTTTATAGCTGTTGAAATTTTTAACATAAAGCGTACAGATTTATCGAAAATAGCTAAAAATAAAACTGAAATTATAAGAGGATTAAAAATTAAAAATCTCTGTAATAAAAGAAAACATTAGATGAGTATAAAAAAATATTCTTTCTGATATATTAAAATCATTAATATTAGAAAAATTTATTTATGAACTACATAAAATCGGTGTTTTTTTTTTTTGGAAGTTGTTCATTTCTAATATTTCGTGAGGTCTGAGTTTTTAATCCCGAATAATAAAATTAATTGTAAACAAATAATGTTTCCCACTTTTTATACCCTTCACCACAGGTGTAAAGGGAGTTTGCCATTCCGTTTGTAATTTCTACAATTTCCTTAGAAGAATTAATTTTAAAAAATGGTTTCAATAGCGTTTGTGAAGCCTCCCGAACTTCCAAAACTATTCTGTTGAAACACGGAAAAAACCGGTAAAAAAATATCGCAGATATTAAAAAAAACGGCTTTCAAACCTGTTTTCGATTTTCTGAAGCCTCTTTATAAGTTAGGGACATCAAAAAAATTGTTTTGAATTTTTCTGCTGAAGAAATTAACTCAGTCGGTCAAAACACATATACTAGTCCTAAATAAGCTACGGAGTTCACTTTTTTTCTTGAATTTCGGTTTTTTTAATCAACCAAATCGGTTCATAAACAACCGAGTTATTACCAAATCTGTTTTTTTTTAATTTATTTAATATCAGGCGCAAATATTAAATATCTGTCAAATCGGTTCATGAATTTTTCTCCATACCCTTTTTTAATTTAATATTCTTAATTTAATATTGGGCATAAGTATGGGCGTGATATACGATCAAGATCCAACATAACCTATAACATTCTACCGTGCAAGCACTATCTAAATAGCTTCATTAATAACGTGTAAAATTAAAAAAATAGATTTTTTAAAAGTAGGCGTAAAATGTGGGAGTGACGTCCAATCCATAACCACCTCTGGCACTGGTAGTATCTATGTGTCAAATTGGTTATCCTGTTTAGACTTGCTTGATACACAAACAAACAAACAAACAATCAACAAAATTTTAGCTCATTTTTATAATATATAAGGATATAAAGATTTATAAAATCTTGATTCTGTTTAAACTTTATATGAAAATGCAGTTTTTAGTGTTTACATAGACATACTATAGGTAAATATATTTTTAACTACATCCAATATAACGTATTTCTCAACACGGGTGAAAGGTATATAAGATTCTAATTTATTAAAGATAATGTTGTGTTCTTTTATATTATCTTTAAAAAGTATGAAAATTCCGGGAATATAAAAAAATAATTATTTTAAACATAAATTTAATTCAATCTACATTAAAATGTCCGGTGGAAAACAAATCTAAGAAGACCTCTGAAATGCGTTTTGATGGGTCTTCAGTTCCACACGTTTGACCAAAAAAAGTCTTTCAATTTTTTTTTTTTTTTTTTTAATAGGTTTCATTTTTGTTCGTAATTTTTAGGTTGTTACAAAAAAATATTCTTATGGGCAAAAACTCAAAAATTTATAAATCAATGTGATTGAAACGAACCAGAGTTTTTTGATATTTTTTTCCAAAAGTTAAAATTTTTAGCGTTAGAGTTGTATAAAGCAAGTGATCTCCGTATAAGAGGATCAATATTACTGATATGGCTCTATCGATATTCGGTTAAAAGTTATACGAAGGTTGGTTTTGAAACCAAATTTTCTGCTATTTTAATATTTTAATACTTTTTGGTCACTGTATGTGCGCCACTCCATGAAGATCAGTGTTGCCAGGAGATGAGAAAAAAAGGCTAAATTGAACTTTAAAAAAAATCAAAAAAGGCTAAGTGCCCCGAAAAATAAAGCCAGAAAAAAGTTTAAGAAAATTTAGAAACTTATTTTTTCTCATTCTCATTATTTTTTGTTATTTTTCTAAAGAAATTGTAATAAATTTATAAATAACACTCAGAAAAATGGCTCAATGAAAAATCTCAAAAAAAAACTCGCATACAAATTTTGGTTGTATTTCATATGAAAAATTATCCAATATTTTGAAGTGTTTTTTCATCATTTTTGAAATATAATTCTTTTTTGACTAAATATTTTCAAATTATATATATATATATATATATATATATATATATGTATATATAGATAGATAGATATATATATAATATATACAATATATACATACACATATATCTATAGTTTAATCAGAAAACTTAAAACTTCGGATTCGGATTAAGAAGACTGAACATACGTCCAATAATATCGTTAAAAAAATATATTAAAGTAAAAATTCTAACAGGAGGATTTTAGCATAGAAAAAAAGTGCTCTCTTCACACGTATAACTTAGTTCTGAAGAAAATTCTACTAACACATGCAAAGAGTTTGGTTTTTTATTTTTTTTTACAGCTGTGTTACGTTTTTTTAGAGCAAGTTAGATTTTTAGTTAACAGTTAGCCCTGCAAATCAAATTTAGGATTTCAAAAAAAATCACAACCAATTGTCAGAAAAGACAAAATAACATGTCATAGTCAAATAAAAAATAATCGTATTTTAGTTATTAAAAAATATTTGAAAATATCGGAGTAAAAACTTTGGTTGTCATGTAATGAGTTAAGAAGCTATTATAATGGCTCTTCACTACCTACCAGTTACCTGAATAACCCATTATTTTAACACAGTGATGACATTAGAGGCAACTACTTACCTCATATTATTATAAGTAGGCATTTTAGGAAGTCATTACTTAGATGTCATTAAAATATCTAATCATTGATTTTTAAATAAGTATAATTACATTTTAGGTTACAAATAGCTAATGAAATGTCACAACATAAAAGACTGTTTTTATTGTTTTTTTATTTAATTTTTGTTTTAAGCTTAAGAATATTTTAAAAATTTTAAATACAAATTTCAAAAACAACAGATTTTTGGCGTAACAAAGAATAAAATATATTAATTAAATTGCAATTGTGAATATATTTACATGCATATGCAAAGAATGCCTTTTCATATATTTATCCCTTCTTTAAATATATGAATTGGTTAACTCAATTAAAATATCAATAAATAATAGCTTTTTCAAAAATCTAATCATGAATAAGTAATTAAATACCGTGTTATAAATAAGTAGTTACTAAACTATTTATTTGTAATGTAGAAGGTATGTTGCCATCATTGAAAAGTAACTAGATTCGTAACTACATGCCACTACCAAGTTTTTGTTGGGATGTTCAGTGTAAATTAAGAGTTTGCATAATTTAAACCCCTTTAACTTTTAAACCGTTAAAAATATTAACTTAGTTTTTTTGGTAGTAAAGAAAGAATTTTGAAGTTAACAATTTTTTTTTTTAATTTACACTTGATATCTTTTTTATTATTTTAAAAATTGCGCAAAAATTATTATAAAAAATAAATTTTTCCGTGTAACAGCTAGTAATGATAATATTGTGAGTCTTTTTTCAGGTGGTACTAGTTCTTCACAAGAGTTATGCACGTGTGCAATTATAATATAAATTAGTGGAATTTTAAATTTTTAGATTTTTTTTAAATGTTTAACTTTAAACTGCTAACGGATTTTAAACGCTAAGGTACTACTTTTTATTAACTTAAAGCGCTGCCAATGTACCAAGAAAAATAGTTATAAAAAAATTTTAGTCGAATATTAAAACTTTTGTATTTTACGCTTTATAGTTACATGCTAACCACTCAGCCTTAGATAATTTGTGTGTTGATTAAGCTATTTGCGTCTTTAACAAGGATGGTGGAAATTGCCATTTTTTAACCCTTTGATAAGCGTGGGGGAAGTAATTGCCAATTCAACTGAAGCTTTGGTGACAATCTTTTGGTAAACGGAGATGTGGTGAAAGCCTAGTTTCAAGGCAGAAATGAAGAGGACATATCTCTTTTACATATATTTTATTAATAGTAATTGCAATTAAGAATTTTCAATTACACATTACATCTCTGGCACGAACTAACCTCAATTTTGTTTAGGAATATATATATTAACACTTAAGTAAATCATATTTTCCATTGATACACTCTCATATCCTAACTGCACGTAAAACACAAAAGCTATATAAAAAGTAAAAAATGTTACTAACGAATATATAGGGATTCAAGCACACAGAAAAGAAGAAATCCTTCAAACATTTTCCCTGCTAGCATTCATAAGTGAGTTTATTGATACATATAATAAAAAGTGTCTTTTTAGATACTTTTAGATGTTCAAATGTAGAAAATACACAAAGTTACAATAACACATTAACATTATGATCTAAGAAACTTGCATTAGGCGACTATTTACATTCCAGAACAAAGAAAAAAGAAAAGGCATGCTTACCCAGCAAAAAAAAAGAAATGAAAAAGAGCTGAAAAAAACCATGATTTTAATATTGCTTCTTGTATATATATACATATATAATTATAAATAAATAAATTATAAATTTTTTAATAAAATATAGTTTTAGCTTTAATAAATAATAAAAATAATAGATAATAAAAATACTTTTCGATTTGTGAAATTTCTTTTCACTTTTTTGGAAGTAATTTTATTAACGATCTTTTTTGGAAGCACTTGCCAGTTTTTTTACTAGGTAGTAAATTTATAACTTTTAAATTAAAAAATATATTTATATAAAAAATTCAGTTAATTTTTAATTCGTAAATTTTATAAATTATTACATATTTAGTTTGACAGTGATATGATTTTAATAAAAAAACATTAATGTTGAAGGTAAGCATTCATGTTGTTCTAGTAGAAATATTCCAACTTCATTTTTTCTATTTAATCCATTTTAATTTAATTTTAGTTTACAAAAGCCATTATTTTTCGATGAATTCTTGATTTCCTTTTTTACACTTCTAAATGATACTATTTCGATACCCCAAGAAAGCACTAAAAAGTGTAATGTAAAAAGTGTTAATATTCGACTGTTATTAACTAAATGAAGTTACGTTTTACTTTAAATTTCGATAAAAAAATGTTGGCAGTTATGGAACACAAAACATCTTCCTGACGACAGTGTTTAGTTTTTTCTGGAAAATTGTTGGATGATTGTGCAAAATTTACAAAAACAAAATACATTGTTACCTAACATTCACCGTCCAGAAGTTTGCTTTGTAGTCACTTTTGAAAGATTTTAACAGCAATAAAATAAGTTATTATTGCGCATTAATCTTTTTGGCGTATGTTAGGAAGATTATTAATTTCATTTTTTTTGGTTTTTAATAAATTAAGTTACTTTCATTGATTTAAGTTTAAAACATTTAAACATATTTAATTTTTTTATATTTTGTATAAATGCCATATAAACTTATATGAACAAGAATTAATCCTTTTGACTATTTCGGAACTAATCCAGATTTTTGAAAATAGATTAAAACTGAAAATGAATGATCAAAAGCTAAATAATTCGAAAAATTAATTTTCATGTTCTAAAGCAATGTTTGAAATTTTCTTGGGAATATTTTTAGTTTTAAGTGCTTTTTAGCCACATAATATGGATATAACAATGATTTTTAGATAAAGTAAATATACTAGTCTAGAGTAGGCCGAATGAACACTTTCTAATATCTGTGATTCCTAATCGACTAGTCATACTTAAAAATTTATGTAATCGCAGCAAATAATTTTCGCATTTTATGTGTGATCACGCCTTCTTGGCATAAAATATTCCAAAAATTATTATTTCTCAAATTTAAAATTCAGAATTGTTTATTATTTCACTCCAAATAGGCAATGACGTGAGTTTTTTTCTACATAATTTGGAGGAAATCGAATTGGACCCAGGTTTTGTTAAAATTAGACATTTGAAATTTTAGATACGAATAACTCGATAACTATAAAAGTTAAACTACATTCACAAGCCTTAATGAGAGAAAATGAAACGGATGAGAAAAAAATATTAGCAGGCATGTGTGATTTTTTTATCAAAATCGTACTAGCCACGTTTATCAACTATATATATATATATATATATATATATATATATATATAATTAAGGGACTTACTAACTTATATTCCAAAATATATGTGGAAAGAAAAATATTTATATATATATTTATATAAGTAGTAAAAGTATCGCTAAAAGAAATATTATGCAATAATTTGGAATTACGTTTTTTAAATTAGAAAAAAAAAAAAAATAAATGAAATTAAAAAACTTTTCTCCATTGGAAAAATATCAAAACGCATAAAATATTACTGTTATTTAAAAATTTCAAAAATCACTTGCATTTGCTACATATTTAATTAAGTAAATGCCAATTTTTAAACCCGTTTAATGTTGTTTTAAAATTTAAAAGGAAAAAATATAATATTTTCCCTAAAAATGATTTTCGCTCCGCCAGACTGGAACAAAGCTGAAAGTTAACTAACTTTTCAATACTGTTAATAAAAAAACAAACTTTTACTTTAATATTAACCTGAAGTTAGGTAACTTGTTAATTAATAATTCAGTTTCGTTGATTAAAAAAAGAAAACATATATATATATATATAAATATATATATAACTACTAAGTTAATTTCTATGTAAATAGTATTTTATGTAATTTATATTTGCATTTATTAGTAATTAATTTATTAATAATAATAAAAAAAATATTAATTGAAAAAATACATATTCTAAAAAGAGGAGTCTTTTGCGACACTTCTCGAGAGTCGTCCGGAGGACACTTCCATGAGGAACAGTTGTTTCCGACGGAAGATAATTTATATGATACTTTATATAGTTTTGGAGATGAATTACAATTTCTGAAAGACTAATCTTAAGCTATGTTTAGACTAATCACATATTTGAAAAACCACTAAATAAAATGACTTAATTTTTTCTTTCAATTTGGAAAATGTTTTTTACTTATCGTAAATCACATATTACGTTTTATTAAAACATTTGCTAGATAAAACAACTACAAACAATTTTATGTAAAATTAGTAATCACGCAATTTTGATCATATATTTGCCAAATGTGAACTTAGCTTTACAACCCATCTACTCGTAACAAAATATGTAAGATTTTTCTGTCAGAGAGTGTCAAATTCGCTCTCTTAGAGAATTATCTCACGTGTAAATTCAAATGTTAGTATTATCTATATTATAAAATGAACTGTCAAAAAATACACAAATACGAAATTTTTTACATGAGTATTTTGGAAAAACACTTTTATAAAAATTGTGCCAAAAAAGTGTAAATTTCTTAAATAAAAAGCACATGTTTATTCTGTGACTGGTTGAGAATAATGATATATTATAGAATTTTGTAGAATACTTTTTTAAGATTTAATATAATATAAACAAAATGATTACTCTTTTCTGACGGCGTTATCTCACATATTATTTCAGCATTAATCTCAGCTGTAGGCCTGGGGATAGTATCTTCCGCAATATAAAATGTTTGCAGGGAAGATTTAAAATATTTGAAAAAAACTTAAAGCCTTATTGTATTAAGTAGTTGCACACACTATAAGTATTTGGCATTAGTAATTAAGTGCCACAATGTACGCTTCAAGTACATAGTTATTTTCTACATATGTTAGCCATAGTACAGAACAAACATTCTACTACAAGGTTTACAATTTACATTGTTTTTTGTTTATTTATAATTTATGTAATGTGTGTTGCAATGTAGGGATTCACAATTTTTAAGGATCCTACTATCTATTGACCAAATGTAAGCTTAAATGTTTGGATTTTTAATTTTTTTTTTTTTTTTCGTAATGTTAATGACAAAAGTTGTAACACTTCCCTGCAGTTCTAATGGTGGCTATATAATCGTATACTAATGTCAGAACACTTGGCTAGCTCCAATTTCTATATTTCGAATCATTGGTTATTGTCACTTTAATAAGCCCAAGAAATTTAAACAGTAGCCAATTTAAACATATATTTATTTAAATTCATCTTATTACAAATAATTTATTATAAATAGCTGATAAAATTTCTAATTCGCCAACAGCTACCAGAAATGCGGGATTTCAATTGTACGTGTATAATAATGTTGAATAATATTGAATAAAAGATACTTTTTCTTCTTTAGTTTTTCATTTCCTTTATGCATTTTTTTCTAAAGTTATCAAGGGAAATGATTTATAACAAATAGTTAGTATTTTTCTTTTCTCCTCAGGAAAAAACACAATTTGTTAAGTTTTTTTACTATGGGGATTATTAAATAAAAGCACAAAGAGGTCAGTTAAATAAGCGAACAGAAAATAATATAATTTAAAGTAAAATTAAAAAGTTAATCAAATAACACTCTGCTACAAAATGGCACTTCTTAGTTTCACTCCAAAAACGACCTTCTTGAGGGAATCACACAACAATTTTCAGAAATTCCAAAACACCCTCTAAATTTTACGATATTTCGAAAAAAAAACTATTTTCACGGTAATGCCTGCAATAAACATCTCACATCTAAATAAATTTTAGATTTTCAAATTGGTTTAGAAAGAATTTTATTAAAATCGTTTATATATTCCAAATAACTTAGACTTTCAACATATTTTAACTTATTTGTTTTTTCCTTTCTTAAAAATTTAGATTTTTATGTCTTTTTTTTAAGCAAAATTTTCTAACCTCATCATCTCTAATTTCGATGAAATTTGGTATACACATTCGTAAGTCAATACAAAATTTGTTTTCCAAAATTTAAAAATTCGTTGTAGTTTTTATCTCCACTTCAAATTTTTTTAACATATAATAATGTTTAATAATTCTAGTTTCTAATTTAAAAAGAAAAGGATAATTAAATCAATATTAGTCCTTGTAACGAAAATGTTTAAAAGAAATAATATATTCAATTTTTTTTTTTTTTTTCCTAAATATTTCTTAAAGTGTCAGCAACAACATGCATAAGATTTAGAGTGGTACCATGAAAATTTACATTTAGAGCCGTTATTATAACCTACCTATAAGATATCAGACAGTTAAAGGTAAGATAAACTAAAGTGAGCATTAAAGTAAGCTTTATCTATTTTTGGTTATTACAACTTTCTTTTAAATTAAATTTTATAATTTTGATAATACGGCAAGGTCAAAGCAAAAACCGATTACTTTTGGCCAGTTAACGTGGTGGCAACATTAACAATTTGAATGTAACGGCCAGTAACGGCAATACAAACAAATAAAAAATAACGAAATTTTTAAAATAAATGATTTAAAACAAAATAAAAGTAAACGGCGGTACAAATATAAATATAAGTAGAAAAAATACTAAATAGAATATATATGTCTTTTTATGTATTTCTTTTATAAAACAAAAATATGCATAAACTTTAGCTTATCGGTCACTTTTGATATAACTTGTAATTATAATAACTAAAACCAATTTAATGTATCCAATAATATCCTAACTTTATTTATTGGATAGTGAAAAATATGTTGCAGATATTGTAGGTATTTAAATTTAAATTGTTATTTAAATTTGGATTTTTATTTTTTCAGACTTTTGATGTCCTCGCATTTTCTGTTAATGCGATTTTAATAATACCACTTTTGAGATCTACGGTCATGTATTACGCTAAGCCTAGACATGCAATTTTTTATTAAGACAAATGTCAAATTTTTGTCTATTTACATATCGTCACCTAAAATGCAAAAGTCCGTAACCACACTTTTTAATTTTTTAGAGCAGAAGCAAAAACATTGTGAAAATACAAAAGGCCGTAAACACAATTTTTAATTTTTTGCTTTAAAATTATGCAATTAAGTAAAAAATTTTAATCGTTCTCTTAAAACGAAGAAAGATAAAGTATAAAACACTTATCAAACCAATTTTTTCTTAAATAGAAAAAATTTTTGAAATGTTTCCTTTACGAAGTTGGTATTACGACATTTTGACCTTTGTTAATATGGATGTCATTTTTAAAGATATTAATATGAATTTTTTTGTGTAGATGCAGCTTGTGTCAGTACATTATAATCCAGTAAAAAACCAACATTTGATTTTTCAATGGTCCGGGCCTCTTGCATTTTAGGAGACGATATATTTTTTTTATCTTTATCAAAGGTGTACATCATAATAAATCATGTAAAATGTACCAACAACTAAAATGGAGGCTATTATCAAGCAACATCAAGACAAAGTTGTCAACACTTGAACTCTGACAAACTTTGTCTTGACGCTGTGGTTCCAAATCGCTTTTTTTAATAATTCTATAACCTTTGATTTGTATAAGTTGATTTGTAGGAGCACAGATCCATAGCGAGTGAGGGTAGTCACCACGGGTAGGTATGTATTTTTTTTTTTAACGTAAACAAATTGTGTATATAAAAAATCAACATTTGAATTTTCAGTGGTCACGGCTTTTTGCATTTTATGTGACGATACAATTTTTTTATCTTTATCAAAGGCGTACGTCATGATAAATCATGTAAAATTACCGACAAATAAAATGACAGCTTTTATCAAGCCACGTCAAGACAAAGTTGTCAGCACTTCAACTCTGACAAACTTTGTCATTGACGCTGTGCAATGGTTCCAAATCGCCTTTTTTAATAATTCTATAACTTTTGATCCAAATTTCTACCAAAAATTAGTTTAGGAAAAAAATTAGGTTGAAGTAAATTTTTCTCTCATTTTTGGATCTGTTTTTTAAGTTTTTAAAACTTATATATATATATTTGAAAATTTACTAGATTTTTTGAAAATTTACTAAATTTCTTACAAAATTCTAAATAATATTTCTGCAAATCATATCAATATATGAATCCGATAAAAACTTATATTATTCTGAAGTTGAAACTTTAAAAAAATTTACATTTTTGGGGTTTTTCCAAAAAGGTGGGAGAATTATTTCACTTCTAAGGTATTTTTTTCGAACTATAGATTTTTTAAGTTTTCAAAAGAAATCTTAACGCAAATGCGTGTAAAGTAAAACCAGAGGCACTTTGGGCAACGGTTCCCCCCAAGCCCTATCCAAACTTCATTAATTTTCAAGAAGTTGTTTAAATTTGATAGTAAAATTCTTAAAATGCAAAGCTGGATCAACAAAAAATATGTCAGTTATATACGGCCATATGTGGGTTAAAAACACAGAAAGTATTTTCTTATAACGACATGGTGACGATTTCAATGAAAAAAGTCAAATTTGAAATTACATTTTCCTTGGCTTGAGATTTTGAATATTTTATGTAAAAACGTGGGAGTTTTTAAATTCCCTGATTTTAAAATAAGTTTTGCTATATCTTCAAAATTTCAGTAAGATGTCTTTATTCGTTTAAATTTTATTTCAGGTCAGATATTAACATTATTTCTCAAAAAAAAAAAAAAAAAAAAAAATACTTAAAATCTAAATTTTACCGCATTTAATATATTTTTACTAACTATGATTCTCCATGTTTTGTATTTTTCCAATGTATTTTATGAAAAATGTAAACACATAGCGAGCAGCAATTCACAATGTGGCAGAATCGAAATTTTTTGGAAATAAATCTGTAACTTCTAAAAATCTGTAAATTCTAATTTTTGTTTCTTATCCGATTTCAAATATTTTTACATCTTATTAATGTCTGCCCTTCTTATAGCCTGTTTCTCTATGTCGAAAGAAAATGTAAACGTCTATTTCATTAACGTTCGTTCGCATGAAGTTACGTCTTTTCAAATTGTTTTTGTTGTACTTTGATCTCAGAGTAATGCCAAATGCTTTTTTATAACATTCTTTCTCAAAAGTATTAAAAATAAAAAATTATAACATTTCTAAATGCTCAGTTTATAAACTGTAATTTTTCTCTCTCGATTTTTGCTTTCTCTGTACTGGATTTTGGCGTTCGCGTTTTGAAATATGTAATTTTTCCAGATATAAATATAAATTCATTTTTATCAAAGAAATGGAATAAAAACATATTTCGAAATATGACAAATATAAAAAAGAAATTAAAAAGGTAAAATTTACATACAAGAGAAATTTTTAAATTCTATTTTGGAAAAAATGTATGTATAACTTGAAATATCTTTAACAAAAATAAAATTTTTAAAAATGGATAAACATCACCATTACTTTTTGCACAATTTTTCGTAAGTTGTTATACAGATTGATTACAGAAATATACCAAATTATTTATGTACAAATTCTGCAGATATTTGCACGAAATTGTGTACATACGACGTAATGTAGTCATCTCGGCCCTTTATTATTCCTAATATTTATAAATGATTTACCAGCGTGCATTAAGAATTCTAGATTATTAAAGCTGTTCCATAGCTTTAACTATTCCCATCAATGTTCCTTGCTCCAATCAGATCTTGACAATCTTTATGATTGGTGTATTATGAATCTAATGGATCTGATTTAAGAAAGTGTAAACACATGATGTGCTACAGAAGAAGTCCAGAACTCTGTAGATGTACAATAAATGAATATCAACTTGATCTAGTCGAAGAATTTCTCGATCTGGGTGTGTTGCTTGATTGTAAACTATGCTTTAATTCCCACGTTTCACAAATCGTTAATAAAGCAAAAGGAATTCTAGGTTTTCTCAACCGTTGGGGAAGAGAGAGAATGATCCTCACGTTTCCAAGCAATTATTTACATCTCTCATAAGGCCAATCCTTGAATATGCTTCCGTGGTCTGGGATCCTCAATACAAAGTTCATATAAAGAAAATTGAATCGGTCTAGAAACAATCCGCATTAAATTATAGCTTCATCTGTTTAGTTTTCATACTTTTTAAATAATATTGTACTTTTCCCGAATACCTAGAATTCGCGGGAATATCTTAAATAAAATCCCGATAGCCGGGAGTTGAAAAGTGTCGTGAAATTAAAAACCCTACTTCGGGCATGTCTAACCAATATAGCCCTTTTTTTAAATTTTAAATAATTTTAATTTTAAAATACATAAATGGCGATAAGTTGAGGATTTCAATTTATTTAAATTTAAATTAATTACTTGTATTTTTAATCTGCGAAAGGACAATAGTCTCAGTAGTCGTCAGTCAAGCTCAACCATATAATACCCCACATCATAATGTACACAGGTTAAGAACATTTTCGGTTGTGGCCTTATATAGAAACTATGAACATATTTATACCGATGCTTGCTAAACTTCATACCTCGTTACAAATCTACTAACTGAAGCTTAAATCTGTGTGGGACGATTTGCAAATTTCCTATCCCACCGGGTTAAACTACAAAAAGCTGCTTACGCAACATTTTGTCACACGTAGTGATGTCAAACAGAGCTGTCAGATGTGGCGATTTTTAATTGCTTTTGACGACTAAATTTTGCGTTTCAGCTGCCCAGCTGGAATACGTTTAAAACAAAAGAAAAATCGATATTCTCTTTTAAATGAGACTTTTTTGAAACCGTATCACAAATTTTAACTTGGTGGTTATAAAATTTATAGAGGGTCGATCTACTCATGGCGGAGGAGTTGTAATTGCAATTAAAGGTAATATTAAACATACGTTGTTACCAAAAATAAAAACAAGTACTGCTGAAATTATTTCAGTACAAGTTATGATCAATAGAAGGCCAGTCATGGTAATGAACTCTACATCCACTGTTTTCAATCCAGCTACTACATTTATTATCCAAATAAATACATTCGCTTTGGACATTCTTTTATCTAACTCGTGTCTCCATTTTTCAAACCTTGAGACACATCCAAATGTTTTACATACGGACCATGTACCTATATCTTGCATTATTTATGAACAAGTTCAAAACATGACATATTCAGTTCCCTTGTATTATCGCAATCAAAAACTAGGTAGAAAATGAAATTAGGTGTCAGAACATTGACCAACCTGTTACTAATTCAGATAATCTAGATTTTTATTTTAACAAATTAATATCTATAGTTAAAGAAACGTTTAACAAAATACCTGTCGGCCATAAAAATTCTTGGTAACGAGAAATTTCTGATATTAGTAAAATGTTAATTAGTCAGAGAAAGAAACACAAACGTATTTTAATTATAAATAATAATATATAAATAATAATATATAAACTTATTGATTTCCACCTTAATAAAGACCGCAATGAATCCTGGTCAAAATTTATTTCAAATTTGCCCTAAAAAATTTTGGAAAGTAAAAAAAGGCCCTTAAAGGAAACAAAATGTCTTTTAGTGATCTTCATGTAAACGGTGAAGTTTTAAAAACTGGCAATGAAAAGGCTAATTCAATAGCAGACGTATTTAGTAATTCACACACCGTTACTTTAAATAATTGTTCACCTATAGACACAGCTGTCTCGAAACTCATTCATGAGCTTAACGATACAATTCTTGATAGATCTATCGTAGAGCATACCAATTTAGATGAAGATAAATCGTCCGTACTTTTATTACCGCATTTGATTGGATACTAAATTATCGTCTAGATATAGACCAATCAGCATTCTAAGCCTATTGGATATCGTATTTGAAAAAATAATTAATAAGAGAATTTTAGACTTTTCCAACCAAAATAATATTATTAACCCTGAACATCAACTAAAAAGAGTTGTTAATGTTATTAAATCAAAGAAAAGAAATCGTAAGATCACTGGGGTTATTTTTCTTGGCATTGAAAAAATTTTCGATTCAATATGGCATGAAGGCCTAGTTTTTAAACTAAATTCCTTCAATTATCCAACGTACTTGAGAAAGATAAGAAGGAGTTTTCTTAAACCTAAAGATAACATGCTATCTAGTGATAGACAAATCCCTGCGGGTTTGCCGCAAGGATCGGTATTATCGCCTACTCTTTATTCAATATATGTTTCCGATTTTACTGTTCGCAAGAATCAAGAAGTAGCTTTTTATGCTGACGACAGTGCTTTTATTTGCTGCGGTAAGGTATCAAACGCAATAATAAAAAAAATGGAAGATAGTTTAAAATCTGCCAATAAATACTTTGATAAATGGATGATAAAAGTTAATGTTAGTAAAACACAAGCTATTATATTCTCATATAATAAATCACAGAAACGTATTCCTACAAAACATTTATATTCTAGGGAAGTTTTTATCCATCTGCGGGATAGTATCAAATATGTAGGAATTATCTTAGATAAAAAATTATCATTTAAACAACACATACAATATATTTGTGATAAAGTAATCAAATGCGGCCGTGCACTTTTCCTCTTAGCCAATAGAAGATCTAAACTTAATTTAAAAAACAAGATCCTTATTTACAAAACGAGTATTCGACCAATTTTGACCAGCGGATGCCAATTCTGGTTTAATAAAGCTACTAAAACTTACACAAGAAAATTACAGATAATACAAAATAAAAATCTGAAAATAATTAATAACCTACACCCCAGCTATTCTACTGATCTACTGCGTAGAAACTTTAATCAACATTCATTTGCAAGGGAACTGATCCTGTCATTTAATGAAAAATGCAGAACGTCTACGTATGAAATAATAAGATATTTGCTAAACAATCATTAAGACTCTTTTTTTACTTAAAGAGTAATAATTGATGGTTGTTTTTAAAATTTCTTATAACTTAAATATGTACAAGTTTTTTTTTTTACTTTTCCTTAATACTGTGATATTAGTACTTTCCTTACTTATTTTATTTTATTTATTTCAATTCACATTAATATAAAAAACCTTCTTAGGCCAATAAATATATATTACAAAGATTTATTCCTGAATAAGGATATATTAAATAAAAACTATAAAAATTAATTACACTCATATTCAATACTTCAACTCAAATGACTCCCCAGAAAGAATATATAATAATATACCAAAAAACAGCATAAAGATACATAGTCCCATAAGTAATATAAACATCAAAAAGAAACAAAAACAATTGTTTAGATGTTAATTGTTGTAATACTTTTAAGTAAATCCTCATAACAATGTAATAGATTATTTTATAAAAGTTTCAATAAAGTCAATAATATACTAAAAAAAAGTCATATGTAATTTCTTCGACTTCAAATTATATCACGTGAATCCTACATATAACTTTTTCCAGAGTTATATATGATTTATTTCGACTAAAAATTATATCATAGTTATAGAGTGAACCAAAAATATTAAGTACACCAAAATTGATATTGTTTTATGAATGCACTTATTAATAAAATAGAATGGTTAACTTATAAAGGCGGGTTATAACTACTATGAAATATTTTGTATTCTGACTCAAAACCACAGTTCTATAATAAAAAAAAAGATATTATTTACTGCCTGTTTTTAAAACACGAGCGCAAAAACGACTCTTCTAACTTACATTTAAGTTAGTTGTAAGTTAGACGAGTCGTTTTTGTGCTCGTGTTATAAAAACAGGCAATTAAATAAAAAAATATGAAAATAAGATCTTGTCAAATTGTACCAAACGAGTCGTAATAGTACCAACAGACATAAAAATGTACAAGTGTACTGTTTGCTATCCGTGCTATGGACCGATTTTGCTCATTTATTTTCGGTAAATTCTCCATAATTTGATGTATAAAACATACATCTACATCCGACAACTGGAGCTTCCTAATAACTGATTTCAACAGACAAATGGGCATCGTTATATCAACTTCCCTATCAATAAGGATCCAGAAAAAATATACTTTTTGAGGTCTTAGATGAATATTGTAGAAATTACAAACGGAATGGCTTTTTCTTATGAAAATTTATACATAAAAAAATTATCCACTCGTTAGCAAGTACATATTTTTTATTTTGAATACAGCCGTAATTATATTGTTGGACACTATTAACACTTTTTAAATTGTTATAGATAATTACCAACATATTTTCAATAAAAACTTTTTAGTTTTTCATTAAAATTATCAAGCACTTCTTAATGCTTTATATAACAATTTTATCACATTTCTCATTATCATTTTTATCAATAAATTAACGCAATTGCACCTTAAATTGTTCCACACAAGCATCCGCTATACGTTTGTGAATTTCATTGACTTCAGTTTGAGTTAATGTACGTTCCATATGGCGATATACAATTCGGAAGCAAACACTAGTTAAACCTTTTTTGGGATGTTTAAATTTGTCCACTAAACTTATCTGCAAAATTGAAAAAGTAATTTATTGCCCTTTGATAAAAGTTAAAGAGAAAATGTTACCTGTTCTACCACATCTCCCGCTACAGATCTCACCAAATCATAAAAATCATTGGGTACAAAACCAGCTTCCACATCTACACCTTGAGGCAGCCAAAATGATAAATCATTTTTGCATTGAGGATACTGTGAAACCGGTTTATATTTATTTAATTTAGTTAAATCCTTTTCACTAAATTGTGTCAAAAATCCGGAGTCATTTGACCAAAATAGTCGTATGTCGGGTATATCAAACAAAACCATGGCTAAACGTTCTAGACCCAAACCAAAAGCATAACCAATTGAATTTTGAGCACCCGATTGTTGTAAAATTTCATGTCTCATTATACCACAACCTAACACTTCCAACCAATTATCTTTATAAAAGATTTCCAATTCCCATGAGGGTTGAGTAAAAGGGAAATAGGTATCCACCCAACGATATTTGATTTTCGAGCCAAATAAATCTTGGGCCAAACCCAAGAGTACCAGTTTTAGTTCATGCTCCATAAGCTTAACAGCCTCTAATGTATGACAGGGTTGTTTGGACTGATCAATGCACTTAGAGGAAGAGTGTATGACTTGGGCGCTATTGCCTGAACTTTCACGCCAATCTTTTTCGAATATTTCCAATTCAGGAGTACGTTCAAACAGTTTATCCTTGGTCACCAAACGTACGGCATCTAATTGGTGGAATACTGGGTAATGAGTACTATCGATCTCATCTCTACGATAGACTTCTCCTACCACCAGAAAATTATCCAAACCCGAGGATATCAAATCAACTTGATGAGCAGTGGTATGGGCCCTTAGCAAATGCTGGCTATTTATATAATAACAATCAGATTTATTACGACTTACATGATCTACGGGAATCAATAAATTGTCAAAATTTTGTTGGACTGTTACCACTGGATTCAGTTTGTCATACACGGAGAACAAGGGATTTCCACGTGATGTTTTATAGGCTTGGTAGAAATAATTAACAATACGTTGTCTTATAATAGATAAAGGATGATCCTTTTTCAAGTGTTTATTTAAGCCCATATAGGATAATATTTTTGGCGTAACATTAGTCCAATTGTCGGCATTATATATTTGTCCATTTATTTCCAAATGGGTGGTTTGTGGCTCAGCAGCACTTGTCGCTAACAACTTTTTTGAAGTTGACAAATATCGGCATGATGAAACATTTACAGCAGGAATTTTTAATTTTATTACTTTGTTAAGTTGTACTTTTGTATTTTGTGTTAATATTCGTAAAGTAATTAACATTTTAATTGTATTTTTCTTTTAAATTTTATGTATGTTACGACAGACGTTGTTATTAAAATCATGGTACAACAATTTAACAAGGTATATGCATAAAGGCAAGAAATACAACAATGCAAAAATCGCAGCCATTTTTTCTTTTTTATCTTAACATAGTGTCTACATTAGAGATTTTTTTATCAAGACAAACGTCAAACTTAACCCGAATTTGTGGAAGATGGCAACAGTTGCACAAAAACAACAATATGGCGTATTCATTATTGTTTTTTATATATGCAGTTTGACAACTGTAACAACCAAAATAATAATCAACTATTTAACTAAGGTTACCTTGTATATATTCGCACTGATATTGACGTTTGTTTTGACAAAAATTTGCCTAATGTAGACATTAGGTAAATAAGACTGAAACGTCAAACAAAAGAAAACAAAAAAAGGGAAAAAATTAAGATCACCGTCTCAGTTGAAATAAAAATATTTATTTTTTAACTTTAATAAAAGTTTTGCCGTGAATGCCGGGAAATAAAAAATTTTTTAAATTCCGGTATATCAATAAAAAATGCGAAATGAAGGATTTACTGAATATAGTCATATTATATGTCATTAGAAGCTATTTAAACGTACTTTTAAACGTTATACATATAATATAAATCGTAGGTGTATTAATAAAGATATATTCAAAAAAATATATTAAAACCTTAGAGTCCCATAACTAGTAAACTAAGAGCGAGCATTACGTAAATCGGAAGTAAGAGTACTACTGAATCAATATGAAAATTGTTTAAAAATCTAGTGAGATGGTGATCATAATTTAAGCCAAAATGTAAATTTAACCAACGAAAAAATTTACTTTTTTGTCAAATAAACCAATACATACAAACGAAAAAAAATTGACATTTCAGTCTTACACTAAAAAATGAAGCAAAAAATAGATAAGCTCAAAATGTCACCTTGTAGTGGTTACACCATAATTGAAATTGAACTGTTATATCGAATAGCTGTTTGATACATATTGAGCAATGAACTTGTCAACACTTTTCTGTTATAATTTATGTTGCCAGTCAGTGTTGCCATATCTGAAGATTTATCTTATATTTGAAATTTTTTAGACTGTAGAAAAATTTAAAGCCTTGTTCAGACCGGCGCGAAATTACGAAATTTCATGCCGAAATTACAAATGAAATCTAGAGTGTTCATACTGGCTAGATGACATTTGATATAATTTCGTGAACAGCTGATACTTATTGGTTACATTTTAAATTGTTATAGGGGTAAATAAAGTATTTTGAAATGGAAACAAATAAGAAACAATTACTTACAAAATTGGAAATTATTAATTTGCAGCAATTAAAAATGTAAAAAGGATAAGGTTTCATTTTGCAAAATCACTTTAATAATTAATTTTAAGATTTGTGTTTAAATTTCAGATCAGCTGTGAATTGTTTTTTTTCTTTCTTCTCACGGTTGAAACATGCAGTACATAATTGAAAAAAGTATTTTTTCCAACCTTGTACAGAGTTGCACGGAAATGGGCATCGTAAATTCAATGTAATTTCGCCGAAATTACACAAAATTATGCAATTTCGCAAGTGTCAAAATGTATGGGAAATTACTTAATTTAAACTTGATTTCGGCCGAAATCACGAAAGTACGTAATTACGCGTCGGTCTATAAAACAATAAAAAATACGATTTTTGAAAAAAATTTGTTTGCCCAAATAATAACAGTTTCCCCAATAATACAGCTTTAAGTATATAAATGTAACTTATAGTTTTTCGGAATTTTGATTTTGTTTTGACTGTAGAAGGATTTAAAATAATAAAAAATAAGATTTTTGAAAAAAATTGTTTGCCCAAATAATAACAGTTTCCCCAGTAATACAGCTTTAAGTATATAAATGTAACTTATAGTTTTGCCGAATTTTGATTTTGCTTTGTTCTCGGAACGTCTTTTGAAAAAGTATAATTTCTTGTGAAATGATTCATAAATTGTATTAATGCAAATATTTTTATCTTGTTTATTCTACCATTATTAGTTATTTTATTAATCTGTTAAGATATTGCTTTTGAAATTTCATTTTAAATACATAAATCGTATAAAAATTATATCGAGGTCTTATATTCAAAACCCTCTATTTCATGATTTCATGCAACTGCATTTTTGATGCCATCATATTCCCTATAATAACCCTCATCTATGATATAAATTTGAAATGAATATTCGTAGTTCTTCCAATTTAATCGACGTTTTTGTTTCCCTCTAAAATGCTAAAATTGTAAAATATTTAAAACAAATTATATGTAAGATTTTTTTCTTTTTTTTTTAAATAAGTGTCAAAAAGCGATTTAAGAGTAATAAAAAATTTTGGGGTATATTAATGGTAAATATCATAAAAATTATTGTTTTACATTCTTCAGGAAAAAAGCAAATATGTCATTTGGCAATTTCTTAAAATTTTGTTGTTCTAAAATTTTTGTTTTCAATTTGACTTTTTTGGTAATATGTCTTCATTTGAAAAATACTTATATGATGTATAAATCTACAAATATTATAATACTGCCCAATTAGATGAAATTTGACGAAGTAAACAAGAATATGCTTTCACTGCTTTTTTTTATCAAGTATTCATATTTCTTTTTTTCTTTTTTGGCATGACTTATATGACCTCCTTTTAGGCAGTCACACTTGTATAACTTGAGAACGCTTATTATCTTTAAGTTATCTTAACTGAGAGCAGATTCGTGTTTTAATGGTGAATCCTTCGAAACTTTGAAGTCCTTTTGAGGGAAAATTTGACATTCTGAAGAAAAACTGAGTAATCAGCTTTATAGTCTCTAGTTTGATGCATATATAGATTTGTTCATGTGCAAAAAAAAAATTGAAAATTGTTGTACAGTGTTATAAAAAAATAATACAAGGACTGAAAATATCTGTTATTTTTTAATGTTAAAAAAAGCGCATATAACCAAATGTCAGAAAACTGATTCAAATACATCAAATTGAGGGTTTTTCTTATGACAAAAAGACGTATATTTTACTCACTCCGCGATTTTTTAATTATTCGTTGAGATTTAGTGAAAATTAAATATATAATAGTACGCGATTGGATGCTATATATATAAAACGTTCAAAATTTAAATAAAATAAAAGTAATTTGTATAAATAAACAAACAAAAGAAAATTTGTGATAAAAAAGTGTTATACTTCAGTTATATATAATTTAAAAGAGTCTATAAGTTCTGAGTATGAGAGTCGACTCTGCTTAAATGGCAGCGTTGTCAACTTTAAATTTTAAAAAAGTACTGAAACTACCTAAAAAGTAAGTACGAACTGGACAAAAGTTTTGAAAAATTACAAAATTAATTGAATTTAATAAATAAAATATTATTTTCAGAAATTAAGATTCTTAAAATAAATGTGATCAATGATTATTATAATCGCAACAATAATTTTTCTCTTTGAAGCAATAAAAAATAAGGTAGCATTAAGTAATCTTACTAAAACCTCTGAGAAGACATTTAGTACTAGAAAGCATTGTTCTTATATCCGCAACCATAAAATGAATATAATGCTATAGCACAAATTAGGAAATTGAATTAAAACTAATTAAATAAAAACGAATTAACAACAAAATATATTTAATTTTTTGCAAGCCTTTTATCAAAGCATTTTCTTTGTACTATTAAAATTTTGAAATTTGGCCGAACGATTTATGGATCGACTGGGTAAAAAGCCTAACAAGTCCCTTACTCCTGAGGAACTTGTTTCTCTCAACTGGGCTAAATCACAGTCGGCCGAATTGCAGCGTAACCCTCCCTTACGTCAAAGGACGGGCTTAAACGGCAACCTTCGGAAGAGGAGGCTCAGCCGCAGAACCAACAATCCGGGATCCAGCGTCCAAAGCCCTACAACCCGATAAACAGGTCGTATAGTGAAATTTCCAAAGGCCGAAATTTCCAAAGGGATATAGTGCGCAAAAAGCTGATGGGAGTCTTCTGGAAAGTTCTGAAAGAGAACCCCGGACCTTCCCCCCAGTGTGATGATGCACGATGGTACCTTAACCGAGTCAAGCTAATGGCCTGCTTAAACGTGCGAGCGCTTTTTAGATGGAATATTGGAAGGCGCTAGACTGGACGCGGTTTCCATTGAAGGCATACTACGTCGGCCTAGGGCCATGGCCCGAGTACCGGACGAACCATCCAAACAAGAGGATATTATGGAACTCATTCGGAAAGAAAACCCTGAGAACCATACAGGCGACTGGAAGACGTCCAGAGTTTTCCAATCCGATGGAGCATCCAGAAAGATTGTGATCGTTATGAATAAGGAGTTACTGCCACCCTTTCGTGGGAAAACTGGGAAAATCTACCATGGTTTTGAGTCAATCTTCCTAGAGATCTACCGAGGGGATGACAAGAGACAGACCGGTTTAGATCGATGATGATCAAACTCCGTTAGTAATGTCTTGTGAGGAGACTGCTAGTTCTCTTGCTCAAGAGGATACTCACTCAAACTCCGAGTCTATGGGTGAATTTTTTGAGCGAGTGAACGAAGTAGTTGACGAGAAAGCCCTCTTGGACTCCGACTAAGATGACGTCAACGTCACAATCATCCCAAAGGGCACACATGGTGAAGATAACGTAATTTAATCTTCACCTTTCTAAAGCAGCCTCGGCTGCGTTACTCCTCCGAATGGTAGAAAGAGGAGCTAGCACTAATCCAAAAACCATGGATCTTTGGCGAAAGTGTTTGCGGACTACGTGCGGACAACTTCAAACTGCTACACGCAGCAAGATTAGGTAGAATACGATCTTATATAGTAGCAAGCAAAAAAAATCAGTATCTTCATTCTCTCTGATTTCAGTGATGAGGACACGTAGTAGCGGCCTGGGGACAAGCTCTGGCAACATCTACATTGTCTCTAGTTACATAGCCCATGATAATTCCGACCCACCACCAACTAGGGTTCGCGAGATAACAGTGACAGCTAGAGCAAACAACATACCGCTCGTAATTGGAGCTGACGCTAATGCGCATCATGTCGTTTGGAGAAGCTCCGATATAAATACAAGGGGTGAGTCTTCATATGATTTTATTTTTTAATAATTTAGATATTCTGAACATTGGTAGTAAACCAACCTTTGTAGTAGCTAATAGAAGGAAGGTTCTCGCTAGTTAGTACTAGGCACTCTAATATGATTGGAGGTTCTCCAATGACTGCTTATTCTCTGATCACCCAAGGTTAAACCCTTTCAAAACAGGAGGAAGACAAACTACACAGTGCAATATGATATTTTCTCCCATCTCCTCCCAAATCCCACGACCATCAATGGTTGTGGCGATATTGAGTCCTGTGTCAAAACGCTAACGAACGCTTTTGATACTGCGACTTCTGTTGCATGCAGACCATGCAGGAGTATGAATAAACCACATTGGTGGTGAATGTCTCCGTCTATTCAATTAGGCCAAGAGACTAGGATACTGGCCTACTTATAAGTCCTCAGTTAACAGGTTTAAAAACTAGATAAGAAATGCGAAACGCAAATCCTGGAGGGCTTTCTGTAGCGACGTAGACCAGTCCAGATCATCATCTTTTATCCCTGAGTCATGGATGTACAGTGGTCTTTATCCCTAAAGGGGGTAAAACCTCACATACAAGACCGAAGGACTTCAGACCTATCAGTCTGTCGTTCTTCCTCTTGAAGACACTGGAAAGGTTAATCGATCTACACCTACGTAGAACGATCAACCCTTGCCTATTATCAGCGGCTCAATATGCAAATCTGTTGGGACTGCAACCTGGCAGCAGAGGAGAACGTCATAGCACCCCGATGTCACAAAACACAATGGCTCCTCGACAGGATGTCAAGTTTGACGACCAGTCGAAGGAGAAACGAAAGAAAAAGAAAAGAAAGAAAGAGATTCTGAGACAACGCTATGTCAAAGCTCTCTTTATACTGGAAAAAATTGCCAAGAATAAGGCAAATGGCACTCCTCATGAACGCGATAAGGAAGATCGTGTCAAATACCAATCGGTGGTTGACGAGTATCTTAAGTTTAAGGACTCTCAACCATCCACATCCCAGGCAGCGCAAGAAAGAGCGAAGCGTAGCAATTCGCCGAAGGGTAGCAATTCGCCGAAGAGGAGAAAGGTCCAAGATAAATCGACCGCTCCGGCTCCTTCCACAATAACGTCAGCAAGAAGGCCGTTTAACGAGGTGGTTAAATATCACTTGCTGATGGCACTGGCCAACGACAAAAGCGGCTATCTAACTCCTGTGGTAGCAGAATGGGGTGCTATAGAGTCTAAATTGGCTGAACTTGTGATGGAACACGTACTCACCAATAAAGACTCTACAGTTCCTCGTTTTGAGCTAGAGAAGGCGGGGCTAAAACTGTACTTTGGGGTTAGGGACGCCAAGGTTAAGGTGTTCCGTCCCACAGGTCCAGGAGCTGGCGAAGCAGAGGAGTTGGAGGTAGCCAATAATTTGCTGACAGGCATGTAACTAAACGAACCTGCAAAAAACCCCACAACCGACGATGAAAATCGTGCAAATTAATCTGCAGCGTTCAAAATGTGCTACAGACAATCTGAGGCTTCTTTTAGCGGAAAAGAACCTCGACATTGCTATAGTCCAGGAACCCTGGGTTTCAAACTCCCAAGTCAAAGGGTTCCCGACTTCAACATATAAAACACTATATGTATAAGATAAAGGTAAGCCAAGATCTTGTCTTATTGCTAAAAAACACATAAATATATTTCTCTGCTCACAGTATAGCTCAGCAGACCTGACAGTCGCAAGGGTCGAATTAGTGCGAAACAGGAGTTTCCTGATCGCCTCCAGCTATATGGCACATGACAATCCAGCCCCGCCAGACGAAGTGAAGGAGTTTCTGGCCTCTATAGAGGCTCAAGATGACTTTATCCTTGGCTGTGATGCAAACTCAAGGCATACAATATGGGGCAGCACTGAAATCAACGACAGAGGTGAGTGTCTATTTGTTTTCATTAATACTAATCACCTGAGCATATGCAACTCTGGCCCCACATTCGTTTTTCCGAGCTCGGTGAACCGTAATGGATGGGAAGAGGTGCTAGACATTACATTTACGAAAGACAGATCTAATTTATCAGTTGATAGGTGGAGAGTATCCAAAGAGAAATCCTTTTCGGATCATTGCTGGATACTTTTCGACATTGGACTCGTCTGCAAAGAAACAGCGTCAACTTTCAGAAACCCAAGACGAACGAACTGGACTAAGTTCATGCACAAACTGAAAAAAATACCTCCAGTCGAAGCAACGACTGAGGGTCTTGACCAAATTGAGAGCACATTCAGGAAGGAAATTGTTAAAGCTTTTAATATATCCTGTCCAATGATGAAGGCTAAAAAGAGTTTCCCTCCCTGGTGGAACAAGGAACTCTCGAAGCTACGCAAGGAGGCACGCAATGCTTTCAATATTGGCTACAGAACAAAATCGTGACAGTTGTATCACGATAAGCGTAGGGAATATAAGAAAGCAATAAAGATCGCAAAAAGAGATTCATGGAAAGGCTTCTGTGAATCTATCGACAATACCAAGGAATCTGTTAGACTCAGTAAGGTTTTGGCAAATGGTCATAATAATCCATCCTATATTAAAAGGATGGTCAGAATCGTCGGCGGAATCTTTGGACATTTTACTTAATACTCATTTTCCTGGCTGTACAGATGTTACAGACCAGGAGATGGGGCATATTAAATCCTCGCAAGGAATCGAGGATGACATAATATCCGTTGAGAAAATTTCATGGGCAATGGATAGCTTCTCTCCTTACAAATCTGCAGAGCCTGATGGTATTATACCACGGATGCTACAAAGTGCAAAGGTATACATCATACCCTGGTTACATAGAACATTTAAACTCTGCCTAACCCTCAACTATGTTCCCCGGAATTGGAGGAGAGTGAAGGTAGTGTTCATTCCAAAAACCGTAAAAAGAAGTCATGAGAATGCAAAGGACTTCCGTCCAATTAGTCTCTCTTCTTTTCAGTTGAAAACTCTGGAGAGACTCAATGATTTACATATAAGGAAGCGTCTAGAGGGTACAGCTCGACTCTCAAGAAGTCAACATGCCTACATTAAAGGTCGCTCCACGGAGACTACTCTTCATGAGGTCGTAAGGGTCATCGAGCAATCCATTGAATTTAAACAATACGCTATGGCTGCCTTTCTGGACATAGAACTGCTCTGACTACACTCAGTGACTGGGAAACTCACCTTGTCGGACAATGAAAAGTATTTGGGCATTATTTTGGACTCCAAGCTTTCATGGAAGCTGAACATTCAACATAGGGTTAGTAAGGCTACGGTAGCATACTACACCTGTAGAAAGATGTTTAGTGTGAAGTGGGGTTTGAGTCCAAAATTGACAAAATGGCTATACACTGAAATAGTACGGCCCATTCTTGTATATGGATCTCTTGTGTGGTGGACCGCTACTATAGGCATTGCAGGTGCATTACGTACTAGTCCATCAGAAGCTCTGAACACTATATTGCACCTAACACCTATAGACCTATACATAATTGAATCATCAGTTAATATTGCGATAAGATTATCTGCAACGGAAAGCTGGAGATCAAGAACGTATGGGCACGCGAGGATATTAAGTTTAATACCCCCGCAATTCAATCAATTTACCGACTATATGATTCCCCAGATGGACTTCGGAAATACTATTAAAGTCCTATTCCCCACCAGGAGTGAATGGAGAAGGGGAAATCTTCTTGAACAATTTGGAACTAGGATATACACTGACGGCTCAAAGATGAATTGCGGTGTCGGCTCTGGTGTCTTCTCTAATGATCTTGGAATTAGACACTCATGTAGACTCCCTGACGAGGCAAGCGGTCAGGGAAACGTGTAAACTAATTCTCGATAGAAATTTTCAAGGGAATATTGGTTTATTTGTCGACAGTCAAGCGGCAATACTATCGCTCAAATCACCGAAAACTACCTCTATTCTAGTCAGACAGTGTAAAGAGGAACTGCTAGGACTAAGTCGACTGTATGACATTACTATAGTCTGGGTTCCTGCGCATAGGGACTACTATGGTAATGAACAGGTTTCTGTCGTAATCCCGTTAGGAACAGTCAAAAGCAGAATCCAAAAACACTTTCTAGAAAAGGCAAAAAATAGATGGCGAAATCTGGACAAATGTAGAGTCGCGAAAGAAACGTGGTCTACCTACAACGGAAAACGCTCAATGCAACTCATTGGCTACAAACGCAAAGACATCTCGAGACTAATAGCATTGTTTACAGGTCACTGGACGATCGGAAAACATGCAAGCAGACTTGGTCTCCCTTACAATGAATATTGTCGTAGTTGTGGCAATCGCGGGAAGGAGGAGACAGTATTTCATCTTCTATGTGAATACCCAGCCTTGAACGCAAGCAGACATAAATTTCTGGGAGGGTACCAATTATACAACCTCTGTGAGATATCTGACACTAGACTAAGTGACATCATTAAATATCTCAATGTTCTTCCCTACACTTCTATCTCATTACAGACTCAATACAACTGGCTAGTAGTGTGGTTTCATCAAAACGGATTCTAACGAGTATAATTGACTACCCGCAAGGTTACGGGCTACCACGTAAACCAACCAACCAGTTATTACATTCACACGTAAGGTATATTGATAAAGCTCTCGAGTATAAGGAATATGCATTAGTGGCCTTCTTTGATATAGAAGGGGTCTTTAATAATGTGGTTCCGAAGGCAACCAAATTGTCCCTGGAAAGACTGGACATTTATCAGTACATCATCAGCCTCATATGGAGACTTCTAACCAATAGGGTTATAATATCCAGCATGGGTGCGTCTACGAAGGAATTTACAGGGTAGCAAATATAGATACTCCGCAAGGAGGAGTTATATCTCCACTTCTCTAGAAAATCACCGTTAACTCATTTCTCAGGGAACTTGATTCACTGAAGTTTAACATTGTCTCTTACGCGGACGACGGTGCGGTGGCTGTATCTGAGAAATATCTGGATACTATGTCTCACCTGCAATCTGCTTTAGGACTAATTAATACATACAGTAAAATTAGTGGCTTTAGCGTAAATCCAGGAGAAGATATAAGATTCCATCTTTCACACTTCCACGCCTAAACGGTGTTGAATTAAAGGTATCAGATAGTGCGAATTACCTTGGGATTATTCTGGACTCCAAACGAAATGGCTCTTCGACAGGATGATTAAGCCAATACTTATGTACGGAGCAATAATATGGTGGAAGGCTATGGAGAAATCATCCTATATTGGAACCTTTAATAGGATTCTGCGTAGTTCAGCGCTACTCATAACAGGAGCGCTTCTGAGCGCTCTGATATTGATATTGATGGATCAATTTTTTCATACACGCGCCGGGTTGGTTCGTTTCGAACACTGTTATGGACCCCAAGTGAGCTGTCTCTTATTGACTAGACAGCTGCCCGAAGAACCTAACCTTGTGTGTGTATCAATCACGTCTAAACGGCTGAACCCATTTTCACGAAATTTGACACACAGGTAGTACTAGTTCCAGAGGTGGTTATAGGCTTTGTTAGACCTGGATTGAACATCACACCCACATTTTACGCCTACTTTAAATTTTTTTTTTAATTTTAAACGTTAATGAGTACCTATATCTATATTATTAATTAGCTTAAAATAGATAGGATCAGGTAATGCAAATGAAAATAGAACGGATAGGTCCAGAGAAAGAGGTGACTCCATACAAAGGAAATATAAATTTTCTCACTTAAAGGACTATTACAGTGCAATTCTTATAAAAATTTAGAAGTAATTTTCATATCAAATTTCGAATAGGGAAAATAGGACTAGGGGGTGTAGTAGCTCTCATATAAGTAAATATTAGTTATCACATCAAATAGGGTAGCGAAGTACATCGGTAAAAGCTATTAAATAAGAAATTTAATATTTTGGAATTTAATATTTTGGAAATATAATCTATTCGATGCAGAGGAAATATTTTAACACAATATTAAATTAAAAAGTGTATGGACGAAAGTTTATATACCGATTTGATTGATAGTATAGAAAAAATGACAATATCCATAGAGACTTAGAGGATCCATTGGTAAAAGACGAGTTTAAAAAGCACATTGAAAATACATTATAAAACTGCAGACCCTCTTGCAAGACTTCTTACTGAAGTTCAATCAAAAATCAAAATTATTTTGTGATTTTTATTTTCTCGAGCAGGAATAAGTTATTTTGTATTTTTTTTTTTTCTAAGTAACAAAAGTTATTTTGGCATAAATCAAGATTACCAGCACACTTGATTTTTAAATAATTTTGGTAATGATTCAATAGCATTTTTATTCGTTATTAAAGTAATGTAAAAAAATTTGCCCGCTACTTATATTAAAGAAAAAATACTTCAATTTTTATTGTTTAGTTTTTTTTCTTTATTGTTTAAATATGGTCTTAGGAATAAAATATTTTAATTATGACTAAAGCTAAACAACGCAAACAAAAAATGCTTACGTTGCTGTCTGGCAAGATGCAAGTAACAAAACAAAAATTGTAATTTAAATCTTATGTCGATTCTCCTACACTTTACCAGCCTATAATACTAGTTTGAGGTTTACGACGTAACTCGCTCGCTCTTAGTTTTAGAGTTATAGGTACTTTTAGTTATGATGTAAGAATGCAATTTTACCCTTCCTTCTTTAATGAAAAAGAACAATATGGGTATTATTGGAAAGGTCTTGAGAAGGCATGGTGAGACAATATGATATTTTATTACTTTTTATTTTGACTTTTTTGCAAAAGTACCGTTATCTCAAAAATATATCGATATCACGGTACTCTCGTATACATCAAATCTTTTATAGAACATTTCAAGCTTTCATATGATTCCCATATAACATCCCTTGCCCATTAAATAATAAAAATATAGCACTTTAAAAATTAATACTTAGAAAAATTATTCGATTTTACTAGTAATATATTTGTTAATATCGTAATTTAAAAATATATATTAAGTCGTATTTCTTTATCATTTTTATAATTTTGTGAAAAATGAAATAAAAATTATAAATTATTAAAAAAAAAAATCAAAAAAGTTTATTCAGCGAAACCGGTGTTCGACATGTATGGAGAAGGAAGTTGTTTAGCCCGGCCGAAGGCCGCCTACACAGAAAAACCTTTATTAACATTAAAAATATATATTTTAATTTCAACTGTGATGCTAATCTTGATTTGTTATGAACATTTTTTAAACTCTTGTTTTAATTTTTTACATCTATAATTCAAATAAAAACGGTAATTAAATAATATTTAGTAAGTATTTATTTATTAACATATTTATTTTTGAGATTTAAAGACCTTTCCAATTAAATCCGTGAGATATATATATATATATATATATATATATATATATATATAACTTTCCAATATTACGAGTAAAAATCGATTCATTTTTCTAAATATAAATGTTTAGTGCTATATTTGTGTTATTTAATGGGCTATGGGTGTAATATAAATATAGAATATATACCCTAGCAAAAGAAATGTCTAAAAATTGATTTGAACATAGGAAGTCTTAGTGCGAAAAAAAAGTTACAGAAATATTGATTTTAACCCACATTTTCCATTCGAATGACATTTTTTATAATTTTTATTCAGCGCTTAATAAATAATAATATTTTTATTGTTTGTAAGAATGTTATTTTAAGTTGTAAAATTGAGGTTTCTTAGAAATAATAAACATTTGTTTTAGTAAAAAATGCTTTATTTTTCATTTTTTAAATAATTATCAATAATTTCAAAAAAAAAAAGAAATGCAAAATGCTGTTTTCTTTTTGAAGTCGTAAAAATTGTCTTTTTTTCTAGGACATATAAATAAATGATTTTAATTTCATGTTCCCAAATTTTCAGCGAAGGTGATTTTCCAAAAGAAATTTCTTACTCATTAAACTGTTTTGTTTTTCAATATAAAGTTAAATTACAATTTTTCCGTTTTCTTCTTTGGACGACATTTGAAGTACAAATTATGAGCTTATGTACAATAAAGGTTATCTGTGTTTTTACCAGTAGTATCTATTTTGAAAATGAACATTAATTTTAACTAAAAAATGTGCAGGTCTTTATTTGATTTATGCAGATAATCTTTATTGAATATAAACCTTCGATATGTAAGGTTTATTAGAGATTTTTGATTAGTTTTGAATATTTTTTGGCTTATCAGATATAATTTGACAGTAATTTCAGTTTGGCTTTTAATATAACATAATCAAATAATTGCAGTTCAAACCTTTTAAATGTGCTTTCATAATAATAAGTAAAATATAAACATTATGTAAATAAAAAACTTAAAAACGGGATTTAGAAATCCCGGGATTTGAAATGTAAAATTCCAGAGAATCGGAATAATAATATTCAAGACGTGATTGAAAATTCCATCTAGTCCATCTAGTTTTGCTTACATAGTGTCTATATTAGAGATTTTTTTATCCAGACAAACGTCAAACTTAACGCCAATTTGTGGAAGGTGGCAACAGTTGCACAAAAACAATAATATGGCGTATTCATTATTGTTTTTTATATATGCGTTTGACAACTGTAACAACAAAAATAATAATCAGCTTTTTAACTAAGGTTACCATGAATATATTCGCACTAATTTTGACGTATGTTTTGATAAAAATTTGCCTAATGTAGACACTAGGTTAAGGCAGGGACAAAATTTTTTTGCCGACCATTGTTGTCTGCTAAAAAAAATTGTTAGTCGTTAAAGATTCGGCGCGCTACTAATTAGCCGTCGACAAAAATAACTCATTAAGCCGCCGCCATTTAAATGTAGTCGGCTTGTATCTATGAACAGCTGTAGATTGTTAATGAAATAAACAAAAATCTAGTACCGGTAGAGCAAGAAAAAAATTGGAGCAGGAAAGAACATTTTATTTTTGTAAAAAAAAATTATACTAAAGCAAAAACTTATAAGGAAATCAACAATACCACGTAAGTAATAAAACATAACCCCTCAATTGCTAATGTTTTAATTCTAAACAAAAAAGTTAATATTTGCATTGTATATCTTGTAGAAATTTAGTTCTACAAATAACATTGACATTTAAGTAAGCAATAAGTAAATGGGGGATTTTGTTAGAATTCGCTAGAATTAGAGCAGAAATTGAGTAATGATATCATGTAAATTTGGGTGAATTAGGTTTTCTATTTCCGACATCTGTCACGAATGTCTTTTTTTATATTTGTATATACAATTTTAAAAAGTTATTGTTTTTGATTGCAAAGGTTTTTATTATAGGATGTTATTTTGATGACGTTTATAGTATGCAATTTATACAAAATTTAAAATTATAAATGTTGAAAGACAAGGTTTAAAATTATTCACGTTTATTTTAATTCAACAAAATATCAAAAGTACAATAATGAGGACATTAAAGTCAAAAGTATATAACTTAAAGTTTTTTTTTATAAAAATTCAAAGCTTTCTACAAATTTTCTATGAAAATCAGTAGCTAGCTACAAATTTTCTATGAAAATCAGTAGCTAGCTACAAATTTTCTATGAAAATCAGTAGCTAGCTAAAAATTTTCTATGAAAATCAGTAGCTAGCTAAAAATTTTCTATGAAAATCAGTAGCTAGCTAAAAATTTTATATGAAAATCAGTAGCTAGCTAAAAATTTTATATGAAAATCAGTAGCTAGCTAAAAATTTTCTATGAAAATCAGTAGCTAGCTAAAAATTTTCTATGAAAATCAGTAGCTAGCTAAAAATTTTCTATGAAAATCAGTAGCTAGCTAAAAATTTTCTATGAAAATCAGTAGCTAGCTAAAAATTTTCTATGAAAATCAGTAGCTAGCTAAATATTTTCTATGAAAATCAGTAGCTAGCTAAAAATTTTCTATGAAAATCAGTTGCTAACTACAAATTTTCTATGAAAATCAGTTGCTAGCTACAAAATTTCTATGGAAATCAGTAGCTAGCTACAAAATTTCTATGGAAATCAGTAGCTAGCTACAAAATTTCTATGGAAATCAGTAGCTAGCTACAAAATTTCTATGGAAATCAGTAGCTAGCTACAAAATTTCTATGGAAATCAGTAGCTAGCTACAAAATTTCTATGGAAATCAGTAGCTAGCTAAAAATTTTCTATGAAAATCAGTAGCTAGCTAAAAGTTTTCTATGAAAATCAGTAGCTAGCTAAAAATTTTCTATGAAAATCAGTAGCTAGCTAAAAATTTTCTATGAAAATCAGTAGCTAGCTAAAAATTTTCTATGAAAATCAGTAGCTAGCTAAAAATTTTCTATGAAAATCAGTAGCTAGCTAAAAATTTTCTATGAAAATCAGTAGCTAGCTAAAAATTTTCTATGAAAATCAGTAGCTAGCTAAATATTTTCTATGAAAATCAGTAGCTAGCTAAAAATTTTCTATGAAAATCAGTTGCTAACTACAAATTTTCTATGAAAATCAGTTGCTAGCTACAAAATTTCTATGGAAATCAGTAGCTAGCTACAAAATTTCTATGGAAATCAGTAGCTAGCTACAAAATTTCTATGGAAATCAGTAGCTAGCTACAAAATTTCTATGGAAATCAGTAGCTAGCTAAAAATTTTCTATGAAAATCAGTTGCTAGCTACAAAATTTCTATGGAAATCAGTAGCTAGCTACAAAATTTCTATGGAAATCAGTAGCTAGCTACAAAATTTCTATGGAAATCAGTAGCTAGCTACAAAATTTCTATGGAAATCAGTAGCTAGCTAAAAATTTTCTATGAAAATCAGTTGCTAACTACAAATTTTCTATGAAAATCAGTTGCTAGCTACAAAATTTCTATGGAAATCAGTAGCTAGCTACAAAATTTCTATGGAAATCAGTAGCTAGCTACAAAATTTCTATGGAAATCAGTAGCTAGCTACAAAATTTCTATGGAAATCAGTAGCTAGCTACAAAATTTCTATGAAAATCAGTAGCTAGCTAAAAATTTTCTATGAAAATCAGTAGCTAGCTAAAAGTTTTCTATGAAAATCAGTAGCTAGCTAAAAATTTTCTATGAAAATCAGTAGCTAGCTAAAAATTTTCTATGAAAATCAGTAGCTAGCTAAAAATTTTCTATGAAAATCAGTAGCTAGCTAAAAATTTTCTGTGAAAATCAGTAGCTAGCTAAAAATTTTCTATGAAAATCAGTAGCTAGCTAAAAATTTTCTATGAAAATCAGTAGCTAGCTACAAATTTTCTATGAAAATCAGTAGCTAGCTAAAAATTTTCTATGAAAATCAGTAGCTAGCTAAAAATTTTCTATGAAAATCAGTAGCTATCTAAAAATTTTCTATGAAAATCAGTAGCTAGCTAAAAATTTTCTATGAAAATCAGTAGCTAGCTAAAAATTTTCTATGAAAATCAGTAGCTAGCTAAAAATTTTCTATGAAAATCAGTAGCTAGCTACAAATTCTCTATGAAAATCAGTAGCTAGCTACAAATTTTCTATGAAAATCAGTAGCTAGCTACAAATTCTCTATGAAAATCAGTAGCTATCTAAAAATTTTCTATGAAAATCAGTAGCTAGCTAAAAATTTTCTATGAAAATCAGTAGCTAGCTAAAAATTTTCTATGAAAATCAGTAGCTAGCTAAAAATTTTCTATGAAAATCAGTAGCTAGCTAAAAATTTTCTATGAAAATCAGTAGCTAGCTAAAAATTTTCTATGAAAATCAGTAGCTAGCTACAAATTCTCTATGAAAATCAGTAGCTAGCTACAAATTTTCTATGAAAATCAGTAGCTAGCTACAAATTTTCTATGAAAATCAGTAGCTAGCTACAAATTTTCTATGAAAATCAGTAGCTAGCTACAAATTTTCTATGAAAATCAGTAGCTAGCTACAAATTTTCTATGAAAATCAGTAGCTAGCTACAAATTTTCTATGAAAATCAGTAGCTAGCTACAAATTTTCTATGAAAATCAGTAGCTAGCTACAAATTTTCTATGAAAATCAGTAGCTAGCTACAAATTTTCTATGAAAATCAGTAGCTAGCTACAAATTTTCTATGAAAATCAGTAGCTAGCTACAAAATTTCTATGGAAATCAGTAGCTAGCTACAAAATTTCTATGGAAATCAGTAGCTAGCTAAAAATTTTCTATGAAAATCAGTAGCTAGCTAAAAATTTTCTATGAAAATCAGTAGCTAGCTAAAAATTTTCTATGAAAATCAGTAGCTAGCTAAAAGTTTTCTATGAAAATCAGTAGCTAGCTAAAAATTTTCTATGAAAATCAGTAGCTAGCTAAAAATTTTCTATGAAAATCAGTAGCTAGCTAAAAATTTTCTATGAAAATCAGTAGCTAGCTAAAAATTTTCTATGAAAATCAGTAGCTAGCTAAAAATTTTCTATGAAAATCAGTAGCTAGCTAAAAATTTTCTATGAAAATCAGTAGCTAGCTAAAAATTTTCTATGAAAATCAGTAGCTAGCTAAAAATTTTCTATGAAAATCAGTAGCTAGCTAAATATTTTTTATGAAAATCAGTAGCTAGCTAAAAAATTTTCTATGAAAATCAGTTGCTAACTACAAATTTTCTATGAAAATCAGTTGCTAGCTACAAAATTTCTATGGAAATCAGTAGCTAGCTACAAAATTTCTATGGAAATCAGTAGCTAGCTACAAAATTTCTATGGAAATCAGTAGCTAGCTACAAAATTTCTATGGAAATCAGTAGCTAGCTACAAAATTTCTATGGAAATCAGTAGCTAGCTAAAAATTTTCTATGAAAATCAGTTGCTAGCTACAAAATTTCTATGGAAATCAGTAGCTAGCTACAAAATTTCTATGGAAATCAGTAGCTAGCTACAAAATTTCTATGGAAATCAGTAGCTAGCTACAAAATTTCTATGGAAATCAGTAGCTAGCTAAAAATTTTCTATGAAAATCAGTTGCTAACTACAAATTTTCTATGAAAATCAGTTGCTAGCTACAAAATTTCTATGGAAATCAGTAGCTAGCTACAAAATTTCTATGGAAATCAGTAGCTAGCTACAAAATTTCTATGGAAATCAGTAGCTAGCTACAAAATTTCTATGAAAATCAGTAGCTAGCTAAAAATTTTCTATGAAAATCAGTAGCTAGCTAAAAGTTTTCTATGAAAATCAGTAGCTAGCTAAAAATTTTCTATGAAAATCAGTAGCTAGCTAAAAATTTTCTATGAAAATCAGTAGCTAGCTAAAAATTTTCTATGAAAATCAGTAGCTAGCTAAAAATTTTCTATGAAAATCAGTAGCTAGCTAAAAATTTTCTATGAAAATCAGTAGCTAGCTACAAATTTTCTATGAAAATCAGTAGCTAGCTAAAAATTTTCTATGAAAATCAGTAGCTAGCTAAAAATTTTCTATGAAAATCAGTAGCTATCTAAAAATTTTCTATGAAAATCAGTAGCTAGCTAAAAATTTTCTATGAAAATCAGTAGCTAGCTAAAAATTTTCTATGAAAATCAGTAGCTAGCTAAAAATTTTCTATGAAAATCAGTAGCTAGCTACAAATTCTCTATGAAAATCAGTAGCTAGCTACAAATTTTCTATGAAAATCAGTAGCTAGCTACAAATTTTCTATGAAAATCAGTAGCTAGCTACAAATTCTCTATGAAAATCAGTAGCTATCTAAAAATTTTCTATGAAAATCAGTAGCTAGCTAAAAATTTTCTATGAAAATCAGTAGCTAGCTAAAAATTTTCTATGAAAATCAGTAGCTAGCTAAAAATTTTCTATGAAAATCAGTAGCTAGCTAAAAATTTTCTATGAAAATCAGTAGCTAGCTACAAATTCTCTATGAAAATCAGTAGCTAGCTACAAATTTTCTATGAAAATCAGTAGCTAGCTACAAATTTTCTATGAAAATCAGTAGCTAGCTACAAATTTTCTATGAAAATCAGTAGCTAGCTACAAATTTTCTATGAAAATCAGTAGCTAGCTACAAATTTTCTATGAAAATCAGTAGCTAGCTACAAATTTTCTATGAAAATCAGTAGCTAGCTACAAATTTTCTATGAAAATCAGTAGCTAGCTACAAATTTTCTATGAAAATCAGTAGCTAGCTACAAATTTTCTATGAAAATCAGTAGCTAGCTACAAATTTTCTATGAAAATCAGTAGCTAGCTACAAATTTTCTATGAAAATCAGTAGCTAGCTACAAATTCTCTATGAAAATCAGTAGCTAGCTACAAATTTTCTATGAAAATCAGTAGCTAGCTACAAATTCTCTATGAAAATCAGTAGCTATCTAAAAATTTTCTATGAAAATCAGTAGCTAGCTAAAAATTTTCTATGAAAATCAGTAGCTAGCTAAAAATTTTCTATGAAAATCAGTAGCTAGCTAAAAATTTTCTATGAAAATCAGTAGCTAGCTAAAAATTTTCTATGAAAATCAGTAGCTAGCTAAAAATTTTCTATGAAAATCAGTAGCTAGCTAAAAATTTTCTATGAAAATCAGTAGCTAGCTAAAAATTTTCTATGAAAATCAGTAGCTAGCTACAAATTTTCTATGAAAATCAGTAGCTAGCTAAAAATTTTCTATGAAAATCAGTAGCTAGCTAAAAATTTTCTATGAAAATCAGTAGCTAGCTAAAAATTTTCTATGAAAATCAGTAGCTATCTAAAAATTTTCTATGAAAATCAGTAGCTAGCTAAAAATTTTCTATGAAAATCAGTAGCTAGCTAAAAATTTTCTATGAAAATCAGTAGCTAGCTAAAAATTTTCTATGAAAATCAGTAGCTAGCTACAAATTCTCTATGAAAATCAGTAGCTAGCTACAAATTTTCTATGAAAATCAGTAGCTAGCTACAAATTCTCTATGAAAATCAGTAGCTATCTAAAAATTTTCTATGAAAATCAGTAGCTAGCTAAAAATTTTCTATGAAAATCAGTAGCTAGCTAAAAATTTTCTATGAAAATCAGTAGCTAGCTAAAAATTTTCTATGAAAATCAGTAGCTAGCTAAAAATTTTCTATGAAAATCAGTAGCTAGCTAAAAATTTTCTATGAAAATCAGTAGCTAGCTACAAATTCTCTATGAAAATCAGTAGCTAGCTACAAATTTTCTATGAAAATCAGTAGCTAGCTACAAATTTTCTATGAAAATCAGTAGCTAGCTACAAATTTTCTATGAAAATCAGTAGCTAGCTACAAATTTTCTATGAAAATCAGTAGCTAGCTACAAATTTTCTATGAAAATCAGTAGCTAGCTACAAATTTTCTATGAAAATCAGTAGCTAGCTACAAATTTTCTATGAAAATCAGTAGCTAGCTACAAATTTTCTATGAAAATCAGTAGCTAGCTACAAATTTTCTATGAAAATCAGTAGCTAGCTACAAATTTTCTATGAAAATCAGTAGCTAGCTACAAATTTTCTATGAAAATCAGTAGCTAGCTACAAATTTTCTATGAAAATCAGTAGCTAGCTACAAATTTTCTATGAAAATCAGTAGCTAGCTACAAATTTTCTATGAAAATCAGTAGCTAGCTAAAAATTTTCTATGAAAATCAGTAGCTAGCTAAAAATTTTCTATGAAAATCAGTAGCTAGCTAAAAATTTTCTATGAAAATCAGTAGCTAGCTAAAAATTTTCTATGAAAATCAGTAGCTAGCTAAAAATTTTCTATGAAAATCAGTAGCTAGCTAAAAATTTTCTATGAAAATCAGTAGCTAGCTAAAAATTTTCTATGAAAATCAGTAGCTAGCTAAAAATTTTCTATGAAAATCAGTAGCTAGCTAAAAATTTTCTATGAAAATCAGTAGCTAGCTAAAAATTTTCTATGAAAATCAGTAGCTAGCTAAAAATTTTCTATGAAAATCAGTAGCTAGCTAAAAATTTTCTATGAAAATCAGTAGCTAGCTAAAAATTTTCTATGGAAATCAGTAGCTAGCTAAAAATTTTCTGTGAAAATCAGTAGCTAGCTAAAAATTTTCTATGAAAATCAGTAGCTAGTTAAAAATTTTCTATGAAAATTAGTAGCTAGTTAAAAATTTTCTATGAAAATCAGTAGCTAGCTAAAAATTTTCTATGAAAATCAGTAGCTAGCTAAAAATTTTCTATGAAAATCAGTAGCTAGCTAAAAATTTTCTATGAAAATCAGTAGCTAGCGAAATATTTTCTATGAAAATCAGTAGCTAGCTAAAAATTTTCTATGAAAATCAGTTGCTAACTACAAATTTTCTATGAAAATCAGTAGCTAGCTACAAAATTTCTATGGAAATCAGTAGCTAGCTACAAAATTTCTATGGAAATCAGTAGCTAGCTACAAAATTTCTATGGAAATCAGTAGCTAGCTACAAAATTTCTATGGAAATCAGTAGCTAGCTACAAAATTTCTATGGAAATCAGTAGCTAGCTACAAAATTTCTATGGAAATCAGTAGCTAGCTACAAATTTTCTATGAAAAGCAGTAGCTAGCTACAAATTTTCTAGGAGAAAATCAGTTGCTACTTTAATATAAATGACATACTTCTTTTCTTTTTCTTACAGCATCACCCTAAAATCCTCGCTTTATTTTTTAAGTGAGGTATTGGAGTGAAGATGTCGGAGAAAGTTACCAAATTGGCTTTTGCTAGTCGTGTCATTGTAGTCGTTTTACAACTTGTGACAAATGCTGCTCTACCGGATCACAAGAATGATGTTTTTCGAGCGCCCATAGATACTACACAAAAACGGACATGGTTTGATAAATCTATCGATTTTACTTTAGGAGGCTTTAGACACTGGGATGGTGAATATTTTCTACATATTGCCGAATATGGCTACACGTATGAAAACACTTTGGCATTTTATCCGCTCTACCCTGTCATAGTGGAAACAGCATCTAAAATGTTACATTATCTTTTTGAAGACTTTATGACCATGAGGTCCTGTTGCCTCTTGGTGGCTGTGTTATTGAATATGTTATTGTTTTGTAAGGCAGCCAATATTTTGTACGTAATGACCCAACGTATTTTTAATGATTTGAATAAGAGTTGGAATGCGGTTTTATTGTTTTGTTTTAATCCAGCGTCAATATTTTTCTCAGCTGCCTACTCAGAGACCTTGTTTTGCTTAATATCTTTCTATATAATGTTAGAATGTTGTATGGAGATACGTTTTGTGCGCACTACTTTAGCTTTGGCTTTAAATATTGTGGCCAGGTCAAATGGTTTGGTTAACTTGGGTTTTCCCTTGTACTTTATGTTGCGCAAATGTATATTGAAACAAACGAATGTATTAGCCACCTGCTTGAAATTACTAACCTGTTTATTTATATCTTTAATACCCTGGACATTTTTTAATTTCTTTGCTTTTCGTCAATATTGTTATACCGAAAATCATGTAAACCACACTGAGGCAGTGATGTCATATGCACGTAAAAAGCAATTTGTATTGGCTGGCCAACGGTTTGAGCAACAGTCACCCTGGTGTGATAACACCTTACCATTCCCTTATTCCTATATACAATCTCACTACTGGCAAGTGGGTTTCCTAAAATACTATGAATTTAAGCAGTTGCCCAATTTTCTATTGGCTTTGCCCATATTAATATTTCTATGTTGGCATTGTTTTGTTTACTTAAGACATTTCATAATGAAATTTATCACTAAATATCCTATGACTCATTTGATAAAGGAATATAAAACTTTACCATTTGTTATACATTCTTCAATTTTAACTTTATTTTGTATATTCTTTGTTCATATACAAATATCTACTAGGCTGTTGTGTTCGGCCACACCCACTTTATATTGGTTTGCGGCCGATTATATGCCCAAATCATTGGATAAATTAAAATTAAAATCCAAAGCCGGCATGATATTTATATGGTTTGGTTCGTATGTCATAATGGGTGCTACCATGTTTAGTAATAATTTGCCCTGGACTTGAATTCATCAAGCATAAATTGTATTAATGTGAAAAAAAGACATGATTATTTTATTTATAATTTAAAACCCATGCTTAATTATAAAATTGTTTATTTCAAACGTTAAATTTTGTGTAGTTTATAGACTTATTTAAATGCAAAAAAACCAACATGATATAAAAGCAAAGACTGTTAACTGTTAATTTTGTTTTAAATTAAATTTAAATAATTTTTTTAGCAGAAAATTAAAATTTGCTAAAATGTTAATTATGTTTAGCTTTTAATATTTGGTTTTAAATTAATCAAAATTTATATAAAATAAAAAGTAAAATATGTTTAGAAATTTACTTAGCTCAATTAATTCTCTATAGCTATGTAATAATATTATAATTTTTTCGTAATAGTAAAAATAATATATCTTTTCCATGTAAATGTTCGTTAGTTTATTAAATAAAAAACACACAATTTTTGCAATATTAACCACACTTTTTAATATTTTACAGCAAAAGCAAGAAACATGAAAATGCAAAAGGTCGTAACCACTATTTTAAATTTTTTGCTTTAAAATAAAGCAATTAAGTAAAAATTTTAAATTGTTCACTTAAAGCAAAAATAGATAAAGCATAAAACACTTCCCAAAGCAATTTTTTCTTAAACAGAACAAATTTTACCATTGTTTGCTGCCTTTTGACTTGTATCAATATTGATGTCATTTTTTAAGATATTTTGTGTAGATGTAGTTTGGGTCAGTACATTACAATACAGTAAAAAAACAACATTTGGTTTTTCAGTGGACGATATTATAAATCTAAATTTATGTATATGAATTTGTCAAATAAACATGTTAATCAAACATTTTTTTTTATCTATTTTTGAACACAATATATATATATTTAGAAAACTTGATAAGTTTTGAATATAAATTTTGCAGAAAAAAAATTACTAACATGACTAGAGCTACAGAAAAGTAGATCTAAAAAGTTATAATTTTGCGCTAAAAGTAGAGTCTCACATTAAAAAGTGTACCTAGAAATGTTGAAAAATTTATATGATAATGAAATATTTATTAAATAATATAGCAAACTAATTTTTAATTCTTTAATTTGTTAAGAAATCGTTAATTTCTTGGGACATCAGATATAACTTTTAAGTTCGATTTTATTGAATTAAACAGCATTGGAAAGTGACTATGTTCCATTTAAATAACTCATACGTTCCAAAACGTTCTTTTTTTTTTAATAATTTTGTAACTTGTGAATCGTTAGAAATATGCTAGCTGCTGGTAGTGAATGGTTTTTTTTTAATAACTAAAAAAATTTTATATGTAATGTTTAAAAATTCCTAAAATTAAAATTATAAAATATTGCAGCAACAAACATAAAACTGTTTTGTTCCGATAAAAAGTTATATTAAACTGTTTATTTTTATTTATTTTTTTTTTTTTGGTTCTGGCCTATAACATTTTTTTCAGATTTCCAAACAAGAAAAAAAGCAAGAGAAATATGCGTATAAAATAAAAACCCGAAGCACTGATTCTTTTGAATGTGAAACACGCATGCTTTTGACATTAACGTGTCATAGGAGTGCAATGGTTCACTTTAGAAAAACAACTCGTTATTGAAATAAATGCTTAAAACCAATGAAAGATTGATGATTCGACAGCGTTTTTTCGTTTTTGAGAAAAATTAATATTTAAATGCATTCCTCTTTTAACTTTTATATAAAAATATCAAATCGAACACATTATATAGGCATGATAATAGCAAATTTTATTAAAAGTATTAAAATCAAATTATCCAGGAAAAATTTTAGAAGTTGTGCAAAAATCATTAGTTCTAGAACTGGTGTAATCAGAATCACTTCAGATTCTTTAATAACATTCATAGAACTAGTGATGTCGCAACATGTGTAATCAGAATCACTTCAGATTCTTTAATAACATCCATAGAACTAGTGGTGTCGCAACATGTCAGAATAGGAATAGAATTAAGGAACTAGTTCTAGAACCGTTCCGTAGAATGGGTACTGGTTAGGTAACACTTCCACAGTACTAGTTCTGGGGGTGACAATTTCGAAAAAAAATCATTTGTCGTAAAGCCAAACTAGAACTAATAAATTTTTTTCTGGGAAGTGTTATAACACTTATTTTTAAAGTTTATTATTTAAATGTAATTTTCCATAATTTATTGAATTGAAGTGAAATACTGTAATCTAATAGTACGGGTAATTGCATGCATCGGATGTTATTTTTCATCTGTTCAGAAATTTAAAATTTGTTTGATATAAGGAAGAAAGATTTAAGAATAAAATTAAGTAAAAAAATTTTCAAATATAAATTTATTTTTAGAATATAAAGTTGAAAAAGTATCATTTTCCAAAAGTTTATTCTTAAATGAATCTTCATTTGTTCAAACTTAAAAATTCAAACCTCTAATATATATTTAAACATAATTTCAGAAAACACATTTATCATTAGGAAGCAGATTACAGTGAATATTAAAAAGTTTATTTTAGTGGTTTATTTTAAGTCAATAAATCCATTCAAATCCGCTCTTTAGAAATAAATATTTTTTTCTGTTTGAAAAATGTGTTTAGATGTTTTTCTTTTTAATGTGCAATAGGTGAAACAAAATAAGCAGAGGCTGAATTTGTTTTTAATATTAAATGCACGACCGTTCGCAATGAAAATTACGTAGAAGAGTTCTAGTTCAGTTCAAGTTCAGTACAAGTATAGTTGTAGTTTAGTTCTAGTTGAGTTCTATTTCAGTTTCTCTTCAGTTCTAGTTCAGTTGTAGCTCAGTTCTGGTTCAGTCCTAGTTTAGTTCTATTTAAGTTCCAGTTCAGTTATAAAATGCACTAAATGTATGTGTAAATTTCTAAAACCATATTTTTGGGGCTTATTTTAAATCTATAAATGCATGCACATAAATCCGCCTCTACTTATCATATTTTAAAGGTTTCACTTCTTGAGGACTTTATAAATAAATCATTAAGCAAACACCACGAAGTTTTGATCTCAAATTGAGAATGATTTTAAATCAAACTGTTTTTCAAATGGCAAATGTTTGATGATTTGAAAATAATTTGAGAATAATAACTTTCTCAACAAAAAATGATTTTTTTTTTCTCAAATTTAGAAATGTATTTATTAATATGGATTTTACGCACGTAGTCGTAATTCTTGCTGAAGTTAAGGAAACTTCTAAAGCAAATAACGAGAAACTTCTTGCTGAAGTTAAAGATGAAAATAAAATAATGGAAATGAAATTTCAAGAAACTTCTAAAGCGGCAGACGAGAAACTTCAGCAAATTTCGGAAGTTATAAACAGCAGAGTGGATGGCATTAAGACAAAGGTGTCTGGCTTAGAGAACTGCCAAAGTCGTTGATAAAAAAACTACATGATCTAGAAATAAAGATGAATAATCTTCAATGCCAAGATGGACAGGTGCGAATTTTCTAGTAGAATAAAGGCCCCTAGTTTTGATGGCACCACACCATTTAATGTGTTCAAGTTCCAGTTTGATGGAGTTGCCATTAGAAATATGTGGAACGACGAAGAAATAGCTATAGAGTTAACATTGGCCTTAAAAGGAAATGCAGCAGTAGTTCTTGAAAGCGTGCCATCGTGTAACAGAAATAGTTATGATGACATAATGGAGGATTCCAGAAGCCTAATGAGACATTACAAGATTTTGCGTTGGAAATCGAGCGTTTGCTGAGGCTTACTTATCCAGGGGAAAAAACCCGTTTTTGGACCACATCAAGATAGAGGCATTTGTTAATGGCATTCGCGATCCTGAAATAAAACACGCGGTTTGTGCCACACCTAAACCATCATTTGCTGAAACCGTCTCATTCTCATTGGCACAAGAAATGGCGAAAATTATTTCAAAGCCACAAATATGCAAGGTGCGAAATATTGAAGTTGTTGGTGATAATGAGAGAAATATAGTCGACGAATTAAAAAAGGTTTTGGAGGCGTTTAATGAGAAGCAAAGTAAAGTCAGAGTAAAATGTTATAACTGCGGTAAATCGGGTCACTGCAAAGCACCAAGAAAACGAGCATCAGAAATTACCACCACAGTCAGAAACTTTGAAACACGGCAATGCGAACGCGCTGTCAAGACGACCCTGCAACGTGGAATGTAAGCATTGTACAAAAGCCGAGGAAAAGAAATGTGTCATCGATGTTCGAATAATGCATATAGAGTCCAGTGAAGATTGGTCTATAGAAATGACCCCATACTGGCAAAAGAAGAAGGTAGAAGGCCAGCCTGCAATGAAATATCCGCCGAAAGTCCACTGATGAAATCATATTTGGCCCTATGGAATAGTCTACAGTTGTTAAATGGCTGCTTAAACCGCATATGGGAAATTGGTGACGGTAAAACAAATTTAATTGTAGTACCATCCTATAAAATAAACGACATAATGAAAGAGTTCCATGATGGACCTAGTGGTGGTCATCTTGGTGTGACAGAAACTTTAGAAAAGTTAAAACAACGTTTTTATTGGGTGGGTTGTCAGCAAGCAGTAGCCGATTGGGTAGCCAATTGTCCACAATGCATAGCTGCGAAGGGCCCAGTAAGAAGAAATTGTGGACAGCTTCTGCAGTATTACTCAGGTGAGCTATTCGAGCCGATTGCAATGGATGTAGCAGGCACTTTCCCTGTCAGTGATGCCGGAAACCGTTACGTTCTAGTGGTTATAGATTATTTCAGTAAATGGCCAGAGGTATATGCCTACCCAATCAGGAAGCTAAAAAGTTTATAAGCGTATTTATGAACAACTGGGTGTGCCGCTATGGTATTCCAATGAAGTTGCATTCTGATCAGGGTAGAAATTTTGAATCTGCCGTATTCAAGGAAATGTGCGATTTATACAGCATCCTCAATCTGATGGCATGGTCGAAAGATTCTATCGCACTCTGGAGGAATATTTAAGAAAAGTGGTCAGTACACATCAGAAGGACTGAGATGAACACATACCGAAATTTCTATTGGCATACAGATCAGCTGTTCATGACTCAACCTCTCGAACACCTGCAAAAATTGTCTTCGGGACAGAACTTAATTTGCCTGGAGATTTAGAATTCTGTATTAAACCCTCATCAACAAATAATGAAAACATTTCCCAAGAGCAAGATACGAACTTCATGAATTCGTACGATAGAACAGCGAATTCTGAAGGATTTGACGAAAGCCAGCTTGTTGTATAACCCACAACGTAAGAAAGGACTGTCTCCAAAACTACAAACCCATTGGGATGTAGTAAGAAATTAAACGACGTGGTGTACAGAATACAGAGAGACAAGAGCTCGAGATCTAAAATGAAGATCATACATCTAGAACGACTAGCTGCCTATGGGGGAAGTGGATCTGTGCCAATCCGGGACGAACAGGCTTAAGCGGGGGCAGTATTTCAAAATTATACTTGAATTCGAATATAACGGTTTTAACGGCAGGTTTAAAGTTAAATAATGCTTCTCAATCTTTCTCAATGCTTCTCAACCTTTCTATTTATGTTAACAGCAGTTAACTTATCTGTGGAGATTATGAACATAGCTGTAAACATAAAACATTGAATGAAAAGCTTCGTCAAAATTTAGAGAATGATTCGAAATTTTTAAAAATGTGGAATTGAATAAAAATTACGTTTTATAAGTTGCAGAATTACTTCCAAAATAAAAAGTTTTGAACATTAGTGATTGACTGGTAGAGGGTATATGTGATTGACAAAGAAGACATAAAAATGCGAAATGTGAAAAAAGCAAAGTATTGAAATCAAAAGGCAGCAACAAAAAAAAAAAAAGCATACTTTTTCAAGAATTTATTACAATAAATGAGAGATCCCTAAAGCATTTTGGCATTAAATATTCATTTTCTTCGTTTGAGAAACTTTATCCAACAGCAGTGGATAACATTAAAAACTTATTTAAATAATCTACTAACAGGTTTATCATCATAATTTACTCCGGTATCTAAATTTGTGTTTCTCAGGCTTGTTCTGAAAATCACTTCGGGACAAGTAATTTTATTTCACGAAAAAGTGTTCTAGATAAAAAAAAATGTAAAATCAAGTGGTTTTTACATTCACCTAGCGGAGCCTTTCGGGAAATTTTAATTTTCCAATAATTTTTGAATTTTTTAATAATACAAATGCAACATAAGTAAAAAAAAAGTTTTACAGTCACCAAGAAAATATATTTATAATGCATAATGCCCATAGTTTCTTAATAAAAAATAATGTTTATTTTTGCCCAAAAGCACGATGTATTTTATTCAAAGTACTGTCCATCAATAAAAAGCTACAAATTCTCCCATTTCTTTAGCAGTTTATGGATTCTTAACTTTTGAGGCAAGAAACCTATCAATCTAACCTTTCATACTTTTTCTGACATTCTGTATCTGCGACATTCTGAATCGAACGAAAAAATAGTTGTCAGCAGGGGTAATAAACTTTCACTTTTTCCCAATAGTTTGGTTGCGCAACATGAGGCCGAGTATTGCCATCGTGGAATGTTATAGACTCGTGTCTGATTGCATATTCTGACCCTTTCAGTTGTATTAGGCACATGTCTCTCGTGATCGTTTCACCCTGTTTTAGTAGTGAATAATGTATAACACACTTCTGATCTCATTAAATGTTGAACATTACCTGGGCGCCATGGTTGTTCCGCTTTGGTGTTGATTTTTCTAGTTGGTCAGGCTTTAGATTACCATAGTGAATCCACTTTCCATAACGAGTAACAATCCGATGCATAAGCGATTTCATTTTGTGGTGTTGAAACAGCATTTCAGACATTCAAAATCGCATTCCGACATTTCTTGGTTTCCTTTCGAGTGGCACCTATTTTCCTTGCTATTGGATAAATTATTGTGCTTTAAAAACTTGGAAATCGTTGCATGATATAATTTGAATAATTATGCAAATATTTATTACATTTGATCGAGCAAAGCCTCTAATTCTTCATCTTGAAATTTTGTCTCTGCTAAAGCATGATAATCAGACTTATATTCTACGGGAAACACAACTTTATTAATAATTAATTAATACACTATTAAAGACCACTTCGCGACCCCCTGAAAGACAGGCGGACTAACTTCATTAACGACACTTAAAATAAGACTAAATTATTTTGAGTTTTGCAAGTCTAGCAATTAAAAATATTTCAGTTTGTACACCTTATATATTTCATCTAATGAAAAAAACAAGAATTAGTACCGGTACTTTTTATAGAAGGCAAAGTGAAATGTGTTTAAAATTTTTGCAGGTTGTCCACACAGCAAACGACAATGCTTAATTGCTTTGTGAAGATAATTCATATTTTCGTTGCTCTTGTTTCTTGTAAAATTGGGTTCAAGTGACAACTTATAAACAATATTTCTTCAGAATTAATTGTAATATTGGGAAATAAAGCCAAAATGGGGCTTATATTTTAAATCAAATTCTTTTAAAAAAAATATAAAATTACTCATTAAAAATATGCGTTTTAACCTTTTCAAATGCTAAATCTAGCACTGAAAGTGCTAAAACGGACCCTCATTTGGAAACCTTGATCTAAGTAACTGCGATTACAAAACACTTGCTGATAACTTATTGATAACTTTGTAATAAATGGACTGAATACGTAATTAAACATGTTCTTTATAGATTTTGGTAGTAAATTCGATCATCAAAAAACACTTTTTTAAAAACACTGCTTATTTTGTGAAAATTTTTTAAAAGGTGATTTGATATTTCAAAAATACATCTGAGTCACGAAAGTCGTTTTTGTAATAAAAATTACAAAAATACCATGGCTCCCTAATTTTAAAATGAATTTGTACAAGTGAAATTTAATTTCAAGTGATTTACAAAACAAGAGCAAAAAACAAGAACAAATTTTTTTAATATTCCAGGTTTATTTAAAATACTGCATCAAATTTGTTGACGTGCCCTTTTATATCGATGACATTATTTTACGTTAAGTATAACATTAAAGTATTTACGAATATTAAATTCAACAGGCATAAAAGGGTTTTGTCGTTAACCCATCTGATCTTTTGACGGTTTCAAAAAAACGTAAAAATCAGTGGTTTATTTAACACTACCTTATACATAATTATACCAAGGCTTTCTATATCAGCCTTGCTTTGAAGTTTTTTTTTTTTCAAATAGAATGCAATTCTCTATTTAAAATTTTTTTGGGCATTCTGGTTCTAAAACGAGCATATCGTAAACGAATTTTTAAAAACAAATGATACTAATAACAGCTTTAATTTTATATAGTATAGTAAATTCGAAGAGCTGGACCACATTTCGTTTACCCCAGTGTTTAAAACAGAAAAAACTCGGTCAAATAAATGTTGAAAATCTGATAAATTTGCCAAAATACTTCAAAAAAGTTAAAAATTTTGAATTCAAATTATTTCTTTTTTTTTATTTAATTTTTTTAATTTTTTTTAATTTTTTTTTTTTTTTTTTATTTTATTTTTAAAATAAAGTATATAAGAGAAAATAATCATCTAAAAATAACTGACGCAAACTTTTGTCTCCGTATTTCCCAAGGTGAATTCAAACCTCACTCACTTAATCAGTTGTCTATTTTTTTAGTACTTGGAACGGTCAAACTCCATATAAATACAATTTTTGCTCACCCGCTGAAGTGTCAAACTCCATGTATAAAAAATTAATGAATTCGCCGCATAGGCAGACAAAAAACAATAAAAAATATATAGTTTAAATAAATACATATTTTTGCATGAATCGAATTATATGAAGAAATCACCTTTGGTTACATATTTTATTATTTTTATTATTGTTCTTTTTATACATATTTAAAAATAACATATTAAATAACTTCGTTTTTTTTTTTTGCATACCTGAAAAAATACAAAATAACTAAATTTAAGTATATATATGAATTAGATTACATTCACTTAAATTTGAAATAGTTTTAGTTTGGTTAAAGCGTTTTCAACAATACATACACATTTTACAATAAAAAAAAAAAAAATGACAGGACAACCAATATTCTCATGTTTTTAATTAATTTTTGCATTTTTTTGAGATATTTTTAACCTTTACATGTCTTTAAAACTTAGTAAAGCTATATTCATGTTAAAAAATAAAATAAACGAAAACGAGAAAAACATTCATGTTTAAAGAATTACTTAAATTAAAAAAAAAATATATATATATAATAAAAAATAGTGGCAAAGTAATAATTGAATGTGGAAAAATAAAAAAAAAATAAGATTAATTCTTTTTAAACAGTTGGGTAACTGGAGGCAGTAGCAATACCACATTGGTTATTTTGATTACGAGCCATTTTAATGTAACCTTTTTCACCCCAGGTGGTGCCCCAAGAATTCTTAACCAACCAGTAGTCTTGGCCATTTTCATCAGTACCATACCCAACCACCAAAACACCATGATCCAAGTTTTGAGCATCACATGAAGGTTCATCGTAAACACCCTCACTGTACAATTGGAAGGATTCATGGGAAGCGTCAATAGCCACAGAGACGGGACCCATAGTGGCTACAGCTTTCATCATGTTATTTTCATCACCTTGAGGTATATCAACAAAACCAGTGTCGGTGGCTCCCACGGTAGCCTTGTTGAAATGGCACGAATCATCAATACCTTCATAGGGATACGATTTTTCGGTATCAATGCCACCATTATCCTTAATATAACGGAAAGCATTGTCCATCAAACCACCATTACAGCCATTGTTGCCATATTTTGTGGAGCAGTCGACCAAATTTTGCTCACTCAATGAAACCAAAACACCTGTCTTGCGGAAATGTTGACCCTCTAAAGCACCGGTACTCGAGAATGCCCAACAAGAACCACAGTGACCTTGATCCTTAACACCAGTAACAGCACCATGTTGGCGCCAATCTACGGATTTGGGAACAGTAACATGAGCGGGAGGAATGTATGTGCTACCAACGAGACCACTGTGTTCACTAAAATTTAAAAGTACTTTATTTAAAGTTTTTTTCTTATTTAATATGATTTTTTGTCTTACCGCATCATTTTACGCAAAGTGTGATTGTAACCATTCATGGTCTCTTTAAATTCATGATGCAACATATCGGCATATTTATTCAATCCCAACTTGTAGGTAACCTTTCCCTGAGCGTACAGTTGATTGTGCTTGGCAATCTTGTGACGATTTTCATTGAAAATCTTCATACGGAAACGTTCCTCAACTTCGTTGGCATAATTTTTACGATGTTCCAACTGGAATTATAAAAAAAGTCAGGATAACGATTAACATCAATTTCAGCTATTTGTATGAAAGTGCCTCACGAAAAAAGTTGCAAATGTACCCCAGAAATGTAGATTAGTATGTTTTTTTTGTGATTTCTAATATATTACATCTGAAAATTTTCATTTCCGTGAAATAGACAATTTTCAAAAACACCATTATAAAAAAATTGACTTCAAAATATAATAGACATGCTAACACCTGGAATAACAAATTATTTTTACATCTCTTTTCATCGCGGAATGTTAAAATTTTGTTATTTATTTTTTATGATTTAAATACGTAATTTTATATATTTCGGAAATTTTTGAAAATATATTAGATTTTAAGGGTCAATTTTATACATTTGGTTCTCAAAAGACTTTTTTAAGCTCTATCACAAATATTTTTTTCCAATTGCGATTTTTTAAATCAGTTAACAACCCGTCTAGACGTAACATAATATGTAAGATTTTTGTGTCAGAGAGTGTCAAATTCGCTCTCTGAGAGAATTATTTCACGTGTAGATTCAAATATTAGTATTATAAGATGTATTATGAGACTGTTGTGATGAGATTTCTCTACACAACCATCTTATAAGATGAACTGTCAAAAAAATACACATACACGAAAGTTTGCTTGTGTGTGTGCATGTGTATTTTGGAAATTATTGAAAAACAATGTTATTTTGTAAAATTTTTTCCTTTTAGCGTTTGTTTTACATGTTAAAAATCATTTTTATAAAAATTGTGTTAAAAAAGTGCGAATTGCTTAAATAAAAACGACATATTTACTCTGTAACTGATTGAAAATAATAATATCTTATAGGATTTATTAGAATACGTGTACCCCTTATTTAAGATTTAACATAATATAAACAAAATGTTTACTCTCCTCTGCCGGCGTTATCTCACATAGTATATCAGCGTTAATCTCAGTTGTAGACCTGAGGTAAATATCCTTAAATATGTGCGAACTTTTGTAAAATTTCAAAGTATTAAGTTTGTTATTTTCCGGTGCGTTTCGCTACCCTATTTGTTGCGATTTATGGGAGCTACGCTACTACTCCCCCTGGACCTATTTACCCCTATTCGAAATTCGAAAAATAACTTTTAATTTTTTTAAGACCTTCACTGTAAATAATCCTTTAGATAAGAAAATGTATATTTTCTTTGTATGAAGGCTACTTCTCCCTCTGGATCTATCTGTCCTATTTTCATTTCATCAATGCGATATGATAGGATGAGGGTTTTTACTGTTCTGTACTGTTACTAATTCTTTAGATATACCACAATGAATGTTTGCTTTATATGGGGGTACTGCTCCGATCTGATCGGTTCGTCCTTTTTTAGTTTTAAATTGGTGGGCATAAATATAGTCGTGACATCCGATCAAGATCCTACCTGTACGCAAAATTTATATAAGTGGCTTCATTAATAACGTGTAAAATTGAAATAGATTTTTTTAAAGTAGGCGTCCAATCGAGATCTAAACCCAGGTCTACAACTGAGATTAACGCTGATATAATATGTGAGATTTTGTTTATATAATGTTAAATCTTAAATAAATCATTATTTTCAATCAGTCGCAGAGTAACACGTCCTTTTATTTAAGCAATTCGCACTTTTTTAGCACAATTTTTATAAAAATGTTTTTTAACATGTAGAACAAACACTAAAGGAAACAATTTTACAAAAAAAAAAAAAAAAAATGTTTTTCAGTATTTCCAAAATACACATGCACACACACAAACAAACTTTCGTATATGTGACAGCTCATCTTATAGGACGGTTGTGTAGAGAAATCTCATCACACAGTCTCATAACCTAGTGTCTACATAAGAAATTTTTTTATCAAGATAAACGACAAACTTAACGCGAATTTATGGAAGGTGGCAACAGTTGCACAAAAACAACTATATGGCGTATTCCTTATTGTTTTATATATATGCAGTTTGCCAACTGTAACCAAAATAATAATCTGCTGTTTAACTAAGGTTACCTTGTATATATTCGCACTGATTTTGACCTTTGTTTTGATAAAAATTTTCCTAATGTAGACACTACATCTTATAATACTAATATTTAAATCTACACGTGAAATAATTCTCTCAAAGAGCGAATTTGACACTCTCTGACACAAAAATCTTACATATTATGTTACGTCTAGACGGGCTGTAATAAAGCCTATAACTATATTATTTACACATTTTTTTTACTGAGTGGCAACATTATAAAAATTGATGTACCTTTTTACTCAGACAATTTCTTGTCACTTTTTACTCACACAATTGCTTCTACTCTGACAGTTTTGCAACAGTTGTGCAAAATATTATTCTATGTGGTCGTTGTTGTGTTTATAGAAATCGATGCAACTTTACTACTTTGCAAGGGTCTAGGAAAATTGCAATTTTTGAGCTGAATATCTTTAGCAAAATTTAAATATAAAATTCATAATATTTTAATTTTTTTAATTTATATTAAATCATTACCAATAAACTCAAAATGTTAATAGTGAGCTTCTTAAAAAGATACCGAGTCAATAAGAAAATAAGTATATGTATAAATAAAGTTAAACAAACTTTTACATCTTAAAAAGCTATTTTAGCTTTATCTACTTATTTGTTTTTAAATCCAACATAATTAGAAAAATGTGCTCACATCAAAAGAATGTAACTTGTCAACTTAACAAAGTTACGAAAATGTCTCGTGAATACCCTGGATGTTATTTAGAACTGGTTGAATTTTAAATAACAATATATTGCATTTTTCATTTAAAGGGTATAAAAGTATATTGCACTGTTTTTTACTCCGGCATCCTTTTTTTCTTTTTTTTTCAATGTTTTCAAATTGAAACTAATTGTTGGTGAACTCATCAGAGCAGTTCCAAATCAAACATATACGTTTGTTAATCATTATATCAATTCCTATTATAAATAAAATAGTATCAACAACGCATAAAATATAATCATGTTTTTTTTTTATAAAATTTAACTAAGACAAAGAAATAAATACGCTCCACTGAAATGAAAACCAACAAAATTCTATTGTACTCGACACAATCATACAACAATGTTTGTGATAAGAAACTCAAGCGAATTAAATGGGTACTTGGCTATAAATTAAATAAAATAAATCTTATGCCGAACACCATTTTAAATGGGAATTTAGAAAATCTTAGATTTTTTTTATTTGGAAAAAGCAAGTTTTATATATAATATTGTGTCTTAAATATATGATTTGATATGGAATCAACATAAAGTTAAGAGAAATATAATTTTTAATATCAACAAATTTTTAAAAGTTTAAGAATTGCAGAAAGCTTGTTGAAACCGCAAGAAAACTGCAGACGCCTTTATTTAAAAAAATGAACAGTAGTATTTAAAATCAAAAAAAAAAAACTTTCTAGCAAGTGCTTAATTTTTTGCATATAAAATGCCCATATTGTAAATTTGTTAGTACAAGTTTAATTTATTTTAAAATACGCCTATAAAACTTTAAATGATATGCAACGATTCGAAGAAATTGCAACAATCATACATAAGTATATTTATAAACATTTTATCTTATTTTTACATGATTTTATTTATGCATGTTTTCTTATTGTCAGTTCTTTTTTACTTTTCATTACAATCAAGCGTTTCCTGTTTATAAGACAAAAAAAAAAAAAAAAAAAAAAAAAAACTGCCTTGACTTCCACACATTACCAGCTTGGCAGCGAGCAAAGAGAAGAAACATTTTATTTAAATGAAAATTAAAACTGGGTGTTTTATAATGTGCACCATAATGGCATAGTGTATAGGAGGTACCTATTTTGTATACATACAACAAAAATTATACTTAAATATATTCTATGTGAAGCAATTGAAATTTTTCCTTTGTTATTTGAAAACATAATTGTGTATACAGTCAAATCTCGTATAATTTCGTTATGTCGGACATGATATGGATTTTTATTCAATTAAAAAAATCATTTTATTGTTTTCCAATTAAATTTTAATAGCTATGTAATTTATTTTTCGATAATTTAAATTATCCAACAATTTTACATGATATGAAAAATCTTTCAAATCCAAAAAATCTCTTCTATTTATAACTTTAACTTTAAACAAGACAAGGAAATCTTTTTTTATTTTTAATAAATTAGCAACTGAAAAAGATTTTTTTCCAATTTGGAAGTAAAATTAGTTCTTCGTCATATAAGGTTCACTTCCTCATTCGTTATCGGTATTTGTTATACCGAGCTTTGACTGTATTTATATTGTATGCATTTCGTAAAGGTATGTGCATACAGGTATGTAACTGTATCCATATCGGTAGTTTGGTAAATCAGTTGTAAGATTTTTAAAATAGTTTATTTAGAATGCATTTCACTTAATGTACATTTTAACCCATTACAGGACATAGGAAGTCCGTGGAACGATTTTAATGGAACTTTGCCTATATTGCAATATTTTTGCTATGTATATCTCACCTAGAGAGCTATAGGTGAACAAACCAATTTCTCCTATATTAAATGCTCATGATCAGGGCAACCAAAAATAAAAATCATTTTTTCCTGGGCTTCCAATGAACCAAACTGTTAGTTATTTATCCGCTTCAGACAATTTTAAGACTTTTTGCACCTATTTGTGACTGCATATTTTCAAATATTTTAATCCTAAAACCATATTTTGGGTTTAACGGCATATTTTGTCATATTTCCATATAAAATAATTGCTTTACAGCATATTTTAGCAGTTTAAATGACATATGTTTGCATATTTTACACTTAAGAGACAAATTTTTAATACAGAATTTTTACATAATTAGTTTTTAAATAATTTAAAATACATTCTTCAGATGCGATTCCCTATCTTATAAATTAATTTATTTTTTTTTTTTTTTTTAATTTTCTGACACAATGTATTAGCTTTGAATGTTTTTAAGTGCAAGAATATATTTTTAGTAAGTTATTTGTAGTGGACCTACCGGCTTGTCAAATAGTTGAACATTTGTTTTGTTTTGGCTACCAGATTGAGCGACGCTGGTATCTGGCGGAAATCGGGCTAAAACCAGTAGCAATTTACACAAAAAAATATATCAGCTAAAATGAAGATAAACATAAAAAATAAAATTTTCTATGAGAACCCGAAGTGAGCTATGTTCACACTCTTGTGTTATTAATTACACGAATGTTGCAGGATTCTTCCTCCTTCTAACCGGAAGAAGTTACGCCAGGATATATCTTTGGCATGAATAGTAGATAATTTAAAATTTATCCAGAAAAAGGTCATATATTTTAATTTTAAAGCCATATTTCGCGATTTTAAGAAACAATGTATAATTTTTTCAACGAGTTCCAGAACACATGAAAATAGCTCGATCAACATTGGCGTTACGATTACCGTTTTTTTTTTTTTTTTTTTTTTTTAATTGTCACCCCCAGAACTAGTTCTGTGGAAGTGTTACCTAGCCAGTACCCATTCTATGGAACGATTATAAAACTAGATCTTTAATAAATGATTAGATCTTTAATGAATGATTTTTGTTCGAAATTGTCACCAGTTATTAAAATCAACGATTTTTGTTTAATTTTATTTTTCATTATAATGAGCTTTTTCCAAAGGTCAGGTCACTTTTTAAAATCAATTTTGTTACTCTTTTTTTCTTTTTTTGTATTTTGATTTTTTGTTAACATTTTTAAACAGTTCTTGGAAGTAATTTGGGAACCAATAATATATTCAGTGAAGTGATGTTAAAGTAATACTGAACTAGTTCTTAAGCATGAGTGAGTGCCAGAATTGGTAGTTGTTTTAAGGATATTATTAAAGAATCCGAAGCGGTTCTGATTATACCAGTTCTAGAACTAATGATTTTAAAGAATCTGAAGTGGATCTGATTACACTTATTTTAGAAATAATGATTTTGAACAAGTTACAAAAAAATTTAAGTGAGAAATATAGGTGTCGATTTTTAAAATGTATAATTAAAAGGATTCGAAGTTGAAGACAACTCTCGCGTCGTTGCAGTTATATCGTAAGTGCAGACATTCGTGTTTTTGCTGTTTAGATTTCGATAATTTTGCGTCTTATTCTCACATTGGCTAAGTCTATACCTATCGCCTAACTGTACCGCGTTACAGCTTTTCGAGACTTTTATATTGGTCACATCCAAACAATTTTAACCTAACTTTTACTTTGAATTAATGTTAGAATACCATACAAAACTTAAAGGATTAATAATGGTGGACCATAAAATTCAGGGAGCTGAATTCGGAAACACTAAATTTCTATATGAAGATATAGATCGAATGGATAATTTGCGAAGCAGTATTTTTCTGGAATGAAGACCATGGCAATATTTTAGCAGATAGCTACGCCATTTAAACTTTTAAAACACCCACCAAAAAAAAAAAAAGCATTCATCATACATTCATGCTCTCCTTGCCATGGCTATGGCGCGTAAAATTGTATTTTTTTAATCTTTTCAACACTTCTAGTGAGTAAATGGGGCGTTATTAACCTAATTGGTACTACATTTTTATTGCACTATTTCTTCTCACCAAAATGTAATTGACATATTTGTTCTAGCTCTTACCTACACAGTTACATAACTTGGGAAAATAAATTTTCATTGAGTTAAATTATAATTTTATATTTAATTAAAAAAGATATTAAATTATAATGAGTGACTTTTTCCAGCAATTGGAATGAGTATTCCTCTAAAAAAACATTCGCAACGCATTTTTCATTTTATTTTTTTAGTTTTGACATGTGATGTTACTGAAATATTTAAATTTGTTTATTTTACAAAATGTCAATTTTGTCAATATACCTTAATGGTCCCACTACATGAGGAGTTAGTATCAAAACTTTTGTGTGCATTTTAGAGAATAATTATAGTTCTATTAAGTTTATATGAATTGAAACTTGGTCCGAAGGTATATGATTTTCAATTTTATGTATTTAAAAAATCAGAAAAAAGAGAACTTTGAACCGCCACAAAAACTAAATTGCGGTTTAAAACATAAAATATGTTTATATTTATGTATTTAGATTATTTTTGTAAGTATAAATGTGAAAATATGAAAGCTTTAAGGCGTAAATTTTATTATTCGTCAGTAAGATGGTGAACGGTATAAAAGATTTTGTTGAATTTCAATAGCAAAATTCTCGAAAGTGCCATAAACGCTATTTCAAATGATGACAAAAGGACGGAGATCGTCCTATCGACATCATTTCTTATAAGTATCGAGAAAATATAAACTTTTTTACTCTCAGAAGAAAATTGTGGAAATTACAAACGGAAGTCATTATTTTTCTGTTTTTTACGTCATCATTGTTTTGCGATTGTTTTGTTTGGCAAATATGTTTCCAAAAATTCTTCACCTGTACATGCAAACATAATTTTAGTATGTAATATAAGCAACACAAAAAAATGAGTTGAACACAGTTTATGTATGCTTATTCATGTTCTAAATGTTGTTCTCCAATTTAGTCGCTATGTAATGCAACAGAAAATAACAAACAATTGAAATATTGAAACTTAAAATTTGTACTATTTTTCTTCGAACAATAATCTTTACTTTAATACTTGTCAAAATATTTACAGCATAATTTATAGACAATATCAAATATTAAACTAATAAATCACATATGCAAATATTCTTTTTACCATTTAAATAAACGAGTCTCTTTTATGTCTGTCCTAAATGGCATAATATTAATTCATCATTAAAACTCTGCTCTCTCGTTCGTCCGTAATTCTTAAATTCCTGTCAAGTCTATCTTATTAAATTGATGTGTAAATGCAATTTCAACATTTAAACTATCAATTTATTCTAATTAATTCAATTAAAAATTTACTACAAGTTTGTTGGCATGTATGCCCCCATCACAGTACAATTGAAAATAGAATTCTCACAAATTTAGATTACCTTTTTATGGACTGATGATCATCTGTTGTTTTGAGTGGGATATTTTTTTTAGACTACTTTGATATTAAAACAAAAATGTAAAGAGCAAATTTAAAGGGGGTGTTGTTATGTTATGGTGTTGTCACACGTTTCAATAAATTCTTTTTGTTCTTTCTATTTCATTGGCAATCATTTGTATTGACCTACGTTATGTTAATAGATTTGTTTACATATATTTTTCTTCTTTAAATATTTTAGTACGTTTGTTGTGTACATCTCTATACATATTTAAATTTAGTAATTTTCATAGCAAATAACTAAATTATCAAAATAAATTTTAGATTATTGCTGTTTTTAATAGATTTTCTGTTATCATTTTGATAATAAGCAGCGTTTTTTTATATTTAACACATTATTGCTCGCTACCCGTTTGAATTGCCGTTGAGATAAATTAATAAAACTTGATATGAAGTTTATTTACGTAATTTTGATGATAAAATCGAAAGATTTGTGCGATTCCATAATATTGGATCTAGAATATTGTTAAAGTCGTTCCATTTTTGGATCGAAAGATAATTTTCTGAATAATATTTTTTACATTTTTTGTCTGAAATATAACGTTATTTATCTGTAGATTATCCAAATAACATTAAAACTATTTTCTATAAAGATGTCACCGAATTAAGCAATAATGCGTTTTCGCAGCACCAACTTTTGCCAAAAAATCTTAGAATATTTGAGACACATATTTCGACATGTGTTTCAAATGTTCTCCTCCTAAGCCTGTTATTTGGAAAAGACTGATTTGTCTAGTCATAAAAAGGTCTTATTACTTTTGCCTCATCGAGTAAAAAAAATTAAATTTAAATAAAATATACTTGATTTTTTTTTCAATCCTATTCGAAGTTTACAATAATTTTACATTTCATTCATTTTTTTAATTTTTTTTATGTGCATATTGGGTAGTAGAAATTAAATACCAATCGTAATTTAAAATTTTATAGTAAGTTATAGGCTTCAATTTAATCAAAACAACTCAAATATGTGAAGGAGTTGGTTATATCTATAGAGACACATTTTAACATTTATTATATGATTCTATATTACACACAGAATATAATTTATAATGCAGTACAAATTATTTCTTATTAGCTTTATGGTTGTTCAATTTTTTCTAATGCTGTTTGAGATTAAATAAATGTTTGTTTGCTGGTGAATTAAGATTTCTTTTTCTGAAAATTCTGACTTCAGAAGACGTCGAAAATTTGTTTTATTTCCTGTATTTAAACGCTTAACTTTGTATTTTTTTCAGTCTTATTTTTGTGATGAAGGGTGTTTCTAACTTGTTGTTATTATTCACTTTCATTATTCGCACTCATAAATTTTATGATTACATTAAAGGAAGAAATATGTGACCAATTCTGTAATTGTATTATTTGTTAAAGTATTTGTAAAATTAAAGTATTTTGTAAAAATTCGGATTTCAGTGAAATTTCGATTTTTTATATTATTTTGGTATTTTTTTTCCTTTTTTTTTTGTGCATTTCGGATTTTTGGTGAAATATTAATTTTTAATGAAGTTACGATTTTTTTTTTTTGGTCAAATTTCGAATTTATTTTCGGATTTTTGGTGAAGTATTAATTTTTTTTAATGAATTTTCGAATTTTTTGTTTAACATTACATTAAATTTTTAAAAATTTTGAATTTTTTTTGTGAAATTTTCGATTTTTGGTGAAATTACGGATTTTTTATGAAACCCTGAAATAATTGTAAAAATCTTCTTAATTTAGTGGAACATCAATTTTAAACATTAAACATACATTCTTCTCCCCAAAAATGTTTGAGTTTGCTTTTAATAAAGTAAAGCATGTTATCTTTTAAGGGCAGCGCTATTAGAAAAGATCAGATGATCCATTTACACTATTACATTTTTTTTCAGAATAGAATACGGAATAAATTTTAGTTAGAAAAGAAATCGCCATTAGTTTTACTTAAAAAAACATTTCATTGTATATAACAAATATCTTTGGATAACAAATCTTTGTTCTACAGAAAAAAAATGTTTCGAGAGAATAAAATGTTCGCATTTTTGCGATTCTTTAATTCGAATTTGAGTGAAATTAATAGAAATTTTTTAACACTCCAAATTTTTAAATTTCATTGCATTTAAAAAGATTCAAAAACTATACGTCTGTACCATTTATTTTACCTTAGTAGGTTGAGAAAAATTTTAACATTTCTACTTATAATAAAGTTAATAGTTTTTTTTTATTTGAGATATGACTTAAATTGTTTTTGTTAGGTCTCAAAAAGTAAAAAGTAAAAGTAATTCAGTAAATTATTAAAAAATAAAATCTTTATTAAAAAATTCTTGTATTTGTTGTAGAAATCAGCACTATGACATCAAAATAATCATTTTTTATTCACAATTCATTTACTCATATTTACAATTCATTTACTCGTACAGCAAAAGCAAAATGAAGATATCAAACATATAATCAAATACAACATGTGCTAAATACAGAATAGTGAATCAGTCCAACGCCTAGCAAATAACCACGTGCTCAACAAAAATTATTTTGTTTTGTGAAGAAAAGAAAGCAAAATATTATTATTTATATTGATTTTCCTCCATACAGTTGAGCAAACAAATAAGAACAAGTGGAAATAACAACATAAAAATCACCTTTTTTCTTCAAGCAAGTACTAAAAATGAGAAAAAGTTTAAATTATTCTTAATTTTTACTAGAAATGGAAACATCTGCAATTTTTTAGAAACATTATTTAAATGCAAACTATAAAATAACTATTTTAATAACAAAATACCTCGAAAATCATAACATAAATCTGATAACTATTATTTTAGTTAGAACACAAATATACAATAGTAAATTATTTTCATGAAAACTATCAAAATTTTAATTGTTTTATGAAAATTTAATTTAATTAATTTGAATTTGTCACTATTTTTCTTAATGTGTTATTGCAAAGTTTATATAATTATTATTATTGTTTTGTTTAAATAATTAGCAGCACAAATAAAAACAAATTTTATTTAAAAAGCTATCTCCACTTATTTATAAAGTTTAAGATAAAAAAAGATGATTCTTAAAGTAATACATAATTAAAAATATAAAAAATGGCAAAAATATTTCAAAATAAAAATAGAAGAAAAATTGCTAAGAAACAGAAAACTTATACAAAATTATTGCTTATAAATTGGCATTGTACTTAATTTTAGAATTAAAGGAAAATCTTTAAAAAATAAAATTGAAAAAAAGTTTTTAAAATTTTTCTTCTGCACACTTGTTTCGGTAAATCATTATAGAAAAATGCAATTTAATTTTTAAATAAAGCTTTAAATTAAACCTACGTTGTTTTCGTTTTTTTAACACTAAAACACGGCAGAACTAAACTTATTGCTACTAATTTAGATAACATAATGGCAGCAGGCCATTCACATATTTCGCTGGGTTGTTAAGTCGCTGAATTTGTTTATTATCAGTCTTTCCATTTCTATGCCCGCCTCATTGTCTACTGTATTGATTTCTTTAGAAGCTGCAATTAAAGGTTGACTGGTTTTGGGTTCTTCTTGATTTTGTACGTTGTATTGCTCGTAGACAATTGTTTTGCGTTTCTTGAATATGAAGTATAAAATAAAGCCATTTATTACAAATAGACCAACAATAATTATGGCCGGTATAACAATATCGGTGATAACATCAAGTTCTTTATTTTCCATAACCATTTTTTTTTATTTTGTTATATATTATTTTTGTTGTTTCTTTATTTTTTAAGTTGCTGGCGTTTCTTTTAATTTTTGTTTAAAAGTTTGTCAAAATAAATTAAACACACGATGATACTTAATATTTGTTTTTCTTTTAAAATTTTTCTTTAGTTTGTCATTTTCTGCCGTTAAAAAAGTTAAATAAATTTATATGAATGTGGCTTGCTCGCTCGTAAATCGTAAAGTAACGAAACCAAAAAAAAAAAAAACAACCAAACTATAGCAAGTCTCTAATACTACTGAGGGTTGAAATACTAGCATTGCTATTATCACAACCAAATACAAATGCAAAGAGCACGCAGACAAACTTTGTACAAAATATATAAAGTAGTGATGTAAAAACTAAGGTACTTTTTTATAAAGTACTAAAAAAATTATATTAAGAACATTTCAAAGCATAAATTTATATAGAACATTTTGTAACGAACTTTATATTCATTTCATTTTATAAGACATTTTCTTTAAAGTGCATTAATAAATATTGAATTTTAATTTTGATACAAAGCCAACTGCACTTTTCTTATCAACAAAACCTTATCTATTCAAAGATTTTCCACTTTTCAAAGTCATTGACCTGTTATAAAACATTAATTTCTACCAATCACTAATCTGAAATTGACATGTTATAAAGAGTGTAGCATTAAATATACATAAAATATTAAAAAAAATTTTACCCATTTTACAACTGTAGTGTAAAAAGAGCCTGCCGTCTGCGATCTACTTGTTTAGTAGTTGATATTTTCTTACTACATGTGTATATTTTCAGATTTTTATTTTTCACGAGTTTTCAACATAAATAAATAAGAACAAAAATGTAAAATAAAGAAAATATACAAAAAGAAATCAAGAATATGTACCTTCAAAGATTTAATAAACATGTTTGGCCAACCACATTCACATGTTGTTTCTGATGGGAGAGTTAAATATGCCGGTCTCCTTTAGCTATAATGGCCTCGAATATATAAATGTTTGCAGACATTCTTCTAAATTAGTTTATTACAATAAACTAATATAAAGGGTTTGAGTATTTACAATTATTATACAAGAAAAGAAACTCTTTTTAATTGACAATTATTTCTTATTTAGATTTTTAATTAGATATTTAAAAGTATTATTTAATGTCTTCTTAAAAGAGAATTTTTCTCGGAGATAATTTATAAAAAACATAATAATTTTAAATTCATTATTACATGAGAAAATAAAGAGTAAATAAATTTAAATAAGAGTTAAATTTTTTGAGAGATTTTCAGGTCACATTTATATGATGCCATAAGGCATAGAAAGCAACTAGAAGTTTCTTTTGATTCGTTCAGAGAAAAAAATACTCTCTTCACACATACAAATTAGTTCTGTAGAAAATTCTATTAAACATGCAAAAGAGTTCGTTTTTTTTTAACATCTGAGTTAAGTTTTTTGAGAGAAAGTTGGACTTATAGTTGTTTTCTATGCCCTAAGATAGGCAATATTTATATATTCAATTAACACAGTTGTAAACTTGTACTTAATTTTAACTCAATTTTATTTTATTCCAAATAAACGCTTTTGTTCAATTATCGAAGTCATAAAAACTTTTTAAAACTTTGTGCTTTTTAATTACAAATATTTGAAAAATCATCCCTACAACCAATTTAATACGCCAGATAATCTTCTGAAAGATGTAATAAATATATAGAAAAATTATCACTAAATAAATCTTGAAATAATATAATAAAGAAAACTTTTACATCTTGTAGAGCATGCATACACATAAATCTTAACCTCACAAAGCACTAAAACTAAAACAGTCACATAAAATATTAATTTTTTCTTTTTACTAAAAGACAAACAAATTTGTTCAATATTTTTTAATTTTTGGGCTATTTTTCGACAACTGAAAAAATTGTGACTAAAAAGTAAAAGTATTGCATTAATTTCTTCCAGATGATCTCAATGGGATATCATCGATTTATGAAAAAAGGCATTATTTTGAGGATAAAAATAATAAAACAAAAAAAAAATATATATATATATATATATATATATATATATATATATATATATGCCTTAATGATTTTCGTAGTGTATGTTTGATTGTGACTAAACCGCTGAACCGATTTTAATGAAATTTTAAATATAGATGAATTATCAGATGGAAGGAACTGTAGGATATAAATTAATTGAAAATTTTGACATTAACAGGACATTTTCTTACTTTTTTTTTTATTAAACTTTTAGATTCCATGCAACGCAGGGGCATTAAGTTAGTTGTTTTGTATTTAATCATTCCATTTAAAACCAACCAACTGATTTCCCTCAACTCTCGAATTTAATGATATTTGATATAATAAATATTAAAAATAAGACTCACACGGAATTTGGAAGTGCAAAAAATGTAAAATAATGTATAGTTGTCTTCATAAAATCACAAATATTTTTCAAAATATATATATTCATTGAGGTCTCATATAAAAGGTATCGAAAAATAGCTTTAATATGACACACAGCAGGATTTTTTCGTCAACATTAAAATGACTCATATTTCACGACTTTAAGTTCGTAACACTAACTGCGAAATATTTTTTAATTTGGGTTGCTTCAGTTAATAGTGGAACAGAAAAATCTTACTCCATCCAAATTTAATAACGTGATGGAAATCGATTTCGAAAACGAAACAATTTGAAACCTAAAAAATGTTTGTTCCCATACTCTAAATTGGTAACACGAAGGACCGAAAAACGTTCCCGTACTCGAAAATTGGGCAAATGAGATCTATTTGAGTGAATAATGTTCTTTTTCTTGCATGAAATAGCCCAGAATATTTCTTCAGTTACATTATGTGAATTGTCAATTGAATTGTGAATTTTATAATTAAGAAATAAAAATATACAATAAAAAATTTGAACGAAAATGAATAAAAAATTATTTGTTTTTGTTACTAACAGGATAGACATTCAAATATGTTGCGGAATAAAATTATATTCATATACAAATTTTTAAAACAGTTTGATGTTTTATTTTTGGGTAAATAATTTGTATTTTTTTCCCGTACTTTTGTATGTTGTTGTATTTTTGTAGGAGAAAAATTAGCTTTTTTCATTTTACCGAACTTTACCTAAAAGGTACTGAAACAAACCTATTATTTTCGTTTTCTGTTTTATTTAAAATTAAAGTTTAATCACCTTTCATGAAATTTTATATAATTTTTTAAATTTCTCGTAAATTATTTGATTTTTTTATATGAAGTATATTTTTTAAAGAAAAAATAAAGCATTGCTTCAAAAAATTTTTTTGAAATCGATCGAAATTCGTCACATCTTTGCAAACCGTTCGATTTGAAAACGACCGATTTCCATAACATAGCCGATAATTTACGCTAACACAGACTTTAAATATATGGTTCGTGATTTACAACAACTTTAAATAACTAAAAAATTCCTTTATAAAAACTTAAATATCTTTCAAGATATTTATGTTAAAGTATTCATTTTTTATTGAAGGAAGTAAAATTACGTATAAAATGATAATGATATCTCTTCTAAATTGAAATGGTCGCGCCATAGTACAGTATAGACATAGATGTATATATATATATAATATATATCTTAATAAAATGTCAGGACTAAAAACCAACATGTAAAAAAGATTAACTAAATATCTTGTAGACATTTTAAATATGCAATATCCCAGAAAAAAAACTTGCTTTCCTGGCGAGCTGGCAGGTATAATTGAAAACAAAAATAAACCACTTATTTTTTGCCCGAATAACTAGTTATTTTTGTACGAATTGTCCACAAATTCCTATAGTTATTTTTAGACTCTATTTAGACATTTTATTATAAAAAACTTACAGCATCAGAAAGGGGGTTGAACCAACAACCTTCTGATTGTTAATCCAGCGCTCTAGCCAACTTATACATGTGATTGCAACATTACTATGCTATTATATTATTGAGTACAAAGCAGACAAATAATAATGACGCCTCATTACGAAGAAATTACTTTAATAAATAGTTGCCATTACCAAAAACCAAAAAGTTTTTGCTGGAACGTTATAAATTTGTCAGTAATATAGACATGTGGAATTTGTCGCATAGAAATTTTACAAAGCATAAGAAAGTTAAGAAAAAAGTAAGTAGTGAGAACGACAAATTATTTAACAGAAAATATTCTTTGTTATGTATAAGATCATCTGAACGTCTTAAAAGATATATTGTAAGGAAAATTAATTGACGACTGACAGAAACTTAAGTGCTTCAATATTTTTTTGCGAGTTACATTTAAACGTACCTAAATTATGAAAGGTAGGTATAAATAAATCATGAAAGTGTTCATTATCACATATATAAGATTTTGGCCATTATTTTGGTAATTTACGTCGGTAATCCCAAAGTAAATCTTAATTTTTTCTCCACCAATGTTAATGATATGTACATTAAACGATGCACTATGTACTTTCTTGGGCTGTGGGTGATAAAAAAATAAGTTAAAAAATAAAAATCAATGTTTGAATAATTTTAATTTTAACGACGTGCTCATATTTATCAAATGCAACTTGAATTATTTTTATAAATTTCAACATATTAGCTGCAAGAAAGTGCAACACTGAATGTAGGAATGCTTTTTTTTGTATTTTATAAAACAAAATACGAATTTAAATTTGCTTAAGGAAAAGAAAAGGAACATCTTTACATTCCGTAAAAAATTACATAAAATCAAAAAATAATCAAAACACAAATGTGTTAAAATTGCGTCTCATGTGAATTTTCTGATAAACATCTGTTTACCTAATGGTAGTTAGAAATTTCATTCAAATGAAATATTTAATATTATATGAGTAAAAATATGAAATTTGTATGACGATCTTTTATTTAGTAGAAACCTTTTGTTTATAATTTCGGAACAAATTTAGAAAATATTATGGAAATTACTAGACGTATGGGGGATATAATAGTAAACAATATTAATTCCCTATTGTGTCATTTGATAACTATTTGATGTTTTAAATATGTCCGTCCGGACGTCCATCCAAAGTTTAAATATTGGAAATCAATATGCGTTCCGTTAGTATTTTCCGAATTGGCTGAAGTTTTAAGTGCATAAGTTATAGATGTTATACTTCAATTTACTAACTCACGCATTTCAAAATTCAAAAGCCTTGAATGACTTTTATCGAAATGTGCATATTACACAATTTTTGTTGTAACTTTACAAGAAAAATATGTAAATTTGTTATGATTATTGTATTGTGTGCGATAGGTAATTTTGTGCACAATAACATACAAAACATCGGGAAAAAATGTTAATCCGTTCATCAAGTTATTGATACATTGTGCGATGATTAAGTAAAAACTATTATACTCATATTTTATAATTTTTGTTTAAAACAGGATAAAAATATTTTAATACAATTTATTTTTTATTTTTATTATTTTCACTTAAACTTTTTTTGAAAATTCACGAACTGCGGGATTACTTATTTAGCTATCGTTTTATTTATATATCATTAATATTAGACAAAAAATTTCTTAAAAATATCAATAACATAAGTGACCGTGAAGCATCCAGTTTCATAATTTTAGATACGTTTTTAAAATTGCTAAATAATGATTGCGTCGATATCCACAAATGAATGTTTTCATTAGAGTTGATTAATCAGCAGATTAAGCAATTGATCAAATTTCCATTTCTCAGTACATTTACAATTCTGTTTTAAATCTGCTAATGCAAAGATTCATATGATATTTGGTTCTCAGTTGTTCAACTAATAAGAGAAGTGATAATTATAGTTTTTTAATCCGGGATGCCAGAAAGTCGAAAAATTTTTCCCACTATCCGGGGAAATCAAAAAATCCGGGAAATTACGATCCCTACTCGTAATGTTTTCTGAGAAATTAAAAGGAATTTGTTATGTGTTTGGTTTGTTATAATTAAAACAATTTATTCTTTAATGTATTTTTTACTTGGCATGACAGCATGACACTTTCTAAAAGCATAGAAGGAGTTTCGACATTAACATATAATTTTTAAAAATGTTTTTTACGATGAAATCATGCTCTGTTTGTCATATTAAAGGCAATTTCGATACCTAAATGAATTCTGGCATGGTATATACTTTGAAAAAACTATTTTGTCTTACTTTTGGTATGATAGTTGTATGTTAGTATGGATAATGATTTACCAATTATCATTAAATTCCGAGATGTAAAATCCAAATTTATAGTTTTTCGCGTTGGTTTTAAATGGATTGACTCTGTTATAACATTTTTTAAATATGTACATTAACATATTCTGCATGATATATACTTTGAAAATACTATTTTGTCTTACTTTTGGTATGATAGTTGTATGTTAGTATGGATAATGATTTACTAAATATCATTAAATTCCGAGATGTAAAGTCCAAATTTATAGTTTTTCATGTTGGTTTTAAATGGAATGACTCTGTTATAACATTTTTTAAATACATACATTAACACCCTACTCATTAAAAACATTCGCAAAATCGATATAAAAGCAATAAATTTAAATAGACAAAAAGTCCTAAGAGAAAGAAAAATATAAATTATCTAAACTAATTGAGCTCATTGGTTTCTTTAAATGACTGCTGAAAAACTATTGAAATAACAGCAAATGCATTTTGAAGAAGTAGGAAAATTATATTTAGCTTTTGACCGAACCTTTAATACCCACTATCAGTACCAGATTTATAGTGGTCGAAAATTTATACATAAGAAATCCAAAAAGCACACAAATTTCAAGAATTGAAGTACTGGAAAATTTTGCTGGAATCCGACAAATATAAAAAAATCCTTATGCCAAACTCCATCTTTCTAAAATTATCGGTTCATGAGATATCGGCGGAAAAATATGAACCAGTTACGGTGGGCATTTTTTTTTTTCAATACCAAACAAGGTACCCGGAGCCTTATCGTGCTTTCAGGCAGACAGATGTCTGTTAGGTATAAAAACTAAACAAAATAATAAAAAAACTAGACAAAACTATAAATTGGTTTTCTGAATAAAAACTCGACTAGTCAGTTACGATGCTTCACAGAAGAAAGTTAAGAGCTGATGTTTTTGGAATATTGAAAAAATCCAGAGATTATTGCGTTTATTGTCTTAAAGATATCGACATTTTATAACAAAAAAATTTTTTTTTGTTAAACGATTTGCAAAAGTTCTAATAAATGAAATTACAAAGGCCGATTTTATCAACAAAAAGTTCAATTTCTTATAAAAAATAAAATAATTTATATTACTGCTCATACAATGCATAATGTATGATATTTAATATTATTGCCTTCCGAAACATTGCTGTATTAGCAAAGCGATAAGAAATGTAGATGGTAGTAACTTGAATTTATTAAAAAAAAAAACATAATTTAAAATAAAAGGATTTTTATAAAAAATTAAATTTATTATCAGTAAATGAAAATAAAAAAAAAAATGCAACCAAAGTCTGAAAAATGCCCTTTGTAAATAAGTGTTAATGATAACATTTTTTCAATACAAATTGTCCAGATGAATTTTCGTTTCGTTTAATTTTACAAAATCAGGCCATAAATTTACATCAAAGTATAAAATAAAAATGAATGTTAAAAAAATATACTTTTTATACTGTAAAGCTAAATTAAAAAGAAAATATATAATTTCTTTACAATTATTAATAATGTATATTTATTTATAAAAAAAAATATACTTTTTATACTGCAAAGCTAAATTAAAAAGAAAATATATAATTTCTTTACAATTATTATAATGTATATTTATTTTAGATAGTTTTATTTTTGTTGTCTACATTAATATTTTGTTTTTTTTCTGTTATTAGTATAATGCAATGACGTTTTAGTTTGTATTGAAATATATTCTATATACAAAATTTTTGCGTTATATATTAAATGGGTCATTATACTTTTTGTTAAGATAAGTTCACACTTCACAAAATATTTTTACTATTGAAATAACAGCTGATATTGGACAAACAAAACTATTTTCCATTAACTAAAAATGGCGCTAGTGTGAACATTGTGTGAAGTTTTAAAAAATTTGCCACAAAATAAATGTAGTAAGACCGGCAAACAACATCTGATGCGTATTTCTTCGTATTTCTTAAATCTACCTAATTATTGTCTTTGTAAATTTTATAAATATTTGTATTTAAAATAGTTTTACATTAAATAAAAAAAAGATACAAACAAATTCTCTAAGATAAGTGTTCTAAATTGATTAAAGCAAAATAAAAAAATAAGATTTTCCTATAAATTCATTCAATAATTGATGTCAAATAAATTTATGGTAGTTTTGTGTTTAATCAAATAATTTGCATCTAATCTGAGGCTTAAAATATTTTTCCTTTTGTCGTATTTTACGATATTTAAAAGATGTTTCATCAAACAAAAAACGTCAAATAAATGCGCGTAATGTGAACATAAAATCAATTGTATTAAGACGCAAAAATTACCGGAAAACACGATGAAATATTTCATGTCAAATATTTGAATAATCTGAACTTATCTTTTCGCATGTACAAAAATTTTACTATATTACTTTACCATCTATTGTTCGCAAATTGTTTTATTGAAATGGGTTTTAATAATTTTTAAAATGAAATAACAATTATAATTTGATTACAATGAGTTAAAAGAACAATAATTAGTTTATTACTCTTTATTTGAAATTTCACAAAACAGATTATTTAAATAAAGAATTGATGTTTTTCGAAGGATGTCAAATATCTGAATGCTATATATTTTTTTTTTTTAAATTTAATCCGTGATGCATGATTTGTTTTGATCACTAGGCCATAACCTAAATTAAACACCTGAATACATTAGATCTTATTTTATATTTGCACATAATTTAATTAATTTTTTAATTTAAATAATTTTTTAGGCTAAAAATTATGACACAACCAGTCATTACCATAGTTCACCAGACCCTACTATTTTGTTTTTAAGATTCCCGAAAAGAGAACAAAAAAAATTGAGAACTAATAACCAAGGCAACCAAAACTATGCAAAATAATATTTTTTCTTGGGCTTCAAATGAACCAACTGTTAGTTATTCATCATATTTTCGTATAACATCCTTATTTTAGAGCATACTTCAGCAATTTAAGACATATTTTTGCATATTTTACGCTTAATAAAATATTTTGTACATAATTCTGTTGGGTCCAAATTTCACATACGTTTTTAAAACAAAATTTGGTCAGCAAAAATAATATTTTAAGACCATATTTTTTAATTTTAAGGGTACATTTGCGATTTTAATAACATTTTAATGTGCATTAAACACTTTTTTTTCTGCCCTGTTAATAACTAATTCGACGCATGTATGAACTCATTTACATGTATTTTGAAGAACTCGATATTGCCAGAGAAATTATGAGCCAGAAAAGTTGCGCTATAACTAAGATAAAAAGGTATTAAAAGAATATTTATATTCTTATATTTGTTAAAAATAAACTTTAATAAAATAGAAAATTATTGTGCCAATCATTTTAAAATTTTAAATAAAAAGTATGATATGGGATTATTTAATATCAATAAATATAATCTGGGATTAAACCAGAAATTTGAATTAAGTCCAATCTAGGACTATTGACCAAAGCTTAGAGGTAATCTGCTCTATCAATATTTCATATAAGTTAAATAAAAATCTTTGATAATATTAAGACATTAAATTGGTTATTATTTAAATAATTATTTTATGTACTAAACAAAGTATTTATTAAAAATATAAGCTTGGAAGTTAAACAGTTTATACATACATATTTAATAGAAAATGATTTGATATAGAAATGCAAAAAGTTCCTGTAATTTTTACGATAAGGTTAAAAAAGTATGACTAATAACTACTTCATTTTGCTTATTAAAGCAGATAAAGAATATACTGCTATCAATTCCATGTAATTGTTTTAATGTTTGTGCAAGGGTTTAAACTTTTTTAAAACATACTTAATGAATCATTTAGAAAATAAAAAAAGAATTGTTTATAAGGGAACTCTCATAAACTTTACATTTTTTTATTTAAAATAAAAACAGCTGAACTTACCTTAAATGTATTCCATTCTTCTTTGACTAAATCTGTCAATGTTACAGCCTGGGTTAAGGCAACAAAGGCAAATAATGCTAATACTGTACGCATTTTGTTAATATGCCAAAAGTGATGTTTTTGGTGGTGATGTATATTAAATGCTGCAAGAGAAGTGGACAATTTTAAATAAGTTCAAAAAACAAATGTAATAAGATGTAAATTTTACAGTTAGCAAAAGTATATACATGTTCTTTTAAATTTTGTTTGAATACTTTTGTTTTTAATTGTACACAAAAATTATATAGTCATGCCTCTTAATTATTTTATTTTTATTTTATTTTTTGTACCAGTTAGTATAAATCACCAAATAACGTTTTTTTTTTTTTCATTGACTAAATATCTAATGTAAATACAATCAAAATAACATTAATTTCGTATGACAATTAAGCTCTTTTTAATAATTTCACATTAGAAAACTAAATATCAAATAAGCAATTATATTTCTTTTATAAAGCTTCTTTTTGCAAAAAAAAAAAAATCGTAAACATTAAAAAAAAAACATTGACACGACATAGGAAGATTTTCTGAAATCATGTTTTGAATTTTTAAATTGAAAGTTTTTTTTATAAAGATCAGTTTTAAATATTTAGGTAAAGTTTGTTTTATTTATCTATCAAATGTTAAAAAAAATTGTAATTTTTCCTTATTAAATTGACAGAGAATTGCCTAAAATATTTTCATTAAATCTAAGAAAAACACGACCCAAATTTTTAAAATTGAGGGGCGTTTATCTATACGGCAAAGTATCAAAATTTGCTCTAAATTTTAGTTATCTGTATTCAAAATTTATAAACTGTTTCAGTGACATGAAAAAAATTCTCAAGCAAAATAAAAACTACTTGTTATAAAAAAAAAAAAAAAGAAAACTTAAATATAAAACGCATAATTAATAAAAAATAATTTTTTTTTTTTTTTGATAATCTTTGCCTTCGAAGACAAAGAGAAAGTATAACAAAATACACAAGAAATTATTTGTTTACATAAAAAACATTTTTTGCATAATTTTGAAAAATTTTATGTGTTCTTCTTTGCGCCTGCTGTCATATCATTTAAACTAAGGGTTTTGTCGTTGATTCTGCTTTCTAAGCTATTTGTTTTCTAATTAGAAGAAATCAAACGAAAAAAATTATACATTTTTATAAGGAAAAATATAAAAATGGATCCTTTAATATTGGAACAATTTTGAGTGACATTATACCTTTATAGTAAATCTTCCGGCAACCTTTTTCTAACGGGATTATTAGAAAAAGCAACTGATTAAAGAAAAACCAAAACAAAAGTACAGTTAATGATAAAATACGAAGAAATAAAAAAAATTTAAGTATTTATTGAAAACTTGTAATTTCATTTTGTAAAATGGGATTTTGGATTACCACACTACATAAACAAAGAAGTTTTATAACAAAATAATACTTGCAATGTCATTAACTTTTTATTCCTTTTGCTTTCATATTATAATACGACGCAATAAGATTTTTGTTTTCTAACTTTTTGTTTATAATTAAAAAAAAACACACACATAGTGGGAAGCAATGACCACTTACCAATTTAGTCTTTCTTTGTTGCTCCTTGACACTAAATATTAAAAAAAAAAGATATTTTTTTCCTATACAACGTCCAAAAACCTGGAACTAACTTGCTTAAATCACAATTTATTAATAAATAACAAAACTGGAAGTACAATGCAAGAAACTTCGGCTTTTTTAACAACTGAACGGGTTACAGATACCTGCGCCGAGGAATATTATCGGCGTCGGCTTAAAATCGGCTGCGAGACTTATTGAAAGTATTTTAAAGAAAGAATATGGGGTGATCTAAGGATATTTTTGGATTTTTTACATAAAATATTAGAATAATTATTTGCACATTAGAATAAGGAAGGGCCTGCTCCGATATAAAAACATATTAATTATTAAGATATTAAAAAAATAAAAAAAGTATAATAATGATGCAAATATTTTTCAAAATGATGCAAATATTTATATATTTAAATACAATATAAATGGCAAATAGTACATTAAAATAATAACAAAATTTTCGTTCGTACTTAACATATTTAAAAAAAAAAAAATAAAAACGGCGACTGTTTTTAAGCTGAGTTAAGCCGAAAACTTTACGGCGGTGGCGGCGGCTTCCAAATTTTTCTCCGTTGCCGGCTTAATCGGATTTCAGCCGTTCAGCGCCGGTCTATGACGGATTATTATATATATTAAAATTATTCACTGAGGAGTGATTATACGATTAAATATTTGTCAACACACAGCTCACCCCAGGTCTACACCTAGTGTCTACATTAGGCAAATTTATATCAAAACAAACGTCAAAATCAGTGCGAATATATACAGGGTAACCTTAGTTAAACAGTTGATTATTATTTTAGTTGTTACAGTTGTCAAACTGCATATATAAAAAACAATAATGAATACGCCATATTGTTGTTTTTGTGCAACTGTTGCCACCTTCCACAAATTCGCGTTAAGTTTGACGTTTGTTTTGATAAAAAATCTCTAATGTAGACACTATGTTATCTCACATATTATATCAGCGTTACATAGTGTCTTCATTACCTAGTGTCTACAACTGTTTAACAAAGGTTACCTTGTATATATTCGCACTGACTTTGACGTTTGTTTTGATATAAATTTGCCTAATGTAGACACTAATGTAATGCCCGCAGAAGAGAATAACCATTTTGTTTATATTGTGGTAAATCTTGAATAAGAGGTACACGTATTCTAATAAATCCTATAAGATAGCATTATTTTCAATCATTCACAGAGTAAAGATGTCCTTCTTATTTAAGAAATTCTCACTTTTTTTTTTTTGCACAATTTTTATAAAAATATTTTTAAAATGTAAAACAGTCATTAAAAGAAGCAATTTTACAAAAAACATTGTTTTTTTAGGAATTTCCAAAATACACATGCACACACAAACAATGTTTCATATATGTGTATTTTTTTTTTTTTTTTTTTTTTATATTCTGGTGGCGTTAGAATATTTTAAGAATTAATAATTTTATTGACCAAAAAATATGTTCCTAACAACAAATTTCATATTATAGTTCGAGTTTAAAAATAATAAAAATTATTTTCTATTTTCGCGACTTTTATCGGTTTTTTAAATTTGTTTACAATGTCTATAACCAAAAAAGGGAAATAACCGTCTTGTTGTGTAAATACATCTCTTAACATGGGAAATGTTCAACATATTTCAAAGAAAACGATTTCTCAAAAATTAGAGATTTTAAGAAAATTTAAAAGTGGAGATTCCATAAATTCAATTTGCGTGAATTACAAGTTGCATAAGTCTTCTTCAGATACGAAATCGGAGGATTTATGGTTATGAAGAAAACAAAATTAAAATGGGCGATTGTATAACAAAATTATAAGCCGACAACAACACTATATGAACAACGTGATTCAGCTGTTGTTTTAAAAAATAATTTGCCAAAAAAGCAACTCAAAATCTCCAATTTCTTTAAAAATGTTTAAAATGTAAATATATCAATAAAAGCAATTCTAATTTTAAAAATTATATAAAATTTTTCAATACAATTTTGGGTTCTGTTATCAGGTTTTTAATTAGTCGCGAAAATCGAGCTTGCACTGTATATACATGGGAAATTTAGAAATTCATTGGAATAAAATTTCTGTTACATCTATGGAGGAATAAAAGGTACCAAAAATGGTCCATTGTGGGTACGAATTCATGAAGGGGGACTTTGTGGTACTTATTCGTTTTCTAATGGTGTTTTTTTAATTTTCTATAATATTGAACTTAAAAACACGAAATTAAGGATACATGGTCCTATAATAATTTTATTAAAATTAAGTCATTTTTTTTATTTATTATTATTTAAAACTAAGTGTTTACATTGGAATTATATTGTATTATTATAATTGTTATAACGGTAGAATTTTTTTTGCGAAAATATAAAATTTAAAAATCTAAAAACAAATTAGAGCGCCCTACACTCTTTACCACTTTAGCAACAAATAAAAAAAAAGTATGCCTTAATATTTTCATATTTATACTTAAGAAATTATACATACATTTGTTCCACAAGCAACGCTTGCTTAAACAAAAACAAAAAAAAAAAAACAACTTTTACATATATTTATACATTTTTGTATGTATATACAAACTGGCTTCATATACAAAAAACAACAACACCATTAATCATTATTATACTGCAAGCAGTTTGCTTATACAAAAAACAACAACACTAATAATCATTGCAATGCTTCTTATAAATGTTTGTTTGTACATATATATACGCCAACCCACTGCTTGCTTATATAAAAAATGACTATTAAATTTGTTTACATATTTTTGTATGTTGATGGAAAATGGTTTATTTTAGATTGTAGCAACCATGAAAATAAAATGTACTTTTTCGACCATAACGGTACCAATTTTGTCAACATATTTTAATTACAAACATTTACATAGAAATTTAATAGATTATAAACATATTTTTAATACACGGTTTTAGTAAAAATATTATCTGCAATTTGAAAAGTGCAGCATCAAATTTTTTGAGTTCTACACGACACAGTAGATAAATTAATTACAATTCTATCTTTTGTTATAACAATATTTTAGTAGGAAACTTTCGCTAACGAATGTGAAATAGATAGAATTCCTAAAATAACTCTCGGTATGACTGGAAGCAAAAACTTAATTAGTCCACTTTTCATCAGTGATGTCAGAAATAGTATATTGTTGAGTTTGTTTCTACACAAAGTCTAGTGCTATATATAAAATATTTATTAACTAAACATTTGTTTTCGAAAATATTTTACAAAAGGGAGCAATTAAATAAGTTTTTCACAAAATTATATTTTCCGGAAGTTTTTTGTATCCAACGACACCTACCGTTTTAAAATATTGCAAAATTTTTAATATCCCGTCAATTAACTATCAATATTATTTGTTGACAATATATACAACTGTCTACATACCACAAAAAATGCTATCAATGAAAACATTATTTTTCGAAAGGTTTACGGTAACCTTTATAATATTTTTGTTCTTGAAGTGTTAGCTATATATTTAGCATAATGGAAGGTTTAACTTTATAGAAATACTTGCATTTTACATCATCCAAATGCGTTTTCAAATTCAAAGATTTTATTGCACTTATTAATAAAATCTAAAGGTTAATTTATAAAGACGGATTTTTGATACTATTAAATTTTTGGGTTCAGCCTCAAACCACTGTTCTATAATAAAGCGAGAAAGAAAGATATAGCGGTCAAGACCGACTATATGATATCCTACACCATTGGGTGGGTGTTGGATAACTTTTTCTATGCGTTACAAACATACATCAGCACAAACGCATAATACCCCAACCACCTATGGTTGTGTAGGGTATAAAAAGATGTTACTATTTAAATAATAAATATGTAAATAAGATCATATAAAATTGTACCAACGAACATAAAAATGTAAAAACAAAATACAACTGTACCATGTTTGCCATCCGTGATGTAGATACATGCTTATACAAAAAACAACAACACTAATAGTCATTGCAATGCTTCATATAAATGTTTATGTGTGTATGCTAACACTGCTTGCTTATACAAACGTCCAAACATACATAAAAGATGATTGTATGTATGTATATACAATCAACACCCCCTTGATCTGAAGAAATTATTGAATATTCGAAGAACGAGTGAGTAGTTTTCGAAACAAAATACAACTGTACCATGTTTGCCATCCGTGATGTAGATACATGCTTATACAAAAAACAACAACACTAATAGTCATTGCAATGCTTCATATAAATGTTTATGTGTGTATACTAACACTGCTTGCTTATACAAACGTCCAAACATACATAAAAGATGATTGTATGTATGTATATACAATCAACACCCGCTTGATCTGAAGAAATTATTGAATATTCGAAGAACGAGTGAGTAGTTTTCGAAACAAGTATCTTCGAGGAATTATCGAAAATTAAACAAAATGTGAATGTTCGCAGCACCACAAGTTACTCGACAGTAAACATTCGATTAGAAATTATTATTTTTTAAAGTTTATGATGTTAGTTTAATTTCAAGAACTGTTTTTGTTAAAAATAATGTTCTAGTTTTAGAAAAACGGTAAGTAACTTTTCTGCTTTTCTAAAGATATTTGCAAAATAGCATATTTATCTAAATGATCGATTTATTTTATTGCAGATTAATTTAGTAAATTTTGACCAAAAAAAAAAAAAAAAAAAAAAAATGTAGATTTGAACAACAGACAAACTAATATTATTGAGAGAAAACGTTTTTGATAACTTCCTTTGGGAAGTTATGTTCTAATTGTAGTAGAAAGTTAAAGTTTTTTATTGTTTATATTGCTAATTAATTTTAAAATGTAATTTATGTTTATTTTATTTTTTGAATATTTGGTATATAATTGAGTTAAAAATAAAACATAACTTTAAAAATTAAATCTGCTTTTTATTTTAAATTACGAATAAAATGAAAATGAAACAAAGTAGAATACTATCGTTTTCGAATTGTTGCCAACGTTTCGTTATTAATATCGAACAATTATAGATTTTTCACAATGTCGAAAAAGAATCTCGATATCGATCGATTTGCTGCCACTAATTGCTTATACAAAAAACAACAGCACTGAAAGCCATTGCAATGCTTTTTATATATGTTTTTGTGTGTATATTTTTAATCATTTTTTTCAGAATTTTGCCTATAATTCGGTTGTTTATGGACCGATATGGTTAATTCAAAAAAACAGAAATTTTATAAAAATATTTACGAACGATCTGTATAAAAACAAAATCCGTAGCTTAAACAAGGGCGCGGTTATTATTGGACCGATTTAGTTCGTTTCTTCAACATAAAATATCAGAAAAAATTTTCAAAATATTCTTTGCAAAAACGAACTCCCTAGCTTCAGAAAATCAAAAACCGATTTAAAAAACCCTTTATTTTGATATATCTTAGCCATTTATGAATCGATCTTGATAAATTTCAATAGCAAGATTTGATCATTTTATGTATATATATATATACATATATATTATAAATGGCAGTTATCGGTGGGCTTCATAAACGCCATTTCAACCGACAAACGGGCGGACATCGTCCTATCAACATAATTTTTTACAAGAATCCAGAAAATATAAACTTTTTTGCTCTCCGATGAAAGTTGTGGAAAATTTTACACCTTTTACACCATAAAAAAGCATAAAATAATACATCTTAATCCTTCAATCCAAGTCGCGAAAAATAACGTCAGGGCAAACATTTTGAGAAACAGTATGAATGAGAATAAAGTAAACCTTCATTTAAGGTGGAAAGATCAACATATGAAGCATGGACGCGTGTAAAAGCATATAACCTTAAAAAAATATTACAGGATCGAAAAAAAACTTCATAAAATTATTAAACTTAATCGTTTTCTTACCTTTTTTCGATATTTATTAAGATTTATTAAGCATTTATCTAATTCAGATCAGAAAATACCAAAATGTGTGCCTGAAAAATTGCTTAAATTGGAATAAGGGCTTATATCCATTTATTTTTATAGAATAATAGTAGAAATTTTAATTAAATTAAAATTCGGACCAAATAAGCTGAATAGAAGCATAAAGTAATGTGCTAAATTTCTTTTGGTAGAAATCTACCCATGACTCCCATATAAGCCAATAAGTTTTATATGAGTAGAAAAACTAGAGCAAAGTTTCAACACAGTCGGTCCATAATTGACCATAGCTACCATTTAAGGCTATTTTTGGGAATCAAGCACGTAACACTGTGCGACAAATGGTAGGGGTCAGTGATCGGGAAGGGTTCAAACTACCGGGGAAAGTTATATCGGTAAAAAAGAAGTCTAGTCTAGGAATCGAGATATATCGATTTGAAGTTAGTAACTATCATATAGGGGAAATTGTGACCTTTGGTGATCTTTTTTTTTTTTTTTTTGACATAACTCGAGAACCACCAGTCCGATTTTGCTGAAACCACCACCACGCAAGAAAGTAAAGGGCGCAAACAAACGAAAATAAGTTTTGCGTTCATCGATTTTTATAACCTATGTATCTATGTAATAACCTAATAATTACCTGTAATAATTTTTAATTTTACGTGTTAATAATTATAATAAATAATATATAATAAATATTATCCAAATTCATTGAAACATAAAATCAATATTCTTGTCAAAATGAGATACCTTCACTTAATTGTGAATAAAAGCGAAACGCGTCCATCGATTTTCATGATCTATGTCTCATTTTGTTTAAAGGTTATGTGACTTTACGTGAAAGTAATAGGACTTGACACTTTTTTTACCGTTTTGGATTTTTTATGAATTAAAAATAAAAAAATTCAATTTTTTAGGCAAAAAATAGTTTTTTTCTTCATACATTTATTTATTTTCCCGTTGGTTTCATCCCATCCCGATTTTGACTGTCGCATATTGTAATTAATCCTATAAAAATTGTAATTTTACGATAAGAAGTATTATACATACAAATGTTTTACAAAAATATAAATTACACCATAAAATCTTAGACCTGATTAAAAATTGACCATTGACCATTGGCCTGGTGTAGGATCGGATTTGAACAACTATTTGTTTTTTACTTGTTTTTTCGAATAAATTTTCTGAAGTTATTAACAAAATCACATTAAAATATCATCTTATTATATTACTTAAATGATGGCATATTTACTTGTGCTTAGTTTGATGCATTAAAACTCACGAGATAATCATTTATATCAACCATAATGGTTGGGGTATTTTGCGTTTGTGCTGATGTTTGTAACATATAGAAAAAGTTATCCAACACCCACTTAAAAGTATACCAATTGACTCAGAATCACTTTTTAAATCGATCTAACGATGTCCGTCAGTCTAGCTGGCTAGACGCCTGGCTGTCTATGTAAATCTTGTGCACAAATTATGAAGATTATTGAAATGCTTTAAAAATAAGAATATTTTAATGAAATTCGGTGCAAAGAAGTTCTGTACAAGTATTAGTCTTTGTACCAAATTTAATGATTTTATGATCGGTGCACAATTGATCATAGCTTCCATATAAACCTTTCTTCCGGAAATCACTTTAAAGTGCATAAATCCCATACGAATGTTAGTATCAAGTTAAGTAGAAATAACATTGCCAAATTTTATGAGAATCGGTCTATATTCTGTATTTTTATGTTTTATTTTACATTTAGTAAAATTAGCCACAAGTGTAATATAAGTCCCCTTTCCGAATTTTTATGTTCGTACACAATGGTGTAGGGTATCATATATATTTATATATCTTTTTTCTCGTTTTTTCGCAATATGCTTAAATATTACATAAATTTGAAATATCTTCTTCCTATTCTGAAGTTTATTTGTCATTCCAAAAATGGATTTACCTTTAGTATGAAAAAATAAAAATTTCATATCATCTTCTGTGAAATTAACAGATTTTTAAAATTGTTTTTGTATAAATGAATGAATGTAAATTGGTTATTAAAGCATTATTATGCAAAAAAAAAAAAAACATTTTGAAAAATTGGGTTTATACGTCCTTGTACGCGTTTATGCTTCATATTTTGTTTTGGGGCTACAAATTCAAAGTAAAGTTTTTCAAAAATGTATCATCTTTAGCTGTAAGGACAATTGTGTTTGTTTTTGTTTTGATATTTTTGTGCTACCAATTGTTCCTTTATGCCGCATTTTTTAATATTGAAATGATTTTAGAAAATTTCCAATAGGGTACTTTTGGGCTCGGTTTTTTACAATATAATTCACACGTATACAGATCCAGATATGAAATAAAATCAAACTTACATAATTTCATTTATATCATTGATATTATGGAACATTGACCTCAAACGTTTATAGAATTAATCATATCGGTAGTGAACGTATCTAATCGAATTTTATTCTTATTAACCATTTCTTAAAACATTTATAATTCAAGCATATTTCTTATCTGAAACAAAGAAAGGAGATGTTACAATTTTTATTGCAGAAGCGTAAAAGATATTATCTCTTTACAATGCAGTATATAAACTGAAGTTGAATTTTAAAATTCATACAGTTTATTTATTTTTTTTAATATAAAATGCATTTTAAAATATTATTAACGTTAAGTTTCTATTGTCTTGCTGCTGCTTTACAGGAAGTTGAAATACAGAAGGAATGGTTTAAATTCCAACTAAACTATGGCAAAAAATATCGAAGTTTAGTGGAAAATAACAAAAGTTTCAAGAATTTTAAAGAAAATCTACATCAAATACAAGAACATAATAAACTTTATAAAAAAGGTTTAGTTAGTTATAAAATGGGGGTAAATCCTTTTACCGATTTTAATTTAGAGGAAATGGAAAAATCTTATATGGGTTTGAAAATGAACGAAGAGTAAGCATTATTCTAAATTAAATAGAGAAATATAAACTTAATTAACTTATTTTTTTTATAGGGATAAACAAATGTTCCTTAATCTTCAAGAATTTACACACATAAGGAAATTAAACTATGCGTCTTCTGTGGATTGGCGTGATAGAGGGGCCATTAGCCCTGTTAAAGATCAAAAGGACTGTGGTTCTTGTTGGGCATTTTCTAGTACCGGTGCTTTAGAAGCTCACTATTTTTTAAAATACAATAAATCTGTTTTATTAAGTGAACAAAATTTAATCGATTGTGTTACCGATAATTGGGGTTGTAACGGTGGTTGGATGATTCCTGCCTTTGATTATGTACATCGAAACGAGGGACTTAACCCTGAATCTCAATACCCGTATGAAGGTATTAATGGTGAATGTAGATTTAAATCAAAATATATAGCTGCAATTTGTAAAGGTTACCAAAGAGTACGCCAAGATGATGAACAGCACTTGTTAGAAACTGTATCCACAGTGGGTCCTGTAGCGGTGGCAATTGCTGTAAATTCGAACTTTTTAAAATATACCGAAGGAATTTACAATGATCCAGATTGTACTCAAGCTGTTAATCATGCAGTCTTAGTGGTGGGTTATGGCACTGATAATGGTCAGGATTATTGGTTGGTGAAAAATTCTTGGAGTACCGAATGGGGTATTGGAGGTTATATTAAAATGGCACGTAACAAAAATAATCAATGTGCAATTGCCAAGTATGCTTCGTATCCGTTGGTATAATGTAAAGTTAATTGTAAAGAATAAATATGTATTTTTTTTTATATAAAAATCAAGATTGATTGATTGATGATCAAGATATAGTTGTAGTACAGCAACATATTGTGATTGGAATATATGATCACAGTTAAAAATAGATGTGAATATAAATAATAATTGTTATAATTCCATTTTATCATATTGTAAGCGATTTTTTGGTTCGTTATTTCATGTTATGGTTCGAGTTTTCTAGTACATTATTATTATCCCATTCTATCAGATTATGATTTTATTATATTATAAAACACATTAATTCAAAATCATTATTTTTATAAATTTTTTTATCGAGTCCATTACTTTTGTTTCAAAATAATAAATACAAGTTTTTATTAATCATAAAATATTATTATATTATTTGTTCGTTAATTAATTTTATTTATTTGTACCATCATATATTGTACAACATAAAACAATATACTTTTATTAACTAAACCTTTTAATAGTATTTAATCAACATCTTATATTGCTTGAATCACACCAAATATAACAAAACCTTGTTTACTTATATTAATTCATATATGTATAAACTAAATGAGAATTATAATGAAGGTGGAAAATAAACGTAAAAAATAAAATATATTCAAAAACAAATAAGATATGAATTTTTCAACCATATTTGTAAAAAACGTATTTATTTGTAACATTTTATTGTTATGGGAATAATAATATTAATAAGGTTTGAAAACAAAATATGATTTAAGAGCAATGAAAATGATTGGTAATATTTAATGGCTGTAGAAAAAATTATATTTTTTTATATTAATAATTTTTTTTTTCTGGTACAAATATTAAAATAACATATATAATATAATTAAAATTTTGATGCAATGTAAACATTGAATGATAAAACTGAAACAAAAACATATTATTATCATGAACACAGTATTATTAAAATTAATGAAAAATAACAATAAGAACATGATATTGTTGTATTGACAGTGCAACAAAATCTTATCAATAGAAATAAAAATGTTATAATATCCAAGGTATGGTGAATATTCTTATAACTATATATAAAAAATCAGTTTTTGCAAATTGGACAAGATATAAACGTAATCTTTATTCTTGCAAACATTTATTTGAGATTCATTATTCCTACAAGTTACTCTAAGTAATAAATAAATATTTGCTAAAGTTATCAAGTATTTCATAAATATGAGTATGGCCGTACTTTAAGTCTACATAGATTGGTATTAATTTAACTAGGTAAATATTCCATGCAAATATTTATTGATCAGTGTCTATCAAAGTGTTTATAATTTAGAACTCAATAGGTTTCTGTCTACTATAAATTGTTGATATAAATAAAAAATGCAATCTGAAAATTAAATGCGATTATCATCAACTTCATTCACAAAAACTGTTTTTCATAAATAAGTACACTCAACCAAAAAATAGTAGTAAATACGGTAAAAAGGGGTGCAGAATTAAAGAAAGTTAACCTACTTCTATCAACCAAAAAAATCATTAGTCAATTCAACGGAATTTTTGTTAATTTTTCGAAAATCAGTTATTAATTTAGTTAATTAAAAGGTAGTTAATTAACTACAATTTTCTTTCACATTGAGGAATTTCAAATTGAAGAATGTTTATTCATTTTAACTATTGAATTTTATTCAATTTCACAAAATTTTGGCAATTTTTAATTATAGTAGGAAAAATTACGTTTGTATATAATTGCATTATTTTATTCAACTAATAAAAAAATAAAAATTTTATACACTTTAATAATATTTATTATATATAAAACAATTAAGAAATAAGTATATTGAATATATTCTTATAAAAAGAAAAAATAAATTAAAAAATATCTAAATAACTAATATAAAATATTAAAAAAAAAGGAATATTTTAATTACACTTAGTTTAAACTTACGTAGCAGAAGTTTTGTTTGTAAGTAATTACATACATATATGATGAAGGCACGGACTAGTGCTCTGTTAAATGAACCAAATCTGAAATATTTAAGTAGAATAGATCTGCAATGTTTAAGAAGAATAGATATTAAAAAAAAACACAAGTTAGAGTGCTATATTCGGCTGTGCCGAATCTTATATACGCTTCACCAGTTTCGAGATGTGTTATATGAAAATTTAATACATTATATTGGATGTAATTGTAAATAAATTTACCTATTCTATATCTATGTAAACACAAAAAACTTTAAATAATTTACATTTTTATATAAAGTTGAAATAGAATCAAGATTTATAAATATATTATAAAAATGGCTGCACCGATTTTCACGAAACTTGATACACAGATAGTACCAGTGCTGGGGGTGGTTGTAGGTGGTTGTATGTCAGATCTTGATTGCGCGTCACATGCACATTTTATGCCTACTTTCAAAAAATCTTTTTTTTTTAATTTTGCACACACAGATAGTAATTGTACTGTAGAATGTTATAGGTTAAGTTGTATCTTCATCGGATACCACACCCATATTTTACGCCAACTTTTTCTTAAAGAATTTTTATGTTGAAAAAATTAACTAAGTAGATTCAGTATTAACCGAGTCAAATCGGTCGATAAATTTTCCCCCATACCCTTTTTTGAATTGAATATTGTCTTACAGTTACAAAATATTTGTTCTGCACCGAAGTGATTACATCTTCCTTAAATATGTGCGAACTTTTGTAAAATTCCGAAGTATTAAATTTATTATTTACTAGCTTTTACCAGTGCGCTTCACATCCCTATTTGATGCGATAATTAATATTTACTTTATCTGGGAACGACTTGACTTATTCACCCTATTCGAAATTTGATATGAAAATTGCTTTTAAAACTTTTTAAGACTTTCACTGTAATAATCCTTTAGATTTGAACATTTATATATTCTTTGTATGGGAACTACATCTACCTCTGGACCTAACCTTCCTATTTTAATTTCATCAATGCGATATGATAAGATGAAGGTTCCTATAAAATTTGAGGGCTCTCACTGTAATAGTTCCTTAGATATGCCATAATGAATATTTGCTTTATATGGGGGTACTTCTCCCCCTGCTCCGATTGAAAAACAAAATATTATATTTGAATTTAGGGACACGTAGGATTATGCTGCGGAATTTTTAAGCAAATATGTTCATCCGTTTTAATGCAAATTAACAATGAGAACATAATATCGCTGTAGTAACAATGTCGTAACCATGTTTTTTTCTCTGTGAGCGGGATCCCGGGAAGTGAATTATTTATTCCTACTTTTCCAGGAATTGGAAAAAGTCGGGGAAAAAACTGTAATAACCATAAATTGAAATGTCTAATTTCATAAAGATTGATCCATAATGAGCCATAGTTTTCATATAAAGCCCCCTACCAAAAATTACTTTAAAGTGCATAAATATTAGTATCAGGATAATATTATGTATGAGTAGGTTTTACGGAAGTATAAATCACATTTTCAAATTTCACAAGAACTAGTCCACTATTTTCCACAGATGACACAGAAGACCTCCAAAAAACTTGAAATCACTTAGACGCACAACCTAATGTAGTGTAGTAGATCCCTCTTATTTGTAGTTCATAGTTTTAACTACATAATTTTTTGCTAAGTGTAATTTATATTGAAAAATTTCATTTCTTAACGGTTAAAAGCTTTTACACTCTCTTATACCAGAGATTGTAATAAATGAACTTATTAGCATGAGTTTTTAACACAGGAGAACATTAAAAATAACACAGTTGTGAATGACATTTAACAGTTAAAAAAAATTGAACCCCTTTGTGAAAATCAGGGTTGTTTAGAAAAAGTATTATTTACTTCAAAATTAATATTATTAGGAAAACGAAAAAGGAATATGATTGAAGTGTTAAGAACTTTTTATTTATAAAAGAATTTCCAATTTTCTCTTTTAATTAGCTCAATACATGAATTTAGTAGATTTTTAACTTCCATTATGCTTTGTTTTTGCAACTCTGTGAAATAACGGATTTTATTGATTAACAGAATGAGAAGAGCATACGGACGGTATTTTTTCGTAAAGCCACCATTTTTTGTCACTGCATACCGAGTGTTTGTTACGGTTTTTCTGTGTTGCGAGTTAACAGTAAGCTACAGACGTCCTTGCTGGATTTTCTGACTCGTGTTTTTGTGAATTAAACAAACATAAAACAAGAAATAACGGTGTTTAACGTTTGGCTGTTGTCATCGCATCAAATATATAAAAAAAGAAATTTTTTTGAAAAGAATAAAAACTTTTTTTACTCTAACGTTGCCCGGGTACTAGCAAATATATATAGGCAAGCTCTTACGTAAATATACATATATAAAATAAACCAAAAATAAATTGTTAAAACATTTTTAAAATATAAATTAAAAACAAATTAATAATAAAAAAAAAACTATAATAAAAAAGCAAAATTAAAACAAAAAGGACTTTGTAGAGAAAAAATTTTTATAATAAAGAAAAAGTGTAATAAACTACGTAACCTGATTAAATCCATTAATATATAATGTATTTCTTGTGTTTAATTATAAAAACTAAAAAATTTATTAATTTTCTCAAAAACTTTAAATATGTTATAAAACTTTTTTTTAATGTATAATTTTCATAGGATATTTTACACATTTTCCATTTGACATACAATTGAGCATGACTAATGATTACATAAGTTTTTTTTCTTTTGAAATGGAATGACAATTAAAAACATTTCTAAGAAAAAATTTTAAATTTTATAAATTATTTAATAAATATTTTTAAAAAAATATTTCATTAAATTTATGTACAATTTTAAAACATTTTTTTTTTTCTTAAAGGAAAAAGAAAAAAGTTATTTTTGTTAAACAGAAAAAAAGGAAAAAACTTCTTTTAAACTGACTTAACTAGGTCAGTTATTGAATTTCCAATATTCACAACAACTCTGTAGATGATATATATTTTTACCGTTAGAATATGTATCAAATAAGTGAAAAAAACATTAAAAAAAATGAAGCCATGTTATCTACAAGAGTGCGAATAGGGAGAGCCTTTGGAAATTGTAAAGTAAAGAGAAACAGAGAGTCAATGTGAAACAAATGGCATTTAGAGTTATGAAAGTTTTTTCAAGCTTTCTTTTGCCATCAAATAACTTTTGAATAAGGAGAACATAACTTACACTCATATATACAGGAAATTATATAAATATATACTAATTTAAAACAGGATATTTTCACAAAAAAAAAAAAAACTATACAAAATGTTATTTCCTTTTAGAACCATGTAACGTTAAGTAAAATATATGTAGTATAACAAAAGAAATATACATATATGAAAGCAATAACAAAAATTTGTTATATCAGTAGTAAATGTAACCAAAAGAATAAAAATGAAAAATCAATTTTCTTTTCAGTTTTTTTTTCTTTTATTATATTCTTTTTTTCCCTCTTTTCATTTATCCCTACTTTGCCTTATCACTTTTTTCTTTTTGTGAATATTATACAAATAGTTGTTAGTTAGTTGTTCACGTTGCCATGTTAAAATGATATATAAAGAAAAACTAGCCTCATACTCTCTACGACAGTTGTATGAAAGAGTGTTTTCTACTTGTATAACCAAATAACATATAAATTCGATTAATTTTGTGAATAGATAAAAAAAAAAAAAATTAAATAGTTTTGTAATAGCATAAAAGAATTGATGAAAAAAGAGGTCATTGCATCATTTTCAATGAAATGGGGTCAAATGAGGTCATTACTTAAAGTTACGTATGAATTAAAAAAAAAAAAAATCAAATTAAAATAAATCTATTTGAAACTTAAGTTAAGAATTGAATTTAAAAATAGTGCCATAGATTAATAAGTAGATATTTATGTGTCAAAAACATAATTCATGCAACAATAACAAAACATATGTAGTCATATAAATATATTTTGTTTTTGGGTTTTGAAAAAAATGAGTAATTTTTTGTTGAAAATTTAGTCCAAATGCCATCACATAAACTTCTAGTTGTATTCTTGAATAGTGCATTTAAATTATTATTCCTTATAAAATTTATATGAAGTGAGATTTAAAATGCAGAATTAATTTTTATACCGTACACCACCATAGGTGGTTGGGTTATTATGCATTAGTGCTGAAGTTTGTAATGCACAGAAAAAACCATCGGACCACATTAATGTATACCGTTCGACGCAGAATCACTTACTGAGTCGATTTAATGATGTCCGTCCGTCTGTCAGGCAGTCTGTCTATGTAAATCTTGTGAACAAAGTACAGATCACAATTTTGAAGATATCTTGATGAAGTTTGGCACAAATAGTTATTTTGTCACAAGGATGAAGCCTATTAAAATTGGTTATGATCGATTCATTACTTTACCTAGTCCTCCTCCTCCTCTTCCGGAATAGGGCTTAACGCTCGTAAATACCTTTAATATAGCAAATAACTTACTGAAATCGAACTGAAATTTGTCACAGAGAACTCTTATATAATTATAAATCTGTGTACTAAATTTCATAAAGTGCATAAATCCCATACAAATGTTAGTATCAGGTTAATATTCGATACAAATATAACAGTACCAAATTTTGTGAGAATCGTTCCATAATTCACCATAGCCTCCATATAAACCCAATTCTGGGAATCGGCCTAAAGTGCATAAAATTATATAGATTTTAATATCAACACATTATTCTGTATTCGCATATTTTATTGTACATTTAGTAAAAGAATCGGTCCACAATTGGCCACAGGTCTGATATAAGACCCCTTCCCGAATTTTTATGCTCATACACAATGTTGTAGGGAATCATGTGGTCGGTCTTGACCGACTATATTTTTCTTATTCGTTTTTTAAAAAGTAAATATGTAAGAAAAATTATTAGCAATTTAATTAAAAATTTCTTTAAGCATTTCGCGGTGTTTAATATGGTCACAAAATTTTATTTTATTTTTTTTTTTCTTTTGCAAATTCCTATGTTAAATGAATATTATATGTATTTTTGAAAAGTATGTCTAATTCAATGCATTCCAACACAGAGAAAACAGTTTTGCTGTGGCAACCGAATTTATTGCCAATCGAATTTGGTCGATTCCATGTACTATCTGTGAAATTTTTCATTTATAACTACGCTACTATTGACTCTGTAATATAGAAAATTTGCTTCTCATAGCCGAATTTATTATCACAGAAATCAATTATTACTATCGAATATTTCGATTCCTATAAAAATATTTTAACAATTATTTTTGAAAGTTTTCTTTATTTTTTAGAAATATGTATGCATATAAAAATTAATTAAATATAAAAAACGATTTTATGAGAAATTGATTATGTTGACTAATATCTTTATGATTGGGTTGCTTCTTCTAGGCAGGGCTGTCAGATTTTTTTCAACCTCTGTTGTCAAATTACTAATCAGAAATCGCCAAAAATTTAATTTAAAATTTTATTTGGTTTTTTAAAGAAATGTTAAAAATTAACTAAAATGTTAAGTGTCGTACAATTTTTTTTTTTTTGTATAATTTGCAAATGTAAATTCAGTTTTAACAAAGCCAACGATAATTGCAATAGCTAATAATAACTGTGCTAGTTGAAAATTTTAATAAACTTCTGATAAAGGTCACGCTACTGATAAAGCTAATTCAATTATGATAAATTCAATGTTGACAGCCGTTTTTCGGAGTTAGCGCTCATATTCGTGATATTTGGGTTTAAACTTATTTACGGAATAAAAGGAACATTATTTATGTATATTAAACATTACAAAGATTGAATATATTCTTCAGACAAAAATTAAATCAGTTTTAGCCCGATTTTAAATGTTTTTATATTTTTGTTTTAAAAGTTGCTCATAGGTAACACTAGTTAGCTTTGTTACAGAATTATGGTAATATTTTTTGCCAGTTTTAAAGTTTTGTTTATTATTAATATATTATTAATATTAAAATATATTTGATAATAAGAATTCATTATTATACACTTCAATGGAATTTTAATTGTTCATATTGTTTAAATTTAGAAATTAACCCCCGTATTCACAAACCAATTTTGAATTTAAAATACATATTAGAGACAAAATTTGTCTGAAAAATTTGATTTAAAATGCATTTTAAATTTAGAATTTGTTTGTGAATACGGGGGTAAATTATTAAATTTAAGCTAAAAAACTTAATTTTCCTAAATTCTTTTTTAGCCTTTCAAAATAAAATATCTAAAAAACGAGCGCTTTTAAAAATTCAGCATCGTCGATTTAGTTTAACACAATATAGGTGCCCACATTGTTAAAAAAAAAAAAAATAGTCTCATTTCGAGCACAGTGTAATTGAAAAAAAATACAACTTAAAAACACTTTTCCGACATATAGCTCCTTTTTATGTCATAAACTTTTAAAATTTATTATATTTTTTAAAAGAATAATTAATTCTAACATTATATAATAATATTGGTCCTATTGAATTTTTAAATTGTTTCAAAGAATTAATTTATTCATGAACGTTTATTTCATTGTGACTGAAATCATTGATATATTTGAAAGATGGTGAAAAATAAATTATCAAACATTTAATACATAAGTATTAAATAAAATTTCGTAAACTAGGTTGAAGCTATTTACAAATTAAGGTTGTATATTTTGTCAGATGGCAAATAATAAAAATAGCCGATTTCTAGTAAGAAAATTAAATAGTTTTTTTCTCCAGAATTGCCTATTATTATTATTAGCCAAACAAATCGCCACCATGTTATATATCGCCAAAAAATTTGTCATGTCTCCAAACGGAAAATTCAGTCACCAAAAGCAATTAAAAATCGCCACATCTGATAGCCCTGCTTCTAGTTTTTGTTATTCTTGTTTTTATAAAAACGGAACACATATCATCCAGAAGCTAGAAAATCATTAAAATAATCATATTATGGAAAACAACGATATTTCTATACATAAAGTTATACTCACATATAAATATGCTGCAACCGCATAACTCATAGCGAGCCAACATTCTAAATGGTCCAATAGTATGGCCAAAGATAATTTTGTATTACAAGCTATAGCTTTCCAAAAAACATTTTACATTAATGTACACATATAATTTACATTTTAAAAAATACATGTTACCTTACCCTTATTAGAGCTCATGTTTGTTGATTATAGTTTGTTGCGATGTTGCTTTTATTCCCTAACTTTTGTTATATTTAAATTTACTTGTATTTTATTTGAATTTGTAAATCTAATTTCTATTTATTTATTTTTTTAATAAATTTGACTATATTGAAACCTTTATAAAACAATTAATTACAATGTTATGAGGATTTACTTAAAAGTATTACAGCAATTAACATCCAAATAATCAAATAAGGAAATTACTAATATCACAGTATTAAGGAAAAGTTGACTAAAAAACCTTATATATACTTGAAAGTTATAGGAAATTTTAAAAACAACTATTAATTATCACTATTTAATTAGAAAAGTGTCATAGGGATTGTTTAGCAAATTTCTTATTATTTCATGTGTAGACGTTCTTCATTTTTTAATAAATGACAGAGATCAGTAGAATATCTGGGGTGTATATTATGAATTATTTTCAGATTTTAAGCTTTAAAAGCTTTATGAAACCAGACTTGGCAACTATATGTCAAAATTGGCCAAATATACATTTTGTAAATAAGAATTTTGTTTTTTAAATTAAGTTTAGATCTTCTGTATAGTAAGGGGTAAAGTGCACGGCCACAATTAATTACTTTTTCGCATATATATTGTATGTGCTGTTTAAATGAAAGTTTTTTTATTTAAAATAATTCCGAGATATTTGATGTTATCTAGTAATGGGATAAAGACTCCCCTAGAATATAAATGTGTCATAGGAATACGTTTCTGCGACCTATTTTATGGAAATATAATAGCTTGTTTTTTGCTAACATTTACTTTTATCTTCCATTATCAAAGTATTTGTGGGTAAATTTTAAACTATCTTCCATTCTTTTCATTATTGCGTTAGACATTTTACCGCAGCAAATAATAGCACTATCGTCTGCGTAAAAAGCTACTTCCTGATCCCTGCGAACAATAATATATATATATATATATATATATATATATATATATAGAGAGAGAGAGAGAGAGTAAAGATTAGGTAGATCACTAGATAGCGTGTTATCTATAGATACAACAAATGAGCATTGATCCAATAATTGAAGGAATTTAGTTTAAAAATTAGGCCTTCATGACATATTGAATCGAAGGCTTTTCCAATGTCAAGAAAAATAAATCCAGAAAATTAACTACTCTTTTTAGTTGATATACAGTAGAGTGCCCCTTGCGGAAACCAAATTGTTGAGGGTTAATAATATTATTTAGACTAGAAAAATCTAAAATTCTCTTATTTATTATTTTTTCAAAAACTTTATCCAATAGGCTTTAACCAATCAGCGGTCCATAGCTGGAAGATAGTTTAGGATCCTTTCTTGTCTTGGAAATTGCCTTCTTAAAAATTGTAGGAAAATATTCTTCTATTGAACAAGAATTGAAAAGTTTACTTAAGATTTCAAAAAAGCAATCGGTCATGTTTTGAAGGATAATGCTATTAACGCCATCTAACCCAGGGCCTTTATTGTTATTCAATAAAAGTACAAATGTTTTTAACCTCAGCTGAGTTGGAAAGTTCCACAGTTGATCTGTCAAGAATTTTATCGTTAAGATTCTAGTGACATCTGTGTCCATAAGTGAATAATTATTTAAAGTAATGGTGTGTGAATTACCAAATACGTCTGCTATTGAGTTGGCCTTTTTAACGCCAGTTTTTAAAACTTCACCGTTTACATGAAGATCAGTAAAAAAACATTTTGTTTCTTTAACGAGTTCTATTTATTTTAAAATGTCATAAACAATCTAATAATTTTTCGATCAATGTACAAAATATTTGTTAGTTAAGAACACCAGATTTTATTTTTCATACTGTAACCGAATTGTTCACATTTGAATGATAAATTCTTGATTACATCAACCAAAAAACTAATTGTATTGTTATAATCTGAATTGACTTCTAATTATAACCAGTTAAAAATATAAGCAATTAAAATTTAGTTTGTTCTATTAAATTTTTATAACTTCAATCGTTTTCTAAGCAATAATTTTTCGGTCTTTTATACAACTATCACTTCATCAACCCTCAATTTCCTCTAATATTAATAATTTATTTATTTGCTACAAAATTTGATATATTGCTAATAATTTTTAAGATTTATGTAAAAAAATATATTTATATTAGTTATGTATATAAACTTGCTTAAAAATTATAAAAGCTTTTAATCAAGTATTTAAAAGTACTCAACAAATTAAAATTTGTGAGTAAACCTGCTCTTACAAGCAAGAGACACCGTTTTGAGAATACTATTAAGATACTAAATGTGTATATGTTTAGCCAAAAAACTGTGTCTGTGATAAAAAAAAGAAGGGGGACTAACCTATCGTATTAGGGGCATATCGAAAATTATCTTGAAGTAATAATTTTTCTTTTCTCTTTAATCGATGATCTCTCTTCCATCAAATGTGGATAAAATAATTCATAACAGATGATTTAATTTAAATAATAGAATTTGTCATTGGTATAAGACTCTCTCTGGGGAACATGCGCCATATCCCTGATGTACAGGACCCAATTTATCCCTTACGAACATTCCAATCAGCTACAAGGTACTAAATTTTGTGACATTTCGAAAAAACCGCATTGAGGATCGTTTATGTAGTAAATATCCCGCAACACCCTAAATTTTAAATCAATTATAGATTCTTAAATTGATTTAGAAAGCAGAAGAACGTAGCCTTTTAATTATATCAAATTTATTCCACATTTATGAATTTATTTTTTATTTATTTTTAAAAGTTTTAACTTTGATGTATTTTTTTTTCTTTAAGCTTAAACATATAAATGTTTTTAATGCCATTTTGTTTAGAATAAAAAGAGATTTCACTTCAAAAGTTTATCAATAAATTGTTCATGTATTTTAGGACAAAGTATGCATTATATTTTATGTTTTATTTGTCTCATAGTTTATACGATTTTTTTCCAATTAAAAAAAAAAAAAAAGATCTTGTTATGTTTACAACAAATATGCCTTTACAAAATATCGTATCGTTGTACAGGCTTTTACAAAAAATTTTATAGTAAATCGTAGTTAAAGTAGAAAAATTTTACTTTTTAAAATGCTTCTTAAAACATCAACTAAATTAAGAATACATTAATTTAGAGTGTAATGTGATTTTTAAAACTGATTTATGATGACTTTAATCCTGCTACATCCGTAAGGGTTTAGCCGACCAATTCAGATTTTATGTGCCAAATATTTTTGTTCGGAAGAATTTTTGAATTTATATATAGTACAAATAGGACTCAAGAAAAAAATTTCCCAAAATTACGTCTTTGCCCGTAGATCCAGTTTATTGACTTAATTGTCCTAAAGAAAAATATTTTGAAATATTAACATAAATGGATCAGGTACAACAGCTTAAAATTTTTAACAAAAGTTTTGTAGAGTATATATATATATATATATATATATTATTTGATTTCAATTCTTTTTGAATATGTTATCCTTGAATCTCATTACTATGGTATACATATCAACTTGCATTGAAAGACTTAATATTTCATGACAAAGTTTACATTTTTAAAAGTATCCATTTTTGTATTTTTTTTAATTTATATAAAAATATTCCCCATAACAAAATAACCGAAAAACATAACTTTTGCTATGTAAAAGTTAATAATTTACAATATTTAGGATTTTTGTATGAAAAAAACAATACAATTTTATTTAAATAGATCGGAAAGCAGAACAAATTTGTTTGAATAATTTTTTTTGCATTCCGATTTCTACTATAATATATGTAAATAAATTTACATATTTTTGGTTAAAAATTACCAAAATATACTATTTTTTTCATTTAAAGCTATTTTTCTCCAAATTTTCCCTTATTTGCAATATTTATATAATCTGCTGTTTTAAATGTCTAAAATTACAAGCATCTTTTTAAATCTTTGGTTCAGATTTTATAAAAAACTGAAGTATAAAAACACAGATTTTAAGATTCAAGCGTGACTAAAGATATCAATAATACGAAAATTCTTGGACGTCAAAAGTAAGAATTTTTCGTTTATTATGCCTTACATTGAAAATTATTTGAATAAAATAATAAATACTATACAAAATTTTAAAATTATTTTCAATAAAATAGTAAAAATATTAATAATAAAAAAATATTTTATTTCACTTATATGGCAACACTGATATATGTAACTGCTGGTAATTATTTTAAAGGGTAATTATTAACTATACAAAAATTTTAGAAAATATTAATTATTTCACCTGTATGGAGATTTTGGAAATTAAGTTTCCCCATATCGGAATTAATTTTAATAATTTTTAAAATCTGATTTTAGATTTGAAATTAACGTAATGTAACAAGTACTAAATTTCGATTTTTCTATGAGCTCGATTCCCTGTGAGTCGTATTGTTTTTGAAAATATTTTTAGAATGAAACTGTAGGAAATTTAATACAATGTAAACGTAGCACATCGCATAGATCCCCAGAAGTTTCGTATGGGCTCCAAAAATAGGACAAATCGAAATTGAAACGCATCATGCAGAGAAAAAATATAGTTGTGGTGACCATAATCTAAGAACAACATATTATGATTGCAAAGTATGCTCACAGCTAAAAATAGATATGTGTAATTATCAATAATAATTGTTATAATTCCATTTTATCATATTGTTTCCGATTTTATGCTTCGTTTTTTTCATGTTATGGTTCGGAATTTTTATATTATTATACCAATTTACTACATTATTATCCCATCTTTGCATATTATTATTTCATTTTATCATATTATTCTTATTCCATCTTAGGATATTATTATCCCATACTATCATATTATTTCATTTAACCATATTATTATCCCATCTTATCATATCATTATTCAATATTATCATATTATGATTATATTTTATCATATAATTATTCCATTTTAACGTATATTAAAATAAAATACATTAATTCAAAATTATTATTTTTATAAATTATTTCTACATTTGTTTCAAAATAATGCATGAAAGCGTTTTTTTTTTTTAATCATAAACAATTATATTACATATTTGTTTACTAATTAATTTTATTTATTTGTACACAAGATAATACTAGACCTTTTTCATTAACTAAAACCTTTAATAGTAGTTAATCAATATCTTATATATATAAGATATGTTATTATGGAGATAATAATATTAATATGGTTTAAAAACAAAATATGGTTTAAGAACAAGGAAAAATATTGATAACATTTAATGGTTGTAATAATAATTATAATTTTTATATAAAAGAAGTTTTGTTTCTGGTAAAAATATTCAAAAACATAAAATTGTTGTAGTCAACTATATCAAAGTTTTGATTGAATGTAAATATTGAATGATAAAACTGAAACAAAAACATTGTTATCATGAACACAGTATTATTAAAATTAATAATAATTAACAATGACAACATAATATTGTTGTAGTGACGATGCCGTAGCCATGTTTTTTCTCTCGTGTTGTTATATTATATATTTTTTAAAGGCCGTTATTTAGTGCTTGCTTACATAAAATGAAGTATTAATTTTATACATACTTTTCAAAGAATAATATTATATTAATGAGATCAAAATTTAAAAGGCCTCGAAATAAATCTATTACCATTATAAATTTATTCATGTAATTTATTAAAAAATAGTCTGTGTTAGGCTATCTTTTTTCTTATGTTATTATTAAATTTTAGAAATATTCATTAAATGCACAAATTTATACAAATATTGTAAAATTTCACATTTATTCGAAAAATATTTAAGATTCCTCTTCCTCTTTTTGATAACATCTTATATTTTGCTGAAAAGATAATTTCGTTTAAAAAGAAATATTTAATAAGTAATATTTTTTCATATACATACCTAATTATTTTTGTTCCCATGTCTTTGACTTAATTTTCGATTCATAATTTTATTTATGGTTTTGGCTAAAAATACCAAACACCCACATTAAAATTTAAAAGAACGATAAGATAATAAAGGTATACTTAGAGGCAACAAAAGCAAATATCGAATTTAACGTTTACACGTGTTTTTTCTTTAAGGTTTCATTTTTATGTTAAACTTAAATAAAAAAAATTATAATCCTAAAACACTTTTGTCTAAATTATTCAATACGTATATTGTAGTGTGAACGATTATTAGACTTTTTGGACTTTTGGTTTTCGAATAATTGGAATTTTGAAAAAACCGATTGATGTTTTCGAAATTCCGAAGAAACCGGTTAACCGGTTTTTACATAAGTAAATATCACTTTAAAAGTAAATTAGTTGGTACATAATATTAACAATTAAAATAAAAATCTTCCTAAATTTGTCAATTGAAATGGTTTATTTATAGAAGAAATTTAATTTAATTTAAATAATATAATATTATATTCAGTTGAGTTATTTACACTTTTATTAGAAAATGTGAATAAATACTTTACAAAAGGACAAAACCTTTTTGCAATTTTTAATATTTATAAAACATTTTTTTAATCGCACTAAGTTTTACTTATTTCTTCTTTGAAAATCATAAAAAATTACATATTCATCATTATTAAATATTAAATGAATGTAATTTTTATTAATTTCTTTTCAATTTAAAATTTTCTCATAAATAAAATAAATTTTTCATCAAAAAAGCATAGAAAATATTCATTAACCTGTAGAAAACCTAAACTTTGAAGATTTTTTTTTTTGACGATTTCAAATAGGTTTGACTATTTTGACTTTTTTTTTTTCAAAATTTGACAATTTTCCACCATATTTCTATAGCAACTATGCTTATATAGTTAATTTCTATTTAACCTCAAAAAAAAAAAAAAAAAAAAAAATATTTTTAAAACATAACAAGAAATTTACTTTATGAATATGAATCAATTAAAAAATTTTTCCTAAATTTCAATTCAAATGTTAGTATTAGGTTTTTTAAAACATATGCTTTTTTTAAACCCGGTTTTTTTATGTTAAAAAAAAAACGGGTTTAATCGACATTCGAAATATAAATATTTTGAAAAAAAACCGATATGTTAGAAAACCTAGTCGATCACTGTAGTATATAGGCCATTATCAAAAAATTTTAACCTTTAATGCTTAATAAGTTTTGTGGTAATACCATTTTAAGAAAGTGGGATACAGATCCGAACTCTTAAGACTTGGAACCAATAGTGTGCAAAATTTTAGCACCACAGGTTAAATTTTATAATCATGATTGTAGTTCAAAGTTCAATAATTTTTCTTAATTTTTGCTTGAAATTATTTAACTTTTCCCCATTCTTTTACACTTTTTGGTCGGGCGTTTATACTTTTTGATCTCATTCGATCTTATATAAACTAAACGGACTTTTTGGATAAATTATACACATTATTTGTTATTGTGCAGACTTTCAAAAGTTAAATACAGGGTATTTTTTTTTTAACTTTTTGGCTTTTTGGGCGGGGCCTGTGCGCCTTACAATATTTTTTCGCTAGGCTCATTCAAAGTTTCTAATGAAATAGATTACTACTGAATGAATTTAGTTAGTTTGTCATTTTGTACAGTAAAATTGAAGGAGCATAAGTTTAATAAAAAATATGTTTTTTTTTGAAAATTTCGCAATAATTGCACTTTTTATTTTTGTAATTTTTATTACCCATTCGAAAATTAAAAAAAAAATAAGTTCATATTATTAGCTTCAAAAGAATAAGTTTTAATTAATTTTGGTTGTTTTATTTTCGCCCATGAAACGAATTGCTGAGAGCCTTCCTGGATATATTAATTTTAATTTAAAAATTCTATTTTAAATTAGTTCTTCTTATTAATGTGGATTTAGTATTAAATAAAGTTCAAACAAGTTAAATTTGACGATTTTAAAAAATGTATTAAAACACTCATTTCTACAATTGCATACATTTTAAATTCTGCTCTCTCATAAAAATAAAAAAGTGCTAAAAAGCCCTCACTTGTATACATATTAAGGTTTGAGTAAGTGAGTAAGAGGTTTGTAGTTTATTTTTTTTCTCATATTCATTCCTTTCTTTAAGTACAAAGTATAGTTAAAAAGCTAACATTTCAATCCAATTAAATTGTTCTTTCTACCAACAGCAACAACTAAAACCACATCAGCAACAACAAAACAAAATTTTTGCTGACAAGACACAAACCCAAAAAAAAAAAAACATAAAAAGCACTCAACGCCTGCATGCATGTACCCAGCTGACCACAAACTTCGATATTGATATCCCTTCCGAACATTTCGTGAACATTTCTCTGACAAAACATTCAAGAACGACTATCATTGGAGTTCCGAATATGAGCTTCTTGATAGCACCTGTCACTCAATTTATGGCAGTAAATCTTTCGATCTCGAATGTTCGTTCGTCTATTATTGTATTAATAGTGTACCTGTAACGGTATCAATAGCGAAACATAAGGATATACATCAGTTATTCATTTACGACATCAAAAAAATTATGAAAATTAATTGATATTTATATTACTAATAACCTTTGATTATTATTAACAATGGCAATAGTTCGAAAATGATAGTTTCCTATTTTGTTTCATTTCCATTTTGTTCCCAATCTAAAATTAAAAGCTGATTTTATTTTTAAAGTTATATTTTATTTTAAACTTAACACAATAGTATATTTCAAATATTAAAAAATATAGGTACATAATAATAATAATAAATTACGTTTCAAAAATAATAATTCATATAATAAAAAGTAAAATTAATAAAGTCATTTATATAAGAGGAGTAATACTTGAAACTCTTCATCTCATCCTCTTCTTTTAGTGCTAATTTTCCTGATTTAATTTACAAGAAAATAAATTTGGTATTTCGTTAAATATGCTATTTTGCAAATCTTTTTAGACAAGTAGCGACATTACTTACCATTTTTTCTAAAACTTTATTATATTATTTTTTTTATTAAAAGTTTAACTTACATTATAAATTTTATACGCAATATTTTTTACAACCGATCGTTATGAACTATGACTCAAGAATAACACATTTTCTTTGTTTTAATCTTTTGAATGCACGAACAAGAAAATTAGTTGCTTTTTTATTTACAATTTCTCTAAATATTTAGTTTCGATATATTATATAGAAAAGTTTAATATTGCAATATAGATATTTTTTACATTCTCGATTATTACGCAAATGTTTACTACCGAGAAATTATAGAGAAAAGTGCGATGCTACGAACATTCATATTTAATATAATTCTCGATATTTTCTCGAACATATTTGTTGCGAAAATTCTTCCTTTTTAGCAAACATTCGCTAATATTGAAACTCAGGTCAGGAGGGTACGAGTGCTAGAAATTTATTTATATGCGTGTGTGTGGTTTAAGAGTAGTTCAGTTTGTGACAGGGTTGAAAAATGCAGTACAAATTTGGCAGTTTTCCGAAAATTTTGGCAAACTGAAGAAAGATTATTTGTAATGGAATTTTCCACTTTAAACAAATGTATTAAACTTCCTGTGTCTAACAGAAATATAATTTGTATTTAAAAGAGACTTTTTTGTTGTAAATACATTTTTTTTTTCAGAAAAACTGGAGAACTTATTCGATTTTATTTGCAATAACTTATATAAACTCTCATAAATTTTTCACGTTTACCACAGAAAATATGCTCTAAATAACTAATAGATATTTTATTTAAAAACTGTGGTCGGCACCCATATCCTTCAGGAGCCGAGTTTTTTTTTTTTTTTTTTTTGTATTTTCACATACACAACACGAACTACAACAAAAAGCTTAAAAAACTAAAAATTATCCACTTTGCGCTAGTTTTCAACAAGGTACAACAAATAAATTCCCAATAAAATACGTAAATTTTATCCCCTCTCTTTTTGCTAACCAATAAATTTGTTGATAAACTTAAAAAAATGTTTAATAACTTTTTGAGTTTTAAACAGATTTTAAAGAGGAATATCTGATTTTGTTCTTAACAAAATAGCATTTAAAACTATGTGAAGTTTTAAAGAAAAAAATTAAAAAACTACAACAAATCCAAAATTTTGAAAAAGAAAAGGAAATAAATTTAAATTATTTGAAAATTTAAAATTCACTTAAAATTTAGGGAGCTATGAGATCTTTAGTACATGAACTAACTTCAACAAATTTCTTTGGAATATCTAAAAATGTAGAGGGTGTCTTTGGAATTTTTTAAAACTGTTATGTACAATAGGGTTATAACTATTTTTGAACCTCAAAATATCATAGCACCACCTTGTAACCAATATTGTACTGGTAATAAAAACCAGTTTTTAAATTAAATCGGACAAAAAACTGCACCCAGCAGTCGCATTTTCTAAAATGCTTTTGAATGTTTTTTTACATTTTTTTATATCTTTTATATACAGTATATGTCTTTTATATACAATTTAAATATTTTGAATATTTAAATGGTACAAGTTAGGAATATCGTATGGATTACATACACTTTGTTTTATATCTTTTTCCACTTAAATAGGAAAAACATTGCGATAGTTATATATAAAAATTTAACTATTATCTAATTTATTGAATTTTTGCACATACTCTGTAACAAATTACTTCGAAATTATTTTGTATTTTAACTTGCAGCATGAAATGTGGAAACATTAAATATTTAGTGGAAAACACCATTAAAAATTAACACAAATTAAATTAATTACTTTGTTATAAATTTTAGATTTGCATCGCGGTTTACAAAAATTTAACAGTCATTACTATGACATTCCTTTACACCTTTCAATACTCTATATGATATTTTCACTCCTGAAATAATTCGCTATATGTGGTTTAACGATGATTTTAGCAACACATTATTGACTACTTCGAAGGCAAATTTAGCTACGTTAGTGGCACTAAAATGCCGTATAATGGAACTTCTCCATAGGACTGCAGACAAGCAAAAGTTGCAAAAACTTATTTTGCAAATAATACCAAACGGAAGAGATCTTCTAACATCTCCGGTAAAAAATTTCATAGTTTAGAGCTCCAACCATTTTTTTAAGAATGATTTACTTATTTGATGTTTCATTTGTTGCATACATTTTGAGACAAAAATGACAAAGTTTTTTTAATTTATTTCAGATAAAATCAAATAAGTTCTACAGTCTTGTTTAATTTTTAAAATCTAAATCTTGTTGTTTACAAAAAATTTCTTTTAAAATTTGAAAAATTGTGGAAAAATTTAATTTTTTAATGTTTTAAAAATTTTCTGATAATATTTGACCAAAACATTGAGAAAAGTATTGTGGAAACATTTAATTTTAGTTTAAAAGTTTTCTGATAATATTTAACCAAAACATACAGAAAAGTACACGACTGAAAAGCCTGATTCTTTTACTTACCAAATGATTTTAAAAAGAAAACAATAACAAATGAATGAATAATAGAATTAGAAAAGCATTTATACATGAATCTACTTAAAAACAGTTTTTTTTGAAAGTGTATTGGTATTTTATTAAACTTTTATATTTGATAATATAATTATTACTGTAGTAGCGTGTAATGAATATGAAAAATTATGCAAGTCTGTTAAGTTTTAAAAAATGGTTAATTCTATTAAAAATTTAAATTTTCCATCCTTGTTTTTTACCGTTCTTAAGACCATTCAATTCTCTTCGTGCTTTGTTATTTTTATTTTCGTGAGTGTGTGTGTGTGAGTGCATGTAATTAGGTCGTTTATAGCGTCATCATTGGATTGAGTTTAATAGTAAAGTGCACAAAACAACAATAACAACAGAAAAAAATAAAATAAGATACACACACACGTATCCACAAAACAATGAAACAGAAAATGACACACTTACACACATAGAGAATAAAAAAATGAGTTTGAAACACTCACTATTTCTACAAACAAAAACGACAGAATCAAAATGAATTGTACTCAATAGGTCGTGGACATATACATTGCATACATATACTGTATTTTTTATTTATTTTTTTCTTTTTCATATTATTGTTGGCAGGGATAAGAAAATGTTGGTTCAATCAAAATAAGAACAATTACTTATTATTTGAGACAATTTAATAAAAATATATTGGCAAACTATTTTTATTATTGGATTTATTAAGAATATCTAATAATGAGAAATTACATATTAACGAAATTTATTTAAATAAAAAAATCTCAGAATAGATTTTTTTTTGTCATCATTTACTAAAACGACTGCATTTTTTTTCAATGTTTTTAATACACTTTATTTTTTACTATATCCAACCCTGTTTAGTACAAAAAGCAAAAAGAAAAGAAAAATCATTCTTATTGCCTACATAACAACAAGTACTATCAATCCAACCAATATACAAAGGTAAATAAAAAATAAAAAAAAAAACATTTACATACTTACTTTGTTTTTTAGCTATGTAATATTTATATAATAACGACCAACAAGATCTAGTTTAAAGATATAAAATTATTTTTTCGAATCAATATAAATCTTCTGAGATTTAATTATACTATGATGACTATTGAGTTTTTTAAAATTGGGTTAACAAAATCTTTTTTTATTTTTATGGCAAAAGAGTACAACAACACTTAATACTGGAACTGCTAATCAATTTTGTTAAGAGCATATTGTCTCCATGTGAGTGCGAGTGTGTAAGTTTTTTTTTTTGTGGTTTATGCAATTTAAATTTTTTGTTTCCGGTTGAGTTTTTGTTAAAAAGTGTTGCATGTTTTAGGGGGCTGGGTTTTCTTTTTAAAACTGTTTCTAGGTAGACTTTGGTTATTATTAGCTGAAAAATGTTTTTGGTATAAGATTTTATATATACTATAAGAAAATATGAATAATTTTAACGCATAGAGAAAATAAAATGTATTACACAATACGTACGTTTATGAATTTATTTAAAATATATGAAAAATCAAGAAGTTTTAATTAAAATAAATCAAGCAATTTGTGTATAATTTTTTTAATGTTAAGCATTTAAAAAGTATATTTTATTAAATAAATAACTTTATTATTATTTTTTAAATAAAGTAAATTTAATCATTGCACCTTGTCCAAAAATCCACTTTTTCTGGCATAAATTCAAAAAGCATTGTTAGAGCCTTTTTGAGGTTGTGACTTGGATACTTTAAAATTAACAATAATATATCTTAAAACTGATTTTAATTATTTTTCCTTCAATCTCTATAATACATAATTTGAATACAGTAGGCATAGTGCTTTAAATATGACATGTCTCAATAAACCAAAGAACGATATGATAGCGAAAACGATATCAGTTTATGTGCCGATTATGATATTATATCGTATTGTATTCCAATTACAATTTCGAATATTTTATTTCCAATAAAATAAAATATACAAAAATTTGGAAAAAGTTTCAAAATAAAAATATTCAAATTAAATTTTTTTCAACAAATAGACGTAAATTTATAATCAAATACAAATAGATCAAATTTATATGTAAGTTCATAATTGAAAAACTATGTGTCTAATGAAGAAATATGCATGTAAACAAAATGTTTGCATAAAAAAATTAGATGTAAATATGATGCATTAAATTGCATGTTTTATATTTATTTAGGATTTTTCCTTATTTCATCTAATTAGTTTACACATTTTTACAATATTTACTGCTAAAAGCAGTATCCGAACCCTATTATTGGTAATAATAGCATTCGGAATAAAAACTAGATTATGCCGATTTTACTATCACTATTTTTGGAAATTACGATATCGAAAATGATATCATAATTTCATGGAAAAACGATATCATAAGGAAAGGTATACTTAAGTCCGCAAAAACTCTCGTTTTAGATTCGAAAACGATTATCACCTATAATAATTTTTATTACCTATATAACACCGTTTCGATATCGTTATAATATCGTTTGGTTTGCCAAATACTTGTTTGCTTTGGGTTTTATTTTAATTGTTGTTAATTTTTACATTTTTATTGATTAGTGAAACTATTCAATAGGTTAGAACATAATATTTTCTCCTACTTGTTTGCGAAAAGCAAGACATTTTCGCTCAGCTTTACCAAAATTTAACTGATAAAATTGACGATTGTTGCATAAAATAGACTTTATTCAATACCTTCACGTTTTTACATTCGTGAAAGTTCATGCCCAAACATAACATTTTGTCTTTCAAAGTTATAGGTTATCTTGATAAGCAACCCATATGACCACAAAACTCAAAAATATCTACAAATCCACAACTTATACAAAATTTAAAATAAAGGTCTTAAAATACATCTCCTAAGCTGTAATTTACAATATACAACATTGTTATATATTTTTCTGGCATAGCCATACAGCTCTTCTAATTCTAGCTCCATTTTTAAAAAGATGTTAAAAATAATATTAAACTACCAACTTTAATGCGTTGTTAGGCTATCAACTTGCTTGGTCTGAAAAAAAAAATGGATTTTTGAGTACTATTGTATATAGTTGCACATAATTAATAAAAAATGTTAATTTTAAAAGGTTACACGAGTTATTCCTTTTAAAACTTACCAACTGATTTCTCTCATCCTACCGAATTTCATGACTTTTGGAGCAACCATTATCTTTGTCACAACCAAAATGTTTTTTTACTTAGTGTAATATTTTTTCTAATGACTCGGGTTCTTCGTGCTTCACGGACCCTTTTAGAAATTACTCACTTTGCTAGTCCGGTGTCTGTCATGTTACTACGAACTATGTGTTCTTAAAATGCAAGCATATTTTTTATGATGACTACATATAAATATCTCTCGAAATGGGAATTCGGCAGTGCCGAATCTTTTATACCCTTCACCACCTTACCAACAAATAATAACTTTTATGCCTTAAAGTATGCTATCATATTTTCACATTTATACTTACAAAACTAATCTAAATTTTTTTCCAAACTACAAAAATGGAAACACAAAATTATACTATCATAGCAAGTGTTGCTTCCTTAAAAAAATAGCTTCTGATGACTACTAAATTTATATACATATGTTTGTATGTAGATACATGCTTATATAAAAAACAACAACACTGAATTATTGCAATGCTTCTATTTCCAACTAAGAAAACATCCAAACAAACATAAAAAATTATTGTGTGTATGTATATACAATCAACAACTACTGCTTGCTTATACAAAAAACAACAACAATGAAAATTATTGCAGTGCTTTTTATATATGTTTGTGTGTGTATATTTTTAATAATTTTTAAAATTTTTCCTATAATTTGGTTGTTTATGAATCGATATGATTAATTCAAAAATAAAAATTTTAGGAAAAATATTTGCAACAGATTTGTACAAAATGCATTTTGACCGATATCTCAGTTATTAATTTTTGATCATTTCTTTCGCAAAAACATTCTATGAAAAAAATCCGAACTTTCTGTGCGAAAACGAAGTCACTGGCTTATATAGGGGCTTAGAAAACTCGAAAAGAAATACGTTTCTAGAGGTCTTTTCGGTTTTTTGGCCATTAATGGGCCGAATATAACCGATAACTAGGCTTTCTAAAAACTAATTTCAACGGAAAAACGGTCAGCGTTATATTGACTTTTTGGGGTCTTACATGAATATTACAAACAGAATGGCAAATTTAGATGTAGCCCTTATACTTGTAGTGAAGGGTAATATAAAATAAGATAACGAATTCGACTATGTCTATGCCGACTATAGGAAATTATGAAACTTGTTTGTTCCTAAAGTCGGTAGCCACTAAAATAAGAAGTGCAATCCTATTTCACTTCATTGTCCATATTAAAATCATTGTTTGAATAGATATCTACCCACAGGATACTTTATTATTAAAATATTATATACATTATTAAGGTTAATTGCTGTTTTAAAATTGGTCTGTACACAACATTTTTTCTTAAAAAAAAACTATCCAAAAAAATGAGGAAAAATGCTACAAAATTATTCATTTTAACATAACCATTATATCTAGAAAGAATAATATATTTTCAAAGCAAAATTGATTTTATGTTAATATTAGATAGTCACTATTCTTATTTATGTATGTTTAAGTTAAAAACTGCCAACTACTGGTACATGCCGAACTTAGATACTCTTACCCTACTATGCTTTAATAAATATTTAATACTTACAAACTCTAAAATGAAACAAATTATTTATTTTGAATTCTAATTGAAAATTAATTATAATTTTATTTACTAATAAATTGCAAAATAAGCTAAGTCTTTTATACACGATCTGCATTTATAATTAAAGAAAAAAAAAAAAAATAATAATAATTCTGATATTAAAATAAAATCATTTATCGTATTAATTTTTTAACTATATTTTACTTTTTTCTTTTCATTTCAATAGATACAGTTGTTAAAGCAGCATGTTTGTTTAACATTCAGCAACAAAATTCGCTCTTTAAGTTTTTCTGTTTTTAAGTAAAAAACGAAAAATTATAAATAAATTAAAGAAAAAATAGTAAACGGATAAAATTGCGTGTTTCGTTATTGATTTAATTAAATCGAATCGAATTGAACGGACGCCCAAAACAAGCGAACGAGTGAGTGGTACATAGAACGTAACATAAAAAAAACTTGTTTATGTTATTTCCTTGATACGTGTGGTTTGTGTGTTTTATGTACAATTTCAACTAAGAAGAAGGTGTTAGTGCGTGTGAAAATTATAACGTTTATTTAATAACGGTAAACTATAAAGGATACCCTTCGCTCTCTCTATCTCACTCTGATATAAATTAAATAAGAAAAACAGTTAAAAGAAAAACTAAACAGTTGACCATGTCACCATTTATGGAAAGAACATTACTTTTGGTTGCCGTACTGGCTTGCCTGCAAGGTGAGTATTTAATATAAGCAAAAAAAAAAAAAAAAAATTATTTAAATTAATTAAAAACATTTTTTAAACTAATTTGATTAATTGGTTTTGCCTAACACTATTTAAATAGTTTTGTTACATTTTATTTAGTTTCTGTTTTATTATTTCATTTTAATCCCAAGCTTAAATTATAGCATTACTACGATAACTTTTCTTCTTCAAAAATAGACTATTAATTTTATTATACAGTTACACATATTGTATAAATGACAATATTATTATTATTATTATTATTATTATTATTATTTTTTTTTTTTGCTTTTAAGTGCTTATTGTGATTATTTTTCTCTTTTATATCTTCTAGTGACAGGTGTTCTTTAAAATTTCACAAGTTTATGGTAATGAAATGTTAAAATAATTTGACAAGTAGATAAATGTTATACTTAGAAGAGAATTGAAATTGATAGTTGTGCTCATACATGCATAGTTGTTAGCGTTGACATACATATAATCAGCTAGTTTTATAAAAATACTATTTTAAATATGGTTGAAAAAATAAAACATTAACTTGTTACTGAAATCTAAATAAAGAGTGAAAGCTCACAAAATGTTGTGCCTTTTGATTACCTCAATACCATTTAAAATTCAGTTGCATTTAGCGTTTTGGGAATTTTATTATATTAAAAAAAAAAAAAAATGAATGAGATTATCTTCAAAAAATTGTAATCTCAGGTTTTATAACTTTTCTTTTTCTTTAATGAAATATAAAAAAAATCAGAGATGCATTTGGAAAGTTTCTTTTGTCAGACTCTAATTGATTGGATCCATATGTAATGATCTTTCTGGTATCTTGTAAATAGGCATTGAGGCTATAAGCATTCCAATGCTTCTCCAATTCTACGAAAAGTTTGTCGCCATTTCGGAATGTTTTATTATCCATATATTCTTAATCAAGTTGAGATCGGTAGATTGCAATGGCCACGACATTTTATTTACATACATATTTGTTTTTCTTCCACTCAAGCTTTTACAATCCTTGTCATATGTTTGGAATCGCTATCGCGCTAGAATTCACAGTGGGGCAGAATAGATTTTTTTTTAATTTTTCAAATCTAACTTCTCATCGGCTGGTTGAATTTACATAAAATTTTACATAGGTATAGCAAAAGAGCCCCAACAGCGGAGTTATGGGGTCTCAAAATAAGGTACCTCAGACATTGAAAATTTATAATCACTTGCCAAATTTTTGGGATTACTATTATCAAAATCTTAAAATTTTCTATACTTCATCCAAGTGATAAATTTAATTCTAATAGAACAAAAAAAATCATAATTTTTGCAATTTTCAAATTGTAAAGTTCTGTTAATACATCGACTTCAAATTTTCCTTATTAGATATATAATTTTGGTGAATTAAAGAAAACCTAACAAAATCGGTTTAAAATATTATGCTATATATGAAGAAAACTAGATCAATTTCTTCCAAAATTCAGATAGCTTAAATTTCAATTGCAAATAACATGCCATCATATTTTTCAGGACCTTATACTTGAAATCTGATAAGGAATATTTTGCAAGCGCTTAAAATTTTCCTATTTTGGAGGTACCTTATTTTGAGCCCCAATAGCACCGCTCCTTTCGTTCCGTTCACATTTTATCATTTTATTTTAATTTGTTTTCTTTTGTTTTATATTTTTTATTAATATTTACATAAAAAACAGAAAAAGAATTATATATATATATTCGTAAATTCAAAACAAAAATTTTACAAGAATAATAAAAATGAGGTGCAAAATAAGGATAAGTATGCTAAACAAAAGCTTAAAAAATTATTAGTTGTTATTATTTTTTGTGCGATTTTGTAATTGATATTATCCTCCTTTACATTTTATTACCGAAAGTATGCGATTTCATTTTACTAAGTTTTCCAAAGCTTTTAAAAGAATTTTAGACCATACCATAAGATTTCGGTTTAGAACTACGTAGACTAAAGTTTTTGATAGTTTAAAACCAAAATTTTTGCTTGTTTTTCTAGAGACAACGGTTTTTTACGAAGCATTTTAAAATAACGTTTACAGAAAAAAATTGTCATACAAATTATTGTAACTAAAAGAAGGTAAACACGATAAAAGATAAATAAAATATAGTTTTGTAATACTTTTTATTTTAATCAACCAAGTAAACCACTTTTATTTAAACTAAACTTATATTTATTTCACACTAAAACTTTAGCAAGAATTGGAAAACCAATAATTTTCTTTTGCTTAAATACTAAAATATAAAATAAATTTTAAAGGTATATTACAGAATTCGCTACTGCATTGTACTGAGTTAAAAAAATGATATTCTTTACTAAAAAATAAATTTTTGTAAAGTGAACTTTTATTTATTTCGTCCACATTAGTTTTGTAATTTTAATTTGACAAGCTTCTGAGGTTGTAAATTTTTTATCAAGACAATCGTCAAATTTTTTGTGTGAATTAGAAATAATTTTTTATCTTTGTCAATTATAAGGGAAAACGTATGTCTTAATTAACCATGTAAAAATTACTATCAAAATGGCGTCTTTTATCGGGCAACGTCAAGACAAAGTTGTCAGTGCTCGAGAGCTGACAATTTTATTTTAAACTAGTGTCTACATTAGGCAATTTTTTTATCACAACAAACGTCAAAATCAGTGCTTTAGTTAAACAGCTGATTATTATTTTGGTTGTTACAGTTGTCAATCTGTATATATAAAAAGACAATAATGAATACGCCATATTGTTGTTTTTGTGCAACTGTTGCCACCTTCCTCAAATTAGCGTTAAGTTTGACGTTTGTCTTAATAAAAAATTGTCTAATGTAGACACTATGTAACGCTCTAATAATACTGACAAATTTAGTCTACACTAGGCAAGTTTTTATCCTGATAAAATTTTGACCTTTTTCTTGATAAAAATTTGTTTAGTGTAGACTCGACGTAACGCTTTTATGCAACTGTTGCCACCTTTCATAAATTCACGTTGATTTTGACGTTTGTCTTCATAAGAATTTGTCTAGTATAGACTCGCAGTAACAAATCAGCTGACACGTTTGGCTTATGAGATTTATGTGCAAATGGACACACATGACCGTAAATGTAGCGTACTGATCTACGTTTTTACGTTTCAGCTATAAGAACATCGTTGACAGCTTTTTATTTCAATACACTAAACCTCAGTAAAAATCGCTACAAAAAGTTTATTAATTCGACAATTTGTTTTGCAGTTTTCCTTGCTAAAAATATTGTTAAACTGATTTAAATAAAGCGTAGAGTTGAAGCAATAATTTAAAATTAAAAATTTTTGTTATAAAATAACAAATTTTGTTTTGTACCCAAATCCCTAAAAGCCTATAAATCTAGTGATTTTTACCTAGTGTCTACATTAGGCAAATTTATATTAAAACAAACGTCAAAATCAGTGCGAATATATACAAGGTAACCTTAGTTAAACAGTTGATTATTATTTTGGTTGTTACAGTTGTCAAACGGCATATTTAAAAAACAATAATGAATACGCCATATTGTTGTTTTTGTGCAACTGTTGCCACCTTCCACAAATTCGCGTTAAGTTTGACGTTTATCTTGATAAAAAAAATCTCTAATGTTAAACTTCAAAAGATTTACTTTAAGTATATGTAACTGACATCACTGATGTTGATGTATACAAAACAATAAAGTACTTGCTGCATTTATGTGTTTTGAATAATTAACTACTTATGTTCGTTCTTTTACTTTTCCAGTAAAATCCAGTATTTACTGAGTAAAAAAAACTTGTAAACAAAAAAGTACGCTAACGAAAAATTTTAAATTCCAGTACAATGACTACTACAAACAAATAAACATAGAACACCAACAACAAAACAACATAGCTTTTATAAATATATGCACTTTAGTGGACAAAATTTAATTTTTCATTTTGTTATAAATATATTTATTGTTTTTTAATATACTTTTAGTAAAATTTGAATGAAAAAATATATTTTTTTAATTTTTCGAACATTTTTTACACACATTTTTTTTACTTTTTGCTTTGTTTACATTTTGCAACCATATGATTTATTGGATCTTCAAGAAAAAATAAAAATTAGTAAAATTTTTAGATGTGCAGTTTATTAAATGTCATTTTTGCTCTCCGTTCCGTTTACATTTACGGTAGAGTAACGAGGCCTCTAGTTTTATATGAATATGAACATATAAAATGAGCTTGTTATAAAATTCAGAACTTATTTTTCCTTATAGTTTTATAATTTTATTTTGGCAAGTTTCTAATTTCAGTTTAATGAATTTGGGTTCTTAAATACAGTAAAACTAATTCATATTTAAAATAAAATAAAATAAAATAAAATAATATAATATTTAAATAAATTCGCGTTATTTTATATTTTCAATTTCAGTTACAACTGCTTTAATGTGCTACGACTGTAACAGTGAATACGATCGTCGTTGCGGTGATCCCTTCGATCCTTATTCAATAGGTGAAGTTAATTGCAGTAAACAGGAACCACGTGAACATCTCAAGGATAAGTATAAACCAATTTTATGCCGTAAAACTGTACAAAAGGGTAAGATACCTAGAAATCAATACAAATTTATTTTTGATTGTAAATAAAAAACTTATTAATTAAAATTTCTTAAACTTTTTAATTTTCATTTAACAATTAACCATTTATATAGTTTATGGTAAAGTACGTATTGTACGAGGCTGTGGTTATATACCTGATGAGCGTACCGATGACAACGAATGTCTGAAACGATCGGGTACTCATGATGTCCAGGCCCTGTATTGTGCCTGCACCACTGATTTATGCAATCATGCTGCATCAACACTAAATAACAATAATAATTATTTAATTCATTTAATGCCCTACACAGTAGCTGCCCTATTCATAATATTTTCGTGTCAACGTATCAATTTTCATTTAAAACAAAATTCATAAATATAAGAAAAAAAAAACATAATAGCAAACTAAATATGAAGAAAAAAAAAATCATCTTAAAGAAATTATGTAATTCGAAACCAAAATAAAAAAAGATAAAAATAATGAATTGTGGTGTTGAAAAGTAAAGAAGGATAAATAATTAAGCTAAATTATAAACAAAACCAATATATATATATATATATATATATATATATATATATATATATATATATATATATATAAAACAAAACATTACGCTTGACGATAAACAAAAAATAATAAAAAATCTAAATAAGAATAAGTTATTAAATAATTGAAAGTCTATATATTAAAACAAAAAAAAAAAGAAACAAAAATTAAGTTTGAGTCTTGAATAATAAAAATTAAAAGACGATACAAATTTCAATTTCGTTGATTTCAAATTAAAAAATGTCAGTTTTCTTATTGAACAAATTTTTTTTCCAAACCATACAATAGTAAAACTGCCTAAAGATTTATTTATATATTTTAAGTAAGTATTATAATGATAAGAAGATTTAATAAATACATAATTATGTAATAACAAGATTTAAGTAAAATAATAATTGGCTTTCTTTCGGAATGTTATAGTAAGAAAAATTTACAAGAAAAAAGTGGTTGTAAAATTGTAAACATTTTGTTTTTTTATTATTTTCATTATTTTCTGGATATTGTATCAGTATAAATTTAGATTATAAATTTTAAAACATTTGTTTATCACAGTTGCATATTCATTTTCAATTTTTATAAAAATAAATAACAAGATCTAAATAAATTAAAGCAAATTTAGTGGAATTTAATAAAAATAAAAAATTGTTTTAATTATTAATTTAAAGGAAGCCCCAAAATACCATGAGAATAATATTGCATAGAGAAAGAGCAACTCAAATATGGTAACTCCGTTTATGAACTACTCACGGAAAAAGCTCTTCTATTTGCGAGAATTTTTTTCTCTTAATTTTTGATAGTGCCGAAAAATAGTGTTGCCACTGTATATTTTTGCGACTAAGTTTTGATAAAATAAATAGACATGAAATGAAACTAAGCAGATTTCATATTCAAATTTTATTAAATGTGTGTATTAAAAAATTAACAAATGATTAATCTCTTTTAAAAATAATTATAACAAATTTTGTTCTATAATCTCAAAAGATTATAAAACTTAAATTCGAATAATTATTCATTTTAATGAAATTCTTTTTGTTAAAGTACTTTTATAAAACAAGAAAAAACTAAAATTATAGATACTTTTCAAAATTTCTATTTATATATTTTCATATTTAAAATAAACTGCCACATAATATTAATGCCATTTTTCGCTAATTAAAACTAAATTTTATATATTTTAATAAAACAGCCAATAATAAATGTTATTGAAAATACATTTTTAAAAATTATAGCTTATTTAAAAAATATTAATAATATTAATATTACATAAAAATAAATAAAAAAAAATTATTAAAAATTCATCTGAAACTTGAAATGTTTCAAAAGTTCTCAGAGAAGAAAAATCCGGTTAAGTTAGATTTTCCTTTTCTAAACAAAAAATTTCCTAAATAGAAAAATAAAACAAAAAATTTAATTATTTCATTGATCTTAATGTTTTTTTCTTTAACAAATTTTAAAATCCACTAAATTTGTCTAATAAACTAAAATTGCTATCAAACTAAATTTCATAATTAATTAAATAAAAAATGTAAAAATACAAAACTCACTTAACACTATAATATAGTAGAAATAAATGGCCATGACATTGAATTTTCTTTTTAATTTTTTTGTTTTATATTTCAAAAATTAAAAAAAAATATTTTGTAACATTTAATAATACAGAAATTCAAAAATAAAACTCTTCATTTTTAACAGAAAAACAATATAATACTTTTCAAACTTAAATACCACAAAAATAATAAAAATAATAAAAGTTATTAAAAAAAATAATAATAATATGAAGAAATCGTAACAAAATTTTGAAATAAACTAAAAACTATTAAAGTCCACTTAAAGAAAACCAACCACTCTCATCATTTAAAATAATTTCTAATTCATCGAACTTAAATTTCTATGAAATACAGAAGAAAATTATATATACTTATATAAATATTTCATATAAACAAAGATTTAAACAAAATTTATAAAGAAATATATATAAATAATAAAAAAAATCTTCCTATGATACCATTAAAATAAATATACATACAAACATATTTAAATGTCATAGAGTATTAGAGCAAACTAAAAAAATCTATATATTTATTAAAAACAAAATCTGTTAACTTTATTTCAATCTGTTGATGATTTAAGCGAAAAAATTATTTATCATGCATACAACAAAATAAATATATATATATAAATAAAAAAAAAACTAAAAATTAAAAATGGTAATAGTTAAATTTTTTTTGGATAAAAAAGATTTATAAGTGCAATTATAAGTAGTATTTTTAAAGTTTTATTTAAAAAAAATAGGTTTTTTAAGGTTTACGTTTATTTTAATTTATTTATATAATACAGTTAAATTGAAAAGTTTTTAATTTCATAAAGAAATGACAATTCAACTTAAACAGTATTTAGCAACATTTTTTTTTTAATTATTTTACATAAATTATATCAAAAAAAAAAAAAATAAATAAATTGAACAATAACATGATTTGCTCCCAAAATATTATATTGTTTAAAAATGTAATTAAAAAAGTTTCCTTAATATTTTTAAGAAATTGCGTAATATTAAAGAACTTTCCCATATATATCGCAATATAAACAAAGACAACTCAGTGCTGTTGAAGATTATTTTTTTTAACCCCGCAAAGCTGCACTTCGTCGAATCGAAAACACATTTTTTAATATTGCCTTTTTCAGTACTAAAGCGGTATTTTCAAAACTGAATTTTTAAAATAGAAAAAATTACATTTTCATTTTTTATTTCATTTAAAGACAAAAATTAAAATCTTCCAGGGTTAAATTACAATTTATTATTGTAAAAGCAAAAGTTTCAACTAATTATTAATCCTTTCAGTTTAAAAGAAAATATGATTTCTATTACAGCTTTCTTAAAAAAAAGTTAATAAAAAATCAAATTATTTGAAAACTGAATTTTTAATAATAAAATAGAAATAATATTTTATTATATTTCATTTATAAATAAAATAAATTATTAAAAAAGCTCGCTTTTGAAAAATTTTCAAGGGTAAATTGCCCATATCCTTTATAAAATCACCGGCGTCGATTCGACGAAGTTTAACCCTTCAGGATTAAATTACAAGTCAATATTGTTGAACAAATATTTCAAATAATTTTGAAGTCATTTAATAAAAAAATATTAGAAATATTCATTAGGAATATTCTTTAAAAAATACTATTTGCTAAAAATTAATTTTTTTTCACAACGAACTTGATTAAAAATTTTAATATTACATAAAAAAAACACAATTTAACGTCAAATAAATTGTTGTTTGAATAAAATTGTTTTTTCAATAAACATTCAATAAACCATTAATACATGTTTAAACGTGGTATATTTTTTGTCACTTGTTGTAATGGAAAGTTTGCCGCGTTTTGCTCTTTTAAATGTAAACAAATAATTCTCAATGCATATTGAAATAATTAACTCTACTCTTTAATATTTATTAACAAATTTATTTTTTCTATTTTATTTTCATATAAAGATTAGAATTCTAACTTTTAATTAAAAAAAAAAAAAAAAAAAAAAACAAATGAAAACAAATGAAAACATTATTAAATATTGTTATTTATTTATTTACTTTTTGTTTTTATTTTAGAATATTTTGTTTTATTTTTTATTATTTTTATTTATTTAAAAATCACTAATTGATGTTAAAATTGCTGTAAACATAAACAATATACATACTTGTTTATTAAAGGTCTGTCTCAACAAAACAAAATATAAAACCAAAATTAGTAAAAAATTTAAATAAAATATAACAGAGAAACAACTAATTTATTAATAAAAACTTCATTAAATTGTAGATAATAATATATTTAATTTTTAGTACATAAAAAATAAATATGTTATAAAAATAAAAAAAACAAAAAAATAAACACTAGCCGGAAAAAATCTCATATTAAAATATATTTAAATATAAGAAAATAAATATTAAAACCAAAAAACAAACTTTAAGTTTAAATATAGTAAAAATAAAATTTAAAAAATTAAAACAAAAACAAAGTTCTTTAATAAAACGAAGCAACTAAAATAAAAAATTCTAATATAAAAAATCTTTAATTAGATATTGATAAATAAAAAAATAAATAAATAAGTAAATAAAACTTATAAAAAAGCAATGAGTTTAAAGAAAAACAAAAAATATAAACATATTTGAAAACGGAAAAATCATAATTTACGTGTAACTTGACACGCTTACATTTACATTACTCCGCCCCTCCTTAAAAACACACATAAAAAATATTAAAAACATACGCATAAAATAATAAAAAAAGAAAACATAATAAATATGCGTAAAACCATATCATGGAGCTTTGCTTAAACTCTTGACAAAAAAAAGACCATTAAATGCAATAATCAAAACAAAAGTCATTAACTGCATTAAAACATTAATAACATCAATAAAAAATTAAATACCTTCAATGGTTCTAATATTTTTTAACAATTAACAACAACACCTTAAAAACACTGCTAAAAACAACAACAAAAATATTTAAACATTTAAGTTTTTAACAAACACCAATAATAAACAACAAACCAACACAAAAAAAAACGAAAAAAGCTTTTCTTGTAACTTTTTAATAAGTTAAAAAAAAAACAAAAACAAAAATAAAAACAAACTTTTTTCCCCCAATAAGTTGACAACTAAAAAACAAACCATTAATTGAAACATTATAAAAACCAACAACAACAAAAGAAATATATATTAAAAAAAAAAAAACAAACAAATAATACCAACAACAAACTATATTTTACTTTCATTCAGTTTTGTTTATGATTAGTATTTAAGTCTGTAAAGCTCTGCTTGTAGAAGAATCAATAAATGATTAAATAAAGGAAAAATACTAAATAAAAGTTAAAACTTTCACAAAAACAACACACAAAAAACATGATTTATGTTTTTATTTCAAGCTAGGGATGGGAAAGTTGATATGATCATACTTTTTCCATACTATTTAATATTCAAAAGTAATGTTGTACTCCCGCGAGTAATTTGATACTCTCACATGATTAGTTAGTTTAGAGCAGCCTGCATATCGTTTTGAAAGAAAATATTTTCAAACTGTAAAGCATTTTGAAGACAATTAGAAATATTAAATTTTTCGAATAGAATTACGGTTAGGATTCTGATTTACTGGCATGTGCACTTGGTATTTGGAAGTTTATGAAATGTTGAATAACAGTACGCTTTGGATGCATTCACATTTTTTTGAGTTTTTTTTTTTACGAGCTCCAAGTTAATAACATTACAGGACAAACTTAATTATAGAAAAATCTGTTCTGTAAATCGATGGCTTAGTTTAGGAAAAACAAAACGTAAGAGAAACTACTTTTCAAGAATGTGATTATAAGTAAAAATAATAAGATTTTACGAAAAAAATCAGTGAGAACTAAATCATTTAAATTAATAATCCGAATTTTGAGGTTATCATTTATTGCATTAATTTTTAATAAAATTAGAACTTAAAGACCCAATTGTGAGTTTGGAGCTTTCATTACAAACTAAAATTCAAGAGACTTGGAGTTAATAAGATTCTTTTAATTTTCGATCGATAAATAAAAAAAGATTAGAATTTTAGTACTCTGAATGTGAAAAAATTACTATTTGAATATTTTTTTTTTTTTTTGCTACGGGAAAATATTTTCATTTTCCATCCCTGTTTCAAGGTAAAATAATAGAAAAAAGCTTTTTAATAATAAGAGCAAAGAATTCTGGTAAAAAGAGAGAGGAAAAAGGTAAGTACTAGTAATAATAATAATAATAATAAAATAATTAAAAAAGCCTTCGAAATGCATTAACTATAAAAACGACGTAAATTATTTACTCGTATTGTTGCAAATGTTAACAGTTCCATAAAATCTATTTTTTTTTTTTGGAAAATCTTTTGGAAATTTTCTTTTTTATTGCTAACTATCCATGTAAATTTACCAGCATATCTACAAAGGAAATGGATTAAAGTACAAATAATAAGAAATATAGTTTATAATATCCCCAAAATTAAGGTATTATTTTAGTGGGGATTTTTGGGAATAATAAAAGCAGTTATTTGTGGAACTTTGGGAATGAAAATTTTATATTTTGGGAATACGAATCGAAAAAATCTGGGAACCCTGCCATTTAGTTGCATTTGTTACATTTTTTTTTAAATTTTTTAACGCTCCATGCATAGATTAATAAGTAGATACTTATGTGAGGAAAAAAATCTAATTCAGTTGTCAAAAGCCTAATTCATGCAACAACAAAATGTGGTCTCATACACTTTGTTTTTGTGTTTTGAAAAAAATATTTTTTTTTGAAAATTTACTTGAAAGTGCCTCTCTATTTGATTCTGTGGCTCCATGTAACATGTAAAATTTTTTGCTTTTTAACTCGCACATTGGTTCCAAAACACTTTTTTTGGAAATAATTCTGTAATAATAAAATTTCACTGGCCAGAGACGAGGTGTTTTCGAGTTGATTTGAAAGAGTACAGATTCCTAGCGGATCAGGGGGAGTGGGTGACCTCCAAAGTTGGTCATCTCGGGTATGCATTTTTTTTTTAAATCGACAAAAAATTAATTCATGATTTGACAGGAAAAACATTTACATAGTCCTTGTAAATCGATATAAAAAATACGCTTACATGAGTAGGTTATTTCTTTTAGTTTAAGAGATATTAAGGTTAAAATAAATTTTTCACTCAATTTTAGCCTCGTTTTTTTTAGGTTTTCTTTTAACTTGGCGGGCTCAATATTGGCCCTAATTTTTTCTAAAATAATCATCTAATTCTTTACAAAATTCTAAATAATATTGCTGCAGAAATTATATAAATATATAGGTAAAATTAGGTAAAAATTTATATTAATTTGAAGAACCGGTTAAAACCCGTTTTTTCAGAAGTAAATTTTTCCTTTAAAGACTATATTTCTCTAAAAAACTCAACAAATTTTCTAATATTAGAGTTAAAATTTATGAAGTATAATTATTTTATGAAGCTAATTTTAATTAAGGTAAGAAGATAATCATCAAAAATGAAACTAACTTTTATATAATATGTACAAAAACTATGACTTAATATGGAAAATGCGTGCCTCATTATTATAAATTTTAAAAGAAGACTTCTTTCAAATACTATTCCTTAAAAAAATTTAACTAATAGTTAACTATTAACAATTAACTATTAACTATTAGCTATTAACTATTAACTATTAACTATTAACTATTAACTATTAACTATTAACTATAAACTATTAACTATTAACTATTAACTATTAACTATTAACAATTAACTATTAACTATTAACTATTAACTATTAACTATTAACTATTAACTATTAACTTGTAACAAAGTTAAAAGTAACAGCTATTTAAACTTTGTTACATACCTATAATACTTATATTTATTATTATATTCTTTTATATATCTGCACCCCATTAACATTTCACTCCTTTGCTCGTCTGTAACTACATTTGTTTACACCAATACATTAACGTATTTACTTTAGCTACCAACCTCATATGTTAGAGGGAATTAATAATTCTCATTTAGTTTGTTTCATTTTTCACATAAGTATTCTAAGGTTGGTTGAAGTAGTTGCGATTCGAGCGCTCTAGAATTTGCCACAAACTAAGACAGCTGATCTTACGATATAATCTGCCTTGTTCCCAAGACATCTGATATTGTGAAATCAGTCACTGTTTCTCTGATACTCGGAGCAATTCCGAGGGCGTCAGGTCGATACCTTGCACAGCGACTTCGGTTGACTGTTTCGGTCACAGCGGCTTTGGCTGACTGTTTTGGCACAGCGACTGCAGTTGTCGGGTTCGGCACAGCAACTTCGGTTAACTGTTTCGGCACGGCAACCTCGGTTGACTGTTTTGGCACAGCGGCTTCGGCTGACTGTTTAGGCACAGCGGTTTCGGCTGACTGTTTAGGCACAGCGGTTTCGGCTGACTGTTTTGGCACAGCGGCTTCGGCTGACTGTTTTGGCACAGCGGCTTCGGCTGACTGTTTTGGCACAGCGGCTTCGGCTGACTGTTTCTCTTAGATTAAGTCTGAATTTGTAACCTAGATTTAAGGAATTGTATTATTTAAATTAGTATTCGTAAGATAGCTTTAAGTATCATAAACGATCCGGCGTAATACCCGAGGGAACCGAATCTTCGATCCAGCATCTACCAGTAATAGAACCCGATTCACCCGAGAAGTACCCGACTGAATCCCTGCGTATCATCGTGCCGCCGAATCTCCGATCCAGCATCTACCAGTAATAGAGCCGATTTACCTGCGAAGTACCCGACTAAATCCCTGCGTAAGATATCTTTAAGTATCGTAAACGATCCGGCGTACTGCATAATACCCGAGGGAGCCGAATCTTCGATCCAGCATCTATCAGTAATAGAGCCCGATTTACCTGCGAAGTACCCGACTAAATCCCTTCGTATCATCGTACTGCCGAATCTCCGATCCAGCATCTACCAGTAATAAACCCGATTCACCTGAGAAGTACCCGACTGAATTCCTGCGTATCATCGTGCTGCTAGTAATTTATCTAACACAAAATATTTATAAATACTACCGATAACCAAAACATTGAATTATTAAATAAAGATATACTGTATATTCGAACCCCGGAAAGGGTAAACAAATTGTGTTCTCACTTAAGGTTCGTGGATCCCGTAAGTCGACCCTGGACGCAACTGAACTACCTCAGCCGACGACAAAACCACGTTACAAACTATTAACTATTAACTATTAACTATTAGCTATTAACTATTAACTATTAACAATTAACTATTAACTATTAACTATTAACTATTAACTATTAACTATTAACTATTAACTATTAACTATTAACTATTAACTATTAACTATTAGCTATTAACTATTAACTATTAACTATTAACTATTAATTATTAACTATTAACTATTAACTATTAACTATTAACTATTAACTATTAACTATTAACTATTAACTATTAACTATTAACTATTAACTATTAACTATTAACTATTAACAATTAACTATTAACTATTAACTATTAACTATTAACTATTAACTATTAACTATTAACTATTAACTATTAACTATTAACTATTAACTATTAACTATTAACTATTAGCTATTAACTATTAACTATTAACTATTAACTATTAACTATTAACTATTAACTATTAACTATTAACTATTAACTATTAACTATTAGCTATTAACTATTAACTATTAACTATTAACTATTAACTATTAACTATTAACTATTAACTATTAGCTATTAACTATTAACTATTAACTATTAACTATTAACTATTAACTATTAGCTATTAACTATTAACTATTAACTATTAACTATTAACTATTAACTATTAACAATTAACTATTAACTATTAACTATTAGCTATTAACTATTAACTATTAACTATTAACTATTAACTATTAACTATTAACTATTAACTATTAACTATTAACAATTAACTATTAACTATTAACTATTAACTATTAACTATTAACTATTAACTATTAACTATTAACTATTAACTATTAACTATTAACTATTAACTATTAACTATTAACTATTAACTATTAACTATTAACTATTAACTATTAACTATTAACTATTAACTATTAACTATTAACTATTAACTATTAACTATTAACTATTAACTATTAACTATTAGCTATTAACTATTAACTATTAACTATTAACAATTAACTATTAACTATTAACTATTAACAATTAACTATTAACTATTAACTATTAACTATTAACTATTAACTATTAGCTATTAACTATTAACTATTAACTATTAACTATTAACTATTAACTATTAACTATTAACTATTAACTATTAACTATTAACTATTAACTATGAACTATTAACTATTAACTATTAACTATTAACTATTAACTATTAACTATTAACTATTAACTATTAACTATTAACTATTAACTATTAACTATTAACTATTAACTATTAACTATTAACTATTAACTATTAACTATTAACTATTAACTATTAACTATTAACTATTAACTATTAACTATTAACTATTAACTATTAACTATTAACTATTAACTATTAACTATTAACTATTAACTATTAACTATTAACTATTAGCTATTAACTATTAACAATTAACAATTAACTATTAACTATTAACTATTAACTATTAACTATTAACTATTAACTATTAACTATTAACAATTAACTATTAACTATTAACTATTAACTATTAGCTATTAACAATTAACTATTAACTATTAACTATTAACTATTAACAATTAACTATTAACTATTAACTATTAACTATTAACTATTAACTATTAACTATTAACTATTAACTATTAACTATTAACTATTAACTATTAACTATTAACTATTAACTATTAACTATTAACTATTAACTATTAACTATTAACTATTAACTATTAACTATTAACTATTAACTATTAACTATTAACTATTAGCTATTAACTATTAACTATTAACTATTAACTATTAACTATTAACTATTAACTATTAACTATTAACTATTAACTATTAACTATTAACTATTAACTATTAACTATTAACTATTAACTATTAACTATTAACTATTAACTATTAACTATTAACTATTAACTATTAACTATTAACTATTAACTATTAACTATTAACTATTAACTATTAACTATTAACTATTAACTATTAACTATTAACTATTAACTATTAACAATTAACTATTAACTATTAACTATTAACTATTAACTATTAACTATTAACTATTAGCTATTAACTATTAACTATTAACTATTAACAATTAACTGTTAACTGTTAACTATTAACTATTAACAATTAACTATTAACTGTTAGCTATTAACTATTAACTATTAACTATTAACAATTAACTATTAACTATTAACTATTAGCTATTAACTATTAACTATTAACTATTAACTATTAACTATTAACTATTAACTATTAACTATTAACTATTAACTATTAACTATTAACTATTAACTATTAACTATTAACTATTAACTATTAACTATTAACTATTAACTATTAACTATTAACTATTAACTATTAACTATTAACTATTAACTATTAACTATTAACTATTAACTATTAACTATTAACTATTAACTATTAACTATTAACTATTAACTATTAACTATTAACTATTAACTATTAACTATTAACTATTAACTATTAACTATTAACTATTAACTATTAACTATTAACTATTAACTATTAACTATTAACTATTAACTATTAACTATTAACTATTAACTATTAACTATTAACTATTAACTATTAACTATTAACTATTAACTATTAACTATTAACTATTAACTATTAACTATTAACTATTAACTATTAACTATTAACTATTAACTATTAACTATTAACTATTAACTATTAACTATTAACTATTAACTATTAACTATTAACTATTAACTATTAGCTATTAACTATTAACTATTAACTATTAACTATTAACTATTAACTATTAACTATTAACTATTAACTATTAACTATTAACTATTAACTATTAACTATTAACTATTAACTATTAACTATTAACTATTAACTATTAACTATTAACTATTAACTATTAACAATTAACAATTAACTATTAGCTATTAACTATTAACTATTAACTATTAATTATTAACTATTAACTATTAACTATTAACTATTAACTATTAACTATTAACTATTAACTATTAACTATTAACTATTAACTATTAACTATTAACTATTAACTATTAACTATTAACTATTAACTATTAACTATTAGCTATTAACTATTAACTATTAACTATTAACTATTAACTATTAACTATTAACTATTAACTATTAACTATTAACTATTAACTATTAACTATTAACTATTAACAATTAACTATTAGCTATTAACTATTAACTATTAACTATTAACTATTAACTATTAACTATTAACTATTAACTATTAACTATTAACTATTAACTATTAACTATTAACTATTAACTATTAACTATTAACTATTAACTATTAGCTATTAACTATTAACTATTAACTATTAACAATTAACTGTTAACTGTTAACTATTAACTATTAACAATTAACTATTAACTGTTAGCTATTAACTATTAACTATTAACTATTAACTATTAACTATTAACTATTAGCTATTAACTATTAACTATTAACTATTAACTATTAACTATTAACTATTAACTATTAACTATTAACTATTAACTATTAACTATTAACTATTAACTATTAACTATTAACTATTAACTATTAACTATTAACTATTAACTATTAACTATTAACTATTAACTATTAACTATTAACTATTAACTATTAACTATTAACTATTAGCTATTAACTATTAACTATTAACTATTAACTATTAACTATTAACTATTAACTATTAACTATTAACTATTAACTATTAACTATTAACTATTAACTATTAACTATTAACTATTAACTATTAACTATTAACTATTAACTATTAACTATTAACTATTAACTATTAACTATTAACTATTAACTATTAACTATTAACTATTAACTATTAACTATTAACTATTAACAATTAACAATTAACTATTAACTATTAACTATTAACTATTAACTATTAGCTATTAACTATTAACTATTAACTATTAACTATTAGCTATTAACTATTAACTATTAACTATTAACTATTAACTATTAACTATTAACTATTAACTATTAACTATTAACAATTAACTATTAACTATTAACTATTAACTATTAACTATTAACTATTAACTATTAGCTATTAACTATTAACTATTAACTATTAACTATTAACTATTAACTATTAACTATTAACTATTAACAATTAACTATTAACTATTAACAATTAACTATTAACTATTAACTATTAACTATTAACTATTAACTATTAGCTATTAACTATTAACTATTAACTATTAACTATTAACTATTAACTATTAACTATTAACTATTAACTATTAACTATTAACTATTAACTATTAACTATTAACTATTAACTATTAACTATTAACAATTAACTATTAACTATTAACTATTAACTATTAACTCTTAACTATTATCAATTAACTATTAACTATTAACTATTAGCTATTAACTATTAACTATTAACTATTAACTATTAACTATTAACTATTAACTCTTAACTATTAACAATTAACTATTAACTATTAACTATTAACTATTAACTATTAGCTATTAACTATTAGCTATTAACTATTAACTATTAACTATTAACTATTAACTATTAACTATTAACTATTAACTATTAACTATTAACTATTAACTATTAACTATTAACTATTAACTATTAACTATTAACTATTAACTATTAACTATTAACTATTAACTATTAACTATTAACTATTAACTATTAACTATTAACTATTAACTATTAACTATTAACTATTAACTATTAACTATTAACTATTAACAATTAACTATTAACTATTAACTATTAACTATTAACTATTAGCTATTAACTATTAACTATTAACTATTAACTATTAACTATTAACAATTAACTATTAACTATTAACTATTAACTATTAACTATTAACTATTAACTATTAACTATTAACTATTAACTATTAACTATTAACTATTAACTATTAACTATTAACTATTAACTATTAGCTATTAACTATTAACTATTAACTATTAACTATTAACAATTAACTATTAACTATTAACTATTAACTATTAACTATTAACAATTAACTATTAACTATTAACTATTAACTATTAACTATTAACTATTAACTATTAACTATTAACTATTAACTATTAGCTATTAACTATTAACTATTAACTATTAACTATTAACTATTAACTATTAACTATTAACTATTAACTATTAACTATTAACTATTAACTATTAACTATTAACTATTAACTATTAACTATGAACTATTAACTATTAACTATTAACTATTAACTATTAACTATTAACTATTAACTATTAACTATTAACTATTAACTATTAACTATTAACTATTAACTATTAACTATTAACTATTAACTATTAACTATTAACTATTAACTATTAACTATTAACTATTAACTATTAACTATTAACTATTAACTATTAACTATTAACTATTAACTATTAACTATTAACTATTAACTATTAACTATTAACTATTAACTATTAACTATTAACTATTAACTATTAACTATTAACTATTAACTATTAACTATTAGCTATTAACTATTAACAATTAACTATTAACTATTAACAATTAACTATTAACTATTAACTATTAACTATTAACTATTAACTATTAACTATTAACTATTAACTATTAACTATTAACTATTAACTATTAACTATTAACTATTAACTATTAACTATTAACTATTAACTATTAACTATTAACTATTAACTATTAACTATTAACTATTAACAATTAACTATTAACTATTAACTATTAACTATTAACTATTAGCTATTAACAATTAACTATTAACTATTAACAATTAACTATTAACTATTAACTATTAACTATTAACTATTAACTATTAACTATTAACTATTAACTATTAACTATTAACTATTAACTATTAACTATTAACTATTAACTATTAACTATTAACTATTAACTATTAACTATTAACTATTAACTATTAACTATTAACTATTAACTATTAACTATTAACTATTAACTATTAACTATTAACTATTAGCTATTAACTATTAACTATTAACTATTAACTATTAACTATTAACTATTAACTATTAACTATTAACTATTAACTATTAACTATTAACTATTAACTATTAACAATTAACTATTAACTATTAACAATTAACTATTAACTATTAACTATTAACTATTAACTATTAACTATTAGCTATTAACTATTAACTATTAACTATTAACTATTAACTATTAACTATTAACTATTAACTATTAACTATTAACTATTAACTATTAACTATTAACTATTAACTATTAACTATTAACTATTAACTATTAACTATTAACTATTAACTATTAACAATTAACTATTAACTATTAACTATTAACTCTTAACTATTATCAATTAACTATTAACTATTAACTATTAGCTATTAACTATTAACTATTAACTATTAACTATTAACTATTAACTCTTAACTATTAACAATTAACTATTAACTATTAACTATTAACTATTAACTATTAGCTATTAACTATTAGCTATTAACTATTAACTATTAACTATTAACTATTAACTATTAACTATTAACTATTAACTATTAACTATTAACTATTAACTATTAACTATTAACTATTAACTATTAACTATTAACTATTAACTATTAACTATTAACTATTAACTATTAACTATTAACTATTAACTATTAACTATTAACTATTAACTATTAACTATTAACTATTAACTATTAACAATTAACTATTAACTATTAACTATTAACTATTAACTATTAACTATTAGCTATTAACTATTAACTATTAACTATTAACTATTAACTATTAACTATTAACAATTAACTATTAACTATTAACTATTAACTATTAACTATTAACTATTAACTATTAACTATTAACTATTAACTATTAACTATTAACTATTAACTATTAACTATTAACTATTAACTATTAACTATTAACTATTAACTATTAACTATTAACTATTAGCTATTAACTATTAACTATTAACTATTAACTATTAACAATTAACTATTAACTATTAACTATTAACTATTAACTATTAACAATTAACTATTAACTATTAACTATTAACTATTAACTATTAACTATTAACTATTAACTATTAGCTATTAACTATTAACTATTAACTATTAACTATTAACTATTAACTATTAACTATTAACTATTAACTATTAACTATTAACTATTAACTATTAACTATTAACTATTAACTATTAACTATTAACTATTAACTATTAACTATTAACTATGAACTATTAACTATTAACTATTAACTATTAACTATTAACTATTAACTATTAACTATTAACTATTAACTATTAACTATTAACTATTAACTATTAACTATTAACTATTAACTATTAACTATTAACTATTAACTATTAACTATTAACTATTAACTATTAACTATTAACTATTAACTATTAGCTATTAACTATTAACAATTAACTATTAACTATTAACAATTAACTATTAACTATTAACTATTAACTATTAACTATTAACTATTAACTATTAACTATTAACTATTAACTATTAACTATTAACTATTAACTATTAACTATTAACTATTAACTATTAACTATTAACTATTAACTATTAACTATTAACTATTAACTATTAACTATTAACTATTAACTATTAACTATTAACTATTAACTATTAACTATTAACTATTAACAATTAACTATTAACTATTAACTATTAGCTATTAACAATTAACTATTAACTATTAACAATTAACTATTAACTATTAACTATTAACTATTAACTATTAACTATTAACTATTAACTATTAACTATTAACTATTAACTATTAACTATTAACTATTAACTATTAACTATTAACTATTAACTATTAACTATTAACTATTAACTATTAACTATTAACTATTAACTATTAGCTATTAACTATTAACTATTAACTATTAACTATTAACTATTAACTATTAACTATTAACTATTAACTATTAACTATTAACTATTAACTATTAACTATTAACTATTAACTATTAACTATTAACTATTAACTATTAACTATTAACTATTAACTATTAACTATTAACTATTAACTATTAACTATTAACTATTAACTATTAACTATTAACTATTAACTATTAACTATTAACTATTAACTATTAACTATTAACTATTAACTATTAACTATTAACTATTAACTATTAACTATTAACTATTAACTATTAACTATTAACTATTAACAATTAACTATTAACTATTAACTATTAGCTATTAACTATTAACTATTAACTATTAACTATTAACTATTAACTATTAACTATTAACTATTAACTATTAACAATTAACTGTTAACTGTTAACTATTAACTATTAACAATTAACTGTTAGCTATTAACTATTAACTATTAACAATTAACTGTTAGCTATTAACTATTAACTATTAACTATTAACTATTAACTATTAACTATTAACTATTAACTATTAACTATTAACTATTAACTATTAACAATTAACTATTAACTATTAACTATTAGCTATTAACTATTAACTATTAACTATTAACTATTAACTATTAACTATTAACTATTAACTATTAACTATTAACTATTAACTATTAACTATTAACTATTAACTATTAGCTATTAACTATTAACTATTAACTATTAACTATTAACTATTAACTATTAACTATTAACTATTAACTATTAACTATTAACTATTAACTATTAACTATTAACTATTAACTATTAACTATTAACTATTAACTATTAACTATTAACTATTAACTATTAACTATTAACTATTAACTATTAACTATTAACTATTAACTATTAACTATTAACTATTAACTATTAACTATTAACTATTAACTATTAACTATTAACTATTAACTATTAACTATTAACTATTAACTATTAACTATTAACTATTAACTATTAACTATTAACTATTAACTATTAACTATTAACTATTAACTATTAACTATTAACTATTAACAATTAACAATTAACTATTAACTATTAACTATTAACTATTAGCTATTAACTATTAACTATTAACTATTAACTATTAGCTATTAACTATTAACTATTAACTATTAACTATTAACTATTAACTATTAACTATTAACTATTAACTATTAACAATTAACTATTAACTATTAACTATTAACTATTAACTATTAACTATTAACTATTAACTATTAACTATTAGCTATTAACTATTAACTATTAACTATTAACAATTAACTATTAACTATTAACTATTAACAATTAACTATTAACTATTAACTATTAACTATTAACTATTAACTATTAACTATTAGCTATTAACTATTAACTATTAACTATTAACTATTAACTATTAACTATTAACTATTAACTATTAACAATTAACTATTAACTATTAACTATTAACTATTAACTATTAACTATTAACTATTAACTATTAACTATTAACTATTAACTATTAACTATTAACTATTAACTATTAACTCTTAACTATTATCAATTAACTATTAACTATTAACTATTAACTATTAACTATTAGCTATTAACTATTAACTATTAACTATTAACTATTAACTATTAACTCTTAACTATTAACAATTAACTATTAACTATTAACTATTAACTATTAACTATTAACTATTAGCTATTAACTATTAGCTATTAACTATTAACTATTAACTATTAACTATTAACTATTAACTATTAACTATTAACTATTAACTATTAACTATTAACTATTAACTATTAACTATTAACTATTAACTATTAACTATTAACAATTAACTATTAACTATTAACTATTAACTATTAACTATTAACTATTAGCTATTAACTATTAACTATTAACTATTAACTATTAACTATTAACTATTAACTATTAACTATTAACTATTAACTATTAACTATTAACTATTAACTATTAACTATTAACTATTAACTATTAACTATTAACTATTAACTATTAACTATTAGCTATTAACTATTAACTATTAACTATTAACAATTAACTATTAACTATTAACTATTAACTATTAACAATTAACTATTAACTATTAACAATTAACTATTAACTATTAACTATTAACTATTAACTATTAACTATTAACTATTAACAATTAACTATTAACTATTAACTATTAACAATTAACTATTAACTATTAACTATTAACTATTAACTATTAGCTATTAACTATTAACTATTAACTATTAACTATTAACTATTAACTATTAACTATTAACTATTAACTATTAACTATTAACTATTAGCTATTAACTATTAACTATTAACAATTAACTATTAACTATTAACTATTAACTATTAACTATTAACTATTAACTATTAACTATTAACTATTAACTATTAACTATTAACAATTAACTATTAACTATTAACAATTAACTATTAACTATTAACTATTAACTATTAACTATTAACTATTAGCTATTAACTATTAACTATTAACAATTAACTATTAACTATTAACTATTAACTATTAACTATTAACTATTAACTATTAACTATTAACTATTAACAATTAACTATTAACTATTAACTATTAACAATTAACTATTAACTATTAACTATTAACTATTAACTATTAACTATTAACTATTAGCTATTAACTATTAACTATTAACTATTAACTATTAACTATTAACTATTAACTATTAACTATTAACTATTAACTATTAACTATTAACTATTAACTATTAACTATTAACTATTAACTATTAACTATTAACTATTAACTATTAACTATTAGCTATTAACTATTAACTATTAACAATTAACTATTAACTATTAGCTATTAACTATTAGCTATTAACTATTAACTATTAACTATTAACTATTAACTATTAACTATTAACTATTAACTATTAACAATTAACTATTAACTATTAACTATTAACTATTAACTATTAACTATTAACTATTAACTATTAACTATTAACTATTAACTATTAGCTATTAACTATTAACTATTAACTATTAACTATTAACTATTAACTATTAACTATTAACTATTAACTATTAACTATTAACTATTAGCTATTAACTATTAACTATTAACAATTAACTATTAACTATTAGCTATTAACTATTAGCTATTAACTATTAACTATTAACTATTAACTATTAACTATTAACTATTAACTATTAACTATTAACAATTAACTATTAACTATTAACTATTAACTATTAACTATTAACTATTAACTATTAACTATTAACTATTAACTATTAACTATTAGCTATTAACTATTAACTATTAACTATTAACTATTAACTATTAACTATTAACTATTAACTATTAACTATTAGCTATTAACTATTAACTATTAACTATTAACAATTAACTATTAACTATTAACTATTAACTATTAACAATTAACTATTAACTATTAACAATTAACTATTAACTATTAACTATTAACTATTAACTATTAACTATTAACAATTAACTATTAACTATTAACTATTAACAATTAACTATTAACTATTAACTATTAACTATTAACTATTAACTATTAACTATTAGCTATTAACTATTAACTATTAACTATTAACTATTAACTATTAACTATTAACTATTAACTATTAACTATTAACTATTAACTATTAACTATTAACTATTAACTATTAACTATTGACTATTAACTATTAGCTATTAACTATTAACTATTAACTATTAACAATTAACTATTAACTATTAACTATTAACTATTAACTATTAACTATTAACTATTAACTATTAACTATTAACTATTAACAATTAACTATTAACTATTAACTATTAACTAAAAACAATTAACTATTAACTATTAACTATTAACTATTAGCTATTAACTATTAACTATTAACAATTAACTATTAACTATTAACTATTAACTATTAACTATTAACTATTAACAATTAACTATTAACTATTAACTATTAACAATTAACTATTAACTATTAACTATTAACTATTAACTATTAACTATTAGCTATTAACTATTAACTATTAACTATTAACTATTAACTATTAACTATTAACTATTAACTATTAACTATTAACTATTAACTATTAACTATTAACTATTAACTCTTAGCTATTAACTATTAACTATTAACAAGTAACTATTAACTATTAACTATTAACTATTAACTATTAACTATTAACTATTAACTATTAACTATTAACTATTAACTATTAACTATTAACTATTAACTATTAACTATTAACTATTAACTATTAACTATTAACTATTAACTATTAACTATTAACTATTAACTATTAACTATTAACTATTAACTATTAACTATTAACTATTAACTATTAACTATTAACTATTAACTATTAACTATTAACTATTAACTATTAGCTATTAACTATTAACTATTAACTATTAACTATTAACTATTAACTATTAACTATTAACTATTAACTATTAACTATTAACTATTAACTATTAACTATTAACTATTAACTATTAACTATTAACTATTAACTATTAACTATTAACTATTAACTATTAACTATTAACTATTAACTATTAACTATTAACTATTAACTATTAACTATTAACTATTAACTATTAACTATTAACTATTAACTATTAACTATTAACTATTAACTATTAACTATTAACTATTAACTATTAACTATTAACTATTAACTATTAACTATTAACTATTAACTATTAACTATTAACTATTAACTATTAACTATTAACTATTAACTATTAACTATTAACTATTAACTATTAACTATTAACTATTAACTATTAACAATTAACTATTAACTATTAACTATTAGCTATTAATTATTAACTATTAACTATTAATTATTAACTATTAACCATTAACTATTAACTATTATAACAAATATTAAAATAAAAAAAACCAAAATATTTAAATTGTTTGTAGGAATGTTACAGGTTTTACAAATGAAAAAAACTAATTCCATTGATATGTGTGTTTCATTCAATATAATTATTACTTTAATATTTGTTTAAACTTATAGATGGTGTTGCCAGATTTGACGATTTATCGTCATTTTGATTATTTTTGGTTTTAAAAATGGCCTGTTGACGATTGGACGACTTTTGTCGAATTTGACGATTTTTTTCTAAAAGAAAATTCAGAACTATTTTCAGTATTTTTGATACATTTGCTTTAAAAGTAAATTAGTTAGTATATAAATATTAACAATTAAAATAAAAATCTTCTTAAATTTGTCAATTTAAATGGTCCATTTATAGAAGAAAATTAAGGGAACCATTATAATAATATATTCGATTCAATTACATACACTTTTATTATAAAATGCGAACAAACACTTCACAAAAGGCTAAAACCCTTTTGCAATTTTTATATAAAATTTTTAATTTCGTATTCAAGGCATTAGAAATCCTTAAAGTATCCAATAATTATAATACGTTTTTTGGAATCCCACTGACACATTTTTTAAATATTATTATATTCTTGAAAATTTCTCAACAACACAAATGATTTCTATCGGGTGCGTTATATGTAAGGAAAATCGCATATATATCTTTTTCATCATATTCGATTTTTACGAAACTATCATTATTATATCTTACGCTTAAATTAGTTAAGTAATTTTGATATTTATTAAGTATGAATTTAAAATAAATCTTATTTGTCCTTATTTAACCGGCCATCCCCTTTTGGTATCGGTAAAAAAATTTGGTTTATGAATAAAGCATTATATTTTTTATCCGTATATCAAATATAAATTATTTACACTGAGAAATAACGTATCTATTGATTTTTGACCTGAATCTATCACCGTACACTGTGAATCGATTGAAAATCACGTGCAAAAAAAAATCGAGTTTTCTTCCGAAATGGGTTCAAAAAATTCGTGATTTTGCGCTTATTATGAAAAAAAAAATATAAAAAAAGTTTATTTTTTTTTAAAGCAAAAATGTTGGTACATAAACGTTCATTTTATTATAGCAGGGGAAACAATTTTCAAAATATTTTTTTGCACACTGTATGAAAATTTCACACTTTTGTTGTTATTATGAGTAAGATATTTAAAAGTTGTTTTGAAGTAATTATGGTCAATCTTAAAGTAGTTTTCAAAGTTTGTTCACAAAAATGAACTAAGAAGACCTCTTTGTAGCATTTTTTGTCTTCATACAAATCGATGCACTCTCATATACATAGGTATCTATTGAAAGTATATATACAAATACTGTTAAATTTTAGGTTAGAATTTATATTTATTTTTTTAGAATAAATAATAATTTAGGGTCTAGTGAAATTATTATAACCCACTACTGCGTTAGCGGGCTTGAGGGACTACATAGACCAGACCAGGTATAAACTTGGTAGCTTTTTTATTTAGAAAAAACATAATGTAATACCAAAAGTGAAAAAACCCGAAAAATTAAACTATGACTCCTAACTCCAATGAGAGCAGTTATAATATTGGTGTATTCAGAAAATGATTCTGGGTCAAATATTACAAAAAAATTCAAAAAGTACCATTAGAAGAACGAAAAAGTTACACAAATCCCCCTCTTGTGAATTCTCACTCAATTAGGACTACATATACTTAAGTTGATGTTTCTAGGTTTAATATAATATTAAGTTCATTATTGACTGAATAAAATGTAATTTCCCAAATTTTGCTACTTTTTTCCCCCATGGATGTAACAAAAATATTATTCCAATGAATTTCTAAATTGTAATAGGATCTCATATTAAAAGACACATATGTATATGTCAATAAATAGAAAGAAAAAATGTTTTATGAAAAAAATACCACAAATATGTATAATTTTTAACCCTTAAAAGTTCGAATTTGAAAAAAGTACCAATTTTGTGATTGTCATTTTTCGATAAGTTACGAATACGATATAAATTTGTATTTCTAAACTGGTTTAGAAGATACGTATGGTACCAAAAAAAGTACCAAAATACAGTTTTTAACCGTTTTTTTTCCCTAAAAGTGTAGAATTTCAAAAAAGTACCAGACCCCCTCTTTGCTTTTTTTTACATAAATAACGATAGGTATTAAATTTTATTTGTATTTACGTTAGTTTAGGAGATATAATGTTACCGATTTTACCCTTTTTTACCCCCTAACATTCGAATTTCAAAAAATTCCGTCTTAGTGGATCTATTTGGCGGGAGACCAACTTACGATCCAAATTTCATCTTTCTAGCTTCAGTCACGTTACTCTTATGTATTGTTGCCGATGCATTTGTTTACTGACATCAGGGTTGGAGATGTTTGTTCACTGGTGTGAACAGTGGGTATAAAAGATTGATTAAAGCTACCGGCAGACTGAGCAAATATTAGATGAAATTATGTACTACATAAAAAATATATACTTTCCTGTTATTAAGTAAAATATTTATTTAATTTAAAAACGTTTGCTAAGATTAAATAACAGTATAATTTATATTATAATATCACCAATTTAAATTATTTTTTCAAGTTTTGTTTATATAAAAAGTTAAAAAATTCGATTCTCATAACTATGGCTACAATTGAAAAATATGTTAAAACCAAAAATTTAACAATAGCAATTGATTCGCCTTTTTTATAAATAAATTTTTCATTCAATAAACATTTCTGTTTATTTCCCATTTTCCCTCTTTCTATTATCAGATTCCCCTCTACATATTTATATTAAACATTAGAACCTATTCTTATTGATTTTATAACTAGGCCAATTTCTAACACAGCAGACGCTCGAGCTATAACATAAATTTATAGTTACTTTTCTAATTATTAACTTTGCTTTATAGAAACAAATTTATAAAAAATACATTTCGTTTTTGTTAAATAGATACAATTTAAGAATAACGTGCAGATAGTTTAACTGCATTCACTTCATACTCGTAGCAGATTTTTATGATTTGTTTTTCGACAATACCGCATATTTTTTTTTTTTTTTTTTCTTATTTTCTCAAGAAATTAAATAAAATGTTATACAAATATTTGTTCTAATGATGTGCTAACAAACAATTTACATACATACGTACATATTAAAATTTCCATATGCTGTAAAACGATATGAGCTCGAGTGGTGAATGATAAAAGTGATTAAGTTGTGTTAAGCGCAAAGTAATGAAAACGTAGATACATACATATGATAATTTCTTTATGAAGTAAAAAAAAACTCCTTCCTTTATTGGGATTGAACAACTCAACAGTTACGCGATTCAAATTCCTTTAATTGAAATACTAAGCATGAGATATGGAATAGGATTGATTCATTCTTGATTATCAAGCGCAATTTGGGTACTCGGTCACCAAGTATTAATTGAAAACAAATTGCCAGCTTACTCACCAAGTCTCAGTAGAGAGTAAATTTCAATGATGGTTGTTAAAACCACAAATAGAATTATGTATTACCTTAATAATTACCTGTGACTTAGTGGTTAGCATGTAAGACTATAAAACATAAGGTAAATAGGAATAAATATGAAAAAGAAAAGTAATAATACTGAATGAGATTTTTTAAAATTGTTCTACTGGTATTTGTTCTTAGACTATGAAAATTTTTATTATAGTATTATATGTAGAACAGGTTCACTTAGACTAGTCTGTTACCTGTACAATAGTACCTAAACCGTGTTAATTAACCCCCTCAAATGACAACGTTATGTAAAAGTTTTACATTTTTTCATATAAATTTTTAGATCTAATTTCAAAAGCAATACTTTAAAATTATGAGTAATAATTGTAAAGAATTAAAAGATGTTCCACAAACTTTAATTGACCAATTCATACGCGGTTCGAAAGTAAACTATATTGCACAAAACTTTGTTTGATAATAATAAATAGGTTTTTATAACAGTCTGTCAAAGTTGAATAAAGAAATTTGTTATTCGAATAAACAATACGATTTTTGGTTACTTAAAATATGTATAAAAACCATGCACGATGGTAAATTCCGATTATCAATAACTACGTTATTTCTCAGTATAAATAATTTATTCACAAACTAAATTTTTTAATTTAAGAGTAATATATAGCTGTAAGCTTTTCAATGATAGTTTTGCTAGAAACTGTATACACAGAAACAAGTCACCAATCACGAAATATATAAGTAAATAATTCATTCAATTAAAAACTTCTTTAAGTTTGCACTTCTAAAAAAAATGATTACATCAATTACTAAAAACTGAAAAAAAAAAAATTAAAACAGAAAAAGTATTCCAATTAAAAAGTTTATCAAAGCAATAAAGTAAAAGATTGAATGAATTAAAAATTTAAGTGGGAAACAAAATTTTACTTAAATTTTACTTTTATTTTAATTTACTTGAATATATTTATAAAATTTAAATGCACCATGAAACAACTGTGTTAATTGAAAAATATACGGTAATAATTTTTTCTGTGTAAGACATTTTCCTTATATAAAACGCACCCAACCGAAATCATTTGTATTGGTGAGAAATTTTCGAGATTATAATAATATTTAATATATTTATCAAAATAAACAGTTTTGTGTTGTCCAGTGTTATCCTTTCTAATTCGGCCAACCCCTGTATGGTTGTTTATTCCGCACTCTTATTAGATAAGTTACATACATATACATTTTTACTTAAAATTACATAGAAAAAAATTGATTTCAATTACGAAATTGCTTATATTAATTCAATTTTTTTTTTGCTAGAATCATTAATTAGAATAAGGCATTTGATTTTTTGGATGAATTTTTATATGATTGAAATTTTGCTTAAATTCAAATAATATATTTATTCGATTCAAGAATTAATGGAATCATCACAAATGTTTCCTAAGATAAAGTCCAGAAATTTTAACTAAATCTTTTATTGTAAAATTATAAACATATAGAAAAAAAAAAATAATATAATTCTGTGAACTTTTAATAAAGCGACTTAAATCTATTTTCCAAAATTTTAAACTATTGAAAAATATTATAGAAGAGTTAATTTTTGGTAAACTATATACCGAAAACTAACAATCATAGAAGGACGTTAACTCTTGTAAGTAATGCGTCACCAAAATTATCGAGTTAAGATATCAAAATTCCACAATATAAATTATTAGGTTTTCTCTTATTTTGTGACGGACAAAAGCCATTCGCATTCGATTTTGACACATATTTAGAAATCAATGAATATATTATTTTGTTTCTATTTTAATTATTATTACTTTAGCATTTCTTTGATTTTTTTTCTTGTTTTTTTATTTTGTGATACAATTAATTGGAAGTAAGAACAATGCCATCTATTATAATAGTAATTACCAAATGATTAGTTCCGCAACAATACCACTTCGTGTAATAGTATTAAGAATAAAAATCTTATGTAAACAGCTGTAAGTTTTAGTAAGTTTATTAGTATGTATGTGTATGAGAACATGAGTGATCGACAGTGTGACCAGATGTAAAAACATTATTCAGCTAAATCGAGTTTAAATAAAGCTAAAAAATGCTAAAAGTTATTTAAAAATGCTAAATTAATTTCTTTTTCATTTTTCATAATGTTGACCTTATATAAATACAAAAATAGAACAGATTATATAAACAGAAGAAAAAAAGAAAATACTATTAGATAAAGAATAAGAAAAAGTCATCCAATTCACATAATAAAGCATACAATATTATTCTCTTTGAACCTAGTTATGTACATCACTCAGTGGGGCGGAATCCAATTTTTTTGGAAATAAATCTGTAACTTCTAATCTGCTTCACATAGGCGTAGCAGAGAAGTGTACAATTTATGTTTGGAATGGAGTCCAGCAGATTAGAAGTTATAGATTTATTTCCAAAAAAATTTCGATTCTGTTTACCTAAAAAAATTCCGTGTGCCGTTGTAACATCTACTTAAATGGATATTATTACGGACAATGTCCCTTGATAATACCCATTGTAATTCTTAAACTTTTTTTGTCCACTACTTTAATACCTTCAAGTTCAAATTAAAATAACAATACGTATTTGCTTAAAAACTAAGTGATGTGGTATCAAGTAAATATACCTCTATTTGAAAACATTGGAAAAATGTATTTAATATTTTTAAACCTTATATAATATTAAGGATTACATTAATTCTATTTAATAGGGTTTCTAATTTTTGTTTTTATTAAGTTCACGAAGCTGAATAAAATAATCTTTCGAACTAAGCACTTAGTACTTGCCCCTTTTTTAATTTGATTAGTTTTTGCTGATGCTGATATTAAAATGACTACTACTGTCGTTAAAGTCTATATTTTGTAGATAATAGTATTAAATTTTAATTTCAGTATTTAAATTTTGTCCTTATTTAGAAAACTGATAGAAAATGCTAAATATATCAGTAAAAACTGCTAAATAATATGTCAAATGCTAAATGAAAAAGATTGCGGCTAAATCGGAGTAAAAAATGCTGAATTTAGCTGTAAAAAAGCTAAAACGAAACATTATAAATCATACTGAATTAATGAAAAATGAAATAACATAAAAGTATAAAGCCATTTCTAAGATTATCACCTTTCGTAATTTATGTTAAAAACTGTGTTTCAAATTTTTGCGTTAATGTGTTTTTGATGCCTAAAACTGTTTAAAAACATTCAGTAATCCATTAGATAAATTTATTTCCACTTTATTTCTCCATCTGACATTATTTATGCGATAACCCCTTTTTATGCCTACTAAACCCACGTGTCCTACCCGTCCTATTTTTATTCTAAGTTTGGAGGTTGATGAAAAAGGCAATCCCGAAAAAAATTTAAGACTTTTGCTGTAAAAATATTTAAAATATCCATTAATTAGTATTTTGTTTCTATGGGAAATACTATTCCCCAAGTTTCCATTATTTTCATCTCAATTGTAAAGGATGATAAGAAAGCTATTTCCTAAAAATTTTAGGTCTTTTGTGGGAATAGTTGTTAAGTTATGCTATAATTAATATTTTCTTTGTATGGGAGGTACCAATTCCCCAATTCCTACCGATTCTATTTTAATCTTAGTTATAGCATTTGATGAGAAAGTTATTTCTGCAAAATTTTAAGAAAATATTTCCTCAAAAATGTCTTACAATTTTTTGCGAAAATAGTTTTAAAGTTATACGATAAATAATATTTTCTTTGCATGAGGGGTACTACTCCCCCTGCTCCTATCTAATAATAAAATTACCTATTTTAATTCTGCAGTTCTCAGGATGATATTGTGAAAATTTTAAGATAATTTATTTAACGGTTTAGCTGTCCATAAGGCACAAACAAACCCAATTCATTTTTATATACATAATCGCTTATCCCGGTGTGCTTAGCTATCCTTATTGACGAATAACTAATATTTGCTTTTTATGGGGGCTACTACTTCCTCTGGGTCTACCCGCTCTGTTCTCTCAAACTTTCTCTATAACGCTTCTTTAAATATTCGATAATATACGTTTAATTTGTGTGGGGCCTACCACTCCCCTTAGCCCTATACGTTCTATTTTCCTGTCAATAAGAAAATCTACCCAACAAAATCATAAGACTTTCACTGTAATAGTTCCTTAAATATGTTATAATTATGATTTATATGGGGGCTACTACTCCCCCATGACATACCCGTCCCATTTTCATTTAGGTTGTGAATCTTAACAAGAAAAATATTGCTACAAAATCTGGGGACTTTTCTGTAATGTTTTTTTGGATGAGAGTAAATGGTAAGTTTAAAAGACGATTATTCAGAAATGGAAAATGCTGAAGTAGAACAAACCACAGGCAATATTTTGTGGTGCAATTGTTAACACTATCTTAACGAAGCATTAACAAAAGTAGAATTTACAATAAGCATTTTTAATTTCAGTTATATTTAATAATTTATACAAATATATTATATATATTTTTAGGAAATTAATGAAGTTACACCACATAGCGTTGGGCTATGAAACCAGAATTAAGTAAAAAAAAGCAAACAATCTCTATTTTTGGAATTATAAACATCTTCAGCTAGTTTGTGAAAAATATATTTTTTTATTATGTTCTATAGTACTCCTTCTATTAAGCTCAAAGTTTTTTTGGTTTTTATATTTTCAAAAGAAGTCGTAGCTGTAAAGCAAATTCGCAATAAATATTGGGGATTTTTTTTTTTTTTTTTTTTGGACAATTTAATGCTCCTAGCAGCAATTGATTGTAAGCATGCAAAAATAATTTAAATATAGTTTTCAGTTTATTTTTTTAACATTTCGTATGCAAATGTGCAGCTTTTTTCTTTGAAAACGGACTTTTTCCATAACAGATGTCTAAAAAGTTCCATTGGATAGAAAAAAGAGAAAGTTGCACATTTTTTTTACTGCTTTCAATAAACTTTTGAGTAATTGCTGTTTTAATGAAAAAACTCATATAAAACTAGTATTTTGTGTAATACAAATAAATTTTTGAAAATTTTGATATAAAGTGCTTTGTATTTATATGATGAATATGGTTTCATATGAACCGATATTAGTGAAACTTGGCACACTAATATAAAACATAAAGAATTTCGAAAAAATAATGACATATTAAAGGCATTTATGAGCGTTACATTTCTATGGGTGCTAGATGAAGACATAGACTTGTACCAAAACCATTATTTGTGCCAAATTTTATTAAAAATCTTCAAAAATGTGACCATGCAGCCTGCTGGACGAACTACACATGTTGTTAAATTGACTAAGAAGTCCTCAATTTTTATTTTATTTTATCATAATTAAATTCGAAAACATTTTTAATCAGCAAATTTTAAACCCCATAAATATTTAAATACATAAAAAAATATTTAAATATAATTAATAATTATTTTACGCCACATTTAATTACCCGTTTTAAATTTTTAAATTGCGTTCTCATATTTGGAATTAGCGGCTACCAATCTATATAAAATGGAATGAAAAAGTTATATAAGCTACTTATTTAAACTTAGTGGTCGCCATATGGGATCCGCCGTTTCGAATTTTTAAATTCTAACTATAACAGCTGATTCTGAACAAATGGAATGTTTTAATGTCTGTGTTAATGATCATATTTACTTTATATTTACCTGGATGTATTCGAATTGTCTTGAATTCTATTCATTTAGGATATACATTAATGGACAGCCTATAAATCTTGTTGGTGATTTTATTAATTCCCTTACTAATAGTTGTTGTACTGTTTTGAGAAGACTTTGATCGCTGAAAGAATAGACACCAAAACATGTAAGAATTATAATATTCATTAATTATGTCTACAATCAATTATGGTCTTGAGGTTTATTCTGGTACTTCGATCACTCGTTTGTTAAGAGAATTCATCAAAGTTGGAGTCTTCTTCCAAGTTCTCTGCAACTGATTTTCTATTCATATTTAACTTACAGAAAAAAACTACTAAATTACTATAATGAAGAACAATTTTAACTTTGTTAAATATAATTACATGTTGAAATATATTTATTTATATTGATAATCCTTTTTTAATAACTTCTAGTTATAGGAATACTTATTTTAATTTATATATATTTTGACAATATTCATATGGCTAAGGAGCTTATTATACACATCTATATATGGAAATAATAAATTTTTATTGTGTTATATACATGAAGGCTTCCTTTGTATTGATATTATAATATTATAATAAATAAAATATCTAATTTTGTAGGGGGTTGGGATATAAAGTTTAATAAAATTTAAAATTTAATTATTTATTCTCATGTCCTTATGATATGATATTGAAAGTAAATCAGATTGTAATAAATTTAGAATTGCAAAACAGCTGGGTGGAGCAGTAATATAAAATAAGGTTGACTTTTACAATTATATGTTTACAGAAAAAGAATGCAAGCAAGAGTTGTTTTTTATAGGGACTTAGCCAATCTCATTTGGTAATATGAAATCCATTTTTTAGAAGATTTAGATTAAAAGATATTTAATTGGGAGGTTTGGTGAAAAGAATCAATATCAATCGTTCATGTACCAAAGCACTCACATATATTAAATTTTAATACACTGCCTGCCATTTGAATAAGGAATGATATTTTTTTAACTTTAATTAAGTATATCTCCTAAACTAAAGTTCAGAAAAAAATAATTTTTTGCGCAACCAAATTTCAAAGTTTTTCTGAAGAAATAAAATATATACATATTTTGTTATACTAAAATTATGCATTTAAAGACATGTATTTCTGTGGTACTTTTTCGTGTATCAATTGAATAAGGAATATTTTAAAACTGTAATTTATTTTTAAATTTTAGGTTATAAAAATGAAAGTTATTATCTTTTAGCATTCAATTAGTAATGAGTACTGCCACCATTTTTATAAATAACCTCAAAAATGTGATTTGGTATCGACTTGTATAATGACTCTAAATAATTTAGCAAAATTGAATTCGATGCTTCCGTTATTGCATCCGTTAAGGATTCTATAGTCTCAAATTGTTTTCCTCCTTTATAAACTTTTCTTGCAAGCCAACCCCAGACATTTTCCATTGGATTCAGGTCTGGTTGAACACCTTCATTAAGTGGTGGTTTCTTTTGCAGTTTTCGTCGGACTATGTATAGGCACGACTTTAAAATATGGTGCACTGTTCTTAGACTGGCGCTGACTCCACTTTTTTCACGTATTTTTGATACCGACATGGAAGAATTTGATGCAATTCAAATCATAGCCTTCCTGATTGATATTAAAAGAATTCCTTATTCAAGTGACACACGAAATAGTACCACAGAAATATATGCCTTTAAATAAATGCATAATTTTAGTATAACAAAATATGTATATTTTTTATTTCTTCAGAAAACTAAAGCCAACACTTTGAAATTTGGTTGCGTAAAAAATTATCTTTTTCTGAACTTTAGTTTAGGAGATATACTTAATTAAAGTTAAAAAAATATCATTCCTTATTCAAGTGGCAGGCAGTGTAAGTCAATAATTTAAAAATTGTGTACAAAATTGTGGTCCAATTAAAAATTGTTATTTGTAAAATAATTTGATCATTTCAAAATTTTTATTATTACTTAATTATGTTGTCATGCATAGTTTTAATTATTAAATAAGGTACATATTTTACATTCTCCTTAACTGGTCGAAATTGGTTCATTATTTCACCTAGTCCCCTTAAATACATATAAGCGTATTTTATTATAGAATTCTGCACAAATAAAACATTTTTAATACTAAAATATTCTATAAACAAATTGTATGTACCTACATAAAATATGTCATTCAGTTTCAAAAGGATCGCTTTAAAATTAATTGTAGCTACTATATAGGGTCCTTTCTCGAAAATCATTTAGAAGTACCTAGATCCCGCATAAATTTTCGTATGTTAAAAAATTTGGCTCAAGTAAGATTAACCATAGCACGCATATAATGCTCTCTTTCAAGTATGTATTACTATAAGTCACATACACAATAGTGTAGGATATCATACAACCGGTCTTCACCGAATATATATTTCTTTTTTAATAGTAATTTATTTCGTAATTACAAGTATTTAGGTTGTTTGTTACATCATTAGAACTTTCTCAAAAAAATATCCCAATCCATTTCACTTTTTGGTTAATTATTAGAAAATTTTTATATTTTCTATTGAATCAAATTGTTTTCTTCATTTTCAGTTAAAATTGGAATGAGAAGTTATAGGAACTTTTAGTTTTTAAAAGAATGATGAATTTTTATCTTTTTGTTGTTGGCAAGATTAACAGAGTAAATAGCATTTTTAAAACTAATAAAAATGAAAATTTTAATTTAACAAAAAAAAAAAAAAAAAAAAAATGGAAAAAAAGTTGGAAAATAAAATAACCAAAACGGCAACATTGATTATAATGGTTATGAATGTTGTTTTTTGTATAGGCAAGCAGTTTGTTTGTTATATACATAAAAAAATACATAAATATACGAGAGTGTAGCTAAAATGTTGTTGTTGTGTTATTTTTACAATCAAGCTTTGCTTGTTGAACAAGAGTATGTATTATATTTTTTTAAGAATAAATATGAAAATATTAAGGTATACTATTTCCTTTTATTTGTTGGTAAAGTGGTGAAAGGTATAAAAGATAGCGAATATAGGGTTCTAACTTGTTTAACTTAATATTGTCTTACATTTATAAAATATTTGTTTTGCACCGAAGTGATTATAACTTCCTTAAATATGTAGGAACTTTTGGATGCGATAACTAATATTTACTTTATATGGGAGCTACAACTCCTCCTGGACCTATTCACCATATTCGAAGTTTGATATGAAAATTCCTCTAATTTTTTTAAGACTTTCACTGTAATAGTCCTTTGGATGAGAAAATTTATATTTTCTTTGTATGGAGGATACCTCTCACTTTGGACATATCCGTCCTATTTTCACTTCATCAATGCGATATGATGGGATAAAAGTTCCCACGAAATTTAAGGGCTCTCACTGTAATAGTACCTTACATATGCCTAATGAATATTTGCTTTCTATGGAGGGGTAATACACCCACTGCTCCGTTTTTAAGCTAACCGGTTTATCCGTTTGAGAGTTTTAAAAAAGTGGGCGTAAGATCGTATTAAGATCCAACATAACTATGACATTCTACAGTTCAAGCACTATCTGTGCGCCAAATTTCATATAACTGGTTAATAATGTGTAAAATTGAAAAAATAGATTTTTTTTTAAAGTGGGCGTAAAATTTGGGCATGATGTCCAATCGAGATCTAATAAAGCCTATAATCACTTCACTATGGCACTGGTACTTATTTTTATAATATATATATAAAATAATTATTTCAAGTTAAAGTTGCATGGATATAGTATAGGTAAATATATTTGTAATTACATCCAATGCAATGTATTTCATTTTCATATAACATAAAATTCGGCACAGTCGAATATAGCACTCTATGTAACGGTTTATCTTGGAAACTAAGTTCAATACAAAAAAAGTGATTTATATTGACTGAGAAATGTCGTGTTGAATAAATTTTTTTCTGCAACCTTTTGAAATTGTTAGAAATTATTTTTTATGTGGAAGTTTAAAGCTAACGCTTATAGTTTTTAAACAGTCCAACTTGAAATTTATTTATTTATTTTTTTTTTTAATTTTTAACTAAACTTATATAATACTATTGGCTTATCAGCCGTCATTATCTTATACAAATTTGTATCTAACATTCACTCATAATTTTAATGGCAAATTAGATTATATTTTAACACTTTTTTATGAAGTCTAGTTATAAATGTTTAAGAATATTTTCTTTTCTGTGGGTGAAATTTCTTGTTAAATAAATAAAAAGATAATAGAAATATAAAAAACAAATTTAAATAGAAATTTTGAAAACATTTTGGGAAAAGTATAAAAGTCTTGTCAGGTGTTAAAAGAAAAATCAGTTAAATTTTATTATTACTTTGGATTACACGGGGTAAAATAGACATTGTGATGACGAGAATATCTTTAATAATTGTGGCAGTGTTGGCTGTAAATCTAGTGGATTTGGCATTAACCATAAATCATGTACCGACCGATGAGTGGAATAAATATAAGGTTAGTTAATAAAAATATAATTTCTGGGTTTTCTAAATAACTATAAGAGTTATTGAAAAATGACAAATGAAAACTATAAATTAACTAATCCAAATCGTCGATGCGCAGACAAAAACGTCTTTCGTGAATTTTCCGAGATATCTTTTATTGGACCATTTGAAAGCTTAACTGAATTTCCATTTAAAATTTAAATATATTTTCAAATACCTGTAATAGTTCCGAAATTAGCAAAAGGATAATAAATTGGTTTTGCTATACTGAAAAGTTGTTTCAAAAAACATAAGGCTTATCGTCAGCGCATCGACGAAATACCATGGGAATATTTCCGAAAATATTTTATTGAAGAAAATTGTTGGTTACAGAATAAAATACATGTAAAGAGCATTTTATGAGAAAGTAACTGTACCGAATCTTATACACCCTTTATAAATAAAACAAAAAAAAAAAAAAAAATGGTGTATATTCAATCATAATTTATTCATTTATTTCAAAGAAGTTAACGATAGAACCATATTTATTTTCCTTTCCTACTTTAGGCTGATTTTAACAAAGACTATACAAATTCTGATATCACTGAAGCCTATGCCCAATACTATTATGCCTACAACAAAAAAATGATTGATCGCCATAATGTTCTATATGAACGTGGTGCTAGGACATATAAATTGGCAGTAAATCAATTTACCGATATGCGTCTTATACATTTTAATGCCTTATTTCCAGTGGCCACCTCGACGGGACCTTCTTTTGATTCTGCTCTACCCACTGTGCAACCAGCCGCACCCTCATATGATCCTATTAATGATTTTGGTTTTGCTTCAAATATAGAAAATCAAGGTACCAAATGTAACAGCGGTTGGGCTTATGCTGCTGCTAAATCCATAGAACTCTTTCAAGCCCAACAAGCTGGTAATATGAGTCCTCTACCTCTATCCGCCCAAAATCTGATTGATTGTGCAGGGCGAGCAGCAGCCTGTAAGAATCAAGTACCCCAAGCAGCCTTTGATTATTTGACACAATATAATATGGATTTGCATTTGGAAAGCGATTACAATAACAATAATACTCTTAATGAACCGGGAATGTGTACGCCCATGGGCGATTTGATAACAAATTTGGGTTTATATTCTCGTCTTACTGATGGCGATGATGAATCGTTAAAGGCCTATGTATCGAATGGTTTTCCTGTTGTGGTCGAATTTAACCCAACATCATTTGAGTTTATGCATTATAAGGAAGGAATTTTCCAACAACCCTCTACCCGTCGAGGTTCTCATTTTATGGTTGTTATTGGCTATGGCACAAATGAAGTTACTGGCATGGATTATTGGCTGTTGCAAAACTCGTTCGATACTACTTGGGGTGAAATGGGTTTGATGAAATTGTATAGATCACCGACAACGAAACTAACTAAAAATGCCATATTTCCTATAGAGTTAGCTTAAGTTTGAAATATAGTTTAGTAGATAAAGCATTATTTTTTTGTATTGACTTTTTTTATTATTAAAATAAAATAAACTTAAAAAAAAGGTTGTGAACTGTTAAATAAGCTAAAAATTTTGAGATTTTAAGACTAAATCAGTGGTAAAATGGACTATTAATTTTCAACAAAAATTTCGCATACAATTTTATTGCAACAACTTTCTGTATGCATTAGATTGTAGCCTTAATTATTACTCCCATCATTACCTTTTAGCAATTAAATAAATCCTTTTTTTTTAATTTTCAATATCATAAGTATACATGAATAACTTTTCATTTCTTACGAGTACTTTTATTTGTTTAATTTATATTCATAAGTGTTATATATCTAACTATTTAGTCATAAACATTTTGAAGTATAGAACTATTAAATTCATACAATACAGATTTTTACTTTAACTTCAAATTGTTTTTGTAAACTTTCCCTCATAAAATAACTAATTTTGTACTAATTGTCCAAATCCATGGTTTGTACATGCCGAAATGCAATTTTCAACAAAATGTATTACCGCGGACCAAACCAAATATGAATATATTACAACTACTCTTCCGCAAGATGTTATAATAAATCATAAAAAAAAGTCTCAATTGAACGTCACTCTTTAAGCGAAAATTCGAAATTAGATAAAATACTCTCAGATATGTGATATGGGAGTTAAAAAGCCATTGGAATATTATAGATCGTTAGCACTTCTTTGCGGTTTTAAATTTATTATAAATATGTTAACAAATCTTTGGTTGCACAAGCCTCCAAAATCATTAAACTTTGCTTTAACCGGATCAAATATTAGTGACCGCAACAAATTAATTCAATTAACTGATATATTGTGGAAAGTTATTTACGATGGATAAAACTGGTTATGTCCTTTTCACTACAGATTTGGTAACCAAGATAGGAAATGTGAACAATCGTGCTCTTTCAATAGTGAGAATTCAACGAACTAAAATCATCTACTGTTGCACGAACAGTGGAACTGTAGATTATTCTTCAAGTCGTCTTTTTATTTTTAATAAAAACAATCAAATTAAGTTTATAATTGATAGTGGGGCTGAGATTTCAGTTTTACTATCTTCAACATCCAGAAATAATAGCAAGAAATCTGTTATAATTTCAAGCGCAGATTAAGGTCTTACGCGCGAGTTTCCCTTTATTTTTTAAATAGCAAATATTTTCAAATCTATTATTGGAGCTGATTTTCTCCGCAAGTACGGCATTTTGATAAACATTAAACACAAGTGTTTAATTGACCCACCTACTAAATTGTCTGTAAATGCATATTCATCTTGTTGCAAATTTACGTATCCATAATTATTCTATGTAGATAATCTATACACACAACTTCTTAAAAAAATATCCTTCATTGATATCAGAACCAGATATAAAGCGTGATCCATTTCGAGGTTCCCTACTTTTTTAAAGAAAAAAACACAGAAAAATCAAATTATCATTTGAAAGAACATTCTTTGTCATTTATTTTTTGAAGATTATGTCTATCAAATGTTGGCCGTTGCTACGTCGCAGATGGTCCATCCGTTGAGTTCAATTTTTGATGAATCGTTCGAGCATTTCGACTGGTAATTAGCGAATGACACGCGTGATGTTTTCCTCCAAGGCCTGAATCGAAGCGGGTTTGTAAACATAAACTTTAGGCTTTACATATCCCCACAGGAAAAAGTCTAACGGTGTGATATCACACGATCTTGGTGGCCAATCGACCGGCCTAAAACGTGAAATTATGTGCTCACCAAAGTGTTCTCAATAAATCCATTGATTGATGCGATGTGTTTGAAGTGGCGCCGTCTTGCTGAAACCAAATGACGCCGAGATCACAGGCTTCAATTTCAGGCATCAAATAGTCAGTTATCTAGCACCATTGACGTTTACGTTCGCACCGGCATCATTTTTAAAGAAATATGGACCGATGATTCCACCGGCCCACAAACCACACCAAACCGTTCTTTTTTCTGGATGAAGTGGCAGTTCTTGAATCTCTTCAGGTTGCTCTTCGTTGCAAATGTGGCAATTTTGTTTTTTTACATACCCATTGAGACTGAAATGGGCCTCACAGCTGAACAAAATTTGCCTCGAAAACGTCAGATCTTCTTGGAACTTTCAAGAGCCCATAGAACGAAGCGATGTCGCTTGGGAAGATCTTCAGTTGTTGCACAAGCTGTATTTTGTACGCTTTCAATTTAATATCTCGATGTAAAATGCGCCAAGTCGTTCTATACGTCAGTCCGATTGCTGCGAACGGAGTTGAATCGACTCTCCACTGTCTTCGTGTACACTCTCAGCTATGGCCGCTGTATTCTCTTCACAGCGTGCTGGACGTGGTCTATTCGGTCGAATATTATCCAATAATGAATGCTGGGTGTCAAAATGGGTAGGCCGATTATGTTGACCATAAGTTGAGCGAAATGCACGAAACACATTCCTCACAGAACGTGATTTTTCGTAATAAAGTTGAACGATTTGTAAACGTTGTTCAGGCGTAAGTCTTTCCATTATGAAATGCCAAACAATACTAAACAAAAATAACATGACAGCATGACACGACTCACACGTGATCTGTCAAAAAAAGGCTATTGAAAAAAGTATCTCTACTTAGTAGTTTAATGCCATTTTTTATGGCATTTTCCTATATATGCACTTAAACTAATGAACCAATTTAACATTATTAATAATGTGTTGATGAACTGTTGTTTTGGATAAATTCAAAAATTCGGTATTGCATTAATTCGACTAATTTATGAAGAAAATCACTGTCAATTTCTTCGGGATTTTTTCATCCATAAATGAGAGAAGAGTATCTTCCAACATTTCATTATAAATTGATTTTCCTTATGATGCTGTTTTAACATTGGCTTACATTTTGATTTCTTCCATTTTATGTTACCATCTGTACTCAAAATGTGTGCAACATGTTTGGAAGTGACAGGAAGGTGAAGTTTATTTTTTATTTGTGTATCATTTAACTTATTGCGGGTGGCTTCTTCATTTATTTTATTAATTTGCTTTTTTGTTAGTCCTCAAAAAGAATCAAAATCAATTGCGTTCACGCGGTGACTTTAGACATTTAAATATTGTGACAGTACCGGACAGATATCCCTTACCTCATATTCATAATTTGAATATAAAAGTTGGAAATAAAAATATATTTTCATAGATAGATTTAGTCCACACTTATTATCAAATTCCAATAGCGGAAGAAGATATATTCATTAACAACAATATATTTAAATATAATATATTGCTAATAATATAAATATAGTACATTCGATCGTGCATTATTAGCAAAACATTTAAATATAAAACATTTTAGGTATTTGTTAGAAGGAAGATCTTTTACAGTATACACCGATCACAAACCTTTAGTTTTCGCTTTAGAATCAAAGATCGCGAGAAGTCCAAGACAAACCCCACATTTAGAATATATATTGCAATCTACTAGTGATATTCGACATATAAGTGGTGACTTTAATGTTGTAGCTGATACTTTGTCTAGAACATTTGAAGTTGAAGCAGTTGAGGAACAACAAAAAGATAAAAATCCTTCTGAACTTCTTTCTGATAAAAAAAAACACCTACATCTAAAATTCCTAAACATTCCCGTTCTAAACTAAAATATTTGTTGTGAGTGCACTTTACGTACACCTAGAGCTTATATTCCAGTCAGTTTACAAAATATTACGTTTGTAAAGCTACATAATATATCGAATGCTATTTTTGCAAAATACGAGCAAAGAAATTAACATGTGGACAAAGGAATGTATTAATTATGTACACAAAATCTCCAGTGTTCAAAATTGACATATCTTAGGGGAGATTCGAACATATACATTTTTATATTTTGACTATAATCGGTCGACATACTCGTTGGCCAGAAGCATATCCTATGAAAGACATCACAACATCAAATATAGTTGAGACATTTATTAGAAATTATATTTTTCGTTTTGGTGTCCCTTTAAACATAACTACCAAACAGGGTGGACAATTTACGTCTAAAATGTTTACGGAACTAACAGAAATGTTAGGATACTTTAAAATCACGTTATCTCCATATCACTCTCAATCTATCGGCATGGTTAAACGATTTTATAGACAACTTAAAGCAACATTAGTGGCAAAAGATAAATCGGTAACTTGGTATGACGAACTTCCGATTGCTTTACTCGTTATGCGTTCAGTATTTAAGGAAGATTTACAAGCTACTCCTGTAGAAATGGTCTATGGTCAAAATTTGCGATTACCGAGAGAAATGTTAACAATAACTGGAGATTTTGATGCATCTGAAATTTTATATAAAGTAAAAGACCATTTTAAAAATGTAAGATCCAATTTAAATTACCACTGTAATTGAGAAACAGGTATTCATGTACCAAAGAACCTAAAAGCTTGCAAATATGTATTTGTGAGTGTAAACCGTAAGAAAACTTTACACCAATCATATGAGGACGTTATGGAGTAATTGAAAAGAACAAAAAATATTTTAAAGTCAATATAAATAACAAAATAATAGTTTTACCCATTGATCGGTTGAAACCAGCAATAATAGAGAACATTAATATTAACTCAAACACACACACATAAGAGTAAAGGAACAACAAAGAAAGTTACTTTTAATTTATTAGAAATATATATTTTTTTTTTTTGGAGGAGGAGTAGTTGTCGGAACACACATAATATAAAATACTTGGAGAATGCATACTGGATTCCCAGGAAATTTGAAATTTTTCATGTCCCCCTTTCCCGAGAATTTTGTCCAGGATTATCGGGAATTTTAAAAACACTTAAATGAAAGAAAACTGCGAGAATTTTAACAAAAACTTGTATATTTTAGTAATTTTTTAAAGAAAATTATATTAAAAAGCCAGCTGGGAACCAACCATATTTTAAAAACAAATTTCATTAGTAAGTTTTATGTACAATTCATTAGATGATTTATATTGGATTACTCTATTGCATAAATTCTATTAAAAAATTTAATAGAATTTATGCAATAGAGTAATAATAAAATATTAGCACTAAAAACCATCATGTAATAAAGAATAATTTATTGAATGAATCTTGTATATATTTTAAATATAACTACGTTATAAATTTGTCAGTAGTATAGATAACATGCGGAATTTGTCTCATAGAAATTTAACAAAACATTAAGAAAGTTAGGGGAAAAACTAGATAGTGAGTCCCACAAATCATTAATTATTCATATAATTTTCAACTGGTAGGCTACCGAAAATATTCTATGTTATGTATAAGAACGTGTGATCGGATCTATAACCTAAAAGCGATTATTTTTTAGGAATATTGTAGGGAAATTTAATAGATAACAGACCGAAGCTTAAGGTGGATTTAAACGTAACTGAAATTATGAAAAAAAAGAAAATTTTAATAAAATGTCCACATAAGTTTTATTATATTATATAGCATTTCGTAATTTTAGGTTCGTTTAAATGTGGACCAACCAATTAAAGATACAAATAATTTAATACCGCCTAAATTACTCTGAATGGTTTCGATAATATAATCATCAGCCAATTAAAATCTAATATTAATTTTTAAGCAGATTTACGAAAATTGCTTAAAAAATGTTTGAATAATATCATTGTTTGAATAAATATTTTTTATTTAATTTCTGATATCTCTATTTATCTGTCGCAAATGAGATATAATTTTATGGCTGAATATTGTGCTGATATTCTTAAAATTCTTTCAAGATATATGCTATTTCAGTACTCATTCCAGTTGATTAATCAGTTGATTAAGCAGTTGATTAAATTTTATTTTCTCATTACATTTACAATCCTGCTAATGCAAAAATGCAATGCAATAATGATTTTAGTTTTTAATCAGGGATCCCGGGAAGTCGCACAAATTCTGGGAAATTGTGATCCCTATTTGTAATATTATATCGAAATATATTAAGTTTTAATTTTTATTATTAAATTTGTTAATCAAATTAGTTTTCAATATCTTTCATTATAATTTTCAATTTCAATCTCTTCACACAAATAATTTTAATAAATTTATGAAATACATTAAAATCAAATTAAAGAAGATAATTTATTGCTACAATCTAATGCTCAAATGAAACATCTGTTTGTTAGGCACAAGCGAAAAAAGCGAAATTTAACACACATATTTTTTTTATAATTTTTTTTTTTTTTTGCTATAAATGTATAAAAATTAAAAAAAAAAATCACTTCAAATACATATATGTTTAATATTCAAATATTCCGTTTGTATTAAATAATAAAAAAATTAACATAATTACGTAGAGATAGAGTTCAATTTCTTATAACAAAAACATTCAATAGATTTCTATTGAAAATGTATTCCAACGAAATATTTAAAAGTGGGAAATAAAACAAGAAAATTATTTAAAACTACAAAAACAAAAACAAGTCTATGACAAATTATCTAAATATTGAAACCGAATTTAACACACAAATTTAAATTAATTAATGAAGATTTTTCGATGATTTCTTTATCCAATTTTAAAGTCAATGTTTGCGTTTCTTTTTTAACCACAAAAATATTTTAATATTTTCTAAGAGATTTATTTTAGTCATTAAACTTTTTACTATTAAATTTTAAACATTAAACCAAACTCAAGCTATATAAAAACTTTTACAAAATTGAAACAAAGTTTCAGTCGTTTGAGAGATGTTTAACAAAAAACATCAATAGGTCAATTTTGTAAATAACATAAAAACAGTTCAATAGTTAATTTAAAATTTTTGTATAAGAAAATTGCACTAATAATTATGGTAAATTAACGGTAAAGTGAACGTGTAAAGTAAATTGCAATAAATATAAAATTACTGTCGTGTTTTTTTTTTTTTTTTTTTTTTGTCCAAATTTATAAAGAAAGGTGTGTTGTGTAAAATTTAAATAAAAAAATGGAGAAAAATAAGAGAAAATTTATGATGTAATATTAATGAATATTGTTCATATTGTACAATAATTTTAATGATTAATGTTTGCTTAAAGCAATCAAATGAAAGGAAAAACTTATAACTGTAATAAAAGAAATTTGTGTAAAAAGTAATAAATTAACTTTTGTTTAAACATATTAGTGCAAACATACTAGGTATTCAATTACACGACTTTTTCATTATTCGATTAATCAAATAACTCGAAAGTGCTGTTTTCAAATTATATTATACCTTAAAATTTGGTCATTTTTTTAATGTTTATCAACAAATAGATCAAGCATTCTTTGATGTCTTATTGTTTCATTAACAATGTTAACAAACAATTTTAATAAGATATAAAAATTGCTGGAAACTTCAAAAATATTCCTTTTGGTTTTTTAAAGCCATTGTTTCTCAACATTTACTTAATATTTCAATAGACCTGTGAGTATCACCAAAACGTTAATGTTCGGATATTGTTGTCCGTGAAACGAGTAAATAAAATTTGTTGTCGTATTTTTAATTTTATTTATTTAATAGCCAATGAAATTACAATTTCTTACAGACTAACATACATATTATTCTTAAAGCTATTCTAAAATGTTTTTCATAATCATTCAATAATAGTCATATTATTTAATTAAGTTAATGCAGATTGGATTTACTGAAAAAAAAATTGTTAAATTGATTGCATATATGTCTCATGGGATCAAAGTTGGCATAATTAGTTTGAAAATGTTTGATTTTTAAAGGTGTATAATTTTTAGTAGGACAATTTGGGATTACGAATTTGATCTTACGAAGCAGGAACTCAGAATTGATTGAAACGTTTACTAAATTAATTACAGGCAGGGAAAAACAAAACAAAATATATTTAAAATATATTTTGTTTTCAATGTTTGTTTGTAATTCTCATTTAGTTTATATTTATATGAATAAATATAAATAAATAAGGTTTGGTTATACTTCAAGCAATACAAGGTATTGATTAACTGCATTAAAGGGTTTAGTTAAAAAACATAACTTGAATTTGAACCACATATGGTGGTACAAATGAATATATTTAATGAAGAAATACTATGAAAATATTTTTTCTCTATTATTTTTTTATTTCAGTAAAATATTTAAAAAAACTAATTTTTTATTAATACGTTTTATTTTAACATATGATAAGATTATCTAATAATATGATAAACTGAAATAATGATATGATACAATTGGATAACTATATGATAATATGGGATAATAATATGATAAAATGGAATCATAATATGACAATGTGGTATAATAATATAATAAGATAGAATAATAATATAATAACATCAAATTATAATCTGATAGAATGGGATAATGATGTAGTAAGATTGTTCAATTGTTCAACTAGAATCATAACATGAAAAAAAACCACAAAATTGAGCACAATATGATAAAATAGAATCATAATAATTATAACTTATAATCATTTCTATAATAATAAGTGGAAATTAAAGTAGAGTTTACAATTAAGTAACACACCCAGATCAAGAAACTCTTCGACTAGATCAAGTTGATATTCATTTATTGTGTATCTACAGAGTACTGGACTTCTTCCGTAGAAAGTCATGTGTTTACACTTTCTTAAGTTCAGATTCATTAGATTCATACACCAATTATAAAGATTGCCAAGATCTGATTGGAGTAAGGAACATTGATAGGAATAGTTAAAGCAATGGAATATCTTTACATCATCAGCATACATTAATATTCTAGAATTCTTAATGCAAGCTGGTAAATCATTTATAAATATTAGGAATAATAAGGGGCCGAGATGACTACCTTGCGGAACACCGGATAAAACAGAAATAATATTCGATGTACATTCTCTAAATAATCCACATTGGTATCTATATTTAAGATATGTGAACTCCCAAAGCTTAGTTGTAGCGGAACATCCTTTTCAAATGGGGAAAGATAACAAACAACTTGATGCCAAAGGATTTCAGTAACCATCTTTTCGAAAAGTTTTGGAATGACTCTATAAAATATCCAGAGTCTCGATGCTTAGAATTTACAAACTGGTAAAAATATTTTGGATTATTTTTAAAGTTCCAATTATTTATGAAATTAAAATAAACATCGGATTTACTTTAGATAAAGAAGTTCAACGATTCTTAAAATAAAGTATTAATTTACTGCTTAATTAAATTTTAAGTCCAAATATCTTCTATATCACAAGCTTCATCCAAGCCATCATCAGACGCTATTGGTACATTAACTACATACTTACAGAAAAGAAAACTAAACAAAGATATAGAATGGAAATTATTTAAAGTAATTACATTAAACAATTGAAATGCCAGCGTTGTTGTGTTTCTACACTAAATAACAAATTTAATTAACAATAAATAATTTCTGAAATTGTTTACAATAAAAATTAAGATATTTTACGCTACGTCTACACGAAGACATTTTTATATCTTGAAATTAGAAATAACGTCGGCAGAATAAGGGGAAAACAATTTTATTTCCAACTTTATGTTAACCTAGGGTTGTGTTAACTGAGATTAATCGGCAGAAGAGAATAATCATTTCGTTTATACTATGTTAAATTTTAAAGTATTGTAAAAAAATCTTTAAGATATCATTATTTTCAATCAGTTACAGAGTAAACATGTCCTTTTTATTTAAGAAATTCGCACTTTTTTAGCACAATTTTCATAAAAATGTTTTTTAAAACTTAAAACAATCATTAGAAGGAAACAATTTTACAAAAAACATTTTTTTAGTAATTTCCAAAATACACATGCACACACACAAACAAAATTTCGTATATGTGATTTTTTTTTTCGATAGTTCATCCTATAGGATAATTGTGTAGAGAAATCTCATGACAACAGTCTCATAATACTTCATTATTAGTATTATAATATTTGAACCTACACCTGTGATGTGAGGTGACATTTTCTGTTACGTGTGGATGAGCTGTAAGGGGTGGAGAAAATGTACAAATTTATATGTTAAATTATCTTTTTGTTTATCGAAAATTTTAATTTATTTCGCATTTTTATTCTTTATTTGTGTTTTCAAAAAAATTAATTATTTTGCGTTTTTCTTTTTGTTAAAAAGGGCAAAATTTTAAAAGAGAACAATAAATTTGACAGCTTATGTTAAATACTATTGCTCAGCTTTGTGTTGAAACATTTATTGCGAAATAGATTCCGCAATAGATTTCTTATTGGTCCAGACGTAAAATTTTAAAGAGAGAGATAGAATTTGACAATATCCAACATAAAAATGTCTACGTGTAGACTAAGAATAAGTTATGCTTCATAATAATTGTTTACATTAATTAGCAATGTTGCCAGGAGATGAGAAAAAAAAGCTAAATTGAACTTTAAAAGAGGTCGAAAAAGGCCAAATGCCCCAAAAAATCAGGCGAGAGATTTTTTTTTTTTTTTTAATTTAGAAACATATTTTTTCTCGTTCTCATTTGAAATTGTAATAAATTTATACATAACGGCTGCTAGTAAAATAACCCAAATCAAAATCACCCCAAAATGGAAATTTTGCCCAAAAAAGTAGAAAAATTCCCAAATATTTACAAAAAATCACCTTCATCCAAAGTCCATTAAAAAACTTTCTGGTATGAAAATTAATACATTATATGATAAAATTTCTGGACAAAATCAGCCATATTCAGAATGAAAATACTTTTAACTTTGGCGCTAAATCGAACTTTTTCTGAATAGGATGACTTTTTTTTCTCATGCATGTTGTAAAAATTTAAACAGATAAATAAAAGAAAAAATCACCCAAAATATAAAAAATGTGTTATCAAAAACGAATTATAGCTCAAAAATGTTGAAAAATTATCACAAAATATTGGATTAGTTTTCATTTGAAATATAACACAAATTTGTATGGGAATTTTTTGGGCGATTTTTCAATATTTGATTTGGGCGATTTTCCTTTGGGTCATTTTGCTGGCAGCCTTAAATAACATCCAATCAAATGACTTAATGAAAAAAGCCAAAAAAAGTTTGGTTATGTTTCATATAAAAAATGTCCAATATTTTGAAATGGTTTTTCGTAATTTTTCAATTACTTATGTTCCTTTTTTGGGTGATTTTTCTTATTAATAAGAACTTTTTTAATTAATTTTCATAAATAGTTCCTATTGTTGATGAAGTATATTAAAAAATAATTTGAATTATCGATTTAATTACTCCAAAAAATTAGTTAAGGCGCTTTTAAGTATACAAAAATGATGATTCTGTGAAAATAAAATTAGTAAATAAAAAATTGTTTTCTTCATTGTTGTAATACTAATATTTTAACTTTTTAAAGGCAAAAATGCCGTAACCGTAATCAAAAATCAAATATTGGTTTTTTTAGATTATGAAGTACTGATCCAAAATATATTTACAATACATATTCATGTCTTCAAAAGTGACATCAATATTAACAAAAGTCAAAAGGCCATAATATCAACTTCATAAACAAAACAAACGTGAAATTAGCTAAATTTAAAGAAAAATTGGTTTGAAGTGTTTTATGCTTTATCTATTTTTGTTTTAAGCGAACGATAGAACAATTTTAGTGAATTCTTTAATTTTAAAGTAAAAAATAAAAAATTTGCATTCCGATAATGTGGTTACGGCCTTTTGCATTTTAAGTGAAGATATACGAGATAAAAATCAAAGAAATTATTATTTATTGAAGAGTCTTTTCTAAAAATTATAAATAGTTCTATTTTAATTTTTAAGAGAAAAGAAAGTATTAAAGGCTTTTTTGCCTGATTATTTTGCAAGAAATTACGACTTTTTTACAACGAATCAATATCAAGTTTTTAGCAAGGTTGGAAACCGAAACGAATAACGGTATCGGTAACGGTATCGGAATTCAATTTATTTTCATTTCGGTAACGGTATCGATAAGGATATTTTAAATTATATCGGTATCGGTATACTGGTACTGAAACAAAAATATTCCTTACATCTTTTATTTTTTTAATTAAAATTCATTTAAAGAAACTCTGAATTATATATTTTTATATTTTATGTTACTTTACATTTACATTACAATTCTTTGCAGATTAATTCTTGATACGGTTCAAAGTTCACTTTTTTCCGACTTTTTAAATACAAAAAATTCAAAACCATATCGAACCATAATCGCAAAAATATTGTAAGTGCAGGACACAAAACTTTTCAGAAGAAGCATTTTTGTGCTTGTTTAATATATGGAAAACGTCAGTTGAGATAAAATTGCTTTCGCTATAAATTCTAAACTGTACATGGTACGTCAATAAAATTTTTAGAGATGATGTAGATGATTCTGAATAATATATTTTGATCAAAAAACTAATTTCGAAATTATTGTCGGTTATGACATTTTAGCGGTTAGGGCTCGATATACCTTCAGAGTTAGTTTCAATTCACTTTATAATTTTTCTAATTGCTAAAGCAATGAGGGGAATGTTGACAAAATTGACGTTTTGTTAAAAAAAAAAACAATTATTTAAAAATTTTAAATGGCATGGATATTTGCTAACATAAGCCGCCTTCGCAAATCATTAACTCGGACTATACTTTCGTATAGAAAACTATAGTCTCTACCAATATCAATACTTTGAGTTTTATAGGGTACTCGACCAATAATTCAATACTATGTGTAACGAATGTAAAAGCCCCGAAAAACTGTAACGCGGTACAATTAGGCAGTACACACCTAGCCTGTGTTACAATAAGACTTATAATTCTCGTATTTATAACAAAAAATTAAACGAAATATACTAAGCGCTTGATTTTTAATCGCTCAGAACTGAAGATAATTTTGTACTTTTTGATATTTTTAATTAATCAACTTAATACTGATAAATGCGAATCGTTTAAGGAAATCTATTGGAACAAAGACATAAACAATAAAACGCCTATGCAAACAAGCTTCAATAAAATTAAAAAGAATTCCATTTTTCTTAAAGCAAGTTATTTATATGAGAAATTATTTTTACAAAACATATTATATAGTAAAAATACCGAAAGAATTGAGGGAAACGGTATTTCAATACTTTAATTTTTAGTATCGGCATTTATAACGGTATCAGTTTTCAATTTTGGTTTTTGTTAATTTTCCAGTTTCTTAAAATTTAAGATTATTCTTTCTTTTTAATCGAAATTTTGTTTATTGGTATAAAATAATTAATTTCCAGTAAAATAATTAATTGATTGATTTTAGTATATTTTTATCATAGCAAGTGGTTTGGTTGCTGGACCTCTTCAATACCACTAGTACTTTCAAATTAATACATACATTCATAATTTTATAACATGTTACATTCGGTATAATTTTAATCGTTATAGTTATCAAGTAAAACTAACGTCATCCATCAACCCCACTGACCCCGTCACATCATTTCTTTTCATTTGGTTTTTGCTTTTATAAAAAACATCGATTTTTATATTAGACACCAAAAAACCAGTTCCATCTAAACAAAGATGTCTTTACTATCTACTTTGAAAGATTTATTTAAGAAAACAAAAAGGCACGAAATAAAAAGTGAACAAACAACAAGTTGTGTTTTACTCAAATTATTGTAAAAAAAATCAATACCTAATGATGAGCTTTTAGATTTATTACAGAAAAAAAAGAATGCGTGATGAAAAAGTTATGCAAAGTATATGGTAAAACCCGGAAATATTTTTTAAATACACGTTTTATGTGGTATTTTGAAAAGAAAAAATCTCCTACTTAATAAAAGTGGTTATAAATATTGTATCAAATGGTTTGTATAACCACAAATTTATTTAAAGTTTTTATGCGATCAAAGTTTTTTATGATATTTCGTTCTAGTAAAGCGTTTAGTGCTTTAAAAAACTCCTTCAGGAAATAAAAATTGATCGGAAATATAAAAGCAAAAGCCTATTAAAGTTTCGATATAATACTCTTTCTTTTTCTGTAACTCTTTGTGCTATTATTCAATTCATCTGTCTCAAAAAACACAAATTTTCAGAAGAACAAAGAAAAAAATGCATTTCTCTTATTTTTAAAGTATTAAATAAATATATATTTTACAATATTATTTAAAAGCATGATTACATATCGCACAGAGAGTATTACATATCAACAGGAGAGTATTAACTCAAAATTTTCAAAATCTCCCTTTTTCCATTATCTATCTACTGTAAAAATTTAAACATATTCCGTTTACTTCTTCATCTCTAAAACCACATTTGAGACCATTTTCGCTACTACCATTATATCAACAGAAAAATGGTATTAACTAAAAAAATAGATCTTTTGTTTTTGCAATAATTGTAAAAATTTAAAAGAAAAATAAATTAAATATATTTTCGAATGGAATTAGCTTACTATGATATATTCGGATTTTCAAATTCTCTTAAAATGTAACCACAAACAGTTTTTGACCTTTACTGAAAATTTTAAAATTTTGTGTTAATACCCCCTGATTGATCAAGTACGATGTAATTTGTTTTTAATATTTTAAAATATCTGTAATTTTAAAGAGAGACAGAAGGTTTTGCACCTCTAAAATATTCAATGTATGTATATTAAAGTACATTGATTTATATGGATAAAAAATTGTTGCAAATATACACCCCTTAAATTACAGATTGATATGATTTAAACTAATCTCCAAAATATTTCAGTTTAATTATTTCGTTCACGTGAGCTGGACCTTTTTTAAAATACCTCCAAAAATATGTGTTTCGATAAACAGTGTACATAATTTTTAACTTTTTGTCAAAAAAAAAAAAAAAAAAAATTACAACATATGATAGACAAATGACGTTTAATACATAATGAGTAAAAATATTTTTAACATTAGTTTTTATTCTCGCGGAATTAAAATTTTAGTAAAATTTTCCATGATTTTCTTTAAATTAAATTTTATTAAAGTTTAAATATTTTGGATATTTTTCATCGTAATTTATATTTTTGGAAAGGCCTCATTCAATACTGTTGAATATGTATTCATTTAACCCTTTAGTTGCACAAGTAAAATTTTGGGATTTTCGGTTCATAATTGGTTAAGTTCATTTTCATGTCAAATAAATAGTTAGTTAAGAAAATAAATGTCACCAAAAGCATACATTTATCATAAAAACTATAAATTCGTGTAAAATAGTGACTAAATTTAAAAATCTCTTTAATTCGATTATTATAGCGGTTTTTATATTTTTCATAAATTCATCTGATATATTTAAATATAATAAATATATCAATGTGACTTATTTGCAAAATTTTTACTTTAACATTTTGGGAACAAAATTCATAGAATTGACCCTCTTGCTGTTAAAGGGTTAATTACGTGTAATCTTCAATAGTATCAGGATAGACCTATCCAATGATACATTAAAGCATAATATATGTTGAAAAATATCCTAAATATATAAAATTATATGTTTGAATAAAGAAATTGAATAAAGAAACGTTAGTAAAATCTTAATATTCTGCGACTGAAAAGATAATCACTCGCAGAATCAAATAAGAACAGACCAATCTTCATTTATAAAGGGGTACATTTGCAACCGTTTTTTCGTGAGGCTTTTTAATATATTTAAATAAAATAACTATATATTTAGAGGATTTTTCATTATAAAAAATAAAATTTTTAATGCATTTAATGCATGATTTTAAAAGTTTTTAAACTAGTTAGTAATTTGAAAAGCAACATAATTCAAATAAGCTAATTTATTTTGAGATCGGAGCAGGGGGAATGGTATTCTTCATACGAACAACTATTACAACGAAAATCTTAAAATTGTGTGGTAAAAACTTTCTCATCAACTTCCACAATTGGTATGAAAATAGGAGGGGTACGTACAGAGGGAGTGGTAGCTCCCATACAAAGTAAAAATTTTTAACTTTTTTGTGGAGGGTAAATCTTAGATATAGCATATCTAACGAACTATTACAGTGAAAGCCTCGAGATTTTGTGGTATTAGTTTTCTTTTAAAGTTCCACAATTGAGATGAAAATACAGAGGTAGGGTAGGTTTACAGGAGATAGTAGTCAACATAAAGGTTAATATTTATTATTATATATCTAAAGAACTATCCAACGATTTAAATTTTTTGTCCGATTTAAATTATTCAGCATGTATAAATTAGTCAGAAATTATATATATTATGTTTATATATAATATTAATAAAATTGGAAAAATTATTAATTTTCATTTGAAATTTACATCATAGATGAAGCCCTATACATACGAGTATAAGCTAGGGACTTCGTTCTTTCATAGATCGGTCAGAAATTTGTTTGGGCACAATAACTAACATAAGGTAGCATATCAAATTGGTCAAAAATGTTTAAGACACAAATCACTTTTGTATAAGTTTAGGGGCTAGGCCCAAACAACTAATTACAGAGAAAAAAAGTTATGGTTGGCAAAGGGCTATGTATGTGTATTTTCGTCAACTTAAACAAAATAATTTTATAAATACAATTTAACAATAAATTTGTAAATTTAAAGAATGCAATATAATAAAGTATAAGTATTGCCAAATTTTTAAATTGAGTCCTATATAAAAAGCTACAAAATTTAAGGAATATGTGTTACTGTCTAAATCAATATTCTATTTTTATGTAAAAAATATTGCGAATGTTTAAATTTTTTGTTGATTTTTGATTAATTACATGCTCTACTTTACGATACGTGCTTATTACGTGAATTCTGGCTAATTGGTCCTCTATACTTAAAACAATTTACACTAAACTGTTACTTTTTTGTTACGTAGTATATTTACAGGATGAATATGATGAAACTATTTTTTAGACTTGAAAATTCTAGCGTGAATTTTTTTAGCCCGATGAACTCGAAATTTTGTTCTAAATTTCACAATTTTCGAGCAATGAAAAAAAGTATTTTTTATTAATTAAATTTTGAGAAAAAGTGAAAGAATGAAATTTTTGTAAAAAGCAAATATTTTTCGTACTCACTTTAGTCTTTATTTTGATAATTTTTCTCTAGACGAATTGAGATAATTCAAAAAAATTTTAAACACATTATTTTGGAGGTGGTTAACCCTGTGGCTTATCTCGTTTTATAGGGTGACTGTAAAATTATTTTTCTTAAAGCTTATACCCTGCTCTATAATTCTCCCGTACATTGCAATTCGATTCGTCCAGTAGTTTAAGAGAGACAGATTTATTACCAAATTGTTTTCAATCAGCCCCACTGTGCTGCGTTAGACGAGTAATTAGCAAGACAAAATTAAAAATATTAAGTAAAAGTAAGAATGTACCTGTATAGTTTTCAATTCTGCTGTGTTGCGGCTGGTATGTCATTAGAGTCCAAAAACGCCAGCCAGGGATGATAAACTTTATACGATAGTACTTTTTTTGATTAGTATTAAAAATAGCATAGTACTCCTGCCAGTAATTAGATACTCTGCAACTAGAAATTGCCCGATTTTTTAAATGAATAACAATAACTGTTAAACTTAATCGTATTTCTATTGAGTTATCGGATGTAAGGTTAGCAATTTATATATGTATTATATATATATAAATATATATATATATATTAATGGTACTTTTTGAATTTTCTATATTATTAAAATTTGGAACATGGACTTAAATATATATAATGTGGTCCTAAGTGAGTGGGAATCCACAAGACGGAATTTTATGGCACTTTTTCTTTTTTTCTAATAGTTTTTTTTTATTTTCTATAATATTGAACCTAGAAATATCTACGTGGCTAAGAATTTTCTGTTCTTTTGATGGTACTTTTTGAATTTTCTGCGACATTCATTGCAGAAGCATGAAATTAAATATAAACAGTTCTGGGTGAATAAGATCCTATATGAAGGACTTTCTGGTACTTTTCTTTCTTCTGGTACTTTTTCATTCTTTTTGAACTTTCTCTTATATTGTACTAGAAACATATATTTTAATATACTTATGTGATCCTAAATGAATGAGAGGCATGAAATTGGAATCTTTAGGAGTTGCGATTGAGATGAATTTTATTAATTTTCTGAAGACACCAACATTATAATTGTTCCCGAGTTTATATCTGGTCTATGTATGAGTCCCTCAAGACCTCTAACGCGGTAGAGGGTTAAATGCTAGTAAAATGTGTTTTAACTCTTTTACTTAAAAAAATCACAACTCATATTTAATTACATTTTATGCACTGTTTTCTCTTAGAAAATACTTGTAACAACGTCGAATTTTTTTTTACAACATGTGGTAACAGATTTTTCATCAAATATTTGACAAACGTACGGCACTATCAAGTCGTTACAAATCCACTTAAATTAAACCTTCATACAAGTTTTAAGTTTAACGAACTTTTTTCTCACTTCCCTTTTTCTATTTATTTTAAATTGATCGACAAAATTAACACCTTTTTAATAGAAATAATAAATAAAAATTCTTTATCTATTTTTAGTTCCCACTAAAAAGCAAAAACAACAAAAGCCACAAACATGTTCCAAATCTTTAAAACAGTGACCGTATTGGAAGTGTTGGCGTTTCTAACCAGTTTTATAACATTGACTCATGCGCAGCACACCCTTCCCAAATTGTGCGATGTACAAAATTTTGACGATTATCTACAACAGACGGGCAAAGTCTATAAAGATGAGCAGGAGAAACAATTTAGAGAGTCCATATTTATAGGTACAAAGGCTGTGGTAGATATGGGCAATAGATATGCCGCTTTGGGCTTAAGTTCATTTCATATGGCCTTGAATCCCTTGGCGGATCTAACCCATACCGAGTTGAGAAGATTGTTGGGTTCAAGAATAACATTTACGGGAGAGTAGGTTATTTTTTATACATAAAAAATAATAAAAATTTCTAACATATTTTTCGTTTCCAGAGAAATTACTTCGAAACATGTTAATTTTGTTACGGCCAAAACCAATACTAATAATTTACCCGATCACTTTGATTGGCGTGAATTGGGTGGTGTTACTCCGGCTGGTTTCCAAGGTCTAGATTGTGGTTCTTGTTGGTCTTTTGCCACAATTGGTGCTTTGGAGGGTCACTTGTTTAGACGCACCGGTCTGCTGATATCTCTATCCGAACAAAACTTAGTTGATTGTGCCGATGCATATGGCAACATGGGTTGTGATGGGGGTTTCCAAGAATATGGCTTCGAGTATATACGTGATCATGGTATTTCGATAGAAGCCAAATATCCCTATACTCAAATGGAAAATGCTCAATGTGGCCGCAATGAAACCTATGATAAGGGAGTTTTCATACGAGATTATGCCCGTATTAAACCAGGCGATGAGCAGAAAATGAAAGAAGTCATTGCCACTTTAGGTCCTTTGGCATGTTCCATCAATGCTGATCTTATATCATTTGAACAGTATAGCGGTGGCATTTTTGATGATGATGCTTGTAATCAGGGTGAAGTAAATCACTCGATAGTGGTGGTCGGTTACGGCTCAGAGAATGGCCGTGATTATTGGATTATTAAGAATTCTTACTCGGCCAACTGGGGAGAGAACGGCTTTATGAAATTGCCACGTAATGAGAATAGTTTTTGTGGCATTGCGAGTGAATGCAGTTATCCTATATTGTAGGAGCAAGTAATACTTATGAATTTTTAATTTTATTTTATTATTTTAATAATTAAGTTTTGATTTCTAGGTAAATTGTTGTTTAAGTTTATTATTTAAAAAAAAACAAGTTTTAGAAAAATTGTATACAAATTTAAAAAATATAAAACATAAACTACAGAAAATAAAGCAAATAAAGCGTAAGACGTTGCAACTCCTATTAACTTTCATATAATTTTGGACAATAGCAGATTTATTGTTAGTAACTTACCGTATAAACAGAGAATCAAATATATATATATATATATATATATATATAATATGAGCGTAAATTTACTCTCATTGCTCTCTCAATTTTTCGTCATGCAATTTTCATTAGTCTTTTATTGCGCGTCATTTAAATACTTTGGCATTTGTTTTTAATTTTTTAAGCGGTGTTTATACCCTACACCACCATACGTGATTGGGGTATTATGCGTTTCTGATGATGTTTGTAAAGCACAGAAAATCATCATCCCACCTTAAAGTGTGGGTGTTGGATGAATCACTTTTTGAGTCGAACTAACGATGACCGTCCGTCTGGCTGAATATCCATGTAAACGTTGTGCATAAAATACAGGTCGCAATTTTGAAGATATTTGGCACTTTCATGACACAAGGATTGGTTATGATCGATCCATTACTTCATCTAGCCCCCATACAAATGTTCTCCCGGAATAGGGGTTTAGCGATCATAAATGCCTTAAATATAGCAATATTTTAATGAATTTCGGTTTTGTAAAAGTATCAATCTTTGTGCTAAATTTCATGAAGATCGGTCCATAATTGACCATAGCTCCCGTATAAAACAAATTTCCGGAAATCACTTTAACGTGCACATACCACATACACATGTTAGTATCAAGTTTATATTCGATACAAATAAGTTTTATATAAGTAGAAAATACAGTGACAAATTTTATGGGAATCGCTCCATAATTTACCATAGTTCCCATATAAGCCCACTTTCGGGAATCACCCGAAAGTACATAAATTCATATAAATGTTCCTATATTTTACTTTACACTTAGTAAAATTATCGGTCCACAATTGTCCGCATGTCTAATATAAGACCCCTCCACGAATTTTGATGTACATACACAATGGTATCGGGCTTGATCGACTATATCTTTCTTACTTGTTTTTTTTTTTATAAATGTGTAGCGAACAAATTAAATTAACTTCTATTGATTGATTATTGATTATGGATTATTTAAAAGGTAAGTGCAAATTAAAATTATTAAAAAATGGGGCATGTGAAAAGTTTTGAAAAATTACGTTCTGAGTACAATCTATTATCTATTAACATAATTGTAATTAAATAAATTAACAATAAATAATATCAAAGTGCACTTGGTATGTAAATTTATTACCAAAAATTATTCATGTATCAGGTATGTATGTATCATTGATTAAGAAATTATGTCTTAATTTAAGTACAACTTCTACTAACATATTTATACATGTATGTATATTTACAAAGACTGTTATTTTTTTATATTAGTATGGTGTTAACAGAAGGGGGAAGGGTAAAGCAAATTTAATTATACTCTCATCAAGATTTTTTTCATGTATTTTTGAATACGTATGTATACATACATGTATAAATATATAAGTAGGAATTGTGCCTAAATCAAGATATAATTCCTTAATCAATGAATTAGGTTCCTTAAAAGTTTCCCCATATTTTGAAAAATTAAACTGAAAATTAGTAAAATTTTTTTAAAATACTAGAGGTAAATTTGTCTGATTATAATAAGTTGTATTCTTTTAAATTTCTTAATTTCATAATATATTCTTCCATCTATGAGGATACCATTTCGATCAACTCCAAAGTTGAAAATTTATTGAAAAGCGATTTTAGCGAAGAACATATTTTAAATAAGATGAATATTCAATATAATTGTTTATATTAAAAATGCAATATTAAAATATTGCTATATTTAAGGCATTTATGATCGTAAATAGGGCTAGATGAAGTAATGGATCGATCATAACCAATTTCAATAATTGTATATATATATATATATATATATATATATATATATATATATATATATGACATTATAGACAACTAAACCGCTGAACCGATTTTCTTACAGAATTTAATTTATTTTATAGGGCAGGGGAATGTACATAAGCTCACTAAGAAGCGAAAACGAAATACAATCTGCAGTTAATATTTTCTAGGACATCCTGACTAATTATGCTATAGTATCTACACCTTTGAGTTTCTCAGTAAGGCCAAGATATATTAAATATTCTTTAAATGTTGAATCTCTTATTAGGGAAAAAAGAAAACTATGACGTGGCAAGATTCTCTTCTTAATTAATGTCTCAGAAGATCATGCTTCGCTCTGAAGACTCAAAAAGAATCCAAACTTAAGACATATCTGTAAAGCTTAAACTCTACTAAGAAAATAGATTACAGTTAATGGAAGGCGGTGAGAAATATATAATTTCCTAGCATTTGTATCTCCCATATGACTTCAAAATGCCCAATTAGAAAAAGAAAAAAAAAAAAAAATAAGACACAAAAATTATTTTTTTATATATTATTTGTTTAATGTGTTTTATTTTCAAATTATTTCAACCAAACATATTTATTTTAATTTTATTTTTTTAAATTTTGGTTTTTTTTATAATTTATTTACTAATAATATAACATAATCATTATTAATTACATTTATATTTATGTATTATCATATTTTTTTATATGTATTATTTATTGTGTATTCTGTTTTATTTTTTATAAGATTTTTCATTTATTATTTAATTATCTTTTTCTAAAAAAAAACGCGCACATTTACTACTTAAATAGACAATTATATAAATATATGCATGTATTTGTTTTCTTTTTTTTATTGTATGTCAATTATTTTTATTTTATTTTATTTATAAATAATTTTTGAATATTAATGTAACAATGATTTTTTTTTTTTTTCTATATTTCAAGAGATAATGGATTTTTTTTTTGGAGTTTTTAGTATAAATATTTATAAACAGCAAATAATTTAAATAATATAATTTCATTTTGTTATTTTGTCATATTCTGTACTTAGTTGTTTTTGGCATTTAAATGGAATTTTTATTGAAATCTTTCTGAAAAATGTACTAAATGTTTATGCGAATTTGTTGATTTTAATATTAAATTTATTTTTGGACTTTTTTTATTAATTTCTTTGAACTGCTATGTATGTGTTTAATTAATGAGTGTATTTTTATTTCTTTATTTATTGTTTTTTATAAAATCGTTGAATAATACTAATAATTATTCCATTTTAATTTACACTCAGGCCTCGATTTGAGTCGCTTCGCTTTGCGTCGCTGTTTGAAATTTTAATATTTCTATTTGCTTTTTATGATTTCAAGTAACTTAAGTAACTGCATTTGAAACATTTATTGTTTCATTAATTTTCTTTTGTTTATTTTTCAAGAGATAATTTTTCATTGTAAGTTTTTCAAAATCCATGGTATAAGGAGTTTCATAATTGATAATAACAGGTGTAAAGGTATTGAAGAAAATCTTAATGGAAAAAATTTATTAAATTCGCTGGTTTTAGTTAGAAAATCAAAATAGAATTTTATAAGTATTTTAATTACACTTCGTTGTATAAAAAACTATTTCAACCAAAAATACTCCTTTTTTTAAATATTAACTTCTTTTCTATTTCAATACATAGTAAATGTAAATGCATAGAATATAGTGATTGGATTTGAGTTGCTTCAGTTTGCGTCGCAATTCTCCGGTCCCCATTAACGGAGCACACCGAGACCTCAGTATATATACAGTATATATATATATATATATATATATATATATATATATATATATATAAAGCTTAATTTAAAATAGGACCTAAAATTAAAGACAATTTAATTTATTAATATAAATAATACTTAACGGATAAGAGAAAACCTAAATTATACTCTAATAGAGAAACAAAATGGTCATATAATTTTGCTCAATGTTCTGATAATATCTTAATTACTTATACAAGCATTATCCGAAAATTTTTGGTATAAATAAAATGTTTAAAATTTATGAATATATAGAATTTTTCCATAAAAGCATTTGAAATTATAAAAATTTAAAAAAAAAAATTAACGAAATCGAAAATATAATTATTGCTTTATTTAATAGAAAAAAAACTGTTAACCATCTAATAGTCGAAATTAAATTTTATGAAATTAACTTCAAATTGTAATAGAAATATTCCTGAAATGCCTGAAATATTCATTTAATTTTAACATTTAATATTGGATACTATTGAAGATTACACGTAATTCATACAATAAACATAGATATGATTTTTTAAGTTTTCTTTAAAATAATGAAAATGCAATATATATAGCTGCTCTGAGGCAGCTAAAATCGTTAGAGGGTTAATTAATTAAAAACATTCTTCAAAAAATATATATTTCTCACTTTTCGAAAATTTTGTATTTCCTTTTAAATCAAATAAATTTAAAATTAGAAAATTTCAACAAGAGTATCTACGATTTCAACTTTTCCATTTTGTTACAAATTATTTTTAAAAGAAATTTCCTGAAATAAATAATTAATGACTTAAGGAAGCTGAAGGTCTTAGTTGCCATTGCCCAGTTTTAACAATTAGATTACACTTAGGGAAACTTAAAAAGTTTTGTTATGAAATATGCTTGTAAAGTCTTTAGAGTATATTTTTCCTAATTTCAATATTTCAACTTTTTTTAATTTTAAACATAATTTAAAAATCTTTTAACGTATTTCGAACTTAACTAAATTTATTTATAACTAAATTATACAACTAATATTTAAAAAAATTAAACTAAAATTTATTAAATATTAAAGGATGTTTACAAATTTTCTTTGAATTATTATAACCTGAGTTATCAATATAATAATGCGTTTCTTTTACTTTTCAACATTTATTATTTCTTTTATAATACAATTAAGATTTAATGTCAGTTTTGTAAATATGTATGTATATACCAATCAATATTTAATTAATTCAATCAATTATTATTTTGTTTGTTTATTTGTTTTGTAATGAACAAAGTTTTATAAAAACCTTGTTAACCACTCTATGTATAGTTAATATATTTTAACAATTCTTTTTTTTCAAATTTTTAGTTTTATTTATTTTTTTTAGTTTAATACTTATTAAAATACAAAAGTTTTTCATTTTCGTTTTTTTTTTTTTTTTTTTTTAATTCTCATCTAAAGCTGAAGCAAGTTTTTGTTGTCAGTGTATACTTTTTTTATCCAAACAAAGCTTTTAGGTGTTTTATTATTATTATTATTATTATTATTATTTTTTTAAACTTATAAATTTAGGTGTGTGTGTATATAATAGTAAATTTTTCTTTTATTATTTATTTTTTATATAATTTGTTTTATTTATATTTTAATAAGTAATATGTATGTTTTATTACAGTTTTATTGTGAGATTTTTTTTTTTAATGTTCTTTGTCTTTTCTTTAAATATGTATCATTTCGGTGTATTTTATATATTGTTCAAGTTTACAATGTTTTATTTATTATAGTATATTCTTCACCTTGAGCGCCAGATTAAAGTTTAGATGCAAAAATATTTTTCTTGGAAATATCAACAGTGAGTATATGTATGTCAAGTGATATTTTATTTTATCAACTACTAAAACACAGGAGTTATTTTATTTTTAGGTTAAGTTTTTTTTATGATATCTAATAGGTGGGCTGTTGATAATCCATATTAGGTTGCTGTTCCATGCCTGCTTAGATTTAATAAATTATTAGATATATAAGGTTTACAATTAAAATTACAAAATATTATTATATAATAATACCTGTTTGTTGAGCTGTGAAGGGTGAAGCACTATATTGGTCATTATCATTGTCCACGGAGTAGCTATTGTAGGCCTGTTGATGTACCACATTAGCAGGATCATTTTCAAAAGCCGAAGTAAATTCATCACCAGCACCAATTAAGAAACGTTTATAGGCCAGGAAAGCACATAAAGCCTGTAAATGTTTTAAATGCTTGTTAATAATATTTTCATATTTAAATTTATATTATTAATATTATATTATCTCCATTCTAAGGCAATATTTTTATGTCTTTGAATCATTTGTTTTCCAACTAGTGTATTCAAAAAAACGAACATTTCACCAAACCAGTTCACGAGTTATTCAAAAAATATCCTTTTCTAAAAAACCGGTTTCGAATACGGCTTTACTTAATCAGGTTTTCTTAAAACTACAAATATTATAAAAATTTTTATTATTTTTACTAAAGAAAGTAAACCTATAATACATGTTATTAGTAATGACTAGTAATGTAAAAATAAAAAGTCATATCGCTCTTCTGCAGCTAAAGGATAATGCTTAAATTTTGTATTTTTTTAATTGAATTGAATTCAGATAATGCTTTTTCTGATCCAACTCTATCTATGCACGTATTTATTGAAATTTATCTTATTATTGTGATAAACGATAAAACTAAAATCACTTCTTACCTAGATTTTGTTAATAACAATTAGTTTAACATGTCCATTCACAGAACTATTGTGAATGAAAATTAGTCATAACACTTAAATTATGACTATAGTTTTAAAATTATTGTTTTTAAAATTAAGACCTGGCATCATAGAAAACAACTGGAAGTCCAACTATCTTCACTTCTATAATTAGTTAGATTTTTTTGACACATGAGTTAAGTTTTTTAAAGCAAGTTGGACTTCTAGTTGTTTTCTGCGACTACTATGTAGACAGTCATAGAAAACAACAATGTTTTCTGTGACCATAGAAAATAAGTAGAAGTCCCAAGTTGGACCTCTATTTTTTTTCTATGGTTGTGACTATCATAAAAATGCATTTTAAATGAAAATGAAAAATATGAAAATAAAAAATGTTTGTTGTGGAAGAAAACGCATTTGAAATTTTTGAGGGCCAAGGAGCGAAAATGCAGTTATAGGTAAAATTCTTACCCGCATTTCCTACTTATTTTCATAGCATATTGCAGTTCTTTTTGCGAATTAGCCATTCTTCTAAAAACATTTTACATTTTTAAACAATTTTTTTTTAAATTAACTGATAAGAAAAGTCTTAATTTTTCCTTTACTTAGTATGTTAAGCATGTTTTGTGGCTATGTTAACAGAATACGGAGTTATGATTGAGTCACAAGAATAATCATAACTTTTAGTCATAATAAAATTGTGACTTTTTTAAGACTTTTTCTATGAATAGGCATGTTAATCTATTAAAAAATGTATAAATCTCAGTACGTTTGGTATCACTCAAATTTCAAATTAGAAATTTAAAAAAACTAAAACACATAATTCAAATGAAAAATACTTTCAAATAATTAAGGACCTGATTCAGTACAACAAGCGAATTGTTAACAAAATTGTATGAAAATTATATACATTAGGGTGCCCAAAATGAAAAATATCGATGTTCCCAGCTCAAATGGAAATCTAATTCATTGTAAGATACTGTTTCTCAAAATGTTCGTCCTGAAATTATCCTTTCGTGAGCTGGATTAAAATAAAAAAAGGTCCTTTTTTCGGGGTTTTCAGATTTTTTTTTTTCGTATTTCTGTCAAAGAAACTATATGAACATTTTGTATCACAAGAAAAGCCTTTGGAACGCACATTTAATGGCAAAATAAAAATTTGAGACCAGATTGAAATGAGTCCGAAATTTTGCAATTTTTCACAAAAAATTTGGACATTTTAATTTTTACACATAAATATTCAAATAAAATAAGACCAAAATAATACAATATAATTCTTTAGCAGTTATCCGTTTTTTTTTTAATTCGAACTTGTGTGAATATTATTTGAATTATTTTTTTGCTGCTAAATTACTTAATTCCTTCTCATAAAGAAACATTTGTATATGAAGGAAATTATAAAATTCTAACAGGTTTCAGTTTGAAAAAAAAGGAAACCCGTTTCGGTATAACTGCTAGAGGATTATAATTTATTATTTTTGTCTCATTTTGTTTAAATATTTATGTGTAAAAAATTCAAATATCCAAATTTTTTGAAAAAATTGCAAAATTTTGGACTCATTTGGACCTGGTCTCAAATTTTTGTTACGTCATTAAATGCGAATTGTGAAGGCCTTTATTGGGACAAAAAAATGTTCATATAGTTCCTTTACCAGAAATATGAAGAAAATCCGAAAAAAAACCGAAAAAGACCTTTTTCATATAGCGTTTAACGTTAGGACGAAAATTTTGAGAAACGATATCTTAGAATGGAGTAAATTTTCATTTGAGCTGGGACTATTGATATCTTATTTGCTCTCCATACAAACGGGGCCACCGTAATATATAAAAAAACGACAGAAAAAGAATCGGTCTGTAAAATTATTCGAAAATAAAAATATTCGAAAACGATCGGTTTTTAAAAAGAAGAAAAAAAAACGGTTAACAGGTTTCCGGTTTTAGTTTTTAAATACATTATTTCCAACTTAGGCTCCACAAAAAAGCCAACCCTTAAATAACGACAAGGGGATCATTTTTGTGAAAAAAAATCATTTTTTGAAACATATTTTTTGCCAGATTAGGTTTTTGGGTATTTTTGTATAAAAATTGGATTTTTTTTAATTCATTTAATAAATACATATATCTTAGGCTGGAATTTTTCCAATTTTATCTTTTTTTTTTTTTTTTTGAGTGCAAAACTGTCTATATCTCTGATTAACTCTCACATGTTGTAGCAATATGCTGTCATAACGACTTTTTGATGTTGATATATCCAAAAGATTAATTTCAGTCATATTCTTAATGTTGCATTTTATTCCAGATATTATAGAAATAAAGAAAATATAGAAATATATCACAAAATATGTCACACTTGGAAAAATTAGTAAACTGATGCCAAATTAACATATTTGAGTATTTTCATTTCCTTGATTTATATGCTTTACTCTGAATGATTTGATATTAAAGCCCTGCGTAAGATGATTTGCAAGCAATTCCATTAGCTTTTTAAGTATATTCATAGCCAACATGCACAATAACAACAATAAATACTGCTTGTACTATTCATTGACCGAAGCAAAGCAAATGTGTCGTGTGTATGAACGATTGCAAATTCATGTGTTTAAGACATTTGTCGCAAACAAGTAGTGCAAGTGGTGTGGCAAAGAAAGCAAATCATACAAGACATTCAAGATGCGCTAGTATTTTTAATGCTTTGCTTGTTTTATTTACTATTTATTTTTTTGTAATACGTAGCTGCAATGTGTATCAAAAAACCTTTACAATATGAGCAAAGGAGTGTTTATAAATATTCTCGCATACACACATACATATATATGTATGTCTGTATTTTATTATTGGTTTTTCTTTTTGGAATAAAGGTAAACGGATTAATTCATATAGTAATTAAAAAATTACTCTAAATTAAGAATTGAAAAAGTAATTGAAACCTAGAAATTAAAGTTATTAAAAATCTGCATTTCTTACATAATTACATAATTTAGAAATATATGATAATTTAGAAATATATGACTAGTATGTTTACTTAATACCTTAGATTTTTTAACTTTAGTATCTCTTTATATTTTAAATAATTCATATATGTTAGTTTATAGTTTTTTTCTTGAACTTTTTATATAGTTTTTTTTAGAATTTTTGTATTTCATTGAATAATTGCAGAAGAATGTATTGTAAAAATTTTATTGGACACTCGACAGAATGGAATGCATTTTCAGGTCATTTTATTGTGTTTTTGTTTTTGGTCTGTTTTTCATTAGCCAAAATATTTTCACAAATTTTTAGTTTAAATAAAAATTTTACACGCAAACCTTTTGATTCAAAAAATACAATTTTTAAACATATAATATTTATATAAAAATATAAATTTCATTAATATTTTTTTTTTTAACTGTTTGTTCCCTGTATGGAAATTTAGAATGTTTTTTGTGTGTTAAATAATTAAACAACTCGAAGCGAGATGTTTTTTGACTTTGAAATATATGAGAAAACAAATCAATTTGTTTGTGTTTTTTGAGAAAACGACTCGTTTTTCAAAAAACCTCTATATGTGAACATAGTACACTGCAAGCTCAGTATTCGCGACTACCCATTATCGCGAAGACCCGATTTCTCAAAATTTAGAGATTTTAAGAAAATTTAAAAGTGGAGATTCCATAAATTCAATTTGCGTGAATTACAAGTTTAATAAGTCTTCTTCAGATACGGAATCGGAGGATTTATGGTCATGAAGAAAACAAAATTAAAGCGGACGATTGTATAACACCGATAAACATAAGCATAAACATTTATGAACTACGTGATTCAGCTGTTATTTTAAAAAATAATTTGCCAAAAAAGCAACTCAAAATCTCCAATTACTTAAAAAATTTTTAAATGTAAATATACGAGGGCGGATCAATAAGTCCGTGACTTTTCTAACTTCCCTCGTAGTTATATGAAATGCGACACTATTCCCATCAAGTACCAGCTGTTAGTAGACTACTGTCAAATTTTGAGCAAGTGTCGTCATTTACTTTGCGTTAAAAGTAGGATTTTTCGAGGTCCTTAAAATAGGCATTTGTTTGGTCAATAATTTCATCGTTGGAGCTGAATCTCTTTCCACTGTTGGAGATGAATCTCTTTGGAAATAGGAAGTAGTCACTAGGTGCTAAATTCGGAGAATATGGCGGATGAGGTACCAATTCATGGCCCAATTTATAGAGTTTTGCCATTGAGACTGCACTTGTGTACACCCGTGCATTATCTTAATCAAAAAGAACTTTTTTCTTGGCCATATGGGGTCGTTTTCTTTTTAAATCCTCATTAAATCGCCTTATTGGCCGACAAACTTACCTTGGCCTTCTTCGCAGCAGATTCACCCGGAGAAACCCATTGTTTAGACTGCTGCTTGGTCTCCGGAGTACAGTAATGGATCCATGTTTCATCCACAGTTACAAAACGCCGCAAAAACTCATTCGGATTACGGTTAAACAACTCCAAACAATCTTTTGAAGTTGTCACTCGTTTACGTTTTTGGTCAATTGAGAGCAAACGCGGCACCCGTCTTGCAGACAACTTTCTTAAACTCAGCTGATCATTTAAAATCGAAACCACACTGCCATATGAAATGCCTATGGCATCAACAATCTCACGCACTTTTACTCTTCGGTCGGCCAACACCATATCGTGGATTTTCCAGAACGTTCAGCGTCATTTGTACTTGTGCGACCATAACGAAAGTCAGTAAACCTCTTTTTTACCATTGAAATCGATGGTGCAGACTCCTCATAGTATTTATCGAGCTTTTCCTTGGTTTGATTGACCGTTTTTTTTTTTTCCAAAAAATAATGTTTAATGAGCACTCGAAATTCACTTTTTTCCATTTTTAGAAAAATATACCAGGTTGTATGTTTTGAAGAGCTGTTAAACACAAATTTGTTTAAAATTTGGCAGTAGTCTACTAACAGGTGATACTTGATGGGAATAGTGTTGCATTTCATATAGCTACGAGGGAAGTTCGAAAAGTCACGGACTTATTGATCCGCCCTCGTATCAATAAAAACAACTCTAAATCGAGTTTGCACTGTATAACTGAAATAATCCTAAAGTAGCTTTGAAGTATGGTCGAACGTACTTTAAAATATTTAAAGTTAACAATGGTTTACTGAAGGTTCATTAAGCGAATCATCGTTTCTGAATACAACTTTAAGAATTTTTAACAATGTTTTTTTTTTGTATTAAGTTTTTTTTTAAATATGGCTCTTAGCCCTATTTTGATTTCAGTTATGAATCTTGAAAAGTAAATTATTCCCAAACCATTTTAAGACTTTTGCTCTAACTCACTTACGCGATAAATAATTTTTACTTTTTACTTTCTCTGAACCTTCTATTTCCGTCTCATTTGTGGAAGTTTCCGCAAAATTTGAAGACTTTCGTTGTAATAGTTATATATTTCAATTATGTTGCTTTTCAATTAATAACTAGTTTAAAAACTTTTAAAATGATGCATTAAATGTATTAAAAAATTTATTTTTTACAATACAAAACCCTCTAAATATATAGTTATTTTATTTATATACATACATTGAATATTTTAAAAGTGCAAAACTCTATATCTCTCTTTAAAATTGCAAATGTTGTAAATTATTAAAAACTAATTATATTTAAGATTTATAAATAACATTTAAATACTTGAAAAATATGAAAAATATTTTTGTAATATCGCCATTTTTTTTTTTTTTTTTTTTTGTAATTCTTTAACCAAAAATAGGTGGACTAGATGGAATTGAAGGTGCAAAACACGAATCTACTTTCAGTTCTTTTTCTATCAGGTCCTTGGGCATGTCTAATACTTCCCCCTTAATAAGGCGATTATACGAGTATATTTTACCATAACTCGAGAACGGTTTTTCCGATTTAGAGAGCTGAAACACCAGAAGATGCAGAGAAATTAATGTCGGAATTGAAGATTTTTTCCATTGAAAGTTCTTTTAAGAAATAAAAATGGCAAAAGTATTCAGTTTTTTTCCTTTATCATAGAGTTAGTTACACTAAGAATAAAATAAGCCATGTAAGGTGCGCAGCAAACATATAAGGTCAGTTTTTATTTGCTCCGTATATTAAAAAGTTCAAGGGGTATTTGATGGACTGTTAGCTAAAATACTTACTACTAAAAGATGTTCTTATATGCACAGTTTGGTATCATTTATTTGGCATTTGATTTTTTTATAGACAAAAACGCTGAAAATGTACACTTTTCAATGAGAAAAAATTAAAGAAATAAATTACCAAAAATGTGATTTTAGTGGAAAAAAGTGGACTGACCTTATAATTTTGACTTATTGGAAAGTGCACATTTTCAGCGTTTTTATCTATAAAAAGATCAAATGTCAAATAAATGATACCAAACGAAGCATGTAGGAACGAACACCTTTTAGTAATAAAAGGACCGGAAGTTCATATAAAGGCATTTTTTTGCCTTTACTCCTAGAACAGAATAAACTAAATATCTTTGAGAATTAGAGAATTTGCTATAAAATGGCATTGATTTGTTAGTGCGTATTTGTGCATGTTTTGTTGAAAATGCATGTTTTTGCATATTTTGCCATATTTTTGCATATTTTTGTATCATACTTAGTGCAATATTCCAATTTAAAATTATTTTTTGTGTAGAAAAAAAATAATTCTGTGGACTTTGGTAAAACGAATTAAGTCTACATTTCAAAATTTTCAGAAGAGCTAAAAAATGTTTTAAAATATTAAAAATACCGTGGACAAATTAATATGTGGTAAGCTATTTCCCCAAAGCTAACAATCACAAAAGAACGTTGATTATTGTAAAAGGTGCATCATCAGACATAGAGATGAATACAAACTTTCAGGGCCAAATTTTCAGTTATTTATTTGAAGGCAGACAAGTTCGTTTATTATGGAACACATAAACGTTTTCGAGACTACATTTGATTTGTAGAACTAGTCTTTGGGATTTCATAACATATAGGCTAAAGTAAAAATTTTGATTTAAAATAGGTCAAATTCGAGATAGTCTGTACATAGTCGTGTTGGGTGATTGGGATTGTTTTAAATTCTAAAGATTTCTCTGTGAAGATACCTTTTAGTAAAGTGTTAAATTATCATAAAATTTAAAATAAAATAAAATTTTATTTTAAAGAAAAAAGAAACCTTTCGGCTAAAAAAAAAATCATAATTTTTGCAACTTTCAATTTCAAAATGGTTTATTTTTGGACTCAAGAGAGATTCAATATCAATTATTCGATAGATAATTTTGTTTTTTTGCCAATTGAGTAAAAGTTTACAAAATCGGACAAAAATATTGAAAAAAAATTAGACCAAAATTTTGTATAATTAAAATAGTTGAAATTTCAAACGTAAATAACTTTAAAACTATAAGAAATAAATAGTACATACAAGCCTTATCGCTTTAGCAAGGTGTAAAAATATTTGAAATCGGATAAGAAACAAAAATTTGGCAAGCCATGAAAAATTTTCTATGTCAGAGGTACCCTATTTTGAGTTCCAATAGCTCCGTTGTTGAAGGGTATGTGTGGGCTTCCCTTCTAAACTTAAAATGGTACACTCCTCTGTTATGTCTGTGTGAAATTTTATGTAAATCCTATCACCCGATTGGAAGTTACAGATTTATTTCCAAAAATTTCGATTCTGCCCCACTGTAGCTTGTGGTGAAAATTATATTGATTTCTACCATGTGTAGGAATGTTTTTAATTAAAAAATCGTATTTTTTTATACTTTATAAAACAAAATAAGAATTTAACTTTGTTAAGAGAAAAGAAAAGGAACCTATTAACATGCCATAAAAAAGTACAAAAACAATTTATTAAATTTCATCTTATGTGGAATGTAGGTAGTGAAGCGAGCGGATCACGAACATTTTTGATTTCCGAGTTTACGTTAGTCCTTGAACTATTTGTGCAAAATTATCAACATATCTTTCTAAAAGACTGACAGACGGACGGACATCTTTAGATCGTCTAGTTTCTCACGAGGACCCAGAATATATATACTTTATGAGGTCTTAGATAATTATTTCGACATGTTACGCACGGAATGACAAACCCAATATACTCCCATCATTTTTGATAGTGGTTATAAAAAAATTCCAAAACACCAATTAGTCGATATATTTAAATTGCAGCTAATGTAAATATTCTGACGAAATACTTCATGTACTCCAGGAAAACTAGACAAAAAAATGGCTTAACCTCGGAATTTAATGAAGAGAAGCGAATTTTTCCACATAGTTTCGTCTTGCCGTTTTACGCATATTGTTAAAAGTCACCGATAATTACGTGTACGCTACACGAGTTGTTCGTTGTTAAAGGCTGCAAAAAACAGTTAATTCATATAGCATTTCTTTTATTATGCATCATACGTGTTTTGATGTTATTACAACATTTATAGATTAAAAAATGTTCAACAATTTTGCAGAAGTACATTTTTATGTATCATCATCACTTTTGTAGTTTAAAAAGATTAAATTGGTTGACGGGTATTAAATGTAAAAATTTTAATGCTGCGAAGTCCGAAAAATCGGTTTTTTGGATGTAGATAATTCTAAAAATGGCATATACCTACAAACTACACTATGCTTCATTTCAAGTGTAATATATTATTTTTTTTGTAGCACCGTGTTAGCTTTCAATTTATACCAAATACTAACAGCTAAAAATACATTTTCCAAAACTTACCCAAGTAAATATAGAAAATAATGAAAATACAATGGCAGCTTGCATATTACTGGCACCAATGCCACCGGGTGGCATTTCGGCAGAACTCCATTGTGACCAAATGTATATAAAAGCAACAAAATACATAAAGGCCCAGAACGCTTAAAGAAACAAAAAATAAATAAATAAATTCGGATAACATACTAAGTACAAATAGAGCATAAACACAATAATTTTTAAGCAAATATATATATACCTAATTTAAAAAAGAAAACAATTTATTTAAACCAATTAAAATATTTATTTAAGTTTTGTTTAGCTATTGTGTAAATACTCCATTAGACATATATAAATGAAATTTTTTCCTACCTGAAAAGCCCATATCGGCCATAACAAAACGTTTCCGACTTTTCACTGATGACATACGTTCAAATAGAAATTCACCCACTATGAAGGCCATTGACGCTAGAAAACCAAAAACGCCCACTGTATTGCCATATTTGCAAGCCATGTTGTCATCGTTTAATATGCAAACATCTTTGTCATCTTCTTCGCGATAACCTTCTGATGATATGCAACCGAAGACAACAATAGAGAAGAGCTAAAAATAGAATAAAATGAAAACAAAATTAGAAAAGAAGAGCAAAAAAATAGAATAAAATAAAAACAAAATTACATACATATTCAGACGTAATAACTATGCATTATTAAGACAATAGAAAGTACATATAATAATAATGTTTTAGTTCTAAATTTACATAAACACTTATATAGTTTTCACATGTAAATTAAGACAATATGGAGAAAGTTAAAGACAAATAGGAATTATTTTATTATATTTACAACGAGCTAATATTTTATTTTCACAAACTTGATATATGTATTTAAAAGTTACGAAACATATATTTCATATTTTAAATATTTTTAAAGAAAAAATATTTTTAATTTAAAAATTTGAATGTAAAATACTTTTTGAATGAGAATCTATAAGAGGGGAATCTGTGGTACTTTTTCATTTTTATTTATTTATTTATTTATTTATTATGAATAATATTTTATAACCTAGCTTTTTGGCCATAGTCACAAATTTTTATTTAACAGATAAATTTACATAACAATTCATAAATAGAAATTTAAATATAAAATAGCATAAAATTAAATAAACGATAAAAAATACACTTAAAACGTATAATGTAATAAAAACAGTCCCATCAACCAAAAAATAATAAAAATTAATGTTAGAAAATGAAATCAATCATGTATTTATATGAGCAGAAGCTTGGCAAAGAAAAACTAATTACTACAAAAGTGGTGTGTACCAAGAAAAACATGTCACACTAACGCATCAAACAAAAACATGAATAAACCCTTTAGATTCCAAAATGCAACAAGCATAAAGTAGTACACACAAAGCTCAACCAGAAGATACTTAGTACTAAAAGTCAACACAAATTAAGGGAACAAAATTTTTTCTGATATTGCATCTTAAATTTTCTGTAATATTGAACCTAAAAACATGAAATTAAATATTAATATTCCTAAGTGAATTAGAATCCATAAAAGGGGATTTGTGGTGCTATTATGTTCCTCTAATCGTACTTTTTGAATTTTCTATAATATTGAACCTAGAAACATGAAATTAGGAATATATGGTCCCAACTGAGTAATAATTCATAAGAGGTTTTTTTCTAATGGCACTTTTTGAATTTTCTATAATATTAAATGAATGAGAATCCATAACAGTGGTACTTAGTAGTTTTTCTAATATTACTTCTAGACTTTTCTGTAATATTGAAACTATAAACATGAAATTGAAAACTCATGATCTGATGTGGTTAAGAATTCAAAAGTGAAAACTTTGTGATATTTTTTCGTTCTTCTAATAGTACTTTTTGAATTTTTTATAATATTGAACGTAGAAGCATGGAACATTTCTGAGTGAATAAGATTCTATATAAAGTTACTTTTTGATACATTTTCGTTCTTCTGAAGTACTTTTTTATATTAAACCTAGAAGCATAAACCTAAATATATACATATATATATATACATATATATATATATATATATATATATATTTAGGATCACATTAAATCAGTGAGAGTTCACAAGTGGGGACCTTGAGGTGCTTTTTCGTTCTTCTTCTAGACAGCAATATTATAATTGTTCCTATTAGATTTAGGAGTCATACTTTAATTTGATATTGCGTTTTGTATTTTCTAAATATAAGAGCTAACATGATTATATATAGTCCATGAAGAGTAACGCAAGTCCGCTAATGCAATAGCGGGTTAATTCTAGTATATTATTATTATTTTTATTCATTGTTTTAAATAAAATTTCCAAGAATAATGTTCCCTAAAGGAAACAAAGTTTTCTTAAATCAAAGCAAAATGCTACCAAAAACACACAATTTCTCTTTAACAAATTATTAACATTCATCATACGCCTACATGGTTATAATAAAAGAGTGACATTAACAGAAGATAAAAAAAAAACAAATAATATTGGCACAATAAAGCAAAAATGACAAAACAATAAACTAGAACAAAAGTAGTTTTTTACGTAGTTATATTTTGCCCCTTTTTAGTTTATTTTTCTTACCGAAATGAGATATTATATAAACATATTTCATGCTATCATTTTTATTTTCCTACTCATACAATAACAAAATTCATGAAAATTTAAATATAACTATGGTAAAAGTATACGTAAACATTTATATAAAATAACTAGTATGAGTAATAATACGAATATCAAACTAAAAGTTTATTTTACACACTACAACAATTGTTTAGAAAAAGAAGTAGTTTGAAAATGTCCTTATTTTCAAGTTAATATACTCGTATATATACCTAATTATTTATATTATGTTTGCTGAACCATGTTTTTAACTTTGCATAATTAAATCTTCAACGTAGCGAAAATTTATAAAAACTATTAAAATAAAAAAAAAAATATTAAACAATTTTTGTAAGAATATTGAAAATATACTCTAACCAATATTTAGACCTTGTCATTATTGCTGTTTTCTTAAACATAAAGGTCAGGGTAAGATTTATAAATATACTTGTGGCACTACATTTACGAGTATATTTATAATTTTCAAAACTGTTCGTTTAAATGTTCAAAATGTACTTAGTTAGAAATCTGAATAGCATTCTTAACAAATATATGCTTGATTTTTTTATGATTTTTAATTCTATGGTAATGGTTAGTTATTAATACAAACATATGTATTTTTTATTTTTTATTTATTTTGTTTTTTATTCAAATAAATATTGTAAATAAAATGTATTTGAAGAGTGGACACGAGTTTGTTTTTACAATTCATTTGTGATGAAAATGAAAAAATGAATAATATGTTTTAATATGTAAATGTTTATAATTAAAAACTTCAAATGTATAAAAAACAAATAAGATTAATTTTGGAAAAACGACGGTTTTGGAATATACATTATCATTGATAATACAGGCCGACAAAAAAGTATTTTTTTCCGCGTGCCGGAAGTTCACATTCAATTTAAATACTCGTGATCATGGAATTCTAAGCCCATGAAACACTTTTTTTAAATGACTATTATTAGTCATTATAATTATTGTGGAATAGAACGGACTGCAAGCTGCGAGACTGGCAGATTCGAAACATCTTCCGGGCATAAATCTAAGGGTCATTGTAGTTATGATTACTGGTCACTTCGCAATAGGGAATATAACTGGTAAGTGGATGATGTGAAGGAGCTAGAGATAGTAGAGCATATACAATTTCACTGTGTAGGGATTCAACGTAGTAGGCTGAAATGGTTTGGAAGCCACATGCTGCACAAACTAGAGGAGGTTACGGACAAAGGACTAAGTAACATTATAGGATTCGTAATGGGTATGAAGTGGCTTTGGGGTAGTCATTTTTGATTTATGGGTCTTAGGTTCCACATTTTTTATTTATAAAGGGATCACAATGGACCGAATGGACTCTGGATAGAGGTTTGAAGACGCCGCCTTTTTTAATCTAACCTAACCTAACCTAAAGGCCGTAGGCTGTATAGGACGAAATTTATTCGGTATATTTTTCAAACGGATATGTATATTAACTATCGAAAAATATAGCAAAAAAGTTATGGTGTTGTTTTTCCCAAGTTATACATTTTTCCAAAATAAAATTTTTGAAATATATCTCGAATATGTTGAATTATATGCACGCGGATAAAAAAACATGGTTACGGCATTTTCACTAGAACAATATTATGTTCTCATTGTTAATATTCATTAATTTTAATAATCTGTGTACATGATAACAATGTTTTTGTTTCAGTTTTATCATTCAATCCAAATTTTAATATAGTTGACTACAAAAATTTTATGTTTTTGAATATTTTTACCAGAAACAAAATTTTATTGATATAAAAAATATTATTTCTACAACCATTAAATATTATCAATCTTTCTCCCTGTTCTTAAATCACATTTCATTTTTAAACCATATTAATTTTATTATTCCTATAACAATAAAATGTTACAAACGATTATGGTTGAAAAATTCATAACTTGTTTGTTATACCCTTCACCACAGGTGTAAAGAGTATATATAAGTTTGTCATTCCATTTGTTATTTCTACTATATCCATCTAAGACCCCAATTTTCTGGATGCTTATTGATGGGGAAGTCGATATAACGATGTCCGTCTGCTTGTTGAAATCAGTTTTAAGAAAACCCCAGTTATCGAATATATTTGCTTTATAAATCAAATTATAGGGTATATTCCTTAGAATGGCATTAGTAAAAATCAACAAAAACGGACCATTAACGGCCTAGATACCACCAAAACCCGAAAAGTTTTCAACTTTTCTAAGCCCCTTCGTTTTTATACAGAAAATTCGGAATCTTATTTTGAATGTTTTTGCGAAAGAAATGAACAAAATCGGTCAAAATGTATTTTCGGACTTTGTGACGCTTCACAGTGGGGCCAAACGCAAATTTTTTGGTAATAAATCTGAATCTCCTAAACTACTGGTCGGATCAAATTGAAATGTATGGAAGAGTTGTAGAGGAGGACCTAAGCTTTCAGAAAAATCATCTTGTAGTCACCCTGTGATAACACGAGATAAGCTACAGGGTGTCAAAGTTGACTACCTCGAGTATGTAAAAGTTAAAAAAAATCGTAACTTGTACAAATGAAGTCCGATTTTAAAGATTTTTATATTTCTGGAAAGTGCTTGGCAAGATAAAGAAAAAATAAGCTTGCTCATCTAAGTTATCTCTTGCAGTTAAAAAGATATATACGCTTGAATTTTGAATTTTTGATTTTTTGGCTCGACTTTCTTTCGTTTTTCGGGAATAAGTCCGGAGATATATGAGGTAAAAATTTTTTAAAAATATTCTGTAATTTTCTACATATTTCAAAATAATATGCTGAAAGAATTTTTGGATTCTCTCAATTCGTCTAGACGTGAAAAATATTCAAAGTCAGCACTCTGAAATTGGCATGAAAAATGGCTATTTTTTATAAAAATATAGTACAATTCATTCACTTTTTTCTCAAAGTTCCGTTAATAAAAAAATTTTTTCCTTATTAATTTCAAAAGATAAGGCTTCATAAATGGTTAATAAAGAAATTTTGAATTGATTTAAGTTTGCACCCTACATTCAGCATTGGCCGAAAATTGTCAATTTTAAAAAATAGTTTCATTTTTATCGATTAATAAAAAAAATGTCACGCGAGCTTTTTTAAATTTGGTACCCATATTTTTTATAGAAATAGATTTAGAATGATTTAACACTAAACTGCTTCCCGCCCGGCCAAAAACGAATGCAGGAGTGGAGATTTTATGTTAAAAGTCAGTTTTTTTTAACGACTATTTTTAAAAGCATATTAAAAGCATATTAGCATAATATTTTTAATATTAATTCTTATGTAATGTATAAAACACAAATCAAGCTTTCACTCCTAAAAAAATCAATAAAATAGCTCCAATAACCTATTTTTGGTAATTTTTCAAAAATAAATTTTTTTTTAAATAGCTGAAAATCCAAAAAAATTTAATTTTTTTAATACAACTCCACTAATTTTGCAAATACTTTAAAAATGTTAAAAGAATATAAAAATAGACTTATTTACCAATTCAACGATATATAAAATGTTGATATAGGTCATTTAATAATAGTAATATAATGGCCTCAAAACTACCAAGTCACGTCAAAAGTTGCAGAATTCACTATTTTGTTCCGTATTTCTATATGTGTGTATACGTAACACTCAACTGCATTGCTTATTTTTGTTACGAGATAATAATATTTATTAATGAATTTATTTAAAGTGTTCATAATTTTTTTCTACTGAAAAGGTTTTTAAAATTACCTAAGTACATAAATAAGTATATTTTCCTTCGTTTTTTATTAAATTTTTTTAAGTTTTTAAATAATTTACCTAGCTACTTCATTAATGTATTATAACAAAAATGATTTTTTTACAATCGCATAGGTACATTTTTTGACGTACCTGTTTAACACTACAGGTCATAGAAATAAACTGAATGAAATAGGGGGTTTTGAGCAAAAATTTAAATTTTTTAATTCATTTTTGCCTGTCACCATTTACCTGATATAAATATTCTTTTTCTATATATAAGTATCCTTATAAATATGCAGATTTATTAGTGAATTTGCCATTATGGAGATTACATTAAAACACTTTTCTATTTGCAAAGTAATCTGGGATAATCTATCTGATATTATAAATCGTCCAGAAAAAATAAGAAATCATACGAAAAAAGGATGCAAGCTTCAGATTGGTCAATACCAAAGTTCAAGAAGAAAAATGAAGAGTGGTTGGAGGGAGAAATACCAATTTTCATCGGAAAGCAGAAAAAGGGTCGACCAAAAAAAAGTTACGATGAAGTTCAGCTAAGAACAAAGAGGACCAAACAGGAATCTATTCTAAATTCACATACGAATGCCGAAATAAAAGATACATTTAAAGCTTTAGTAATACGTACGCAACCAAAGGAAGTAGAAAAAGTTATAGATGTGTTACCAACAGCTTCTCCCAATCGATTACATCGGATAATCCAAAGTATAGTGGCACCGAAATCAACATCGTCCTTTACCTCTGAAGATGCTTTAGCTCTAATATTAAATTTAGGATTATCAAGAAACCAATACGAGATTTTGAGGAAATCTGTTAGCGAAAAAGGATATGATATCTTTCCCAGTAGCAAATCAGTGAGAAAAGCGAAAAGTAATATTTTACAGCCTATGGAATATCACCACTCCACGCAAGGATAAGATTTTTGGAGTTCTGCTTACATCTTGCATATGATATGAAGTACAGAAATAATCCCGGGCAGGAAAATGCTACAGTAAAAAACAATTTGGAACTTCACGAATTACGAAAAGAGGAGAAGAAAAGAATTCAATTAGAATTCAAAGAACAACTCGGATTAATAATTGATAAACCGCTACATGGCTATGGAAGCTCAAATGATGGAAATACAGCAAGAGGTTTCTCTGAAAATCCGGAACTCACATCTTCAATCACAGGCATTGACTTAAATATTTTGAAGCGTTTTAAGATTATATTGGCAGCCATTAATAGCAAAAAACAAATTAATGCGGACAAATTTAAAATTTTTGCTTACGAAACTAAAGAACTACTTAACATTACATACCCCAGGATATCAATGACTCCAACAATTCACAAAGTATTGGCTCATGGTAAAGAAATAATAGAAAATAGTATTTTGCCATTGGGAGAGCTAACAGAGGAAGTACAGTAAGCCCGAAATAAAGATGTTAAACATTTCCGACTCTTCAATACCCGAAAATGTTCGAAAATAGCGCAAAATATGGACTTAATGGAATATTTATTAATATCATCAGATCCAGTTATATATTCTATAAGAACACGATGGCTACCAAAAATCACTCTTGAAATAGAAAAAGAGGATTCCGAAGCTAAGGAAGTTAAAAATTTGCTAACGTTTGATGTTTCTGATTATTTTCAAGAAAATCTCTAATAATATCTTCGATAATCTATTCTTAATAAAATAAATATACGGGATATATGTATAATAAGTATGTAAATATGTAGAACAAATTAAATAAACATTACTCAAATTAAGAATTTACTACTTTATAATAACAAATATATACCTACATAATACATTAGAAAACTAAAATGTTACGTATACACACATATGGAAATACGGAACAAAATAGTGAATTTTGCAACTTTTGACGTGACTTGGTAGTTTTGAGGCCGTTATATTACTATTATTAAATGACCTATATCAACATTTTATATATCGTTGAATTGGTAAATAAGTCTATCTTTATATTCTTTTAACATTTTTAAAGTATTTGCAAAATTAGTGGAGTTGTGTTAAAAAAATTAAATTTTTTTGGATTTTCAGCTATTTTAAAAAAAAATTATTTTTGAAAAATTACCAAAAATAGGTTATTGGAGCTATTTTATTGATTTTTTTAGGAATGAAAGCTTGATTTGTGTTTTATACATTACATAAGAATTAATATTAAAAATATTATGCTAATATGCTTTTAATATGCTTTTAAAAATAGTCGTTAAAAAAACTGACTTTTAACATAAAATCTCCACTCCTGCATTCGTTTTTGGCCGGGCGGGAAGCAGTTTAGTGTTAAATCATTCTAAATCTATTTCTATAAAAAATATGGGTACCAAATTTAAAAAAGCTCGCGTGACATTTTTTTTATTAATCGATAAAAATTAAACTATTTTTTAAAATTGACAATTTTCGGCCAATGCTGAATGTAGGGTGCAAACTTAAATCAATTCAAAATTTCTTTATTAACCATTTATGAAGCCTTATCTTTTGAAATTAATAAGGAAAAAATTTTTTTATTAACGGAACTTTGAGAAAAAAGTGAATGAATTGTACTATATTTTTATAAAAAAATAGCCATTTTTCATGCCAATTTCAGAGTGCTGACTTTGAATATTTTTCACGTCTAGACGAATTGAGATAATCCAAAAATTCTTTCAGCATATTATTTTGAAATATGTAGAAAATTACAGAATATTTTTAAAAAATTTTTACCTCATATATCTCCGGACTTATTCCCGAAAAACGAAAGAAAGTCGAGCCAAAAAATCAAAAATTCAAAATTCAAGCGTATATATCTTTTTAACTGCAAGAGATAACTTAGATGAGCAAGCTTATTTTTTCTTTATCTTGCCAAGCACTTTCCAGAAATATAAAAATCTTTAAAATCGGACTTCATTTGTACAAGTTACGATTTTTTTTAACTTTTACATACTCGAGGTAGTCAACTTTGACACCCTGTAGCTTATCTCGTGTTATCACAGGGTGACTACAAGATGATTTTTCTGAAAGCTTAGGTCCTCCTCTACAACTCTTCCATACATTTCAATTTGATCCGACCAGTAGTTTAGGAGATTCAGATTTATTACCAAAAAATTTGCGTTTGACCCCACTGTGCGCTTCTATATAAGCTTCAGAATTCATTTTTATACAAAATTAAATTATTATATTATAAAATTTCGTTTTTTTTTTTTTTTTAATTAATCATATCGGTCCATAAACAACCAAGTTATAGACAAAAATCTGAAAAAATTATTAAAAATATACACACAAACATATATAAAAAGCATTGCAATAACTCAGTGTTGTTGTTTTTTGTATAAGCAAGCAGAAGTTTTTGATTTTATATGGATACACACAATAATTTTTTATGTATGTTTGGACGTACGTACATATGTACGAGTATATAAATTTAGTAGTCAGTAGAAGTTATCAGTGTTGTTGTTTTCTTTTTTTAAGAAAGCAACGCTTGCTATGATAGTTTAATTTTGCGTTTACATTTTTTGTAGTTTGGAAAAAGTGTAGATTATTTTGGTAAGTATAAATGTGAAAATATGGAAGCATACTTTAAGGCATAAATTTATTATTTGTCGGTAAGGTGGAGAAGGGTATAAAAAATTCGGCACAGCCAAATATAGCGCTCTAGCTTGTTTTTGAATATATTTGTTTTTTAACGTTTGTTTTACACCTTCATTATAATTCTCATTTAGTTTATACATGAATTAATATAAGTAGACAAGGTTTTGTAATATTTGGTGTGATTCAAGCAATAACTACTAGAAAAGGGTTACTACTAGTAAAGGGTTAAGTTAATAAAAAATATCTTGTATGACTCAATAAACAAATTATAAAAATAATTTTTAATTAATGTGTTTTATTCTAATATATGGTAAGATGGGATAATAATAAGATAAAATTGAACACTAATACGAAAGAATGGGATAATAATGTAGTAAGATGGTATAATATATGAAAAACTTTAATCATAACATGAAAAAACGAAAGATATTCAAATCATAATATGGTGCTCTTAGGTTATAGTCACTACAACTATATTTTTTCCAAAAAACTATAAAAATAAAATTTAATATATAAATGTTAATTTATATAATTTTTTATTTCGAAAAAAGTAAAATCCAATGAATTATGTTGTTATGCGGTCCACTATCTCCTAAAGTAATGGACAGATTTTTGTAAAAAATTTACACAATATGTGATGAAATACAACAATTCTAAAAATTAAGAAAATGGAAAACGATATAACTTAATTTTTAACCAAAAATTTAAATGGATTGGGAGATGTAACAAAGAGCCTAAATACTTGTAATTAGAAAATATATTACTATTAAAAAAGAAATTTATATTCGGTGAAGACCGACTATATGATATCCTTCACTATTGTGTATATATATTGAGAAAGATCATTATATGAGTGCTACTAACATTTATATGGGACATAAGTACATTTAACTAATTTTCGGGATAAGATCCTATACAGAAGCTACAATTAATTTCAAAGCGATCCTTTTGAAAATTCATGACTTTATTTATTTTTTGTTTTTTTTTAGGATTAAAAATGTTTTATTTATGATATTTAAGCTTCAAAATATTACTCCAAGAGAACATTTATTTAGGAATTAGGTAAAATAATGAATCAATTTCGACCAGTTAAGGAGATTCTGAATTGATTGGTATACTTTAGGGTGTTCCCCAATTTGGTGCTCCAGGGAATAAAAGATTTACCTTTTTTAGTTATTAAAATTGTGCAAAACAACATAATTAAACAATAAAAATTTAAAAAGGGCACCACGTTAGCTTACAAATAACTGCAATGTAACTGTTCTATCAGTCCCGATGTATTTTCAATTGGACCACAATTTTGTACACAATTTTTAAATTAACTTATTAAAATTTAATATATGTGAGTGCTTTGGTACATGAACGATTGATATTGAATCTTTTCACCAAACTTGGCTAAATCCCTATAAAAAATGTCGACCCCCAACAAAATTGGATCAGGGACCACTATTTGATAAATTTTTATATAACTTTGAATTTATAAAAGTTGGTTATTTTTTCATAATTTTTTTTTCCAAAATTTTGTTTAGAAAAAAATTTGCCGTGGCAACACTTGTTGATGCATTATGCAGAAGACAGGCCAAGAATACATCTGCATACTGGTCAAAAATCCATTTTTTTTTTTTTGCCGAAATTCCAAAATAATAATTTAAGAAATTTTAAACAGTAAATGTATTTTATAAATTATGACAGATCAAGTAATCAAGAACATATATTAAAAATATAATATGGCAACGTTAACAGTGGGGCAAAGCATTAAAGTTGTTCATTTAAGATTATTTTTAACATTTTTATTTGTAGTGAGTTAAAATTAAGTTGAAATTGTATTTCAGTTTACATTGCAACCTAGGAAATATATTTTAAAAACTTTATTTTAAATCTTATATAAAATAAAGATATTGCACGAATGTAAAAACTTGAAGGTGTTCGCCAAAGCGTCTATTTTATATAACAATATAGATAGTGTCGTCAAACTCTTGCAATCGTCAAGTTTCTTTTATTTAAATTTTGCTAAACCTGAATTATATTGACAATTTTTATTCTGAAAAGAAAAGTTATATTATTTGGGAAATCCCCTAAATTATTGAAAATAAAGGTCGCCATTCAATAACATTAGGTGAGTGGTCAGATAACCCTTTTTATAAATACATAAACCTTACAGCAAGAAGTTATCATTCTAAACACAAATCATTTAAACATTTTAATTTCTGCTTCCAACATTTCGTCGATGCGCTGACAAAAAGTCCTTTTAAAATATTTTCAAATATTTAGATTAATTCCGATGTTATAAAAAGGATTATTATACAATTTTGTATGAGTTTCATACAAAAAATCAAATTTTTTTTTCGCTCTTCTGAAAAGTTGTTCAAAAACACATAGGACTTTTCGTCAGTGCATCGACGAATTGTTATTTAGCTCAAAAAAGTTTCAATAATTTTTGGAATTGACATGGAAACTGAAATGGTTCTGGAAGTGATGTTATTTGTCGCGAAAGTAAATGTTGCAAAATTTTACATAAATCTAATGATAAACAGAAAAAATTGCAGTCTTATGTTTTGCATCAAGAAAGACTAACACATGATGTTAAACATCGATGGACATCTTTATCTAAGATGGTGTAAAAATTTTTAAAAATTTATAAGTCAATCATGTGCATTATCTGATTATAAATTGCCCCCACTCTCGGATAGTGATATACTCTCGATAGTGTACAAAATTTAAAAAGTTCAAGAAAAAACTATGATATTATTTTGTTATATATATAGACAGAACGACGAAAAGAACTGATAAGTTGGAAATACCTTAAGTGCACTTTTAACAATTTCGACAAAAAGTGAAAGACCCTTTTCAAAATAAAATTTTATAAAAAATAAAGAGCGCAATCGGCTTAAATCAAGCCATTTAAATGCTATTTTTTTTAAATATTATTGTAAGTCATTTCCTTAAATATACAATATATTTTTTGTATTAACACAAGTCGATCTCTATTTATTGTATTAAAAGAAATTTTAATTTAACTATAAATTAGCTTTTGTATTTTGTACTCACAAAGTATATTTACAAAGAATTATTAACATTTAAGTTGTTTTTGTTTCCTTTTTCAACTTACCAAATTTAACATTTTTATTTTATATTTTGAATTATTCGAATTATTCGTTTTATTCGAACAATGAAAAAATCTAACAATGTTGGGTACCTTAGTAGTTGCGCTAATCAATAAAAATCTAAAAAAATTGCAAAAAAAATTAAAATAAAGCCAAAACTAAACAATTAAATATCAGCTTTAAAAAATATATCTACTATAGTAAAATTACGTATTATATAGACTTAGGCAAAAATACTTAAAATCGTTATTAATAATTATTAACGTTAATTTTAAATTAAATTACTTCAATACAACCTCAAAAAGACACTAACAATGCTATTTAAATTTATGCCAGAAAAAGTGGATTTTTGACCTGTGCACACTGTAGCGAAATATTTTGTATATTCACCCCATTTCCGCAATATAAAATTAAATTACCTTCGTATACATTCTTTATATTTTTATAATGCTTGACTAATAGTAGCACCACTAAATGTTTAAAAAAAAGAATTCTTTTTAGATGTTAAAAATAATAATAATAATAATAATAATAATAATAATAAAATAAAAAAATAAAAAATGTATAATATACATATTATATGCATTGTATATAATATATATTTGATTCTTCTTCTTTGCTTTAAACTTTGCAGGTAAACGATGCACTTATACTCTTTCAACTATGCCATAGTATTTGTTTCTGTGTTTGTGTGTTTTTATAAGTAAAAGTTTTCCAACGGTTTTTGGTGGCAATTTTGAACTAGTTACTTTACCGGCTACTTTAGGGCACTTCTAGTGACTTTATAGAACTCTGACTAGTTACATTAACATAAGCATGTCCTAGGAGAGAGTCAATTGCCACCTACACGACTACCAAAGGATCAGTAAAATAGCAATCGTCACCTCCACGACTGACCTTTTTTTTGCATACACAAATACCTCCATTTTAGTGCACACACAATCATTTTACTGCTTACAAAAAATTTTTATTATCTTCTTTTCGACTTTTTCCCTAAAGATTGAGTAAAGTGGCAATTGCCATCGTGCTCATTAGGGAAAGATGGAAGTGAGGCAAGTAGCTAGATACTACACGCAGAGAAAAAAAAAACATGGTGACTGCATTATTACTACAAGAATATTCTCATTATTAATTTTTTTGAATTTTAATAACTCTGTGTTCATGATAACAATGTTCTTTTCTAAATTTTGTCATTTAATTTTTAAACTCAATAAAAATTTTAACATTGTTGATTGCAAAAATTATATGCTTTTTTACCAGAAACAAAGTTTTATTAATATGAAAAATGCCATTACTTCTACAACCATTAAATACTTGCTGTCTTTTTCCTTGCTTTTAAACCATATTAATATTATTATTCCTATGGCAATAAAATCTTTCAAAATTATAAAATACTTATCCTTTTCACAAACTTAGTGCAAAAATGTTGTTTTTATTATTTCCTTTCCAACTTCATTGTAATCCTCATATAATTTATTATATAAATAATATAATAACATCAAATCATAATCTGACAATGGGATAATGTAAAACTAGAATCATAACATAAAAAACAAACCATAAAATCGGACGCAATATAACAAAATGTAATAGTAATAATTATTTTTTATTTTATTTAATTATTACTTATTATCATTTCTATTTTTCACTATAATCATATGTTCCAATCATAATATGTTGCTTTTAGATTATGGTCACTACAAATGGTCACTTCAAAAAAATATCAATTGCCACTAAATAAACTGTTGGGTTTTAAAACAAACCCACATTTTAAAACAACAACAACAACAAGATATTTAGCAACAAAAATGCAAACAGGTGTGAAAAAATAGTTATATATATGTGTGTGTATTTATTTAATGTTGTATTTCTATTTGAAGGTCATCAGTGGTCTTGGAAACTAATGAAATATTTATGATTTGACCTATTTACAAGTAAAAATAACTAAACAAAAATGTTAAAAGAAAAATACATTTTACTTATGTGTATGTGGTAGGAAGGATACTTGTACATACATATATACAAGATTATAGAATTGCTTTCTGATTTATACTTTAACTTGTTCGAAGTGTATTTGTGTACGATTTTATTATAAAAAATGTAATTTGTAAGATGAAAATAATAGTGCTCATACATTTAGTTTGAAGAGATGGTAGTGGGTGGATGTGCTTAGTTGGATTAAAAAGTTTATTGCTGTAAAATGAATAGAATCCATAATGTACATATGTGTACATATGTACACACAGAAAAAAGATTTGTTGGAAAACGGTCCTTGTTATTGAACTTTAATATTGTAAAGCAAAATTTTATTGAAATTATTAAAAAAAAAAAAAATACAATTTCAACTCTTTGTCAAGAATTAATAATTAAGAATTGATATTAAATTCTGGTTCTAACAACTGAAATATTATAAGAATTGTTGAGACACTACAGCTTTAGAATGACCCACCACAATTTTTGTGGAATAATTATTAAACACGAAGTCTAAATATAATTTTAATGTTTAATAACAAATAAATTTTGCAAACAATGTTTAAAGAGAAAAAGCGTTAATTATTCAAAAAAATAATTTTTCTCAATTATCAAAAGTTATTTTCAAATCGTGTTTAAATCTAAAAATAAATTCATTTTCAACATAATATATTTAAAAATGGTGCTTGGTATCTAATATTATTCTTAAATCAATTAAAACTAAAGATAAATTTAGAAAAATATAAAACTAAAAAATATTAAATACATGCTGTTACAGGTGTTACAGTGAAAAATCATTCGAGAAATAGCATATCGTAAGTTATAGGCCTTCTTGAGGACATCATAAATCAGTTTTAAAAATTTGCAATACAAAAATGGTGAATTAATTTTATTTTTCCAAAATTTTTCAATTTATTGCATTTTTTCTATAAAAGCCTATGCAACAGTGCAATAATTTTTAAAGACATTTTTGTTGTTAACTTAATAAAATTTAATATTTTAAATTAGATAAAAACTTTGGAACTTATTCGTTTTTATCTGTAATCACTTACAAAAACTTTCATTACATTTTTAATTTTTTTCTTCAAAAAGTAAAATCCCAGTAAAAAATATAAAAAAGTATTTTGTCTTAAAATATATGAATAATTTTTTAATAAACTTTAGAAAATGCTTAATAATTTTTTAATTCATAAGCGATTTTATATAAGAATATATCATTTTATTCGAAACATAGCATTTCAAACTTTGTAAACAAATATGTTTAGTGTTGTAAAAAAAATCAGGAAAATTTACTTCAAATTCAATATTTTGAAAAATGAAATGGAAATAACGTTAAAATTGGTGAATAAAACATTACTTAATTTGAATGTGTATAAAAGATTGTACTTCAGTTAAAAAGCTACGTTCTTCAGCTTTCTAAATCAATTTAAACATCTTAACATACAATTTATGAAGCTACGAGGTATATAGTGCAGGAATTATCCTAAAAACGATTTTTTCGCAATATCTAGAAATTTTGGGAGTTGTTTCGAAATTTCTGAAAATTGTTTTGTGATGTCCTCAAGAAGGTGTATATTATACATTACATCGTTTTCCGAGACTGAATATAAAAAATTGCATTTTGTAGCGGCTTAATATGTAAGATTCAGTACAATTTTTAAAATACGAGTATAATAAATAATCTATTTGTTTTTAATAATATGAATATTAATTTTTTTTTTTTTTTTTTAATTTCTAGATATTTTATGAAAACACAAAAAGAAATGAATTTGTAATATTGACCTTTAAATAAACAATATGTCTAAAATTTTGTGTCTAAATGAATGATACGTACGGACGCCTTGTGGGTCGCAAATCAACATTTGAGAACCGTTGCTGTAGAGTTTCTCAGCAAAAAATAACGTTAGAAAATAAATTAAAATACAAAATTATTTTAAAAGCGTCGAAGAGTCAAAAATTACAAATAATTTCAAATATAAGAATTAGTCGATAGATGTAAAGGACGGGTTCATTATTCCATGCTGTACATTAATTTTTTTTTAATATTTTTATATTTGGGGCATATAAATATGTAATGGCAAAACATAAATATCCGCAATTTCGTGTATTTGTTAGGAAAGTGTAAGTATAAATACAAAAGAGTAAATATAATTGAAATATTAGGTTTGTTTGTTTTAAGACATTTTAAATATACAATACGTTATAGATTTGTCAGTAATATAGACATGTAGAATTTATCTCATGGAAATTTTACAAAACTTTAAGAAAGTTAAGGAAAATGTAAGTAGTGAGTCGAAAATATTCTCCGCTATGTATAAGATCGTCTGAACGTTTTATAACGGATATTGTGAAAAACCTAAAATTATGAAAGGGTTCATCATTTATAAGATCTTGACCAAATTTCCTACGACAATTCGAATAGGATGATATACGGCCATTTATGTTAATAATCCCAAAGCAAATCTTAATTTTTTTCCACCATAAATACTATTAATGATATGTATATTTAAAACTAATGTACCCATGTTTTATAATTAAAAAAAGGGATAAAATATTTTAATAAAATTTATTTATTATTTTTTTTTTTTCGCTTAAACTTTTTTGGGAAAATTTACAAACTACGAGATTATTTACTTAGTTCTCGTTTTATTTATATATCATTAATATTGAAGATAAAAAATTTCACAAATGTATCAACAACATAAGTGACCGTGAAATATCCTGTTTCATAATTTTAGGTACGTTTTTTAATTGCTTGTTATGGTGTCTATTAGAGGTCCGCAATTATTTTAAAGTATTTCATTTGACAAAAGTTTATTATGAATGAACAAAATTTTTTTAAACAAAAAGTTTTACAAATTATAAAATTAAAAACACAAAGAGAAAAAATATCATATATTTGATTTTTTTTTTTTTTTTCATAAATATTATAAATCGAACATGATTTTTTTCCCAAACTTTTTTCATAAAAAATAAAATTTTGTTTATAGATATTATTAAATTGTTCTTAATGATAATTTTGCGAATACTACTAAAATTTTAATTTAGTTTTATTAGACTTGACTCAAATTCTAAATAAAAATACTTATGCATTAAAATATTAACAATAAAAAGCTGTTAAAAAGTAAGGATTAGAAATTTCTATAGCACATGCATCATTGTAATAAAAAAAAAAACGCATCTGCTGTGTTCTTCTACCCACAACATGTGACTAAAAATCATTAAAAACCAAAAATTCTGTAAAGAAAATTTCAAATATATATTTACAAATTAGAAATATAAATGAAAATTTAAACAATTTTTTAAAGTCTTCTTGACTTTTGATTCATTTCAAAAAATGTAAAAAAGTGTTAATATTTAAGACATTATTCTTAAATGTTATGAACTAAAATCAATGAAAGTAAATTTTTATATTTATGCACAAACTTTTTTCTGTGCAATTTGATTTAAATTAAATTTAACAATTAAAGTTTATTTGTGCAAAGTAGAATTCGAATGTTCTCTCACAACCTTTCTCTATCGGATTCCAAACCTAGCGGAGATTGTAATTTAATGAATTTAGATTTTGACAGCGGCTTTGTCATAACATCAGCTAACATCTTATTTGAAGGACAGTAAACACATCTTACGTCACCTCTTTCGATATGATCTTTAACGAAATGAACCTTTGTGTCAATGTGTTTAGTTCTAGCACTTAGCTTCTGTTCCTTTATCATATGCAAGCAGCTTCGGTTGTCTTCATATATTATAGTTGGATTGTTTTGTAGTATATACATATCAACTAGAAGCTGTTTGATCCAAATGGACTCTGTGCACGTTTCGGAGAGCGAAATAAATTCTTCTTCTGTATATGATAGGGCAACTAGTGTTTGCTTTCTGCATGACCGACTTATAGTACCAGTATCTGGAAATATAACCTATCTGGAAATATAACTAATTTTCAGTACCCTTTAAATATTTAAGTACCCTTTTCAATTCCGACCAATCTTACGACAGCTAACTTTACGAGTACAACAACGAACCAACAAGTTGTTGATATTGTCCGTTATTTAATAAATTTTCAGATTCAGTTTTACCATATCCTGGATTTAGTTTTTGAGTTCTCTAACCAAATTATTTAACAAGGTTTCTTATATACAGAGATTGACGAATAAAATAATTTGAATCTTTATCTTGAAATATTTCAATTCCTAAATAATGATTTGCTTTTCGAAGACAATTTATTTCAAATCTTGATGATAGTAATTTTTCTGTACTGACGATACTCAGCTTCTGATTAGCCACCAAAATATAATCAACGTAAATTAAAATATAGACTAACCCTTCCTCGTTGGTGTATTTTGTATATAAATAGAGATCAGCATCAGATTGTTTATATCCACCTGAGTAAATTACTTCATGTAAAGTTTTATTTCAAATGTGAGCAGCATGGTTAAGTCCATATATGCTCTTCTTTAACTTACACACAAGTTTATTCCCTTCCTCAAAACCTGGCGGCTGTTTTATAAAAATAACCTCTTTAAGGGTTCCATTGAGGAATGCGGATTTTACATCAAAATGTACTATTGACATTTAATTGACACCAGCGACTGACAATAAAGTTCCTTATGCATCACGTTTAACCTTAAACGTCCTCTTACAACTCACGATATTGGCATTAGAAGGAGGAGCTATCAATTCCCGTGTATTTGAGCATTTCAAAGATGTGTATTCCTCTTTCATTTCTCAAACCCACTTGTCTCTATCTTTTGATTTCAGAGCTTCTTCGTATGAGTTTGGTCTTACTATATCGTCACAAATGGATACACAGCATTATAACTGAAACAATCTGGTTGTTTACCCTTGATACTTCGTGATGATCTTCGAACTTGTTGAGAATTTTGTTCGACCAAACATTCGTTTTCATTTTAATTACTATCTACGGACTCTTCATTGTCATCTAAATAGGTTTGAATTTCTTCACCGACATCTTCCAGACTTCGGAACGATGTATCATCTTCTGATAATATATTTGAATGACTGTCTTCTTCTTCTAAATTTTCACCATTTTTCGAGTTATCACATAATAAATCTACAAGTACCTCAGATTGTTCAAGAGGTTCAATAAAATTATTATCTATAAACGTGTCTTCCTCTATAAACTTGACTAATCGTTACACGACTAATTGTTACATTATACGTATTAAGATTTACCATACGATACCCCTTTGAGTACTCATCATCTCCCATAAACACTGAAACTTCAGTTTTGTTATCCAATTTTTGGCGCTTCTTTTTGGATATAAAAACATATCTTCTTGTTCCGAACATTTGAAATCTATCTCAGCACCTTTTTCTTCATTGGTAAAAATAACGCCACGATTTCCTTTAAATTTTACATGAAAATTCTTGATCAAAATTTCTCCTTTGGAGTTAAATAATGTTATTTTACATTTACCTTTACCGCTACTTACAACACTTTGACCATTTTCTACTGTTACTTCTTCATAATGTTTCAAATCTAATGAATAAAAATTTAAATGATCTGAACAAATGTGGCAGGTTACTCCAGAGTCGAGAACCCACGATTTAAGGCCGTTTCTCAATGAAAAACAAAAATTATTTTTACTGCTACTGGATGCTGTAACCTCGTTTGCCTTATTGTTATTCTTTGTCTTCTTTAATTACCAACAGTCACGTTTAATATGACCCTTAACTTTACCGAAGTAATAAGATTTGACATTGCGACGATCTATATAATTGGAACTTTTTAAAACTGAATTTTCTGGCGTTTCTGCAGAATACTGTTGACTTTCCTCGATTAAACTGTCGCTATCCCGGGAAACCAAAAAGTCCGGGAAATTGCGATCCATAATAATATTACATTCTTGTTGTATTTACAAATATCATTTGTTCAATAATATTTATAAAACTTGATAAAACATTTTTCTGAAAAAATATACGCAATCAAGCCCTGAGAAAAAATATTAAATAGTTTGATCTAAGGATTAAAAAAAAAAACATTAGTTGTAAAAATTATCATTATTTGATAGCTTCTGTAAAGAATTTCTACAATTTACATTTCTCTTTTACTTAAAAGTGACATAAACTTCTTTAAAACTCCTCCCTAAACAGATCCCGGAAGTCTCTGGCTCTAAGATTTGTATTCTAGCACATTTCCACTAGATTCTCTATACCCATACGAGTCTTGTTGAAAAACAATTATCTCCCTGTTTTTATAAAATGAACGAAAAATTCGTTGTATGGAAAACAATAAATAAATTTCTATTAAGTAATTTTTGGATAAAACTATTATTAAACAATTCATTACAATTCAATACAAGACAATTCACATAAAATTTGACATACACAAGGAAGAGAAAATATTGTATATTATAAAATTTAAGCTGTATGGGTACCACGCCTCTTTTTAGCCCACTTTTATTATATTCGGAAATATTTTAACCATAATAATTAAAATTTTAATGAATTTGAAATGTTCTGACTAAGATGCAAGGCAATATTTTTTTTAAAAAAGTGGGCGTGTCATCCGGTCAGTACTTCCTTCACCGATACGCATAACTGCAAAGTTTAATTTTAATCGGCACAATATTATGAAAAAATGGAAGTAAAATGGAAGTAGCTACCAGAAAAGATCTAATACAATAATGCAACAACATATAATAACATTTAAATTAAATAATTTAAAAGATTTTAATTTTCAATCATATTGAAAAAAGGACTCCGAAAAACTCGAACTTTAAAAAGCCATAAAACCGAATTTCGAACTAACTTTAAAAAAACCCTTTGGGGGTTTTGCTAGGTAACTGGTACACATTAATTTGGGTTGAAATTATTGAGGCTATTTTTTTCGATTTGTTATAAATACATTTGAGTACTCAAAGCATTTAAATTTTAGTTACATTTTAAAATTTATAAAAAAAAATAAAAATAAATATTACTTCAAACACTTGTGTACCTATTTTATTGTAACTAAAGACTTAATTAGGTTTGAAATTATTTCCTGAAAATAAAAATATTTGGTGTTAAGTACTGCTGAGTACCAATTGACACCTAACCGCTCACCAAAGTTCTAGTTGAGAACCAGTTGACACCACCACCCTCACAAAGAATCAGTTGAATGTCAATTTCTAACATTCTAACAACCTGTGGCGGAGTAAGACTACAAAACGTGAGATAAGTAAGAAATACTTGGGTTCGTTTCGGTGCCACCATCGACACTAAGGAAAAAAACTATAAAAGAAAGAAATATAAAAATAAATAATTACTAAATTAAATTAGTATTAAAAAAATAAAAAAATGTTTAAAAAGTAAATCGACACTAAACACGTCATCTTGAGTTACTTCTGTAACCTGTCCAAAGTTTGTCAAACGGCGTCAATTAGTCACCTCCAATGACAACTACATTTAAAAGTGACAAGTTCCTTCCATATAAAGTTCTGGAACTAGAACCAGTCACCAACCCTGAAGAACCTATCGTGTGACTAGTTTTGGACCGGTTTTCTTCCCTTTAAACTAAAGTTAAGTTTTTTCTTAAATTAATATATCGTCACCTAAAATGCACTCAAAAATTTATATTCATATCTTCAAAAGGTTGTAACATCAACTTCATAAATAAAAGAGCCGAAAATTAGTTCCATTTAAGAAAAAATTGGTTTGAAAAATATTTTATACTTTATCTACTTTTGTTTTACTTAATTGTTTAATTTTAATAAGTGAAAATGTTGTGAAATGTTAACTTTTAAACTACACAGAAATAAGTTTGTACATAAATATAAAAATTTACTTTCATTGATTTCAGTTCATAATATTTAAGCATAATTTCTTAAACATTAAAACTTTTTTTTATATTTTTTCAAATGAATCAAAATTCAAGAAGACTGAAAATTTTGTTTAAATTTTCATTAATTTTTTCAATTTGTTAAAATATGTTTGAAATCTTCTTTAGAAAATTTTAAGTTTTTAATGATTTTTAGCTATATTTGGGAAACAGAACAAAATCGCTTTTTAACAAAATGATGTGCTGCAGAATGCGATCGAAATTATGCAAATTTGTGAACATTATTTTTTTACAGATTTTCCGTGGAATTTTGCCATTTTAAGGCATTTGTTGTTATTATTTTCATAATAATCAAAGATTTAACAAAATTTTTCAAAATTTCTAAAATTTTCATTATGAACAATTTAATAAAATCTATGAACAAAATTTTATTTTTTATGGAAATAGTTTGAGAAAAAAAGGCATGTTTGATTCATAATACTCGTATTTATGAAAAAATTTTTAAATATATATAATTTTTTCTCTGTGTAAAAGAATAAATGTAATTTCCATATAAATAAATTCAACAACATTTTCATTTTTTTTTTTTTTTTTTTTCAATAAAGAATAGTGGAGAAAGAATAATATGTATATCCCCAGCAAAAACTTTTTGGTTTTCGGCAATGGCAACTACTTATTTAAGTAATTTCGTGGTAATGAGGCGTGACTATTGTTTGCCTACTCTATATTACATAAATAAGTACTTAATAGTATAATAACACAGTAATACTGCAATCACGTGGATCAGTTGGCTAGCGAGCTGGATTAACAACCAGAATATTGTCGGTTCAACCCCACTATGATGCTGTTTTTTTTGTTTTTTTTTTTTAATGTCTAAAAATATATTTTTATATTAAAAGAGTTTTTATCGCTTAGTAAATTAAGTGTGAGATGGTGTAGTGAGTAAGATATTAGTCTTTAGAAACGGAGGGTTAATTTGTGCCCATGTTCAAATCTTTTTATTTTCATTTTATTTTTTTTTAAACATGTGAACAACGCGAAGATACATATTTTTGAGTACCCCTAAAGTAGAAAAATAACTACATGAAATTGTGGACAACCTGAACAAAAATAAGTAGTTATTCAGGCAAGAAATAATCAGTTTATATTTATTTCCAATTATACTTGCTAGCTTACTAGGAAAGCAAAATTCTTGCTGGATATTAAACCATTTATAAACAAAATTAACCAAGAATAATTTTATTAAAACTAATTATTATAATTTTTTTTTTATTAATTTTACAAATTAATTTTTTTCCAAAACCATTGAACTAAACATTTCTACTATTCCTTAAGAACTGACTTTTACATTTTATTATGAAATCTTGCATTAGGCATTTCAATCAATTATTCCATTTAAGCTTTATCTAACAAGAAAATATTATATTAGTATATTCTTAATGCTGTACAACTACACTGTGACATGAATATTTAAATTTACCCTCACACGTACACATTTGCTTTCCTTTCGTTATTTTAGTTACAAATACTTGTCGTACTCTCTTCTCTTAATGATGTTCTCATTTCTTTTTTCTTTTTCCCTTTTCTACATTTTACTTAATATTAAAGTTTATATATTGTGCTACATCATGTTTTTTTTTTTTTTTTTTTTTTTTTTTTTGTTTAGAACGTGTGTATCTATGAGTATTTCATTGTCACTATTTCAACATTTTATGATGTGTTTATATTAGAGAGTTCTTTAATATATTAATCAATAAAGAGAATATTCCTTCAATAAAGAGAACAGAAAATTCCAGCGTTTGAAAAACTAGACTCCAAGTAGCAGCAAAAAATAAGGAAAATTGTAGTTAAAAGAATCTTAAAAATTTGCAGTCATCCATTTGCTTCTTCACTTTTAAGTGATGGTAGTAGTTTTAATTGTTGTTGTAATAAAAATAAAAATTAATACCGCTACCTTCAAATTTAAGTAGTAGATGTAGTAGATACATTGTTTTTTACTGCTACTATTTTTCAGTAGTCTTTGAGGTAGTAATAAGAATAGCAGACGAGGTAGCAACTAAGTTAGTAATATAGGTAGCAGTAGAATAGCAATAAAAGTAGCAGTAGAAATAACAAAATCATGTAGATTGAAATAGAAAAATTATATTATTCATAACATATAACATGTCACCAAATTTAATTAATATTCATCAGTATCATATTAGCTTTTAATAAAATGTTAACTTTTTTAAGTTTTAAACATTTAATGAATTATCTTTAAAAGTTATTTTGCAATATATTTGAATTAATAATAATTAAATAATTATTTGCATTTATTTGTACTAGCAAGATATTCTTATTACTTGTAATGAATTTGTGTGTTCTTCATATGGTTACCAGCGTTACCATTGAAGATTTAAAACCATGGCACAAAAAAAATCTGCGCTTATGATAAAATGGTTTATTGGAGCTTGTATTGCAATATGTAAATATTAAGCCCGAGGTTCTTATATGAGACCTATGTCTATGCAATGAAGTCTATTATAAATACATATGTATTTCGAAATAAACATTTTATACACGTCCAATTAAAAAAGGAAAAATAAACAAAATGAATCACGCTTTTATTCCCAATAAATACAATTTTTTAATTAATAAAACATATTCATACCTATTTAATAACACAAAAAATACACATATAAATTACAAAATAAAAAATATATTAACTACAATTACATATATTAAAAAAAATTATAAATTTTAAATTATTTACAATTCTCCAATTGAGCAATATGTGTCAAACTAAATCAACAACAAAAAAAATATGGCTTTGTTGATTTATATACTTTTGCTTATATATATAGTTTCTGTAGTTTTTCTACTTTTATTGCTACTTCAACTGCTACTTTTCTACAACCTTAGTACTACTTCCTCTGCTAGTTTATTGCTACTAAACAGTAAAGGTAGCAGTGAAGATAAAAAAGAATACTCTAAGTATAGTAGTAGTTATACAACTTAAATTACAAAATTGATCGATTATATTTTTTAAAGAACTGCTGCATTGTACTATCTTTTTTATTGCTTCTGCTTCATTTGTAGTTTTATTTTTTTACATGCAGCAGTAGTTATTAAAAATATAACCCCCGTATTCACAAATAACTTGAAAAATTTTAAATGTCTTTTAAAACGAATTTTTCATAAAAATTTTATTTCTAAAATGTATTTTAAGTTTAAAATTTGTTTGTGAATACGGGAGTAAGACTAAAAAACATGACAAAAGCTTTTAATTACTCTACTGACAATTTTTAGCAGCAGGAGTTTAAACTAAACCAAAATACCTAGTAGCAATTGTAGTTGTTTAAACGCTGGAAAATTTCAAATGCTAACTATGAGGTCTGCTCAAAAATATGAATAGTTTTTTGTAAAATAAAGTAAAAATATACTAAATAAAGCTAAGTACAACAGCTTTATTTAGTATATTTCTTTTTTTTTTTAATTTTCTTACTTGTAATGTATTTATTTTTATTATTTTATCACAAACATAAATCTAATTTTTTTGTACTAAACATAAATTTATTTTCAATGAAATCTGCACGTAGATATTATAAAAAAAAAAAATTATAAATAAGTATTGAACAAGGTCTTGTAAGGCAATAAAATTACATACTCCTACATTTTCGCGAATGTACACATTGCAAAACACCCACCAACGACAAGCAGGACATACAACAAATCACAGAGTAGTTTACAATTAGCTGGGATTAGGGTTAATTAAGTTTAGTTATGTATTTGTTAGTTTGATTTTGTAGCACATGTTATTTTAAGACAATGATATAGGAAGGGCGTGTAATTATTTTATATTTTTACTCAAAATGAAATTACTCATACGCATTAGTGTATTGTCAACTTTAAAAACTTTTTATTGTCCTTATACTACGTGCTTCCATAGGAAATAAATGTGTTTTTATAATAAATTAAATATGTATACAAAAGCGAAATATTTTATTAGAAAAATGGGCATCAATTACGAAATTGCTTATATTAATTAAATTTTTGTTTGATTTTGCTCCCATCATCAAAATGATAATATTTGTAAGTAAAATAATTGATTTTGGGTTAAATTTCAATTAAATTTATATTTATTTATATTATGCTTGAGAGTTTACATGAAATCAACTAAGATTTGTATTAATTCAATTCTTTAGTTAATTGAATCCTTTCTTCAATAAAAGCACATGGATTTTAATATAATTATTTATTTAATTATTAAAAGCATTTAAGTAATACAATACAAGTAAAATTAGACACCAAAAATATGAAAACTCCAAATTTGATTAGGAAGAACGAAATTTAGTACATAGTTTCGTCTTAGCGTTATATACTTCCTGTTAAATCACAAATAATCACGTATAAATCCGATTTTTGTAACCTTTGACCTCGAATTTCTCATGTATGTCACATGTGATTACCTGTGACTTTCAATAGGATATATAAGATGTCAAGACGAAACTATGACAAAACTAACATCTTTCGTTTCTCTCTATCAAATTTTGGTGTAACTTATTTAACTGGAAATTACAATAATATACTCATGTATGTAGCTCATGTATAATGTACATTGAATATGTGTAATGTTCCTGTAAAAGTTCTTTTGAAATAAATTTTAATATATAGTATACTTATATTTAATTCCCCCCCCCCCCCAAAAAAAAAATATATCTTCATTTTTGCGGAACGTCCTAATAAAGATTTTCATATCTGAGTGCCTTTATGACCTAGGATGATATACCAATAAAAACCTTAAATAATATGACAGATGTCTGAACAAATCGTTAAAAGCAATCAATATGAATTTTTATATATATATATATTTTTATATATATTCTATAGAATAGCTTTGAAACAAGAGTGGATCTTGAAATTGAATCAAACCCCCGATACCAATGATCGAAACATCTACAAAAATATTGAAACGATTAATAATCTCATCAAATATTTAAAATTCGTACGTATCAAATGATTATTATTATTATTAAACATTATTATATATATATATATATATATATATATATATATATATATATATTATTTATTGCTCAAAGTTGCACATATTTTTTATTGAAAACCTAAAAACTACTTAATTTGATAAAGTTTAAAAAATTATAAAACATTATACAATATTTTATTACTGTTTTTACAATTTTAATTTTAGTTATTTATTGACTAAAATATAACTATAGAGTATTTTTTGGCATAACTTGAAAAAAAGTTAACCTCAAAAAGTGCCTGATTTTCACTTTTTGCCTTCAATTTCAAAGAGTTCTTAATGTAAACTTAATTTATTCTGTTAACATTAAATAAAAAATTATAAAATATATTTCGAAAATCAAAAAACAATTAAGAAAGAATATAATATAATTTTTTGACTGAATATAATATGCTCAAAAGCCACAAGATGGCAATAATTATAGATAATTTTTTTCTTTTTTTTTTAATTTTATAAACACATGGTGGGTCAAAAGTCATCATGGAATTTAAAAATGTAATAACTTTTTCGTTTATGGGAGAAAGCACAATTGTTCGAACAGGAAAACGTAGTATTTGACCTCACCACCTCCAATTTTGTTAAAAATTCGGTATACGGACTCATTACGTCAATATAAAATTTTAATTAAATAAATTCACTAAATAATTCACTTTTTTCAGGAATTTTTTTAAAATACTTGAATTTTAAATCCATATATCAAATTAGTGCACAATATATCTAGTTTCTAATTATTTTTATAAAGATGCCATTTCTGAAAAAAAGGATAGTGAAATCAATATTCGTCCTTGTATCAAGAACATTTAAAAAATCATAACTTTTATTTTTATAATTTTTATTTAAAATATTTCTTAGTGTTTGCTATATACAAAATAATATATAAAAAATTTAAAGTGCGAATATGAGAAAATTAACACTTAGTAAAGAAAAATTATTTATTTCAGCAATAGTTTGAAAATTTGTAATGTTTTTTGAATGAACCAATTTGTATATGTTTAAGAGAACGTTAAAAATCAGCGATTCTATTTTATTTAATTGAAAAATTATATAAATTAACTATATCTTTGTGGCATAATAAAAATAACTTTAAAAAATAATCCTTGAAACCTGGATTCTTAGTGCGCCAAATGGAAATATTTTGACAATAAATCGGCGATTTCTAACTGACTGTTTCGATGATATGACGAATATCTGAGCTCTTCAAGGGATATATTTATAAGTTTCTGCTTTAGTTTTGCGAAATTATAAAATTTCGTCATTTTTGTTTACATATTGGTATTTTGAAAAAATACCAACAAAAAAAATACTTAAAAAATCATAAAAGTATGTGACTTTTAACAACAATATCTAGGAGACCATATCCCGAAGTTAATTTTCCCAGAAACCCCTCATGGTCCCACTCTAAAATTTTTATATGTTGTTCACAACATATTAAGCAATATGTTAAAGAAAAATTTTAAAAATTGAAGATATGATTTTTAAATATTCTTGATACAAGGACGAATATTGATTTCAATATCCTTTTATTTTCAAAAATGTCACTTTTATAAAAATAATTAGAAACTATATTTATTAGGCATTAAATTGGACAAATAGGTCCGAAGATATATGAATTTTAAATTCATGTATTTAAAAAAATAAAAAAAATCCTGAAAAAAGTGAATCTTGAACCTTGAATCTTGAAACTAAACTACAACGAATTCGAAAATTTTGAAGAAGTTTAAGTTTTGTATTGACATAGTGGTTTTGTATACCGAATTTCATAGAAATCAGAGATAGTGAGGTGTTTTCTCTCTTATATATTTTTTTTTTATTTATTTATTTATTTTAGATTATATAATATACAAAACGGAAGTCTTTTTTACACTAAGTATGCAAAATAAATAAATTTCAACAGTTGGCCAGAAATGAAATCAACTTTATTGAAAATCTGATTATAAGTGATGAAGTTCATTTTCATTTCAATGGCTTTGTTAATAAGCAGAACTGAGTTCTGGGGTTCTAAAAATCCAAAAACCATTCATCAACGCCAATTACACCCCATTAGCTGTACAATATGGTTTGGCATTACATCTGAATTACATCTTACTTCTTCGAAAATGAAGATGAAAGTGCTGTAATCGTAAATGGAAAACAGATCTGAGATGGAGGATGGAGCCACTGTCCACATTGCCCCAGACACAATGGTACTTTTAAGTTTTGAAAAGTGAATGGTGACAAATACGTATCTTTTTGTTTGATTCTATAACTTAGTATTGTTTTTTAATATATAAAAGAATAAGAATTACTTCCTATTTTTTGGCACAACTAAAAAAAAAATAATTTCAAAAATTTCTAAATTAGATCGATAATAATTGAAAATTTAATACAATATTAAAAACTAATAAAAAAAAATTTGGGCCAAATATAGGGCAAATTTAGGCAAATTAATTAGTTACGAAAAAGGAAAAGTAGTTTTAGAAATAAAAAATATGATTAGAAGATGGTAGGGTTTGGGGGAATTAGATATGCCCTTGTTCCTATTAAATCAAATATTATCTAACCTATAAAAACCCTATTTCCAATGGCTATACGTTTTTTTCATTTCAGGATATATGAGAATTAGGCGCGTCCTTGCTCCGGTCTTTTCAAATTTTTTATATATTCACTTTAGATCCAAAGTAATATGTGTCCCAGCTTTAAATTATCTACGGCACCTCCTTCTATTTTTATAAAATTCAGACCAGTGTTTTTGCTAAAAATGCTTTTTTTTATTTCAGGATATATGAAAGGTAGAGGTGTTCTTTCTCTGATTCAAATAAAAACTAGCAGACTCATAAATAATCTAAATTCTGACCGGTATTTTAGAAGAAATTTAGTTTTTTTAATTTCAGGATAATTTATTAATTTCCTGCGCCAATTTTTTCAAAACTCTGTATATATTAATTTTAAGTCTAAAATAATATGGGTACCAACTTTCAGTTTTATACGACAACTCTTCTATGTGCGACTGTCTGTAAGTCGTCGCCGTTGATAAATCTAGTTAAGTTTATCAGGAGTACGAGTTGGTTTTCAGTATGAATATCGGGATTTCTACATTTATCCATAGTAGGATGGACGGCTATAAGTATTCTATGTCTTTAGAATCCTTTGCAGAACTTTTACATGGAAATTAGGGTATCACAAAAAATTTTACAATTCAAGCTTAAAATTTATTTTGAATTATTCAAATTTTCTTTAATCAAATCTAATACAAATTAGATGTAGAAAATACTTCTTTATTCACTTTGTAAAAGCAAAAATCAAAAAATGTATTTTTAGTCGGTCAAACCTTACCATTGCACAGTGTAAGATTTGGCAATATTAGAATGACAAACATCCAGTTTTCGAGCTAATGGACTGAAGAGGCCTTAAACATTCCCACTAAAAATAGACAGGTAGAATCACCGCCACTCCCATGCTGAAATAAAATTTAATTTATCATTTTTTTTTTAATTTCAGATATATTTTTATAAATTTTATTTAAAAAATTAATGCTTTAAAGGTAGGCATTGCACGATCTAATCACATAAATCTTAGTGTACTATTTGCAGCAAGTTTTAGCTAATAACTTAAAATTTTGAAATAATTCTTAAAAAATTGCTAATATGAGGAAACGCACATTTTTTCTAATATTTTAAAAGGTCGCAAAAAGTCGCAGTCAATACTCTCAAATATAATTTTATGGATGTTTTTTAATTAACCAATCATATTTTTAAATTGGAACTCGATGAAACTTTTTAGTTCCAATACATCAAAAATGGAATTTCCAAAAAAAAATATTTCAATATTGATTTTTTAACCTTGGAAATTATAATAAAATAATTTAGATACATTTATTAATACATACCAAAGAAATCATATCATTATCTGAAGTATTTACTGAAATATATACAGTTAAAATTAATATACTTCTTCACAATAATTTTAAATAAAAATAAAATATTTTTAAAGTAGAAAATTTGAAAATCCATAATTCGTGTTTCCAGTATTCTATCATACGGTTTAAGACTATAGTTACATGAGGGTGGCCCAAAATGAAAGGTCAAACTAAAATTTACATCACTTTAAGATATCGTTTCGCAAAATTTTCGTCCTAACATTTTCCTTTCGTAAACTGGATCAAAATAAAAAAATCCTTTTTCCGGTTATTTCGATTTTTTCACATTTCTGCCAAAGCAACAATATGAAAATTTGGTTTCGTAAGAAGGGTCTTTGGGAGACGCATACATAAGTAAACTCATAGACATAAGTAAAATTTCGTACAGAAAAAGAGTATAGTATCACAATGTTAAAAAAACATATCTTTTCCTTTAGAAAAATAATATGTTTTTTCAAATTGAAAAAATATATTACTTGGTGCAAAATATATGTATAGTTTAGCCTTTTTAAAGATTTTTTTTTTTAATATTTTTAAATATTTTGTAATTCCATGAAACTAAACAGTATTTGAAAAAATCACATGCAAGTTTTATTTATTGAAATTTAACTCAATAATTTAGTTGAAACTCTAGGTTTTTTTATTTTTTATTAATTCTTCATTTATATAACCGAGCCCAGTGAGACTTTATACGGTTAATAGAAGCTACTAAATAAATAATTAAATAAACTACAAACTATATGTGACTTATTATTTGAAAACATTGGAAACTTATAAATTGAATCCAATTTTAGACTTCCCGCCAAAGTTTTATTTGATTATCTTATTATTTCCCTAAAAAATTATTTAAATTGATAATGTTGGTACATTTTGGTAGGATTTGGTAGTTTTTGAAGAATACTTTGGTAGGAAAATATTTTCTTTGTGGCAACGCTGCTAATAAGCATACTTTTCAACTATTTCACACAGGAACTAAATTAAAGATTAATATACAGTAAAGACCTTAGCTTTTATACATAGAAAATTACCTTTCGATATCAACAGATGTTAAGGATGCATTTTTAAATGAGGTGGAAGGATTTTATTGTTTATTGATCCCGAAAGTCTGTATTTATCTCTATATTTTCGGCTATATATTTGTCAAATATTTTAGGACAATACTTTTCTGAAACGAAATTGTTTATTCCTTGGAATTTCGCATCTTAACACGAGGTAAATAAGGAACCTTCTGATGACGCACCTTTTAAAAAAATCGACGCCCCTCTGTGATTGTTAATTTTGGAGAAATAGCTTAACACATATTAATTTGTTTATAGTATTTTTAATATTTTAAAACATTTTTTATCTCTTCTAAAAGTTTTGAAATGTAATTTTCTTAAGTTATTTTATCAAAGTTCACAGAATTATTTTTTTCTACACAAAAAATAATTTTAAATTGGAATATTGTACTAAATATGATATCAAAATATGAATTTATGGCAAAGTATGCAAAAACAAGAATTTTCAACAAAACTAAACTCGCTCCTTGATAATTATATACATAAGGGTTTACCTTTAAGAAATCGACCTTAAACATCAATTATTTATTATTATTATTATTTTTTAATTTCGATTTTTTAAATTAACTTTTGATGCAATTATGTTAACAACACCTTGCGGAGTATTAAAACAAAATTTCAATATCTAAAATGATTCCATGTGATACCTGCAAGCACTAACTGCCTGTTTTTGCGCTCGTGTTATAAAAGCAGGCAGTAAAAGTTAAAAAAGTGTTTGAAAATACTAAGGTTTTTTCTTTTTTTATTCCTGTAATCGCGAATTTTATTTTATTCCTCTAATGTAAACTACAAGCACTTGTAGAAATAACCCAACTTGTGTTCAATCAATGTGTTGTTGACCAGTGTTAAATTATATTGTGAACAAGTGGTTAAACCAAAATTTTCAAAATTTTATTTTTTTTTTCAGTTTTTCGATTAGAAAATTTTCGAGTATTGAAGTATGGAGATTTATTGCTCTTGTAATTATGAATCATTTGAGATACATCTCGTCAATCTGCCCTTACCAGCAGCGCTATAGGAGGTACCCAAACTTGAGAAGGAAAAACGTGAAATGCTCTAAGAGATGCATTTTTCTCGATGCACATTCACAGCGTAATTTCAATGAAGCTAAAGTAACGCGTGATCAAAAAAATCGTTGTGGCGCGATAAAATATTAAATTTCAAAGACGTTATTCTAAAATGTTGCGTACTTTATATTAGCATATTTTTACATATTATAAGAAATTATATTTATAATAATTTCACATAAAATATATTTTAGGTTTCAATAAAAAAAATTCATAAAAAGTATTTATGACCTGAGATCGCGGTGTCTTTAATATTTCATAAATCATGGAGGCACATCCAAGGCGCTAATTAAAATTGGTGAAAATGTATACCAATTTGCAGCTGTTATTATAGCTAATATCGTAATAAAGTTTGAATTTAATGCAACTTTTAATATTTTTGGGTGTGTAGTTTTGTCATTGAAAAATTTATTTTATTGTTATATAATTAATATTTGCAACTTTTCATTTATTAACATCATTTTAAGATTTTTTGTTGTGTAATGTGAAAATACATTAGCGAATTAAATTTAATGAATTAAAATTTTTGATTTTTAACTTCCATAATATAAAATATATCAAAAAATTTTATAAAAAAAAAAAACGAAAAACTCTATGCATACTTTTTTGATTAAAATTTGTTTAATGAAATGTTAAAAAATCATTATGTTCGAGAATATCTTCGGTGCCAACAATGATATCGTATCACTTTTAATTTGTATTTTAGACATATTGATGTGGATTATATACGTGTGGTATTTTTTTAAATGTTATTGAAAATAGAATTATGACAATTTTTTATAACTTTTTATCTTAAACCTCCATAACACTAACGCTGTTCGCTAAAAATCATTCACGCGACCAGATTTGTGTTACATTAAAGCCAGGTAATATTGGTACTAAATAGCGTTGATGTGTCATTAAAAAAAATTTTAAATTTTTTGAACCCCAAAAATAAACAAGTTTGTAAAAATTCCCATATATGTGCATTTACATTTTTACGATTAATTTTTATTATTAAAAATACAAAAAAAAAAAAAAAACGCATGATGGTTGATTTCAATTTAACTATTAAAATATGTAAACATTTTAATTGTCATGCAAATTTGTTATTTTATTTTTTATAGAAAAAGAAATGTTAAAAAATAAAAAAATTCTTATGCATGTCCAAAAAATGACAAATGCATAATTATTTCTGTACAGTAACTATTTTTTGATAAGTTTTTTAAGTCATGATTAAAATTTGCTCATCATATTTTTTTTTAATTTGTTTTATTTAAGACCCATTTTGAAAGGACAATAAAAGGATGAAGGTCAATTCCTTACTAATTTATGAATACTGTTAACGAAAGTTAATGTCAATATCTATTTAATAAAAAAAGAAAAAAACGAATATTTCTCGCACCTCAAACATGAAAACAAAACGATAAATTTTTAAGCAGTTTTAGATGGGATTAGAGCAAGATTTTAAAAATTGAAAAATAATAAGTTTGAAGACAACCATTTTTTAATATTGTCAAGCTAGATTTGCGATTTAAACCACAGTGCCGATGTCAGTAAGTATATGTTTACTTGACAAAACTAGTATATTTTTCTCTAAGGAAATTCAAAAATTTTATCTAATTTTGTGGAACAAAATTCCGAGAGAATCCCTGAGAAAATTTTTAAGAATTTGTCTGTGAAATAATGTTTAATTGATAATAGAATTTCACTGTAGACCTTGAATAAACACAAAAATGGACGCAAAAAGAAAACAAGACACAACTACAATGTAGAAAAGATATTTCCTAGAAAATCACGTTAAAAAAAATACAGTGATAAAAATAAAAAACAAAGAAAACAATTTAAAAAAAAAGTAAATAAAATCAATACAAATGTCTATGATTTGCATTGATACATAGTTTCTTACATACATACACATATCAAATGTATACAATGTAAATAAATTTCACGTTTATTTTGTTTTTTTTTTTTTCATTTCTGTGTGTATAGTTGAGTATATGTATGTGTGTATAAATTGTAGGCCATTGTGTAAAACAAGGTGTCAAGTTTACAGCAACAACAATAACATGTAATAAAAAAATTTAAAAGATATAAAAAATTAACATGTACGAACATATAGTTTAATTAAAACAATTAAGGTTTAAATGTGAGAAAACTACAAATTAATTAAAAGAAAGAAAAAAAACATTGTATGAAAAAAACAATTTATTTAAATTTCACATTTTTATTATAAAATATGTACTTATGTGTGTGCATCTTTGTATGTATGTGTATTAATATTTTGTAGGTTTGTTATATGTATTATCAATTAGTATGCTTACACTATGACCCTCAAAAACTTACCCAACACAAGGCTCGTATAACTACTTGTGGTTTCATGGCAAATGAAAGGGGATCAAAGGCGCCACCAGCCTTGCCACCACCATAGGCTCCACCAGCATTTATGTTTAATATTTGATTTAACATATCCATTTTCTAAAGATTTTTATTATTCAGTTTTAATAACACTAAACTAAAATATATATTTTCTATTTTATTTCTTTTACGATATTTGATTAATATTGATTTTAAACAATGTTTTTCATTAATACAAATCTTTTATTTTACTGGTATTATGAAACAAGTTTTGTAATTATTTGCTCTATAGAATTTTAATAAAAATTATTTTTTTTTTATTATTTTAAATTTTTATTATTTTTCCTTTTAATATCCTTGGAATTTCTTTAAAAAATTTTCTCTATGCTTAAGTTTTCCTCTATTGCAATCCTTTCTCTCTACTGCCTCTTGCTTTTGTGCTTGCTCTTGTTCTAGATGTTGTATTACATCAAGAGTTTGTGTAAGTTGTTTTTTATTTTTTTAATATATTAAAAATATTTCTCCTTGTATGGATATAAGTACATATGTATGCAACTCTGTAATTTAAAATGTGTGTGTATATGCTTCTATTTTATTTAGCTTTTTTGTTGTTTGTATTTCTTTTATTTTTTCTCTATAAATATAAATTCCTTTTGGTACGGGGTGGCGTATACGTTTTAGTATTTTATCTATTTTGGTCTAGCTCTTAATTGCGTTTTTTCTCTCTTAATATTATTTTTAAAATATATTTTTATTTTTTGCACTTTCTATATATATATATATATATATATATATATATATATATATTTTTTTTTTTTTTTTGCTAATAATTATATTGTTAGTTATGTATTATATTTTTAACAAAAATTTTCTTAGATGCCTTAACAAAGAGCTCGTGTTATCACTACAAAACCTTAATCGAACTGAGTTAAGTTCTATCAACAAAACATTTAAGGAAAACAGATGTTGATGACGGTAATGAAAGCTTTTGGAAACGCTTTTTGTATATATAGATATACATTCATATATTTACATATAATAATTTAAGCTCTTAAAAGTTTGTATTAGGCTTAGATAGACTATAAAAAATGAACATACAAGAATATTAAAAATAATTATAATCCGAATATTAAAGTTATAAAAAATTCCTTCGGCCACTTTAATATAAATCGCAACATAAACTGTAGTAAGAAAACAAAAAAAATTGGTCGCACAGTGGTCTCAAAACACTTTTTTTGGAAATAATTCTGAAACTTGTGAACTATTGCACATATATCTAAATAAAATTTCAGATAGAGCTAAAGAGTTTTCGAGTTGATTTGGAGGAGCACAGTTCCCTAGCAGGTCACAGGGGTGGAACTTAAGTATGTATTTTTTTAAGTCTGCTAAAACATTATTTATGACTTATATGTAAAAAAAATTATTTAGGTCGAAGCAAATTTTACCCTCATTTTTGGCCTAGTTATTTTAAGTTTTTTTTTTACCTTAGGTCCTAATTTTTTTTCTAAATATGAACTAAATTTTTTAATAAATTCCAAATAATATTGCTGCAAGAATCATATAAATATATCTATGCGACAAAATGTTATATTAATCTAAATTAGAAACTTTAAAAAAATTTCCTATTTTTGGGATTCTTTTCCAAAAAGGTGATAATATTCTAAATTTCTAAATATTTTTTTTTTGTCCCGGACTATAACATGTTTGTAGTGGTTTCAAAAGAAATCTTAACGTAAAGGTATGTAAAGCAAAACCAAAGGCGCACAGTGGGGTCAAACGCAAATTTTTTGGTAATAAATCTGAATCTCCTAAACTACTGGTCGGATCAAATTGAAATGTATGGAAGAGTTGTAGAGGAGGACCTAAGTTTTCAGAAAAATCATCTTGTAATCACCCTGTGATAACACGAGATAAGCTACAGGGTGTCAAAGTTGACTACCTCGAGTATGTAAAAGTTAAAAAAATCGTAACTTGTACAAATGAAGTCCGATTTTAAAGATTTTTATATTTCTGGAAAGTGCTTGGCAAGATAAAGAAAAAATAAGCTTACTCATCTAAGTTATCTCTTACAGTTAAAAAGATATTTACGCTTGAATTTTGAATTTTTGATTTTTTGGCTCGACTTTCTTTCGTTTTTCGGGAATAAGTCCGGAGATATATGAGGTAAAAATTTTTTAAAAATATTCTGTAATTTTCTACATATTTCAAAATAATATGCTGAAAGAATTTTTGGATTATCTCAATTTGTCTAGACGTGAAAAATATTCAAAGTCAGCACTCTGAAATTGGCATGAAAAATGGCTATTTTTTTACAAAAATATAGTACATTTCATTCGCTTTTTTCTCAAAGTTCCGTTAATAAAAAATTTTTTTCCTTATTAATTTCAAAAGATAAGGCTTCATAAATGGTTAATAAAGAAATTTTGAATTGATTTAAGTTTGCACCCTACATCCAGCATTGGCCGAAAATTGTCAATTTTAAAAAATAGTTTCATTTTTATCGATTAATAAAAAAAATGTCACGCGAGCTTTTTTAAATTTGGTACCCATGTTTTTTATAGAAATAGATTTAGAATGATTTAACACTAAACTGCTTCCCGCCCGGCCAAAAATGAATGCAGGAGTGGAGATTTTATGTTAAAAGTCAGTTTTTTAACGACTATTTTTAAAAGCATATTAAAAGCATATTAGCATAATCTTTTTAATATTATTTCTTATGTAATGTATAAAACACAAATCAGGCTTTCATTTCTAAAAAAATCAATAAAATAGCTCCAATAACCTATTTTTGGTAATTTTTCAAAAATAAATTTTTTTTTAAATAGCTGAAAATCCAAAAAAATTTAATTTTTTTAATACAACTCCACTAATTTTGCAAATACTTTAAAAATGTTAAAAGAATATAAAAATAGACTTATTTACCAATTCAACGATATATAAAATGTTGATATAGGTCATTTAATAATAGTAATATAATGGCCTCAAAACTACCAAGTCACGTCAAAAGTTGCAGAATTCACTATTTTGTTCCGTATTTCTATATGTGTGTATACGTAACACTCAACTGCATTGCTTATTTTTGTTACGAGATAATAATATTTATTAATGAATTTATTTAAAGTGTTCATAATTTTTTTCTACTGAAAAGGTTTTTAAAATTACCTAAGTACATAAATAAGTATATTTTCCTTCGTTTTTTATTACATTTTTTTAAGTTTTTAAATAATTTACCTAGCTACTTAATTAATGTATTATAACAAGAATGATTTTTTTACAATCGCATAGGTACATTTTTTGACGTACCTGTTTAACACTACAGGTCATAAAACTGAATGAAATCGGGGGTTTTGAGCAAAAATTTATATTTTTTAATTCATTTTTGCCTGTCACCATTTACCTGATATAAATATTCTTTTTCTATATATAAGTATCCTTATAAATATGCAGATTTATTATTGAATTTGCCATTATGGAGATTACATTAAAACACTTTTCTATTTGCAAAGTAATCTGGGATAATCTATCGGATATTATAAATCGTCCAGAAGAAATAAGAAAACTCATTGATACAGTAGTATCTTTTGGTTTAACTCTTACTGCAGAATACAGTTTAAAGCTCGAAAATTTTTATAAATCATACGAAAAAAGGATGCAAGTTTCAGATTGGTCAATACCAAAGTTCAAGAAGAAAAATGAAGAGTGGTTGGAGGGAGAAATACCAATTTTCATCGGAAAGCAGAAAATGGGTCGACCAAAAAAAGTTACGATGAAGTTCAGCTAAGAACAAAGAGCACCAAACGGGAATCTATTCTAAATTCACATACGAATGCCGAAATAAAAGATACATTTAAAGCTTTAGTAACACGTACGCAACCAAAGGAAGTAGAAAAAGTTATAGATGTGTTACCGACAGCTTCTCCCAATCGATTACATCGGATAATCCAAAGATAGTGACACCGAAATCAACATCGTCCTTTACCTCTGAAGATGCTTTAGCTCTAATATTAAATTTAGGATTATCAAGAAACCAATACGAGATTTTGAGGAAATCTGTTAGCGAAAAAGGATATGATATCTTTCCCAGTAGCAAATCAGTGAGAGAAGCGAAAAGTAATATTTTACAGCCTATGGAGCACCCGGTTAATGCTTCTGTTAAAAGTGCTAAAGTTAATGTATTGCAATTACTTGAAAATACTGCCTCTAGAATTATATCTACCTACCGACTCTGAACTTATTTTAATATTCAAATGGGGCTGCGATGGAACATCGGGATTTTCGGAATACAAACAACTGGATGGAAGTAATTCTGGAAATAATTATTCCTCGCTGTTTATAGCGTCTCTGGTACCACTTCGAATGCGCTTAAATAAGCCTTCCTCATCGACAAGAAATGACTCGCTTTTTGATGATATATGGATAAATTTAACTCCAGGTTCCAAATTTTTGTGCCGTCCAATCCTTTTTGATTACACAAAAGAAACCACGGTTACAATAAACAGCATTGTCAACCAATTGGAAGAAGAAATTAAAGCATTGCCCCCAATATATGTAAAAGTATCAAACAGAACTATTAAAGTTACATTTCAACAACAATTAACGATGATTGATGGAAAAGTTGCAAACACTATAACAGATACAACATCTACATGGAAATGTAATATATGTGGAAAAATAAGTTCACAATTTCAGGATAATTCTGAAGTCCTTGTTAATAAAAATTCTTTAAAATTTGGAATATCACCACTCCACGCAAGGATAAGATTTTTGGAGTTCTGCTTACATCTTGCATATGATATGAAGTACAGAAATATTCCCGGGCAGGAAAATGCTACAGTAAAAAACAATTTGGAACTTCACGAATTACGAAAAGAGGAGAAGAAAAGAATTCAATTAGAATTCAAAGAACAACTCGGATTAATAATTGATAAACCTCTACATGGCTATGGAAGCTCAAATGATGGAAATACAGCAAGACGTTTCTTTGAAAATCCGGAACTCACATCTTCAATCACAGGCATTGACTTAAATATTTTGAAGCGATTTAAGATTATATTGGCAGCCATTAATAGCAAAAAGAAATTAATGCGGACAAATTTAAAATTTTTGCTTACGAAACTAAAGAACTACTTAATATTACATACCCCTGGAAATCAATGACTCCAACAATTCACAAAGTATTGGCTCATGGTAAAGAAATAATAGAAAATAGTATTTTGCCATTGGGAGAGCTAACAGAGGAAGTACAGTAAGCCCGAAATAAAGATGTTAAACATTTCCGACTCTTCAATACCCGAAAATGTTCGAAAATAGCGCAAAATATGGACTTAATGGAATATTTATTAATATCATCAGATCCAGTTATATATTCTATAAGAACACGATGGCTACCAAAAATCACTCTTGAAATAGAAAAAGAGGATTCCGAAGCTAAGGAAGTTAAAAATTTGCTAACGTTTGATGTTTCTGATTATTTTCAAGAAAATCTCTAATAATATCTTCGATAATATATTCTTAATAAAATAAATATACGGGATATATGTATAATAAGTATGTAAATATGTAGAACAAATTAAATAAACATTACTCAAATTAAGAATTTACTACTTTATAATAACAAATATATACCTACATAATACATTAGAAAACTAAAATGTTACGTATACACACATATGGAAATACGGAACAAAATAGTGAATTTTGCAACTTTTGACGTGACTTGGTAGTTTTGAGGCCGTTATATTACTATTATTAAATGACCTATATCAACATTTTATATATCGTTGAATTGGTAAATAAGTCTATTTTTATATTCTTTTAACATTTTTAAAGTATTTGCAAAATTAGTGGAGTTGTATTAAAAAAATTAAATTTTTTTGGATTTTCAGCTATTTTAAAAAAAAATTTATTTTTGAAAAATTACCAAAAATAGGTTATTGGAGCTATTTTATTGATTTTTTTAGGAATGAAAGCCTGATTTGTGTTTTATACATTACATAAGAAATAATATTAAAAAGATTATGCTAATATGCTTTTAATATGCTTTTAAAAATAGTCGTTAAAAAACTGACTTTTAACATAAAATCTCCACTCCTGCATTCATTTTTGGCCGGGCGGGAAGCAGTTTAGTGTTAAATCATTCTAAATCTATTTCTATAAAAAATATGGGTACCAAATTTAAAAAAACTCGCGTGACATTTTTTTTTATTAATCGATAAAAATGAAACTATTTTTTAAAATTGACAATTTTCGGCCAATGCTGGATGTAGGGTGCAAATTTAAATCAATTCAAAATTTCTTTATTAACCATTTATGAAGCCTTATCTTTTGAAATTAATAAGGAAAAAATTTTTTTATTAACGGAACTTTGAGAAAAAAGCGAATGAAATGTACTATATTTTTGTAAAAAAATAGCCATTTTTCATGCCAATTTCAGAGTGCTGACTTTGAATATTTTTCACGTCTAGACAAATTGAGATAATCCAAAAATTCTTTCAGCATATTATTTTGAAATATGTAGCAAATTACAGGATATTTTTAAAAAATTTTTACCTCATATATCTCCGGACTTATTCCCGAAAAACGAAAGAAAGTCGAGCCAAAAAATCAAAAATTCAAAATTCAAGCGTAAATATCTTTTTAACTGTAAGAGATAACTTAGATGAGTAAGCTTATTTTTTCTTTATCTTGCCAAGCACTTTCCAGAAATATAAAAATCTTTAAAATCGGACTTCATTTGTACAAGTTACGATTTTTTTAACTTTTACATACTCGAGGTAGTCAACTTTGACACCCTGTAGCTTATCTCGTGTTATCACAGGGTGATTACAAGATGATTTTTCTGAAAACTTAGGTCCTCCTCTACAACTCTTCCATACATTTCAATTTGATCCGACCAGTAGTTTAGGAGATTCAGATTTATTACCAAAAAATTTGCGTTTGACCCCACTGTGCAACTGTTGCCTTATCCAAACTTGCACAATTTTGAAAAAGTTTTTTATTTTTATTTTTTATTTTTTGCAAAATTCTCAATATATATATATATTAAACATTAAAAATATTTTCTGAACCACGCTTTTTACGACGGCTGGGTGATCATTTTAATGAAAATAGTCAAGTTTTTAAACAAGTTTTCCCCGAACTGGGATTTTGGGTATTTTCTCAAAAATATACCTAAAATTTCAATTTTATATTTTTCAGTTCATAGAACTTTTTGCCAAAGTATATCTATTCTGGGTTCTCGTAAGATTCTGAGTAGATCGAAAAATATCCGTCCGTCTATCCGTCTGTGTGTATGTTGAAAGAAGGAAAGGGCTCTGTGCGGACCACCTAGGGGGACGAAACTTTACTCAAATATTTGTCTTATATAAGGTTTTTTTAGTATTGAAAATGAGCAAAATCGGTTATTAAGCAAAGAAATTATGGGCCATTTACTAGAAACATAGGGTATCCGTTGTAACCCCAGTTCATACTTTTCCGCCGATATCTCTTACAAAAAAACATATACGCTAACGAAATTTTGTAAAATAGTTCCAGGATTTACATAAGCATAAGTTTGGAAGGAGGACCCAACATATATCTCAGGAGCGGAGATATGGAATAGCATCAGAATTCTCTCAAAAAATCTTGAAATTCCAAAAATGCAATTTTTGTTTTTACTTACTGATCAATATAAAAACAAAATGTAAACATTAAAATATTAATATTACCTTTCCCTGAATAAAGCGCCATTTCCGACCCCTTTTACCCCAATGTGTTGCGGCAAAAGGCATTTTTTAATACATATATATTAGCAGTCTAATATAGTATAGGTATAGTTTGAAAATTAGTATTAAAAGTTTAAGAATTAAATATTATTTTTGCAGATTTATATCTTGTACTATCTTGTATATATACATATATGTATTGTAAGTCAACTTATAACGTACTTTTACCGTCGACTGATGTAAGTTAATCACCTCCAGTGTCTACTTACGGATCCAAAAACCTTAAGTAATAAGACATTTGATTTACCTTTTCTGGGGCCTAAAAAAATTTTATCTTTATTGAGTATTTATTTACTTCAAATACAAAATATTCAGTACGAGAGAATAACTACGATAACGCTGAATCGGATCGACTTCAACTAGAATTATTTCAATTCTTCCTTCTTCTTTAACTATGCCTATTATGGTTTTCGGCTTATATTATGATCGGTCCGCTATTCGGCTTATAACCAGGGCTGACAGATTTTTTTGAGCCTCTGTCGCCAAATTGTTAATCAGAAATCACCAAAAATCGCCAAAATAAAATACTAAAAAATTAACTTACTTCAAATTTCGTATAATTTATAAATGTAAATTCAGCTTTAACAATGCCAAAGATAATTGCATTAGCTAATAATAACACTATGCTAGTTGCAAATTTTAACAAAATGGTCACCCTACTTGTAAAGCTAATTTGAGTACGCTGAATTCAATAGTGACAGACGTTTTTCGATATTCGATAGACTGTGCTCGAAAATGAGACTAATTTTTTTAACAACGTGGGGTTAAAAGTAAATCGACGGCGCTGAATTTAGTGGTGTTAACCATATTTAAAAGCGTTCTTTTTTGAGATATTTCATTTTGAAAGGCTAAAAAAAAGTTTAAAAAAATTAAGTTTTTTATCTTAAATTTAATAATTTACCCCCGTATTCACAAACAACTTTTAAATTTAAAATGCATTTAAATAAAGTTTTTAATACAAATTTTGTCTCCAAAATGTATTTTAAATTTAAAATTGGTTGGTGAATACGGTGGTTAATTTTTGAATTTGAACAATATAAACTAATAAGATTCCATTGAAGTGAATGATGAATTCTTATTATCATATATATTTTAGACATTAATAAACAAAACTTTAAGCTGGCAAAAAATGTTACTATAATTCTTGAAGTAAGCTAACTAGTGTTACCAATAAGAAACTTTAAAAAAAATATAAAAACATAAAAACTGATGTAATTTGTGATTGCAATATGTATTCAATCAATTTATTGTTTAATTTACATAAATAATTTACCTTTTGTTTTTCTAACTTTCAATGAATTCAGTGTACTCGAATTAGCTTTACCAGTAGGGTGCCTAGCTTTTTAAATTTGCAAATAACACAGTGTTATTATTAGCCATTGCAATTATTACTGGCTTTGTTAAAGCCGAATTTACATTTACAAATTATAAGAAATTTTAAATACTAAAAATTGTACCACACTTAATATTTTAGTTAATTTTTTAGTATTTCTTTAAAAAATCAAATAAAATTTTAAGCTGGCAATTTTTGGCAATTTCTGATTAACAATTTGGTGACAGAGGCTCAAAAAAATCTGACAACCCTGTATGTAGGGGGCGTTCAATGTAATTACTTATTGCTAACAGTGTATTCAATATATTAGTATGTAAATGAAAATAATTAAAAATATTAAGATTACATATATAATATAAAGAAATTATGATAAAAGGAAAATTTATAGTAATTTTACAATTAAATGTTTTAAGAAATATGTACGAGAAAATAGTAATGTTGACTGTACTATTTCCACGTCACAAACCCACTGAAAAAAGCATTTCTGTTACCCCCTAAAAAATTAACCGTGGTATTTTTTATAATTTTTCTAAAATATTTCGGCTCTACCGTTTAAAAAAAAAGTATTTTTTTAGTTTTTATGGACATTTTTGTATTTTCTCCAAAAGCAAGGCACACAAAATTTTGGTATAATTTCAGAGATATTTGGAAGCCGCGCCTATTGGTATATAAAACATATCCCAGAGTGAACTTAATATTTTTATATTCAACAAAATATCCTATTTTTGAAGGTCTATTTCAAATTTTTAAATTTTTACTTACTTTTAGATATAAGATGTTTAATTTTTATTTTGTATTTCGCGTTTAATTAGATAGATAATCTGATTTAAAATTTTACATGAACATAGTTAATATTGGTATTTGCGAAAATAGCAAAATATTAATAAAAAAAAAAAAAGAGAAAAGTAACAGGGAATGTCTTATTAGGATCATAGAGCTTTTTTATGCGCTGCACTGTGTCAAATGTACCCAATCTGGAACGACAAAAGTCCAAAGCAAAAAGCTTTAATAATACCTTAATTTTGTAATATATATTATTAAACACTTCAAATAACATGCAAAATAATGCGCAATAACGTAAGTTGTTTATTTATTGAGATATGGAAGTTAAAAGTTAGGCATTGTATTAACTTCAAATGGATGTAACTTTCTTTCGAGAACCATTTGTTAACATATATTTTTTTGTTTTTTCTATTATTCAACAGCATATTGAAAGTATCAGCATAGCGTAATTTTGGGAAATTCGATTTACAAATATTAGTTTTTATAATTTTTAATTTAATGCTAATATTCAAAGATAAGGGAGTAAACAATCAAATTTTAATCATCTTCTGAATGTCGGATGTGGTCACTTAATTATATAGTCAATATTTAGCAATGTGTATAATCCACGTAAATAGCTTTATTATATGTACAACGATATTTTGATAATTCATAGATAATTTATTGACGACCTTAAGTTGGATCAGTTGCTATTTTAATGCATTTTGCAAAATATGTTAAAAGTATCCGGTACAAACAATCATCAATATAAGCACTCATAGTAGGCGTGGCAATGGTATGACTTTCCCCTTTTTTCGTTCCACTTAATTAAAACATACACACAAAATTTAATGATTATACGAATATGTAAAATTAGACTTTTCTGTTCTAGATTGAACAAATGTGGCACAGTGCGTTGGTGGGAATAAAACTGCAATATGTCACATTGATTTACATTTTTTTACATTCAATGTTAATGTAATTTATTGTATTTATACCCTTCACCACAGGTGGATACGGTATATGTAAATAAGTTTGTCATTCGGTTTGTAATTTCAATATTCATATAAAAGTGTAAATATTATGGATCCTTATTGATAGGGAAGTCGATGTAGCGATGTCCTTCTGACCGTTTGTCTGTTGAAATCAATTTGTAGAAAGCCACAGATATCGGATATATATGTTTTATACATCAAATTACAGATAAAAATGATAAATGATAAAAATGAGCAAAATTGGTCTACAGCCGAGATATCACCAAAAAAACAGAAGATAGCTCCAAAAAACGTATTTGTTTTCGACTTCCCTATGCCCAATATGAGCTAGCGACTTCGTTCTTCACAGAAAATTCGAAATGAAGAATATCGGTTCATTAGTAACTGAGATATCGGTCAAAACGCATTTTTAGACTTTGTAAATCTTCTATAAAGCTTCTATATAAGATTTCGTGTTTGTACAAAGCTGTTGTAAATATTTTTCTAAAATTTCAGCTTTTGAATTAACCATATCGGTCCATAAACAACTGAGTTATAAGCAAAAATTTGAAGAAAAATATTATAATAATAGTTATATATTATATATAAATAATATTAAAAATGTACACACACAAACATGTATAAAAAGTATTACAGTGAACTTCAGTGTTGATTTTTGTATAAGCATCAGTAGTTGTTGATTCCATATACGTATAATCATTTTTTATGTATGTTTGGATAGGCCACACCAAAATTTATTGACTTTTGAAATTTGATCGTAACTCCACCTAGAATCGTTCATTGGGATGTAAAAAGATATTGTGTGAAATATTAGTGAAATCGGATATCGTTAACCCGTGCCGCATCGGACTTAAAGTTTATATGGTGCGTTTATATGAGGAAAAATGTGGCTTTTTTACACTTTTTGGAAAAATTTAGCTATTAAACACTTTACTTTATAAAAAAATGTTAAAAAATCATAATCTAAACTTAAATATCTATCAACCAAGATATCCGAAAAATTCAAATCGCAGGTACGGCTTAGTCATACAAGGTATTGACTTAATTTTAATTTTATTTCCTGAAATACTATCTATAAACCAGCATAGTTTTATTTGAAATTTTTTAAAATTTTCTTAACAAAATTTTTAAAAGTTTGAAATTGGAGTTTTAAAGCAGTTTTAAAAATGTCTACATTATTTAAACATTTCTCAAAAAATTTAAAATTTGTTTGTACACAACTTTCACAAGTGGTCTAAAACACATTATTGGTCTGGGGAATTGGTACTAATTTTAAAATTTTTTAACCATTTTTTTATCTTGGTTGTTATATAATTGTATGTAGATTACGATTTTTTAACATTTTGTTACAAAGTAAAGTATTTAATAGCCAAATGTTTCCAAAAACTGTAAAACTCATACTTTCTAGATATAAAATTTGAAAAGTTGGTAAATTTTGGTGCAGTCTATATTGTTATTTTCTGTATAAGCATGTATCTAAATATAAAAATATGTATATAAATTTAGTAGTCATCGGAAGCTTTTGTGATGTTTTTTTTTTTTAAGAAAGCAATGCTCCCTATGATGGTTTAATTTTGTATTTACATTTTTGTAGTTTGGAAAAAATATAGATTATTTTTTAAGTATAAATTTGAAAGTATGAAAGCATACTTTAAGGCATAAATTTTATTATTTATCGGTAATGTGGTGAAGGATATAAAAGATTCGGCACAGCCAAATATAGCGCTCTAACTTGTTTTAATTAAACATTAATTAATTTTGGTGCGAAAAATTTTTTTTAAATATCGTGAAAATCTAATATCATATTTCTAAATATTTTTCCATGGAATACACGGCAATGACATGTAGTTTTAGAAATTTTAATAGCATTTTGACTTGTGTCTAGTATGATAGAAAATAATGGCAATAATAAAATATCAGTTCAAAACACTAAAATAGCAGGTTTTTATGAGTTATACAACTCATACAACACGTATTAATTTATTTCTCTTTATCTATGGTTTTATGAATAAATCTTTAAGATTTCATAAATCTTAAAGATTAAGATTTGTTCTGGAATCAACAATATCCAATGATCGTAAGAAGTTGAAATTTGGCCAAGATTTTCTAAATAATATCCCCTTTCATAATTTTAGGTACGTTTAAGTTTGTGAATGTGGGTATTTTTTTCATACAATGTTGGAACACCCTTTAAATGTGAAATACACTATATGGTTTTTTTCATATAATGTTGGAACACCCTAATACTGATGTTAAAACTCCTTGGTAAGCGGAGAGTCGAGTATCTGTCTATGTCTTTTAATCATTCAGGAGCTTAATTGTACTCAATGCATGGAAAATGGGCAGAGTAGTTACCATTTTGAAACCTGGAAAGAGCGCGAGCGATAGACTATCCTACAGACTGTTATCCCTCTTGTCACCAACAATGAAAATACTCGAAACTCTTCTCCTCCCCCAGATGACTCATATCAAAATGAACAGCACCACTATAGCCATAGATTAATAAATACCCACGAAACATTCAACATCCGGTACGAATTCGTAACGACAGCTTGCTCCTTCAAACTGTAGGTCAGACTTTGCAACTGAAGTCGGTCAGAAAACAGTACAAAAGTTAAATGGTTGCGTACCGGTTTGTCTGAAGAAATTGTTATTTTAAGGGAAATTTCGACATGTCTGCTGAATGTCGGATAAAAATATGAAAAAACACCAGAAAATAGTAAGAAGTTCTGATGAAAATCTACGATTTGTCGTATGAATGTCGGACAAAAATTTGATAATAAATCTACAGTTCATACGAACTTATTTGCGTGTATCTGACTTAAAAATAAAATACATACGCATAATCTTATTTGTTTTTTCTGTCACTTTTTATTAGATATATATTAAGAAATTTAAAGAAATTTAAATTTCTTGCCAACAATGTGCAGACATTCGGTTAATAGTCATAAGATTTGGTTTCACATCAGACACCCCAGCAGAAAATGCATACATACATACATATATACATACATATATTTTGTTTTTGGTAAAAAAAAACAGGATTTTTTTAAATTTAGTTTGACGCATAGAAAAGCATCTAAAAAAAACAACTCTCTCTCAACAAACATAACTCAGCTGTCAAAAAAATCTAACTAACCTGTCAAAAAAAACTTAACTCTTTGTATGTTTTAATATAATTTTTTAAAGAACTAATTTATACATGTGAAGAAAGTAATTTTGTTTCTCTGAGCGAACTAAAAGACTTGGCCTTCTAGTTTCTTTTCTTTGGTTTGACGTTCCTCTCACATAACCTCCTAGTAAAGACATATTCAAAATGTATACTCGTCCCGAAGCGAGGTGTATAATATTTCATTTTTTTTTATGAAGTTTGACAGTTCCATTATACCACAGTTCATATATAAAAAATAATCAGCTGGGTAGACGAGTATACCTATTCAATGTGCCCTGCTTCTAATTGTATTCTATGTAGTCTTGGGCTTAATCGTTCATTTGACTGATTGTTCATTTTTGTTCACAACAATTATGTGAACAAGTTCGTTATTTTCATTTCTATTCTAAGCAGTCTGACTCGATGAACAGTTTGTATTAAATGATTGAACTGTGAGAGTTTTTTCAGTCAATGAACAATCTACAATAATCAGATGCCAATGCTTTTACAAATAAACTTATTAATATATCGTCACCTAAAGTGCAAAAGGCCGTAACAATTGAAAAATTAATTATTGGCTTTTTAATGTTCTATAATGTACTGACCTAAACTACATCAACACAAAAAAATTCGTATTCATATCTTCAAAAATGACGTCAGTATTAACAAAAGTCAATGAGCCGTCATATCAATGAAATAATAGTAAAATTTGTTCCATTTAAGAAAAATTTTACTTAATTAAAAAAAATTACTTAATTTATTAATTTTAAAGTAAAAAATTAAAAATTGTGGTCACGGCCTTTTGCAATTTCATAATGTTTTTTGCTTCTGATGTAAAAAATTAAAGTGTGGTTGTCTTTTAATAAAAAAAATGTAAATGATATAACCAAGTAAAAGTATTTGATTGCAATATTTTTTGCATTTAATTCTACATTTATACTGTAACTTTTAATTTTATAAATTTTTCTTTATTTCTGTAATTTATAATATAAACAAAATTTATTTGTTAAATAATTATTACTCCTGTTCCTCCAGCTTTGTTTTAGACTCCCCTGGATTTGTCCTGGCCGATCTAAACCTAATGGTGTTTTCGCGAATGAGGTCACCGGTCTCCGCTACCTTGTTACCCTCCTGTGTCGTGTTAGAGAACCACTAGCAGGTAGGTAATAAGTATTCCACGCCCTAACCACTACTTTGTGTTCGAGAACCACCAATAGAGGAATTGTTTAATAATAGCACACACTAGCTACAAAAAATGAATCCCAACTTGTGATCGAGAAATTCTAATGGATTACTTTGTCACACATACGCTCACACTATTTTCACTTCATGTTCGATAACCATTAATGATTTACAAGCAGGGATGTCAGGTACTTTTTTCGCTGTCCCCAAGCAAACTCAAAATATCCCCAAAAATCCCCAAGTCCACAAAAAAATACACTTAAAGAAATCAACTGTGTATAATTTTTTGATTTAAAAGTCTTTCTAAATTCCCAACTGGAAAACTTAGAATCATAGAATAAGGAACTAGTAAAGAAACTCTCTCATTTGGTACCTAACGCAGCTATTGAAAGTACGTAATCCTAAGAATGTGCAACTAAAATTGCGTTTATATGTATTGGTGTAAAAACCACATTCACCACACTTCATATGCTCACATAGTTGCAAAAAAATGTATTTAAAAATTATTAAATATTTTTTTACATTTATATTCGCATATTTCAACAAATATAAAAATTTTAATTTTACAAAAGTTAAAGTATTTGTATTATCTTTTAATAAGGCAAAAACATAATTTTTATTAAATAATTTTGTAAATATTGTTTTAAGAGAAGTACTTCAAAAGCAATGAACAAGAAGTATAAAAGAAGAACATCCTAACAACGACAACCATGGGTTCAAAAACAACTTCAGCTCTTTTTCAGTTAATTTTTTGAATTTGCCAGCACTATATTGCATCTACTACTTTTGAATACTCGATACTACTCAATACTTTTCATTTAGGTACTCGTTATTGAACGGATTTTTTAATTTGAAATACAATTTCTACTTAAGTTTTTTTTTATAAAACAAATATATTTAACCGATTATCATGAAATTTTATAAATTTAGTTATATAAAATATAAAATAAATAAAAACGTTAAACATGAAAAACTTTAAATTCAACGTTAATAAAAATCAATAAAATTAATTTCATAAATTCAAAAATTAATTTGTATCTTTATACAGAGTTGTATTTTAGTTGTTATATTTTTAATACGTTATCATTAAAAAATTAAACTAAAATTTTTGAGTAACTACTTTACAGTGAAAAACAAAAAAAGAGGTGAATACTCAGTACTCGACACTTAATACACAATACTCTAATTTCTCTACACAACTAACTTATACGTAGTGTCTACATTAGGCAAATTTATATTAAAACAAACGTCAAAATCAGTGTGAATATATACAAGGTAAAATTAGTTAAACAGTTGATTATTATTTTGGTTGTTACAGTTGTCAAACGGCATATATAAAAAACAATAATGAATTCGCCATATTGTTGTTTTTGTACAACTGTTGCCACCTTCCACAAATTCGAGTTAAGTTTGACGTCTGTCTTGATAAAAAAAATCTCTAATGTAGACACTATAATAAGATGAACTGCCAAAAAATACACATATACGAAAATTTGTTTATGTGCGTGCATGTGTATTTTGGAAATTACTAAAAAAACAATGTTTTTTTGTAAAACTGTTTCCTTTTAATGATCGTTTTACATTTTACAAATATTTTTATAAAAATTGTGCTAAAAAAGTGCGAATTTCTTAAATAAAAAGGACATGTTTTCTCTGTGACTGATTGAAAATAATAATATCTTATAGGATTTATTAGAATACGTCTACTCCTTATTTAAGATTTAACATAATATAAACCAAATTTTACTCTCTCCAGCCCGTTGACCTGGGGTTATATTGACTCAAAACAAATATTTCAATATTCATTAATATTGCTTTTAAACATTTCAACAAGGCAACAAGGAAAAACTACATAAATAGTTTTTTAAACTTTTCAGTAGAGCAGTTTATATTTTTAACGTCCATGCAACACTGTAGAAAAGCGTAAATATCTCTTGAAATACTTGCTCGATTTTTATAAAAAATTGGTACAGCATAGAACTGGATATAAATAATTAAAAAGTAAAAGAATACAAGATGTGATGTTTAAGATATTTTGGTAATGCAGTTGGAAAAATATGTGCGATTTTTACAGGCTCAAACGGCTGGCTTTCCTTTTTTAACAAAGCTTTAAATGTGTCGGAAGACAATCGCTGTTTCTTGGATTTTAAGTACAAATCTCTATATTGTACACCAACAGCTGATGTACAAAGTATAACAAAAATCTACTTTTTTTTAAATTCAAATTTAAATGCCTATAACTTTTGACTCCGTAAATATTTTCCCCAAATTCTTTTTTTGCACAATTTTACTATTTGTTGTTAGTCAAATGAAAAAAAAAAGTTCCAAAAAATCAGATGAAATTTGGACCCACTGTGGAGAAAATACTTCACCAAGGCAAGCCAAAAGTACAAATTTTAATCTTTGAAGCCTCTCTTAAACTAAAAGATATAAGATGTTTTTGTAGATCGTATGTAGTGTGTTTGTGCGATGTAGCAAAAAGAAATAACCAGATTAAAAAGTAATTAAATTAAAATAAAAATATTTAGATCTTAAAATATGAAAATTTTTTTTAAAAATGTCGAAAAAAATTTAATTGTCGCGAATCGTCTACCTCTCCATTAATAAATCACCTTTGTAGCGTGCATAAGCTAAAAATTGCAGCAAAATCAGATGACCAATCTACAGAAAATTTACCATCTACATCAAACGGATCTTTAATTCCCATTTCCATAATTCCACCAAAAACAAAACCGATATTATTGAAATTTTTTCTTGATGTGTGGCAGAGGACGGAATGTCTGTAAGGGCTGTGCAACAATCTAAAATAATTGGTGATTATTTAAAAATGAAAGGATAACCGCAGTACACTTTTCAATGAAGTTTTAAATCTTGAATAAAAATAGAACTTCTTGTGAAAAATAAACTGGATAAGTTTTGTTGGTATTGATATTGTTGTTTCGACACATGATGTAGCAACAGTTATAAAGCGCTATGGAAGAAATATTTTTTTCGAATCTCAGTTATGTATGAATCACGTCATCTGTTTACTTAAAAAAAAAAAAACAAACAAATTAACAAAAAAAAAAAAATGATGATACTGAAGATTAATCAGAAGATAAACGTGATTACGACGATATCCAAAATACCGAAGCAGGTATCGATATTGATAATACTCTTACAATCTGTTACGAGGTCGGAGTAATAGTTAGAAAATTACGTAAATGTGTAAAACTCTCCAATAAATCGAGTGAAAAGCAAAAGAAACTTCAAGACTTTGTACAAAAGTGAGAATGTAAAAATCTATGTTTAATTTGCGATGTAAAACACAAATGGAACTCTTTGTTAAAAATTATTGAGCAGTTTTTAAGAATCAATCATACATTGTTAAAGTTTGATATAAGTCACTTTACAAATCTTGAATTAAATGAACTAGATAGTCTTTGGGAAACTTTATAACCGTTAGAAGTAGCTATCAAAAGATTCTGCACCTCTAATAGAAGGATAAGCAATTCATAAGTTTTTGTATAACAATTTCAAAAAAATTAACACTCAATACGCACAAGAATTATGTAATCGGCCTATGATGAGGCTTAATAAACGCAGAATTAAAGTTGTAAATAAACTTACTGTTTATCTAAGTTCAGGAAAATTCCCATCGAATAATAGTGTTTTGAAATACTCTACAAAAACCGAAACTAAAGAATTCGCTGTTGATTTATATAATCGTCTATTTTTATATGATATAGATGAAAACACAGATTCTAATAATGATTCAAGTTTAAAATCTGAAAACTGTAATAACTTAATTACCGATTAAAGAACACCATAAACAGCATTCAAAATCCAAAAAAGACGAAAATCGCATTCTTTGTTATATGACGACTTTTTATACCTGTATAAATACAACAAAAGAGCAGAAAACTTAGAAAATTTGTATAATTGCCATTTAACAATTTGACCAATCTCCACTAATAGCAAACGTGTGTTTTCAATTTCCAGTTTAATAAAAATTAAACTAAATAATCGGTTCAAATGTTATCATCTTAACTGTATATTATTTTTAAAATATTATTTTATAAAATAATTTATTATTTGTGTATTTTTAAAATGTTCTTTATTTTAAAATGAAATTCTTTAGTAGATATTTCTTTAAAAAAAAAATTATTGAAATTATTATTAAATCTTATACACAAAAAAGATATTAATTAAAAAACTTAATTTACATTATTTTTTTTTATAAGACAAATTTTCTACAAAATTATTATTAATTAGTGAATCGATAAGATCTTTCAAACCAAATAAATCTCCTGTTTTGGATAATATCTCTCCAGAACTGGAACCCATTATTGGGGCGTTTTGGACCCATGAATCTTTACCTGGCGAGCTGTCTGATGGAGTCATTATAAATCTTCCCAAATAAGATGATTTGACCAACAGGAAGAATTGGAGAAGCATAACTTTGTTAAACATGGTAAATAAGGTAATTGCACATATTATAAACAAAAGACTCTCGACAACAATTTCCCCATCACTCAGAAATGAGCAAGATGGCTTTCGCTTAGGATTATCGTTGAGCAATTAGTGGAATTTAGATCACCATTATACCTATATATGGAACTCGCTAGTACGTAAAGGTGTCCACGAAAAACTAATATGGCTAATCAAAACCCTGTACAAGAATGCCACTTGCCGTGTGTTGCATGAAAAACAATTGTACAACAGGATCACGATGAGAAGTGGAGTTAAACAAGGTTGCGTCTTATCACCTCTCTTTTTTAACTGCGTCTTCGATGCTATGATGCAGAGGGCAACAAGCCATCATTAGAGAGGTATTATGTGGGGCTTATAAGGACGGTTGGAGGACCTAGATTATGCCGATGACATATGTCTACTTGGCCACTCATTCTCAGAGATGCAGTCGAAATTGTCCACCATCAGTGACATCGCAAAATTGGTTGAAGATAAGTATGCAAAAAACAAAATCTCTCCGTATCAATAGTAACACAGATCGTCATTTCTTCGTATGTGATTAACATATTGAAGATGTTAAGTCCTTCTGCTACCTGGATAGCATAATTGACACAACTGATGGCTCGACAGCAGATATATCCAGTCGCATAAGTAAGGCACGGAGTTCATTTCGAAACAAATCAAAATCAAATTATTTAATTCTAACATAAAATTTACTCTGTTATATGGACGTAGGCCTGGAACATGGCACCACGAGACATACAATGCCTTCAGGTATTTCTCAGCAAATGCCTCCGCAAAATCTTACGGATTTTCTGGCCAGTAACAATATCCAACAACCAACTCCGGATGGAATAAACCAGCAGCCTATTAGAACTAAAATAAGTAAGCGGAAATGGAGTTAGATAGGTCACACCCTCCGAAAACCTGACGATAATATTGCCAAGGAACCACCTTGTTATGGCCCTCGAGGAGTGAATATAAAAAAAAAACAAAAATAGTCTTCATAAACGCTTCAGAATTTTATATATTTAAAACTAAAAAATATTATTATTAATGTATTCAAAATTTAAAAATTATTGAAAATGTTGTAAAAAGGCACGTTTTTATACACTACTTCACCATATGTGGGGAGAGCATTATGCGTTTGTACTGATGTTTGTAAGACCCACCTTAATTTTAGCAATATGTTCAGAATTACTTTCCGAGTTTATTTAGAGTTGTCCGAAATTTGGTAAATTAATTTTTAGTGGTCCAAGGACAAAACCTATTAAAATTGTTATAATCGGTCTATTATTGTACCTAGCCCCCATGCAAGTGTTCCCGGAATAGGTTTTAACGATCATAAATCCTTTATATATAGCAATACTTTGCACATATAAGCTTTTTATAAGCATAAATCTGTGTGCCAAATTTCACTAAAATTGGTCAATAACTATATCTCTCATATAAACCCCTTTTCAGAAAATCACTTTAACGGCTATATATCCCATACAAATGGCAGTACCAGATTAGTATTTGCGACAAATCAGTTTTATATAAAGAGAAGCCGCAGTGACAAATTTTATGAGGATCTGCCCATAATTGACTATAGGCACAGTTCCGGGAATCACCCTAAAGTGCATAAATAACATAATATCGAGGGCCTATATTCAAAATCCTCTATCTAAGGATTTCATTAAACTACGTTTTCGATGCCATTATATTCCCTATAATAATCCTCATCTATGCTATAAATTTTAAATGAAAATTCCTAGTTTTTCCAATTTTATAAACATTTTTGTACCCCTTTACCTTACAAAATAAATATTTAATTTATATTTTTTTAGTGCAAAACTCTCTATCTCTCTGAGTAATTATTTTATTTTTTCCCATATAAGACCTCTCGAATTTTAATACACATACAAAATAGTGTAGGGCATCATATGATCCGGCTTGACCAACTATATACTTCTCAATTCTTTATGCATGTTTTCAATTTGCTTAACAAACCCAACTTTGATCTGTTGTATGAAATATGACAGCAAATGTGTAACAATAATAATAAAATTGATCTTGTGAAGTTTTAAAGCGTTTTCTATTTAATTACCAAAATAAAACCCATTATTTTTATTATTATTATTATTATTATTATTATTATTATTATTATTATTTTAATTTCTATCAGTCGAATGAAAATTTTAAAGTTGATTTTTCAAAACTATTGAAATTATCTAATAAATTAATGTACACAGAATAATATATTTTCTAAAAATTTTCGATTAAACGATTAATAATAAATTGAATTGAAATAGAATTTTTTAATTGTATAAATTACTCAAAAACAAAGTTTTCTAATATATTAAATTAAACACAGACAAATCTTAAATCTTATGCAATTACGAAAATACCTATTCAATTATTTTATTAAATTAAAATTATATATTAGAAAAATTTATACTCGATTACTGAACTTATCACTTATTTTTTAGTAAAAACATTTGTTTTTGAGTACACAATTAATTAATACAAATACATAATAATTGAAATCGTTATTAATTGTTTTACATTTAGAAAAAATATTAGAAAATTAAAATTTTCTGCACTCGAATACAATTAAAAAAAAGTAATTGTAACAAATTTGAATATTTGACAACACGAATCTTGAAAATATTTTATCAAAGTATCTATTTTAAAGTTCAATTTATTTAAAGAGAAAAATAATTTTTTATTAAGCAAAAATTGTTCATGCTTAACAATTTTTTATAAAAAAAAAGATATATATATATATTTCGTTTTTTATTAGTATTTTTTATTATACTGTTTTTTATTAGTATTTTTTAATATTTAAAATTAAAACATTTATTTTATTGTTTTCTGTAAAAAGAAATACATTTTGTTTTTTTTTTTTCCTTTTTTGTTTTTTTATTTTATTTCTGGCAAAATTCCACTTTTTATTGTTTTGTTTTTCGAAATTATACAAAATATTTTTATTGCACAAAAAATCTGACGAAAAACCCGAAATTTTGAAAATCTTTTATTGTCCTTTATATTAGAAAACACTTAAACGCACATTAAAGGTTTAGCAAATACCTTCAATTTTTTAACTTTAGTATTTCTTTATATTTTAAATAATTCAGTTTAGTTTAAGAAAGGTTATTGATTTGGTTTTTTATATATATTTTTACTTTAAGTAATAATATAAAAAAAAATTTATGTATGATAATAATAAGTATCAAAAACTAATTTGAAAGGCTTTTAAATATTTATATTTAATAAAATATAAAACAACAAAAAATATATAAAATCAAAATTTTTTTTATTATTTTTATCTTCAAATTATAGCTTTTTTCAGTAAGGTGACTATCTCCTCCGCATTAAATTGATGATATCCTATTAAGATCTTCTGGAAGAAATTAATGCAATACTTTTGTTTTTCAGTTGTCGAAAAATTATTAAAAAATTAAAGAATATTGATGGAATTGTTGATCTTTTAGCAAAAAAAAAAAAATATATATATATATATGTGTGAGTGTGTGTGTGAGCGTGTCAGCGTTTTAGTTTTCGTGATGTTAAGATTTATGTGCATGCGTTACAATATGTAAAAGTTTTCTTTATTATCTTTCAGAAGGTTATCTGACGTTATCTTTTTTTTCACCTAGAAATATTGCCTATTTTTCTTCCAGGCGTATTGATTTCTCATTGCTTAGATGTATCTTTCCGGATGGGGGAAACTTCTGCAATACGAATATGATTATAGCGGCAATAAATTTTTTCTTCTAAGTAGTAGGAATTCGAATCACTTTTTTTTAAATAAAAACAAAAGTATTAATAAAATAAACAATCATTTGAAATTGTTTTCAGACTGATTTTCTTTTTAAATATTTAATTTTATTCATCATGCTGGATATTTATATTTGAAAATAAGAATTCTTTACATATTTTTTTGAACAAATGAAAAAATAGTTTAAACAGTAAATATATTTATAATGAATGAAAAATAAAATTAAAAATTTTTGGGTACTTGCTTCTAACTATAAAGAGTTCTTCTCTGCGTAACTTACTATTTTAAAAATCAATTAAACATTTACTGTCAAAATTCTGCCCAATGGTGCTCTCTAAATGTTGCAAAATTATTTTTAAAGACTTTTTTATTATTAGACTTTATTGAAGCCTTTATAAAATAATTAACTACAATGTTATGTGGATTTACTTAAAAGTATTACAACAACTAAAATCTAAATAATTAAATATGGAAACTACTAATATCACAGCATTAAGGAAAAGTTGCAAAAAAAAAAAAAAACCTTGTACATATTTAAACGTTATAAGAATTTTTACATCCATCCATTTACAACCATCAATTATTACTCTTTAAGTAAAAAAGGAGTCTTAGTGATTGTTTAGTAAATTTCTTATTATTTCATATGTAGACGTCCTGAATTTTTCATTAAATGACAGAGTCAGTTCCCTTGCAAATGAATCAAACATTTTATGGTTAAAGTTTCTATGCAGTAGATGAGTAGGGTATCTGGGGTATAGATTATAAATTATTTTCAGATTTTTATTTTGTATTATTTTCAATTTTCTTGCCAGACTTGGCATCCATATATATAACATTTGCTTTTATCTTCAATTTAACAAAGTTTTTGTGGGTAAATTTTAAACTAACTTCTATTTTTTTTTTTTTTTTTTATTGAGTTAGACACCTTACCGCAGCAAATAAAAGCACTATCGTCTGCGAAAAAAACTACTTCTTGATTCTTGCGAACAGTAATATTAGAAATATATAATGAATAAAGAATAGGAGATAATACCGATCCTCGCGGCAGACCGACAGGGATTTGTCTGCCACTAGATAGCGTGTTATCTGTAGATACAATAAATGAGCGTTGATCTAAAATACGCTTTATTATCTTTTGCAGTGCTACTGCGATTTCTTTTGTTGTTTCAAGAAAATTAAGGAATCCGAATCCAAACTGTTGAGGTTTATTAATATCATTTTGATTAGAGAAGTCTAAAATTCTCTTATTTATTATTTTCTGAAATAGGCTTAGAATGCTGATTGGTCTATAGCTGGATAGTAATTTAGGATCGTTTCTTGACTTATAAATTGGGATGACTTTTGCCTTCTTTGGAAATCATCCTTCTATTAAACAAGAATTGAAAGGTTTACTTAAAATATCGAAAAAATAATCGGGCATATTTTTAATGATAATGCTATTAATGCCATCTAATCCAGTAGCTTTAATATTATTGAATAAAAGTACAAACGATTTAACTTCAGCTGAATTGGAAAGTTAAACGTTTGATCTGTTAAGAATTTTATTGTTAAGATCATGAATAAATCTTGTGACTGCTGTATCCATAGGTGAATAATTATTTAAAGTAATGGTGTGTGAATTACCAAATACGTCTGCTATTGAATTGGCCTTTTCAGCGCCAGTTTTCAAAACTTCACTATTTACGTGAGGGTCTGCCTTTAAGAACTTTTGTTACTTTCCAAAATTTTTTTAGAGACAAACTTGCAATAAATTTTGACCAGCATTCATTTCTTCATTAAGGTTTAAATCAATTAGTTTATTTAATAGCTGAAAAAACACTTTTTAATTGATTTTTAAAATTAAAATCCCTACACATTTGAAATTTACATTTGTATTTATTTCTCTGACTAACATTTTACTAATATCAGAGATTTCTCGTTGTCAAGAATTAGTACGACCTACAGGTATTTTATTAAATGTTTCTTTAACTATAAATATTAATTTATTAAAATAAAAATCTAGATTGAATTAGTAACAGGTTAGTCAATGTTCTGACCAGTCTGCGCCATAATATAATGGAACTGAATGTGTCATTTTTTTAATTTATCCAAAAATAACACAAGATATTGGTACATGGTCCGACTGCAAAAGATTTGGATGAGACTCAAGGTTTGAAAAATAGAGACACGAGTTTAATAAAAGAATGTAGAATGTAGACGGTTGCACAGAGTTAATATTTTGTGCAAAGCGAGTGTGGGTAATAAATGTAGTAGCTGGATTAAAGCCATTTGTTGTATAGCTCCTTACCAGCAGAATTATCTTACATACGATTCTAATGTGTATATTGGGCATTCAGATCACCGAAAATAAAGAAGTCGTTCGAAAATGTGTCGATTTATCCATATCAGCTTTAAAATTGGTAGTGTGAACTGGATTATACGCTGAAATAAATATGACTGGGGTTCTAATAATCATAACTTGCACCGAAATGCATCCAGCAGCACTCATTTTGATTTTCGGTAGCAGCATATGTTTAATATCATCTTTAATTGCAATTAGAACTCCCGCGCCATGCGTAGATCGATCCTCTCAATAAATTTTATAGCCATCAAGTTGAAATTTATGGTACGGTTTCAAAAAAGTCTTATTTAAAAGGAGAATATCGATTTTCCTTTTGTGTAAACTGTATTCCAGCTAGGCAGCTGCTGACTCAGTAGTTATGCCTTGGGCGTTCCAGTGCATAATATAAACATTATGTATATAAGTTGAATTATATGGTATGTTGATCTCATCTAGATGTCTTTGTTTCTAGCTCCTTTACTCTTACAGGTTTTATATTGTGCGAGGTGACAAATTCTTCACCGATTTTGGTTGTATTTATTTTTGGTATGTCAAATAAAACCAATTTAAAACTTTTTGCTTCCTTCAATTCATGCGTATAAAACTGGATATTTTTTTTTTGTCCTTAAGAGCTCTCGAAGCTTCATTGTATAGAGACAGCGAGCTGAATAAAATCTTCGTATCAATGGTCATTCGTACTTGTCGCCAATTAATCCAATCACAGCTAAAAAGGTTTATCATTTAGCATGAGAGGTTAAGTTTAAAGAATGCGGTGAGTAATCGGGGAGAAGTAGATTGGTAAGGGGTAATCGAGTCCGGGGACTTTAAAAAAAAAAATCTAGTTAATGTCAAGGAGAGAAAGGAAATTTCTCAAAAGGGAGGGAAACATTTAGCCCAACATCTGCCAAAAATATTCCATTTGTGTGTAGCAGGGAGTTTGTTTTCCACTAAACTGCTTCGGGCCTCAGCATCTTCTTTTTTATTTTTCGCTTAATAGCTGATATGATTTTTTTTTTTTTGTAGGTGGACAAGTTTCCCAGGCCTGTTGGCAAGAACTACTCCCATCCGGCGAGCTCTAGCCCGGCACACGCCAGCATATCACCCCATCCGGCGAGTTATAGCCCGGCATCCGCCAGATACCAGCGCCGCTCAATCTGGTAGCCCAAACAGATGTTCGAATGTTTGACAAAGCCGGTTGATACACTATCGTCTTCAGATAGTAGCTGAAATCTGTTGGCACTTGTACTGGGTCCGTCTAAAGTTTTTGCCACCTTGAATTTAGAGCTACTGTTCCAAAGCTTCCTTTTCTTTTTAGCTAACATTGCTAAACAAAAGAAAATTAAATAAAATTGAGAAGATTTTTACACTTTTTATTTTAAAAATACAATTAAACTTTCTAGCAAAAGTTGACAGGATGTTTTATCTTAAGACAGAGATGCCAGATAATATTTAGAGACTTTCCCAAATACTAATCTTTAAGAAAATGCTAAAAATTCGGTATGCTTACAGCACATAACAGTTTTATTTTTACAATGAAAATTATAAGAAATATCACCATATTTAAAATGTATTAATTCTAAACGCAAAAAAAAAGCTATAATAAATTAGAAATTGCAAGTTAACATAAATATGTATCTATACTTTTTCTTCATTGTGCTAAAGAAAACTCCAAAAATTGTCTAAACCATTTCATATGTATTTATAAAATTTACCCCAGCAACATTGTTTGTATTTATATCTACATATTAGCAGACAAACTTTTATTTAATAAATACACCTACATATTCTTCTCTATCGATCTGTATAGCTTAAAACCCATCGAACTACTATATAGTTAAGTTAAAACCAGTGTTGCCGTTTGGGTTACTTTTAACCAAATTTGGTTATTTTATTTTCCAATGTGGAGATAATGACTTTTATCCATTTCCATTTTCATTTTTTTTTTTTTTTTTTTTTTTTTTTTTTTTTTAAATCAAAATTTTATTTTTATTAGTCTTAAAAATGCTATTTACTCTGTTAAACTTGCCAACAATAAAAAGTGAATGTGCTAAAATTCATCACACATTTAAAAACTAAAGGTTCCTATAACTTCTTTAAGTCAATAGAAAATATAAAGATTTTCTAATATTTAACCAAAAAGTGAAATGGATTGGGAGATTTTTGTGAGAAAGTTCTAAAGATGTAACAAACAACCTAAATATTTGTAATTACAAAATAAATTACTATTAAAAAAGAATGTACACTATTGTGTACGTGACTTAAAGTAAAAACATACTTGGAAGAGAGCATTATATGCGTGCTATGGTTAATCTTATTTGAGCCAAATTTTATTAACATACGAAAATTTATGTGGGATCTAGTTACTTTTAACTGATTTTTGAAATATATATATATATATATATATATATATCGCCAAACTTGTCGATTTTTAATTGCTTTTGGCGACTGAATTTTACGTTTGGTGACATGGCGAATTTTTTGGCAATATATACATGGTGGCAATTTGTTTAGCTAATTTTTAAAATTTAATTAATAAGACTTTTTAATTTTCTTACTAGAAATCGAATATTTTTAGTATTTGTCTAACTGGCAATATTAAGAGCCTTAATTTGTAAATAGCTTCAACTTAGTTTACGAAATTTTATCCCCACAACAAATATATTTTACAATATTTATTTAATGATTTCGGTCACAATGAAATAAACGTTCATGAATAAATTTGTTCTTTGAAACAATTTATAAATTTAATAGGACCAATGTTGTAATATAATGTTAGAATTAATTATTCTTTTAAAAAATATAATAAATTTTAAAAGTTGATGACCTAAAAGGGAGTTATATGTCAGAAAAGTGTTTTTAAGTTGTATTTTTTTTTATTCACTTACACATTGCTCGAAAATGAGACTAATTTTATTTATTGGGTTATACCAAATCGACGACGCTGAATTTAGTGGTGTTAACCATTTTTAAAAGCGCTCGTTTTTGAGACCTTTCATTTTGAAGGGCTAAAAAAGAGTTTAGAAAAATTAAGTTTTTTAGCTTAAATTTGATAAATTTAAATTTGATTCACAAACTACTTATAAATTTAAAATGCATTTTAAATCAAATTTTTCATACAAATTTTGTCTCTAAAATGTATTTTAAATTCAAAATTGGTTTGTGAATGCGGGGGTTAATTTTTAAATTTAAACAATAAGATTCCATTGAAGTGTATAATAATGAATTTTTATTATCAAATATATTTAAAACCCTAATAAACAAAACTTTAAAACTATTACCATTATTCTGTAAGAAACTGGTGTTACCAATGAGCAACTTTTCAAACAAAAATATGAAAACATTTAAAATCGGGCTAAAACTGATTTAATTTATGAATGAAGTATATATTCAATCGATTTAATGTTTAATATACATAAATAATGTTCCTTTTATTTCTAATTTTCGATTAATTCGCTACTTCCATAAATAAGTTTAAACCCGAATATCAAGAACGATAACTGCGAAAAACGGCTGTCGCCATTGAATTCAGCATACTCGAATTAACTTTATCAGTAGAGTGACCTTTAAGCTGAATTTACATTTATAAATTATACGAAATTTTAAGTACTAAAAATTGTACGACACTTAACATTTTTTAGCATTTCTTTAAAAAACCAAATAAAATTTTAATTTGGCGATTTTTGGTAATTTCTGATTAGAAATTTGGCGACAGAGGCTCAAAAAATCTGACAACCCTGAACTAGTAAAGAAACTAAATCTATTTTTTACAACCACAACAAGGTCCCACCGTTCCCATACATGGGAACATTATCCTTCCAAATAACATTCCTAGCATATTTTTTCACACGCACATAATATTTAATAATTTTTTTAAACACTTTTATCACATTTTAATATCCGAAACGTATTTCAATTTTATAAACCAAAAAAAATATTTTTTCACATTTTTGACATTTTATTTTTGGTTGAATTTTAAACTAAACGAACGCAGTTGCAATTTTTGGCATTGAAAATGTAATAGATTTTAAAATAATTATATTTTTGTGTTGATATTTACATAGTGTCTACATTAGAGATTTTTTATCAAAATATACGTCAAACTTAACGCGAATTTGTGGAAGGTGAGAACAGTTGCACAAAAACAACAATATGGCGTATTCATTATTGTTTTTTATATATGCAGTTTGACAACTGTAATAACCAAAATAATAATCAACTGTTTAACTAAGGTTACCTTTTATATATTCGCACTGATTTTGACGTTTGTTTTGATATAAATTTGCCTAATGTACACACTAGGTTAGCAACAAAAATATAACAGTCCATTTACACGTAACAGAATATGAAAGATTTTTCTCTCTGAGAAAATTATCTCAGGTGTAGATTCAAATATTAGTATTATAAGAAGTAAAATGTGACTGTTGCGATGAGATTTCTCTACATCTTATGAGATAAACTGTGCATGCATATCTTGGAAATTACTAAAAAAAAAACATTTTTATAAAAATTATGATAAAAAAATGCCAATTTCTTAAATAAAAAGGATATGTTTACTCTGTGACTGAAAATAATATCTTATAGTATTTATTAGAGTACGTGTTCCCCTTATTTAAGATTTAACATAAACAAAAAGGTTACTCTGTTCTGCCTGCGTTATCTCACATATTATATCAGCGTTAATCTCAGTTGTAGACCTGGGGTAATAATTAAATATTAAATAATTCATAATTATAAGTACAATATACATTAAAATTTTTTAATATTTACATAATAATGTAAGAAAATATTTCACAGTTTTTTGCAACTATATGTACATATGAAGTGTGATGAATGTGGTTTTACATCAATCCATATAAACAAAATTTTACTAACGTATTGTTATCGTTATGCACTTTTGATAGCTGCGTTAGGTACTAAATGAGAGTGTTTCTTTACTAATTTCAAACAAACACTTGATTTTTCATATATTTTAAAAATAAAGAATTTATAAGATGAAAACTTGGTTTTCGCTATAATATTTATAAATGCATTACTGGTAATGGAAAATAAAACAAAGATATATATATATATTTTAACGTTAGACATTTGTTGGAGAGCTAATTTAGTTGTTGTTAAATTTAGCGGGACGCTTTTCAACAAAAGCAGTCATACCTTCCTTCCGGTCAGCCTGAAAATTCATTAAACAAATAGATAAGTTTTACAATTTATTTATAAAAAATCATGGAGAACTTACAGTGGCGAAAGTAGCATGGAAAGTTCTTCTTTCGTATTTCAAACCTTCTTGCAAAGTGGTCTCATAGGAAGTATTGACAGCTTCCTTGCACAATTGAACAATCAACTGAGAGTGGGTACCGATCTTTTCGCCCAATTTAACAGCTTCGTTAACTAATTGATCAGCTGGTACAACCTTACTAACCAAACCCATCTTTTCAGCTTCAGTAGCATTGATCATGTTACCAGTCAAGCACATTTCCATAGCCTTGGATTTACCAACAACACGGGTCAAACGTTGGGTGCCACCAGCACCGGGGATGGTGCCCAAAGCAATTTCGGGTTGTCCAAATTTGGCCTTATCACCAGCATAGATGATGTCGCACATCATGGCTAATTCACAGCCACCACCCAAAGCATAACCGTTAACGGCAGCAATAATGGGCTTTTGGCATTTGGCAACACGTGTCCAATCGTTCAAGAAATTACCCATAATGCACTTTTCATAGGTGTTGGGTTGCATTTCCTTAATATCGGCACCAGCGGCAAAAGCCTTCTCGCTACCTGTAATAACAATGGCGGCAACGCTGTCGTCTTTTTCATATTTATCCAAAGTGGTATTGACTTCGGCAATCAAACCATTGCACAACGCATTCAAGGCCTTAGGGCGGTTCAAAGTAATGACAGCAACATTTTTCTTTTCACCAGCCAATTCAGTTTTAATGAATTGGAAGTTGTTGGCTAAAAGGAAAGAATATATACTTTTTGTAGTATAAGTTTTGTAGGATAAGTTTATAGTTAAAGGGTGTGATGACCTGTAAAGTTTAAAGTATTATATTCTACCAGTATAAGGGTAATTTGGATTTTTTGTAAAAGGTCTAAAATAATCCTTTTTCTAATCCTTAAACATTGCCCCTTTTTTCCTAAATAAAATTAAATGTTCTGCCATCATAAACCTAGCTTCACATATAACAATTACAGTAACTTGATATAATCTTGTATGACATTAGAAGAGTACTACCAAATTGAAGAATTTTTATTATTATTACGACAGTACTGCCAAGTTCAAGATTTGAGTTTATATTCTTTTTTAGTATGCTACTAATTACAACAAATACTAAAAGTTAATTAACTAATTTACGATATGCACAATATATTCATAAGAGCGAATAAAAAACATGCACAATAACAATATAAAGATGACTTCAAAATTTGTTATTAAATACTTTGTTGTTACAATTGTAGTCAGTAAAGTATTTATATTTGTAGTATGCTACTAATAACAACAAATACTAAAAGTTAATTAACTAATTTACGATATGCACCTTATATTCATAAGAACGAATAAAAAACATGAGCAATAACAATATAAAGATGACTTTAAAATTTGTTATTAAATACTTTGTTGTTAAAATTGTAGTCAGTAAAGTATTTCTATTTGTAGAAAAGATAATAAAGAACATATAATAAATTTGTTTGTTGTTACGTAACATTAAACAATGATATGCTTTTTATATATACTTTAGTCCCATAATTTGTTTAAAATCCTAACAACATTTCTAAGCCGGTTGTTTATGTTGAATAAAAGCTAAGGACACTACTAATCAGTTAATATGCAATTTTAATTAATGAATTTTTTATGGGTGCTGTCTTAACAGATGTAAAAGAAATATTCGTATCAATTTATTAGACGTAGGAAGATTTCCATATCAATAACAAAAAAGACTACTTACCAGCAGCACAATAGAAACGTGGAGCCAATTGTGGTTGCTTGGCAGCAGTTTGCAAAACTTGTTGAGCACGACCGCCAAAAATTTTTGCAATTTGAGCCATATTTCTATGATATACTTCTGCTAAAAAAGAAGTTATTAAAATTAAGAGATAGTCACTACTTAACAAAAAATAGTTTAAAGAAAAACAACAACTAATAAGATCAAACACTCACGCCACGCACACTAGGAATGTTTCTTAAAATTAAAAAAAATGCTAATTTAACTATGGTTAGAGCGAAAATGATCATTAAGAGTGTGCAAGGCACAATAAACAAGGTAATGTAGGATTTTTTGCTCAAATTTTTTATATATGGAGTTTGACGTAATTAGCAACTGTTAACAGTCCGTCTAGACGTAATACAATATGTAAGATTTTTGTGTCAGAGAGTGTCAAATTCGCTCTCTGAGATAATTATTTCACGTGTAGATTCAAATATTAGTATTATAAGATGTATTATGAGACTGTTGTGATGAGATTTCTCTACACAACCATCTTATAAGATGAACTGTCAAAAAAATACACATATACGAAAGTTTGTTTGTGTGTGTTCATGTGTATTTTAGAAATTACTAAAAAAAAACAATGTTAAATAAAAAGCACATGTTTACTCTGTGACTGATTGAAAATAATGATATCTTATAGGATTTATTAGAATACGTGTACCCCTTACTTTAGATTTAACATAATATAAACAAAATGGTTACTCTCCTCTGCCGACGTTATCTCACATATTATATCAGCGTTAATCTTACCTAGTGTCTACATTAGGCAAATTTATATCAAAACAAACGTCAAAATCAGTGTGAATATATACAATGTAATCTTAGTTAAACAGTTGATTATTATTTTGGTTGTTACAGTTGTCAAACTGCATATATAAAAAACAATAATGAATGCGCCATATTGTTGTTTTTGTGCAACTATTGCCACCTTCCACAAATTCGCGTTAAGTTTGACGTTTGTCTTGAAAAAAAAATCTCTAATGTAGACACTATGTTAGTTGTAGGGTAACATAGTGTCTACATTAGAGATTTTTTTATCATGACAAACGTCAAACTTAACGCGAATTTGTGTGAGGTGGCAACAGTTGCAAAAAATAACAATATGGCGTATTCATTATTGTTTTTTATTTATGCAGTTTGACAACTGTAACAACCAAAGTAATAATCAGCTGTTTAACTAAGGTTACCTTGTATATATTCGCACTGATTTTGACGTTTGTTTTGATAAAAATTTGCCTAATATAGACACTAAGTAAGAGAAAGATTTTTATTATTTTTACATAAATTTTGACAGTTTTAACCAACGAAAAAGATAATCAGCAGCGTACTTAACATTACCTTACACATAATTATGCCATAATAGTGTCTATATTAGACAATATTTTATCAAGACAAACGACAAAATTAACGCTAATTTGTGCAAGGTGAAAACAGCAGATAGTATAGACACTACGTAAAAATAGAGAACTTGTAATGACGTATTAGACAAGATGAGAGCTTTAGGGTGGCGTTATTTTGTATTAATTTTTGTATACAAGTATTTTGACGTTTGTAGAAAGAATTATTTTTAGTTTTTTTGGCAGTCCGAACATTCAAAAAATAAAAAAACTTTGCTGTTGATCACACTTTGCATATATTTGTTGTGCTCCAAATATAGTTGTTAGATAGATTTGGTGCTAAATCGTCAAATTTTGCGAAAAAATCGTCAAATCAATTACTTGAAATCGTCAACATCAAAAGTTATTTCTTTAATATGTTAATGAACTTTTTTGATGAAAATTTTTTATTTCTGATTAAATTTTAAATTGAAAACAAATACCGGTATAAAGATCACCAGCACACTTGATTATTAAATTTTTATAAAGATTCAGTAGTACTTTTACCTGTAATTAACGTAGTGTCTATATTAGAAAAATTTTTTTTTCTCAATACCGGTGTTTTAGTTTCGATATTATAAAATATACTATTTTCTATGGAATATATTTTGTAAAAATTATTTCTCATATAATTTGTTTGCTTTAAGAAAGAAGAAATTATACTGATCGGACACAGCGAGTGTATAGTGAAATAAAATTTTTCCACGACGTCACTGTTTTATGAGACTACGATCTTTAATTTTGATTTTTTAACAACTTTTACGCATAAATTGTAACTACTTATATTAGACTTAAAAACTATTACATTATTCTGGCTTCCTTTCCTATATCATTTATATTTGATTCTTTTCTTAATATTCTCTAAGAGAATGAAACGTTTTATTCAGAAAGTTACAACCACGACTATCTTGAATAAGATCCAAACTGCATTTATATATTCTTTAAATGTCGACATTCCCCAGGACGTGGGATCTCAAGAATGTAACAAAAAGTTCTCCACAAACTGCCCATTCTTCTTCCTTCTTTATAAATTTAAATTTATTTTTTAAAATAATACTGTCCACACATTTTTTTTTTATAGTGCAATTTTAATACGTTCACCATACGAGTTGTAAAGTAGCTCTGTATTGGGGAACAACTCTCGCGTCGTTTTAATTATGTCTTAAATACAGCCAGGCGTGTTTTTGTTGTTTGGCCTTCGAGAATTTTGAGTCTTATTCTCGCATTGGCTAAGTATATACATATCTGCCACCTAACTGTACCGCATTACAGTTTCTAGAGGTTTTTACATTTGTCACATGAAATCGATTTTAACCTTACTTTTACATTAAATTACTAGTAAAGTACGATATAAAACTCAAAGTATTGATATCGGTGGAGACCATAAAACTCGGGGAACTGAATTCGGAAACTTTAGTTTTCTATACTAAGGTATAGAAAACTCGAAGGAGGCTTCTTCTGGAATGAACGACCTGACAATATGTTAGCAGATATAAAGTATATAATGTTCAATTTGATGCATTTAAAAATCAGAAAAAAGTGAACTTTGAATCGCCACAAAAACCAAACTGCAAAGAATGTTCATGTTTTAAAGTGATATAAAAATATAGAATTCAGAGTTTTATTTTATGAATTTTAATTAAAAATGAATAAAAGAGGTGAAATTTTTGAGTTTTTTTGCTATGTCTTTAATAATAACGGTATATACCGGTATTGTATTTTCGGTACCGGTACACCAATATAATTTAAAATACCATTACCGATACCGTTATCAAGGGTTCCAACCTTGATTATTTTTTTTACAACTGTCAAAATGCAAATATAAATAACATTAATGAATTCACCTTATTGTTGTTTTTGTGCAACTCTTGCCACCTACCATAAATTCCCGTTAATTTTGACGTTTGTCTTGATAAGAATATAGATACTACGTAAAGTAAAAAATTTGCTCTTAATTTACGAGATATGGGACTCTGAAGTTTTAACATATTTTTCTGAATATCTTTATTAAATTATACTAATACTCCTTAAAAGTACGTTCAAATATTTTTCTAATGATATATAGTATGACTATATTCATTAAATACATGAGAGAAAAATTTTGAATATTTTTATTGATATACCGGAACTTACAAAATTTTTTATTTTTAAAAATTGTTTATTCATCGAAGATGGTGTTCGACATACATAGAACAGAAAGTGCTTAAGCCCAGCCGAAGGCCGGCTATACGAAAAAACGTTTATTAACGTTAAAAAGAATATTTAAATTTCATCAGTACTGGTAATCTCTATTTGTTCTCAAATTACATTAATTTCGTATTGTCAAAGCCCAATAATATGCGTATTAAAATTATGAATATGCAATTTTCTAAAAAATTTAAAGATTTCATATAATACAGTGTTTTGTAGGTAAAATTCTAAATTCTTCAAATATATTACAAATGTGGAATCAATACAAGATTTCCAATATAGTTTGAATTGAGTTATTTTTTAAATTTAATAATTCTTTTATAATTTATAATAATGCCCGCAACTCCTCCTCTAGATTATGTCGAACATCGGTTTGCAATTTTATATTACAGAAACAAAAAGTTATTTATCATTTCTCTTTAGAAGTTGTTAAAAAACGTTTAGATATTTATCTTTGTCTTACGTAGGGTCCAGACACGCCATAGATTTGTTCGCACATTGAACACATTTTTGTGCGTACAAGAATTCGTAATTTTGTATACAGAAGAGGAGTCTCTACATGTAAGGCCAGGTTTACATTATGCGGCATGTTAGTCCAGGTTAACACTAGGCGACATGTCGCAGTGACACTCCATGCTTTTGTTGTTACAAAAAACAAAAAAAAAACAATGACTTAGTGTAACCCCAGGTGTAGACCTTCTGAGATTAATGCTGATATAATATGTGAGATAATGCCGGCAGAAGAGAATAACCATTTTATTTATGTTAAATCTTAAATAAGGGGTATACAAACAAACTTTCGTATATGTGTATTTTTTGACAGTTCATCTTAACAGCCCGTCTAGACGTAACATAATATGTAATATTTTTGTGTCAGAGAGTGTCAAATTCGCTCTCTGAGAGAATTATTTCACGTGTAGATTCAAATATTAGTATTATAAGAGACTGTTGTGATGAGATTTCTCTACACATACTACATACTATACAATTTTTTATTAATACAAACGTTACACAAAAACAACAATAAAGCAAATTCATTTATTTTTTGTATATGCAGTTTGACAGCTGTAACAACCAAAAATAATAATCAGCTGTTTAACTGAAATTACCTTGTATACGTTCGCACTAATTTTGATGTTTTGAAAAGACAAATAAAGAATAAAAATGCGCAATAAATTTAAATTTTCTATAAAAAAAAAACAATTTAACATATAAAATTCTCATGTACGTTTTCTCCACCCCTTAACACAAAATTGGAAATAAAATTGTTTTCCCGTTATAATGCCGACGTTCTTTCTAATGTTAAGAAATAAAAATGCCTTCGTGTAGACGTAGAGTAACAACCCATTTATACGTAACAAAATATGTAAGATTTTTCTGTTAGAGGGTGACAAACTCGTTCTCTGAGAAAATTAAATATTAGTTTTAAACAGTTTGACCATTTCAACATTTTTGCAGCTAAATTTAGCATTTTTTACACCGATTTAGCAAAATTTAGCAATTTTTTTTTAGCAGTTTTTAATGATATATTTAGCATTTTCTAGTATTTTTAAAAATAAGGACAAAATTCAAATATTGAAATTAAATGCATATAGGATATTCAAATTGTTCGGTTTTTCTGTTGTTCGAACAAACCGAATAATTCGAATAAGGCATTTTAATTTGTTCGAATTATTCGATCACGTATTTAAAGTTATTCAAATTATAATAATAATTAAAAAAAATTAATAAAGTAAAATATTTATGATTTTGTAAGTTTTTTTTTATTAGATTATAAAAAAATAACTGTAAAATATAAAAAGTTAGCAATTCATTGGAAATATCTTTGAAAAAACATTCTCAATATAAATATAATTATAATTATAAATATAAATATATCGTTCATTCTAAAAAAGATTAAAAAAAATTATTTCTTGCAGAGTACATGTACCCCTTATGTAAAATTAAACATAATATAAACAAAATGGTTACTCTCTTCTGCTTGCGTTATCTCACATATTATATCAACGTTAATCTCAGTTGTGGACCTGGGGTTATAATAATAATATTTGAATCTACACGTGAAATAATCTCTCAGAGAGCGAATTTGACACTCCCTCTGACACAAAAATCGTACATATTATGTTACGTCTAGACAGGCTGTTATAGACCTGGGGTAAGTTCAAGCGAGCAAACATTTTTTCTAATTTACATACTTATTTCTTTCTTTAAAAACGCCGCATAGGCAACTCTTCGAATTTTTATCATTACCTTACATAGTGTCTACATTTGAGATTTTTTTTATCAAGACAGACGTCAAAATTAATGTGAATTTGTGGAAGGTGGCAACAGTTGCACAAAAACAACAATATAGCGAATTCATTATTGTTTTTCATATATGCCGTTTGACAACTGTAACAACCAAAATAATAATCAACTGTTTAACTAAGGTTACCTTGTATATATTCGCACTGATTTTGACGTTTGTTTTAATATAAATTTGCCTAATGTAGACACTAGGTCAGGTCTACAACTGAGATTAACATTGATATAATATGTGAGATAACGCAAGCAGAAGAGAGTAACCATTTTGTTTATATTATGTTTAATCTTAAATAAGGGGTACACGTACTCTAATAAATCCTATAAGATATCATTATTTTCAATCAGTCACGGAATAAACATGTACTTTTTATTTAAAAAAATCGCACGTTTTTAACACAATTTTTATAAAAATATTTTTTTAAATGTAAAACAATCATTAAAATAAAGTAATGTTACAAAAAACATTGTTTTTTTAGTAATTTCTAAAATATATAAGCACACACACATACAAACTTCCCTGTGTGTGTATTTTTTTGACAGTTCATCTTATAAGATGGTTGTGTAGCGAAATCTCATCACAACAGTCTCATAATACATCTTATAATACTAATATTTGAATCTACACGTGAAATAATTCTCTCAGAGAGCGAATTTGACACTCTTTGACACAAAAATCTTACATATTATCTTACGTCTAGACGGGCTGTTACGTTTGCTACAATTCTGTTATTATAAGTTCATCTAAATACAACTCTGGATTCTTCATTTTAAAATAAAAACAACGCAGCTGCTAGAAAATTTCCTTTTTTCAAACGGCGTTTTTAAAAAACAGGATTAACACGCGCAAAACTCAGTTCAGGCAGATCTTGACAAAAATTAAAATTTTGTACAATTTACTTAAAAAAGAAAAACTATAAATGTAAACGTTTTAGTGAAACTAAACAAATTAATAAGAAAAAAAAAACAAATAACTTATTTTTTTAAATATAAAAATAGAAAATGACCACAACATTATCAACTTTGGCCACGTTTGATGACTTGAGACGCTGTGTGCAGGTTTTAATAGATGGTACGGCAGAAGAAGAATTCCTAAAAATTCTACAGTTGCAAGAAAAAATGCAAATGGAGTGCATTGCAAGGGCCCAAGAAGCTCAACGTATACAGCGTGAGCTGGACGCCTCTTTACAGTCCATGGCCGATTTGGAAACTAAACTATTCCATGCCCGCCGTTTGCTAGAAATGGAAAGTAAGGCCCGTAAGGAAGCCGAACATGAACGGGATCAAATGGAAAAGAAAATTGTAGCTGTAGCCGATCTATTGCAGCATGAAAATAATTTAAAAAATGAGACCAAAGATAAATTGGCGTTTTTGAATACCTTGCCCAGAAAAAAGAGAAAGTCTATGAATACTCATTTGGAGGAAAAATATGGCAATGATATTAATTCTACGGGAAGTTTTTTGTCAGATTTATCAATTACCCAATCGGAAGATGATTTCCTAGATATACGTCCGTCCAGAACTTGGCAAAAAAATCGTCCAGCAGCAGACAATAACACACCCATACAACAACACAGTAAGAGAAGTCGCTTAAGTAATGGCGCATCTAACACACCTACTGTCAGGCGTTCACTTAGATGCAGCAATATGGGTGTACAACAACACACAATCGATGCGAATTTAGGAACGGATCGCATTTGTGCTACTACAAAGGTTACCATACCACAAGATGGCAATGGTGCCATACGAGCCGAATCAACCATAGAATCTGTACCAGTTGTAGTGCATCAAGAAAATGAAGCTGATGGTGTAGAATGTTTAGTTGAAGGTCCTTGTTTTACACCTCGTAAATCACCTTTTAAACAGGGCACAGCACCTCCAATGACTCCAGCTAATGGCAATATGGATTCACCCATGGTCCAACATAACTTAAAGGGAGCAGGCACACTAAGACGTCCACATAATTTTGTTAGTAAAACATTTATTAGGGCAGAAACATGCACACAATGTCAGAAGAAGTAAGTATTAAAGGGTTCAAAAATCATTCTATAATTATCATAAAAATATGTACATTGAAAACTAACTTTTTTCTAAAATAAATTTTAGAATCCGTTTTGGTTCAGTAGGTTTACGTTGTCGTGATTGTACAGTACGTTGTCATACTGATTGCCGTCCTTTGCTTACTGTCATGTGTATGCCCACTACGGGCACTCCAATTTTCAAAGGTCTTATGGGTTATATATCCGATTATGCCCCCTCTGTGGCTCCACTAATACCAGCCTTAATTGTTCACTGTGTTAATGAGATCGAGTCTAGAGGTCTCAATGAGGTGGGCATTTACCGCGTCTCTGGCTCCGAACGTGAAGTCAAATCATTGAAAGATCGTTTCTTACGTGGAAAATCTCCACCTCACCTAGGCAACATTGATATTCATGTGCTCTGCGGATGTATTAAAGATTTCTTACGTTCCCTACGCGAACCTCTAATACCCACAAGTCTATGGAAGGATTTCTGTAATGCTGTACAAAATCCCTCCGAGGAAGATATAAAAAGAGATTTATATAAAGCCGTTGATAACATGCCACAAGCTAATCGTGATACTTTAGCTTTTCTTATACTCCACTTTCAGCGTATTGCTGAGTGTCGTGAAGTACTAATGCCTTTGGACAACATTGCTCGTGTATTTGGTCCAACTATAGTAGGATATTCATCTCCCGACCCAGATCAACATGCCATATTCACCGAAGTCTATACACAATATATGGTAATGTTGAATTTATTGAAAATACCCTTTGAGTATTGGTCACAGTTTGTGTCTTTGGGTGAAGATAAGGAAAACAATGAGGGTGCCTCAACTTTAACTCGTACACCAAGTCATAATAATAAAGATGCTATTTTTTCTTTATATGGTAAGTTTTTTTTTTCTTTTTTTTTATTTCAAAACATTTTTCCAAAAATTAAATAAATTTTCTTTACAGCTACTCCTTTGAAATCCACCTTAAAGAAACGTAAATTTTATGATTAATTTGCTTATTAAAATGTTTAGAGGAAAATTATCCTAAAACGTTACTTACATTTAATTATATTTAAGGAATTTATATCATTTTATTTTAACTAATTTACAAAATATAGCATTATATTATTATATATTGTTAATTAATCTCATTTTGTGTGTTAAGTATTCAATTTTGGAAAATTTTGTTTATTTTTATACTGAATTATTTATTTTTATTTTGTTCTATTTTTATAATCATACTAAATTACCTTCTATATCTCATTTACATAGATACATATTTGGAGGTTATTTCTGGCTAAGGGCTTTATAATTTTTGGAATATTGTTTTAATTTTTTTTTTTACTACAAAGGATTTTTGAGGCATTTTCTTTTACATTTTTTTATAATATAATTTTGAATTCGTGGTTTATTTCTTCTTAAAATAAAAGTCAAATTCTCAAAGAAAATTACAAATAAATTTTATTTTGTTTTATTTAATTATTGATTTAATTTGCAAACATATCAAATATATATTTCTTATTGGATTTATTGGCCAGTGTAAGGGCTTCCTGGGCATATTTTTTATATTTTTCAAAAGGTATTAGAGCGTAATTGGGTGCTACGAACTCTTTATTAATCATTAATTCTATTATATTGTTTAGCATGTTTATTCTTTCGTTAGATTTACAATTTCTCCTAACCCAATCGGTAATCCAAAAGCCATGAAAAATTAGCTTTTTAAAAATTAAAGGTCCTGTAGCAATAGTTATAGGTTTTCTGGACATGCCGCCATAGGTCACCATTATCCCTTGATTTTCTAAAAGTTTTGCAATATTTGTGGCACTTTCACCACCCACACAATTTAAAGCCAAACGAGGCTTAGGCAAGCAACCTGCTTTAAATATTTGAGTTTTTAGCAATTCCTCTTCGGTTAAAACTTCCGTAGCACCAAGTCTTAATAATTGTTGTTTAAGTTTTATAATCTCCGAACGATCTCGTACTATACCCACCGATTTAATACCCATATTTTACAAAATTGATGAATTGCCTGGCCCACTGCACTATTAGCACCATTTTGTATGATGCAATTGCCCGGTTGTAATTCAATAAAATCTTTCAACAGGCGATATGCTGTACAAGGGTTAACGGTTAAAGTGGCAGCTTCTGGTAAAGGTAACTTAGACGGTATGGCATAAATTTGTTCGGCATCAATAGGTGTTTGCTCCAAGTACCCAAACCAGATTCATAGGCTACTACATGTTCTCCTAAAGCAAAATTTTTCACTTTATCTCCTATTTCGAGTATTTCACCCACAAATTCATTACCAGCAATGGCTGGTAAATTCGGAGGTTGTAGAGGATACCGACCTAAATGGAAATTTATTAAAAATTTAATTGCTCTTATTTATTTCCACTTTTTTATTTACCTTGTATTATATTTATATCGGATGGATTTATAGGAGCCATTAAAACTCTTATCAAAACTTGAGAATCTTTAGGTTTAGGCAATTCTTCTTCCACCATTTTCAAAACTTTCAAGGGTTCACCATTGCTGGGGAATTTTAATGACAAGGTTTTTATAAAACGATACTGGTTGCTGGAGATTGTTTGGTTTGTCTTAAGCAAACTTTTTAATAGCATTTTAAAAGCAACAACTTTTACGTTTTTGGAATGAATAAATTTTTTATTTAAAAATTATACTCTAAAGGTGTAATAAAAGTGCATAAAAGTTTATTAAGGGACCGATTTTATAAAATAAAACAAAAATATGTTTCATAAATTTGTATGAAAAAAGCTAAAATTTATTTATTGTCATTTTTATAAAATTGCTGGGGCTATTGCGTAATTCGATTCGAAAAAAAAAAACGTTTTTAACAGTCTATGTCATAGAATACAACTAGAAATTTATGTGAGATACAAAAACCTTATTCAGTTGTCAAAACCTTATTTATGCAACAACAAAATACATGTAGTCACATATGTTTTGTTTTTGTGTTTTGAAAAAAATAAGTAAATTTTTTGAAAATTTAGGTAGAACTGCCTCTCGAATAAACTTCTAGTTGTATTCTATTGTCTATGTATTACCTACAGAATTTAGAATAATTTTGTTTTCGAATAGAAATAGAAAATAACCCCTGAAATACAAACAAAAAAGTATATCATTCATTCCATTAAAGAACGCCTAAAAATGTTCCTTAGGTCTTCGGATTTTGGTAATATTGACATACGCATACCTTATGGGGCTATTTTAATATCTGCATTTTTTTTATTTTTAAATTTTTGTCTTGCCTTGATATTATAAAAATTATAATGTTTACTAAAAATTGTAATATAAATTGTTGTGGGACAAAATGGTTCCCTATTTTAAAAACTTTTTTAAAAAATATTCCTATATAGTGTTGGAAAAAATAATTGGGACGATTAGGTAGGTAGGTAGGTAGGTAGAGAAGGGTTGCACACAGCACTCAGAAGAGTGCTTGTACATCCACTCGGAGACCTAGAGGTCCATTGTGAGTCCCTTCGTAGAGAGTATAGAAAGAATATGTAAAAGAAATATAGAAAAGGCCAAGAAGGAAAATAATAGAGAAAAAACTGAGACCAAGAAAAGTATAGAAAAGAATAGAAAAATCTGAAAAGGAAAAGTGCTACCGCCCTAAATCGTTCGCTCTAAGCCAACGACCCCCTCTTAGCTAGCCTATTCCCATGACGAATCCTATCAATCTATCGAGATCTATTCTCGATATACTGTCCAATTCGTCAACGAATCGACTGCCTAACCATTTCTGTCTACTCAATTGTAGACATGGACAGTGACATATGATATGTTCCACCGTCTCTAGCTCCTCATTATCTTCGCACATTCTGCAAAAACCGGAGGAACCTCTATCCCAATTCTCTGTCATTCCCCCTATGGGACAATGACCTGTCAGAATACCTATCATAGTCTTCAGGTTTTCCCTTTTCATGCCTAAAAGTAGATTTGTATCTACTTTATTAAGTTTAGGTCATAGGACCCTTGATAATCTGCAGTCCGTTCTACGATTCCATGCATGATTGGTTCTATCCCGAATCCACTCCCTAATTAACCTGAAGTAAAAGCCTAGAGGTGGTCTCACACCACTCACTTGTAGCCCTATCCAAAGCTGAGCCGTTCCTAGCCAATTCATCAGCTACCTCATTGCCAGTTATCTCGCAATGACCCGGTACCCAGCAGAGTCTGATATGATAATTTCTCATTAATCTCCTAAGACCCTTCTTATAGTCGCTAACTATCCTAGACTTGACAAAATGTCCTTTCAAGGGTTTCAGCGCCGCCTGGCTATCCACATGTTCCCTGCTATCAATTCCGTGGCCCTAAGAATACCTAGAATTTCCTCCTGGAACACACTACAACTATCCGAGAGTCTATACGCTTTCCTGATGTTCCCCTCAACTAGATACACACCTGCACCAGTGCCTGTATCCACTGAATAGTTTCTCCCTACCTGACCATTTGTCCCTACTCGGGATAATCAGTATAGGATTTTCCCAGAGGATCCAGAGGGAACCAGGGCATGTCCACCGAGATTAACCTCGTTTAGAAGTTTGAAATGTCCTATTCTGATTGATCCTGTAAGTCCTAATTCACTAAGTCTAAGCAGGCTCCTTGTATACATTCCCATAACGAACTCCTCAATGGGTAGGAGATGCAGAATGACTTCAAGTGCCGCCTGAGGTGTGCTTCTTTCGGCACCTGTTATGCCAATCGAAGCACATCTCTGAGCTTTAGACAAAAGATTCGTACGACTTCCTATTCTCATTGCCTCCCACCAGACCAGACATCCATACGTCAGAATTGGTCTCACCACCGAGGTGTAAATCCAATTTACTACCATCGGTTTGAGTTCCCAACTCTTACCTATAGAGTTCCTGCATGTGTAGTAGGCGTTGAGACCTCTTTTAAGCCTCTCCTGAGTGTTTCTTTTCCAAGATAATTTACTATCAAGAAACACACCAAGATATTTCGCCTCCTTTGCCAGTCTTAGTTCAGTTCCCCCTAGTACCGATAGCCTAAATTGCTCAATCCTGTACCTTCTGGTGAAAAGAACTAGCTCCGTTTTTCCCGGGTTGACCCCTAAACCCTTACTAGTGGCCCATGAGGACAGTTCGTTAAGTTCATACTGCATGACGTCGCTGATCGTGGAATGAAATTTACCTTTGATCAGTATAACAACGTCATCAGCATAGGCAACGATTTTCCGCCCTCTTGCGTCAAATTGTCTTAGAATGACATTGACGGCTAAGAGCCATAGCAAGGGCGAGAGAACTCCTCCTTGCGGAGTCCCTCTAGTCACTATCTTCCTTATGCATGCATCTCCCAAGTTCGAATTAATTATTCGGCTATTCAGCATCAAAATAATCCATTCGATTAGGAAGTTTTCAATACATAATGATTCTAGGGACGATTAACATTTTTAATATATTTTTAAATTTTTATTTTATAAATAAAATTAGGTATATTCATTAAATTAAAGAACTTCAAAATACTTATATACTATGATAAAAAGAACTTCATAAAACTTACAAGATTCGCACAAAGTTCCGGCATCCGGCATATTTAAAATATTTTGGCAGTGAGTGCTAATATTATATGTCCATTATACAATAGTTTTCAACTCATTATTACGAAAGAATATATCATTCCTATTATTTTTCCAAACACTGTACATAAAAATAAAATTTTTGTATAATTTTTGTTTTTTATTTTTGTGAGTTTATTTTAAAATTAATTTTAGTCATAAAATTCCATAATTTGTTACTTGTGGTATATTACATGTCACAGAGTACAACTAGAAGTTTATGTGAGAGGCACTTCGCTCTAAATTTTCACAAAAAAAATACTCATTTTTCAAAACACAAAAACAAAATATATGTAACTACATGTATTTTGTTTTTGCATGAATTTGGTTTTTGACATTGAATCAGATTTTTTTATTAATCTATGTTACATGTCTGTCTCAGAATAATTGCGTACTGTGTAATAAACATATTTTCCTTCAATATTAAGCAAAAATATTTAAAATCAAAAGGATAGTATTTCTTAAAAATGCATCTGAAAATTGCATTCTTGTTGTGAGTACATCTTTAACAAAAACGTTGTTTTTGAATTATACAATATCATTTACAATACTTATTGTAATAAACTTTAAACTGGTTTTAAAATTAGTAAAATAATTAGAATTATGAACACTGAAATTTTCATACTACTGAATGAGCATAACCAAGAAAAAAAATAAAAAATTAAGAAATTATGAAAGAATTAAAATTATGTATGAAAAAAAACTGGTGGTAATTTTTCTATAAAAATAGTAAATCACCTTTTCCCAAAACAATTATTATTGAATGCATTATAAAACTGCAATTGCATTACGAGTGCATTTTTAAATAAACAATTTATTGCCTTTAAAGAGGTTTCAGTTGACCTTCATTAGAGCCCTGAATAATTAAAATCCGTCTACATCGTAAAAATGTATTAATATTTAGCTACGTACTTTGTCAGATTTTAAACTCATAAAAATCTAAATCGTGAATTTGCAATTTTTTTGAAATTGGAAAAAATAATAATGAGAAAGACTAAACAACTCAATAGGTTATATCCGTACCAAATATGAAGAAAATCTGATGACCTTTCGTCAAAAAATTGCCATTTTTTATAAATCCATCGTGGAATGGATGATATGTATCAAACTTTCCATGAACAATTACTTTTTTTTTACCAAGTTACTGATCAAAGATATGTTTTGTAAAAACTACCGTTTTTAACTTTTGAAATCCTAAAAAACATAGATTGTAACTTCAAATACTGAACGAGTGTTATTCAAAATTCTTCATTCTGCTACAAAATAAAAATTATAAAATTCATCATGATGTACATCTTCATTGGGAATTTTAGCAAAAAGATAACAAATACATACATAAATAAACATTATAATTTTTATTATTTTTTTTTTATCTACAAATGTAAAAAAAAGAATCCCCTTAAGGTTTAAACAGTAGCTCTAGAATTTGAAAAATAACATCATGACGTTGTTGATAGATTTTTGAGTGTTTTTGCCAATTACTCTTTACTTGCTTCCATTTACCCAAATGTTGTGCTAGTAATTCTTCCTTTTTGCCATCTTTTAATTTATCACCAGCTGCAACTAGTTCTTCGGACTTATTATATTTTTTAGGTTGTACCGTGGGTGGTGGAATTTTAGGAACATCAGTCTTCTTGGGTTTTGGCAAACTAGTAATTTCGCGTATCTCTCCCTTGCGCAATTTTGAAAGCAATTCTGCACCATTGTCTTTGCGTTCTGTAGGTGAGGGAGATCTGGCATCACGATAACTACGTATACAGGGATTACGTGGTTGATTGACCATCCATGCACGACAAATTGGATATAGTGAAGTTTGTTCCGAATACTTTGACAAATCTAAACTACGATCGAATAGTTTCATTACAAAGCTTTCCGCCTGAATTTTCTGTCCACCTGAACCACCTGCGAGTTCTCGTTTACGTCGTTTACTTGGTGTTAGGTAGCCAGCTGAAGGTGATAGGCGTTCAGTTGTAGGCGGAATCTTTTTTGGTCTACCACGTTGACGATGGGGTATAACTGGACGTTCCTCTTCTTCTTCCTCTTCGTAATCTTCGGGTATATCGTCAACTTCTTGATTTTGCAAGGAGTCATTTAGAGCTCCTCGCAATCTTCCTCTGGCGGCCTGTACTTCATTGTTATCGCGCTTTTGTGGAGTTGTTTTCATCTTGTTTCTTCACAATCTGTTAAATGAATTTTCAAGATTGTTATAGTTAATATAGTGTTCCTGGTTTAAAAACTTCTTTCCAGTTTTTTTCGTTTCAAAAATTATTTATTTTTTAATGAAAACTAGTGATGCCAATTTAGTTATTTTTTAAAAAAATATGTTTATAAAAATAAGACATTAGCGATTTTTGCAAATACCGTAAATTATATATATTAATCATTGCGAGTAACGGAAATCGTATTTAAAAAAATGTGATTAGTAATCAAACTATTAAAAATTATTTTCCGCCTATCTAATGTTTCATGATGAGGAAATTTGTCGCCCAACCGCCGTTCTAGATGTAATATGTAACATAATATGTAGGATTTTTGTGTCAGAGAGTGTCAAATTCGCTCTTTGAGAGAATTATTTCACGTGTAGATTAAAATATTAGTATTATAAGATGTATTATGAGACTGTTGTGATGAGATTTCTCTATACAAATATCTTATAAGATGAACTGTCAAAAAATTGGAAATTACAGAAAAATGTTTTTTTTTTTTTTTTTTTTTTTTTTTTGTATAATTCTTTCATTTCATTTAGTGTTTGTTTTACATGTTAAACAAAATTTATATAAAAATTGTGCTAAAAAAGTGCACAATTTTTTTTAATTTGCTGTCTACACGAGTCTTTTTCTTGTTCGCACATTAAACAAAATTTTGTTCGCACATGCAATTGAATAGTGAGGACCAAACTCGTTGATGTTTTGTTCTTGTTCGCACAATTGTTCGACCAACTATGTCTGCCATCAAATATATTTTTTACGTGGAAGCGACATTGTGCGAACAAGAAAAAGTTCGTATAGACGTAGATTTAAAAAAATTTATATTAACATCAACTTGAACTGTCTACATTTACCATTAACATGATATTAGTGTTAAAGTTTAATATTTTATGTTAGGTGAGGACCACGAGCTAAGAGAATATTCTAGGAAATTTGCAGATTTTCGTTAAATATTTGATTTTTTTATTAATTAATATTTTAAGATATTGTCTATAACTGATATTAACGCTGAAATAATATGTGAGATAACGCCGGTAGAAGAAAGTAACTACTTTCTTTATATTATGTTTAATCTTAACGTAGTCTCTTATTAGACAATTTTTTAACAAGACAAACGTCAAAATTAACGGGAATTTGTGGCTGCTGGCAACAGTTGCACAAAACAACACTAAGACAAACGTCAAAATCAGTGCGATTATATACAAGGTAACCTTAGTTAAATAGCTGATTATTATTTTGGTTATTACAGTTTTCAAACTGCATATATAAAAACAATAATGAATACGCCATATTGTTGTTTTTGTGCAACTGTTGCCACCTTACACAAACTCGTGTTAAGTTTAACGTTTGTCTTGATAAAAAATTGTCTAATGTAGACACTATGATAGATACAATGTAAATAAGGGCGCAGGTCAGGGATGAAAGAGTTGATCCGGTAGTACTTTTCTTGGTACTACTTAACATTAAAAAGTACCGGAGTATTCCCTCGTGTCATTTAATACTATCGATCGATTAGTTGATTATTCTACGATTGAAGAAAAAAAAAACTTTTGAAATGAAAATGTATTTTAAAAGTATTTAATTTTCGAAGAGAAACCTATTAAATTTCACAATTCAAATAACTACACATTATAGAAATATTTGTGTTGTAGGTAGATTGTTTAATTTATTATATTCTAAACGAAAATATATGTATACATATGTAAACGCTATTACAAATTTCTATGTTTTGTAACTCAAATTCTAGTGAAAGTAAAAATGATCTGAATATAAAAGAATATAAATGGTATCTAATGTATCATATTTTAACAGAACTTAAGCTAAAATGTTCGATTTTAAGGAATCGACTTTGACGATCTTTTCCTGTTTAATTTTATTTCAAGATCTTCATATTTTACTATAATATTTTACCTGAATAAAATCATTTAATTTAGGTATACATATTATATTCTTTGAGTTTTGTAGTAAATAAAAAATACTATTAAAAATTTAAATTTTAATACTCTGAGGGTGAGAAAAGAATTATTATAAATTTATTTTGGCACCTAAAGATATTTTAATTTTCCATTCCTGCTATACATTAATAAATCCTAATGAATCCTATAATAGCGTATAATAACCCATCATGTAACAGAATATGTAATATTTTTCTGATATTCGATCTCTGAGAGAATTATCTCAAGTGTAGATTCAAATATTAGTATTAGAAAAAGTATTATGAGATTGTTGTGATGAGATTTCTCTACACAACTATCTTATAAGATGAACTGTCCAAAAAATTCACAAATACGAAAGTTTGTTTGGTTGCGTGTGCATGTGTATTTTGCAAGTTAATTAAAAAATAATGTTTCTTTTGTAAAATTCTTTTGTTTTAATGGTAATTTTACATTACATTTTACATTTATAAAAATTGTTAGAAGGATATTTCCCAACAATTTTTAAGAAGGCTAAAGTTATTCCAATTCCTAAGCCAGAAAGGATCCTAAATTACCGTCCAGCTATAGACCAATCAGCGCTTTTAGTCTATTGAATAAAGTATTTGAGAAAATAATAAATAAGAGAACTTTAGATTTTTCTAATCAAAATAATATTATTAACCCTCAACAGTTTGAATTCCGCAAGGAACATCCTACTATACATCGAATAAAAGGAGTCGTTAATGTTCTTAAAACAAACAAAAGAAATCGCAAGATCACTGGGGTTATTTTTCTGAAATAAATAAATAACTTTAGATTTTTCTAATCAAAATAATATTATTAACCTTCAACAGTTTGAATTCCGCAAGGAACATCCTACTATACATCGAATAAAAGGAGTCGTTAATGTTCTTAAAACAAAAGAAATCGCAAGATCACTGGGGTTATTTTTCTGACATCGAAGCTTTCGATTCAATATGGTCTAGTTTTTAAGCTTAATACCTTCAATTATCCAATGTAGCTGCAAAAGATAATAAAAATTTTTTAGATCATCGCTCATTTGATGTATCTATCAACGATATGCTATCTAGTGATAGACAAATACCTGCGGGTCTATCGCAAGGATTGATATTATCATCTTCTTCAATATATATTTCTGATACTACTGTTCGCAGGAATCAAGAAGTAGCTTTTTACGCTGACGATAGTGCTTTCATTTCTTGCGGTAAAGTGTCCAACGCTATAATCAAAAAAATGGAAGATAGTTTAAAATTTACCCACAGTGACATTGATAAATGGAAGATAAAAATTAATGTTAGTAAAACACAAACAATTATATTTCCATATAATAGGTCGCAGAAACGTATTCCTACAAAACATTTATATTCTAAGGGAGTTCTTATCCCACTGCAGGATATTATCAAATATCTAGGTATTATCTTAAATAAAACTATCATTTAAAAAACACGTGCAGTATATTTATGATAAAGCAATTAAATGCGATCGTGCTCTTTACCCCTTGCTCGATAGAAGATCTAATCTTAATTCTAAAAGCAAGATCCTTATTTACAAAATGTGTATTCAGGCAATTTTGACCCGAAGTTTGGTTTTATAAAGCTGCTAAAACTTACACAAGAAAATTGCAGATAATACAAAACAAAAATAATTCATATGCTACACCCCAGATATTTGACTGATCTAGTGCATAGAAACTTTTACACAAAATGTTTAATTCATTTGCCATTTATTGAAAAATGCAGAACGTCTACGTATGAAATAATAAGAAAATTGTTAAAAAATGTCTGACAATTTTTTATAATTGATTGTTGTTTTTAAAATTTCTTATAACGTTTAAAGTGTGTACAAGGTTTTTTGACAACCTTTCCTTAATGATTTGATATTAGTAGTTTCCATATTTAATTATTTAGATGTTGTTTAGATTTGATTACATTTATTACATTTTTCGTGACTTTTCAACGCTCTACGTAGCACGTATAATTTTTTGTTTTTAACCGCATTTTCGTAACTTTTGATCACTTCAATAAAAACCAATAATTACCAACATTTGGAACAAGTTTTTTGTGACTTCTCCAAAATTTAATAGTAATGTGCTACATACACTTCTGTTGAAGAGAACAAAATTTGATATATTCTTTTCTTGCTCTTTGCAATTTTCTTATTTTCGTAACTTATGAAATTATTTCCTTTTTTAATACATTTTCGGCCTATAAAATTAAACAATAAGTAATTTTAGCTATATTTTCATTAAAAACAGTATTACAATTCAAATTATTTAAGAGCATTTTTTTTCTATTTTTTGATAGACTCAGTGTAGAAGATTTAAGTAATGTGCTTTATAATTGGTTAAAAACTAAATTTGTGAAAATGAAAAATTTCCTAAAGTTTTCGTCATATAAAAAATATATGTTATATAAATTAAAATATTACATTTGATTTTAATAATAATATTTTAAACCATAAAAGTATTTAAATTTTACAAGGCCCGATATTTTGTCTGAAGGGGCACAATTTATTTATAAAAAGAATTTCCTAATTTAAAAAGTTTTATTCACTGGAAAATTTTGACAGCATATTCTCTTCGTTAACAAGACATAATTACTATATTCTAATTTAAGTGCCGATGACTATTGTCATTGTTCAACAATATAAAAAATTCATATGTTAAAGAATATTTAGTCAATAATGGATACGCCATATTGTTGTTTTTGTGCAACTGTTGCCACCCTCCACAAATTCGCGTTAAGTTTGACGTTTGTCTTGACAAAAAATTGTCTAATGTAGACACTATGTTATAAAATCAGATTATCATAACCGATTGAATACAGAAAAATACGAACCTTCTAAAGCAAATTTTTTCTATTATTTTCTTCAAATTTTTAAATAAAAAATAAATACGAATTGACCATTTATTCTTTCAAATTCCGAAATGTAACTTTTTAGGAAAATTTTAAACTTTTTTACAAAAACCTGTACATTTTCCCCCTACTGGTTGTTGTTAATATTGTTATATGTAATATGTCAGGGCTGTCAGATTTAACCCCAATTTGGAAATTTTGTTGCGGAAAATGATGAAAATTTTATTTTGGGAATTGTTTGGGAAATTCAAAATATTTTGGGGATATTTTCGGGGAAATTATGTAATAATTGCATCTTTTGTTTAGTTAATAAAATTGGAATTTTGGACAACAGCACATAATTTTTAACATACACTCCATAGATTTTTTCGAAAGATGAACAATATTTTGTGCTCGCACATGAACAAACCGTCGGCAGAACAACGCTCACAATTTTTATCGTTTTGTTTTGGGTGGGCATAGCTCTTGTTCGAACATATCATCATTTTTTATTTTAGTGTCGCATCAATACTTTTACATGCAGTGACTCTTCTTCCGCATAAAAAATCACTTTTAATGGCAAACATCGTTGGTCGAACAATTGTGCAAACAAGAACAAAACATGAACAAGTTTGGTCGGCAGACCAACAAACACAATTCTTTTCATTTTGTTTTAAGTGGACAAAGCACAGGGCTGCCAGATTTGGGGTTTTAACTACAAATTTGAGCATTTTTTTTTTTGCAGGAAAGTATGAAAATTTTCGTTTGGGGATTGGGGAATTTTTGGGGATATTAAAGACATTTTGGGGATTTTTTCGGGAAAAATTTGTTATAATTGTTTCTTTGTTTAGTTAATAAAAATGGAATTTTGAAGAAAAGAACTTGTTCAAGCAGTATTTAATATGCTTACGGTCTGTACATCAACGCATGTGTTTACTGAGTATTTTCAGTTAAGAGTTTAACAAAAACCAAATCATGTAGTACAAACTTCAGGAGGCATCTCAACTTATTAACGTTAAATTATCGGCTGTTATTTTTTAGGTTTAAAGAGTTGCAGTTTTTGTTTGTTCATCTGGCATCTCTGCCTCAAGATAAAAACATCGTGTTAATTTTTGCTTGAAAAATTAATTGAATTTTTTAGTTAAAAAGTGTAAAAAAACTACTTAAATTTGCTTTAACTTTCTTTTATTTGGCAATGTTTGCTCAAAATGAAGAAAGCATTGGGGCAATAGCCCTAAATTCAAGGTACCAAAAACTATAGACGGTCCCAGAACTAGTTCCAACAGGTTTCAGCTTCTGTCTGAAGATGAAGAAGAAGAAGCAGTTGCTATCAAAGAAAAGATTCCACCAATAATTGTGGACTCTACCCACAGTTTTTCAACTGTGATCGGATTAATTGGGGATAAGTATACTTACAAACGGATGTCTATTGGTACAAAAATTGTGTCAAACTCGCTATCGCTGTACAATGAAGCTTTGAGTGTTCTCAAAGACAAAAACGTTTAAATTGGTTTTATTTGGCCTGCCACAACTGGACACAAAGATAATTGGCGAGGAATTTGTAAGCTCGCTCAAAATAAACCCGGTAAGCATTAAGGAATTAGCAACAAAAAGATCCAGTGTAGATGACGCACTCTATCTCATTGAGTTTCAAAAGAGAGGCTATGAAAATAAGATATTTTTGTAATATATCTGTGTATTGGAGAAAACCTCTAGAGGGCAATAACGGTCCCACACAATGCTCTAAGTGCGCTATGTATGGACATGATGCTAAAAATTGTAACCGTATCGTAGTGTGTTCAGCCTGCGCCGGAAACCATGAGTATGCAGTTTGTTTACTCAATAAAAGTAATAGTGATGGTAGTATAATTTATAAGTGCTACAACTTCATAAAGAAAAACTTAAAAAACGTTAACCATAGAGCTGATGACCCAAAGTGCCCAAGTCGTCAGGAATATTTAGAAATCCGTCATCGAGTAACATCTAAATCTAGGGCGACCAGCAGAAGAACTAACGTAACATATTTTAAAGAAGACGATCATGATTTTCCTCAATTGCCAAGGCAAGAACCCCATAATAATACACGTAATTCCCGCGATTTTGGTAATTTGTATTTTGAAGCAGCTAAAGACAAGAGTTACGACAATAATAATAATGATGACATTTCCAATGAAAGACTTCTCAAAATATTTTTTGATGCTGTCGATGCTTTGCAAAGATGTCAAAATAAGTACGACAAGCTACGAGTTTTGGGTATGATGCTTAAACATGCCATATAATTCAACCGGTAGACACAATGTTCATGTTATGCATTGGAATGCCCAAGGCATAACAACTGAGTCAGCAACTGCCCAGCTGGAATACTTTTTACGCAAAAGGAAAATCGATATTCTCCTTTTAAATGACTTTTTTGTAACCGTACCACAAATTTCAACTTGGTGGTTATAAAATTTATAGAGAGGATCGATCTACTCATGGCGGAGGAGTTCTAATTGCAATTAAAGGTAACATTAAGCATACGTTGTTACCAAAAATAAAAACAAGTACTGTTGAAAGTATTTCAGTACAAGTTATGATTAATAGAAGGCCAGTTATATTCATTTTAGCGTATAATCCAGTTTATACTACCAATTTTAAAGCTGATTTGGATAAATTAACTTCATTTTCAAAAGACTGTTTTATTTTCGGTGATCTGAATGCCCAACATACACATTGGAATTGTATGTCAAATAATTCGGCTGGTAATGATCTCTACTGCCATTGTCTTCAATCCAGCTACTTCATTTATTACCCAAATGGACACACTCGCTTTGGACAAAATATCAACCCCGTTCAACCGTCCGCAGTAGACATTCTTTTATCTAACTCGTGCTTCCATTTTTCAAACCTTGAGACACATCCAAATGTTTTACAGTCGGACCATGTACCTATATCTTGTTTTATTTCTGGACAAGTTCAAAACATGACATATTCAGTTCCCTTGTATTATCGAGCAGACTAGTCAGCTATCAGAAACTGGGTGGAAAATGAAATTAAGTGTCAGAACATTGACCAACCCGTTACTAATTCAGGTAATCTAGATTTTTATTTTAACAAATTAATATCTATAGTTAAAGAAGCGTTTAATAAAATACCTGTCGGTTATAAAATTCCGTGGGAAAGAGAAATCTCTGAAATTAGTAAAATTTTAATTAGTCAGAGAAATAAATACTAATGTAATTTCAAAGATGTAGCGATTTAAATTATAAAAATCAATTGAAAAGCATTTTGAAGCTATTAAATAAAATTATTGATTTTCACCTTAATAAAGACCGCAATGAATCCTGGTCAAAATTTATTTCGAATTTGCCCTCGGGCTCTAAAAAGTTTTGGAAAGTAAAAAAAGCACTTAAAGGAAACAAAATGCCTTTTACTGATCTTCATGTAAACGGTGAAGTTTTAAAAACTGGTAATGAAAGAGCTAATTCAATGGCAGATGTATTTGGTAATTCACACACCATTACTTTAAATAATTATTCACCTATGGACACAGCCGTCTCAAGATTCATTCATGATCGTAACGACACAACTCTTGACAGATCTAACGTAGAGCTTACCAATTTAGATGAAGTTAAATCATTTGTACGTTTATTGAAAAATAATAAAGCCCCTGGTTTAGATGGCATTAATAGCATTATCCTTAAAAAGATGCCCGATGACTTTTTTGAAACTCTATGTAAACTTTTCAACTCTTGTTTAATAGAAGGCTATTTTCCAACTATTTTAAAGAAGGCAAAAGTTATCCCAATTCCTAAGCCAGGAAAGGATCTTAAATTACCGTCTAGCTATAGACCAATCGCATCCTAAGCCTATTGGATAAAGTATTTGAAAAAATAATTAATAAGAGAATTTTAAATTTTTCCAACCAAAATAATATTATTAACCCTCAACAGTTTGGATTCCGCAAGGAGCACTCCACAGTACATCAACTAAAGAGAGTTGTTAATTTTATTGAATCAAATAAAAGAAATCGTAAGAGCACTGCCGCAAGGATCGGTATTATCACCTACTCTTTATTCAATATATATTTCCGATTTTACTATTCGCAAGAATCAAGAAGTAGCTTTTTACGCTGTCGACAGTGCTTTTATTTGCTGCGGTAAGGTGTCAAACGCAATAATCAAGAAAATGGAAGATAGTTTAAAATCTACCAATAAATACTTTGACAAATGGAAGATAAAAGTTAATGTTAGTAAAACACAATCTATTATATTTCCATATAATAGATCACAGAAACGTATTCCTACAAAACATTTATATTCTAGGGGAGTTTTTATTCCTCTGCAGGATAGTATCAAATATCTAGGTATTATATATCCGTGTGGAGTCTTTACCTGTTTACTTCCATCGGACGCGTCCCCAGGTGGCGGATAGGGGGGATTGGGCGAGAGACACTGGAGGCACTAATGTACGGTGCTGGAGTCCTCTTCCCTTGCCGACATTAATGCATCCTTTGTATCACACCCAGTCCTGAAAACGGTAGGCTTGCTGGACTGGATGCGATGCATTGATGTATTCTATTTGGTGTTTCCGCCGAAGTGAATACATCTCTGACACTGGGTACGGTCTTGGGTCATGCGTTTTCCGTGGACCAAATAAATGGGTCTTATGCACTTTTAAGATCAAGGTGGTTGGTAGCAGTGCCGAGGATCTGAATGATTAGTTAGTGCTAAAAGAAACTAATAGTGAACAGCTCCCCTCTGATGCTGATGGCAAGGGTCAGTTGTATTACAGCCTAGTCCGCGTATGCCGTCACTGCGCGAGATGGTCTATTTTTTACGGGCATACTCGTGGGACCAAAATAGAAAAAGGAAAATGGAAACTGATAGGTTAAGTATTGAACAGGACAATGGGACAACGGACAAAGAAACCAACACTAGGGTAGTAGAAGGGACGGAAGCTGACTTACGAGTTAGGGATAGGGTCAAAGTAGGGGAAAACAAGGACGACGTCGGGAAAGGGGGGAAAGATGAGGATGGGGACGATGACATGGACTTAATGAGACTGCATACGGACATCCTCATTCAACACGGACAACTGATGACCCAACTAACGGAGGAGGACAGCCTGCTGGACTCGGCGGAGGACCCTGTAGGATCTGGAGCGACGGAGGGACTGGAGGACCTGTCTCTTTTATCCGATGAAGAGCATGAGACAACAGTGGTCTCTGCTCTTGACCGGGGCAAAGAAATCGGAAATGCAGTCACTGCGTCAACTCCGGGTAGGAAGCAGGTGAGCTCGACGGGGGCATCAGGCATGCCAAGGCCTACGGCCAAACCTATTGTTCGGCAGGTAGCGGTAGCATATCCAATGGATGAGCAAGCCGCAACCGACAGCCGAACGAATCTTGAAAAGGCGAAAAACGGTGTTAGGGCCTCTATAGCTGCACTAAATAAGTTGGCTAAAAAGGACCCATCGCTGTTAGACGGGCGGGATAGGCATGTTCGCAGGAAACACCGAAAGAGCATCTACAGGTTTGAACGGACCTATGGCTCCATCGGTGACATCCTGGGATTGTCTTATCCCGATGGTTTTAAAGTGGAGGTAGAGGAAGGTCCGCAAATTGCTCGCAAGGGTAAAGAGTCCGTGTCTACCAACACTATGGAACCAAAAGTCGACGCTGTCACACAGTGTGATACTCACAAGCCATCCAGCAGTCCTGTAGCTTCTCTCAAGGGAAGCGACAGGGCAGCAAGGATTGGTAGTGGGAAAAAACTCATTGAGAAGAGAGTAGAGAAGGTAAATCAAGCTCTTGCGAGCCCCGCTAAAGGATCTCAAATGAGGTCAATTAGGGGAGCTCTGCCTGGAGATGAGATACCCTCTACCTCTAAGAAAGCAGGTCATATTCCGCATGACTCTTTTAAAGGTCCCCCTAAGGGAACCATAAAAAGAGTGAGGTCGGGGGATGACCAGCAGATTCCGTCTGCGAAGAAGGTTGGTAATGCACCAAGTGGCCCGCTTAAAAACTCTCATAAGGGAGTAGTAAAGCGGGTAGTATCTGGTGACGTGCAACCTTCATCGTCCAAAAAGGGGAAGGATTCGTCCAAGTCGGACATTCTTCAAGCAGCAGTCATTGACCGTGCTGATCCAGATGGGAGAATCAGTACGGAAATGTGGCGGCTGATTGAGGATAGACTTATGGACGAAATCTTCCAGGCAAGGCACAGGCCGGGTTAAATAGCCTTCATGGGTGCAGACTGGACAAGGGGCGTCAAGACTGTTGGTTGCGGTAACAAAGGAACTTTTGAATTCCTGAAAGCCGCGATCAACAGATGTGGCAACCTTTGTCCAGATGCGCAACTGGAGGTTATACCAGCGTCGGAATTGCCTCTGCGACCAATAGTCACGGTATGGATTCCACCACCCATTAAACCGGTGGAAGTCATACTGGGAATATTGGAAGGACAGAATAGGGGAATCAATACAAGTCAATGGAAACTTGTTTCTTCATTGACTTGTAAAGAGAACCAGGGTAAAGATTTCCGATTCGCAGTGGATCGGGAATCTATTAGGAAACTGGACTCATTGGGGGGGGTTGTTACGTTCGGGCTTGGCTACATCAAATTTCGCTACGCGAAAAATGATAAAGCCAAAGAGGTTGCGGATGGTGCAGATAAATCTGCATCATTGTGAAGCGGCCTCGACCGAATTGATAACCTACCTCAGTGAGACCAATGTGGACGTGGCCCTAATCCAGGAGCCTTGGCTAAATGATAACCAGGTCTGTGGTTTAAGGGTCAAAGGATACAAATTGTTCAAGCCGTCCACTGAGGATAAGGTGAGAACTTGTATTTTGGTGAAGAATGATCTTCAGGTAATTCTTCTTAACTCTTTCAGTTATGGTGATCTAACGGTCGTCCAAGGAGAGGCATTGGGAGGCGGTAAACTGGACTTGGCCTCGGTGTACATGCCCTATGAGGAGTTGGAACCACCAGATGACAGGGTGTGGGCCTTAGCCGAGTACGCAAGACGGAATGGAGTACGTCTATTGCTCGGTTGCGATGCTAATGCACACCACAGTCAATGGGGTAGCAGGGATACTAATAAGAGAGGTGAGTCAACTTTTGATTTTATTATTGCAAATGATCTTTTAATCTGTAATAGGGGTAATACTCCTACGTTCAGAACGAAGGATAGGAATTCAGTAATAGACATCACACTGACCAACTCGAGGGACCTAGTTGAAGACTGGAGGGTGGCCATGGGATGTACTTTCTCTGACCATGGTAGGATAACCTTTAGTCTGAACTTCCGAGGTTCTGAGGGGAAACCTTTCAGGAATCCTAGGAGGACAGATTGGGACGCCTTCGGGCGGGATCTGGGGTCAAGATTGACTGGAACTCCGTTGGAGATCTTGTCGAGGGAAAATCTTGACGAAATAGTGGGGAAGGTAACGGGGTCCATTAACAGAAGCTATGAGCTTAACTGCCCGGTGAGCTATCCGGGTAAGAGGAAACAGCCAGTCTGGTGGTCGGAGGAGTTGAAGGCTCAACGGACCACAGTTGGAAGGCTGTACAACAAGGCCCATAGATCTGGTAGGGACGAGGATTGGGGCACCTATAGAGTGTGTTTCAATAAGTACAAAAAGGAGGCCATTGACTCGGTCAATGAACTCTCCAGATTCAGGAAGATACTGTCAAAGGACCCTAGTGTTCCTGGGAGTATCCAGAGATCAGATGGTTCATGGACGGAGTCTAGTTCTGAGTCACTTAATGTACTTTTGGAAACCCATTTTCCGGGTTGCAGGGATCCATTGGTGGAGGAATCAGGTGAGGTAGAACACTTCTTCACGGAGTCCACCAGTGGGATGATTGGAACAGTGGTAAGAGACCTAATAACGGTGGAGAAGGTCACATGGGCGGTGAATTCATTCGAGCCTTATAAGTCACCAGGCCCGGATGGTATTTTTCCGGCCATGTTGCAGAATGCACCGTTGGTGGTCCGTAAACTACTGGCTGAGATTTTTAAGGGGTGTCTAATACATGGACATATTCCAAGGGGGTGGAGAGAGGTTAGGGTTATATTCATACCGAAAGGTGGAAGGACCTGTCACTCGAAACCCAAGGATTATAGACCTATCAGCCTATCGTCTTTCCTCTTGAAGACTTTAGAGAGACTGATAGATCTATATTTAAGATCGTCTGGTAGCTCCAGCATTATGAGTAGTGCTCAACATGCTTACCTGAAGGGTAAATCTGTAGAGAGTGCGCTAAGTGATGTGGTGGGTTATATAGAACAAGGGCTTCGGTATAAGGAATACACCATGGCCGCGTTCTTGGATATTGAGGGAGCGTTCAACAATATTGAGATTGACGCTATCAAGCAGGCGCTGGTGAATCTTAAGGTACATGACTTCTTGATCGAATGGATAATCCTCATGCTGAGCAGCAGGATTATCAATTCAAGCTTGGATGGAGTATGCTTAAGAAAACTAGTGACTAGGGGAACTCCGCAAGGGGGAGTGCTCTCACCCCTGCTGTGGCTAATGGCTATCGATGTGATTTTGCGTCAATTCGATAGTAGAGGGCGGAAGATCGTGGCTTATGCGGATGATGTGGTCATACTGGTAAAGGGAAAATTTCTTCCCACAATCAGTGAGATCATGCAGTCAGCGCTGGGTGAGCTGTCCTCGTGGGCTGCTGATAAGGGGTTGGGAGTGAACCCGGAAAAGACAGAGTTGGTTCTGTTTACTAGGAGGTACAAGGTAGAGAGATTCAGACTACCGGTACTATGTGGGACTGAACTGAAGTTTTCAGACTCAGCGAAATATCTGGGGGTGTTCCTTGATAGCAAACTGACCTGGAAGAGGAATGTTCAGGAAAGACTCAAGCGTGGCCTCAATGCCTACTACACCTGTAGAAACTCCATAGGTAAGAGTTGGGGACTCAAACCGAAAGTTGTATATTGGATTTACACTTCGGTGGTGAGACCAATCCTTTCATATGGTTGTTCTGTCTGGTGGCAGGCACTGGAACGCAAGAGCAATAGGAGCCTTTTGTCGAAGGCGCAAAGGTGTGCTTCGATTGGCATCACGGGTGCAATGAGAAGCACACCACAAGCGGCTCTGGATGTCATACTTCATCTCCTACCCATTGAGGAGTTTGTGAGGGCTATGGCGGCAAAGAGTCTACTGAGACTTAGGGAATTGGGACTATTAGGCTCATCAAGAGCAGGTCACTCCAAGGTCATTTACGAGATCAGTTACGGTGAGGTTAATCTGAACTCTACGGGGGCATCAGATTACATGGCCGCTGAATCGGACTTTGGAGTAAATCCTGTCGTGGTGATACCTGATAGGGAGATCTGGTCCGGCACTGAGAGACTATATGAAGGTTGCGCAGTGTTCACGGACGGATCAAAGATGGTCGAGGGTACCGGGGCGGGGGTCTATATTATGGGCACGGATTTGAAGGGCTCTTTTAGACTCCCTGATGAGTGCAGTGTTTTTCAGGCTGAGATTCTCGGCATCCTGAAGGCCGCGGAAATTATCACGCGAAACATTGCGAGAGGTACCGAGGTCACTCTCTATGTGGATAGTCAGGCAGCTCTGAAGGCCTTGGGGACACATTTGGTGAGATCCAGGCTAGTAGCTGCCTGTAGGAAGACACTAAGAGAGTTAATGGAGGACTACATGGTGAGACTCTGCTGGGTGCCTGGCCATTGCAATATTTCAGGCAACGAATTGGCTGATGAACTGGCAAGGCAAGGTGCGGCAGGGAACGTCTCGGATAGAGAGACATATGTGAAACCACCACTAAGTTTCTTCTATGGGAAGATCAATGATTGGATCTTGGTCAGAACCAATTCGGCTTGGGAAAGTAGGGAGGACTGCAAAGTGTCGAGGGCGATATGGCCGGTATTGGACAAGGCAGGCACTACCACTCTCCTGGGCATGAATAGGAAGAGTTTAAAGGTCATGATAGGGGCCATAACGGGTCACTGTCTGATAGGAAAGATGAGGTCTAGAATGGACGCTAACAGTTCTGATTTTTGCAGACGGTGTGAGGACATCGATGAGACCGAGTCTATTGAACACATTGTGTGCCATTGTCCGCGATTACAGCATCGTAGGATGAAGTGGCTGGGTAGACAGTTCCTCGACGGGCTAGGTGACGTTCGGAGTGTAGATCTTGTTGACGTCATAGGCTTCGTCATGGGAATTAGCTGCTTGAGGGAGAATCAAGGGTTTAACCCTAGGGGGATTGGTGGCATTGCTGGTCCCCCTCTGTGATTCGTTACGTTTCTGTTCTCTTTTTACCTTTCACTTTAGTTTTTCTGTACTCTGTATTTTCAATTTTATATATTCTATACCCTTATTTCTTATTTCTATATTCTATACCCTTATTTCACAACTGTTCTGTTGAAGGGACTCACAATGGACCGGGATCGGTCTCTGGGTGGAGATGTGGTACTGTCTGGTATCACATCTACCTTCTCTATCTATCTATCTATCTATCTAGGTATTATCTTAGATAAAAAACTATCATTTAAACAACACATACAGTATATTTGTGTTAAAGCAATCAAATGTGGCCGTGCACTTTACCCCTTACTTAACAGAAGATCTAAACTTAATTTAAAAAACAAGATCCTTATTTACAAAATGTGTATTCGACCAATTATGACTTACGGATGCAAAGTCTGGTTTAATAATTAGCAGCTTTACAAGAAAATTACAGATAATACAAAATAAAAATCTGAAAATAATTCATAACCTACACCCCAGATATTCTACTGATCTACTGCATAGAAACTTTAAGCATAAAATGTTTAATTCATTTGCAAGGGAACTGACTCTGTCATTTAATGAAAAATGCAGAACGTCTACATATGAAATAATGAGAAATTTGCTAAACAATCACTAAGACTCTTTTTTACTTAAAGAGTTGTAATGATGGTTGTTTTTAAAATTTCTTATAACGTTTAAGTATGCACAAGGTTTTTTTTTGAGAACTTTTCCTTAACACTGTGATATTAGTAGTTTCCTTATTTAATTATTTAGATTTTAATTGTTGTAATACTTTTAAGTAAATTCTCATAACAATGTAATTATTTTATAAAGGTATTGAAAAGTCAATAATAATAAAAAATAAAAAAAAAACTCTTTTCATGTTAAAGTTTTTATTTTGTGGTATACGAATCTATAAACTCATCCTGTTAAATTAAGAAATTATATCAGGAATGATAACTATCGGAAACATTGCCACAAAACTACAAAGAAAATTACATATTTCAATAATTATATTATGTTATTTTCAGCATCTTTTACTCTAAACGACATAGGACACAGAAAAAGTAAAAACATGCAATAATCGTTGAAGATCGTTTAAATTAAAAATAGTTTTTCGGAATTAAATATGAGTTTAAAATCAAAATGGAACAACATGTTGTACTTTATAACAACAAAGAAAATATACATATATTAATTTAAATATTTGTTTTTTAATATTAGCGTGCTATATGGCAGCTTTTACTTTATTTATAATTTAATTTATTTTTCTTAATATCGTATTTTTTAATTTTATTAGGTAGAGCAGTGTAAACAGCTTTTTTGTTTAATTTCACCAAATACTTTGTATTTTGTAAACTGAAAATTTAAATTGAATTTAACATAGTGTCTTAAAAATTAGGTATTTAATAAATGAAATAAAAAGAAAAAATATTCTTTGACCCATAACAAATTTTTAGAAAGAAAACCATGCAAGAAGCAAAGTACATCATCATGCGATAAAATATGTATAATATTTAAGCATTATTTAGTTAAATTTCTCCAGCAGAAATTTTTGGAGATCATATTAAAAAAAATGAATAAACACATTTCACAGAAAAAAATTCTTGCAATTTTAACTTAAACTATATCTCTGGGAGCACTTAAGAAGTGTATAGTGTTTGAAACTTGATGGGTAATTTCACTTAAAGTTTCTTTATGTACACCACCAAACAATATCAATTCACCATGGCCTGGTACCATGGTGGACAAAATAAGTCGCTCTGGAGCTCCTGGTATGACACCATAATTCTTATATTCTAACCATTCCAAATAGGGATCCAATTCTGATAGTGCGTGCGAAAGATCACATACAAAGAGTGATAGTACATTGCGTTTAACGCGTTTTGGTGATGGTTCCTTAATGGATTTCTGCTCGGCTATCGCATTGCGTCGAGAATTTCGCAAAGCATTCATTTTTTCTTCCATGCGGCGTATGCGTTCATTGTGATCTTTCGATAAGGATCGTGGACGGTTTTGAACATTGAAGGCAGCCATACGAAAAGGATCTTCGTATAGTTCATCAAATCTTTTAGGCAGTAAAGGTTCATTTTCGCGACATCTTAAGGCAAGATTTCGCTGTAGGCGATTTGCCGCCTCTTGATCGAGACCACCTGCACCACCATTACGGCCAGCAGGGGAAAAATCGTTGTCATTGCGCGTGGACGAAGAGCCGTTCAAACGGGGTGACCCAAGACCCGAAGTGGAAGGACGATTGTGATTTCTTTCTTCCGGCGAAGAATGTAGCTCTCTTATGTTGCCACTACGAGGTTGAAAATTGCTATTTTGATTGTGACTGTTAATGAAATTATTATTGCTTGCATTTTGTTGATGCTGATTTAAAATGGCCCTACGTTGAGCAAAATATTGATCATCCGGTCCATCACGTGGCATATTACCAATGCCAGCACCATTTAATCGATTATTTTGTAAACGGTTGTGATTATTAGCTGGTATTCGTATTACTGGATTGGGATTACCACCCTGACCAACTGGTCTATTCAAAGGATTTTGTTCTTGATTTTGCCCCCGGGCCACTAAACGGGGAACTGGAAGACCACCGCCTACAGGAACTCTAGTTTGTTTCATTAATTGGAAATCTTGAGGCATATTTGGGGTAGGTCCTAAAACTACCAACTTAGAGTCTATTTTACAAGCAGGATTACACCACATATGAGAGGCAGAAAACTTTTTATTGCGCACCGGTATCGATTTCCACATCCATAAATCTCTCGTCATGTCTAACAACCAAGCATCTGAATATACACTATTAGGACCACCACAACCTCCCACTATAAGCAAATGCTTCTCATCCAAAACCAACTGAAATTGACCATATCGAGCAGATGGCTTAATACTCCCCACAAATAATGGCTGCCACCAGCGATGCTCCTTGAGATCTAAACACCAGGTTTCATTAGAATTTGAATTGACACCATCGGATATTTGATAACCACCAAAGATAACCATAATATCTCCATGAACACTGGCTGAATGACCGGCTATTGGTGGTGGTCGTGACATTGTCATCACAACAGACCAACGATTTGTGGCCAAATCGTAGTAGTGCAGTTCGTCAAATAAACACCATGGCTGGTAGGGTGGATGTAATGAGGGATATCGCCAGCCACCAAACAGTACTAGTTGTTCCTTCCATGCAACCATTGAGGCACTGCCTTTGGGTGACGGATACGAACCCATTGATAACGGACGCTCCCAACGCATTTCCGATAAATCGAAACGCCAAAGATCGTTGAATGTCGTATCGGACGATGAACCTCCACCAAAAATATACATAGAATTGCCGTGGCGCACAGCTGAATGTGAAAAACGTCCAGCTATAATAGGCGCCGTGGGAGTATTACAAACACTGTCATTGTTAGACTCAATTGAGGCAGCGGTTTCTTGAGAAAAAACTTGCCAACACAAACGAAAATCTTGCAGTCCTTTGTGAAGATTAATTTTGGAACGTCTTATCAGATCTATAAAGAAATCAAGTATATTAATTTTAAAATTTTTGTATATTACAAAGCGATATTTCTCAAAAACATTATTTATCATTTTTGAATTATAATATGGTTCTACTCCATGAGTATTAATTTTTTTTGTGAGACTACTTAGCTCCCAAAGTTCTTTAGAATTAAATATTTTCGAACAATTTTTAACATTTTTCCTGGGGTATATTATTATATTTGTTAAATAATAAATTTGGTTTAAATTAGTTTAGTTATTGAAAAAAATTAAGATTTCAACCAATTGTTTCTTTATACTTTCTGGGTGCTATTCCACGATTCCCCATTTTATTTTTAATGCGGATCATGTGCATATATACTTTTAAATAGGTTTAAGTTATTAATTAAGAACCCCTCCTTAACATTCAACTCCATGTTTTAAGCGAATTTTTGACAAGTTTAAACCAGTTAGATCTTCTGTTTAAACTAGAGTTTGGGATCAATATAATGCTGTAATGTGGGGATCCCAGCCGACTCAAACTTCGATAATAATATCTGACAACATATTAGAGAACGACTGTCGTTGGCGATCCGAATATGAGCTGCTTGAGCTAACTCGTCGCTCACTTTGTGGCAGCAAATCTTTCGATCTCAAAGGTTCGTCTTTTGTATTAATAGTGAACCTTTAGCGATCTCAATAGCGAAACGTAAAAATATTCGTTACTGATTCGTTTATGATATCAAAAATGTATAAATATTATTCGATACTGACATTACAAACGTCTTGTGATTATTACAATTGGCAATACTTCGAAAACGATAGTTTTCTATTTTGTTTCATTTCCATGTTTCTCCCAATCTAAAATTAAAAGCTAATTTAATTTTTGAACTTATGTTTTATTTCAAACTTAACATAATATATCAAACATTAAAAAATATAGTTACACAATAATAAATTACATTTTAAAAATAATAATTCATATAATTTATAATAAAATTAATAAAGTAATTTACATAAGAATGTATACATTTTTATTGAATAATTTTAGTAGAAATATTATATGCCATTTTAAAATTGCAGCAACAAATTTGTTGAATTTAAATCTCAGCAAGTTTAAAATTTTTTCTTCTTTTGTTATAAATATTATGTTTTGGTAGAAAGCCTTCGCTAACAAATGCGAAATAGACAGAATTCCTGCAATAAATCGAGATGTCTGAAAAAGCTCAATAAGTCCAGTTTTCATCACCGATACTTTACATCAGAAATAATAAATTTTTGAGTTTTTATTCCTATGCATCGTCTAGTGTTCTATATTGAATACTATTCATTCCCCAAAAATTTTCCTTAAGTGTCGGATTTTGTTAGTATTCGGCATACGCCGTTTGAAAATCTTAATTTGTATTTTTTTTTTTCTATTTAAAAACAAAAAAAAACTCTGTTCACGATTTTCATTTTTTGAAAAGTAAAAAAAAAAAAAATTAAAAGGTGTGTAACTTTAATCACCGATATCTCTATATGCTGTGAACGAATTTTAATGATTACACATAGAAGATGAATATGTCCTCTTTAAACACATTAATTTCAAAATAATTTCATCACTCAAAAATGCAACCATAATGCAAATACTTTTTTGAAAAATGTCTACTCTTTAATTTTTTTCTATATTTGATATTATATAAATTATAATGTTTACTAAAAATTGCAAGATAAATTGTTCTGGGACAAAGTGGTTCCCTATTTTAAATTTTTTTTTTAGAAAATATTTCAACAGATTTTTTTTTTTTATACAAAAATATTTTTTTTTTTTTATAAATTTTGTGTTTTTTATTTTATGTAATTTTATTTTATAATATAATATTAGTCACCGAATTTCTTAATTTGCTATTCGTGGTACAATGCCTTCTTGCCGCAGATTAATTACTTATTTACTGTGTAATAAACATATTTGTCTTTAATATTAAACCAAAATGCAACTGAAAATTTCATTCTTGTTGTGAGTGCATCTTTAACAAAAGCGTTAGTTAAAGATACTTAAAGTTACATATTACTGAATGAGAAAACGAAAACTAGAAAAACTGTTGCACTTTTTTCTAAAAATATATTAAATTAGTAGAATATCTTGATATTGGAATTTAATATACTAAAAGAAAGATATAATAAAAGAAATTTATAAAAAATGCATTGTAAAACTGCAATTTCATTACGAGTGCATTTTTAAATAAGAATTTAACCCTTTAATTATTGCCTTTAAAGAGGTCTTAGCTGGATTTCACTGGAGACATGAGCCAACAAATTCCGTCTACATCGTAAAGAGATATAAACGTTTAAAGTTAAATACTTTGTTGGTTTTTTCACTTTTTACAAATTTAAATCGCGAATAAAATGTTTGTACATTTTTTTAGGATTGTTTTAAATTCCTGACAATGTTATTTGCTGAAAAATAAGACACATAAAATTTCATCAATGTGAACATTATTTTGTGAAATATTTACTGTACTACATCACATTTGTCTAGAACATTCTTGTTCAGAAAAAAGTTTATCTGTATTTATTTATCAATAATCTAATTACATTCCTAAATGACTGTATTTATAAAATATCAAGTTTAACTTATGAAGGCGATTTTAACGTACTAATGAAATATATTTTAACTTTTCATTTTGAGTTCATATTTTGATATTTCAAAAATTTCTTGCTGTTAGAATAAAAAAATTAAATATGATAAAATTGTACCAAATTAGTTGTGGCAGTACCATGCTACCAACTGATATAAAACTGTACAAAAAATGTACAATTTGGCACAACTTGATATGATATTTTTCCATATTTTTTATTTAAATATTCGTTTATTATAGAATAGTGGTTTAGAAGCTGAATTCAAATTTTCAATGGTACTTATAAGTTGAATATTCCATTTTATTAATAAGTGTATTCATAAAGTAATAAAATCTGGGAATTTGGAAATGTAATCGGATGATGTAAAATACATGTATTTCTATTAAGATAAAACTTTCAATTTCACCAACAGCTCGCCACTTTAAGAACAAGAATGTTAGAATAAACGTGATGTATCATCATAAACTTTTCGTAAAATAATGTTAACGTTGAAGTCATTTCTTGTGATATGTAGATAGTTGTATATATTTTTCTACAAATAATATTAACAGTTAATTAAAAAAAAAATAACAAAGTTGTACAAACAATTTTGCAATATTTTAAAATGGTAGGTGACCTTCGATACAAAGTTATCCCGAAAAATATAATTTTGATAAAAGCTTATTCAGTTGTTCCTCTTTCAAAAAATATTTTCCTGAATAAATAAAAGTAGAGTTAATAAATATTTAACATAGAGCACTAGACGGTGTGGATTAACGGACTCTGACTATTCCACATTCGTTAGCGATGGCTTGCTACTAAGATATTATAATAAAAGAAAGAATTGTAATTAATTTCTCTACTATACCGATTTGAATTCCATAAATTTATTACTGCAATTTTTAAGTTGCAGTTAATATTTTTTGTGAATATTTTATTTCAACTTAATTTATTTTGTTGTTTGTTAATAGGAGTATGAAGTGTTATATATCATTAAAGAGCTTGCAAAAATACGCGTATAAATTCATTTAATTCCTTCTCAAAAGTCATTTGTATAGGAATAAAAATGTATAAAAAAATCAAATAAAATTTACACAAGTACGAAAACACAAAAACGAAAAAAAAAAACGTTTCGGTATAACTGCTAGAGGATTATATTGCATTATTTTGGTTATATTTTTTGATATATTTATGTATAAAATTTCAAATATACTAATTTTTTGTGAAAAATTGCAATTTTTTCGACTCATTTTAACCTGGTTATATCATTAAATGGTTATACCATTAAATGCGCTTCCCAAAGACCAAAATTTTCATATTGTTCCTCTGGCAGAAATATTTTTTTCACTTTGATCCTGCTCACGTAAGGATAATGCCATGACGAAAATTTTGAAAAGCGGTATCTTAAAATGAAGTAAATTTTCATTTGAGCTGGGAATATCAATACTTTTAATTTTGGGGCCACCGCAATGTATATGTATAAACTCTTGTTAAATCATCAAAGTTATTTGAGTCATAAAATTGTTCTGAATTAGGGGAAAAACTCTCGCGTCATTGCAAATATTTCTTTAGAGCAGTCAGGAGTGTTTCTATTGTTTGGCCTTCGAGAATTTTGAGGCTCACCTTGCATTGGTACTAATGTAATATCTCGCATACCTGTTTTTACAGTTGGCGTCATTTATATTAAACCACATGCATTCGTTTTGTTATAACCTAAATTGAGGTTATGAGAGGACATTGGTGGAGAACCATATAAAACTCAGTGGAAGGAAGTACATGAAATTTGGAGTGATAACCTGGTGGAGAACCAATAAAAGTTATTTTTACTTATACAAAGAATTACAAATATAGAAAGAATTATTATATGTAGTGCAATTCAGTAACTTATTTTAACGATTATCGAATCGTTTATAAAATTAAACAACAAAATTATAGATTTTGATATTATTTTATCAATTAAAACACAAGTTTAACATTCAAAAGCGGTAAATACACTTGTGCACATTATACAAATAATTCCCAAATTCTTTTTTATTTTTACTCCTATTTAAGTCTTTTGTTTATTTTGACAGAGGTGTCACACGATTTCATATAATCGTTACTGCAAACAACAAAAGCCGTCGACATCTTTGTAGATTGTCGAATTATTAAAATTTACTGAATCGCACTACTGGAATTGATAACTGGAGGAGATCATAAAACTAAGGAGCTAAATTCGGGAATTCTGGCTTTCTACACGAAGGTATAGATTTGTGGCAGTTGCCGAAGTAGGCTTTTTCTGTGGGATAACCTGGCAATATAGCGCAATAGCAAGCCATTTAATTAAGAGTTATAATAAAATTTATTTGACTTTTAAAAATTTTAGCTTCGTAAATAATACCCCTGTTCCAGTATTCATCAAATTTACAAGTTTTAGTGAGAAATTGTCAAAATACACATAAATTCTTAGTACGGGAACGCTTTCCTGTTCCTGGAACAGGGCTAATATTTATAAAGCAGTTTGATTGAGGATGAATTATTTTTAAATAAATAATTTGAATTGTTTCAGAAGATTTATGTAAAAAAAAAATGAAGCAACTTTGTGAAATTATTTTTTTTTTTAAGTTCCGCTATTATAGCGTTTATACGCACCTTTTACTCGCAGTTCAAAATATAGCGATGGTGAGTTAATATTTTATTTGCAAGTTATTACCTCAAGAAAACTAGTCGTAATTGGTGACAGGGCTGCCAGATACTTTTTTGGCCAACCCCAAAATTAAAAAAAAACACATTTTATCATTCAAAATAATTATCTTTGTGCTTCTAACAAGTATTTGTGCTTTCTCTTAGACATAATTTTTTTATGAATAATTTTATATAACTACATATGTTTTTTAAAAAAAGAACATGATATAGATATTAAACTTCAGATTCAGTATCTTGTAAGTCAAAAGAATGTGTACTATACATAACTTTAGAATTAAAATTATTCAACTGTCGGATAAAATTTTTGCCAACAGATTTTATTTTGCAAGGTATGATCTTGGCGAGATATTTGCACAAAGCCTCTGTTTTTCTATTTTATATATATATATATATATATATATATATATATATATATATATATATATATATATATATTTGATGAATAAAAATGAAAAATTCTTGAAAATATATATTATGTTCTCTTTGTGGGGAATATATTTAATTGGGAGCAGTATTATGAGATGTTCCAAGACGATATTTTTTAATAAAAATAAGTAAAGAAGCATTTATACATTATATATTTTACAGATAAAGCATCATATTATCAAAAACTTCAAATTCGAAACGAACATTGATAAAAACGAAACCTTAAGAAATTGCCAAATGGCGTGTATAGCTTTTTTTTCGTGAAAAAGTGAAAATTCGGCAAGAGTTTATCATTAATGTGCCCCAAATTTTTTATTACACAGAGAAAGCATTTTCGTTGCGACAACCGAACAGTTTCGTTGACAACCGAGAGAAAACAGTTTTCGTTGTGTTCCGTTTAGCCAATTAAATTTTGTCAGTTGCATGTACCATCTCACAATTCGATTGGCATTAGTGAATATAATAGAGTTGGAACTGCTTTAAAAAATTAAATTCGGTTATGATAATAATTATAAATTGATTGATATATCAATATTTATTAGGCTAGTCCACAGATATTGAATTCAAAAAAATGTTTGATGTTTATTACTTGAAATATTCGTAAAAATAGACGTATACATGCAGATAATCATACATATTTGTTATTATAAAAATATTTACAATATAATTTAACTATATTAGCAATATAAATTCATAGCACATTTGCAGGCAGAATGGTTGTAATCAGAATGGTTCTTTAGAGTACTACTATATTGGCTCATAATATATTTCTTACCATATCAGAGAATTATTTCAAATATTGCAATTTACACTGTCTATATTCTGACTTCTAGTATTTCAAAAACAATAATTAAATTCTTAGCGACTTGAAGAATTTTGAATTAACGTGCTGATTATTCAAATTGGCTTCTCATCCCTTGAATATGCAAATAGTTCTTACTATTTGTTTTCATAATATCTTTAGTAGATTGTTATACTAAGTGGGAGTATAACAGAAATGAGCTGCTTTCTTATTTAAAATAATACATTTAAAAAGTTTTACCAGAAATATAAAACCTTTTATAAACAATTTTAAAAATGTCAATTGAAATAATACTACATATTCGTTTGCAAGCCCCGAATTTAGTTTTTTCGTATCACAACCACATTTTTAGTTCTTTTTATAAAATAAATAATTATAATCAACAATACATAATAATAAAATTCAGTTATAACCATTTAATAAATTTTATTAATACAAACATTGGTTAGACTGACTAAATATTCTTTTATAGGAATAATTAGTTATTTATACGTAAATTGCTATGAATATAAAAAAAATTGCTCCATTTAAAATGTTTTATAGTTGTTATAAAATATTAGTCATTTTTATTACAATTTATTTACGTTTAAATTGTGTTTTTGGATTAATTTTCCAACCAATCTTTTTGATTTTTTAAACTTATTTAAATAAGAAAGGAAATAAACTGAAGTTCTTTAAACTTTTAAAATAATAGCCGATATTTCTGCTGTACTCAATCAGTAACGATCGGATATTAATGAGTTCAGATGTCTCCCGAAGTTTATATTGCATGCTACATTGAAGTTCGGCATTTGTTAAACTCATAACCGAAAATATGCATTCTATTATAGATGCGATGCTTTAGGAATCGTTAACATATTAAGGGCTGCTTGTGCAAGTTCTTTATAATGACATGTAAATGTATTATATTTAAATTTTACGTTTTTTTTTTATACCTTTCTTCAAAATTTCAATTTTATTAACTAAACAAAAATACAATTATATAATTTCCTCGAAAAAATCCTCAAAATATTTTAGAAATCCTCAACAAATTCGCCAAACCAAAATTTTCATCCTTTTCTGCACCAAAAATTCTCCAAATTTGAGGTCAAAACCCCAAATCTGGTAGCCCTGATTAATGAAACTAATTGCAAATAAAGCGCTGCCACTTCCTTTTACGTTCATAGAATATTCGATGATAAAGTTACAGTGGCTCACAGCTTATTTTATGCAGTATATAATTCGTTATTAAAGCTCCATAACAAAGTAGCTGACATAAATAAAAAAAGAAACAAAATAAATTTGGAATCATTAAAAAACAGAAAGAGTTTAACAAAGGAACTTCATTTATTGTTACAATTTACCTTTAAATAACTTAAAAAGAAAAAAATATATTTTTATTTCACAGCTTATTATATGCAGTCAATTATATCATTAAAAACATTGTTGCTTCAATAAATTCCTACTTCCCACCACCATTAACCGACATACTGGCCCAAACCATGAAACTACCGCCACCATGCTTAAATGTTGCTTTTAAGATTTCTTTGTCCAGCTCAGTATTCGGTTCCTGCCACACATAGAACATACCATTTGAGCCAAATATATAGAATTTAGACCCATCGACAAAGATAACAAAATTCCAAAACACTGCATCCTTGGAAACAAGTTCTTTGGCAAAGTTAAGCATGCAGCCCGACCTTCAAAATCGTGATTCCGCAAGACACTGCTATTAGTTTCGACATAAGGTTAGATTTGTTATTAGCTCCGTTTTTGTAACAACTGATGTTATTCAAAAATACTTGTTTTTAAACAATGTTAGATTCTATTCTTGCTTCCTTTTTTGGAAGTATTTGACATTATTCTAACGAGTAAACCGTGCCTTAAATATTGTTTGTCACCAAACTAATCATTTTTATTATCATTCACCATATTATCTTCTACAACAGCACTACTATTGTGTTCTATTTCATTTGTACAAAACATTCAAAAGAAGTTCCTTATTCGAGGCATCATTTATTTACAAATAAACAGCGATCTACGTCTCTAATAAAATTGAATTTGTTTTATTGTATATGTATATATTTTGGATTGATGCCCCACCCAAAAACATTGTTTACCATGTCAACTTGAAATTCGGATGTTATTTTTGGTGCAGAGAACATTGGGTTGGACTTTATTTTCCTTAAAATATATCGCTTGTCATGATTTCTAAAATGTTGATTCGGTGCCTCTCTCTGCCATTATTATTCGATCGATTTTCATGAATAAAATGCTCAATGATTTTTTGTAATATAGAAGAATGTATGTTAAACATTTCAGCTATTTTTCGCTGCGATTGACCATTTTAAAATGGTTTATAGGCAATTCTCCTTTCACTGGCGTTGTGCGTGAACTCATTTTACAATTATATTGATACATTAACTAACAAAATAAGAATTATAATTGTTCGTAGGGCATTTCTAGAAGTAGATTAAAAAAATATAGTCCAACATTTCATTGAAGTACCGTTACAAAGAGAAGTGGCTGCATAAAATAAGCTGTGAGTTAAAAAATGTAGTATATTTTTAATTTTTACTTTAAAGTTATTTTAATGCAATAAATAAATAAGTTTTTTAAAACTAGAGCTCTTTCTCTTTCAAATGATAATTAGTTTATAATGGAAAACTTTAACTTCATGAAGTTGCCTTCTAATCCACTGAATCTAAATCGAATTAAAAGACTTTGGGGAATTGTCTTTGATGTTATTTTAGTTTTTCATAAAAAAATTCATAAAAAATTTGATATAAGAATCTACTTACTTTTGACAATATCCTGCCATCTTTTACATACTAAGCTACAATTTTCCAAATCCTTATAGGGCGGTAAATAAGTTAAAATAAATTCCAACATTTCGTCAGGCAACATGTTTATATGGTAAACCATTTGGCCATTACTGTCGTCAAGACTATCTGAACCAGGATCGCTGGATTCGTTACTTTGTTGCTCTTCCTTTGATGGCATTACTGTTGCACTAGCATCGCTATTCTCCTCAACTACATTAGTATCAGTGTTATAATGGTAATGTTTCTGCTGTTGTAGCTGCTGCAATGACAACAAAGTTTCTGCATTGACCTTGTCATTTGTTGTAGTGGTGTTATGACATTGATCCTTAACCTTCATTGTATCATCCATTATCCGAACAATGTAACCTTGCTTGTAAAAATTATTCTTCTCCTTTTTACAATATATTTATCTTCAAAATATAGCGAAATATGAAAAATATTTAGAATTCCGTGGTCTTTGTTTTTGTCTTCACTGTCAATATCTTGCCTCTTCATACACTTTTTAAATTAATATATTATTTTTTAAGTTAATATGATTGAATTTTTCCTTTAAAATTTATTCGTCCAACATAAATTTTATATTTTTTTTAATATATTGTATAATATTTGCCATATCTTTTTATTAATTTTACATATTTTTCGTTAATTTCTATAGCAATTTTCTCGGTTTTTCATTGCTTGTTGCAAATAATTTGACAGTTTATTTTTTTAATTTGTTTTGCTCTTTCTTTGCTTCAAAAAAGGGACATAATCAGCAGAGACCTACGCTGAACAATTTAACGGCGGCGGCGGCTTTTATAAAAATTGTCGGCGGCGGCTCAACATCGGCTGTTAGCTGGCTGAAAAGTAAACATAAAAATTTTTAATTTCCTTGTTTTCGCAACGTCTTATAGAGCAAAGGTTCTCAAATGTTAGTCCACGTTCCCTTACCTCAGGTCTACAACTATGATTAACGTTGTTATAATATGTGAGATAACGCCGGCTGAGAAAGTGGATTCAAATATTAGTATTATAAGATGTATTATGAGACTGTTGTGATGAGATTTCTCTACACAACCATCTTATAAGTTGAACTGCAAAAAAAAAAATACACATATACGAAAGTTTGTTTGTGTGTGTGCATGTATATTTTTGTAATTACTAAAAAACAATGTTTTTTGTGAAATTGTTTTCTTTTAATGATTGTTTTACATTAAAAAAATATGTTTTTATAAAAATTGTGTTAAAAAATTGCGAATTGCTTAAATAAAAAGGACCTGTTTACTCAGTGACTGATTGAAAATAATGATATCTTATAGGATTTACGTGTACCCCTTATTTAAGATTTAGCATAATATAAATAAAATGATTACTCTCCTCTGCCGACGTTATCTCATATATTATATCAGCATTAATCTCAGTTGTACACCTGGGGTAACATAGTGTCTACATTAGGCAATTTTTTATCAAGACGGACGTCAAATTTAACGCGAATTTGTTGGATGTGGCAACAGTTGCTCAAAAACAACAATATGGCGTATTCATTAATGTTTTTTATATATGCAGTTTGACAACTGTAACAACCGAAAGAATAATCAGCTGTTAAACTAAGGTTACTTTATATATATTCGCACCGGTTTTGACGTTTATTTTGATAAAAATGTGCCTAATGTAGACACTAGGTAAGGGGTACAGGTATTCTATACAATTCTATAAGATATCATTTTTTAGCACAATTTTTATAAAAATATTTTTAAAATGTAAAACAAACATTAAAAGAAAACAATTTTACAAAAAATATTGTTTTTTCAATAATTTTCAAAATACACAATGCATACACAAATTTTCGTATATGTGTATTTTTTTTTTTTTTTACAGTTCATCTTATAAGATAGTAGAGAAATCGCATCATAGCAGTCTCATAATACTTCTTATAATGCTAATATTTGAATCTGCACGTGAGGCCATTCTCTCAGAGAGCGAATTTGACACTCCAGACTAACAAGCTTATTATTAGTATGCAGAATATTTAAAAGCTGAATACATATATTAAGATTATAGTAATTTTTATATAGGGTAATTCTATTTTTAATTTAAAAATTTCGAAATTTCCTCTGTAGCAAGTATACCGGTAAAGCCTCCTACAAAAAAAATTAAAAAAAAATTAAATATGGAACTTTTTAGATACACGTCACTAAAGAAAATTCTTACAAAAAATATGTTAATAAAAATATTTTCAAAATTTTTATATGACATCTTAAAATACAAGCTTTGACAAATCCGCTGCAAAAATAATTATTTTGATATCTTTTATATAACAAAAGTTATGGGCATTTAAATTAATATCTTAATTGCTTTCAAAGCTATAGAGTTGAAACAGTTCTCAAATTAAAAATGAGAAAAATTCATTTTACATGCCTCTATATCCTCTTCTACACATACACCAAATTTTATCTAAATCGGTAACCAATGACCAACATTTTTTAAATTTAAAATGGAATTACTTTATAATAACTTTTTTTTAAATTTGGTTATTTTTTCCTGATTTGGTTTTTTTCCAAAATTTCGGTCAAAAAATTTTTTGGCGTGCAACACAACTCTCTGACAGAAAAATCTTACATATTTTGTTACGTGTACCCCAGGTCTACAACTGAGATTAACGCTGATATAATATGTGAGATAACGCCGGCAGAGGGAAGTAAACATTTTGTTTATATATGTTAAATATGTTATATGTTAAATCTTAAATAAGGGGTACACGTATTCTAATAAATCCTATAAGATATTATTATTTTCAATCAGTTACAGAGTAAACATGTCCTTTTTATTTAAGCAATTCGCACTTTTTTAACACAATTTTTATAAAAATGATTTTTAACATTTAAAACAAACACTAAAAGGAAACAATTTTACGAAATAACATTGTTTTTCAATAATTTCCAAAATACACATGCACACACACAAGCATACTTTCGTGTATGTGTATTTTTTTTGACAGTTCATCTTATAAGATGGTTGTGTAGAGAAATCTCATCGCAACAGTCTCATAATACATCTTATGATACTAATATTTGAATTTACACGTGAAATAATTCTCTCAGAGCGAATTTGACACTCTCTGACACAAAAATCTTACATATTATGTTACGTCTAGACGGGCTGGTAGATGGACTCTTGGGTGTGTGCTGACGACGAAGACCGTTTGTATAAGTATTTCTTAAAAGATTTATAATATACATTTTTGTATTTCTTGTATTTTCAAAATTTTTCGAAGTTACGACTACACCGAATTTAGACGGTGCCTTTTTCATACATGCAATTTTAAATTTTGTTTTAAACACCATTCGTAAAACCTTTAACATTTATATGGTGACTTTTCAGTGTTGCCATTTTAGCACGTTCAGTGCTAGATTTAGCCATGGCGTAACCAGACAAGGTGTCATTATAAGCTTAGTTGATTATTTTTTGCTTCATTTTTAATCTAGTGTCTACATTAGGCAAATTTTTATCAAAACAAACTTCAAATCGGTGCGAATAAACAAGGTAATCTTAGTTAAACAGCTGATTATTATTTTGGTTGTTAAAGTTGTCAAACTGCATATATAAAAAACAATAATGAATACGTCATATTGTTGTTTTTGTGCAACTGTTGCCACCTTCCACAAATTCGTGTTAAGTTTGACGTTTGTCTTGATAAAAAAATTGTCTAATGCAGACACTATGTAATGTAGGACTGAAATGATAATTTTTTTACGTTTGCATGTATTGGTTTACAAAGAAAAGTAAATTTTTTTCGGTGGTGAAAATTGTATTTTTAATAAGAAAAAAGTGCTGTATAGAAATAATAAATTTATTTGAATTTACAATTTATCTTTATTATTTTTTCAATTCCAACAATCATTGTTTACAATTTGCACGTGCTTTTGTTTTTCTTGTTTGTTTGTTTTTTTTTTGACGTTTCTGTCTTATTTAAGACGAAAAAATGGAAACTATTATTGCATTGTTGTATTTGTTGCCTTTATGCATATACCCTGCAAGCATTTAGTGAATTCTTTTTCGAAATAACTCACTTCTTCTCCACTCATAGAAGTGTAATAGAAGATTTCTCTCAATTTTCCAACAACAAAATATATTAGTATAAGAATTGAATCTTCTAGACGTAACTTCTTTAATCACTATTAGAAGTTGTTTGGATAACAGTTACAGTTATCCAAAAACGAAAACACTATTTTTCAACACCTTTTCTAGCATTTGGAAGATTGTTGTTTACCAATTCACATAATCTGTCGAATTAGGCACTGTAAGAAGATTAATAATAGAATGTGCAAAACTTTACAAAAACAACACACATTAGGTTCGAAATTTTATCATAAAATCATGATTTTGACGATTGTTTACATTTCATAATAGGAAAAAGAACAAGCAGAAACAATATAATTTTGCTTAGTAAAAATATAAGTTTTGAAGTGATTAGAGTGAAAAATATTGATATTAACTAAAATTATTTATGTAAGCTGATAGTGAAACAAAAAATTCACGTTTTACTTATAAAAGGAAAATTAAGAAAATAAGGTAAGCGTTTATCAAAATTCAAAAGAAATTATTAATATTTCAACTAGCCCTGGGCAAGCGAATAAATTTAGAAAAACACTTTCTATAAAATTAAAATATGTTATTAACAATTTGAGGGCCAGAATATGGACAGAAAATTCTGTTTTATATAAAATTCTTGATAACTTGAACAACATTTCTTAAAAGTGTGGGAGCTTGACTTATGTATGACATGCAGCAGAAGTCGCTAATTTCTAATAATTTTCTATAGAAAAAAAATTACGAATATATTAAAAATTCAATTTTACAAGTCTATTCTATGGAAGATTAAAATATGTATATATAGCAATCAAAATTTTGAGAATGCATTGCATTAGAGTATCCGAGAAATATTTTAGCAGAGCTGAGTTTTTGCACTTTAAATTTGAATTTTCAAAATTTTAAATTAATTTTTTTTTTAAAGTTTGAAAAGAATTCAAACATTGTTCTTGTTATTAAATATTTTGAAGAAATTGTTTTGTTGTTGTAATGCTTGAAATGTGTAGAGTAGATTGTGGTAATTTTTGATTAAGTAGCGGTATTTATTTCTAAGTTTCAAAAATCTTAAATATTGACAAAAATGATTGAAAAAACTTTCAGGGCCAAGATAAAATTTAAATAATGATTTAAAATGGTACATTATCATTAAAATTGGTAATAGAATATGGAAATGATTAAAAAATCATATAGTATTTTATAAAAATGGAAACATTTGAAAGAGAAATTAGAGAAAATTTGTTATAAATATTTTTTTCAAATATTTCCGCGAGAAAGTATGATTTTAGAAAAATATATGGTGTTCGCCTTTTGAAAAGTGTAATACATTGTTCTTTAGTTATTTTTCTGTAGAAAAACTGGCGATTTTAGAAAAAAATTAAGTAAAAAAATTTTATTTATTTTAATTACATAGAAAATTCAATACAAAATTAAAATAAATAATAATGTAGTCTTGTAATATTTAGAAATGGTATATTATATTACTGAAAAATATTTTGGAAATAATGAATTACACATTTTATAATGCGAACATCATAAAAAATATTCTAACAGATGTTAAATGTTCATTTGAATTCAAAATTTTTTGTGCAATTAATTTCATTGTTTTCTATAATAAATTCAAGGAAGAGTTATTTTTGTTATTTAAAAAATAAATTAGATTCAATAATTATTCTTATTTTATTATATATACCTACTTTATTAAATTTGAAAGAAACGAATATTCTCTTCTAATTTTGTATTTCTTAGTATTTTTTTTTAATTTAATTTTTTGATGTTAATTTGAATTGAAAATATTGTTGTGTAATTAATTTTATTGCTTTCCATAATAAATATCAGAAGGAGTTAATTTTGTGATTTAAAGGATTTTAATATTTTTACTTTTGATAATTTTGTTCATTCCTAATCCTTCATTTTAAAATGTAATTATTACTGGCATTATTATTTTAAAAATTTTATGCAAAATGGTTTTAAAATTCTGCAAATATTTTCTATCGAAAGTGTAACTATGTCGGCACACCGGGAAGTTGATATGTTTCGCTTTTACTATCGAATTCTCATATAGTTAGAGATAGCATCTTTTGAGTAACGCTTTAGCGGGGATTGGAAGATTCGAATTAGGATTTTTTGTTAGACACTTTTTACTGCGGTATAGTAGATCTTAATACGTGACGTACAAAATTTACTAAAGCGTTACGAATTCTGATCTATTTAGTAACACCGTTCGGGAAGAAATGTGCCACTAAGAGATAGTTCCTTTTGCGTAACGCTTTAGTGGGGATTTGAAGATTCGAATTAGTGACTCAAAAGGAACTATCGCTTAGTGGCACAGTTATTCCCGAACGGTGTTAATAAGTAGATCAGAATTCGATAGTAAAAGCGACGCATATCAACTTCCTGGTGTGTCGATATAGTTACGCTTTCGATAGAAAATGTTTTCAAGGTACCTTGCAGTCGTTATGTAAACCAAAGAACAAGAAATCCTTGTATCGCAATCAGCTATTTTAACCTGCTTTATGCTATTTATGATGCAAAATAATTTTTTTTTTGTGCTGGTTAAAACTGCCAAACTCTAAGTAAAAAATTAATAAATAAAATAAATTTCTCCCTCTCCGAACTAGAACTACCTTGTTAAATATGTTGTCGTTAAAAATATTTTTTGATACTATGCAAAATCTTCGACGACAATTTTTGTAGAATATTAAAAATTTCAAAATGATTTAAATGATTATTTCTTAAATTCCGTTTGTTAGCTACTTTAGATTATAGATATGTTTTGGAAAAAATTTCACCAAAGTTGAAAAATTCTGCAAGGACATCACAAAGCTTGCATCATTGTTGTTAAAACTAAAAAGCTAAAAATCCAAAAATATCTTTAAAAGAAAACTAATGTTTTTCGTCTCAAAATCGTCACGAGAACGATAGGCTGAATACCTTTAATCAAGCATCGTAATGATTATAAAACTCAACAAATAATGATTATTTCTGATTTTTATTTTTTCGCTCAACTTATAATGATTATTTTGTGATTTTTTTTCTATTGCTCAAAGAATAAAATTTATTCCCAATTCTTGGGTTTTCTTTTTATTCTTTCTTTTCTTTTCTTTTCTTTTTATAGACTCGATTTAACACAAAAAAATCAGATTTCTTAACACAAATCTTATTTTTCCTAAAAATCAAAATCTTTATAAAAATCAAAATTTTTACTAAAAATCAAAAATTTGAATAAAAATCAAAATTTTACTGATATCTTTTTTTAAAAAAAATCAAATATTTTACTAATAATTTAAAAAAATCAGATTTGTTTTGTAAAAAATTGATTTTTTTGTAAAAAATTTGATTTTTTGTAAAAAATTTCGACCCCTAGTGAAAAATCTAATTTTTTATAAAAAAATACCATTTTCATAAAAAATTTTTATTTTTAGTAAAATTTTTTGATTTTTGGAAAAAATTTTGATTATTAGTAAAAAATTAGATTTTTAGTAAAATTTTGGATTTTTACTGATGTTTATACAAAATTATCGAAAGGAAAAATACATTTTTTTACTAAAAATCATTTCGTAACAATTGAAGTTTTATTTTGTGAGTAAAAAAATAAAACTCACAAAATAATCATTATAAGTTGAGCCAAAAAATAAAAATCAAAAATAATCATTAAAAGTTGCACAAAAAATAAAACTCAAAAATAATCATTAAAATTGATTTTTATATCCTTCATCACAGGTGTAAAGGAGTATATATAGGTTTGTCATTCTGTTTATAATTTCCACAAATTTTGTCGGAGAGCAAAAAAGTTTATGTTTTCTGGATCCTTATAAGAAATGATGTCGATAGGACGATGTCCGTCCGTCATTTGAAATGGCGCATATAAAGCCCACCGATGTGCGTCAAATTTCATTTTTTACAAGTAGGCGTAAAATGTGGGTGTGGCTTCCAATCGAAATCTAACAAAGCCTATAACCACTTCTGGCAATGGTACTTTATGTGTATCAAATTTCTTGAAGATCAGTTCTGCCGTTTGGACATGATTGATACACAAACAAACAAACTTACACCTCATTTTTATTATATTTATATATATTTATATATATATATATATATATATATATATATATATATATATATATATATATATATATATATATATATATATATATATATAAGGATTTATAAAATCTTGATTCTATTTAAACTATATGAAAATGAAAATTATTTAAAGTTTTTAGTGTTTACATAGATATACTAGTAGTATAGGTAAATATATTAGTAATTACATCCAATATAATGTATTTCATTTTCATACAACACATCTCAACATGGGTGAAGGGTGTATAAGATTTGGCCCAACCGAATATGGTACTCTAACTTGTTTTAACAAAAATCAGAAAAATAAGAATCATTTCGGATTTCGATACAACACTTTTATCCGCTCGTTCCTTGTATATGATTTTTTTTTATTTTTATTTAAAATTTTAAAAATAATGATTATTTTCTGCCCTTGCCCTTAATACTCCCCAACTTTTTAATTACAATTTCTTATATCATAAATTCCATAAGACATCACATATGAAAAATACCTTTAGTCTCAGGTTTGATTTACATTTGGTAAAACCACATTGACATATCTATTTTAATTTCGAAAATCGCAATTTTATTCACATATTTAATTTCGTAAAAATTAAAATATTTCACTTTTTATGTAATTTCAATTAAAAATATTGTAGCATCTTGCTAAATATTACATACCCAGAAAAAAAAAATAAAATAAAAAAGAGCAAATTGTTCCAAAAAAAGAACTTTTTCAACACTTCAAAAGTAGAACTAAGTACATATTTTTGACGTTTTGGAATTTAATAAAAATTACTTCCAAAAAAATTTAAATAAAAAGGTGAATAATTTCTAAGAAAATAAAAATTTCGCAAATTGAAAAGTATTTTTATTATCTATATTTAATAATCTATTATTAATAAAGCTAAAACCATATTTTTATTAAAAAAATTTATAAATATAGTTTTAAGAGAAGTACTTCAAATAAAAAATTAGCAAGAAGCATAAAGGAAGAACATCCTACCAATGACAGCCAAGGGTTAAAAAAGAACTTCTACAGCTCTTTTTCAGCATTAAGTACTTTCTTCTAATGACAACAATGTTAAAAACATAACTTTTTCAGCTCTTTTCAATTCTTTTTTTCTGGGTAGTTACTTGTTGTGTACCTTTTTGTTGTTAATATAAATTTTTATTTGAATCAATTTTGTACTTAAATGTTTTCAAAATATGTATTAGAATTTTTCATTATAAAATAAAATTTTATCGTATACTTTGATTGCAAATAACAGCAGTTTAGTAGTTTAAAAGTTGTAATGACTCTTTATTTTATTTAAAAATGTACAACAATAACAGTTTAAATAGTCACTTTCGTTCTAATATAAACACACACTTAAATTACACACTATACAACACACTTTAATTATGTCAAGGCAGTTAATTTGTCCTTACTTAACGACGCTTCCAATTAGACTGACTCAATGGTGTTCTCACGGCCAATTTATATACACTGTATTACCTACTAGATGCTTCTTGAAAGCTCCATTTCTTTCTACAATGTTCTTAACGGACAAACTAGAGCTTTCGATGTTAATGTTAGTAACTGAAACATTTAGTGTTGTTGGTGAAAGCTTTTTATTTAATGTTGTATGTTTACAACTATGTTAATAATTTTTACAGATATGTTAACTGCTGTTAACATAAACGGAAATGTCTTGAAGCATTGAGAAAGATTTAAACCACCCGTTAAAACCGTTATATTTGAATTCAAGTACAATTTCGAAACAATATATATATATATCTTTTCTTTGAAAGCAACTGCTTCTTCCTCTTCTTTGCCGAAACCTGTTTACACTAGTGCTGGGACCGTCTAAAGTCTTCGGCGACTTGAATTTAGGGCTATTGCCAAACAAAAGAAAGTTAAAGCAATTTTAAGTAATTTTTTACACTTTTTTATTTAAAAATTCAATTAATTTTCTCTAGCAAAAATTAACATAATGTTTTTTTCTTGAGGCAGAGATGCCAGATCTATATAAACACTAAAAACTTTAAATAATTTGCATTCTCATATAAAGTTGAAATAGAATCAATATTATCCTTGTATATATAATAATAATGAGGTGTGTGTTTTTTTTTTTTTTTGTATTAATTACGTCTAAACAGCTGAATCGTTTTTTGCGAAATTTAACGCACAGACAGCACCATTGCCAGAGGTGGTCATAGGCTTTATTAGATCTCCATTGAACATCACACCCACATTTTACGCCTACTTTAAAAAATATATTTTTTTCAATTTTACACTTTATTAATGGTTATTTATATGAAATTTGATACACAGATAGTGCTTACACTGTAGAATATTGTAGGTTATGTTGGATCTTGATCGGATGTCACGCTCATATTTTACCGATTAGCTTAAAATCGGAGTGGTGGTTGTAGTGCCTCCCATATAAAGCAAATATTCATTGTGGTAGATCTAAGGAGCTATTACAGTGAAGGAAACCTTTATCTCATCATATCGCATTGATGAAATAAAAATATGACGAATAGGTCCTCCCCCCCATACAAAGAAAATATAAATTTTTTTCATCTAAAAGATTATTACACTTAGTTTTAAAAAAATAAGTAATTTTCATATCAAATTTCGAATAGGGTTAATAGGTCCAGGGGAGTAGAAGCTCACATTTAGAGTAAATATTAGTTATCGCTTCAAAGAAGTGAAGCACACCGGTAAAAGCTAGTAAATAACAAATTTAATAATTTGGAATTTTACAAAAGTTCGAACATATTTAAGGGAAATATAATCACTTGACTTGGGTAATTGTACAGAATAAATATTTTATAAATGTAAGACAATAATAAATTTAAAAAGGATATGGTGGAAAATGTATCTATCGATTTGACTTGGTTAATACTGGATCTACTTAGTTCATTTTTTCAACACAAACATTTTTAAAAAATGTACAATTTTTCTGTGAAAGAACGAAGGTTTTAGCCTACATTGATGCTTTTAAAAGTTGCTTTAGTTTTTTGTTGTTGTTCTCTTTCAGTACTCATGAAAACAACAACTATAAGGGAAGCAGACATTAAACGAATATAAAAAGGTACAGATTTGTTTGTATACCGATTTGGTTGATTCAAAAAACCGAAATTTAAGAACAATATTTTTGATCCATCTATACAAGATCCAAATCCGTAGCTTATTTAGGACTAGGACATTGGTCGAAAATGCGTTTTGACCGATATCTCTGTAATTAATGGACCGACTAATAAGTTCATTTCTTCAGCGGAAAAATTTAGAAAAAATTTTCCGATTTTGATTTGTAAAAACCAAGTCCCTAGCTTATGTAGGAGCTTCAGAAAATCGAAAACCGTTTTTTAAATATGACCGCTATTTTCGAACTGGTTTTTCCGAGTTTCAATAGAAAAGTTCTGGAAAATATTTGTGATCTTTTATTATATATATATATATATATATATATATATATATATATATTATATATCTGTTATCGGGAGGCTTCGCAAACGCCATTTAAACCATTAATTGAAAACACACTTTTTTCATATATCTCTGAATTCTCGAAAGAATTTCCGATCGTTTGATATATATATATTATATACGGCAGTTATCGGAGGGCTTCATAAACACAATTTCAACCATATGTATCATGTACATACATATGTTACATTTTGTAATAGAAAAATAAAGATTGCTTTGAAAAAGATACTTGAAATCGATTGAAATTCATCTCTTGTCATGTACCTTATCTAGAACTAAATTTGGTATAACTTTGGTTTTTAGTAATTGCTTCTGTATAATTTAAAAATGTGCTTCTATATTTGAACTAACGATGAGTTATCCTAATAATCTTGTTTTGTTTATTCTTTCATATCCAAATGCAACTCCAATCTTTATAATATCAACTGTCGATACGTACCTGTACCCTAAAAACATCATACCATTACTTCCTGTAAATATATAAAAAAAAAAAAAAAAAAAAAAACACATTCACAAAATTTTAGTTATAACTTCTGACGATTTTCTAAGATGTATTTACTTCATGTTTGATTTAGGAAATTTTCACAAAAAGATTTGAAAAATTTTTTATATTAAGAAATAGCTTATAATTACGATAAAGTATGTATTGTTTTGTTTTAATAAGATTTAAGCTAAATACAATTATGAAAAGCATTTATTCATTTTATAATTCAATAATTATAAGTATGTATTATAATAGTACACTAAGTTTGTTGTTTGGGGATTGAAGGTGTTGGAAATCCCCTCTTTTCATCATCACTTAAGAAAAAAAAAAATTATACAAAAGAATGCCGGACAAAACATTCTTTTGTTAATGTAGATATATTATAAGAGTAAATATAAAATTGTGTATATTTTACTTTTTTTTTTTAAGTTTTCTTTGTTTGGTTGTTTAAGTTAAAAAATTTGTTATTGAATATTTATGTAAGTGTATATTAATTATTTTCTAATATTTTATGGAGTACAAGAGTATAAATGTTTGTGTATTACAACTACATATTTTGAATAATCTTGTGGGATATTTTTTTTAATTTTAAATGCAACTTCAGTTTCCATATGCTCGTTTCCAAAAAAAAAAAAATTCTTACATTTCTTTACTCTACTTTGAGTAATTCGACATCAAAAGTTAAAGTGGCGTTTGGTGGGATAACACCGGGATGACCACGAGAGCCATAAGCATAATCTGGGGAGCAGATCAACTTAGCACGTTGACCTACAGATAATTGGGCCACGCCCTCATCCCAACCACGGATTACTTCGGACTTGCCAATGGTGAACCTGAAGGGCTTATTACGATCGCGAGATGAATCGAATTTGGTGCCATCATCTAAGGTACCAGTATAATGAACCGTCACTACTTGTCCATTCTTTGGGTAGGTGCTACCTATAAATCGTTTAAGGTTGGTGTGGTATTACAACGGGATTACAAGCACACATTCACATACAAAAATATGACATACGCATATAGAAAAACAGAAAAAAATAGGTTAGTTTGTCTGTCATTTTTGCAAAAATGTAAATTTATCATTAACACTTGTTTTAGAAAAATTTTCTTATTTCTTACCGTCACCAGGAGAAATTGGCACAATTTGTACTCCCATTTTCAATTTCAAAATTTACTTTAAAAGCTATTAATAATAAATTTTTACTATTGGCGTATTTACGCGTGCGATTTTTTCCGAAAAGAAACAAATTTGGTATAGCAAAAATTTCGAGACTCGTTTCGTTATCAATATGGCGTTATGTAAATATATACGAAAGCTGTGCCTTGTAAAAATAATACCTCAACTTTATTACCTAACGTCGAGTCTATACTAGACAAATTTTATTAAGACAAGCGTCACTTAAACAGTTGATTATTATTTTTCGTTGTTACAGCAGTCAAACTATACATAAAAACATTGAATTCACATTGTTGTTTTTGTACGACTGTTATCACCTTACGTCAGCTTTGTACAATTATTATCACCTTACGTCAGCTGATTATTTTTTAGTTCTTAGAACCAAGACGTTAAGTCTATAAAAGACAATTTTTTATCAAAATAAACGACAAATTTTTGTCTGTATTACATATAACTAAGGTTACCTTGTATGTATTCGCACTAATTTTGACGTTTATTTTGATAAAAATTTTCCTAATGTAGACACTAGGTAAGGGGTACACGTATTCTAATAAATCCTATAAGATAGCATTATTTGCAATCAGTCACTTTTATGGCACAATTTTTACAAAAATGTTTTCAAAGTATAAAACAATTTTACAAAAAACATTACTTTTTTTTTGTAATTTCCAAAATACAAACAAACTTTCGTATATGTGTATTTTTTTGACAGTTCATCTTATAAGATGGTTGTGTAGAGAAATCTCATCACAACAGTCTCATAATACATCTTATAATACTAATATTTGAATCTTCACGTGAGATAATTCTCTCAGAAAGCGAATTTGACACTCTCTGACAGAAAAATTTTACATATTATGTTACGTCTAGATGGGCTGTAGAGTTGAGTCTAGAGTTGTGTAGAGAAATATGATCACAAAAGTCTTATAATACTTCTTATAATACTAATATTTGAGTCGACACGTGAGAAAATTCTCTCAGGGAACGAATTTGACACACTGTGACTGAAAAATATAAAACATATTCTGTTAAATGGTATCAAAAAAAAAAACGTAAAAATGAACTTGAATTTATGCAATATGGAAGCAGTTGCACAAAAATAATAACAAGGCGACCCATTAGCGTTTTTTATATATGCAGTTTGACAGCTGTAACAACCAAAAATAGTAATCAGCTATTTAACTGTACCTTAAACTTTTTTCTTGGAAAAAATTTATCAAGTGTAGACACTACGTTCCATGTAAATGGACTTTTAGGTGAAGACTACGAGTTATCAACATTTTCCGGTTTGTTTTATTCACTCGTGTGAATAACCAGTAACTTATATTTTTGGTTACTAAGTAATCAGCAACTTAACATTTTGACCGCGTTATTATTTAGAAAAAATTGCAGAATTCTATTAAATGCGTTGAGAATTTGCATCACAAAATATTCGTGTACTTGAAAGAAAATGTATAAAAGGAAATTTAATGGTAAATCATACAAACATATGTTAGCAATTAAATAATCTCAAAAAGTGCATAACAATTGTTGCTTAAAATCTTAGATTTAAAATATAAAATTGTTGGCGATCAAGCCTATACCGAAGACAATATATTGATTTACAATATATTCTCTAATAATGTACCTAAAAATGTAAGCAACTAGTGGAAAATCCCCATTTTAAGTCATTGCACTGATAACTGAATTGTATTAAATGTAAAATGTATTTTAGGCTACCACAACACAAGTATCTAAGTATTTTCAGCAATTTGGAGAAGTTTCAAATGTAAAATTGGTTGGAAATAATAAAAGCAAAAAATGTTTTATAGATTTTGCTGATTCTAAAGTGGCCGCAAAGTAAGTACATCATGTATTCAATTTAAATTACTAGGTCTTGTTTGCATCCAAAGTGTTTCGGCATAAATTTAATTTGCATAAATTGAATGCTTCTACTCGCCTCCGATTATTTAAATTTTTCATTGTCGATTCTACTTTTAACAGTGAAAACATTGATGTAAAAATTTTTGAGCGCAATTGAATATTTTGGAAGTTATAGGATTTTGGAAAACGTAAGAAACTTATATGATTTTTTTTTTTTGTTTTTAAGAAATTGTGTAAAAAAATGTATGTTAGCGAAGCCGCTTTTGGACATACCGCAGAGTTAAAAACCCTTCCATCTGGCGGAAATCCGACTATTAAAAAAAAAAATGCAAAAAATATAAAACAATATGCAATTTAAATTAACGTTTGTATAAAATTAAGATTGAATCCATACAATCGGATAAATAGTTACAGATTCCATTTCCCAAAAGGTTGTAAGTTAAATAGATGATGTTTAAAGAGAACACCACGGTGGAACGCTGATGACGGTCGTGACGGACCAGAAAATGCGTTCCATTCTGCCAAGTGTCCAACAAAAATTTTTATTTTTTTTATTTATTTTGAATATTTTATAACCAGGCCTTTTGGCTACAATCGGTCACAAATTTCTACCTAACAGATAAATTTACACTACAATTCGTAAATAAAATTTTAAACATAAAATAATATGAAATTAAATAAAAGATAAAAAATATAATTAAAAACTTATTATTGATGTAATAAAAACATTTAAATTGCACAAGTCAACAAAAAAATAATAAAAATTAATGTTAGAAAACGAAATCAATCATGTATCTATATGAGCAAAACCTTGACAAAAAAAACTCATACAAAAGTGGTTCATATATACCCAGAAACTCTTCACACTAACGCATCACACAGAAATATGAATAAAACCTTTAGATTCTAAAATGCAACAAGAATAAAGTAGCACACTCAAAGCTGAACTAGGAGTTTACTTAGTACTATAATTCAACACAAATTAAGGAAAAAAAATTTTAAACACGCTTGACTCTCCTTGAATAAGATACCCTTGAAATTCCTTAACATAAAGTAACCCCATAAACAACATGATCACAGTACAGGAAACAATTTCTCTCCCAAAATTACAAGAATAAGATACACCGAATTTACCTGTAATATTTATGTATATTTAATAGCCGGCACGTAGCGATTCTTTTTCGCAGTAATCCTATTACTTGAAAACATTGAAATTTTACCTGGCCTGTACTGAGGTGTTTCGAAGTTTACTTAGCGAAGCACAGATCCTTAGCGGATCAGGGTGGCCCCCCAAAGTTGATCACCTCAGGTATATAATTTAAAAAAATCACCGAAATTCCATTTATGATATTAGTGTACTTATACATTTGATTTTAATTTACACATACATAGTCCTTGTAAATTTGTAGAAAAAATGTGTGGGATATCTCTTTTAGTTTAAGAGATATTGAGGCTGAAAGAAAATGTCATTTTTTATTTTTTTTAGCTTATATTTCAAAAAGGTGGTATTACATTTTTATTATTTTTATTTACTTTCCATTTATTTACTGAATCTACCTTTAGTAGGCCTCAGAGTAAGTATTTAAATCTTAAAAACTAAAATTAAAGCTATTTACTCTACAGAGAGCTAAACAGGCCTGTCATTAGCGGGGTGGTAGGTCGGCTCTACGAAGCCTTGAGTAATTTTACACTTTCGCAAGGAGCCTAGCAAATAACTGTGGACGGCTTTAAAGTTTCCGCACATATTTTCTACTAAATTTTCTGAATTCTTTCTTTACCAGTGGTATATATAAATTCCTACGGAAATTCTCATTTCTTATGTACCGCGGTGCACCCGTCATGGTCCTAAAAATTTTCGATTGTGCCCTCTGTATAAGATCAATGCTAGTATTACTGGCTGTACACCATAATTGGATGCAATAGGTCCAAATTGTATTTAATACGGTTTTATACAGGATGGCTTTATTGTCAAGGCTTAGCCCTTACTGTTTATGAACGAGTGAAGGCTAGAAGTTTTCAACTTCATATGAAGTCTCTTGGTTTCTATATGATGACGCTAAGTAAGTCGCAAATCCAAATGTATACTAAGGTATGTGACATGATCTGACTGTTGTATACTTATACCATTAAGTGTGACAGGCGTACAGTTTCCTTTTTTTAGGCTGAACATAACATGATTACTTTTAATTCATTTACCTGTATTCGTCAATGGTGAACTGGGACGATATTTCTATCGTTTAAGGATGGCATAATTTTCCTTTGGAATATTTTCGACAAACAAGGAATTAGGTTAATAGGTCTATAAGAAGATGGTACAGTTAAATCTTTTCCTGGCTTTGGTATCATTTGAATCTGGTAAGTTTTCCAAATTTTTGGAAATACTCCTAAATTCAACGTTGGGTAGATTTTTAATCATTGATAGTGTTATGACATCATGTTCAGGTGATTTTTTTTTTTTTTTTTACATTTATAATATAATTTTTTTTTTTAGAATTTTTGTATTTTGGCTTAAGTTCATTGAATAATTGTAGAAAAATACATTGTAAAAGTTTTATCGACACTCGGCATTTTCTAGTCCTATATATATATATATATATATATATATATATATATATATATATATATATATGAGATGAACGAATGATGTCAATATTTATGCATCGATTTTAATAAAAATATTGTTTAAATCGTAATATATAAGCTTTATGATACAGGATTTTTTTTAACCAACTTTTTTTTTTTTGGAAATTTTGTATGAAATACAAAGCAAACGGGAACTTTGAGGTTTACGACCCTACGTTTTTATAACAAGATATTGATATCGTTGAAAAGAGAAAGATATCTGCATCTTGAAAATGTAAAAAAAGTTATATGTATGTATGTCACATTTGAAAAAGTTGAAATAAAAAGTAAAAATATACTAAGATTTTTTAAATTATGACTTGCTTCATAGTAAGAGGCGCAATTTTATGGAATTTTCGTTAATGCTTAGATAGATAGATAGAGAAGGTAGATGTGATACCAGATAGTACCACATCTCCACCCAGACACCGATCCCGGTCCATTGTGAGTCCCTTCAATAGAATAGCTGTGAAATATAGAGTATAGAATATAGAAAATACATAGAGTACAGAAAAAAGTAGAGTAGAAAATAAAAGGGATAGAAATGTGACGAATCATATAGGGGGACCAGCAATGTTACCAATCCCCCTAGGGTTATACCCCTGATTCTCCCTTAAGCAGCCGATTCCCATGACGAAGCCTATGACGTCAACAAGATCTGCGTCCCGAACGACACTCAGCCCGCCGAGGAACTGGCTACCCAGCCACTTCATCCTACGATGCTGCAATCGTGGACAATGGCACACAATGTGCTCAATAGACTCGGTCTCGTCGACGTCTCCACACATTCTACAAAAATCGGAACTGCTAGCGTCTAGACCTCATCTTCGATATCAAACAGTGACCCGTTATGATTCTCAAGCTCTTCCTATTCATGCCCAGGAAAGTGCTAGTGCCTGCATTGTTCAATACCGGCCATATCGCCCTCGACACTGCAGTCCTCTCTACTCTCCCAAGCCGAATTGGTTCTGGCCAAGATCCAATCATTGATCTTCCCATAGAAGAAACTTAGTGGTTATTTCACATAGGTTTCCCTCTCCGAGACATTCTTTGCTGCACCTTGCCTTGCCAGTTCATCAGCCAATTCATTGCCTGAAATATTGCAGTGGCCAGGCACCCAGCAGAGTCTCACCATGTAGTCTTCCATCAGCTCTCTCAGTGTCTTCTTACAGGCAGCTACTAGCCTGGATCTCACCAAATGTGTCCCCAAGGCCTTCAGAGCCGCCTGACTGTCCACATAGAGAGTGACCTCGGTACCTCTCGCAATGTTTTGCCTGATTATTTCTGCGGCCTTCAGGATGCCGAGAATCTCAGCCTGAAAAACGCTGCACTCATCAGGGAGTCTAAAAGAGCCTTTCAAATCCGTTCCCATAATATAGACCCCCGCCCCAGTACCTTCGTTCAACTTTGATCCGTCCGTGAACACTGCACAACCTTCATATAGTCTCTCAGTGCCGGACCAGATCCCCCTATCAGGTATCACCACGACAGGATTTACTCCCAAGTCTGATTCAGCGGCCATGTAATCTGTTGCCCCTGTGGAGTTCAGATTAACCTCACCGTAGCTGATCTCGTATATGACTCTGGAGTGACCTGCTCTTGATGAGCCTAATAGTCCTAATTCCTTAAGTCTCAGCAGACTCTTTGCTGCCATACCCTTCACAAACTCTTCAATGGGTAAGAGATGAAGTATGACATCCAGAGCCGCTTGTGGTGTGCTTCTCATTGCATCTGTAATGCCAATCGAAGCACACCTTTGTGCCTTCGACAAAAGGTTCCTATTACTCTTACGTTCCAGTGCCTGCCACCAAACAGAACAACCATAAGAAAGGATTGGTCTCACCACCGAAGTGTAAATCCAATATACAACTTTTGGTTTGAGCCCCCAACTTTTACCTATGGAGTTTCTACAGGTGTAGTAGGCATTGAGGCCACGCTTGAGTCTCTCCTGAACATTCCTCTTCCAGGTCAGTTTACTATCAAGGAATACCCCCAGATATTTCGCTGAGTCTGAAAGCCTCATTTCAGTTCCACACAGTACCGGTAGTCTGAAATTCTCTACCTTGTACCTCCTAGTAAACAGAACCAACTCTGTCTTTTCCGGGTTCACTCCCAACCCCTTATCAGCGGCCCACGAGGACAGCTCACCCAGCGCGGACTGCATGATCTCACTGATTGTGGGAAGAAATTTTCCCTTTACCAGTATGACCACATCATCAGCATAAGCCACGATCTTCCGCCCTCTGCTGTCGAATTGGCGCAAAATCACGTCGACAGCTATTAGCCACAGCAGGGGTGAGAGTACTCCCCCTTGCGGAGTCCCCCTAGTCACTAGTTTTCTTAAACATACTCCACCCAAGCTTGAATTGACAATCCTGTTGCTTAGCATGAGGATTATCCATTCGATCAAGAAGTCATGTACCTTAAGATCTACCAGCGCCTGCTTGATAGCGTCAATCTTGATATTGTTGAACGCTCCCTCAATATCCAAGAACGCGGCCATGGTGTATTCCTTATACCGAAGTCCTTGTTCTATATAACCCACCACATCACTCAGCGCACTCTCCACAGATTTACCCTTCAGATAAGCATGTTGAGCACTACTCATGATGCTGGAGCTACCAGAAGATCTTAAATATAGATCTATCAGTCTCTCTAAAATCTTTAAAAGGAAAGACGATAGGCTGATAGGTCTATAGTCCTTGGGTTTCGAGTGACAGGTCCTACCACCTTTCGGTATGAATATGACCCTTACCTCTCTCCACCCCCTTGGAATATGTTTATGTACCAGACACCCCTTAAAAATATCAACCAGTAGTAGACGAACCACCAACTGTGCATTCTGCTGCATGGCCGGAAAAATACCATCCGGGCCTGGTGACTTATAAGGTTCGAATGAATTCACCGCCCATGTGACCTTCTCCACCGTTATCAGGTCTCTTACCACTGTTCCAATTATCCCACTGGTGGACTCCGTGAAGAAGTGCTCTCCCTCACCCGATTCCTCCACCAGTGGATCCCTGCAACCTGGAAAATGGGTTTCCAAAAGCACAATAAGTGACTCAGAACTAGACTCCGTCCATGAACCATCTGATCTCTGGATAATCCCAGGAACACTATGGTCCTTTGACAGTATCTTTCTGAATCTATAAAGTTCATTGACAGAGTCAATGGCCTCGCTGTACTTAATCCACGATGCTCTTTTAGCTCTTCTAATGTCCTTTTTGTACTTATTGAAACACACTCTATAGGCGCCCCAATCTTCGTCCCTACCAGACCTATGGGCTTTGTTGTACAGCCTTCCAACTGTGGTCCGTTGAGCCTTCAACTCCTCTGACCACCAGACCGGCTGTTTCCTTTTACCCGGATAGCTCACCGGGCAGTTGAGCTCATAGCTTCTGTTAATAGACCCCGTTTCCTTCTCTACCACTTCGTCAAGATTTTCCCTCGACAAGAACTCCATCGGAGTTCCAGTCAATCTTCACCCCAGATCCCGCCCGAAGGCGTTCCAATCCGTCCTCCTAGGATTCCTAAAAGGTTTCCCTTTAGAACCCAGGAAGTTCAGATTAAAGGTTATTCTGCCATGGTCAGAGAAAGTGCACCCCATGGCCACCCTCCAGTCCTCAACTAGGTCCCTAGAGTTAGTCAATGTGATGTCTATTACTAAATTCCTATCCTTCGTCCTGAACGTAGGAGTATTACACCTATTACAGATTAAAAGATCATTCGCAATAATAAAATCAAATGTTGACTCACCTCTCCTATTGGTATCCCTGCTACCCCATTGACTGTGGTGTGCATTAGCACCGCAACCGAGCAATAGACGTACTCCATTCCGTCTTGCGTACTCGGCTAAGGCCCACACCCTGTCATCTGGTGGTTCCAGCTCCTCATAGGGCATGTACACCGAGGCCAAGGCCAGTTTACCGCCTCCCAATGCCTCTCCTTGAACGACCGTTAGATCACCATAACTGAAAGAGTTAAGAAGAATTACCTGAAGATCATTCTTCACCAGAATACAAGTCCTCACCTTATCCTCAGTGGACGGCTTGAACAATTTGTATCCTTTGGCCCTTAAACCACAGACCTGGTTATTATTTAGCCAAGGCTCCTGGATTAGGGCCACGTCCACATTGGTCTCACTGAGGTAGGTTATTAATTCGGTCGAGGCCGCTTCTCAATGGTGCAGATAAATCTGCAACCTCTTTGGCTTTGTCATTTTTTGCGTAGCGAAATTTGATGTAGCCAAGCCCGAACGTAACAACTCCCCCAATGAGTCCAATTTCTTAATAGATTCCCAATCCACTACGAATCGGAAATCTTTTCTTGGTTCTCTTTACAAGTCAATGAAGAGACAAGTTTCCATTGACTTGTATTAATCCCCCTATTCTGTCCTTCCAATATTCACAGTATAACTTCCACCGGCTTAATGAGAGGTGGAATCCATACCGTGACTATTGGCCGCAGAGGCAATTCCGTCGCTGGTATAACCTCCAGTTGCGCATCTGGACAGAGATTGCCACATCTGTCAATCGCGGCTTTCAGGAATTCAAAAGTTCCTTTGTTACCGCAACCAACAGTCTTGACGCCTCTTGTCCAGTCTGCACCCATGAAGGCTATTTCACCCGGCCTGTGCCTTGCCTGGAAGATTTCGTCCATAAGCTTGTCCTCAATCAGCCGCCACATTTCCGTACTGATTCTCCCATCTGGATCAGCACGGTCAATGACTGCTGCTTGAAGAATGTCCGACTTGGACGAATCCTTCCCCTTTTTGGACGATGAAGGTTGTACGTCACCAGATACTACCCGCTTCACTACTCCCTTATGAGAGTTTTTGAGCGGGCCACTTGGTGCCTTACCAACCTTCTTCGCAGATGGAATCTGCTGGTCATCCCCCGACCTCACTCTTTTTATGATCCCCTTAGGAGGACCCTTAAAAGAGTCATGCGGTACATGACCTGCTTTCTTGGAGGTAGAGGGTATCTCATCTCGAGGCAGAGCTCCCCTAATTGACCTCATTTGAGATTCCTTAGCGGGGCTCGCAAGAGCTTGGTTTAACCTCTCTGCTCTCTTCTCAATGTGTTTTTTCCCACTACCAATCCTTGCTGACCTGTCACTTCCCTTGAGAGAACCTACAGGACTGCTTGATGGCTTGTGAGCACCACAATGTTTACCAGCGTCGACTTGTGGTTCTAAAGTGCTGGTAGACACGGACTCTTTACCCTTGCGAGCAATTTCCGGACCTTCCTCTACCTCCACTTTAAAACCATCGGGATAAGACAATCCCAGGATGTCACCGATATAGCCATAGGTCCGTTCAAACCTGTAGAAGCTCTTTCGGTATTTCCTGCGAACATGCCTATCCCGCCCGTCTAACAGCGATGGGTCCTTCTTAGCCAACTTATTTAGTGCAGCTATAGAGGCCCTAACACCGTTCTTCGCCTTTTCAAAACTCGTTCGACTGTCGGTTGCGGCCTGCTCATCCATTGGATATGCTACCGCTTCCTGCCGAACAATTAATGCTTATGTACAAAAACAATTATTTAACCACCTTCAAGTGTTTAATATGGCACTAAATGAATTATTACTATGCAGTGTCAGTCCGTCCGTCCGTCCAACCATTATTAATGTCACAATTTGCAAGATATTGACACCTAATTTTCTTTTTAAGGAGTGAATTTGGTTGAAATAATCATAAAAATGCTTTCCCGAAATGCGTTTTTTACAGTTTCTATTCAAAATAATGATGTAAAATTTTGTGAATATCGGCCAAAAATTGCCTTCTGAATAAGGCTATCCATTCAAAATCGTTTTTGGAAGAGCATATGTGCATAAATTGTATATGGAGTGTCGAGGTCAGTGAATATTCGCGTTAACACATGATCTCCAAGGACACGCTAATGTTAAAATCAGGGATTCAAGTGATCTGGTTCAATTTAGGTGAAATAAAATATTCAAAAACACCGACAATTTTTACAACAAGTGTATAGTAGATTACATTAAAAAAACTTGCTAATTTCAAGCATTTTTCTTTTTTTTCTTTTTATTTTTTAACTTTGAGAGCTTGAAGGTATCACGTGGAATTATTCTAAATTTTGAATTTTTGTTTTTCTCCATAAACATTAAACAAAAATAATTGAGGCTTAAAGTCGGTTTCTTAAAAGTAAACGAATAAATGAATTGTTGATATAGAATAAACTTTTCTCAATTTGTTTCCTCTTATCATATAAATTGATCATTTACTTACATATATTCAAAATTTTATGAAAAAGTTTCATTTCCAAACATTTTTTTTTATTTTCATTTTATTATAGAGTTCTACAAAAGAGAAATCATGCTTTTTTGAAATGCAACCTTCGTTTGCAAGCCTGCTTTAGTTATTATCAACCGGATGGCCAAAAAATTATCAATCAACTTACAGAAAGCTCTAAAAATGATTCGTTAACCGATGATACGACTGCTTGCTGCAGCAGTTCGATTAAATTACATCAAAAATCATTAATTTTAACATTAAATGATGATTGCCTAGAACATATCTGTAAACAATTAACACCAACAGATGGAATCAATTTTGCTCTAACATGTCAACGTTTTTGCGATATTTTCAAAATGTTTTCAAGCGTAGAATACGCAAAATTAACAACGGATATTTTTTATGAATGGACCTTATGGCAAATTAGAATATTTCTACAAATTGTAGGACCACAAGTGAAGACCTTAACAATAGATTCTGTAATAATTGATGCACATAGTCGTTTAAAAACGGCAACATGTATTAAATTTTTGGCATCATTATGTACAAATGTGGAGACGCTTGTAATACTTTCAACCGATATAGAATCAAATTCATTACGGACATTATTTGAAAATATGCAACAACTTAAGGAATTGGACTTAATTGATATAAATGATTATATGTTAAAAGTTATAAAATCTTTAAAAAATTTAAAGTCTTTAAGTATCACAACTAATTCGGATATAACAGGTGAGTGGTAAATTTATTCCATATAAAATCGTTTATTCTTAAAAGCGATTTGAAATCAGATATTTTTGTTTTAAAATATGTGTGCTACTTCTAGAATATAGTTACTTTTAATACTGAAAAAATATATGTATATAAGATATACATATTTTATAATTAAAAAAGTAAAAATGTTTAATTTTGTAATTTCTATTGAAATTACTCTCTTCACAACAGGTAAAAATATCCACTTGCTTTGTGGCTTGGAAAAATTATGCTTATTTGAATGCTACAATATAAATCCCTGGAACTTTAGAAAAATCTGTAAAAATCTTAAGAACTTACAATACCTCGATATAAGATGTTGCGATCAACTCGAAGAGGAAGATTTTAAACATATTTCGGAAAATCTATTTGAATTGAAAACACTTAAATTATCTACAACTCATGAAAATTTCGATTGTTTAGCTCAATTGCCAAAACTAAAGCATTTGGAAATATACGCGTATAACAGTTATTCTGTAACGGAAGAGTTTTTAAAGAATTTATCAAAATATAAAGCCGAACAATTGGAAGAACTGAAATTGGTGAATACTAATTTAAAACATTTTGATATAGCATCATTATTGGCTGCATTGAAAAAATTAAAAGTTTTGCATTGCGATAATGATACACTTGATGATGAAGGGTTGCAAAAGATTTCACAACTAACCGACCTGGAAGAGGTTAATTTTGTTAACAGTAAAGGTATCTCTGATAATGGCGTCCTAGAACTTTTAAAACATTGTCTAAAACTAAAATATCTTAATTTAACCAAATGCAATTCCATATCGCCTAACTTTATAAGCAATGCCATTAAATTATTAAAAGATCAACGTGAACGTTGGCTTCGCACGGTTCAACTAAACTTAGTGCTTTCTGAAACTTTTCCTTTGAAATCTAAGATTAATGTAAGTATAAAATAAAATCATTGTTTTAAGTTTGTTTTTTATTTCGTATGTTTTTTATTATTATTATTATTTTTTTTTATTTGTAAATATTTCTTTTACTATTCATTATCAATATATATATTGGATTTAAGGTAGGGATATCAATGACCAAAAATGTTGTTATGTTAATTAGAGTGAAAAAATGCACAAAGGGGAATGTTGGGTTTAGTAAATAAAAAACGTTAGTTATACATTATGCTTTATATAAATTATATTTTTTAATGCATTTTTTCTTTCTTTATATTTAAATTTATTAATATTACCATAAAAAATATAATTCACATTCCTCCAACTTTATCTTAAAACATTAATATTAAAGAAATTAATTACCAAACAATTTTTCCCATAAATTTTTTCCAGTGCATTTTGTACTCTTTACTAAAAAAACAATGTTTTTTGTAATATTGTTTTCTTTTAGTGTTTTATGTTTTACATGTTAAAAAACATTTTTATAAAAATTGTGCTAAAAAAGTGCGAATTTCTTAAACAAAAAAAGACATGTTTACTCTGTGACTGATTGAAAGTAATGATATCTAATAAGATTTATTAGAATACGTGTACCCCTTGCCCCAGGTCTACAACTGGGATTAACGTTGATATAATATGTGAGATAACGCCGACAGAAGAGAGTAAATTCTTGCAAGTACGTAAGGGGTGGTCTTCTAGACATATTTCACGGGAATATTGCAGGTGTTCGGGTCGTTGGGCTTGTTGGGACGCCATACTATAAGTAGAAAAGTAAACAATATTAGTATATGAAATGAATTAAGGGAAATATCAATATTTAAATAAAACCACTATTTTTGTAATGGGCCTGGTGATGATCCCATTTTTCGTCTGAATGTCGACAACTCTACAGTTCTGATCAGTTCCAGTATAAGTTTTTACGATTTTACCCATTTGCCTTTAGTTAGGTGGCAAATTTTTATTTAAGGTTTTCCTTCTGAGACTTCCATTTGTATCTGCGATGAAGTTCGGCCAGGTACTCGGATTTCCATCTTTGGCAAAATGAGTGATAGATGACTTTTAGACGTTTTCAGCGGAGTCAATAATGGAATACCAATAAGGAAATATTTAGGTGCGATTCTATACGGCAAAGAATTGTAGACAGCTCTTTAATTTTAAATTTTATTTTCGGTATCATCTTTTTTAGGTGAGTTTTGAAAGATTTCAAACCTTCCTCCAAGAATCCACCCATGGGAAAGGCTCCTGGGGAAATTAATTTCCAATAGATGTTTTGTTGCTTAAAATGTATAATTAATTGATTTTTTAAGTTTTTAAAAATTCTACACAATCTTTTCTAATGAGTTCTGCTGCTCCGACGAAATTTTCACCATTACCGAATAAAATGGTAGTGGGACATCCTTGTCTTCCGATGAAGCGGAAAAAGGCGGCTAAAAACGATGGTGTCGAGAAGTCACTTACTGCTTCTAAATTTTGTTAGTTGCGAAGCATATAAATATACAGACGTAGCCTTTAGTGATGAGACATGCTCTTCCGGTCAAAGGGTTCTGCATAGTCTACTATTGTTTTTTTTTTTTTTTTTTTTTTTTTTTTTCTTTTGCACAAAACACAAATATTACAATTTTAACCAAGGGTTTCAATCTGAAGATCCAATATTGCGAGCGTAGTATTCTAGTCATAAGTTGATTGTCTCCATGTAGTGTAATTTTATGAGTAAATTCAACTGGTAAACATGCGAGTTTTGAGTTGTGAGGTAACAATATTGGGAAGCGTTCATTATATGTTAAGACTGGTGATTGAGCGCGTCGTCCATTGGCTCGAATGATTCCCAATCGATCCATGAAGGGTTTTAAGTTAAAAGTTAAAAGGCTACTGTTTGAGGAGATTTTTTGTTCGAGCTTCAAATGCTTATATTCGTCTGGAAAGAGGTTTTGTTGAGTCAAAATAATGAGACGATTTTTTACAAATTCTGTTTCCTCTGAGATAATAATTTGCGCCTGTATTAAGAGGGATCTTGGTACGTTGTAGTAATAAACGCTTTTAAGCTTTTTACTTCTAAATTTGATTCGTTTAGGGTTATAGTTGTCGGCCATTGATTTTTTTTTTTGGTAATGATCAAGCCTATACTTATGTATGGAGCGATAGTACGGTGGAAAGCGATGGAAAAATCCACCTTTTGCGGAATCTTCGAAAAGGTTCTACGTAGTTCAGCGCTACTAATTACAGGTGCGCTACGTGCAACACCATCCAAGGCATTATTCGTTCTGATAAACTGGATGCAAGGCTCAGTACTACAGATGCAAGGAACGGTAGGAGCTATAGCCATGCTCCCGGATGGCATCCCTCACAATATTGATTATTGTATTCTCAAATACTTTCTGGTCAAAGTCTTCTCAGTTTCAATCTCAGCCGATCCCACTATAAAAGACGTATCTATTGAAGTTTACACTGATGGATCCAAATCTTCTGAAGTAGTTGAGTGAGGTGTCTTTATTCCCGCATATAAGAGGGACATCTTTAAATTACTGGAGCCATTAGGAGACCAGTAAATTGGCTAAGGTACTATAGAGTATTCGGAGTGGATATTTAAATAACCCGCGATTAAGTCTCTTTCGGGTGTCTATTCGACATCCAGGCTGGTACATGAATTCCGGGCATCTTTAAATAAGATGACGAGGCATCCAAACCTAGAGTTGATCTGGGTAAGGGATTACCTGGAAATATTATTGCGGATGAATTATCCAGAACTGGTTCCCTTCTTCAAAATGAAGAAACGGACCAACTAGTTGGCATACCGCTGTCATCTTGTAGATCAATGGTACTGCAGCACTTGTAGAGAATAGCTCAACAAAGATGGATAAACGAGTCTGCATTTTCTATCTCGAGACAGATATGGCCTCAGAGGGGGAGGAAGAGACAGTAGAACATTTTCTTTGTCACTGTCCTACTTTTACGGATATAAGGACTGCAAAATTTGGTAGTCCATATATGCACGGATTATCTGATCTCTCTGCAATTGATGTCAGACGGATCAGATCTTTCATTTGTGCGTCAGATTGGTTCGATTCGAACCTGTTCTCGGACATGTGAAAACAGATTCGCTTGATCCATTAGGGTCACACAACGGGGCCAAAGTGAGCTGTATAGTTTACATTCAGAGCTGCCCATCTAATCTAACCTAACCATAATTCCATATGCCAAGTATGGTAATAAGACGGATCCACAGAGTTCTAGGCAGGTAGTGACATTTGCTTAATGGGAGCAACACGCGTCTTTGAAGTCAGAAGATAAGTAAATATAGAATTTCCTGATTGCATTCGGACATACAGAGTCGCAGAATCCGCTTTATCTGTGGTGTCACTGAAACCGTGAATTTTCACATTAGAGTTTGGACTATATTGAATCCATCTTGGAATTTTCAGATTATTTATTATGGGACAGTTTTTTTTACAATTTTTTGCCATTTAAGACAAGACAAGGATTTTAAAATATCATCCTAGTCTACTTTGTCCAAATTTGTTGCATAATTAGTTTGGCGTCTACGATTACTGCAGCTATCTATCCACAAGAGTCAAAGAATTTGGCAATTTTAGATAAAACCTCTTTTTCTATAAGATTTTTTAATTCAACATCTTAACAGTCAGCAGGTAGTAGGTTCTCTTTTGGTAAATTCTGAATGACTCGTGGGTCATTTGAAGTCCATTTCATCAGCTTTAAACCAGCAGATTTTAAAAAAGTTGATAGTTAATTTCGCGATTTTATAACGTAGTTTAAAGTGCTAGGACATCATCTACGCACATATTTTGTTGCAAAATATTTGATGCGAGAAGGTGAGTTGATTTGACGGGGCGCAGTTGATTCTAAACGCCACTGTCAGGAGCTCGTAATCCTCAATAGGATCCTCTTCATATTTTCGAAATAATATCCTTTGAGTTTGAGTAGGGTTAATAATTATCTGTCGATACATTTTCGTGACATCGGCGTTGTACACAAAACGGAAGAATCGCCACCTGTTGAAGTATACATAGGTCCTGGATACAAAATGTTGTAAAAACTTTTCTTATTTAAAGACGGGCTTGAGGAGTTGAAAACTACTCTAAATTTAGTAGTCAGACTTTCAGGTTTTACTACTGCGTGATGCGGCAGTTAACAATTTGGGTTTTTGTTGACTTTCCTCATGTGTTCTAACTCAAGATATTCAACAATAAGTTCGTATTGTTTTTTAAGTTCTGGTTTTTCTCAAAGTTAATTTCACTTTGACATAATCATAATAGGTTTGTTTCCTTACTTTTTGGGTAAAGGCTCATTTTTCTCCCACAAAAATACAACAACGCACAAAAGTACGGGAACACAAAATGCAAATTTTTTACCCAGAAATAAAACATCAAACTGTTTTAAAAATTCGTCCCAATCTGTTCTGTCTTTCAAAACTTGTTGCATAATAATTTTAGCAAGACTTATTTCGATAAGATAAGTAAGTCCTAGCAAAATTTATCTTCAGATGACAATTTTCCAGCCTATGGTACTTCTTCTATTTCCTGAAATTGAGATATCCGATATTTAAATCATCATGATTAAATAAAGATTCAACAGAGTTTATACGGTAAGTATCCAACCAAAGATAGGATGTTTCTGAACATCAGTGAGCATAGTTTGCGAATATATATCACCACCCAACAATAATTCCATATGTGAACATTTAAAATCTGTCTGGAGTTCGGATAATTTAAAGTCGACGGGATGCGGTAGTAGGGTGATGAGAATTTACGGTGTTTGTTTGTGCATTTTGCCTATTTTGAACAGAAGATTCTGAACGATGAAGCAACGAGTGATGTTTTTGTCTACAAATGTAACAAACATTAGAGCTTTGACATCTTCTAAATTCATGTGAAGTAGCTAAACAATTAGTACAACACTTATGCTTCTTAACTGTCACTATGCGCTCACTAACAGACATTCTAAGAAAAACTGAACATAAACATTGAAGGTGATTTTCAGTACACAAGAAATATTTTCTAAGGGGTATAATATTAGAGATAATTGTAGTACCACGACTTTTATATTTTTTTTGTTTAATAGTATTTTTTGAGTTTTGGTCATGTCGGTTTTTATGTGCTGGATTTTCAATCAAAAATAAAACTAATAAAATTTGTAAATATTCAATTTATAAAAACATTCGTAAAGTAGCTCTGGGTTTGGGAACAACTCTTGCGTCGTTGTTATTATTTTTTAAATACAGCTAGTCCGTTTTTTGTTGTATGGCCTTCGAGTATTTTGCCTCTAACTCCCTCATTGATTAAATTTTTGGTGTCGCCGTATCGCGTTACGGTTTTTCGAAGCTTACATTTGTCACATGCAATTGAATTTGATAACCTAATTTTTACAATATTGGATTTGGTGGAATACCACATAAAACTCATATTGATATTTAATATTAAACTCAGGAAAGTGATTTCGGAACTCTAGCTTTTTACACGAAGGTGTAGATCAAGTGGAAGTTTTGCAGAGGGCGCTTCTTTGGAATTAAACTCTCTCATTTTGTTAGCCTAGTAGCTATGCCATTTTAATTTTTAGTATTAAAAAAAATCAGTTTATAAACTTCCATTTTTTTCTCTATGATTTTTTCTCTTTGCTGGGTTTTTGGGTACATGAATGCAAATCCAGTAAAAGTTTTTACTTGACAGTACAATTTTTTTTGTAAACAAACGCATTTAATATTGGAGTGTGGGTTAGGTTACGTGGGCAGCCCTCATAAAAATCGAGTACACTCGGATAATAAGGATAATAAGTCACATTGTGTCCCCAAAAATTCTAAAAAGCAAAAAACACCCTTAAAAATTTCATATATTTACCTCGACTACACGCTTTTTGCTAAACCACCGTGTACTTTGGATGAAACCTAAAAGATTGCCTACAGATGCATCCCTTAGATCGTCTAGATTCTGAAAAAAAAACTCTCGCCATGATACTTAAGTCTACGATCTTGCAGTGCCTGACAATCGCATAGAAGATATCCTATAGAATCTTCCTCTTCATCTAAACAACTTCTACAAAAATCATTTCGGGAAAGACCTATGTATTCCGACATGCATGCTATTATACGGTGCCCGTGAGAATTCCTGTTAAAATTGAGATCGTTCTTCAACAAAGTGCCAGAAGGGCTATCGATTAAATCTAGATATCCTGCATGTGGCTATCGTAGACCATCTACGTGACCTTTCCTTAAGCTCCCAATCTTCTATCACATTCGACAGTTTGACAAGAGGAATATCAACCTCTCTATGCGCTGCGTCCTTGCGCACTCATCTACCTTTTCGTTGCCAAGAATTCCCTTATGCCCTGGTACTCAGACTAGTCTCACATTTACCACATACGAAATTAAAGCCTTGACATTTTACATGAAAATCGACAGTCAATGCTTCTGAAACAAGATCCTTGATTCGTATAGCAACCACAGTTATAGCATACATCTCTGCCTGGAATACTGTACAAGTATCCGGTAACCTTAGAGATATCGAAATTCTCAGGTCTTCAGAGAAAACTAACGACCCCCGATTCCCGTGTTTGTTTTCGACCCGTCAGTGAATACTGAGATTGCACCTTCCTGAAAAACAGAATTTGTTGTCCAGTTATATCTATAAGGAATGATAATTATAAAAGATTTATCCTTGGGATGATATAATCTCTTCGAATAATCAGATCACTCCAGCCCGCTACCTGTAGGATTGTGCTATGACCAATACGATCATTAGTTCATCTGACTGTCTGAGTCTGAATGCGGACTTGATCGGGATCATATATACATCAAGTGGAGCTATATCCAGCATAGTCTTTAGGCTATCTTGAGGAGTGGAACTCACCGCGTGACAACGTGAGTCTGAAATCGTTTTCAAATCGAACGGTTTGAAAAGTTGTGATGAATTTCGATCGATTTTATGAATAATTTTTGGAACAATGTTTTATTTTTCCTTTATAAGATACAGAACTATTGAAAACCATGGAAATAATTTTCATTGAACACTTAAAATTTTATAGTAAAATCTGATAAAAAGTGAGTTGTAATTTTGTAATTTTCATCAAAAAAAATAAAATAAATACATCACACATTTTTTCGATTTCAATTCGTTTCGTTTTTCATCACATACCCGAGAATATTTCCATATGAATTGTATTCTATTCTTTAGTTTTTATGACAGTGTATAATAAATATCCTTCAGTTGACGTATATCTTTATGTATACGGAAGCATTGAAAATGTTTATTACTCTACCGTTTGTTTTATGTAGCTTTTCTCCAGTATCCAAAACATAGTGTTATTTTTATTAGGTCATATATTTACGTAGCAATAATACTTTCGTAAGTTCTGACATATGACCGAAGTTTGATTGGCCAACTGTCAATTGCCAACGGACAATAATTTAATGTTCGTACAAAAGCACTAATTGGGGGTTCCAAATTTGTATGATCACAATCTGTAATCCAATGGATATGAACTGCCTCACACATTGTTTTTTTGACACGCTTTGATTGTTCTGAAATGTGAGTCTAATGTTTATTTATGCATATGATATGCATAGGGTGGCCCCGTTTGTATAAATAGGAAATAAGGTACCAATGTTCCCATCACAAATAAAAATCTAATTCATTTTAAGATTCCGTTTATCAAAATTTTTGTCCTTTCGTGAGCTGGAATAAAATTAAAAAATGTCCTTTATCGGGTTTTTGGATTTTTTTTTCATATTTCTGCCAAAGAAACAATAAAGAGGATTACGCTGTATTATTTTGGACTTATTTCTTGAAATATTTATGTGTTAAAAATTCAGATATCAAAATGTTTTGCGAAAAATTGCAAAATTTCGGACATATTTGGACACGTTTACAAATTTTAGTTATGTCATTAAATGCGTCTCCCGGAGATCTTTTAAAAAATGCATAAAAATTTATTAAAAAGCATTTAATTGATCCGCAATTATTAATTTAAACATTTCAAAACACGACATATGTATATATACTTTCCTAATAAAAACGTCGAAGCTCTATGTTGTATCACTTTTTTTAATAAAAAATTGAAGAGAAGATATTTTAACTGTAAAACTTCTTATATTGATTTTTGAAACTATTCGAAACTATTTTCGTTTTTATTTAATCGGTAAATATTTTATTAATAAGCTCTATTCCAGATTCTCATGTCTGAATACAAAATTTTGAAACGATTGAAAAAATTTAGAGGGAGCTCATGTAATCAAAATCTTGAAAATTATGATTTTTTAAATTCCTTATCAGCGACTGAAATCAAGGATTTTGACAAAAAGACTTAATTTTTTTAAATGCTTTAAATATTCATATATTTTTGGTGAGAATTTCGGTTTATAAGAAGACTTAACACAATTTTTTTCTGTTCTTATTTAAAAAAAATCACTAGACTAAAGAGCCCTGTTTTTGAACCAAACTTTCTGTGAAAAAAAAAATATATATATATATAAACATTGTTTTTCATAACAAGTTTAACATAAATAAGCAGAAAAACTTTTTCTTAATGTACTAGAATTGTGATTTTTTCAACTGCTGATATTTTAAAAATTGTTCAACATTTTTCCAGTGTTCAGCTCATCAATACCTTTGAAAGATCTTATTACATCGATAACGTAAAAGAATAGTTTCTCAGACGCTGTAATGTACATTTTATTTATTTATATATTTGTTAGATCAAGTAATGTAAAGAAGCCTTTCAAGGCCAATAAATATATATTACAAAAGGAAAAATCCTGAACATTAAAACATATTAAAAATATAAAAAATTTGTACATATGTATATAAATATAAATTAAGAATTAAATATTAATATTAAATAAATATGTAAATAATATTATAAAAAAAAATCATTCCAATTTGGCCCCCATCGGAATAAAAAGTGAAAGTAAACAAAAACATCTGTATTTTTTGTTAAGCCTCTAATATATCAATAATTTGATGATGAATTCGAACTATCGGAAGAATCTTAAAAAGCTATGTTAAAAAATGTTTTTCGTCTGATTATATTTTTTTCTAATGTACAGTATTGCTATGAGTCTATGTATATTCCACTATGAAAATTGCATAAAAAATATCGTTCTAGATTAAGAAATCAAAATCCTACAGAACTCATATATTTATATTTTTGTTTAAAGACTTTTTTTTTTAAGTGGAAATGAAATTGATCTCTAAATTAATTATATTCATACTATACGATTTTTTTTTTTTATAAAATGAGTAATGTGAAATTTATATGGATGAAATGAGGAAATATGGATGAAATTCAATACTTTATTATTTTTTATTTGATACATTTCGTCCCTTGTCAGATCTGTGAATTTTGAAATTTGGCCCTTCAAGCAATTTTCGTGCCCACCACTGTTATAATGACAAGATCTTCACTAGTGACAATATAAAGTTGTACATTATATAAATTTTTTATATGTATATATACGCTTATTTATTTGTTTATTTATTTTAGGAGATTTCATTAGAAGATTATTCAGATGTACTTAAAATAACTTTGGATAAAATATTATATACCATTTTAGATATTGGGGAATCTGGTTAGTTCATATGATTATATTATATTTCCTATATTCGAAATTAATTTTTTTTTATAATTAACACAGATGATGAATTTTTCGATGATGATGATGATTTTTTGTACAACAATCCATTTGATTACGATTACTATTCTGAAGACTATTCCGATGATGATGGTTATGGATATGATGAACTTTTTCGCATTTAAAAGTCCTTTGATAAGAAAGTATGTTTTGCTCTGCGGCTCCTAATTTTAATTATTTCTTTCATATTATTATTTCTGATATATACGAACTTTTATTTTTTATACCATAAATTTAACAAAAAAAATCTTTTTTTTTAAATTTTTACAAATACTTTTTTCAATAAGAAATTTAGTCGTCACTAGATATTATTAAAGCGGATTTTTAAAAATTCGTGCAATCTGGATGATTATTTAAAACTATTCAAAACCAATTAAAACCTCAGATTTTTTACTTTTGTTGGAGCTAAGATCAAAATTTTTAAACATGGTGCTTTTAAAATAAATTAAACTTTTATATGTATAGACTTTTCATTTAATAAAGCCTTGATAAATTAATTTATAGTTTTTTTTTTATAGATGACATTTTGCGTGGTCAATTTTTCAATTGTAAGTATTATATCAATTCCGAAAAATTCTATATATTTCTACATTAAATTTCGGATTAGAGACTGTTTTTTGCTGACTGTTAGGCAAATTACAACCATAAATATAACATTTTTTCGGAACAAATTTATTTTAATATCGAAAACAAAGATATAAAAAATAACAATTTATTCAAATATTTTATTTATAGAGAAATATGTCCAACTTATTTTTGTGTCTTGTATTTTGTATGTAAGTTTATAAATATATAAATAATTTTCAAACTTTATTTTTAATAAAAAAAAAGTAATATACTTTCTTACGTTTTTTTAGTACATGGTTTACATTTACTGTCACTTCGAATGTTATTAAGATTATGAATTTCAATTCATGATTAATGATCGTATTCTTTGAATTAATGCTGCATTTTTTAATTTTAATTATTTGTTGTATTAAAAAATGAATTTCTTTTTGTTTTGTTATTACTTTTTAAATATCAATAAAATATCAATAAAATTTATGTAAGTTAATTTTGTTTGATAATTCGATTAAGATTGATTTATTAAATTATTCTTACTTAAAATTAAACATAATTTCATTAACTAAAAGTGTTGCACTTTTACAAAATTGTTTACAGTATTGACCAATAAAAATATTTTAACAAAAATAATACAGTTTTAATAATGTTACATTGAAATATAAAAAAATCAAGTTCTCATAATAAATATTAGAAGAGTTATATTACACCAGCAACACGGTAAGTACACAATTTATACCACAATATGAGTATTCATTATATGTATGTGGTAAATGATTATGGGTATTAAGCCAGCGTTGTTAACTTGTATATGAAAAATACTATTTTAAAATAGTTCATTGATTTATTTATTATTTATTTATTTATTTTTTTTTTTTTTTTTTTGCAACGTACAAAAAGCACTTCCCTCTTAGTCAGCGTATCTCTATAACGCTTTTAAGTTGAAACCAAATGCAATTAAAATACAAATTGATAAGCCTTTTATAAAAGATGTTTATTTTGTCCAACAAATTAATTTTAATGCTAAAAAATAAGATAACATACATATGTGGGATTGGAATAGTACACTTGTTATTCAGTTTATTTTATGTGTATTATATTGGTTAACAGAAAGAAAACTTACATAACTAGTTAATTGAAAGTAAAATGTAAAATATGTGTGTGCACGATAATTAAAAATCTGTGATTACATCTCACTTCGACGGTTGATCTAACACTAACTGCTCGTCTGCATATTCTCTCTATGCTGTCGCAAGTAAAACAGCGATACTAATACAACAATAAAAACAGTTATCCCCCTTATTCCATTTTTGTCGTTATTCGTCTGTTCTCTATTGTGTGATTGTCGTTTACAGTAGTACTTTCCTACATTCGTTATCTCTCTCACTCTGCAGTTCTGCTTTGAATTCTTTTAAAAGTTGACTGAGCTCCGAATTTTCCCTTGTTCTCATTTCAATACTCGTCATCAATTTAAACCACTGGTATAAGTACGTCCCTGTCAACGTATTTATACCAGCGGTATGATTTCACGGCGCACGTTTTGGCTAACATGGGCATGAAATTCGGTTTATTATATTTACTTGATCGTTGATTCTTTGAAATCCCGTGGCGATCAGTAAATGTTAAATTTCGTCACTAGCACAATATTCCTTGAATTCATTGGATGTAAAGGCGGTCCACTGGGAGTCTTAGTCAAAGATTGGGCGTGTTGTTTTTTCTCACCTAAATTCTTCGGGAGAGTGAAAACAATATGAGTAGATGTCTAGGGCTCCCCGCGGACCCAAACCAGATACGGGGTTGTCCCTTTAAACAAAAACGAGAAGAGCCAAAATGAAAACAAATTTACAGTGCAGGAGTAATAACCCCAGTACCGGCGGTAACCGTTGATCATCTCTCGATCGTGAGTCAATCGCTTCTTTGAAAACGGGTACAGTAGAACAAAATAAAGAGAAGGAAGAGGTGAAACCCAGGGGGGTTTTTAAAAACAGGTGGGTACTTCGAATCCGATTCTAAAGGCGAAAGTAAAAACATTACGAAGGATCAATAGGACTCCGTTCATCTCATCTGAGCTTGGGAAGAGAATACGGTCTCCCGGGGAACAATAATCCGGCGAAACTCCTAAGAAAAAGACCTTCCTGCCTGACCGTATCCAGCCCAAACCTGAACCCTGCTCTAGTCAGAATCGTAGTGGGGGAGGATAGGATGCTCTAAGTACGGAAAATCTTCCGTCGAGAATAGAGTTTCAAGAAGACCTTTACAACACGAAAGAGGAAGATAGACGTAAACAATGGTAAAGAGTTGTCGTCTTACGCTAAAGTGGTCAGTAGATAATATCGGGGCGATCTCTGTTACGCAGTGATTGATACTGATTAAATCCACGAAGACCAGTGGCAGAAGGTAGAAGACTTGGTCAACAATAGGATACTGCACCACGTATGAAGAAGCATCACAACCCCTAAGTGGTATACCCTTGGGACGGCGCACAGACAAATTTAGGACGACAAAAATCATAACTGTAAATAATTAAGATAGAGTCCTAATTTTTCGTACAGGTGATTCTTGTGTGCAACAAAACAATTAGGCGAACAATTTATATATGCTACTTGTCATATATAAATCTGTCCGACCATCCGTCCGTGTAGTTGGGGCAGAAAAACTTAATTTTTCATATTAAATTTATTTATATATTTGGGTATTCACAAAGTATGTACTTTAAATTTATGTACACACATATTTTACAATAATAAAAGAAAAACAAATTTCAAAAATTAAAAATTATATAAAAAAATAACAACTTGTTCTGAGTTGCTGCTATCATATTTATCATCTGACTCTTCAATATTTATAACAGAATTTTGAAGTAATTTGTTAATACCATGGATATAATTTTAAATAAAGCCCTCTGGTTTCTGTTGCATATTTGTCAAAAGCTACCGTATTAATTGAATATACGCACGCTAAGCATTCCAAAATAATATGAAATTGCCTTAAGAGTTCTAAATCTACGCCAGTTATTTCGGCAGATTCTACGGCATTTTTAAAAAATCGCCTAGCTCTATTTCCGTCATTGGTGTTTCTTGTCGTCTGCTTTAGCAATATCTATAAGCAATCGCATTTTCGATTTAAACTTTTCTTGTATAGAAATTTTTTGTTGTTGAACCTTTTGATTATTATCTGTGCCTATTGCCATGTTTTTATATCCATTTTATAAGCTATGTGTAGTAAACATTCCATGAACCTAATCGATGAATGCAATGGCGACAAACCAAACTGTAAAACTTCGGGATCTAATGTTTTTTGTGAAAGAGCAGAGGGATTATTCAGCTCAGAAGGTTTAGCTTCCTAAACATAACAAATTTGTGATGAATTATACTTTGATAAAGCTGTGCATATTTTTCCATCAACCATACATAAAACTAATTTGGGTTTAACATAAACAATCTTTTGGACATTGTTAATAGAAAAACCTCCGTTAAACGTAACATTGCAATTTGATCCCTAATATATTGCACTTCTGTATTTATTAAATCAGTGGTTTCTTTAGCAAACAACGATTTAATAGGACGACAATAGCGTGAAGAATTCGGTGTTGGATTTTGGTGAAATACATTTGAATTGGTACAACACAAATACTAAATAAATTTTCATCGCTATTGCCTTCTTCTAATTCTTCACAATAATGAAATTTCGTGGAAGGTTCCTATTTTATCAGTGAGTATGTCATTGCATAATGCACACAGTTTAAGTTTACTTCAGCATATGATTCTGTTACGTTTATATTTTCTGGATAGTATAATGTTTTCGAAGCTCGAACTAATTCGTAAGAAGGATAAAGGTCGCGGTTAATATGTTTTGTATACTGTTTCATCAACCTATACTTATTTACAGACAAATCCAAGATCATTGCCAATGCTTCATCAGGCGATATAGATTTTTCTTCTAACCTAATTTTTTTATTTGAGAACCTCTTTCTAGAGAAGCAATAGCTAACTCTCACTATTTTCGCTGAACTACGCTTATCAGCTGATAGCATTTGTATTTATACTGCCATGAATAATTGTTCATTACTTGCAATATTTGCCAGATTTTTTGATTTTCTTTCCTTACTTCTTTGACTGCAGTCTTCAAAGTTTTTATTTGGCCTGCCTCTAGTATTGCCCTGTGCAACAGAAGTTGATGTAAAATATGAATAATCAGTCGCGCCTGCTAACCAATCGTTATTATTATGGAAAAATCGTGGTTTTGTTCTGTTGGCCTGTTGCCACTTTTTTTCCAAATTTAGTGCACAAGTTTGAAGCAAGAAGCTTTAATTTATCAAATTGTATAGTTGCTGCTGAAGTACTCTGCCTCTAGTATTGCCCTGTGCAACAGAAGTTGATGCAAAATATGAATAATCAGTCGCGCCTGCTAACCAATCGTGGTTTTGTTCTGTTGGCCTGTTGCCACTTTTTTCAAATTTAGTGCGCAAGTTTGAAGCAAGCCGGTTTTGTTTTAAAGACGGCCATACATTAAAAACATTTTTGCGGGTAATTAAAACCGAGCTCATATTGTACTTTTGAAAAATATTTTAATTGGGCAATTTAGGGCAGGAATTTCATTTTAAATCTATAACAGCAAGGTTTGAAAGATTACAGAAACGTTTTTGGATGTTGTGAAACGGACGGAAATCAAAAGATTTCGTCTGACAGTTAGTTTGTTAATAATTGTAAAAAAAATTCATACCTAGCTTAACACTTAGTAAAAAACTATTAATTAGAAAAGAATAAATTTTTGTGTGTTTGTTTTAAAAGTTACAACATCTTAATAAAAAAAATGTATTATCGCTTCCACAACGCGTTATATTTACTTTTGAATTTGCATAAAATACGCACCGAATTTTTGGGTTTTTATTTGTTTATATTTTAACATGTCATTCAGAGCACCGTTATAAGCACACAAATTGGAAGATATACAAGAATCATATAATTTTAACAGCCCGTCTAGACGTAACATAATATGTAAGATTTTTGTGTCAGAGAGTGTCAAATTCGCACGTATAGATTCAAATATTAGTATTATAAGATGTATTATGAAACTGTTGTGATGAGATTTCTCTACACAACCATCTTATAAGATGAACTGTCAAAAAAATATACTTATACGAATGTTTATTTGTGTGTGTGCATGTGTATTTCGGAAACTAATAAAAAAACAATGTTTTTTGTAAAATTGTTTCCTTTTAGTGTTTGTTTTACATGTTAAAAAACATTTTTATAAAAGTGCAAATTTCTTATATAAAAAGGACATGTTTACTCTGTGACTGATTGAAAATAATGATATCTTATAGGATTTATTAGAATACGTGTAACCCTTATTTAAGATTTAACATGATATAAACAAAATGGTTACTCTCCTCTGCCGACGTTATCTCACATATTATATCAGCGTAAATCTCACATACAGCCCGTCTAGACGTAACATAATATGTAAGATTTTTGTGTCAGAGAGTGTCAAATTCGCTCTCTGAGAGAATTATTTCGCGTGTAGATTCAAATATTAGTATTATAAGATGTATTATGAGACTGTTGTGATGAGATTTCTCTACACAACCATCTTATAAGATGAACTGTCAAAAAAATACACATACACGAAAGTTTGCTTGTGTGTGTGCATGTGTATTTTGGAAATTATTGAAAAACAATATTATTTTGCAAAATTGTTTAGTTTTAGTGTTTGTTTTACATGTTAAAAATCATTTTTATAAAAATTGTGTTAAAAAAGTGCGAATTGCTTAAATAAAAAGGACATGTTTACTCTGTAACTGATTGAAAATAATAATATCTTATAGGATTTATTAGAATACGTGTACCCCTTATTTAAGATTTAACATAATATAAACAAAATGTTTACTCTCCTCTGCCGGCGTTATCTCACATATTATATCAGCGTTAATCTCAGTTGTAGACCTGGGGATAGTGTCTACATTAGAGATTTTTTTTATCAAGACAGACGTCAAACTTAACGCGAATTTGTGAAAGGTGGCAACAGTTGCACAAAAACAACAATATGGCGTATTCATTATTGTTTTTTATATATGCCGTTTGACAACTGTAACAACCAAAATAATAATCAACTGTTTAACTAAGGTTACCTTGTATATATTCGCACTGATTTTGACGTCTGTTTTAATATAAATTTGCCTTACATAGTGTCTACATTAGAAAATTTTTTATCAAGACAAACTTCAAACTTAACGCGAATTTATGCAAGGTGGCAACAGTTGCACAAAAAGAACAATATGGCGTATTCCTTATTGTTTTTTATATATGCAGTTTGACAACTGTAACAATCAAAATAATAATCTGCTGTTTAACTAAGGTTACCTTGTATATATTCGCACTGATTTTGACGTTTGTTTTGATAAAAATTTGCCTACATTAGAGATTTTTTTATCAAGACAAACGTCAAACTTAACGCGAATTTGTGGAAGGTGGAAACAGTTGCACAAAAACAATGTAATGGCGTATTCATTATTGTTTTTTTTTATATGCAGTTTGACAACTATAACAACCAAAATAATAATCAACTGTTTACCAGTGTCTACATTAGGCAAATTTATATTTAAACAAACGTCAAAATCAGTGCGAATATATACAAGGTAACCTTAGCTAAACAGTTGATTATTATTTTGGTTGTTACAGTTGTCAAACGGCATATATAAAAAACAATAATGAATACGCCATATTGTTGTTTTTGTACAACTGTTGCTACCTTCCACAAATTCGCGTTAAGTTTGACGTCTGTCTTGATAAAAAAAATCTCTAATGTAGACGCTATGTTAACTAAAGTTACCTTGTATATATTCGCACTGATTTTGACGTTTGTTTTGATATAAATTTGCCTAATGTAGACACTAGCTAAGTCTCCCATTTCTTTGATTTCAATATAAAAGCAGCACTGTAAATTTGGAAACAGTGCTAAATAAAACAGCATCAGTTTGCTGACCAAATGTAATCAATTCTATAACATACAGTGCATTCTGATTTATCAGCTGATACATACAATGCTGCTGACTACGCGCTAACATAATTTTGACTTTACAGTTGTTGTCAAACTTGTAGCGCCCTATGAATTTATGAAAATAAAATTAACCATTTGGAATTGTTATCTGTATCTTGCTTTCAGTGTTCATTCAGTTTGTTTAACAAGAAAGACAATAGTGTTACATGGAAAAAACAACAGAGCGAGTTAATTATTATTAAAAGTTTAACAAAAAAAAATTGGAAATAACATTTATATAAATCATGGATCCTATGAAAGTTGAAGTTAAAAAAATTGAAAATATTTTCAAATTAGATCCATATTTGAAACCATTTGAACGTGAAATTAGAAGAAGGTTTGTAGAGAATCAAGTGAACCTTAAACAAAATAATGGTTATTATCAACGATTCCCAAACAATATAGACTAGGAGAATATATTAATATAAAAGCATTCATATGACAAAAAAGATGCAGTCATTAAGTAAATTTGATTAAATTTTTATTGCATAGAACTGCATAATTTTGGACAATGTCAAGTGAAGGTTAAATAAGCTTAAAGAAAAAAATACATATTTTTTTAGTTTTCTTAATAAATATTAAAAAATAATGAAACTAAAAGGAATTAATATACTGTAATATTTTTCAGTCATGCAAATAGGAAACTTGTTTAATGTAAAAATTATAATACCGGCATATTGCATATGTATGTATGCATATACTATTCATGAACACACGGATATACTTATCAAGGTTGTGAACTTCATCAGATGCTTTTGATTTTTTTAATCTAATTACATTATTGTAACGGTGCACTTTGGAACAATGAAGAATTTTATTATTATTGACTTTATTGAAACCTTTATAAAATAATTAATTTATTACATTGTTATGAGTATTTACTTAAAAGTATTACAACAATTAACATCTAAATAATTAAATAAGGAAACTACTAATATCACAGTATTAAGGAAAAGTCAAAAAACCTTGTACATACTTAAAAGTTAGAAGAAATCTTAAAAACACCATCAATTTTTACTCTTTAAGTAAAAAAAGAGTCTTAGTGATTGTTTAGCAAATTTCTTATTATTTCATATGTAGACGTTCTGCATTTTTTTTAGCAAATGAATTAAACATTTTATGTTTAAAGTTTTTATGCAGTAGATCTATCGAATATCTGGGGTGTATTTGAATTATTTTCAGATTTTTATTTTGTATCTAATTTTCTTGTGTATGTTTCAGCAGCTTCATTAAACCAGACTTGGCATCCGTAGGTCAAAATTGGTCGAATACACATTTTGTAAATAAGGATCTTGTTTTTTAAATTGAGTTTTTAGATCTTCTGTTGAGTAAGGGGTAAAGTGCACGGCCGAATTTGATTGCTTTATCACAAGTATACAGTATGTGTTGTTTAAATGATAGTTTTTTATCTAAGACACGTTTCTCTGATTTATTATATGGAAATATAATAGTTTGTGTTTTACTAACATTAACTTTTATCTTCCATTTATCAAAGTATTTATAGGTAGATTTTAAACTATCTTCCGTTTTTTTTATTATTGCGTTTGACACCTTACCGCAGCAAATAAAAGCACTGTCGTCAGCGTAAAAATCTACTTCTTGTTTCTTGCGAACAGTAAAATCGGAAATATATAATGAATAAAGAGTAGGTGATAATACCGAATCTTTGTGACAGACCCGCAGGGATTTATCTACAGCGTATTATCTATAGATACAGCAAATGAGCGCTGATCTCATCTTTTGCAAGTACGTTGGATAATTGAAGGAATTTAGTTTAAAAACTAGGCCTTCATGCCTTATTGAATCGAAGGCTTTTTCAATGTCAAGAAAAATAACTCCAGTGTTCTTACGGTATTTTTTGTTTGATTCAATAAAATTAACGGCTCTTTTTGATGTACGGTAGAGTGCTCCTTGCGGAATCCAAACTGTTGAAGGTTAACAATATTATTTTGGTTGGAAAAGTCTAAAATTCTCTTATGAATTATTTTTTCAAATACTTTATCCAATAGGCTTAGGATGCTGATTGGTCTGTAGCTAGACGGTAATTTAGGATCTTTTCCTGGCTTTGGAATTGGAATAACTTTTGCCTTCTTAAAAATAGTTGGAAAATAGCCGTCTTTTAAATAAGAGTTGAAAAGTTTACATAAAGTTTCAAAAAAGCAATTGGGCATCTTTTTAAGGATAATGCTATTATTAATGGCATCTAAACCGGGTGCTTTATTATTTTTCAATAAAAGTACAATCGGTTTAAATTCATCTAAATTGGTTTAGATCATGACAGAATCTTGAGACAGCTGTTTTCATAGGTGAACAATTATTTAAAGTAATGTTGTGTGAATTACCAAATATGTCTGCTATTTAATTAGCGTTTTCATGGCCAGTTTTAAGAACTTCACCGTTTACATGAAAATCATTTTTTACTTTCCAAAATTTTTTAGAGCCCGAGGGCAAATTTGAAATAAATTTTGACCAGGATTCATTTCGGTCTTTATTATGGTGGAAATCAATAAGTTTATTTAATAGCTTCAGAATACTTTTCAATTGATTTTTATAATTAAAATCCCCACACCTTTGAAATTTACGTTTGTATTTATTTCTCTGACTAATTAACATTTTACTAATATCAGATTTCTTGTTGCCAAAAATTTTTATGACCGACAGGTATTTTATTGAACGATTTTTTAACTATAGATATTAATTTGTTAAAATAAAAATCTAGATTACCTGAATTAGTAACAGGTTGGTCAATGTTCTGACACCTAAGTTCATTTTCTACCCAGTTTCTGATTGCTGACCAGTCTGCGCGATTATACAATGTCATGTCATGTTTTGCACTTGTCCAGAAATAACGCAAGATATAGATACATGGTCCGACTGTAAAACATTTGGATGTGTCTCAAGGTTTGAAAAATAGAGACACGAGTTAGACAAAAGAATGTACTGTGGATGGTTGAACAGGGTTGATTTTTTACCCAAAGCGAGAGTATTCATTTGGTTAATAAATGTAGTAGCTGGATTGACACAATGAAGAAGCTTTTCGGTATTTTGCTAAAATTTAATATTTTTAGTAAGAAAAATGTTAGAAAATTTGCATTTTGAGCACTTGAATAATTGATAAAATTTAAATAGTAATTGGAAAAGTTTTTTATCTTTAATAAACGGTTAACCATATATTTTCCATTATATAAAGAAGAAGGTAGTTTAATTCTGTTTGTATTAATTTAAAATCACTTTCTGACATGCTAAGGATTATGACAGTTTGTTAAAATAATGCTACTATATTTATATAAAATTTAAACGTTTTCGAATTTAAATTTAAAAATTATTTAGAATTTTATAGAAATAGAATTTGTATACCAAATACGAAAAGGAATGCATAGTAAATCACACCGTCTAAGCCCGTGTTGAATGGTTTGCCATTATTGAAGCTCAAGTACAAAGCGGTACACCCTACATGTTATACAAAAATGCCTGTAATCGTAAGAATAACCAGCAAAATATATGCTTCATTGAGTTCAGGAATTTGTGAATATAATGTTTGTAAGTAGACCACTGTTGTGTTAAATATGTATGTTACCGATAATAAAGCAATTGATTTTAACAAATAGGAAAATGTTATCAAATTGTTTACCAATAATCTTGAAAGATCATTGACATCAACTGCTATCCTTGTCAGAAACCAAGAAATCTAATCTACGTAATCCCATTGTATAAGTGTCCTAGACTATGAATGTAAAAAGGTCTTTTTGTTGAAGTAAAAAATACACAAACCATTCTTATGGTGTCTTAGAGAAAAAATTAAGCTAAATAGCATGAGCAATTTAGCTATTATCTCCAATACCCACTGCCACTACCGCACACATTTTGCATAATGTGGACCTGACCTTTCCAATATCTTTACCCGCCGTTGTCAATTACCATTTACTAAAAGATTTATCTGACTCGAAATTGAAATTATTTCCAATCGTGACTATGGATTGTATAGAAAATATCCTCGAAAATGTACGTGCAGATTTGCTTTTGTTTCTGTTTAATCTTTTTTTTTTTTTTCTTATTTGTATAATATGGTTCAAATCTTCCAGAAAAAAATCTTGTTAGGATATTTATTTCCTCGTTTCTTTTTTTTCAAAACATACATTTTTACATATTCCTAAAATATAAGCTTGTTGAAACGAAATTCATTGTATATTCATTTTAACAAAAAAAAATATGTAGTATATTTGCAACAATTTTAACAAAAAATCCTTGAAATTAAAAACTCATTTTATAAAATAAAACTTAAAAATTAAAAAAAAAAATTATATGAATGAAGCTCTGTTATGCAATCGCACAGTAATAAATACATATAAAATTTGCATGATATTGAAGAAGTTATATACATACTCAAATTGGAACTCATTGAATTTTAAATCGTAAACATTTCCGAAACTATTTAGCCGATTACAAAAATCAAATTATCGATTGAAAGGATATTTAAAAATTAATTATCCACTGAAAGAAGAAACGATACCGTATCATAAATAGTATCATAATTTTAGAAAATAATATGATAAAAAATAATTTAATTAAAGAAAATTTTTTGGAAAAATGTTGTATTTTGATATGTAGCACTAAAATTTATCTATAAATATAAATAATAAATATTGTATTTGGAACAAATCAAGATTGACTGAACTGTTGCTTAAAAAAAATCGGCAAAAGCACTATTTTTGGTTAAAAAAAGTTACGTAAAAATTTTCACCGCTCTCAGTTAGTTTACGAGTTAAAGGTACTTGAAGTTATGATATGTATAAGTTAGGATATATAAAAACAAGTGATTATTTGAATAATTAAATATACATTTTTTAATAGGTTGAATTTCAATTAATACATTAATTGAATATAAATTTTTCGTTATTGAAATAAATTTAATGATACATATTACAAAACTTCGTTTTTTAACAATTTTTTCAATTATAATAATAATTGAAAGCATTTTGTATTTCTGATTAATAATTTAATTGATTTTTTTTTATTTTTTCTGTGTATATATAAAAAATTTGTTGTAATACTTACATACATATGTAGGTACTTTTGTGAATTTTTTTGGTTGTTACGTCCTTTTGCATTTTTTTATTCAATATACAGTGTCTCAAGGAAGTATTTGATCTTTTTTTAATTTTTTATAAAAATATTCTTATTAAACAAATTAAAGTGACTAAAAAGCATGGTGAAATATTGCATTGTTTATGTTGAAAGAACACGCCTATTTTTCTTCTTTAAATGACAAATATTACTTATTTATTTTTTGTCATTATAGTAAAAATAATAAGTATTTAATTGCTTACAAGATTTTTTATTAAAATGTGATATTTGAAGCGTCCTAGTCGTTTGTTATGAGGCATGGCACCATTAAAAATAAAATATCTTAAATATCAAGCCCATTTTAGTACAGTTGGTAACAAACATTTATTTCAAAATGTTAAGAAATATCTTTTTGATACATAGCCATTGATAAATTTGGGGACTACAACACCTGACTTGACTATACAGCTCCAAAACATACCACGACGTAATTGATTTTATTTATATAGTTACATAGTCACATTAAAGTCACCTGGTCCGGATGGTGATCTTTCTGGCTATGTTACAAAATGCACCGGTAGCGGTTCGTCTACTACTAGTGGATATTTTTACGAAATGTCTGCTACATAGACACATACCAAGGGGTGGAGAGAGGTAAGAGTCATATTAATACCTAAGGGTGGTAGGACATGTCACTCGAAACCCAAGGATTATAGACCATCAGCCTATCGTCTTTTCTTTTGAAGACATTAGAAAGAGTTATAGATCTATATCTGAGATTACATATTGGCACCAACAGCATGAGTAGTGCTCAACATGCTTACCTGAAGGGTAAATTTGTTGAGAGTGCGCTTCATGGGGTGGTGAGCTATATATTCCCTGTGCCGAAGCACAGGGAATTTACCGTGACCGCGTTCTTGGATATTGAGGGAGCGTTTAATAATATCAAGATTGACGCTATTAAGCAGGCGCTAGTGGATCTTAAAGTACATAACTTCTTGATCGAATGGATGACCCTCATGCTGAGCAGCAGGATCATCGACTCGAGCTTGGGTGGAGTATGTTTAAGGGGGACACCGCAAGGGGGAGTGCTCTCACCCCTGTTGCTTCTATTGGCTGTCGACATGATTCTGCGTAAATTTGAGAGCAGGGGACGAAAGATCGTGGCATATGCTGATGATGTGGTCATACTGGTAGCAGGGAAATTTCTCCCCACAATCAGTTAAATCATGCAGTCCGCGCAGGGTGAGCTGTCCTCTTGGGCCACTGATAGAGGGTTGAGAGTAAATCCTGAAAAGACAGAGTTGGTTCTATTTACTAGGAAGTACAAGGTAGAGAATTTAAGATTACCGATACTGGCCTTAATGCCTACTACACCTGTAGGAACTCCATAGGTAAGAACCGGGGGCTCAAATCGAGGGTTGTGAATTGGATCTACGCCTCGGTGATGAGACCAATTCTTACATATGGTTGTTCTGTTTGGTGACAGGCACTGGAACGTAAGAGTAATAGGAACCTTTTGTCGAAGGCACAGAAGTGTGCTTCAATTGGCATTACGAAGTCAGTTACGGTGGGGTTTAATCTGGGCTCTACGGGGGCATCATGGCCACTGAATTGGACTTTGGGGTAAATCCTGTTGTGTAGCGTTTATCAGACTGAGATTATCGCCATCTTGAAGGCCGCGGAATTAATCAGACAGAACGTTGCGAAGGGTTCTGAGTTTGCTCTCTATGTGGACAGTCAGGCGGCTCTGAAGTCCTTGGAGGCACATCTGGTCAAATCCAGGCTATTTGTCGACTGTAAGAAGTCACTGAGAGAGTTGTTGGAACACTACGTAGTGAGACTCTGCTGTGTGCCTGATCATTGCAATATATCTGGTAATGAATTAGCCGATGAATTGGCAAGGCAAGGAGAGGGAGACCACCGTGAAATCCCCACTGGGTTTCTTCTTTGGAAAAATCAACGAATGGATCAGGGTCAGAACCAATTCGGCTTGTGAGTGTAGAGTGGACTGTAAGGCGTCGAGGGCGATATGGCCGGCACTCGAAAGGACAGGCACAAGTATTCGTCTAGGCTTGAGTAGGAAAGTTTGAGAATCATGATAGGAATCATAACAGGACATTGTTTGATAGAGAAGATGAGGTCTAAATAGGACGCTGGCAATTTCTAATTTTGTAGAATGTGTGAGGACGTCGAAGAGACCGAGTCTATTGAGCATATCATATGTTACTGTCCACGATTGCAGCATCGTAGGATGAAATGGTTGGGCATTCAATTTCTCGACGGGCTATGTGACATTCGGGACAAGGAGCTTGTAGACATGTTAGGCTTCGTCATGGGAACAGGCCTAACATTTTACACTCGAGAAATGCTGGACCGGAAAATTGTTAATTTTATTTTGATAACTTTTTCATGTATTTTTACCTTTCTATAGTGCTCTGATAGCTTGAAAGACTTATAATAGTTATGTAACTCAAAAAATACCTCATGTCATGTTTTATACTGTGGCACCAATTGGCCTTGTCTCCAATTTTATAAAAGCTAATTCCCACAGAAACGCGATCTAAAAGTTTTGATAGAATATGGGGACCAATACTTCTGTAAAATAGTTTTAATGTTGAAGATTTTTAATTTTTAACAAAATAATGGAACAATATACCATAGAAAACAATAATAAGTCCAACTCTTTTAATCCGCTAAGCACAAAAAAATACTCTTCACACGTATAAATTAGTTCTGTAGAAAATTCTACTAACACATACAAAAAATTAGGTTTTTTGACATCTGAGTAAGGTTTTTTGAGAGTACTTTGGACTTCTAGTTGTTTTCTATGCAATGTACATGTTTAGGAAATCATATTGGAAAAATGGCTCGATTATTACAAATTTATTTTTTACAAAATATATGGAAATAAACTTCGCTTAATTTCCCCAAAATTTGACCGCCAAATTTATAAAAAGAATTAGTAAATGCTTAAGAGTGATACTTAGATAGATAGATAGAGAAGGTTGACGTGATAACAAAGGTACCACATATCCACCCAGAGACCGATCTCGGTCCATTGTGAGTCCCTTCATTGAAAAGCTGTGAAATAAAGAATGCAAAATACAGAAAATAAGAGAATAGGAATAGAAGAGAAAAGAATAGAAATAAAAACGAATCATATAGGAGGATTAGCAATGTTACCAATCTCTCTAGGGTTGTACCCCTGATTCTCCCTTAAACAGTCGATTCCCATGACGAAGCCTATGACGTCTACAAGTTCTACGTCCCGAATGTCACTTAGCCCGCCGAGGAATTGGCTGTCCAGCCATTTCATCCTACGATGCTGCAATCGTGGACAATTGCATATAATGTGCTCAATAGACTCGGTCTCGTCGACGTCTCCACACATTCTACATAAATCGGAATTGCCAGCGTCCCATCTAGACCTCATCTTCCCTATCAAACAGTGACCCGTTATGGTCCCTATCATGATTCTTAAGCTTCTCCTATTCAAGTCCAGAAGAGTGCTAGTGCCTGCCTTGTCTAAAAGAGCCTTTCAGATCCGTGCCCATAAAATAGACTCCCGCAACAGTACCTATGTTCATCTTCGATCCGTCCGTGAACACTGCACAACCTTCATATAGTCACTCAGTGCCGGACCAGATCTCCATATCAGGTATCACCACTAGGGTCCTTCGACAGTATCTTCCTGAATCTGAATAGTTCATTGACAGAGTCAATGGCCTCGCTGTACTTAATCCACGAGGATCTTTTAACTCTTCTAATGTCCTTTTTGTACTTATTAAAACACACTCTATAGGTGCTCCAATCTTCGTCCTTACCAGTTCTATGGGCTCTGTTATACAGCCTGCCAACTGTGGTCAGTTTAACTCTCAATTCCTCTGACCACCAGACTGGCTTCCTTCTGCCCGGATAACTCACCGGGCAGTTGAGCTCATAGCTTCTGTCAATAGACCCCGTTAACTTTACTACCACTTCGTCAAGATTATCCCTCGACATGAACCCCCTCGGAGTTCCATTTAATCTTGACCCCAGATCCCGCACAAAAGCGTCCCAATCTGTCCTTCTAGGATTCCTAAAAGGTTTCCCTTCAGAACCCAGAAAGTTCAGATTAAAGGTTGTCCTGCCATGGTCAGAAAAAGTGCACCACATAGCCACCCTCCAATCCTCAACTAGGTCCCTAGAGTTAGTCAACGTGATATCTATTACCGAGTTCCTATCTTTCGTAATGAACGTAGGGGTATTACTCCTATTACAGATTAAAAGATGATTCGTAATAATGAAATCAAATGTTGACTTACCTTTCTTATTGGTATCCCTGCTACCCCATTGACTGTGGTAGCATCGCAACCGAGCAATTGACGTACTCCATTCCGTCTTGCGTTCTCGGCTAAGGTCCACACTCGGCTATTTCACCCGGCCTGTGCCTTGCCTGGAAGATTGGTCAATGACTGCTGCATGAAGAATGTCCGTTTTGGATGAATCCTTCCTCTTTTTGGACGATGAAGGTTGATCGTCACCAGATACTACCCGCTTTACTACTCCCTTATGAGAGTTTTTAAGCGGGCCACTTGGTGCCTTACCAACCTTCTTCGCCAATGGAATCTGCTGGTCATCCCCAACCTCACTCTTTTTATGGTCCCCTTAGGAGCACCCTTAAAAGAGTTATGTGGAACATGACCAGCTTTCTCATCTCCAGGCAGACCTCCCCTAATGGACCTTATCTGAGAGTCCTTAGCGGGGCTCGCAAGAGTTTGGTTTAGCCTCTCTACTCCCTTCGTAGAATGGTTTGTCCCACTACCAGTCCTAGCTGGCCTGTCCTTTCCCTTGCGAGAACTTACAGGACTGCTGGATGGCTTGATGATTGTCAGCGCCGACTTGTGGTTCCAAAGTACTGGTATACATGGACTCTTTACCCTTGCGAGCAATTTCCGGACCTTCCTCTACCTCCACTTTAAAACCATCGGGATAAGACATTTCCAAGATATCACCGATGGAGCATGCCCCCGTCGAGCTCTCCTGCTTCATACCCAGTGATGTCACAGTGACTGCAGTTCCACTCTTCTTGCCCCGATCAAGAGCAGACAACTGTTGTCTCATGTTCTTCATCGGACCCAAGAGACAGGTCCTCCAGTCCCTCCGTCGCACTGGATCCTACGAGTCCAGCAAGCTGTCATCCTCCGCCAGTTGGGTCAGTAATTGTCCGTGTTGCATGAGGATGTCCTTATGTAGTCTCAGCAAGTCAATGTCATCGTCCTCATCCTCATGCTTCCCCCTTTCCTAAGGTCGTATTTATTTTTATCTACATTGATCCTATCCCAAGCTCCTATGTCAGCGTCCGTAATTTCTTCTTCCCTAGCCAAATCCCCTCTGTCCATTATCCCTTCCTCTTTTTCCCCCTTAACCTATTTGTTTTTATATATTTTTTTTTTTTTTTTGTTCAATTTTGTCCCACGAGTAAGCACGTAAAATATAGACCATCTCGCGCAGTGACGGTGTACGCGGACTAGGCTGTAATACAACTGACCTTTGACATCAGCATCAGAGGGGAGCTGTTCTCGATTAGTTTCTTTTCGCACTAACTAATCATTCAGATCCTCGGCACTGCTACCTACCACCTTGATCTTTAAAGTGCATGATACTTGTTTATTTGGTCCACGGAAAACCTATGGCACCAAGGCCGTACCCAGTACCAGAGATGCATTAATTTTAGCAGAATCACCAATTAAAATACATCAATTGCACCGCATCCAGTCCAGCAAGCCTATCCGTTTCCAGGAACGGGTGTGATACAAAGGATGCATTAATGTTGGCAAAGGGAGAGGGCTCCAGCACCTTACATTAGTGCATCCAGTGCCTCTCGCCCAGTCCTCCCTATCCGCCACCTGGGGAGGCGTCCGACGGGAATAAACAAGTAAAGACTCCACACGGAAAAAGTGATACTTATTACCAATTAATATAAAAAATATACATTTTTTGTTTTTTTTTTTTTTTTTTTTTGAGTAATTAACAATTTCAAATACTTTTGTCATGTACCTGAAATGACTGTACACATAATTAGACCACCCATGAAATGAATGAGATTTACAAAAGTTCTGATTTTGCTTGCTCCACCGGCAGTTTGTGATAGATGGGACTAATAAACCGGTCAGTCGACTTAGACTTTTGTCATAAAAAAAGTCTTAAAAGCAACTTATTGCGCTAAAACTCTTTAATTTAACATCTTACGAAAAAAACTATATAGGTTTTTTTATTAAGAACAAAAAGTATAAATGTTTCACATATAATTTTTTAACCTACTATGACTTGTTGTGATGTTTAAAAAGGACCTTTAATGTGAACATAGCCTGTAAGCAACAGTTTCTATTATTTTGTAGCTTTTATAAATCAATAAAATTGACACATATCCTTTCCATTTTAGTGTAGATGGACCAAAATCTGAATTTTAGTTATCGATTTTTACTTATACAAATATTGGCATAAAACGCAAAGTACAGCGTACGGATAACATTTTTCAAAATAATTTGAAATAAATAAATAACAATTCAAAATTCATAGAATAACGAAAATTAGTTTTGTTTCGATTCAAATTGAAATATTTTTTATCTGTTGTTTTAGTATTCTTTCAAAAAGGAACAAGTATGCAATTTATTTGATAATTTATCACTTGAAGGTACACTGCGCAGTGGGGCAGAATCGAAATTTTTTGGAAATAAATCTGTAACTTCTGATCGGCCGGTTGGATTTTCATGAAATTTGGTATAGACGTAGCAGAGGAGTGTACAATGTTATGTTTGGAAGGGGGGCACAACAATCCCCCCAGGGGCGGAGCTAAGGGGGCTCAAAGTTAGGTACCTCTGACATAAAAAATTTTTAATCGCTTGCAAAATTTTTGTTTCTCATCCGATTTCATATATTTTTATATATTGTTGTAGGCCCTGATAAGACCTATAAAAAACATGCTTACATGTCCTATTTATCTCTTATAGTTTTCGAGTTATTTGCGTTTGAATTTTTAAGCACCATAATTTTGTATGTTCTTGGTCCAGTTTTTTTCATATATATCCTAGTATTTTTCTTAACTAGTTAAAGAACAAAATTATCTATTTAATAAAGAAAATTTGAAGTCGATATCTTTACCGAGTCCAAAAATAAACGATTTTGAATTTGAAAATTGCAAAAAAGACGACTTTTTGTGTTTTTTTTAGCTGAAAAAGTATCTACACTCTTTTTTATCTAAAATAAAATTTTCTTTAGTAACATATATTAATTTTGCACTTTTCTGAAAGGCAACTTCACAGAGATGACTTTAAGATAAAAAACAAGCCCAATAACTCAATTGGTCATGGTACATACCATCCCGCCATAATTTTGCCTGTTCTTGGTCCAGTTTTTTTCATATATATCCTAGTATTTCCGACCGATTTTATTAGTTTTTTTCTTAACTAGTTAAAGAACAAAATTATCTATTTAATAAAGAAAATTTGAAGTCGATATCTTTACCGAGTCCAAAAATAAACGATTTTGAATTTGAAAATTGCAAAAAGACGACTTTTTGTGTTTTTTTTTAGCTGAAAAAGTATCTACACTCTTTTTTATCTAAAATAAAATTTTCTTTAGTAACATATAATAATTTTGCACTTTTCTGAAAGGCAACTTCACAGAGGTGACTTTAAGATAAAAAACAAGCCCAATAACTCAATTGGTCATGGTACATACCATCCCGAATTCAATCCATTTTATATGAAATTTTTGATTTTAGACCATATTTTCTCAAATCCCGAAGCACGAATCGACAAGCGGAATATATTTTAAGAATTTTCAATATGTTGTTAAAAGTTTTAAATCAAAATCTACGGGACTTCGGAAAAATGTGGATTCTATAGCCAAAAATGTAAAAATCCCATTTTTGGGAATTTTGATTAGTTTATTTAGGAATTCAGGAAAACCCTACCCCTGATTGAAATTAGGTTAACGCGCTTTTATTTATATTAATAAGATCCACATTTCCTGCAAATTTCATTAAGATATCTTTATAAACAAATATGTTATTACAATTTAAAAAAATTTGTATTTTCTCCAAAAACCCCAAATTGGGCCTTTTATTTGGTTTATTTCTAAATACCGAAAGAAAGTTGAAAAATATGTATTCCAAATTAAGCCTATCCTTTAGCATATATAATTTCCGATCTTTTGCAAAAAGATTCAAGTCAATATCGTGCCTCATTTCAGAAATATGCGCCTTTAAACCATCAGTAATAGATAAATGCTGCAGCTAGGTATTACCGGAAAGGATACATTGCCACTAGATCATAAATATATAAAGTTTTAACCATCACCAACAGATAAATACATTTGTTAAATTTAGGTAAACACCATTAGTGTAAACTAATAAAATACTTATTGATTAAGTTAAAATAGACATTTTTTGTTTGTTTTGTTATTTTAAATTCATTAATAGAAATATATGAATGCTTAGAAAAGGATAAAGATTTACTTAAATTTGGGAAATGTGGCAATCCTATTAAAAATAAAAAATATTTATTTATTATTTTTATAAAAATATTTTGTGTATAGATATTAGTAAAAGTATATAGAAATATTCATAATTTTCTAAGTAATTATTCAAGCAAAGCTAAAGGCAAAAGTTGCCATTTTGTAAAAATATAGTCATACTATAAATTGGAAATATAAAAGTTTAAAGGCGCATATTTCTGAAATGGGGCATGATATTGACTTGAATCTTTTTGCAAAATATCGATAATTATATATACTAAAGGATAAGCTTAATTTGGAATGCATATTTTTAATTTTTTTCGCTATTTAGAAATAAACCAAACAAAAGTCCCAATTTGGGGTTTTTGGAGAAAATTCAAATTTTTTAATTGTAATAACATATTTGTTTATAAAGATATCTTAATGAAATTTGCAGTAAATGTGGATCTTATTAATATAAATAAAAGCGCGTTAACCTAATTTCAATCAGGGGTAGAGTTTTCCTTGTTTCACTTAAGGTAAATTTCTGATGACAACATCTCTGTTTACTGGAAATATTTATGTTTTAATTGGGAAATTTCATCAGCTTAAAGGATGCTCAAAAGGAACTTTTCTTACAGACCGGGAAAAAATTCAATTTTTTCGCGAACAAGGCTGTTCTAACAGAGAAATTGGACGAAAAATAAACCATCCGGAAGGAGTTATTTGAGGCTTTCTTAAGAGAGGGCAGAAATACGGAGTGCGGAAATCAACAAAAGGTAATCAAAAATTAACAAAAAGGCAAATTAATAAAAAAAAAGAAGGAAGCCACCCGCAATAAATTAAATGATACACAAATAAAAAATAAACTTGACATTCCTGTCACTTCTAAACATGTTGCACATATTTTGCGAACAGATGGTGACATAAAATGAAAGAAACCAAAATGTAAGCCAACGTTAGAAGAGCATCATAAGGAAAATCGTTTAAAATTTGAACGCAAATACATGCAATCTAAATCGTGGTTTAATGAACATAGTATTCCATTATTGAACTGGCCGGCTTGCAGTTCGAATTTAAATCAATGGAGAATCTGTGGGAGTACATGGCCCGTAAAGTTTACGCAGGAAGTGTACAGAATGAAACCATAATGACAATAACGGAGTTAGAACTAAAAATTAGGCAAGCCTGGAAAGAAATTGACAGTGATTTTCTTAAAAAATTATTCGAATCAATGCTAGACCGAATTTTCGAAGTTATTCAAAACAAAGATTTAACAACACATTATTTATAATGCTAAATTGGTATATTACTTTAAGTACGTATATAGGAAAATGCCATAAAAAATGGCATTGAACTACCAAAATTACAAAGAAAAAAATTTATGAAAATTTTAAGTTTTTTGTTATTAATATTTTAAGTGAAGTCAATATATAATTTAAAAATTAATTTGTAGCACCTTAATTATTTTTAACCTCATTTTTGGTAAGTTGATTAAAAAAATTTTTTGCGTTTATAGGAATATGCACCAGTATATATGACAATATAAAGGTTAATTAAAAGTAAACCATTTAATGTTCGTAATGCCTTGTTTTAAACACTTAAAATGTAATTTTTTTCATCCTAGCTTCAATAGGAAAGTAGGTAGATAGTAGGTAGAGAAGGGTTGCACAGCACTCAGAACCTAGAGGTCCATTGTGAGTCCCTTCGTAGAGAATATAGGAAGAAACTACAGACGAGACATAGAAAAGACCAGGAAGGAAAATGATAGAGAAAAACTGAGACCAAGAAAAGTATAGAAAAAATAGAAAGAATCTGGAAAGGAAAAGTGTTACCGCCCTAAATCGTTCGCTCTAAGCCAACGACCCCCTCTTAGCCAGCCTATTCCCATGACGAATCCTATTAATCTATCGAGATCTATTCTCGATATACTGTCTAATTCATCAAGGAATCGACTGCCTAACCATTTCAGCCTACTTAGTTGTAGACATGGACAGTGACATATGATATGTTCCACGTCTCTAGCTCCTCATTATCTTCGCACATTCTTCAAAGACTGGAGGAACCTCTATCGCAATTCCCTTGCAGGCCTATCCAAAGCTGAGCCGTTCCTAGCCAATTCTTCAGCTACCTCATTGCCAGTTATCTCGCCATGACCCGGTACCCAGCAGAGTCTGATATGATAATTTCCCATCAATCTCCTAAGAGCCCTCTTACAGTCGCTAACTAGCCTAGACTTGACAAAATGTTCTTTCAAGGCCTTCAGCGCCGCCTGGCTATCTACATACAGAGTTACCTCTGTATTCAATTCAATGTTCCCTGCAATCAATTCTGTGGCCCTAAGAATACCTAGAATTTCCGCCTGGAACACACTACAACTATCCGGGTGTCTATACGTTTTCCTGATGTTTTCCTCAACTAGATACACACCTGCACCAGTGCCTGTATCCATTTTGGATCCATCAGTTAATACCGATACTCCACTGAATAGTTTCTCCCTATCTGACCATTAGTTCCTACTCGGGATAATCAGTATAGGATTTTCCCCGAAATCCACCTTCGTGCACATATAGTCCGTGGATCCAGAGGGAACCAGGGCATATCCACCGAGATTAACCTCGTTTAGAAGTTTGGAATGTCCTATTCTGATTGATCCTGTGAGTCCTAGTTCACTAAGTCTAAGCAGGCTCTTTGCAGCCATTCCCATCACGAACTCCTCAATGGGTAGGAGATGCAGAATGACGTCAAGTGCCGCCTGAGGTGTGCTTCTTACGGCACCTGTTATGCCAATCGAAGCACATCTCTGGGCTATAGACAGAAGATTCCTACGACTTCCTATTCTCATTGCCTCCCACCAGACCAGACATCCATACCACAGAATTGGCCTCACCACCGAGGTGTAAATCCAATTTACTACCATCGGTTTGAGTCCCCAACTCTTACCTATGGAGTTCCTGCATGTGTAGTAGGCGTTGAGACCTTTTTTAAGCCTCTCCTGAGTGTTCCTCTTCCAAGATAATTTACTATCGAGAAACACAGTCTTAGTTCAGTTCCCCCTAGTACCGGTAGCCTAAACTGCTCAATCTTGTACCTTCTGGTGAAAAGAACTAGCTCTGTTTTCCCCGGGTTGACCCCTAAACCCTTACTAGTGGCCCATGAGGACAGTTCGTTAAGTTCATACTGCATGACGTCGCTGATCGTGGAAAGAAATTTACCTGTGATCAGTATAACAACGTCATCAGCATAGGCAACGATTTTCCGCCCTCTTGCGTCAAATTGTCTTAGAGTGACATTAACGAATAAGAGCCATAGCAAAAGCGAGAGATCTCCTCCTTGCGAGAGAACTCTTCCTTATGCGTGCATCTCCCAATTTCGAATTAATTATTCGGCTATTCAGCATCAAAATAATCCATTCGATTAGGAAGTTTTTAATGCATAATGATTCTAGTGATTCTGTAATAGTCTCAATCTTAATGTTATTGAAAGCTCCTTCTATATCAAAAAACGCTGCCAATATATACTCCCTGTACTGCAGGCCGCGTTCAATGTAACTCACCACATCATGTAGCGCACTCTTAACAGATTTACCCTTTAGATAAGCGTGCTGAGCCCCACTGGTGATATGGTTGTCAATTGTCGTCCTCAGATAAAGATCGATCAATCTCTCTAATGTCTTAAAAAGAAAAGACGATAGGCTGATCGGTCTAAAATCTTTAGGTTTCGAGTGGCTAGCCTTACCTGCCTTAGGTATGAAAATTACCTTAACCTCTCTCCACCTCCTTTGAATATATCTCCTGATAAGACACACACTAAAAAGCTCAGTGAGAAGTGTTAGTGCCGTGTCACTGATGTTCTGCAGCATGGCTGGAAAAGGTGACTTGTAAGGTTCAAAGGTATTCACCGCCCATGCTACCTTATCCATCTAGACTATGTCACCGACTACTTCACTAAGTTCCCTATCAGATACACATCTGCCTCTAAGTTCCTACAGCCTGGAAAATGAGTTTCCATAAGTAAACTCAGAGACTCAGAGCAAGACTCAGTCCATGAGTCTTGAATGCTGAATATATCCAGGAGCACTAGGATCCTTGGATAAAATTCGCCTGAATCTGGATAACTCATTAACAGAGTCGATGGACTCACAGTAGTTCCTCCATGAGTCCCTTTTTGCCCTCTTAATGTCTGCCTTGTACCTATTAAAACTTTCCCTGTAGCTGTTCCAATCCTCACACTTGCGTGTCAGTTTCGCCCTATTGAACAGCTTCCTGACGGTACCAAATATACGGCTCCTCTCTTTTGCGTACTCCGTTAGTTTGCACACCATATCACCCGGTGGGTTGGCCACATCGTAGAGAATATAAACGAAGGCGAGTGCGAGTTTCCTCCCGTCTATATCTTCTCTTTTTACGACTGTTAGGTCTCCATTTCTGAAAGAATGAAAATTTATAAAATTTAACTCATTCCTAGCTAGTATACACGTTCTTACCTTTTCCTCAGTGGACGGTACAAAAAGTGTATACCCTTTGACACTTAATCCACATACTCTGGTATTGTTGATCCAGGGCTGTTGGATTAAGGCCACATCCACTTTGGAGTCAATAAGGTTCATCGCTAATTCGATTGAGGCTGCTTCACAGTGATGCAAGTTAATTTGCACCACTTGCAGCCTTGTTGGTACTGTCAGATTTCGGATACCGGAACCTGATAGTGCCCAGACCGAAATTAGCGATTCCCCCCATAGACTCCAATTTCTTGAGAGACTCCTGGTCTATAGCAAACCTGAAGACCCTTCCGAGGTTCTCTTTACAAGTCAGAGAAGCTAACAACTTCCACTGACTTGTATCCAGACCCTCGTTCTGGTTGACCAACACTGTCAGTATAGTTTCCACCGGTTTTATGGGTGGTGCAATCCTCACTGTCACTACTGGTCTCAGGGGCAACTCAGATGCGAGTATCACATCCAGTTTCGCCTCTGGACAAAGGCTGCCACACTTGGCAATCGTGGCCTTGAGAAAGTCAAGCGATTTCTCATTACCACAATTGACAGTTTTGACTCCCTTTGACCAGTTCGCGCCTTTGAAGGACACTTCATCCGGCCTTCCTTTCATTAAGGCGATCTCGTCGATGAGCCTATCTTCAATCGACCTCCATAGATCCGTGCTAATCCTCCCATCTGGGTCAGCACGGCCTATGACAGCCGCCTGAAGATATGCCGGCTTCATCGACTCCTTCGCCTTTTACGTCACCAGATCTAACTCTCTTAATGACTTCCTTTTGGGGGCCCTTAAGAGATCCAGTCGGTGTGTGACTCGCCTTCTTGGCGGTAGGGACAGGTTGGTCATCGCCAGACCTAGCTCTCTTAACGACCACCTTACGGTGATCCTTAAGAGAGCTAGATGGCCCACTTCCAGCATTCTTTATCATCTTCTTTTGAAAACCTTTAAGAGAGCTGGGAGTGTGGTTTGCCGCACCTTTCTTGCTTATAGAGGGTTGGTCGTCTCCAGACCTTGCTCCTTTAGTGATTGATCCAATAGAGTTACCGGATGGTTTACGATCAGCCCCCTTTATGGCAATGATAGCCAGCTTCCAGCTTGGTCGGCTGCTATCATTGTCATTATTCTTCAGTGCGACCCCTGACACGTTTCCTATAAAATCCCGAGCACTTTCCGAAACGGTGTCAAATATCGCATTTAGTCCCTCGGGATAAGACATTCCCAAGATAGCGGAGGTCGAGCCATAGATTTTTTCAAATCTAATCACACTCTTCCTATACCTCTTGATAAGGTATTTATCCCTACCACTGACTGACGACAGATCCCTCTTGACCATCTTATTAAGAAAGATCAAGGAGGCTCTGACACCATTCTTAGCTTTTTCTTCTTTTGTTCGGGTGTCGACGACGGCAGTTACACTTGGTTTTACCGCGTCTTGACGAACTAATTTTGAACCCACCTGTCCGCCATCCCGTGCGGATGACACCTCGGATGCTGGAGGATTCTGTTCCTGAGCGTGAACTGAAATCATTGTGATTTCATATTCCTCATCAGAACCAAGAGAGAGATCCTCCAACTTCTCCGTAGTGCCCGTCCCCCCGAGAGAGTCTCCAGGTGAGCCCAGACGACCTCTGTTTCGGCTAGTTCACTCAATAACTATCTCTCCTGACAAATTATGTCCTCGTGAATTCTTAAAAGGTCAGAGTCAGTGTCCGAAACTCCTACTGAAACTACCTTATTCTTCTCCATATCTTTTATTTTAATATTTTTTCCACTAATTTTGGTCCCATGAGAATGCACGGACTTGGCTTTTAAAGGAATTACAACCAACCCGTGCCATGGGCGTTGGAGGGGAGCTGTTAGCGATTAGTTTATTTAAGCACTAACTAACCAAACAGATCCTCGGCACTGCTACCTCTCATAATGATCTTAAAAGTACACTTGATTTATTTGGTCCGCGAGAACTTCTATGAGTTTCTATGTTTAGATGTAATGCGTAGGACCCGACTATAGTCAGTACATGGGGATCTCTAACCAATGGTAAGTGATCTCCAGTTTATTGACTACAATCGGATCAGAAACCTTACATCCGAACCCCCTCTATCCGCCACCTGGGGACACGTCCGATAGGAGTAAGTAAGTAAAGACTCCACACGGATAGCTTCAACATCTTTATCAAGAAGTATATTGTATTTATTTACTGAAATTACACATTTTCTACTTCTTCATCATACACTTGTTTTAGTTTTCAATTTTTACGAATACTAAAGAAAACTGTTATTAATAGTACACATAATTTTTTGTCTATTTAAAATTGTTGTCTGTTTTCAATATATCTCGAAAGAAGAAATATGAAAATATTAATATGTCAACTTTTATAATTTCTGGTTAATCGGTAACACTTTGTAATGGTATCTTGTTGTTATAGCTGTTGGTAAAACAAATTACATGTTGATAGGCATAACTATAAGACCGCACGTTCTTTAATAGGGTATGACACGCCGGATGGGGTGTGGTTCTTGGTCAAAGTTAGCCTTTTTTCTTTTAACTTACCAATGCAAAAATTATAGAACGTGTTTATATTATATTTTGAATAATTGCAACTAAAGCGTACGGACAAACACCGGATTATTTTTTTTAGTTATCAGAAACTAATTGCTAAATAAAAACTTTCTCAATTATTTCACATTACAAGAGATCTTTTGGTTTCCTAGATCTAAATACCCTCACCATCCAAAGTTCTTCATTAAAATCCCTTAATAGCTTATTTTTATTATTGGTGTGGTAAGTGGTTCACAATTGTGTGACTTTCTTTTTGATGTTTATACTACTTATAGGACTATGTAACTTTATGCTGTTTTTTTTTATATTATTATATATTTTGGCTGGAGCCAAAATATGAGTGTAATTAATTTTTATAGTTTTTATTTAATATTAAATATATCCTTATTCAAGAATAAATCTTTATGGCCTAAGAAAGCTTTTTATATTACTGTGAATTGAAATAAATTAAATAAAATTAATACATTTTCGGGGTTATTTCATACACTACCTGTGTTTTAATTTTCTTAACTTCCTCTAAACAATTATATCATTTTAATTCAAATATTTATTCAAACAAAATAATAAAATAAAACCTTATTTTATGTTAGTTTATAAAAAAAAAATGTTATAAATTTTTACGTATAAATTTTTAATAAATTATGTATGTATATAATTACATTTTTACACTTACTTATTTATATGAAGGCCTCCGCAAAATGTTTATTGGGTTACAACACTAAGCTTAACTAACAAAATGATAAATATTATAAACAAAATAAAGAGCACTGATAAACGAAAAGATTTTATTAAACAATTGGAATTCGGTAATATTTCGTTGATCAATACTTTATATCGTTAATGAATGAAGAAGAAGATTTGTTGTAGTAATAACAAGGTATATAAAAAATTTACTGCTATAACAGTTGAAAATTATTAATTATAATAATGATTAAACATTAACAATACACGTAGAAAATATTACTTGTTAAATTTACATGTACAAAAATTATATATATATATATATATATATATATATATATATACGAATTTGTTACTTTCGTAAAGTATTTTCAAACTAAGTTATAATTTAAAATAATTCAAAATCAGTTATTAAATTTGATATAATATTGGAAGTCTTGATTCATTTAAAAAATTTTATATTTTATATTTTTTTCAAAGCTTTGCAATAATACGTTGTGATAAGGCTTTAATTTATGAAAAATTTCCAAACCACATGTCCAGTATTGTGATTGTGGGGTTTCAAAATTTATAAATGTTAAATTTAAGTACCAGATTTCCACACGGAATTCATTTTAAATATAGTTGGTGTATTGGAATATATTACTTTGTCTCTTTTTTTTCTCGAAAAAAAATCAGTTTAATTATTTAAATTAATAATTTTATATATGAAAATTATTATCACTTGAACTAATTTGTTTAAACTTTTTACGTCTCAGTTCTGAATCAACGCCTAGATTATGTTTTAAAAGCAGGTACCTATCGATATTGTCTTCTTTTTTCTGATTTACTCAATGAATATACAAATTCATAGCACTCATTGAGAAAAGATCTAGAAACATGAATGAAAGGTTATTCATTGAGATAAGTAACGGTATAAAATTGAGAAACAGAAAATTAATTGCTAAAAAAAAAAAAAATATGATCGAGTTGGAAGTAATGAATTATTACAACAAAATTTAAAGTAAACTAGTTTTGTAGAGTTGGAAAAATAGGCCATTTAAAAGAGTGAATTCATCAAATGCAATAAAAGTATATATGTCAGGAAGGCTACCGTCACGACTTAAATTTTGAGTGACTGATTGATCCAATAACAATATAAAAATACTTGCTCTAATGATTCGACATTGCAAGATACACCCTTCATTTAATGTCAATACTTGTATAAGTAAAAAATCGGTACCCAAATTAAGATTCTACGCTAAAATAGAAAGTATATGTACCAAATTTTGATTTAGAAAAATTACACATCCTACTCTACAAAGTAATAAAAACCGCTGCTTACAGGCTAGGTCTATATTAAATCAATGGCCTTTTAAAAAAAAAAGTCCACGTATAAATGTTTACTTTGATTGCTTATAACATCACAAGTCATATTAGGCTGAAAATTTATATGTCAAAAATTTCTGCTTTTGTTCTGAATAAAAACCGTTAAATGTTAAAGAGTTGTAGCGCAATAAAAGTTTTAATTACTTTTAAGACCTCTTTTATGACAAAAGCCAAAGTCGACTGGCCTGTTTACGACTATAATTATATAGTATAAAATTGAGAAACAGAAAATTAATTGCTAAAAGAAAAAAAATAAGATCGAGTTGGAAGTAATGAATTATTACAACAAAATTTAAAGTAAACTAGTTTTGTTGAGTTGGAAAATAGACCATTTAAAAGAGTGAATTCATCAATTGTAATAAAACTACATATGTCAGGAAGGCTACCGTCACGACTTAAAAAAGCCAAAGTCGACCGGTCTGTTTACGACCGATCGTCCCAATTTCTGCACACATATTATTTTTTGTCCCCATATACCAGAAACTGCCGGTGAAGCAAGCAAAATAAAAAATTTTGTATTCATGTCTACCGCACGTGTTATTTTTCTGAAATTCTCGGAAACAATTCAACAATTTGTGATAATTTTTGCAGAAGACATATCAGGCAATAATATCCCATTCATAACAAATTATTTTTTTTTTTTATTTTCCTAATCTTATAAATCAAAATAACTAATTTTTTATTTAAAAATGTAAATTCAAAATTTCTGCTAGAGGCTGTAGTATAGTATTTCAGGTGACGTTATATTTTTTATATATTAATTTTTTAATTATACTTTAAGGAGCGGCGTTCTACAGGAATGGATTGGAAAAATAGATAATCTAGAAGGTGGAATGGATACATTTTCTCAGGGTTATAAATATTATGGTCTTCATTTTTTACCCGATAATTCTGTGGTAGCTCGAGAATGGGCACCAGGTGCCAAAGATGTTTATTTAACTGGAGACTTCAGTACGCGCTAAAGAAAACCCCACACATATTTAAATAATATAAAATAATGTATAATACATTTTATTATTACAGATAATTGGCAGTGGGAAGCTGCACCATATAAAAAATTAGATTTTGGTAAATGGGAACTACATCTTCCTCCTAATGCCGATGGAACAGCGCCCATTAAACATTTGAGTGAAATTAAAGTAATTATACGTAATCAATCGGGACAGCTTTTAGATCGACTATCGCCGTGGGCAAAATATGTGAAACAACCACCCAAAGAATCTAACCAAGGTGTTAACTTTAAACAGTATGTTTGGAATCCTCCAGAAAATGAATGCTATACATTTAAGCATCCAAAAGCTAAAAAACCAAAATCGTTGCGTATTTACGAATGTCACGTGGGTATAGCATCGCAAGCACCCTGCGTTGGCTCATATGACAATTTCGCAAACAATATAATACCCCGTATTAAAAAGCAGGGTTATAATGCCATACAAGTTATGGCCGTAATGGAGCATGCTTATTACGCAAGTTTCGGTTATCAAGTTACTAGTTTTTTTGCTGCCTCCAGTCGTTGCGGTAATCCAGAACAACTAAAGCGAATGATAGATGTGGCACATGGTAATGGTTTATACGTTTTACTGGATGTTGTTCATTCTCACGCTAGTAAAAATGTACAGGACGGTTTAAATCAATTTGATGGCACAAACAGTTGCTTCTTCCACGATGGCAAGCGTGGCGAACACGCCTTATGGGATAGTCGGCTATTTAATTATATGGAATATGAAGTTTTGCGTTTTTTGTTGTCAAATTTAAGATGGTGGCATGATGAATATAACTTCGATGGGTATAGGTAGGGCTCGATTATATAAAAATGCTTTTTTCCTGACCAATAGTCATTTTATTATATACATATGTATATGTTATAGATTTGATGGCGTTACCTCAATGTTATATCATTCTCGGGGTATTGGTGAAGGTTTTAGTGGGGATTATAATGAATACTTTGGTCTTAATGTGGATACAGATGCTCTGAATTACTTAGCCTTAGCTAATTATATGTTACATGTTCAAAATTCCGAATGTATAACAATAGCAGAGGTAAATAAGTGATTCGTTCTATGATTTGCTATAAATAATATGTTTCTCTATTTCTTAGGATGTATCCGGTATGCCAACTTTATGTCGCCCAATTGTTGAGGGTGGTATTGGTTTTGATTACCGCTTAGGTATGGCCATACCAGATAAGTGGATTGAATTTCTTAAAGAATACTCCGATGATCAATGGAATATGGGTAATCTTGTACACACTCTTACCAATCGTCGCTGGAAAGAAAATACAGTCGCTTATGCGGAATCCCATGACCAGGCATTGGTAGGTGATAAAACCATAGCATTTTGGTTGATGGATAAAGAAATGTATACCCATATGTCACTTCTATCTGAGCCAAGCTTAATTATTGATCGCGGCGTTGCTTTGCACAAAATGATTCGCCTCATTACACATGCTTTGGGTGGTGAAGCATATCTCAATTTCATGGGAAATGAATTTGGGCATCCAGAATGGTTAGATTTTCCTCGAGCAGGCAATAATGATTCCTATCACTATGCTCGTAGGCAATGGAATTTAGTAGACGACCCTTTGCTAAAATATAAATTTTTAAATGAATTTGATCGTGCCATGAATGAGTTGGAGGAACGTTTTGGCTGGCTACATGCAGACCCGGCTTATGTCAGTTGGAAACATGAGGGTGATAAAATCATAGTTTTCGAGCGTGCTGGATTGGTATTTGTCTTCAATTTTCACCCAACGCAAAGTTTCACCGGGTATCGCATTGGAACCAATTGGGCTGGCACCTATAAAATTGTTCTATCATCCGACGATGAACTGTTTGGTGGTTTTAATCGTCTTGATAAAAACTGCAATCATATTACAAGAGCAGAAAATTACGCTGGTCGTCAAAACTTTTTCGAGGTATATACCCCAGCTCGTACTGCTGTGGTTTATGAACATATAAGTGATTAGTTCTTTTTTACGTTATATATTTAGTTCTTTATATATATATATATATATATATATATATATATATATATATATATATATATATATATATATATATATATATTTAATTTTATACACATCCAAAATGTGAAATAAACTGTTTTACTTTCAAAAAACTAAAAAATAATCACTCTATTTGATACAAAAATACCATAGCTTAAACATAAGTTCCCATCAAAAGAAACATCGCTGGGTTTTTAGAACATATAATACCCTACATCATTGTGTATGTGCATAAAAATTAGGGGAGGGGCCTTATAATGGGACCTGTAACCAATTGCGGACCAGTACGTAAGCATTATACGTTGATACTAACATTTATATGGGATTTATGCACTTTTAGGCGATTCCCGGAAGTGAACCTTCTATGGGATCTATGACCAGTACCAGTACCGAACTTCATTAAAATATTGCTATATTTAAGACATTTATGGTTGTTAAACCAAAATTGCTGGTGGACATTTGTATGGGAGTTTGGTGAAATAATGTACCTAATATAAGCAATATAAAAAGTTTTGTCCTTATACCAAAATAATTACTTATGTCAAATTTCAAGATATCTTTAAAATTGCGACCTGAAATAAAACGGAGTTGAAGCAACTGCAAGTGGCAGTAGTGGCCAGTCCTACATTTATTATGAGATGAACCAAAAGGCGGCGAGTCGATGAACTTGTAGCATCAACTACTAAAGATATACAATAGCTTTAAAATTTAGCAATTAAGTAGAACTTTTTAATCGTTCTCTAAAAGAAAAATAGATTAAGTATATAATACTCTTCAAACCAAAGTTTTTGGCCTTTTGACTTTTGTTAATATATTTTTGCAGACATATGAATATGAATTTTTTTCTGTAGATGTAGTTTGGTTCAGTACAGTATAATCCAGTAAAAACCCAACAATTGATTTTTCAGTGGTTACGGCCTTTTGCATTTTAGATGACGATATTCATGTAATAAAAAAAATATTAAGTTTTTACAAATACTATATTCAGGAATTAATAAATGATGCAATCTGAAAGTGATAAACCAGAGAAAAACAGTTTTATCATTTGATTCAGCTCGTGAAAATATAACGGCCGGACATTTTTTAAAAATAGCATATTAAAATTATTTTAGACCATTCTAATATATATGATTTATTAGGATCCACAGGCAAGGCCTTCCCTTCTCCCTTCCAAAAAGATGCGAGAAGGCAATGACTCTAAAATAAATAAATATGCTCTCTATGTGTAATGCATAATGAATTATGCATTACATTATTATTTCTAATTTGCTAATTTTCTCATTACAAACAAATATTTTTAATTGCGAGACTTGCAAAATTCAAAACCATTTAGCATTATTTTAAGTGTCATTAATGAAGGTAGTCCGCATTTCAATTTCAGACTTTTTGTACTCGTAATTGCACTGCACACAAAAAAGCATATTTATTTATTTAAGAGTCCTTGCCTTCTCTTATCTTTTTGGAAGGGGAAAGGGAATGATATATTAACTGTGTATTGAGAATACTCAAAATGTTTTCGTTTTAACTTCTAGGTTTTTTCATTCTTAATATTGCCTTAAAAAGGCTAACATGTTATTATTTCAACAACAAAGAAGATAGTTTATAGTTAATAGTTTTTGCTATTACTAATTTTATTTTTACAGAATCATCCATTTAAGCATTTTTGTGTATTTATTCACCAAGATTATTTATATTTAATAAAAATTTTCGCTTGCGGCGCTTCATTCTCCACATCAATAATAACATAACTAATTTTATGAACTTACTAAATCGATTGTAATTAATTTTTATCATACATACTTCATTCACTATAGAACTATTTATGAATATAATTTTTTATTATGGAATGAAGAAACAAATAATTCAAAAAAAATTTTCATAAAAGCGAAAAATCACCTAAGGATTTGGAAATGCTTAATCAAAAAATTCTAAAATAACAACAAATCACTTCAAAAAATTTTGTCATTTTTCATAATTCAAATTTTTATGTGAATTTTTTGAACGATTTTTCATTGGTCATTTTGCTGGCAGCCGTTGTATGATTTATTCATAAATTTATTGCAATATCTTAAAAAAAAGTGTCAAAAACTAATGAATACGTAAAAAAATAAGTATTAAAACTAAAAAAATGTTACGTTTTTTCTGGCTTTATTTTTTAAGACATTTTAGCCTTTTTTAAGTTCAATTTAGCCTCTTTTCTCATCTCCTGGCAACACTGCCGGGAAGTTAAAAAGTGAGGAAATTTGCATTCGGTTCTACTTACCCATACTTTTTTATAGAAGTTATTTTTGTATTGAGGATATAAATAAATTGTTGTCTTAAGCATTGTTTTGTGCACCATTAATATTTAACAAAATTATTACTAATGAAAATGTTGTGTTTATTGAGCAAAATAGAAAAAAAAAAATATTACATTTTATATAATATGTATGTATAGTTTATAAAAATAAAAAAACCCTGCAATTTCTTAAAAATGTATAAATATACATATTTTAAATAATATATATATATATATATATATATATATATATATATATATATATATATATATATATATATATATATATATATATATATATATATATATATATATATATATATCGTGTAGATATATTGTGTGTAGTATATATTTAGCCAAATTTAAAATTTTTAATCCTGTTAAGCCAAAGTGTAAACTATTGCAAAATAATGGTTGCTATTAAAAACGGTTTAAGTAAAGAAAAATATAAAAAACAATTGTTTTACAAAATAAAAAAAGAAATTAAATGTTTTAAGAAATAACTTTTTGTTCGTATTTGTTAATAAATAGTATCGGCACTTGAGATTGAATTAACTGTTAACTCTATCTGTTATTTTTATAATAAACAATTTGTTGATACATATCACTTAAAATTATATTATTTATTTTTTTTTTTATGGTATGTAGGTATATATTATAAAAAACAAAACAAATATCTGTTTAATATTTAACAATGTGTAAATATAAAAAATCCCTGGCTATTGCATATTTGGTCTATTGTAGAGGACTGGATGGGATGCGTGATTATTGTAGGGTAGGATTTGGGGATTTTAGGGCTGGAGTTATTTGTGTAAATAAGTTTTTTTATAGTAATTATTTTATAAAAAATCACAATTTTATTAAAATCTAATTAACAAAAAGTTGTACTATTGCAGTGTATGGAGGATTGTGTGTTGTGTTTGTATGTATAACGGGGATTTTTAATGGGCATTTTTTTGGTTTTTTTAATTTTTATGTATTCTTATAATTTTGAATTTATAAAACACCAGTTAATTCATAACAAGTATTTTCCAGTAACACTTTAATGTAATGTTTCTACTATTTGCAAACACACACAAAAGTATTACGTACATAAAAGAAATTGTCTTGACAATTATATACATATTTAGATCATTCAAAAATTTTAGGTAATTAAAATGTTTATCTTTCTTGTGTTCTTCTATATGAGAGTATAATTTCAAAGTACAAGATTTATCTTTTCATTCTTAACATCTATGTATGTCATTGAAATTTTATGGAGAAAAATATGAATAAATAATGTATTTATATAAAGTTATAAAATCCTATAAATATTATTTAACAACTATAGAGGTAGGTATGTGATGGAAATTTTGATTTGTAAAATGTGAAAATTTTGTAAACCGGTCTATTGCATAAAATTGCAGGTTTTTGTTTTGATGGTGATAATGTGTGTTATCATCATCGCCGTGTCTAACAAAAAATAACAATAAAACTAGAAAGCAGCATAGCATATATAGTAACTGCCATTTACATGGCAATACTATGCCACAAAATCCAAGGGACGATTAAAGCCACCCTTACGATTCATATATTGACGGTACTTGCGCTTGAGGATTACATGTACTTCTCCGACATCATTACCTTCAACTTTACGGTTTTTTGTGGTGTCGAACGTACAGAAACCCATTGTTTTAAGCATTTCAATTTCTTCAGGAGATTTTCCCTCCAAATCTGCTTCACTAATTTTGGGGCGTTCTACACGTGAACTGGTACCACCGCGGCGGCGTGTAGATGATGACGCTGAGGTAGATGCATGACCATGTGAACGAGACCTAATCATTTATATAGTAGGTTAAAAAAATTAGTCATATTTTAACTTTTACGATTGCAATATTTTACTTTTTAGAATTTCTTATTTATATTACTTGATAATAAATAAATAAAATAAATGATTACTAAGATAAAAAAAAAATAATAAAATATGGCAACGAAATATTTTCACTAAAATTTAAAAAATAAAAAAAAATACGATTTTACTACCGATCTTTTAAAATATTGTAATATAGTTTATTCACAATAATTTAGCACTTTTATCTAAAATTTTAAAATTACAAAATAAATATATTTAAGTGACCCTATTGTTTTGTATATCGTAAAAACAGGTCATCAGAACAATTTTACTCAGATCTCGTCGATAATCGCAAAAATAAAAAAGACACCTCCTAACAAAAAAAAAAAAAGGACAATGTCTCCGGTTTTCAGACTACAAGGTCAAACAAATAGTTTAAAGTATCATTTTCCGATGAAAAACATTTAATTTAAGAGTTTTCTCTCACTATTCCATATACCAGGGTAACGTCCATTAGATAATATATTGCATATGTTTGATGCTAAAATTTCTTCGGGATCATATCCTGGATGTCTACGCAATCGCGTCGAAAGTGCAGATGCTAGTTGTATCTACATTCATGAAGGAGCAATTGGTGTGAGGTGCTATCTCATAATAAGTGTCACCGATTTCGATTTTGAAATTAAGAAAATGACTGAATCCTCTTATAGAAAAAATCTTAGAAAAGATGAATTATGTCGATTACCTATGAGACCGATTTTAATGATTACAGCCACCCATACCATTTTTAATTTGGAAAATCAAAGCGAGGAGTTGACTAAATTATGGGATAAAGACAACTTACGAAAAATGTTTAGATTTTTTGTAAACCTCCGATAAAATAGAACTTAGTGATGGAGAATGGAGAAGAGATGGAATTTGTTAATAACTTAATATGTTTGGTAATATATATTGATAACAAGCTTACATATGAGTGTCACGTTAATCATATATGCGGTAGAGTATTGGGAACGTTGCGCAGAATCTACTCTATTAATATATTCTTACCTTGTCAAATAAGATATAGATTTGTTTATGCTCTATTGATGCCACGTGTGTTCTATGGATTGGAAGTTACGTCTGGTACTCTTAATTGTATACTTTCAAAATTAAACCGTATCACTAATTCTAATGTACGATAATGTTCGGAGATGAGCTCATATTTCTAAGCACGTGAAGACTTTCCTAGGTTGTTATTTTAAACAGTTTGTTAATATTCTTAACTTATTGCATTTGACAGGGTTATTAAAAGTTGTGTACCTTATTGTCTTCCTTCTGAGTTCTTGTTTTCACATTCTATAAGAAACCCTCAGATTATTATTCCCAGAATAAGATGCAGTTTTTTTTTTTTTTTTTTGAGAGATCTTTCATCGTTAGAGCAGCAAGTTCCTGGAATTATTTACCCATTGAGCTTCGTGTATTTTCCCACTCAACGAATGCATTTCGCATTAAAACTTCTGGCACATTTTCTGACTCCTAACTAATTCTATCCATTTGTTGAAATAGATTAAATTAATTTTTTAAATACGTTATTTTTTTCCACTAACATTGATAGTGGAAATTATTCACCGATCACAATTTAGTTTCTCTTTTTCTCTCTGTTTATGAAATAAAACTGTATTTTTTTCCATTTTTTCTAACACCTTCATATATTTTTTCTTGAATTTGTCAGTAATGTAACATTGAAAATGAAAATTTGTTTAATTTCACTCTCAATCTTGGCAGTTTTTTTTATCCCACTTTTATGGTTGTTTCTGATGAGTACTTAAATTTGGTAATTCAACTTTAATAATTGGTTTTTATTGCTACTTTGGTACTCTTCTGTTTTATTATATTTTGTGTTATAGCTGCGGAACCAAATAGTTAGGAAATACATTATATACATATATATATATATATATATATATATATATATATTATTTCTTAAATTGTAAGATATAGTTGTAAGATTTTTTACAATACGGTTATTTTTATATTTCATATTTTTGCATATGTTTTTATTCAGGAATTTGCTTTTGTAATATATATTTATTGACCTATAAAGGCTTTTTATATTACTTTAATTATAAATAAAAATAAATAAATCGGTTTCCAAAACTCCGGCAGTTAATGTGAGGTCCGAAAATTATTTTTCTAATGTGATAAAATAACAAATTATATTTACAGATTAAATAAAACATTTAACAAGCACATAATAAGACAACTGCAGCTAACATTAAAAAATGGTAGAGATGAAAAATTTGCTAATCTTGTAAATAATTCTGTTACAATACAAACTAATACGCATAAAAATGGAAATAAAAAGTGCTGAAATAAAACAAAATATCTATAATAACTACTTGTGGCAACACAAAAGTAAAAAAACTAAGTACACTTAATAAAGATGGATAATACTAAAAATAAACTAAAAAATAATTCTTGCAACTCTAACAATAAAAGATCTCTCAAATCTCTCATGTTATTCTAAGAATAATTTGAGGATTTCTAGTGGAATGAGAAAAACGGAATCGCGAACAAAGTTGAGAAGGATGACCACTCTTAAACACTCTAAAGCAAAACAACAGGCTTCTAAGTAACTTAAAATATTGAGTTATATTCAAGGAAACCAGTAACAAATCCGAAAATGTGAGATCTCATAGGAACCAAATATCGAACAATGGTATTCACAATTCGATTTAATTTTTTATTTATATTTTAAATATTTTCTTAAGACTATAATACATTAAATTTCTTGTCCAATTTTATATTTTTTTAAATGCTCTGATAAAGATTATTTTTTATGTTTATTACACAATTTCTTTTAAAAGCATTAATATTTGTTTCATTTTTAATATAATTTGAGAGTTGGTTAAATAATTGCAGCCCTTTGTACAGCAAACATCTCTTCATTTTGTTAGTTGCTACTCTATGTTTTCGCAAATCATTTCCATTCCTCAAGTTATATGACTGACTTTCATTCACATATGCTAGTTCTTGAGTTAAGTATTCTGGCGCAAATCCCATCTTCATTTTGAAGATAAGGATACATGTGTTAAGCTGAATTCTTTGTCTGATACTTATCCATTTCAATGTGTCAAGCATATAATGTATCGAAGTATATCTACAACACTTTAAAATCGATCGCATATTTTTTGTAACCTTTCTAATTGTATGTTTGTGCAGCAACTGTATATTACGGTTGACCCGAATTCAAAATGTGGTTTAATTATTGTATTATATATATCTATTGCAGTGATTATTGATATTTTGTCTCTAATCCTTCTAAAAAAAGCCAATCTTTTTTCCGATTTTTTTACATATGTATTCTATAAGATCATTAAAATTCATGCTTTTTGTCGATTATAAACCCTAAATAATTTATTTTGTCTACTTTTTCTATTATTTTGTTATTAATTTTTAATTCTGTATTGTTATTCATATTTATTTCCATAATTTTTGTCTTATTTTCGTTCAGTTTTAGTTCATTCATTTTTAACCAGTTATTTATATTTCGCATATCGTATGCTGAGTTTTCCAGGCACTGTTCATCTGAATGAAAGTACTATTTCATTTCTATTTATTACAGTTGTCATATCATTTATATAGATTATAAATAGTAAAGCTCCAAGAATCGATCCTTGTGGTACTACATATTAATTATTAATTGTCTCAAATTTTTTATAATTCACTTTAGTTATTTGCTTTCTATTTGTTAGATATGATTCAAACCAATTTAATTCTATATTTTGTATTCCGTAGAAGTATAATTTCTGTAATAATATTTTTCCGTCTATTGTTTCAAACGCTCTTTTAAAATCGAGAAAAATTGCCATTATTTTTTATTTCTGCCGTTACTTTTCCATCTATTTAAGACGTAATTTATTGCCGGTTCACATGAAAATTTTTTCCGAAATCCAGATTGATATTTCGATAAAATATTGTTTGATTCTAGATAATTTTCAAGTTGTATTTTAACGTTTTTATCAAGAATTTTTCACATAGTTTTAGTGAGTTTATTGGCCTAAATTTTTCACATTTATTTGTTTTATTAACCTTTTCAATTGGCGTCACCATTGAAGTTTTCCAATTTTCAGGAAATAAACTCGTTTTTAATGATTTATTTATAATTTTTAGCAACACTTCTCCATTCAAGTTTCAATTATCTAATATCATATTTATATTAACATTATTATAGTCCGGCTTATTGTTCATGTTCTTGCATATATTTTTAAGTTCTATTTTTGTTATTTCTCGGAATTTAAATCTACAGTTTATCACATTTATTTAATTTATATATGTACAATATATTCTATATTATCTATAATTTCTTTAATACTATTTACAAAATATTTATTAAATTGATTCGCTATTTCATTACTGTCCTTATATTCTATACTTGTAAATATCACAGATTTTATCACATTTTTTGTTTTCTTTAGTACTAAGTCTTTGATGCTATTCCACATTTGCTTTTGATCTTTGGTATTACTTATTGTTCTATTAATATATGTATTTTTTGCATGTTTAAGTATTTTTATATATAAATTTCTGGCTTTTTTATAATAATTCCATTTTGCATAGTTATTTGTTGTTTTCGCTATATTATATTTAATATTTTGTGTCTTTTTAGAAATTGCAAGTGCCTGTTAAACCATTTATTTACAATATTTTTTTCATTTATTTTTCTTTTTTACTGAGAGATTTTCAATTCTTCTTTCTATAGCTATATCAAAACAATTTACGTTATAATTCACGTCTTGATGATTAATGTACTAATTTGTCTCTGAAAACGGTATTTTTTTATATTTAAAGATTTTTATTTCACTTTTATTTTTCGTTGCGATTTCATATATATTGTCTATTTTAATTTCTATTATTTCATGATCCGATATTTTATTTCTATTACTTATGTTTGCACTAACATTTGTACTTTTTGTTATAATAAAGTCTATTGTTGTTCTAGAATTTTTGGTAACTTTTGTAAAATTAGTCATCACTTGTTGTAATCCATTATCATTGATTATGGATTCTATTTTCCTCTTACATGTACTTTCTTTCGTCCAATCTATATTAAAATCACCAGCAATAATTATATCTGTATTTCTTTCACTTATTTCTTCTACGATTTCTTCAAATACTTCATAAAATTCTGCTTCTTGATTAATTGGATATAGGTGAACTGAAATCTCACACTTTTTCGATTAATATGTTTACATGCCAATAATTATTAACATATAATATTACTCCTCCGGTTCGATGGAGTGGAAAATTGACAATATCCTTCTAATAGTATTTCAGATTCATCAATTCTGTTAGTCAAATGTGTTTCCGATAATGTTATGAACTTTGGCTTATCAATATCTGCAATTGCTTTAATTTGATTAAAGTTGTTTGTAAGTCTCTTGTATATTTGTGTATATTCCTTGTATGCTTTCTAATTCTTCTTCTTCTTTTTAATTTATTTTTTATAAACTGGACATTCTCTATCTGTCGTCATATGGTTCTCATCAAGGCCCAAATTTAGTTTCTTGTTTGTCCTAATGCAATTAATACATATATTTATAATATCCTTATTACATTGGTTTGTATAATGTTTTCTGTAGCATTTCAAACATATTTCTTCACTTTTGCAATCTACTGATTTATTGTTAAAATCTTCACATTTATAGCAACGTAATATCTGTGTACCATCAAATACTCGACATTTCTCCCAAACGATATTTAATTTCTGAGCCTTGTATATGATTCATTATCAATTTTTAACTTCGCACTTAATATTGATCTTTTATTTCTCCTCGTTTCATATACTTTTATTATTTCCAGTGTACTATCACCTAGAATCTGATTCTGTTTTTTAAGTTATTCAATAATCTTGTTTCTCCATATTTAAATGTTATGTCCGTTACAATTATTGACAATTCAATCTTACATAGTGTCTACATTAGAGATTTTTTATCAAAACAGACGTCAAAATTAACGTGAATTTGTGGAAGGTGGCAACAGTTGCACAAAAACAACAACATGGCGAATTCATTATTGTTTTTTATATATGCCGTTTGACAACTGTAACAACCAAAATAAATATCAACTGTTTAACTAAGGTTACCTTGTATATATTCGCACTGATTTTGACGTTTGTTTTAATATAAATTTGCCTAATGTAGACACTAGGTTATTTAGAACTTTAATTTTGTTCCCTTCACTCATTTCTCTTTATATTGCACTCTTTATTTTCTCACTCTCATCAACATTATCATTTTGTATGACTAATGTTTAGTATTTTAAAGTTTATTGGTTCCACTTTTTTGTTTAACTCTTCTTTTGCTTTTTCAATTTGTTGTTTCACTTTCGGTTTTATTACTAATAGCACTTGATTTTTTAATTCTGGCAATACCATATTCTTTTTCAATGCATCTGAAAATGACATCTTACTCTGATTGTCTTTTGTTTCTTTTATCACTTTTTTTATTTCATTACACATCTTATTTTTTTTTTTTTTTTTTGCTCTACGTTGTTGCACATTTCTTTATTTTTGTTTTCATAGTCTTTAACATTTCCAAATATTTTTTTATTTCATGAAAGTTCTTTTCACAAACTTTTTGAGTATCATCTAAAATCTGAAGTCTTTTTTGTTTATTTATTCGTACACCATCTTGGATTTCACCTAAAGCTAAATCCACATTTCTTATATATTGCAGTCCTCAAATATAAAACGCACAAAATTGTTAGCTTCCAACACTCCGATAGAGTATTGGTCTATTCCCGAACATTTTTTAGTGCAATGGTATATTTTATCACATACACTCCTAATTACTGATCTGCATGTATTGCATTCAGTCATCCTCGAGCGAAATTTTCTTTTATTTACTTAACCACTATATTATGTGTATTTTTGTATGTTTTTATTTTAATTTATAAATTAAATTGTTCTTTATGTTTAAATAGTCCTTTTTCTATTTTTAAAACACTTTAATATTTTATTTATTTTTTTTTTTTTTCTTCAGAGCCTTAAGTTTTTGCTTGTTATCGCTGTTTCAATTCCTTTCCTTTTAAAAAATTATGGAAGAAATGTAAGCCAACGTGCTAGATACAACTTCTAGCCCATAAAAAAAATATGCGGAATTAATAATGTATAAGCCTATCCGGGCACTGTACAAGCATTCATATTAGCTTCGAGAACATCACAATTATCCCGATCTGCACAAAATAAGTGAAAGACATCATCAGCTTAAAGGAAGGATCTACATAAACGAGCGTCAATATACTAAAGTAAATCATTAATGGCGATTATATTTCTTGACCCGATTTTAGGGATTTATTTACCGCTTTATTGAAAATTCGCGTCTTAGCAATGTTGAGCGTTGTATAATTTGATACGTAAAACTGAAGGTGAGGCTAAGGTACTCGTTTCCATTGAGTCCTGAGGGTTTCGGGTTGGCTTGGAAAAGTCTTAGGGATACTTATGAGAATCCACATATGTTGGTAAACAACCAATTTTTCGATGATAATATTTCTACGAGTGTTCCGTGCATTTTATGCCCTAATGGTAATTTTCTTCGAAATTGTCAACGATTTAAAAACTTGTCTATACCGGATAGAATTTTTGCAGTTAGTGAAAACAATTGTTATACTAATTGCCTTTCGAGGTCACATAACAGTGTCAGTTGTAGAAGCAAAAATAATTGTTTAATTTGAGATAATCGACATCACTTTATGCGTCACCATTTCTAATTGATCTAATTATAAAAAAAGTAATATCTCTTTTTGTTACTTTTAAGTTTTTTTTTTTTTTTTTTGTAAATTTTAAATTACAACACATTTTTATTGCTGAAAGGTGACCGGTGAGATAAACAGAGATCTACGTCTCATAAAACTTACAATTTGGGAACATATCAAGATTACCAGCACAGTTGAAATTAAAATATTTTTTTTAATGTTAATAAAGGTTTTTCCATATAGCCGGTTATCTGGCATCTCTGCCTCAAGATAAAAATATCGTGTTAATTTTTGCTTGAAATATTAATTGAATTTTTAAATTAAAAAGTGTAAAAAAACTACTTAAATTTGCTTTAACTTTCTTTTGTTTGGCATTGTTTGCTCAAAAAAAGAAGAGAGCATTGGGGCAATAGCCCTAAATTCAAGGTGCCAAAAACTTGTTGCTATCAAAGAAAAGATTCCACCAATAATTGTGGACTCTACTCATAGTTTTTCAACTGTGATCGGATTAATTGGGGAAAATATACCTACAAACGTATGTCTATTGGTACAAAAATTGTATCAAACTCGTTATCGCTGTACAATGAAGCTTTGAGTGTTCTCAAAGACAAAAAATTCCAGTATTATACGCATGAATTGAGGGATGCAAAAACTTTTAAACTGGTTTTATTTGGCCTGCCACAACTGGACACAAAGATAATTGGCGAAGAATTTGTAAGCTCGCTCAACATAAATCCGGTAAGCATTAAGGAACTAGTAACAAAAAAATCCAGTGTAGATGACGCACTCTATCTCATTGAGTTTGATCGTCAACATGTTTCAAAAAGAGAGGTTATGAAAATAAGATATTTTTTTAATATATCTGTATATTGGAGAAAACCTCTAAAGGGCAATAAAGGTCCTACACAATGCTCTAAGTGCGCTTTGTATGGACATGGTGCTAAAAATTGTAACCGTATCGTAGTGTGTTCATCCTGCGCCAGAAACCATGAGTATGTACTTTGTTCACTCAATAAAGGTAATAGTGATGGTAGTATAATTTATAAGTGCTACAACTGCATAAACTTAAAAAACGTTAACCATAGAGCTGATGACCCAAAGTGCCCAAGTCGTCAAGAATATTTAGAAATCCGTCATCGAGTAACATCTTAATCTAGGGCGACCAGCAGAAGAACTAACATAACATATTTTAAAAAAGACGATCATGATTTTCCTCAATTGCCAAGGGAAGAACCCCATAATAATACTCGTAATTCCGGCGATTTTGGTAATTTGTATTCTGAGGTAGCTAAAGGCAAGAGCTACGACAATAATAATAATGATGACATTTCCAATTTCCAAAATGTCAAAATAAGTACGACAAGCTACGAGTTTTGGGTATGATGCTTAAACATGCCATATAATTCAACCGGTAGACACAATGTTCATGTTATGCATTGGAATGCCCAAGGCATAACAACTGCGTCAGCAGATGCCCAGCTGGAGTACTTTTTACACAAAAGGAAAATCGATATTCTCCTTTTATTTTATTTATTTATTTATTTATAATTCAAGTAATATAAAAAGCCTTTCTAGGCCAATAAATATATATATTACAAAAGCAAATTCCTGAATAAATACATATGCAAATATATGAAATGAAATAAATGAGACTTTTTTGAAACCGTACCACAAATTTCAACTTGGTGGTTATAAAATTTATAGAGAGGATCGATCTACTCATGGCGGAGGAGTTATAATTGCAATTAAAGGTAGCATTAAGCATACGTTGTTACCAAAATAAAAACAAGTACTGCTGAAAGTATTTCAATACAAGTTATGATTAATAGGTCAGTTATATTTACTTCAGCGTATAACCCAGTTCATACCATCAATTTTAAAGCTGATTTGGATAAATTAACTTCATTTTCAAAAGACTATTTTATTTTCGGTAATCTGAATGTCCAACATACACATTGGAATTGTATCTCAAATAATTCGGCTGGTAATGATCTCTATAGCCACTGTCTTCAACCCAGCTACTACATTTATTACCCAAATGGACACACTCGCTTTGGACAAAATATCAACCCCATTCAACCGTCCACAGTAGACATTCTTTTATCTAACTCGTGCCTCCATTTTTCAAACCTTGAGACACATCCAAATGTTTTACAGTCGGACCATGTACCTATATCTTGTGTTATTTCTGGACAAGTTCAAAACATGACATATTCAGTTCCCTTGTATTATCGAGCAGACTGGTCAGCTATCAGAAACTGGATGGAAAATGAAATTAAGTGTCAGGACATTGACCAACCCGTTACTAATTCAGGTAATCTAGATTTTTATTTTAACAAATTAATATCTATAGTTAAAGAAGCGTTTAATAAAATACCTGTCGGTTATAAAATTCCGTGGCAAAGAGAAATCTCTGAAATTAGTAAAATGTTAATTAGTCAGAGAAATAAATACAAATGTAAATTTCAAAGATGTAGCGATTTAAATTATAAAAATCAATTGAAAAGCATTTTGAAGCTATTAAATAAACTTATTGATTTTCACCTTAATAAAGACCGCAATGAATCCTGGTCAAAATTTATTTCGAATTTGCCCTCGGGCTCTAAAAAGTTTTGGAAAGTAAAAAAAGCACTGAAAGGAAACAAAATGTCTTTTACTGATCTTCATGTAAACGGTGAAGTTTTAAAAACTGACAATGAAAAAGCTAATTCAATAGCAGACCTATTTGGTGATTCACACACCATTACTTTAAATAATTATTTACCTATGGACTCGGCCGTCTCAAGATTCAATCATGGTCTTGACGATACACTTCTTGACAGATCTAACGTAGAGCTTACCAATTTAGATGAAGTTAAATCATTTGTACTTTTATTGAAAAATAATAAAGCCCCTGGTTTAGATGGCATTAATAGCATTATCCTTAAAAAGATGCCCGATTATTTTTTTGAAACTATGTAAACTTTTCAACTCTTGTTTAATAGAAGGCTATTTTCCAACTATTTTTAAGAAGACAAAAGTTATCCCAATTCCTAAGCCAGGAAAGGATCCTAAATTACCGTCTAGCTATAGACCAATCAGCATCTTAAGCCTATTGGATAAAGTATTTGAAAAAATAATTAATAAGAGAATTTTAGATGTTTCCAACCAAAATAATATTATTAACCCTCAACAGTTTGGATTCCGCAAGGAACACTCCACAGTACATCAACTAAAAAGAGTCGTTAATTTTATTGAATCAAACAAAAGAAATCGTAAGAGCACTGGAATTATTTTTCTTGGCATTGAAAAAGCCTTCGATTCAATATGGCATGAAGGGCTGGTTTTTAAACTAAATTCCTTCAATTACTTGCAAAAGATAATAGTTTTTTATATCAGCGCTCATTTGCTGTATCTATAGATAACACGCTATCTAGTGATAGACAAATCTAGTGATAGATAATACCGATCCTTACGGGTCTGCCGCAAGGATCGGTATTATCACCTACTCTTTATTCAATATATATTTTCGATTTTACTATTCGCAAGAATCAAGAAGTAGCTTTTTACGCTGACGACAGTGCTTTTATTTGCTGCGGTAAGGTATCAAACGCAATAATCAAAAAAATGAAAGATAATTTAAAATCTACCAATAAATACTTTGATAAATGGAAGATAAAAGTTAATGTTAGTAAACACAATCTATTATATTTCCATATAATAGATCACAGAAACGTATTCCTACAAAACATTTATATTCTAGGGGAGTTTTTATTCCTCTGCAGGATAGTATCAAATATCTAGGTATTATCTTAGATAAAAAACTATCATTTAAACAACACATACAGTATACTTGTGATAAAGCAATCAAATGTGGCCGTGCACTCTACCCCTTACTTAACAGAAGATCTAAACTTAATTTAAAAAACAAGAACCTTATTTACAAAATGTGTATTCGACCAATTATGACCTACGGATGCCAAGTCTGGTTTAATAAACCTGCTAAAACTTACACAAGAAAATTACAGATAATACAAAATAAAAATCTGAAAATAATTCATATCCTACACCCCAGATATCCTACTGATCTACTGCATAGAAACTTTAAGCATAAAATGTTTAATTCATTTGCAAGGGAACTGACTCTGTCAATTATTAAAAAATGCAGAACGTCTACATATGAAATAATAAGAAATTTGCTAAACAATCACTAAGACTCTTTTTTACTTAAAGAGTTATTATTGATGGTTGTTTTTAAAATTTCTTATAACGTTTAAGTATGTAAAAGTTTTTTTTTTTACTTTTCCTTAACACTGAGATATTAGTAGTTTCCTTATTTAATTATTTAGATTTTAATTGTTGTAATACTTTTAAGTAAATTCTCATAACAATGTATTTATTTTATAAAGGTTTTAATAAAGTCAATAATAATAATAACTATGTAGCCGGTTTTCGGCCGGGCTCATGAACTTTCTACTCTGAATGAACTTTTTTCAGAAATCAAAACATATTTGTAAGTGCCGGTATATAAAAAAAAAAAAATAAATAAATAAATAAAATTCTCCTCTCGATGAATTAACGAATATTGTCATGTTATATGTCATTAGAAAGGTATTGGAACGTAGTTTTAAGTGGTATTAATGGTATTAATGTAATGTATTAATAAAGATATTTAGAAAAATGTATCAAGACTTTAGAGGTACATAACTCGTAAACTAAGAGCGAGCGGGCAAAATATTTAACACCAATTAAAATGCTACTAAAACATTATAAAAATTACTTGAAAATCAAGGTAATCTTGATTTATGTCGCAATTGATTTTATTTCATATCGACATATATTGGATTGTTGCCCCAACAACAAGATTAGTCAAATTCTTGTTTGAGCTTTAAGAATATCTCTGAAATTTTATTTAAAAAAAATAAAAAATATATTTATTTAAATAAAATAACCAACAGAAATTTTGAAAATACATAGATAGGTATGTTATTTTGAAAAAAGCAATAATTATAATCATATAAAATTGTTATCATCCTTCGACTATCATCAATAACTTCAAAGATCTTATGACATATCTTCTATAAGTGCAGCACGCAATTTTGTTGTAACTGTTGAAGGTTGAGCTTGATTTAATTTAAATACACTTTCAATAACTGAAATTTCTGTAGCTGTAGTATTCATTCCAACGAAAGAGATCCAGTCATTAACAACCATACCGGCAGCTAATACTTCGCTACCACGATTGACTGTACCAGCCACTAAGGGAACTTGTAGTAATGATGACAATTCATCCTGATCTTGTATGCTAGTCTTTGGGTGTACCATGCCGCCTTGGTTGCTAAGGACCGTATATGAACCAACTAATGTATTATCTGCTATAGTTTGGCGGAAAACTTCAACATTTAAAACATCTCCGATAATTTCCTCAGTCTCTTTATCAAGATCTGGATGTACAAGGGCAACATAATCATTGCAGGCAATAACATTGCCTAGTGCAGATAAGCGTTCTTCAACACGTTGAATTTTTATAGCATCTGGTAAACTGTTGCGCAAATGCTGCAATTCAACGTCAGTAGTCGAACTGGGAACCAATAAACCATTACGATTTCCCACAGTTAAACGGCCAATAATACGACATCCACCAACGCTCGCATGTACAACCGGAATTGTTTCTGCTAATTCTGCTTCGTACACACTGTAAAATGTTTCAGAACCACCAATGGCCACTAGGCAGTAGGAATTTGTTAATTTACTGAAGACGCCGATATCGTCATTATTTTCAAATTGAACACGCAAAGCCATTTATAATTTTTTCTTTCTTTAGTAGAATAATTTTATAGAGTGGATAAATTTCTTTTAAATTAATAATAAATTTTGCTTTTCTTTATATATTAAATAAAAACAAAACTTTGTTTCACTTCACGTGGTGTAAAAAACGCGATGAAATTCAAATACAAGATAAAAGAATGGTGAAATATCATAATGTAATTATAAAGTGACGCATAGTCTAGTTTATGTTTTCAATTGTCAAATTAAACCTCTCTCTTTAAAATGTTACATAGTGTCTACAGTAGAGATTTTTTTATCAAGACTTAATGCGAATTTGTGGAAGGTGGAAACAGTTGCACAAAAACATGTCGTACTCATTATTGTTTTGTCTACATTACATAGTGTCTACATTAGAGATTTTTTTATCAAGATAAACGTCAAACTTAACGTGAATTTGTGGAAGGTGGCAACAGTTGCACAAAAACAATATGGCGTATTCATTATTGTTTTTTATATATGCAGTTTGACAACTGTAACAACCAAAATAATTATCAACTGTTTAACTAAGGTTACCTTGTATATATTCGCACCGATTTTGACGTTTGTTTTAATATAAATTTGCCTAATGTAGACACTATGATGAAATGTATTAAAACAATTTCACAAGTTCGCAAAAGTACGCTGTTAAACAACTCTGTTTTACAAATAAAATACAACCCTACCCAGAGTTGTAGTTAAATAGTTCAAACCAAACAAATGCATTACCTTATCTTGTAAACATAATCTGTGCTTCACATATTGCGTATGGTAAATGTTGTAATTTAAAATTGTATACTTATCATATCGGTGATTTCTGTTTTGGTTTCAATACACTACACTTTCTATTCACCTCGATCGTCGTCTGCTACTCCTTTCACTACGTTCTCTTTCTCTGCTTCGGCTGCGATCTCTGTCACGGTTATGACGACGTGGTGACCTCCGTCTTAGTGTACGGCTACTGCTACTTGATGCCACCACCTCCGGGTCGCGGTCCTTTTCACGTTCACGGGAACGCCGCTCTCTCCGTTTTTTACGTTCGGAACGTTCTTTTTCACGTCTTCTATGTGAAGGTGATGGACTACGACCCATAGTTAGTGTTCATATATTAATATTGTAAAGATCTATATTCTAGTTGTATCTTAGCGTTACCGACGTTTCCTTTTGTTTCTTCATACACTAACGAGGCAACAAAACTGTTGGTTGTCAATAGAATTTACAATATTTTAGGCTTCTTACTAATAAGAAATGAATTCACTTACCAAATGTGATGCTGTGTCTTGCTTAAATTTAAATTGACACCGGCATTCGTTTTTTATAAAATTTTTAACTTAAAAACTAAAAAATGCACACCATTCACGCGCGTTTTCTTGCAGCCACAATACTAAATAAAACAATTGCAATGTGAAAAATACTAGCAATTTCATATGAAGAGTTGTATAAAAGCGTATGTACCCATAACCCCAGGACTACAACTGAAATTAACGCTGATATAATATGTGTGATAACGCCGACAAAAGAGAGTAACCATTTTGTTTATGTTATGGTAAATTTTACCCCAGGTCTACAACTTACCTAGTGTCTACATTAGGCAAATTTTTATCAAAACAAACGTCAAAATTAGTTAAACAGCTGATTATTATTTTGGTTGTTACAGTTGTCAAAACTGCAGAAGAGAGTAAGCACTTGTCTATATTATGTTAAATCTTAAATAAGAAGTATTCGAATAAATGCTATAAAATATCATTATTTTCAATCAGTCACAGAGTAAACATATCATTTTTATTTAAGAAATTCGCATATTTTTAGCACAATTTTTATAGAAATGTTTTTTAAAATGTAAAAGAATCATTAAAAGGAAACAATTTTCCAAAAAGAGTTCAACTTATAAGATAGTTGTGAAATTTCATCACAATAGTCACATAGTACTTCAATTCTCTCAGAGAGCGAATTTGATACTCTCTGACAGAAAAATCTTACATATTCTGTTATGTGTAGATGGGCTGTTAAATAAGGGGTACACGTATTCTAATAAATCCCATAAGATCTCATTATTTTCAATCAGTCACATATCAATCAGTCCTTTTAAAAATATTTTTTAAAATGTAAAAAACAAACATTAAAAGGAAACAATTTTACAAAGTAACATTGCTTTTCAGTAATTTCCTAAATACACATGCACACACACAAACAAACTTTCGTATATGTGTATTTTTTTTTTTTTTGACAGTTCATCTTATAAGATGGTTGTGTAGAGAAATCTCATCACAACAGTCTCGTAATACTTCTTATAATACTTATATTTGAATCTACACGTGAGATAATTCTCTCAGATAGCGAATTTGGCACTCGACTATTTTTAGTATTGGCTTATCAAGAAAAATGAAGAGCCTTAATTTGTATATAGCTTCAACTTGATTTACGAAATTTTATTCCCAAAAAATATATTTTACAATACTTATGTATTAAATACTATATATTATGTTTTCCATCCTCTTTCAAATATATTAAGAATATTAATGATTTCGGTCACAATGAAATAAACATTCAGAGAATAAATTAATTATTTGAAACAATTTATATGTTTAATAATAAAGTCTAACAAATTTTAGAAGTTGATGACCTAACTAGTCAGAAAAGTTTATTTTAAGTTGTATTTTTTTTTTTTTTTTTTTTTTATTTAATTACACTGTGCTCGAAAATAACAATGTGGGCTCCCATTAGTTAAACTAAAAGCGCTCGTTTTTGAGATATTTAATTTTGAAAGGCTAAAAAGGGTTTAGAAAAAATTAAGTTTTTTGCTTACATTTAATAACTTACTACCTTATTCACAAACAACTTTCAAATTTAAAATGCATTTTAAATCAATTTTTTCTTACAAATTTTGTCTATAAAATATATTTTAAATTTAAAATTAGTTTGTGAATACGGGGGTTAATTTTTGTATTTAAACAATATAAATAATTGAGATCCCATTGAAGTGTATAATAATGAATATTTATTATCAAATATATTTTAAACGCTAATAAACAAAACTTTACCTAGTGTCTACATTAGGCAAATTTATATCAAAACAAACGTCAAAATCAGTGCGAATATATGCAAGGTAACCTTAGTTAAACAGTTGATTATTATTGTGGTTGTTACAGTTGTCAAACTGCATATATAAAAAACAATAATGAATACGCCATATTGTTATTTTTGTGCAACTGTTGCTGCAAAATTGCGTTAAGTTTGACGTTTGTCTTGATAAAAAAAATCTCTAATGTAGACACTATGTTAAACTGGTAAAAAATATTACTGTAATTCTGTAAGCAAGCTAACTAGTGTTACCAATGAGCAACTTTTCAAACAACAATATTGTTACGTTTTTACCTTTTAAAACTGTGGTTTATTTTCTTTTAAATATACCGGATACTTTTTATTGCAAATAAAATTTAGTAGTTTAAAAGTTGTAACAACTCTTTGTTTTATTTAAAATGTACAATAAGAGTTCAAATAGTCACTATATGTTCTAATACATACACTTAAATTACACACTTTATACAGCACACTTTAATAATATACAAGAATATACAACCAACTTCAAGGCAGTTAATTTGTCTTTACTTAACGATGCTTCGAATTAGTCTGACTCAATGGTGTTCTCATGGCCAATTTATACATATACACTGCATTACCATCTAGATGCTTTTTGAAAGCTCTATTTCTACAATGTTCTTAACGGACAAACTAGTATATTCGAATTCTAGAGTTTTTGATGTTAATGTTAGCAGCTTAAATATTTAGTGTTGCCATTCTTATAAACAATGGTGAAAGCTTTTTATTCAATGTTGTATGTTCCACAGCTATGTTAACTGCTATTAACATAAATAAAAAGGTTGACAAGCATAGAAAGGTTGAAAAGCATTATTTAACTTTAAACCAGCCGTTAAAACCGTTATATTCGAACACAAGTACAATTTCATAACAATATAAAAACATTTAAAATCGGGCTAAAACTGATTTAATTTATAATTGGAATAAATATTCATTTATTGTTTAATATACATAAATAAAGTTCCTTTTATTTCTATTTTTCAATTAATTCTTTACTTTTATAATTAAGTTTAAACCAAAATATCGAGAATACGAGCGCTAACTTCGGAAAACGGATGTCACCATTGAATTCAGCGTACTCGAATTAGATTTACGAGTAAGGTGAACATTTTTTAAAATTTGCAACTAGCACAGTGCTGTTATTAGCTATCGCAATTATCATTGGCCTTGTTAAAGCTGAAAATTTAAGTACTAAAAATTGTACGACACTTAAATTTTTTAGTATTTCTTTACAAAACCAAATAAAATTTTAATTTAGCGATTTCTAACTAACAATTTGGTGACAGAGGCTCAAAAAATCTGACAACTCTGGTGCGAACTAGCAAAAAGGTAGTGTTCACTCAATAAAGGTAATAGTGATGCTAGTATAATTTATAAGTGCATAAAGAAGAACTTAAAAAACATTAACCATAGAGCTGATGACCCAAAGTGCCCAAGTCGTCAAGAATATTTAGAAATCCATCATCGAGTAACATCTAAATTTAGGGCTACCAGCAGAAGAACTAACGTAACACATTTTAAAGAAGACAAACATGATTTTCCTCAATTGCCAAGGCAAGAACCCCATAATAACACACGTAATTCCCACGATTTTGGTAATTTGTATTCTTAGGTAGCTAAAGGCAAGAGCTACGACAATAATAATAATAATAAAGACTTCTGGAAATATTTTTTGATGCCGTCGATGCTTTGCAAAGATGTCAAAATAAGTACGACAACCTACGAGTTTTGGGTATGATGCTTAAACATGCCATATAATTCAACCGGTAGACACAATGTTCATGTTATGCATTGGAATGCCCAAGGCAACCGTCCACAGTAGACATTCCTTTATCTAACTCGTGTCTCGATTTTTCAAACCTTGAGACACATCCAAATGTTTTACAATCGGACCATGTACCTATATCTTGTGTTATTTATATGTACAAGGTTTTTCTTGATAACTTTGCCTTAACACTGTGATATTAGTAGTTTCCTTATTTAATTATTTAGATGTTAATTGTTGTAATACTTTTAAGTAAATTCTCATAGCAATGTAATTATTTTATAAAGGTTTCAATAAAGTCAATAATAATAATTATAAAAATTATGTTTTGATGAAGGATGAAATTAACATGATTTTATCGTTTTAAAATTGAACACTTTTTTGTGCATTTTTTAATTTTTTATTTTTATTATTTTTTTTTTACAATTATATTTAAATATATTTTAATTAAGTAAATTTCCAATAAATTATTCTAAAATATAGTATATCAAATTTTATTTTATTTATTCAATTTACATAAAATTAATTTCTAAATAAATTTGTTGTGATTTGATAACAAACACGTAGAAGAAAAACAAAAATTGGAAAATCAAGTCGATCGAAATTCATCACAATCTGATCGATTTAAAATTTCGATTTACTTTTTAAATCGATGGAATTTCATCACGTACTGATAGATTATCATTGTAATGTACTGGCAGCTCATTCATAAAACATATCTGGTTTTGCATTTCAACACTGATTAAAAATGGGAAATTTTCGCTAATAACGAAAACAAATATAAATAGAGAGAGCATGCGACAAAAATGACATCATCATCAGCTCTTTTTATTATCCAATTTGAAATTATATATTCTTCTCTTTTTGTCTTTATAAACAAATTCATAAACAACTAAAAGCAAGAAAAAATGGGAAATTTATTAGTTCCGAAAAAAGGGGAAATTTGGTTTTGGTGAACTGAAATAATAACAACAGAAATAAAAGCGAAGTATAAACGAACGAACAATTTGTTTGCGGGTGTATCGAAAAACGGACAAAGTTGAGTGAAAACGCAGGATTAAAAATTTAAGAAAAAGGAGATTTTTAAGGAGTAAGCGTTAATAAAAGTAATTAAAACCGGCATACGCCTACCTTTTTTTTTATGTAAAAATCGTGTCGGTAATTCAGTTTTTTTTTTATTGGCTTTCTTGCATCAAGCTAGTCTAGTGTGTGTATTTTATAGTTATGACATAATCGGGCGTCGTCGTTTCTCATGTTTCTGATTAAGATACATTATAAATGTGTATAAAATATATCAAAAAAGTTAAAAAATCAGACGAAATAAAAATATTAAGTATAATTTGAGGATTTTCAATCATATTCTTGGTGTTTGTGATTTTTAATTTGACTTTAAATTACAACAAATTTATATATAAAAAATTGGGCGTTGCTGCTAAAAAAATGGGTTTATTCTCTTCGTGTATAAACTGACTGCTGTCGACTAACTAAAATAAAATTCAATCTAATTCTAATTGAATAGAAAAAAAGTTAAAAAGTTATTGATAATTAGAAGTAAAGATTGAACAAAGTTTAAAAATTGTTGACATAAAAAATTTAATTTTTAATGTTCTAATTTTTTGCTCCATAAATAGTGTATCAACTTTTGTTTTTAAGTTATACACTATTTAAAAAAGAAAAAAAAAAAACGTGTACATATTTCCGTCTTTCACTAAATGAGCTTTAAAAATTTACAATTTGAATAAATATATGTACGTATAAGTTTTTTTTTTATTCAAATCTGTATATGTTGGACTTTTAAGTATTTTAAACACCGGCATTTTCAAAAGATCCATTACATGAAACCATGTAATTTTGTATTACTCTATTGTATTACTTATATTGAATAAATAAAATATGTATAGTAGAAATTTAAAATTAATGGCAAGACAAACTAAAAAGGTATTTCGAGGATTTTGATTTATATCATAAATTAGTCTCCAACTCTAACGCTTTTTCCTCTTTAGTAATTGTCAACATTTCTATTTCAGTGTTGCCAGAATATGTGTTATGCTAAATTCTCAAAAATATATGCTGGAATCTGCTAAATCGAAAAATTTTTGTAGCACCGGAAGAAAACGTCATAAAATCAAATATTTTTTTGAAAAATGTGCGACCAAGAATTTACAAAGTGATATGCTGGACAAATGAAATAATTAAAATGGTTTTTAAAATTAATATGTCTATTGTGAGGCAAAATTGAAAATTTTCGAAAATAAATCTGTAACTTCTAATCGGTAGGCTCAATGGAGGGTACCTCTGTCATAGATAAATATTAAGCGCTTTCTAAATGTTCATTTCTTATCCCATTTCAAAGATTTGTATATCGTCATAAGGCCTGTATTAAACTTTAAAGTATCGTTTCGTTTATTTTTTTTAAATATATCGACTTCAATATTTTTGTATATGTATAATTAAGAATAACGTCAGCTGGACAAAATTTTATTCGAAAAAAGGGAGTCCATGGACTTTCCAATTTTAAAAGACATTTAGGCATAAATCAAGATTATCAGCACACTTGATTTTTAAATAATTTTGATAATGATTCAGTAGCATTTTTATTCATGATTACAGCAATGTAAAAAATTTTGGCTGCTCGCTCCTAGTTTACGAGTTATGGGTACTTGAATTTATAATATAAAAATCATAGGAAAGATATTTCAATTGATATATAAAATGTGCCAAATCATTAACCCATGGTGAGACAATATGATATTTTATTACTTTTTATTTTGACTTTTTTTTTTACAAAAGTACTGTTATCTTAAAAATATATCGATATAATGGCACTCTCCTATACATCAAATTATTTAGAGAACATTCCAAGCTTTCATATGATTCCCATGTCACACCCATATCCCATTTAATAACAAAAATATAGCACTTTAAAAATTAATATTTATAAAAATTAATCGATTTTTACTAGTAGTACCTATATTTGTTAAAGGAGGAAGGAGAAAATTGCATTCTTACATCATAACTTAAAGTACCTATAACTCGAAAACTAAGAGCGAGCGGGCAAAACTTTTTACATTACTTTAATCACAAATAAAAATGCTACTGAATCATTATCAAAATTATTTAAAAATCAAGTATGCTGGTAACCTTGATTTATTCCTTCAAAATTAATACCACTGATAAAGAATACAAAACACAGAGATTGACGTCAAAAAATATATTTGGAAATCTGCAGATAGCCCTTATTGAATATAAGCCCTCGATATATAATTTAATTGTGTGTTTTTAAGGTTGACATTTTTAATATTTAAATTATGGGTTAGTGTGTATAAATTAACTAGTAGGTTGTCGCAATTTTTCAAGTATCTACAAAACAAATTGTTCTATCTAATTTAATTCGAGAAAGTGCTAAAAACTTTTTTTTGCATAAACAAAAATTTAAAATTTTTAAATTACCGTTTGATTTATGTTCAAAATGTTCTTCAAATTTCACTTAATTAAAAAAAAAAATATGGAAAATTTCACTATGTCTTTAAAATATTTTAGAATTTATATTTTAAAAGTTAGTGTGAAAACACTAAGGTCAACGCCAAAAATAAGAAATTCAATTTTTGAATTTAAATATCTTTTTAGCAGTATATAATAATATAGTGCAATATGTTTTTTTTTTTATCTTGTTTAATTCATATTTGTAAAAACACAAACTCCGATGTTTTTCACACTCGAGATGGTGAAATTTGACTCACTGAATAAGAAATTTAGTATAAACTTTTCGCTTCTCGTGTTGAAAATTATGCTAAGATTCCGTTTTCAGTAAGTCGATTATGGTAAAATTTGACGCACTGTATAAGAAATTTAGTATAAACTTTTCGCTTCTCGTGTTGAAAATTATGCTAAGATTTCGTTTTCAGTAAGTCGATTATGCTAAAAAGCATTTAGCAGAATTTTTCAAAATAAATATGCAATTTGCCAAACCATTCTGCTAAATCTAGCAGGAAAAATACTAAAATGGCAATACTTTTCTATTATCGCACAGGCGCTCTCTGTATACGATTTTTAAATAAATCTTATTATTTTTTTTTTGCTGAATTCTCTTTACTCAATTGAAATTGAACTGTCTTTGATTGCATTACGTTCCGGCAGTGTTTATAACATTGTGTGTCGGGAAACTTTTGCTGCCATGGAAAAATTTAGTGGATTTAGAAAAACACAAATTTAGAAGGAAAAACAATTCATATTAAAAACAAGTACAAAAAATATTGTAATTACGAAAAACAGATTTCCCAGAATTTTTATACGACACAAAGTTGTTTAGCCCAAAGTAAATAATACCTGTTTTTTTTTTCTTTTTTTTGCTATTGCAGCATTGTGATACACACAACAAATTAAAATATTAAAAAAGATCTAAAATACAAAATTGAAGGATTTTTCATCGTTTTTAATTGCCGCAAAATAAATGTGAAGCCGTTTTTATGTTTAAATATATACAAGAGTAACAGAGATAGCAGCATTGTTATTATCAAACGGTAAGTGAGGCACGCTATCAAAAAAAAAAAAATCCTATTTACGCACTTGGTTACAAATTTTTATAAATAATGGGAAATTTTTTAATACAATCGTCACAATTACCAATTATACTTAAAATTTACTAAAATAATTTGTTTAATGAATTTATATTTCAAAGCAAAGGTAATATGTTGTAAATTGAAATATGATGTACTATAATTATTTAATTAACTATGAATATCTATATAACGATACCATACAATGTAAATTTATTAATAAATGTGAACAGTTTCATAGTGAGAAATGTACGTTTAACGAATATTAGTACATGTATGATATAAAAATGTAGCTCCATTAATTGTTCTCTTAACCTAAAGAAATATAAAATAAATGAAAGTGTCTATTGTAGTTGTTGTATGTTATAAAAAAGTAAACAATGAACATACATTCACATACATACAATGTCTCACATAAATTAGTGAATTTTTATTTAATTAATATTTTTAGTTACATAACTATAAGCCTTTCATGATATCAGGGCACTATAAAAAAATAAAAATACCCGAAAAAGTTTACTTTCCTGTTAATTTTACTTCTGTGGATCAAAATAAAATTAAACATTTTCCGCTCCAACATTTCTCGCTTGCAAGTTGTTAGCACAATTATGTCGTGGTATATTTTGGAGCTGTATCGTCGTTTCAAATTTAACAATGGCTATATATATTATATATATATATATATATATATATATATATATATATATATATATATATATATATATATATATATATATATATATATATATATATATATATATATATACTTATTATTTTTTTACTATAATGATAACAAAATATATTTGTCATTAAAAAAGAGAAATATCCTCGAAACCTTAACTTCAAATTAGGAAATTAAATCAGTGAACATTTAACAGTCATAACTTAAGACCATGGCAACCAAAAATATGCAAAATATTTTTTCCTAGGCTTTAAATGAACCAAATTGTTAGTTATTTATCCATTTCAGACAATTTAAAGAATTATTGCATCGATTGTTATAGCATATTTTTTCTATTTTAATCCTAACATCATATTTTGAACTTAACAGCATATTTTGTCATATTTTAGAGCTTATATTAGCAATTTAACTGGAATATTTTTTATTTATACGTAAAAGCATAATTTAGAATGTATTACACATATACAGCATAATTTAGCATATTTTAAAATATAAAGACAAATTTAGTGAAATTTTCTTTTTAATGTCACAAGTTTTGCAAAACCAATTTTTCATTCTATAAATTGATGGAAATAATTTCATATTTTTTTATTTCGTTTGACATCTTCAAATAGAAAGGTGATAAAAATTCAAATATTTTTGTGAGGTAAATTCTGTGACTTCTCGTACTATTTCTGAATGTTCTTGGAAACAAATCAGTATTTTTTATTGCAGTTTTTTGCATTATTCATTTAATAAAATCAATAATTATTCTTCTAAATCATTTAATAAAACAGTTTTTAGAAAAAATTAAAAAAAAAGAAAATTCAAATACTTTAGTGAAACACTGTTCATATGTGTGTTGTATGTATAAAAAATGAATCACAGAGGGAAGACACCGATTTTTTAATATTTTTGCAATTCAAGGAAATAAATAATTGCGATATAAAAATTCAACTTGAAAATTTGCAATTCAAAAACATCAGTACTATTGATGTAAAATTATATGTACATTGTACATAAAATTTTAACCAGAAAACACCATCATTGAATGAATAGAGGGTTTAGTTTAAACCATTTTCTAATGCTCTTGAAGAAATTGCACAGGTACATTAATGTTGCCAAAAAAGTGATTTTCCCGCTAGATCTGGCGATGTTTTTTACTAACTACTTTTTATGGCTGCAACATTTTTTTAGTGACGACCCCTAGTGACTTTTTCCTTTTTTTGTAAACATATATCTTAAAACAGAAATGAGAAAATGCAAAGAAATGTTTATTTCTCCAACAGAAATGAGAACATGCAAAAGAGTCTTGAAATTAAAAAAGGAAGGTATATAATTTTTAAAAGTGTTAAATCCTGAACCTGAACATTATATTAAAAAATCATTGAAACCTGGAGCATGTAAAATAATTTAAAGGTTATGTAAAAAAAAAGCAAAAAAAAAAAAAAAAAGAATACAACCAAAAAAGTTTTCAAATTTGAATGGAACCTCTGAAATGCATATAATTTTTATTTTATATCATGTTTAAAACTTGAAAAAAAAAAAAAAAAACAATCAAGCGGTGGTTACCATTTATTTTATTCAAAGTGTAGACGGTTTTTTTTAAGTACAATTTGGTGCGACATGACGAGGGTGATCAATTACTCCTTTTGGAGAAGCCGGTTTTCGAATAGTTGGAATTTTGTTGCTGTTTTTTAAAATCAGATAAAAACAGTTCTGTTTTTTTTTTTTTTTATCAGAAGTATATATTTCCATCAAAAGTATATACATATTATCTAAAAAATCAATAAATCTTATAATATTAAAGTTAAAATTTATTAAATATAATTATTTTAAGAAACAAATTTTAATTAAGGTACTCCTTTAAAGTAGAACGGACTGCAGATTATCAAGGGTCCTATGGCCCAAACTTGATAGAGCAGATACAAATCTACTTTTGGGCATGAAAAGGGAAAACCTGAAGACTATGATAGGTATTCTGACAGGTCATTGTCCCATAGGGGGAATGATAGGGCATTGGGATAGAGGTTCCTCCGGTCTTTGCAGAATGTGCGAAGATAATGAGGAGCTAGAGACGGTGGAACATATCATATGTCACTGTCCATGTCTACAACTAAGTAGGCAGAAATGGTTAGGCAGTCGATTCCTTGACGAATTGGACAGTATATCGACAATAGAGCTCGATAGACTAATAGGATTCGTCATGGGAATAGGCTGGCTAAGAGGAGGTCGTTGGCTTAGAGCGAGCGACCTGGGGCGGTAGTACTTTTCCTTTTCTGATTCTTTCTATTCTCTTCTATACTTTTCTTGGTCTCAGCTTCTTTCTCTATCAACTTTCCTTCCTGCTCTTTTCTATATCTCGTCTCTCTGTAGTTTCTTTCTAGTTTCTGTCTATATTCTTTATGAAGGGACTCACAATGGACCTTTAGGTCTCCGAGTAGATGCACAAGCACTCTTATGAGTGTTGGGCAACCCTTCCCTACCTACCTACCTACTCCTTTAAAAAATGAAGTACTTTTAAAAATATTGAATTAATAAAAACCCGAAAGTATTTCAATTCTTTGTAAGAATGTAATAGTTGTTACAAAACAAAAACTAATTCCATTGATATGCGTATTTCCTTCAAGATAATTATTACTTTAATATTTCTTTAAACTTACGTACTTAATTTCGATTTAATCCTAAACTATATTTATAAAACATAAATTAACTTTATAAATGTTATTCAGATTAAAATTTTTCCTAAATTTAAATTCAATTATTGGTATTTAGTACATATGTAGGTTTTTTGAAATAGAATGAATTCTTAAAACGAGTTCTTTGTGTTTAAACCCGATTGTAAATCGAGTCGATCATCCTGGACATGACCTCAAAGGCAAAAGGTATATAGAGTGGCTGTCATTAATAAGAAAACAAACTTATCCTTTCAGTTTTGCTTAAAAAAAAAATGTTAATGTATCGGTCCGTTTTTGTAAATTTACATTGATGACAAAATTTCAGTCATTTAATATATTTTAGTATCTTTCTTGAGAAAGCTGAAAAAATCCTTTTCGTACGAGCCAAAAACAAGAGAACAGCAAAATTTTAACTAGTTTCTTTAATTTTTTTTAATAGCTCGTTTATATCTGCGAAAAACCTGTTTTTTTTTTCTTCATTTAACTAGTTATTTTTTCTAGTTTTTAACTTGTTTCTATGTACGAAAATTGAAGAAAATATTAATATGCCATTTACACCAAACAAAATCTAGTAGTTTTTGGCTTTATTTGTTTTTTGAATAAAAAAACTACGAAAGTTTGTTTGATTTTTCCATACAAATCAAAAACCATTTTTAACTAGTTTTTATTGAAAACTAAATAAAAACCACTAAAATAACTATTTATGATGCATCCTGTTTAGCAAATTTTAGAACTAAGCTTTTATATATAAAGAGAAAAATAAAATTTCATAATTTTAATAAATTATTATTACAATAAATAATTTATTAAAAATTGTTAGAATATGCTTTAATATTGAAAGTATGTATTCTCTGATAGAAGAAATAGCAAATAGAGCTTAAATAAAAAATTCCAAGATATGTGAATGTCAGCAAAACCTGCGTTGGCAAGAAATAAGGTATGTAAACGTTGTAGTTTTTGAAATTTTGTTTTTCAAAAACCAATTAATTTTTGTTTTGGTATAAACGGCATATGAAACAAAAAAAAAAAAAATATATATTTTTAAATACGATTACAAGAGAAAAATTTAATTCAATATTTTAAAGTTTTAAACAAAAATGGAAACTAAGGAAGATCCCTTGGAAAAGAACTTACCCATGATAAACCAAAAATATTACAAAATATTATTATTTCTCAAAAATCTTTCCAAACCATCAATTCAATGAAATTGGATGAATCAAATATTTCTATCTCTTCTGTTGATGATGAATATCCTTTGGTCAACCATAAAAGAAAAGACCTGATGTCGAAATTGATTTTTCATCGTTAAATTATGTGAATAAGTCTCAAAATTATCAAAATAATCCTGGTATAAATTTGTTTCTTAAAATAATTAAATTTGCAGCCCTATAAGAAATAAGAACGATAAGGACCCTCATAAGATAAGTGCAGTTAATAACAAGTTATTTTGCCCACCATTTTTTAGTTTAGTAGAACAATTAAACTCAAAAAATGTATTTTACAAAATTATAAACAAAAACAAACAAAAAAGCAAATTATACTTAAAAGACGTTGTTGCTCATTCTGAGATGACGCAATTCTTTAAAGAAAATCGAATCTTATTTAAATACCCCTGAAGAGCTCAAACGTGTTAGTATAGTATTACGCTGTTTATATTACAAAACAGAACTATGAAAAAAAAAAATGAATTAGATTTATTAGTTCCCAATGCAGTAGAATCGGTTACCAAGTTCGCACAAAATTTTCGAGAAAAACAATTTAGATACGGGTTAATTTATAGTCACTCTTGTAATTGGAAAAAAAGTAAATGAAATTTCAAGTTTGCGTTATATTTTAAATCAAAAAGTTTCGTGGGAATTACAAAAGCCAATTTAAAAGAGACTCAATGTTGGAATTGTCAACAATGGGGACATTTATCACGAAATTGCAACGGAGCCTACGTTTATATTAAGTGCGACCAAAATCATAGTAGAGATGAATTTAAACAAGATAATGAGAATTTGCCTTGCTGCACTAATTGTATTCCAATAGGACACCCTTCTAAATTTATAGGTTGTCCAGCATTTAAAAAATATGTTGATTTGAAGGGGAGAAAAAAATGGCAAATGTTATTAATGTTATTAATGCTATTAATCATTCGAGCACTGCGAAAACTACATTAGCAGGTCTGCTTAGAAATCATATTCCAAATAATACTGAAACATCCTCAAATAAACCTACTTTTGCAAAATTATTTGAATCAAAAGTTTTCGCAATTTATGAAAGATTATAACACTTTCTAGAGAGGAAGGTAGAAAATAATTTGTTTTGATGATGGATGAAATACAGGCGGGCTATGGTCCATATTGGATTAAATTTATTAACCTTTAATGTTAGATCACTTATTGAAGTGAGTCGTAGAATTGTCTTGTTAAATTTATTGAAATTTTATTATATTGATGTTGCTTTTATTCAGGAGGTATTGGGGGATTTTAATGTCAAAAATATGTCTTTGGGAGACAACATGAATAAATCGAGTGGTAATCTACTTTTTAATTGGTTTCAACATTTCTACAAATTTCGTTCGAATTCGTAACATTTTTTCATCTTTTCCAAATGGTTCTTCCCTTTTAGACATTTTCTGATAAGTTTAAACTTAATTGATGTTACTCGAAATTACAAAATTTTTAAGAATTCAGAATTTTTCTATTAAGCTTGAATTTTTATTAAGAGATTTTTAGTTTATTTGAATCCACCCTCCACGTTTACATTTTTAAAAAATACTAATTGAGAAAATTAGAATTGATATCATACACGTTTTTCAAACAACAAATTAAAATCGAAATAACAAAAAGAGCGCGCTGTGAAGACTGCCTACTAAAAAAAATGAGTAAAACAAATAAGCAAAGCTCTTCTCAGAGAGCTGAAAATCAAAATTACTTCGCTCCGTTACAAACAATCGATAATGATGAAGAAGATGAAATCGCTATTGATGACGTATATAAAGGAAAAATACCACCTCTAACCATTTTAAAGTGTAAAACGGAACAAATACATGAAATGATGAGTTTATTAAAAATAACCTAATACTCAATTATAAAAATTTCTATTGGCTTAAAAGTTTTTTGCTCGTTAGTAGCTAAAGGATTAAAATGTAAAGATGTTAAAATCGTTATAAGAGATAAAGAAAATGGAGGCGAAATGGTCATATTTATTGAATATTTGGAGAGGAAGTCAATTGCTCTAAAAGAACTGAGGCAAAATAACTCCTCAATTAATTATATTAAGGTAAGATGGGAATATGAGAAACATAAAAGATCTAAACTCACCACACAGTGCTACAATGTTCGGACATGGGTAGGTGTAATGTGAAAACCTATTGTGCCAACTGTGCAGGCAGCCATCAAACAAGTGATTGCAAATCTAGCATTGTTAAATGTGCGAATTGTAAAGGCCCTCACAAAGCCATGTTGTCCTAGTAGAAACACATACTTAGGAATTAAGCAACGTGTCCAACCCAAGAGAACCATCAGATCTGGGTATAAAAATTCTACTAGTTTTAGTGCAGAGTATAATACCTTTTTTTCCAAAAACTGTACACCAAAAACAACCCCACATATTAGTAATTGGGGAAATACCCAATCAACAATCCAAAATTATAATGAAAATTTGTTGCGTGACGACCAATTTAATGTCATTACGATGTACAGAAAATGGCTCTGTGGAATGCTTGTGGTATTAGATTTTAAAAAGACGAATTTTTCATATTCATAAACACAAATAACATGTCTGCTGTATCTGTGAAACTTGGATAAATGAAAAAATCTCGATCAAACTTATCAACTTTTACTGTTATAGATATGACCGTAAACAAGGTAGAGGTGGTGGAGTTGCCAACTTATTAAAAAATACATAAAACATGAGTTATTACCATTAAAAAACTAAGATGATTGAGCATATAGGAGTTAAGATTCTGCTTCCAAATGACTATATTTATACTCCTGCTACTTTCCGGGAGGCTCTATTATTAACACAAATAATAAAAACCAATTTATTTCAGACCTTCGTATGCTGGCAAATCCTAATCGTAAAAACCAATTTATTTCAGACCTTCGTATGGTGGCAAACAAATATATTTTAGCTGTTGATTTTAATAGAAGAAATCTATTGTGGTGGTTGTCAAACTAACAACATCCTTTACGAGAAAATTCAACCAAATCAACTGGAAATAGTGTATCCTTATGTATCCTTATGAAAGCCGATCCGAGGAGATGGCCTTCAACGTTAAACTTTTCATAACAAATAAATCTGAAATATTATCATCAGTAAAAGTATTAAATGATTTAAGTTCTGATCTTCTTCCAGTCGTAGGGAAAATAAATATACGATTCAGTCTATTTGAAAATAAAACATACAATTTTAGTAAGGCAAAAGGTCCAAATTCTCCCTATACGTAAATAGAAGTATTCCTGAGCAAACACATTTTATGGAATTATCAAATACAACACAAATGATATGAAATTATTATTGAATAATACAATTAAAGCAGCAATTGAATGTAGTGTCCCAAAAAGAAGACAAGCCATTGCCTGAAAATATAAAATTTTTAATACAATTTAGACGGTACAGGGATATAAACGGCCTCCATCAAATGAAAATCCTCAATAAACGTATAATTGATGAAATGTTTAAATATAGAAATAATTCATGGAATTACACTTTATCAAAGTTGAATAAATCTTCTTCGCCTTTCTGAAACATTATCAAAATATTGAAAAGAAAACACAAAAATATTCCTATATTGAAAGATAGGAATATTTTAGCCAGGACTTTTAAATCAAATAACAACGTTTCAAATAATCTCATTGACGATGCAACTATTTCAGAAGTAAATTATGTCGTTGAGCCCAAAATTACTATTTTTCTGTTGAAACTACGTCAAGTTTAATTAAAAAGCTGAAAAACGAAAAAGCTCCTGGTTTGGATGAAATCAATAACAAATGATTAAAAAACTTTCCCAAAAGTGGAATCAGATATATAAACAACATATATAATGGCTGCTTAAAACTATGTTACTTTCCAACGGAATGGAAAAGTCAAAAATAATTGGTAATTCCAAAACCGAATAAGCCTTCTGATTCCCCTAAATCATATAGACCTATTAGTCTTTTGGAAAAAATCTCGTGAAATAAATATAAATGTTGGATTCCCTCAAGGATAGTGCTTATCACCACTTTTATATAATACTTATACCGCTGATATTCCTGCTTTACCTGTACACATAACTTCAATTTTTGCCGCTGATACCTCAATATTAAGCTCAGATTTATATTGCGTATGCTTTGGTTGAACTAAATAAATGTTTTACTAAATGGAAAATTCTAATAAACACGGAAAAAACAAATGCCATATATTTCACAAGATAACGGAGACGTTGTTTCATACCACAAACCCACTGCATTTTAACAACTATGATATTCAATGGAAGGAAAATGTTAAGTATTTGGTGTAATACTAGATACAAAATTAAATTTTAAAACACACATTCCACATATTGTAGACAAATTCAACAAAGTTACACAAATGATATATCCCTTAATAAACGTCTTTCAATAATAAAAAAAAAAAACACTAATTGAATCTATTTTGCACTCTATTATGCAAATCTGCAAATTGCCACAGGAAGAAGCTTCAAATATCCCAAAATAAACCTTTAAAATTGATTTTCATTCTTCCCTGGCACTATTCAACGCAACAACTTTCATATACTTGCTGATTTTCACACAGTTAACATTAAATTAAACAAGTTCAACGACAATTTTGCTAAGAGATGTCAATACTCTCACCACCCCCATATCAATGAGTTAATCTCTACATAAATTTTACCTCCTTATCATAGTTTTTAGTCTTTAGTATATAAGAATTGCTTTAAAAAGGTTTTGCACTTAAATTTTTTCTCCAAACTAAATAATATTAAATCAAATATAAAAATATTATCTCCAAATTGAAATGTTAAAGTAGAAAAGGAAAGATAGTTTGCTAATCTCTTTAAACAAAAAAAAAAAAAAAAAAAAAAAAGCAGTCTAACGCTGTAAACCTATTAATATTAAAAATATACAAATAAAATTGAATTGAAAAAAATCATTTTACATCGTCGAATAGAAACTTGACTAGCTATGAAATTGATTATTATGTTGATAAATTTTCAACAACAATTAACTATGCAACTATGTTGCACTCAGAGAAAGTTGTTAAAAAAATTATTGTTTCTAAAAATATAAAGAAATTATACAAAATTATATACAGTTGGCAGAAAGAATTAAAGAAGATATATATAAAAGATCTCTAAACCGCAATGATTCAGATTAAATTATATTATCAAAACAGATTCAATTAATTAATATTATTTGAAAAAGACAGGTAGAATAAGCTGAAAAAAAACCTGGGCCATCTGCTCACAAAAACATATATAACATCAGAGGTGCTAAAAGAAATAAATACGTATCAAAACTTTCGGTAAATGGTGTTATATTGGAAGATGAATCACAAAAATTATATAAAGGAGTTATTATCGAAAATTTACAGTTGATTAGTACCCAATAGGAACTAAGGATGTATCAAATATAGTATAGCAAATAGAACTATTTGTAGTGTTCAGATAATCTTTTTGTTTTTGACAGTAATTTTTCATCAGATAATCAAAAAAATCAAGAATAGTCTCTTATGATGAAATTCAACATTTTGCAAAAATTATAAATAACACGAAATCGTGTGGATTTGATAACATTTCAAATTTTATCATAAAAAAAGTTCCGTCGAAAGCATTGGAGTATCTACTAATAGTTTTCAACAACTGCATTAACAATTCCTATTTCCCTGATACTAGGAAAATCTCCGAAATTATTCTAATAAAGAAACGAATCTGTAACGAAATCAGTAATATAAGACCAATTTTCATGCTTTCCAATATTGGAAAACTGTTTGAAAAAGTTTTACGTGAGAAAATGGACCTCGGAATTTCAGAACAGTATGTTCCGGATTTACAAAAGGTCATTCCACAGCTGATGCTATGGTTAAATTTCAAGATGATGTTCTTAAAAATCTTACTAACAAGCAATGCAGAGTAGCTCTTTCGTTAGATGTTGAAAAGGCTTTTGATCATGCATATCACGATGGTATTCTCTATAAAATGATTCATCTATTATTAAAATGATTTACAACTTTTTCTCTAATATTTTGTTTTCAGTTTAAATAAAATGTTACTACTTTCGGGAATGTGAACTGTGGGGTTCCTCAGGGCTCCATTTTGACTCATCATATTTATAACATTTTTATTACTGATTTCCCTCATTTTAATAATAACTCAATAGGGCTGTTTTACGCTGATGACTCATTGTTGTATTCCCACAATGAATCGCCAAAAAATGCTTTAAAAAATGTATCAGATTATTTGAACATCGTTAAAAAATATTACGATTATTGGGGAATTAATCTCAATACTTCGAAACATTTGTATATGTAACGCTTCTGGTAAATGTAAAAGCTTTGTGGTTCCTGAGAATAAACATTTAAAACTTTTGCTTAACAATATTGAAATTTCATTTAAAGAAAAAGTAAAATTATCTTAATATCAGTTTCGATAAGCTTTTTAAATTTAATAAATATGCAAGACTTGTTAAGGAGATCATATAAAATAATGGGGTCTTTTGGTAAAATTTTAAATAATAAATATCGCAAAACACTAAGCTTTTATTATACAAAACTTGTATTATACGTATTTATATGGATTTCCCATTTGGTTTACCATTTCTCCAACAGTAATTAAAGAATTCGAAATTTTAGAATGAAAAATGTTTAGATGCTGTATTAGAAAATACTTTGAATCTTTTTCAACACGTTATTCAAATTTGTTCATTTATAATAACTATAAGGGTTATATGTTTATAATTTACTAAGTAAATTTGCAATCAGAACAGGCTTTCATGAAAATAAATTTATTTTAGATATTCTTAATAATCAGAAAAATTTTATTTGGACAAATACAAATTATTTATCGTCGATAAGGTTACATTAATGAAATTCCTTCAATTTGTCAATAAGACATAACTTTTATTCTAAAAGCACCAATGACACTCAGGAGTTGATTACTAATTTATTTTGCTCATATATTTTTTTTCATAGTTGTAAGTTAGCTTTAAGATAGTTTTAAATGATAGTTTTAAGTTAATAATTTAGTTTTATGAGATTTTCTGTCATACTACTTAGAGCCTCGTGAGCAAGGGCGAACATATTTTTTATATTAAAAACTAAATTTCTAAATTTCTTTATCATGGTTTAAGATATTACATTATAGTCTTAAGTTTGCTTATAAATTATCATTTCATTATTATAACGATTTTAAAAAAGGCTCAATAAAAATTACCTTTAAACCTTTATTTTTGTGTTAATTGTGTATAATATAATCACAATATTTTACACAATTAATACAAAAAATATAATCAATGTGTTTTGTGAAATGTCATAAAAAACAAGTTTATTGATAATGTAAACGGTATGGTTTTCTTAAGTAGTTTTTTGAAATTTAACTAGTTAAATATGTTTGTGTTTATGGTTGAAAAACATTTTAGTGCAACATTAAGTAACTACAAAATTTCTATTCCGTTAAATTAGAAAATTACTTAAAATAAGATTTTAATTCAGCTGTAATTTCGACCTAAAAGATGGCAAATAGTGAACAACTAAGTGTAGGGGAATGAAAAGTAATTATCAAACTTCTAGAAAAAGCTCTCTAGAAATGTAGTAAAAGTCTTTAATAAAACTCCCGCAGCTAAATTCAAGGTGGTTAAATGCTACAAACACTATGACATAATTATTATCGTAAACGCACAATAATCGCAACAAAAATAATAGTTAGCATTTTATCTTCAAATCCTATGCTTTATGCTCCAATATGTTTATCAAAACTTATTTAGAAAGGCCACACAATTCTCGGAAGACTTTATAAAGACGGAAAACATAACATGGTCGAGCTGTACAGAACATTTCATTCAAATTTGCAAAAATATATGACGTTCTTGCAAATTGCGCCATAATACCTGAAAATTAAAAAAAAAAAAAAAATATCTAGACTGATAATTAGCATTTAATATAATGTAGGACAGATGTACGTTTGGCTCAAAAATAAGTCAGAGCGCTATATTCGGCTGTGCTGAATTTTTTATACCCTTCACCACCTTACCAATAAAAAATAAAATTTACGCCTTAAAGTTTTGATTTCATATATTCACATTTATACTTATAAAAATAATCTTCATTTTTTCCAAACTTCAAAAATGTAAATACAAAATTAAATTATCATAGCAAGCGTTCCTAAAAAACAACAACACTGATACCTTCTGATGATATATACATATATTTGGATGTAGATACATGCTTATACAAAAAACAACACTGAGTCATTGCAATGCTTCTATTTCGAACTAAAAAACGTCTAAACATACATAAGAAATGATTGTGTGAATGTATATACAATCAACAACTACTGCTTGCTTATACAAAAAAAAAAAAAAAAAAAAAAAAAAAAAAACAGCAACACTAATAATCAAGTGTGAGGTTTCTTAGCTCTGTATTTCCTCAAGGGTCTTTGATGGGTCCACTATTGTTTATTATGTGTTTAAACAGCCTTTGAGATTTTGTCAACACTTCATTATGCAGACGTTATATTTATACTGATCATGTTTTCCTATTGTTTAAATGTAGACGTGATTTTCCTGATGTGTTAGAAAGTAATATACATTTCTTTTTCAATTGAATGTCTCTAAGGTGAAGGCTTTAAGTTTTGGTATGACACATCGCTTCATTTTTAATTCTGAATAATTGTGAAATCAAGGAATTCCAAATGAATTTGTTGATCGACTTAAAATATTAGGTATTTTAATTGATGACAGACTCTTATTTGGTTTGTTTACATGGTAAAATTTGTGGTGTCGTACGCAGATTATATTCTATTAATATATTTTTTCCTTTCACATCAGGAAAAAGCTAACACACGCATTATTAATGTCTCTTGTAATGTATGGACTTGAGATTTTTTCTGTCAACATGATGGTTCGTTTTGTTATATATAGGTTTGCGTCATCATATTTCAGGCTATGTTCAACAGTTTCTCGGTTGTTCGTTTGAACCATTTTTGATGTTGAGGAATAATATCATGCTTTTCTATAGCGTCATCAGGATTAGAAATCCTGAATCATTTTGCAGATACTTTATATTTTCAAGGACTATGAAGAATCCACAGATAATTATTCCTAGAATATCAAATCATGTTTTTGAAAAAGCAAAGCTGGTTCGTGTTGCTCTAAGTTTTATTCAATTGCTAAATAATTTACGCAATTTTTCTTTTTCAATTCATTTTTCTTTTTTCTTTGTTGCTTTTGAGGACTGTTATTATTTAATTTTATTGTTATATTGTTCCCACTAGTTAGTCAATAGGAATTATGAGATTTATATGGATTGCCTTTGATGTTTTTTATATTGTAGATTTATATATTATTATGATCATTACTACGTAATAAGTTTGTTTGGCCCTATGGGCTTTTTTATTATGGATTGAAGAAATAAAAAATAAAAAATAATACGAGTAGCTATTATAATACTGCTGTTGTCAACTAAACTGCTTGCTTATACAAAAAAAAACAATAACAACACTGATAGTGTGTATATCAGAGATTAAACTGAGGTGAAGTGATTTACAAAATAAAGGGGTAAAATTACTACTAAAATATTTAAAAAATTGCAGCATTTTTCATATTTTTTTCAAAGAAAATCATAATAATATTTCACCAACATAAGTTTTTATTATAAAAATGCTGAAAATATCTATTAAGTATTGCATTAAGTAGTTGAAGATTGTCAATTTTCTAGTTCCCAAAATATTATGTTTGAATATTTTTCTTCTCAAAATATATTATAACCAAATATTGTGGAAGACAAAAAATATGCAACATGATTAGTACGAATTACGAAAAATATTTCATCTTGAGTATTTCATACTACGAAGTAAACGGAAATAAACGTACACTTGCGAAGTTGACACTTTGAATATATGCGTACGAAATATGTGAAATAATTATAAGTAATACCAAATTTAAATAATTGAAAGTAATACCAAATAAATAAAATCAATCACGAAAAATTATAGCAGGAGCAAAAAATGTACACGAAGGATGCTTTTTGCTATGACATAAATAACGCCATTGCAAAAAAAAAAAACAATTTCATATACGAATTTTTACGAAACACATGTACATATACATAAGTACATACATTTAAGCAAAGCAAATGAGTTATGTATATGAGCGATTGCAAATATTGGCATTCAAGGCATTTGTCGGAAACAAGTTGTGTAAGTGGTGTGACAAAAAAAGCAAATCAGACAAGACATTGAGAAAGTGTTTAATAGCCCATCTACACTTAACAGCCCATTTACACCCAACATAATATGTAAGATTTTTCTATCAGAGAGTGTCATATTCGCTCTCTGAGAGAATTAGACTTAGAGACTACACAACAATTTCATAAGATGAACTGTCAAAAAAAAAAAAAATGTATACGAAAGTTTGTATGTGTGCGTAATTAAAAAACTAAGTTTTTTGTAAAATAGTTTTGTTTTAATGATTTTTTTTTTTTTTACGTTTAAAAATATATTTTTATAAAAATTGTGCTAAAAAAGTGCGAATTTCTTAAATAAAAAGCATATGTGACTGATTGAAAATAATATCATATAAGATTTATTAGAATATGTGTATCCTTTATTTAACATTCAACATAATATAAACAATATTGTTACTTTCTTCTGCACGTTATCTCACATATATCAGCGTTAATCTCAAGTGTAGAGCTAGGGTAACAGAGTTCTAAGATTTTTCTGAGAGAATTATTTCACGTGTAGATTCAAATATTAGTATTATAAGAAGTATTTTTAGACTTTTATGATGAGATTTCTCTACACAACTATCTTATAAGATTAACTGTCAAAAAAATACACGTAACAATACACAATACACACAGCATTTGCTCATAAAGTTGCAGAACAGTATTTATTTCGCCCCTCACACACTGATTTAAAGCACTTAAAAAATAACATGTTGTATTTTCATTTCTTTTATAACACCTTGTAGTGTTGACAAAAACAACTTAAGTTTACTTGAAAATATGAACAAGTCATAAAAATAAAACAAACCACAAAATATTGAACTGATACAGCAGGACAATTCACCTATTCAAAATATCTATTTCAAAATATATAGCTGAAAAAATAAACATTTTAAAATGTCCTCGTTAAAGATCTGTTACTAATAGAAATCATGTGAAAATTGCTAAAATTAAAATAAACGTAGAGTTTCCGTAATTTGACCGAACTGAAGCATTTAATTATTAAGACTCCTAGAATTCCTCCAGAAGTATGCAGAAAATATGTATTATCTATACCAACTCGTTTGCCACGAATGTCACTGGTTACTGTAGCCATTAAAAACTATGTTTATTAATGAAGCATTGAATTTTTTGATTTGTTTATAGAAGTAATATGTATGTTGAATTGAATCTTTTACTGTTTATTTTTTTTAATAAAACATATATTGAAAATTATGTTTTACTTTTGATATCTTGGAAATAAAACCAATTGAGTTGAAAATACTACTTTGTTTACCTTTTTATGACAACATCTGAATTTGTTTTTAAAAGAAATGTATTTAATTATTTATTTAAGGTTAACATATAAATTCTATTAAGTTTTGGTCGAAAAGTGTTCAAATTACACTTTGTTTAATGTAATTAACATTTGGTCAAATTAAAATTATTTGAACGATCAAATTACATGTAATTCATCGGAAATTACAAATAAATTGTCTGCAAAGTCAATTTTGGTATTTAAAATTTTGGATTAAAATTAAAAATATTTTCTTAATAATTGAACAGAACTAAAATCCATTAGGTATTCTTCAGACAAGAGAACACAAAATTTAAATTGTGAAATATTTGTTTTCACTTTCTATATATTGTTTAAGATACAGAAAGTATTTATAGAATTTGTTTATTATAAATTTTATATGTCACCATTTAGCAGTTTTCTTTTAAACATACATACATACATACGTACATGCATACATGTATATTCTATCGTAAACAAAAATAAAAATGAGCTAAAAGTATTTTTGAAATGTATAGGTTATTGTCAAATAATTACATTTCCGTTTTTTAAATTTACTTTAGAAATTCATAGTTCTACAAAAACCGGAAAAATATATTGTACACACATACATATGGATTTACTTTTAAGATTTTTTTATGCTGTATTTTCATTTATTTCATAACACCTTGTAGTGTCAACAAAAACAACTTATGTTTACTTGAAAATATGAACAAGTCATAAAAATAAAACAAACCACAAAATATTGAATTGATGGCGGCATTGTCGGTTTTGATAATTCGCATTCAAGCAATGAAGTTTATATTTATAAACCACTGAATTAAATATAAATTTACAATTTCTAAAACAGCAAAAACCTTATAAACTAAGCAATAATATACGTATGTACATATTGTTCTTTTAAAGGTGTCATACCAATATATATATTTTGAAATCATAATTCGTTCTATAAAATTTAATTCGAGAAAAAGAAAAACAATGTAAAAGTAGCGTTTTTGACTAAAAGGACATTTAAACACATCGTTTAACACTAAAAAATTTCAAAAATACATAAAAAACTTGCACACAATTTTTTATAATGCAACATTTATTAAACGTTGTACTAAATTTTAATTTCTTAAGTTGAAATTTTAAACGTCAAAATGTATTATTTAAAACTCCTTTTAGAAATAACCATAAAATCATAAGCTCTGTTACAGTATTTGCCAAATTTGCAGGTTTTAGTCAGAATTTACAAGAAATTATTGACATAGAAAAGAACGTGTGTCGTTCATTTGTATTTCAAAATTTTTTAAATTGTATTAAAGAACTTTTCAAATTGTATTTAAGAATTTTAAATTGTATTTAAGAATTTATATATATATATATATATATATATATATATATATATATATATATATATATATATATATATATATATATATATATATTGGGATTTTTGAAGTTTTATTTTTTGAATTAAGAATTTATATATATATATATATATATATATATTGGGATTTTTGAAGTTTTATTTTTTGAACCAATTTAAAAAAATATTCCAGAAACATAAAAAATTTCAAAATATTATGGAAATTATGTTATAAAATGTATAATTAAGAGAACAGATGAGAAATAGCAAAATAAGAAAACATATAGAAGGATAATTGTATCGTATTTGTAAATTAAATACATAATTTATTTACCAAATCAAAAGTTACGAAGCTCTTTTTTATAATCTATGTACTTTATTAAGCGTTTGTGCTGATGTTTGTAACGTAGAAAAAACATCTTCGTTTCGCCACGTGTAAGTATACTGTTCGATAGAGAATCATTGTGGGACTTATTAAGCACTCAAACTCATTTAAAATTACAAATAATATATATTTTTAGCCAAATTTTATGAAGATCGGTCCATAATTGACCAATGTCCAATATAAACTCCATTTCTGAAAATCACAACGTGCATAAACAAGTTTTATATTAGCAGACAGTCGGTATTTTATCACTCTATTATAAAGTCGGTAAGATACGCGAACAATTTTGTATTTCAAGACTTGGCAGATTGAAGATCCACTTTTACCGGGATATCAGGGCATTGAAACCATGCGACCGAGTAAACGTGAGTTGGCTCCTTTCGCAGGCGATTAAGCATTCTGGTCGGATGGAATTAGGGTCTGTGCAGCATTTTTCTTCTGGAGGTTGACTCAACCATAATTTGTGTTGGCGTTTTGTATTTAAAAGACCAAATAATTCTCTTGCACTTCCTTTCTTCTCCTGGCCGAAACACAAAAAATTTGGCCATGTTTAGTGAAATACCTATGTTAATCCCTCTTAGTGTTTCATTTGGTGGCTTTTTTCATTGCGTTTTTTTTTTTTGTTATTTGTAAATTGTTTAATTTATAAGATAAATAAATAAAATATAAAAAAAAATTAATTTTAAAATTAATATGGTATGTGATTATTCTAATAAAAGTCAGAACGTTAACATGGCGACAAAAAGAGAAAGTGAAACTACCTTTTTTATATCATGTGTATATGTATTTAAAAATTTTTGTATAGAAAATATATCGTTGGTGCGCTGACAATGAGTCCTATGTGTAATTTTTTTATTATCGCATTTTGTATCGTTATTAATAAAACATTCACCCACCATTACCTCAACGAGCTTCGAAGTTACAAAAAGTGCTATGAGAAAAGAAAAACTCATTGTTTTTTGCTACAAATACATACGACTTTTTGAAGAACAGAAAAACAAAAATATTAAACAAAAAATTAAGTTTCCTACACAAAAAAGCCTTTGTGTACATTTATTTATTTATTTACTATATTTTTTTGCCATTCGTGGACGCCAAAAGATATCGATTTTTTCAAAACATAAAATTAATAAATATCCTAAAGAAAAATACAAAAAATACGAAATTAAAAAAAAATTGCGAATTTATAAAATGTATAATTAGAAAGTGTTGAAATACAAACGGAAATTTTTTTGAACAACAAATAGAAATTTCTGAAACATAATTAGAAACTTCTGAAATATAGTTACAAATTTCTTAAACATAGTTAGAAATTTCTCAAATATAATTAGCAAATTCTAAAATAAATTTATAAATTTTTGGAATCTAAATGAAAATTTCTGAAATATAACTGGAAATGGGAGATTATTTGTGGATATTAAACAATAATTCGATTGAATATAGACCTTCAATATAGACTATCATAAATTTGAGTCAGATTTTTATTATTTTTACTTTTGCTGGAAAAGTTGCTCGTTGGCAACACTAGTTAGCTTACTTACGGAATTGTAGTCACATTTGTAGATTAGCGTTTAAAATATATTTCATAATTAGAATTAATGATCCTATACATTAATAGAATTTTAATTGTTAGCTTTGTTTAAATCTTATAATTAAATTATTTAATTTAAGCAAAAAAAAAAAAAAACAACTATTTTCTTAACTAATTTTCTTAACTTAATTTTCGAATCAGTTCTTATATCCTATACCACCATAGGAGGTTGCGTTTGTGTTTCTTCGGCCCCCTCCTTAAAGTATGCCGTTCGACTGGTTGGCTTTCTGTCCATGAAAACCTTGTGTACAGTACAGGTCGTATTTTTAAAGATATCTTGATGAAATCTAGCACAACGACGAAGCCTATTGAAATTGGTTAGTCGATCCATTTACCTGACCCCATACAAATGTCCTCCAGGAATAGGGGTTTTAACGATCATAAATGCCTTAAATATAGAAATATTTTAATGGAACTCGTTGTAAAGAAGTTTTTTTTAAGTATAAATATTTGTGCGAAATTTCATAAAGATTGGTCCATAATTGACCATAGCTCCCATATAAACACCTCTTCCGAAAATGTTAGTACTAAGTTAATATTCAACAAATCTAAGTTTTCTGTATGAAATTGCAGTGACAAATTTTATGAGGATCCACAATTTACCATAGCTTCAATATAAGCCTACTGTCGGAAATCACCCTAAAGTACACAAATTTATATAAATGTTAGTATTAACATAATATTCTGTGTTCGTATATTTTATTTTACACTTAGTAAAAGTATCGGTCTACAACTGGCGACAGTTCTAATATAACACTCATCAATGAATTTTGATGCACATACATATGGTTGGGCTTGACCGACTATATTTTTCTTACTTTGTTTTAGTTTCCATTTATTCAAAGCAGTAAATTAAATAAATGCTATCATTTTTTGTTTATTTTTTTTTAATCGATTTAAAAATGAAGTAAAATATTACAAATATTGAATTTATAAAAACCCTAAAATTATGAAATGGTACTGAAATCAATTGAAAATTGTACTTTTTGGAGATTAAAAGTAGTAAAATGTTTGATAGATCTATGATATCTATTCCATTTTAGCGTTTATACGCATCTCTTACTCGCAATTAAAAATATTGCGATATGAAAATTTTGCCGCATAAACGTTGAGTTAATATTTTATTTGAAAGTTAGTAACTCACGAAAACTAATTGTGATTAGTGAAACTAATTGCAAATAAAGTGTACGGCGATGCCACTTCCTTTTACGTTCATAGAATTTCTATGATAACAGTCGTATTTTTCCCATCCATCACGTCAAATAAGGAAATATATTTCTTTGTGCAATTTGCGTATATGCAATGCGTATAAAGTTTGTCTTGATAAATATGTAATGCATGAAGAATATAAAATTATTAGATATTTGGGATTGCGCATGTACTTGTGTGATAAATACGTGAAAGATTCAAGAGATTGGTAGATCAAAATTCAACTTAGAAGGATATTTAAAAAAGTTTGTCTGTTTCCAGGCAGTGTTTAAGTCATGTCTTTATTTGAACTTGGAATCAAATGGCGAAGTCAATTTTTATCAATGTCCTTTTGGCGTTCAGAAAAAAAAATGACTCGTACCATTGATTTAACATTCTTAACATAAACAATAACTTCGGAAGAATATACTCCATATTCTTTTTTCTTTATGCTTAAACTTATGTTAAGAGGTTAAAACATTGCACAGTGCGGCAGAATCGAAATTTTTTGGAAATAATTCTGTAACTTCTAATTGGCTAGTTGAGTTTACATAAAATTTCAAATAGGTGTAATAGAGGTGTGTATAATTTTAAGTTTGGAAGGAGGACCTTCCAAATTCAATTTTGCAAGATTTTGGTCCACTTCTTTCTATATATTGCCCAACATTTCCAACCGACTTTTATGTAGTTAATTAAAGAACATTTGAAAATGATGTGTTTTTCCTTTGATATGAAAGCTTAATTCTAACCTTAATTCAAATATTCTTCAAATTTGGAGAAAAATCCCCTTTTTGTTGAGAATTTTATTATTCTCAAAACAATCAAATCATTCTCAAGCATTTACATTTGAGAAAAATTTGATTTGAAGTCATTTTCAAATTTTAAATCATTTATTTATTATTTATGGGAAATTACCTATATAATAAATAAATTTTAATCGATATTTTTACCGATCCAAAAATGAACGTTTTTGAATTTGAAAATTGCAAAAATTCAGATTTTTTTCTGTTTTTTTTTTCTTTTTTTTTCTTTTTTTTTTTTTTTTTTTGCCGAAAAAGTGACTACATTTTTTCATCTCTAAAATAAAATTTTTCTTTAGAACATATAACGACTTTATACTTTTCTGAAAAGCATCTTCACGAAGATGACTTCAAAATTAAAATCAAGCCCAATAACTCAATAGTACTGAGTACAGATTCTGCCGAATTTTACTTATTTTTTTTTTTTTTATCGAAATTTTGACTTTAGCCCGTATGTTATAAAATCCCAAAGTATGAATCCACAAACGGAATGCAGTTTCGGAAACTCTTATGTGTTCTAAAGAGATTGACAACGGCTTCTTCCACACCTGTAACAAATGTCCCATTTTTGGGATTTTCGCCGGTTTTTTAGGTATTCATTTTACCAAAATCTTAAATTTTTTTTACACTTTATCATTCCCAATTATTAAGTCTACTTTTACCGTTAGGATTATCGTTAGGATATCTTAACTAACAAAGATTTTATTATAGATATAATATTTATAGTTTCTCCAAAAACCAAATTTTTACAAAAATTTTACTTTAATTCCAAAAATCGGAAAAACAGGATGTATTTTTTTAAACAAATTCACTTGTCTTCACTTCTTAATTATATACAAAAAGACCGAAGTCAATATCTTATATAGGGCTAAAACTATGCTGCTTTAAAGTATAATAAGTCATGAAAATTTTTAAAAATATTAAGGGTACTCATTTAAACGATTAAATTTTCCATTTGTGCAATTTCCGCAGCATGTTTCACCCCCTTTTCAAATGTTGTGCAATATTAAGTAAATAATTGAAAAATTTTGATGAAAGCATGCAATGACTTTTTTTTTATAATTAACGTAACTATAATTTTTTACATCGCTTTTATTAATAATTTTTAAATATAAACAAAAAAACAGTTAATTTATAAATTCACAATTAAACAGAGCGACTATTTAGTCTCGCAAATTTATATGTGCAAATGATTTTCCATACCATTTTTAACAGTTAATTTGCGAGTGTGCAAACTTGCACACATTACAAAGTTTGCGAGGGTTTTGCGCGTTTTCATGAGGACCCTTATTGTATTATTGTGGATGTTAAAAAGTTATAAGTAGATAAATAATTAGACTTCTAGTAGGGTATCTAATTATTCGGGTTTTCATATTAATCGATTAAATTGTTAATTCGAGATTAAAATTTGATCGGTTAATAAGCGATTAATGGCAAATTATTCGATTAACACTAATTATAGTATTCCACCTATTGAAACATAAGGTAGATCAACAATTGGATCTTTCGCCCATTTGTATGAAAAAATTGTATTCTTTACAAAATATATACTACAAAATATTCCTTATTCAGCTTTACTTAGTAAATCAGTCTTTTTAATTTATCTTCTGTGTGAGAATAATTTTATTTAAGGACGACGTATTATATTTATATTATTTATTTCTGTAAAAATCAGTGTAGATATATATTACAAAAACTTACGAATGTGTTAGTTTTCTGAATGATTAAACTATTAAAAAACAATATTCGCAATCATTAATTATCTTTTAATACGAAATTACTGGTTACGTAATATTTACTGTTGTTTTGATTTGTTATGCTTCAGAATTGGGTGGAATTAAAAATTTTATAATTTTCTGTCGTATTTTCTTTGTTAATTTTTCTAATAAAATTTCGATTGTTCTTGCTTGATTTGCAAAGACATCCTAAAGTATCTTAGGAATGCATTCCTTACAATTATTCATTTGTAATACCCTATAACTTTAATATTTTCAATAGATAAATTGAACAACCTGGAACATTTAATACAAAGTGCGTAATATGGACAATTTTTAAAATTAATCTGGTTTAAAATTTGCCATAGAAAACACATATAATTTAATATAGACTGTATAGAAAACATTTCAAAATATTGAATACCATTCTGACTTAGGTTGTTTTCCACTGTGTCTTTTTTTCTGGTCCATTAAAGTTGACAATATTTTATAAAATTTTGTATAAAAATTTTTCGCAGTGTAGTGTTTCCTGTGGAAGTTGTAATACATTTAATTAAACACCAAAATATCCAAAACTGATAGTTCATTGTGTGATAGTATTTATACCAAAAAACCGGTTTTAAAACAGTTTGGAAAAACGAGTCGATTACCCTAGTATTAATTCTATCCTTAAGTGCATTAGAGTTACATTTTTAAAATTCTTCTTTGGTACTTTAAACTAATTAATGCAAAATTTGGGACTTATACGATAATAGGAATTTTATAATAATAATAGGAATATAAAAAAATTTGGTATAAATTTGGTAAAAATTTGGATAATAGGAATATTAAAAAATTTGGTAAAAATCATATTTTTTTTTAAATTTTATAAAAATAATTATATTAAACAAATTTATTTTTATTTTGCACAAAATACCAAAGGTACTCAGTTTTATCCATATAAAATATTAACAAAACTGTAATTTTTTTTATTTTTTAAGCATATTTTTTTGAACAAATTTTATATAAGTAAAGCGAACGCTTGGTTAAATAATTAAAAAATGTTGATTTTCATAACTTTAACATTTATTACTCGATTTTAATGTTTTGTATTTAAAATCCTCTATCTCGATATACATAACTTTTCAAGAAAACAAAAAAAAAAAACTATTTTGGGATCGGAGCCTGGGGGATTTTATTTATCGCATAAACAATTATTAAAGCAAAGGCCTTAAATTACAAGAACTGATATGTTTTAAGTATATATTAAAAAAATAATTACTCAATGACTTAGAGACAGAAGATAGAAGAACTACAAAAATGTTGATAAAATGCGAAAAAGTTAGAATTTTTTTTGAAATTTATATCATAAATGAGAGTAAAAATTTATGGCATTTATGGCATGGAGAGGAATATTATAGCATCAAAGTGAATATTATGGCATCAAAAGTTTCATGAAAATCTTAGATGGATTTGAATTTTGAATTTGATAGGCCCTCGATATGTATATTGTAGGAAAGATTTTTTGCAGGATATACATAAATCATATTTTTCCTATATGTATATTTTTAATTGAAAATCGAAAAAAACATGTGTTTTAATTTAAAATCAAAGAATTCGGATCCCATTATCCTATTGGTTTCAAATTTTGCATACGTCCATCTTAGCTACTAAGAACAAAATTTGATCCATTTGAGAAACATTTGTTGTAAGAGCAGGTCTATTATATATGAATACGTACCTTGCATGTTAACATTTAACTACATAAAATACAAGGTAAATGATAAAAGGTGTTTGACTAATTTCTGTGAGTATTTTTATATATGTATGTACATTATAATAGCCCCAAAATAAAAAGTATAGATGTTCCAAGCTCAAATGAAAATTTACTTCATTCTGAGATACCGTTTCTCAAAATTTTCTTCCTTACATTATCCTTTCGTAAGCTGCTTCAAAATTAAAAATATCCTTTTTTCGGGGTTTTCGTTTTCATACTTCTGTCAAAGGAACAACATTAAAATTGGGTATTGTAAGAAAGGTCTTTGGGACGCGCATTAATGACAACAAAAATTTTGGACCAAATCCAAATTTTTTGTGAAAAATTTGGATTAAAATTTTTTACACATAAATATTTAAAAAATAAGACCAAAATAATACAATATAATCGTCTAGCAGGTATACCGAAACAGAATTTTCCGTTTTTTAAAATTCGACCTTGTTTTAAATTTATTCGATTTTTTCGAAACATATACAAATGTTTCTATATGAGGAGAAATTAAATGAATTTAGCATCAAATCAACCAGAAAGTAATTTCTTGCCGTGAGTCACAAGAAAAAATTGCTCTCTTAATTACTTAACAGGTATAATTGTAAACAAATACCCTTATTATATGAAAAAATCCGGAAAACCGGAAAAAAAGAAATTTTTTAATTTTTATTTAGCTCACCAAAGGATAATGTCAGTATGAAAATCTTTAGAAACGGCATCTTAGAATGAAGTATATTTTCATTTGAGCTGGGAACATCGATATCCTAACGATATCCAAACGTACTCGACCTGTTGTTGGTTCAAAGTAGGTTATGATATGTGTGTGAAGATAAATTTTAAAATTTATAACCCCAGACGCAAACCACGTTAGTTAACAGAGGTCTGTTAACTCGTTAACATAGCTCTGTTAAGCATGGAAAAACTGATATATTTAATAAAAATGGAATTAGGAACACATTTTTGGACCAAATGGGTCCAGAAAACCTTTACCATTACGAAATACACTTACATATCTTAAATTCAGGCAACTTTCTCAGAATTGGCTTTAAAACATGAATTTCACGATCATTCAAAATTTGGGATTCTGAGTGGGATGAATCCAGATTCCAGGGAAACAAGGCAACGTGGGCGGACAAAACTTTTTGGAGATGATAGATAAGGTATCCCACTATGTCCTCCACTTTTCAGATCCTTTAACAGTGTGAGTTGGAAGGAGTTATACAAATTTTTCAAAAATTTAAAATTTGGGATTCTGAGTGGGATGAATCCAGATTCCAGGGAAACAAGGCAACGTGGGCGGACAAAACTTTTTGCAGATGATAGATAAGGTATCCCACTATGTCCTCCACTTTTCAGATCCTTTAACAGTGTGAGTTGGAAGGAGTTATACAAATTTTTCAAAAATTTAAAATTTGGGATTCTGAGTGGGATGAATCCAGATTCCAGGGAAACAAGGCAACGTGGGCGGACAAAACTTTTTGGAGATGATAGATAAGGTATCCCACTATGTAATCCACTTTTTAGATCCTTTAACAGTGTGAGTTGGAAGGAGTTATACAAATTTTTCAAAAATTTAAAATTTGGGATTCTGAGTGGGATGAATCCAGATTCCAGGGAAACAAGGCAACGTGGGCGGACAAAACTTTTTGGAGATGATAGATAAGGTATCCCACTATGTCCTCCACTTTTTAGATCCTTTAACAGTGTGAGTTGGAAGGAGTTATACAAATTTTTCAAAAATTTAAAATTTGGGATTCTGAGTGGGATGAATCCAGATTCCAGGGAAACAAGGCAACGTGGGCGGACAAAACTTTTTGGAGATGATAGATAAGGTATCCCACTATGTAATCCACTTTTTAGATCCTTTAACAGTGTGAGTTGGAAGGAGTTATACAAATTTTTCAAAAATTTAAAATTTGGGATTCTGAGTGGGATGAATCCAGATTCCAGGGAAACAAGGCAACGTGGGCGGACAAAACTTTTTGGAGATGATAGATAAGGTATCCCACTATGTCCTCCACTTTTCAGATCCTTTAACAGTGTGAGTTGGAAGGAGTTATACAAATTTTTCAAAAATTTAAAATTTGGGATTCTGAGTGGGATGAATCCAGATTCCAGGGAAACAAGGCAACGTGGGCGGACAAAACTTTTTGCAGATGATAGATAAGGTATCCCACTATGTCCTCCACTTTTCAGATCCTTTAACAGTGTGAGTTGGAAGGAGTTATACAAATTTTTCAAAGATTTAAAATTTGGGATTCTGAGTGGGATGAATCCAGATTCCAGGGAAACAAGGCAACGTGGGCGGACAAAACTTTCTGGAGATGATAGATAAGGTATCCCACTATGTCCTCCACTTTTTAGATCCTTTAACAGTGTGAGTTGGAAGGAGTTATACAAATTTTTCAAAAATTTAAAATTTGGGATTCTGAGTGGGATGAATCCAGATTCCAGGGAAACAAGGCAACGTGGGCGGACAAAACTTTTTGGAGATGATAGATAAGGTATCCCACTATGTCCTCCACTTTTCAGATCCTTTAACAGTGTGAGTTGGAAGGAGTTATACAAATTTTTCAAAAATTTAAAATTTGGGATTCTGAGTGGGATGAATCCAGATTCCAGGGAAACAAGGCAACGTGGGCGGACAAAACTTTTTGGAGATGATAGATAAGGTATCCCACTATGTAATCCACTTTTTAGATCCTTTAACAGTGTGAGTTGGAAGGAGTTATACAAATTTTTCAAAAATTTAAAATTTGGGATTCTGAGTGGGATGAATCCAGATTCCAGGGAAACAAGGCAACGTGGGCGGACAAAACTTTTTGGAGATGATAGATAAGGTATCCCACTATGTCCTCCACTTTTTAGATCCTTTAACAGTGTGAGTTGGAAGGAGTTATACAAATTTTTCAAAAATTTAAAATTTGGGATTCTGAGTGGGATGAATCCAGATTCCAGGGAAACAAGGCAACGTGGGCGGACAAAACTTTTTGGAGATGATAGATAAGGTATCCCACTATGTAATCCACTTTTTAGATCCTTTAACAGTGTGAGTTGGAAGGAGTTATACAAATTTTTCAAAAATTTAAAATTTGGGATTCTGAGTGGGATGAATCCAGATTCCAGGGAAACAAGGCAACGTGGGCGGACAAAACTTTTTGGAGATGATAGATAAGGTATCCCACTATGTCCTCCACTTTTCAGATCCTTTAACAGTGTGAGTTGGAAGGAGTTATACAAATTTTTCAAAAATTTAAAATTTGGGATTCTGAGTGGGATGAATCCAGATTCCAGGGAAACAAGGCAACGTGGGCGGACAAAACTTTTTGCAGATGATAGATAAGGTATCCCACTATGTCCTCCACTTTTCAGATCCTTTAACAGTGTGAGTTGGAAGGAGTTATACAAATTTTTCAAAGATTTAAAATTTGGGATTCTGAGTGGGATGAATCCAGATTCCAGGGAAACAAGGCAACGTGGGCGGACAAAACTTTCTGGAGATGATAGATAAGGTATCCCACTATGTCCTCCACTTTTTAGATCCTTTAACAGTGTGAGTTGGAAGGAGTTATACAAATTTTTCAAAAATTTAAAATTTGGGATTCTGAGTGGGATGAATCCAGATTCCAGGGAAACAAGGCAACGTGGGCGGACAAAACTTTTTGGAGATGATAGATAAGGTATCCCACTATGTCCTCCACTTTTCAGATCCTTTAACAGTGTGAGTTGGAAGGAGTTATACAAATTTTTCAAAAATTTAAAATTTGGGATTCTGAGTGGGATGAATCCAGATTCCAGGGAAACAAGGCAACGTGGGCGGACAAAACTTTTTGGAGATGATAGATAAGGTATCCCACTATGTAATCCACTTTTTAGATCCTTTAACAGTGTGAGTTGGAAGGAGTTATACAAATTTTTCAAAAATTTAAAATTTGGGATTCTGAGTGGGATGAATCCAGATTCCAGGGAAACAAGGCAACGTGGGCGGACAAAACTTTTTGGAGATGATAGATAAGGTATCCCACTATGTCCTCCACTTTTCAGATCCTTTAACAGTGTGAGTTGGAAGGAGTTATACAAATTTTTCAAAAATTTAAAATTTGGGATTCTGAGTGGGATGAATCCAGATTCCAGGGAAACAAGGCAACGTGGGCGGACAAAACTTTTTGGAGATGATAGATAAGGTATCCCACTATGTCCTCCACTTTTCAGATCCTTTAACAGTGTGAGTTGGAAGGAGTTATACAAAATTTTCAAAAATTTAAAATTTGGGATTCTGAGTGGGATGAATCCAGATTCCAGGGAAACAAGGCAACGTGGGCGGACAAAACTTTTTGGAGATGATAGATAAGGTATCCCACTATGTCCTCCACTTTTCAGATCCTTTAACAGTGTGAGTTGGAAGGAGTTATACAAATTTTTCAAAAATTTAAAATTTGGGATTCTGAGTGGGATGAATCCAGATTCCAGGGAAACAAGGCAACGTGGGCGGACAAAACTTTTTGGAGATGATAGATAAGGTATCCCACTATGTCCTCCACTTTTCAGATCCTTTAACAGTGTGAGTTGGAAGGAGTTATACAAATTTTTCAAAAATTTAAAATTTGGGATTCTGAGTGGGATGAATCCAGATTCCAGGGAAACAAGGCAACGTGGGCGGACAAAACTTTTTGGAGATGATAGATAAGGTATCCCACTATGTCCTCCACTTTTCAGATCCTTTAACAGTGTGAGTTGGAAGGAGTTATACAAATTTTTCAAAAATTTAAAATTTGGGATTCTGAGTGGGATGAATCCAGATTCCAGGGAAACAAGGCAACGTGGGCGGACAAAACTTTTTGGAGATGAGAGATAAGGTATCCCACTATGTCCTCCACTTTTCAGATCCTTTAACAGTGTGAGTTGGAAGGAGTTATACAAATTTTTCAAAAATTTAAAATTTGGGATTCTGAGTGGGATGAATCCAGATTCCAGGGAAACAAGGCAACGTGGGCGGACAAAACTTTTTGGAGATGAGAGATAAGGTATCCCACTATGTCCTCCACTTTTCAGATCCTTTAACAGTGTGAGTTGGAAGGAGTTATACAAATTTTTCAAAAATTTAAAATTTGGGATTCTGAGTGGGATGAATCCAGATTCCAGGGAAACAAGGCAACGTGGGCGGACAAAACTTTTTGGAGATGATAGATAAGGTATCCCACTATGTCCTCCACTTTTCAGATCCTTTAACAGTGTGAGTTGGAAGGAGTTATACAAATTTTTCAAAAATTTAAAATTTGGGATTCTGAGTGGGATGAATCCAGATTCCAGGGAAACAAGGCAACGTGGGCGGACAAAACTTTTTGGAGATGATAGATAAGGTATCCCACTATGTCCTCCACTTTTCAGATCCTTTAACAGTGTGAGTTGGAAGGAGCTATACAAATTTGGGATTCTGAGTGGGATGAATCCAAAATTCTATTTCCAGGAAAATAATTGTAAATAAGAAGTAAAAAAGAGCTACGTTTTTATTATTAAAAAAAGTTCATTATATTTAATTTAATTTCGACTTGAATAAAAACAAAATGATAAATTATTTTATCACATACATATGCATCCATATTTTGCAAAACGATCAAATTAATTAACTTTCATGCGAAATAAAGAGTTTAAAATTTAATTTAATTGATAATTTAATAATAGTTTATTATTGTTCATAACATTATTCTTAAGCTTAAAAATAAAAGGTAAAATCAAATGTTTAAATATTTAAATATTAAATATTAAATATTTATTACACTATGTTAAGTGTATTTATTTTTTATTTTTATTTTATAGCACCGAGTTATTAATAAAAAAAATTTGTACATTCTTAAAGCGCATGGATATCATTTGTTTAATATAGGATTAATGAAAATAGAGGACGCTGATTCTGGGTTGCGAATTTTAATACACGTGATCAGGGAGTACTAAGTCTGTGCTTACTTTTGTGAAATTACGAGGCATATTTTGTAAAACACTTCACTTTGAAAACTTTTTCATACGTTTTTGTTTTTCAAAAATTTTTGCGGACAAATTTTCAAATCGAAGTGAAACGATTTACAAAAAAATTTAGTACTTTACTTGTCATTTCAAAGCGGTGATCTACGTGTGTCGTCCTCTATGATTACGTGTATTTAAAATGACTTATAAAGGGAAACAAAATTCTTTGCCATCCTGTGACATTATTATATTTTATTTTTTACAAAATATTCATAGCTTTTCTTTTTCTTTACACATGTAATGGTATTTAATGCAGTCGAAACATGCAGGGCGATTACACTCAGAACATTGAAATATAGGGTTTAGAACTTTATCACCGCAATGGACACAAATTTCACTCATGTCATCGGCATATTCTATTAGACACTTTTTAATTGTTTTCCTATAAATGTTAGGGTTTGGTAAATTCGTTAGGGGCTTGTCGTGGAGTAAAGCTTCAATATATAGACAAATAAAAACACCGCAGTTGTAGCTATCGTTTTGATAGTCATGTTCAATTTCAATAGAATTCTACGATTTATCATTTACATTATCCAAAAATGTTGAAATATTGTGTCAAATCGATTGTTAAGGGATAAGGAGCAATCTAATTTTTGTATACCTTATTATATGACAGCAATATCTAGCGTTTTTCTTTCATATCCCTTGGCCACGAGGAGATTTAAAATAATACTTTATCGAATATTATTTTTCGGTTAATTTTCCGTTTTTTTTTTTTTTTTTTTTTTTTTTTTTTGAGTCCTCTTCCATTGGTCTTCCTCTAATATAATTGGCTTTTGAACAGTCTTACTTTTTTTTTTGGTACTTTGAATACAAGCATACGTATTTTCGGCATCAGATATTTTTCTTTGACATATGTATAGCTTTTTCGGACATATTTTGTAGGCACCAACCAAACTTTTCCCTTGTAAGGTTACATTTTTTGTTATATTAAAGTAGCTCTCCACTGGTCTGTTGGAAACTCTTGTGTTGGTTTTGTCTACGAACTTTCCCATTATGCACAGTAGGGCAGAATCGAAATTTTTTGGAAATAAATCTGTAACTTCTGATCAGCTAGTTGGATTTTCATGAAATTTAGTACAGGCGTAAGAGGAGTATACAATGTTAAGTTTGGAAGGGCGGCACAAAAAACCCCTCAAGGGCGGAGCTAAGGGGCTCAAATTTACCTCTGACATAAAAAATTTTTAAACGCTTGCCAAATTTTTGTTTCTCGTCCGATTTCAAATATTTTTATATATTGTTTTCGAGTTATTTGTGTTTGAGTTTTTAAGCACCATAATTTTGCATGTTCTTGGTCCAGTTTTTTCATATATATCCAAGTATTTCCGAACGATTTATTAGTTTTTTTTCTTAACTAGTTAAAGAACAAAATTATCTATTGAATAAAAAAAATTTAAGTAGATATCTTTACCGAGTCCAAAAATAAACGATTTTGAATTTGAAAACTGCAAAAACACAACTTTTTGTGTTTTTTTAGCCGCAAAAGTATCTACACTCTTTTTTATCTAAAATAAAATTTTCTTTAGCAACATATAATAATTTTGCACTTTTCTGAAAGGTAACTTCACAGAGATGACTTTAAGATAAAAAACAAGCCCAATAACTCAATTGGTCATGGTACACACCCTCCCGAATTCGACCCATTTTATATGAAAGTTTTGATTTTAGACCATATTTTCTCAAATCCCAAAGCGCAATGTCGATTTGCAGAATATATTTTAAGAATCTTCAATATGTTGTTAAAAGTTTTAAACCAAAATCTACGGGACTTCGGAAAAATGTGGATTCTATAGCTAAAAATGTAAAAAGCCCATTTTTGTGAATTTTTATTAGTTTTTTTGAGAATTCAGGAAAACTGTACCCCTGAATGAAATTTCGTCAACGCGCTTTTATTTATATTAATAAGATCCACATTTCCTGCAAATTTCATTAAGATATCTTTATAAACAAATATGTTATTACAATTAAAAAATTTGTATAACTCCTCCCAACTCACACTGTTAAAGGATCTGAAAAGTGGAGGACATAGTGGGATACCTTATCTCTCATCTCCAAAAAGTTTTGTCCGCCCACGTTGCCTTGTTTCCCTGGAATCTGGATTCATCCCACTCAGAATCCCAAATTTTAAATTTTTGAAAAATTTGTATAACTCCTTCCAACTCACACTGTTAAAGGATCTGAAAAGTGGAGGACATAGTGGGATACCTTATCTATCATCTCCAAAAAGTTTTGTCCGCCCACGTTGCCTTGTTTCCCTGGAATCTGGATTCATCCCACTCAGAATCCCAAATTTTAAATTTTTGAAAAATTTGTATAACTCCTTCCAACTCACACTGTTAAAGGATCTGAAAAGTGGAGGACATAGTGGGATACCTTATCTATCATCTCCAAAAAGTTTTGTCCGCCCACGTTGCCTTGTTTCCCTGGAATCTGGATTCATCCCACTCAGAATCCCAAATTTTAAATTTTTGAAAAATTTGTATAACTCCTTCCAACTCACACTGTTAAAGGATCTGAAAAGTGGAGGACATAGTGGGATACCTTATCTACCATCTCCAAGAAGTTTTGTCCGCCCACGTTGCCTTGTTTCCCTGGAATCTGGATTCATCCCACTCAGAATCCCAAATTTTAAATTTTTGAAAAATTTGTATAACTCCTTCCAACTCACACTGTTAAAGGATCTGAAAAGTGGAGGACATAGTGGGATACCTTATCTATCATCTCCAAAAAGTTTTGTCCGCCCACGTTGCCTTGTTTCCCTGGAATCTGGATTCATCCCACTCAGAATCCCAAATTTTAAATTTTTGAAAAATTTGTATAACTCCTTCCAACTCACACTGTTAAAGGATCTGAAAAGTGGAGGACATAGTGGGATACCTTATCTATCATCTCCAAAAAGTTTTGTCCGCCCACGTTGCCTTGTTTCCCTGGAATCTGGATTCATCCCACTCAGAATCCCAAATTTTAAATTTTTGAAAAATTTGTATAACTCCTTCCAACTCACACTGTTAAAGGATCTGAAAAGTGGAGGACATAGTGGGATACCTTATCTATCATCTCCAAAAAGTTTTGTCCGCCCACGTTGCCTTGTTTCCCTGGAATCTGGATTCATCCCACTCAGAATCCCAAATTTTAAATTTTTGAAAAATTTGTATAACTCCTTCCAACTCACACTGTTAAAGGATCTGAAAAGTGGAGGACATAGTGGGATACCTTATCTATCATCTCCAAAAAGTTTTGTCCGCCCACGTTGCCTTGTTTCCCTGGAATCTGGATTCATCCCACTCAGAATCCCAAATTTTAAATTTTTGAAAAATTTGTATAACTCCTTCCAACTCACACTGTTAAAGGATCTGAAAAGTGGATTACATAGTGGGATACCTTATCTATCATCTCCAAAAAGTTTTGTCCGCCCACGTTGCCTTGTTTCCCTGGAATCTGGATTCATCCCACTCAGAATCCCAAATTTTAAATTTTTGAAAAATTTGTATAACTCCTTCCAACTCACACTGTTAAAGGATCTAAAAAGTGGAGGACATAGTGGGATACCTTATCTATCATCTCCAAAAAGTTTTGTCCGCCCACGTTGCCTTGTTTCCCTGGAATCTGGATTCATCCCACTCAGAATCCCAAATTTTAAATTTTTGAAAAATTTGTATAACTCCTTCCAACTCACACTGTTAAAGGATCTGAAAAGTGGAGGACATAGTGGGATACCTTATCTATCATCTCCAAAAAGTTTTGTCCGCCCACGTTGCCTTGTTTCCCTGGAATCTGGATTCATCCCACTCAGAATCCCAAATTTTAAATTTTTGAAAAATTTGTATAACTCCTTCCAACTCACACTGTTCAAGGATCTAAAAAGTGGATTACATAGTGGGATACCTTATCTATCATCTCCAAAAAGTTTTGTCCGCCCACGTTGCCTTGTTTCCCTGGAATCTGGATTCATCCCACTCAGAATCCCAAATTTTAAATTTTTGAAAAATTTGTATAACTCCTTCCAACTCACACTGTTAAAGGATCTGAAAAGTGGAGGACATAGTGGGATACCTTATCTATCATCTGCAAAAAGTTTTGTCCGCCCACGTTGCCTTGTTTCCCTGGAATCTGGATTCATCCCACTCAGAATCCCAAATTTTAAATTTTTGAAAAATTTGTATAACTCCTTCCAACTCACACTGTTAAAGGATCTGAAAAGTGGAGGACATAGTGGGATACCTTATCTATCATCTCCAAAAAGTTTTGTCCGCCCACGTTGCCTTGTTTCCCTGGAATCTGGATTCATCCCACTCAGAATCCCAAATTTTAAATTTTTGAAAAATTTGTATAACTCCTTCCAACTCACACTGTTAAAGGATCTGAAAAGTGGAGGACATAGTGGGATACCTTATCTCTCATCTCCAAAAAGTTTTGTCCGCCCACGTTGCCTTGTTTCCCTGGAATCTGGATTCATCCCACTCAGAATCCCAAATTTTAAATTTTTGAAAAATTTGTATAACTCCAACTCACACTGTTAAAGGATCTGAAAAGTGGAGGACATAGTGGGATACCTTACCTATTATCTCCAAAAAGTTTTGTCCGCCCACGTTGCCTTGTTTCCCTGGAATCTGGATTCATCCCACTCAGAATCCCAAATTTTAAATTTTTGAAAAATTTGTATAACTCCTTCCAACTCACACTGTTAAAGGATCTAAAAAGTGGAGGACATAGTGGGATACCTTATCTATCATCTCCAAAAAGTTTTGTCCGCCCACGTTGCCTTGTTTCCCTGGAATCTGGATTCATCCCACTCAGAATCCCAAATTTTAAATTTTTGAAAAATTTGTATAACTCCTTCCAACTCACACTGTTAAAGGATCTGAAAAGTGGAGGACATAGTGGGATACCTTATCTATCATCTCCAAAAAGTTTTGTCCGCCCACGTTGCCTTGTTTCCCTGGAATCTGGATTCATCCCACTCAGAATCCCAAATTTTAAATTTTTGAAAAATTTGTATAACTCCTTCCAACTCACACTGTTAAAGGATCTGAAAAGTGGAGGACATAGTGGGATACCTTATCTATCATCTCCAAAAAGTTTTGTCCGCCCACGTTGCCTTGTTTCCCTGGAATCTGGATTCATCCCACTCAGAATCCCAAATTTTAAATTTTTGAAAAATTTGTATAACTCCTTCCAACTCACACTGTTAAAGGATCTGAAAAGTGTAGGACATAGTGGGATACCTTGTTTATCATCTCCAAAAAGTTTTGTCCGCCCACGTTGCCTTGTTTCCCTGGAATCTGGATTCATCCCACTCAGAATCCCAAATTTTAAATTTTTGAAAAATTTGTATAACTCCTTCCAACTCACACTGTTAAAGGATCTGAAAAGTGGAGGACATAGTGGGATACCTTATCTCTCATCTCCAAAAAGTTTTGTCCGCCCACGTTGCCTTGTTTCCCTGGAATCTGGATTCATCCCACTCAGAATCCCAAATTTTAAATTTTTGAAAAATTTGTATAACTCCTTCCAACTCACACTGTTAAAGGATCTGAAAAGTGGAGGACATAGTGGGATACCTTATCTATCATCTCCTAAAAGCTTTGTCCGCCCACGTTGCCTTGTTTCCCTGGAATCTGGATTCATCCCACTCAGAATCCCAAATTTTAAATTTTTGAAAAATTTGTATAACTCCTTCCAACTCACACTGTTAAAGGATCTGAAAAGTGGAGGACATAGTGGGATACCTTATCTATCATCTCCAAAAAGTTTTGTCCGCCCACGTTGCCTTGTTTCCCTGGAATCTGGATTCATCCCACTCAGAATCCCAAATTTTAAATTTTTGAAAAATTTGTATAACTCCTTCCAACTCACACTGTTAAAGGATCTGAAAAGTGGAGGACATAGTGGGATACCTTATCTATCATCTCCAAAAAGTTTTGTCCGCCCACGTTGCCTTGTTTCCCTGGAATCTGGATTCATCCCACTCAGAATCCCAAATTTTAAATTTTTGAAAAATTTGTATAACTCCTTCCAACTCACACTGTTAAAGGATCTAAAAAGTGGATTACATAGTGGGATACCTTATCTATCATCTCCAAAAAGTTTTGTCCGCCCACGTTGCCTTGTTTCCCTGGAATCTGGATTCATCCCACTCAGAATCCCAAATTTTAAATTTTTGAAAAATTTGTATAACTCCTTCCAACTCACACTGTTAAAGGATCTGAAAAGTGGAGGACATAGTGGGATACCTTATCTATCATCTCCAAAAAGTTTTGTCCGCCCACGTTGCCTTGTTTCCCTGGAATCTGGATTCATCCCACTCAGAATCCCAAATTTTAAATTTTTGAAAAATTTGTATAACTCCTTCCAACTCACACTGTTAAAGGATCTGAAAAGTGGAGGACATAGTGGGATACCTTATCTATCATCTCCAAAAAGTTTTGTCCGCCCACGTTGCCTTGTTTCCCTGGAATCTGGATTCATCCCACTCAGAATCCCAAATTTTAAATTTTTGAAAAATTTGTATAACTCCTTCCAACTCACACTGTTAAAGGATCTAAAAAGTGGAGGACATAGTGGGATACCTTATCTATCATCTCCAGAAAGTTTTGTCCGCCCACGTTGCCTTGTTTCCCTGGAATCTGGATTCATCCCACTCAGAATCCCAAATTTTAAATCTTTGAAAAATTTGTATAACTCCTTCCAACTCACACTGTTAAAGGATCTGAAAAGTGGAGGACATAGTGGGATACCTTATCTATCATCTGCAAAAAGTTTTGTCCGCCCACGTTGCCTTGTTTCCCTGGAATCTGGATTCATCCCACTCAGAATCCCAAATTTTAAATTTTTGAAAAATTTGTATAACTCCTTCCAACTCACACTGTTAAAGGATCTGAAAAGTGGAGGACATAGTGGGATACCTTATCTATCATCTCCAAAAAGTTTTGTCCGCCCACGTTGCCTTGTTTCCCTGGAATCTGGATTCATCCCACTCAGAATCCCAAATTTTAAATTTTTGAAAAATTTGTATAACTCCTTCCAACTCACACTGTTAAAGGATCTAAAAAGTGGATTACATAGTGGGATACCTTATCTATCATCTCCAAAAAGTTTTGTCCGCCCACGTTGCCTTGTTTCCCTGGAATCTGGATTCATCCCACTCAGAATCCCAAATTTTAAATTTTTGAAAAATTTGTATAACTCCTTCCAACTCACACTGTTAAAGGATCTAGAAAGTGGAGGACATAGTGGGATACCTTATCTATCATCTCCAAAAAGTTTTGTCCGCCCACGTTGCCTTGTTTCCCTGGAATCTGGATTCATCCCACTCAGAATCCCAAATTTTAAATTTTTGAAAAATTTGTATAACTCCTTCCAACTCACACTGTTAAAGGATCTAAAAAGTGGATTACATAGTGGGATACCTTATCTATCATCTCCAAAAAGTTTTGTCCGCCCACGTTGCCTTGTTTCCCTGGAATCTGGATTCATCCCACTCAGAATCCCAAATTTTAAATTTTTGAAAAATTTGTATAACTCCTTCCAACTCACACTGTTAAAGGATCTGAAAAGTGGATTACATAGTGGGATACCTTATCTATCATCTCCAAAAAGTTTTGTCCGCCCACGTTGCCTTGTTTCCCTGGAATCTGGATTCATCCCACTCAGAATCCCAAATTTTAAATTTTTGAAAAATTTGTATAACTCCTTCCAACTCACACTGTTAAAGGATCTGAAAAGTGGAGGACATAGTGGGATACCTTATCTATCATCTCCAAAAAGTTTTGTCCGCCCACGTTGCCTTGTTTCCCTGGAATCTGGATTCATCCCACTCAGAATCCCAAATTTTAAATTTTTGAAAAATTTGTATAACTCCTTCCAACTCACACTGTTAAAGGATCTAAAAAGTGGAGGACATAGTGGGATACCTTATCTATCATCTCCAGAAAGTTTTGTCCGCCCACGTTGCCTTGTTTCCCTGGAATCTGGATTCATCCCACTCAGAATCCCAAATTTTAAATCTTTGAAAAATTTGTATAACTCCTTCCAACTCACACTGTTAAAGGATCTGAAAAGTGGAGGACATAGTGGGATACCTTATCTATCATCTGCAAAAAGTTTTGTCCGCCCACGTTGCCTTGTTTCCCTGGAATCTGGATTCATCCCACTCAGAATCCCAAATTTTAAATTTTTGAAAAATTTGTATAACTCCTTCCAACTCACACTGTTAAAGGATCTGAAAAGTGGAGGACATAGTGGGATACCTTATCTATCATCTCCAAAAAGTTTTGTCCGCCCACGTTGCCTTGTTTCCCTGGAATCTGGATTCATCCCACTCAGAATCCCAAATTTTTAATTTTTGAAAAATTTGTATAACTCCTTCCAACTCACACTGTTAAAGGATCTAAAAAGTGGATTACATAGTGGGATACCTTATCTATCATCTCCAAAAAGTTTTGTCCGCCCACGTTGCCTTGTTTCCCTGGAATCTGGATTCATCCCACTCAGAATCCCAAATTTTAAATTTTTGAAAAATTTGTATAACTCCTTCCAACTCACACTGTTAAAGGATCTAAAAAGTGGAGGACATAGTGGGATACCTTATCTATCATCTCCAAAAAGTTTTGTCCGCCCACGTTGCCTTGTTTCCCTGGAATCTGGATTCATCCCACTCAGAATCCCAAATTTTAAATTTTTGAAAAATTTGTATAACTCCTTCCAACTCACACTGTTAAAGGATCTAAAAAGTGGATTACATAGTGGGATACCTTATCTATCATCTCCAAAAAGTTTTGTCCGCCCACGTTGCCTTGTTTCCCTGGAATCTGGATTCATCCCACTCAGAATCCCAAATTTTAAATTTTTGAAAAATTTGTATAACTCCTTCCAACTCACACTGTTAAAGGATCTGAAAAGTGGAGGACATAGTGGGATACCTTATCTATCATCTCCAAAAAGTTTTGTCCGCCCACGTTGCCTTGTTTCCCTGGAATCTGGATTCATCCCACTCAGAATCCCAAATTTTAAATTTTTGAAAAATTTGTATAACTCCTTCCAACTCACACTGTTAAAGGATCTGAAAAGTGGAGGACATAGTGGGATACCTTATCTATCATCTCCAAAAAGTTTTGTCCGCCCACGTTGCCTTGTTTCCCTGGAATCTGGATTCATCCCACTCAGAATCCCAAATTTTGAATGATCGTGAAATTCATGTTTTAAAGCCAATTCTGAGAAAGTTGCCTGAATTTAAGATATGTGAGTGTATTTCGTAATGGTAACGGTTTTCTGGACCCATTTGGTCCAAAAATGTGTTCCTAATTCCATTTTTATTGAATATATCAGTTTTTCCATGCTTAACAGAGCTATTTTAACGAGTTAACAGACCTCTGTTAACTAACGTGGTTTGCGTCTGGGGTTATAAATTTTAAAATTTATCTTCACACACATGGTTATGATACAGATTCAACTGTACATTTGATGTTGCTTTACTTGCTTTACTTGTTTTTCTTTTCTTCTTCTTTCTTATTTTCCCTTTCCTACATCGAACGCTTTTTATTTTATTGCACGAATGTAACTTTAAAACGCTTAATGTTTTCAATTTCTTACTTAAATATATATATATATATATATATATATATATATATATACATTTGATGTTGCTTTACTTGCTTTACTTGTTTTTCTTTTCTTCTTCTTTCTTATTTTCCCTTTCCTACATCGAACGCTTTTTATTTTATTGCACGAATGTAACTTTAAAACGCTTAATGTTTTCAATTTCTTACTTAAATATATATATATATATATATATATATATATATATATATTTATATATATATATATATTTTTTTTTTTTAAATATATTTTCATAAAATTTTGGAATTGTAACTAAATATGAAACATAAATTATCAAGGGTGTTCTGAAAACCAATTTTTGTCAAAGTGATTTCAGTTCACGTAAAAGGTGTTCTGCGAACATTGAAACATTGAAATCACGCGATTTGAAATCGGTCAGCTAAATGACTGACGATTTGAAATCACTTGTCTATTTTTTCTATGTTATCTATAGAGAATTCACTTTAAATGTTATTTTGCATTTAATATGATGTGTCTTCTATTTATTTTTGCAATAAAATTAAGAAATATTAAGAAATTTCTAAGGACATTGCTTGTTTTGTAAAAAAAAATGTTTTGCTTTGTTTACCAATGTTCGTGATTTACTTTTTCTCTTTAGCAGTCAGCTGGTTTGTTTTTTCGAAGATACTGTTAAGGTTGCCAATGTGACACAGTCGTAAAATGTCGTGTAAAATACATTGAATTTATGCCATCCTGTTTCTTATTTAAGATAAAATTTAATTGTTGCAAAAAAATTTTATAATATTCAATAATTGAGTAGTTTTTGTGCAAATTTAGAAATAAGTAAGCGCAACATGAAGGCAAATTTCATCAATGAAAACAGTGGCAACTTCATTATTATTTTTTTTTATTAATTTTTGTATCCCTAGGATTCGATAAGTCCCGTAAATGACGTTTTCTAACACGTTCATTCTTTAAATGCTATTTTCTTAAATTAATTACTGCCAATAAAGTAGCTTTGTTTTCTCATTTTTCACTTTTTATTTTTAATAATAATGTAAACAAACGAAGCACAAAACTAAAAAGTCAGCTGTTTTCTCGTGTTTTCGAAAAATTAAAACCACGCCGAAAACCGTAAAATCACGTGATTTGAATAACAGCATAAAATCGTATACGTGATTTCAAAACGGTGCGTGATTTGAAACTACGCGATTTTCAGAACAGACCTGTATTAGATTATTAATTAAGTTTAAATTTGCACTCAATCAATATAAATAACAATTTCGTACAATGATTTTAAATATATTTCTTTTATTTTTTTATATCTATGATGTCATACAATTTAGACAATCCGTTGCAAATATCTGCAAAGATATACATAAGTATGTATGTAAACCACAGCTGAACAATGTTATGACGATTAGAAATTATATATCAACATTTATTATAAAACTACTGTGACCATAAAATGTGTTCTCTTAGTTCATTACTGTATTATTCGTTATAACCGTGTTCTACTGTATTTCATTTTGCGCATGTCTTTTACTTTGTGGTCTTCAGAAGTAAAAATTCATCATTTCGCTTTATATTTTCTCCCATTAATACCAAGAATTTAAATAAAAAAGCAGCTATATAGAAAGTGATATACGAATTAAAATGTATAACAGATTTATCTTCCACAAACGATATGTAAGTTACATATTACTAAATATTTTAGTAGTCTGTAGTTGTTACTCTTTCATTTCTTAAATCTTAAAATATTTGTTTAAATGTGACATGACCATTGTAAAGCTTCAGAATAGTGAAAATTTTTATATATGTATATGTATATATATTTATGTATGTATATATACATATATTTTTGCACATAAGAGTGGCCCCAAAATAAAAGGTGTTTCCACTTCAAATGAAAGATTGCTATTTTTGAAAAATTTTATCCTGGCGTTATCTTTTCTGTTATATTATTAAATGCGCCTTTTAATGGTTTGCAAAAGGGACATTTTTATCCTAAAGACAGAATATTGAGAAACGGTATCTTAAAATAAAGTTTAGTTGCAAACATCGATATATTATTTTTCCGCCTTAAAAACGGGTCTACCCTAATTATGCAACTATTTTTGTAGGCGAAGAGATGATTAAAATTTTTATTTCAACTGATATTTTGCTTAATAATAAAGACGTGGCTATATAGCTTTTTTAACGAATAATATTTGTTTGTGTTGTCTCAAGTATATATTAATTTAAATGTGCCTCTTAAGAAAAGTAAGTTATTTTAATTAATAACAACTATTTTTTTTCTTTATTTAATTTAATTTAATTAAGTTAAATTAAAATACTCTTAGTGCGTACGCATTTTTTGATCTTTTAACCTTATGTATAAAACCATTTTTTATGTCTAGAATAAGAGTGACTAGTGTGTGTAAATAAACTAAATTATTTATAATTCTGTACGTCAGATTTAAATGTCGAATATTTAGTGTTTTAAGATTACTATAATGGAATAAGAAAGATAATATCGTCACCCAAAATTCAAAAGACCGTAACCATTGAAAAATTAAATGTTGGTTTTTTACTGGATTATAATGTACTGACCCGAACATCACACAAAAAATTTCATATTCATATGTTAAAAAATGACATCAATATTAACAAAAGTCAAAGAGCCATAACATCAACTTCACAAACGAAACATTCGTAAAATTTGTTCCTTATAAGAAAAAATTGGTTTGAAAAGTATTTTATGATTTATCCATGTTTGCTTTAAGTGAACTATTAAAAAATTTTGGTTAATTGCTTAATTTTAAAGCAAAAAATTAAAAATTGTGGTCCTTTTGCATTTTTATAATTTTTTTTTGCTTCTGCTGTAAAAAAATTCAAGGAAATATTTAGGAGTCGCTATAATTTACGACTTTTTTCCTTATAATATTATATAAAGTTAAGAATGTGGTATTAAATTACTATTTTTTTACATTAAAAAAATCTGAAAGCGTACATATCGTCACCTAAAATTTAAAAATAGTCAAATAACCAAAAAATTAAAAACTTTTTAATTAATAATGGTAAATTGCATTAAAATAATATCACAAAAGGGCGTAATAACGAATTAGTATTATTTTTCACAAGTAAAAAGGCGTAGGCAAATATTATTCCATAGCAAACTAAGTAAAGTTGCCAGATCTCTCAATTTCAAATGTGTTTTTTGTGTAGAAATGTAACAAAATAATTTTTTAAAACCACAATAGTTTTATCTCCTATAAAATTTTGAAGTGTTGCTTAGTAACGATATATTTTTACAATTATTAATTTTATATATACAAGAAAGATATTAAATGTAAATATATTAAATATAAATTCTTGGGAAATCAACTTGATTTTCTTATTAAATGGAAATTCATATATGGGTTCATTTTATAAGTATTGATTTTTGAATTTTCATACACCACCATAGGTGGATGCGTATAATTCATGATTTAACATTGACTGTCCATGTAATCCGTATGAACAAATTATAGATTGAGGTTGGCACGAATAATTATTTTGTTACAATAATGAAACCTATTAAATTGGTTATGATCAGTCCACAGCTGTCATACAAATGTCCTTCTGAAGGAATGGTTTAAAGTTCATAAATTCCTTAAATACAGAAATATTTTAATCAAATTCGGTAAAATGTTTTATATAGGTACAAATCTTATGACAAATTTCATGAAGATCGATTTAACTTAAACTTAAAGCTTCGATGAGTATTTTAAAAAATCACAAGAAATAGGAATGTAAGTATTAGGGTACTCGTCTCGGTTTTCCAACCGGTTGTAGAACCGGATTTTTCAAAATGTCCATTTTTCGAATGTCGAATGGACCGCTTTTTTTAAACACAAAAAACCGGTTTTAAAAATAAATTTTTATTCCAAAAAATATGTACTAAATACTATTATTTGAATAGAAATTTAGGAATAATTTTTTAACTGATAAATATTTAAAAAGTCTAATTTCAAGTTACGTTTTCTAAATATTCTTTAAAGTGAAATTAAAATTAATTCTCTAAGTTTAAACAAATGATTAAGAAATAATTATCTGGAATGAAAAAACGGGTATTAATTAATTATGTTTCTTCTTGTAATACATGTAACATTTTTACAAAAAATTTAAATATTTTAGGGTTTTTTTTTAACCCAGCATTTTTAATAATAACTTCATTTATTAAAGGAGTTTCAAACGTCAAAAATGAGACACGCTTTTTCCATATTAAACCAAAGTTTGTGAAAAAGACATATTACAAAAAAAAAAGAGAAAATGGAAATTCTTTAAAGAAATTAAATTAAAAAAATTTAATATAATATTTATGTATTAAAAGTGATAATTATACCAATATTAAAAAATAAGAATGATAATTTTATTTTACAATCATCTTGCCGTCTCGCTGCCGATTTTATGTTTATTTATTTATTTTTTCTAATAGAAGGCAAACCGTCCCGTTGCCGGCGTTGTTGTGTTTCTACAGTTAGACTCAGTTCACACACAGCAATTTTTCTTTCTGAAATTAGTCTTTTTTGTGAACTTGCATTTACGTTTATATACAAAATTGTACATCAGTTTTTTACTTTAATTACTTTGATTTGTTTTGATTTTTGAAGAACGAAAATTAAAAATAAAACGAATTTCGAAGTAAAGGCAATAGAAATAAGAATTTCAACAAGAAAAATTGCCTTGTGTGAACTCAGACTTATTAAATTTTTTTTAGAGAAATATAGCCTTTTGATAGAAGTATTAACTTTTGAAAAAACCGGTTAACCGTTTTTTTTTTCGGAAAAAATACCAACTATTTGAACTATTCGAAAACTGGTTTCTCCAAGTGAGCTGTCTCTTATTTTCCTATTGCCCTCTAGGTAAAACTTTCCTTGATAATTTTACGAATATAAGTTTGTTGTTAAGAGAGCCCAAAAGAATTTTACAGGTTTCTGAAGAGCCCTATCCTTTCCATGTTTTTAAAACATTTTTCTCATATAAAAATATAATTAAGTTCCTTCTATTTTTATGCTACATTACTAATCTATAGCTAAGGAAAACATGAGCTCAAAAATTAATTTACATGTTCTGATTTTGGACAATTGGACCCTTTAAATTACATGGCCTTATAAGTGAACTTTTATAAAAAATCTATATACAGTTAATAGTTTGGATACATATTGTTGTTGAAGGATTGCAGACATTTTAAGAAGATTTCTCTTACAATTTTCACATGCATGTAAATTAACATCTTCAAATCGTTTAATAAATATACTTTTCAAATGTCGGATTTTACTTCTTACCATTTCATTTGCAACATATTATTTTTGAGCACAATGCTGAATCAGTTTTTTCTTTATAAAATATTCTCGTATATATATCTATTTTATTTTCCATCTTTTATACAAAAATACATGAAGGACTCAGGTATTTAGATATTTCTTTAAAGATATTTAAGCTCGTAAGAGAATAAAATAAATAAAAATAAATGTAAAAACACATTATATACTAAAATAACCATACCTGAGTTAGAAAATATAAACATTTTGCATACACAAGAAATCCCTTGAATTTCCACACGATTTCTGAAAATTTTGCGGAAATCCCGTCCCGGAATTTCCCTCGAAAAACTCTAATAAGTACATAATTCAAACAATGCTAACTGTGTATGACAACAAAATGATGACCTCATATTATGTTTTATTTGTAAAAGTATGATATACATTTTGCAAACAGTCAATAAAATGGGGTGTATGGTGGTGGGTGGTGTACTTTAATATGACGGTTTATATGCAAACTAAAGGAACTAAAATTAAACAGAACTTTGTCGGTTAACTTCAAATTAATCTGAAAAATGAGCCTTTTCACGTAATATCAAGGGTTCACTGACATTTTTTGTCATAAATATTTCGTGTTTAAATAAATACACATGTTATGTTATCGCGTGCAGCACGATAGTAGTAGAAAAAGGATAAAAAGAGTGAAGATTTCATATAAAATACTAATACATATGTAGATATTTTAAAAATTAAAAAACAAAAGGCCAAATAAAAATTAAGTGCTTTTTCAGTTCCTGATATTGAACCAGGAAATAGAAGGAACAGAAAGTTTTTATCGATTGTTTATAGTAAGTACAGTATTTTATTTATCTACTTTGTTACATAAAACGTGTACTTACTACCCTAACTGTTGAAAAAAGCTGTTACATTTTAATTTAATTAGGACCCGCAATTGTATGCGACATTTGTGTTTGCTTTTTATATAAATTGAACGGAAATTACTGCAGTATTATAGAGTTCATAATATTTACCATTTTTTTTTTTTGTTTTAAAATACATCAAATACACCATATCAAATTTATAGCATAAGGATTAATAATAGAATTCACAAAAACTTAATTTTTTTGAAAATCTTTAAATTCAAAAAAAGAACAATCATATTCTTTTAAGATAAAAAAATATATATATATGTAAATATGGTGTTAATATATTAAATTATAAATTATATATATATTAAAAAAAAGTTTAAAAAATATTTGTTAACATCATAAAACTGTTATCAATGCAATTGATGACTAATCCCTATTTCCCATATTATTCCACTCTCCCTTAGTAGACCGTTTCGTTGTAAAAAGTTTTAGGACGACCACTCAAACCGTATTTATGAGCTGAATACAGGAAAAATAATAAAACAATTTTAAAATTCTTCACCTTCAGTACCTACATTTTGAAAAAAAGTTTTTAATTTTCTTCCAAATTTCGTAATTTTAAGTTCGTTATAAAAAAAATATATATATAAAAAAATCGCAAAAATGTATGCGGTCATTTTAGTATATGAAAAAAAATGATTTTTTTAAAGTAGGTGTAAAATGTAGGTGTGACCTCCAATCGGGATCTAACAAAGCCTATAACCACCTAGGTACTAGTACTGTATGTATATCAAATGAAAATCGGTTAAGCTCTTTAGACGTGATTGATACACAAACAAACAAACTTACACATCATTTTTATAATATATATATGATGATATAAGGATTTATAAAATCTTGATTCTATTTCAACTTTATATGGAAATGAAAATTATTTAAAGTTTTTAGTGTTAACATAGATATAGTATAGGTAAATATATTCGTAATTACATCCAATATAACTTATTTAATTTTCATATAACACATCTCAACACGGATGAATGATATCAAATGTTTGATATTAAATGGAGAGTGATTTGAAATCAAGTCTTTTTCAAATGTCAAAAGATTGAGAATTATTTGAAAACAACTTGAAAATAATACCATTCTCAACAAAAAGGTGAATTAATTGTCAAATTGAGAAATGCTATTATTATCAAATCATTGTTAAATGTAATTCTCAAACTTTTTTCAAGTGTGGATTTGTGACCACGTCTGGAACATAAATAAAAATAGTTTGCATTTTTAATTTTTTTGTAAAGTTTTCTTTTGTATAAACTTCTAATTTTGTCCTATCTATATTCGTATTCATTAATTGGAAAATATTTGATTAAATAATTTTCTTTATTAAATTATATATTTGTGTATAATATTTCAAATATATTTTTTTAAATATATTGTTTCAAATATTTTTAAGAATGATTTGATAATATTTGATATCATATTGAGAAAATACCATTTTTCAAATATTTGTTAACTTGTGTCTTTAGATTTATGAATGATTTGATAATAATATTAAATATCAAATTAAGAATATACTATTTTTCAAATATTTTTAAAGTTATCTTTAGGTTTGAGAATGATTCAATAATAACATTTGATATCAATTTGAGAATGTAAAGTTTTTCAAACGTTTTTTCTCAAATGATTCTCAATTTGAAATCAAACTTAAAATTCAAACCTTTACCTACATTTCAAAAGTTAAAGTCGTCATATTTCAAACATTTGAAATTGTGTTTGCTGGAGTATATAAGATTCGCCAATCGATAGTAGGGAACTGAAGACCTTTTTTTATTATTCTTCCTGCATTTAAAGCATCGTTTGAGTGGTTTTCCTACATCGGAATCTGAAAAAAGCAGTTTATAGGGACATTATTATACAGCTATGTTATGGAAATTTAGAACGGCAATAATCTGGAAATGTTATATTTTGTTAAGAGACAAGACCATAAACATTCCCACTAAAAATGAGCCACTCTCATACTAAAAAAACATTTTTTCGTTTGAATTTCGGTCATGTTTTAATAAATTTTATTAAAAAAAGGAATACTTTAAGGTAGGCATGACACCTATCTTAATATATATTTTTAGTCATTACTAAGTCATTTTGAATTAATTCATAAAAAATTGCTAATATGAGCTACCGCACATTCTTTTCTAATATTTTAAAAGATCGTAAAAAGTCGCAGCCAATATTCTCAAATATAATTTTATATATTAACCATATTTAATAAAATAATGTGGATACATTTATTATTACATACCAAAAAACTAAATCAAAATCTGCAGTATTTACTGAGATATATCCAGTTAAAGTTAGCATACTTCTTCATAAAAATCTATATATATAAAAGAAAGTGATGTTAGTTACTATTGTTATAACTCAAGAACGACTAGACCGATTTTGATGATTCTCACCAATTCGGACCGGTCACCGGCCAGAAAAGGATAATACGAAAAAAAATTCGCGAAAAATCCGCGATAAAAAAAAAACTCTTTTTTTGTCATAATTTCTTTGCCTTAATAATCATTAAAAATATTTTTTTTAATACAAATTATAACAATTACTGTTTCTGTTTCTATCGAAACGCTTACTTTTTTGTGCAATTTGTTTTCTGGTGGTGGTGTAGAATTCTATTTCCAAACGGTAAGTTCCAAGTAAAGCTCATCATTTAGTGAGGTTGTGATATTTAAAACCATTTGTTGTATTTTTGGCATTCGTTATTAAGTGTTATTCACAATGCCGCGACCCCGGAGATCTAATATTTCGCGTCGAACACGTAATGCAAGTACTTATCGTAATATCGTCAATCAATTGAATATATATGAACGAGAAATCGCACGAGAACAACCCCGTATTAGTTTGGCCCGACTTCGTACATCACAAACGCAGGAAGAAAGGCAGGCGAGAAATGAAACGGCTCGGTTAGCAATGAGAAATCGTCGAGCAAATGTAGCAATTCAACAACTTTAAAATTTTTAATCAACGCATAAGAAGAATTGCTTCAAGTTATGATTTGAATCAAGCAGCGTTCCATTACAACTGCAATTTCGACTACAGCTCTCATCATTCCGTTCAAAAAAAAGACATTGTCTATCCGCTAACCTTAAGATGAAGTAATAAATAAATATAAATTCAAATTTGCCTTAAATACATGCGTATATTTTTTGATTGAGCCCACATCTACATCATATTTAAATTCTTCTGTAAAAAACACTTTATAATAGGTATTCCTTAGATTTTTATTTAAAGGTCGTAAATTTCGTTAAAATATCAATTTAAATCGTTCAGTAATACAACACTAATGTTTGCTTAGGGCCAGCAACGCGGCTCGGGTCAGCTAGTTTTAAATAAAAATAAAATTTTTTTAAAAGTAGCAACTTTAAAAATACAAAATTCGAGCTATAGATACTTTCCAACTTACGTTATAGGATGATATTAAAGTGACTAACTTTTCGATTTAAATGTCAATATAATAATATATAATATAATACATAATATAATAATATATAATAGTAATAAATAAATAATATAATATAATATAATATAATATAATATAATATAATATAATATAATATAATATAATATAATATAATATAATATAATATAATATAATAAATATAATATAATACAATATAATATAATATAATATAATATAATATAATATAATATAATATAATATAATATAATATAATATAATATAATATAATATAATATAATATAATATGTGTATTAATTTGTAATTTTTTATATTAAATAAAATTCGTTTTCTTTATTGCTTTTACATAATAATGTAAGTGGAAAATGGTTCAAACAAGAGGAAAAAATGGAAAGTCGTTACGTGAAATAGCAAATAGGGGATTACGAAGATCTCCACATTTTGTCAAAGATATTTTGTCTAAAAAAAAAACGACAGAGACTCTCGGCAGACCTCATATAATAAGCCCAAAAGCGGATAGGAGGATTATTGTATTGGCAAAAAAGAACCTCTTCATTTCTTTGAAGGTTATTTCAGCAAAAAATTTTAATGAAGTTAGTCCGCAAAGGGTTCGTCTTCGTCTTGTGCAAGACAAATCGCCGGAGAAAATTTCCAGAAAAATTCCTTATTGCGTATAAAAAACTTAGACATGGTTAGAATTTGTCACACACGAAAAATAATCGATGTAATATTTCTTAATTCGGCTTAGATAATTTTTTTTTATATGAAAAAAAAAAAAAATAAAAAATTATAAGTTTTATTATCCAAGCCACTTCGTAATTTATATATTTTACCTAAAATCCATGTTAATTTTGTTAATGGGGTTAGGTATCTACTTCGAAATTTTTTGAATTTAGTTTTGTTTATTTAAGTATTAATTAAAAAATTTTCTGTGCAAAAAGATACGTATTGAAATTACTATACAAAAAATAATTTACAAGTTTGAAAATGGAATTTGAACACCGCGCCACCATGGTAAAAGACTTATTGTTGATATCAGTCGAGAACTTTAATTATTGGTGATTCAATTTAGCCAGTTTGTGACTCATGATGTACCGCAGTCTGCCTCGCACAGTATAAAAATTATTGATCCAGCGTCATTAAATTAAAATTTTGAATGCTTTAAATCTATAAATATTTTATGGTGTAAAGATTACAAGACTTCAATTAATAAATTGACATTATTTACTTTTGTTTTATTTTCAATATTCGCACAACCGTAAGGGGTCAAAAATAGCAGCATCAAGTTCATTGAGTGAATATGGCGCCTATTTATTCAGTGTGTGTTTTTAGTAATTTTTAACAAAGCTAATTATTACTTTTAAAAACCAAAATTTTTTTCGAAAATAGAAGGTTTGTATTAATTAAAGAATGAATGCATGTGGCCTATGTTTATCTAGTTTAATAAAAATTTATTGTAGAAAGTAACGTTTGAGATATTTTATTTAAAGTGTTATACTGTATAATTTCGTGGACTGCAACTTTTGGGATAAGAACGAAATGTCTAAAATTTTTTGGCCGTTCTTGCCCGTTTATTTGTTAATGCACTTTTTATATACAGTGATTTTTGGCAAACGTAAATTTTGTGAACAAAGTACAGGTTACTATTTTAGAGATATCTTGATGAAATTTGCTACGAATAATTTGGTACAATAACAAAGCCTATTGCAATTGGTTTGTGATCGATTTATTATTTCACATAGCCCCCACACAAATATCCTTCCGGAATAGGAGTTAAACACTCATAAATGAATGGACCACTTTGCATCGGTGAGATTGGAAAACGGCGAGCAGTAAACGCAGTAAATTTTCGAATTTCTTGGATGTTTCTTCGGTTTATAGTTCAAGTTCGGAAAGTTTGAAAGTTACGTGCATTTAAGGATGGCAAGCTGTGTATGTTGAATGACCTGAATGTGAAAGTTCTTTAAAATGGTTATGGCTAAAGCTGTTTATTTTTACTTTGCTTTACCCACTAACAAGATAAATGTATTATTTAAATTTTATCTTTGTTTTTAAATTATGTGTAGTTAATAAAGTTTTCATAAAACGAATTTTTTTAGAAAAAATCGCTTGTCCGATTTTGGAATCTTGAAAAAAAAAAACTGTTAACAGGTTTCAGTCATTTAAATTTTTTAACAAGAAAATATTTTTATTTTTTTAGTTTTAAACTCTGAAAAAATATAAATTTTGGCGTTCATATTTTCGAAATTAAAATTTTCTTATTCACGTTATAACTTTTGAGAAATTGTTTTTTTTTTTCATTATTTTTATTTATTTAATTTAATTGCCATATTATTGAAAATACGTCTTTTCCAAAAGAAATAAAATATTTTGCGATTGAAAAACTTAAAAGTGAGCACGAAAAAACTAGTGGATAAAAAAAATTCTGATTATAAAAATTATACTAACAGATGGTTTATATCTTTTATTAAAGAGTTTTACATTTTAAATAATTTTAATTTCTTATTGGGGTTTAGTAAAACGAAAGCTTTTCTGCAAATCTTTTACTGTGTATTCGACATCCTTTTCGCTGTAGTGTACACTTTTGAGCATTTAGTATCCTTTCAAGTTGAATAAAGCCCAATACATTTTAACTGATCGGATTTTTGGATAATTTGGTTGATGGGAATAGTTTCCGGATAAATTTGGTCCAAAGTCGAATTTTTAAGAAAAAATCGTCAAATCGACTATTTGAAATCGTCATCATAAAATTAGGGTTTTTAAATGTAAATGATCATTTTTCTATTTTTTTTTTATGAATTTTTTTATTATGACTAAATTTTAAATTAAAAAAATTAATAAAACGTACAATAATTATGTCGGCCTATTATAAAGTCAAATTGTATTTATTAAGTCTTATGATATACATATACCTGAAAATGATTAATATGCAATATTGTATGACTTTTAAACAATAAATAAGTTTCCTTTTGATAAGCCCATCGAATTATTAAAAGTGACTGTCTGTAATTTTTATTGCATTTAACAAGTTACATTAAACTTCTTATTTTTAGTAATGTATTTATTTCATTTTTGAACTTTTCTAATCCTGTTTTGAAAAAGTCGAAACAAATATAGAAATGATCTAAGATTATTGGTGATTTAAGAAATATTACCTATGATTTTTTTGTGTGTAAAGAACATTTACTTTAGTCTGAATGTGAAGGCGAAAAAGATATTGAAAAATGATATGTTTGTCCATATGCCGCAGAGAATATGCTATTACTTTAGACATTCGAGTAAGATAATGGCGAGATTAGTAAATAATAGGTTCTCCCAGTATAATGTCCGCGTTTTAAGCTATCTAAGTCAATATTCGGTTTTAAATCCAATAGAGAACTTGTGGAGAAATTTTAAGAAAATATTGTCGAAAGAAGTTTTCAAAAATAGAGTGAATTATAGGGGAAAACATAAAAAATATGGTGCAAGATTTTATTGAAAAATGCAGAAAGTTGTCCAAAATAAGGATGGCTGTACAGGGTATTAATCCTTTTTAACATTATCTAATAATTTAAAAAAAAACTTAACTATTTTTTAATTTAAGTATTTTTCCTTTAAATATATTTATTATTACGAGCATCAAAATTGCTTACGTAGTAATGCAATTGTCAAATTAACATATAATGCAATATTACTTTCTTAATTGATAAAAATAAGTGTAAGTGTTTTTTGTTGAACGAAAACGTGTTTTTTTTTCTTCTTTAAATAAAGCGAATTTAGGTGTATTTATTATATTGAGTATATATGTAAAAATTACAGCATTTGGTTTATACATACGTATATGCATAAATAAAAAAAAAAAAAAAAACAATTTAAATTCAGTTAAGTTGAAAATGAAAACAAAAATACAATAAGAATATTTTTTGTTTAAAGCGAATAAACATATTGTACTTTAATTAATGTTTAGTTGATTGTGATTATTATTTCTAAATAAACAGTTATTTACAAAACTTTTTTGTTGATTTATCTCTTGATATGATATAATGCACTTAAAGATTAGAAAATTAAACTTTTTTACGTAATATTCAATCAGCAACTATTTTTTAAACTGAAAACGTTTCATATCATCTAGTAACTTCTACAGTAAGCCACAATAAAATAGAATCACCTCGATATAACATAATACATATTGTGTACTGTATATATTATACATAAAATATCTTTGTAATACTTGAAATGTCCACGGCTTAACTATGTAAATAGAAAAAACTGGCCATAGAAAATTATTGAAATTCCAGAATGTCAAAGAAGGTGATTGTATATTTTTTTATAGTTTTGACGTTCATAAACGAATCGACTAAATTTAAAGAATCAGTATTTTTTATTCATTCATATACTCAGCGTTCAAAACTGTACTCATAGTTTCTGATTTCTGATTCATTTTATAATTCTGAACGATAAGAACGAAATACATAACACTGATATTTTTCTTCCTTACGGTATATGAAAAGACTTCCATATACTTTATTAGGGTATCCAATCGATTAAGCGTCATTCGGTTATTCGATTAATTTTTGGCCGATTAACTGTTCGAATAATTTTATCTTATCTATTTTCGAATAAGGAGTAAACCGAACAAATAGCTTCGAATAACAGTTTTTACCGATATTTAGTTTTCTAGGCTTAAATCTTTAGATTTTTTTTATTTTTTTGTTATATAACAGCAAAAATAATTAAAAATAATTTTTAGGGAAGTACTCTTTTATTACTTTCAAAGTGTCAATATCTTGTGCTTAAGAAGTAATACAAACCGCATTCAAATATATTATTAAAAATAGTTTCAAATTAATTGTTCTGCTATAAAACATTGAGATTCGGTTGTCATTTTTGCAAATATTTGTTACTAAAAAGAACTGTTTTAAACAAATGAAAAGCAATGTTATGCTTATTTTTTTAATTAAAAATTTCCTTACGCCGATAAAAAAGAATTTGGATGTTCATTGCAATTTTGCATGAAATTGTTAACATGACTTTCTTCTCACTGAATAGGTATCAAAGAAGTAAACATCTTCCACTAACATGTCTATGTTAAATTCATTGGAAATTGATCACAAGTTCAAGATCTTATGAATTCTTTGAGTTTTTTTTTTTTTTTTTTTTTTTTTTTTTTTGTGGATGGAATGTTTAATAAAATATGACATGAAAAGATTAAAATAATCTTAAATAATCGTAAATACTCGTACTTAAGCATGTGTAAATAGCAATTCAAAAAACATAGTTTTGAGTAAAGTAAATTCAAAGTTATATAAGTAATAAAAATTTTAATTTTCATCAACAAAATTTCGTTTTAGGCTTTGAGTAACAATTTAACTAAAAACTTTTCAGGAGGAAAAAAATTAAATATATATATATATATATATATATATATATATATATATATATATTAATATGTAAATTCTTTAATTGATTCATTATTTTATACTGTAAAGCTAAGTTCACATTAGGCTAATATTTGACGATTTTTGCAAAAAATTGGTTTGCCTAATGTGAACACCAAATACTTTTACGTATCAAACACTGTTTTCATGTGTTTGATTTTGATCAAACAAAAATATTTTCCTTAAGTAAAAAATGTGGCAAGTGGACATTGAGTGAACTCAAGATGCAAAATATTTGCCATTATTCTAGCCGAATTTTTGTTTGATCTTACAAAATAAATGTAGGATATCCCGGGAATTCCGCAAAATTTTCAATCCTGTAATCCCGGGAAATCATGCGGGAATTCACGTGATTTCTTGTGTATGTAAAATGTTTATATTTTCTAACTCATGTATGGTTATTTTAGCATATAATTTGTTTTTTACATTATTTGTTAGGAGTTTAAATATCTTTAACGAAATATCTGAGTCCTTCATGCATTTTTGTGTAATAGACAGTGTTGCCAGTTTAACCTTTTTAAGGCTAAATGTAGCCTTTTTATTTTGCTTTTAGCCTCAAAATTTCGTTTTAGCTTCTAGCTTTTTTTTTCTATCATTTTTTGATTTTTAAAATTGCCTAAAAAAGTCTAAATGTTAGTATTTCAACAACGAAGAGAATAATTTCATATTTACTATTTATTACTGGTTCCATTTTGACAGAAACATCTAGTTAAGCATTTTAGTGCATTTATTCTCACAAAAAATAATAATAATAAAATAAAATAAAACTAATGAACGAAAATTAAAAACTAATGATAACGAGAAAATAGGTTTCTAAATAAATAAATAAAAAAACAAATAACTGTACAAACTAGTTGAACACTTAAATTATAATTTTTTATTAATTATTGTATCAATTAATATAAGACATTTACTTTTTTAAGTGTAAATTTTATAAATTGGCAACACTTTTTGTACCCTCTGTAAAAGAAAATGTTATTGATTATAATCAGGTTTCGTTAAAAAACCGAAACTTATTGGAATACATTACTTAATAATTACTATTGCTGTCAAGAAAAAAGACCATCCTTCAAGAAGATCGCATCATCTAAAATACCGCTAAATCTATAATTACCTTAACTTAAACCTTATACTTAACCTAAAACTTATACTTATCTTAACTTAGAAGTTATAGTTACTGCAACCTGAAGATTTGTAATAAAATTCTAACTTGAAGATTTGTAATAAAATCCCAAGAAATCAACCGACTCCTAAACTTCATTTCATAAAGGTAACCCAACAAAGTTGAGTTTTTTTTATGCCGCAACAGCCAGCTACCCTATGGATTTTAACCCTAATCTTATTACTCTTCTCATCCCAATAATTATAATTATTCCTACATGAATAATTATAATTAAACATTTTCTTATAGATTGGCTCTTTTATTAATTACATCCCCCGTCTCTGCCAACATCTATAAGAAACCCTTACACAAGGTCCCTAAGCTTGTTCATAACTTTTTTCTAGCCTTATTTTTCGGAGCATTTAGCCTTTTTTACCTTTTTTTTTAAATTTCATTTAGCCTCTTTTTTTTCTCATCTCCTGGCAGCACTGATAATAGATGGAAAATAAAATAATTCTATTTATGGGAATATTTTAAAAACAAAAAATTTAATACTGTATTCTGGTAAAAAATAATATGTCGCAAAAGGACTAGAAAAAAGTAAAATTCAACATTTGAAAAGTATATTTATTAAGCGATTTGAAGATTTTAATTGCGCGCATGTGAAAATTGTAAGATAAATCTCCCTAAAATGTAAGGAATCTTCAAACAACAACAAACATTTTTAAAGCACCAGTGAAAACTTGGGCTTAAAAGTATCCAAACTATTAACTCTATATGGATTTTTTATGAGATGTATTACAAAAAGTTTACCTATAACTCCATGGAATTTAAAGTGTCCAATTGTCCAAGAACTAAACATGATGTAAATAAATTTTTGAGCTCAGGTTATAAACTTGATAAGAATAATTCTTCAGAAATCTGAAAAATTCTTTGGGACTCCCTTAACAACAAGCTTACTTCCGTAAACTTATCGAGGGAAGTTTTACCCACACGACAATAGTAAAACCAAAGAAATGTACTTTCGGATGAGTTGTGTTCATTTTATTTTCAAAATGTCAATATTTTAAAAAGAACTGAATTAGTTTATCTCTTTATGATTAGTTTATTTAAAAATTTTGTATCCTTCATTTAACTGAATTATTTTATAAATATTTTAAAATTTGTAGTTATTTATTTTTGGCGGGAATTCCCGGAATCCCGGGAAATTTTAAAATCAAACGCGATTTCTCGGGAGCAGAAAAAGACCGGAAAAAGAAAAACCCTACTGCCAATGTATACATTCTGTCGTGAGATTTCGGAGCGAACGGACGTGCTTTTTTAATCGTTGCGATTTTATAACAAGTGTTCTTGTGGTGAATTAATTTGTATTGATTTCTCAATAAGGAGGAATTTTGCAAGTGTTTTGAAATTTTTCTCATAAGGAGGAAAATTTGTGAAGTAGTGATAAGTGCCTTTTTGCTGGTTATTGTTGTGAGACTCCGCTGGCATCAGTCAGAGAAGTCTCAAAACTTTGTCCGGCGAAAAGTAGGGTTGGGGACGAACCAACCCGAAGATTGGCGCTGCCACTGCTTTTTATTGGTGATTGTGTTGCCATATTGTGATTGTGTTGCGGACTGGTGTTGTACCTGGCTACTGAGTTTGTGGATTTACTATTGGTTTTGGCTGGCCCCTGGTGGATCCTAGAGTTGCTGTTTTGGTTTTGTACCCGGATTTCGATTTTACTTTTGCTGTTCGAAGGTAGATGTCGCATCTATTATTTTAGTTGTAAGCACGATGCCGCCAGATCGACGCCGTCGAAAGGGGAAGGGCGATGCGTCCGACCTCTCGGAGCCGCCGACGGACGCTACGATGGGTCCGCCGCCAGCTCCGGTGCCGCGCGTGAGGCACACGGAGAGTGAGCTCTCTAGCTCTGAAGCGGACGATGTGGGGAAGCGTTTCAAGCCGGGAACGCCGCTTGCGACCCGTGCTGCTGCTGCTGCCTCTGTTGGTGCTGCTGGTAATTCTGGTGCTGGTGTTGCTGCTGTTGGTGTTGGTGTTGCTGATGCTGCTTCTGTTGGCGCTGCTGGCATTGGTGCTGTTGGTGCTAATGTCGGTACAAGTGCCTTGGCGAACGAGGGTGGCTCCAAGAGGGAGAGCAGGCCCCGCAGAAGGGCGCCTGGTGCCGCAACTGCTGATGCATCTGCCGATGTTGTGATCGGGGAGATGAAGGCGGTTACGGACAGTATGGTGAAAGCGGTTTTTTCGGGAGGCGTGGCTTCCGATCTTGCTAAGCTCATAGTTGAAGACTGTGGGCGCTACGATGCTTTGCTGATGAGGGTGGTGGCCGAGAACGAGAGGCTGAGGGGGCGGTTGGAGGTGTATGAAGCTGCTGGTGGACGGGCTGTACCGGTAGGAGCTAGGGAGCAAATGATGCCTCCTGCTTCTGCTGGTGCGTCTCGTCCAGCAGCGCGTACGCCTGCTGCTGTCCCTGCAGTTCCTGCGGTCCCGGTCCCCAAACCGGTCGAGACGTGGTCGGTGGTGGTGAGAGGCAAGGGTGGTGCTACCTCCAAGGAGGTGGTGAATAAGGTGGTGGACCAGGTTGGTCCTACATTGGGGGTGAGGGTCCACGAAGTGCGTCCCATCAAAGATGGCGGCGCTGTAATTAGGACCCCTTCTGTGGCGGAGAGGCAGAAGATTGCCGGGAACGCCAAGTTTGCTGAAGTCGGTTTGGAGGTGAGTGTGCAGGACAAGTTGGGCCCTAGGGTCGTCGTACAGAGAGTTCATTCGGAGATCTCGCCGGATGAATTCATGTCGGAGTTGTACGAGATGAACCTTAAGGGCTCATTGTCACAGGAGGCCTACAAGAGGAGCGTTCGCCTGGCCAGTAGCCCTTGGAAGGCCGGTAGTGGTAGCGGTGGAGCCCAGGTTAATGTTGTCTTGGAGGGCACCGAGCGCGTGAAGGACCTGTTAGTTGTTGCTGGTGTCTACATAAAGTGGTTCAGGTTCCAGGTGCGTGTGCAAGATGCCGTGCAGGCATGTTATAGGTGCCTGGGTTTCGACCATCGCGTTCGGGAATGCAGGATGGGTGAGGATGTTTGCCGTCGTTGCGGCTCTGTTGGCCACTGGGCCACACAGTGATCGAACGAGATGCGCTGTCGGAATTGTGCGTTTAAGGGTCTACCGGCGGATCATATGATGATGTCGTCAGCATGCCCTGTCTTTGCTGCTAGGGTTGCCAGGGTGAACGCTCGGCATTAGAATGGAGTTGCAGATTGTACAGCTTAACTGCCAACGGGCTTATTCGGTTGTGTGCGAGCTGGGGCAGGCGATGCGCAGTAAGGGTGCGATTTTCGCATTGGTGCAGGAGCCATACACTACGGGTGGCTCTGTTAGGGGGCTCCCGGGGGGTATGCGAGTCTATACGGACATTGGGGGGAACTCTGCAATTATAGTTGATGACCGTGACATTGACTGTACTTTAGTTAGCAGTAGTGAATGGGGGGTCTGCATTTCTGCGAAGGGCAGTTTGGTAGGGTGCTCTTAGTGAGCATGTATTGTAGGTTTGGCTGTCCATTGGAGCCCTATCTAAGGTATATGAATACGGTGCTACTCCAGGCGAGTAGCATTCCGCTCATCCTAGGTCTTGACGCAAATGCATCCTCTCCTATGTGGTTCTCCAAGATGTCCAGGCATTCCCCTGGATACGTCAGTGACATTGACGTAACAGCTGCAAATGGGGCGGCGCTGACTGCTTTTAGTTTTAGGTGGAGGGTGTGTGACGATTGGGGCGTGAGTGATCATAATCTCATTGAGATTGGGGTCTCTTGCCATGAACGGACGCGGGTGACGGCGCCTCTTAGAAGGTGGAGAGACAGGGATGTGAACTGGGACCTCTACGCGGAATTTGTCAGGGCGGCTGCTTTATCGCAGCCAATAGAAGACTTTAGGGCACGGACTATAGATGACCAGGTTGAATTGATAGATCAATGGATGTGTTCAGCTAACGACACCTTGCTTGGCCGATGTCGAAAGACTAGGCCCGGCAGGGTTAGTTGGTGGACCCGTGAGCTTGATGAGATGCGAAGGTCTGTCAGGCATCTCCGGATTCGTTTCCAGAGGGCCAGGCGCGCCGGCGCGGATGATCTTGCTCAGCGTGAAGCTGACTATCGATCTGGCCTGAGGACGTACAAGGACAGAATTGTTAGGGTTAAGGAGGACGATTGGAGGAGTTTCGTACGGGACAATAGGGATGACCCTTGGGGTGCGGTTTATCGTATCTGCAGGGGTAGGAATAACAGGCAGGCAGACATAGCGTCTCTCCAGGTTGGTGATGTTATATTATCGACTTGGAGAGAATGTACTGACGAACTGTTGGGGGTCTTCTTTCCTGGTGCGGAGTCGGTCGACTACTCTCCTCTCATTAGGGAGATGGTCGGCCCTCCAAACTAAGACAGATCGGAAATTGCGGACAGTATTTGCCGGGTCAAGAGCAGGAAGTCTCCGGGTATGGATGGTATGACTGGAGAGATGTGTAAAAGCATCTGGAAGGCCATACCTGAGTACTTAGAGGCAATCTTTGGGAAGTGTCTTAGCGAGGGTTATTTCCCTGGGGCTTGGAAATGTGCTCGCGTTGTCGTTCTTCTGAAGTCTCCTGATAGGGTGAGGAGTAATCCTCGCTCTTATCGGGGCATCAGTCTCCTTCCGGTACTTGGAAAAGTGCTGGAAAGGGTCATGGTGAATCGACTGAAGGAGGATGCCAATGAGGGTACTTCCGAGTTCCAGTTTGGCTTTAGGGAAGGTAGGAGCATTGAGGATGCATGGATACATGTTAGGAGAAGTGTTAGCGACTCGTCTGCCAAATATGTCCTAGGCATATTTGTGGATTTTAAGGGTGCGTTTGACTATCTCTCGTGGGATAGCGTTCTGCGTAGGTTAGACGAAGTGGGCTGTCGGGAGTTAGCACTATGGAGGAGCTACTTCAGCGGCAGGAAGGCTTGTGTGGTAGGTGCCAGCGACACGGCTTGGAGGGACGTTGCTCGGGGCTGCCCGCAGGGGTCCATCTGTGGTCCATTTATATGGAACATTATGATGGATCCTCTGTTGGAGCGCCTTGGCCGTTCATACAAGTTGTGCGCGTATGCGGATGACCTACTTATCCTTGTGGAAGGCCAGTCTCGTGCTGAGCTGGAAGCTAGGGGTGAGGAGGTCATGCGTGACGTATGTGAGTGGGGCGATCGTGTGGGCGTCGAAGTGGCGATGGACAAGACCGAGATGATGTTGCTCAAGGGCAGATTATCTCGGGGTCGTCCTCCACTCATTCGGGCTGGCAGCGTTAGTCTCAGATATGCGACTCAGGTCAAGTATCTGGGAATAATGATGGGGGAGAGGATGAACTTTTTAGTTCATCTTACTCACGTTAGGGACAAGCTGACTGCTGTGGTAGGTAAGGTTAGGCGCATCCTTAGAAGTGACTGGGGCCTATGCAGGCGTGCTGTCCGTACTGTGTATGAGGGCCTTTTCGTCGCTTGTGCGGCGTTCGGTTCTCCTGTGTGGTATGAGACGGTCATGTCTGTTGCTGGTAGGGACAAGGTCTTGTCGTGTCAGCGGGTCGCTATGTTAGGGTGTATGCCAGTTTGCCGGACAGTTTCGACTGACGCTCTGCAGGTCCTGTTAGGTGTAGCACCCCTTGACTTGGAGGTAATACGTCGTGGTATTATATTCAAGATCAAGAAGGGACTACCACTTCTTGCTCATGATTGGGTTTCTGCTGTTGATCTGGTGAATGGGGAAGTTAGGCGAAATAAGGCACTCCTAGATGAGTGTCTTGTTTCTAGACAGTGACAAAGGGAGGGTAACGTATGAATTTATACGGGACGCGGACTTTGTACGTGGACGCCCGGACTTTGGTTTCGGCTTGAGTTTGGGATTTTTACTGACGGGACATGGCTCACTCAATGCATTTTTGCATAAGAGAGGTCTGTCCGACACTCCGGACTGTGGGTGTGGGAGGGGACAATTGTGATCTAGATTAACGTGAGTACCTGCCTTTTGGCCTAACCTCACGGTGGTCTTACCACTGGGTGAGTACGATGCGCCGACCAACGCCCCTGTTATACAAACGTATACAGGTAGTAATTAAACTCAACTTATATTCCTGGTCGCATCGTTCTACTTTGCTTTAGTATGGGGATCTAGTACCCCGTGCCACAAATGTGACAGTGTATCCGTTACAAGTAACAGAGTACACTCAAGAAACCATAAGCCACTACGTGCTCCCCAGAGGGGACCTCACCAACAACCGTCCAAGGACCAAATACCACTGCAAATGGCTGTTGGTCCTTGGGGCAGCCGGTTCCCGTAGTACCATATGTTTAAGTCCTAGGTAAGACCTTCAGGCTTGCGCCCTACAGATTCTAACCCAGGATATTAAGGTTCTGCTAGACCTTATGTATCCTGTCTAACATAACTAACTCTAAAAAAGCAATGTCAATTTAGAGAAGCAGAAAGACAGGATTTTCTCTACCACGTATAAGCTATCCATCAAGGAGGAAGGACTCTCCGAGAAGACAAGCCGCCGTGGCGGTGTGGGAGGGGACAGGAAGATCCGTGGCACGTAATTCTTACGTGCCCCTACTATGATGACATCAGGGATTTAGGTGGTATGGGTATTACTCATACTGGGGCGGGATGGGATTATAGTAGGGTCTTAGAGGACAATAGGACATTAGCGAGGTTGGGTGCGTTTGCGCGCGAAGTATTTGCTAGGAGAAGTAGGAGACTTAGCGGAGGTGGCTCTCTGCAGAGCCATTCTTAGTTGTCCGATGTCGCCGATGTTGCCCCTTCTGCGATTAATGTCTGTTCCAGCTGTTGCGGTTGTCCCTGCCGATCCCGGTTGTTGTAGTGCGGTGGCTGTGGCTCCCGTAGGCCTTGCCTGGTTTCCTATTGACGTTGCTGGTTGTGTGTCCTGTGCGTTCGCTTGGGCTGTACTCCCTTCTGGAGTACTGGGGTCATCCGTGAGGGTGGCCTAGTCTAGTGTTGTCATTGTCGTTTTGTTCGTATTGTCCCTTGCTGGTGTCACACCATGTGGCCAATGAGTCGCCCGTGAGGGCGATTGTTAAATGTCAGTGTGTCCTTTGTGTGTGTGCATACTTGTTGCTGTATGTTGTATGTTTGATGTTGGCGTGGCGGGCCACCAGTCCTGAACTATTTGGAGTTCAACTGGTAGTAGTCAATTTTGGCTACGAAGTCCGACCGGTGACTTAATACTGGTACCACGGGTGTCAGTAGCCCCTGGAACTTGTTTCCAGCCTGACAGTTGGAGTGGCCCCCTGGGGAGCTTTTCGTGGTGGCTGTGGTTTAGACCCAAATCGCGGGTAGAGCGTGAGCTCAATGTGGAGTTGCATTGCAACCGGGTGCCGTGACCCATAGATCGGAAGGAGTTTTAGATAGGCTCCGCTCCTGACCAAAGGGGAAGGCATGTCCAAATACATGTCTTCAAATTGGTACTCAGGTGTAGCAGTTTGTTGCATCTGGGGGCGTTGGTGGGCGCATTGTACTCACCCGGTGTTAAGACCACCGTGGGGTTGGGCCGTCAGGCAGGTACCCACGTAAATCTTGAACACATCTGCCAATGTATACAAGGTAGCCACGGCTGATTATTACTTTTGGTTGTTACAGCTGTCAAACTGCATATATATAAAAACATTAATGAATTCGCCTTATTATTTTAAATGCGCTTTAATTTTGACATTTGTATTGATAAAAAATTGGCTAATATAATATTTTTTTGCAACTATTGTAGCCTTCCATAAATTAACTGAATTATTTTATAAATATTTTAAAATTTGTAGTTATTTATTTTTGGCGGGAATTCCCGGAATCCCGGGAAATTTTAAAATCAAACGCGATTTTCTCGGGCAGAAAAAGACCGGAAAAAGAAAAACCCTAATGCCAATGTATACAAGGTAGCCACAGCTGATTATTATTTTTGGTTGTTACAGCTGTCAAACTGCATATATATAAAAACATTAATGAATTCGCGTTATTATTTTAAATACGCTTTAATTTTGACATTTGTATTGATAAAAAAAATTGGCTAATATAATATTTTTTTGCAACTATTGTAACCTTCCATAAATTCGATTTAATTTTGACGTTTGTATTGAAAAAAAAATTGGCTAATCTACACTAAGTAATGTCAAAATGCGATGAACAAAAAATGAGAAAATGAAGAAGAGAAACTTAACGCGGCAAATAATATTACATACGATTACAAAAGCAATTCGATAGTTTCGCGCGGTATGTACATAAAAAATTGTAAATCAGCTTTGCTTACGAAATCACTTTCTTATGACACTATTTAACTAATTTAAAAATATATTTATTTTTAAAGTAAGTTTAACGTACACCATGAATTTTGCAACTGATAATAGCATTTTTTATATGCTTAAATATTTTACTTTATTATAAATTTTGTAACTATTCCTCTAATATAAAGAGCATTTTCATTTTGTATTAAATAAAAACGGTGCAAAAATTACGTTGACATCCACATATTCTGAAATTCTCTCTGAAAATTGTTATAAATCCAAAATAAATAAATAAGATTTTTTTTTAGATTCAGTTAATAATTGACGACAAATAAATTATGTTAATCAAATAATTTTGAGTAAATAATTTGCATCTAATCTAGACTGGCTTAAAATGTTTTTCCCTTTTTGTTTCATTAAACAATAAATCTCAAATAAATGCGCGTAATGTGAACATAAAATCAACTCTGTATTTAGTGACAAACATAATCAAATAATTCTTGTCAAATTTGCCTAATCTGAACTTAGCTTAACAGTTGTAAGTAATGTACGATGTTGTTAAATATTTTTCTATCAATTTTGATTTTTGAATTATAATGGTAAAGAATTGTCTAATAGTTACTTAAAATAAATATATTTTTTCTGTACAAATATAATAGGATTGTTCAAATTTTATCAGAGACTGTAAATAAAAGTTATTTATATGTTCATACGTTCATAACATGCATTCATAAGTATACGAATTTTGTATTTTTTAATTTACGAATATACATACATAACAATATTTATTAATAAATAAAAATTACATAATAACTTTTATTTATATTTTCCAGAAAAAAATAAAAATGAAAAAATAACTTAGTTTTGCTCGAAAAAAAAATAAAATTCACAAAATAACTTTTATTTCTGCTCGAAAAAATGAAACTCATAAAAATACTTTTATTTCCGCTCGAAAAAAAAAAATCAAAAAATAATTTTTATTTCTGCTCGAAAAAAATAAAAATCACAAAGTAATTTATTTTTGATCAAAAAAGTAAAAATCACAAAATATCTGTTATCCTCTGACTATTATGATAAAAGTCATAACTTTTACGGTCCCTGTATGTTATTGCTGCAACAATATTTTTTATTTCAATAATAAAATATTTGTATGTAAATTTTGGAGATAGTAAAAACGAAACTAATAAAAAGTAAAAAATATTGTTTGCATAATATATAATCACATTTTTAATTTGGCTCTATTTATTTCGTACATTTACATAAATTCATATAAAAAATAAACCCCTATTTAATAAGTAATGTTCTCTGTTGAACATACGTGCATGTATTTCTCACTCTATTCTCTTGTCAGCATTTCCTTTTCAAAAATCATTAAGTGTTTGCTGGTTGATTCTTCTTTATAATAGTATTTCATTATTTTTATTATTATTGTTGTTGAATGTTGAGGTCATACTTTTAGTTGTTTACAGAGTAGAAAATTAAATTCCACCCTGTAATACCCCATTACACTCGTTGTTTTTAGTTCTCTCATTTCATGATATTCTCGCTCTCTTTAAGCGAGTTTGTTTAGTAATACATTTTCTTGTTGTAGAGTCCACTGTGTGATGACGACACTTTTCTTACAGACGCCGACGAAGTTATAAACAGGGTGTGTGTTTTTATTATAAATTATTATATTTAATACTTGTTAAATACATAGCATTTATGTATATTATGAACACATTGAAATAAAAAAAAATATTAACATTATTTATATTTTATTTTACTTACTTACAGCTTAAACTAATTATTACCGTGTCTCTCCATAAAAAGGAAACAAATTGTTAAAATAAATTCTGTGTCATCGAATAAATAATGACGGAAGTAGAAAAACCACCACAGAATGGCATTGATTTGTCATCGGCCGAAGATGAAGAAAGTAGCAAAGCCCGACCAGCCGATATAGAACAGGTCTTATTATTTACTTTTTATTATTTTTATAAATAAATAATTTTATGTATTGTATTCCTATAGGATATGCGTGAAATGGAACGTCGTAAGCGCGTTGAAGCAATAATGGGTTCAAAACTCTTCCGTGAAGAGTTAGAACGTATTGTTGACTGTGCTCGAGATAGCGGAAATGCAGCTGGGATTCTACAACAACTGTCCGATATTGTTGGAGTACCATCATCTCGTGTTGGTAGTGTTTTCAAAACTTCTACCTGTATGTTACCTATTAATGACATACGTGGTGTTGAGTCAATGGGATATGCAAAAGGTGAAAAAATTTTACGTTGTAAACTGGCTGCAACTTTTCGTCTGTTAGATCTATATGGATGGACACAAGGTTTGGGTGCTCAAATTACAGCACGTCTTAAAGTGGATCAAGAATATTTTTTGGTTAATCCCTATGGTTTGCTGTATCATGAGATAACAGCATCGTCACTCAACAAAGTTGATATGCAAGGAAATATTGTTGAACAGGGCACAACAAATTTTGGTGTCAATAAAAGTCGTAAGTTATTATTGCACTATTATTATTGTTAAATTAATGTTGAAAATACAAATTATTGTTCCTTTTCAGATTTTGTACTTCATTCTGTTGTACACGCTGCACGACCAGATATTCGTTGCGCTATCTATATAGGCTGCAGCCCGGTGGTAGCTATATCGTCTTTAAAAACCGGGTTACTTCCTTTAACTAAGGACGCTTGTGTTTTGGGCGAATTGACCAGCTATTCTTACATTGGTTATCTTCATGATGAAGAGGAGCGAAATAAATTGGTCCGAAATTTTGGTCCAAACTCAAAGGTGATGCTATTGTCCAATCATGGTGCCTTGTGTTGTGGAGAAACTATCGAAGAAGCCTTCTTTGCTGCATGCCACATTGTTCAAGCTTGTGAAACTCAACTTAAATTACTGCCAGTTGGTTTAGACAATTTGGTTTTGATTCCCGAGGAATCTCGTAAAATAATATACGATCAATCAAGACGTCCCCCAGAGGATTTAGAAAAGAAATTTGCTGCTGCCACAATAACTGATTCAAACAAGTCGGAAGAAGAGAAAAAAGAAGGAACCGAAACTACAACAAAAGTAATAGGACAAGCACCTAAATGGCGCGTCGGTGGTGCTGAATTTGAGGCTTTAATGCGTATGCTTGACAATGCAGGCTATCGTACAGGTTACATATATCGTCATCCTTTGATTAAATCCGAACCACCAAAACCCAAAAATGATGTTGAATTGCCACCAGCAGTATCATCTTTGGGCTATTTATTAGAAGAAGAAGAACTTTTCCGTCAAGGGTATGTTTCGAAACTGAATTTTTTGTAAATTGAAAAATATATTGTATATTGATATTTTGAATTTTATTTTATTGTTTATAGGATCTGGAAAAAGGGAGACTTGCGTAAAGGCGGAGACCGTAGCCGTTGGCTTAATTCACCAAATGTCTATCAAAAAGTAGAAGTTTTAGAAACTGGTACTCCAGATCCTAAAAAGATAACAAAGGTAGAAATTATAACATTTGAAGATAATCCACAATCTGAAAATCAAAATTAAATTTTAATATTAAATTAAACATAAATATTTGGTGGTGAATAACATATATTTTAAAGACTCTTGAAGTATATCTAAATACATACCTACTATATATATATATTAAAGCATCACTTAACATTCCGTATTATCAAGCACAAAATTTTAGTAAATTTTTTATTTAAAAAACTCCTATGTTAGTCCAAAGTAATGTAACAAATCGAAATTTAAAATTTGTGGCTGGTAAAATTACTTTTTTTATTTAAGTACCAAAAATATATATCCAAATTTACTAAATTTTATTTGATTTTATAATAAAATAAAAAAGCTTCATTCATATTTGTATATATATACTATATACATTTATATATATATATATATATATATATATATATATATATATATATATATATATATATATAATATATCATTCCAATTGATAGATTTTAAAATTCTTTTATAATACGTATATAATTAATATTGTTAATGCTTTGTATGTCTCGTTTACCATAAAATATTAATAATAGTAATAGAACTGGATATTCAATAAAGTATCGAAATTAATTTGCCATTTAAACAGTGGAAAAATCAAACAATTATTTTAATTTAAAATTATTTTGTGCCTAAAATACAGATTATGATAATGGTGGGTTTAACTACTTACATTTCACTCCATTTTTGGTATTAAACAATAAAGAAATGGGAAAGAGAAAGAAAGTTGTTTCGTTTTATAAGAAAAAAAATATAACATTTTTAAAATTTTGTGTAATAAGTGAACAAATTTAATTGCTAAGAAAGGAATTGACTCAGGTGACAATTTTAAAATAAAAGTATAAAAATGTATATTTTATTGTGTTTTAAGGCAACAGCAACAATATGACTGACTGTTCATATGGTTGTTTGGGTACCTACCAATTATTTAAAAAATTCCCAAATTTCTCTATTGAAAATTTATAAAAGTTCAAGATTAAAAACTTAGTAAGGTGTAATGCTTTACGTTCTACTCATGTTTGCTTGTTTTTTGTTGCATGCATACATATATTTTTCCCTTTATTTTTTAATTGGCATGATAGTCTTTTTTTTATTTTAATTTATTATTACATTTTTTGTACGCAAATTTGCTGAATTTACATTTTATTACGATCATTGAAAATTCTTTATTTTAGGCACAAAATTGTAATTTTTTTGTTTGATTTTCCTTCACTAGTTTTAAAGTATGGTTGTATAAACTAACGTCGCTAATTTTCATTAAGATTATAATATTCTAAAATATTTGAATATATTCAATTTAAAATACGATTTGTTGCTATTCACTACAAATTAATATTTTCTACAATAAATTTCTTGCTGTATGTATATATGTATGTATGTATATATGATGTGTGACATTTTTGGACAACAGTTTTGCCATTTATAAAAGATACATATATAGTGGAAACATAATTTAAGCAAAACAATCCTTCTTTCTCTTTCCATTTTAATATTTGTCGTATTGTTGTTTCATACAAATTCTTTAAATTAAACACAATTTTGAAATGGTTTTAAACAAAAAGTGGGTTGCTGAAGGATCACCGACTCATTCAACCCCTGTGCGCATTGATGATCCATTACAATTTGTGCCAGTCAATACAAATCCCAAGGAATTTAAAAGAGTTCAGCAGCAGGTATATTCCCATAAAATTTATATTTTAAAAATAATTTGCTTTAAATATTTGTTTCATTAAAGATTAAGGATAATCGTCGCGCCGATAAAATATCAGCTGGACCACAATCACACATCTTGGAAGGCGTTACGTGGGATGAAGCAAATCGTATTAAAGATGCTACTGTAAGTTCTGCAGGTGATCATGTTGTTTTAATGGGCGCTGCCTCTAAAGGTATCATTCAACGTGGTTTCCAACACAATGCAGCCGTTTATAAAGCACCATATGCTAAAAATCCATTTGATAATGTAACTGATGATGAATTAAATGAATACAAACGAACAGTCGAACGTAAAAAGAAGAGTATTCACGGAGAATGTAAGTTTTTTTTTTTGAGGTTATCAATATGTGAATATGTACTTTATTGTGTACAATTAATTTCAGACACTGATACTGATTTCTCTGAATCGGAAGCATTAAGTTCGTTACAAACATCAGGCGCACAACAACAAACTAAACCTACAACAAGTACTACAACTACGACAACTGCCGCTGTTAGTCAATCTGAACCAGAAGATATTTCAGGTATACTCAATTGAGAAAATGTTATATATATATATATATATATATATATATTATTATTATTATTATTTATTAATATTATACATTTATATTTTCTCTTTAATATTTTGCAGAACACCAAGTTTTGAGAATACAAACCGAACAGGCTCCTGTTCCCAGTCAACCTGAAGTAGTTTTGAGCGATGGTAAGTTTACTTTTTTATATTTTAACAAAAATCAACTTTTTGCACTTGTACTGTTGTTTTTTTTTTTTTTAATTTAATTCAAACTGTGTCTTGTCAAAATATTACAAGTTTTTTTTTAATTTTAAAATAATTGGCAATTTACGTTAAGTTTTTTCTTAAAACCTATCTATATATGTATTTATTTTTTTTATTTTTATTTATTTATTTATTTATTTTTTTTTTGTACTTTTTTATCCACAAATTTTACACTAGTCAAAACTAATAAAATAAAACATGATTTCTTAATTGTAGTTTCTAGAAATGAAAATTTTTTGTGCATCTTTGATATGCTTTCTATAATATTTTTATAGATTTTAAAGATTTTTTTAAGAAAGCTAAAAGTTAACAACGCTATTTTTTCACAGAACCAATTTGTTGTACGGCGTGCATTAAAAGATAATTGTTAAATGATATTCAGTCTACACTACCTACTACTACTAGACAACAATTAATACTACTCTTCAGTCTTCAAAAATTGTAGTATTTATAATTCTGTTCTATACACACATTTTAACACTGTAGGCTAAATTAAAAAAAAAAAAAAAAACAGCTGCAGTTTTAGTTTATATGCATTTCCTATTTTTTCCCAATTTTGAGCATGGTAAATGACTTCGTTCAATCAATTTCCCACTCGTTTCCATATTTCATTTTAATTTATGTTCAGAATGGTAAACATGTACAGTCGTAATTATATCGAAAAAGTATAATGTTTTTGATGACGTAAAAGCTGCTAACTCTTCCTTATATGACTTTATCTAAATTTTAATAGTTTCTTCTAGTTTGAGTAAAGACAGATTTTGTCGAATAAATTAACCAAGCAAGTTGAATATATCGTCGAGACATCGCTTTCTGGTTTTTATTAGAGGGTCCACAACTGTATAACAATAATAATAAAATAAAAGTTATTATTAATCAAAGCCTAAAAATAAATATTGATCAATAATAAAAATTATAGTCATTGAACTTAATTGAGATAACTTGTTTTAAAATGTTTTTGTATTAAATATTATTACAACTATTGCAATATTAGTTGTGCAAAATGAAATGTGTGATATAATGACTAAAATTGAGAAAAATATAATATCGCGAATTGTTGGTAACAGTATTTTAAAAAATAAAGCAACTGTTTATATCATAAAATACTATTTTTTAAATTTTGTTTATGAGTTATAAACAAATTTTCATAAGTATTCTTTATGTATGAAAAATATTGCACACCTTCAAAAATTTAGACTTGCTCTTACGAATTCAGCATAATTTTATATTTTGAAAGAAAATGACAGAGTAGTCTACTTTTTATTTAATGTGACCAATACTTGTTTGCGTATAGATTTATTACTTTTTCGTATAGAAATAGCCAAGAACACTTTTTTGACTTACTATGTAGAACAAAAGCAACAAAATATGGGTTACCCTAAAAGCTTATTTATTTTTCAAAATATTCAATTTGCAACAAATTAAAATTGCATATTTAAGTTTTAACAATTATTTGTACTTAGAAGATACGAATCTGCTTTATGTTTGAAAAATGAGAAAAAAAACTATATGATCTAAAAGTGTGCACAACAAAGCAGCAAAATCTGCAAATATTAAAAACGTGTGAAATTGTTGGGATTTAATGGAAAGTTTATAGTAAAAATATCTGAATGCAGGAAAGTATCCAGTAGTTTCATATAAAAAATTATAGAAAATTGTATATTTAAGGGCTACAAAATTATTTTGGAAGAACAATTTAAAAAAGGATGCATTTTCAGTGTATGTTAAAGGACTTCCGTCAATAACGTCGTTCAGTTATGGTAACGTGCTCCAATAACAGGTTTGCTTATATAAATAGGTATGCGATCTCTAAAATTTAATGTATAGTCCGCATAAAATCCATTGAAAATATTTATTGAAATTACAGACCAAGCAAAATAGTACTGGTATCCGAAAAACATATTTTTTATTCCTGTTTTTGTATCATAAACATTTAATAATCTGTATATAAATAGGTAGATTTTCACCTAAACCATAAAAAATTGTGTATTTTAAAAAAGAAAGGTACCTAATTTAATTTGAAACAACATTCAACCACATATATCCACTCTGAGCGGATTTAAATTAATGGCTTCAAAATTAGTGTAGTCAAAAAATTTAAATGAAAACTATTTTAGTAACATCAATTAATAATTTAATACCATCAATACTGTTCAGTTTTAAAGAAAATGGAAAATATAAAACGAAACTAAACAAAATATAAATATGTAGCTATTGTTGTGCACACTCTTATATTGTCGCTGACCAAGAGTCCAATGTGTATTTTTTTTTTATCTCATTCACCCACCAAAACGTTTTCCATTATTTCACCGAGTTTCGAAGTATTATATGTATATATATGTATATATATATATTTATTGTATATATATATATATATATATATATATATATATATATATATATATATATATATATATATATATATATATATATATATATATATTTATTGTATATATATATATATATATATATATATAGGTGATTCAAGTAGAGATACTTTTTTCAATAGCCTTTTTTGACAAATCACGTGTGAGTCGTGTTATTTTTGTTTAGTGTTGTTTGGCATTTCATAATGGAAAGACTTACGCCTGAACAACGTTTACAAATCGCTCAACTTTATTACGAAAATTCACGTTCTGTGAGGAATATGTTTCGTCAACATAATTGGCCTACTGCAACACCATAACCCATTTTGAGACCCAGCATTCATTATTGGATAATATTCGACCGAATAGACCACGTCCAACACGCTGTGAGAAAATATAGCGGCCGTAGCTGAGAGTGTACTTCCCACACATCGCATCAAACAATGGATTTATTGAGAGAACACTTCGGTGAGCACATAATTTCACGTTTTGGGCCGGTCGATTGGCCACCAAGATCGTGTGATATCACACTGTTAGACTTTTTCCTGTTTATGCGGACAAACCCACTTCGATTCAAGCCTTGGAGGAAAACATCACGCGTGTCATTCGCAAGTTACCAGTCGAAATGCTCGAACGAGTCATCGAAAATTGGACTCAACGGATGGCCAACATTTGATAGACATAATCTTCAAAGAAAAAAATAAATGCCAAAGAGTGTTCTTTATATATATATATATATATATATATATATATATATATATATATATATATATGCGTAGAATTTTTTTAATTTCTTTTGCCATTCGGGAACCCCAAAAGAAATTCTTTTTTTAAACATAATTTTTTTTTTTTTGTTCTCCTGAAAAGTTGTAAAAAAGACATAGGACTTTTCGTCAGCGCACCGACAATATGGAGATTGTAATGTTTTATTTCCGTTTTTGTTAATAGATAAAGTTAAAGCCATTTAAAAGTTTTTGTATTTGTTTGTTAATCCATAAAAATATGTATATAATTTCGTAAAACTATTTTTGTTGTAAACTAAATATCATAAAAAATTAAACAATTCTTTTACCCTAATTTTGTTGCTTTTGTTCTGCACAGTACTGTATGTACATAAAATAATGGTGTCTATTCTTGAAAACGCATCGAAGAAGAGAAATTTTCCATTAAAACAAAAACAAAGTTTAAAAAATTGTTTTTGTTCACCATATATTTTTAAAATGTAATAAACGTGAGAACTTTAACGCGTTTCTCTCTCTTTTAAAAACGATAAATTCCATTTTAGGAATGTGCGGTAAACAAAAACAATTTTTTAAACTTTGAAATTTTCACTTCTTCGACGCGTTTTCAAGAATAGACACCAATGTGAAATACGAAAAACAATTGATATGTTACTGCCTTGAATTGGCCTAATGTTTCCTTAAATATAAAAAAATAAAAAGAATGCTTATAAATATTAATTTTGGTTTATTTATTTATTTACCAATAAAAAAAAAGTGTAAAAGTGTAGTCCAATCATCTTCAGAAATCTTTTTGAACACATGAAGTCTTTTATTTATTCGTAACAAATATTAACATAACAAAGTTAGCTGCCCGTCAGTAAGCATTTATTTTTCTTTATGAAAACAGCTGTTATATTTTATATTCATTCTAATTGCTTTGTTATATAGAAATTTGGTATACATTTTTAAAATTTGCTTTATTACATTTGATCTTTTTTGTTTAAAATATTGTAGTTATCCAAATTTCTAAATATAAAATCATTTTGTGTACCTTTCTTTTTATTTCTAAATAACAATTTAGCCCGCTCAAAAAAGAAAAAATAAATTGGTAAAATAGTTTTAGATTTTTTATTTTTTATTAATCATAAAAAGCACATAAAAAAAAGAATACATAGTTTATTATCCTTGTAAACGATTTGACCGATAAACAATCTAAGGAAGTTTTAGGCTTAGGAAAAAAATTAAACAATCAACAATTACACTTCTTCTACAATTCAATCATATTGAAATTGTTATTAAAAAAAATATTTGAAAGTGAGGTGAGTTTTTAAACTTTCATATTTGATCATAAAATTTCTATATAAATGAAACGAAAATACACTATATTATTTAGTTTTAATATTTGATTATTGAACAAGTACAAATCATTCATTTATATTTTAATGTTTTATTTTCTAATTTAAAATTGCCTCACTTTTATTCATTAAACATTTATTTTAAGATTTGAATTTAAAAATCAAAATTAAAGTATTTTAGAGTTCGACCAAGAATGGTGTTTAAATCCGGACATTTTAAGCAGTTGTTCAAGCAAATACTGCTTTTTCCAGTATTATTAGGAAATAATAAGTTATATATGACATATTATTTGCTATCAATACTACCTAATAAAATAAAATAGAAGTGGTATATGGGCCATTATCAAAAATTTTTAACGTGGCTGAAACTGACTTAAATCCTTAATAAGTCTTGTAATACTGTTTTAAACAAACTGATTGGCAGATCCGAACTCACAAGACTTCACACTAATATAGTGTAAAATTTTAGCATCATAGGTTTTATGTTATAATAATCATTGTTGTACAAAGTTCAAAAACTTAGAAAAAGGGCTAAAAATTACTTAACATTTTTATCATTCTTCCACACTTTATAAAAGTATAAAAAGTATATTTTTTTAGCATACAAACATTATATTATATTATATTATATTATATTATATTATATTATTAAAATTACATACAGAAAATTTTTAATTAATTTTTAAAATTTTGATCAAAAATCCTAAAATATGTTACACTAATACCAGTTATACTAATTCAAACGTTGAAAATATCATAAGTATTATTTGAATAAGGCAGTAAGTTTTGATATTGAGTGTAATTTTTACAAGAATTATACATAAAAAATTTTTTTCAGCTTAAAACCGCTATAACTTTCGCGCCCCCTGCAGAAATGATTAAGGCAAACTGATTCTACATACATTCGAGTCACTTTATAATTATAAAAATGAATTTTAATGTGCCATAAAAAAAAAAAAAAAAAAAAAAAAAAAATTTGTTAGACCTAAAACTAAAAATGTTTGATAATGGCCTATATACTTTTTCTAAATTGATGATAAAGATTAACTTCATGCATGTCAAAAAAGTCTTCTTGCACACTAGCGATTCTGTTAGATTGCGTATCAGAAACACTATAAACAGATTGGTCAAATATTTAAAGGAATATATTGCTGGTAGAATAATATTCGTTCAACATTTCGACAAATAGCGAGTTTGAGCATAATTCCAAGCCAAATATCTGGTCGAACTCTAATAATTTTTTCCTATTATTTCTCATATATTGTGTTGAAAATGCATTGTCATTAGTTGCGTGTTTTTTATTTTAATCTAAAGTATGTGTTAATATTCATTTTTTGTTTGCTTATTTTTTCCCTTCAATTTTATTTACACATCAAACCCATTGACGTTCATTTCAACACATTTTGAATCAATAATTGGCATGATAGTTTATTTTTCGATGTAATAAATTATCATACGTTGTATGTACACACATACATATGTATATTAGGGGTATAACTTTTTTTCTAAAAAAAAAAACAGGGTACCACGTCATAGCCCATATTGTACTGATAGTCAAAAACCATTTTCAAAATTTATTTCGAATGAAAAAACCTTCCGCACCGAAAGTAATTTCTAAAACAATTTGAATTTTTTTTTTTAATATTAAAGTTTATATTTTTCATATTGGTAATAAAAATTGGCATGGTACTAAATAAACCAAAGGGTGCTAAATTATTTCCTTAATAATTACATAAAATAAAGTGGTAAAGTCATATTGGTCACAATTTTTTTAGCTTTTGTTTAATTCAGAAGATTTATAAAAATCAGCAATTTTTAACCACCAAATATATCGGAAAATTGACTTAAAATGCATTTTAATATTAATGTTGACTTAAGGCTTAAGGTTAAGTTAAAAAAGCTTGCGCCTCCACCCAGAGACCATTCGGTCCATTGTGATTCCTTTATAAATAATAGAGAAAGATGAAGAAAGAGAAAAATCCTAGTAGAATATAGCAAAAGATTGAAAAGAAAGATAAATATAAGAAAAATAAGGTGTGGAACCTAAGACCTATCAATTCAACCCTATAAGGCTGCCGAGTTCTTCACCCGCATGAAATATGACCCAATCGGAATCCTAACCGGTACCTCCATAAAAAACCTGTCCAACTCCGAGCCCTTACGAGCTAGCTCATCGGCTATTTCATTGCCGAGAATATCGCAGTGACCAGGAACCCAACAAAGTCCTATTCTGTAGGCATCTATTAGCCTTATAAATTCCTTCCAACATTCCAGCACTAACCTAGACCTGACACAGTAACTTGTCATTGCCATTAGTGCTGCCAGACTATCCACATATATAGTTACCTCAGTGTCCCTCTCAACATTCTTCTCCAGTAATCCTAGGGCCTTGTAAATGCCTGAATTTCCGCCTGAAAACGATGCAACTATCAGACAATCTAAAATATCTTTGATATCTATTCCCATGAAATAAACACCCGCCCCTGTGCCTACTTCCATCTTCGAGCCATCCGTGAAGATAGCACACCCTCGGTGGAGCTTCTCCGCTCCAATCCAAAGGTCCCTACTAGGGAATTCAATAATGGGAGTAGCCTCGAAGTCAATTATAGTACCTACATAATCCGTTTAGGCGGCCGAGGATAATGTTTGACCATTCAACTTGACATCATTAAGTATGCTAGCTTGCCCCGCTGTGAAGCTCCCTATTAATCCCTATTTCTTCAGTCTAAATAAGCCCCGTACAGCCATACCTCTCAAGAATGATGTCCATTGCTGCCTAAGGTGTACTTCTCGGGGTACCCGTAATCCCAATTGAAGCACATCTCTGAACTTAAACATTAATTCAATATTATATTTAATAAATAAAAACTTTAAAAATTATAAAAACAAACATTTATCGTATTCCCCTATTGTTCGGCTTGAGGTCTCAATAAATAAAACTATGTTTTTTAAATTTATTGTATTAATTTTTATTATTATCCAATATTTCGACAAACTTGTTGGTCATCTTCAGGGATGTGTTTACTAAAAACTAATAAAATAATTATAAATATTCTTAATCAAAGCAAATCAAAAAGATAAAATTAATAATAATTACATTTAACTATTGTCTGTTGTTATTGTTCTGAGCTTTCGTCACTGACTGTTTGTGCTTTTCTTCTTTTGTTATTATTATGTTTATTTATTGTATGTCGATATACTTATGTGAGCGCAATTGTCTGTATCTGTTTTATAGTTTATTCTCATTCTAGTTGGTATGTTTGTGATATGAAGCATCTCTTGCATATACCGTTTCGTATGATTATTCTCTCTTGTAAGTATTCCCACTTTCCCAAAGTCTTCTTTATGTCCAGTTATTGCACAGAGGACTGAGAGTACTCTTTTCTATGTTAGTGGTATGTTATTACATTATAGATCTGATTTGTGCGATGATAATCTTGTGCTTAATTTTGTTCTTGTTTTAGCAACATACTTTTTGGCATATGTCGGTATGTCAGTGTCGTCACCATTGCATTTTATATCATATACTACACTAGACTTGTCCAGATTGTCAATTCTCGATTTCATATTGCTAAATAGTTTATTTGTTGCGTTGTTCGTTTTCATCGCCAATATTTAATTTTCTTTATCATATATAGCCTCTCCGAAAGTCCAGAAATATATTAAATTGATTTATACTTTTTCTGTGGTTTATACGTATCCTTGTTGCCCATTGGTTTTTCTTTATTTGTTACATATTTAATCAATTCGTTTATCGTCTTATGCGGGAAGTCTTCTGATTTTCTTCATGTTATTTCTAAAGGGAACATAAAAATAATGCATTATATGAACAAATTTAAAAAATCTTAAATTCAAAACATCAACGCTTTTGGTGCCGAAACTTTTTTAATGATCGCGAAAATTTAATAATGAATTTTGATATTAGCAAAACTTGTATATATAAGATGAATCTTGTCATAACTTTTCTACTGGCTTAAATAAATAAATTAGTTTTATTATATTTGGTACATACGCCGAAAAAAATGCATGAGAAATTTTACGAATTTAAGTCTTATAAAAATGCGCTTATTAATATAAATAACAACCATATAGAAAATAATTCCGCACTCTGTTTAATTGCGGAAATAAAATTTTTTTCTATAACAAAATAATCTAAATAAATTTAAACAGATTTTTATACCATACGACTCAGAAAAGAATCACTTTCTAAATCGATTTAACGATGTCCGTCTGGATGGCTGGTGGCAGTGAATGTAAACCTAGCGCAAAGTACAGGTTGAGCTTAACGGTTCTGAATTCCCCAAAGTTTCATTTAATAGTCTTCCTAGTTGTGTTGATTCCACATTATGTGAATCTGTCATACTTGCTGATGATGTTTTCTTACAATTTAGAAACAGGCTTGATTTTGGATATGTGTTTCAGAGTAACATAACTTTTATTTGCAACATATTCTTGAGTGGACTTCTGATTTCTATATATTAACCCACCTAAGACCAAAGCTTTTATTTTTGCACTCATAAATCGTTTTTACTATTCAAATTGTTTTAGGAGGTTTTCAAATTAATTTTGTAAGTCATATTAAATGTTTGGGCCATATATCAATAAGTAGATATTTATGTGAGAGAACCTGACTCAATAGTCAAAAACCTATTTCATGCAACAACAAAATACATGTAGTCACATATATTTTGTTTTTGTGTTTTGAAAAAAATGAGTATTTATTACTATAATTATTATTATTATTATTATTTTTCTTTTTTGAAAATTTAGTTCGAAGTGCCTCTCACATAAACTGCTTTGGGCATTCAAATTTAAATGTTTTATTTAATACTCATATTGACAATTTAAATTGTAAAATTTTCAGAAGCTTAAATAAAATATAAACTAATAAGCTGTGTTTAACTTTGCGTACGAACTATTATATGGACTTGAGGTATTTTCTGGCACCTGTTCTATGAATTTAGATAGGATTAAACATTTGGTTAATATAGTTGTACGATTTGTATTCAATATGAATTATGATTTTTTTAGTGAGTGTTGCACGATGTTGAAGTTAGATACCAAATTGCAAGTTTTCCCCCAATGTAATATTTTTTTTTTTTTTTCGTTTAAAACTTATTCAATGGTTTTTTAATGCTTCATTTAAATTTTTTTATTCTGTTAGATTTTTCGACATTTTTAATATTACTTTAAGTTTATTTAATGTTTAATATTTTCCTTATTCTAAGTTATTATCTCAGGTATTATTGCTATGTGATATTGTTATTTTGGCCATTTAGGGATTATATTACAAATAAATGAAATAAACAATTAAATTTGTCACACATAATTATTTTTGTGTAAGGACGAAACCTATTGAAATTAGTGATGATCGGTACATTTCACTAAAGCCCGGTATTCCGGTATATTAAAATATACCAATATTTTAATAAAATTCGGCATAAATAAGTTTTATATGAGCTTAAATCTGAGTACCAAATTTCACAAAAATCGGTTCAAAATTAAGGCTCTCTATCTAAAATGACTTTAATGTGCATAAATCCCATACAAATGTTAGTATCAAGACAATATTTTCTTGTAATGTTTCAAATTCTTGGTGCTGCAAATACTGCTCACGTCATGTCTATCAAGACTATAAATTGTGACGTGATCCTAAAACGATTTTCATCGTTATATATTTTTCTAAGTTTGTTACAAGGAGCGCGTTCAGATAAAACATGTTTTTTTTTTCTTTTTTTTTTAGGTATGACTTTTGAAAAGAAATTAAGGTATATATATAAAAAATTAAAATTTAACACTGCTGGGGTCTTCTTATAATTGCTTTTAACTTGGATCTTCTACTGTAACGAGAAAATTCTAAATCTGGCCAAAAAATCACACATCTTGTCGCATTTTGAGTAAACTTGTCATACGACAAATTGTTTTGTAAATTTTTATTGTTTTTAGTTTGATGCTATTCAGGACCATTTTCTCGAATATTCGGTATACAAAACATGTATGTTTTCCAGGATAATATAAAATATTGAAAATATTTTTATTTTTTATTATTGAGAAGCTTTGATTATTCTTTGTCTCAGAGTTCTTCTCAGCTTTGTTATTTAAAATTTTTTAGCTTTGATTACTAAAGCTTAGACATAGCTTTAACATGGCTCATATATAATTTTGAAAAAATGAACACAACGTGCCATTACGTGGCCGAACATGTTTGGCATAGCTCTAGGGGCTTTTCTACTTTTTGGGCCTGGAATTCATTCTTGTGGCTTTTTATTTTTCTGAACCAAGTATCATTTCATGCTTTAGGTCCTTGTTAAGCCGATTAATCAAATAATTCGAGTAAAAGCATGTTTAAATTTTTTATTATTAGTTTTCAAGATGTTTTTAATTATAATTTTAAAAAAAAAATTTGTATGAAAACAACTGTTGCAAACAGTTGCTGTTTAAAATCTAAAGGTTTTAGTATCACGCCAGTGACACCAGAATTTAAAATGTATTAAATAAATTTTATTCAGTGAAAAGAACCGAATATGTGTCTGAAGTACAACCCGTAATTGTAGTATGCCGTTTTTCAATCACAAAAATTAAATCAAATATAAACGTCATGCTAATTTTAAGGACAACAATATCCGAACATTAGGTGATACCCATAATCAGTTTTTTTTATACGTATTATGCGTATGTGCTGATATTTGTAATGCATAGAAAAAGTTATCCAACATCCACCTTTAAGTATACCAATCGACTCAAAATCACTTTTTGTCTGGGTGTCCATGTAAACCTTGTGCACAAAGTTCGGTTCGCAATTTTAAAGAGAATTCAATGAAATTCAGTTCGTAGGACTTTTGTGATACAGGGACGAATGTTAGTATCAAGTTAATATTCGACACAAATAAGTTTTATATAAGTAGAAACAACATTGCCAAATTTTATGAGAATCGGTTCATAATTTACCGTAGCTCCCCATATAAACCCACTTCCAGCAACCGCCCTAAAGTGCATGAAATCATCTAGATGTTAGTATCAACGCATTATTTTGTATTTGTATATTTTATTTTACATTTTGTAAAATTGGCCACAGGTGTAATATAAGTCCCCTTCCGTACAACGGCGTAGGGTATCATATAGTCGGTCTTGACCGACTGTATCTTTTGGTACTGCAGCTGCTAAATTAGAACAAAACGCATAGAATTTCGTAATTATTAACTAACACTTTAACAAAATTATTCTAGTGAAACGTATTCTTTTCTAACTATATTTTAAACTCAACAATTTTTTTTTTTTTTTTTGTTTTCGTCTACGTTCAACAAATGACATATATAATACAATATGATAGTATCTCTGAGCTTTATAAATGGTGAACGATCCCATACTGCTACAAATCGTAAGCCACCAACAGGTCGAGGTAACGAATTTTGCGTTTATTTTAACAAAAGATTCAAAGAATCATAAATAATTAATAAATAACATTTAATTATCCCTTTAACGTTGTAATTCATTAAAATATTTCCATACAACCTTCATATATCATTCTTAAATAACACATTTTTAGCACAATTTAATATCTTAGCGATACATACATACATATATTGAAAGCTAATCAAAGTTTGAGAAATTGTTGTCTAAAAACAAAAAGGTCCAAAATCAAACAAATATGCTTATAAACTAGAGAATCAATCCATCTATAATAAGTGATTTACTGTGTAAATAACACGATTTGGAAATAGTTGTATAAATTTTGACTTGTCTCCATTTAACTATATATATTTTTTTTCATTATTCTGTATCTGTAAATTTGTTTACTTCATTTTGTGTATGCTTTTTTTTCTGTTTGCATAGATGTTCAATTTTTACTGAAAACCTATCAAAGGTCACAAGATATACCGTGTCATTATTCATCATCCATAAACCAGTTTAAATTAGGCATTGAAGATGACGGTGGTGGTAAAGTGGAACAAGAAAAATCGTATTTCATCGATTGTCAAGCAAATAATTTTAAATTTCAAGATTCAAACAACAGGCTTAATTCAAAATTAATAAATAAATCAAAAAATGATTTGTATTTTCAAAATCAAAATGAAAAAACACTTTCACCTACATACGCTAACACTATACACAAACACTTGTACAAAAATCAAGGTAATGGTAATTTATCAAAAAGTTCCATTTATGATTCACCGTGCCAATATTTCTCGACGGACATTGAAAATTTTGAAAATTCATCATATTATACGTCTTGTGTTAATAAGGACGATAGTGTACTTAATTTAGACAGAGAACATTCTACATGCTACGATAAAAATATAAGTTCAAAGGGTAAAAAACTCGTTCAAACTTGTTGTACTCCAAAAATATGTAATCAAATATTTGAATCTTTACTAAAATCTAAAAGTTTGCAAAATTATGAAGTATCAAAGAGTAGTAAATCTAACAATAATTATGTTAATTTATTTAAAGTCAACAGTATTGTAGGGAAAGTAAATTGTCCATATCGCACAGTGTCCCATTTTGGATTTAATTCACCTATACGAGAGCATAAACCAATCCACAAACATATAGCTGTCAATCTAGAAAATGGCCAAAAGTATGTCCCCCTAAGAAGATCAGTATCGTATGAAGAGATTTTTTCATCACCACGCTATCTTAATTTTTGTGATCATTGTTTTGAGCATATTGTTCTTCTGAAACCAGAACTAATGAAATATGAAACAAAATTGCATAATTTAACAGAACGAACGAATGGTGGTGGTGGCTCATGTTTTAAATTAACTGCGAATAGTGTTAGCTTAATGAACGATGATCAGAATTTTCTGAAAAAAAATAACTATTCAACAGACCTTAATGAATTCCAATCCGAAATTTCTTTCCAGTTGGACCCAGTAGAAGAAATTGAAGAAAAAGCAACTTCTATAGACTACACAAATGATGAATCCGCTATGACAACTACATTCAATGACAAAATAACACGTACGAACTACTGTGAATTGACTTCTTATACTGATTATATAAACTCTCCGATTTGTTTCCCTGAATTGAATGAAATTGAAGATAGCGGCGGGAAAAAAAATAATTCTAATAATGAAACGTTAAATCACGTTAATAATAATAGGAATTACCCTAATTCCGCAACAGAAATATATGAATTTAATAATTGGTTTGGTTTGGATAAATTTCATGAAACAAAACAAGAGAGTGAGTTCTATGAAAATACTGTAAAGATTCAAAATTTAAAAGAATGTTCAAAAAAATTAATGAGTCGCGAGGAGCGTTCGAGACGTAAACTAGAATTTCAGGAGCTTTTTGAAGATTATGTAAGCTTTGACGAAAATCGTAATAATGTGAAAAACACGATCGTGAATAATAATACTAAATTGAATGTAAATGAAACTTTTAACGATGTAAATAATTATGATGATGACCAAAGGTCAGTATTCACATATAGAAACAAATCGAATTTACTTCAAAAAGACGTTGAAAATTGCAACGCAACTTTATCTCGTCTAACTTTTAGTTCAAGTGATCGAAGAAGTTCTGAAACTAATTTATTTTTTCGTATATTTCCTCCTATGAATATAAAGGATGTAGATACTACCATCAATGGTAAAATGGAATTTTGTCAAACTTCTAAATGCGATAAAGATTTCACATCTAAAAATAATTGTTTTGATGTTAATAAAGATTTATTAAAAGTTAGCGATTATAAAAGCGCCGTTGATTTTTGCCAAAATGATTGGGATGGAAATACGGATAAATATTCTCCATTAGAACGCACAATTTTAAATAAAATTTATACTAATGAATTAAACAAAAGTGAGGAAATTTTTGGAAAAATAGAAAATACTATTCGTAACAAAATAACCCCGTCCACGCTTGAGTTATTAATTAAAGAGCAAGTTTTGCATATGCGGAGCAGAGATAAGGAAAATCCAAATAAAGATCTCTTGAATAAATCCTTGAATTTATCAAATGCTTATCAAAAGGAAAAAATTCTACGACTATCTCATTCATTAACGCCACTCAAGATTAATTCATCGACACCAAAGTCTCAACTCAACAAAACATCATCTAAAAACTATTCACATAAAAACACTTTGGCGGAAACCAACATTAACAAAAAATTAACATCAGTTCGCCCTTATTTAAAAAAATCTAATCATAAGATTTCTAAGAATCGAAACTTTATTTTGGAAAATATTCGTAATGTTTCTATTTCTCGTCAAACACCACAAATCAAACGTCTTCAAAGCAATATTGATAACAAAATACGAAAAAGCTGCGCGTATGAAAATAATGTATGCAAAACTCCCCAAAAACAACATCAATTAATATCGCCAAGTAATACTGCCTCGTCCGGAGTATATTCATTTCAATCGAAATTAGTTAAAGGATCTCCCAGATTCTGGATAAGCATGACGCAAAAATCACCGACACAAAAAAACGTAAATTCTTTAAACAATTCCTTGAATATTTCTGCAATAGACACAGAAGTTGTTAGCAAAGTCGATGCAGAAATCAATGCTTTGGGCAATGAAATACAACAAATACAACCCCGTTTAGAAAAATATAAACGTAAGTTGGATGAATTTGGAAATCGTGTTGCCGACTGTGTTAATAACATCAACGAGTGTGTGACTGCACAAGAGAATATTATTGGTATACAACAAAAACTTCGAAATTGCATACAGTCTCACCAATATACTGAGGAAATAATGTGTCGTATGCAAACATTCTCCCTATCTGAAACGGAGGATTAAGCATTAATCAAAGATTTATTAAAGAAATAATAAATCCTTGAGATTTTAGTTTGACTCCAGTAAACACAAACAAAGAATTATTAAAGTCAACAAAATTTATAAAGTGAATATAGTAGGAAACAGCTTTTTAAATCCTGTATAGCTTTTATAGTCGTTTAGAAAGGTTGAAGCAAATCATTTTCGTGATTCCTACATATTTTGGCATATACAGACATATATATATATATATATATATATATATTACCATTACCTTACACTACTACATTCAACACATACATACTTCATACATTTTTAATTTTCTTAAAATATTATTTTTGTACAAGAATATAAATATATATATATATATATATATATATATATATATATATATATATATATATATATATATATATATATATATATATATATTATCATCTTACACTACTACATTCAACACATACATGATTCATATTCTTGAAATTTTATATGTATATATGTACATCCATATAATTTATATTAATGAATTATTTTATGATTTTTTTTTTTAAATTTTAGAGTTTATTATATTTTTAATTAAATAAAAATAACTTCTATAATATTTTGTAAATCGAAAGTCTATTAAAGGGAAATATGTGTGATTGTTTGTGTTTATGTTGTTGTAGAAATGTGTTACGTTTTTCATGTTTTTTTTTTATACATAAATACATAAATTTATTGTCTTATTATATGTAACGTTTAATTCAAAACACACAGACAATTATTTTTAATTTTATTTTTTACATTAGATACCATATCAACATTCACACCATCATTCATAAAATCATTTAATTCTATAAGTTTGCAAAACAATAACAACATTTATGAACGTTTCGATAATTCAGCGGAGCAGAATTTATCAACAAAGTATGCTTTTTTATATACACAACCATGGTGTTGTTCTTCTCTAATATTGAACACCAAACAAAGGCAAATACATTTGTATATGATACATAAAATTGAAATTTATCCCCATTACACTTATCCAATAATTTCATCACATGGCAATAATCCCATCACAAGAGGTGGTGGTCATGATAAGCAGAATAGTTTAAATGACAATGTAAATATGAAAATGATGTTAACAGAAACAGGTCAAATGATAGGGGATGCAACACATTTACTACCACCCTATCGTACAGTATCACATTATGGTTTTAATTATCCTTCGACTTATATGCCTAATATTTCCTTGCATCCAGTCTGTTCTATAACGCCTGTGGATTTGCAAAGGCAAAAAGTGATAGCATTCATAAAACGTTTAAATTTGGAAGCTCAGGCTAATGACCAACAATTAAGCTATTTTAGCAAATCGAGGAATATTAAAACGGGAAAAGAAGAAAATATTTATGAAAATACAATAATTAATGGATTAGATAACACTGGTGAAGAAGTACTGGATACTGCTGGATCATTTATTTCTGTAGCAGAAATACAATTGAATGCAGCTGCTAAAGACAAAATATCTTCAAATTTAAGTCATAACAAAGCAAGTGAAAAAGACACTCATGCACAACGTCTACACCAAAATAGTAGTAATAATAACCAAAGCGATTTGCAGTCTACCCAGTTTTCCTCGTTACTATCTATAAGTGGCACCTATCCAGCGGCAACCCACTCCAATATAGGCGATGCTGAAAATGATCATTTTACCACTGATTCTGGAGATAATTTGTCAAATTTTGAATTGCACACGTCACGCAAATGTACTCAGGAAAATTTGTATCGCTCATATTTGCAAAGAAATTTTATACCCGAAATTATTGATTCTCATCATTCAATAAATGATTTTCCTGATGGTGAATATGAACCCGATCCACATAAGCCCGAAAGTGAACAACAATCACAAAGCAATGTTAAGCATTCATCGAAATACATTACAAATGATGAAAATAAACATTTAACTTTGACTTTAAATTCCCTAAAGCGAAGAGCATCATCGTTTTGTGATAAAAAAGAAAGATCGAATAAATCACATGATAAACCTCTTTCGTTTCGAAAACATTTTTCTGATGCAAATTCGTCATGTGATTCTTCTACAGCCTCAACAGCTATAGAAATTCATATTAATGTCAATATACGCAACAGTGATTGCGTTAAGAATTTACAAAACCATGAACAAGAATTCAAGTCTAAATTGGAAAAGGTAATAGATGATGAAATAAATTTAATAACTCAAGAACTCGCCACACCACAATGTAACAGAGAATCAAAGAATAATATTGCTGATACATTTAATTTAAATCCATCCCAACGTTGTTTATCAGCTCCGGAGTCAATTTTTCTATATAATCGAGACGCATCTTGCACCGAAGCTGACCGTCATTCATTATTTAATTTTAATGATTCTGCCCTTATAACACCATTGCGTGCATCATCGGCGTTGCCTCCCAATCTTTATACCTTGCGTTATAGGCAAACTTTAGCCATGCTTGAACATGAATTGGAAATGCTATTAAATAGCATCATTCGAAATATGTGCGATTGTAAAACAAAAATTACTCAAATATCAGACGATATACGTACAGCTACATTACACGTAGGTCCTTTAAATGATAAAACTTGTAATAGGGGAAGTAAGAGGAATTAATTAAAAAACAGATACAGGAAAATTTACACATTTTTATACATATGAAATGTTCTTGTTAAATTTAATATTTTCTATATATATATATTCAATTAATGAATTTCAAATTAATAAGTTCGTTAATAAATTTTTTTTTAAATTAAATGCAAATGTAAATATTTATATATATTTTTTCCTTAGGTAGACAAAAAAAGTTTTTTTTTTCAGACAAAGACATTTTTCATTGTTAGTTTCTTTGGATAAGTATATTATTTATATTCAAAGAAAAACATTAACTGGTATGTGATACTTGTAAATATTTGTCAAAATTGTAAGTAATAAATTTTCATCCTTATAATTCATCACTGATCAAATTTTTAATAGAGTTGAACACCGTTTTAGAGAACTCTCTTTCGATTAGTAGTTCTTTAATACATGGAAAAAATAATAGAAACGAAATTTTTCTTTTATATAACCTAATATTTCTCAGTGAAAAAGCGTGTGATGCGGTTCATTTATCTTGTAAATTAACAGTAAATAAGGGTTCTTTATTTTCCAACTCTCATTTCTTCCCTTCTTTAACTCAGTCCAGCTAAAGAGATAAAAAAAGTAGAAATAAATGTAATTATACTAATAATTTCCTATATTTGGAAGTTTACTTTGTACAAATTAACATAGAATTTATTTTTTATATAATATTTGGTAGAACCAGTCGAATTACTTGGGGTAATTGTCCTGCAAAAATTTCCCAGTTATCGTGACTTTTTTTGTCGCAAATGGAAGCATTTGTAAGTTCATGGTCAGGAAAAAATTTTAGCATAGATAAAAAAGGTAGAAAAATCGGAATGTTTCCATTTGCGATAGAAAAATCCAAAAAATGCAGGAATTTATGCAGGACAATGACCCAAAGCATTCATCCCATCCTGTGAAGAACTCCTTTATCTGGAATAAAGTGAAAATAATAAAGTGGTCAGCACAGTGACTTGATCTGAATCGCATAAATCATCTATGGGCTGTATTATTAAGCATTTTCCGACCAAAAAATAGGCAGCAATGATCCAGGAAGGGTGATAATTTCCCAGGAATGAGCTACAAATTGGGTCCTAGATGTGTTGGAGTGGAACGAAACAAGACTAGTTCTACAAAATATATAAGAATTAATTCTATGTTATTACAAAGTTAATTTGTACAAAGTAAATTTCCAAATATAGGAAATTATTAGTATAAGGGCATTTGTTTCTATTATTTTTTCCAAGAAAATGAGGTACCTAAAGCTGAAATAAAAGTGGACTGAGTTGAAGAAGGGAAAATTCAAGAATGCATATTTACTGTTAATTTTAAACATAAATGAAATGGATCTCATTCTTCTTTACTGAAAATTTGTAAGTTATATAAAATAAAAATTTCGTTTCTATTGACCGAAATAAAGATAGGTTCAAAATTAAAATTCAATATTTTTTTTGTTCGAAATTGATATGTATAATTTTTTTTTTGAACTTCAGTGTGTTATGCCGCAGAAAATTATGAAGTCTGTTAAAAGTTTCTTTTTATTAGATCATTTATGAAGTCGAGATAATGATAGGTTCATTGTAATTCTAATGCTATTTTCACGTAAAATTCAAAGAGGAAAGTAAATAAAATTGTATTTAATTATTTAATAAGATGTTACAATTTTCGGTAGCGACTGATTTCATTAAAACTTTTTTGGTTTAAGGAGCTAGTAAATTTTAAAAATTTTTCGAGTAAAGACCCTTTTTAAAAGAAAGGTCACGATTTTTTAAGATTTAATATTTTTAAACAGATATAATTTCAATTTTTAAGGGAGCCCGAAAATAACCTCAAAAGTGAATTTGGGCCATAAAACACCAAATTTTTTAATTATATCTCTCAAAAATACATTTTGTTGCATCAAAATAAAATCAATATTGGCTTTCTGTACATTCCAGTAGAGTTCACGAAGTTAATTAAGAGCAAATAGGTTTTACTGAACTTAGAAAAAAAAAGAATTTTTTAAAGGAAAAAATATGTGTCCTGTTTTATCTAAAAAACATGAGAGAAAAGTAATGTAATAATAATTTATGTTATTAAGAAATAATATACGTAGTATAAATAAATACGAATTTAGATAGAGTTGGATTTTTAGAATAATTTGTTAATTCTTGCCAAACAAGGATTTCATAAATTTCCTTTTTGTGAAAAACTGGTTGATAATTCTTATACTAATTAGTGAAAAAAATTTGTGTTACTCTTCTTTCTTATAAAAATAAATAAATTCTGATTCATTATTTGTTATTAAAATAAATTTCGACACGTTACAATTCGAAAAGTCATGGGTTTTTTTAACGGAATATGTTTTTGCAGTTGGTTAGTGTTAATGTTAGTGCTACTTTTAGTCTACACATTTTGATGCAATCAATTGTTACCAAAAATAATTATAACATGTTAAATACTTAAAAGGCAATTTTATTTACTTTATTCTTTCAATTTTTCATAAAAATTGGATTAAAATTACAATGAACGATAAAACTGAACATTTTTTTTACTGAAGAAAAAATTCAAAGATACTTTGTAGTACACTTTATAATTTTCTACTACATAACACTGAAGTTGAAAAAAAAATTAACGAAAAAAAACTTGATTTTTATTGATGAACCTATCTTTATTTCGGTTACTGCATAATTAATTAAAGTGATAATTTTTGTTGAAAATGACTGTGACGACTATTTTGTATTAACTTATTTACTCACTTACAGACAGTAGGTACTTTTTGATCCTACAATTTTAAATAAATTCTGTGGACTTTTGGCAAAACATCTAAAGTCGAAATAAGGCTATTTGAAGGATTTAATCATAAAAGGTACATTTTATAGACGCAGCGTTTATACTAATCGGCATCTTTGTACAATTTATAGCTTTGAGCTTACCAAAACCTTAAATTTTCATAGTATTTCTTAATTTTTCGAATAGTTTTTAGCTTTTCTGACAAATTTGAAAATTCAAATTAAGTTGTTTTGTCAAAGGTCCACAGAATTTTTCAAAGTAGTATTCACAAATATTTTTATTAAGTTTCAGTTTAGTGTTTTTTGAATAATTTAGTTGATGTAGTGTTAATAAATTTACGTAGGTAGATTAACTTTATTATTTGTTTTGTGCGATTGTAAAACATTTATATATTTATTGCATATCATTTTAATCATTAATCTGCATGTTAAAAATTTGCGCATTTAATTTTCCCTTCCTGGTCTCTGCATGTTTTAATTTCATAATTTCATCTTTTTTTGTTTGTATAAATTAAAGCTGACACCATTAAGTCTATTACAAATTATTTTTTAAGTAAAAACTGAAGTAATTTGTTTATATTTACTATTTTTGTAGGAGAAAATGTACAAAATGGTGATCATTCGGAAGCCCATTTGAGCACATTCTCACACAGCAGTAAAGAGGTAAGACACAATTATAATTACATAATATCATGAAATCTTTTCTTTAATTATTTTATAAAGAAAAAATTAAAACAAAAGAAAAATTCACATTTAAAAATGAAAATCATATTCTGCCAACAAACTTACAGTGGCTATCTTAATAAGTATACAAACTCATCCTTTCTCTTTTTCTTTAAAAAGCGGTAAATATAATGGCCTGTTTTTGTAAATTTATATGTTTTTGTTAAAATCAACTTATTTTCTCTTATATTGATATATTAGTCTATTTTTAGTTTCTTTCTTGAGGATTAAAAAAAATCCTTTTCGGACGGGTCAAGTTTTTACGCATTACGCACTCAAATTATGAAAAATCAATTCAAATTTGTGTTTTTAATTATAAAACCAATAGCTTTTTTTTAACATAGTATTACATATATGCCGCATAGAACAAAAACATCTTTTGAGAAAAACGAAAAAGAAAGATCGCTTGTATTTTTTATAAAATCTACAATTCGAGAATTTTTCTTAAATACTAATATCGATTGCTGCACAAGTTAAAAACAAAACCTACATTTTTGAACACTTATGGAATTGAATTAAGTCATTTATTAAAATTTAACCAAAGCACAAAAATTTTTTAAAAGTGTATTTGTTTGAATTAATATAAAATATAAACAAAATACAATTACTCTTAGGAGATGCCAGCCGAATTTAAAAAAGGGCATATGAATTATATATAATTGATATCTAACATATAAGTAATCATATGACGATTTGTTGAGTTACTAGCAATCGATTTTTTTTTTAATATATATATATATATATTGCCAATCTAACAAAATTAAGAGCCTTAATTTATAAATAGCTTCAACTTTGTTCAAGAAATTGTACCCTCAAAAAATATATAATAAATTTCATTACATTTTTTTAAATTATTGACTTAAAATTAAGCTATATATCGAAAAAGGCATATGGTTGGTTGATTCCTTATCAAAACAGGCAGAAACATCCTTTCTCAGAAATGGCATCAATGATTTCAGATTTTGGCTATTGGAAGTGTTTTTTAAATCGTAAACTTTTCTGGTCCAAAAATATGACGTTTTAAAAAACGAAAAAAAAAATAAATAAATAAAAACTTCACAAAAGTATAATGTATAAGTTTATTTATATCAAAATATAACATATAACAATCAAAACATTACATCTCAGAAAATGGTATTTTAAAAATTCTTAAAAAAAGTATATAATGCTGATCCGTACATAAACAAAATTTCAAGGTGGACACTTAATTAGTTTAAAAGTTATGATTGCTGTCTGTTTTGACATGGAATCATCATATTTTAAGTTATAATTTTATTTTTTATTCAATTACTATTAGCTACTTCAATTATTATTGGCTTTATTGGAGCTGAATGTATATTTAATAAATATTAATTAAATTTTTTTTCTTTGAAGAACAATTTGGCGATAGAGCCTCAAAAAGATCTGACAACCCTGATAGCTCCAATATTTTTATCAAAACTTTTTTCGAAAGGCCAAAATCCACAATTCTCAGAAGACTATGAAAACGGAAATCATGGTTAAGTTGAGCAGAACATGTTAAGAAACCTGAAAATTAAAAAAAAATGTCTGAACTGACGAATCTTTGATTAGCATGAAATATAATGTAGGCTCGTGATGTACGTTTAGCTCAAAAATAATGAGGCTTTTTTCTTTAAGTGCACAAAACCAACAGTTTACCAATAAAACCAATAGTTTAGGGATGTATTTCTGCTTATATAGTAAGTAAAATAGTGGTACACGAAAGTAAAATAGATTCTCAAATTTACCTCAATATGTTAAAAGATATAATAATTCCAAAAGGTTATTAAATAATTAACATTTTATAATGGCCCCCTCAATATAAATTGCATGGACATGGCTAAATTGAAAATAAACGGAAAGGATTTAATTATTAAGACATTATGTATTCTCTATGCCAACTCGTTTGGCACTAATATATCAAAATATAGGCGGTCATTGTGGCTATTAGAATCTATTTATTGATTTATTTAAATATAATCATATTAAATAAGTAGTACTATGTTGAATTAAATCTTTTACCATTTTCTTTTTTTTTATTAATAAAATATTATATATTGAAAATTACTTTTGATATCTTCGAAATACAACTTGAAAAAACGCCAATTAAATTGAAAATACTACTTTGTATACTTATTTATGACAGCAACTGCAAATCTCAAATTGAAATTGATCTTAAACGATTCCTGAAAATAATAATTAGAATTTTGTACAATTGTATCTAAAAAATGTTGGTAAAGATTCAAGGACAGTTTGAATTACATTTCTTTGAGTATTAATCCTTCTTTACATTGTTCTAATGTTTTTTATGTACATTAGAGTGACCGGTTGAAAAATTTTATAGAAAGACTCCTTAAACGATATTAAAGAGCTGAATACAATAAAAAAAAAAAAAAATATTCAAAATTAATCTTCAATTCCCTATCAGTGATTGAAAGTCACTGATCTAAAACATTTTGTTCAAAAAAAGTTTTGAGTTTTATTTCGAAATAGGTATCAAAAAAAATTTTAATTTTGAGCCTGTTATGAAAAAATATTAAAAAGCAATAATTTTAGTACATTAAACGAAAAAAGGTATTTTTTTTTTTTTGCAAAATGCATATAAATTTCATAATTTGGTTCCTTTTATGGGTGTAATATTGAAAAGTTTCATTGTAGTATTTTCGATAAATTTGTTCACTAAAATGCAAAAAAAAAGACCTGTATCGGGACAAATATTTTTTTCAAGCTAAAAAGTTACGAAATTTTTGAGACCTATTTTGCAATTTTTTTTCCAAAATGTACCAGATTTGTGATATTCAATCGCCGGTAGGGAAATGAAGATGAATTTTAAATTTTTTAATATTTTTACGTATTCAGCTCGTCAATTACGCCTCGTTTGAGGGGTCTTCCGAAATCTCAAAAAAGCGTTTCCTCGTTATACTCTAATTTACATTAAAGAGCCTTACGAAAAAAAATGCAAATATACCCCTCTAGAAAAGAATATTGATCTGTTCTTATATGATTCCTAAAATATTTCATCTGTATATTTAAATTTACGTGAGCTGGACCATTTTAAAGACACCTCTAAAAATACGTATTTAAGTTTTTTGTTATATTTTCTTTATTCAAGCATATAATTTTATATATTTCGGAAATTTTCCAACATATATTGGGTTTTAATGTACAATTGAAATTGTCTATCCTGATACTATTGAAGATTACACACAATCAATTCTTTAACCCTTGCAAATAAGTCACATGTTATACTTAACTATAGATGAATTTATGAAAAATATAATAATTTCCTTTAAATCCGCGATAATAATAGAATTAAAGATACTTTTGAAATTGAATATCTATTTTACACGAATTTATAGCTTTTATGGTAAATATATGCTTTTAGTGACATTTATTTTCTTAACTAACCATTTATTTGACATTAAAATTACCTTAACCAATTATGGACCGGAAATCCTAAAATATTACTTGTGGAACTAATATAAAAATTACGATGGAAAATGTCCAAAATAATCAAACTTTAATAAAATAGTATAGAATTTCTCTAAAATTTATAATTTCACCATTTATTTATTTATTTATTTACTTGTTATGAAATACAAGTAATACAAGTAAATACAAGTAATATACAAAAGCCTTCCAAGGCTTTTTTTTTATTATTATACTAAGGAAAATTCCTGAGTATAATAATAAAAATTACAATAAAAATTCTTATGATAAAAATATAAAAAAATATAACTTATTTAAATAAAAAAAAGTTATAAAAAAAAAACTAATGGCTCCCCAGCCGAGAAAGTAGAACAAATTAAAGGAAACAAATAAGAATGAAATGTCCCAAAGTAGTATCTATAAGAATATGGTAACTCTGAAAATCGTTATACATAAAAGTAACGGTTGCCAACATTAAAAACTGAAAATAACTTTTGTTCAATATAAAATTATTAAAAAGATGTATTATCAAACACAATAGTAATAAATAGTATGTGAATAAAAAAAGTTACATCGCACAAGTGAACAAATGTGAATAAACAATTTATATCATAAAAAATTAGTAAAAATCGCCATTAGAGAGAAGTGAAATGCGCCAACAATTTTAAACGGAATGCATTATTAGAATGTGAAAATAAACGTAGTTCTAATGGTAAATAATTCCAACAACGTGCAATTCTCACAACAAAAGATCTCTCAAAACAGCTACACCTAATCCTAGGTATAACAATTTGAATATTCCTACTGGAGTGAGAAAAGCAAAACTCAGAACAAAGTAGGGAAGGGAGACCATATTTAATAATTCAAAACAAAATGTTTAAAACAACTTCCAAGGAAACGTTTAACATATTCCTAAATATGCATCCATCTACGGACATTATAAGTGCGATTTAATTTTGCAGAAACATAAGCAGTAGTGCCAGATATTACTTCAAGGCCATAAAAAACATGAGACATTAAAATAGTATAAGCCAATCTATATTTGATTTGAACAGGTAAATAAATATTATTTGAATAAGTTCGACGTAAAATTCCCAAAACTCTGCTATGAATGTGATCAATATGCTTTTCAAACATAAGACGTTGATCAATAAAAATACCCAAGCATTTCATATGATCAACAAACAAAATCCTATTCTCGCCAATACAAATATTTAAAACAGGAAGATGATAACATATTCCTAAATATGCATCCATCTACGGACATATAAGTGCGATTTAATTTTGCAGAAACATAAGCAGTAGTGCCAGATATTACTTCAAGGCCATAAAAAACATGAGGCATTAAAATAGTATAAGCCAATCTATATTTGATTTGAACAGGTAAATAAATATTATTTGAATAAGTTCGACGTAAAATTCCCAAAACTCTGCTATGAATGTGATCAATATGCTTTTCAAACATAAGACGTTGATCAATAAAAATACCCAAGCATTTCATATGATCAACAAACAAAATCCTATTCTCGCCAATACAAATATTTAAAACGGGAAGATGATAACATATTCCTAAATATGCATCCATCTACGGACATATAAGTGCGATTTAATTTTGCAGAAACATAAGCAGTAGTGCCAGATATTACTTCAAGGCCATAAAAAACATGAGGCATTAAAATAGTATAAGCCAATCTATATTTGATTTGAACAGGTAAATAAATATTATTTGAATAAGTTCGACGTAAAATTCCCAAAACTCTGCTATGAATGTGATCAATATGCTTTTCAAACATAAGACGTTGATCAATAAAAATACCCAAGCATTTCATATGATCAACAAACAAAATCCTATTCTCGCCAATACAAATATTTAAAACAGGAAGATGATAATCAGTATTACAAAACGCCATAGCTTTTGTCTTAGAGCCATTAATAATTAATGAGTTTACAGAAGACCATTGTAAGACACGACTCAGACTATAATTGATATTGGATTCAAGTACATCACTGTTAGAACGATGCGTACCAAAAAGAAGAAAAATATCATCTGCAAACAAAAATGATTTGCAAATACCAGCATCAACATATTCAGGTAGGTCAAATTTAGGTAGGAGAAAATTTTCTGTCAACAAAAGAAAGAATCTGATCATTAAGAATTTGTTCAACTACTTTAGATAAGGCAGGGAGAATGGAAATTGGTCTTAAATCATCTAAACTATGAACTACCCTAGCTTTGGAATCGGCACAATACGAGCAACTTTCAAAGCCGAAGGAAAAATAGATGAACACAAAATCGTGTTAATATGAAAAATTTAAAACATAGAAATATAAGGAAATAACAGCTTAAGGAACAGAATTGGAATCCCATCACTTCCAACAGATTTTGATTTAACTCTGCAAAATGCAGACCACTGCTCATCTTCAGATATGCATCTAAAAGAAAAAGTACCACTAGAAAAAATGTAATTACTGAAATCAACACTATCCGAATTATCCATACGAACAACATTAATAAAGTGGTCATTAATATCACCCACACTAAAGTCACATTAAAGCCACTATCAGAGTCAAATATTTTTAAAACTTTCCACATAACTGATGAATCAAAACCAGAAAACAAATTAGCAAAATATTTCTTCCTTTCTTTGCGAATAATACTCTTGGCTTTATTGTGATACCGGCAAAAGATTTCCAAATTCTCTGTAGAAGAAGGCGATCTAAAAACAGAATAAGCCAAATCTCTTAACGAAATAGCTAGTACTATAGAATTAGATTGCATCCAGTTGTCAACGCTATTCGGAATTCTCTTCCTAACAAGGGGAACAAAAGAATACAGTGACTCAAATAGGGAACTTAAATTTGACTATTGAGAATCAATACATGACGTAGAAAAAAAGGAATCAGTGTCAACACTCGATAAAAATGAAAATAGGCCTTCCCAGTTAATATTATTAAAATTCCTATACTCAAAATGAAACTCAGAATTTACATAAAGGTAGCAAAAATTAAAGCATGATAGGATTTGCCAGGACACTGAACTTGGTCTGAATAACTAATCATGAATATCTATCTCACTCACCAACCAAAAATCAAGTAAAGATTTAGAGTTATGAGCAACATAAAAATAAGTTAGTTTAGAATTGTGAAACAGAGACAAATTACATCTCAGATAAAGCGATCTCATAACACTAGCCTTCATAACATTAAATAAGTTGCAATTAAAGTCGCCAACAATTATAATTTTAGAAAATATAAAAAGTAAATCAAGGTGGTAATTTTAAAAAAAGAAGAAACCTTACCATTAGGAAGATAGACAACACCAAAAATATACTTAGTATCCCTAACCAAAAACTCAATGAACATTGACTCACAACTACCCGGATCCGAAATTTTGAACATAACATTAAACTTAATGCCGCTAGATATATAAAGGCACGCAAATGCAACCTATAATTCCTAACCAAAGTAAAGCCAGGAACATGAAGAGATTTGTCAGAAACATGTGGTTTTAACCAAGTTTCTGAAACAGCAACTATATCAAAGTTACCCGTAATGATACTTTTGAACTCATCAAATTTAACACAATTTCCACTAGGCCGAATACTCTGAGAGTTAATATGAGCAATCCTCAATTGACCAGGATATCTAGACGTAGAAAATTGCATTGCAGAGCTACTACCAACAACGGAACTAATAGTAGTATAAATCATTAATGTATATGTAAAAAAAATATGTGAATGGCGGGGAACCAAATGTAACAAAAAACTAATAATTTAAAAAAATGCATAATCTTCAAATTAAAATAAATTACATATATTAAAACAGCTTATCAAAGCAAAAAAAAAAAAAAAAAAATGAGATCATGTAATATTTAAATAAGAAAAATAAAATTAAAAAGTTAAAGTATTCAGAAGTGCTAAACAATAACTTGCCATAAAGACAAAGATAAAAAGTAATTCAAATTATATAAATCTTTAAAACAAGTTAAATATGCACAAAAACAAAACTAAATCAAATCAAAACCGCAGCGCTAACATTATTCTTATAGAGAGCAGTACATCCATCCAAGTCGCAAACAACATCATTTCCATCGGGCATATTAAGTTTGGCTTTCACCTTATCAGCATTAAGAATTTTAAATTTGGAAATAATTTTTCCCGTACCAATTTATGGTAAAGGGCATTAAGACTGGAAGCCGCAGGAGAGTAACGGTCGTTCAAATATACTCGACTACTAATTTCTCCTCCAAGAATATCGCTCACTTTCAATGATCTATTCTTAAAGTAACGGCTCATTACACTGTCTCGAATAGATACATTGTTGAATTTTGCGAGAATAAGTCGCCTATTACTCATATACGAAACATAGCTAATGTCGCGATCAGTAATTTCAACACCATAGAACGAGCACAAAGATACAATAGTTGACAGTAAGTTAGTCAATCCCGAGGGAAGTCCACTTACAACAATGTCTCCACGATTAAGTCTGCGATGAAGGACATTGTTTTCTGTGGTTAAAGTTTTAATCTTTGCTGTAGTCGAAGAATCCATATTGTCAATCACTTGCTGCAAGTAGTTATGTAGTCTTTCATTTGTTTAATACAAGATGACACTTCAGTCTTAAAATCAGAGAGTATTTCAGTTATAGTGTTCTTAAAAGCATCCCGATCCTCCTGGCCAGATTTTACAAATTCATTGAAACTATTTTTCAAATCATGAACTTCATCACGCAGTGTGCTGTCACCACCAGAACTACTAAAACAAGCAGCAAGTTTTTTTTTTTTTTTTTTTTTTTTTTTTTGAAAATAAGTTAAAAATTATGTACACTCTTGATCGAAAACTATATTTTTGGAGATATTTTAAAAATGGTCCAGCTCAAGTGAACGAAATAATTAAACCGAAATATTTTAGGTATTAATTTAAAAAATATAAATCTTTAATTTTAAAGGGGTACATTTGCAACATTTTTTGTCTCGATACAAATCAATGCACTTTAATGTACATATGTATCATACCTAACCAAATCATTTCATGTTAACATTATCGTGTACTAACAAAACCACAAACGATATTCTCATTGCAAATTTCTATTACGGTTTCAGGATGTTTCTACGGACGGTTCACCCAAGAAAGACAAAAAGAAGAAGAAGGGCCTTAGAACACCATCATTTTTAAAGAAGAAGAAGGAGAAAAAGAAGGCCGAAGCCTAGATTTCCTTTGTATTTGAAAAGAAGCACGATATTTTTTTTATGAAAAATAAAACTGATAATTAAGATGAGAAAAAAAAATGAAAATAAAACAGGATGATTGAAGAAAATGGAGTAAGAATAATATCAAGAGATATATAATTATCCATCGATATAAATTAAATTTTTTAAGGTCATAAATGTGCAAATTAATTTTGTTGTTTTTATTTACAAACAAATAACCAAGTGCAAGCTAAATATTGAAAAATTAAGAGGCATTTTATAAAAAAAAATAATAATAAATAAACATTAAGAAGGAAAAAGCGCAGTTCGAATTGTTATTATGAATTACATACTTCTTTTATCTAATTAATGACGAATGATAGCAAACTTTAATATAATAAATCTTTTTATAAATAAATTTGAAACTTAGGTCTAAAAAGTAAAAAATAAAAAAAGAAAATTAAAAATCATTGAACTAAAATAATTTAAAATTCAAGTATATAAAAAAATAATTTATATTTATACCTTAAATTTTACAAAAAACATATATCTATTTAATAAAAAAAAAATTTATACAAAATTATATAAAACACAAGAGAGAATGTAAAAAAACAAAACATTAAAAACACTATACATATACGTACGAGTATGCTTTCAATATACTATGCACATACTATATTTGGTCAATTTAAGGCGGTTGCACATCGGCTCTTCAATGTTGTAAAATGGTATTCCCTCTTGTCAGACGACATTTTTTTATAACTAAAGCTTTTTATAAATTAAAAATTTTTAAATTGTAAATTTTTTTTTTTTTTTTTTTTTTTTGTTACGCGGTCTTCTCGCCAAATCAGTATGGGTTGTTCATGTAAGAAAGTTTGCCCTTACAAATTTGTTATCTCTATAAGATAAACATTTTATATCACCTTATTCTTAATGTAAAGCGAATATTGTGAATATGGAAACTGACTGATGTGAATACTGCTTTAAATTGACATATATACACTACATATATACACGATCAAATATAACACTGCTCGAAATTTTAAGCTTTTCAAAACGACAAATCGTCGGTGTGCTAACGAAAAGCTTTATATGCCTACTTTTCAGGACAAAAAAAAAACTTTTATTTTGTCAATTCGCATTTTTTTTTAATTTGGTGTTTTTTAATTTTATGCTTTTTTACACAGGATTTTTTTTTTTTTTTTCCTCTATAAGAAAATTTAAATTTCATTTTTAATATTTTTGTTTTTTAGTTCTTAACAAAAGTTTTATATGTAGTAAAAAACAATAAGAAGAAAATCTATACATAGGACTTCGAAACCAATTGAGGTAATGGAAAATACTTTGTTGAGTGGATGTATTACTAATAATTCTACAAGATGCGATAATAAAAAATAATCAAACAATTGCACATAGTACTCTTCGTCAGCGCACCGACGAAATACTTGACATAACTTTCTATATTTAAATAAAATATTACCCGTATGTTCGGTAAGCAGTACACAAATATAAACCTTACAAAATATTTGGATAAATCACGGTAATTTATTTTAATTTTCGAAACTTGTTTACAATCTTTAAAACAAATCCAAAACTTTACGTTAAGAATTTTCTACTTAACTAAACTCTTCATTGATTTACCATTGTTTCTCTGTTTGTTTTAAAAGAGCAGCATTTCATATGTTTTATACTCTTATTATTACCGGAAATCATAGTGGCGAATAAAATGTTATTATTATTTTTTTTATTTTTTTAATTTATATTTATTACAATATTTAATTATTATATCTCGATTTTAATTATTTGTTTTCAATTTAGTTTTTAAATACTCTTGGCAACTCATACATAAATATATCTGATATACATATATATATATATATTACTATATTATTTTGTTTTATTAAGGCTTTTCAATTGTATTTAAAAGATAATAATGTATATGTATGAATATGAAAGAAATAAATATTTTATTTACTATATTATATTTGTAACAAAATATACACAAGCAAAATTCACTAAACACAATTCATAAAATAATATATATTTTTTTCTAAAGAAATTGTATTTTACTTATATCTTACTTATTTTATTGGCAAAACTCATAGTCAAAATTCATCTTTGAAGTAAAAGGTAAAAATAAAATAAAAGCATACATAAACTGCCATAGCATGTAATGAAAAAATTACTATATACTAGTAAATGCATTATACAAAAATATCCATTCATCCATTTACTATTTTTACAATTTGAATTAATAAGTGTAAAAATAGCACCTAAACACAGATAAAATAAAATATTAAAATTAAATATTTTGAATTATAAAACCGAGTCTAAATAACTGCTTTTTTTATTTATAACGACAAAGATATAGTCGGTCAAGACCCTATAACAATTGTGTACGACCATAAAAACTCGGAAAGGGGACTTATATTACACCCGTGGATAATTTTACTAAATGTAAAATAAAATATACAAATACAGATACCAACATTTAAATAATTTTTTGTACTTTAGGATGATTCATGGAAGTGGGTTTATATGGGAACTATGGTAAATTATGGACCGATTCTCATAAAATTTATCAATGGTGTTTCTACTTACATAAAACTTATTTGTGTCTAATATTAACTTGATGCTAACATTCATATGGGATTTGTGCACGTTAAAGTGATTCTTGGAAGAGGAGTTTATATGGGAGCTATGGTCAATTGTGGACCGATCCTGATAAAATTTGGTACAAAGATTAATGCTACAGAATCCTTTGCACCGAATTTCATAAAAATATTCTTATTTTTAAGGCAATTTTGAGTATTTAAACTCTATTCCGGGGTACATTTGTTATGGGGGCTAGGTGAAATAATGGGCCGATCACAACCAATTTCAATAGATTTTGCCCTTGTATCATAAAAGTCCCACGTGCCAAATTTCATTGAATTATCTTTAAAATTGCGACCCGTATTTTGTGCATAAGTTGTACATGGACAGCCAGCCAGACTGACGGACGGAAATCGTTAAATCGATTTAAGTGGGTGTTGGACAACTTTTTCTATGCGTTACAAACATCAGCACAAACGCATAATAATCCAACCATCTATGGTGCTGTAGGGTATAAAACAATGATGCAAAATTGACGTTTTCAAAAAATAAAAATTTTTATTTTCAAATTTATGTGTGTAATTAAATATGCAAAATGTAAAAGATTGAAGCTGTCTGTGGTGTATTTGAAATTTTAATTTGAATTCATTTTATATTGTCGATTTAAAATTCCATTTTATTTCTTTTAAAAACGTTTGTTTTGTCATGTGATGAAAACAGATATTAGTTTGAAATCGCTTTCAAATCGATATTGCATTAAGTTGTATTTTACATTTCAAATTGAATTAAAATGCAAGTCTGTGCTCAGAAATCAAAATTATATGAAATGAAACAAAAAAAAAAAAAAATATATATATATATATATATATATATATATATATATATATATATATATATATATATTAACTATTTCAAATTCTAATTTGTTTCATTTCATATAATTATATATATATATATATATATATATATATATATATATATATATATATAGTATAGCCTTTCAAAGAAGCCTTAAAGTATGAACTCATTCCTGCTAAGTTTCAAAAATATTACAGGATTACACACAGCCAGCTGGCTAAGAAGCTGTCAGCCTTATCAAACAGTGTGCCTGTTTACGATTGAAGGCGAGTATCATAGCATTGGAACATTTCTTTGGCTCAGACAACTTTTAGTATAATACTCGCAGAAGTTCCTGACAACGTAGATAAAAGTGTCCATAACAAGAGGAGAAAAAGAAAAGATTATCTGGCTTTTTATGAGAAATATAACATTTCAGAGGTTATCGGATGCGTTTATGGAATACACGTACTGATCATTGCTCGCACTGAAAATAAGGAAAGTGCAGGTAAAGATAAATACATTTTAAAATCGGTTATAATCCTGTAAACGAATAATTGTATGTTTTCGAGAATGTTTTCATAAGCTAAAGATCCGGTAAGTTAATGAATTCAATTTTCTTTTGTCCTTCTCCAGAAACGTTAGTGTTCTGATTTTCCTCCTTTAAAAAACTCTAGACAGTCCGAGCACTAGTGCCAATAGGTTTCAGCTTCTGTTTGAAGAAGAAGTAGTTAGTTTCAAAGAAAAGATTCCACCAATGATTGTGGACTCTACCCACAGTTTTTCAACAGTGATCGGATTAATTGGGGATAAGTATACTTACAAACGGATGTCTATTGGTACAAAAATTGTATCAAACTCGTTATCGCTGTATAATGAAACTTTGAGTGTTCTCAAAGACAAAAAATTTCAGTATTATACGCATGAATTGAGGGATGCAAAAACTTTTAGATTGGTTTTATTTGGCCTGCCACAACTGGACACAAAGATAATTGGCGAAGAATTTGTAAGCTCGCTCAACATAAACCCGGTAAGCATTAAGCAAAAAAGAGATCCAGTGTAGATGACGCACTCTATCTTATTGAATTTAATCGTCAACATGTTTCAAAAAGAGAGATTATGAAAAGAAGATATTTTTGTAATGTTTCTGTGTATTCAACCTGCGCCGGAAACCATGAGTATGCAGTTTGTTCACTCAATAAAGGTAATAGTGATGATAGTATAATTTACAAATGCTATAACTGCATAAAGAAGAACTTAAAAAACGTTAATCATAGAGCTGATGACCCAAAGTGACCAAGTCGTCAGGAATATTTAGAAATCCGTTTATCGAGTAACATCTAAATCTAGGGCGATCAGCAGAAGAACTAATGTATCATATTTTAAAGAAGACGATTATAATTTTCCTCAATTGCCAAGGCAAGAACTCCATAATAATACACGCAATTTCCGCGAATTCGGTAATTTGTATTCTGAGGTAGCTAAAGGCAAGAGCTGGACAAAAATAATAATGATGACATTTCCAACGAAAGACTTCTGAAAATATTTTTTGATGCTGCCGATGCTTTGCAAATATGTCAAAATAATTACGAAAAGCTACGAGTTTTAGGTATGATTTAGATGCTTTAAAATGCCATATAATTCAACAATGTTCATGTTATGCATTGGAATGCCCAAGGCATAACAACTGAGTCAGCAGCTGCCCAGCTGGAATACTTTTTACACAAAAGGAAAATCGATATTCTCCTTTTAAATGAGACTTTTTTGAAACCGTACCACAAATTTCAACTTGGTGGTTATAAAATTTATAGAGAGGATCGATCTACTCATGGCGGAGGAGTTCTAATTGCAATTAAAGGTAACATTAAGCATACGTTGTTACCAAAAATAAAAACAAGTACCGCTGAAAATATTTCAGTACAAGTTATGATTAATAGAAGGCCAGTTATATTCATTTCAGCGTATAATCCAGTTCATACTACCAATTTTAAAGCTGATTTGGATAAATTAACTTCATTTTCAAAAGACTATTTTATTTTCGGTGATCTGAATGCCCAACATACACATTGTAATTGTATGTCAAATAATTCGGCTGGTAATGATGTCTACTGCCATTGTCTTCAATCCAGCTACTTCATTTATTACCCAAATGGACACACTCGCTTTGGACAAAATATCAACCTCGTTCAACCGTCCACAGTAGACATTCTTTTATCTAACTCGTGTCTCGATTTTTCAAACCTTGAGACACATCCAAATGTTTTACAATCGGACATGTACCCATATCTTGTGTTATTTATGGCCGGGTTCAAAACATGACGTATTCAGTTCCTTTGTATTATTGCGCAGACTGGTCAGCAATCAGAAACTCGGTTGAAAATGAAATGAAATTAGGTGTCAGAACATTAATCAACCCGTTACTAATTCAGGTAATCTAGATTTTTATTTTAACAAATTAATATTTATAGTTAAAGAAGCGTTCAATAAAATACCTGTCGGTCATAAAAATTCGTGGCAATTAGAAATCTCTGAAATTAGTAAAATGTTAATTAGTCAGAGAAATAAATACAATCGTAAATTTCAAAGATGTAGCGATTTTAATTATAAAAATCAATTGAAAAGCATTTTGAAGCTATTAAATAAACTTATTTATTTTCACCTTAATAAAGACCGCAATGAATCCTGGTCAAAATTTATTTCGAATTTGCCGTCGGGCTCTAAAAAGTTTTGGAAAGTAAAAAAGCATTTAAAGGAAACAAAATGCCTTTTACTGATCTTCATGTAAACGGTGAAGTTTTAAAAACTGGCAATGATCAATAGCAGATGTATTAGGTAATTCACACACCATTACTTTAAATAATTATTCACCTATGGACACAGCCGTCTCAAGATTCATTCATGATCTTAACGACACAATTTTTGACAGATCTAAGGTAGAGCTTACCAATTATATGAAGTTAACTCATTTGTACTTTTATTGAAAAATAATAAAGCCCCCGGTTTAGATGGCATTAATAGCATTATCCTTTTTTGAAACTCTATGTAAACTTTTCAACTCTTATTTAACAGAAGGCTATTTTCCAACTATTTTTAAGAAAGCAAAAGTTATTCCAATTCCTAAGACAGGAAAGGATCCTAAATTACCGTCTAGCTATAGACCAATCAGCATCCAAAGCCTATTGGATAAAGTATTTGAAAAAATAATTAATAAGAGAATTTTAGATGTTTCCAACCAAAATAATATTATTAACCCTCAACAGTTTGGATTCCGCAAGGAACACTCCACAGTACATCAACTAAAAAGAGTCGTTCATTTTATTGAATCAAATAAAAGAAACCGTAAGAGCACTGGAGTTATTTTTCTTGACATTGAAAAAGCCTTCGATTAAATATGGCATGAAAGCCTGTTTTTTAAATTAATTTCCTTCAATTATCCAACGTACTTGTAAAAGATAATAAACAATTTTTTAGATCGGCGCTCATTTGCTGTATCTATAGATAACACGCTATCTAGTGATAGACAAATTCCTGCGGGTCTGCCGCGAGGATCGGTATTATCAACTACTCTTTATTCAACATATATTTCCAATTTTACTATTCGCAAGAATCAAGAAGTAGCTTTTTACGCTGCTGATGGCGCTTTTATTTGTTGCGGTAAGATGTAAAATTCAATAATGAAAAAAATGGAATATAGTTTAAAATCTACCTATAAATACTTTGACAAATTGAAGATAAAAGTTAATGTTACTAAAACAAGCTATTATATTTCCATATAATAGATCACAGAAACGTATTCCTACAAAATATTTATGTTCTAGGGGAGTTTTTATTCCTCTGCAGGATAGTAACAAATATCTAGGAATTATCTTAGATAAAAAAACTATCATTTAAACAGCACAGAAGATCTAAAGTTAACTTAAAAAACAAGATCCTTATTTACAAAATGTCTGGTTTAATAAATCTGCTAAAACTTACACAAAAAAATTACAGATAATACAAAATAAAAATCTGAAAATAATTCATAACCTACACCCAAGATATTCTACTGATCTACTGCATAGAAACTTTAACCATAAAATGTTTAATTCAAGGTAACTGACTCTGCCATTTAATGAAAAATGCAGAACGTCTACGTATGAAATAATAATAAGAAATTTGCTAAACAATCACTAAGACTCTTTTTTAGTTAAAGAGTAATAATTGATGGTTGTTTTTAAAATTTCTTATAACTTTTAAGTATGTACAAGGTTTTTTGTCAACTTTTCCTTAATACTGTGATATTAGTAGTTTCTTTATTTAATTATTTAGATGTTAATTGTTGTAATACTTTTAAGTAAATCCTCATAACAATGTAATTAATTAATTAATTATTTTATAAAGGTTTCAATAAAGTCAATAATACAAAAAAAGCGATACCTCATGTAGTTAATAACAGTCGATTATGACATCACTTTCTTACCGAAGAAGAGTCGAAGTTCAGGGAGAAATATGCCGCAGTTTTAAAACTTTTTAGATGACACTATTTAATGCATTCTTTGGATGTTGAAATACTATAATTTAGAAGTGTAAAAAAGTACGTCAAGAAAGTATCAAAATAAAATCGCTTTTGTATAATAAACATGTTTTTAATGCAGTTGTAATATCTCTAGTAAATATTTTTAATTATATAGCTCAATTATATTATGCTTTCTTTATATTCAAGCGAACTCACTATAACTTTAAACTAAATTAATAAATCACTATATTTAAATTAAATATGAAATATTTAAAGGCATAAATCACTAAATAAAAATTAATAATTTTTTATATTATATATTATTAATATATTAATAAATTTTTTATTCAATACTTAAACAACTACATTAATCGCTTTAAAAATTACAAATTTACTGAGTAAAATTATGTCGATCCTTTTCTTTGCTCTGGAATGTAAACAGTCATCCAAGTCAAGTTTCTTAGATTAAAATTAAATACTTATGTGTTTTGTTATTGCAAATTTGTGTATTTTCTACTTTTGAACATCCAGTAGTGTCCAAAAAGGCACTTTAGTGGATGGATGAAAAACTCTTCCAAATGCTGGCATGGTGTTTTTGATTTCAAAATGAACTCATACTGCAAACAGTTTTGTCGAATGATTTTGTTATTTTGTCCTGTTTTTTATGAAAATTTTAGTTGACTTTCTAAATCAAAAGAAAAAATAAAATATTTTAAATATTCCTTTGATTGATGAATGTGTAGCAAAATCATCAAGCACACACGTATATGAGGATTCATCGGCAGTATCTCTCTGCAGTATATATCTATGGGCGACTTAAAGCCTTTATCTCTATTTTGAAATTCTAACCGTTTTTCCCATTTTCTCATATTCACAAAGCTTACTTATTCCCTTTTTTTAAGTACTGGAACACAATTTCATATAATTTTTTATATGAAGATTTGACAACTAAAACAGCACATCAGTAGTGCGATTCAGTAACTTGTTTTAACGATAATCGAATCGTTAAAATTAGTAAACAACAAAATTGTCGATTTCTTTATTCTCTATCATTTTTAACGATATTTGTTTGCGTCAACTTAAAGACAAAAATTTTTGTGTTGTTAATATATTGACAAAAATTTGCCAAAAAGTCAACACAATGATTCTGTCTTTGTTTTGTGGTTGTAGTCTGCGCTTCCATGGTTATAGACCGTGTTTTTACGTTTGCGAATCTTCTTTTACGAGTAGTGGTAATTTTAAAGAAAATCATAAAAAACCTCATCTTAATCAATATCAAAGAGATAATTTAATCAATCACCGTCTTAAAACTGTTAAAAAATTTCGATTTGTCTCAAATTTATTTGTTTTTTTTTTTTTATTTGGTTTTGAACCTTACTTTTATTTCGGCATTTCCTAGTGGAGAGCTGCCACACGAAATAATGGTTATATACAATCGTTTAAGAGTACTTAGCGAATCACACAATCGGTACTGCAAAGAACAAGAGCTATTGACAAGTTTAGCGATTGTCGAATCGTTAAAAGTTACTGGAACGCACTACAGAATGCGCCCAAAAACAATATAATAAAGTGGTCGCACATCTACGAAACTAATAATTGCTTATTTTTTGTTAGTGTAAAATCACGGCAAAAAATGTCAAAGGCTATGAACAAAAAATATGTAAATGAAGAAGGAGAGTAAGTTAAAGCAGTAAAAAATATTACATAAGGATACAAAAACAATTTAAAAAATGGTACGCGCGGTAAATGCATAAAAAATTGTAAATCAGCTGGGTTTTTGCGGTCACTTTATTACACTATGTGCTGAAACACAAGCTAGCGGATATTTTTTTATATGAATTATATAAATTACATATATGAATTTGTTATATGAATTATTATATCTCGAAACCAGGTCAGCCCCAAGATACTACCTACAGTCACAAAGCAGTGCTGATAGATAAATATCTACAGCGTCATCGTCATTATCACTTAAGGGCGATCAGCCTGTACTTTGTCGTTTTGTGTCTCACTCTCGTATTGGCTTAATGTTATAGGCGTCAGATAACTCTACCGCATTACCACTGTATATACACAGTAGCGTAGAAGAATGAGGTAGAAACTATATACTATTTCCGTTTCATGTGACGAATTTATATACGTTTATTTACTCATCTCATTAATTATTTTGTTCGTAGCATTTTGACTTTATGTGCAATAGATTTACGCTAACAAAATACAAGCACTTGTTGTTTTTGTACATGTGCGGTCACTTTATTACATTATTAATTGTATCATACTATAATAACGACGGGTCTACACGAGAGATTTTTTCTATCAACGCAAACGTCAAATCCAGAGGTCCAAGTCGATTAAAAATTGTCGGCGGCGGCTGCACAAAAAATTTACGTAGCCGGCTGTAAGTCGACTGAAGCTGATACTTAAAAAACTGCTATATATTTTTTTTAATTATAAAAATGTAACAAAAACAATAATTCAGGTAATTTCACTAATATCATTAAGGAAAAAAGAAATTATAAAGTAAAAAATAAAATGAAATAAGTAACGGTTCAATTACTTCAAAGTTGTTATGCACAAAAAGTCGTTTTTTACTGTATTTGGGTTTAGCCGATTTCTTCATTGATACAAGCTCCAGCATTAAAAAGGCTTGTTCCAAAGTAAACATTGGCTAATATTGTTATATTAGGGAACATCTAATTAAAAATAAAAAAATAACTCAGAATTAGTTCTTAATTTGGCAAATAATATTAGGCACTTCTTTATGTTGCTCCAACCAATCTACACTCTCCGTTTCTTCAACATCGTGGGGAAAATTTTTTGTACTTTAATTTCAAGTGTGTTATTGTAATCAGTTGATGGTGATTTAGAAACAAATGACAACATCTCTTGTCTTGTATCAGATATTTTCTGCATTTCTTTATTAAATTGTAAATAAATACCTGTCTTACTGAAGCTGCTGTACTAGTTGATGGCATTTCGTCCTCATGAGTGTTTAGATTTTTTTTATTTCAGCCAAATCAAGTCTCTTTTGTTATGTGAGAGCTCAAGTCAACTGTTAGTGCAAGGGAATTGTCCACTTCATATTTTGGAATCTTTTTCAAATATTTTTTTAAATAATCCAATTCTTTCGGCAAGGGTCCAAAAAAGCGGCCATCATGTAAATTTTTTAAAATTTTAAATTGTTTGCCGAAATTTTCTATTGAAAATGCGCACAACTTTATAGTTAAGGCAAAACATATTTCATTTTCCGCCTCTTCTATAGATTTAATTATTTTTTCATAAAAATAAATGCAACTTGAAATCGTAGAGTATTTCTGGCCTTGCAAAAAAAGAAATACTTTAAAAAAATTACTACTACTTTTACAATTTGTTTTTCCATTTCTGGAATTATTAATTTTTTTTTTTTACTTTTAAAAGAGCAATGTTTAAAATGTCAACATTTTTTTTTTAAACTATTCAACATAAGAACAACAATAAGAAATTCCACCTGAATCTTTTAATGATAATTGTTTTTTCGTTATTTACTTTTGCAAACTTTTAGGCAATATAATCATCGCTACTAAGAAATTGCTCATCTATTTTTTGTTCCTTGAGAATCGCTTTACTTCCATTATAAATTTTACTAGGTTATCTGGTTCATCAAAATGTTGCGGCCTTTCTATTTCTTCCGAACTCTACATGAGGCATCGAAAGCTTTCTTTTAATTTAGAAATTATAGTTTTTATATGAGCAAAACTATCAATATTCAATACATCTTGGGATAGAAAGCGGTGTAAAGCATAGGCACTACAACCATAATGAATATTTTTTTAATTTTAATGTAGCAACAATATTTGTGCCCCCATCGGTAACAGCACATATGTTTTTCTCACTTAAATTGAATTCTTCAATGCACTCTTTAATTTGATCTACAACAGCATTTGCAGCGTGTGCACGAGGAAATATTTCCGTTTTTAAGCTCACCACTTCCAAATTGAACTGATTGTAGTAGTGAACCTTTACGTTGATATAAGAAAAACGTTTATGTTTGTTAGAGCACATGTCTAAAACTATACAAATATTAATAGGTGAATTGTTTAATATTTGTTTTACATGACCTATGTGCACTTTATACACATCATATAATGCAGATGAGGGTATGGTATATATTCTTGGAAATGTTATTGACGTATTTAAAAATTTTGAATATTTTTGAAATCCTCGAGGGTTGCAAATTTAAACAACACATTTCGAGCATTTTGGAATTTATCATTCTTTGTCGATTTTGGATCAAGTGCATTTTTTTTGGTAGTTAATCGATTTTGTGTCAATATTGTGCGTTGATCTTAAATAGTTTAGATAACGGCTTGTTGCTGTCAACTTTGCAAATCATGAATTTTTTTTTGCGATAGTAAGTCATTATATATTAAAATAAAATTAAAAAATATTTAAATCAAGTCTTCATTGTAAAAGCAAATTTTACAAAATTTGTATTTGTCCAAAATTTTATTATACACGTATTCTAATAAATCCTATAAGATAGTATTATTTTCAATCAGTTACAGGGTAAACAATTCCTTTTTATTTAAGCAATTCGCACTTTTTTAACACAATTTTTATAAAAATGATTTTTAACATGTAAAACAAACACTAAAAGGAAACAATTTTACAAAATAACATTGTTTTTTAATAATTTCCAAAATACACTTTCACACACACAAGCAAACTTTCGTGTATGTGTATTTTTTTGACAGTTCATCTTATAAGATGGTTGTGTAGAGAAATCTTATCACAACAGTCTCATAATACATCTTATAATACTAATATTTGAATCTACACGTGAAATAATTCTCTCTGAGAACGAATTTGACACTCTCTGACACAAAAATCTTACATATTATGTTACGTCTAGACGGGCTGTTAGGTTTTTTGTTTTGTGTACCTTGCAGGTATATCAATTGAAAATTTCTAATTATACTAAACAGCTGTTGAAATTGCACTTTTTTTTGCCACAATTGTTCCAAAATAGAAAATTGTTTTAAAATTATTATTATTATTATTATTATTATTATTATTAAAATTATTGAAGTTAAGAAATGCTGTAGAACTCCCGAAATAAACTTAATACTTTCAAGTTATTTTCATCGAAATAAGGAAATTGGTAACTGTGTTTTGCGGCTAACGTTCATAGGCAGTTTCATAAAAAATTTAAATATATATATACGTTAGGAGTTAACGTGTAGAATTATACATGTTAACTTTAACATCGATAAAAGTGCTCCCAATTTATGAATAAAAATTCAGTTATGAATATAAGAATTAGAAGAAATAAAAAAATATAAAAATAAAATAAAATTCAAATAAAATTTTTTTTTTGATTTTTAATTTTATAAAGAAAAACGTATAAATGTCGTAGTGCAATTTACAAATAAATATAAAGTACACCCAAATCGGAATAATGTCGTTTTTTTTTTTTTTTTTTTTTTTTTTTGTAAAACACAGCTAGTATTATTTAATATTTTGATGAATTATAATGGCATTTATATAAATTTTGATAACAATTTATAATTCTTGCCAATAAATGCTTTTTATTTCTTCTTTAAACCTATCATAAATATCCTTAATCTCTTCATTGTTTTTATTAAGCTATTAATATTAATAATACATATTATTGATGACAATATGTTTCCGAATATTTAAGATTCTATTTTAAAATAAAAAGCTGAGGCTGGGTATCAAGTATAATCATAGTGCCTTGTCTTAACTAATATGATAAATTTTTAAAATATTTTTGCAAATAAAGTGGAAATTTGGTTTCTAAATAACATGAGTTTCTATAGTAATTTTATAAAAAATTGAAATTAGAAACAAATTCAAATTGTACTAAATTGTTCATTGGTATACCATTGTACTTCTCCGTCTTGAATTGTACCAAAAAATTACAATTGTACCAATTTTGATATCCCTGGTAACTTGTCTTGCTATTTATAAATTATTTTTTGATAAATCATTATCGTTTTGGTCTAATTGAACCGAAATTAGTAGATTTATTTTAATCTTCGAATGTTTGGTAGTTTTTTTGGTTTGTTCCAATTATTCTGATTTTTTGATGGAATAATGACTTTGTGCAAGTTATTAAAAACTCCTTTAAAAAAAGCGAAAATCATTTTTTAACAGGAAACAAGATTAATAATTAATTTCTAAGTAAATTGCAATTTCACCAATTTGAAAATAAGAGAAGAAAGTGAAAATCATTGAAAAAAAATCATAAAAAGAACATCCTACTAATTATTCAGAAAAAAAAAAAAAAAATACTATTAAGAGTTACTGAAATAGTTCTGAATAATTAGACCTTTATAAAAATGTTTTTTAAACTTTTGTTACTTCATTTACCTAGTGTCTACATTAGGCAAATTTTTATCAAAACAAACGTCAAAATCAATGCGAACATATACAACGTAAAATTAGTTAAACAGCTGATTATTATTTTGATTGGTACAATTGTCAAACTTCATATATAAAAAAACAATAGTGAATACTCCATATTGTTGTCTTTGTGCAACTGTTGCCACCTTCCACAAATTCGCTTTAAGTTTTGACGTTTGTCCTGATAAAAAAAAATCTCTAATTAGACACTATATTAATTTTTTGAATCATAAATATTTAAATAAAAATAGTTTCCCGAAAGTGTTAAAAACCGAAGTTATCTTTTTTAACTTTTTACAAAGGTATTTTCGAAGTGTTGAAAAATTTAATTTTATGAAAATTATATACATATTCATATTTTTATTTACTGCCAAATTTTATAAAACGAAAATTCGTTTCGATATTTTATATTGAAAACAACACATAAATTCGAATTTTTTGTTGTTTTCAATATCGAAACGAATTTTCGTCTCGTTTTTTTAAAATGTTATTTATTTATTAAAAATTCAGTAGATTACAAGCCTATATTTTGCAGGGAGTTATTTCACCACAATCTATTTTCAAATATAATTTTTAGCAAAAAAGTTTATTTTAAATGTTGGTACATTATGGTAGGAAAATTTTTTTGTGGCAACGCTAATCATTATTCATCGTTGATGTAGACATACATTGATAAATTTCATTGTGTTTTTGTTCTCGTTTAAGTAAAATAAAAAATAGTTGAAAAATGGCTGCCGTTACAGATCAAGAGTGGTCAGAATACAAAGTAAGTAAAATAATTTTTTAATTGTATTTTGTAAAGATTATTCCATATTGCGTTAGGAAAAATATAACAAAAAATATAATGCTGAAGAAGATAATATACGTCGTGATGTGTATACGAAATCCAAGGCTAGAATAGAAGAACATAACAAAAAATATAAAAATGGAGAAGTTACTTACAGTATGGCTATCAACCATTTGGCCGATTTTACACCAGACGAAATGGCCAGACGTTGTGGCAAACGGGTTGCTCCGCAACCCCCATCAACCCAATAAATACTATAGTTTTTATGATCTCATATAATTTAATATCTTTATTTTCCATACGTAAATACATACATACATTCATATCGTCGGCACGCTGACAAAAAGTCCTATGTGTTTAAACAACTTTTCAAATAATTTATTTTAAATATTTGCAAACAGATTAAAATTGAAAATGGATGATGAATAAAGGTTTCGCATGGTCCATAAAAAAATTTAAGAATTAAATATTGTACTTTTCTGTTAGCGCACCGACGATGTGTACATGTATGTAAAAAATTTCTATTTCTCTTTGTTACACTATAAACTGACTCCAATTATGTATGTATGTTTATTAGGGTAATGATTGCATTTCAACTTGTTTTACTTTTCCATTTAAAATTACCTTTATTATACGGATGTACTATATCTTGAGAACTAAAAAGCGTAGAAAAATACCGATTAATTCTGTAAAATGTAATTTAGAGTTGAAATATCAATCCTTTAACAAATTCTTTTTGTTACGTTTTCATAAACAGGCTGATTGTTAAAAATTATTTTGTTGGTGAAGTGTCTAATGTTGATTAAAATTGTAATTTGTATGTAAAATATTTGTATTTGTTAGTCACATGATGTTTCTAAAATAAAAAGCAAAGTTCTTATGTAGAGATGAGACATAATCTGAACTTTAGAATAGTATAAAATCCAACGTTACAAACTAAACTTTAGTAAGTTCAAAAAAAAAAAAAAAAAAATGAAAATGAAATGTTAAAAAAAATCGTGTATTATTTAAAAAAAAAAAAAAAAAAAAAAAAAACGAAATCTTTATATAGAAACAAAGAAAGTCTGAAAAAGGGATGGAATAGTTAAGGCCCCAATGGACTTTGTTATATAAATGAATATATAATGAACGTACTTTTTTGATACTATTTAATAATACCGAAGTACCCCCGTAATTAATTAGATACTCTCAAACGATTTGTCGGTTACTCTCATTTCGAAAGAAACAATTATCAGATGACAAATTCATATAACAGTGATATTTTACATTTTCCTTCAATACTGATTTACTTGCATGCCCATATTTTTAAGTCAATTCAAGTAAATAATTTAATTTTCCATTCCTGTTCTGATACAAATCGAAAAAAATTAGAATATCATATTTGCAAAATTTTCAGCAATCATTTGCTTGTTATACTGTAGAATAGCTCACTCTAAAATTTAAGCCAAAACCTTTTCAAGGGGATTTCTACATATAGATGTAATAAAAGAAAGGATTTTAGTCTTCAACCATTACATACGTTTTATTTATTTGATCTATTTCATGTGTATTTATCGTTTAATAAATTATTCAATATTATTTTTATTAAATGTGTTACTTTTTACTTCAGTTTATTTTTTTTAAATTAGAATATAAAAGCTGTTAATTCTTAAGTGTAAAATAAAAACACAATTATTAGAAAAAAAAAATAATAATATGTCTCATATGTATAAGAGAAATTGTGATTTGTATTTTTTTTAATAAAATTTTAACATGTATGTTTAATAATAATAAAAAAAATATTTAAAACTAATATTAAATTTTATCAATTTATAAATTACATAAAAATGTGATTCTTATCAGGATTTTGCATTCAATATTTTTTTATATAAATAAGGCAAACAATTGTCATTATTATGTTATTTAATATAATTTAGTTTTAATGCCAAAATAAAATTATTTTAATACATATTAGTTTTATTTCATACATAGGAAAGTACATATAATTTTATTTGATAAACCAAATATATATATATATATATATATATATATATATATATATATATATATATATTATGTGCGTCTTTCGAGATTTTACTTTTTATGAATTTTATAGAGTCCACTTTAAATTCAAAGAAAAAGTTGTGAACTAAGGATGCTTAATCAGCTTTACGTGGTTTGCGCTTACGCACTTCGCTGGGACTAGGTTTATCATCAATAGGTTTTTTGTCCGATTTCTTTTCACTTTCTGGTTCTTCAGATTCACTCTGTGTTTGTTTTTCATCTTCTGTAGAAGCATTCTCGTTATCATCGTCTTCTTCATCAACTGCTTCTTCTTCATCGTCATTTTCATCTTCATCGACGTTCTGTGGTCTATCATCTTCTATTTCATCATTAGCAATGTCTTCAATGTCGTTTCGTGAATTTTCTTTTGACTCTGAAAAACTCTGTCGCTGTAATTTCTTGGGTGGATACAAAAAGTCAACGACACAGACTAACATCAGACCTAATGCAGCTCCTACAAATATAGTTCCAATAGTAAAGAGCGCATATGAACCCCAAGTTGGTAGACCATACTCTTCTTGAAGCCGACCATTGAAATCCTTAAATGAATGATGAATATGCTAAAGATTAGTGCCAAATTATTTATTTTATTCCATAAAATATTCAAAAATAATAAAAGCATCACTTTCTACAAAGATAAATAATAAATGGAGGATAACACGTTGAACGACATTCTCTCTAAACAAAATAAATTTTGTTTTCATAAATCAGGAAAAATAAAACATTTAATATATAAAATATCAAAATAACCTTCAGAAAAAATTAGTCATAAATCGTTTAAATTTAAAATAGTATAAGATTAATAAAGTTACCTTTAGGGTATGTGACAATTTGAAAAAGTATGACAATACAGACATGTGAATAGTATCAGGTTTTTTCCAAGCAGAAATAGGTTCAAGCTTAGTCCATTGTTTTTGTCTAATAAAGAACATTAAAGCATCACCATCGCGAGATCCTCGGTATTGTCGGAATTCTCCATCTTTAACACTAGTTATGAAACAAATGCATATATATGATAAAGAAATGTCGGAAAAAGAATTTATTACACTTACTGGTAAATGGTTGGTAAAGCAGTTACATAAAATCGACCACTGAGTGAGGGTGAAGTTGTAACATCAATTTTGGCTACATTAACTTTTATTTCCGAGGCGGATATCGCAAAACGTTCCCATACAGGTGCTAAATTTTTGCAAGCGGGGCACCAAGGAGCAAAGCTATAAAATGAAATTAAATGGAAATTAAAAACCTACGTACCTTCAATATATGTACACACAGTGGCTAAAATAAGTATTCGACATACCATTTAATTTCTTATAATTTCGTTATAATTTACATACTTATTGAATTATTTCGAATAAAGTGATAATTATTTATTTGAAATATGTGTTTCCTTCTAGTTTTAGTAGTATTTACTTCCAAATGCACAGAACTTTAATGAGCGCTGACATTTTTTTTTAACAGTACACGAATTCAAACGCAAAAAAGTATTCGACATGTTTCTTTGCCCATTTCTGTTAACTATATTAATTTTTTTTTGATTTTGCAAAAATTACATATGTTTTAAATAATTTTTCGTTACTTTATTGTGATTTTGTATAAATAAAGGACGCAAAAAAAAAAAACTTCAGTTGAAGCAAACTCAAACAAAAATTAATAATTTTTAGCAAGGAAATTAAATTGTAGAAAAGGTGTAATATCTAATATATATATATATATATATATATATATATATATATAACGAAAATTCACTGGAAAAATTAACCAGCAGGATATTAAGGTTGAACGCAAAGTGAAACAAAATCACAAACCAAATGCATCGAACATAGCTAAAGATAGTGGAAAATACTTGGGAATATGCTGTGCATTCTAGAAATTTAGATATTTTTAGTGCCAAGTCTGATATAAAGAAGCCCCCACATCTGAAAAGGACATTAAATTGAGATTACAATTTGTAAGAGGATATCAAGAAGACGAAAAAGTTCTGGAAGGATGAAATTTTTTCAATTGGGATCAAGCAAAATCATTTTGTATGCAATATGAATATCTTAGTCTATCGAAAGCCATGAGAGAGTTTAGGTAGCTACCGTAAAGTACAGGTTTAAAGTATGGTCTGCAGTATTTTAGTATTTATAGATGGAATAATATATCATCGGTATTTCCGAACTATTTATATTTACCAGAATAATAATAAAAAATATTCTGGCACAAATATAAAGCTTAGCTTTCTCTATAACTTCAAGAAAATAATAAAAAAAAATCCATTAGAATCACCAGATATCAATCTAAATAAACATTTGTGGAGTTTTTATTAAAAAATGAGAAATATCTGAATTTAATGAATAAAAATGGTATTAAATTGATATTCAATGAAACAGAATTTATCCTGAATATAACAAAATCCTTGTCAAAACGCTTAAAAAAGGTTATAAAGTGGAAATAAAAACTACGTGTTATTAATAAATTGAATTTTTGTGATTTTTCGAAGAATAAAGTTTGACGTCAAATACTTTTTTTTTTTTTTGCTTGAATTTTAATATCATTATATAAATGGCGTTTTAAATTAACACCCCGTCTAGACGTAACATAATATGTAAGATTTTTGTGTCAGAGAGTGCCAAATTCGCTCCTGAGTGAATTATTTCACGTGTAGACTTAAATATTAGTATTATAACAGCCCGTCTAGACGTAACATAATTCAAATTCGCTCTCTGAGAGAATTATTTTACGTGTAGATTCAAATATTAGTATTATAAGATGTATTATGAGACTGTTGTGATGAAATTTCTCTACACAACCATCTAATATGATGAACTGTCAAAAAATACACATATACGAAAGTTTGTTTGTGTGTGTGTATGTGCATTTTGGAAATTACTGAAAAACAATGTTTTTTTTTTCTTTGTAAAATTGTTTCCTTTTAGTGTTTGTTTTACATGTTAAAGAGCGAATTTGACACTCTCTGACACAAAAATCTTATATGTTATGTTACGTCTAGACGGGCTGTTAATCTCAGTTGTAAACCTGGAGCAACTTATGGGTGCTCATTGACAGAGCGCGAAGACGATAGACTGAAAGTTAGCTTACAGCCGCCGTCGACTAAAATCATAATTAGTAAGACGGCTAAATTCGTCTAACACTTGAGCCGACTAAGACGGCCAAGTCGATTTATTTAAAGAATTCTTTTTCTAGTGTTACAAAAATAATACGTTGATAAATCTGTGTAACTAAATACTGTATGTAATTTGCTCAACCATTTTAAAACTTTTTAAAAACATGTGTATGACGCAGTATTGCCACGATCACCTAAATAAATTGTATAAATGTTAAAAGGTGTAGTCCACACGTGAAGAAAGAACTATTCGTGCACGACAACAAGGCAATTGTCAAACCACTTAAATAAAAATAATTTGCATGATAATCTTTTTATGACATATTTCGTATTAGGTACCAAAAAATTTGTTATTTTGAGCTTGTTATGAAAAAATATATATAAAAAGAAATCGCTGAAATTTCGGTCTATAAACGGTCATGGAAAAAGTTTCGGTAAAATGTAGTCTTGCCATTACTTTTTTTTAATAAGCTTTCTACATTTAACTAATGAACACAAAATTTGTCGGAACAGTATAACGTACATATACTTTATGCATGTATATTTATTATTTTAGTTAGTGAGATAACACCGCCAGAAGAGAGTAACTTTTGTTTGTTTCAATAAATGATATATCATTATTTTCAATCAGTCTCACATTAAACATGTCCTTTTTAACAAATTCGCACTTTTTTAACACAATTCCTATAAAATTTTTTTTAAAAAATAAAATAAACATTAAAAGGAAATAATTTTACAAAAAACACCGTTTTTTAGTAATTTCCAAAACACACATGTACACACATAAACAAACTTTCGGATATGTGCATCTTTTTTCACAGTTCATCTTATAATGTAGTTGTGTAAAGAAATCTCATCGCACAGTCTCATAATACTTATAATATGTGAGATAACGCCGACAAAGGAGAGTAACCATTTTGTTTATATTATATTAAATCTTAAATAAGGGGTACACGTATTCTAATAAATCCTATAAGATATCATTATTTTCAATCAGTCACAGAGTAACCGTGCCATTTTTATTTAAGCAATTCGCACTTTTTTAGCACAATTTTTATAAAAATGTTTTTAACATGTAAAACAAACACTAAAAAGAAAAATATTTACAAAAATATTGTTTTTTTTTTTAGTAATTTCCAAAATACACATGCACAAAAAAAAAAACACACTTTCGTATATGTGTATTTTTTGACACTTTATCTTATAACCCCAGGTCTACAACTGAGATTAACGCTAATATAATAGGTGAGATAACGTCGGCAGAGGAGAGTAACCATTTTGTTGATAATATGTTAAATCTTAAATAAGGGGTACACGTATTCTAACAAATCCTATAAGATATCATTATTTTCAATCAGTCACAGAGTAACCAACCGTGTCCTTTTTATTTATGCAATCCGCACTTTTTTAGCCCAATTTTTATAAAACACTAAAGAGAAACACTAAAAGGAAACAATTTCACAAAAAAAAAAAAAAAAAAAAAAAACAGTAATTTCCAAAATACACATGCACACACACAAACAAACTTTCGTATATCTGTGTTTTTTGACAGTTCATCTTATAAGATTGTGTAGAGAAATCTCATCCATCACAACAGTGTCATAATACATCTTATAATAATAATATTTGAATCTACACGTGAAATAATTCTCTGAGAGAGCGAAATTGATACTCTCTGACACAAAAATCTTACATATTATGTTACGTTGACCTAGTGTCTACATTAGGCAAATTTCTATCAAAACAAACGTCAAAATCAGTGCGAATATATACAAGGTAACCTTAGTTAAACAGCTGATTATTATTTTGGTTGTTACAGTTTCCAAACTGCATATATAAAAAACAATAATGAATTCGCCATATTGTTCTTTTTGTGTAACTATTGCCACCTTCCACAAATTCGCGTTAAGTTTGACGTTTATCTTGACAAAAAATTGTGTAATGTAGACACTATGTTAGGCGGGCTGTAACAGCCCGTCTAGACGTAACATAATATGTAAGATTTTTGTGTCAGTGTTAAATTCGCTCTCTGAGAGAATTATTTCACGTGTAGATTCAAATATTAGTATTATAAGATGTATTATGAGACTGTTGTGATAAGATTTCTCTACACAACCATCTTATAAGATGAACTGTCAAAAATATACACATACACGAAAGTTTGGTTGTGTGTGTGCACGTGCATTTTGGAAATTACTGAAAAAACAATGTTTTTTTTTTCTTTGTAAAATTGTTTCCTTTTAGTGTTTGTTTTACATGTTAAAAAACATTTGTATAAAAATTGTGCTAAAGAAGTGCGAATTGTTTAAATTAAAAGGACAAGTTTACTCTGTGACTGATTGGAAATAATGATTTCTTATAGGATTTATTAAAATACGTGTACCCCTTATTTAAGATTTAACATAATATAAACAAAATGTGTGCTTTCCTCTGCCGGCGTTATCTCACATATTATATCAGCGTTAATCTCAGTTGTAGACCTGGGGTAAATCACAGAATTAAAAAAATTTTTGTCCTTAGTCGGCTATCAGCCGTTGAATTTTTAATATTATATTGGCTTCATGATTTGGCCAATGACCTCCCGAACTCACTTAAAACATTTAAGCCAAATTTTATTTATATTAGCTTCAAAATTTGTGCAGAATTGATATCTTTATGTTCTAATAAACTAAATATTTTTTTATTTACAAATTCTGAGAAAATATTAAAAAAAAAAAATAAATTAGCATCGGTCATGTCGAATAGTGTTTTTGGCCACTGTATATACTACATATTTATGCACATATAGAACAAATGTGGCAACCCAAATTGTTTTCATTAAAATTAAATTTTTGTTACCATATATTTTACTTACAACTCAACCATCCATTCTCCTTTAAACATTTGACGCCAATTGTCTTCATTTAATTCAATTAGGGATTGTTGCCTTTGAACGGGTTCTGTTTGAAATGATGCCTGACAAACAACAAAACTGCTTACAAGAAAAATCACTAAAAACGCCCAAGAGCATTGTTGCATCTTGCTGACGCTGCCAGCTCCAATTTTGTGCATTACTTTGACCCAAAATTTCTTAAGATGCTTATACAAATTTTCTAATCTTATTTTAATAATAAACCGGCTTAATTTCTTTCCAGATATATTAATTTTTTTCCACAAAAAAAAAACTATGACGAATATGATACGGTTACTGTTTTTTTATACACACAGAGCGTAATCGAATGAAATTTTCAACCATAATAGAGATGATAGAATTACATTACAAAGCTAAGCAAATACTTTTTGACGCCGCTCAAAGTAGAGTTTGAAAGAAATTATGTCAGAAGGAGTGTAGACGTAATAATAATTTATAGTCCATTGTAACTAATATATAAACATAACAAGTCCGGATTCCTTTACATATCCCACATTGTTAAATTAAACAAAAGCTTAGACGGCAATTGAAAATAAACAACAATTTTATTTATTTTCTTTTCATTTCGTTTTTTTACTTTTTTCAATTTTGTTTATGCAGACAATTTTTTATCAAGAAAGACGTCAAAATTAACCCGAATTTGTGGAAGGTGGCAATAGTTGCACAAAAATAACAATAAAGCTATTTTATGAATGTTTTTATATATGCCGTTTGACATCTGTAAAAACCAAAAATAATAATCAGTTGTTTAATTGAGATTACTTTGTATAGATTCGCATTAATTTTGACGATTGTCTTGATAAAAAATTTGTCTAGTATAGACTCTACGTTACGAAATTAATATATTTTTTAAAAAGCCTAGTAATATTTTATGTGAGAAAATAAAAGAAACAAAACATCTGAAGTGAATTTAAAATAAAATTTATTTTTTAACCGAGCCGCAGATTGTATTGAAATTTTCGGGCCGGGCTTGTTGTGTTTATACATTTAATCAGTTTAATAGCAAATGTAGAAAGCTCGACTAAATGTTAAAGTACCTTTTTATATTTCATATTTTTTTTTATATTTCAATATTAGTAAATTTGACATAAATCGAGATTTCCGGAACTATTGATTTTTAAGTAATGGTGTTAATGATTATTTGTGATTATATGATAAAAAAGTATAAATTTTTTTTTGTCTATTCGCTCTTTGTTTACGAGTTATAGGCTCTAATGTTTGTTTGATAATCTTTTAAATGCGAATTTCTTTAATAAAAAGGATATGTTTACACGGTGACTGATTGATAAAGAAAAATTTTAAAAATAAATTAAATAATATCATTTATTAGAATACGTGTTTTTAGCATTTAATATAATATGAACACAATGGTTGGGATCTTATGCCACCGTTATCTCACATACAGAGTTCTTCACGGGAAATTGCGCAAAATTTTCAGTCCCGTAATCCTTGGAAATCATGTCGTAATTCCCGGGATTTCTTGTGTATGCAAAATGTTTACCCCAGGTCTACAACTGAGACTAACGCTAATATAATATGTGGGATAACGCCGGCAGAAGAGAACATCTGAAGTGAATTTAAAATAAAATTTATTTTTTAACCGAGCCGCAGATTGTATTGAAATTTTCGGGCCGGGCTTGTTGTGTTTATACATTTTATCAGTTTAATAGCAAATGTAGAAAGCTCGACTAAATGTTAAAGTACCTTTTTATATTTCATATTTTTTTTTATATTTCAATATTAGTAAATTTGACATAAATCGAGATTTCCGGAACTATTGATTTTTAAGTAATGGTGTTAATGATTATTTGTGATTATATGATAAAAAAGTATATATTTTTTTTTGTCTATTCGCTCTTTGTTTACGAGTTATAGGCTCTAATGTTTGTTTGAAAATCTTTTAAATGCGAATTTCTTTAATAAAAAGGATATGTTTACACGGTGACTGATTGATAAAGAAAAATTTTAAAAATAAATTAAATAATATCATTTATTAGAATACGTGTTTTTAGCATTTAATATAATATGAACACAATGGTTGCGATCTTATGCCACCGTTATCTCACATACAGAGTTCTTCACGGGAAATTGCGCAAAATTTTCAGTCCCGTAATCCTTGGAAATCATGTCGTAATTCCCGGGATTTCTTGTGTATGCAAAATGTTTACCCCAGGTCTACAACTGAGACTAACGCTAATATAATATGTGGGATAACGCCGGCAGAAGAGAGCAAATATTTTGTTTATATTATGTTAAATCTTATATAAGGCTTACACATACACTAATAAATCTTATAAGATATAATATATTTTTATAATATATTTTTAAATTTAAAAACTTTTTAAATTTTGTTTTTTAATTAATTTCCGAAACACAATGCACGCACGCGTACAAACTTTTGTATACGTGTGTTTTTTTTAATTTGACACTCTCTGACAGAAAAATCTTACATATTCTGTTACGTGAAGATGAGCTGTAAAGGGTACACGTATTCTAATAAATCCAATAAGATATCATTATTTCCAATCAGTCACAGTGTAAACATGTCCTTTTTAGTTAAGAAATGTAAAATAACCATAAAAAAAAAAAACAGAAAAACTACAAAAGCCATTCTTTTTTAAGTAATTTCCAAAATATACATGCACACACACAAACAAATTCACGTATATGTGTATTTTTGGTCAGATAAGATAGTTGTGTAGAGAAATCTCATCACAAAAGTCTAATAATACTTCTTATAATACTAATGTTTTAATCTACACATGCGATAATTCTCTCAGAGAGCGAATTTGACGCTCTCTGACAGAAAAATCTTACATATTCTGTTACGTGTATATAAGCTTGTTACATGTCCTAACATAGTGCCTATACTACATAAATTTTTATCAAGACAAGCGACAAAATCAGTGCGAATCTATAATTTTGGTTGTTACAGCTGTCAAAATGCATATATAAAAAACATTAATGAATTGTTTTTGTGCAACTGTTTCCACCTTGCATAAATTCATGTGATTTTGGCGTTTATCTTTATAAAAAATTGTATACTATAGACACTGTATAAATTATGTATGTTTTTTATATTTGTTTTTATTTGTTTTATTTAATTTTACGATTTTAAATATCTAAATATATTTAATAGTTTCTGAGTTCTTTATGAATTTTTGTATAATATATGGAAAATAAAATAATTCTATTTGGAAATATTTTAAAAAGAAAAAAATTTGATTTTGCATTGTGATCAAAAATAATACGTTGCAAAAGGACTAGTAAGATAAATTCGACATATGAAATGTATAGTATTTATTAAACTATTTGAAGATATAATTTGCATTAACAACGTATATTTTTAAAGAACCAATGAAAAAGTGGGTCCAAAAGTATTCAAACTATTAACTGCATATGGATTTTTATGAGATAAATTACAAAAAGTTCTCTTAAAAGACCTTGCAATTTAAAGGGTCCAATTACTCAATAACTGAACATGATGTTAATTAATTTTTAAGTTCAGGTCTTCCTTAGCTATAAATTATTGTGTAGCATAAAAATAGAAGGAACTTACACCCAAAGAAAAATTAAAAGCCGATACCGCAAGTTAACAATGTGACCACAAACGTCACATTGGTAATGATGAATTTTGAATCGAGTTTTTTTCCCTTAGAGTAATTATATTTGTGTTTGAGAATGATTCATAAAAATGGGCTATAAACCTGGAAGAAATAAGGTTTCAGAAATATGTAAAATTATTTTGAGCTCTCTTAACAACAAATTTACTGCAGAAAATGATTCGATTTTCGGAAGAGTAGTTATAGGGAAGATTGGGGTAAAGTAGTGAATGTAACTTCAATAAAATAACAATCTACAATCTTTCGAATCCTACAATTTAACTGTTTTATAAAATGAATTATTGTCTAACGTTTTGCATCAAAATAATAAGATTAATTTATCTTTTGGTATTATTTTTTCGGTGTTTTGTCAAATCAACTGTTTTTGGGTAATGTGAAACGCATCAAAAATATTTAGCAATATTTTCATAGTTGTTTTAGTGTGTGTTTTTAAAATTTTTATTTTTTATTTTGCTTGATTTTGTTGCGAGTTTAACAAATATCTTTATAGCCCATCATACATAACATAATGTCTACATTAGACAATTTACGGCAACAGTTGTACAAAAACAATAATATGGCGTATTCATTATTGCTTTTTATATATGCAGTTTGACAACTGTAACAACCAAAATAATAATCAGCTGTTTAACTATGGTTACCTTGTATATATTCGCACTGATTTTGACATTTGTTTTGATAAAAATTTGTCTAATGTAGACACTAGGTAATAATAAATGTAAGATTTTTCTGTCAGGTAGTGTTAATTATATAAGAAGTATTATTAGAAGTATTATTAGACTGTCGTGATGAGATTTCTCTACATAACTATCTTATAAGATGTACTGTCAAAAAAAAAAAAAAAAAGTATATTCGAAAGTTTGTTTGTATGTGTGCATGTGTATTTTAGAAAATATTAAAAAACAATGTTTTTTTTTTTTGTAAAATTGATTCCTTTTACTGATTGTTTTACATTTTAAAAAACATTTTTATAAAAATCGTGCTAAAAAAGTGCGAATTTCTTAAACAAATGGGACATTTTAATTTGTGACTGATTGAAAATAATGATATCATAACGGATTTATTATCTCAGATATTACATCAGCGTTAATCTCAGTTGTAGACCTCGGGGTAAAGAAATATCTAAATAGATTTGATAGTTTCTGAGTCCTTCATGCATTTTTCTACAATAGATGGAAAATAAAAAAAATTATATTTATGGGAATACATATTTTAAAAAGAAAAAATTTGTTTCAGCATTGTGGTCAAATATAATATGTTGCAAAAGTACTAATAAGAAGTAAAATTCGACATTTGAGAAACATATTTATTAAACGATTTGAAGATGTAGTTTTTACACATGTGAAAATTGTAAGATAAATCTCTTTAAAATGTCGGGAATCCTCAAACCAAATACATTTTTAAAGTACCAGTGAAAACGTGAACCTAAAAGTATCCAAACTACTAACTGTATATGGATTTTTGTGAGTAAATTACAAAAGTTCACTTATTAGATCATGCAATTTAAAGGAACCAATTATCGAAGAAATGAACACGATGTAAATTAGTTTTTGAACTCATATTTTTTTTAGCTATAGATTAATAGCGTAGCATAAAAATAGAAGCAACTTAATTACATTTTTGTATGAAAAAAACCATTGTTCATAGAAATGGATCATAAACATGGAAAGAATAGGGTTTAAGAAATCTGTAAAATTCTTTAGGACTTTCTTAACAACAAGCTGACTTCCTTAAAATTATCAAGTGAAATTTTACCCACAGGTAATAGAAAACCAAAGTGATGATTCAACTTTCGGATGAGTTGTTATATAATAAACAGTGTTCATGTAATTTTCAAAATGTCAATATTTCAAAAAGAACTGAACTAGTTAAAACGTTATAATAAACTAATTAATGATAAGTTTATTTTAACATTTTTTAATTGTTCATTTAACTGTATTATCTTATAAGTATTTAAATTTTTTTAGTTATTTATTTTTGGCAGATCCCGGTAAATTTAACAGTCAATCCCGATTTTCCGAGGGCGAAAAAAGACCGGGAAAGGTAGCTAATAAATATAGACATATCATTTAAAAGATATTTAAAAGTACCTTTGAATTGTATTAATATAATTTAGATCCATATTATTTCAAAATAATAATTTTTATAAAAAATAGTTTTCAAAATGTTAAACAAACATTGAAAGAAAATAGTTTTTCAAAAAACATTCTTTTTTTAAGTAATTCCAAAATATACATGCACAATAGGATTATAACTTTTTGCAATTTTTCAAATAGATAAAATACTATAGCAAGGTCTTGTAGAGCATGGAAAAGTTTAAAGAAATGTGATCATTAAAAAAAATCACACACCTATCACGGTGAAAATTTTTTATGAATAATATTGTTTTGGCATCAAAAAAATTTACATTTTCTGATAAATTACATTACATTACATTTACATTTTCTGGAGAATTGATACTAAATAATTTTAGAGAACTTTTCTGTTCAACTTCTCCGAAATCGCAATGTTAATATAAAACTTATAAACAAAAGAATTAATTTTTTTAGATTTTATATATTTTTCATGAATTGTTAAATTTTTCGACATTTCATGATGCAAATTTAAATCCAAAACTATTTCCCATCAAGTCTTAAGTAATTTTCTTCTGAATACGTAACCATATTATAATATTTTTCTTATTTATGTGAAAGACGAATATAAAATAAAGTGATTTTGATCCAAATCTAATACATAAGTTATATCATTTAAATACTTAGAACTTTATACGAAAGTTTTTAAAATAAAAATATTTTATGTATATTTTTCGACAGTTCATCTTATAATTTAGTTGTGTAGAGAAATCTCACAACAACTGTCCCATAATACTTCTTATAATGCTAATATTTGAGTGTACTACTAACTGGTTATGGACACTTCCACGAAATAAGGGACCTAAGTTTAGCAGTGAAACACGATTTAGATATAGATCAAATGGATGTTGACACAACGATTTTACAAAGTGAACTTGAAGATGAGATTTATATGAAGATTTCTGAAGGCTTTAATGCAGATAAGAACAAGGTATGTAGACTCAAGAAATCTTTATACGGTTTAAAGCAAGCGACTAGAGTTTTGAATAAAAAGATTGATAGTACGTTAAAGCAGATGCGTCTTACTCAATCCAAAACAGAAGCTTATATTTATTGCAAGATGAAAAACAAGGAAGAAATTTGCGTTGTAATACATGTTGATTACATACTAATTTCTGCAAGTAACTTCGAAACAAAATCATACATAAAAAACAGTTTATCTAAGAATTTTATCGGTGAGGCGAACTTTGTTTTGGGTTTGAAAGTCACTCGAAATAGTAAAAATGGTAAGTTATAGTTATATCAGCTATTGTATATAAACAATATATTAGAAAAGTTTAATATGCTAAGGAGGCTGTGTATCTTGGAACTCTAAAAAGCAATAAACAATGAAACTATCTGCATCTGAGGCAGAATATATGGCGTTATCAGCCGCTGGTAAAGAAGCATTATGGTTATGATCGTTATTAAGTGAACTTGGATAACCATTAGTCATAGAAATGAAATCCGATAATAAAACTGCAATCCATTTAACACAAAATAGTACTTTCATTCCCGGTTAAAACATATTGATATTCCTCACACATAGACATTTTTATGTCAAATTCTAGCACTTTCTTAAAAATGTTTCGCAATAAATGTTTAAACACCATGTTGAGCAATAATGTTTAAAGCCTTGTTCAGACCGGCGCGAAACTACGAAATTGCATGCCGAAATTACGAATGAAATCTGGAGTGTTCATATTGGCTAGGTGACATTTGATGTAATTTCGTGAACAGCTTTTACCTTTTACATGTCTAAAAATTTTTAACATAACAATTTCTTATTAGCAAGTTTTTCATTAATAATTTCCAATTTAGTAAGTAATTGTTTCTTATTTGTTTCCATTTCAAAATATTTTATTTACCCCTATAACAATTTAAAATGTAAACAATAAGTATCAGCTGTTCACGAAATTACATCAAATGTTATCTAGCCAGTATGAACACTCTAGATTTCATTCGTAATTTCGGTATGAAATTTCGTAATTTCGCGCCGGTCTGAACAAGACTTAATTTCGTGTCGGTCTGAATGCCCTATAACATAAGCTGTCAAGTTTATTGTTCTTTTTTAATATTTTGCTCTTTTTAACAAAAAAAGCTGTAAAATGAATAAATATTGTTTTAGAAAGACAAATAAAAAATAAAAACGAAAAAAGTTAAAATTTTCCGTAAAAAGGTAAAAAATTAAATTTCTCACGTAGGTGTTCTCCCGAGATTAACGCTGATATAATATGTGAGATAACGCCGGCAGAAAAGAGTAAATATTTTGTTTATATTATGTTAAATCTTAAATAAGGGGTACACGTATTTATTATTTTCAATCAGTCACAGAGTAAATGTCTTTTTTACAGTCCGTCTAGACGTAACATAATATGTAAGATTTTTGTGTCAGAGAGTGTCAAATTCGCTCCTGAGTGAATTATTTCACGTGTAGACTCAAATATTAGTATTATAAGATGTATTATGAGACTGTTATGATGAGATTTCTCTACACAACCATCTTATAAGATGAACTGTCAAAAAATACATATATACGAAAGTTTGTTTGTGTATTTGGAAATTTGGAAATTACTAAAAAACAATGTTTTTTGTAAAATTGTTTCTTTTTAGTGTTTGTTTTACATGTAAAAAAACATTTTTATAAAAATTGTGCTAAAACAATGCGAAATACTTAAATAAAAAGAACATGTTTGCTCTGTGACTGATTGAAAATAATGATATCTTATAGGAATACGTACAAAATGGTTACTTTCCTCTACCGACGTTATCTCACATATTATATCAGCGTTAATCTCAGTTGTAGACTTGGAGTTATTTAAGAAATTCGCACTTTTTAGCACAGTTTTTATAAAAAAGTTTTTTAAAATGTAAGACATTAAAAGGAAAAAAAACTTACAAAAAACATTGTTCTTTTTTTTAGTAATTACCAAAATACACATACACATACAAACAAACTTTCCTATATGTAATACTACATAATACTTCTTATAATACTAATATTTGAAAAAATTGATGTGCCCGAAATAGTCAACTCAGTAGACGGTCTCAAAATTTGGAAAACAAGAGCGAAAATTTAAAAAAGTAAGTTTTTCGCGGGGCACATTCACAGTTTCTAATGGAATAGCATGGGTTACTGCGTGAACTTAGTATTAGGAGTATTAAAAAAAATTTAATAGAAACATTTTGTGGACTTTTTGAAAGCTACGCAAAAAATGCGCTATTTGTTTTTGTATTTTTATATGGCAAATTGAAATTTGTATAAATCTTGCATATATATAGATATAGGAACGGCGATAAATATAATTGATCGGGAGCAGAAATTTAAGTTGATACTTGAAAACGGGTCATTTTTGTCAAAACAGATTTTACATCGCATGGGCAGCATGGAATTGATCATAATTGGCATGAATAGTTGGAGTTTGTAATGCTTAACGAAAATGTAGACGCGTATCAATAAATTTCTAAAGATAAAAATTTTATGGACCAAAAAAAAAAAATAAAATTCACTTGGGTTAAAAAGAATTACAATATTAAATTCCATTTCTTTGAAAGCTACGCAAAAAATGCGCTATTTGTTTTTATATTTTTATATGGCAAATTGAAATTTGTATAAATCTTGCATATATATAGATATAGGCACAGCGATAAATATAATTGATCGGGAGCAGAAATTTAAGTTGATAGTTGAAAACGGGTCATTTTTGTCCAAACAGATTTTACATCGCATGGGCAGCATGGAATTGATCATAATTGGCATGAATAGTTGGAGTTTGTAATGCTTAACGAAAATGTAAAGGTGCATCAATAAATTTCTAAAGATAAAAATTTTATGGACAAAAAAAAAAAAAAAAAAAAAAATTCACTTGGGTTAAAAAGGATTACAATATTAAATTCCATTTCTTTGTAATAAAGAAAGTAACCATTTTGTTTATATTATAATAAATCTTAAATAAGGGGTACACGTATTTTATTAAATCCGATAAGATATCATTATTTTCAATCAGTCTCAGAGTAAGTATGTCGTTTTTTTAGAAATTCTCACTTTTTAGCACAATTTTTATAAAAATGTTTTTTAAAACGTAAAGCAATCATTAAAAGGAAGAAATTCTACAAAAAAACATTATTTTTTAGTAATTTCCAAAATCCTCACACAAACAAACTTTCGTATATGTGTATTTTTTTTTTACAGTTCATCTTATTAGATAGTTGTGTCCATGATACCTCTTACAACACTAATATTTGGTTCTACAAGTGAGATAATTCTCTTACTTAGTGTCTACATTAGGCACATTTTTATCAAAACAAAACTCAAAATCAGTACGAATATATACAAGGTAACCTTAATTAAACAGCTGATTATTATTTTGGATATTACAGTTGTCAAACTGCATATATAAAAAACAATAAATAATACGCAATATTGTTGTTTTTGTGCAACTGTTGCCACCTTCCATAAATTCGCGTTAAGTTTGACGTTTGTTTTGATAAAAAATTGCCTAATGTAGACACTATGTTAGAGAGCGAGTTAGACATTCTCTGACAGAAAAAATCGTACATATTCTGTTACGTGTAGATAGGCCGTCAGTTAAAGACTTGGAGTAACAGTTATCGATTGTTTTTTGTTATCAAAAATGAAACTCTGTTAGAAAATACCTTATTTTTTTGCGTTTTTTCGTGAATTTGGAAAATGGCCGTCGTTGTGTAGAGAAAATTTTTTTTCATAAAAAAAAGATATAAATTATTGAAAGATTTACAAGGAAAAAAAAACAATAATAATAGAATTTTTTTAAAGAAAACACTAAAACGTGTTGCTAAACTGTTAAAATGTAAGGAAAAAATATGTTAGCAATATTAAAGAAATTAAAAAGAAAACAGCTTGAAGCTACTATTCGTGTGTAAAATTAAAAAAAGAATCGTTCCGTCTATTTAATAATGCTATAAAAACTTAAAATTTAATCGCGTAAGGCTAATATTAATATCACAATGTCTGGTTATGCACAGCAGATAGTTAAAAATTTTGTCGATGAACATTAAATTATATTGAAAACTTCGCTTACCCCAAAATTTACGATTTGTAAAATGGGTGTTTTAGATTTCTGCTCAAGTGATATAATAGGACTAGAAAAAAAGACACAATTTTATTTAAAAAAATGTCTGCGGTACGGGATCGGTTGAACAGTTTGAACTAAATGAACAATCGAACAATCTAATTTATAAAGTAAAAAAGTAATAATTTCAAGGATTTGCAATATATTGGTTGTTATGAAATTATCCTGAATATTTATAAAATTATTGTGTTAATGAATGATACGAAGGACTAAAGGATGTAAAATTTTGAGAAATGTTTTTAATTTTTTTTACCAGCCATTTATTTCCTTGAAATATGTATTATTTTTTTCTTTATACGCGACTCTTTCTTTTATACAAACTGTTATCAAAAGTGTTCAAAATTTGAAAAATTATCGATTGAAAAATATAAATTTTTCTGCTTGAGACAATTTAAATGTTTTCATTGAATCTGAATCGTGTTCGTATTGGTAATAAGAGTAGTAGAAAAAAGTGAATATTAATATGTGCAAAGTGATGTTTTGAATAAAAATTTATTTAGTTTTAAATAATTTAATTTAAATAAAAATCTAATTTGCAATCTGTGTTTTACAGCTTTTAATACGCATAAAAAGTGTAAATCTAATATAAAAAGAAAATAATAAAAGTAAAAAATACCGAAAAGATATTTTTATAAATTCGTATAAATCGTGATAAAGTTTCGATCATGTCTTCGTCGCGTCGTCGTGGCGGTATGGATATGAATCCTAAATTACATATGGACAGACAGCCAACAGTAACCCGCATAACAGGTAAATGTATGCAATTATTGTGGCATTAAGTCAGTTTATGATAAAAATGTTTTACCTTCTTTGCTACTTTAGATCCATCATTACCAGCCGGTAAACGTCGGGAAATTGATAACGTCATGAAGAAAGCAAGAGCCAATACCAATGATTATTGGGATAAGAAACTTTTGGAAGTCGAGGAAAAGGATCCTAATCGTTGGCGCCATACTGGTTATAAGAAAATGTATATACAAGGAGAAAGTAGTTCGGGTGAAAGTGATCGCGAAGCAGACGTCGTCGGTGTGGGTAGTGGGGTTGGTGGCAGTAGCGGTGGTAGCGGGTATCGTTATAATTCATCTGGCGGGCCACCATTAGGGGGTGGACGCTATGGACGTTCGCGATCTCCGCGTTCACGAAGTCATTCACGGTTGCGTAAAACACCGCCACTGTCACCACAAGCTCGCCGTCGATCACCACCGCCACCGTCGTCGCGTGATATGGTTAATCGTATAAGTCGCAGTCGTGTTTCGCCACCATCGTCGTTAGAAGGCCAAACTCGTGGAGGTCGTCCTCGTTCGCCTGCACCGCGTGGAGGGCCACCGCGTTCACCTTCGGATATGGGTAGTCGTAGTAGGCCAACGGGAGTTGGTGGTAGACCTCGTTCACCACCTGAACCTCCTATTCGTCGTAAAACGTCGCGTTCGCCAATAGACAGACGTCGAGGTTCGCCTACTGCTATGAGCATGAGTCGTCGTCGTTCTCCGCCATCTTCGAATGTCACTGGAATGCCTTCGAAGCAAAGAGGTCTTATATTGCCACGATCTAAAAGGCCTCCTTCGCCTCCTCCGAGGGTAAGTTAAATAAAAATTATATATTGCTTTAAACTTAACAATATTAACAATTTTATTATAGAATTCGTGTCGTTCGCGTACAAACAGTTCGGTTAGTAGTTGCTCAGATGATTCGTGTTCGGTTTGTTCACCGAGTCATCGTCATAGATCTCGGTAAGTTTTTATGCAAAAAATTTATGAGCAATCGATTGAAATAATTTCATTTACAGTTCTCTTTCGATGCAACGCGGGCGAGGTGGTCCGCGGTCTCCACCTCAGAAATCGTCTTCGTCGCGCTCATTACAATATCAACGTGGAGCTGCAGCCTCGTCTACATTATCTTCTACGTCCTCAGCTGGTCGTATGTCGGGGCGTCCAATATCCCCTTCACGTGGATCTGCAATTGATAAATATCATCGCAATGATATTGTACGTCATATAAGCCGTCAACGTAGCATAGATAATCATTCTTCTGATGGCCAAGTAAAAGTAACACGATCCAGTCGTCACTCCCCTCCAGAAGACCCGCGACTAAAAAATAGACCTCCAGAGCCACCAGAGCCTACCACATCTGCAAGTGTACCACCAAAAAAGAAGAAAAAAGAGAAAGAGGTACTTTTGATTTTAAAATTTGTACATATGTACGTAATTTGTAACTTTGTCTCCCATTGCTCAATATACATATGATTGCAAATTTCAATTCATTTTTAGTAAAATTTCTGAACACTTATAATGGATTCGACACTATACCTTTTATTTATTTTTCTTTTAGCTTCGCACGCGTATAAAAATCGAAGGAGAAAAACGTAAAAAACACTCATCTTCGGAATCTGACGATTCAGGCGGATCAGACAGTGATGAAACTCCTTTACCCACATTTACAGCTACTACTCGTCTAACATTGTCGGAACGTTTTGGTAAAATGGCACAATGGTCTATTGATCGTAGCAATATGGAAAATATGCGCATTACAAAAGATTCCGCTGGAGGAGCTCTGAAAGTAATGATAGAAGAAGGCTTGGAATCTCCGCCGCGACGTTATTCATATTCGCCAGCACCGGTTGGCCACTTCCCCGAAGAATTGGCAACAACAGCACCGTCGGGCATGTTGTCTTGGGATGATGTACGCGTTCGTTATGAATACTATAAATCGCGTGGTTATCTAAGAGACTTAGATTTAAAGGTTCGTAATCTAATTAAATTCGACGTTGTTTTTTTTTTGCATTTAAATTTGCTAACGTGTCTAAACTCAACTTCCTTTTAGGACTATATCAAATGGGAGGAATGGTGGTATAAATATCAAGAATGGCTTAAACATGAACGTTACTACGAGTACTGGGAACGGCAACAATTAGCGAGGCGTAGACGTAAAAAGTTGCCCATAACTCAAAGACTAAATTAAATATATATATATATATATATATATATATATATATATATGTCTATATATATATGTATATATATATATATATATATATATATACATAATATATATATATATATGTATATATATATATATATATATATGTATATATATATATATATATATGTATATATATATATATATATATGTATATATATATATATATATATATATATGTATATATATATATATATATATATATATATATATATGTATATATATGTATATATATATATATATATATATATATGTATATATATATATATATATATATATATATATATACATATATATACTTTTCCGATAAATTTTCTTTTCATTTTTACATTTTGAATGTATAACATTTTTACCAAGTTTTTCATTTGTGTACGAGTTTAACAAATTGTTAAAATCAATCTGTTTTATTTGTCGATTAAAATTCTACATCTCTATGGGTTTTTTTTATAAAACGAAATTTATTTCATAAAAGAAAAATTACGTCTAATTAAGGTAAAGTAAGACTTCTGTAGTTTTTAAAGAACATTATTCTAATTATAAAGAATAATATAAAGATAAATTAAAATAATTAAAATATAAATTCAATGTATATCAATACAATAATGCTGTGCATGCTTAAGACGGACATTTAAACCATCAAAGTTGGTCCAAAAAAGAGCATCTGAACGCTAGTAGATAATTATGTAAAACATTTAAAACCAAGTTATTGTAATGTTCCCCTCTTCATGGTTAAGGTTACACTGTAATGTCATTAGAGTGCAACCTTGCAAACAGCTGATCGGGGTGGCTAACACAGAAAATTGGCGGGAAGAAAATTTTACTATTATTATTTTTTCTTTTTTTTTCTCAAATAGGAATGTTAATTTCGGAGGATGACCAAGAACGGGTGTGACAGTCAGAACGTTAACAAATGATGTATAGTTTTTCACATAAATTGGTGAATTTTTGTTTTTTAAATAAAAAAAAGAAATGAATTTATAACAGAAATTAGATCACACAAATATTGAACAATTAAAACTCGAAACCTCACATAAAAGAACATAAAGTTAAACTTACATATATTCAACAAATTATTACACTGAATATAAAATAAACGTCTATGCACTTGAAATACACATCTAAAAAATTGAACACTAAAACAAATCAAAATTCCACGTTTGGAACATAAAATAAACGACTACATACATTCTATTAAAACATTCAATAGTAGTCAGACCTAACACATACATAAATCGCCTCCATTAAAACTTAAAAACATTAAAATTACAAACAAAGGCTAGAACGCGAACATGATATTTTCTTTGGGAAGGGTTATAAATATATAAGTAGGTTGTGGCTGGAGTTCAAGGTTTTATTATTTAATTCTGGGACCTAAGCGGACCTTGTGGACAGAGACAACTGACAGCACCAGGACGAACGAAGTCAACGGAGTGTGGGGATGCATTGAAAATAGGAGCTGATGGAATAATGGAGCAACATGACTAGAGAAGAACAGGTAAATGAGTTAGACTAAGTTGCAAGGATAGAATTAGGGGTGAATCCATAATATAGGGCTAAGGATTTACCATGTCATCGTTGTCATTCATCGGATTGTCCCAAGGAGTCGTTGATATTATCTGTATGTTTTTATAACACGAGCGCAAAAACGACTCGTCTAACTTACATTTAAAACAAAAACAAATTTTGAAATTTTGTTTTTGTTTTAAATGTAAGTTAGACGAGTCGTTTTTGCGTTCGTGTTATAAAAATAGGTAGTATGTCATGTATGCAAAATTTAATTTTGACAAAAAATATAGGTGATTTCAGATTGGTGTCCTTTTGCTAATTAAATTCTTATTTAAGAAATAACAGCCGATTTTAGTTTTTTATATCTTTATTCTTACGTTTTGCCGTTTTCAAAAACGTTTATTGCCTTAAATAAACCGGGGCACTGTGAACTGAGCACATATTAAAATTGGAAAAAAGTAGAAGGGAACTTGGTACAACGACGTATATGTGTAGACATTGACCGTCTATTTATAAAACATTTTTTTAATTTAAAAAAATCTTAATATTTTGAATATATTGGATTAAAAAATTACCCAAAATACCATCTTTTAAATATTAAGTTATATAAGAATACTTATATCTATTGAAACACAAAGAAATATTAATTATGGTATTTTTTGCATAATTTTTTTATTTTTTTTGGTAATCAGTTTTTGCTTATGGCCTGATTCAGTACGACAATCAACTTGTTTGAAAATCAAATTTGTATGAAAATTACTCATTTTTTCAAATGTTTTTTGAGTAGTTTTCATAAAAATTATATTTTCAAACAAGTTGATTGTCGTACTGAATCAGGCCATTAAAGTTTTTAAAATAAATTTTAGTTTAATTAAATTTTGAATCAATTGTTTTTTTTAATCAATTTTAAATTAAAATTTAGTTAAATTATTTTTTTTTTTAAATTTTGGGTAACAAAATAGCGATAGTTTTAGATTTTTTTACTAGTTTGACTATTATTTTGACAAAAGCCTCTAAAACATTTATTTATGTACAGAAATTGCTTAAAATAAGAGTATTTCCTTTTAAACAAGCCCTCTTCCAGCGATACAGGTCAACTATTCACCAATTGCAATAAATATTTCCTAAAAAGTAGCATTATTTTCGGATTTCCTGAGCACCAAATTTTTTCGTGAAAAACCGGAAGCTCGATTTTAATTTTAGAACCATGGTTTCTTAAAGAAAACTTTTTCACAGATTACGATTTTGCTATACGCTTAGTAGGGAAAAAAGTTGACCCACCCTAATATGTACACATTAAAAATTAAATGTGTTTATAATCATTAACCATAATGCCTCAAACTCATTTCAGTTAAAAAGTATTGAGCCTTATCAACCAATTTTAAAGGATACTAAAAGCTTAGAAGTACACACATTACAGCAAAGTTTCTGAATACATAGTAAGAGTTTTGCAGAAAAGCTTACAAGTTTTATTAAAACCAATATGAAATTATTTCATTTTTAAAACTTTTTTTTATAAAAAACACCAATAGTCACAATTCTGTGCACTAGTTTCTCCGTGCTCACTTATAAGTATTTCATATTTCACTTTGGAAAGACATATTTAAATACCAGAATTAGGAATAAAATATAAAAGAAAGCTTATTAATAATAAACAGCGTTTACGACGCTAGGTTCAATCTCTTTTTTACTTTCCCCAAACGCCTGGTGCTGCTAACTGAGTCTCTCAGAATTGCATCCAGTGCAAGGCAGGTGCCATGAAAATACGTATTACATTCTGCTGACGTCTGATTATAGTCCACAAACTCTGCTTTGGTACTACCAAACAGACAATTTACGATTGCAAATTTGTTTAATAATTATTCTAAAGTTATAACGTAAATAAAAACCTTAATTTTGAAATTAAGCACATCCAAATTTTTTATTTTTGCAGAGTAAAACTTGTAAGCATATATGTTTAGGTTTTTGTTTAAAAAATTACAAAAGTAATATTTTCTTTTTAAAAATTTAAATGACTGAAAACCGGTTAACCGGTTTTTTCAAATCCAAAACTGGGCAACCGGTTTTTTCTAAAATGGTAAACCGAAAACCGGCTTTCTAATACATAACTTTATTTACGCCTTAAAACACACACATTATTTTACTCAACTAAACTACAATAGCTGTGAAACTATGACAACTTTACGACTCAAAGATAAATTTACTACTATTTACAACTACCCAGCAAAAGCTTTGCTTTCCTTGTAAGCTAACAGATATAATTGGAAACAAAAATAAATTACTTATATTCTGCCTGAATAACTAATTATTTTTGTTCGAGTTGTCCACAAATTCATGTAGACTCTAGGGGTACTCAAAAATAAAAACAATAAAAAAAAAAACAAATTGCCGTCAATGATTTGAACTTGAACACAAATAACCATTCGTTTTTAATGACAACGTCATACTCAGTACAACATCTCGCACTTAATTTTCTAACTGACAAAATCTTTATTTAATATAAAATATTTTTTTAGACATTTAGTTATAAAAAAATAACAGCATCAGAATGGGATTGAACCAACAACCTTTTGGTTGCTAATCAGCGCTCTAGCCAACTCATCCACGTGACTGCAATATTACTGTGCTATTATACTATTGAGTATTTATTTATGTAATACAGAGTAGGCACATAATAATGACTCCTCATTACCGAGAAACTACTTTAATAAGTTGTTGCCATTACCGAAAATCAAAAAGTTTTTGCTGGGTATCTTCTATAATCTTTTAGTACCGTCATGAAGCATCTAGTAGCTTATTTATAATAGCTTACAATATCATTGTAGTAAATGAAATCTCTTAGATAATTAAGACAATTCACAATGAAGAGATTTCAATTAAATTTAAATAAATAGACGTTACTAACTGGAAACTTCTAAAATAGAAAATTCGAATACGTTACAAACCAGCAAGTTCTAAAATCGTTATTTTGAACTTATAAAACTAATTTTCGTAACAATACACAGTGATGCCGAATCGACAATTTTTAGAAATAAATCTGTAACTTCTAATCGGCCTTTATATAAAGTGGTCACAAATTGATGTCCTTTTTCCAATTGGAGGCTTATTTAAGAAATTTCAGCCAATTTTAGTTTCCCAGTAAAAATTTTGCTTTCCTAGTAAGCAACAGGTGTAATTGAAAAAAAAAAAAAAAAATATAGTTTATTTTAGTAGTAGTAGTAGTAGTAGTAGTTTATTCTTTGCCTGAATAACTAGTTATTTTTGTTCGAGTTGTCCACAAATTCATGTAGTTATTTTTAGACTTTAGGGGTGCTTTAAAATATGTACTTAAACGAAAATAAAAATAAAAAAAATTGCCGGCAGTTAGATTTAAACTTGGTCACAAATTAATCATTCGTTTTTAATGACTAACGTCTTACTCAGTACACCATCTCGCACTTAATTTTCTAAGTGATAAAAACTTTTTTTAGTATAAAATATCATTTTAGACATTTTGTTAAAAAAATACATTATCAGAATGGGGTTGAACCAACAACCTTCTGGTTTTTAATCCAGCGTTCTCACCAATTGATCCACGTGATTGAAATATTACTATTGAGTACTTCTTTATATAATATAGAGTAGGCAAATAATAATGACACCTCATTACCAAGAAACTACTTTAATAAATAGTTGCCATTACCGAGAACCAAAAAGTTTTTATACGAAAAATCTAATTTTGATGAAAAAGCTAAGTGATCACTTGGAAATCCAAAAACATGCAAAATTATATTTTTTTCCTGTGCTTCAAGTGAACAAAACTGTTAGTTATTATCCGTTTCAGATAATTTTAAGAATTTTGGCATCGATTTGTAACAGCTTATTTAGCAAATATTTTACACTAAAGAGCACAATTTTGTATATTGTATATATTAAGCCTTGTTTAGACCGACGGGAAATTACGAAATTTCATGCCGAAATTACGAATGAAATCTAGAGTGTTCATACTGGCTAGATGACATTTGATGTAATTTCGTGAACAGCTGATACTTATTGTTTACTTATTGTTTTAATTGTTATAGGGGTAAATAAAGTATTTTGAAATGGAAACAAATAAGAAACAATTACTTACTAAATTGGAAATTATTAATTTGCAACAATTAAAAATGTAAAAAGGATAGGTTTCATTTTGCAAAATCGCTTTAATAATTAATTTTAAGATTTGTGTTTAAATTTAAGATCAGCTGTGAATTGTTTTTTTTCTTCTCACGGTTGAAACATGCAGTACATAGTTGAAAAAAAGTATTTTTTCCAACCATGTACAGAGTTGCACGGAAATGGGCATCGTAATTTCAATGAAATTTCGCCGAAATTACACAAAATTATGTAATTTCGAAAGTGTCAAAATTTATGGGAAATTACGTAATTTCAACTTGATTTCGGCCGAAATCACGAAAGTATGTAATTTCGCGTCGGTCTGAATGCCCTATTACACTTCAGAGAAAAATGTTGCATATTTTGCACTCAATAGAATTTTTTACATAATTTGCCATAAGTGAAATTTTCTTTTTACTGTTACATACGTTTTTCATATCGGATTCCCTAATAATAATGAAATTCTGAGTCCAAATATGTTTCTTAGTAGATACATTCGATTGAAAACCAATTTTATACGAATAATATTTAATGCTGTCCTAAGTAACGAATGGGCTAGCTAGATCTTGTTTAATTCTTAACGGCAAGTAACAATGCAAATGATATAATGATATCAGTACTAAATTCATATTGATTGATATACATTTGTATATGTTTCGAAAGTTAAACGACTATCAAGGATTAAACCCAGACAAGGCAAAAAGTCAACAAAAGGTATACGCTCATCATTAAGGATAATATTCATAGCAACATTGAAGTGATTCGTGCCAAAATGAATGGCTTTCTAAAGGCAGTCAATAAATTAGCAAATACATAACATTTACAATGAGATGTATCAAAATCATTCATTTAAATTAAACACAGCAAAGGGTCAAGAATTGATCCCAGAAGAATACCACTTAAGCAATTAGATACATCATTTTGATGAAAAATATAATTGATCACAGTTTTATATCCTTTTTCTAATTGGAGGCTTATTTAAGAAACTACAGCCAAATTCTGTTTTCCTGTGTTTTTATATGAAAAATCAAATTTTGATGACAAATATAAATGATCACAGACTGAAAGATTGATACTACAGCAAATTTAAGTTTTTTTTTTTTTTTTTATATGAAAAATCGAATTTTAATGAAAAATATAAGTGATCACAGATTGGAGCCTTCTTTAAGAACCTACGGCCAATTTTAGTTTTATTATGTTTTTATATGAAAAATCGAAATCTGATCAAAATTATAATTGATAACATATTGATGTCCTTTTTCCATTTTTTTATTTATATTTTATATTTCGATGAAAAATATAAGTGATTGTAGATTTCATCTTCCTATGGCACAAAGTTTGTATATCTGAGTGTTTCGAGGAAAAAATTGTAGGAAGACTGCTGAAATGATGCGTTTCGATGAGTTTTCATTTCTTTCCAGCCAAATTTCATAACTGAGTTCATTCATACAATTTTTTTTTTTATAATAAATATCTGTAAATATTTTGATATTTTTAAAAACTTTTGAATTTTTTTTTAAATCCCTAAAAAACGGTTAACCTTTTTTTTTGTATTTCTATCAAAATACTATAATTCTTTAAAAAAGTTCAATAAATAAATTTTGGGAAACAACTATTATTTAAGGTAAGAAAATAATCATGAAAATGAGACAAAGTTTTATATAGTATAAACAGAAATGGCTTAATATGGAAAAAGCGTGTCTAATTTTTTTTAAATCAATTTCGCAGGTAGACCTCTTTCTTTCTTTAAAAGTGAAGTATCATTAAAATACTGAATTAAAAATCCTTAAAATATTTAAATTTTTTGTAAAAATGTGACAAGGGTTACAAGAGAAACAACGAATTCCATTAATATGCGTATTTCATTCAAGATAATTATTAATTAATTATTTAATTATTTGTATTACTTAATTATTTGTTTATACTTACAGAATTAATTTCAATTTAACCTTAAACTATATTTATAAAATATAAAAAGAAATATGAGTTTATGAACATTATTCCGAAAAAAAAAAAATATTCTTAAATTTCCAGTCAAATATTAATTTTTAGTACATGTTTTTGGAAATAAGAAGTTATTTTTAAAACCAGTAACATAAGAAATAAGGTCGGCAGAATAAGAGGAAACATTTTTGTTTTCAACTTTATGTTACGGGGTGGAGAATACATACAAGAGAAATTTAAATTTTAAATTTCCTTTTTTACAAAAAAAATTTAATTTTTTGCAGTTTTATTTTTTATTTATCTTTTTAAAACAAAATTAATTCATTTTGAACCTTTCATTTCGTTAAAAACAGCAAAATTTTAAAAGAGAATAAAATACGTTATTATTGCTCAAATTTGTTTTTAAAAATTTATTGCGAAATAAATTGCGCAATAGATTTCCTATTGGTCTAAACGTAACATTTTAAGAAAGATAGAATTTGACAATTTCGAATACAAAAATATCTACTGTGGACTAGGAGTTAAGAAAACAGAGATCAACTTACAGTTGAATATAATTTATTTAATGATTAACCCCTTTTAAAATAATATATAAGATTGTGAAGCGTTCCAGTGTTATTACAGATTATGACGGAAGTTGATATCTATAGTATATGACAGGGCCCAAGTTTACACGGAAGTTTTGCACTGCATTTAACTCATTTATAAGAGTACATATGTGTTAAAAGTACGTTAGATTACTTTTGAAAATTAGTTTTGAATCCTTTTGTTTGAATGTTCCCCCCCAAGGTGGTTACATTTATGATGAATTTTTGTCATATACATATATATATATATATATATATATATATATATACATTCATACATAATTAATTTCTACACTCTGCATCAGATGCATGCAATATTTAAAATATAACCCAATCAAAAAGGGTCTGAGCTCGGAATTTAATAAGCGAAAAGAAAATAAGCAGACAATTTCATCATAATGTCACACATATCTTGGTAAAAGTCAGCGACAACTATTTCTTACAGCCCGTCTAGACGTAACATAATATGTAAGATTTTTGTGTCAGAGAGTGTCAAATTCGCTCTCTGAGAGAATTATTTCACGTGTAGATTCAAATATTAGTATTATAAGATGTATGTAAAAAGTATCATGGACTGTTGTGATGAGATTTCTCTAAACAACCATCTTATAAGATGAACTGTCAAAAAAAAAAAAAAAAAAAAATACACATATAAGAAAGTTTGTTTGTGTATGAGCATGTGTATTTTGGAAATTACTAAAAAAAAACAATGTTTTTTGTAAAATTGTTTCCTTTTAGGATTTGCTTTAGATGTTAAAAAACATTTTTATAAAAACTGTGCTAAAAAAGTGCGAAATGCTTAAATAAAAAGAATATGTTTACTCTGTGACTGATTGAAAATAATGATTTCTTATAGGAATTATTAGAATACGTGTACCCCTTATTTAAGATTTAACATAATATAAACAAAATGGTTACTCTCCTCTGCCGACGTTATCACACATATTATATCAGCGTTAATCTCAGTTGTAGACCTGGGATAACATAGTGTCTACATTAGAGATTTTTTTTTATCAAGACTAAACGCGAATTTGTGGAAGGTGGCACCAGTTGCACAAAAACTACAATATGGCGTATTCATTATTGTTTTTTATACATGCAGTTTGACAACTGTAACAACCAAAATAATAATCAGCTGTTTAACTAAGGTTATCTTGTATATATTCGTACTGATTTTGACGTTTGTTTTGGTAAAAATTTGCCTAATGTAGACACTAGGTTAGTTGCGTGAGATAATCGTTGTCAAAGGCAGGGTTGCCAGATTTTCTTGAGCCTCTTTCGCCAAATTTTTAATCAGAAATCGTCAAAAATCGTCAAATTAAAATTTTATTTGGTTTTTTAAAAATATATTAAATAATTAACTAAAATTTAACTAAAATTTTAAGTGTCGTATAATTTTTAGGACTTACAATTTTGCATAATTTGTAAATGTAAATTCAGCTTTAACAAAACCAATAATAATTGCAATTGCTAATAACAACACTGTGCTAGTTGCAAATTTTAACAAATTGGGTACCTTACGGGTCAAGCTAATTCGAGTACGCTCGCAGTTTAAAATTTTGTTTGTTAGTCTTTAAAATATATTTGGTAATAAAAATTCATTATTATACATTTTAATAGAATTTTAATTTTATAATACGTTTTAGAATACGTTTTAGAAAAATTTGACTTAAAATGTATTTCAAATTTAAAAGTAGTTTATGAATGCGGGGGTGAATTATTAAATTTAAGCTAAAAAACTTAATTTTCCCAAAACCTTTTTTTAGCTTTTCAAAATGAAATATCTCAAAATCGAGCGCTTTAAACATGGTTAACACTACTATATTTAGCGTCGTCGACTTAGTTTAACCCTATGGATGACCACATTGTTAAAAAATTAGTCTTATTTTTGAGTACAGTGTAATTAAATAAATAATAATAAAAAAAAAATAATTTTAAATATACTTTTCTGACATATAGCAACTATTTAGGTGATCAATTTTTAAAATATTTTTTACTTTATTAATATTTCAAAGAATAATATTTTAAAGAATTATTTTATTTCTGAACGTTTATTTCATTGTAACCAAAATCATTAATATCCATAATATATTTGAAAGATGATGGAAAATAAATTATCAAATATTTAATATATAAGACAAATAATAAAAATAGTCGATTTCTAGTAAGAAAATTTAATAATTTTTCTCCACAATTGCCTATTTAATTACAGCCCTGGTCAAAAGTCATAAAACTGAGTTTCTTGATAATGCATTATTTTGCAATTATCCTTTTAATTTTTCACAATCTTCTTTGAAAATTAGAGGGATTTCAAAAATTAAAACTGTAGCAGAACAACGTTATTTTATTTATTATGTTATTATTTTATAATTATAATTATTATTATGAGTTATAATAAATTCATTAATTTGCAGATCTGTATTTGCAATAATCAATAAAAAAAAAATTGCGGCTTATTTGACCTTGGAAAAAAATTTTATTAATAAATGTTTAATTTGAATACGAGTATTTTGTTTTGTTGGGTAAACAAATTTTGAAATCGACACAGAAACCAATAAAAAAAATTGCGGCTTCAATAGCAATGATTTTCACTAAAATTCTTTTGGAATAAAAAAAAAAAAAAAAAACAAAAGCCGATAGGTACTACCAGAGGTAAGTAAGATTAAATTTAGAAGATGCAGTTACATTTTTTGTATATATATATATACATAAAATACATAAAATTAGGTCATAGCGCTACCTCTCAGACAATAACAGAATCAGGACCGTTAAAGCTAAATTGTTATATTATATTGATCATCGGTGATATTACATCTATCCTCTGGTTTAATATAAAATTGGGCTTTTAAAATTAAGATCAAGTTGGACTATATAAATCCCAGATATTATATGTACATTACAGATAAACATACATATATATATATATATATATATATATATATATATATACATATATATAAAATTATAATTTATAATTTATTATAATTTTCAAACATCATGTTTGATAAATTGTATAATATTTTAATAAGAAAGTTATTTTTTTTATAAATTTAATAATAGAATACAACATTAAATTTTGTTTGCGTATTATTTAAATATTTAAAATTTAACAATAAATAATTTGATTGAAATTTGTGTTTTTTTTTTATTGAGAAAAGCATTTTTGTGTGGCACGATTAACTTAATTTTGCAAGTTTCAATAAATATTTTACTTGATTTAATGTAAAATTTCTATCCTAATTTTAATTTATTTTGATTAAAAAATTTAAGCCAAAAATCAATTATTTTCAGTTTATTAATGTTATCTTGTTGATGAGAGCAAAAAAAAAAAAAAATAAAAAAAAATAAAAAATTTGTTAATATAATCTCAATTTCGTAATTGAAATCCATTTTTATATTTTTGTGTGTGTATACATATACAAAATACACTACTATTGCGCATTAAGCCTCTTGGCGTTTTTTAGGAAGATTTTCAGTTTTTTTTTTTTTTTTTGTAAAAAGAAAACAACGCAATAGAGAAACAGGCAAAATCATGAACTTCAGTAATTAATTATATATTGATTTTATAATCAACAAAGGATATTAAAAAAAAGCAAGTAAATCTTATTAATGCCTTATTCATAATAAAATTTTTAAATTTATCACATAATTAGAAAAATTTTCCATACGAAATTGATTAATAAAAAGTTTTTAAATTCAAGATTGTTGTTATGAATAAGACACTTACACTTTTATTTAGTAATATCTGACTTTTCTCACAAATTCAACTTATTTTAGGAAAAAATCAACCAAAAAAGTATTTGCATATTCAAAAAAGTCCAAAACTTTTCTTGTATAAATGTCTTGCAGCATTCTTTGCACAAAAGGTAATCTTTTTATCTTCTTTTATAGGTACCGGAATTCACCAGAAGTTTCTCATGAGTATTTTATTTGGAAATAAAAATAATTATGAAATTAAAAAAAAACGTTAATTTTAATTATAATTGCGAAAAAAGTAAGAGTACAAAAAAGTCTCCTAGAAGAAACTAAGACCAAACTTCTGTGTCTTTTTCGAGTCTCCTGAGATGAGTTTCAACTTTTGGAAGACTGTTCTTAGTGACTTCCGCAATAGAAAATGTTTGCAGGGTATGTACATATATTTTTGTTAACTGCAATAACTCGTCATAACTCAATGATGTGTTAAATATTTACATATTTATTCATACAAGATTCAGCTTAGGTGTTGAGTGTAGTTTAAATTTTAAAAAATTTCCGTAGCTTTTTGTGACATGCTGTAAAAATAAATGTGATGTTGATAGCAGAAGTAGTATGTATGTAGATATTTATAATCACATCTCTATTTTTAATTTTATTTGCAAATATTCATATCGTCGATACTCGTACATATGGTCCATGTACAATTTTACAATCCCTTTTTATTCGATTATCTAAAATCTTGATTAATCGTCCTCACTAATACATTTTATCTATTAGCTCGAATATTATCAAAATGATTAATATATATTTTTATATATGTATGTAGCTTTTATAAAAATATATGTATGTTTCTTTATATATATTTTTTATGATAAAAAGCGTATAGGCCATTTTGCAGTCGCATCGGCGATGTGTTCCTACATACATACATACATACATAAATACATACATATGAATTCTTTAGTGAATGTAAAGTTAAGAACATCTACTAAAGAAGGTCTTTTGAGAGCTTTTCAGAAAGAAAATTTCAATTTATATGCATACACAAACAATCATTTGGTTTTAATAGCTTTCTTAAGGTTAAAGTTATGCATCAGTTAGATTAATTTCGAGATGAATGTAATATGTACTTATGTACATACATATATTTAGTGGATTATATGAAAATATTCTTTTCTACTAAATCTACTAAATATACATATAAGTAATACCAGATCCTGCAAAATCTTTTGAAACATTACCACGAACGTTTGGTTTATAAAACGGAGGTTTATTTCGCAAGGAGGATATAGCGACATGAGAAAAATAATATAATTATGTATAATTGAGCGATATGTTTAAAAACATATTGCTCATTTAAGACAGAGCTTCGAACGAATTAATTAAGTCTTATCTTAATTCCTTTAAATCTTAATTTTGAATTAAGAAATACTAATTTTTCATTCCATAATACCATTCCCAAAAATAAAATTCTACAGCTCCATTTAAAAGTTTTTTGTTTGAATAGAATTAATTTCTTATTGAATAAAATTATAAAGAATTACATTAAATTTTTGTTAATTAAAATCCTCTATATTTTTAATGAAACAATTTTTCTTTCATTAAATTTTTTTTAAATTTTGTTTTTTAATCTTTTACAAAATGAATGAAAAAATATTTTCTAAAGCTAAATTGCAATATATTTTAATTAAAGAAAATTTGAATGATTCAATATATCTTTTAAGCTTGAATTTGAAGTACAAAAGGCCCTTATAAAACGATATATTTTGCATTCAAAAGACCTCCGTGTCGCATCCCAAACTCGTTTCCACTGTACACAGCGTGTCATTGGTGGCAAGGATTTGCCTATTACCTGCAAATAAGAGGGAATAGGGAAACACTATGGAAACGATTTAGCAATGAATGAAGTAGGCATTTTGGAAGGGCTCTGTAGTATTAATTTTTAATGCTGGGACATGCTGAAATATACATACGTTACAACAACAAATGTATTATTTACATAGTGGTTTAGTTAGAAAGTAACACATGTCATCAAAGCGCATTTAGTAAGGTGACTAGGTAATACCCGGTGCGCTTCGTTGTGTACATTACGCAATTTGATATGATAGAAGTTCTCTCATATTATGAAATCTTCTAGTTCTTTAGATATGCCTAAAATATTTTTCTCAGTTTAGGGGCTGTCATTCCCCCAAAACTATGCAGCCACTCCTGAACCTACCCTTCCTGTTTCCTCTTACAACAACTAATATTTTCCCTTTTGCTTCATAACGGTGAAGAAAGTAACAAAAAGATACTCTTTAAAATTAGTCTTTGTGGTTGAAAATACTACGATTAAAAATGTTTTTTATTTATTCAAAAGATACTTAGCGTATCAAAAAGTGACAACACTCAAGTTTTACCCTCCCAAGCGTTCCAATTGTCAGAAAGTACAAAACAACTGTCTGTTCTTTTTGTGAGCAGAAAATAAGGCCAATAAATCTGTTTTCCTACAATTATTAGTTTAATATATATTTAGAGCAGAGCTGTAAATGAATCATTCTTTTTTGATTTTAATTCATTACGAATTAGCTAAATTTTGAATTAATTCTTTTCACAACAAAAAAGAATTGAATGAAATTTGATCAATTCAAAAGAATTTGGCAGAAGTGAATTTCAATTCGTTTCAATTCAAATGAATTTTTAAAATGAGTTGCAATTCGTTTACAATTCAAATGAATTGAATTGATTTTGAATTCATTCAAATGAATTAGAACAATGAATTGAAATTCAAATGAATAAAATCAAAAATGAGTTGCAATCAATCAAATTCAAGAGCAATCTAAGGAGAATGAAAAATGGAAATTTCTCCTAACAAAATGAAACTATTCAGTACAAAAATTGAAAAGCCTTGTCCTGGATCCGCGCCTGATCAAAGAAAACATGGTGTTTGTTTCTTCAAGAAGAACTGATTTTTATTTGAAATACGCTGAACGACAAAACACATTTAATATTCAAGAAACAATTAATAATTTTTTAAATTTTGTAACCCGCGACCATCACAGTGGGGTCAAACGCAAATTTTTTGGTAATAAATCTGAATCTCCTAAACTACTGGTCGGATCAAATTGAAATGTATGGAAGAGTTGTAGAGGAGGACCTAAGCTTTCAGAAAAATCATCTTGTAGTCACCCTGTGATTACACGAGATAAGCTACAGGGTGTCAAAGTTGATTACCTCGAGTATGTAAAAGTTAAAAAAAATCGTAACTTGTACAAATGAAGTCCGATTTTAAAGATTTTTATATTTCTGTAAAGTGCTTGGCAAGATAAAGAAAAAATAAGCTTACTCATCTAAGTTATCTCTTACAGTTAAAAAGATATTTACGCTTGAATTTTGAATTTTTGATTTTTTTGGCTCGACTTTCTTTAGTTTTTCGGGAATAAGTCCGGAGATATATGAGGTAAAAATTTTTTAAAAATATTTTGTAATTTGCTACATATTTCAAAATAATATGCTGAAAGAATTTTTGGATTATCTCAATTCGTCTAGACGTGAAAAATATTCAAAGTCAGCACTCTGAAATTGACATGAAAAATGGCTATTTTTTTACAAGTATATAGTACAATTCATTCACTTTTTTCTCAAAGTTCCGTAAATAAAAAAATTTTTTCCTTATTAATTTCAAAAGATAAGGCTTCATAAATGGTTAATAAAGAAATTTTGAATTGATTTAAGTTGCACCCTACATCCAGCATTGACCGAAAATTGTCAATTTTAAAAAATAGTTTCATTTTTATCGATTAATAAAAGAAATGTCACGCGAGCTTTTTTAAATTTGGTACCCATATTTTTTATAAAAATAGATTTAGAATGATTTAACACTAAACTGCTTCCCGCCCGGCCAAAACCGAATGCAGGAGTGGAGATTTTATGTTAAAAGTCAGTTTTTTTGACGACTATTTTTAAAAGCATTTTAAAAGCATATTAGCATAATATTTTTAATATTATTTCTTATGTAATGTATAAAACACAAATCAAGCTTTCATTCCTAAAAAAATCAATAAAATAGCTCCAATAACCTAGTTTTGGTAATTTTTCAAAAATAATTTTTTTTTTAAAAATAGATGAAAATCCAAAAAAATTTATTTTTTTTAATACAACTCCACTAATTTTGCAAATACTTTAAAAATGTTAAAAGAATATAAAAATAGACTTATTTATCAATTCAACGATATATAAAATGTTGATATAGGTCATTTAATAATAGTAATATAATGGCCTCAAAACTACCAAGTCACGTCAAAAGTTGCAAAATTCACTATTTTGTTCCGTATTTCCATATGTGTATACGTAACACTCAACTGCATTGCTTATTTTTGTTACGAGATAATAATATTTATTAATGAATTTATTTAAAGTATTCATAATTTTTTTAAACTGAATGAAATTGGGGGTTTTGAGCAAAAATTTAAATTTTTTAATTCATGTTTGCCTGCCACCATTTATCTGATATAAATATTCTTTTTCTATATATAAGTATCCTTATAAATATGCAGAGTGATTTCAAGAGTGATTTTTGGTAGCCATCGTGTTCTTATAGAATATATAACTGGATCTGATGATATTAATAAATATTCCATTAAGTCCATATTTTGCGCTATTTTCGAACATTTTCGGGTATTGAAGAGTCGGAAATATTTAACATCTTTATTTCGGGCTTCCTGAGCTTCCTCTGTTAGCTCTCCCAATGGCAAAATACTATTTTCTATTATTTCTTTACCATGAGCCAATACTGAATTGTTGGAGTCATTGATTTCCAGGGGTATGTAATGTTAAGTAGTTCTTTAGTTTCGTAAGCAAAAATTTTAAATTTGTCCGCATTAATTTGTTTTTTGCTATTAATGGCTACCAATATAATCTTAAAACGCTTCAAAATATTTAAGTCAATGCCTGTGATTGAAGATGTGAGTTCCGGATTTTCAAAGAAACGTCTTGCTGTATTTCCATCATTTGAGCTTCCATAGCCATGTAGAGGTTTATCAATTATTAATCCGAGTTGTTCTTTGAATTCTAATTGAATTCTTTTCTTCTCCTCTTTTCGTAATTCGTGAAGTTCCAAATTGTTTTTTACTGTAGCATTTTTCTGCCCGGGAATATTTCTGTACTTCATATCATATGCAAGATGTAAGCAGAACTCCAAAAATCTTATCCTTGCGTGGAGTGGTAATATTCCAAATTTTAAAGAATTTTTATTAACAAGGACTTCAGAATTATCTTGAAATTGTGAACTTATTTTTCCACATATATTACATTTCCATGTAGATGTTGTATCTGTTATAGCGTTTGCAACTTTTCCACCAATCATCGTTAGTTGTTGTTGAAATGTAACTTTAATAGTTCTGTTTGATACTTTTACATATATTGGGGGCAATGCTTTAATTTCTTCTTCCAATTGGTTGACAATGCTGTTTATTGTAACCGTGGTTTCTTTTGTGTAATCAAAAAGGATTGGACGGGACAAAAATTTGGAACCTGGAGTTAAATTTATCCATATATCATCAAAAAGCGAGTCATTTCTTGTTGATGAGGAAGGCTTATTTAAGCGCATTCGAAGTGGTACCAGAAACGCTATAAACAGCGAGGAATAATTATTTCCAGAATTACTTCCATCCAGTTGTTTGTATTCCGAAAATCCTGATGTTCCATCGCAGCCCCATTTGAATATTAAAATAAGTTCAGAGTCTTTGCATTTTTCAATGTTATCATTGCTGAAGGTAGATATAATTCTAGAGGCAGTATTTTCAAGTAATTGCAATATATTAACTTTAGCACTTTTAACAGAAGCATTAACCGGGTGCTCCATTGGCTGTAAAATATTACTTTTCGCTTCTCTCACTGATTTGCTACTGGGAAAGATATGATATCCTTTTTCGCTAACAGATTTCCTCAAAATCTCGTATTGGTTTCTTAATAATCCTAAATTTAATATTAAAGCTAAAGCATCTTCAGAGGTAAAAGACAATGTTAATTTCGGTGTCAGTATGCTTTGGATTATCCAATGTAATCGATTGGGAGAAGCTGTTGGTAACACATCTATAACTTTTTCTACTTCCTTTGGTTGCGTACGTGTTACTAAAGCTTTAAATGTATCTTTTATTTCGGCATTCGTATGTGAATTTAGAATAGATTCCTGTTTGGTCCTCTTTGTTCTTAGCTGAACTTCATCGTAACTTTTTTTTTTGGTTGACCCTTTTTCTGCTTTCCGATGAAAATTGGTATTTCTCCCTCCAACCACTCTTCATTTTTCTTCTTGAACTTTGGTATTGACCAATCTGAAGCTTGCATCCTTTTTTCGTATGATTTATAAAAATTTTCAAGCTTTAAACTGTCTTCTGCAGTAAGAGTTAAACCAAAAAATACTACTGTATCAATGAGTTTTCTTATTTTTTCTGGACGATTTATAATATCAGATAGATTATCCCAGATTACTTTGCAAATAGAAAAGTGTTTTAATGTAATCTCCATAATGGCAAATTCACTAATAAATCTGCATATTTATAAGGATACTTATATATAGAAAAAGAATATTTATATCAGATAAATGGTGACAGGCAAACATGAATTAAAAAATTTAAATTTTTGCTCAAAACCCCCAATTTCATTCAGTTTATTTTTATGACCTGTAGTGTTAAACAGGTACGTCAAAAAATGTACCTATGCGATTGTAAAAAAATCATTTTTGTTATAATACATTAATTAAGTAGCTAGGAAAATTATTTAAAAACTTAAAAAAATGTAATAAAAAACGAAGGAAAATATACTTATTTATGTACTTAGGTAATTTTAAAAACCTTTTCAGTAGAAAAAAATTATGAACACTTTAAATAAATTCATTAATAAATATTATTATCTCGTAACAAAAATAAGCAATGCAGTTGAGTGTTACGTATACACACATATGGAAATACGGAACAAAATAGTGAATTTTGCAACTTTTGACGTGACTTGGTAGTTTTGAGGCCATTATATTACTATTATTAAATTACCTATATCAACATTTTATATATCGTTGAATTGGTAAATAAGTCTATTTTTATATTCTTTTAACATTTATAAAGTATTTGCAAAATTAGTGGAGTTGTATTAAAAAAAATAAATTTTTTTGGATTTTCAGCTATTTTTTTAAAAAAAATTTATTTTTGAAAAATTACCAAAAATAGGTTATTGGAGCTATTTTATTGATTTTTTTAGGAATGAAAGCTTGATTTGTGTTTTATACATTACATAAGAAATAATATTAAAAATATTATGCTAATATGCTTTTAATATGCTTTTAAAAATAGTCGTTAAAAAAACTGACTTTTAACATAAAATCTCCACTCCTGCATTCGGTTTTGGCCGGGCGGGAAGCAGTTTAGTGTTAAATCATTCTAAATCTATTTTTATAAAAAATATGGGTACCAAATTTAAAAAAGCTCGCGTGACATTTTTTTTATTAATCGATAAAAATGAAACTATTTTTTAAAATTGACAATTTTCAGCCAATGCTGGATGTAGGGTGCAAACTTAAATCAATTCAAAATTTCTTTATTAACCATTTATGAAGCCTTATCTTTTGAAATTAATAAGGAAAAAATTTTTTTATTAACGGAACTTTGAGAAAAAAGTGAATGAATTGTACTATATATTTGTTAAAAAAATTTCATGTCAATTTCAGAGTGCTGACTTTGAATATTTTTCACGTCTAGACGAATTGAGATAATCCAAAAATTCTTTCAGCATATTATTTTGAAATATGTAGCAAATTACAAAATATTTTTAAAAAATTTTTACCTCATATATCTCCGGACTTATTCCCGAAAAACTAAAGAAAGTCGAGACAAAAAAATCAAAAATTCAAAATTCAAGCGTAAATATCTTTTTAACTGTAAGAGATAACTTAGATGAGTAAGCTTATTTTTTCTTTATCTTGCCAAGCACTTTACAGAAATATAAAAATCTTTAAAATCGGACTTCATTTTTACAAGTTACGATTTTTTTTAACTTTTACATACTCGAGGTAATCAACTTTGACACCCTGTAGCTTATCTCGTGTTATCACAGGGTGACTACAAGATGATTTTTCTGAAAGCTTAGGTCCTCCTCTACAACTCTTCCATACATTTCAATTTGATCCGACCAGTAGTTTAGGAGATTCAGATTTATTACCAAAAAATTTGCGTTTGACCCCACTGTGGACCACCCAACGACAAACTCTTTTACATAAAAAATTAGTTGAATAAAAAAACGACAGTGATGCATACTGTAGATTTACTTACAAAATCAATTCAAATTTCAATCAATTCAAATGAGTTGGAAATGAATTGCTAATTCTTTCTTCTAATTCATTTGAATTAATTCAAAATCAATTCAATTCAAATGAATTGGAAATGAATTGCAATTCACTTTGACAAATTCATTTGAATTGGAAACGAATTGCAATTCATTATACAAATTCATTTGAATTGGAAACGAATTGCAATTCATTTGAAAAATTCATTTGAATTGGAAATGAATTGCAATTCATTTTTACCAAATTCATTTGAATTGACTCAAATTTCATTCAATTCATTTTTTTGTGTGAAAATAATTAATTCAACATTTGCTAACTCAGTGCATGAATGATTCGCGAATTAATTCAAAAATGAATGATTCATTTACAGTTCTGATTTATAGTAGCGAAATGGTACCACCATACAGATTTTACCCCCTTTTAATTTAATTGCAAAAGAATACGATATATACTTTTTGTAATTAAGATATAAAGAGTACATTTTTATCCAATTTTTATCCTACTTCGAATTATCAAAAAATTACAAAAAACGTGTCTAATAATTTTTTCATAAAAGTAGCTTAGGATACAAATTTTGTTCCCACCTTTATTAGTTTAGAGTACCAAAATATAGTTGTTCCAATATCTAAAAGTGCCAAACAATAATTATCTGCTCATTTGAGCAGAAAAATGTGTGAGCAAAATTTGTACATATACTTTGTAGACTCCAAATTTATAAAAATTTTCGGAGAGATATATTCACAGTATAATTTTTATAGTCTATTATGTCGGCGTTAAAATCAGTAAACGTTTTAAGTAATATGGTTAAAAAAGAACCAAAAAGTAAAACTTTTACTACCCAAAAAGCATCATGTTGTTGGTTTGATGTATTTGTGATAAGAAAAGAATACGATTTCAAAATTTATTTCTATGTTTTTTTTGGTTTAGAATATTAATGTACCAAAATAAAATTTTTACGCTCTATACGCTCGAAGCTTCAAAAAGTTTCAAATTATTTTACGTTAGTAGAGAAGAATGTTTTTGATTTTTAAAAATTGATGAAAAATAAAAGTATCCCAAAGTCTCCCATTAAATAATAATTTCCCAATAAATAATGAAATTCCTGCATAAATACATATTCAAATATGTGAAATATAGAAATAATTGTATTATAAAAAATTTATAACTATATCTTACATATTTTAAGGTTAATTATCACAAAAAAATTCAAAAAGTACCATTTAATAAAGACCATCCTTATAGGATCTTATGTATCTTTAATTTCATGTTTAATCATTAAAAAAAGCAAAGATTCTCATTATCTTGGAACCATATATTTTTAATTTCATGTTTTTATGTTCAGTATAATATGAGCTAGAAGAACGAAAAAGTACCAAAAAGTTTCTCAATATATGATCTTATTCACTTGGGACTGTTTATGTTTAATTTGATGCTTTCACGTTTAAAATTATAGGAAATTCAAAAAGTACCATTAGAAAATCAAAGAAGTACCACAAAGTCCCCCATGTAAATTCTTATCGACATAAGACCATGTAGTTTTAATTTCATGTTTCTAGGTTCAATATTATAGAAAATTCGAAAAGTACCAAGTTCCATTTTCCACTCTATAACAGATCCGATATACTTGAATTTTAAAAATGCTCAATGTGTTTAAATTTGCATGTCCCAAATTTGACTCAAACTTTAAAAAACTGCCTTCAATTACTTAAGAAAAATTGTGTTTAAAAAAAAGTGCCAAACTATTTATACGAATTTCGTCCTATGTGCGTTTTAGCACCCGAATTCAAAATATCGTCCCTTTACCTTATTTTGTTTGACTAAATGAACCAACTAGTCCTTCAAATTTGATCAAAATTGTCTCTATGGATGGGTTTGAATAAAATGTAATTTTTCTTTTCCCTTTTCCCTTTTTGCTACTTTTCTTCACCAAGGATATAACAAAAATTGTATTCCAAAGAATTTCAAAATTGTAATGAGATCCTGTAATAAAATATTAATATGAGTATGTCAATAAATAAATAAAAAATATTTTATGAAAAAGTACCAAAAATAAGTACGATTTTTACGCCTTAAACTTTCGATTTTCGAAAAAGTACCAAATTTTTATTTGTAATTTTTTGATAATGATATAAATTTTATTTTACATAGATTGTCAAAAAGCACAAAAATACAGTTTCAAACAGTTCAAATTTAATATTTGTAGCTTCATATGTTTAGGCTGTGCGATGATGAGTCAGTCAGTCAGACAGTCAATGACTTAGTAACATTACTCTTTACCAGTTTGGAGAGGATTTTTTGCTTTTTTTAATAGCAACTGTTAGGAGAAAAAAAATATATATATATATTTACTAAACCAAATTATAAAAGTTTACTTTTGTTTCTAGTCAGATTTATACAAATAAAATTTTATTAAAACCTGCAAATCTGATTAGTACTGTAATTTTCATTTTATAATAATTTACGTATGCATCTATATTTCAGTTAGTCGGTTGTGATACAGTTTTGAATTAATGACACTAACGAATTAGTTTCAATATAAGTACATGTACTTATTTTACTATATGAATATCATGAAATATAATTTTTTTTTATTATCTGCTTATCAGTGGAAATGTTTAGAAGATGTCTGAGAATAAGCTCCCTAATGGTTGATCGCATTATCTTTGGAATAAATGAACTTGAATAGTTTCTGTGTGTTAATTATCTTTGAGTATGATAATGATGAATACTATTTAAGTTTATTTAAGTGAATAAAATTAGTTTCAGTTGAAGATTGCTCCAGTTCACATTAGCGCTATGGCAGAGAAAGTTATTTTAGCATATTCCGGTGGCTTAGATACATCTTGTATTCTAAAATGGTTGTTGGAAAAAGGTTATGAAGTTATATGTTTGATGGCCGATGTAGGACAAGAGGAAGATTTTGAGGCTGCCAGACAGAAGGCAATAAAAATTGGTGCTACAGATGTAATCGTTAAAGATGTAAAGGAAGCCTTTGCTAAAAATTATATATGGCCAGCTATACAAATGGGTTTGATATATGAGGAACGTTATTTATTGGGCACTTCCTTGGCTAGACCATGTATAACGGTGGCTTTATTCGAAGCCGCTAAGCAATATAATGCGAAATATTTGTCACACGGTGCTACTGGAAAGGGTAACGATCAAGTAAGATTTGAGTTGTGCGCTTATACTTTAATGCCAGAAATAAAGGTTGGTATAAAATTTTTGTTGCGAATTTATTAATCATTATATCATATTTTATATATAAACATATGTTTGTATTTAGATCATAGCCCCTTGGAGAGACGAAGAATTCTGTAAACGTTTTCAAGGTCGTTTGGATTTAATTGAATATGCCAAATTGCACAAAATTCCTGTTACTGCTAAATCATCTACACCCTGGAGTACTGATGCCAATCTTCTACACATAAGCTATGAATCGGGAGTTTTGGAAGATCCCAATCATATTGCTCCTGAAAGTCTCTACGAAATGACTAAAGATCCTTTAACTCAGGCACCAAAAACACCAGTAAAAGTAAAGATAACCTTTGAAAAAGGATTGCCGGTAAAATTGAATGATAAACCACAAACACCGTTGGAAATGCTAAAGAACTTAAATCAACTCGCTGGATCTTATGGCATTGGTCGTATTGATATTGTTGAAAATCGCTATGTCGGTCTAAAATCTAGAGGTGTTTATGAAACTCCTGGCGGTACCGTATTATTCCAAGCTCACCAGGACTTGGAAATATTTTGTTTAGATAAAGAGGTTTGTATAAAGAAACTTAACTACAAATATGTACGTAGGATATAAAATATCGTTCTGTTTTACTTTTATAGGTTTTGCGCTGCAAACAATATCTTAGAGACCGCATGACCGATTACGTTTATAACGGTTTTTGGTTTAGTCCTGAGGCAACTTATGTTCGTCAATGTTTAGAATTATCACAAACAAATGTTTCTGGCCATGTCACTATCGAGCTGAGACCTGGCTATTGCCAAGCTATTGCTAGAGAATCTTTATGTTCTTCCAAATCATTGTATAATCAAGAATTGGTATCCATGGATGTTCACGGAGGTTATGTGCCACGTGATGCTTCTGGATTTATAGCTATAAATGCTGTTCGTCTTCGTGAACATGTTAGAGCTTTTGGTTCCTATAACATTAAACACTATTAAATGCTTTGTGAAATACATTGTGCATATCTACCTCAATTTATTAAAGGACTATATTTACCTATAAATAATGTATGAACATATTCATATATATATTTATATGTATACAAAATTGATTTTTTCTTTTCAATTTAAAAATAATCGTCATATTACTATTTATTGGAATTACTTTATTGAAAAGTTTTTAAAATAGAATCGATTGATTAGCAAAAAAGTTAATGTTATAATAATTTCGAACATGTTTTCGTTTTTGGCAATATGTCTAATAACATTGAATTAGTTACACCAAAAACAATCAAATTTCAAAGTTTTGTAGTCCACCTTCATCATCGTTATTATTTACAGTTCTTCAAAGTTAAAAAATTAGAAAAATGTGATTGAAACGAAACAAAGTTTTTTATATTTTTGACTTTTTCCCCACAAGTTCAAACTTTTGGTATTAGACCTGAACATGAAGGAACAATATTACATATTACCGTTATAGCTCTATCGCTATGCGATCAAAAGTTATACCATGGTAAACTTTGAAACCAAAATTTTAGTTTTTTTCAAAATTTGTCTACTTTTTGGTCACTGTATGTACGCCCCTCAATGAAAACGCAATTTGATGTCATATATTAATAAACAAGGTAATTCTGCTTCGTTTATTTGGCTTTACAAAACACGGTCGGAGTGGCACATCAAAATATTTTAATGTAAAAATTTTAAAGACTTTTTAGAAATTTAGCAAAATCTTTAGATTTTACTTCAGCATGTCTTAGAATTATATAAATCACACTGACTTGCTTCAGTTTATTTTAATGATTCTTTTTTTAATCTGCCTGGGCCCGGCTTAAAAACTATCGAAATGTAACGTAATAGCAAGATTTATCCTAAAATCAAGGGCGCTCTAAAAAATTATGAAGTTTGTAGAATTTATGGACAAAAATGTATTTACGTTATCTCAAAAATGATGACGTTATTAAATTATCTTTGAAACGGATTATTGAGTGATCTAAAAGGTTTTTAGTTATTTTTCAATAGCTTAATCCGAAAATACGGTTTTAATCGTTGAAGTATTGTTTTTTGTTCGTTCAAAGCGTCAATGTGAAAAAAGGAGTAGGAAAAAATTTTCAGCCGAATTTTAAAAGCTTTGGGTTTTTGCCCATATATTTGTATTATTATTTTTATTAATTTGTGAGTTTGTGTTAAATGAATACACTCCACACCGGTCAAAAATCCACTTTTTCAGGCATAAATTCAAAAAGTGTTTTTTTAGTGCCTTTTGAAGATTATATAGAAGTAACTTTTGTCTAAAATAACACAAATATTTATTAATACCGATTTCTGCTTAAACCTCTATAATACATAATTTGACTACAGTAGATATATTTTTTAAATATGACATTTAATTGTTTGTTTTTTGGCTTTATTTTAATTAATTTGCAAGTTTTTAAATTTTTATTGATTAGTGAAACTACAGAATAGGTTAGAACATAATATTTTCTCCTACTTGTTTGTGAAAACCAATAAATTTCCGCTTAGGTTTAGCAAAATTTAACTGAAAGAAAATTGAGGATTGCAAAAGCTTGCCAAAAAATGCAGGCGCTATCCAGATTATTACATAAAATAGACACTTTGACGAAGACTTTCACATTTTTACATTCATGCAAGTTCATGCCTAAACATAACTTTTCATATGACCACAAAACTTAAAAATGACGACAAATAAAATTTATGTATAAAATTTAAAAAAAGGGTCTTCAAATACATCTTCTAGGCTGAAATTTACATTATACAGCATTGTTATATATTTTTCTGGTATCGCGATACAGCATTTATAATTCTACCTCCATTTTAATAAAAATGTTAAAAATAAATAATATTAAACTACCAACTTTAATGCCTTGTCAGACTGTCAGCGTAGCCACATTATACTTTTTTCTATATGTTCTTGATTACTTGGTCTGCTATAAATTATAAAATATATTCTCTTTTTGCAATTTCTTAAATTATTATTTTGGAATTTCTGCAAAAAAAAAAAAAAAAAAAATGGATTTTTGACTAGTGTGAGCTGTATCATTTTTAGAATACCCGCAAAAACATAGTTTTTCGATCAACAGTGGTCCCAAAAGGGATTTTTTGGAAATAATTCTGTAACTTTAGAATTACTGGATGTATTCAAATGAAATTTCACATAAATCCAGAGGTGTATTTCATTTTATTTGGAGGAGCATAGGTTCTTAGCGGATTTGAGGAACAGGGGGTGGACCTACAAAGTTGGTCAGCTCGGGTATGTACATCTTTTTTTTAAAATCGGCAAAATTTCATTTATTTATGATTTGATTGTAGATAGTTTTTATAATTCTTTCCAAAAAATATACTTACATGTGTGGCATATGTTTTCTACTTTAAGAGATTTTTGGGCATGCTATTTTTAGTTTTTTTTTACTCAGTTTGATTCCAAAATATTCTCTGAATTCTGTATAAAATTCTAAAAAATTTTCGTGCAAGAATCATATACATATGTGGTTCCAATAAAAAGTTATATTATTTTGAAGTAGAAAATTTATTCTCAAAAAGGTGGTGACATTTTTTTTTACTTTAAAATCCATTATATATAACATACATTTTTTCATGTTTCTAAAAGAATGCTTATCGTATATATATGCAATGCAAATCCGAGGGCATTTGGGGTAACAGTCTCCCCACTAGCCCTATCAGAATTTTGTTAATTTGAATTTTTTTATTTATTTGTGGAGCTCAATGTCAAAGATGAGATTAAAAAAACACTTTGATTATATACCTACATATGTTCGCTAAACACACAAAAAATACTTAATAAATCACACCTCTGATAACGACAGGGTGACCATTTTACTGAAAAAAATTCAATTTTTAAAACAAATTTTCATCAAACTGGTATTATAGGTATTTCGGAATAAATAAGTGGGAATCTATTTATGTTCCTGTTTTGAGAACAACTTTTTTTATATTCTACTAATATTATGTTCACACACATTAGTTTTTGACTTGTTTTTTGAAAAACACAATGAGTTGAAACATCACTGTTCACATATGATTTTTAATTTTTTGTTTTTAAACTGTTTAACAAACTTTTACAAATTCTTTATCCAACAAATTTTTATATACTAAAATGAAATTTAGTATGTTTTTTGTATGCTAAATAATTAAATAAATAATTAAATACTGATGCTGTTTTTTTTTAGCAAACTGTTTTAAAAGATATCTTATTTATACTAAAAAGTCTTTGTCACTTAAAAAATTAAGTGCGAGATGGTTAATTTTCGTTTAGGTATATATTTTTGAGTACCCCTAGATCCTAAAAATATCTACTTGAATTTGTGGAGAACTAGAAGAAAAATAACTAGTTATTCAGGCAAAAAATAAGTAGTTTATTTTTGTTTCCAATTATTACATAGATTGCCAGGAAAGCAAAGTTATTGCTGGGAACCTTTATAATTATATTAAATAATTGCATAAATAGTTTACGCATTCGTTTAAAAGCTAATTTAAATTTGACCCCCTTCAGTAAAATATGTACATTCTATAGTAAATGTGTGCTGCAGCATTCTATATACATAAGTTAAATATATTTTAATGAAATTTCATATAGTTATTGTTGAGGTATTTTCCAACCTCAGGTCAGGGGGAGGACCACCGAAATTGGTCATTTCTTTAATTTATTTCTTATTTGACTTTATTTATTACGAAAAATAAATTAACATAATTACTGTTTACTAAAAACTGAATGAAATTTCGTTCAAATATTAGGATTTCTTTAATGAAATTTTAATCCGTTATGAAAAGAACACTTGAGTTACATGTATATATTTTAATTTTTTAATAGAATTTAGTGTATTCAAGTCATTATATTTCGCATATTAAAGAATGAAACAATCAGGTATATTCTACAAGTTTCGATTATTTGAAAATATCGCTTAAAGCTTCTCCCAACGTGATTTAACAGAAGTGGCACAGGAGGACAGAAACTCTGACTTCAAGCACATTCAACTAATTAATACAAGAAAAAGTTCGAGAATATGTCAAAACCAGGATCTCTGGAATTAAATTTTATTGTTTTCTGATTCTGCTCTAATATCGATAAGAAATAAGTGGAATATTAACAATAATGTAATGTACGAAAAAGATGATATTCAGGATATTCTGGATACATTCGATGTTAATGAATATTTTGTTGAAATAAAATGAAATACACTGAAATAAATAAAATATAATTGTTATGTTTTTTATTAAGAATAAATTACTAATATCTGAGGTAAAAAGTTTAGGGGGTCTTCCCCTGCCCCGTGACCAGCTAGAAACTTATGCTCCTACGAAACAGTTGGAAAGATACCTCAGAAATAACTATATGAAATTTCATTGAAATATATTTAACGGTTTAAAAGTTACACAAAATTATAAGAAAAAAAAAAAAAAATAGTGAAACAGCTGAAGGAAAATGTACAAATTTTGCTGAAGAGGGTCAAGTTTCAGTTAGTTGTTAAATGAATGTGTTATTTATGCAAGTATTTGGTATCATTGGAAAGGTTATAACTTGAGAAATAATAGTATATAAATGGTAAAGCTATAATTATGAAATTTTAGTATAATATAAAAAAAGTTTTCCTTAAGACAAGAATATAAATAGATTCCCACTTTTTTATTTCAAAATACCTAAAATCCTAGTTTGGGCAAAACTTGTTTTAAAAATTTACTTTTTTCAGTAAAATAGTCACAATGTCGTTATCAGAGGCGTGGCTTATTAAGTATTTTTGTGTGTTTAGAGAACATATGTAGGTATGTAATCAAGTTGTTTTTTTTTAATTTCAGCTATGACATATTTCAGCTCCACAAATAGAAAAAAAATTTAAATTAGCGAATTTCTTATAGGGCTAACAGGGAGACTGTCACCTTAAATGCTCTCGGATTTGCTTTACATGCATTTACGTTAAGCATTTTTTTTAGAAACATAACATAATTGAAAATAATGGATTTTTTTAGAAAATTATAAGAACTATTTATGTGTAAAATTTGTTTTCAATCAAATCATAAACGAAATTTTGGCGATTTTTTAAAAAATATTCATACCCGAGGTGACCAACTTTTTAGGTCATGTGCTAAAATTTTTTAATTAGTTCTTATTCTCGTGGAATTAAGATTTTAGTAGTTTTTTAATACAACTTTATTAAACTTTGAATATTTTGAATATTTTCCATTGTTATTTAGATTTTAGGGCATCATTGAAAATAAGACTTGATTTTTAAGTATAATAAATACATACAACTTCTTAACAAAATTTTCTGGTTTTACATTTTGGAATCCAAATGTATAAAATTCACCCATTTGCCGTTAAAGGGTTAATTAGGAACCATGTCATAATGTCCAATTATTATGTCACACAAAAAAGTGACGTGCTATTTAGAAAAACTTTAATTTAGCGAGGCCGGTGTGTGAAATACACTAGAGTTGAAAACCATTGACATTGTCACTTTCAAAAGTGTCATGATATCCATGTATGTATTTATGTATGTATATACAATATGAGGGCGGATCAATAAGTTCGTGAATTTTCGAACTTCCCTCGTAGTTATATGAAATGCAACACTATTCCCATCAAATACCACCTGTTAATAGACTACTGTCAAGGAGATTATGTTGAAAAATAAATTTTTGTTTTGAAAAAAAAAAAAAATGTGTTTCATTCAAAAAGTCACGGACTCATTGATCCGCCCTCGCAGTATTAGAATTTTGAATAAAGAAGTTGTCTGTGTTTATGTTTGAATATACACATGCATATATTTTTTATTACACATTTTGTGGTCCCCGCTAACCCTTATACTTTTCGCTTCTAATTACCTCTTATTACGAAAAAAATCTCCACTTAAGCACAGAATACATGCTGAGTTTGCATATACTTAGAATGTGTATTTCATCAATTAAACATGTTATTTATTCACATAATTTGCGTATATGAAAAATGACAATCCATTATCCTTTTCAATCTTAGAAAAAAATTTTTTTTATGATAAGAAAAAGAAAATACTGAAAAGTTTATATTTTTATAATAAAAAAACTATTGTTTTACAAAAACCTAAATGTAAAAATTTGTATCTGATAAGAAGCCCAAATATATGGCACTTTCCAAAATATTTAAAATTTGTTAAAAATTGTTATTTTATTGTATTCAAAATATACATATATTAGCTTGGCCCCTTTTGTATGGAGAAAAAAAATTAGAATTCGATGTTCCCAACTAAAATGAAAGTTTACTTAATTTCTAGATACCTGTTTTTAATTCTGGCGTTATGCTTTTGCGATAAAAGGTTTTTTTGTGTTTTTTTTATTTTTTATATTAAATTGTGCTGTTATATGAAACGTTTCAGAATATTTAAGCCTTAAATTATAGATTACAATCTTTACACAATTTACACAATTATAACAAATCCGTTTTTCCTGAGTAACAAAGCAAAAATATTATTTTAACTAAAATACAATACAATAATATTCATACAAATTTTAGATAATTTTTTTAAATTATACTTTACAGTTTAAAGAAATTTTTAAGTTTAATATAAAAATTTTATAAAAATACGCTTATTTTGGGTACCAATATTGCGTTAAATTATACACAGGCAAAATAAGAGAAATCGTTGGGCGAACATTGTAAATGCTTATTTCATCGGCGTTTTTGATTCCTCTACGAATCCAATCATACAACTTATACTATATTCTCTTATTTATTAAAACAAACGCATCATTTAAAGATAAGGACGAAAAGAAAGTCAACGTCTATTGTATGTTGATTTAATATCAACATTAAAGATTTCTTAATATGATGGTCGCCGTTATATGGCTGTTATTTTGGTTACCAAACAATATATTTTACAGCCACAATGTTACACCATACCATGCCAATCGTACCATAACAACAACATAGACATTTGTACATACATATGCATACAACATCAAATACCACAATTGCATCAGCACGTGCAGATATACAGCGCTGTACGTAGTTTAGGAAGGACCAAAGCAAGTAGACAAATATTTCGTTTTTTCATAATAAAAAAAAAAAAGAGAGAAAAAAATGAAATTAATACATCGGTATTCATAAACAATTTTGATTTTACTGAAACAAATTTTATATCCAAAATTTTACTTATAAAACTTTTCCTAATTTTAAAATCTGATTATGAATAAGGACTATAATTTTTATTGTCATACAATTATGAACAAAACCATTTTGTTAAAATAATATTTGTAAAAAATTTACTAAATTCGTTTATCACCAACAACTATTGTTTGTTTTTTTTAATTCCTTTTCTGCTAAGGAACAAATTACGAAGGGTGACTTTTATTTTTTGCAAAAAACATATTATGGCGAAAATAAGTTTTAAAAGTTTAAAATAACGATTTTTTGAATTTTCTGGTTTGTAACTTATTCGAAGTTTCCAGTTTGCAACGTCTATTTATTTAAATTTTATTTTAATCTTAATTATCTACGAGATTTCTGCTCACTATAATGGAAAAGAAAGCTATTTGTTAACTTACTTATGTATTAGTGAGAAACATGTATTATATGGGTGCTATAAGAATATAAAACAATAATATTTATTTTTAAAAATGCCAGTATTGTTTTTTAGAGCAGTTTAGAGCAGATGTCGAAACAAGTTGGCTAAGCAATTTATTTTGACATAAGGTAAAGCAATAAAGTAACTGGATAATCAGTGTTTTTAGTAAAACACCTGTTTTTATAATGCCCTCACAAAATTAAAGATAACCAATGTACAGTGGGGTAGAATCAAAAAATTTTCGAAATAAATCTGCAATTTCTAATCGGCTGGTTGGATTTTCATGAATTTCACATAGTTATAGCAAAAAATTGTGCAATTTCAAGTTTGGAAGGGGGACCCTACGTTCTTCTTAAAGCCCTAAATGAGGCCTATAAAAAACATGCTTACTTCTTGTATTTATCTCTTACAGTTTTCCAGTTATTTGCATTTGAAATTTTAACTAACACAATTTTGTTCTTGGTCCAGTTGTTTACATATATATCCCAGCATTTCCGATTTTATTAATTTTTTAACAAATTAAAGAACAAAATTATCTATTGTTTTTTGGCCGAAAAAGTGTCTACATTCTTTTCTCTCTAAAATATAATTTTCCTTAAGAATATGCAATAATTTTATACTTTTCTGAAAGGTATCTCACAAGAATTATTTTAATAATAGTGCAAGCTGTCTAAGTAGTCTATATGTTGCAAAATCCCAAAACATGAATCTGCAGACAGAATGTTCCTTAAGAGTTTGCAATCGTGATTTCTGGGACATCGAGAAAATCAATATTCCATATAGAAAAAGTATTTCGAGAAAATCAATATTCCATATAGAAAAAGTATTTCAAATGAAGTTCCATCTGAATTATTTTTTATTACCAGCTAAAATATAATAAAACTGTCATAACACAGTGGTTCTTATCAGAAGTAGTCAACTGCGGAAAAAGTTTTGAAATAAAATTATCCGAAGTAAAATGTCACTTATGAAATTTTTGTTATGACACAATTTCCAGCTGGGAACGACTCTATCTAGATACACATAGAAAATTTGCCAAATAGATATAAGTAATCTTTGAATTATTGAATATTTTTGGCTTTCATTTAAAATTTTTTTTGATGTCAAGCAAATGGAGTCATCCTACAGTTTCTATCTTAATCTTATTATATATGTATGTACATATAGTTCGTAAACATACGTACGTATATACATTTATATGTATCTATTTTATCTTTTAAGGCCTCCATCGTGCAGGTCTTATATATATATAAATAAATTGAAACTATTTATTGGGTTGAAAAAATAAAAAACGATTTAGATATTGTTTTTACATTTCACAGTCTAGATGTATAAAGTACCTTTTCTGGACGAGTCTTGGGGGTAAGACTCGTAATTTCCTCCTAATTATTTATGTAACATGAAATAAAAAGAAAAAAATCGGTTAAAAAATTTTAAAGTAATTACGAATTTCCCAAACTGTTAATGTGTTTTAAACCACTTGTGTAAGGAGTGTTCAAACTAATTTTAAAGTTTTTGAAATGTTTAAATGAAATGCTATTTTTAATTAAATTTGAACCATAATTACTGAAAAATATATTTTTGTTTCTACAGGATAATTCAAACCCTTTCATATGCTTAGTTTGAAAAAAGTTAATTATTTAAACCTATTTCAACACTGCATTTTCAAACTTTTAAAAACTTTGTTAAATAAATTTCACAAAAGTTCAAGCAGAGTTATGCAGGTTTATAGACAACACTTCAGAAAATAAAATTAAAAAAGTATTAGGTCAATATCTTATATGACTAAGCCGCATATAAGGTATTGACCTAATATGTAATTGTGGTATTTCACTATTCCGGATTTAAATTCAATGCAGATTCTGTGGGGGTAAATGGCCCGTAAAGTTTACACATGAAGTACACAAAATTAAACCATAATGACAATAACGGAGTTAAAATTAAAAATGAAGCCAACCTGGGAAGAAATTGTCGGTGAATTTCTTCATAAATTAGACGAATCAATGGCAGAACAAATTTTTTAAGTTATCTAAAACAAAGGTTCATAAACACATTATTAATAATGCTAAATAGGTTCATTAGTTTATGAGCGTATGCAGGAAAATGCCATGAAAAAAACTTCTATAATTACAATGTAAAAAATTTATGTAGATCTAAAGTTTTTTGTTATAAATTTTTAAAGTGTAGTCTATTAATAATTCAAAAAAATAATTTGTAACGCCTTAATTGTTACGAAATTGTACTTGAATTCAAATATAACGGTTTTAACGGCTGGTTTAAATCTTTCTCAATGCTTTTAGACATTTCTACTTATGTTAACAGCAGTTAACATATCTGTAGAAATTATTAACATAGTTGTAAACATACAACATTGAATAAAAAGCTTTCACCATTGTTTGTAAGTATGGCAACACTAAATGTTGAAACTGCTAACATTAACATCGAAAGCTCTAGTTTGTCCGTTAAGAACATTGTAAAAACAAATAGAGCTTTCAAGAAGCATCTAGTAGGTAATATAGTGTATATAAATTGGCCGTTAGAACACCATAGTGAGTCCAATTGGAAGCGTCGTTAAGTAAAGACAAATTAACTGCCTTGGCTGTATAATATTGTGCATTATTAAAGTGTGCTGTATAAAGTGTGTAATTTAAGTGTTTGTGTGTTAAAACACAAAGTGACTATTTAAACTGTTATTGTTGTATATTTTTAAATAAAATAAAGAGTCGTTATAACTTTTAAACTACTAAACTGCTGTTATTTGCAATCAAATTACCGGTTTATTTAAAGGAAATAAACCACCGTTTTTAAAAGGTAAAAACGTAACGTAATATATATATATATATATATATATATATATATATATATATATATATATATATATATATATATATATATATATATTTCATGTGAAATTTCATTCAAATACATCCAGTAATTCTAAAGTTAAAGAATTTTTTCCAAAAAATTCGTTTTGAGACCACTGCGTAGCGCGCGAAAGAATGGCCTTATTGGGAAATAATTTTAGATGAGCAGCAAATTTCGTGCTCCGAACCTGTTAATGGACCCTGTAGATCGAGTGATGTCACACCTCTGGATTTTTTTTTTGGAGTGAAGTAAAAAGACTTCGTCGATAAGCCATCTAGGATTCAGAAATTGGAAGACAACATTACTCGCGTAAATTACGAGATAACGGTAACAATGTTGAAAAGCGTGACTGAAAATTTGACTTTCCGCATTGACCAATTACAGCGTAGTCGCGGCCAACACTTAAATGAAATTATTTTTAAAAAGTAAATGTTAGAGAATGTGCTTTCGGGTCATAATAAAGATTCCGATATCCAAATCTATTTTAAGTGTTTTATTTAAGATTTAAAAAGAAACCTCTAAATGGATCACCCCATATTTATTTGCTTAAATACCAGAATTATCATACACTTGCTGTCTTAGTTTTAAATTTTTACGAATATTAACGAAAATTATTACTAATATCACATATAATTATTTGTCTATTTGTAAGCTGTTGTAAATGTCTATTTTCAATATATCACGCCGATTTTTAAGGTAAAATAAATAAAAAATGTTTTTATGTTGAAAAATATTAACATGACAATGTCTATAATTTTTGATTAATCGGCAATACCAAAATTTCAAGTGACTATTTAATCCATTAACAATACAATGATCTAAAAATTCACGCTGTACTCTGTATTTTATGTCTATATTTCAGCCTACTTTGAGTTGTTGTGATTCTATATGCAACCAGAGTAAAATTTTATACATGGACTTTTTTTTAAAAAGGCCCTCGTTTTAATATGAACCTAGCCTGTTAGCAAAAGTTTTTATTATTTTGTGGAGTAAGATTTGTAGTTTTCATAAATCAATAAAATTTTGCACATACATATGCAAACTGTTCCAGCACATATGGACCAAAATCTGACTTTGAGGTATTGATTTTGTACTTGTTACATAAATATTGGCATAAGCGTAACATATTTACACATAAACACTTTTTTTATTTTTTGTACCTTAAAAATCGGTGATATATTTTAAAAACAGATAACATTTTTCGCAATAGCTTGTAAAAACAAAAAAAAAAAATAAATAATGCAGTGGTGGAAAAAATAGAAACAAAATTTTTCTTTTATATATCTTCTAATTTTTGAGTAAAGAAGCAAGCGATCCTGTTCATTTATATTTTAAATTAACAGTAAATATGGATTCTTGATTTTTCAACTTGCAATTCTTTCCTTCTTTAAATCTGTCCACTGTTATACCTTATTTCCTTGGAAAAAAAAATATAATAGAAATAAATGTAATTATACTATCTATAATAATATACTAATACTAATTAGTAATTTGTAACAACTTAAAATTTATGATCATATAATATTTGGTAGAACCAGCCTTTTTTTGTTCCACTCCAATACATATGGGACCCATCGAATTCATATGTTTGTAGCAAATTCCTGGTTTATGGAATATAACCCTTCCCGTATCATTTCCCGCCAATACTGTCTATTATGTGACATTTAGATCAGACTTTATCTGAATCATATAAACCATCTATGGCATGTATTATTGGCTATTTTCCGACCAAAAAACAGGCAGGGGGATCCGAACACATTCCATGACCTAAAGTATACGATGAAGACGGCTAAACATTGTAGAGGATTTACCATATTATGGAAAAGCATTTCTTCAAACAACGAATATAATGGAGTGGCTAGCGCAGTGATGTGATCTGAAATTTATAAAGCAGCTATGGCCCGTATTATTCGGACAGAAATAGTGGCAAATGATCCATGAAGGATTATATTCCATACCCCAGGAATTTTATACAAACTTATGAATTCTATGGGTCCCAGATGTATTGTAATGGCTATTTTTACCAAATATTGTGAAAAAATTAATATTATGTTATTACAAAGTAGATTTCTAAATATTTGAGGCTATTAGTATAACTAATTATAATTATAATTAGTCGTGTTTATTCCTTTGTTGTAGTCGGCGTTGTCATTGTAAAGTTCTTGTTAAGCTTTATTACAAAGTAGATTTCGAAATATTGGAAACTATTAGTATAATTAATTATATATATATATATATATATATATATATATATTCTTTTTTTTGCTTTAATATATATATATATATATATATATATATATATATATTCTTTTTTTTTTTTTGCTTTAAGCAACCACGAATCTATTTGGCCTTTTAGAAGGGCTGTATCAGGTAGCGAATGTGTAAAGCAATGTAAAAAAAGGTCAGCACGGAATGTAAATGGAAGCTCTGAGAAAAAGGTCTCTTACCCCTTCTTTTTACCGCTGCGTCGTGTTTATTCCTTTGTTGTAGTCGGCGTTGTCATTGCGCAGTTTTTGATAAGCTTTACTTACAATCGTTATTACATTTTATAAATATGACAAGTTGGTGTAAATGTTACTGTTTTAGTTGTTGTTGATGTTGTAGGTGATTCGTTTAATGTTTACTAAATTACGCGCACAATAAAGGATTAAATGTAACAACATAAGACATTTGAAAGGAAAAAATGCGTAATGTGGTTTCACTTTCACGAGACTTTAAAGAATTTATTGAAATGATTTTATTTAAGTACATAAGTAAGAATTACTTCTTTATTTGATGTTAGAAGTTTTTAAGAAAAATGTGTAGTTTAAAAATCGGTTTTGATATCATTCCACATCATTCCACTTGAATCAATGATATTATTTCGTATTGAAGCATATATAAGATTCTATAAAGCATATTTTTGTAGTATTAAAGTTTTTTTTTTTTTTTTTACAAAACATAATAAATTTCGATTAAATTATTTGCATACATATATGGAATTTGAAACGAAATTAATAAAACCATCTGCAACACAAAATTCATGCAAACTACAAACAAAAAAGTTGTATGTCAGGTATGATCTTGAATATTAAAAAAAACTGCAACACATTTCTTGCTGGAAATAAGTACGTGCATAAATTTTACTCTTAAACATCTATTATTAAATGTAAATGCATATACATACATATGTATGTGTGTATATTAGACTGCTCCAAAAAAGCCGACTTTAGAATTTCGACCGTTGCTCCCCTTGGGATTGTTCTTTTTTATGTAAAAATTCCATTTAATATAATCTAGGCATAATTATCTGTCAAAAAAGAAAAAAAGGTTAAAATCGGTTAGAAAATATTAAAGTTATTAGAAATTCTCCGAACCATTAACATGTCTTCGCACACTTGAGAATGCAATTACAGAAAAATTTTTATTTTTAGAAATGTTGAAATAAAATGCTATTTTAAGTCAAATTTGAATCATAATTACTGAATAAAATAAGCATTGAATCCTGCAGGATAATATAATCCCCTCTTTATGCTTTATTAAAAAACGTTGATTTTTATTATGGGTGTTTCAAATCGCCAATTTGAATTTTTCAAAATTTTGTTAAACAAATTTCAAAAAAGTAAGGAAAAAAACTACGCTGTTTTATAGGCAATATCACAGAAAGTAAAATAAAAAAGAATTAGGTCGATATCTCCAAAAACATAAATTTAACTTCAACTGAACTTGGGGTTAAATTTTTTGGAAACAGCCTTCTTTCTTGCATATGTGCAAAGTAAAATTTTATTAACTGATATCATGGACAAAGAAAATTATACTTAACTACTTTTGCAATGTAAAGTTATTCTAACAAAACTAAATTTATTATATAAATCATTGCTTTGAAATTCAGATAAAAATAAATAATTTTGAGTTATATTTCGGATAAAATTATCAGATATTCCAAAATTTGACATTTAATCTTCTTGTTTTAAGGGTTAACATTGTTGAAATTCGTTAAAAATTTCGAAATATATTTTGTATAATCTATATAATTTTGTTATGTTTTAATTTTTTTAATAATCTGTATAATCAAAAAAATACTCCTCAACACAAAAACCACTAAAAAATGCCTTTTAACCGAAATACGCAAAATTCAAATCTAAAGTACGACGAATTTATAAAAAATATCGACCTAATTTTTTATTATTTTTACTTTCTGTAAAACAGAATACGTTTTTCTACTTTTTTAAATTTTTTTGTGACTTGAAATGCGCATAACAAAAATTAATGTTTTTTTTATAAAGAATGAAAATGGGATTATATTATCCTGAAGGATTCAAAGCTTATTTTTCAGTAATTAAGTTTCAAATTTTACTTAAAATAGCATTTCTAAAAAAAATTAAAAATTTGTCTTTACGTGTTCCAAAACATGTTATTGTTTATTTATTCATTCATTCATTTATTTAGTCTATTGAATAACATAAATCTAATTATAAAATTATAATAATTTATTTAACTGATTTTTAATAAATTTTTTGGATCGATAGAATCTAGATATTTATAAAGATTATGAAATAAACTTATCGATTTAGTTATTGGTTCATTTCTACCATAATCAGTTCTATGTATATCAATATGAAAGAGATTAAATTTTCTTAATTGTCTCTAAGGAACAGATATTTGAATACAATTGAGAAGGATTGGAGAATCAATATTGCCTGAAATAATTCCATGAAGAAATAATAAAGAAAATTTTCTTCGAATTTCTAATGATTTTATTGATATCAATAAGATGTAAGAGGTATTGAAAAATTTAAAAAATAAAATACAAATTTTAAGAATTTAATTTGGACTTTTTCCAAACGATTAATGTGAATATTTGAATTAGGACTCCAAATAAACGAAGCATATTCTAATATAGATCGGACAAAAGTACAAAGTAGTGTGATAATCAAAAGTTTTATAAAATTTAACAGGGAGTAAGATTGGGGATTAACATAATTTAAATGATTTACAAAAGTAAGCTTATGATCAAAAACGATACCAAGATCTAATATATCAATCTACTAATTAAAATTTGTCGACATCTATGAAAAATCATATGACGGCACTTTTTAAGATTAAGAGAAATGCCATTATCATCTATCCACATAACAACTCTATTAATATGATCTTGAAAATCATTAAAATTAGCCATAGTATAAATTGGTTTAAATATTTTAAGATCATCAGCATATAGTAAACAATTAGAATATTTAAAACAATGACAGCTTTTTTTTTAATAAAGTTTCTTTACGAATTGTTAAGATCCCTGTATAAATTTAGGTACTAGTCTTTTCACAAATAAAAATAAAAATTAAAAAAATTAACATTACACCATTAAAATGATTTTCTATTTTTGAAAAAAGTAAAAAGAGCAAAAAGGGCTAAAAGAAAATTGTTAAAAGTGCTAAATTTGTGCGTTTTTTAGTTTCGCGCAAAAAAATATTTTTCGCTTTTTGGACTACTAAAAAACGGGCTAGATCTAGCCCGAAAAGGGCTAAGTAGACATCACTGATTGACACCAGACAAAGAAGTGTTTGTGTATCTATCAACAGATAAACACTCAAAACCAGTTTTGAGAACAGGCAAACTTTGATGAGTGAAAAATTTTATTTTTATTATTATCCACATTGTTATTCGCAAATTCTGAGAATAAAACTTTTAATTGCTCTACTTTATATGTTAATAGACTTATTTTTTCACCAAATCATTTGATGTTTGTAAACAATTGTCACAGTTAATAACTTTAATATTTTTTAACTGATTTTAACTTTCTTATCTTATTTGATAGCTAATTATGTCTAGATTACAGTTCCTTTACATTACATTACAAAAGAGAGTTGATAATAACAAATTTTTTCAAAAAACTGTGAAAAAGTCAAAATTATCCCATTTAAATGCACATTACTAGCTTTAGGGTCGATGCGGCACGTTTTAACAACATCTGATCACTGTAATATTTTGCACACTTTATTTTTATATAAAAAAACAATCATATGCGGAGTTACGGTCGGAATTCCGTCGTTTTTTTTTTGGAGAAGTGTAGTGTACAATAAACTGCCGTTCAAAATAAAAAAAGAAGTTGCAAAAATATCCTCCTAAAAATAAAAATAAAGTATACTTTTATATGATTCTCAAAATACTACAGCTGAATGTTTTCATTTTTATAAGTTGGACCTATTTTTAAACCTTAAAAAATTTTTATTACTTCTATTAACAAAAAAAAAAAAAATATTTGCTATAAATACTAACTTAACCTTCTATTAAACATTCTAATTGTGAACTAAGTGCATATTTCGCACTTTTTTAGGAGTTATTAATAATTACTTCCGAAAAAATGAAAATAAGTATAATTTTAATAGGAAAGAAGAAGAACTTCAAAAGCCATGCTCATTTTCATCACTAAATACTTTCTTCTAATAACAACACAATGTTAAAATCATTACTTTTTCAGCTTATTTTCAGTTATTTTTGCTAGGAACTTGTGTATGCTAAAAAGCAAAGACCAAATATTTGGAGGTATTCCAGATCATAAAAGCAAAATAATTGAGGCACTTTAATGTAAATATGCAAAAAGTTCTCTTCTATTGTTCTACAAACTGAACATGTTTATGGATGTCAGGATATAGTCAATGAGGAACAACAACAATTTATGAAAATGACACTGCACTCACTGTAAAGATTCAACTTTTAAACATGATTCTATGTACAATGAACGTAAATTAGAAAAAATGAAAAAGCAAAAAAAAAAGGTGGTGGAAATAATGAAGACTTCATGAAGAAAGACATCATATGTATTTCAAAACAACATTTCATATTGTTTGTTGTATAAACTCAACAACATAAAGAATGTTTGTAAGTATACATTAAGATGGTCCAAAATGAAGTTCTCTATGATCCCATCAAAAATTTAAGTTTAGTTTTTATTCTGGCGTTAGTTGTTGTTAGGCCGTATGATAAAATAAAGTTTTTCTTCGTCGATGCGCTGGTGAAAAGTTTTATGTTTTTTTTTTTAGAAAGTTTTCAGGGGAGTAAAAAAAAAACAATTTAACATATAAAATTAACTTCTGAAATAATAGAGATTAGATTGCACAGTGGGGTAGAATCGAAAATTTTAGGAAATAAATCTGTAACTTCTAATTGGCTGGTTGGATTTATATAAAATTTCACATAGGTGTAGAAGAAAAGTGTACAATTTTACATTTGGATCCTTCAGGAGTAGAGCTATTGGGGCTCAAAATATGGTACCTCTTATATAGAAAATGTTTAACCGCTTGCCAAGTTTTTGTTTCTTATCCAATTTTAAATATTTTTACATCTTCTTAAAGCTCTTGATAAGACCTATGAAAACATATAGTTTTTAAGTTATCTGCATTTGAAATTTCAACTATTTAAATTTTGCAGAATTTTTGTCAAGTTTTTTCAATATACTATATAGCCCAATAATTTTCGAGTCCAAAAATAAACGATTTTGAAATTTAAAATTGCATAACATAAAATTTTCTTTAAGAACATATAATAATTTTATATTTATCTGAAATGTATCTTCACGGAGATGATTTAAAATAGATCTAAGTACAGACCCTACCAGACCTATTTTGTATCGAAATTTTGTTTTTAGTCTATATATTCTAAAATCCTAGTCTTGCAACAAATGTGAACTTCGTGGGCAAAATTGAACAAAATTCAATTTTTGGGATTTTCGGCAGTTTTTTGAAATAATAATAATAATAATAATAATTTGTTTACATTTCATCGCTCCAAATGATAAAGTCGACAATTGCCAATAATCGTTAGGATATCTTAAAGATTTTTTTACAGATAGAATATTTATAGTTTGAGCCAGTCTAATGCATATGTGAAGACTGTGTACCTATAGACTACGGTGACAATCCAAAGTAAGTTAATATGCCCGCAAGTTATCATTGTTGTGTATGAAAAAATATTTTTTTTGTTCCTGTAGGTACGAAGGAAAGTAGTCAAAAAGACATGCAATACATATATATAAATGTTATTATATCTTCTGTTTGTATGTTTGTTTGTTTTGCTTATTTTCTTTATTTGTTAAACTCTGTTGAAAATATTCTTATAAATAAGAATAAAACAAGATTTCAAAACAAGATTACACCAAGAAAGAAGTGTGTTTTTTAACAATATCAACTTCAATATTTACTCATACATACAAAGTATATTTATAAACATAAGTATATACGTACTTCACATGCTCCCAACATGTCATCATCTATATGTGTGTAAAATTTGTTGCTGTTATAAAATTAGCGCATTTTATGCCTTAAGATATGAGAATTTACATTTATGCTATTGTTTTTCATTTAGATACTTAAATGAGTGTAGGTATATTATTATATCTCGTTGTTTCCCATATATATATATATAGTAGTATACGACGGTTACGTTTAAAGTTCTTTGAACATAAACTTCAAGTCCTGATTTTTAAATAAACATTTAAGTTTACTTTGGAAACCAATTATGGAGGAAAAAAAAACTTAGGATTTTTCTTTATAAAAATTAATAAACCTAGCAAAAAATTTTCAATATTTGGAAACAATAACAACTGATGGAAGCAATAGATTTCTTACTTAATTGCATATATCTTCCAAGAATGCAATAGATTAAGTTATTGACTGTGTGCGAAAGACACTTTTTTTTACCATATTGCTTCGGAGAAGCACTAAAATACATTTCTATTGCTTTTGTTCGGCACATCTCGAACAAAAATCATGCATTTTAAATGCGCTTCAATAATGCTTATATTATTAAACCTCCTCATAAAATTGTAAAAAGGATAATATTTCATCCAAGCAAGCAACATTTTTTATGAGAATGATCCTACAATTAAAAAAACCACCTTTTTCAGCAATTTCTTCAAAGACTTTTGTTGTAACTCTCGTATGTAAGTATGTAAGTACACTTTAAAAGATTGAGAAAGTTGGAACGACATTGTTATGATGACAATTATGTTGATAACTTTTATTGTATTGTGTTATTGTCGATTTGATATGACTAAATTTAATTATGCATTTATATTTGTATGTGAGGGTAGTATGTATGTGTTTGTTTTTCGTTTACATATTTTTATGTTAATTTTACAACTAAGTATTTATATGTTTAATGTTATAAAAATTCTTATCATATATATATATATATATATATATATATATATATAACATTGTTCTGACAATAAAACTTTTCACAATAATTGTTATCAATATTTTTAAATTACATTATTTGGCTGTTCTAAACACAATGAAAAACAACTTTAATTGTTAATTGTTGTTTGGTAAATATATCTGTGGACTTTTGATAAAACATCTTAAGTCGGGATAAAACACAAATAAGCGTCATTGTACTATTTATAGCATTGAAGATATAGCTCACCAAAAATGTACTTTTCCATAGTATTTGTTGATTATTTTAAAAAGTTTTTTTTAATGCAATTATAAATTGTGGTGTTACTTGGCGGCACACTAAAACCTTTTGAGTTTAAACATTCTACACAAATTTTGCAACAGTTGTTTTCAAGCAAAATGGAGAATAAAATTAAAACATCTTTAAAACTTATCAAGAAAGGAAATTTTTAAAATATTTTTTTTAATTATACGATAAATCGGCATAATTTACTCGAATAAATTTTTATACAAAGTTATTGATTTTAATTTGATCAAACAATTATTTGATTTTCATTTGTCGATTAATCGAGCAAACATTATTTGAGTAAATACCCTCGATTTAAGCTAGCTGTACTACACAGAAAAAATAAAATTTCGTATTCTAATACTAAATTTATAAAATCAATTATATTTTTTTTACTGAAATCGGACCTATCACTGAATTAGTAAAAACAAATATTCAAATTCGTAAATGTTTTATTGAAAAAAATTTAATATTTTTCTTATTAAAATATTTTTACTATTTAAAAATTGGAATATTTGAAAATTTTCATAATATTTAAGACTTTTTACGTAATACAACAAAAATAATATTTAGTTTTTAGTAGATATTCAAACAATATTTATTGTTGCAGCAATAAAATTTTTAATAAAAATGTATATGTTTTCTTAAATATTGCATATTTTACAATTAAATTGCGAAAAAATAATCTAATAATGTTTGGGTAAATTCGGTATAGGATTCTTGAAATAATACTTGTATATGAAGTGTAATGTAGGTATTTTATGAAGTTAGTAAAACAGATGCAGAAATAATAGTGGGTTTTAATATGTAATATATACATATAAATAAAAAACGCTTCTTTCACATTATAAAAATTACCAAATTGACCTAAAAAAAAGAAATCCAGTCGTATTAAAATTTAAAATTAGTTCCAATTGACAACTACTTACTTGTCTTGTATGTGTGTATGTGTATGCTTATGATAAGGAACCAGTCAAAAATGTTTGAAAATAAAGAAATGGTGCTTATAAAATTGTCGCATTTAAATCAAACAATAGTTTCCAGACATGTAAAAGCACTTGGTACACCAAAAAGCAAGGAAATTAAATGCCACGCGAGCAGATGCCAAGAGACATCGTAGGGAGACTTAGCATGTCTGAAAGGCGCCACGAAACCAAATCGTTTTTGCATCGAATTGTTACGGACGATGAAAATTGGAACCATTATGATAATTCAAAATGCAAAAAATAGTTTATAAAGCCCTGGAAACTAGGAAAACGATCACGGAAGATCTGTATCGAACACAATCGATTCGTTTGAAAAGAGCATAGAAAGAAAAACTTTTCGTGCAGCTATCTATAAAGACGAACATTTCTAAATTAACTCACTAGATAGTAACGCTAAGAGATAGTAAAACAATATTACTAACGTATAGTAATTTCATAAGGTAAAATACATTTACTATCACTTGTTTTCGAATCATCTGAAAGATACATAAATTTTAATCGTTATTAGGAAAATCTGTGAGGAAATAGGGATAACTTACCTTTGAATGTCTTCAAATGTTAAAATCTAATAATTTTTTTATATAATTTTATTTACAACCAAACAATGCTTTATTAAAAAATATTTTAGCCATAATTTTTTCTTGGAAAGCAACCTATTTATTATATCAAATAATCCAAAATACTTCAAAGTTACGAAAATGCCTAACCTGATAATATCGCATTTTTTGATATTTTTCCATGGCCTACACGGCTATGGCCTGTAAATTTTGATATTCGCAAAAATGTATACACCTAATGTACATATGTACATAAAATATTAGTCCAATACATATAAACAATTTTAAGAATATGCATCACGTTCATATCATATTATATAATTTAATAATTTCAATCCGCTGACAGATTTGCCTTCGAAGCAGTGTGACAAGAACTGAAAAATTATGCAGCTGAACCTCGTTTAAAATAAAGCTAAAAATATTTTAAAATATTAAATTAATGAAAATCTTTTTTGAGTAATGTATTTTTTCGTGTTATTTTTTAGTATTATTGACTGAATGTTTAATTCAATAAAAATCGACTCATTAAAATTTACTAATCAACAGAGAAAAAAAAAAAAAAAATAAATAAAAAAAAATCATCAAAAATCGGAGAGAGATATTTTATGCGACCTGTGGACAATTGCGGTTCGATACCTGTATTTAATGTAACGAATATTTTTCTGAAATATACATATGCATTGTAATATGTTGATATTAATATTTATATGAGATTTATATACTTAAATGTGATTCTTGGAAGCGGGCCTTATATGCTTAATTATGGACCGATACTAATAAAATTTATCGTGGTGGTTGCAACTTATGTAAAACTTATATTAAATTCATAATAACATTTGGGTATATGGGAGCTACGGTTAACTATGAACCGATGTTCACACAATTTGGCACAAATATTTATACTTGTATAAAACTTAACTTTGACGAATTTCGTTAAAATATCATAATAAACCAACCTATGGCGGTGTAGAGCATAAAAAAATGCATTTAAAATTTCATAAATATGTATAAAGAATACAAAAATTATAATTTTATCATTACTCGATCAGAGTTGAACGTCTGAGACGCGTTTTAGTCTTTGCATTAGCGGATTTGAAAGAAGATAGATGAATAGAGAAACGAGATTCTAATCAATTGCTTGATCTTTTAGTTAACCAACAGAAAGTGTAAATGTATCATATATATATGGCGTGAATCAGTTTTATATATATATGTATATCGACATAATATTAACTAAGTAATATTCCTTTTTAAATAATATGCTATTTAACACACTTGCGATAGAAAATTAAATTATAACCGACATATAAATATCTTAATATCTCTGTAAAAATTTGGAATTTCTTTCGTAACAGAGATGGCAAGCGCTAAGATATTTCGAAAAATAGCATAGCGCTTTGCTCCTGTTTATAGAAAATATGATTTTTATATGGCGAGTTCCCTCTTGGAAGCATTACATTTTTTTAAGTAAAACGTTCTTTTTGTAATCTTAAGAGATAAGCGAATAAATATATAAAATGTCAGTTTGGATGCAAGATTTTTTTATTAGAATTATTGCCAAAATTCACTCGCTTACAATTTACCGTTTATTTCCTTACCTTATTGCATATATATAAGCACGTTTTTTGAAGTAAGGCAGAAAGGGCTTTTATGTGCAATGATTCGAAGGGATGCAAAGGTAAAAATATTTAAATAATTAAATAAGCGTATAAATTAAGTCATATCAAATTATAAATTTGAACTTAAACATTTTTTAGTATAACCTATATTAACTTTACTGATAATAATTATAAAAGCAGGAATCGAAAGTAGTCTGTTGTATATTAAACTTCTTTTGAATAGCATTATAAAACACGCGATTTTGTATTTACATATATCTGATCATTTATTTTCTAGTCAACAAAAATTTTCCAGCTTATAATTTATTAATAAATAATATAAATACTACATGACTTGAAATAATCAATGCTGACTTTGCGTCTTGACTTTTTCAAATACTATTTGGGAATACTTCTATATGACAGATTCATTACGTTGTTAATACTACGTATAAATTTAATTAAAGCTGTTATACCTTTTCTTTTGTTGGTCGTAATGCTGTTATGGGAAAAATAAAATAAGTCAATGTCATTAGGAAAAGCTTTGAAATGCCATTGAGTCATGAGCAGGGCAATCATAAATATGCAAAATGTTATTTTTTCCTGGACTTCAAATGAACCAAACTGTAAGCTATTTAATCGGTTTAGACAATTATGGGAATTTTGGTATCGATTTTTCATGGCATATTTTTGCATATTTTTTGCTTAACGGCATTTTATTTTGTCATAGAAAATCCTTATTTTAGATCATATTTTAGCAATTTAATTGGAATATGTTTGCATATTTTATACTTAAAAGCATAATTGTGCATATATTACAGTAAAGAACATACATATTACATATTTACATATTTTGCACCCAACCTAGCATATTTGTGGTTGCCATGGTCATGAGTTATGATTCATGACTAGGGTTTAGGAAACGGGAATTCCCGGGAAATTATCAGCTAGTGTTCCGGGAACAAATTTACTTATATTCCCGGGAAAACGATAAATTAAAATCTTACAATTCTAATTGCATTTTAGTTTGAAACTTATTTTTTTTTGTTATTAAAAAACTATTTGATTGAAATTTTAATAACGTCTAATTTTAATATTTTTGCTTAAAACAAAAATAGCACAAAAAATATTGAAATAAAACACATATAATTTTTCTTAATCCGATTCTTATCTGAGGTTTTGTAAAATTTAATACCATTCGATGGAATGAGATGATGGAAATTTAAAAATTAATGTATGTTTTTCCAAAATAAAAATTTCTTAACAACCAAATAATAATTGTAGACATGATGGTAAATATGTTTAAGATAAGTCCTCGTTCTGATAGCTCGTCTACATAATGTTACTTATTGTCGAAACTCTATATAGTTTTGGAAAATTGCAAGGTTTCAAATATATAGTAAAAATACTTTAAAATATATCCCGAAAAATTGTTCAATTCACGAAAGAAAAGTAAACTTTTAAATATAAAAAAATCCTAAACCTGAAGATTTATTAAAAGAAATATTTTTTATGGTATTCGCAGGAATTTTTGAAAAAAAAGCAAAACGATTCTAAAAACTAATTTTTAAGCAAAAGTCTCATATATAAATTTTCAGTTTCTATTAGACCCTCTGTTTTTAAACATCTGTATTAATTCTAAGTGCTTTTTAAAAGGATTCATATAAGACTGTATATAGCTTTCATCCAAAAAATAATTTGTTTTTGCGTTCCTCAAAAGTTTTGAGAAATCCTTAATATAATACTTTTTTTTATCATCGAACGAATCGATTTAACATCGAACGATATTTATATTGAGCTTCTTGTCATTATGTAAAATTTTTGTATATTAATCTATAACAAAATTCAAAACTTGTGGTTTAAGATAATTTAACATTTTCCCGGGAACAAGTTTTTTTATTCTCGTTTCCGAGGAATTTGAAAAGTTCTAAAATAGAAAAAAAAATTGTTAATTTCCAGGAATCCCCGAAAAATTCCCGAGAGACCGAAAATGGAAAAATTGCAAATTTCTTAAAAATCTCGGGATGCAATCTCTACTTCAGAGTATTGTAGTTTAACTACACACTTCAGAGATAGCGCTACAGTAGATTATATCGCAGTTGAATTAGCTCTAGTTGAACTTTTTTGTAAAAAAAAAAACAAATTAAATTAAATTTTATTTGTTGTTTTTAATACATATTTTCGAAACGAATTTTTCGTTTCATATTAAGGCAATGTGAATAAGTGTATTGTTTGCTATTTTAGTATGTCCTTAAACAGGATGTTTATAATGAAACATATTTTATTGTTCTATTTTAAATGCATTTTACTAAATTTTTTAAGTCAACGCCAATTTCCAATAATCTTTAACAAAATATTATGACTAACAATATTATTCTCCATTTTTTGTCTTCATTTTATAACCAAAGCCAATAACAATCATTTTAATATGGAAAAAAAGTAAATAAAAAGTAAAATAATAAAACAAATAGCCCATTCTACTGTTAAACCCCTACCACCGAAATTACTACATAGCACAAGCATCAGTCGTCAGTATTTAAATTGGTTTAGTTATGACTTAAGATTTGTTTTTGTTACTTATTTGTTCAAATGAAAGTGTACGTTTGGATACTCGATTCGTAATCACTTCACAAAAGGAACATGCGGTTCACAGAGTCATTTATATTCCTGCAAAACAGTTGAGAGTGAGACCGAGTCTATTATCCTTTTTACTCCTTTGGAATTTTTTATTTAAATTGGTACATTGGTTATTCTGTTTTTTTTTTATTTCATTTGCTGTTTTCAACATAACTTTTATTTTTTATGTTTGTTTGCGTTTTTTAAGCTAAAACGTACAGAAAATAAGAAATAATATAATACCAAGAAAAATTACCAAACACGGTTTTTCCATTATGAAAATGAATGTGTATGTACGCAAATGCTTTAGGAAATAAAATCAGAAAAAATGACCAAAGTACTCATTTGTATACATAAGTACTACGAAAAAAGGTATCGATATATAGCGGGAAAACAAAAAAAAAAAAAAAAAAAAAAAAGTTAAAAAGACGCTAATTTTAAGTTCAAATAAAATGTTCATAATCTTATAAGAAATAAAAAAAATGTATATAATATTTCACAGATATGTGCTTTTTTCTGTCTCAAGACCTTTTTTGATCCTTTGTTTCGCAGTAAAAGAATTTGTTATTTTTCGACTTATTTTACTTATTAAACAATATAACTTGGAGTGAAATGAATTCATATATAAGAATACATTTTGCATTGGTTCCATAACTTGTAGATTCATTTATTTTTGTTTAAAATTGCCATCTTTGAAGCATTTCTAAAGAAGTGAGGCGAAGTAAAAGATTTCACTTAAGAATATTATTGAAAATATCTTTAATAATGACAAGAAAAAAAACGTCAAATAGTCAAACTGTTTTGTATTCGTATGTATCATTGTTATTGAAGAAAAGTGCAAAGAAAAATAAAAACAAAACTTTAGAAAGAAGCCTTTTGGCATATGCATGTAGATGAGTTAGAAAAATGTTGTTGTCGTTATTTCAATTTATACCTTTTTACGTATAACTTAAAGAATTCAATCAGAATATATTTGAATACATTTATTGTCATTATTATTTTCATCAACCCACAGAGAATATCATAGACCACAAGTAAATAGAGCTAACGTATGGTGTATTGCGTGATCACTAAATAAGTAAATATGTACTTATTTAGTTGAAAGAAGAGTTCATAAATAGCAAAATGGCGCTAAATAATGTATTTCATTAAAGTCATACTTCTGGCAAATAGCTCAATTTCAAATTCGTTCTTTGCATACTTATGATTTAATATTTTATGATAAGAAATGTTTTTATTTTTTTTCTGTTATTATTAATTTATCTTAGTTTCTTTCCCTTTCTTTGGCCACGTAGGACACTACGTTCTGGCTTCATTTGTATGTGTAAAATTATAAACTGTAAGTAAGAAATGTCAGCTATGTTAGTTGACAACTTGTCTTAACAGTCTTACAAATACTGATGGACTGAGTGGTTTTGTTTTGCTGTTGTTATTGCTGCTGTTTGTATCTGTGAATTGTCTCCCTTGTGGTATGAATTCCAGTCAAGTTACATACTAATACAAACATATACTTACATATATAGTATGTATGACAGTTTCTTGACTAAGACTTTTGCTAACTGAAATCGCGTGCCAAACGAAAACCAAAAGTAGATACACAAATACAACTGTAGAAATTTAGAAGAAATTTATGTGCTGAATATAGAATTGGAGGATAAGTATTTTTTTTTATTTTTGTATGGAATTTGTAATCAGTGTCGTTATAATAATTGAAATATTTCTATCCAAATATATTTCTTTTCTCTCTCAGATTCTTCAATTAGATTTGGTTTTCTTTTGTTTTTGGTGTGGGACAGTTGTTATTTTCCACTAAATAAAATTGCCTTATGTATACTGTTGGATGGATGTATGTATGCAAAAAGCTATTGTGGTCAAGTAAGTAAGATTAGTTAGATTTTTATGTGACTGAACATAACGCTGGTTAAGCACTTAATAATCAATGAGAATTGTTAAATGAGTAAGTAGTGCTACGAGTGTAAGATTATGCTATTATGAGTACATTTACTAAATGAAGTAGTTTATTTCTATGTCTGTGTGTATGTTGGTTTATGTATAATTTAGATAAATTATAATTAAAATTTATCTAATTTAATCAATTTGCTAGATTTATATTAAAAATAGAGTTATAAACCAGTTGGTTGGTATTAATAAACATCAAATAAGAAATGTAACAGACATTTCACATGCGAATTAGTAATATTACATTTGGGCATTGAGAACTACAAAAAAAAGAATCATTAAAAAAGTTCATCTACGAAACGGCGTGACGTATAAAGTGTACAATTTTTTATTTTTTAAATTTAAATTTAAGAAAAAATCTCCTTAATTATAAAAAAAAAATGGGATAATCTAGATGTGCGCAGAAAATGATATTAATTTAAAGTGGCAAATTTAAAACCCTTCGGCCCTTTTGGGAAAACACTTTACAAAGAAAGTTTTGTTCTATACTTTTTTTCAGTTTTAAACTATGAAATGATAAATGGTCTCTAGTTTTGATCAATCTTTTTCATGAGATTATAGATTAACGTAAATATGTAATTCAAAATAAACTCAATTGAAAAAGAAAAAAAAAAAAAAAAATACTCAAAAAGCACAAGTACTAAAATTGTTTTTGTTTTCGATTAAATTTTTTTCTAAAACATTCTTACACTTAGTTTTTTTTTGACAATCGACTTAGGTTCTGTGACAACAGAGTTTCATATCAATGCTAATATATGGTAATGTCATTTAGTAATCATTTTTGAAATAATGAAAGTAATTTCATTTGTGTTGCAATAAAAATTTAAAAATTTGGTTCTAAGAAAAAGATTTACAATTCGAGTATGAAAAAAAGTTTTTTTCTTTCTTAGTAAGTATAGTGTCAGCTTTGCATTTTTTTGATTTGGGATAAATTGTCTCATTCTGGACGATTAATCCGATTAGGATGATATACCCAAGGATAATTCAAGAATTTAGGGAAAACTATCATATGTATATTGAACAGGATATACATACATCAATAATTTTTATGGCTTTCGGCAACGCAAACAAATGCGATACATTTATTATTCGTACATTTTACAAAACTTAATAAATTTTTTTGAGTTGGACAACCTAGTAATTACCCAGCAGTTTTCACTGATGATTTATCACTTTTTAGGTATATATTTTTTGTGTAACTAGCCACGAAGTTAGATTTGTGTCTCAATGCAGCCAGTAAAGTTAGCAAAGCTGTTGGGTATGTATGTATTTATATATGTTCTTAGTAAATGGGGTTTTTGTGTTTAAATGTGTTTGTTTGTTTGTTCAAGCATGGTCATATTATGAGTACTTGTCATTCTGAACGTTAGTTTCAATAAAAATCCACCGAAAAATATGAAAAATGATAGTAATATTCGTGACTAAATATACATATATGTTTACATACATAAATACATACATACACACATACTTAAATACATTTAGAAATACATAATATATAATATATACATACATATAAATATATATAATTCAAAATATGTATGTAAAAATAAATAATAATCAAAAATAAATAAATATTAAATGAATTGATAGTTTATATGACATCGTCATAATTTTAGCTGCAATGCTGTAATGCTAAAGGATTTCAACCATAAAAAATGAGTTGTAAAATATAAAAATAAATTAAAATGAAGTAAAAGATAATTTATCAAAATTCAGACTTTTAGAATAAGTGAATTATTACAGTAAATATTTTCATGCTTGTGTTTTTTATATTCTACAAAATTTTAATTTATAGCAAAAACAATATAAATCAGTCAAAAAATTTGAACCTTTAGAAAACAAATATTTCCCAGATCTCCAAAGAATTAAAAAAATCAGATTATTATAGTTGCTGGCTGCGATGGTCGTTCATAAGGGGCAAATTTAACTACACCATCAAATTATAAGACACAGCAAATTTTTTGTTACAAACAGTGCGGTGCATTTATTTCTATTAAAAAAAAAAAAAACATAAATTAATAAACATAAAAATAATTATAATCACAACACTTACCGCAGTGCTTTTCCCTTATGAACTGATTTAACTAACATAATTATTTTCTTGTTAACCACTAAACTTGTTATTTTTAAAACACATTTCAAATAACGATACGAACTTTACGAAAGAAAGCACTGCAGTAAGATCAATGTAAAAAGGAAGAACAACATCATATAAGAATCATACGAGTAATAAATATAAAACAAATAAATATAAGACAATTTAAGTCAACATTAGGGTGGCTCACAAAACAAAATAAATAAAAAAAAAAAAAAAAAATGATAATATAAATAAATTTAGGCAAATAAATCAAATAAATAAAATGATTAATATTAAATTAAGAAATTCATTGCTTAATATGAGCCGTTAGGCGATAATTGTACCAAATAATTTAACCATATAAAATGGATAATATTTTGATGTTCTAATCCAAAACACTTAGATTAATAAATTTATATAAGTTGTGATTAAAACAAAATATAACGGATACTAAAACTTACTGTATATGTTAAATTATTGATATGTAGAATAATATTGTAAGCCGGAGACAAAAATGTATCTCAACATTACTAAAATGGGGTTATGTAGTATTATTTCTATTGAATAAAGTACCCAGCAAAAAAGGAACTGAAAAAGAGCTGAAAAAATAATGATTTTAACATTGTGTTATCATTGGAAGGAAGTACTTAGTGCTGAAGAAGAGCTGCAGAATTTAATTTTTTTAACCCATGGTTGTCATTGATACGATTCTCTTCTTTTATGCTTCTTGTTCATTGCATTTGAAATTCTTCCCTTAAAATTATGTTTATGAAAAAATACAGTTTAAGCCATATTAAAACATAATAAAAATGTATATATATATATATATATATATATATATATATATATATCGAAACTTTTTGAAACCGACTTTATGTGTTTAATATTTCTAAAGATTGTTTTGAAAACGGGAAAATTGTTGATGCGTTTTGGTATACCTTACGAAGTAACTAAAAAACCCAAAATTTTAGATCACTCACCTAAAATCTCAAGGAAATACAGCCATTTAAACAAAAAAAAAAAAAAAAAATATTAAAAATTTAGTTGAAACTTTGGAGGATTCTTTGATTTATTTCAGTTTTGCATTGACAATTTACATCAACACTGTGAAAATTCATACGTTGTATAGCAAGTAACCGTGTTACTATCTCATGAAAAGTTTGCAGTGAAAAAAAATGAAACCAAAAATTGACGACTTTTTAAAATTTGCGAACATAAGTGAAATTAAATTTATAGAAAAGAATTTCAAAGAAGAAATGATTCTTGCAGTTTTAGGAATATTTCGTTGATGTTAGGTAACCAAGCATGGGATATCATCATAGAAAACTTAAATATAATATCTATTTTATACAAATTGTACAAAGTATTGCGTTTTTTTTTTTTTTTTTTAATAAACGACTCTTCCAAGTCAAAGTGGCGTTAATAAATTTAAAAATACATGCACTTTTTAAAATTTTGAGCAAATTTTGACCGCACTTTTTTAATATAAGATATGAGTCATATATTACTAAAAGGTCATAGATTATTAAAAAGTACCTGTAAAGTTGATAATGTGAAGAAAAAAATAAGAAACATCATTTATACCGGCTACAGCGACATTCTTCTCCAATTACTGCGAAGTAGAAATTACGTTAATATTGATGTCCAGTGAATGAATTTTATTTGCTTAATACTAAAATTCAGGTGGTGCAAAATATTTTAAGGACTTATTATTGTTTGGACCAAAAAAGACGTTCTTAACCTCAAAAATCAGCCCCACATATTTCGCATTATAGTTTGAATTTTAAAATAATAAGAACTATTTTACATTTGTAAAACTTATCACTAAATAAGATAAAAGGTTTAAAATTATTGGAAAATTCACTTAAAAAAAAACTAAAATTGCGCTTTTAGTAAGGAGTATTATGATGAGTAGTAAGGTTTAAATGACTATATTTTTTAAACTAGTACTGTATTCATTTGATTTTTTTCAGCAAAATATCCCAAAGTATGTCTGTTATTACCCACAGCTTTTAGAGATTTTTAACCAATAGAAATGTTTTTGATATTTAAAAAATTGTGCAAAAAATAAAATTAAAATTTTTCCTTTTTTTAGTTTTAGTTTTGATGTGTGCTAATAGCACTTTAGATGTTTTAGAAAATCGCAGTGTTTTGGTTTCGATAAAGTAAAACTTCTATTTTTAAGATTTTTTTGAAAGTTTCAATTTTAAACCTCCACAACTTTTGCGCGCATTGATAAAAATGATTAAATTGAAGAAACTTTTCATGCATAAATATTGGTTAATAAAACCACAAACCGACGTTCCTTTCAGAAGAAAAAATTTTTTAAATACATATTTTTACTTAAACCTTATAAGCAAAATAATACGAAAGTGATTCGAATTTGTATCGCTTAGAAATATAATTTTATTGCCGCAATAATCGTACTCGTATTGCGGAAGTTTTCGCCATTGGGAAAGATTGTGCGTCACAGGCGATACATCTAAGTAATAAGAAATCAATACGCCTGGAAGAAAAATAGGCAATATTGCTAGATAATCATCTAGGTGAAAAAAAGAAGATACCAACAGATAATCTTCTGGAAGATGTAATAAATATATAGAAAAAATTATCACTAAAAAAATCTTGAAATAATATAATAAAGAAATTTTTTACATCGTGAAATGCATGCACGCACATTAATCTTAACATTATGAAGCACGAAAACTGAAACGCTCATATAAAATATTCATGCTTTGCTAAAAGAAATCGAATTTCTTCAATATTTTTTATTTTTGTACAACTTTTCGGCAACTGAAAAAATTGTTGCTGAAAAATAAAAGTATTGCATTCACTTCTTCCATATGACTTCAATGGGATATCATTAATTTATTGCGGAGTTAGTAATCATCTTACTGAAAAAACGACAATATTTTTAGGCTAAAAATAATAAAAAAAATTTTAATTTTACATATTTTTTGTTGTTTATTGCCTAATTTTGTTTCAACTGATAAAAATGCAATATTAGAAAAATATTGCTTTGATGATTTTGGTCCAAATAATAAAAATAAGATATTGCATAAATTTCCTCTAGGAAAATATCTTCCAAATGTTTTTGTAGGGAAATTTAAAAATTGTTGAATTTTTTGAAATTCCTCATATATGTAGCATGTACATATGTACATATTTGTGTATTATTTATGATGGCAGAATATACCTTTTATCCATTATTTAATTTTTATTGTTTCTGTCATTCATTATATTTTATTTTTCCCCTTAATAACTTAAATAATTCAATTACAATATAACTTACCTACCCATCGATAGCGGCTGTCAAATGTTTCATTATTTGCGTTTAAATTAATTTAATAATTTCATTAAATACCAAAAACAAACAAGAGAAAATCCAGAGCCACTTATTGTCAGGCTAAATCGTGCTGCATAAACTGCTTCAATAAAATATCAGCAGCAATGACAAAACTTTTGCACCCTTAAGCAAACCTAGAAAGCTCACTTTTTTTGTTTTTGCTGTTGTGATAACAACAATAACGAATAAATGCAGTTTAACTTCAAAATATTATGGCGAAGACAAATGCAAAAACACAAATTATAAATATTAAAAATATAATAAAATTTTCCTTAAGCAAAATTCCTTTGGAAATAATACCAAAACGAGCAAATGAAATGAAACCAAACGTGCCACTACTAACTAAGTACAGCAACAACAATAATAACAAAAACACAAGACGAGAAAGGGTTCTAAAAGATTCTTAAATAAGAATGTGCCAGCAGCAATTAACACCTCTTTTGTGACACTAGGCAAAACCAAAAGAGAGACTTGACCTCTTTGCAAATCACTTGACTTTTAATTAATTATTTCACTGCATCACACCCTTGTTGATGTTGACAACGGCAATGATGATTTCAACGAACATGCCACAGATGAAAATGAAGATGATGGCGACAAAAGGGAAAACGAAGACGATGGAGACCATAACAATGATTATGCCACTTGATGATGCTACCCTTTAATGGCTGTAGTAGAAGTAGTACTTTAATATTAGTATGTACCATCGGTAGCAATATGTATGTTGAACATTTTTAGTTGGAAACTTTTCTTACTACTGAATCCAATGCCTTGCCTTTAGCAATTTTCCACTCTCTGTTTAACGCTTCATAGCTATTACTTAATTATAGATTTTAATGTACTTAAAAGAGAGAATATCAAACACAATTAACACTTTTTGGCATAAAAAAAAATAATAATAATAATAAATAAAAGTAACACAAACACAGACGTACTCATTTATACCTAATAAAAAGTTAAGACAAGTCAAGCAGTCCAATTTATAATAAAATACATTAGGATGATTCGATTGCTAAAGGAAATTCTTGGTACCCCTTAAAAATAATTTATCAATTTTTATTTTAATTTATGCAGAGCTGCAGAATTAAAAGAAAAACTTATTTTTTAAGGAGATTCCAGGAAATTTTAAATGATTATATTAAAATTATATACCAATGATTTAAACAAATCATATGACAGATGTTTTGAAATGACATATGAAAAAATTTCAGTCTAATAAACCGAATGGTTCCTTATCAATTTCTCCACTATTAATAAAAGTGACAAACAACTTTTTTATCCTCAAAGAAAATTAGGTGCGTATCTGTGTGGATATATTTGGAAGGGATTATGGGTCCGCTTGTAAGAGACAGTTGAGATTTTGTTTACTTCCTATTCAGTTATTTGACATTGAAGTACTGATATGCATAACAAATTGTAATTACTAAATTAACATAAGAGTAGCATAGCATAGCAAAAACAAATATAAACAAGTTAAAACACTAACATGTTTTCTAACTATTCACAGAAAATATTATGACTGAAAAATAAGCATAACCCTCGAATTATGACTATAGTATATTCACAAGTAACAGATAAAAAATTTCCCCACATTTCCTATTGACTTTAATCGCATCTTGCTTCCTCTTTTTTGAATTATCCATTTTTCTATACAAATTTTAAATTTTTAAACAAAATTTTTTGTTTTTTAAAATTAACCAAACTGAAAAGTCACAGTTTTTCTTCTACATAGCATGTTAAGTATATTTTGTGACTATGATAACAGAATACGGAGTTATGATTGAGTCACAAGTATAATCATAACTTTTAGTTATAAAAAACATTGTGACTTTTTTAAGACTTCTTCTATGAATAGGCATGTAAGTATATTTTCGGTTATAAAGTATTTGCACAAAATCTGATAATCCATAAACGAAAACAAATCATCTTAAATAAAGCATTTCTTTACAATATAAAGGTTCTGCCAACAAAATTTTAATTTTGTAACATATTTGTCTGATATTTCGCAATTTTCCAACATATTCCACAAATTTTGCGATGAATTTGAGAAAATATAATATTTTTTCTTTTTCTTTTCTGCAATAAAATAATTACACTATGTTACAAAATAGAAAAAAAATTAGATATATTTTTAAAATGACCTAGTTTGGGTTATAGGCATAAATGAGGAAATCAATTTGCCATTTTCAGAAATTTGAATACATTCCCGAAATCTAGAGTTACCGACAAAAAATGATTTTATAAGACTTCACGGACGAAAATAAAAATATAACTTTGCCGATCTTAGAGCTATTTCATTTTACTCAGAACTATATAAATAAACTTTCCAAATAAATTTAAAAAAATTATGGTTTCAAAGGAAATAAAAAAAGTTGCCAAAGTATAAAGAACTGTAAAGAAAACCGTAAAAATTTCAGATATTTATGACAATATCTCCACAAACGTTTATTTAAAGACAAAAAAATATATGTATATATTTTCGGAAAGCCTTTATCTTTCCAAAGCCGTCAGTAACTCCAGATTTCGAGGGTGTATTTAAATTTCTGAAAATGATAAATTGATCAACTAGGCTCATAGCTTAGACTAAGTCATTTCAAAAATATGTATATTTCCACTGTCACACATTCTTGTTGGTTTGGAAGACTAGAATATACGTGTTATAAATAATAAATATCACTCATACGCAATAGTGTTAAAGAGAAATATAAAATTGTAAATAATTAATTTAAAAATAATAATAATTTAGCCTAAATTAGTTGTACATTTGAAAGCATTTTCAAGTGTAGTAAAAATATAAATGTAATTTTCGATAAATTAGAACACAATCAAAACTAAAGCAGCAAAATTAAGCTTTAAAAAGAAAAAATTAACAAAATCTGTTGAAAAAAATTGTGTGATTTATTTTAAAAAAGCTATCAAATGTCATATTTTCCAATACACACTCAAGACCCAGCAGAAAAGATTTCAAATGCAATGAATTCAACACATTGTCATCATTGAAAGTACATATATTATTTTTATGATTATTATGATTCATATTCATTGCTTTTGAAGTTGTATTCTTAAAGAATGTAGACGTTATTTTAAAAAATTCATTAATGATGCTGAGGTAATTGGTTCAGATTCATGGTTTAGATGCAACAAATGTTAATGTTAATAGTTTATTATGATTAAAGTAAGTTAAACCTGATGTGTTTGCTATTTGCAATTTCAAATAATAAAATTATTTTCAATTTACAAACATACATACATATATCTTTTATTTGAATATGTTTTCTTCGACTTATGCAAACGTTTTCGAATATTAGTTAATTCCGGTTGCATTTCAAGTGACGATATAGATATAAAAGTATAAATATGTATAAAATTTGTGCATTATTTTTTTTTATAAAATTCATTTAAAATTCAACATCATCCATTATTAAAAAATGTATTTATAAAAAGCTTTTAAAATTTATTGGATTTATATTAAATAATTTATGTTTTTTTGTTTTTCATCTTCAGAATTTTTCATTCGTTATTATTTTACGTATTGATGTGACTTGTGTGCATATACTTACGTAGATACATACATAAAACATATGTACATACATATGTATAAGTATGTATGTATCATTTTAAATAAATAGGTATATATTTATATGAGCATTTCCAAAAATATTAAAAATATTGATTTATCTCTTGAAATATCTATTAATTAAAAAGTATTAGTATCGTTTTATTATTTTTTTTTTAATTAACATCATTATCTATTTATTCCTGAAGTTTATTAAAACATGTAAACAAAGAAAATTTTTTATATTTTCACAAACAATACGGGTGTAAGTATTTTAAAAAAAAAAAATAGATATTTATCCAATTTTAGAAACTTTATTCGGGATCTTTTACGTAACCATTAATTTAATTTACAATTTTCGTAAACTTTATATATATGTATGTATTTTTTGTTGAAAATTTATATTTAAAAAAAAAATTGTTTTTCTATTCTTTTAAAATTTTTAAATTTTTTACTAAGAAAAATTAGTTTATCCTTTGTAAGTTCTAATTAATATCTACAACTTTGAGCAATAACGAATTTATCGACGGCAATCTAAATCTATCTTCTAATAAAAACTGAATATTTTGTATACGAGTACTATTGTTAATTGTATTAAGGTAACATTAAATATAATGGATTTAGTTAATGTTGATAATACATTTTTTATACCCTACAGCATCATAGGTGTTTGGGGTATTATGCGTTTGTGCTGATGTTTGTAACACATAGAAAAAAAAAAAAAATTATGAAATTCGGTGTAAAGAAGTTTCAATCTTTAAACCAAATTTCATGAAGATCAAGTTAATATTCTACACAAATAAGTTTTGTATAAGTAGAAATCACAGTGCTAAATTTTACGACGATCGGTAATTAATTTACCATAGCTACAATATAAGGCGCACTTTTGGAAATCACCCTAAAGTGCGTAAATTTATATAAACGTTAGTATCAACGTAATATTCTATATTCGTATATTTTATTTTACATTTAATAATTGGACACAGGTCTAATATAAGATCCCTCCCCGAATTCTGGTGTGCATACACAATGGCGTAGTGTATTATATGTTCCGGCTTGGCCGATTATATCTTTTTTTTTTTTTTTTTTGTTAACAAGAAGAAACTGTAGTTTGACAATGTCTATAAAATTTGGGTCTTACTCATACATATGTATGTATGTATGTATGTTATTACATATTGTATATTCGCGAAAAAAATATGACTTTAAATTATTACTTGTCTGTATGTACACGGATAGTAGTATGTAAAGAATACACATAAAATTATATGGCGTGATTGTGAGAACAATGTAATAATATTGGTTAACTGAATGGATGGTTGGATAGATGGATGCACGAATGAATAGATGGATGGATGGATGGTTGGTTGGCTAGATGACTGCATGGCTGAATGGATGGCTCACTATTCTTGTATGTGGTTACTGTTCTTATCAATTTTTCTGAAAAACATGTTATTGTTACACATACATACATATGTATGTATACGACTGTAAGTAAATGTAGTGTATGTGTTTGTATTTTTATTTTCATCTACATACATATGAATATAGATGTATATTATTTTAACCAAATAAGTAACCATCCAATGAATAAATACATAATATTTCATAAATGTGTATAAATATGAATTGGTAAGCTCATATATCGTATGCCAACACATATATATATACATGTATATGTATGTACGCTGATGAAAAATGAAGTAGTGTTGATGAAGAGGAGTCCAATAAAATAGCGAAAAGGCGTTATGTTTATTATTTTTTTTAAATTTATTTCTTTTAAATACATGCATTTCAGAAACATGTTTTGTACATTTAGATCTTCATTTATGAAAGTACTATTAAGAGATAATTTTTTCTTAAATTGTTTTAAAAGAACATTAAACGAAACAGGTTGGAATCTAAACAAAATTGTTATAAACTCCATCTAAATAATATTTTAAATTAAATACTTGGGATCAAACCATGTAAATTTTTACAGAATATTTTTGTATGTTTCCAGCATATTTTGAAGTCTTTGTTATATATATATATGTATGTTCACACATAAATATATATTAGGATAACCTGGTTTGTATGATATGATTGAAAAAATATGGAAAATGTTAATTTTGAACAAATATGAGAAATAAAGTTAGAAATAGATCTAAAAAATCAAAAATTTAATTTGAAAAGTTGGAAACATTGTTCTAATGGACAAATTGTATGTATTAGGATGATTTACTTTCAACCGTTTTTTTGGTCGGCTTTTTTTTACACTAAAATTCGTTTTCTAGAATATTTAATTGCAACGATATTGGTGAAAATTACTAAGATATTAGTGGAAATTTTAGGAACAATTTTTTAACAGTTTTATATTCATAACTCATTTCTTGTTCTATTTTGTAAATAATTATGTAGTCTACTTTACTTTGAAGAAGTATATTATGCCTTGACTAAAATTTTCCAAGGAATTATTTTTTTCTTTTGTATACCAGGAAAAAGTTTAGAACTTGCTCTAAAATCATGATGTAATTAGAACCACTTCAGATTTTTTATTTCAAAAATTCGTGGTGACGCTGTCAATTTTGGCACATTACTTCTCAAAAAAAATTTACTGGTTTCCAAATAACATCCTAGAACTGTTTGAAAAAATTAAAAAAAAAAAAAAAAATTAAAAAATGTTTAAACCAAAAAACTGAGTAATAAAATCTGATTAAAATGAAACATAAAATAAAATTTTTGATTTTAATAAATGGTTCTTAAATCGTACCCTATCGCGTCTATAAAACTTGTTGAACTGGTTCTAGAACCACTCCATAGAATGGGAACTAGCTAAGTAACACATCCGCAGATTTAGTTATGGGCGTATTTCAAACTAAATTTATTCGCTGTGGCGCCAAACTAGAGTGAATGTAGAACTAATATATTCTTTTCCTGCGCTGTAATATTCTTATAAAAAAGTGAAATATTGAAAATTTGTAATCATATATTACATAATTTTTAAGGGAGGTACTAATTGGAAAAGATCTACTACAAAAACTTCTGATGTTTTTTTTCTATGCTAGGGCTAGTTATGTGCATACATAAGTATATATGTAAATGCAGTAAATTAGAACGTGAATATTGTATCAATTGTATGAATATTTCGGAATTTAAAAAAAAAAAAATGTATTATAAACTATTAAAAAAAAGTTTCTCCAAAAGAGTTGAATAATCGATCACCCTAGTAATGTACATACAATAAATTCATATTATATTAATGGATGAATATAAGATTTTTAGTATTTTATAACGAACAAATAGATATAATACTGAACTATTTATAAAAAACATATACACATATATATGTAAAAATGTGTATTTACAATAACAATATAAATTTATGTATAAATATGTGTATGTATGTGAAAAATTGTAGTAAATGTGAAGGCATAAAAAAATCCTTAATTAAATGAAACTTAATGGAGTGTGAAAAATGTTGTAATATACTAGCATACATACATACATACGTATGTATGTATTTTTAACAGTGGCTTTTCTCATTTTACTGTGAAATATTTTATGATCGAAAGTTTATTAATAAATATAAATTCATTTTCGGCTCGAAAAATAAAAATTACATGTTTTCATATAAATTTAATAAATATTACAATAATGTGAAGAAAAAAAATATATAAATAACGAATGCGCATTCAAAAACAGTAGAACATAATAATCTAATTTTGTTTAATAGTAATGAATATCAACTTCAATTGTTATCCAAAAAAAGAAAAAAAAAATCAAACATATACCAACATTGTGTAATGATAGAACATACGGTTTTCAGAAGAATTCATACGAAAATGTTTAAAATACACTCTAGTTTTTAAGGCTTTGTTGCTGTTGTTGATGATGATTTTGCATAAAAACTCATTAGATTTTGTGTGTACATAAAATCGCATTAAACAACCGTTGAAAAATTATTGTTTGTTATTTGGTATGGTCTTCTAAGTGCGTCCACCATATTTAGACCTAGAATACGGAAGAATATGTGAATATGTCCATACATAGATAATTTATGTTACCTCATTTTAACTGCACTCGTAATCCCAGCAGTAAAAATCAATAGTCATATAGTTTTCAGGCCTGTTTTAATCTTTATATAAATTAAAGTTTTTTTTTCATTAATTTTGAAAAAAAGATTTTTTGTTCAAAAAAAAGTTTTTACGTTCTAGAATTTCGTTTCCTTTATGTTAATTTATTAGTTACAAACAATTGGCATTTTTTTTAGCACCTTTTGCACATGTTTTTATTAATTTGTAGTTTTGTACTATAAAACCATTATCAGATGTTTTTTTTCTAAAAATTAAAATTGCAGCTAAATAATGGCATTTTTAGTGACGGTAACTAATGCGATCTTTAAAGTTCAATTATCAATTACAGACAGTTAACCTAACTGTCAAAAAAAGTTAAGCGAACTTCATTTTGTTATCAGATGTAAGATGTACGATAAAATAACTTGTTCATTTTTAAATATAGTTTGCAATTTAGTTGTGAAAGTAACTGAATCGATATCATAAAGTAAAATAAAACAAAAGTTTAATTAATTTCGAATCTTATTGAAAATTAAAATAGTATTTATTTATAAATAATTAGACAACTTACTACCTAATTTAAAACATTTTAGGTAAAATAAAATAGTTAAAATTTTAAATTTTAATAAAAACTTGATTTGGTTCATTTAAAGAAAACATTTTATTAAAAATTTAGCAATTTCATGAATATAGTATACACTCGATAAATATTCAGTAATCTGGATGGCTTTTCTTAACTCATTCCATATTCTATAATCCGGATTGAATAACATCCTTTTCTTATTGAAATTTTAGTACAACTTGGAAAATATAATAATAATTATGATATAATTATGAAGTAAGAGTTGATTGTAGTTGAATTCTTCCATTTTCAGTTAATTTTTGTTCCAAAAACTCTTCAGTAAAAATTGTACTCTTTTTACTGAACAATTTTTTTTAGATAAACTGAAAATTGTTGAAAAACTTAAAATATGGAATGTTATTAGACGAAAAATGTGTACTTAATACCCTAAGTGTTCCACTAAGTAAATAAATGGTATATTTTAATATATATATATATATATATATATATATGTATATATATATATATATATATATATATATATATATATATATATATATATATATATATATATATATGGACCAGAAAAAAAGCCTCGATAATTCGGATTGGGATCTGAAATCAATTATCCGGATGATGGCGCTTATACTGGTATCTGGTTTTTAATGATAAATAAGATTTTAAAAATCAAATTTTTGCTATAAGAACCGAATTCAGTTCGTCAAAATGTTAAACTATGTATGTGTTATTTAGAATAATATCCCTGCGGAAAATTGGTGACAATTCAGTAATAGTACCGGTGCTCAGTATTTGATGAGTACCAATTGAGGACAAGTTGCCACAACCACGCTCACTAAGTATCAATTGAGAGTCAATATCTAGCATTCTAGATAAATATGCAATATGCTACATGCATGCAATAAAAATCTGTGTTTGAGTGGATAGCGTACTAGACTATAAAGTATAAAATAAATTACATAGACATGGATTCGATTCAGGGTGCCGCCATAAAAATTTAAGTAAAATATATATATTAAAAAACCTAAAGAATAAAAAAAAAAAAAAAAAAAAAATAATAATAATAATAATAATAATAATAAATGAAATTTGCGAAAATTGTTGTAAAAGCAATCTGGTTCTGAAACTGTGAAAAAAATTTATATTATTTTCACCAGTATTGAACTGGTACATTTAGACTAATCATCGAACCGGTCGAACAGTACCTAAACGGCGTTAATTAGGCACCTCCAATAACAACCCCATCTAAATGTGGTAGGTTCTTCTCATATAAAGTTCCGGAACTAGAACCGGTAACAAACATAAAGAACCTGTCGCCAGACTAGTTTTAAAGTTTTTTATTTTTATTATTTTTTAATTTCCAAAGAATCTATTTCAGAATGCGTTTTCTTTAATGTTCTTTTAGCTTTAAACCTGAAAAAGTAATATATATATATATATATATATATATATATATATATTTTTTTTTTACAAATATGAACAATTTTTGTTCTTAGCATTTTGTAACATCTTTTTTATTTTTAGGACTTTCTAGCATTTTTTTGAAATTCTGAAACTTTTCCCATTTAGGTTTTCGCAACACTTTTTACAAAAGACATTTTTAATGGTTTCTTGAACATTTTTTAAAAACTATTTAAAAAATCAAATATAATGGACTGCAACAATAAATAACTAAATTTAATTACAGTTCTTTCACTAAAGGCATTATCCGCAGAGGCATTGCTTGTAAAATATATATACGTGAATAAGAATTGCAGCGAAAAGATTTTGTGATTCCAAAATAGGAACTTCCTTTAATTTTTCCGCTGTTGTGCTGCTACATATGTTTGTTTGTGGCTTCGTTGGTACTTAAGTGGTCTGCGAGTGTGTGTGTGTGCGTAATGGTGTATTGACAATGATTACCATTATTGCTGCTAATGCAGATAAAAAGTTTGCTTACTAGAGTATTCTATCGGTTAACAGTTATTATTCGATAATTTAAAATTATAAATTTTAAATTTTTATAAATCTATTATTGAATGTTGTATAGAATTTGAATTGAACGAAAGAATAAATAGACAAAAATAAAGTGGTAATAGCGGATAAAATTATACATATAACTACAATTCTATACGTTCGTAAAGAATTCTATTAGAAATGCTCAGGAACAACTTTGTAACGGCATGTTGTTTGGAATGTAGTTGCTTTTCAATCACATGTCGTCTGCATTACATAGAAGTAGTTTAGTAACTACTTATTTATAACCCGTTATATAATTAGGTTGGTAGGTAGGTAGAGAACGGTTGCACAGTACTCAGAAGAGTGCTTGTGCATCCACTCGGAGACCTAGAGGTCCATTGTGAATCCCTTCGTAGAGAATATAGAAAGAAATTGTTGAAGAGATATAGAAAAGACCAGGAAGGAAAATGATAGAGAAAAACTGAGACCAAGAAAAGTAAAAAAAAGAATAGAAAGAATCTGGAAAGGAAAAGTGCTACCGCCCTAAATCGTTCGCTCTAAGCCAACGACTCCCTCTTAGCCAGCTTATTCCCATGACGAATCCTATTAATCTATCGAGATCTATTCTCGATATACTGTCCACTTCGTCAACGAATCGACTGCCTAACCATTTCTGCCTACTTAATTGTAGACATGGACAGTGACGTATGATATGTTCTACTGTCTCTAGCTCCTCATTATCTTCGCACATTCTACAAAGACCGGAAGAGCCACTATCCCAATTCCCTGTCATTCCCCCTATGGGACAATGACCTATCAGAATACCTATCATAGTCTTCAGGTTTTCCCTTTTCATGCTTAAAAGTAGATTTGTATCTGCTTTATCATGTTTATCCGTTCTACGTTTCCATGCATGATTGGTTCTATCCCGAATCCACTCCCTAATTAACCTGAAGTAAAAGCCTAGAGGTGGTCTCACACCACTTTCACTTGCAGTCCTATCCAAAGCTGAACCGTTCCTAGCTAATTCGTCAGCTACCTCATTGCCATTTATCTCGCAATGACCCGGTACCCAGCAGAGTCTGATATGATAATTTCCCATCAACGTTATATAATTACTTATACTACTTTTTTTTTTGATTTTTTAATTTAGTTTATCAATTCCTATATTATATGAAATTATATGAAAAGGAAAAATTTGCGTATGAATTACTTTTTAATCTAAAATAGTTTTTTTTGGTTATTAAAATTAAAAAAAAAAAAATAATAAAAAATTTTGTTAAGAAAAGCAATCTTATATGCTGACATTTCATTACTTATTTGTAACCTAAAATGTAACTAGTTCATATTGTTTTTGCTAATAGTGAATCCAATTTTACTTTAAAATAAATGAGTTATTGAATAGCTTGGAATTAATTAGTTCTTGTAGTGACATCTATTTAATGACATTCTAAAATGCCTACTTGTAATAATACGTGGTAAGTAGTTGCTTCTAATGTCATCGTCGTACAGTGATTCGTTTCATAGGCAAAAATAAAAATAAAAAAATAAGAATGGATTGAAAGTTAGTTTGTTGAAGGCTAATATCATGTAAAAAAAATTAGCCAAACAAAATTCTGAGCTATTATAGAGGTCACCAGACGGCTCTAAAATCATGATATCATTGTAAATAGTGGTTTTGGTGCAAAATTGGTTTATGAGGTTGAGGAAAAAAAAAAAAAAAACGGAAAATGTATTAATATTTTTTTCAGATTTTGAAATCCTATTAATTTTTGTAATTCACTATTAACGAAAAATAAATCAGCCAAAATACAAAATACAAAAAGACGCTTCTTAACGCTTTGTTAAGAAATAAAGGTTTTTTATGTTAATTTTCCAAAAAGGGAAAATTTTGGGCAAATTATTGGAACTCAATAAATAGCTCTCTTTGTTTATTATATTCGAGAAAAACGCTATTTGGCAAAGGCAATTTTTTTTTGTTAGAGAATCGAGTTATTCTATGCAAATTTTTCAAAAGAAGCAAACTTTGAGCTAAAAAAGTGAGCCCCAATAACTTACTCTGCTTAATAAATTTCATATCTTTATAACTTTTGATTTACTAAGCCAAAGAATATTCATGCTACTAAAAGGCACAGCTATGCGAAATAATTTTAATATAATAAATTTTTTTTTCAAATTTATAACAGTTTTAAGAAAAAGTATATATGACTAGTACAAGTGTCTTAGCGCCTTCCTCCAAAAACTTGTAGAAAATGTAAACACAGTGATGTATATCGAACGTTGAAAAACTTTTAGAATTTTTGCTCGAAATTTATAGAAAATATCCTAATTTTTAATTTCAGAACATATGGAAGGTACGTGAATCCTTTCATCAATTTTTTCAAAACTTTGGCTATTTTTTAATTTTCCCAATATATAACCGTAGACCAAATTTCATAAGTCTAGAATAATTCCCTTTATTTTTGCCGATTTTTATATGGGAACGAATCTCTGTGCGCCGTGTTAAAATAATGGGTTATCAAGCTAATGTGTAAGTATTGAAAAGTCATTATATTAGCTTCTTAACTCATTACATGGCAAGTAAAGTTGTTGCTAAACTAAAAAAATAAAAAAAGTTTTATTTTGTAATCAAATAAACAAATTAAATTTTAACCTCGAATAATATTATTTGTCGTATTAACCGATTAGTATGAAAAGTCAAATAGCTGAATACCCTTCTACTTATGCATATGTTTGATCAAACATACATTCAGTAACATGAAATAATTTTAATCGCTGTTTTTTGTAGTCTTAAAACGTATCCCTATAAAAATTTTTCTTTAAATTAAATCATTTAGTAATAAGTTTCCACATATTTTCATTTAATTTAATACGATAAAAAACTTAAAACTTAAAACTTAATGCATGAATGGCGCTGATGTTTAAAAATAAATTTTAATTGTACATATATAATTAAAATTTCTATGAAATAAATATAACATAATTTAATATAATAAAAAATAGAAAGAATGCTAAATTTATGTTAAACAATAATCGAAATCAAAAACTATCTTCAAGTAAAACTTCAATTAGTATGTGTGTATGTATATACAATATGCGAAGTTTCATCCAGAGGATCCCTTGACTTTATAAGGCCACCCAAAGTTTCACCCAAAGTCCATAACTTAATACAGCCTGAATAACAAATTAACGTTTGGTCTAGAACAAAAGTAAATAAATTCCATTTGGAAAATTTATGACAAAAAAATTAATATTTTATACATTTATTTAAATCTGTTTTCCTAATTAAAAATTTCAAATCTTTATTTTTTGTTTGTCTTTGTTTTATTGTATACTATTATATTTATCTTTCTTTCCATTGTTGCAACAGCCAACAAAACCCTTTGCCACAATCCAATCAAAATATCATCACATCAATTATTTAAACAGTTCAACAACATAAAAATTTTCCACATAAACTTTTTCTCACCATTTTTGCTATGCCAAACTATGTAGTTTGCAAGACATAATATTACAGAGAAATACAAGTAAATGGATGACTGGTTAGTTGACTACATCGAAAAAAAAAAAATGTATATATCAAGTGTTTATATTCAATAAGGGCTATCTGTAGTTTTCCAAAAATATTTCTTGTGTTTTTGTGTCCTTTATCAGTAGTATCTATTTTGAAAAGAAAAATTAATTCAAACACATTTTTGAGTACAATTTCAATCAGTTTCACTTTTTTCGCATTTTTTTCCAGTATTTATTTATAATTTAAATTATGAACACATTTTTGTTTTTTTTGAGCACCCACACTTTTTATTTTATTGTTGAAACGGTTGAAAATGGTCCTGCTAACCATCAAACTTCGTTTTTATATTTCTAGACTTGTACGATATCATAAATTTAATATATTCCCTAATTTTTATCAAATTTTTACTTTTCACACCTTTAATTTTCGACATGCAAACAAAGCGGGCTATCTGTACCTTTATGTATGTGGTTTAGTAGACATATTATAAATCAAAAAATATAGCGGTACACATATATGCATATATGTGTACATACTAAAGTTAAAAAAAATCGTCATGTTGCATCCACCATGTATAAATTGTTTGTCAGTACACAGAGAAAACTAATTTGTTGCCAATCGAATGTTGTCGGTTGCAAGTACTAACACGTAATTCGGTTGCTATTACTACATAAATGCATTCGGTATACGCAACTGTTTTTGAAAACAATTCTGTGCTGGGGTTTAAAATGTCATAATACTATTGTGAATGAAAGCTAAACAATTTTTTTATTTAAAGACAAAATGCAAAAATTTTGAATATATAAAAACACTTAATATATACTGAAAAACTCAACTTTGATATTTGAATACCCCTGATAACATTTTTCGTCCATCGGCTTTAGGTCTTGAAATCTTTTAAAACAGTTTAGTAAGAGCTTGCAGTGCCAGTTGGCGATCAGGTCTGTTTTATTAATTTGATAGATATTAGCATTAAGGTGGTATAAACAGAAAAGTTCTAAAGGACGGCGATATCGACTTATTATCAAGTTAATGGGTTAATCCATTGTAATTCCCAGATAATTAAATTGAAAAATTAATTGAGAAATGAAGAGGATGTTATTAATATTTTATGCAGTTATCTTATCCTTTATCGATGATTTTAGCTTTGTTGCTTATAATTCAATATATATATATATATATATATATATATATATATATATATATATATATATATATATATATACACTTACCACCAATACTATTGAAAGCTGCTAATTAAAAGTCTTCATACATTTATTTTTATAAATATAAAAATATCCAAATATTTGAGATCAAATTTGTTTTGAAATAATTTATTTTTTAAATGTTAATCGATTATCAAAATATACAATTTTGACTGAAAACATCGAATTTAGTTTGTTATTTCTTAATCATAATTATTATATGGTTGGAACTACCAAAACGTAATACTAAATTCGGTTGCATTAATCAAATTTCGTGAAATTAATTATATAAAAATATAATTTATATTGTTGAAACTGTTTTCCGACCAATATTTTTCCTATGTGTTTTTCTCATACAAAAATATAATTAAGTTCTTTCTATTTTTTGGCTACACTATTAATGAGCTAAGGAAAACCTGAGCTCAAAAATTAATTTATATCATATTCAGTTCTTGGTCAATTGCTTAGTTTTTTAAGTAAACTTTTTGTAATTTATCACATAAAAAAGTCCATATACAGTTAATAGTTTGGATACTTTCAGGCCCACGATTTCATTTGTGCTTTAGAAATGAATGGTATTTTCTAAGAATTCCAGACATTTGAAGCTGATTTATCTTACAACTTTCTCATGCGTGCAATATTCTTTTCAAATTTCAGATTTTACTTCTTACTAGTCCTTTTGTAATGTATTATTTTTGACCACAATGCAGAAACAAATTTTTTCTTTGTAAAATATTCCCATTAATAGAAGTAATACACTTTTCATTTACAATATAAAAATTCAGAAGCTATCAAATTTAAACTCGTAACAAAAGCATATCAAATCAAATAAAAACAAATTATATACTAAAATAACCATGCATGGGTTAGAAAATATAAACACTTTACATACACAAGAAATCCCGAGAATTTCCGGGATTACGGGATTGAAAATTTTGCGGAATTCCCGGGAATTATTGACAAGGAATTTCCCATAAAAAACTCTAGTACTTACTTATACTACCTATTGGAAAAATAATTTTTTCTCATTTTTCTTTTGTACTATCTAATATTTTCAGTTAAAATTTAAGTTCAAATCTTTAATTAATCATTTTCTTAAAAATATTTATGATGAATTTAACTAACATTTAGTTCGACTTATTCTTATAAGAAACTTGTGTTAAAAATGCGAATAAAATCAATTTTATATTATTTTCCAAATTTTATGTTTATATTCCGATCATTTATAACAAAAAATATGTAAAATTTATAAAATAAAGAGAGCGCAAGATCAGAGAGTTTCAGATCTTTAGAATATTTTTTAAATGGAGTTTAGTTTTTGTATTAACAAATACTAGTATATACATTTTTTAGTTTATAGTTTATTTTATATATTTTTTAAGACATTTCTATAAAATATGATATAAATTCTATTACGGTTTCTAAGTTAAAAAAAAAAAATTAACAGAATTAGAAACTTGTCAGCTTTTTTGAACCCAAAATGAAATATATATATATATATATATATATATATATTTGAAGAAATTTATTAAATACAAGAAACACTTTATTGTTGAATTATTAACAATCTAAAAAAAAAAATGTAAATCAAATTTTGTTATAGAAATCTTCGTCATCAGAAAAAAAATTTTCTTGTTCAGTCTCCCCTAGAAAAAATGTCTAGCTACGCCAATGCAAATGACCCATCAAAATGTTACAAATAGAGTTTTTTTTTGCTAAAATATATATTAATACTGTATTATAGATACTGAAACAAAAAACATAAAACTATAAATTTAATTTATGCGGTTTTTTTAAATTATGTATTGAGAACAATATTCATCTTTCTATTAGCGATATTATAAAATTTTTACCAACTAGCGCCAAACGCTTATTACTTACATTTGGCATGGAGAATATTTTGAATCCAGACCACTACGTTAAATTTGTGTGGTTGTCTTTCGAGTTCACGAAAATTTGAAAAACCGTTATATTGGATCAAAAAAAAAAAAAAAAAAAAAATAATAATAATAATTAAATTAAAAAAAAAAAAAAAAAAAATGAATTAAAGTGACCCATGAGAATCTAACATGTTGAATTAATTTTTTTTAAATATATATTGTAAACTATATAATAAATGCTAACATACAATTCATAATTTAAAATTGAATTTATGTTTATTTTATGAGAAGAAAAATTCGATATTATAAAAGTTTAGCCTATTGACCTAGTACTATCATTTGGCGTGGAAAATTTTCCGCCCCCAGACCATAATCATCAATTTGTGTCATAGTGTTATTAACAAATCGTAGAAAACCGAATTACAAAATGTTGAAAATAGGTGTAATAAATAATTTTTATGCTTTCTTGTACAATTGTAGTTTCGCAGATAGCCCTTTTTGAATATGCCCTCGATATATAAAACGAACTAAAGTTAACAACTTCAACTATGCCGGAGCAGGAGTAGTGAATATGAAGATGATGATAAACCATCACCAAAATTAAATGCTTTTTTCTTAGTTTTTACTGCTATTTGCCTGACTCCTCTTCTTTTACCAAAAACTAATTCTTGAGGAATCTAAAGTGGTAAGAAACTCTAACTTAAATAACCATGAAAGGTTAAAGCCATAAAAGAGTATAAAGCTTAAGAAGCCTTTTGCTTCCATTCCATTTCAATTCATTTCTTCTTCTTTCGGCATCATCTTCTTTTTCTTATGATGTGCATGTACAAATTGTACCACGTTTAGTGCATACAAATTCATATATTTTTTTTCGTAAAAAACATGGAATAAAAATAACAAGATGTAAGCCAATTTCAATCTTATAAGTAACTTTTATATCCATAGGGAATGCTTTTTTTTGCTTCTATTCTGTTGGTGGTCTATTTCTTTGCTGTAAAAGTAAATGTATGTTTTAAAGCAGTTGTATCTTTTTTTAATTCATGTATTGCGAGATTTATAGTCCTCCAGGATATATGGGAAATTTCCTTCTTGGGAAAGTTTACGAAGAGAATTGCCATTTTTAATTTTTATTTATTAAAAAAAATATATCATAATTATTTATTAATAAAATGATCGAAGCTAAAAGTCAAATAAAAATACTAAATCTAAACTAAAAGAAAAGGCTCAAATGGCCATCCTACTTGGTGGTGACATGAGCTTGCAAATACATATATAGATATGTATTATTTAAATCTTCTAAAGTTTATATAAACATATATAAATTTAAAATTTAATTCATCTAATATTTATTAATTTTCAATTTATCTATAAATTGTTTTTTTTTTCGCTCAACATTACAGTTAATAGAATTTATTGATTTTCAGGCAATCTACTCTAATCCTTTTATTTCGTTTAGTATTTTATAATAATTTATATATCTCAAGTTAAACAGATCTTAATGGTGTTGTAAACATTTGCGACCACTTTTAATGCCCAGTATTATTACGTAAACTATCTACAGAATAGAATCACTTAAAAAAAACCCCAACCGACCCCCTCTAAAACAAAGATGCACTTTGTATTAAAACCTCAGTTTTTAGGTTAAGACAGTAGAAGAAGCAAAAGGAATTAAAAAAAAAAGAAAGAAAAATACAAGAACAAACAACTTCAATAAAGAGGATAAAGGCACGAAACCATCCAACGAAAATGGCTCCATCACAAGGGAACTAAAATATTTCGACAACTGGCTTCTATGCGGAACAAATGGCTAGAAATCATGTAAAGAGTTTACAAATCATGCAGACCTTTTTATTGTCTTGCATGTCAAGTTGTTAGAAATTATGCAGCAAAGTGTAAAAGGATACGTTTCTTTTTAAGTTGGTTTGAAGCATCAACTAAAAATAAGATGAAAAGAAACACTTTATTCTTTTATTAACACAACAACAAACACTTTATTCATTTTTCAGATTGAATTTAATAATGAATAATCTTATTAACACAATTTGTTTGAAATTTATAAAATGTACTGAGTATTTCTTTAAACAAATATTATTGTTTGTATTACATAAAATATTTTATTTAGATTTTCATAATTAAAGGAAAATTATAATAATAAGAGTATGACTTAGTCATATGTATAATAGACTAAATAAGCGACATTAAATCATTGCTCACTTAAAATCCTTTATTAGTTGTTATAACTCCTTGTGATCATAAATTCTGACAAACCAATAAATATATGGATGTATGTGTATGTAGTTTAAAAGTCATTTCAAAATTACTTACATTTATTTTTAAAGAGCAAACACAGTCAATTCTTAAGCTCATTATATTTTCTTGTTTTGGTTCGCTGTTTGTCTGGGTTCACTTTATTTTCTTGGCTTGTTTCGTTATTGCTACAAGCAAGTACCTACAATAAAACATTTTCGTGCAACTATTGTCCCCAGGAAAAACAACATATAATATTGTAATTTGCTCAACAGGATGACTTTTTAACCCACATTTTTTATTCACTTTTGGTCTTAAAATGAAGATAAACAAACAAAAGAAACCAACTTCTGTCTTTTCCCTTGCGGAAAATAAAATAAAAAAAAAAAAAAAAACAACGGGTGGTGACAATAGTCGAGGTTCCAAAAGAGAAACAATAACAAAAGTGTGTTCGCAACTAACTACAACCCGGTACATACAAGACAAGCAACAAATGAAGATGAAAACCTAAAAGACATTATTCTTAGATGCTACCTATCAACAATGCATATACTATTGCTACTAGTGCAGTCAGTCCACATACTAAAGACTTACTATAGTTATAAATGTATATGTAAGTAGGTTGAGTGTTAGTGTAATCATGACATTGGTTACATAAATAGAAGATGAAAAAATAATCGGTTGTAGCACCGTAAAATGTTAATACAGATAGTAGCAAGTATGGTTACTTTGGAAGGAACAAACATTTTGAGGGATTATTTCTTTTATCAATTTTATTGATGACGAATTCGGCATCACTATCAACCATCGTACATTTCTTTAATCTCGAAATGAACGAAAACAAAATGCAGCAGACAAAATAAGGAAACAAAAAGAAATATGGTGGTTTTATTTATGAGTCTTTTATATTCTTAGAAGTAACAAAAGTTTCTGAATAAACATACGTTGCTAGGGAAAAAATGAAAGAAGTGAATAAACAAACGAACGAATAAATGAATGAGTAGAGTAGCATGACACATTACTTTATACCGAAAGTTATACACACAATGAATTTAGAATATATATATATATATATATATATATATATATATATATATATAGTAAAACACCTGCTGTGATTTAAGACAACACAATTTTTTTGAATAAGAAAAATAATGTAATAATTCTTTTTTTTTTCAATAAAGTTATGGACTCTTTCATTAAACAAACAATTTCTTTCTTTCGTTTATTCGTTTCTTTTTGATACTATTATTGGTCCAATCAACACATTGATAAAGGGTTGATTGCAATTTTTATTTTTAAAACGAAAGAGAATAAAGGAACTAACGAACACCTTACATCCTGGCAATCATACAATTATATGGCCAATCAAATTGACGTCATGGTTTATGATGCTAAATTGATGAAAGAAGAAAGAAATTTCGCATCAATTTTTTTTTTGGTTTGTTTGTATTTTTTCATTTAATTCTACCAGTTGTTATTTATTTGTAATCATTCATAGATGATGTACTTGCATACAAAAATATACATACATATATGTGTACATATGTATGTATACTTAAATGTATTTATGTTTCTATATTTTGTACTAAATTGGTTTCTAATCAATTTGAAAGTAAAAATTCAAATAAATTTTCAACTGCGTCGACTATTAATAACACCTTTCTAATAATTCAAGCTAAATGTGTTTAACTATTGTATGACATTCGCATGTTTAAGATCGTTATCATTTAATATAAAGTTGTTTTAAGTAATACGAAATTTATTGAAAATTTTGAATACGATTTATATATTAAAGTCCTCAGACTTGATGCTCAGTTAATTGTGTAAAAGGATATGACATATATACTTTAAAGTAGAATTTTATTTTTTACATTTTGATCTTTGAAATGCTTCGTTTCTTCCTTCTTTTTTTGATTTTTATTTTCATTCCTTTTTCATTCATCCATAATTGTGTTACCTTTTGGCAATTTTCTTCAATACCAAGCATTATCAATTATGTATTGAAGACCATCAAAGGAAATAGCAAAGCTGGTCGAATGTATAACGGAAAGAGATACATTTTCATGTGGGAGGGTAAAGATAAAGTAGCTGGTTAAAAATAGGGAAATGAAGAAATGAACAAAAAGTAACCACATTCGAAAAGTTTGCCATTTATTAAGACTGAACAATGTGTACGGTTAAAAAAAGAGTTGAAAAAAGAACTTTTAGTCTGTAGTTAATCATAGAGTTAAATTTAAGAAAGAATTATTTTTTAAATAAATAAAAAGTCAGTAGTTGCTACTTGCACGAATTGGGTATACATCATAACTAGCTTTATTAAAAAAAGAAACTGAAATAAAAAAGCTATTTTGAAAGCTACTTAATTTTTAATTATTATCTTCTCTGTAAGTTTGCATGTTTGTTTCGCAATCAGTGTTTTTTTTTCTTTGTTGTAAATTTCAAACCAAATTTAATTAAAAAGAATCATTTCAAAACTTTAAATTATGAGATGTAATTGTAATTCATTTTAATTGCTTTAGAAATTTAAGCATAAAAAATGTTTTATTTTATTAAGTAGCCTAAATAATATACTCGTATGTATATTTTCAATATAGATTTATTTGAACAAAGTTTATTATAAACGCACATTAAAGCTTGAATTGATAATGTAAACCGGAGAATACTGTATTAAAAAAATGTCTATTTAATTTGATCAGTTCAAGTGAATGCATATTATTTGAATTTGAAAATTGTTAGATTAATATAGTGAAGGATTTACAGTTATTTTAAACAATTTGTTTAGCCATTAAAAATTTATACATATATTGTGATGCATTTCTAAGCAATTGAACATGAATACTTCGAAATTTAAGAACACTTGGTCATAAGAAAAAGAAAAAAAAAATAAATAAATAAATAAAAGAAATATATTGAATTGCGCTTATATATATATATATATATATATATATATAACATTCCAAAGTTATTTACGTTGTATATATTTGTGTGTGTTTTTGGTATATATGTGTGGAAAATTGAATTTTTGTTCATGATGTTTGACAACGACACACAATTTGACAATGCAATAGTACAACAATTTATGTTATTTTAAGATCCTTTTTCTTATCTTCGGTTGCAATAATAACAACAATAACGGCAAAACTAGAGACAACTGCAGTATACCCTTATAATCGTGCATTACAAGGGTTACAAAAATTGAATGAAAATACACATATAGAATCACACACACAATATAAAAAATTGACAAGTCCAAAACAGTAAATTCTATAAAATGAGGATAACAGAATCCCATACATTTATATATACACGAACATATATTACATTGACATACAATCTAAGTATATATATGTACATTAGACTGCACAAAAATTTATCGACTTTTGAAATTTGACTGTAGCTCTCCTTAGAATTGTTTACTGGGTTGTGAAAAGATATTGTGTGAAATATTAGTGAAATCTGGTATCGTTAACTCGTGCGTATCGGACCTCAAGTTTCTATGGTGCATTTATTATATTGGGAAAATATGGCTTTTTTACATAAAAAATGAAAATCTATACATAATTATCTATCAAAAAAAAAAAAAAAAAAACATTGGTTAAAAGTGCTATTTTTAATTAAATTTGAACCATAATTATTGAAAAATACGTTTTTGTTTCTCCAGGATAATTCAAACTCCTTTCCATGCTCTGCTAAAAAATGTTAATTTTTGTAAAGATTGTTTCAAAACTCTAAGTTAGACGAATTTCAAAAAGCTTCAAACAAAAGTATGCAGATTTATAGACAACACTACAGGAAATAATACTAAAAAAGAATTATGTCAATGCCATATAGGACTAAGCCGCACCTGCGATTCGAATTTTGTGGATTTCGGAAAAAAGGCATTTTTTCAAGTTTTATAGTTATAAAGTATTTTTTTACCGATATTCAGTCTGAACAAAGTTATTAGGCAGGATAAACCATATCTTACAAAATACATTCCGAAATTTTTATGAAAATTTGACAAGGATAAACTTTAAAATAAGAAGGTCGAAAGTCAAAATTTTAAATATTTAAAATTTTTATTACTAATATCAATGTAAGTCAAATATTTCAAATATTGACCTTTGGCTTTCGTGTTTTAAAGATTTTCGTTGTCTAATTTTCTTAAAACCTTAAGAATATTGAAACATATTCTAATTCTATAATAATTCTGTTTAGTCAATTCAATAGTCAATTCTAAAAAACTTGACTTTATAATTGAAAACCCGCAAAAATGCCCTTTTGCAGATACGGCTTAGTCATATAAGGAATTGACCAAATTCTTCCTTAATTTTATTTCCCTAGGTGTTGTCTATAAACCTGCACAGTTTTATTCGAAATTTTTTAAAATTAGTTTAAAATTGCAGTTTTGAAACAGTTTTAAAAACTGAACATTATTTGCCAAAGCATAGAAAGGGATTTGAATTATCCTGCAGACACAGAAACATATTTTTCAGTAATTATGGTTTAAATTTAAATAAAAATAATATTTTATTTAAACATTTCTTAAAAACTTAAATATTTGTTAGTACACTCTTTACACAAGTAGTTTAAAACACATTAATGGTCTGGAGAATTCGTAACAATTTTAATAATTTTTAACCGATATTTCCTTTTTTTATATTGTTTGATAGATAATTATGTGTGGATTACGACTCTTTAATCTTTAAAGTATTTAACAGCTAAATTTTCCTAAAAACTGTAAAAGAGCCATATTTTCTCCATATTAATGTACCATACCTACTTCAGGTCCGATGCGGCACCTGAAGTAATATCGTGTAAAATATTTCATTAATATTTTACATAATATATTTTTATAATTCAATTAACTATTCTAGGGGGAGTTACTGTCAAATTTCAAAAATTGGTAAATTTTGGTGCAGTCTAATGTATATATGTTCATGGATATTTTTGTATGGATAGATATGTTAGTTGGTATATCAGTAAGTAAATCTTTACTTCTGTTTCAACGTATAACTAGTTTCTTATTCAGCTGCATCGAACCATTGCAAAAGCAACTGCAATCATCGATTATGTTTACGTATTAGGGTTCCAAATTTTAAATCCTGAACATGATTTAATTGTTGGGAAATTTTAAATTATAGATTTTTAAATTTTTACAGCTTTATAGCTATATATGCAAATTTTACACAAAAAATTAAACCATAATTGCAAAAAATTAAAATCGTTTCAAATAATTAACAACTTTATTCTTTTTTTTTTAGATAGGGGAGATTGGGGTAAGTGGAGCATGTTTTAATGTTATTTCAATACTCTTCCTGTATTGGAACTGTCACATTGAATGGATTATTGTTTTACATAAAAATAAAAAGATTTTTTATCTTTTGGAATTATTTTTTGGCGCTTTTGCAATTCAACTAATTTTGAGTAAAATGAGAAATGTTGCACAGTGGGACCAATCGCAAAATTTCTGGTAATAAATCGGTGTCTCCTAAATTACATGTCGCTGCGAATTGAAATGTATGGGAAAGCTGTACAGGAGGATTTAGGCTTTCAGCAAAATTATTTTGTAGTCACCCTGTAATAATACGAGATTAGCTACAGGGTGTCAAAATTGACCACCTCAAGTATGTAAAAGTTTTAAAAAATGGTAAATTTCACAAATCAATTTTAATTTTAAAAAAGAAGAAAAAAATCGTTGTCACCACGAAAATGTGTACTTACCACTTTCGAAAACTTTTTAAACAAACTAAACCAGTCAGTCAATTATATATTTTTTTAAATTTATTTTTATTAAAAAAAGATTCTAAAAATGTAGTTTTATTGATTGTTAAATAATACAGTATAAAACGCAATATTTCACAAACCAAATGATATCGTAATGATAACCTAGAATGATATCATTTATAATTCTAAAACGATATATATATATATATATATATATATATATATACATACATACTTGCATATATTCTAAGTTTGGCTGAATATATAATATTCTAAACTAAATGAAATAAATGAACTTAAGTTCATCCTGCTCCAAATAATTTTATACATATGAAATACGAAACTTCAGTAATCCGAAAATAGTTCCCCTTAAAATTCAAGCTGATATTGATTCCTTTATCATATCCTTTTTTTCCAATTTCACAAAATTTGTAAAAATATTATTTTCATATAATACAAACATTTTCAATTTATTTTTATTTTCCTGAAAATATTTGAATTTTTTTACTAAGGAAAAAATAATATCTTTTTTTTATCATATAATTTGTTGGTTTGTTGGAAAGTAGTTTGGTTTTCTTGTTTAATGAAATTTAGATTTTTTTTAATTATTTGCCTTTTAACTATAACACTCTGGTAAAAAAATATATTTTTTTTTATTCTCATCCAAACACGACATAAGGAGTGCTGCAAATCTTCTTGAGTACATCACAACAAATTTTTTAAAATATCTAAACACTCTAAATTTTGAGATATTAAAAAAAGTTTTGAGCTTTATTTCCTGCACTAAAGTTTTTGTAGTTCCGTAAATTTGAGATTTTCTAATTAATTTAGAAATAATTTTTTTCCCGTTACCGGAATACATCTAGGTTGGGAAACTCCAAACTCTATTACGTGTGTATGTATTTAGGAACTACTTTTGTTTATGTATTTGTGTTTATATAAAAGTATGTGTGCATTTTATAACACAGAAATCTATTTGCAAAACCTATAACATATACCTTTAAGAAAAAAAAAAAAAAAAAAAAAAAAAAAACTAATATTTATGTATAGGTAAGTATGTATTTATTTATTTTTATATAGTATATCTTACAACATTACATATACATATGTATGTAAAAACAAAAACAAAAAATAAAATAAAAGATTTTCGAAAAAACTTAAAACTCAATTGAAATAGATTTACGTTAAATTTTCTCACTCCTTCCACTTTTTTCCCTACTTTTTTTTTAATAATTTTTGTGTAAGATAAACGAAAAAAACTACTATATTTGTTGTATTAGTTGATTTTCTTGTTGTTTATACTGGAGAAAAGTTTTTTATATTTGGGAACAGATAAGATATCTTAACTATTCTTTATATTTATGTATATTGCTGTTGTGTTGTAGTTGTTATTTTTGTCAAAGACAATTTAACAATTTGTAAAGTTTATCATGTACAACTTGTACAACGAGTATTATACTAACAAAACACATTCAAAATAAACATTAGATGGGTGCATGATTTAAAAATTAAATTATAGATTTCAATTCAGTGAAAAAATGTATAGTTACAATCATTTTAACATTTCAGAAAGAATTTATATTTCTATAATATTCTCTGTAGTAGAATATCAGGTTTAAATTTTCTTTTAAACTAGAACCAGCCTAATATTCTACTTATCATTGCAATGTTTTCATATATACAAAATCTCAACTCTTTACTATAATACACTTTAAAATAGAGTACGGCATCTTTCAAGTCAGCGAAATTTAAATAGTGGTAGATTCTAGTTTTGGTCAAAATATTATTTTTATCTTAAATCCCTTGATATCTGCTGGTATAATTTTTAAATATCTTTTCGATTAGAAGTGTTTTTTTTTTGGGTTAAGGATTAGGCTGCTATTGCTAATATTCAGGACTAGATACTTTGAGGGGAAATTATTAAATAAGTTTACTTTATGTAAATTTTACTGGATGTAAAATATTTTCAAGTTTTGTATAATAGAGTTTGGAGAACAATTTGTACGTTTGTTTAAATCAAAGTAAGTTTTTTTTTTTTTTTGGAAATCTAGAAAGAATTTTCTGTTTCATTTTATTCTATTAGTGAGAATATTTTCTATAAGATTGCAAAGGACAGTTCAATAAGTTTAATTCGTTTAATGCCAAAAGGCATGTTTTCTAATTGTTTTTCAACAACAATTTCAAATTCGAAGCATAATAAAAAAAAAAAAAACTAAATCGACATTAAAAATAGTTAAGCTAAGAAATGTTCGATAATAAAATGCACAAAACTAAATAAGTACCTACATGTGCACCTTTATTTGTTTAAAATACTAAAGTAAAGAAAGGTATTTTATATTTTTATAAAAAATAACATTATTTTAACTTTTATAAAAATTGTCAATAGAAATAAAATTAATTTAAGTTTTCCCTTGTTGGCTTTTTAAAATTCAAGAAAAATTTTAAATTTTATTCATATGTAATAGTTATGAGTCATACAAATATTATGAAAACAAGTGACAATGGTGAGACAAAGAATAAAGATATGGAGGGCTACAATAAAATGATGCTGGCAGCGGAAAGAGGAAGAGTTATATTTCAAAGTGAAGTGTTTAACGAAAGCTCGCCTAAAAATAGAAATTCATTAAACCAGCTGTCAGATAAGAAACCTTCAATTTTAACAATGAAAAATGAGTGGACCACCTATTCTTCGGTAGGAGTACAACGTAAAATTCTCAAAGAAAACACAAAAATTATTGAAAACTTTATGAATTCGTTGGCAGTACCCTCCTGGTATCGAGGAGTATCGGTGTTTCAAAAGAAATCAGCTGATCTCTTACTAAATGCAATACGTGACGATTGTGCCCAGCGTACTGTGTATCGCACAATGAGATGTTTAGAATCTATTGGTTTAGATCCTTTGCCCAGCAAAAAGCAATTGCATACAATTTTACCGCTCTGTGGCGGCAGTGATTTGGCTTTGCTATGGTTTTTGATGGAGTGGTTGTATCGAGATACTGAATCGGATTCATACAGCGTCAACGAACAGCTGATAATGACTAGTATAGCACATTTGGATATGAATACAACACTACGAGAATTAGATCGTATATTACCTCCTAGTCAAAGTACAAAAGTAGAAAAGTCTCAAAGGAAAAGTAGGAGATGCCGAAGAAGATTTTCAAAGAATATTAAATTTAACGAGATAAATATTTTGCCTTATTTCGAAAAATTACCGAAACTTCGACCTAAAAAGTGTAACTATATTGATATTGAACTTAAACGAAAGGCAGTTTTGGATTGTTATCCACATCATTTTCTAAATCCCTCAAATATGGAGGCAAATGATAACAATCGCTGGTTTCAGAGTTACAATATACAAGATAATCAACGAACGGTTCATAACTTTGCTAAGAAAGAAATCAACAGCTTGTTAAATAATTTCGAAGCGGCCATAGTAGATGAAAACAAAGTCCAAACAATACATAGACAACAGACAGATATTGATTATTTAACGAATTCTTTTGATGCTCAACTAAATACAATAGCAAAAAAGAAAGTTCAGGAGATGGGACGGATTTTTGAAAAAAAACAGGTACGAATATATTAGAGAAATTTCAGCCATTCAAACATGACCTTGATGATTTTATTTGTATTTAGCAAAGTTACAAACATCTAATAAGTCGCTTTGAAAGTGATATTGAGAAAAGTCGCAGTGAATTTTATAAACTTGTTAAAAGTTCTCGTGAACATTGTGCTTCAAAAATATTAACAAATAAGTTTCATAATAAAAATAATAATAAGATTGACTTATGTAGCAAAGAATGTAAATTTCAAAATGCTGAGGGTTTAGCTCAAAAAACTGTTTCAACTGTATCTCCTGATAAATATATTCTTAAATCAAAGTCCTCTGAAAATGATGCTGAAACAAAATATTTTATTGCTTCTCAAGATCAGCAGCCTTTTAAATTTGATTATTATAAAATTTTTGCATATGAAGACAATAATTTTGAAGTTGATAGCAATTTAACAGTATTAAATGATTTAAAAAAAGAGTCTGAACTTGACTCGTATAATAGTGAGAATTTTGAAGACATTGTTAGCACTTGTATTGATAAAACTTGGCTGCAAGAATTGACGAAACATAAAAGAATTGAGCTTACAACCAATGTTAAAGAAGAATCATTTCCAAATATTGTAGATTATGGTATCGATTATTATGATCCAGAAGATGATAAACTGATGGATAGTATGCTCAAAGATGCTTTAGATATTATGAAACATGATCATAAATTTGTATTTGCTTCAATACCGGCTGCTCATCGTTTTCCTATGCTTCGTGAATGGATACGTTTAAGATATGGCAAGACTTATAGAAAAGAAGAACTGACTAAATCCTTTCAGGAATCTATGCCAATATTCACAGCATTAGCTAAGGTGGGGTTACCAGTGGAATTGCCATCAAATGCTGATATGGGTAAAGATTTAATAATAGATTACTCCTGTCGGGACTATGTGCTAAAAAAGGTGAGCTTAAATATGTGTCTGAGTTATATATAACACGTTATATATATATATAATTTACTATATTCATTATTGAATTATAGTCCAACTACATACGCAACGAATATTACAGACGTATCGATAAAGCAATGTTGGCACAATCTCGTGTTATTTACTTTGCAATGCGTCCATTTTTATGTTGCAATGGTCCTCCTTGTAATACAATCTTCGCTTATATGCCTGCACATAAACGGGAAAACTATCATTTTCGCCCCTGGAAATCCGAGGAGTGCATGAAACACAAACAAATTAACTATTTTCAGCCACATAGTCAACCGATAAACAGAGCAAAGCTGTCAAATGACAGAATTAGAAGTAAAAAAAAAGTAAATAAATTATAAATAGAATAATATTCCAAGGATCATTTCGAGCACAAGTTTATGATAAAATTTTGTGTACATATTTTTTAGAAAAATTTTAAAGAAATTAATATCTAGTAGGTAATAATGAAAATCATTGCAGATGTCTACGATTTACATTACTTACTGGATATTTTGGAAAAATTGTCGTTATATAATTTCCGTTATTAACCGTTTCATAAGATTAATACTAAAAATACATATTTTGAGTAGTTAAATTTTTTAAATAAACATTTTAAATATCAACACTGTTTTCATAACTCTGTTCAAAATGTAGATTTTATCTATTTAAAGTCATTTGATGAATAGACTTACACAATGTGAGTGAGTATAATTATGGGCCATTTTCTTAATTAGCGTTATTTATATGTTATTCGACAATATTTTATTTTTTTGTTTACACTAAAATTGCTACTTAAATGTGCATTTATGGCTACAATTAAAAAGTGTTAATTATTTTAGCACATGCAACATGTCCGAGCAAAATAGAACTGGGGAAAAACACGCAATCAATGGTGTTAATTTCAACACATGATTTCGTATAGACATGTGTGTATATGTGTATGTGAGCATTAATGTTCAAAGTGAATTTTATCATATAAATAACACAATAAAAAAAAAAATTAAATAGGAACAGCTAAATATTTAATTAACAGTAGCAGCATCAGTAATAACAAATATTTAGTACAAGAACTTTTCACGTCCTCTTTTCATTGTTTGTTTTTCCCTTATTGTCCGAGAAATGAATATTCTAGGAGTAAATGGCTTTTTGCCTCTTCTGGTAATAATTGGCTTTATAGCCATATTAATGGTGGCACAAGGATCTCCTTTAAAAAGCGAAAAACAAGGATTAATGGTAAGTTGTTGTTGTTTTTTTTTTGTTGCGTAATGTTTACTCTGTCTGTGTCTGTGTAAATTATAATATATATAACTTTTTTTTTGCTTTCGGAAGGCAACACAATTTCATAATGAGTTAAAATCTTATTTGCTGCGGGATAAAGTACGGGTAAGTAAAATTTAAAGTTTATATTGAAATAAAAAAAAATCAATAAATTTAATTATATCGTTTATAATAGATGAGTCGCCAGTTCGGGGGTATACCTGCTCCTCCAGATATGCCCCAACCTCCAGCATTTTAAAGTATTTTTAATTTATTTACAAAAATTTTAATATCATGTTAAATAAAATTTGAGGTACCGTGTAAATTAATTTTGTTTTTTTTTTATTTATGAGATTTATTCAGAAAAAATTTTATTAGATAAACGTCAGTGTCTGATTTCACCACAATAATTTTGATATCTATTTGATGGTCTTAGCCAATGTTCAGCTATTTTTTTTTTGTTTTTTCATAAAATTTAAATTTGAAAAACTATTTATCTCACTAAAGAAACAATTTTCTTTATTATTTAATTCTTAAAAAATTTAGTATTTGTCATCTAGTGTAATTTCTACCTTGTTAAATAATAAATATTCACTAAAAACTGTGCACTTAAGCGCATAAATATTAAATACATTTTCTGTTGGTTTTTTACACTCGTAAAGTGATCACTTCTTTTTTCTATTTTCCTTTTTTTCAACACTCGCATTCGCTAATATTTGTATATATAGTTAACTAAAACGCTAAAAGACTGATAAGATTGATAAGATTGTGAAAAGAAAACTAAAAAAACAGATAATTATTTTAGACACTTTTGTGAGAACTATTAAAAAAACCAAAAAAAAAAAAAAAATGTCAGGATATCAAGCATATCGACTTTTCTTGCCGATATTCTGAGTTCGCATCAGAGAGCATGGTGGAATTATTTCGATGTTAATACTGTCAAACTCCGTATAAAAAAAAATTAATTTCTCTATATTAAAACTTGGTAATAACGTCAAACTCCATATATAAAAAATTTGAGAAAAAACTCTTATCCCAACTGCTATTACCTTATTTAATATGCCTTGAGAGAATTCGTTTTGGTTTTCTCTTTTGTACAAAAAAAAAAAAAAAAAAAAAAAATATGAATGCAATTAAAGTAAGTATTGCTGAAAAACAATTTTTAAATGTGAACATAAAAGAAAATTGAAAAGACAATCTAAAAAAATTACTATATGTGAACGTCGAATTAGAAAATAAAAACTTAAAAAAAGAAAATCATTTAAATTGTGGAAATTGTTAATCATAGTCAAATGTTAAGTGAAATATTTTCCACAAATCATATGGCTGTTACAAAAACGTCAAATCGTGATATAGTAACAAAAGTTAGAATCATTAGGAATTACGCTCAATTTTATGTATTTACCCTGAGAAGTTAGTCACATATATATAACAAAAACAAAAAAAAAAAAAAAAAAAAAACTAGTTGAAGCGCAATATTCGGCTGCCGAATCTTTTATACCCTTCACCACTTTTCCAACAAATAAAAATAAATAGTGTGTCTTAATATGTTCATATTTATACTTAAAAAAAAAATAATACATATATTTGTTCCACAAGCAACGCTTGATTACACAAAAACAAAAACCACAAAAATAAGTTATAAGCACATGTATATTTCTAAATTTTTATATGTATATACAAATAAACAACAACAGTAATATTCATTATAATACCATGTCAACTAAACTGCTTGCTTATACAAAAAACAACAACACTAATAGTCATTGCTATGATTTATAAAAATGCTTATACAAAAAATACCTAGCAGTTCTAAAGGTGCCAATTTGCCCTTTAGCACTAGATATATAACTACTTAGATCACTAGTTACTTTTGGTAGTGGAAGGGGTTGTTAAACGATCACCTCCTGTACTACATTTCGCTAGCGATATAAGTAATAGATAATGTTTAATGTTTTAATTAGGAAATATAATATCATAAAGCTAACTGCTGCTTCTTTGTTTACATGTAATGCATAGAATTTCCGTTGAGAGTTTTAAAAGTATTAATTTAGAATTTGCTCTCGCGTTATATATGAATTTGTTACAACCATTTCTTTTATTGATTTCACTATTGAAATTGAAATGACTTTAGAAATTTACTTGAATATATGCGAATTGGTTTCAACTTTTTAATTTAGTGAATTCACTATTGAAATGTAATGCAGTTGTGATCAATTTGCAAAAAATTATTAAATTTGTCTCTAAAAATTCCCTACACTAGAAACGAATTCATTACAACTATTATGTTAGAGAATGCTCTATTGAAATGTAACGCAAATAGTAGCCAATACACTTCAGAAATTTACATGAATTAATCAAATGTAATGCAATAAGTGGCTTTCCAGACGTTACAAAAGAACCAAAAGTGCTTTTTAAATTTATGCGATTTATGTATGTTAAATGATTTAGGGATATGGGAATTGTATGGGTATAATTGCTAATTATGAACTAATATTCATAAAATTTGGAATATTGATTGAAGCTTGTATCAATCTTATTTATATTTTTGTGCATTACAAACATCAACACAAACGTATAATATCCTAATATACTAAAATGATTTTTGACAATATTGAATATTTTTGTTAGTAATGGTTTTAAATGTAATATTATGATTATTTAGTTTTATTTCATACCTAATTATTATCTTTTAAAAATATTTTTTACAAATTTAGTAAATTCATAAACGTACATATATGCCGACTACTAAACCTTATAAAGATATAATAGCGAAAACCATATCATATAAGCTGCCGATTATAATATCATATTGTATTGTTGTAGAAAACGATATTATTATGATATCGAAATTTCAAAATATTTTTTTCAATATAATAAAAAACATAAACATTTGCAAAAAACCTTCAAAATAAAAATATAAAAATAAGAATCAAATAAAAAAACAAAAAAATCATTTGTTAACAGCTTTTTAATATTAAAACCAAGCTTTTATGGACGTAATTGCAAAAATATATTCGTAAGGAAAAATCATACTTACAAATATTATCATTGATAATATTTATATAGAAATATATCATGTATGATGATTTTTATATATTTTATATTTATTTAGGACTTTTTTTTTTTGATTTTAACTGATTATTATTATATTATTATATTTGGTACACTATTTTTACCGTCGTTATTTTTGGAAATTACGGCATTGAAAACGATATAATAATTTTATGGAAAAACGATATCATAAGGAAAGATACATTTTAGTCTGTAAAACTAATCGTTTTAGAATCGAAAACGATTATCACTAATGACAATTTTTATCACCTAGATAATATATTTTCGATATCGTTATAATATCGTTTTGACAATTTATATGGAAAACAATAAATAAATTTTATTTTTTTTTTTAATGTTTTCCATACAATAAGTCAAAGTGAAATTTTCATTCGACATCGTGGGACAGGTAGAAAATTTTCTTATTTCTTCTTATTTAGTATTTCGGAGAAAATAATGGAAAATCACATGCTTTCTAAAGCTTACATTTTACAGATCAGATTTTATACGCATAAGTTGGCTAAATATTTTCTTTGCACAATTGAAAATGAAAGTACTATAATTTTTATAATATTCGCCACCATGTAACTAAATCAGGGTTTACCCATAGAGCGCTAAAGAGTTATGAAAAATGTAATCAAACGGCAACACTGATATAACTACATTCATATTCATGTGTGGATATATTTTGTTGTTTCATGAAAAAAATTTGTAACAACAGACGCTCTTAGTTTCCTATAATTTTTTTTCTATTCCTAAGAATATCTATCTTAAATTACTACATATGAGTATTAAACATTTTTCAACATGTTAGACTACAAAATGTTTGAATTATTTTTGAAATTTTTATCACGAAATTTTAGTTAAAACTTTTAGCATTGAGGTGACGATAGGCTTCTATATACGAGTTTTATACTAAATACATAGTCGCATAAATATATATGCACTTGTATATAAATAAGTAAGTGCATACATGGATATATGCATACTTATATTGCATTTCTTTCAACACTATTTAAATTTTAACATGTTTGCTCTCTTTTTTAATGTAAACTGGTATTTGAAAAACATATGGACCATTATCAAAAAATTTTGATTTTAGAGGCAAAAAAAATTTAGTTTTTCTTGATGACACATTAGAATCTATTTGTATAAATATAAAGTATGTAAATCAGTTAATAATTTCGTGCAGGTTTTGAACTGAACATATATATATATATATATATAAATATATAAAATTACGCGTAATATCAAAACATGATGAGTTATTCAAATAAAATTTATGATTTTTCAATGTTTGATGGCATTAGTGTGGCATATTTTATTTTTCCTAGTAAAATATTAACAATTTTCTTATACTAAAAATCGCGCTTTTTTAAAAATTTTCGAAAAATAGGGATCGAATATAAGTTATTTCTCCATATATTCTAACAAAATATATTTATTCGAGTTTATTACGAGGAAATGATATTTAATATAGTGATCCTTTTTTAACTCAAGTGAATTTTTATCGTCCATACAATTTTTGTCTAGAAATTTTTTGTTGCGTCTCTACATTTCCTTTTAATTATGTACTCAAAAATTCGTATTACGTTGAGAACGAAATAAAAAATGCTAAAATTTTTCGCTCTATTAATTTCAAGTCTTTAGAGCTCAGATCTGTAACCAGTTTGTTTAAAAAGGTTAATTTTTTTTTGATAATGGCCCATATGTATGTGTGTGTGTAGATACGCACGTAGTATATATACATACATGTTTTCCTTTGTGAGTTTGCATATAAGTAAAGTTGGTCGTCTTTATTTACATTTATTTACATCAGTCTTAGTATAAATGTATGTGCATGAGAGATGTTCTTTTAAACAAAGAATTATATATATATATATGTATATGTATATATATATGTATATATATATATATATATATATATATATATGCATGTATATGTATGTATAGTATAGTATTTACGTATAACTATTAGAAGTATAACTTTGTCCTTTTTACTATAAAAATATTAATAGAATTTTAAGAATAATTTTAGAATTTTGAAAATGCAGTAGGTAGATATTAAACACTTTTGCATTTTATATAGTATATTATTTTATTTATATATTGAAATATTTTTTATTACAAAAAATTCTATAAAAGGATCTTCCTTTCTATTTGAATCCTTTTCGGAATCCTCCTAATGTACATACTTGTGTTAATGTTTCTTTTTTCACATTTTTATAGTGAATATTATCCTTTGGAATTCTTGTCAAATAAAAAAAAAAAAAAATAAAACACAAGAGCAATGTTGATCTGCAGTAACTGTTTCTTTAAAGTTATGCGTGCAATGCATATAAAAATATTTACACGATGGTAAGTCTGCACTTACGTATGTATGTAGGGTGCTTCAAAAAATTTAATTTCGAATGTTTACCTTTACTTTCATTTATAAAGAAGTCGCTATATAAAAGAACTAAAATGTAAATATGTTTGGAGAAATGGAAAAAAATAAAAGAATTTTAAAATTTATTAATTTTGTTGCCATTTTTCTTACAACAAAATAACAGCTTCCGAATGTTGTATTAATTGTTTTTCCCCTGGACATAACCTTGTCGCCAATTTTAACAAGTTAGGCACTACACTGTTAAAGCTAATTCGAGTACGCTGAATTCGATAATATTCGTGATATTTGGGTTTAGAATTAATTATGTAAGTTGCACAAATAATAGAAAATTATAAATAAAAGGGACATTATTTACATATAATAAACATTAAATCGATTGAATATATACTACAAGCATAAACTAAATAAATTTCAGCCTGATTTTAATGCATTTATATTTTTGTTTGAAAAATTTCTCACTGGTAACACTTAGCTTAGCTTAACTTAGCTTACATACGGAAATATAGTAATATTTTTTATTAGTTTAAAGTTTTGTTATTTGGCATTTACAATATATTTGAGACAATATATTTGATTTTATACTTCAATTAAATCTTAATTCTTTATTTTGTTTGAATTTAACAACGCAATCATTAAATTTAAGGAAAAGAACTTAATTCTCCTAACTTCTCTTTTAGTCTTTCGAAGTGAAATATCTTAAAAACGAGAGCTAAATTTTACAAATGGTTAACGCTATTAAATTCAGCGTCATCGATTTAGTTTTACCCAATGCCAAAGTTAGATCCATTTTCATTCTAAAGATGCCTTTTTCATGCCAGAAAGTGTCACAAAGTCCATGACGTTAGGTGGTATTTTTTTACTTTTTTGGGAATTATTTTTATTTTTCATTTCTTTTGGGTGATTTTTCGTTTGGGCTATTTTGCATTGGGTCATTTTGCTGGCTGCTGTTTGCATGTAGTACTTAATTTTTTTATGTTATCTTAATACAGTCTAAAGAAATAAAGTCATTAAAGTTAGATTTTTAACCTGTTTTGGCAGTTTATAGAACACACGCGCGTACGTTAAATTAAAAAACACAAATAAAATAATTGAAATAAAATTCGTGATTATAAGTAAAAAGTTATATTAAATTAAAAAGTTTGGTAAACTTCAAAAGCGGTTAAATTTTTTTAGAGATGTAAATCGTACAAGTAATACAAACTTTACCTTTATTTCATAAACAGCACAGAATGGAATAAAATAATCTAATATAAAAACTTATAACAAATTGTTCAAAATCTACCTTTAAGTATACCATTTGACTCAGAATTAATTTTTGAGCCTGTTTAGCATCTTTCTATGTTTCGCTCTCATAAACAAATTTAGAACAAGATTTATTTCTTTAAAAATCCGCAGATATAGTCCAAAATCTTAAATCATTAATTATTCTGTAAACAGCGTTTTTGAATATTTTAATCACAATTGAGTTGTTGATATAAAATTTAATACAATTTCAATCAGTTTAAAATTAAAAAAATGTCAATTCTTATCGCTTTTTATTCCAATATTAATTAATAATTTTAGTTATGAAGACCATTATTTCCATTTATTTTTTTTTTTGAGTACCCAAATTTGTTATTTTACAGTTGTAACGCTTAAAGATGGTCCTGCTAACCACCTTTTTTATTTCTTGATTTGTAAGATATAAATTTAATATTGTATAATTTTTACCAAAAATTATATCTTTTACACCTTTAATTTTCGATAAGCAAAAAGGGCTATCTGAACATTTTATAACCCATATTAAAAAATAAATTAAGAAAAAAGAGTTATCTTTCATAACATCACGAATAATGGGGTTAAAAGATTTATTTTTAAGTGTAAGGTTTTGTACTAGTATTTATTATTAATAAATCGTGGAAGACTGGATTGCAAAATGTTGAAAAATGAGTGAAAGTACCACTACTTTCACTCATTATGCTCTCCTAAACAATTAGAATTTTGCAGATAGCCCTTTTTGAATATAAGCCTTCAATATGTTTTTTTATTATAGTTTTTGTTTATTTTATCATTATAAAATGTTTGTCATCCAGTCGTGATATTTCTTATTTCATTCTGGTTCTTATTTAGAATAAATAATAATATTTTACCCCATCATATTTCAATACACCTCACTAAACACTATTTATTACGAAAATGTATGTATGTAAATGTACACCCATACGATTACAACAACTTCAGTGAACTCAATTTGATCGAAAACACTTACCAATGAAAATAAAACATTGACGCGTATAAGCGCGTATAAACCTGATTTTTCAAAATTCGCTTTTTTGAATAATATTACTTTATTAATCGAGTTATATCTATTTATATAAAAATAATTTAAAAGATCAATAAATTTCACTGAAAATATTCCTTTAAGATTGGTTGGAAAATGGTTATAATGAAAAATGTTTAACAAGATGTATCAATATTTTGGTACTTACTATTGTTTTATTAGTCATCTTTTCAGTTGCAATAATCACTAGTTTAGTTTGGATAGTGAATGAATTTTGAAGTTTTTGACACTTTTGAAAAATAAGAATAAAAAGAATTTAAACTAATTAAAAAATTGTGCATACAATGAAAACGAAATTTAATTATAAATAAAATTAATGCCAGTCGACAATCTTAAGTGACCGTAACAGCACTTGATCATCAATATCTTAATAAGGAGATAAGTGTTTAATTATTGTTATTATTATCACATTTTTTTTGCTGCACGCATACACAATTTTATTATAAAATTCCACAGAGTGTGCAACTATTTTGGAGGGATTACATTTACATATATTAAAGAACAACTAATTCAAGGATCTAATGTTCTTAAATGCTTACATAGAATTATTAAAAGTTCGGTTAGCTTAAAGATTTTCTGAGAAACGGTAGTATGTGATCATTTTGAAAATAGTCAGATTTATATTGTATTTAATTTCTTAAATCTGTAAATTGGCTAGAGTTATTATCAAAGATTAAATACTTAACTCTCGTATATTTTCTTTACATGTATCAAACGTCGTATGAAACAAGTTGTTCTCATTATAACTCAATTTAGATATCTCAAAAACATATGTGAACAGTTGCCTCCCGAATGAAGTAGTGGTAAAAATATTGCGAAATTTCAGTTTTTATCATACGGAAAAATAATACATAATATATTTATATGCATTTACAATTGCTTTATTAAATAAAAAATAAAAAAATGCCTTATTTTTATTTGGACATGTATAATTATAAAAACATTATTTTTAAAAACAATTCCTACCATCATGTTATTCTGCAATTGTAATCGAATTTTAATATAGTACTTTAACCGAACAAATTCAATTGAAAATAAATTCGGTTGCCACAACGAATCTGTTTTCTTTGTGTACTAATTTTTATTTGAATTTTTAGGTGTTTTTGAATGAATGGAGTACAATCCATTATTAGAATAACACAGAGATTTCAGAATAGGAAGAATTTTTTTTTTGTAATATTTACTCATATTGCAAAAAAATTTTATTATCTTGTGAATTATAAAGCATCAAGTTAAGGATAAGTAAAAGAGCATATATCAAATTAAAAGTGCATATTTTAATAATATAATAAGATTATCTTTCGATACAATTTTGTTAATAATTTTAGCAAATTTATTCGGAAAACCAAGTAAACAACATATAATTCGTTAAGTTTATGGGACCTATGGTCAATTGTCGACCGGTTCTTACAAGATTTGATGGTGTAATTTATATTTCTACAAAACACATTTATATTTAAAATTATCGTTATATTATCAATTATATGGCATTTAAGCGGCTATTGTCAATTATGGACCGAAAGTGATAAAACTTTGCACTAGATTTTCTACTCATATAAAACTTATTTGCGTCAAATATTATTGTTATTTTGGCATTTGTATTGGACTTATTTACTTTAAAATTATGTTCGGAAGAGGAGCTTATATGAAAGCCTTGGCGAGTTGTCTACCGATCTTCGTCAAATTTGGCACATTTATTTCTTAATTTCCGAATTTCAATGAAATCGTGAATAATATAAATCATGTATAAACATTCATTACTACTAATGTTCTATAAAAATATATGGATATAAGACCTTATTTCATTTAAGCTATTAGTCGCAAAATTTGGCATGTTCTGATACGAACTTTTCAGCGATACTCTGCATACATATAGATGTTTAATAAATTTTACCAAATATCGAAAAAGGTTAAGAAAATGATTAAATTTTATAACTCTATGAAGTTGTTATCGTCTCCTGTAATATTTTCTTTATGGTTAATATGCCCTTATACACGTCCATGCTTCATATCTCAATAAACATTTTCATACTTTTTATTTTTAAACTGCATAAGAATTTGAATACAATTCTAATGGGTTTCAATGTTTTTTTATCTATTTATATCTTGACATATATATCTTATGCATTTTCCCCCGGTAGTTTAGTAGTGATAAATTAATACATGCTTTACAGTATATTGTAAATATTTAAAAATACACATATGCTATATATTTATCCATATCCAATCAATACATATATTTTTTTTTAATTTTGTCGTCGTCAAGAAACGGTGACCAAAAATACCTATCATTTTCATAGAGTTTGTAAAAATGGAATAATGTCGTCCCCTTCCTATGAGGAACAGGCTGTTAATAATGAACATGTTTTTACTTCTATTATTTATATCAATATACAAATGTATATATGTAGATGTGTACAATTTTTACACTTGCACCAATACAATGTATGTGTATTGAGAATGATAGTGTTATGAATTTGTATGTATTAGAATTGTGAACATCTATGTGCTCATTTAATGTAGAAGCACTTATTATCACACACGTTAGAAAACTAAATAATATAGAGTAAAAAATAAACAAGGAAAACAATGCATCTAAGGAAAGAAAAAAAAATGTTAAAAGGAAACTTAAACTACAAAGCAGGAAACTAAGCTACAAGGAGGAAAAGTGAGAAAGAACTAGAAAAGCAAAAAAAAAAAAAAAAAAAAAAAACTGTAAGTGACTGAGAAGTATATGAAGAACAAAAAATGTAAAAATTCAACAATAATAACATGAACATGTTCAAATGTTGGAGCATTATAATAAAACAACTATCATGCACAAACTCTTATACTTAGTTAATCTCACAAAGAAATACATATATACATACAAACGTACATACACCAACACAAGCATGGATAACAAAGTTGTATTGTTAGTGCTATTTGTCGTTACAAATGTTGCCTTCATATTAACATAAAAAATAGAAAAAAAAGAAAAACTCAAAAACAACTACATCAACAGAAACAGAGGCAACAATAATAACAACAATAAGCATAACATTTAAAAAATGTGCATACATATCTACATACATAGTATTTAAATTAAGAATACACAAACAACGTCTACGTATATGCGTACATATTTTTTATGCAGTTATTATGTACAATATAGTGAGAACATTAATGTGAATGCAGAAAAATTCATTTAATTTTTCAAAAACAAACATTCTCGCAATATACATATGTATGTAAAATATAAATATGAACATAATTGTGTGTATAGTACATATTTTTAAATACGATTTAGTAAAGTTAAAACGAATTGGAATAATAAAGTAAATCTTTATATATATATATATATATATATATATATATATATATACTAGAGGACCCGGCGAACTTCGCCTCGCTCCAATTTTAAGCCTTCAGAAAAACTTTAGAGTAATAATACAATACAAATATTTAAATTTTTAATGTGATTTATTTGAATGGAATCAGTAGAGGGCGATTTGATGAACAATGTTTTTCGATTTGTTTCAATCATTTTCAATTTTTCCAATTTTCCGACTTTTGCGGAGAGATTTTTCTAATTTTCCGCAATTTTCCATGATTTACAATAAGAGCTTTCTATTGTTTGATTTGGAAAGCCATTAAGGAATAATTTCACACAAAATTTCATACAAAAACTCCATTTTCGATTTTTCCAATTTTCCAACTTTTCCGGAGGGATTTTCCAAAATTTTCTTCCGTAAAAATCTTCTCCTCGAAAATACGAACAACTGAAAAAAAAATTTTACAGAAATCGGCCCAGCCGTTCTCATTTTATGAATTACTATACATTTTTTACACCATTTACATATATATATATATATACATTAATTTTCACTTTCAGAAAATTCTCAAAAATATTTAAAAGTCGATTACGTAGATAAGAACGTTATCTTTTGCTTTTTAAAATACGAATGAATTTGTTTAATTGAAATATGTATGCTTCCTTAATTATTGTCAGTATTGCTAGTCCAAACTTTTTGAGGCTAAATCTAGCCTTCTTATTTTGCTTTTAATCTCGATTTTTTTTAGCTTCTAGGTTTTTTTCTAACCTTTTTTGGTTTTTAAAATTACTCTAATTTTATGGATTTACTAAAATAATTATAATTATTTATTAATATACTTCACTAACCATGCAAACTTTTTATGAATACAATTAAAAAATATTAAGGCGAAAAATCACTCAAAAATTTTGAAATGCTTAATAAAAACTAATTGTAGGCCAAAAATGAAGCAAAAAATTTCAAAACAAATAATTCATATGAAATGTGACCCAAATTTGTATGGTAATATTTTGACCAAATTTCCAGTGTTTTTTTTTATAAATTTATTATAATATCTTTAAAAGATTAAAAAATGTAATGAGAACGAGAAAAAAAATAAGTTTTTAAATTGAAAATAATTACGAAATTCACAAAATATGTTATTTGAGTTATTGTGTTATATGTTATTTCAAATAAAACTTTATTTAATATTTTTTGAATATGTTTATTAATTCTGTTAAAAGCTATTTTGTTTAAAAATTTTTTGATTTCTTATAACAACTTTAATTTTTTATTCAACACTTTTTTTTACAAAATTTTCCAACAAAATTCAAATTTTCATAAAAAAGCCAATATTCACCAAGAATTCAAATTTTCAGTAAAAAATAAAATTTTTACAAAAAATCAATTATTTATTAGAAACTCGATTTTTTACAAAAATTCCGAAATTAGATCTTTCACAAAAAATCTTATTATTCACCAAAAATACAAATTCATTAAAAACTGATTATTATTCAGTAAAAATTTGACTTTTCAATAAAAATCCGATTATTCTCAAAAAATCTAAATTTTCAACAAAAATTCAAATTTTTACTTAAACTCCGAATATTTACTAAAAATTTGATTTTTCATTAGAAATTTGATTCTTCACTTGAAATTTGATTTTTGACTAAAAATCAAACTTTTCCCCAAAAATTAAAGTAAGTAAAAAAATTTATAGTCGGTCATGCTCGGCAATATGATATTCTTCATTACTGCATTTAAGCCTCAAAATGATTTTTCGAGATTTTTAGAAATAGCTTTATATGAGACCTGTGGTCAATTATGAATTGATTCTTATGAACCCTTGATACTATGGTTTCTGCTTATTTAAAACTTGTGTCAAATATTACCTTGATACTGTCCTTAAAGTGGTATTTATGCGAGTTTAAGTGATTTAATCGACTCAAAAAGTGATTCTAAGTTTATTGATACAATTTAAAGTGGGTTTGCAATATATAAAAATTAGGATTTTTAAGAAATAACATCAACATTTTTCATTAAAAATCTAATTATTTAGAGAAAGAAAAAAAAAAATAGAAATAATAAAATAATAACAAATTTGACATTTATAGTTTTTAATTCATTTGAAAATAACACATTTATTCACAAAGTCTATTATTTTTTAATAATATTTTAACAAATAACACAATAACAAAGTTGTGAATTGGGGAAATGTTAGCTGTTTTTTGGCTTCTGGCAACACTAGTTTTTACTCATATTATAAAAAAGTAAAATTTCTAAGATAATTAATTAAATTCCAACAATATACTCACCAGGAGGTAATTTATTGAAAAATTGTAAGACCCAAACAATTCGGCTATTAAGGACGAATTCCGAAGGATGAAGTTAGAAAGATCTGATCTGAGTAGTCAATTTTTTTGAATAAGTTTAAAATAAATGACAATTTTAGCGTAAGAGCTTCATATTATTGCATCATTTTTTAATTTTGATCTAACAAGCGTTATTAGATCAGGTCAGAAATAAATATTTTTTGTGATAAAGACTAGCATAGAAAATATTTTAGTAATTAATATTTCTACATGAGGCATAAAACTAAACTTCTATTCAGAAATCATTCTCAAATTATAAACTTTATATACAGAATTTCCATTTTAAGAATTAATATTAAAAAAGACATAAAGTGACTAACGAGTTCTTAAAGCATGTATCATTATTATTTGTAATATATTAAAAAAGAGATTTTATAAAGATTTGAATTCCTTGGTACAATAAATGCAAATTATGTTCCGAAAACCCTTTCATAAAATAAAAGCTTTCATAAAATTAATGCTGCTCAAAAATATTGAATTATATTAAAAATTTTCGAAATTATAGTTAATTTTTATATTTATCAATAGTTAACAATATTATTCTGATCAGTCTTAAAAACCGAGGTAATATATGAAATTTTTGCTTGGTTTGATAGATTACTTTTTCCCAATGATTTATTAGAATTTGTAAAAGTAAATAATTACTGGTGCAGCATATTCCATTGAAATTTGAATAAAACTCATATAGAGTCCGCATATTTATATATAGGTATAAGCTCAAAAGTCAGCAAGAAATTGAGTGCACAGAAAAAATGATTACTTTATATTTTTCAATTAACTCAGTAGATTCATTTCAAATCAAAATTGAATATATAATATATTCAAGCAAAAATAAAATGAAAGCAATATTAAAAATAAAATTCAAATAAGATTTTCTTCTCATTTAAATTTTCAATTCATTCAGTCATCTACTTGATTGATTTAATAAATTTTTTAATTAGAATAAAAATTTTCTGTTTTTAATTTTTTACTGTTATTAGTAATTGATATAATCATTTTTAATTAAAGGAATTATTTTAGTAATTTGTGACTTTTTTCTGTATGCGGAAATTTATGCTGTTAAGTATTCGATGTTATTCAACTTGTTTGTTAATTATAAATAAACTTCACTGTAACACATTTCTATGCATGACCTTTTGCTTATGTTTATGAACATTTTAACATTTTCTTGTGTTGTTATTGTCTTTTATTTATATATTTTTTCAACAAACATTTTAGTTTAATTAAATTTTAATAAAGTTTGTTGTAGTATTTGTGTGTGTTCAGCCAAACAATATGAACTTTGACTTGAATAAATTTTGATTTTTTGTATATGTCCTTTTTAAAGTAATATTATTACACATACACACACACACACACACACAGGTATAAAGTTTTATGATCAGATTTTTCAGTATATAGAAATTTCTTAGGACAATTGAAATTATACTTACATATATATATATATATATATATATATATATATATATATATATTACTTATGTACAAGGGGAATTACACATTGCTCATACGCACCTAAGGACTTTGTTTTATTTATAATGACCAAGTACATATACATACATACATACATACATACATACATAGATGCATACATATATACATACATACATACATATATATGCACATTAGAGTAATAACTTTTTGCAAATATCAAAAATAACATAACAAGGCCTTGTAGAGGTATAAAGGAATGTGATATTAACTTTTCGCGATCTTTAAAAAAATTCATGCATCAAATGCGGTGAAATTTTTACAATGATATTATTGTTTTGGGATCAAAAATATTATAATTTCATCTAATTACATACGTCTTGGCCGCTTTCCTTTGATAGAAAATAATTTGCCCTTGCAATCTCTGTTAAAACGCGATATAAATATGAAATTTGCAAACAAGGTATTTCACTTATTTTTTGTTCATTTTTACGGGAGTTTTCCTCCAAATATTTAATGTATTAACATTTTATGATGCACATAGAAAACCGAAATTATTTCGAGCCAAATTGTCACAGAATATTTGCAAAAGTTCGATAAATTAGCTTATAGTAAAATTTGTATATTTACTTCGAAGATTTGATAAGTCTTAAATAATTTTCTTCCATATGATTAATCATATCACAAAGTTTTTTCTATTTAAGTGATAAAAGATATTAAATAAAATATTTTTAATCCCTACGATATTCCTAAGTGGTATAATTTAAATTGTATGGGAAAGATATAAAAATATAAATTAAAAAAATTGTTTAAAAGCATTTTAAAAATCGCGACCGGTGCGTGAAGCTTTTTTTCTATAAATTGCTATAAAAAACTGGTTTTTATTATCAGGACAATATTGGCTATAAGGTAGTTCTATGGTATTGTGAGGTCCAAAAATAGCTATAACCCTAATGTACATACATATGTAGTTAGAAAAAAATCTATATATGGGCACTTTCAAACTTTCTTTTTACAAAAATGAAAATAAAGTTCGATTTACTATAACGTGCTTGTTCCAAAACAAATAACTAATCAAATTGAATGAAGATATTTTAATTACTTAACTTTAATAAATATCTACTTGTTAATTCGTAAAGTTTGCTTCAGCTGAATGGAATACTTATTATTTTGTGTATTATAGTCAAGTCTATAGTATAGCACAATTGTAGTTTTTTAAAATCCCAAATGTTTAAATAACTCGGGAAATGCACATATGCATAAGATTGTATGTATTAATTTTGCTGGTGTATTTTTTGAAGTGAAAAGATAAATTTAATTTAATTATCATAAATTTTGTGTACATTCCTGTTTGTTTTAATATTTATGGTACTAAGAAAAATGTAAAATATATAATTTAAAATAATACTAGTATATGTAGATATGTGTAAGGTAAGAGTGGAATAATTATCTACGATTCATGTAGCCACAAAACAAGTCGACATAAAAACATATTTTTTTTCTTTTTTGTTTAATATAATCTGTAGAAGAATTTTGTTATGATTACAACTTTTTATTTTTCAATTTAAGAATTTGTAGTAGTTTCTTTTAAGGATAACTATAGTTCATGTATCAAGCGTATGATTAATGTTTATCTTGAATATAAATTATACGCCTAGTATTTCTGTTTAATCTAACATATGTAGCATACTTTACGGTGAATTTTATAAATAACAAAAATTTATTTTCATCTTTCTATTAGTTAATTCTTCGATCAACCGATTTTATCGGAATTAAAGATTATTGAATATTAACACATAACTGCTATCCATTGAGTAATATTCGTATATAAAAAATACTTTTTTCCAAAACTAAAATAAATAATTCTGTCCTGGATAAGTTCAAAGTCTGTTTGATAAATCTTTAGGCATTATTGAAAATCACTGTAGTAATTATTTTCGAATAAAAAAAAGAAATAGCAAATAAGTCTTCCAATTGAGATCTTTAGAAAATCTCTAGAGTAAAATCCCATTAATAAACACATAAACAACTTTTAACAATCCCCACTACTTTGCGGGATTATTAAACCAAACCAAAACAAGCCAAAACGAAACAAAACGAATCGAACTAAACCAAATAAAAAAGGAAAATTTGTTAACATTGAATTCGTTTAACAACAACAGCAGCGGTAATGTCAGCAAAATGTATTTTCTAGTAGAGGGGTTTGATTTCTTTTTGGCTAACACAATCTCATATTGTCGCTCTTATTTTGCAATTTTTATTTGTTTTCAGTTTTCTTTTTTTTATTATATTTTTCAATACACTTCCTCAATAAAAATCGAGTTCTCTTTCCGGCTCATTTATAACGTTTCTAAAATTCATTTATATTTATTTGAGGCAATTTATTAAAAAAAAAAGATAAAAATAAGTAAAAAAATGAACGTAAAGAAAATCCCACAAGCAAAATAAACAAAGACAAGCAAACATTATATGGAGAAAATGCAAAAAACGAACGAAATAAACTACAATAGCTAGGAAGCACGCAAGTGGTGAATCGGTGTGTTTGCACAGTTTCCTGTGGCAAGAGAAGTTAAAAGTGGCAACCACCAGAACTAACAAACAATAATGACAATAAAACGTTTCTTTTCTTACAAAAGACACGTTCATCAAATAACGCGACCCTTTTCCCTCAAAAAAAAAAAAAAAAAAAAAAAAAAAAATAATAATAATACAGTAAAATCTGTATTGATGAAACAATAAATTTCTTTAATAATTACTTAATCAAACATTAATTAAATGTTAGCAAAAAATAAATCATATCAATGATTAATTTCTTTTTAATGGATTATACTTTCTGAGTGTATTACTTCCTCAAGGTGTGCATTTGAAAGTTTTTGTTAAGCATTTCTTTGTAGTTCGACCTGTTTAATATTTAAAAAGCGCAAGGAAAAAAGTTGACATGTCATAGTAAAATAACACAACGCCAATAGTTGTGATCAATATTTATTTTGTAGGTTTTTTTGTTTTGGCTTCGGTACAGTGATGGCGATAATAAATAAAGAGACATGTATTTCATTTTCTTCTTTTTGTCATTGTGTTTGTGGTTATTTTTTGTTCGTTTGGGAGCAGATCTGAGAGAAGATGGACTATTAATAACAGTATAGCCTTTAAAAAACGTATGAGGAGTGCAAATGAAACAAATTGGCTACATAATATTTATTGACATTGGTATTTTAGCAAAATATTCGTCTCTGGTAGTCAAAAATAACAAAATAATAATAAAAAAACAAAAAAATAAAAAAAATAAATAAAATAAAAGGAAAATAGAGGGGCTTGGTTTATGGGGTTAAAAATAATGTTTTAAGGTTTAAATAAATAAGTTGAAGGTAAAAAAAGTTACATATATCTTACTAAAATGTAGGAAATAACATATTTTGCAGTATTTTTACTTTATATCTATTTGATTTTATAAATAATTGTATACCTATATGTAAGTTAACACCTTTCTGGTCCTAAACGTGTTAAACATATTGCAACAAGCACATGATACAAATGGAATTCATCATTTTCTGCTAGACGCAAATGCGCGTGTTGACAATCTAGTGTGTAAGCATATTTTAATAAATTGTTAGTAAGCAATTATCATTGGCAAGTGTGTTACAATGCTAAACCCTTGCATTGCAAAATCATGGGAATGAAGTTGTTTATCCGTTCCCATTAATTTAAGCTATAATAGAAATTTTTATTAAACTTAGAGTAAGCATTTTTGTAAATTGAAATGAAATTTATTTTATAAGTGAATTGAGTTTTTAGTTCAGTTCAGTTCTAGGATGCGAACGGAATAAACGTAATTATTAAACTAAAAACGGTGTTTGGTTAAATTAATAAAAGGTGAGTTGGGTCCCATGGGTGACCCAACTCTTATTTTCTTATTAACAACATAATGGTTATTTTAACTTGTATTTATGATTAAAATGTTTTAAAAAAAATTTTCCCTTCTTGTTCTACATCCCTGTTTATGATTTAAAGTCTATATAGAATTTTAACCAATAACTGTTACAATTGTAAACGTGACCTGCATTAATTCTTTTAAATAAAACTTTTCCAAGACTAAAAAAAAAAATCAAAATTGTAAATGGAAATATGTACAAAAACAATGAAAATATTATATTACTGCTGCTATTCAATACATTTTGTATTGACCAATTTGGCCTAAAGTTATTAATCTGAGTTTGTTTTTTTTTCTCTTAGATTTTAGATTTTCCAATGTATTGAAACTTTGACAGTTTTTAACAAAACATACAGTAATATAATAAATATTTCATATTCTTATTACAGTTTATTGTAAATTTATTGTGTAAAAATATATTTTAATTATGAACGATTTTATAGACAAAGATAAATTAGCATTTCAAAAATCATTATGATTTTACACTTCTTTTTCTAACAACTTCAGAGGAACGGCTATAGAATTTGTTGATGTAATGATCAGAATTGTGGGATATCAATAAAATTTTCAATTACAAGCTGCAGTAATTTATAACTAATAATTATTAAGAAAATTGTAATGGCATAAATTGCGATTATTTAAGAGAACAATTGTCATAATGAAAATATTAAAAGATCAACATGTATTCATATAAAAAATAAGTAAATTTTGATGCCGCACTAAAATTATTTTTTCACCACAGTAAATTACTCTTTTATATATTTGGCATAACAAGCGGAATTTGTTTCTCATACATACATATATACATGAATATATACATACATATATAGTATGCATACCCAGCAATTTTAAAAGTAGCAATTTCCTTTGTTATACTCGCTAAAATTTCATATCTGGGCAAATATAATACAGCATTAAATTTCATTCCATATTAAAATTTTAATATAAAAAATACATCTCATTTTGACTATCAATTAATAGTAAAACCAATTCAGAAAGTGACGAGCAATGTCATGCAGTTGACGGGCAAGTCATAAGTACATAAAAGCAATTCAAATCGATATATTTTTAATTTCCAGCACTGCGGAGCTTGTATAACAATATATTGCTTTTCATTCGTCGAAAGTGTTGGTTTGAAAACTATTTGACACAAAACAGTAACAAAATTAAATAAAAAGCACCAAAATTTGGAATAATTCCAGTATTAGTTGCAACTTAGAGAGAACAATAAAATTTTAAATATTTAAGATTATTTCCTATTATAAAAAGAAATAAAAAATAACTTTAAAACTTCAAAAACTGTATATTTTAAAACTATATATATATACAGGCCGTAATTTTTAACTAAAATTTAAATATTAATTTCACAAGCAAAATTTGGCAAATTGTTATTGTAGGAGAAAAACAAAATCTACTTTTACACCTGGTTCATAGTTCCATTCTGCTGGTGTCTATGCCCATCAAACTCTGCTTTAGTATCATCAAGAGAGATAATAAGGGTAATTATCGACTGAAATTCATTTCTAAACCACAGAGTTAACGACACTGTGTTTCCAACATGCCTCAAACGTTAGGTGCTAGGTGCTCCTCGGTGTTGGCTACATCAGTGCAAGATGGGCGCATTTTTTTATTTTAGTTGGTCACCAAACTTAAGATTTTTTTTGTTTACAAATTACAATACAAGCTACTTCAAGGTGTAATAAGCATTATAACTTTAAAGTGTAAAAGTAAAATGTAATTAAAGTTACAGAATTTAATTTGCAATGATCTTTTTGAAAATATATACTAAAATTTAAAATTTTATTTCCTTACAATTTGTTGTAACATATGTATGTGTTTATGTATACATAAATACTCTCCTGACGTTTTATTCTTTTGTTTGTACATATGAGTTATTCCGTATCAAAACGAATAGAAAATAATCGTTTTCGAATTTTACATTTCCGATTTCATTGAAATTCACTACAGACATTGGCTATTGGAAGTGTTTCTTAAATCATAAACTTTTAGACTCATGACTATCTACTAATAACTTCTAAACTATCCACAATAGACACGGTTTTAGTTTTATATTAAAGATTCTTTGTCTTTATAACTGTATATATAAAGTTTATTTATATCAAAAGTTCAAATAAAAAAGTTGAATAAAAGTTCAAATATCATATCTGGACATATAAAAATGGTATTTTTAAAATTCTTAAAGAATTATAAAATGTTGATCTAACTCTTCTCCCTGCTCAAGTTAAATTTCTTTTTAGACATTCCTTTAGTTTAGAAGTTATGTAGTGAAATATAATCTAAAGTCGTACATAAAATCTCATTTATTTTAAATATCAACTCATAAAAAATCATACTTCGAAATTAATTTTTGTAATTATTTTAAATTATGATTTTTACCATAATTTACTTCATAACCTCTAAACTAAAAGAGTATCCACCTTGAAATTTTGTACGGAGAAGAGTTATATCAATATATATTTTTTAAGAATTTTAAAAATATCGTTCTTTGAGATATAATGCGTTGATTTTTATATGTCCAACTTTGACCTATGAACTTTTGATATAAATAAATTTTATACCTATAGTTATAAAGATAATATCTTTGTCTTTAATATGAAACTAAAAACAGAGATCTTCCATGTATAGTTTAGAAGTTATTTGCTATTAAACAACTACATCTTTGAGAAGTTTTTAGCTTTTTTTCGTCTTTAAAGACGTCCTAATTTTGGACGGGAGAGAGTAGAGATTCTAAAGAATTACCAAATCCGTTTTGTGTCCGTTTTGACATGGAATCACTCATATGTAGTGTATATGTATGTAAAAACTAATATTTTAACACATTAATAAAAACTTTCATAGCAGAAATGAGAGAAAAATATCACAATTAATTCTCTTATACATATAAATTACAAAAAAAAAAAAAAAACTATTTCAACTTTTGACATTTTAAAAAATATTTGGTTGCATACTCTTGGCTTTTGAAACTTGATCTCTTATGTTTTCCTTATAAACTGTCAACAATATTTTCATGAAAAGGTTAAAAATGGTAGAAATAACAACAAGACGAAAAAAAATAGTAATAAAAAAACCAACTAACAAAAGGAAACGTAAAAAATATATATAAAAAACATGAGAATGCAGCGAATTTTACTTTATACGCAGTTAGAAGTCATCAAAAATGCGGAAAATGGCTTTAAAGCGGTCCTTGTTTTTTTTTTGTAGCTGAAAAGGCTTAGTCAAGTAGTTTTTGTAACTTATAGTTGTTGTTGTTGTGTTTCAAGAGTTGCAACAGTATAAAGTGGCAAACGAAAATAGCAGCAGCAATGACAACAACAATAGCAGCTATAAATAGAACATCATAAAAATATAATAACAGTAGCAAAAATATCAACACCGCCACTACGAAGCACTTCATGAAGTGTATTAAAAGTGTTTTTTTTTCTTTTTTGTAGAGAAATAAAAAAAAGCTGAAATAGGCCCATTAAGCAAGTAACTGCTTAAGTTCCAGCCTTTTGAATTTTCCTTTTTAAAATACATACAAAAATACTCTAAACAAAATATAATTCTGTATATAATAGGTACCTACTATATAAAATTATGGCCATGAAGAAACTCATAAAAAAACACATACACACAATCTGAATAAATGTGGAAAAAAAAGAGCATCGTTTAACAAAAAACAGCCTCAAGCACACTTGACATATGTTTGTTTAGAAAGGGCTGCAAGAGCGGAGTAAGATTTGAATATAAGTAAGAATGTATAAGACTAAGATTTAACAGGGGTACACTTATGTATGTGTATTTGTGTATAAAATATCAAACTTCCATATTCTATAGAGTACTCGTATAATAAAAAAAAAAAAAAAATAGTAGGCAAGTAGGAAACGGCGAAAAAAAAAACAAAAAACAAAAATCATCAACAACATTATTCTCGTCATCACTTATATCACGACAATATGCAACAGTTACTAAAACTTTTTAGTAAACATATGTACATACATATATGTACATACATACATACAGACTAATATTTATATCATTTATGTAGTTATATTGTACTTATAGCATTATAATTTACTTTTAGGCACACACACACTCACATGCACATTAAGGTCATTCATAATACATATTTTATTAAGCCTATAAATATTTTGCCTACCATATAGGTGAAATGTTAGTTTTATAAACAATTCATATAGTACATAGATATTTATTTAATGAAGATTTTAAATAAATTGATTCATCTATTAGATAGAATATAATGTATTGTTTTGTAATACTCAGTAAAAAATAAAAAAAAAAATCCAGGTTTTGAGTTATGACCCTATTCCCACAAACGAGCTACAGAATATTTTCAAAGGTAAGTATATTCAATGTACACAACTTAAATTTAGTATTTAGTCACCTTTTTATAAAAGTTATTTTACTTCCATCACATAATTTTTCTTTTACTTGTTTTTTTCTTCTTTCTTTTTTTTTTTTTTTTGTAAATTTTTATATTTAAGTACATAAATGTTTGTATAAATGCGTAAGTAATATTGTGTGTATGAAGGCAGGCTAACAGACAGACTGTATGACGTACAACTAGACTTAAGTTTCCTTTTTCCTATTATAAACCTCCTTTCCTGTTTCGTTTTGTACTTATTCATATCTACATATTAGACTTGCTCTCTAAATTAAAATTTTAAATCACGTACTGGTAGCAATTCTTTATGATTTTTTGCTTTATTTCAATATTACACCAATTTGCAGAGTTTCTTTAGAATCAATCAGAAATAACAGAAGAAAGATATTAACAAATTTTATTTTATTTACATTTTGTATCTTCTATGTAGATTTGTTAGTACTAGAATAGAATTTAAAAAAAATGCTCCCATATATATATATTGATTGAATTTTGAAAGTTTCTTATAAAAAGGGATAGGTCTAATCTAATATTATGCACTTATATGTATATATTATGTGTGCTTGGCGTAAATGTATATGTTTATTTACATACATTGACACTTTTCAAAGTGAGAAGGAAGTCAGAAATGAAAAAAAAGCATTAAAAGAAGCTGATTCTCATTTAGGCGTTTTTGTCGTTGGTTGCATTCTTAATGCTGACAATTATTATGTCTCTTTCAAAATGTTCAAAATAAGTTTCAAGTAGTGATTTTGATTTCCCGTGAAAACGGGTAAAAATTTACAATTTCCCGGAATTTTGGAATCTACCTCAAAAATAGCAATAAATTGAAATCATTTAAAATAATTATGATCCTTTAAAAAAACATGTTTAACTTGTTAAATCTAGGTTTTTTAAATGCATTCAACTATGGTAAGTAAAATCATACTAATATTTTATTCATAAAAAATTGTTCTATATATAAATTGAAGAAAAGTTTATTTTTTCGAGTGACTAAAATAAATTTTATATATGAACCGCTTATTTTGAAAGTGGCCTAAGTCCATCCACAGGAATGGAGAAGTTGGGTAAGAAAATATTAAAATTTTTTCGCAATTATTTGATTCTTATTTAATTTTTTTCTTTTATATTAAAACTTGCTAAGATTTTTGAATGAATGTAGAAAAAAAACTTAAATTAGGATAAAATTTAACTATTTTTATGACTAACTCGATTTTTTGATAAAGGAACTTAGACCACTTTTAAAATAAACGGTTCATATAAGAAGCAGAAATTAGTTTTTTAATAGCATTATATTTTAATTTTTATAAAGATATTGAGCTTTTATTATACGTTTTTTTAAACCGAAGTAATTTAAAAAACTAATTGTTCGTCCCTTTATTCATTCTGATCGAAATTAAACTCGATTCATTGACAATCCCAGCTAATTTTACTTATGTGGTAAAAATAAATCACTGAATTATCTATTCAAGTTTGGGCATATGTTTATTAAAAAATCGATTATCAATTTAAATATCGTTTCAATACTACAATCATATTTTTATTCTTTTGCCAAATTTTTATTTAATAAAATCGAAAATCTTTAAATATTCTATTTTTTAAGTTAGAAATTTATAGTCGATCAAGTCCCACAATATGATAACTTACATTATTATATTTATACGTAATTTTCGGATTGTATCTTATATGGAACCTATTACTTATTATCTTAATACTCTGTACTCTTTAAAACGATTTTTGAAAGTGGGTCTTATGTAAGAACTATGATAACTTAATATACCGTTCCAAATGGAAAAGGAAAAATAATTAATAGGTTCAAAAAGATGTTAATACTTTTGATGATACTTCTTTTCGTTTTGCCAACTCCTACAATTAGTATTTAAAATAGTATTTTCCATTACTTTCATTTAATTTTTTAAAATTTTAAATACCTTTTGGTTAAAGTTTAAAACAACTTTTTCCTTTTCTTAAGTAAATTAACCTCTAATTGGGTTATTCTATTTACTTGCTTATTTTGTTTATGTTAAGTATACACAATGAAAAGCGTTTTTTATCTTCTAAATTGAATGAAACAAAAAATATTTAACCGTTTCCACAAACTCCATTAAGGTTTTCACTTTACTTTGGTTGAAATTTTGTGTATGTAAGTAAGTATTTTCTATTGAATAATAACATTGTCTTTATATTAATTTTGTTTTTCATAAAAAGACAATAAAATTAGCAACAACAACTGATGAAATAAAGTATGAAACTAAAAGTATGTTGTTGCTGCTTCAAAAGTCAGTCATTCCACGAAATTATTTCTTCCATTATTGCCACATAGAGGGCAAAAAAAAAAAAAACCTTTTAAAACCTTTCTTTAACATAAAAACCCCTCCCGTTATTGTTCTTATTTAGCGTTTAGAGGTAGGAGATGATAGGAGCATCTACTAGGACGAGCAGTTTTCAAGTAGTCGTAGTAGTTGTTTGTGTGTGTGTGTGTGTGTATAGGAGAATTTCAAAAACGTTTTAACTTGAATCAATATTTGCTTAATTTCATTTGCCATCAAATTCATTCAGTGCTGTTTTACTTCTACTACTGTTTCTGCCGCATACAGTTCTATTTGATTGTGTTATGTGTGTGTGTATGTGTTTAGTTGCTCGATTTTAACGTGGTTTATTTTCTTTTGGTGCTGTTTTTTCCCCCTCATCACCATTTTATTTGGTTTTTAGTCTATTCTTTACTATTTGAATATATAATTTACTTTACTTTACCAATTTTCAATTGAATATTGTATACTTTTTATTTTCTTTCTTTATTCTCTGCTCACATTTGGTTGTTCGTATTTTATGAGGTTTAATGTTAAAACATGCTTCCTCGTGTCATAAGTGATTTGCCCTTTTATTTTAATGTTATTCTTGCCATTTTTTCTGTTTGTATTGTTTCAGCTTTTTTCTAGTATACTTTTCAATTTTATTTGACCTTTTTTTTTTGTTCATTGTTTCATCGTCAACGTAGTGACTTCCTAGCTGTGGAAGTGTATATGTTTTTGTGGGTAGATATGTATACGAGTATATGTAAGTTTGAGTGAAGATGAAGTGGTTTGATGGAGACCACCACCAGTAACGTCCTTCATTTATTCACTGTGTAAATGTTTTACTTGAAGATTTATTGCTTGAACAAATATTTTGTAATGTGATACTTTACTTTTGTTGGCTTAATTTACATTTGTAATAAGACTATGCTTCTGTTGTTGTTTTTGATTTTATTTAAAATTTCAGGTCCATTTAAATTATTTAAAAGGTTTAGAGGTATTACCAGCTTTATTTTATTTTACTTTAAATAAAAAAGTAAAATTTCAAATTGAATAAATTTCTATTGATACCTTTGGTAATATTAAATTGTAACATTTGAATTTCATAGCCTATATTTTTACAGAAAAACTACAAAAATTAAATTCATTCGTACGTATCAATAATAAAATAAGGTATGTTAATATGAGAAAATTCTCTTAAATTACTTATACGATTTTAATATAATACTTTTACAAATATTAAATACTCATAATAAATTTATACTAATATCAGTAGCTATAATACAATATAAAAACTATATATTTGATATGGTACAATTTATTTTTAGTTCGGACAAGTATTAAACCTCGAATTGAAAGAAATTACATTGAGAATAAATGTGTAAGTTTAAAGCATTTATTTATGCATAAATTATAATTTAATCCTTTAATACTTACAAATGTACTTACTTACACATAAAAATAAATTTTGATCCTAAATGTCGTTAGTAAATTTTTGTTTTCATTAAAACACCCTTAGTATTGTAATAATATTTCCTTGGACATGAATAATAAGAAGAATAAAATGCAACTGTCTGGCTACAATTTATATATTTTCTTTAATCAAAGACAATCATTGACACATTTTGTATTTAATTTGTAATCAACTTGTCTTGACCATAATTGCTACAATATGACACTTTAATACACAGACAAGTATGCATTCAACACCACCAACAACAACAAGTATTTATGTATGTGTTTAATATGAATTTGTATGTGTTCACTACACACACAAAAACTTTTATACTAAACATACATAATACATACATATAAGTTTACATAACGTATTCTATAGAGTCTGTCTCTCTTTCCTTTTTAAAGAAAACTTTAAATAAAAATTCAAACTAAAAAAGAAAAACTAAATTTAAGAGAAAAATACTTTGACATTTAGTGTATATACACACACATACCTTTAAGTATTTTTGTTATTTCTTTTTTGCTTGAAATATACAGATATATAGATGTGTACATTTATATCCGGTATATGTTTGTATATGTAAAGAAATGTGTGTCCCGGAAGTTCTGGTCCAATAGTATTTTTTTCACTTCTGATCACCACTTATTTTGTCCAAAATAGGAGAAAGTTATTTCATCATATTATAAAAAGACTTTTTAGAAACCGAATTGAAAATCTAAATTGTCTACATTCAAAAATATGATTCAAATTGTATTGAAAAGTTGACGTTTGCATTTTACGTGCCATCGGAATTAAAATATTGAAGAACTGTTCGATTTTACTATCCATTTCTTATACATGTGAAACAACTGCATGTGAAAGTAACCGACTTTAGTAACACGTGCAATTACTACAGAAATGTCATTTATAAAAACAAAAAAAAAAAAAAAAAAAAATCAATGAACCCAATAAATTTTATGGGATAAAAAATTGAATTCCAACTGAACTTTGGTTCTTTGTTCAAGAGTTTTTCAATTAAATTACTATTTATTTTATTATAAGTGTATTAAGTAGCGCCCTAATATTAGACTTGAGTTTAAGTTTCCTAATAAAATAATTATAAATGTATATCAACGAAATGGAAGTTTTGGCTTGAATTCTAGCACAAATGGTTATTGGGTAGAGTCTAACTTAAAGTGATAAATACACACTAGGGGTATAACTTCTTTTATTTAAAATAATAAAAAAAAAACATTTAAAAAGTCATTTTGAAGAAAAACCTTCCGCACCGAAAGAGGTTACTAAAACCATTTTCATAACGTAAAAACTAAAAACATAATAATAATAATAATAATAATAATAATAATAATAATATTAATGTTAATGCAATAAAATATTTTATTTTAAATTGAAAATGGACGATCAAGTAAAGTTTCTACGGTTAAAAATTTTCGGATAATTGCTGTTAAATTTCAATATTATGATTTACATCGTTATGATTTCGATTTCAATCAGGGAATGAAAAAACTCCCACTTTTTCGTACCAAAATACCCAAAAATTGACTTTTTTTTATTAAAATGAAAACCCGTTGTAAAAGGCGTGACTCTAAAAATATATTTTGTGTATTTAATCAACGTATGGGTGTATATAGCCAATATATTTTTTTTGTTGATTTAAGCTTTGACATTTGAGAATTTTACAAAAAGAATTAAAATTTTTTTCAAAATTGACAAAGTTTAGATAAAGATTGAGGAAAGCATTGCACAAAGAGCTTCCGAATTTGTTTAACCGCATTTACGTTAAGATTTCTTTTGAAACCATTCTTGCAGCAATATTGTTTAAAATTTTTAAGCAAATTTAGAGGATATTTAAAAAAAATTTAAGGGTCTAAATTAAGGCCTCTAAGTTAAAAAAAAATTTAAAAACTGTGCCAAAAATGAGGGTAAAATTTGCATTGACCTAAATATATTCTAAACTAAAAGAGATAACATATAAGCATAGTTTTTGCAGAGATTTACAAGGACTACCTGTATTTAGAATTTTTTACTCTCAAGTTATAAAATAGCATACCTGATTTAGAGGTCTACCTCTACCCTTGTGACTCGCTAGGGAGCCGTGCTTCTCCAAATCAACTGGAAAACAACTCAGGTCTGATCTTGTAAAATTCCATTTAGATATTTCCAACGGTTCACAAGTTATAGAAGGAAATAGGAAAAAATTCGTTTTGAGCTACTTAACAAAGACATTTGATGCATGGACGCGTATATGGGCATATAAAACATAAAGAAAATTTTGCAAGAGGCGATAAAAACTTAATAAAATCATAAAACTTAATACTTTCCTTATCTTTTTTCATAATCTAGTAAAATTAATTAAACATTTATCTATATGCAAACATCTATCTATATGTGAAGTGTAAAAAGTTTGGATTAGAAGATGTAAAATTTTGCGGCTGAAAATATCTAAAATTAGAAAAAGGGCATAAATCAGTGTGCCAAATTTCATGAAGACAGGTAGAAAACTGATCATGCCTTTTATATAAGCCCATCTTCCTAAAATCACTTTAAAATGTATAAATCTAATATAATTGCTAGCATAACAATAATATTTGATGTGAATAAGTTTTATATGGGTAGAAAACCTAATTCACTTTCGGTCCAGATTTGACAATACCTCCAATATAAAACCTACTTCCGGGAATAAGGTGCATAATAAATGTAATTTAAATTGTAATATCATGATATTATTACACATACATATCTTTTAAAGAAATATAATTTAAACCATCAAATCTTATAATAACTGGTTGAGAATCGTTTATAGGTTCCATGAAAGACCACCTTCACAAATATTAAAAACGCATGATGTAGGGTATCAAATGATCGGATTTTACAGACAAAATGTTTTAACTTGTTTTTTCGAATAAACCTGCTGAAATTATTAACAAAATCTCATCAAGAGATCATATTATTATATTATTTAAATTATGGACATACGCCCTTTTACTTGTTCTTACTTTGATGTATTAAAAGACAAAGAAAAAAATTAGTATGAAATAATAAAAATTCCATAAAATCAAGTCTTTAAGGTAATTTTTTCGGTGAAGTTGACAGATTTTTAAAATTATTTTTGTATCAATAAAAGTAAATCGATTACTGAGGCAAAATTAGGTTTGTTTCCGTACTTTTTTAGTAAAGTTCGGAAAAATGAGAATAAGTTAAAGTTGCTCTCATAAAAATAAAAAAAAAAACCTACAAAAGTACTGGAGCACCATAATTCAAATTATTTACGAGAATAAAAACATTAAAGTAATTTGAAAATTCATAAAGAATTTACATTCAATTTCAGAATATTTTAAATGTATTTAATTTATTTTCTTTTGTTTTTAATTTTTAAATAAAATTTCTTAAATAGAATTGTTTTTTAGTTTGTTCGTTATGTAAACTTTTATTGTTTGTCAATTTACCCAGTCTACCCGAAGAAAAAGTTTGGGCTGTTTTGTGCAAGACGAAGAATATTATTCTCTCAAAATTACTCTCATTTACCTAATTTTCGAGTACGGGAACGTTTTTCGGTAAAATTGGGATCCCACGTGGTCTCAATTCAGTGTACTTCATTTGTTTGTTAGGAAAGAAAGGTTTTTTATGTTAATTTTCCAAAAAGGCAAACTTTGAGGTAAAAAAAGAAGATAATGTGTTAAATTGTTTTTAAAATTTTTAAGATTGTTTTCATTATTGAAACTTAATAAATGATAATCAAAAGAAAACAGCTGCCAGTTTTTTTGTTACATTCGAGAAAAATGCAATTTTTTGTTAGAAAATCGAGTTATTCTATGCAAATTTTCCAAAAAAGTTTAAAACTTTTCAAAAATTTTAATTTTTCCATCATTGGAATTCAATAAATGATAATAAAAAAAAAACAGCTGCCAGTTTATTCTTAAACTTGAAAAAATTTTCTTTTTCAAAGGTCATTTTTGGTATGAAAATCAATATATTCTATGCAAATTTACAAAGTAAAAAAAAAGAGGAAAATGTGTTAAATTTTTTAAATATTTTTAAACATATTTTAATTATAGGGTTTCATTAAATGATAATCAAAAAAGAACAGATGCTAGTATTTCATTAAACTCGAGCAAACTCTTAATTTTGGGTAAGAAAAATCAATTTATTCTACGCATATTTTCAAAAGAAGTAAACTTTGAATTAAAATTAATTAATTAATTTTTCAAGATTACTTTCATTAATGAGATCCAATAAATGATAATTAGAAAAAAACAGCTAAACAGTTAAACTCGTGAAAAGCACTTTTTTGCAGAGGAGATGTTTCTTTGAAATTCAATTCTAATTTTCCAAAAAGGTTAAATTTGACGTAGTAAAAATAGCATTAAAATTTCTACTCTTTAAGCTTTAGTTTTTAATTTTTTAGTAGTTAATTAATGTTTTATAAAAAATGAGATGAAAAATTAATATTTTTATGTGTTTAATACTAAGTTTGGCATTGTGTACGTACTCGTATGAGAAGTATCAATCAATTGTCCCAATATCAATGATAAAAGGTACTGTGATAAGCAAAATAACTTTAATATAAGATTAGTTTTGGTAGATTTATAACAATTTTAAGAAAAAGGATATAGGCAGATACTCGTGTCCTTGCTCCGATTTCAAAAAGCTTCAGGGGATACAAACAAAATGTTAAATGTGGAACGTTGATCAAGTTTCAGAATTTTTAGCTTAAATTTGTACAAAATATCCCAATTTTTAATTTCAGAACATATGGTAGGTACGTGAATCCTTTAATTTTTCCAAATTTTGGTTATTTTTTAATTTTTTCCAATGTATAACTGTGTACCAAATTCCATAAGTCTAGAATAACTTTCCGATTTTTTGTATGTGAATGAATCACTGTGAGACGAGAAATTGTTGTAGGAAGCCCTCTCAAATAATGTGTATTAATAAGCTGAATACAGAAGAAATAATAAAAAGAATCACTTTTTCAGTCCAGGGAATAAACATGGACAAAAATTAAGAGTTTCCGCACTAAACGCGTTGAAGTTTTAAGATTGCACAATTTTGAAATTTTGTAGTATTTTATGATGTTTTTCCCCCAAAATTACTTAAAGACAAAAATGATTTTTGATATCATTGTAGTAAGATCCATATCGTGGTACCCTGTAATTTTTTTTTCTAAAAAAAACTTATACCACTAATGTATATTCAGGAATTTACAAAATCATTCCAAGTTTTTATTTTCCGTTCAATAAATTTTATTCGGTTTTATAATTTATAATTCACAATCATTTTGAAAAAATGGAAATATTACCTTTAGATAAAATCAAGATGCAATGTACAGTAGGGACAAAAATCCATATAAAGGTTTTCTGGATAAACAGATTTTCAATTCAAATTCTTATAGTTGGTATAAAGAAAGGGATCTAGTGTATCAAAAAAATACATTGCCGGTTTTGTTTGACTGGAAGTTTTCTCGATAACACTTTTTTTCGCACACTATTTTACTTTTTTTTTTATTCTAGGAGGCATCTACATAACTAAGTATAGTATTTGTATGTATGTGCATATGTCCATACCCAGCTGACCACAAACTTCGATAATGATATGGTCTTCGAAAATTTCACGAACATTTCTCTGACAAAACATTCGAGAACGACTATCGTTGGCGATCCGAATATGAGCTCATCGGTCACTCACTTAGCGGCAGCAAAGGTTCGGTTTTCGTATTAATAGTGAATCTTTAGAGACATAAATATCGAAAGAATATTCATTTACGATTCGTTTTAGATATCAAAAAAATTTTAAAAATTATTCTAAATCGATATTGCTAATGACTTATCATTATTATCGTTTGCAATAGTTCTATTTTGTTTTAATTCAATTTTGTTCTAAATTTAAAATTCAAAACTGATTTCATGTTTAAATTTTTATTTTATTTCAAGCTTAAAACATATAAAATAATAAAAAAATATACAAATTAATAACTTATATTTGAAAGATAATAACTCAGGAGTATTATATAATTGAAACATTTTGTCAGAATTTCAACTTCGCCTATAGGAGATATCAATGTTTTTCTTTTTTTTCAATAATATAATTTTTTTCTGTTGCTCAAATCCACATATTTTAGGAAAAACTTTTTAGAATTATTTTTCAAGGAAATAAATTAGATATTAAATAAATATGTTATTTTGCAAATATCTTTAGACAAGTGCCAACACGACTTACCGCTTTTTCTAAAACTTTATTATATTATTATTTTTTTATTAAAAAATGCAGAGAATTTAAGTTATATTATGAGTTTTAACTCACAATATTTTACAACCAAACGCAATGAATTATGACTCAAGAATGATATTTGAATCTCTTTTTTTTTAAATATTTTACATGCACAAAAAAGAAAATATTTTGTTTTTTTGTCAGATTTTTATTAAATTTAAAAGAATAGATAATTTCTCGAAGAATTTAGTTTCGGGACTTTATTCAGAAAGGTTGAATACTGCAATATCGTTATTTAAAATTTTTTTTCGATATTTTCTCGAACATTTGATTTCGAAAAATCTTCGTCTTTTGCGAACATTCGCTAATATCGAAACTTAGGTCAGGCTAGCATTTACATACACTTTGTCATTGTACTCGTAGACTAAATACTACAACTACTTAATTTGGTATAAAGTTTTTTGTTGTTATTCTGTAAAGTGCAGTCGTACATCTGTGCATAAGTGTGGCTTTGGGTTTTTGTGGGTGTGTGTTCATGAGTGTGTATCTTTGTATGTAGTGTATTGTGTGTGATTTCAAAGTTTACACAACTTTAATTAAGTTACCTTTGGCAAATTTTATAGCAAATGCAACATCAATTATAAGTCTGGTTGAATTTGGGTGTACATGTGGGTATGGCCACTTTTGTTCTCCTTCTTCCGATTTTATTATGCACATATATACGTACACACACGGAGAAAATTAATTCTTTGTAAGATTGTTATATAGTTAGTTTGAAATTTCTGAATTTAATGATACAAAAAACTCTTTTGAAGAATAATCTAGTGCAAGATTGCATAGATCTATTTAAATTGTTTTCGTGTCATTTTCCGAATTTTCCGCTACTTTTTTTTACTAACGAATACTTTAATTAATCCTAATTCATTAAAAAAAAAACTATTTACTTATGAAGTCTATACATAATTGAATTTCCACTTAATATTTGTATAAATTGCGTATTAAACAGAGCTATTATTAAATTGTTTTAAAGCATATCGAGGGATTATATTCAAAAATGGCTATCTGTAGATTTCCAAAAAATTTTTAAGTCAAACACTTAATTCTTCTGCGTCCTTTATCAGTGGAAATAATTTTGAAAAGAATAATTTATTCCAACAGATTTTTTTTTGCATTTTTATTTTGGGCTATCTACAAGACATATAATAGTTTTTAAGAAAAATGGGCCATCTGTATGTTTTATTTGATTTTCAAAGGGTTGTAATGTTGATGCACTTTTTAATGTTTTAGCCACAATTGAGTTGTTAGTAAGAAACTTAATACAGTTTTAATCTGGTTAAACTCTTTTTACAATTTTTTTGCATACAAATATTCTTTGCAATATTTGCTTATAATTTCCGTTTTTTTTGAACACCCACCCTTTTTATTTTACAATTGTAACCTTCGAAGGTAGTCCTGTTAACCATTTACTATAACCATATTTAGTAGTAGTATTATTATTAAATTGTAGAAGACCAGATTGCAAAATGTTGAAAAATTAGAGAAAGAAACAGTTTTTATGCTTTCCTGATCAATTGGATCGATATGTAAATTGCTTATGAAATAGAGTTATGGTTAAAGTCTTTTAAAGCTATATTGTTTTATTCTAATTATTTGTACAGAAACTATATATGAATTTATATTGAAATTTAATTTAAATTTAGCAGATAAATTTTAGATACTATAAATTAGTTTTTTTTTTAATTATTTCTAATTTTAATCATAATTATACTTTATGTACGACATATGTATGTACGTAAATATATAGAAAACCTTTTGAATTGCGATTTTAAAACAATAATTACCCAAGTATATAAGGCCTTGGACTTGAGCAACCTAAAGTTATTTCTAAGGTAATTTAGGGTGCTGAATTTTGTACTCTTTTATTTTTTTTTGCAAAATTTTTTATATTTAAGATCTTTTTTTTTTATTATTATTATTGACTTTATTGAAACCTTTAATAAAATAATTACATTGTTATGAGAATTTACTTAAAAGTATTACAATAATTAAAATCTAAATAATTAAATAAGGAAACTACTAATATCACAGTGTTAAGGAAAAGTTGTCAAAAAAAAAACCTTGTACATACTTAAACGTTATAAGAAATTTTAAAAACAACCATCAATTATAACTCTTTAAGTAAAAAAGAGTCTTAGTGATTGTTTAGCAAATTTCTTATTATTTCATATGTAGACGTTCTGCATTTTTCATTAAATGACAGAGTCAGTTCCCTTGCAAATGAATTAAACATTTTATGCTTAAAGTTTCTATGCAGTAGATCAGTAGAATATCTGGGGTGCAGGTTATGAATTATTTTCAGATTTTTATTTTGTATTATCTGTAATTTTCTTGTGTAAGTTTTAGCAGCTTTATTAAACCAGACTTGGCATCCGTAGGTCATAATTGGTCGAATACACATTTTGTAAATAAGGATCTTGTTTTTTAAATTAAGTTTAGATCTTCTGTTAAGTAAGGGATAAAGTGCACGGCCACATTTGATTGCTTTATCACAAATATACTGTATGTGTTGTTTAAATGATAGTTTTTTATCTAAGATAATACCTAGATATTTGATACTATCCTGCAGAGGAATAAAAACTCCCCTAGAACATAAATATTTTGTAGGAATACGTTTCTGTGATCTATTATATGGAAATATAATAGCTTGTTTTAGTAACATTAACTTTAATCTTCAATTTGTCAAAGTATTTATAGGTAGATTTTAAACTATATTCCATTTTTTTCATTATTGAATTTTACATCTTACCGCAGCAAATAAAAGCGCCATCAGCAGCGTAAAAAGCTACTTCTTGATTCTTGCGAATAGTAAAATTGGAAATATATGTTGAATAAAGAGTAGTTGATAATACCGATCCTTGCGGCAGACCCGCAGGGATTTGTCTATCACTAGATAGCGTGTTATCTATAGATACAGCAAATGAGCGCTGATCTAAAAAACTCTTTATTAGCTTTTGCAAGTACGTTGGATAATTGAAGGAATTTAGTTTAAAAAACAGGCTTTCATGCCATATTGAATCGAAGGCTTTTTCAATGTCAAGAAAATAACTCCAGTGCTCTTACGATTACTTTTGTTTGTTTCAATAAAATTAACGACTCTTTTTAGTTGATGTACTGCTCCTTGCGGAATCCAAACTGTTGAGGGTTAATAATATTATTTTGGTTGGAAAAATTTAAAATTCTCTTATTAATTATTTTTTCAAATACTTTAACCAATAGGCTTAGGATGCTGATTGGTCTATAGCTAGACGGTAATTTAGGATCCTTTCCTGGCTTAGGAATTGGGATAACTTTTGCTTTCTTAAAAATAGTTGGAAAATAGCCTTCTATTAAACAAGAGTTGAAAAGTTTACATAGAGTTTCAAAAAAGCAATCGGGCATCTTTTTAAGGATAATGCTATTTATGCCATCTAAACCGGGTAAATTGGTAAGCTCTACGCTAGATCTGTCGAGAATTGTGTCGTTAAGATCATGAATGAATCTTGAGACGGCTGTGTCGATAGGTGAATAATTGTTTAAAGTAATGGTATGTGAATTACCAAATACATCTGCTATTGAATTAGCTTTTTCATTGCCAGATTTTAAAACTTCACCGTTTACATGAAGATCAGTAAAAGGCATTTTGTTTCCTTTAAGTGCTTTTTTTACTTTCCAAAACTTTTTAGAGCCCGAGAGCAAATTCGAAATAAATTTTGACCAGGATTCATTGCGGTCTTTATTAAGGTGAAAATCAATAAGTTTATTTAATAGCTTCAAAATGCTTTTCAATTGATTTTTATAATTAAAATCGCTACATCTTTGAAATTTACGATTGTATTTATTTCTCTGACTAATTAACATTTTACTAATTTCAGAGATTTCTCGTTGCCACGAATTTTTATGACCGACAGGTATTTTATTGAACGCCTCTTCAACTATAAATATTAATTTGTTAAAATAAAAATCTAGATTACCTGAATTAGTAACTTGTTGATCAATGTTTTGATACCTGATTTCATTCTCAACCCAGTTTCTGATTGCTGACCAGTCTGCGCGATAATACAAGGGAACTGAATATGTCATGTTTTGAACCTGGCCATAAATAACACAAGATATAGGTACATGGTCCGACTGTAAAACATTTGGATGTGTCTCAAGGTTTGAAAAATCGAGACACGAGTTATATAAAAGAATGTCTACTGTGGACGGTTGAACGGGGTTGATATTTTGTCCAAAGCGAGTGTGTCCGTTTGGGTAATAAATGAAGTAGCTGGATTGAAGACAATGGTAGTAGAGATCATTACCAGCCGAATTATTTGACATACAATTCCAATGTGTATGTTGGGCATTCAGATCACCGAAAATAAAATAGTCTTTTGAAAACGAAGTTAATTTATCCAAATCAGCTTTAAAATTGGTAGTATGAACTGGATTATACGCTGAAGTGAATATAACTGGCCTTCTATTAATTATAACTTGTACTGAAATACTTTCAGCACTACTTGTTTTTATTTTTGGTAACAACGTATGCTTAATGTTACCTTTAATTGCAATTAGAACTCCTCCGCCATGAGTAGATCGATCCTCTCTATAAATTTTATAACCACCAAGTTGAAATTTGTGGTACGGTTTCAAAAAAGTCTCATTTAAAAGGAGAATATCGATTTTCCTTTTGTGTAAAAAGTATTTCAGCTGGGCAGCTGCTGTCTCAGTTGTTATGCCTTGGGCATTCCAATGCATAACGTGAACATTGTGTCTACCGGTTGAATTATATGGCATGCTTAAGCATCATACCCAAAACTCGTAGCTTGTCGTACTTATTTTTACATCTTTGCAAAGCATCGACAGCATCAAAAAATATTTCCAGAAGTCTTTCATTGGAAATGTCGTCATTATTATTGTTGTCGTAGCTCTTGCCTTTAGCTACCTCAGAATACAAATTACCAAAATCGCGGGAATTACGTGTATTATTGTGGGGTTCTTGCCTTGGCAATTGAGGAAAATCATGATCGTCTTCTTTAAAATATGTTACGTTAGTTCTTCTGCTGGTCGCCCTAGATTTAGATGTTACTCGATGACGGATTTCTAAATATTCTTGACGACTTGGGCACTTTGGATCATCAGCTCTATGGTTAACGCTTTTTAAGTTCTTCTTTATGCAGTTGTAGCACTTATAAATTATACTACCATCACTATTACCTTTATTGAGTGAACAAGCTGCATACTCATGGTTTCCGGCGCAGGCTGAACACACTACGATACGGTTACAGTTTTTAGCACCATGTCCATACATAGCGCACTTGGAGCATTGTGTGGGACCTTTATTGCCCTTTAGAGGTTTTCTCCAATATATAGATATATTAAAAAAATATCTTATTTTCATAACCTCTCTTTTTGAAACATGTTGACGATCAAACTCAATGAGATAGAGGGCGTCATCTACACTAGATCTTTTTGTTGCTAGTTCCTTAATGCTTACCGGGTTTATGTTGAGCGAGCTTTCAAATTCTTCTCCAATTATCTTTGTGTCCAGTTGTGGCAGGCCAAATAAAACCAATTTAAAAGTTTTAGCATCCCTCAATTCATGCGTATAATACTGGAATTTTTTGTCTTTGAGAACACGCAAAGCTTCATTGTACAGCGATAAGGAGTTTGATACAATTTTGGTACCAATAGACATCCGTTTGTAGGTATATTTTTCCCCAATTAATCCGATCACAGTTGAAAAACTGTGGGTAGAGTCCACAATTATTGGTGGAATCTTTTCTTTGATAGCAACTGCTTCTTCTTCTTCGTCTTCAGACAGAAGCTGAAACCTGTTGGCACTAGTGCTGGGACCGTCTGTAGTTTTTGGCACCTTGAATTTTGGGCTATTGCCCCAATGTTTTCTTCTTTTCTGAGCAAACATAGCCAAACAAAAGAAAGTTAAAGCAAATTTAAATAGTTTTTTTACACTTTTTAATTTAAAAAAATTCACTTAATTTTTCAAGCAAAAATTAACACGATGTTTTTATCATGAGGCAGAGATGCCAGATTGATGATATTTAAGATCTATTAATAAATTTATTGAATAAAAAGTGACAAATCTTAATTGAGTTGTTTGTATTGCTTGAGATCGGTTTCATTCATTAGAGTCCAACAGAAGTCCTCGTCCCACAATACTTGGTATAATTTTTAGATTTTCACCAAATTCGATCTCCTTTCTAAAATATCATCTAATTTTTAAATTAAAAATCGAAACGGGAATAAAATCCTAAATTTTAAAGATATTCGAGCTCCAATCTTGTTGTAGTTTTGCAATAAACTCTCTGCATTATTGGTTTTAAATCAGAAGAGAATGTTGCAAACATGCTAGCGATTCATTGGACATTAAAATTTTTTTAAAATTCCGTCGGTCATAAGTTTCTGAATTTTAGATTTTTTTTTTATCTTTCGTGGCTAAGTGGTTTGAAGAAGTTCTAAATAATTCTATGTGAATAAGTGAGTATTTTGTGGTGAAAAGGAGACGTTTTGTTTTCCGTCGTAAATGATATCGAACGGTATATTAATCAAATTAAAAAAATCTTTTGTTACATCACTGAGGCATATGTTATATTTTTCTTGAGAATTAGGAGTAGTGCTTAATTTTTACTTCTGTTTATGTTGAAGTTAGTTAGAGTGTCAAACATTATTTACTCCTGCTAGCATGATGCGATCAACTCTGTTAATTGCTTTAGAAAATTCAAATCATTTAGTTCAAGGGTTCCCAAATGGGGATCCTTGGACCCTTAGGGATTCGCTATCACGTTTTAGGGGTTCGAGAAGAGGTCTAAAATAATGTATAAATTAATTTGTTTTAGCTGGTAAAAGGGGTTTAAATTAATATATACATGAAATCATGTTGAATCGATATGGGTTGTTTCTGATCGAAGCCAAATACTGGTGAGATGAGATATCAGATCCAATTGTAATATTAATATATCTAACAAGATCATGTTGAAAGAAAGACTTAGACTAGTACTCATTAACATTGACATTAATATCGAAATATCTTTCTGGTTTTGCGTTTAAAGTTGAGAATAACGTTTCTTATTTTTGAAACTATATCACGTATCATTCTGTTGAAACGTAAAGAATGCATATTTTATTGAAGCTTTGAATATGGAATGTTTCATACCAAAAAAAAGGAGCACTTGCGAGAAGTTTTATTTAATTACTCTTTGTTGAAGAAAAGCGCTACGAAAACATTTTTAGTGGAAGTTTATGGAGATTTAAAAATGGAGATTTTAATGTGCGTAATAAGGAGCTCATGCTCACAACTCATGTTAAATATAAAATGTGTAAATAAAGAAGTAGATAAAACAACAATTTCTAATAACTTAAAAGTACTTGGATTAATCTAAAGAAAGGAAATAAAATAGTGGCAAATATTTTACAACTTGTATTCACACAATGTTCACACTAGCGGCATTTTTAGTTAAGGCAAATAGTTTTGTTTGTCCAAAATCAGCAAATATTTGCAAAAATCGTCAAATATTAGCATAATGTGAACTAAGCTTTAGAAAACCTCGCTAATATTAGATAAATGCACGTTACAGTTTTAAAAAAATTTTCATTTTGACCTTCAGCAATTTTCACACATTCATTTTTTGTATACTTAAGACTAAAAAAAGTATTTTTTTAAGCCTTGGGAAATAGGTCGAGATCCAAATGAGATTTTAAAAAAAAATATTCTCTACCACATGCTTATTTATAGTTTCTTAACAAATATTCTGTGGCTGTGACGAATGATATCCAGGATTCTTTCTTAAAGTTTTTATTTTCGATGATGAATAACCAGATACTTAAAAGATAAAATATTTTTATTTTTTGAGGGTATGATTATATTTTTTAATATAACATATATCTTGAAAAATATCGGGAAATTAAAAACCCTAATTATTATAATCCAAAAAAATCAAGGAATACATACACTGAAGAGAGCATTTAATGAGAAACCAAATATGGGTCCATAATTTTTCATTTGTATTATTAAGGAATTAAAATATATCTGGAGATCTGCGGGAAAATAAAATATTCGTGAAAGGCAAAGTGAATTATTGAAGGAACCCCTGATTTAGTTCCGTTAGTGAAAAACATAAACCATGACAATGAAAATACAGTATAAACTCGATAATCCAGATTATCTGTTAATCCGGACGGCATTTCTCAATTAATTATATACTGTATAATCGGATTGATTGCAACTTTGTAATCTGGAATGAATATAAAACTTAATTTTTTATTTAAATTTTAGTATGACTTGAAAAATGAAAATCGAATTACAAGGTAAATATTGATTTTAGTTGCATCTTTTATTTTCAGTTAAGTATGTATATAGATAAAATAAAAATAATTGAAATAATAATAATAATAATAATAATAATAATAATAATAATAATAATAATAATAAAATAAAATATGAAATCTTTTTTAGGTAAAAGGTTTGGACTTTATGCTTTTACTGTTTCATATACTAAATAACTAATATATTTTAATAGTTTTATTTTTAACAAAATTGGACCAGAGTAAAAAACTCGATAATCTGGAATGGGGTCAGCAATCAATCCGGATTATTACGTTTATACTGTAATTATTTTCTTTTGAACGTTTGACATCATTTCGAGTATATAACATCCGAAAATACAATAAATGCTTTGTCTATATTTTACTATGATGTAGAATAAAATCCAACCTTTAGAATATAATTAAAATGAACTCCGAAAATATTAGTTAATTTTGTACCAGTGTACTCTACGTTTCCTAATAGAATACCAAAATTAAAATTACATGTGTGCGCAAGTTTGTGGCCATTAAAGTTTAATTCAGTAAAGAGGTATCAAAAAAAAAAAAAATAAAATATATTGAAAAAAGAAATAAAATCAATTTTAAAGTGAACCAATTGACAAGCCATTAACATTTTAAATGTTTCAGTGGACAATCTTCCCTTTTGTCCCATTTTAAATGAACTAATGAAGGCGTGTTTTGCAAATAAAAATTTATAATAATTATACTAATTATATTTTATTTATAGAATTATTTATGCTAGAATTGAACTTGTGAATTATGATTAATCATTACTTTTAGATACAACAATATTATTGTGCATAAAATGCATAAAAATTAATATTATTTTGCTTCCGTATCTTATAGATATGTATATATGTATATATATTTGCAAAATAATACTAAATTACGAACTTAACCAAATTATAGAACTTTCCATTTGACATCAGTAAAACATAGAGTTTGACTATAGAAGCCTTTGAATAAAAATTCGTTACTGCGGCTGCTTTGGGTAACGTGTTATAAAACTAATTTCGTCTTTCATTGAACTAACTTTACAAAACAGAAAATCATATAAATAAGAGTTATTATGAAGAGAACATGATGACAGCACTAACTAATATAAAATGCCAACAGTTTTTTTTCTTTTTCTTTTTTTAGCTTTTTAACTAATTCAATTATATTTTTAGCAAAAAGCTAAATAATTAGTTTAAAATGTCAAATGAATACAGTATGTAAATGTATATATGGATTTTTAACTATGAATAAGTATAGTCGTATAGAAATTTAAGCTAAAAAAAAAACAAAAATTATTGTCGGTCAAGTTCGACACTACATTATTGAGAATCTGTGTATACGTGATTTTTGAGAGTGGGTCTTATATGGGATTGTACAAAGCTTGTTTATGCTCTATTAATATTAATATTTGTGTTAGATTTAAGCAAGTTTAAATGATTTTAGATATTATGAAATGTGTTAGTGCGATTTATATATCTGTACTGAATTTTATATAAAATCGGATATATTTAAGATATTTAGTAATGAGGGTCCGGGAGAACATTTATATGGGTCCAATTGAAATTATGGATCGATCATAAGATAACAGCTAAACTCTAAAACTAGAGTTTTTAAATAGTTATGTAAGTAAGAACGATAGTAAAGTCAGCAAGTCTGTCCGCACACAACTATTCAAATATTTCTACCCTAATTATATAAAGCGATATCAACAATTGTTAAAAATGTCAATAGTTTCTTAAAAACTGCATGAGATTCTAGAACTTTTGTTAAAAACTTCAAAGATAGAATATATTTGCTACGTTGCTGTGTAAAAATTTTAGACCTTTTTTGATACTTTTTGATCTTACGAGCAACAATTTGTCTTATTACGTTTTTTTTCCTTTTTTTTAATAACATTTCTAAATAAAATTGTCAACTACACTATTTACAGATGTATTTCAGAAAATTTATATTTATATTTTAGAAAATTCCATTTATTTATTAGAAATTTCTAATTATACTTTAGAAGTTTCTAATTGCATTTCAGAAATTACTATTTGTTCTTCAGAATTTTCTATTTGTAATTTAGAAAATTCTAAATGTAATTTAGGAATTACCATTTGCATTTCAACATTCTCTAATTGTATTTCTGAAATTTATATTTTTATTTCAGAAATATCTAATTTTTCTATAGAAAAATATAAGTACAATTTTCTGAATTACAAATAAAAATTTCGTACATTTAATTAGAAAATATTGAAAATTAGAGTTTTTTAAACCACAAATATGAATTTCTGCAATGTAATTAGAAACTTCTAATGTATAATTATAAATTTCTGAAATATAATTAGAAAATTCACAAATATAATTAGAAATTTCTGAAGTACAAACAGAAGTTTCTGAAATACAAGTGGAAATGGTGTAGAATTTTAATTAACTCACAAAAAAGTACTACGATTTCTTTTGATGTGAACAAAGATGAAATCTTAATTAAGTTTTTTGTTTATTGCTTTTGGTCATTTTTTTTTAATTTATTTTTTTATTTGTGGCAACCTATTTGAAGGTGATATTATAACTTTAAACAAATGTTTGCCACGTCTATTAAACTTTCACAAAAATATAGTATATAAGAGTAATGTTTCTTATATTAGATAATAAACATAGACTTTTGTATTGTATTTGTACATAGTCTAAATACATAGATATAATTTCTTTATTTGGTTTTGAATGCTTTGATTAAATACGAGTATGAACTGTTTCAAATGTTAAAATTAAAGTGTATTGGTGACTTCTTGATTAAAAAAAAATTGTAACTTTATTAATTTATTTTGAATAAGTTTCTATTTGTTTCTTCAATTTTAAAATATTCAGCTAAAGAATTTTGAAAAGTATCAAGTGTATTTACAGATATTAATACATCACTTTCATGTTAATATTTTACAAATATGCTGATGAAACAAAAGAAAGGAAAACAAAAGTTATTCGTTTATATATTTTATTCGTAGGATAACGATGAAAGTTGTGTGTGAATCCAAGGAAATGAAATTCCATAACAATTTAGAACTGTAGGTGTAGTAGGAAAATACACAGTATTTCGTTGACATTTGATTGTACGCTTGGAAAAGGTTACCAAGAGTGACAAATGTTAATTAGTATAAAGAGGAAGAAATTCTAATATAGAAAAAGTTTTATTTTACTTAATTGCAATGACAATTTTATTTTACTTCAAACTTATCTATATTATAAATTATTTTATATTTTATATTTACTTAGTTAGAAATCTTTATTAAATGTGTTAAGGTCTCATTGAAATGCATATTTTTTTTAATTTTTATAAAATATAACAATAATTAATTTTTATAAAATAAACTTCTCATATTTTGAAAGAAATTTGGAAAAAGTTATTATATTTTCAAAAAATATAATAGTCAAATTGTATATTTGAAGCAAAAACTCATAAAAGGAGGTTTAAACCTGATTTTTCAAAATGCGTTTTTTTTTTGGCATAATATTTCTTTCTAGCAAATGGAGTACAAACTTTAGAATAGGAAAAAGACATTTAAAATTTGTGTAATATTTACTTATGTCGCAAAAATTTTTTATTATCTTGTGAATTTTAATGTATAAAACTAAGGAAGAGTAAAAGGGTTTATATTCATCATTTTAATAATATAAAATTCGTACTATGATCTTTTGATATTTGATGTGTTTTTGTTAATAATTTAGCAAATCCAATTATTCAAGTCCAATTATTTGACAGTTTACACTATGTAATATTGACCTATGGTGAATTGTCGACCACTTACTGTGAGATTAGATGGTGTTATTTATATTATTGTAAAACATATATATATATATGTAATATTATCGTGATATTATCATTTATATGGTATTTATTATGCGCTTGACTCCCGAAAGTAGGCCTTATGTGGGAGTTATGGATAGACGTGATAAAACTTTTCACTTGATTTTCTACTCATATAAAACTTATTGGCGTCAAATATTTTTGTTATGTAACCATTTATATGAAACTTATGTACTTTAAAATGATTTTCGGAAGAGAGATGGTCAATTTTCTACCGATCTTTGTGAAATTTAACACACTTATTTCAGCAGCACACATGCTCCGAATTTTAATGAAATCTTGAACAATATGCAATGCATTTATAAACATCTATTACTACTATTTTTCTATAAAAGCATATGGGTAAAAACATACAAATTTTAAAATCGATAAAACCGAGTTAACATAGTAATAATTTCGAATATGGGTTTGTTTTTGGCACAATTGCTTATAACATTGTATAAGCACCACTCATGAATAGCAGAGGTTGATCTATCCAAAAAAAAAAAAAAAAAAAAAAATAATAATAATAATAAAAATATAAAGGTGAATTTTGGAAAAATACAAGTATTCGCTAAGAAAATTCTTATGACTATTTTTAGAAAACGCATTTTGCTTGAACACATCCAAGCTCCGGGATAAAAACTATAAAAATGTGACTCAATAGCAACAACGTTATGTTAGGATTTATCCTAAAGTCATGGGAGCCATAAAAAATTAAAAAAAAATGTTGATTTTATGGACAATTATAAAATCTTCTAAATGATCTAAAAAGCTTCTGGTTATTTTTCTATAGTTTAATTTGAAAATAGTTTTAAAAATAAAAAAACCCGCGTATGTCGTATAGAACTTAAAAAAGATGCTGAACGTTTGTAAAATAACATCTTAAAAATATTTTGGAGTAGAAATTCTAACAGGAAAGTTAGCTCTCTAAATCAAATTTAGGATGTCAAAAAAAAAAAAAAAATACACGACCAAATGCAAGAAAAGATAAAAAAGAATAAAAAATAATCAAATCAAAAAAATGTATAGTAAAAATTAAGGGTTTGTATGATTTAAATCCCTATAACTTTTAAACCATTAAAGATATTAATTTAGTTAATTTAGTTTTTAAGCCACTTTTTATCCATATTCCATTTTAAGTTATTTTCAGCTGCAAAACTTGTCATTTTTTGATCGGAATTGATCTTAACAAATATTAAAAAAAGGTAAGCGAATGAAAAAAAATGTATGCTTTTTGAAGTTTTTACCGTCTCCTGTAAAATTTTCTTTATGGTTAATACGTCCATATACGCTTCCATTTTTCATTTCTTTTTATGTAGAATACAATGCAATAAATATTTAAATCAATAAATATTACTTAGTTTTTCAACAAATGTCCACAAAATAGTTGCTAACTTCATTGCATAAATTTCCCACTAAAGTTACTATCATCAAACTGACAAAACCAACCAAATAAATTGAAGATATTTTTGCAAATGCATTCGTTAGGGCATTTTAGGGCTCACTTTCTACACAATTTAAATAAAATTAAATGCATGTATGTATGTATGTATGTATATATGTATGTACGTATGTATGTACGTATGCATGTATGTATGTATGTATGTATATATGTATTTTTAAGTCCAAAAATAGAAAGTAATATAACTTCTAAACAAGTCTTAATACAAATTATTAATATGATATATTCCGCCTTTTTAACCGTAACAAATTATATTATATTTGACCTATTGGCTTTTTGGTATTTTTCGTAAAGCGCAAATTAATGGATCTGATGATATTAATATTATATGAAGCAAATCTGTAAATATTTTTCTTTTTTTCAATCCTCATTTCTTGACTGCTGTGATTCTTCGGATAATTGGCCAATAGGTACCATGAATTTTTCTATGATATCTTTCCCGTGAAATAAAATTTTATGTAGTGTAGCGGGCATATCGAGCCTTAAATGTCAAATGTCTTAGCATTTTCAAAAACGGTTTTTTGAAGAAAATCAAAAACTCAAAATTATCTACATCATCTGTTAAAATTTTATTAGCCGTTTCAGATTTAAAGCTAAAGCATTTTTATTGTAAGTGACATTTTCCATACATATACGAGTAACAATGTTAAATAGTCACAAAAATGCTTCCTCTGTGAAGTTTTGCTCTACACTTAAGAAATTTTCGCGTTTGGGGCGGTTTATTTCCAGAAATAAACTGAATAACATGCAAAATTTTCTGGTTCTTTGATGAAGCAACCAAACATAAAACATTTTTTGGGCGAAAAATACGTTGACACCTGATTAATAATTTCTTTGTCAATTGAAATTTTATTACTGAGTTTGAAAGACCACTTATCAGTAATTATAACAGTACTAATTGGATAACGGAACTTTGTTTGACTTTTTAGTTTTTGTCCAATAAAAATGAATATAAGAACAAAAAAATTACAAAAAAGTTGAGGACTTGAAATTGAGGATTTTCTTTTCTAGATAAACTTTTTTGAAGATTATTATTTTCTTCGATAGATAATACATCAATCTTTTAAATAAAAGAATCTAAAGATCATGCTTAAAATAAAAAACTTATAAATATTTAAATTTTTTGTAGGACACTAACTACAAAAAAAAAAAATTAATAATAATAATAATTTGTATTATATTTGTCTTCAGCTACAGTGCTTTATAATAGTTAACATTAATTATTTTTTTTTTATTTTTTCACTTGCTAGGGCGATTCTTAATCAGTATAATTAATTTTTTTTTTGTCAAAACTCGAAAATTTTTTTTAGGGATTTTGATAAGTTAAATTTTTAAAATCATACACTGTGCAATGGCTTAAATGTTACTTTAAAGTAAACTAACAGTTAAATACATAATGTCGTCTATTGTATTTCGAATTATATACATAAAATACAAAAAAGTTTATATTTATTTATATTGAAATATTTTACAGTATTTGGAGGCCTCAAGTGATTGAAAAATATGTTGAATTATACTTTAATTACGACCAAAAAATATAAATACAAACATTAATTTCTTGACTGTTATACTTCCATTACACTAATGGATTTTCTCTAAAAGGTCTATTTTTTGTTTTGCTAAAACCACAATTGCAGTATGAAATATAAACTATATAAAATTTTTAACTATTTTTCCGCTCCCATATTGTTGTTATAACTTTTTCAAATAGTTTTCTTATATTTTTTATTTTTTTTTAGTTTTGGAAAAATAAAAACTATTTTTTAACTAGTTCATATAAAAACCCAGTGCAACAAACATAACAGAGTAATGCGTGCATATAAATGCATGATTGTATGCTGAATAATTTCAGCATTTACAATATTTATAGTTCTTGAACACATTACAAAGAGTCGAGCGAACACACTTATATACGCCTGTCTGGCTAAATATGTTAAAATTTTGCAGTAATTTTAAAACAATTAATAAAAGTTTTACAATAGATACTAAAATACATAATATCGGAATATTAGTTGGTGTAAAAAGCTGCAGAGACTATGAGAAATATAAACTCGAAAAATAATTCATGCTATTAAAACAAATCATATGAATAAATATTATTAGTGTATTAGAGATTTGATCATTCCAATGGTAACTGATAACATTTAGTTAGTGTAGTAAAATCAACAATGTATTGGGGTTCTATGGGCTAAAAGGGCTAATTTTTTGTTGATTTTTTTTGTATATTTTTTTTACCGACTAATTATAGTCTATGACCTAGACTACATTTTATTCAAACTAATTGATAATTAATAAATAAAATTCTTTTCATAATAATTATATGAATGTATTTTTTAGCAGGGCCATGTACTGTTAGACAAATATTTGCTTTGCCGATGTCAATCTTTGTTAGAATAAAATAATCAACCAATCCATAAATAAAAAATATCTAAATATAAGGCAATACTTGTAGCGATAATAGGAAGAATGACTTTTTATTATTTGTTTCCAAGTTTCACTCAATAAGAAAACAAACGAATGCACAAATGTAGGAATTCACTTTTTAAGGGTGAAACAAAAATCTCGTTTATTTAATGTTACGTCAAGCTGGTTTTATTTTTCCACTTGCCACATACAGAACTAGAGGGATAACAATTACAAACTAAATAACAAAAAAAAAAAAAACAAAAAAAAACAAAAAGAAAAATAAAAAATAAAATAAAAATAAATAAATAAAATAATAATAAAAACTTAAAAAAGGAATACCTACATATTATTCATTTGCAACAAGAATGTCATAACTCAAAAATAGTTCGTAAATAATAAAATAGTTTTGAATATTGTTATTAAACATTTTTTTATACAAAAATACATATAATCTATAAAGTATTCAATTTGAAAAATTAATTAATACTTTAATTTAATCAAACACATATTTGATTTTAATTTGTCTATTAATCTAATAAAACGAGTACTCGAATAATGAGTATTTTATTTATTTTTATTTTTTATTTATCTAATTTTTTTTGATGTTAATGAATTATAGTTGACATTGAAGTAATTCGAAGAAATTTTCTGAAAATGTTTATTCAATAGTATTAAGTTAAAAAAGTGAATTATGACATTCCTGTCGCAAATGAGCTTTAGATAAGTTTAAGGTGACACATGAAGAGCACATCTGTCATTGGCTGGTGATTGATTATCTAATGAAACCTTTATGATTTCTTAATTTTAATATTTCATTTAGAAGAATTCGCTGTTACTCTCAATACAGTGGGTGATCCAGAAAATGAAAATATTTCAATCTAATAATCCACCACTGTGCGCTGCTAAACATATTTTACCATTTTATTTAGTGTAACAGACAGTGTCAGAATCCACAAATGCTTTTGCCAACTATAGTATAGGGTATAACGAGATATTGTTGACTGAAAATGGAAAAAAAAAACAAAAATATATGCCAGTAGTGGTTGTGAAAGAGAAGGGGAAAGGTTTTAATGTCACAGTAGCTAACAACAGCACTGGCAGCATTAAATTGTAGCTGGCAAACTTAAGTTTTTCGTTGGCGATTTCCTGACTTCGCATCGTTGAATCTTTGTTGCTATTGTTAGTAACGATTATATGAACATAATAATAATTTTATAGTTGTTGTAGTAGTTCTGAGAGTTGTGGTTTAAATGTAGTGTATAAAAATCGTTACGACCGAGTGCAAGTAAAGAAAAAAGAAAATAATAAAATTGTTGTAAGTAAATTTCTTATAAAAGTCTATTATTTAGATTTATATGATTACACTTTGATAATTGAAAACTTGTTAAAGGGCGATTTATATTAATTTTAGAAAATATAAAAGATAAAGGTGGATTTAGATTTAAAGGAGTTTATAGTTACGTTATACATCCATACAACAATGATTGATTGAAATTTGGATATTTAAAAGTAATATTGTTAACATAACCTTAACGTAAAAGTTTATTATTTAATGCATTAACTTGTATACTTTTATCAATGAATGAGAAAAAGCAATATATATATATATATATATATATATATATATATATATATAAAAGCAAACAAATTAAAATTTCTGTCGTAAAGCCTTGTTACTACGACGTTGGCACTTTTATTACTTTTTTGTTATTTGTTTGTTCTATTCTAAAATGTTATAATTGCACTTTGTGTTATCAGACATATATTACGTTTTTAAATTTCTACATTAAATACATACAAACAAACATACATACAGATACATTGAGAGCCCTAGTGAACGAAACATAGCATAGAACGGTTTGTAATATAAAGGTGTAAGTTTTTTACATTTGAGTTCACTTCAGTGTTCAAATACAAGTACACATTTCATTCTATCACAAGTGCTTTGTATATTATCATACATATCGTCTTCTAAAATGCAAAAGGTTGTAACCAGACTTTTTAGTTGCAGCAGAAGAAAAACACAATGGTATATGTAAAAGGGCATTATCTCACCTCTTAATATTTTTATTTTAAAATTATGTATTTGAGTCAAATTTGGCAATTGCATTAGATTTTTTATTCATCTTTTTAAATTAATAATAATAATAATAATAATAATAATAATAATAATAATAATAATTATAAATTTTTTATATATATGTGTATTTGGATAACAATATAATAAGTAAAATAAAAAAAGCAATATTACGGTTTTTTGTATTTTAGGTAACGATATGTGTATAGGTATAGGTTTGTGTGTGATTGTCTCTGTTGTACTTTGTTACAATTCATATAATTTTCATAATTTCTAATGTCACGTGTAGACATTAAGTGTAATTGCTTACCTGAGAGTGCATGGAAAAGTTGTTCAAGTGGATTTATAAGAGTGTTCAACAGAATTCATAAAGATTTTTAGATTTTAAATAATATAATAACATATCAAGATGAGTGCCTGCTGGCTTAACAACCATACACAATAAGACTAATGAGATTACAAAAGTTTAAATCATTTTATAATTATGGATAAGTTTACACTCTAAGTTAGATAATACTTACGAGTGAGACTTAAATTGCAATAAGTTACTTGTTTTATAAAAAAATTGTATATTAAAAAAAAGTCTAAACTGACAAATGGAATTTTTAACATGAGCGGAGATAAATTAATTTACTCATATTCATAATTTAATGACATGTCTTTAGTACTCAATTTGATAAGAAGCGGTACTTTATGTAATCGAAGTTAACTTGTCAATAAAAGCACAGTTTACTTTTGTATATAAAACATAAAAAATATTCATAATTAAATGCCTTACTTCACTATATAACATATGATTAATGAGGAATTCATGTAATTAAGGTATACGCCACATATACGTTAATATTTAATTCTAACTAATTAAGATAAAATTAATACCTAGAATTAAATATATATAAATAAATATACTTTTTGTCTTTTAGTAAAGCAAAACTAAAACAGTTAAAACTTAAATTAAAGAAATAAATTTTTTCATCGGCAATAGTTTTGATTAAGCATTCCATAGACACATACTGCATAAGTTCATGCATTAAGCTTATACAGTATGTGTATGTGAATGTGTGCGTCACACCGACAATGCAGTATGAAAAATCACAATGAAGATTTCTGTTTTTCATTTTAAATTAAAATAAAAAAAAAAAAAACAAAAAAATATTTCAAATTCTTTTCGTTTTAATCATTTTGTTTAATATTCACTAAAAATATTCTTTGTAAAGATGATAAAATTTATTCACTTGTTGTTAAAAAAAAATCAAAAACCGTTTTTTTCGCGGTTTAAAATTATTAAAAAATTAAAAATAAAAATCGGAAAATATGTCATCTTAAAGGTTTTCCACATTTGTTATTGGATTTTAATTATTTAAAATGCATTAGATTTCTACGAAAAGAGGGCCTTTGTAATAAATTTATTAAATAATATTCTTTTTTACTAAATGTATTTTAGATGTAAATGAATTTTTGAAAATTTTCCCCCTTCGATTTTTAATATTTTTATTTCATATCGAAAAGTTATTTATTGCTTAAACAATTAAATTTAGAATTTTTTTTTGTGAGGAAAATATTTACTATTTCTAATAATTATTTTTAGAAAAAAAAAAAAAAAAATTTAATGTACAACATTATGTTAATGAATACTTGAAGTCAGAGTTTAGAATAACTAAAAAAAGTATCTACTAACAAAATTTATCCTTTCACTGCCTAACAAGTATTAGATTTATATAGGAAATAAAATAAAAAGCAAATGAACTTATGGGAGTCATTAATTGCTACTAGCTGTCAGTCGATCAGCGAGATCCTTGTTCGTTTGATTTTTATGTACCTACATAACAGAGCACATCTACAAATATTATTGTAGACTCCCTAAACTGTAATTAAAAAATTCGGAAACTCAAATAGATTAATTAAATTTTTTTTTTATATTAAATGAACCCAATGTTTTCATCAACTTAATGGGTTAAAATTTGATAACAATTTTAAATAAAATATCTCCTAGATGTAATGAAGATAAAGATCACAAACATTTTCCAACACCTCTACTCTCACATAACGAAAATTTTCAACAAATTTAGTATATCATTTTTATTAAACCAAAATGTATATAATTTTCATAATTACTAGAAATCGATTTTAATATTATTCACGAGTTCATTAGAAAAAATTTAATTTAACACGCAAAAAAACTCCCTAAAAAACGTTGCCTAATTCAAAATATGTATATTTCGTAAATGGTTGGTAAAATTATTTAAAATTTTAGTTAAATTTTAGATAAAGATATTAATCTTTTAAATAAATGTTTAAATTTTTATTAGATTAATTAGACCTTAAAGACTTGTAATTTACTGAATTTTTAATAAATAAATAAATAAATTTGTCTTACATAATAATCTAAAACTTAAGGTAATTTAAATGACAAAAACAAAACTTATAATATATAGAATTACTCATTGAGTGCAATACAAATATCATTAATGAGTAATTAAGAAGATCCAATATAGAACAGACAAAAAATGAATCCTATGATCTTGTGGTTTTATTTTTATTTTTTCTTCTTTCACCAATCAACGCAAAAAAAAAAAAAATCAAATTAAAAAGTGTATTACTTAATGATCATTAAGAGTTAATAACATACTAATGAGTAGCTAAAAAAGATTAATGAGAGAATATATATATAGACAGAGAGAGAATGTATGTATTTATAGTTTTGTAATATTGCTTTATGAGTATTAATATTACATCTATCCCACGATTGACATAGGTGTAATATATTTCTTTCAAATTTAGTTTATTTAACTTTAAGCAAAAATTATTTTTTGTTGTCACTTTAGTTCATAGCCACTTATATTTTAATGTAAGTTGTGCAAAACAAAATTACTTTTGCTGTTAAAAGAATTTTAATAATAACAACTTTCGCTTGACTCACTTTTTACATTACTGGAGCTGCTGACTGATGAGACCTCGACAATCTGTTACAGATATTTAATATTGTAGGTTAAATTTTGTTTTGCAGGTATAAGTTGGTAGTTTTTTGTTTTACTTATTATAGGTACCTTAACTTAAATAAGACTTATTTTAATATATTTTTCCTATTGTTATTTTAAGTTCAATAATAATTAGTTAAGGTTTTCAAATCATATTAGGTAGATTTTTTTATGCTTTGATATTATGATGTGGAAACCTTATTATTTGATTTATTATTTGATTTTTTTGGTTTCTAATTAGGTTTATGAATTAATTTTACTGCCCCAAACTATTATTTTGTATCACGTATTTAAGTTTCGTTGAATGGAATATTGCGTTCAGAATTAATATGTTGCAATATTTAAATGTTATTAATTTGGCTTTCCTCTTATTTTAGAGTAATTCTTCTGCATGTTTTCTTTTTTTCGTACTTATTAATATTTTGTTACCTCTTTCTTTCATCATCTTTCTTAGGCAGTTCTCAATGAAATGACTTCTGAATTTAAGCTTTTATTGTCGTGGGATCTTCTATTTTTTTTTTATTACGAGCAATAAAAAACGTGCACAGAGGTGGCCATATGGATAAGCCCACCACTGTGAATTTTGTTATAAAAAATGCTCCTGTTGGGAAACACTCAATTAATTTAAATTTGTGTAAACTTTTTGGACATGTTATCTGTTACCTAATCAGGATATTTTTCTATAGGTATGCCTAACAAAGCTAAATCTTCTTCTTGCGTTATCTATGAACAGGTTGTGATTGAAATTATTCACTAGTTTAGTAACGTTTTTTTTCTTAAATTAAATTTACTTAAATAATAGTTTTGTTAAAACGCACTTTAATTGAAAATTAATATTAGTAATTATTTTTAATAATATCCTTTGACGACTTTTGCTCAGGAATTCACAATTTCTTTTAACTTATGTAGTCCAAAATGTAAAAGAAAGCTTAGATTTTGGTTATTAAAAAAACGTTTTAATTTTTAAGTTAGTATTCGAGGATATTAATAAATTGCTTATATATAAGTATGCGTTGTGGTGCGTTGCTCTGCAAAAGAAAAATATGTCGCATTAAAATGCAACAGTGTGAGGTGAATTAAGATTTATATAACAAAACCGTTAATATTCGAGTGAAAACATAGTTAGTATAAATCGTTATAATTTAAATTTCTAATATTTTAAAATAATTTAGTAATAAAATTGTAAGAGTTTTTTCTACTAAATATTTCCATTCTAGGAAAAAAATCTAAATTTATATGAATCTGAAAAAAACACTCTTACAACAAAAAGAAATTTTATTAAAATTTAAAAAGTTTGCTATTTATTCATATAAAACTTTATTTAGATACATATTTTTCAAATAGAAAAAAATATTAAAAATACTGCAGCTTTTCGTAACAAAAAACTTAAACCGAATTGTTAAGTTAATACATCACGTTTTAAGTTTTTAAATAGATACGTCAACGTATTCTTACAAAGTATGCAAGTACCAGATATTAATAAAATCTTAGGACCTTCATGATATACATAATTCGAAATATGTATGAATACTAGGATTATCAAATTATTCAAGTTTAATTTTGATCGAATAAAACTACGTTGTTTTAGTTTTATTCGAGTGATTGATATATTTCTAAAAATTCTTTAATTATTAAAATGAACATCGAATGAAATTTCTTATTCGAAGATTAAGGAAAAAAGTAGAAATATATTTCCGTAAAAATATAGAAACTAATATAATTTCAAGAATATTTTGGTTCCTTTAGTTTCTGCATTTAGATTCAAAGCTATTTGTTCCCAAGTTCCAGAGTAAATTTATTCATTATTATTATTTCTGTTTAACATTTTCTTTCATTGCTAAATATCAAATGATTTCATAACAAAACTTTTTACAGCTCGACTTTTTTATCTAGAATAACTGAATACTGTTTTTCTGAGAAAATAATCCTCAATATTTCGCTTTAAAGAAAAATAATTCGCATAAAAAATTTTAATAAAGAATTCGATTATTTTAAAAACATTGATTGAATAATTTTTTATTGTAAAATTTAAAATTTTGTTCGTTCGAATTAATTTTATAAGTTTTTTTTTCGAGTCATTAAATGATGTTCGAAACTTATTATTTCTAATTTATGAATTTTAAAACATATTCAAATAAATGCTTACTATTTAGTCATATGTTAATATGTTTGTTTTTGAAAAATATATTTAAAATAACTTGCTTAGTTAGCAATTTTAGCTTTTATTATTTTTTAATATTGTTGAAAATAAAACAGCACAAATTCGAAAATACTTTTATTAAACTCGTTCTCTCAGTATGCAGATTCACAAAAAAAGGGTGAATTTAGTTTGTGTTTTTTAATAAACTAGTTCGGTCGGTTCATATCCTCAGATGCATACACACATACATACATACATACATAAATGCATACTTAAAAGTATATGTAGAATATTCACAGGAGATGTGTTTAATTTTAGGAATAAGTGTAGATGTAGGTGGTAGTAAATAAGTTGCTGCTGCATTCGGTTGTTTCTTCACTTAAAAATTTCTACTTTCATAATATTTGTAATTGTAATGGTTTCTAACAGTTGTTGTTTTTTTCTATCTTGTGGTAACAGTAGTTTTTCCCAAACACCAGCTCAGACACATACATATTCATTTGTACACATACATATGCAAATACACATATATGAGTTAGTTTTTTGTGCTGCTTTCATTTTTGTGGTAATTTAAATAATATTTGAATTTTATGCATAGCTTATAAATAAACAAAAAAATAGAAGTGCACAAACACACACACACACACACACATATATATATATATATATATATATATATATATATATATATATATATATATATATATATATACATGCATACATTCGCATGCAAATAAATATTTATAAACTAACTTGTTACTCCCTTTTACTCGTAGCAAACTTATACATACATATTTACACACCCACATACATACACAATTTCTAGTTTATAATAAGGCTTTTTTCCTTAACAAGAAAAGTCAAAACTTTAGTGGATTTTTTTATATATATCTTTTTTCAAATACATTTATATTCTATAGAAAATTTGTAGCAATCCTAGTAGTTTTGTAACAAAACTAAGAGAGACTTATTCTAGTAAAATGTTAGTCTTATAAAATGCAAAACATACATACTCAGATTTATATACTCTTTTACAATTCTACAAATATTTTTTATATGTATGTAAGTATTTATTCTACTTTCAACATTGGGAAAAAAAACTCAACGTGCATATCAACGTGTATATTTATACAAGTTTCTTGGGCCATATTCCCTTCCATAGTGGTTGGTTACTTGGATAGCTGCTAGTGTTATTTTCATCTATTTTCTAGTTTACAAAGTGGAATTTTAAATAGTTTTATGTTTTCTGCAATAGTTTTCTATATGCAACAACAACAACAATAACAACAACAACAGCAGCAACAAAAACTCAATGTAAATAAATTTTGTACTTCAAACATTGCAAAAGTAGGTAATAAGTGTAATAAATATTGCAATGTGTTCGTTCATGCTCAGAAACGAATTATCTGAGCATTTGTATAAATTCATTGAAACACGTTAAAGCATATTGGCAAGTAAACAGTGTTAATGGAATTTATCTTTCGGTAATGGTTTCTCAATATACTCTCTTTTCTTGTTTTTTCTAATCGAAGATATTACTTTATGCTAACTTTAGTAAAAGTAATAAGAGACGAAATTAATTGCCAAAAAACTAAGTCGAATGTCAAAAACCTAACTCATGCAACAACAAGATATATGTGATCAAATACATCAAATAAGAATAAATTTGTTCTACAAAACAACAATTCTTTTTTTTAACTGTCAACCGAGAGTTTCGTCTCTATATGTATACTCTTTGGCTTTAAAGCAGACAACATAGAATACAACTATGAAGAAGTTTATGTGAAAGACAAAAATCTAATTCAGTTGTTAAAAACCTAATTCATGTGACAACAAAATATATTTACTCATATGTTTTGAAAAATATGAGTAAATTTTTGGAAAATTTTGTTTGAACTCCTTCTCACATAAACTTCTAGTTTTATTCTATGGCAGACAACTTAAAAATGTCTAAATTTTTATAAAATGTTTTTGTAAAGTTTTAATGTCAAAAAAAAAGGTTTTTTTTCATAAAATTATAAACAATGTTTTGCTTGTCCATTATATGATAGATTACGTACATTCTTTATGGAGCCATTTGCAGATTTCAGACTTTAGTTCCAAGATTTTTGTGGAAAGTAACAAAACATAGCATTGCTGTGTCCATTTTTTACATGTAAAAAATATATATGTATATATTTTATAAGTATGTATGTATGTATTATTAAAAATGCAGCAGAAAACAAATATAACGCAATTGCGTTTGCTTTTTGGAATATCTATTTCTTTCTGTTTGAGTTTTTTTGTTCTTAATTTCACATGTTAGACCAGGGTTCCCACAGGGTTCGCTTTGCGGACCCTTTCAAAAATATTTAATTTTAGCGCTGACCCCAAATATATTTTAATTCTGTAATAATACAAATGTAAAATTATGGATCAGTGTTTGGTCGCATGTCCTGTTTGTTTCTCATTAAATGCTCTCTTCAATGTATGTCTCCTTCTTCCTTCTAACGGCACCAACTACAGAGCATTAACTTCATATCATTGGTTTGTCAATTTTTTGCTCTTTAGATTATCATAATAGATCTACATATGATCATTCGATGCAGAAATTACTTCGTTTTGTGACGGTAAAGCAGCATTTTAGGTATGCAAAATTGCCTTTCGATGAATCTTGGCTTCTGTTCGTGTTGCAAACAATTTCCTTAATTTGAATGAATCCAAGTACTTTTAAATTCTTAAAAATTGTTGTTTTGTCTACTTTCTTATTTACACATCTTGCATTTAACATGAGTTGTGATCATGAGCTCGTTATCATACACGAAACATTTCATATTCAAAACTTTAATAAAAAATATATTCTCTACGTTTCAACAAAATGATACATAATGAAATGGAAAGTCTAATGACTATACTTTCATATAATTTAGTTATAAGATAAAAATAAAAAACGTTTTACTCAACTTTTCACGAACAACCGAGAAACAATTAAGAGTAGTAGCCACAAGACTTAGTAATCTTGTTAAATAACTTCATGCTACAATTGGATCTGTTATCTCATCTCTCTAGTATTTGGCTTCGTATACATCTAGCTATCAATCACGTTTACCAACTAAAATAAATTAATTTTTATATTATTTTAGACCTCTTCGTCTAATATCTAGTTTTTCTGTAAAACTGTTTAAACTGTTTAAATATTTTGGGTCCATACTAGTGGACTTTGCATGGTCATGTGAAAAAGAATTTTATACGTATTCATATTCATATTTCATTAAATTAAAAGTAGTTGCTAGAAATGCTGATGAAAAGTGGCTAATAAACAATTTTTATTTTTTTTTTTTTATTATTTTCTATGTACATCATTTAGTACTTGCATATATTCTAATAAATCAATAAATAATTGAGGGTAAATATTTCTTGAATACATTTGTATCTTTAAAACTTAGGTAATATGCAAAATCGTTTATTTTTACAAATTTTATTCATAAAATTTCAATATTCTTTAGAATACCAATTAGTACTTGTAATTAAGGATTTCTGTTTAATAGCTGCTGAGTTTGATTATGAGTTTTGCTAGTATCTAAAACAAGCTACTGCATATGTACTCATCGCACATACATACATGTGTACATATACGATGTATATACGTATGTGCAATACTTAAAAGGTGTCGAAATCAGAAAGTTTAAAGGAACTTGTACGTATATATGTAGCATTTTTAGTTTAGTACTTATTTGAACACATGCTGCTTGCTTTTTTGAAGAGGCAAATAGAAATTTTCTTAAGCAGCAGAAGCAGGAAGGAAAGAGAGTCAGATAAATAGACATACCGATAGACAGACAGACAGACACATACAACGCAACTGCAGCTATTTAAAAAGTTAAGGTAATGCAAAAGTTATGCCAATATACCATAATAATTTGCATGTATATATTTAAACTAACTTATTGACACACACATGCATACATATGTACATAGTTATATGATTATAAGCATATGGAAAAGAAAAAAAGTTTCTATTATTTCCTGTACTGCCAATATTTAGTAAACGTGTAAAAATAAGTGACACTATCATTTACATATATATGTATGTATATATGCATATGTACATATAATATATAAGTATGTATGTGTGCACTTGGTAAGTGCAAGTAAAGTAATATTTGAATGGTGTCATTAAAAGTTAAGATGACATAAAATTTTAATTAAAAGCAATTAAAACTAAACAAACAACATAATGTTGTTTTTTGCAACAGAATATTAAAAAAATTACACATTAAATAAACAGCAGAGCTGCCAGATACCTTTTTTGGAAAACCCCAAAATTTAAAAAATATTCCCAAAAAATCCCCAACTCAACAAAAAAGGCAATTTATCATTCAAAACAATTAACTTTTTGTTTGTAACGAGTATTTCGTCGGTTTTTTTTTTGTAATTTTATTTATTATTATCGCATCTTGTGTTCTACGTTCACCCACTAAAGCGTTTTCCATTATCTCAATGGGTTTCAAAGTGTAGGTCTCCTTGAGAATAAACTCTTTTTGTTCTTTACTTCACTTTTGAAGAACAAAATAACATAAATATTAACAAAATTAAAAGTGTGTTATACAAAGCAATGTAATGTGTAGTTTTTTCTTATTTCTTTGGCCACTTGTAAATGCTAAAAGATATCAATTTTTTTCAAAGCATACAATTTTCAAATGTTTTAACGGGAAATATGAAAATCTAAAGTGAAGAAAAGGTTGGGAATTGGCAAAATAAAACGGCTTTTTTTGTTCTCCTGAAAATATTAAAAAAAAAAATACATACGACTTTTCCTCAGCACACTAACAATTTGTGCTTTCACTTTAGAGATAATTTTATATATTTCAAAAATAATAAGAACTAAAATTCAGATTAATCATATGAATCGAAAGAATACTAGCATAACTTTAGAATTAAAATTATTCTACATATCGGATTAAATTCTTACCAACAGATTTTATTGATATTAACATATTAATGGCCAAGGTAATATCCAGGGGATATATTTGTGCAAAACCTTTGTTTTACTACTGCTTATACTTGATGTATAAAAATGAAAAATTTCTGGAAATATATATTATGAGATTTTCCAAGGCGATTATTTTTATTTTTTTACCAAAAATAAGTAAGGAAACTTTTATTCATCATATACGTATTTTACAAATAAAGCATCATATTACCAAAAAAGTAAAATTCGAAACAAACATTTACAAATTACATGTTTTGCTTTTTTTTTCTGAAAAATTTAAAATTCACAATCAACTTTCTGATATTTACCATTAATATCTTCCAAATCTTTTATTACTTTTAAATCGCTTTTTGATACTTGAACTTAGGTTTTTGTTAAAATAATAACAGAAAATATGCATTCCACACATGCGTTGCTTATAGTGATCGTTAACATATTAAGAACTGCTTGTGCAAGTGACATTTATATGTCATTATAAAGAAATTATATACTTTTGCCCAAATTCCAATTTTATTAACTAAAGAAAAGATACAAACAATTATTACATAATTTCCCCGAAAAATCCCCAAAATATTTTAGATATTCCCAACAAATTGCATACTTTTCTGCAACAAAATTTCTACAAATTTGGGGCTAAAACCCCAAATCTGGCAGTCCTAATTAAAAGTAATGTGTCACTTTTTTTCGCTTAGAAATAGCATACTTTTAGGTGAAAAATAAAAACTGAAATTCTAATTCAGCACTTAACATCAAAGAAAAAAAAAAAAAAAAAAAAACATAAATGTTTAAAATTTTACTTGATTTATTATTTTTGTGTGATTTCTTTAGCATTAACAAAGAAAGAAACTACAATAAATAAATTCCTTTAAAATCAACTAAAATTTGCAAATTTTTGGTTTTTGAATACAAAAAAGTTTTGATTTAAAAGTTTTTAAGTAAATAATAATTTTATTTCATAAAATACCACACCATTCAATATTACTTTACTGCTGCTGTTGCTGTCATGTTCTTGCTCGTCCTTGTTCTCGTGTAATATGTTCTCATAATATTAGTGTGGATGTGCAGAAAAATATGACAGCCTAAAGCTGTGTTGCAATAATAGTTTTGTACTTGTAGTTGTGTGTAATAAAAGTTTAAATAATAATACAAAATGAAAAAAAAAGAAAAATGTAAAATAGTTTGCTGTAATAGTTGTGGCATGAAATTTTCTTATTATTTACTTTAATGGAAAAAAATAAAATTTAAATGAAATAACACGAAAATAAACCCTCCCTAAAAAAAGAAAAGTATTTATAATTTAAGACTTTCCATAAGAAACTAACGAAACTTTTATTTTTTACTTTTTTGCTTGCGTTTCTCAACAGTAAAAAATAGCTTTTATGGTTAATATTAACATAAATACACATAGCAAATAAAATAGCAAATGGAAAATATCGTATACATCAAAAAGGGTTTTACAAATATCAATATACTCTGTGTTTCCGTAATTTGAAATATATTGGGATTTTAAGTATACAACATTGATACAACTTCAGTTTAATCCTTCCGTTGTAAGAGGCATACACATGTACCGAAATCTATTGTTTTATCACAAGGAACCATTGGATACTTACAAATAAATCGTTTACTAATTTTTATAAGATAAGCAAAATATATAAATCCTGAAGTTATTCGGAAGTTGATGATTGTTTTGGGAGACGAAAAAAATGTTAATAGTTTGAACTATTCCTTCTTGTAATTGTAAAATCTCTGACGATATACCAAGTACATATTATTGAAAATTGTCAGTCTGCCGAAATCATTTAAAATATTCAAGAATGATCAACATAAAACAAATATGTACACAGAAAAATTTTTTTAAATTAACACGGTTTTTGATATAATAATTTTATTGAAAAATGCAAATTTAAAAAAGTTTTTAATTGAATGAATCATTAACTAATATATTTTTTTCTAATATATTTTTTCTGTGTATGTTGTTGCAATCAAACTGTATAAAATTTTATTAAATTAACCCTAGTTATTATTTGTTGAAATATCCTAATTAAAATAGAATTTCAATTTGTTTTTATTTATCTTAACATATCCACTTATGTATAAAACTTTGAAATATTATTACGAGTAGTACCTAAATAAAATAAAAATTAAAGGATAATTTAAAAATAGCTGTAATTGCTTAATAGCGATCAAAGAGAAGTAATAATGTTTTAAAGGATTTATATCACATAACGTGATGAATGGTACAGTGGTCCCCCACTATGAGTCTCTATCACTAGATTATGGTATACAATTATTCGGGTTTTCATATTAATCGGTTAATTCGAAAAATAATTATTTGAGGTTAAACATTGATACATGTAAAACGTATAAATAACACTAATTATAGTATTTAATATATTGAAATAATTATTCAAAAACATAATGTGAATAAAATTCTTCACAAAGTGTTCATCTTATCAGTTCCTTCGCCCACTGTTCTTGTACTTTTTGACCTAATACTACAAAATATTTTCCTAATCCAACTTTAGTTAATAAATCAGTTTTTTGGACGTAACTTTCTTTATTTTCTGTGTAAGAATAACTTTTCTGTGTAAGAGTATTTTTTTGTAATAAAAGGGAAAATTAATAGTAGTATTTTTACGTGCATTTTGTTGGTAAAAATTAAAACTTTTATGACTTATATAATTTTAAATTTACTTTATTTAAAACAATGTTTTCAAAATTTATATTGTCACAAGTTTAAGTATTTATGAAGATATAATATTATAACCTTTTCATGTTGCATTTTATTAAACATTCTATCCCAAAAAAAGCATCCAAAAAAATCAATAAAACCCTGAAATTGTGATCTAGAATTGAATTTAACATAGGCTTGTTATTGGAACACCTATTCCTAACACCTATTCGCTGAAAAGGAATTCATGTTCACGATTTCATGAAAATTTTCAATGAAAACTCCTTTTTATCTGCGCAAGGAAATTAGTTTTAATTTTTTATTAAATCATTTTTTTTTTTTTAGTAAAATATTTTTTAATAACAAGATTATGTATAATATAATTTTTCATTTGTTTCAAATGTTATTTTTAGAATTAAAAAGAAGATGTAATTGACATAAATTTATCATAAAAAATTCTAATTTATAAATCCAAAATACTAAATTTCTATTAATCGGTTATTCGACATAAATTATTTGTTTTATTCGTTATTCGTTTTTCGTTATTCGAAAATAGACGATATTATATTATTATATATCAATATTTAATCGAACAAAATTAATACATACATACATAATCATAATATGTATGTATGTATGTAAGTGAGTATGTATATATGTATGTATGTGTGTATGTATGAATACTAAGTTCCAATATATTATTGCAATTCAAAAGCCGTACAGAAATGGTTAAATAAAAATAGCTCAGAATAACTTAACCCAGATAATTTCTTGCCATTAAAGCAAAAGTTTCGCTGAATGGAATGGAAAAATCTTAATTGCAAAATACTATTTCCTTTTAGTTAATTTTCACACCTACAGTAGTTTCTTGGTATTGAACTGCAAACTCTGTTTAAAAAAAATGAAGGGTATTCCATTCCATTTATTGCAAATATATACATGTATTATACTTATGTGGAAAATATACTTACTTAACTATTATAGAAACTGATGTACAACAATATTTAAATTTCCAGCAATATTTCTTTTTATAACATCTATTTCTCTTTTTTTTATAAGTATTTCATTTCATGTTTTATTTAATTTTTTTTTTGCCCTACTCACATAAAATATAAAATGTTAGACTGTGTAGGGTATGTGAATGCGTGTACTGTTGTAATAAAATTTATTAGAAAATTTATATGATGATAAAGTTTCTTAAGAATAATTTACATAAAATATAATAGTTTTTAAGCAAAAATTGAAAAGGAAGAAAAAAGTGGAATTATTTCTTTTATTAGTTTAGCAAATAGAATAAAGGCAAAGAGGAGAAATTAACATTTTTAGCTGAGCATGAAAGTTTTTTTCTATTCGTACGTTATATAGAAATAAATCATATAAAATTTTAAAATATTGCTAAATAAAATATATGTGATGGCAGTTAAGTAGTTTGAATAATAAAACGTTTTTGGTTAAATGTTAAGCCATTCATACATACATACATATTATTTACATATATTTATTTATATGACTTTCCATTTAATTTTGGTATTTTCTTTTTTTAATAAAAAAGGGATAAATTTAAATGATTGCTTTTCAGAAATAAAAAAATAATTTATAGAGATTGAATTTTTTGTTTAAAAGATTTTTATAAGCACTTGTAGATGATTGTATCCTTATTTCTATGACTACATTTTGGAAATGAGGCACGAGTATACTTATCTGTATTATTGATGAAAATCAGTTATGTACTATTTTAAACTTGAAAAGATGTATTTCATTTAATTTTTTTTTATTTTTTTTTGAGTTTTTACATATGTCAGTTTATTTGTTGTTTTTTTTATAACATTAAGTTTTTAATCGCTTTTTTAAACAATATATAAATACATTTGTGTTTGAGTTATTTTCATACATGTGTATGAGTGTTTGTGTGTTAGACTAAAGGACTTGTTTGGAAAGTTTATATACTCATATACATTACATAAATACCGCCTCCTAAAATATATTTAGGACGGTTTAGAGTTACATATATATGTATATATTTTATGACAACTATAAAAAATATTATATTGTTTATTGTAAACACCAATGGAAAAACATACCAAAACACAAGCCCACAAATGTACTTATTTCAGTGTATGTATAAGTTACAGTCAAATGATATAAACTCTCTCACACACATACATACATTTACATTAATATATGCCATAAAGTTAAATTTGTGTATTTTATTGTTAGTGAAATGAACATATAAAAGAACGTATCCGAAAAATTTTATATTTAAAAATCAAGAAAATAAACAAAAAAAAAAAAAAAAAAACAAGTTTAAATAAGAAACAGCAAAAGTTCGACCCTAAGATACCATACCTTTATTTTAGGAAAAGTGAATCAACCTTTGCATTTTATGTACAAGTTGTTATCTGACTTTAACAACTGAGATTTATGACATTGTTGTGATTATGGTTCTGAGATACTCTATTTTTTCACATTCAATTTATTTGTAAACTGATCTGCTACCTATTGATGGTGGGTGATCTTTATAGTTTTATTTAAAATTTTGTTTTTTTTTTTAAAGAAAAAAAAGTAGTTCCAAGTAGTATAAAATTTCGACTTTTAAAGAAATCGCAATTTTGATTAGCAAGTACTAATACAGTTTAAGATAAAACGTACCCAACTTCTCAACCAGAATAAAAAAGAAAGTTTGAGGTATAATGGCTTTTTCTATCAAACCTTCCTTAAAAATTTAATGAAAATTGTATTGATACGAGTAGGAATTTCTTTCATGGAAATTTTAAAGTCGATGAGTTTATTTCCGAATCATTTTCAATTTAAATTTTGTGTGTTTGCTGTGTATAGGGTATAAAAGCCTGCTATATAAGAAAAAGTAATTTATATGTATTAAAAATCAAATAAAAAAGGGTTTCCAAGCACACAAATAACAGATTCACATAACTTTCAATAATAAAAAAAAACTACTTTTTGTTTTTTGTTTTTATTCTTTTAAATATTATCAGCATTTTTGTTTTTTTATGTCGTGTTTGTTTGTTTGTTTTTATACTGCTTTGTTTTGGGAAAAGTAAGGATAAATGTGAATGTTTGTAGCAGACAGTTTTCGTATATAAATGTTATGATTATAAATGTGTAAATTTTATTAAATATTATTTGTAGTTTAACAAAAAAACAACATGAGTAAAAATGGCAAATATTCTTAAAAGAAGGAAACTAAAAATAATTTTCACACAATATAATATAAACATATTTGATATAATTCACTGCTTTTATTAACTATCGCATTTTTATTTCGAAAACAAAAACAAAATTAAGTAAATACGTGCACATACTTATCCATATAAACATTTTTATATACATGTATTGTAACTTACTAGTAAATTAGGGAGATAAATATTTTTCAAATATGAGTAGTGTTCAATATTCTTCTTGCGTTTGATTTCAATTTCAATAATATTGAACAAATTGTTTCTACCCTAATTTATGTGTATGTATGTATATATGTAAAATTAGAAAAGGTCCATATAAATAGTTTACCATTGTACACAATTTTATAGATGAGTATAAATATTCTCGCATTACTACCTCTGCATATACATATGTATCTGTTATTTCCTAATACTATTATTATTTTTTAAGATATGATACTAGGTTCAATAGTTTTTTTTTCTTTATTTTGTTTTTTTTTTTTTTTTGATAACATTAGCAAATGGTGGCATGTAAGTTTTTTATGTTTCTAGGAAAAAAAAAAAAATGTTTCTTATGAGAGTTTAGGAATTATTTATGAAATTGATTTAAACACCAGCCCTGCCAACATTTTCTACCCACCTCAAGTTGTTTTTAACAGTCGAATATATTATCATTTTCTTATCCAAGAAGAGTCACCGTGCGGGAGGATGTGTGCAGCAGTTTTAATACTTTTTTAATGGCACTATTAAGTGCTTTTTTTATATGTCAAATTGGAGTCATTTTGAGGAACAGAAAAAGTCACTATTTCTGTCGAAATTCTAACTTAATACTATCAACATTACTATCTATATTTATTTTAAAATAGTAAAAGAAAAAGAAGTTATTTTCCTATCGAAGAAGAGATATCGTTCGGCAAAACTGTATCGCAGTTTTGGTACTTTTTTAATGACACTATTAAGTGCTTTTTTTGTGTGACGAATTAGAGTCATTTACGGTTATTCAAAATCGGTTTTTTTAAATATAAATTACACCAAATTGCTGATAAAAAAATAAGTATTGAAATCAGGGGCGAATCCACGGAGGTAGGGGTGGTATAGGAAATTTACCACAACAAACCTATACCTAAAATTTTCATATTTAGGAAATAATACACTCTGCTACAACGAAAAATCGCTCGAGAAATGACATAGCATACGTTATAGGCCTTCTTGCAATATAGGAATCCATAATATGTGAATTTATAGGCGAAAATATGAAAAATTCCATTTTTTAGATTTTCAGTTTTTTTTTGTTTTGTGAAATGTGGGATTCCTTCTACAAAAATCTTAAAGTTCTTTACAATTTCTCATTTTAAACAATCCATGAAAATTTCGTTAAGATATACTAACTAACAAAGATTTTATTACAGATATAATATTTATAGTTTCTCCAAAAACCATGTATTTTTTTTTTCAAATAAATTACGTTACTCAGCTAACATAATTCCTCATTATGTAGATAAAAATTTAAGTCAATATATTTTACAGAACAGAAATTACCCCACTTTAAAGTTTAATAAGATGTAAAATATTTGAAATCGGATAGGAAACAAAAAAAATTGGCAAGCGATGAAATATTTTATATGTCAGAGGTAACATATTTTGAGCCCTATATGCCCCATATTCAAGAGCATATTAAAAATTATACGCTCCACTGCTACTTCTATGTGAAATCTTGTGTAAATCCAATCAGCCGATTAGAAGTTAAAGATTTTTTTCCAAAAAAAAAGGAAAAAAGAATTGTGTAAAAACGTGGTGGAGGAGCAGAATTTTTTACTGCAGATGTGAAATAATAATTCATGAGAAACAAGAAAATTAAAACAACTTACCTTAGTAAAAAAAAAAAAAAAATTATAGATATATTTTAACAAATTGGAACAGGATATTGTTGATTTCGAAGAGCCTAATAACTTTAAATTTTATAACAAGAAATAAATCCAAATTTATTTGCTGTTTTCAAAGTAAATTGTCAAAATGAATTTTTGCTTCGTTTTACGGAATAACATTTATTTTTTAATTAATTTAATTTAAAATTTCTTTTAACATTTTTGCACAATATTTAATTTTGTTTTCATTTTAAGCAACATTCTCTTTATATATATATTCTCTTTATACATACATATATATATATATATATATATATATATATATATATATATATATATATATATATATATATATATATTATTTCTACCTCACTTTATCACTCTCTTTTTTTGTTTATTTTAATTTTAAGAAGCTTTCTTAACATTTTTTAAAAAATCGATTGCTTGTCTTTGAAAGTAACACGCCAACTAAGTACCATCGTCTTCCCCACATTTTTCGTTTTTAATTTAAAAACAATGTAATGATTTTTTACTTGCAGAAGGTCGAAAATCGAATTTAATGTTATTTGCTTTTGTAAAATTTTTTACTATCAGGAAAATAACATCTTGAGAAGACTAATGGGAGACAGTTTTTGTTAACTTTAAATTTATCCAGAAACTAACTTTTAAGTGACTTTTTCGACGTTTAAGTTAGTAAGAAATGTAGAATAAATAGATCAAAAATCGAAATTAATATTATTTGTTTTTGTAAAATTGTTTACTAAAAGGAAAATAACATCTTGAGAATATTAGAAAGAGTCATTTTTCTGATAGTGGATAAAACTATTGCTGGCAGGGATGTAACTAAAAGACAATAGTTGATACTTAACGTTAAAGATATTTAACTCGTTTTGCCATTTAAACTTATTTTAACAAAACTATACTTATTTTAAAAATAATTGCTTTGAAATCCAGATAAAAATAAATAATTTTGAATTATATCTCGGATAAAATTCTTAAATATTCTAAAATTTAAATGCGTTAAAAATTTCGAAATATATTTTCTATAATCTATATTATCTTGCTTAAATTTGCTTAAATTTTTAATAATCTGTATACTAGTCAAAAAAGAAATTTACTCCACAACAAAAAAATTACAAAAAAAAAAAAATTCTTTTTGCCGAAATCCATAAAATTCAAACTTAAGGTACGGCGAATTTATAAGAGATATCGACCTAATTCTTTTTTATTTTTACTTTCTGTGATATCACAAATTTTTTGAAATTTGAAAAAATTTAAATTGATGAAACACCCATAATAAATATCAAAAATTTTTTAATAAAGCATAAAATGGGATTATAATAGCCTGCAGTATTCAAAGCTTATTTTTCAGTAATTATGTTTCAAATTTGACTTCAAATATTACTTTATTTCAACATTTCTAAAAGAATTAAAAATTTGTCTGTACGTTGCTTACGCAGGTGTTTGAAAAGATATTTCTAATAACTTTAATATTTTTTAACTGATTTTAATTTTTTTTTATCTTGTTTGATAAATAATTAAGATAACATTATGGTTCCTTTACATTAAATAGAAAAAAAGAGTTGATAATAGGAAATTTGCTCCCCATATAAATGCACCCTACAAACATCAGATCCTTTTATATTTTGCACACTATATTTTTATATAAAAAAGAACAATAATAAGGGAAGCAGTCTAATGTATATATGTATGTTTGTTATCAATTCCTGATTTTCTGTAAAAAGGCTTTAAGATTCAATTAAGGTGTTTTAAATAATATTAACCCCAATAAGTTTTTAAGTCACACTATTTAATTCGTTAACATTTTTCCTCTTTAATTGATTTTGTATCTATGTATGCTGTGTGGTACATTTGAAAAATATTTTGATATACGTTTAAAGTTTCGATGATGTAAAAGTGCGATTGGTAAATTAATTTATACGTTTGTTTATATTTGTTTAGTAGTAGAAGAGTTGTGAATTAAAATTTGTTGCATAACTTTATAAATATAACATTCTCTATGTTTGTAAACTTTTCGTGTTTAATTAATTCTTCCTATGTTTTTTTTTCTGTATATCCACAGTACAAAATATTATTGTATCATAGGGCTACCTTTTGTTTGAGATCAAAATTCACGTATCAGTCTATTCTCTTCACTATTTTTAATGTATTTATATATCCTAAAGATAAATATAACATTTTTATTTTATTTTATATATAACAAAACATATTTGGTTGATATCAGGTTTTAAAATTTGGTTTTTCTGAGTGTACATTTGTTGAGCCTTTAATTTGCTTGTCAGTCTTTATAATATACACATCATCAATTTTTGGCTTTTAGTCGCAACACTTTTGGACGCATATTTTTCCATATTCCCAGCAAACATAAAGTTATAATATATTGTTAAGAAAATTAGTTTTATAAGTTTTAATTAACGATTTTAAAATTTTATAGTTTAAAGCACCTTTAGACGATCAAATATATCTGACGATTTTTCTGCTAATTAAAAATGTTGATAGCGTAATCTGTTGAATACGGCAGAATACGATTGTTTATAGAAAATCAAAAAATTTGGATTTTTTTTGTTTGGTTTGATTACAAATCGTATGGTGTAAGTGCAACTCATATGATTTGAAAATCTAAATATTTAATTTTTAACATTAGTTTTTCAACAAAGACAATTTTTTAAGTATTTATAAAAGTAGCTAGAAATAATTTATTGATTTCTGTAAAAAAAAAAAAAAAAAAAAAATGGAAAACTAAGAAAATAAAAGTAGAAGTGTCATAAAGGAGTTTGTGAGGTTGTCAAATATTTTTATATATATTTTAAAACCACCTTCAGTTGTCGAATTTATCGTCAGATATATTTGAACGTTTGATGGCCGCTTTAGGATTTTCGAAAGTTAAATAAAATCTCTTAATTGTGATATATATATATATATATATATATATATATATGGTAAAGTTTGACAGTCATTGAAGTTCAGTTGTGTAATATAATGTGTGTGATTTAAAGCGTAAATATAAAGGCCGCCAGAAGGCGCTAATATCATATCTTTGTAAAACTGCTTTTGGTGGGTTTAAAAAAACCGGAAGTTTTCGAAATTTAGTTTACTTTTGTAATTAAAAAAAATCATATAAAGAAAAGAATCTGTATTTTCAATATTTTAAAAGAAAGCAAATTTTAAGTTAAAAAAAAAGAAGAAAATTTGTTAATTTTTTTTTTTAAATTTTAAACTTATTTTCATTATTGAGACTAATTAAATGATAATTAAAAAGAACTGATGCCAGTTTTTTTTTGTTAAACTAGAGAAAAACGCTCTTTTGTAAGGAAATTTTTAGTAAGAAAATCAAAGTTCTCTATGGAAATTTTCAAGAAGAAGCAAACATTGAAGTTAAAAAAAGAGGAAAGTGTGTTATTTTTTTTATTAATTTTTAAATATATTGCCATTAATGTAATTTACTAGATACTAATCAAAAAAAAAAAAAAAAAAAAAAGAGAAGTTTTTTGCTAAACTTGAGAAAAACGCTCCTCAAAAAAGGTAAATTTTTGGGTAAAAAAAAAAACAATAAAAACAGTAAAAAATCTCTAAAACGCTTATTTGCATTATTGGCATCCAATAAATGATAATCAGAAAATAACAGCTGCCAGTTTTATGTTAAACTCGTGAAAAGCACTCTTTTGCAGAGGAGATGTTACTTTGTAAATCAATTCTAATTTTAAAAAAGTAAGTTTTGACGTAATAAAAATAGCGTTAAAATCTTTTTTCTTTAAATTTAAGTTTTAGTTCTCTATTAATTTATTACCAAAAAAGAAAACTCAGCAGTGTGTTTTATGAAAAATAAAATAAAAAATTAATATTTTTATGTGTTTAGTACTCAGTTAGGCATTATGTGCGTATGAATAATATCAATCAATTATAGTAAATGTACGCCCCAATAGTAAAATCTGCTGAAAATTTTTCATATTTTTTATAACTTATAATTTAATAATTTAATAAACCAATTTAAATGGAACTTGGTGCGAATGTTCATACTACTAAAAGATATTAATAAACCATGATACAACTACTAGAGATAGAAACACCTGAAAAGTCAGTCAGTCACATATAAAGCAAAAGAAAATTAAAAAAAAAAAAAATAAAAACTTCACATAAAAAAATATTTTCAATTTAAAATAAAAATATTTTTTATAATACATTTTATTAAAAAGAAACAAATATACACAAATATATTATTTGTAAATATCCAGTTGGACTAATGTAAGTTCTCACACCATTCCCAAGATAGAGTTCTGAATTTCAAGACGCAATTCAAGGTATAAATAACAAAACATTTTATATTTTTTTATTCTTGATTTTTAGTTTTTGTTTTTCATTTTTCAGTTTTTTAACTTAACAAGAATTTCAATTGACGACTCTCAAGTGATTCTACCTTGTGTTATTATATCATGCTAATAAACAATATAATTTGAATATGGGATTAATTTTAGCAGATTTATAACAGTTTTAAGAAAAAGGATATATCGCAGGTACAAGTATCCTTGGTCCAATTCCAAAAAGCTGCAGACAGTATAAACACATTGATATATGTTGAACGATGACCAACTTTCAGAATTTGTTGAACTCAATTTCAGAAAAATTTGAGGTGTGTGAACCTCTCCTTTTTCCAAACATTTGTTATTTCTTAATTTTTTTTTCCAATTTATAAGTGTGTACCGAATTTCACAAGTCTAGAATAACACCTTCTATTTTTGCCGATTTTTGTATGGAAACGAATTACTGTGTGACATGTCTTGTTAATGGAAACAAAAGAACCCAGATTTATTTAAAGGAAATGAAAGGCAAAAACGTAACAATATGAAATTGTTTAACTGAAAAGAATCAAAAGATTTACAAAAATAAATAAATTTCAAGGTAAAAAACTTATTATTTTTTTCAATTTTACTTTTCTGATAATTGACGAACAAATCTTGATTTGATTCACAATTATGTGAAGATATCTATCTATATTATTAACATTTATAAATACAACCAAATATATATATATATATATATTTATTTATGATTAAAGATAAAATTCTATAGAATTTATATAATTCTGTAAAATTCTATTTCACTTGTAGAAAGATTAATTTTGTGTAGAAGTTTCAGACATCATAACTAAGATAATTTATTTCATAAGAAACTGGAAAAAATGACTCTAAGTAAAAGTGCTACTGATTTATTAAGAAGCATTTAAACTTTTTTGTCTTATTTAGATTTTATTAAATACACAATATCTGGATAGAAATTAAGGATTTTCTACATTTGCTTGGTTGTTTATTAAAACTACTAGTGATTGAAATTTAAATGGACATATCTTAAACATGTATGTGTATGTGCATGTGTATGTGTATATTGTGTTTTCATATGTGTGTACATGTGATTAAAATTTTATTTCATTTTAAAATATTCATATGCTCTTTCCCTTTATTCTGTCATTGCAGTAGTAATCGTTTTTGATATTATTATTGCTGTTGTTGTTTGTAACTCGTAAAGCTCTTTACGCAACACAAACATAGCACAACACGCCAAACAACAAACCACTCATGCATGTTTATTATCTGTGGTCTATATGAATTGACCGGAAATGGCACAGATGCATGCACACATTCTCATATATACGAAAATATAAACATATCGATATTTTAAAAGAAAGAATTTTGTAAATAAAAATAATACAAATACATCTAGACATTTCAACGAGTTTTTTTTGCTTAAATTAAGCCTCCACATGTGGATTTACAAATACGAAGTAAACAAATTTTAATACATATGTATGTGAAATTTTTAATATAAAAAAGTATTTTTAATTCTTTTCATTTACTTTATGTATAAGTTTTATAATTTATAGAATTTGGGAAAGTTTATCTGTATATTGACAAGTTTAGACCCTTCTAATATATATTGAATAAATTAAATGAGAAAAAAACTTTAAAAAATATTTCTTACGAATTCTACTAGAGATTTGAAAGTTGAATGTGGAATGTTTGAAAGTTGAGAAAATACAACATGAATTTTTGATTATTATGTTATAATTGGTATATATTGGAAAACACACATTTATATAAATAGAAAAAAAAAAAATATTTAAAAAGTTTTTATATTTGATTTTTTATACTTTTTTGGATACCACAAAAAAGCTTGCTATGCATATTCTTGAACGAATGAAGCAATTTTAATGAAATTAGAAAATACAATTAATTTACAAGTTTTTTATAATAAAAATTTTAAATATTAGTAATATTTTTGGATACTGTTTGTATTAGTTCTTAAGTATAAGAAAACGTACACTTATTGAAACTTTGAAAGTGATGAAAAAGTACTTTCCTAAAATGACTTTTATTTGTTTATCATTTTATTTATTTTTGCTGGAATAAATTTATGTTAAAAATAAAAAAAAAATTCTAAATTTATAACTCCATAGAACTAAATTTCGGTTAATTGATTATGCGATAAAATAAAAAATGGATAATTTTAAATTATTCGAACAGTTAATCGTCCTAAATTAGTCGGATAATCGAATGAAAGCTAATCGATTGGATACCATACTATATACCCACCATCTGAATAAAAAAATAATATTTTTCAAAACACAAAATCAAAATAAAACAAAAGGTTTTTTCTCTCAAATACCTATCTTTTTATCTATGGCATTACATACCGAGGGCTATAAGGAATAAAATAAATTGATCGAATAATTAATTACAAGTTTAAAAATGCAAAATTAGTACTTCCTAAATTAATTTTTGGTTTTATTAATATAAAACCAATCTAAAAATATCAATTCATTAACATAGAACAAAAAATATACAAAATTGAATTCATATAATTAAGCTTTTTGGCTTTAAAACGATTATTGTTTTTTTTTAATAAAAGCGGATGTGCAAAATATCCTTTCGCTTAATATCTAGTTTATCTGTTCTTTTTAGATTTTATTTATTATTTGTTGATCGATTGAGTTCAGTTAACAAACCATTGTCGGTTATTTCTACATCATTCATCAAATTACATTACATCAAATCATTTTTGAAATAAATAATAAACGAAAAAATCTCAAAAATAAAGTACTTGCATATACTTTTGTTTCACTGTTTGTTGAACATTTAAATTATATGCGCTGCAAAATTTTCGTAATTTAAGAATAACTTATACGTCTACCATTCATTTTAACTTTAAGACGTTTCATTAAATATTTAGAAAAACTATTCTAATTTTTTCCAAATAATGTGTGTGACTTCAGCGTCCGTAAAAGGCTTTAACCCGAAATCTATTAATACATGGTTTATAAATTTATATAGGTTCTCCAACTAAACAAAACTTTTTACACTTATAATTTCAAAAAGGCATTCATGTACAATACAATAATTTAATAAAAACTCTTTTTGAAAACTTATACGATTAATCACTAAAAAGTTGATTGAATAAGTTTTTATTCTAAATTGAAAAATTTTATTCGTCCGAAAATAATAAAAAAAATTTCATGGAATAATCGAATAATTTCTGTTGGAATAACAACTCTAGTAGGTACATAGGGAGTAGTAGCTCCATGCAAAGTAAAAATTATTTATCACATAAATTAGCTATTAGAGAAATGGTCTAAAAATTGTGTGGGAAAAATTTCTTTATTAATATTCATAACTGTGATGAAAATAAATCGGGCAGCTTTATGGGGAGTTTTATCCTCTATACATATAATTATTGCTTATCTATTGAATTTACTATTACTGTGAGTCTCGAGACTTTTGTGGGTATAATTTTCTTGTCAAGTTCCACAATCGACGTGAATATATGTGACGTAGTATTAGTAAATTAGTAAAATAATTACTCAGAGATATTTGTGGTCAGAAATATTTATTGTGTAAGATAGCTGATAAAATTAGAAAGATTTGGTTGGAATTTTTGTTTGAAATTTATGTCATCTATGATTACCATAGGGAATATAATGGCATCAAAAATGCAATTTCATGAAATTTTGAAATAAAAAGTTTTGAATGTTTTTATGTGTTTTATTTTTATTATATATATATATATATATATATATATATATATATATATATATATATATATATATATATATATATATATATTTAAACTAATTTTCAATTTTATTTGAAATGTGAAAGTGTAGCATACATTTTGTTTCTACAATAAAATAAATACCATTTTTTTATTTTGATTTTGATATTGTGCTGCTGTAAATGCAAATGTGTGTTATTTTAAATACAACTTATTTAAATATAAATTACAAAATATTAATAAAAATTTATAAAGATATTTATAAAAATAAAATTATGCTCAGCATTTAAAATTGGCTTAAAATCATAATAACTTTTTTTGATGAACATCGAGTAACAAAAGTGAAATACATATTCCTTTTCTTCTTTATTTTTTATTTTAATCATATTTTCTTATAATGCTAAATAAAAATCGTATTTAACATGAATTTTTCAAAGAGTTTTGGACACAAAATGGTTTTATTTTGAGAAACCACACCCGTTTCAGAAGAAAAATTCCCTATAAACGTAAATGTTATAAAACAAAATTCAAAAAATATACACAGACAACAATAAGTAATAAAATCTACAATAAGTTTGTGTAAAAGGAGCAGGAGCAAGAGATGGAGTTGGTAACAATAAACATGAAATAGAGACATCATAAAAACCGGAAACTGTGTACGTTTATTGAATCTGTAACATAGAATTATATTTGATAAGCATTTCCGCTTATAATGATAATAATAATGTTGTTGTTGCTGTTGTTGTTGATGATTTTGCTTCTGCTGTTGATACTGCTGCTTTCTGTTGTTGTTTTTGTTAATTCTGTTGCTGTTGTTGCTGCTAAAGCTGTTGTTGATTGTGATTGCTCGGATATTGCTGTTGTTGTTATTGTTGGTACTGATGCAGATGATGCTTCGGTCTTATACAAAATCTAATATCATTTCTTTTTTCAATTTTCTTCCATCACATTTCTTTTTAGCTTGTATTTGCTTTTATTACTTTTTATTCTTAAAAACCTCAAGTCACAGTACCAAAAGTCATAATTTTTCTATGAGGTTTCTTTTCTTATTACACTATTGTTATTTTAGTTGCTGCAATTCTGTCCTTTTCCATCTTATGTATTTAAACTGAATTATATTTTATACTTTATAAAATTTTTGTTCAGATTTCAGAAAAAAATGTGCTTAAATATATAATGATTATAGTGTTTGGTTTGACTCAAATTTATAATGATTGGTTAAAATTGCATTTGATTTTGTATGAAGGTATTATTTCTTTGAAGATTTTAATAAGAATTTAGATTTTTTTATATTACACTATACTCACATACACAACACGAAGTTAATGAAGCTAAACCATTGAGAGCGAATAAAGAACAAAAATTCATTTAGATTTGTTCTAGATTTCAACAAGGCAGGTTCACGTAGCATTTTTAAGCAAAAAGAAAACACAAACTAACAGCGTAAGAAATAATTATATATATAATTTTTTTTGTATGATATAACAAACACATTCGCGAAAAAGAGCGTAGACAAACCAAAAGCACTAATACATTCAAATGTCTTAGTGCTTCTCTTTGTGTCTATTGCTGCTTTAAAGTTATATAATATTTTTATCATAAAACCTTATGCTGGAATAGAGCTCACAGCACTCAGGGTTCGTTACAAAAATTTTAATTTTATGAAAAAAAAAAAAAAACACTGAACACTTTATAAACAGTATTTATTCTTAACGTTAATTTTAAATAAATATCATTATTCTGACGACTCCATAATGGTAGCGAAACCAATCTTTGTTAGGCCGACTGTGACATAACCCTGAAATCCAATAAGAGTTAAATATGGAGATCACTTAAATCTTCAATATTTAACAGCCAAAATATACTTTAACAAAACTGTCGGCATAACTACCTCCCAGTCTAGTCAATCAATCAATTTTACCCATAATTTATTAAAAATAAGGCATTTTCCAACTAAACACTTTTCGCATTTTAATACAAAGTGCAAATTTAAATAATGTTTTAATTGAATGAATAAAAAAATTTATAAAAAAATCAATATTTTGATGAAATTAATCAAGCATTCGCTTGAATTAATAAACTTTATAAAGACGATTTAACAGTTATTGGGTGATAACTTTTTATTTCGGATGACTTCATGAAACTACAATACAATACACTAGTGACTAGTTCTGACAAAAACATCATGAAGTTTTTGTTGAACTGTTGTTTAGGAAATCGTGATAATACGTCAGTGTCAAACTGTATTAAAGAAAATACATGATAAAGACAGCTGTAATCGTTCTGTTCTTGTTTGCAAAGCAATTGTAAGCTTATTTACGATATATAATAATTTTGAAGGAATTTGATAAAATATATGAAAAAGTCGTGGGGTTTCATGATGTTTTTTTGTGCGATGGAATAAGGACAATATCAGCAGTGATTCTGGTACGTCATGAAGAAATCATATAAGATGCTTTTAACAAATTTCCAACTTAATAGTAATCGGAAAATTATTTTAATTTAATGTTTACTATTATTTTTTTTAAATAAATAAGAATATTTTATTTCTTATTTCTAGAGATATTTATTTCCATTCGTGTGTAAAATAATATTTCAAGCTTCATTTAATTTAACTACTATTTAACTTTTATAGCGATGCATCCATTTTTAAAGAAAATTTTGTTCCGAATACATCAAGATTTTTTATTTCAAAATCGTATAAAGTTATATAAATTATTCGGTTAAACATATAACAACTTATTAAAACTTTCCATTCATTTTTCATTACGGCCCTAAAAAGTATGCTTTAAAAAATTCTTTGTCTTAAAATATATGAAAAATTTATTGATGAACTTTATAAAATTTTAAATAATTTTTTAAGTTTTTAGCCGTAGGAATTATTCTAAGCAAAATAGCATTAAATACTACATACATACATACTTGTATACATATTTTCAGTTAAAAGAAAAATAGTATATCTAAAATGATATTCGTATTATTTCTGAAGCAACTGGAAAACGTAAAATTGTCTTTAAATTTAGAAAGCTATAACAAAAATATAACGTTTTTAAAAATAAACAGTGCATTTTTTTAACAGAATTTTAATAAATAAGTTAGAAAGTTATATTCAGTTGTTCCCAATCTTATATTCACTGTAAATTAAACAACAATAATTAAAAAAAGCGTATAATGTAAATTTGTAAACCGATTTGATTGACTCTAAAATTCGAAATTCCAAATATATATATATATATATATATTTGTGATAGATCTGAACAAGTCCATAGCTTATATGTGTTTATGAAAAAACAAAGTTTCTAGCGTATATAGGTGCTTGAAAAATTTAAAAAAAAACTAAATATGCTTTAGTTCATTGTTGTTGTTTTTCAGTACCCATAAAAACAACAACTATAAGAAAAGCAATAAATAAATGAAAAAAGATTTGCCAATAATTCGGTTGTTTATGTACCTATTTGTTTCATACAATAAACCGAAGTTTTAGAAAAATATCTGTGTATATAAGACCATTTTTTATATGGGACCTCCAAAAAGTCTAAAAATGCGTTTTGGCCGACATCTCGGTTACTAATGGACCGATTGAGTTAATTTCTGCAGCAGAAAAAAATCAGAAAAACTTTCCAAACTTTCTGTGTTAGAACGAAGTTACTAATTTGTATAGAGGCTTCAAAATGTCTTAAGGAATACCTTTTTTGGAGGTATATATAAAACAAATATACGATATCTGGGATCATCTAAAAACTTCGATTTCCCTATCAATGAGGATACAAAATATATGTATATACCTTTTGGGGTCCTGGGGTAGAAATTACAGGAGAAATTTGACTTTGATTTAAAAAAATTTATATTTTCATTTATTTTATAAAAAGTTACATGAAATTTTAATTGATTTGATCAATTTTGTAATTAAAGTCTATCCTAAGAATTCCTATCCATTAAATCAATTAATAATTTAATTAAATTTTAATATAAAATCATACAAATATGTCAAGTGACAAATTTTATGAACACTTTTTCGTATCAACTTTTCCTCTATTAATTGTGGTGACATTTTTTTGATTTACCATAAAAATAGTGTCATTCTGTAGAATATTAAATATGTACCTTTTTATATTCATAGTGTGATTGTAAATATGGAAAAAATTGTTTCATTTAGGTTATACATTAAAGAATGTTCATAGTCATAAGATTAAAATCTTTCGGAAATTCTTTAACCTCATACATTATGCACCCTTCAAAACAAATATTTTTTTTCGTTGATTTATCACACATCACACAGTCATTTAATAAAACAGATATCAATATTAAGTATCCAAAATACATATGAAACTACTTCTTCATTGATATAGATTTGTATGTGTTTAAGATGAATAAAGTATTTACTAGTGCCTATAATTTATTTTTTTTTTTATTTTTTATTATTGAACTTTATTAAATTAAGAGGTTGTTCTGTTGTTAATAAACTTTCAAAAGTAGTAAATCTTCATTGTTGCTATCATTTGTAAGTTGAAGACGACTGAATTTTCTACTCGTATTCTCTAGTGTAACATATATTTTGTGTACGTGTATATTTGTGTGTATGTATGAATGTGTGTGTAGGTTTACAAAAAAAAAAAAAAAAAAAAATTTGTGATAATTCATAAAAATCTTCTTTAATTTATAAAAACAGCCTGTCTAAGCTTTATAAGTTTAACAAATTTTCCTGTAAGTGGCAATTTGTTTTATGATCTGCTGTGTTGGCTGTCGACCTCTTTCCCAGTCCTCCATGCCGCAGCATAAAGAATATTTTAGTCTTTTGTTGTTGCAAAACTAACAAAAAGACGTTTTGTTAATATTTTAACAGCAAATTTGTGAACAACATCCGTAATCCGAAGCACTTATCAATAAGTTTCTTTTGTTACTGTTGCTCTGAAACATACATAGTTGGTTTATTAAGTTAAAAACATGAAGAAGAAGTCAAAGTATTGAAGCATTCGAATATATGTATATGTAAGCCTTTAAATCTACTTCTGTTTACTCTTTAGTTCACTTACTCCCGCACACATTCATTCACTCATTCATATATAGTACATATTTGCACAAATAAGATACAAGGAATATGCCGCCCTATTATTTATGCATGTCACGTTAAATTTATAGGTACTCAGAGACTTGACTTATGAAAGCAAAAGAACAGCTCCTTTTTCTTTCTTTTTTTTCGATGGGAAAGGGAAAATTACGTTTAATATTTTTGGCCTTGATTTGTTGAAAATAAAAAAAGAAAACTTTTTTTTGCTAACTTTTGTAATTTAGAATGAAAGAAAAACTGAATGCAGGGGAAAATTAAAAGGGAGAGAAAAAGGAATATGAGCATGAAAAATTAAGATTTAAAAATGTGTGTTCATTTATGTTTAATTCTCAAATTTATGAGCTGTTTCTCTTAAATTCATCCTTTTTCAAAAGGGATTTATGTAGAACTGATCTCTATTTGGCTTAAATCTTTTTAGACTTGATTTTAATGTGACTTGATAAGTTTTGCCTCTATCCAAACAATGGGAATAAAACAAAAAACACCTTTACGAAATTTATGCCAATGTTTGTTTAGCGCAAAAGGACTTATTTCCATAATCTCCAAAATATACACACACACAGACAACCACTTTCCAACTCTATAGACCCAAATAAATGTTGTTGCCACTGTTTGTATTTCACATAGGTTTTAAATGTCACAAAATGTTTTGTTTATTTATATAAATATGTAAGTAAGTGTGTGTATGTATGCATGAAAATGTGTGAAATTTCATTTATTTGTTTATATGCAAATTAGGGTCACTTTTTAAAGTTTTTTTCTTAGTTGACAATTTGTTATATGAAACAATTTTTTTCCACACAAATTATAAAAAAGGGAGAAAACGGTGTTGATAGGAAAATTTGCAAATCGAAAAAGGCATTAGTTTACATTTATTTAGGTCATAATGTTCATTTACATTTTTAGATGTTTAAAAGAGGTGAAAGGTTTCGAACATATACATAATTTATACAGATTTTTTTTATTATTCAAACTCATATGTAATTGGAGTGTTTATTAATAGATAAAGATAACTGTTATTTTCGAGATTGCCTGTACGAGATTAAACTATTTATATATTTTTCAATTTATGTTGGTGATGGAAAGAGTATTCTTGAGGCTTCAAAGTTTTTTATTTTGTATGACTTAGAGATTGCGTGATTTCTTAATACGGGCAATACAAATGATTCTTATTAGCTTATAGTAATTACAGCAATATATTATGGTTTTATTCATATTAGTAATCTAACAATAAGGAGGTTTTCCATATTTATTGTCTTACTAGGATTTCAAATTCATATTTACGTATTTCACGACCACCATACGGTATAAATATGCAGTGATCTCTGGGTGAGATTAAGCCTGGTGTCAAGCTATTACAATGTTGTGCTCGACCCACGAACAATGGTTCACCGTCTTCAAATCGCCCTACAAAAACAGCATTGTTTGGTATATTTTCCGAATCTGCTTGTACCCAATTGTAGTTGTTGCCACACAGTATTTCAATATTACTTTTCTGGATTTCTGTGCCATCACAACAAACATAGGCTTCACTTCTGTCTGGCACTACCTTTGCTGGTCTCAATTGGCCCTCATGCCATGACCTTCCCACGTAGATCTCTGTACCATCGCTGTCATGGCCAGCTGCTACTGCATTAGGAGGGATCTGACCTAATGACGTTGGTTGCCACTTATCGTTGTTTTCACAAACTAATACATCATATTGTTTTAAGCAAATTTCCTGTCCACCAAATGGTATATACAAGCAACCATGAGAGGGATGTATTTTACCCACACATAAGCTGTTTAAGTGATGACCACGCCCAATGTATAAAGGCTCACCACTTGATGCATTTCCACTAGATACCGCAGTGGAGACTACTGCTCCATTTTCACACACACACCAGTCATAACCAGGACCTACAAGAATATCGTAATAGCTTTTAGAGTGTTCCTGTCCACCCCATGACACATAGGCACAACCTTTGCTCGGTATCACTTTGGCAGGCAGAAGTTCATCTTGATGCTGAGCCCGTCCTACATAGATTGGAGTACCATCACAGTCATAACCGGCTTCAATTGCAAAATCGGGCAAATCATCTGCAGACGAAGATTGCATCCAACAGTGTTCTAAAATTAATTATTATTTTGATTGTTAATAAAATTACTTTATTTATTTTCACCGAAGATTACCCATATTTTAATACGAAATAATTAATAGAGTATTCAGCCTTAATAAAGCCAGAGCTCACAGTGTCATATAATTGACTAGTGGCTGCATTTAAATACCCTTTGATTGACAGTTGTTAAAGTATTAACGATTTGAAAATAGAATTGCAGTCTTATACTTATAGAAAAATTATTGTGGTCAATAATCAGTACCATTTTAAATTACACATATATGGAAAATTATATTTTATTTAAATCGAGACAAGAAATTAGAGAACTTAAAATAAAAAAATAAACTTACACTATTTATTTCTGAAGAGACAAAGTCAATCGGGGGTATATATACTTTGAAATTGTGTTGAAAGTTTAATAGAAGTTAATTGAAACGTTTTTGAAAATTTTCATTTGAAATTCCGATTTACATATTGTAATTAAATTTTTAAAAATCATATTTTACAATTAAAAGTTTTTTTTTATTCTCTCATTCTTAATGGCGATAATTTTATTTGTAATGTCTGAGTTTCTGGTCAGCCTGCTGATAACAATTATACATATAATTATAAATAATTACTTAGTCATAAGTACAAAAAAAAAAAAAAAAACCCTTCCACAAAAATACCACAAATACAAATAATATTCAATTTATGTGCATGATTCAATATTACTTTTGTCGATACGTACGAGTATTTATTAAGTGTTGTTTTTCTTTTATTTTTTTAATTTATTTTTAACAATAACGCCTATTTAATATCTTTCTTTTTTTCTTAATTTGGTCAGTCGGATCTGTTATTTTTAAATCTTTCAAAATATTCTCACATTAACTGTTTTTTCGTTTCGAGGAAAAATAAAAAATTTATGTATATTTTGACTTTTTTCGTATTCTAATCATTTGGTTTAATATTTTACCCAATAAAATAAGTACCTCTAGACTTTAAATATTAAATCTTCAAAAAATCTCTCACTAATTATAATTTAAATAGGATTAAAATTTGAAAATTGATTTTGTAAAATTTTTCAATTAGAGGGTTAACAACTTTTCTGGAGTCGCAAAATGTTTACGAAAAAAAAATCGAATAATGGATTAACTTGAAATTCCGGGAAAATTAGCTTCATTATAAAAAACAGTATTAACACTATAATTCAGACTTCGTTAGCTCGGATGGATTTCTTCTTTACACACTGTTAAATATAGTTTAGTTTACGTTCGTATTATTGATATTATTTGTGTTATTAAAGTAAAACCCAAAAAATCAGACAAATGCAATCCGATTAAGTACACTGTAAATAAATTGTAGTTATTATATATACAATTACTGTATGTGCTGACAAATACTTCTTTTTTGTTTTGCATTTGTTATTAAGAGTTATCAGTAATTTTTTCGATATATTTTGTAACTGTATTAATATAAAAAGTAGAGATAATAAATCATATACTACAGACAAACAATGAATGTATGACAAATCGGTTATCGTTTATGTTTTTGCTGATAAATGTTTTATTTGTCATTTTTACTTTTTCTTCTTGTGTATTTTTAAACCCTTTAGTTTTTCGTTTTCTATAACAAGTGTTAATTTCATATTGAATATTTAGTATTAATTGTTCAGTGCTTCAGAGAATAACTCAGTTTTCCAATATATAAAATATAACTTAAATTTAATTAAATTATAATAGTTTTGTAGTTTTTTGTACAATAAACGAAAAAATGATGGGTGAGAAATAAATTGATTCGTATTATAAATTATTTGTGATATAAAGATTGTTTAAAAAAATATTAAAAGAATGTTCAAGGATAAGCTGAAATTTTTGTTGAATGTGTGTAATATTATTTGTACTTTGCACTTGTGTTTATGTAAATGTTTGTCATGTTGTACGTTTTTTGCACTTAATATATTTATTTACTTTTTTTTTCTTTTTAAACAAAATTTGTTTTTAGGTTCTTATTACCCGGGTGGTATTATCAGTCCACGTATGTTTTGTTTCAAATGCACATTATTTTTATAAAAGAACGATAAGAAGCGAGCACGAAATCTAAGTATAAATATATATGTATTTTGTTGGCTTATATTTGGGACCCGAATGACAATTTAATTCCATACCTTAGACTAGTGATTAATTATGGTTATTTTTCTTTTTTTTTTATAATTTTAATGTCTAGAAACAACATGGGTTCATTCTTCACCTGGAGTCGCATTGCCACCACTAGCTGTGATTGGTGGTCATGATTGTGATGGTTCACCGATTTATGTGGGCCGTGCTTACCATGAAGGAGACAATATGCCCGCAAAAGTTGTACCTAGTAAAGGATGTGCTTACATAGCATGGGGTGGTTTTGAACATGTTAAGACACATTATGAAATATTAGTAGGTCAAGGATATGGGTGGCAGCCGTGCTATGGTGGTGCTGTACCTCCAAATGCTGTGCGTACTGGAATGACAAATACGGGAGAACCTTTATATGTTGGCAGAGGACATCATGCCAACAGTTTGTGTGTTGGTAAGATACAACCCTCTCATGGTTGTTTGTATATACCCTTCGGAGGTCAGGAAATACGTTTGAATACATATGAGGTTTTGGTGTTTGAAAATCGTGAAAACTGGGTTGCTTCTACGCCCAATTACACACCTCCTGGCGCTGTTGTAGCCGGCCATGATACGGATCGTGCTATTATTTATGTAGGCAGAGCAATGCACGAAGGAGAAATGTTACCTTGTAAATTTATACCTAGTAAGGGATGCGCCTATGTGTGCTATGGTGGCTATGAAATAAACAAACGTAATTTTGAGGTATTGTGTGGTTACGGTTATGCCTGGGTTAAGCCCCACCATCATGTTATTCCACCCAATGCCATATCTACTGGTCGATCTCGTAACGGTGAACCTTTGTTTGTGGGTCGCGGTCACCATAGTGGAAGTTTAACTCCGGGTTTGGTATCAGTCAGTCAACGCTGTCTATTCATACCCTACGGTGGTCGTGAAATACGCATTGGAGATTATGAAATATTGGTTAAGCAATAAAGTTTTTTTTTTTCTTTTAAAACGATATTGAAAATTATTAGATCAAAGAAATTATATCGAATTGCTTGTGAATAAAAATCTTAACTGCAAAAATAAAATAAAAAAAATAAATAATAATAATAGTGAAACAAAGAGAGACGAAATCTATTTTTTCCTAATATTCTACTACCAAAATATTTGGGAATACGAGTATAAAATTTTAGATTGAATTCTTATTGTCGGACTCATAAACTTCATTGCAGTAAATGACTGTCTAAAAACTCATTACTTTCATAAAGTAAACGAACTGAGAGATTTTCGAAATTCAATGTAACTGTTGGTGGATATTAAAAGCAAATAGTGATATGAGTGCCTGAGTGTTGCGGGGAGGCTCTTGTAACTGTACTGCATACATTTTGAGTGGCTGGTGTTTGGTGGTTTACACAAACATTAATGAGTTTAAAAGAGAGACATTGATAAAAACTTAACATTAACGCTATTGTCATTGTTGTGTTATTGTGTTTGGATGCCATCTATTCAAACAACAGGAGTTCAATCTGATTTATGACTTCTGTCATACCTAAATGGGAATGCTCAGCAAAATGACAAGTGGCATTTCATTATCGCATGGCTATTGAGTGAAAATTAAAAAGAAAAAAATTACACCTTACTAAATAACGAATATTTGTATGCTATTGCATGTGGTCTCTTATTTACTTGATACACTAAAAACTTTAGATTGCAAATACATATGTATATTGAATATGTATGTACGAAAGTATATGAATGAGGGAATTTAAATTACACATTAAATATGCATTTAATTTTTCTTCATTTATTTGTTTGTTCATTTAAGTATTTATCCTCTTAATATTCTCTGTTGTACGAGTAGTTTTTGTACACATGTTACATTTTAATTAAATTACGAATTAAACACAAACAATTTTATCACAACATTCGTTTTGGGATAAAAATGGAGTGAAGTAAAACAAAATGCAACAAAATATATTAATTTTTATTGTATTTTGTTGAAAAATTAAATCTGTGCTTGTGCAAAACAGAAAAAAAATCAACATGTCAACCATTATTTTATGCAACCAATAATAAAAATATATACAAATGAATTTTATATACACAAACAAATGTGAATTTCACACATATACGAGTACATATATTTATATGTATGTAATAATGTGTATGAGTGTGTATAAAATATATGTATTTATATAGGTAGTTTCATACACTTTGTCATTTACTGGTTTCTGTGGTTTGTCAACATTACCCGCAATTATTGCATTGAATTGTCAAACGATCTCCATCTCCTCCTGTTCCTCCTGCTGAGATTTTCGAAATCAAATGATTAAATGAACACATTCATACATTTATGTTGTAATTGTTATTGTTTCATTTCGTATATATATATATATATATATATATTTATATTTAAAAATACAAATGTACGAATACAACAATTCTATTTTAATATACTTTTATGCATATATTATGCATACAGTACTGTGAAATATAAAAGCAGCAAATATTATTTTCACTTCTTTAGAGAATTTTTATTATAATATATGTATTTATTATATGGAAGGTACAAAGTATTAAATTAATAAATTTGTGTTCTTTAAAATCACTTCTATCATAAGAAAAGTTATATCTATTTTAAGAAGTTTTTCGAATTTTATGCTCATATTATAAGTTAAAAACTTTTGTATTGCATGATGATATTTATTCAAAATAAAATAATGTAATTCTCTTTCAAACTTTGTTTCTCTTATTCTGTACTGTACTGTATTTATAAAATACAGACAAATGATTCTACATACATATGTATGTATGATAGGGCTGCCCCGTTTGTGTGTAGAGAAAATAAGATAGCGATGTTCCCAGCTCAAATGAAAATTTACTTCATTCTAAGATACAGTTTCTCAAAATTTTCGTTATGACTGTTATAAGTAACATACAGAGAGCACAATAAGAAATTACTCTTTGTTTGTAAAAAATTGTAAATAAATACACTTCTTGGCATATTTTTTTTTTTGAATTTCACTTATACTTAATAATCTTATAATAATTAATAAATTTCGTTGTATATTATTAAAGGTGTATTTTGATGCTAAATTCACTGAAAATATGTTTCGAAAAATTCGAACAACTTCGAATTTTAAAAAACGGAAAAAGCCGTTTCGATATAACTGCTGGAGGATTAAATTGTAATATTTTGATCTTTTTTGAAATATTTATGTGTTCAAAATTCAAATATCCAATTTTTTTTCTGAAAAATTGTAAAAATTTTGGACTCATTTGGGTATTATCCCAAATTTTTGTTATGTCATTAAATCCGCGTTCCAAAGGCCTTTCTTGCGATATCAGATGTTCATATTATTGATTTGGCAGAAATACGAAAAAATCTGAAAAGCCCCTTTTCATTTTGATCCAGCTCACGAAAATTTTGAGAAATGGTATCTTATAATGAATTAGATTTTTCATTTGAGCTGGGAACATCGCAAATTTTAATTTTGGGGCTACCCTAATGCATATGTATATACATATAGGATTGGTTTTATCGTTTGTTGTAAAAGGTCAATTAGATATAATTTTAATATAGAAGAACTTCCTGCTATTTTTTTTTTCTGTAAAGTGAATAAAATTTTGTACTCGTATGCAGATGTATATGATTATCACTGGTAACTGTTAGTATAATTTTATTTAATAAAAATAATGTCCTGGGAATTGGAATAGAATTATCATATTGAATGTTAGTAAGTTAGGGATTAGTAAGAATATTGTGAAAATTAATGAAGGCCTGTTTGGTTTAATATAATCCTTAATTATTTTTGATAATTTTTTGTTTCGTTTTCGAGAAACAAAAAGTGGGGAAAATTGGGATGGAAATTTATTAATCTTTTCTGAGGTTTATCTCTAAATTAACAAGTTTAAATTTTTTTTAATTTTGCAACTATAGTAAGTAAAAGACTAATTTCAAGTCAACAAATATTAATACTCATATTTTATTATTGCACAATTGTAAAGAGAACTAAAAAGCTATTATGAATTTATGCAGGTATTGTTCTTTAGATTGCTGGATATTCTCCGGTTGATAATAACTAACATTTGTTCACTTATACTGCTAGTATGTATACAGTTTTTTTTTCAATATATTTAAACAGCAAATACACAACCATATCCAGCATAATTTGTACATGAAATAGTGTAAATAGTTTCTGCCTACAAAGGTTTATGCTATTTTATCCTGGGATTGTTAGAAGATCATTTATTGTATAACTATTGCTATCAATTGCTGCCATTGTTATTTGTTACTTTGCATTTTGCATATAAATGAGCAAAACTGTATGACATTTTGCTGACATGACTTTCGAAAAGACCGTATTACTATATGACATCTACCAATATTCTATGTGGTATTAAAACGTTTCTATTACGTGCATTTTGTCTTTAAAAAAGAGAAAGATGTTACTTGAGTTGAAAATAATATTTCATAAATGCATTTATACATACATATCGTGTAATTTCGGATACATACTTTTAGAAAATGGGTTTTTGAATAGTAGAAACAATTCATAATAAATCTATATTAACATAATAACAATAACAATGTCACGAAATGTATTCATCAATATATTTATGAAAAAATATATGTAAATAATATTTTCTATTAATTGATTGCTGTAAAATAAATGTATATTAAGTTTTATTATATCATAGCGCTAAGAAAAATTGTGAAACTTCTAGGACATTATAGTATAAAGGCATAAAAACACTTTTTTATACAAATTTGTCAGTACACATACATACATACATACATACATACATACATATATACATACACTTACATACATACATAAATACATACATACATCCCTTTATACCTCTTCAGAAATTAGTAATTTTTTTAAACATGTTACGAAAATAAATCGTTGTTTGTTGCAGGTGCACGTACAATAATGTATATTTTTGTAGAATAAAACAAAATTTCTACAGAAGATACATTCATTTGTTATAACATTCTCTTGTGCTTTGTTCTGTCTTTCATCTTTTAGTTGGTATATATTTTTTCTCTTGTATAAAAAACTTTTGTGAAATAAGTTTTTTGTTCCTTTTCGTAAATTTAGTTGTTAACAAATTCACAATTAGTTGTTAAAACTAGACAAAAGTTAAAGAAACGTACGTACTGCTGCTTACTATTTATTTACAGAGGAAACTACAAAAAACTTAAAAAATAACAAAAAGATACATATTTACTTACACACCAGTATAAAATCCTGCTTTTGTTTCAATTATCAACATAAATTACTTGGAAATCAGCAAGTAAATCACACACTCATACAAATATATATATATATATATATATATATATATATACCTAAATACACTAACAAATTTTATACAGAACGTGGGAAAGAGAGAGGAGAGATATAAACAAAGAAAGTAAAAGGAATACACCGTAACAAGTTACCAAAAAAGTTCGTTATTTAAAGCTGGTTTTTATCAAGTATTTCTAATGATGGCAACAAAATAATTTACTGTTAATGAAAAGAACAACAACAAGTGGAAAGCACAGTACAAATTTAAGAGATGTTCAAGATTCCTAAAGACCTTTTTTGTTTTTAATATGCAATTAAATACACTGAATAAACTTTAATTCAAACAACGTGATGATGATGATGAGAAATTAGTCTTTTACTTATAATCGACATGTACATAAATATGCATGTATGTATGTATATGTATATGTATATTTGTATGTATGTATGTAAGTTTATACATACATATAAAATAAGTATTTTCTGAAGTTTGATATGGAATTAAGTGAATAAATAAGTTCCATTCTCACAAACAGTTTGAGTGATGATTAAAAGTGTACAACGTTTTTTGTCGTTAATTGGTATATTATTGTTAAGTTGTTTCTAAAAACAACGATGTAAAAATTCCGACCAATTCCTGATCTAATCTATTCAATTCAATTTATATAATGTAAAACCAATTGTTTGAGCCATCTAATGTATATTTTAGTGCTCGATTTGTTACTTTAGGTTGATATGTTATAAACTAATCCTCAAAACATTTCGGTTCAATTATTTCGCTCTCGTAACCTGCAGAATTTTCGATAAATAGTTTACATAATTTTTAACCTTTTTGTAAAAAATATTACAACATGTAATAGATACATGTCGATTAATTCTCTTAAAATTAAGATTTTAGTAAAATTTTCTATGACTTTTTTTAAATACTATTTTATTAAACTTTGACTATTTCGGACTCTTTCCATCGTAATTTATATTTTAGGACATCAATGGTCTTATTTAATACTATTGATTATGTATTAACTTAACCCTTTGGTAATAATATTTTGGGATCACCGGCTCGAAACAGGTTAAGAAGGAAAAAATAGTTGGTTAAGAAAATAAAAGTCGCCTGAAGTATACAATTAAAAAAAGAAAAAAAAAATACTCTTAATTCGTGTAAAATAGCGACTACATTTCAAAGACTATCTTTAATTCGCAGTTTTAAAATTATTTATTATATTCTTTCATAAATTCATTATAACAAATACTTTAAGCATTTAAGTCAACTGTAATAAATACTTCCCTACAAATTATTTGCAAAAATTGCTAATTGAACCTTTTGGGAGCCAAGTGTACAAAATCGACCCTTTTGCTGTTAAAGAGTTAGTTACCTGTAATCTTCAATAGCATCGAGATAGACATTTCCAATAGTACCATAAATCCTAATATATGTAGGAAAGTGACTTTTGCATCATAGAAAATAAATGGGGATTACTTGCAGGTAATATTTATGAATGGAGCAGACAATACGAAGATAAAAATTCATTTTTGAAGAGATTAGAATAGGTTGGAGTAACACTTCTTTGCTACCAATTGAAAATCTTTATAATTTCCCTCCAAATAAAATTTTCGAAGTTATATAGAATAATGAAGACTATACTCATTGTTAATAATTTTCCAATAATATAATAAAATAATTAAAGAACTTATTAATTATCATATATCTTGTTGTTTTAATGTTGAACCTATTCAATAACTCAAAAAATTCAGCTTAAAAAATTCGTTTGTTGGAAAAAAAACTCGTTAAAAATCGTACTTAGTTATTATTATGATGAAAAAAATATTAATTTCATTATTATTTTAAAAATAATAAAATTTTAATTTTATTAGCGATTTTACATCAATTTTTCGTTTTTTAATAAACTCATGATACCGTTAACATTATTTAAATTAAATAACCATTTGTTTCCTTTAAATACTAACAACTTATTGTGGTTTAATCATAGTTGTAAATTGGTGTTATATTTTTTATTATATTTATGTAGAAAATTGTGAAAGTCGTTAATTGAAAACAAAATTTTTGGAGGTTTTTTGAAAATGCTCCAGCACACAAAAGCGAAATAACGGAACCGAAAAATTTTGGGAAACGTATAAAATCCGAAACAGGAAACAGGTTTTTGCTTTTTAAAAAACCGAGCGGTTTCGAATAATTCGACAGGCTGTTTTTTTGTCGGTTAATCTGTTTTTTTATGAAATGTTCTTTCTTTTATTTTTTTTATTAAATCAACCAATATTTTCCTTTTTTATATTTATTCATTAAACCTTATTTAGTGCCTGATACATTAATACTGTGAAATTTTTTGAAAATAACAAATTTTTTGAGTAGTTTTCATACAAATTTTATTTTTAAACAATTCGCTTGTTACACTGAATTAGGGCCTGAATTATTTGAAATCATTTTTCATTTACATACATTTTGAGTAGCACCAGAGCTCTTGAGAACTGAGATTTTTATATATATATTTCTTAATTGATTTAAACTAATTTTTATTAAGTAAATTGTCACAAGAATAAGGATAATTTCAGTAAATAGATACAAGGGCAAAGTTGGACTAGGAGAACCATTATTAGGATTTAATTAAAAAGATTCAAAATTTTAGCATGATCCTGTAGCTGCAAAAGAGGTCTTCTTATTTTTATATTACTTGTCCTTACAAATGACATACGAAAATCATAAATGTTTTAACTTTAGTAAAAATAATAAAAAATTTTAAAATATTTGTATTTTTAATAAAAACTAGTAAATCGGCTTTTAAGTAAAACCGTATATGAAAACGGTTTTTAAATAAGCTATTTTTCGAATAACTCGAACAGCGATTTCGTTTTTTTTTTTTGAACAGGGTATAAATTTGTAAATATTTTTAGATCAATATAAATTGAAGCATTTTAATGTATGTGAGTACGAGAATATACTTTAATATGTTTTTTAATATGTAAAAAACGATCAAGTGCTTCCAAAAAAGAACATTTTCACCACTTCAAAATTAGAACTATGTGTATATTTTGAGCTTTTTTGGAAGTTATTAATAATTACTTTCAAAAAAGTGAAAATAAATGTATTTTAAACAGGAAAAAGGTTAATAGTTTCTAAGAAAATTAAAATTTCACAAATTTTAAAGCATATTTTTAATCTTTTAATAAGGCTAAAACAGAATTTTTATTAAAAAAATTTATAAACATAGTTTTAAGAGAAGTACTTCAAAAGCAATAAACAAGAAGCATAAAAGAAGAACATCCTTCCAATAACAAATTCTTAATAAAAGAATTTCCGCATCTCTTTTTCAGCACTAAGTACTTCCTTCCAATGACAACACAATGTTAAAGTCATGACTTTTGCAATTCTTTTTCAGTACTTTTTTTTGCTGGTTTACTAAACACATCCAAAAACAACATATATATTCTTTATTGAAAAAAATCGTTCTTTAACTCAAATAAACATTTGACATTTTTATGACACTGTCATAATATGTTTTGGCAAAGAAAGAGTCAGGATACAAGAAAATAACTTGTTTCTTTATCTGGTTGTTCTTATTATTCATCACTGATACGGTGTGTATGTAAAAAACAGTTTTTTTAAGTTTTATGAACATAAAAAAATATCTTTTTCATAAGATCAAAAATTTCCTAAGCAAAATACATTGTAATAAATTGATGTCCGTAAATTTATTAATATTCGTTTTAATATATTTTTGTACATTTAAACACAAATTTAAGTTCATCTGCATATGGAAACGAGTATGATTTCATAGTAGTAAATGCATTCATAAATAAGATGATGCATTGTTTTAATACATATTGTAATTCATATGTCAATAACATCGGAAATTCGAGAAAATTACACATTATTGATGATTTTTAATGCATTATTGGAATCATCTATTCATAAATTGTTGGTATACTGTTGAAGAAATTTTCAAGTGTGTAATAAACATGAATGCTGGCGTATACTTCTTTTACATCTAAAATAATGATTAATTTTGTGATTAAAAGAAAAATTATCTAAAGGACTTTTAAAATTTTAATTATCTATCTTTCTGTTTGTTAAAAATTTAGTGTATGTAAAAGTATATATATATGCAGGAAATTAATTTCGTATATACGAACATATACGATATATGTATGTTTGTGTGCACATTGGGTCAAATATGTCAAATGCTAGTAAATACAATTACTTTTAATTATACTTATAATAAATTATATGAAATAATTGAATTTAAATGAGATTTTTCTCGTATGATCTCAATTTTACCAAAAAGCATTCTTGTAATGAAAAACTGAGTAAATGAGATCGGGTTTGAGAGAAAAATTTTCTATTGGAACGAAACATAACAAAAATTTTTATTTATAAAATTGAAACATGTACTAAGAAAACGTTTAAAATATTTTGAAAAAATTAAGGTATATTTTTATATGAATTTTTAAAACACTTTGAAGTTTTCTCTCTCGGTAAATTGAATTGTTACCAACATTTAAAAAAATATTCATTTTTAATTAATTTCATTTTTTTGCACATTTGTACCCATTGTGTTGTATTTTTTTACTGTTTGCAAGTCTACAATTTAAGTATTTTAATACTTGATATGAGTAGTGAGCATTTTGAAATGAATTTTTCTGCTTGACTGCGAAATGATTTAAAATAGATATGTGCACATATCGATGTTTAATGTTTAACAATACAAGGAACAAAAGCAACTAAAGAAATGAGAAAACTCAAGAACCAGATGAAAAACAAAACAACACAAAATTAAAAAAAAAAAAAAAAGAAAACGTAATTATTTTTTTTTTTTTCGTTTTGTTCAAGTACATACTTTTCAAGATGGAAATTGAAAAATTTATAAAATATTTCGATCTTCCAAAAGGAATCAGTCCAAAAATGTATGGATTGCTTTTTTGTATCTGTTATATACTTAAACACACCTAATGTAGATCATTCGTATGTGATCTTGAAATGTGTGAGATGGCGAATATGTTATCATGAAGGTTATGAGGTCAACAATACTTTAAGTAAATAATAATAATTATATTTGTGTTAATCATACAATTGGCTTAAATAGTAAAAATAAATAAATAATTATGTATTTATATACGGAAGTACATTTTTTTAACATTTTGTTACAAAACAAACATCCCCATTATCTATCATATGTACTTTATATAATTGATAAACCAGCACCAGAAATTTTTCGACAAGTTTATTCGTCAATTCAAAAACAAAAACAAAAGAAGCTTAAATTTTCTGCTTAAGATTGTAAAGATAAGATTGTTGGAGGTGTTATAATTAATGAAAGTGTAAAACAATTATTTCGATTTTCATTACAATGTTATTTTGTATAAAAACACCTTCATTCTTAGAGTTAGTAACTCAATTAAGTTAAGACGTTTTAAAAGAACGGCCAGTTAAGAAAAAAAAAATATATATTTGTTTCAGTTTAATTAAATATTTTGCAAGTTTAAAAATGAAAAATTTAAGAAAATTTTTGATATTTTATTTAAGTTTGTTTACAAAATATTCGTATCCTGTATTGGCATTAGCAGTTAAGGATTTGGGAACAAATATCAGCGAAGATGCGGCTGATTTATCATCCCACGCACGTCGTTTGGAAGAAGAGTTCAAATATGATGGTCGTATTGTTGGTGGCTTTGTGACATCAATTGCAAATTATCCCTATCAGGTTTCATTGCAATATCACAATGCTCACATATGCGGTGGTTCAATTGTGGCTCACAATATCATTTTAACGGCAGCACATTGCATTGAACAGCCCTGGGATACAGCAGCATTTCGTGTACGTGCCGGTTCATCTACTCATCTCTATGGTGGTCAGTTGGTCGGTGTTCGTCATATATTTAAGCATGAAGCATATAGTAGCTCGACACTAGATAGTGATGTGGCTTTGGTGGTGCTTAATAAAAATCTTACCTACACACGCACCGTACAACCAGTCGAGTTGGCTGCATGGGGTGAACAATTGCCGAATAACTATGAAGATGAGTTCTTTGTAAGTGGTTGGGGGTTGACAAGTGAAACGGGTGTTGTAGCGCCTTTACTCAACTATGTTGCTGTACGTTTAATTAATCAAAATACTTGTTCGGAGAATTATCAATATATTGCAACAATCACTTCGAAAATGTTTTGTGCAGGTTACCCCCAAGGTGGCAAAGATAGTTGTCAAGGCGATTCTGGTGGACCATTGGTGAGTTATGTTTCATCATCGGCGTCATTGTCATTGACGTCAACAGTAATATCCACAAACAAACCAGTATTAGAATTACAAGCAAATGCTGTGAAACCAAAGCAGTATGGTATAGTTTCTTGGGGTGTGGGTTGTGCTCAAAAGAGTTATCCAGGTGTTTATGCCAAAGTGGCTGCCTTAAGACCTTGGATAGATGCAAAAATAAATGAAGTTAATTATTTATGAGTTAATTAAGTAAAACCATTAGATAAAGTACATTTAAGATTTAATTCATATTTATTACATTTTTCTTCTTATTTTATTTTTAATAAAATCTTTTAACAATAATGAATGATTTAAAGTTTTGTAATTAGGAAGAATATTAGAATATTACAGAAAATAATTTTTAATGTAATATATTGTTAAAGAATCATAAAAAAGCCTTAAAAATAATTAGTTAAATATCCAATTAACACTTTGTTTTAACCTCAAACAATTTCATTTGGTTGCCTTCTAGCTAAATGACAGAAAAGTTAATTTTAAATGTCAATTTGAAATTGAAAGACATAAGATTAAAATAACTATAACTGAAACAATGACAACAACCTAAATACCAACAATTCTACTTGTACAACAGAAACCAACAACTATAACAACAGTAAGAAAAAGCAGCAATAAAAAAATATATATAAAATAAAAGAAAATACATGAAATAAATGGCAAATGGAATGGTACAATAAATATTTTGTAAACAGGAAATACAAAATGAAATAAAATCACAAGCACTCTCACACTTACATAAACATTCAAAGAAAAAACCGAAGATGAGAAAATATGTATATGTATTATATAGGAATATATATGTGTGTATGTTTGTAAATACAAATCTATGTATGCATGTATTAAACATGGATACAATACATTTACACAAAGATATACTTAAACACATACATACATATAAACATACATACATACATACATACATAAGCAGTAGACTTAAAAGGCTAAAAAGGGAAATGAATGCTGTTCATGACATTGTTGTTGTTCTTAATATTATTGTTATTGGTGCTTGTTTTAGTTTTTGTTGTTGTAGTTGGTATTGTTGTAGCCATTACGCCTTGTCCTTGTTCGAGTTTGTTCTCTAAACTAGTGTTAGACATTTAATGCAATAATTCGCGCCATTACATTTCATGTTGCTATTGTTATTGTTGTTATAGTTGCTTTCACTGCTGTTGTCTTTTCTGAATCTTTTGTCAGCCTCCTATCTCCTCGTTATTTGCTGTTCATAGAAAACTGGAACGACCATGAAATAGAAAAAGGCCTAGCAGCAACGATTTTTATGACCAACAAATGCTTCCCCACCATAGTCAAGGAACTCACAATCGAATACAATCATGGAGATATATATATATATATATATATATATATATATATATATGTGTATATAAGTATATGCTGGTTGTATTATGAGCATAAAACTAAAATTGCAAAAAAAAAATGTTCCAACTTAAATTAAAGTTAAAACACAGCTGCACTTTGCTCATAAAAATATACAAAAGGAAATTGTAATCAATTCAATATTTTACAGAAATACAATAAATACGACAATATAGAATCAATGGATTCACGCAAACATGATATAATTTCTTTTTTTCTTCTCCTTTTCTTATTTTAGTCCAAAAAAAAAAAACCCTAACAAAATTGCAACACTTGAGATCTTAATAAATACAAAATTAATTTTCTAAAAGAAGAAATCTGTCGGCTAATGAATGTGGATAAATCTAAGACATAAAATTCAGAATAGAAAAGTAATGTAATAATGAAATTAAACAAGTCAAGTAAGTCAAATAAATTTGATATTTACCGGTAACGATATATTCCATTACTCAAAGTAATGAGGAAAATAATGACAACTCATTACTAAGTAATGAGTATAGACAAACAATTTCGTAAGAAGATAATATTAAAAGTTTAACATTTTCATCGATATTGTTAAATATAAAGGCACGGTTTTATTATATGTTTTAATATTTAATAATAAATTGGATACTAGGGTGATCAGTTATTCGACTTTTTTAGAAACCGGTTTTCGAACAGTTCAAGTTCAATTAGTTGAAAATTTGAAAAAAATGGTTGCTGTTTTTGAAATTCAGAAAAAATTGGTATTTTTCATAAGTAAATATTTCCATCAAAAGACAATATTTCACTAAAAGACTCAACAAATCTTATAATATTCAGGTTAAAATTTATTAAATATAATTATTTTAAGAAACAAATTTTAATTACAGTAAGAAAATAATTATCAAAAATTATACTAATTCTTATATAATATTTACAGATAGTGTGGTTTAGTATTGAAGAAGTGTATCTCAATTTTTTCGAAATCGGTTTCGCACGTAGACCTCTGTCAAATACTACTACTCCTTTATTCAAGATACTTAAACCATTAATATTTGTTTATGTTCCCGTTGCATTTTTGCCAAATTTTAACCGCAAATTTTTGTAAGTTCTGTTTTGAATGTTTTAGATTGATATATGTTAAATCATCACATGTACATATGGACAAAAAGTAGTATATTACATGATTATTATATTATTATGATTATCAACAAAATTCCATTCTGTTGATAATCATGTTAGAAAAAATTTCAAATATTTTCTCAAAATAGATAAAGCAAATTTTTTGATATTACATTTTGTTTAAAGTAATCTATCTAAATATACAATTTTGTTTTTAACATATATAGTTCTATTTTGTTTATTATTCCATCTGATCTATGCCAATCTCTTTTAATTTATAACTTAAAATTCTATTTATAAATTGCAAATTTAATGTGTAAGATGTTTGTCATTTCTATTAAAAATCTTAATTAAACTAACAAAAACTTCAAAGTAAAAATATTTTGTTAATGGTTTTAACAAACCTTCATAAACACAAATAAACACACTTATGTGCACCTAGCACAACCCTCCTGAAAACATACATAAACATTTGAATTTATGTCATTTACATAATAAAAATCTTTGAAATAAAATCTTTATTTTCATAAAATTTATATAACAATACAATTAGTCACAAAACTTTTTTTTTTTAAGAACAACCATCCATAATGGAAAATTAAACAAAATGTATGTATGTGCTTCACATGTGTGTATATATGTTTAAGTATTTAAGTGTTTAAGTGTATGTTTGTCCACATAAAGATAACACTAATGAATTGATGAAGATATTTAAATAAAGTTTTTCTTCCTATTCTACTTCACTTCTATTTTTCTCTATGTGAAATAACAAATACTTTTTATTAAAAAACCTAAATAAACAATAATTAAGTTTTTGTATAAAGTTCTGATTTATATACTAAATTGGTAAGACTTAAAATGGAGGTGGTATATGAAATTATTAATGAATCACAATGAAGATAGGCAAAGCCAATGAAAGTTAAGATTAAAATGTTTATGAAGGATGAACGATATGAAGAATTCAGTTAAATATGTTAGAATTTATAGATTAAGACAATTATTTTTTTTAGATAATGTTGGTGGCAAATACACTTAAGTTAAAAATGCTTTTAGTACTTAAGAGATTCTTTAATAAAATTTTTTAACGCTTTAAAAATTTGAAATTTGTAAACTTATGAAATTACATTCGATTTTATTTTCATTTTTCTGGGGCTATTATTTTAAATTATTTATGACACTGAAAATATTCTTTTTTCATGTATTTCTACAAAAACCACAAATCTCTTAAATTTTTCTACTAAAATTATACAATTTTTTACAAATTTATTTATGTATATAAATACAAATATAAATATAAATATAAGCAGGATATATGTTGATTAGGGTAGCACAAATTTTTTAGATTTCCAGCCTTGAATCTACTGTCGTACAGTGAATTATTATATTTGTTTACAATTCGCTTCAATAGCGTTCATCTTAAAAAAAGAAACTATATATTCATGTCATATGCTTTAATCTATTATGAACATAATTGCTGCATTGGCTACTAAAAAATTAATCCTTCTCACTGGGATACGTTTGTATATTTTTATATTTTTTTTTGAAACGGTCTAATATACGTTATTATGTATGCATGTAGTAAAATATTGTACTTTATAAAATTTCATGAATATGTAGTATATATGTATATATCATATGTGTTCCGATATTATGCATTTGTCCTGATGATTGTAATGAACAAATAAAATGGTGTTACTCTTTAAATTACTTTCTGAGTCGATTTAACGATGTCTCCCTATTCAGAAGATAATTTGTAGGAATATTTATAGAAAATTGATAAGAAGCCATAACGGAATAATATTTCAATGCTCATAAATAACTTAAATATATTCATATTTTACATAAGCATGAATCAGACTTTAAAATTTCATGAATATCTGTCAACAAGTAACCATAGCTCTCATATAAGACTTTAAAGAGAATAAATCACATATAAATGTTAATATCAAGATTATTTGGAAGCAAAAAATATACTTCTAAATTTTTAAAGAATCAGTCCTCAATTGGACTGGTTCATATAAGTATCCTTCTGAAAGTTTCAAAAATCACATTGACAACATACAAAATTGTGTAGGGTATCTCATGAACGGGCTTGACCGTTTATAATTTTTTCCTAAATATTTTATTCACAATATTTTTCTTCTCATCTAGAATTTGGAAAAAGAAAATATTTTCCTAACTGCTCGTACATATTGCGTAATGGTTCACCTAAAATATGAATTTAGAATTAAACGTATATAATATTTGAGAAAACGTAACAGTTTCAAGAGATAAAAAGTGTTTACTTTTTGTATATTTTAGAATATTTTTAAGGAAAATTAATAATTTTTTACTTAGCTTTTGAAGACGTTTTAAGTGAACCATGTATTTCTTATGCATGTTTTCGTCCATAAGAATATTCTGTTGTCGGTCGCAGGAGTAGAGTTGACCATCTTTCGGACTTTGAAATTTACTTGAAAAAAGTTGTTGAATGAATCTGGTAGTAGAACTTAAAATTTAATGAATTTTTAGAACATGTGTTAAAAATAAATTCATTTATTCATATAAGATTCAAGTACTTATACATAAATTTAAGGCGTTATTTTCTACTTTTGAGTATGTGTTTGTCTTTGCATATGTGAGCTGTGTGTTTGTGTTTTTGTATTTGTTTATAGTTTAATATTCTATTGTACTTATGTGTGTTTTACTTATGTATGTTTTACCCATTTTTCAGTGGGGGAAAAAAGAAAGGCTTTCACTGAGTAGGGCTTCCTCTTGATTTTTTTTTTCTTCTCTGACGTCAATTATATGACGTCGTGGCCTTAGCTAGAATTGCTTTCAGTATTGTCAAAAAACGAAACAACTAAATAAATCCTTGAACATGCGATGTGTGAAGAAAAAAATATAGTGTGAGACTAAGAACGTTGGATTTTGCAATATAAGGCCTTCTCAAGGGCTTTTTACCTAAACTTTTTTTCATAGGAAACTAACAGTATGTATGTGCTTGTGTATATGTCAATGCTTTTGTATCTGTGTGCGAATGTGTCTTAGTTGCAAATGTAGTAGAGAATGAATTTTTCAACACCAGGCCCTTGTAGACTTTGTGCAAACAGCAAGAGCTTTAGAATATTTAAAAATTAATATAAGATTTTCTCATACAGATGGTTTGCTTGCACAAACCACATCCCAAGGTTAATTGCTGGAAAAGTTATTATTCCTTTTTATCTTAAATCTTAAATGAAATTCATGGCAAATTGCAGAAAAGAAACAATTTTCTTATAAAAATTTGAAAATTTATAGATCTAGTAGTTAATTAAAAAACTAGCATACTTTTGAAAACTGAATTATTAGTTTCAATTATTGAAATCACTGAGATCATAAAGAAGAATTCTAATATAAATATTTTTTTTAGTATAATTTGTTTTTTTTTTTATTATTCTCTCTTAAAAACTTTTGAAGGCACTTTTTTAACCTTATAATTAAAATATAATATCATTACAATTAAGTTTTTCTGTTTCCTCAACAGTTACTACTTAAGTTGCAAGTTTAGGAAGTGTTGATTGTATTTTCAAACATGATATACAAGCTGAAAAAAAAAGAAAAATTAACTTAAACAATGAAAATTTTATAACATTAAAATAGAGGATGTTAAAAACTATTAACAACGTGTTCAACAACAAAAAAGTAAGAAAAGAAAAAAAGGAAAGCAATTGAAACAGTAACAAGAAAAAACTTTACTTTATTTTATTTCATGCAAAAGAAAGAAAAAAATTATCTGCTTTTATTAGCGTAAAACTAAAAAGTGCAACGTGTTGAAAATATTAATTTTTTTTATCAGTACCTATATATTTTGTTGTATGTAGGGTGGTGCTCTATTTATGAAAGTGTTTCAATTTTTGAAAATATACCAAAAATACATAGTTTTAGACTGATTGAAAAAATTGTTCAAATGGTTCAAAGTGATTTTTTTAAATTGTTCAAATTTGTTCAACTATAAATAAATTATACAACTGAAATTATCCTGGTTTATGTCTTTTTGAATTCCACAATTTATTACCTTTCTAATAATAAAAATAAATTTGAAGGAAAATTTAAAATAGGAATTTCTGTAAAAATTTTATCTTAGTGTTTAAGATAAAATGTCTATATTGTATGATAATTACGTGGGAAATACGCGAAATATTCAAGGTTAAAGTTCGCAGCTTTTTACAAATTTCGATGCTTTGGTTTTCTGGAAAAAAGTTATACTCCTAATATACATATGGGTTATTATCAACAATTTTTAACCCACCCGAAAATGACTGTAATCCTTAATAAGTTTTGTGGAATACTATTTCGTGAAATAATTCTACACCTTATTTGTTATTGTGCAGACTTTAAACACAATGGCAAAATTGGCAAAACTGTTAAATTTAAATTTTTTTTTTGGTTTTTTGGGCGGAGTCTATGTGTTCTTCAACCGAATACAATTCAAGGTCAAATTATGAAACAGGGATTGATACTTGTCGTAATTATGTGTTTTTTTTACGGCATATCTCGTTGATGTGCCATAAATATTCAACGCAGTAGATATTCTCAAAGTTAAGGATTTTGATTTTTTTTTTTTTTTGCAATAAAGTGTAGCACACATTTTATTTTTAAATAACGCAACTTGAAATATAAAAACAAAGAATGTTCTCTGAGTTATACTAATAAAAATATTACTGAAGTGTCAGGATATTTTAGTTTTAAAAACTCAAATACAAATATTTACGTAACAAATTTATACAATTATGTTTTTTGTTATGTTATGATGTGTATTTCTGATTATATATACATTATAAACTAATAACTCCAATATCAACAACATTTGAAACAGCCGGTGGTGAACATGGTTGCACTAATAATCTCTCAGTTTCCGCTGTATCACTGTAAAAAGGAAAAATTAAATAACAAAGCAGTTTTCTCTGCTAAAGTCAATAAAAATTATTAGATGGACAAACACTGGAAAAGCTACAAAGCACAAAACCCAAAAGTCATCAGCATTATAATCATTATAGTTGGTATCAGTAGCGTCATCGTCATTAGTGTCACTGGCATTTGCTGTCGCTGCTAATTTCAAAATTTATTTAATAGAAACGAATCACACAAATCTACAAAAATAGATTAATGCACTCTCACCCGCATAAATATCCATACACATGTATAGGTACCATCTCCATGCTTATAAATACATTAGGGTGACATCAAAAATAATCTCAACAAATTGAACCTTTTTCATATTAAAACAAGTTAGAGTATTATATTCGGCTGTAACGAATCATATATACTCTTTATTCTGTTAATTAAAAAGAGGGTATTTAAAAAAATATATGGACCGATTAGATTAATTTAAAAATTCGAAATTGGAGGAAAATATTTGTGACCGATCTACATAAAAACGCAGTATATAGCTTTTATAGAATTTTAGAAGAGTTGAAAGCAAAAACGTTTTCTCGTAGGTATCTCGGCTATTTTTTGACCGATGCATGAAACATATATATCCGATATCTGGAGCTTTCTAAAAACTGATTACAACAGACAGACGGACATCCTTATATCGACTTCCCTATCAATAAAATATATATATCGGATATATGTTATATGCATCGGTCAAATATATATATATATATATATATATATATATATATATATAAGTTAGAGACTAGGTTTTTGTATAGATCGGTCTTAACTAACCAATTCGGCATATAAACAACCGAGTATATTCATAGTATATTCATAGCAAAACTATGCAATATATTAATAGACATTTCTTATTTTTGTTCTTAATTTCTTATTTTTGTTCTTAATTTTTAAAATTTTCAATAATTTTTGTTTCACTCTATATTTTATTATGTCCGAAAAATCAGTTTTTTGAATATAACTATCGATTTTTGGAGAATATCGAAAATTCTAAAAACTAAGTAATAATTTACTCAACTGTATCCACAAACTACACTATGTTTCATGCCAAGTATTTTCAACTTTTCTAATTTTGTAGCATTGTGTATTTAATTCCTCTATCAAGTGCTTTTTTATGGTATAAACAATTTGAAATAACTATGAACAATCTCCTAAAATGGATCTTTATATCCCTTGATCCAATTCTCCAAAACTTAAATCCAATATAAAATTGAGATTAATTGTATATTTAATTAAAGTAAATTTTATTTTATATGGAAACATCGAAAGCATTTCCTAGGTTCATCTTTTTGTGCGTTAAAAAATTATTGTAAAATGTAGAATAAAATTATTGTATATTTTTCCGCAATTATTCTTCCTATTGAAAATTTATTTGTTTTTACAATTCATCATATATTAGAGAATTTACGATGACTGAATGTATATATGTGTGTGTGTATTTGTATGATTGATAAATAATGTTAGCCTGTACCAAATTGTTTATTAACATATCAAATTGTGGTTTTATACAATGATGATAATTTTATTTATTTTCCCAATCATTTTTGTAAATATTAATGAGCCTTTATTTCATATTTACATATACATACATTTTTGTATTTTTTTCTTTTTTGGACTAGTATTCGTTTGTATTTTGCATTTAATCAATATGACTGTCCAATTACTTCTCTCACGAACTAATGATATTGAGGATGAATATGATGACGAAAGCGATGGTTGCTTGTCCATTATTGTAGGAAATTATTTTGATTTTTATAATATTGATTGTTATTATTTTGTTGTGTTAGTAAATAAATATTTTAAATAAATGAATGTATGTGTTTTTATAAGTATGTATGTATGTATGTATGTATGTATGTATATATGTATGTAGGTATGTATGAATGTATGTATAGTATAGTATATATGTTTGTGTAACAAAGTTAATGATATTGAAAAACAAGCAAAATTATTTTAATAAATGCAGAAAAATATCATATAATTGAATATCATCAGATAAAATGGCAAAGTCCTTAATTAACACAATCCAATATTTTATGTTAAATAAATAATATTATTCTCAATATGAGTCCAATTGATAAATGGATTAGATTAGGAACATTTTTTCATTTTTAATCATGCTTTCGATTAAAATAAATTTTTTACAAAAAACTTTTTTATCATTATTACACGCTGTTACAGTGAAAAATCACTCGAGAAATGATATAATATGGGTTATAGGTCTTCTTGAAGACATCGTAAATCAGTTTTAAAAATTTTTAATATACTGAAAATTTAGAGTTATTCGCAAAAACATTTTTGGCTAGTTTCTTGTATAAATGTATTTCTAATTCTGTTATTCTTTTGTTTATTTTTCCTTTTTAAAATTCTTTGAAAAGTAGAACAAGCAGGATTTTAAATTGTCTGCATTTGGTTTGCTTTGGTCGAATATTAAAAGCAAGTTTTCAATCAACTTTTAGAAAAAACAAAACTTTTCCACAATTTCTTGAGTCTTATTACTACAATTACTTCTATATTCCTATGCAGCGAAGCAATAATTTTTAAAGACATTTTCGTTGTGAACATAACCAAGTTTAATACTTTTAAATTGAACAAAAACTGTATAACTTATTAGATTTTGTCTGTAAAAATGGTGAATAATTCATTATTTGATTTGGGTGTATATAAAGAATAGTAATACATTTAAAAAGATACATCCCTCTGCTTTCAAAATGAATTTAAACATCTCGAATTGACTTAAAATTTATGAAGATACGAGATCTATAGAGTAGGAACTACCCTAAAAACGTGTTTTTTGAATTATATCAAAATTCAGAGAGTGTTTTAAATTTTTTAAAATTATTTTGTGATGTCCTCAAGAAGGTATACAGCCAACATTAGATCGTTTTCCGAGTAAAAACAAAAAGTGCCATTTTGTTACAGCGTGTTATTTATTTAAATATCAATAAATTAAAATCCGTTAATAATATGGGTGTAAATGAGAGTTTAACATTTTCTAATGCTCGTGTATAATTTGTATTCTATTATTAAAATCTGCAACACGATTTTGCCGTAATGCCAAATAATATTTTAAAGAAACCGTAGATAACTTGTTAAGATAAAAATTTTTCAAGGAATATAAAAATTAAATACTAAAATTTAAGGGTACATGCAGAGAAAAAAATAAAGCTAAGTATGATCACGGCAAAAAATTTTTTTATTTATTCAAACATATGCCTTTGTAACCAAGAAACACAAATTATGTTTACTACAAAAATATTTTGATTATGGAAACTATAACCATAATACGTTTGCTTAATTATAGAAATTATTCCAGAGAACATAATATTATAAGGAAACTTTTATACAAATATATCAGTTGCCATGATCATGCTCATTTATATCTTTTCTCTGCATGTATTTTTAATGATTGATTTTTTTGCGAGTAGTTTAATAATAATAATATACATTTTTTATTTAAGTGGTTAATTTTTATGGTTTGTTGAATATTTCGAAGATCAGTTGGAGCCAGTTGCATTTTAGCTTACGATATAGTTGTTTATTTTTATGTATGTACAAATAAAAAGTTTATACGAAATTGCAACAAAATTACTTCTTTTTATATAACTTGGTAACTTGGTAATACACATCTAAGTTAATCAGTTTTCAAATTTTTTTCGCTAAATTAATTTCTATTAAATTCAACTAACAATAATATCAGAACGTTCATTCGAATAATGTTTGTTCGAATTATTCGAAGAATTATTGAGTGTACTTATTTTAAGAATACCTTTTCGAATAAAGTATAATTCGAATATCTTTACATCGAAAATTCGAATAAAACGAATAATTTATTATTATTTTTTTTTTGCAATTGAAGTGATTTTATTTGATTATTTATAAAAAAACTTTTGCCAATTTCGCTAACGAAAATTTGAGCTTTCTTAAAATCAAATTTTATAAAAACAAAAGAACAAAATTGACTTAAATCTACTCATTTAAATTTTATTCCTTTTTAAATTAATTTCTGAGGAATCCTTTTGAGATATAGTCGTAGTTCAAAGAAATTAATTTTGTTCTCGTATTTGTTTATTGATTAGAAAAATTTCTAGTTAAAATTAATTTAAACGTAAAGTTGATTTTTAAAATTTCCAGGAGAATTAGAGTCTTTACATTGGGAATTTTCCCTGCAAAAACTTATTGTAACTTTTATGTTTGTAGGTAAGAGGTGTAGAAAAACAAGCGAGTTAAGAAAAGTTATTCGTCGTCGAAAAGATAGAAATTCAGGGGATTTTATTTTTATTTTTCTAATTTGTTGTTTCTTGTCAAACATTTTTTTAAAGTTTCACAATACAAATTAAAATCTGTTAACGTAGAACTATTTTCGAAGCAACTTCAAAACAAAATATTATAAAAAAAAAAACGTTGCGATAATCCCCAATGTAAATAGGCTTTTATATAATTTGTCGATTTTTTGACTTATAGAAAAATGAAAATCTTTTATAAAATAAATATGTTGAATGATATCTTGAATGAAGATAGCAATTTTTAAAAAATCTCCTAAAATGGACGATACATTACAATTATATTATATTACAATTATATTGAGAATGTTTTTTGAAGATATTTTCAATGATTTACTAACTTTTTATATATTACTGTTATTTTTTACAATCAAATTTTTTAAAACATTTCCGATAACTCTAGCGTTTTAACATCAGTAAGTTTACCAATACCGTATAAGATTAAGGATAATATTTTATACATGAGTATTTAGTTTTGAATGTTGCTAAAAAAATTTTTTAGCTACCGTAGAGCGGATCAAAATAAGGTCTATGACATACATCTTTTTCTAATTTAAAAACTATTTCGAAAAATTGTGCAAAATATCTAAAATATATTTTTAAACGATAGAAAAGACATCAAAAGATAAAAGAATGTACATAATATCACAAATAATTTACTGGGATAGGAAAAACCAAGCTCCTAAAAATTGGTGTTGGGAAAACTATTCAATAGTTAATTAGATATAGTGTGTTTTAACTATATTTGCGCTGTGTGGTGAACTGAAAACGTGGAAATTGTTAAGTTACTTCTGCTGTAAAAAATAATCTCTTGTAAGCAAATTGCAAGTGCTTATTTTTTACAATCATTCAAATTTCCTGAAGAAAAACATCAAATTTGTTATTTTTATGATTACACATAATTACAGTTTTTTTTTTTTTATTCAAAGTATTAAAATATTTGAATGTGAAAGTGAACACAATTACATAATTTTTGAAGAGAATTTCTACTATAAAAGCCTTTGCTCTCTACTAAAGTGCCAGTTCATTTTGATCTTTCAATCAAGTGAAGTTAAGTGGATAACAAGTTATAAAAAAGTGTTAAAATTATGCAACATATTATAGAATCAATGATTCATTTAAAGTGAAGGGAAAATAAAATCTTTTAATTTCGGGCACATTCCCTACATTAAATGAAAGTAAACTAATTTGTTTTTCTTTGTCCGGGTAATGTTCCAATTTTTAAATCACAGAACAATTGGAATACCAGAATTTACGATTTTACAATATTCGAGATGAGAATTCATCTCACTTAGCCAAGCACAACAGAATCAGTTTGCGTTCCTGATCACCATATCTAAAGCCTAATCGAGATGATGCACAAACAGATTATCGAAGGTAATGTACTAATATTCCAAATGTTTTAATGTGTGACATATTTCAAAAAGAATAATTGTTATTTTTTTATATATTACTAGAAATTATTTATTTAAAGCTTTTATATCATTATTTAATTGCCTTAAATTTCAATTGGAATGATCCATGTCCAATTTTTCTTCTTCACACTAGATGAATTTAATATAAAATTTGTAAAATAATCAAAAAACTAAATTTAAGCGACAAATAAAAATAATTTTCCCGAAAATTTTGTTAAAACGTCTGCTTCTTATATGAGCACAACAACATACCCTTGATTGACCATTGATGAATTTTCGCAACATGCGATATCTCGTAAAATAAAATAGCTAGGAACACAAATCTTTCGATGCTATGATCACAGTTACTAAAATAGATCCCATATCAAATTTCCTTAATTTATCCTAACAGGATCATTTAGTTTTCGGAAATGGGTTAAAGAAACTTACAAAATCATAAATATTTTACTATATTTTTTCTAATTATTAGAATAATTTTAAATACGTTTTCGAAAAATTCGAAGAAAATAAAATGCATTATTCGAATTATTCGTTTTGTTCGAACATTAGAAAAACATAACAATTTGAATACCCTAATTAATATGTATTAAAGTGAACATATACTTCAAAACAAATGCGGTCATCATGAAATTATTTAAAAAATCGGAGATTTTATTTAAGTTTAACTAATGAGACATTTTCTGGACATTTACCTGTTTGTTACTTGATTCGAATGTATAGTAAAGGTGAACCTTAAAACTGTAATATACATATTTTTAGAACTTAGATGAATGCAAAGAGATTTTATTTTTAGCATTCTAAGACAATAAATTTAATATTTTAACGACACTTTAATATGTTTGACTTAGCTTGCATTATTCTCTATACAATTTTAGTTGATTAACATTTTCTACTTACACATATGTACAGTCGTATATATATGTACGTACGAGAGTTTATGCATTTGTTTATATTCCTATATACTTATTTCCTATTTTATACCAATTAAAACTTAATGAATATTACTTAAACCCCAAAATGTGTTATTATCATTAAATATACTTCAAATACGAGTACTTACATATGTATACAAACATACCATTATTTATGTTTTAAGATATTTTAGTCTTTACTTGTAAGTTAGTGATTGCATGTATGAGTTTGTGTATATACATATGTACACGCATACACAAACATAACATCTAATAATATTCACCCAAAAGCGTTTACTTAAAACACCTTTATAAACGCGCATCTCATTAAGTGCTACATTTACTATTATCTTTTATCATAATAATGTACTCTAGGTACATTCCGTTGGTATTTGTAGCCATATTCGTAGATTAATATCGTCAGTATGTATGTATTTGTTTAAAAAGGTATTTATGCGTACATGCATAAAGATTATAGATCATTTTGTGGTCTGCTTAATGTCACATTAGATATAAAAACACATCTATACACAAGTACACATGTTTGCACAAATACTATAATAAATTTTATCAAAACTAATAACATTTACTACCTCTTCTAAAGAACAAATATAAAAAGGTATAGAGAGGTAAAACAGTATTGTAAGTATCTTTGCGATAAAAAAGCATATTGACAATAAACAAAGTTTAAATGGATAATTAATGTTGACTTTCATAAAGCATACTGTTTTGTAACTATTCGTGAGATTAGAACTTTTATATTGTGCTTTGTTTATATTTGGGGTGTGATATTTTTACAAAATTATATGAATAACCGATTTCATACCTTTCCTTTATTGTTAGCCTAGTGATAAAATAAGTTGTCATAAACTATATATTGGAACAATAATAAATATGTTAATATTACTCAGAAGTTAATTACATATAAAAAAGTTATTTTTTTCTGTGTCATTAATAAAGGTCTAATTTATTATTCTTTTTCATTTAAACATTTTTGTTTTTAACTTAATTATAAATTTCCCATGTTGAAAAGCGTGTATTAAGAAAACAGAAAATTGAACAAAGTGGAGGTGAGCAATTCTAAAATAATTACTACTAAAAAAGTGTAATAATGAGGTAACACTAGTTTATTACGATAAGGGTTTTTCCGATTTAGATTTGGATAAATAAAACATCAAAAGATGCTACCTACAAGTTATATTAACATACGATTTTATTCGCTGAATACTTCCGGAGTTATTCAGAAATTAGTGGTGGAAAAACAATTTTCATGCTATATTGAAAAAATGTTACATTAAAAAAAATTAAAAAACTAATGAAGAGATGCATATCTAAAAATGTTTATATATAGGAAAAATATTACGTATACGCTGTGTACTCGTATATCTTTTATATGTATTTTTTTCTATAGGTGTCTTTACTTAATTATGAATAAATCCTAGGTCTTTACATTAAATATCATTTTATATGGCTAATTTTATTCGTAATATATCTTTATTTATTAAAAATAAACATTTTTACCGTTCTAAATTCTTAAAGAATTTTTAAGGTGAAAAATTTGTCCAATTTTGTATGAAAATTACTTTTTTCGTCACCAATTTCTAAATAACTCCAAAGCTGTTGAGCGGATAAAAAAATTATGTTAAGATACCTTGAAAGTAATTTTAGTATTTTTGTGTTTTTTTTGTCTAAATCAGATCTTCGATTTCTAGTGTGACCGCTTTATTAAGGTGGCCATATTAGTATTTCCCATAAAAATAAATCGGTAGTGATAAAAAAAAACTAAAAACAGATTCTTAAGCACACATAATTAAAGTTATATAAAAATTCTCTCCAAAATTTATGTAATTGTGTTCCTATCTACATTCGAATATTTTAATACTTGGAATAAAGAAACAGTAATTATGTATAATCACAAAAATTAAAAACTTTACGTTTTTCTTCAGCAAATTCTATGACCTTTGAAGAAATATTATTATCCCTTTTTGAGACAATTGGAAAAATTTAGCAATAAATTACATAATTTTGGTAGTTTCATTCATTAATTTTTAACATATTGTTTTGGAGAATATGCTTCATATTCAGGTAGAATCAATTCTTTGGAAATTCTTTTTCTTAAATTTGTTATCAATGATTGTAAAAATAAGTAATTTGCAATTTGCTGACAAGTGCGTATTTTTTACAACAGAAGTCATAGAAATCTAGAATATATTTTTTTAAAAGGCTGCATGAAAAAATTTTTATTGCTCATGTAACCTTAATTCCAAAACTTCTATATTCGTTTATCAGCAATATTCTTCTGAAATATTTCCTATTTTATTTTGTATGTATGTCCCATTTTTAAGGAGGTATTTTTTGCAATTATAAACTTATATTAAGAGATTTTTTAGTGGTACATTTAATAAGATGAATATCGCATTATTCGTATATATTTTTCATTTTAACAATTAATTTTCATCGTCTGTTTGTTTAATTTAGGAAATATTAAATAGAACTATTTGCATTTAAGTAACAACTTGTATCTATATACACACACATATGTATTGAATGTTATGTTTCATAATTGTCGCCAGTATAACTATGTATAAGTATATATTAGGGTGATCGATACGGGATTTCAACCGGTTTTAAAACTGGTTTTTCCTGGCTAGATGCCGTGTTTTTTTTTTCAAAATGTCACTTTCGAGTGTCGAATAATCCGTTTATTTTTAACCCAAAATCGGTTTTTTCGATTTATTTAACTTTCAGTATTTTTTAATCTCCCATTGCGTTTTATTAAATAATTTTGAAGATGGCGAAGAAAACAATATTTTCGAATTAGACGATAATTTAACGTAAACCTACAGGTTTACGTTAAAGAAAATGAAAAGGGGGATCTTAAACTAATTCACGATGGAATTCCATGGCGAAAATGATTTCTCAATTTTTAAAAATTTATAAGTGTGTAAATCGTGCACTTTTAGACTTGGGACAGTTACCTTTCAATGAAAAGGAAATTAAAAAATTGATAGAATTAAGAAATATTCCGAAGCCTTTAGAAATTGCAGTTAAACAGTTATCTAAGAATTAAACTAACCTTCTAGAAACTGAACGGATTTTTATATTTCTCTTTAAAAGTCTTTAAAAAATAGAAAACCCATTGGCAGAGGATTTACTTGAAAATTTAAAAAAAGCGGATCAACGAACGTCGCATAAAAGTTTTAAATACATTATTGCTATATTTAAATACAAGAAAATTTCCCAAAAGCGATAATTTTCTCAAAAACTCCATTACGACCGAAACCAAGGAATTTGCCTGTAAATTATATTGTCACTTATTGGGCGAAGAGGAGGATTGTTGTTCTGATGAAGAAGACGATGTAACAATAAATGATTCCCAGAATTTGAAAGATGTATTAAATAATACCATCAAAAATATACAGAATCCTAAAAGCAATAAAACATGCCAAGGAAATGTTTTAACTGATTTTATATATTTAGACAATTTCATTTGTCTGAAATACTGCAGAAATTATATAATGCTTCAATTACTGTATGTCCAACTATCTCTTTCAGTGAAAGATTGTTTTCTATATGTAGTTTTACAAAAACTGAAGAACAGGTACTCTCAAAAGAATTTAAATTGTATTTCATTTTTAAGAGATAATTTTAAACAAAATACCTGAACAACAGTATTTAATACATCCTATATGCAATATAGATTATTATCCTATTTTAATGATATTTATATACTTTTATTTATTTATTTATTATTATTATTATTTTTTGTTAAAGAATTTTTTAGTTTGAATTTAATTTTATGTACCTATACAATATTATTTTATTGTAATTCTTGAGAAAAAAATTGAATAAATTGTTGGTTTAAAAAAACTAAAACGCATACAATAGTTGTTTATTCTTAAAAAAAAAAAAACCGATTAATCAGTTTTTTCTGAATTTCAAAAAATGCGGCCGGGTTTTTCAAAATACCAACTATTCGAACTATTCGAAAACCGGTTTCTCCAAAAAGTCGAATAATTGATCACCCTTGTATATATGTATATCTATGTATTAACGTTTATATGATAACTGATTTCAAATTTACCATGTTTACCAAAGTAAATATAGATACACTTTTGTACGCACTACAAAGTAAATATACATACACGTATGTACTAATTTAGGACTATATACATACTTGTGATGTATATATATATATATATATATATATATATATATATATATATATATATATATATATATATATATATATATATATATATATATATATATATATATATATATATATATATAAATACCTACACACATAATGTATTTCGTACAAAAGACGTATACAGACACGTTAACTAAATGAAATAGTTTGTATACAAAGAACCTTGAATATACTTAGTTACTTCTGAAAATAGCAATAGTAATTGAAATTTTGTACAGTACCTTTTTATACAGATATTTATAAATATATATTTCTAACTAAAGCTCACAGTAACATTTGTTCTAAACATGCAATTGTATTAATAAACCTAAAAGTTAAGTACAAGAGCAATTCCATGTAAAATCAGTCACGAAATTATAACCTTAATAGAAAAAGAAAAATAATAAATAAATAAATAATAAATAAATAATAAATAAATTTTCAGTTTATGCATGGATTTACCGATATGTATGTAAGTGATTACAGTTTCGCGTCAAACTTTACTTTAATTGCTTAGTTTGTGGTCGTTTTCATGTCATCTTAAGTTTGCTATACAACAATACATTATGAAATACTTATACATACATATTTATGCGCAGACCCAACAAACACTGAGTCATCATACTTTGAACGTTTGAAAAATGATGTCTTTTATGAATGATATTATTCTCAAACCATTATCAAAGCATTCTCAAACGTTTCAATTTGAGAAAGTTTTGATTTCAAATCACTCTCAAACTTAAAATCAAACCTTTGGTTTGCTGGGAAGTTACTATGTAGATTCATATGTAGAAGTGATTACTTACATATTTACATACATAATAATATGAGTTATGTTGACACCTTAACTTGGGGTTTTGATTATATTGAGGTGTTGGTGCGTAAATATGGAAGTGAATGTTGAAAGGTCATTAGATATTTAATTAAGGCAACTTAATTGTTTCACATAAAATGGGATTGCAACTATATTTATATGTATTATATTTGAAATTTATAAGTTATGTACCTATAGAAATGAATAGAGTTTTTAATACAAAATTACGTTATATACTTTTTTAAATTAAACAATATTAAGTAATATTTACTCTACTTTGAAAATGATCTGAAAGATAAATTAATTAATTTAAAATATAAAAAATAAAATAAAGTTTTCCATCAATTTTATTGGTAATAAATCATCAATATAATAAATTTAGCTTGTTATTACTAAATTTATTACATCATATTTCGCAAACTTACATACATATATACATAAGTAAATGTGAAACATACCCAAACATTTATATAGAAACGTTTACAAAGGCATAGTGTTGCACAGTATTTTGCCTCCAATACTCGTATAACGAATGTATAAAAGTAAAAAGAATTAAGGTAAAATAAAATGAAAAATATGAGCAAGGACATGTCTATATTCCTTGTATTAAAAATTGTATCTGTAATTATTAAAAAAATATTCATGTTTTTTATATTTTTTTTTATTTTATTCTAATCAAAGCAAAAACTTTTTTCTTTGATTACTATAAAACCGACAAATAATAGTCCAAGTTAAACGTAATTTACTTGAAAATATAATATACATATATATACATAGTACCAATATATGTCCTACATGTCACTAAAATCATAATACATATTGTTATAGAAAATTCATTTAGAAAAAACTTCTAGTCGTCTTCATTTTAATTCAGGACACTTTCGTGGATTTTGTTTGACAAAAGTAAATTCAACACATCCACTAAAACTTTTAAAATTTATATTTTTGAAAACCTACTTAAATTTTACTAGATTTTGGTAAAATCTTGTTAGAAACTAGATTTTGGTTTGTATGGAAAATATAAATAAAATATAATAAAATTTTGTAAATTTCCATTGAAATCTCATTTAAGTAGATTTTGTGCAAATATAAATGGGGTATTACATCACTTTAAACAAATTTTTAAATACAACTTTTAAAATTATCTAGAAAAATCATTTAGAAAAAACTTCCCTTTACATTACTTCTAAAAATTTCCAAATAAATTACAGCTTAATTATACAGAACGATACGGCACGGGATTTCGAAGCCAATTTGATACACGTGATTATGGAGTTCAGAAATAAACCGTCGTATAGCAAACTAGTTTAAACCCGGCGTGCTTCATTAATGTAATATGTTACAATTTTTGTTTTTATTCATTAATAATCAAAAGGCCATGAAGGCCAACACGATTTTTCTAGATGCCACACTGTTTTGTCTCAACTACAAATGAAGTTTTATAAGAAAGTATTTTTACAAAAAATGAACAGCCGCATTAAAAAAAAAAAAAAGAAATAAAAAAAAATAGAAAGAAAAATATTATTTAAGTTTAAAGCACACACTATCTAATACACACTTTTGTCCTTAAAGTCTTTATTTTAAAAAAATCGTATTAAAAAACTGTTTTACAGAACCACACAAACATAAAATATACATATAATATACTTTTTTTGTTTATGTAAGCAATCATAGAATACAACTAGAAGTTTATGTGAGAATCACTTCGAACTAAATTTTCAAAAAATTATTCAAACAAAATATATGTGACTACATGTATTTTGTTGTTGCATGAATTTGGTTTTTGACAATTGAATCAAGTTTTTTTTTCTCTCACATAAATATCTATATATTAATCTATGTAGGCAATCCTTCTCAGTTTCTCTCTCATTTTTATTGTCATTTTTGTAAGTAGTTATAATAAGTTATTCGTTAACTGTTTCATTTTTTATTAATGAAAAATATGTTTTTTTTATTTTGAGAAAGAGACATTATTTACGTAATGTAAGTATATTTATGTATAAACGAAATACTTTTATTTAATTTTTGTTAGTTGTAATTATAAGTATCCGAATATTGAATATTCTATGATAAAATCAATATCACTATTTCATATTTTATTAAAATTTAATGATTTTTCTGCTAAAATGCGCAATTTTTAACCCAGAGTTGTTAGATTCGATTAATGGCACTTTAATCTAAGACATTTACATATTAAAATACAATTTGGAATTACGTGGAAACAGCTAACATCGAACAAGTCAAACATATGCCATTCAGGCAGACATTGCGGAATGCTCATATTTTGATACAAAAGCACCCAGAATAAACTTTTTCCTTTTTGTGTTTATGTTTTTAATAGAAAATAGCTTAAATGAAAGATACATATCGACGCTGCTCCGACAAAAACAGTTATGTGTTTTTTATTAGGTTTTCAGGAGAGTACAATTACTATAGATATTACATAAAAAAAAAATTGGGATTAATAGATACAAGAGAGCAATAATGTTTTAAAAAAACTACACATAATTCATTTTGGTAGAACATTTTAAATAAAATAGCTAAAAAAAAATGCACAAAGTTGTGTACACAAAATTACAAATATCTTTCAAAATATTTATGGTACAAGATTCATTGAGGTGTTATAGGAAAGGCATCAAAACTATCTTTAATATGACGTACAATATAACCTTTTCTTTTTAACATTATAATCCAAATAAAATAACTCAAAAAATGTTCTTTTCAAAAGTTTTAAAAACATATATGTTAATGGTGAGAATATTTTCTATACCTCTGGTAATTGGCATTCTGTGACTCGCAATAGTTTATGAATCATTACAAAATATGCCATAATAAATACGAATTTAAAAATAACATTTTTTGAGATATGGTACCGCGAAGTTTAAGCCGCGAATTATCGACCATTTAAATTTAGCGTAAAACATGTTTCAGGTATCATTTTTAAGGTAATTTTAATGCCTTTAACCATAGACCTCAATAAATATTGTAACATATATGTTTTGGAAGATACTCGCATTTTTATAAAGACAATTTATGTTATTTTAGGAGTATTGAGTATTGTAAATCGTGAATCATCGCGGAAATCTTACTACAACGCGGTATTTGCGTTGCCAGTGTTAATGTTATTGATGTTGAAAAATTTCAATAAATTTGAATGATTTGTGGAAGCAATTGGCGATTTTTTTGTTTGATTATAAATGAAATTAAAATAAATATTTCGTATTTATTATGACATTTTTTGTAATAATTCATAAACTATTGCGATTTCCATAATGCCATTTGCCAAGGGTATAGAAAACATTTTCACCATTAACATCTATTTTTTTTAAATTTTTAAAAAGACGATTTTTTGAGATTTTTTGAACACGTACTATAAATCGCGAGATGTGAACCATTATAATGTTGAGAAAAACGTCATATTGCACGTCGTATTAAAGCCATCTCAATGAATCTTGCGCCATAAGTACTTTGAAAAATATTTGTAATTTTATGTGTACAACTTTGTAAATTATTTTAGCTATTTTACACTTCCAAGTCTGAAAAAATTTTATGTGAAATTTTGTTTTAGTCTTACTTTTGATAAGTATAATGATTGCCTGAATGTCATTAAATTCGGAGAGGTAAGTACTAAATTTTTAATTTTTCGTGTTGGTTTAAATGGAATGACACAATTATTGACTAGTTCTACAATTTTTTATGAATGGTTTTGTATTATAATAAAATTTTGACAAAAACTTGAAAGCAAACTTGTAAAAAAATTTTCCCAAAAACAGTTATGTGAAGTTGGAACATTTTATATATATTACGAACACAAAGCTGATTTTGCTAACTTTTAAACCATTCAAGGTAAAAATAGTTTGGTGAGCACATGTAATATCAATAAAGGTTTAAAATGATGCAATAAAAAAATCAAAAAATGTCACATAATCGATCACGTCGGAGTAGCGACGATATGTATGTGTAGAAAATATTATCCTGTCCCGGAATTCATTTAATACGTTTTTAAATAGCTATAGTGACACATTTTTAAAATTCGGACCGAATTCCAACATCTCAGAATTTAATACTTCTATCTAATATGTAGGCTGGTCGACGTTGAATCAGTCAGACAGTTTTTCAGTAACGTTACTCTTTTATATATGTCTATAGAGTTCAATAAAATGTCAAAAATTCTAACTCAAATTATCTGAAAGCTATAATTACATTACTTTTAATCAAATCAATGTTGAATTAGTCAAGTTCAATGCCTCGATTACGTATGTATGTATGTATTTCCGAATGAATGCTTCAGAAATTTCTGTCTGTAGTTCAGAATATTCAGAATATTCAGAAAAACAAAGCAAGAAGTATTAATTTCTTGGTACATTTGAATAATTTTGCATTTTTAAGAGTAAACGGCGATTATTCCTTCAATATTTCAGGATAAACCATCTAAAATAAGATAATAGTTAGTAATAAGAAACATTATATTATTTGAATGATTTTTTTTTATTTTTCTTTTTATTTGTCACTTTTCTGTACTCAGTACATAACTCAAACGAAAAAATTATCGAGATAGAGAATAGAGGCATAAATTCACAGATCGTTAAATTTTCTTTCATTGAAGTTTTTCTTCTAAATAAGTATTTTATTAAAATTTTTATTAATTTATGTGGGATTTATGATTTTCGAGACATATTCTTATATGGGAACTTGCAAAAGTTTATTTAATTATCTTCAAAATTTCTTTACTTTTTCACAAAATGTACATTAACAGCAAATGTTTTCATTGTAAATATGGAAAATTCGTTTTTTTAACTTCAATGAATAAGTCCGATTATGTTTTTGTTATCTAAAATATATTACTTTTATATTTTAAGGAATAGGTAAGAGTTTTCATTTTCAATATAATAATTATTACGTTAGACCTTGTTTCTGACTGTAAATGTGTTAGTAAATATTTTTGACTTTTGCTTTTGTAGCAGAACACTGTGCGGAGTTACTAACAAACTGAAGAGACGAATAAATGTATTTTTTATACACTTCATAACTAACCCAAGTAAGTCTATATAAAATAGATGCTTACATCGAAAAATAATCAGATATACACACACGTACATACATTTCACATACATTTGTATGCACATACATTCACCCAAAACAAAAATATTGCATTACATTTATATACATACATACATACATACATACATATATACAAGCCGAAAACAAACACATACAAACCAACATATTTCGCCAATCAACTTTCAACATTGTATACCTCAACAATCAACATGGTTACGGTTGAAAGCACTTTTAGCTTTTGACGTTTTTCAACTATTTCCCAGCAAAAACTCTTATAGTCAAGTAAATAAATTGATAAAGGAAAGACAATTAGTTTTCGGTTTACAATATGCTTTTTCGAATTAAATATTGTTCGATCAATTTAGCACGATCACATAATTAATGACTTTTTAAACTCACTTTGACCTGCTCATAATTTTTCTATTAAGAGTAATAAAACAAGTAAATACTAATTGGTAAGGTATTACTGATGGAAATCGATGTTTTTGCTGGGATTTTTATGTGTTGTTATTGTATTTTGTTCTTTTTTCTGTGTATATTTGTAGCTGCTGTTACTGAAGTTGTTGTTGTTGTTTTTCGTATGCATTGTAATTTGACCCAAGCAGTAATATGTTCATATGTGTGCGTACAAAGTTTTATTCACACACACAACGTATATATATATATATACATATATATATATATATATATATACATATATATATATATATATATATATATTAATATTTTAGTGATCAGGCATAAAAAGGCATCAGTCAGTCCGTCAGTCAGCTAGTCATTCATTTATGTGCCCATTTTCACAACCAACCGAACAAGAAGATAGCCATCCTGTCAGTCAGTCAACAAAGTTCGACCTAGTCATAGAATATATATGTATGTAGTACATGTCTGAAAAACCAACTCTCATATACGAGTGCTACTCGTTGAGTTCATATTCACGTACATTAACATAGAAAAGGTTGCTACTTGGCTGATGACTTTAGTTGTAAAATGTTTGTCCAATACACATGCACACATATGTAGTAAATTGATGTAGTGTATACTTACATTCTACAAACTTACGTACATATATACATACATATACAGCATCCATAGATGTATGCATATTTATTTTTTACTTGTAAGTTTACGTCTGTGTGTAAGTTTGTGTGTATGTGTGCATAATAATAATAATAATAAGAATAATAATAATAATAATAATAATAATAGTAATAATAATAACTGATTTAACTACAGAAAAACAGCAACACTAATATAACCAACAACATCACTTTGTACTCATGCATCGACCTAAATACAACTATTTATACATACAACAAATATAAATATAAACTAAGAGAAGAGTAACAATACCAACAGTAAAAAGAACAACTATAAAAAAAAACAGTGAACAAAATAAAAGAGATCCTTCAAAAAAATGTTCATCCTTCATGTCCGTGTAGTTTTGTTGTTTTGCTGAATGTACGTTTATGTATCTACTTTTTTATGTTTTTGATCAATACATGCGTAAGCAGTCAGTCAGGCCCACAAAAATTAATTGATTGGAAAATTAATAAGAACGTTTGATACAAAGCAAACATAAAAGTAAATAAATTTATGTGAAACCATGTGTGCATACATGTATGTATGTTTATAATATAAAGGTTGTTGTTTTAGAACTAACAATTAATATGAACGAATTAACAAGTTTTATTGTTTAGAACTTTTACGACAAATTATATTTACGTGTGCTTTAAAGAGGTAATTTATGTATATATATATATATATATATATATATATATATATATATACATATAAATTCTTACTTTATTTGTTTAAGTGTCAACTGGTCTTATTTTGTTTATGTATGTATGTCTGTATGTTTATGAAAACAACGTAAAATTGCATAAGCGTGTTGTTAACATATAAATACGGTAAAAAATTTATGGCAGACCCCAGAACACTGGATCGATTCATACAATCTAGAAAGACAAATATGAAGAATTAAATGTCATCAGAATGAATTAGTTTTTTGCAGTGTAATACACAACATCATACATTTGTGGAGACTGTTATCAAATTCATTGAAAAATATGCAGTTATATCTATTGATTATCCAAAGTTGAAATTTTGTAACATGTTTTTTTTTTTATTTTTTTAATGTGTACAAATTATAATAGACAGTTTCTAAAAGATTTCATATCTAAATTACAATGACATAAAGCACAGATTGTTCAAATTAAAAATTTTCAAAAATGTTGGTCAATGACAACGTTTGAAGACGCTTAAAATAAAAGTGCCAATTAAAAAACGATATTCATACTCAATGGACCAAAAGTTCTAAATTTTATCAGAGTAGGTAAACCACAATAGTCTTTATTATGCAAAGGCATAAAATTGTCCTGCACCTTTTTTGAGCTTTTCCCGCAAAATCTAAATAAGTACTGGGAGGTAATTTTAGTCACTTTTTTCAATTAAATAACAATTCTTTGAGCAGCTCATGAATAGTATACTTATTTTAATAATCAACATATGCAACGAATATGTCTCTTTTATAAGAACGAAAAAAGTTCAGGTCACATACTATATTTGAGAAATAAAATAGAGGATAAAAACTTCTTTTTTAATAAAAAGTATTTTTTTCTCAGTTAATTTTTTTAGTGATTAAGATCACATATTACTTAATATTATTTATTTTACAGTTATATTGCATTTATTTTAGCAAAATGGTGGTTTATCCTTTTGGACTCGAAATTCGTTTCACTGTGCCCATTTGAATATATCATGCAATATCCTTTCGCTCAATTATTTATAAAGTTCGCAAAAAATAATTTATTCTTCATACTAAGGCTACTTTATAAAAATACTGAACTAAGTATAAAAAACTAAAAATAATAAAAAAGTCTCGATAGGGATAATTCGAATAATAAAAATAAAATATGAATGTAAAATAATATATAAAACAATCAGCCTAACCGTAAAATAAATTCAAAAATTAATTAAATAAAATTCAAAACTTTCAAAACAATAAGAAATAAAAAGTTTTTTCTTAAATTTTAAAACGAAGTTCTATGGTATGAAATTTAAAATAATAGTCTACTTTATGGGTCTAAAATCGACCTTTTAGCTTTTGTGGTTAGGCTGAATAATTTTAATATAAAATAATATAAAATAAAATATGAAATAATAACTGATTCTATTTATTTTTTATATTCAAATATTCCCAATGAATAGTTTTGTTTTCCTATTTTTAAATTTCGTTTAATTCTAATTAAATTTGTCTCATAACACTGTGTAACAGTAATTTTCACACATGAAAAGATCGATGTATGCATGAAACTAGAGATACATACATATTAAAACTGCGTACTCAATGACTTCAAAGTTTACAAGGATACAAAATTAAAAAAAAAAAAAAAATGTATGAAATATTTACGAATACACTCAGGCCTCAATTTGAGTCATTTCGAATTGCGTCGTTATTTTGTATTTTGTTTTTTAATTTAAATATTGCAATACAAAAACTTAAGAAAATATCCTTATGAAAATATTATGCTTTACTATTTATTTTGAAATATATATATATGGATAAAACTAAAATCCATCGACGGGAAAAGTGTGTACCCAGTTTTTCTTTGAGATTCCAAATTTTCTCTCAAAATGATTTCAAAGTTTCGAAGAATGAGCAATTCTTAAGAATATTATACAAAATGGATATTAAATGAAAGCTACGAATTATTGCAATAGAAACTTATCGTTTAAATAAATATTGCAGTACAAGAAGTTGAAAAAATATATTTTTGAAAATTTAATCTCTTAATATTATATTTATTAGTTAATTGTATACTTTATATAAAGGATGTTTTCTTAACATTTTCTTCTGCTATATTTGAATAAAGATCTTTATTTCGTAAAATCGATAAAATCCACACTTTCAAATCCAAGCAAACCTTCTATAAGATAAATTTCGTCCCCTTTGGCGACGAACAGACATACAGATTGTCTTAGATTTAACATAAACAAAATATATATATATATATATATATATATATACTGTTTCCCTTATAAATACACTTTTTTAACTTCAGTGGTTAATGTAATATTAATCCGATCAATGTAATATTTTACATATTATTTATTGAATTCTCGTTTTTATACTCTACATTATTATATATGGATGGGGTATTATGCGTTTGTGGGAATCTAAGTTTCAACGAAACCTAAATGGATAAGACATTACGAATGATGATAAAGTGTCAAACAGAGAGAACAATGCAATTTACGATTGCAAACTTGTTTACCCACCTTAAAGTATACCGTTCGACTCAGAATCGTTTTCTGAGTCGATTTAACGATGTCCGTCCTTCTGACTGGCCGTCCGTTTATGGAAACATTGTGAACAAAGTACATGCCACAATTTTAAAGTTATATTGATGAAATTTGATACGAATAATTATTTTGGTGCAAGAACGATGCCTATTGAAATTGATTGTGGTCGGTCATTTATTTCATCTAGCTCCCATACAAATGTCCTTCCGGAATGAGGGTGTAACACTTAAAAATTCCTTAAATATAACAGTATTTTAAAGAAATTCAACTTATATATAAATATAAATGTGTGTACCAATTTTCATTAAGATATATCCATAACTGACCATAGCTCCCATAATATTTGATACAAATAAGTTTTATATAAGTAGAAACTATAGTGTCAAATTTTATGAGGATCTTTGTATAATTGAATATAGCTCCCATACAAGACCCTCTTCCGGGAATCACCATAAAGTGCATAAATCTCATAAAATAATGCATTTTTATGTTTTATAGAAACAAACGTTATATATAATAAAGTATAGATCCACAATTGATACATAGGTCTCATATAAGACCACTCCTGGAATTTTGATGCACTTACTTTCAAAATTGTTAAGTGTGTTTTTTTATTTAAGTAAGCTTTTACGAAATTGAAACTTCGAAACCGCCTACAGAGAAATCAACCGAAATAGTGCCGGTATATAAAGCATGTCTTGCTTTCCCGTTGAAAATAAAATATCTAAAATATTATACATACATCAGTAAGGAATTTTAAATATGGAATCTTAATAGAAATAACTTCATAAGCAACAAAACACTTAATATTTGTTTGTAATCAAAGAAATGTTTGTCAAATTTCGCCTATTAAAGAGGACAAGTTAATTGACTTAGACGAACACTTGGCCAAAAGCTGAACTCCAATTTCACAAAATATACTAGTAAACATTTATTTTGTTAGCTTTCTTGAATAAAAAAAATCTATTAATTAAAATACTTTTCTGAGTTATATCTACGAGAGCCGAAGGTGCTAGTTTTGCCCGTTTCTTGGGAATAAATAAAATTTTGTCCATAAAACTAAAAATTACCTTTTGAATCATTAAATAAAACCTATTTTTATGAAAAAATATTAAATTCAAACATTTTTGTTAGATTTTGTATGTACGTATACATAAGTTCATGTAGTTCCTATAAGAAACTACAAGTAAAAATTTTAAATGTATAGAAATGTTGGTTGGTTGGTTGGTTACCGTGGTAGCCCGTAATCTTACAGGCAATCAATTAGACTCGTTAGAATCCGTTTTGATGGAACCACACTACTCGCCAGGTGAATTAGTTGCATTGAGTCTGTAATGAGATAGAAATGTAGGGAAGAAACAATGAGAACATAAATTAATTAGATCCAGCCTGTAGCATTGAGATATTTAATGATGTCACTGAGTCTAGTGTCCGATATCTCAGAGAGGTTGTCTAATTGGTGCCCTCCCAGAAATTTATGTCTGTTTGCGTTCAAGACTGGGCATTCACATAGAAGATGAAAAACCGTCTCCTCCTTCTCGCTGTTGCCACAACTACGACAATATTCATTGTAAGGGAGACCAAGTCTACTTGCATGTTTACCGATCGTCCAGTGACCTGTAAACACTGCTATTAGTCTCGAGATGTCCTTGCGTTTGTAGCCAATGAGTTGCAATGAGCGTTTCTCGTTGTAGGTAGGCCACGTTTCTTTCGCGACTCTACATTTGTCCAGATTTCGCCATCTATTTTCCGCCTTTCCTAGAAAGTGTTTTCGGATTCTGTTTTTGACTGTTCCTAACGGGATTGCGACAGAAACCGCTAAGGAAGCACTCATAGCAGAGCCTGCCCGGGCTAATTCGTCTGCCTGTTCATTACCATAGTAGTCCCTATGCGCAGGAACCCAGATTATAGTAATGTCATACAGTCGACTTAGTCCACGCAGTTCCTCTTTACACTGTCTGACTAGAATAGAGGTAGTTTTCGGTGATTTGAGCGATAGTATTGCCGCTTGACTGTCGACAAATAAACCAATATTTCCTTGAATATTTCTATCGCAAATTAGTTTACACGCTTCCCTGACCGCTAGTATCTCCGCTTGGAATACGCTTGCCTCGTCAGGGAGTCTACATGAGTGTCTAATTCCAAGATCATCAGAGAAGACACCAGAGCCGACACCGCAGTTCATCTTTGAGCCGTCAGTGTATATCCTAGTTCTAAATTGTTCAAGAAGATTGCCCCTTCTCCATTCACTCCTGGTGGGGAATAGGACTTTAATAGTACTTCCGAAGTCCAAGTGGGGAATCATATAGTCGGTAACTTTATTGTATTGCGGGGGTAGTAAATTTAATATCCTCGCGTGCCCATACGTTCTTGATCTCCAGCTTTTCGTTGCAGATAATCTTATCGCACTATTAACTGATGATTCCATTATGTATAGGTCTATAGGTGTTAGGTGCAATATAGTGTTCAGAGCTTCTGATGGACTAGTACGTAATGCACCTGCAATGCCAATGGAAGCGGATCTTTGTATCCTGTAAAGCTGATCCACCACATACCTCCTACTAGTAGCGGTCCACCATACAAGAGATCCATATACAAGAATGGGCCGTACTATTGCAGTGTATAGCCATTTTGTCAATTTTGGACTCAGGCCCCATTTCACACTGAACATCTTTCTACAGGTGTAGTATGCTACCGTAGCCTTACTAACCCTATGTCGAATGTTCAGTTTCCATGAAAGCTTAGAGTCCAAAATAATGCCCAAGTATTTTGCATTGTCCGACAAGGTGAGTTTACAGTTTCCTAACCGTGGTAGTCTGAAGCTCGGAATCTTGGTCTTTGTGGTGAAAAGTACCAGCTCTGTTTTGCCCGGATTCACTCCTAGTCCACATTCTTTGGCCCAGTCACTGAGTGTAGCCAGAGCAGTTGACGTGATATCACTTATCACGTTCAGAAACAGTCCTGATACTAGTATCACCACATCGTCCGCGTAAGCCACGACTTTCACTCCCTTGTCTTCCAATTTACACAGGATGGTATTAATGACAATAAGCCACAACAGCGGAGAAATCACGCCTCCTTGTGGAGTTCCACGCATAACTTGTTTGGTCCTAACACTGTTACCTAAATTCGCAATGACGATTCTTGTCTCTAGCATTGACACCAGCCAGTTGGTGATATAATCATCAACTCCTAGTTCGTACAGAGCTCTCTGTATCGCCAAAGTCGTGACATTGTTGAAGGCGCCTTCTATATCCAGAAAGGTAGCCATAGCGTATTGTTTGAATTCAATGGATCGCTCAATGACCCCTACGACCTCATGAAGAGCCGTCTCCGTGGAGCGACCCTTAATGTAGGCATGTTGACCTCTTGAGAGTCGAGTTGTACCCTCTAGACGCTGCCTTATATGTAAATCAATGAGTCTCTCCAGAGTTTTCAGCTGAAAAGATGAGAGACTAATGGGACGGAAGTCCTTTGCATTTTCATGACTTCTTTTTCCGATTTTTGGAATGAACACTACCTTTACTCTCCTCCAGTTCCTGGGAACATAGTTGAGGGTTAGGCAGAGTTTAAAGATCCTATGTAGCCAGGGTATGATGTATACCTTTGCACTTTGCAGCATCTTTGGTATAATTCCATCAGGCCCTGCAGATTTGTACGGAGAGAAGCTATCAATCGCCCATGAAATTTTCTCAACGGATATTATGTCAACCTCGATTTCCTGCGAGGATCTAGTATGCCCCATCTCCTGGTCTGTAATATCAGTGCAGCCAGGAAAATGAGTACTAAGTAAAATGTCCAAAGATTCCGCCGACGATTCTGATTATGACCATTTGCCAAAACCCTACTGAGTCTAGCAGATTCCTTGGTATTGTCAATAGATTCGCAGAAGCCTTTCCATGAGTTTCTTTTTGCGATCTTTATTGCCTTCCTATATTCCCTACGCTTATCGTGGTATAACTGCCACGATTTTGTCCTGTAGCCAATATTGAAAGCATTGCGTGCCTCCTTGCGTAGCTTCGAGAGTTCCCTATTCCACCAGGGAGGGAAGCTCTTTCTAGCCTTCGTCATTGGACATGATATATTAAAAGCCTTAACAATTTCCCTGCCTAATGTATTCTCAATTTGATCAAGACCCTCAGTCGTTGCTTCGACTGGAGGTATTTTTCTCAGTTTGTGCATGAGAATCCCATTGAACTTAGTCCAGTTCGTTCGTCTTGGGTTTCTGAAAGTTGACGCTGTTTCTTTGCAGACGAGCCCAATGTCGAAAAGTATCCAGCAATGATCCGAAAAGGATTTCTCTTTGGATACTCTCCACCTATCAACTGATAAATTGGATCTGTCCTTCATGAGTGTAATGTCTAGCACCTCTTCCCATCCATTATAGTTCACCGAGCTCGGAAAAACGAAGGTGGGGTCGTTGCCAGAGTTGCATATGGTCAAATTGTTCGTATTAATGAAATCAAATAGACACTCACCTCTGTCGTTGATTTCCGTGCTGCCCCATATTGTATGCCTTGAGTTAGCATCACAGCCAAGGATAATGTCCTCTTGAGCCTTTATAGAGGCCAGAAACGCCCTCACTTCGTCTGGCGGGGCTGGCTTGTCGTGCGCCATATAGCTGGAGGCGATCAGGAAACTTCTGTTTCGCATCAACTCGACCCTTGCGACTGTCAGGTCTGCTGAGCTATACTGTTGGCAAAGAAATATATTTATGTGTTTTCTAGCAATAAGACAAGATCTTGGCTTACCTTTATCTTTTACGTATAGTATCTTATATGTCGTAGTCGGGAACCCTTTGACTTGGGAGTTGGAAACCCAGGGTTCCTGGACTATAGCGATGTCGAGGTCCTTTTCCGCTAAAAGAAGCCTCAGATTGTCTGTAGCACATTTTGAGTGCTGCAGATTAATTTGCACGATTTTCATCGTCGGTTGTAGGGTTTTTTGCAGGTTCACTTAGCTGCATGCCTGTCAGCAGATTGTTGGCTACTTCCAACTCATCTGCTTCGCCGGCAACTGGACCTGTGGGACGGAACACCTTAACCTTGGCGTCCCTAACCCCAAAGTACAATTTTAGCCCCGCCTTCTCTAGCTCAATTGCGCTATCCTCTGAGATGGCGAAGATAATGCACTTGTTATTGTCCCCATGATCTTCTGAACGGATGACTGTCCAGTCACTCATGGGGATACTGGGGTTCTGCAGCTTCAGACACTCCAGTATTTTCTGGTTATCGCAGCTCATCTTCGGTAACCAAACCTTTGCCCGTGGTCTCATAGGGATTTCCCCCGCTGGGATAAGCTTAAGGCTTAAGCCTTCCCATGCGTCGCTAATCTTTGCGATACATTTGCTGAGGAATTCTTTAGAGAACACGTCCAAGCATTTGATTATCCTGTAGCCCCGGTGTATCTCACCAGAGTCAAAACGAGGAACTGTAGAGTCTTTGTTGGTGAGTACGTGTTCCATCACGAGTTCAGCCAATTTAGACTCTATAGCACCCCATTCTGTTACTACAGGAGTTAGGTTGCCGCTTTTTTCGTTGGCCAGCGCCATCAGCAAGTGATCTTTAACCACCTCGTTAAACGGCCTTCTTGCTGACGTTATTGTGGAAGGAGCCGGAGCGGTCGATTTACTTTGGACCTTTCTCCTCTTGGGCGAATTGCTACCCTCAGCTTGGGAGCGGTTTCGCTTCGCTCTTTCCTGCACTGCTTGGGATGTGGATGGTTGAGAGTCCTTAAACTTAAGATACTCATCAACCACCGATTGGTATCTGACACGATCTTCCTTATCGCGCTCATGAGGAGTGCCATTTGCCTTATTCTTGGCAATTTTCTCCAGTATAAAGAGAGCTTTGACATATCGCTGTCTCAGAATCTCTTTCTGGCTCTTCTTTTTCTTCCGTTTCTCCTTCGACTGGTCGTCAGACTTGACATCCTGTCGTGGAGCCATTGTGTTTTGTGACAGCGGGGTGCTATGTCTTTCTCCCCTGCTGCCAGGTTGTTCGACCAAGGTCTCTTGACTAGAGGCCAAAAGGTCGTCTTCCGAGGAGATACCTATCTCCTCGTTTTTGTTGTTGTTGTTATTTTTGTTTTTTTTAATTTTTCTCTCCATTTGATTCCCACGAGTAGGCACGTAAGGGGATGGACCATCCATGCAGGGACGGCGTACATGGACTGGACAAAAATTTACAACTGGCCCGTGTCCTGGCGCCAGAGGGGAGCTGTTAGCGACTAGTCTTCTTTAACCACTGACTAGCCATCCAGGTTCTCGGCACTGCTACCAACCACCTTAACCTTACAAGTGGGGAAAAAGGATATGGAATAAGAGGGGAGGAAAGAGGGTAGTTGGGGAAAGGGGATAGGGGATGGATAACCTTTGGTCATGAAGGCCTTTAGAGTCTATACCTTTATTTCTCAGTATCCTCCAAGAGGACAACTGAGACTTAAAGAAAGAGACCACAGCCTACATTTAAGCCGCCACATCGCGTCAAGATTGTTATCCAGGTGGGGTATAGAAATGTACTCCAAGATATTATTTTTAAAAAAAAAAAATGTTTCCAAGATAATATGTTTATTTTACCATGAACAAAATTAGTTTTCGGCAAAATAAGTTACTAAGGATTTGAGATTTTATTAAAGTCGAAAGTATTGAAATGCCTTAAATGACTTATATTTTCGATTGTTATGAGCATTTTGACAGACGTTATGGTTATGTACGTATTTGCAGTGGAATTTTTTATTAGAATATGAAAATGTACACAAATTTGTAAAGTAACTATATAATATTTGTTACCGAAAAGTTAATGTTAAATAATTGATTTGCTATAATTTGCATCTTGTGGATGCTGCAAAATGAGATTTTAGTTTGTCTCATGTTGTAAGAGTAACATTTACATTTTGAAAACAACAAACTCTTATTAAGTGAGTGTATGTTAAATAAAATAAGTTTTTCATATAATTTTATAAACAATTTATTTTGGTTATGTTCAGTTTTAAGCACATTTTTCCCACACAGAAAATTCTCTTAAAGTTGATGCGCATTACCGAATACTCTTTAGTAGAAAAAGGATGTTGTATAGGAACTCTCCTTACACTCTTAATGTATTTTGAATTTATTATCTAAACTGAGTAAAAAAGTATCTAAAAGTTTATACTCATATTAATTTTAAGACTTTTGCCGAAAATCGTTTGACTTTGTAAAAAAAAAAGATGTTATTATAGACATTTTTTGTTTTTGAAATTGTCTTCTTCCTCATTTCTTTAACAGTTGTGGCTTTTGGATGGTGGCAAAGAAGATTCTTTATTATTTTCTTGTTTGCTTACTTTTGTTAAATTTTGAACATCAGAATGAACAAATTTTAAAATATGTCAAGGTATTTTGTAATTTTTGTCATTTGATTTGTATTTTGGTTCTCATTTGCATACAATCACACATATAGATACATAAGTAATTATATGTAGACATGTATGTATATATGTTGAGTAATTTTATTTATTTTGCCAGTATAGTATAAAAAGGGAATAATTAAAATCTTAAGACACTTGCAAATGAAAAAAAAAAAAAAAAAAAAAAAACATAAAGCAAAAAGAATAAACAGCAAGGAGACAGACATTAAAAAATACATTCGCGTTACAGGCATTAAATATAAATGTGAATAATGAGAACAAAATTGTTCATATTCGTAAGTTTGTACATGTATGTACGTATACGTGTGTGTGTGTTTAATGTATAAATGTATGTATGAATGAATATGGGTATGTATGCCAAGTGATGCTGACAATAATAATGATAATGAGCAACAGTAGCTGATTGTAAATACATGTATGAGCTTGACATACATATAATATTTATATACATTCACACATACATTTATATGTATATTTGAAAACAGTCTTACTGTTATGAATTTAAGTATTTATATATTCGTTATTGTATGAATGTGCATTATATATACATATGTATATATATTTATGTACACTTATTTATATACCTGTCTAATAAATACATATATTTTGTTTTAATTGGGTTTCCTTTAAAAAGTGAAAAAAAAAAAAATAAAAATAAATAATTATCATTAAACAATTGATATTTTTTAATTAGTTTAAACAGTTAAATACAATACTAATTTCTTCAGTAGCTATATACATACATATGTAAGTACATATATCTGTTTGTATTTACACAAGCAAAAGTACTTTAAATCGCTATCGAATTCAACCATTGGAATCCCTATGGTTAAGTTTATCAAAAATGTTTATGAATTTTATTATAATCCAGTAAAGTTCAAATGTTATTCTAAAACAAATAATTAATCATGTTTTTTTTAATGTTTTTAAATTAGTTTGTATATTAACATATTTTGCTTTCACTCATACTATATAGTAGGGTAAACTCATGTATGTAGTAAATTTATAATTTATAAAAACATAAATACTTACATATGGGCCATTGTAAATAATATTTGATTTAGTTTATGTATAATTATGGTTAAGATTACACGCAATATCAAATCGTACTAGGTTATTCAACTAAAAATTATGATATCTTTAATATCTGATGGTATTAGTGTAACATATTTACGTTTAAAATAGCGATTTTAAAAAATTTTGTGAAAAATTTGGTTCGCGTTTTTTAACCCGTATAAATTTTGTTTGGAAAATAAAATTTTTAACCCTTGAAATTTTTTAATGCGCCTCTACATTTTTATTAAGCGTTACAAACACCTACTAATTACACTAATTATATTTATTTCAATTTTTAAACAAAAATTTGAATTTTTGCATAATTTTCAACAGATCTATAAATTTTTATATTAAATTTATTTTTGATGTTTCTTCGATTTTGTTGTGTAAAATAACAAAAAACTAAGTTCACAGAATAATCCATACTATTCCATTAGAAAGTGTGAATATGCCTCGCGACAATTACAAGAAGTATCAATCGCTGTTCCAAAATTTGTATTCCGTTGAGGAGCACAGGAGAATTTTTAATAAGTGTCCACAAAAGTGTATTTCAGAAAATAAGGTCGTCAAAAAAGGGAATTTTTTGAAAAGAAAGGGGCCAACTGCTTCAATATCTAAAAAGTTCCTCAAAATTTGTTAATTTGATAAAAACAAAAACAAAAATTGTTGCATTTTAAGAAAACCTACTAAATTAGTTTTTATTAATGACAACATAATTTATAACAATTTTTATTATTTCAAAAATATTAATTCATAAAATAATTAATATAAAATTCTCTTCTTATTAATTAAACTTTTGTACTTTTGTAGGCCTTCACTCGGACTCCAGTCTTATAAATGCCCGTCTAACAAATTTAAGACTGTAAGAATGGATTCACAGGTGTTGATCTTAAGTCTGTTGGGCAAGTTATTTTTCATTAGTGATAATTTAGAAAAAAAGACGTTCAGCCGAGGCCAAAGTAAAACTAATCAAATCTATTTTTTAATTTTCAACCCGGTCCAAAAAGATTCCACGTTTGATGTTTTAAATAGTTGTTTATCAATTTTATCATTAAGTTTAGTTTTTAACAGTTTCAGTTCATTTATAAATTCTTCGGGATCTTTTTGTTTACATCACTATATTGTGAAACAGTCTCAAATAATTAATTTCTTCATTGGAGTTAATATATAATGGGTCAAGATATTTCAAACAACTTAGTTCTTCGTCATTTAGGACATATTCGTAAAAAGTCGCCATTATGTTCCATTTTAAAAAGAGGCCAAAAAAGTTGCCAGGAGCAATTGGCGACTAATATCGACAAACGGTAACGTTGCTCACAGACCCCGCCCAAAAAATCAAAAAAAATTTAGAATTAAAAAAATTTTGTCATCAAAATTCGATTATTCTGCATGCAACTGCACAATAAAAAAGGAGGTGTAGAATTTATCCACATAGTCCGATTAGTTTATATAAGATCAAATGAGATCAAAAAGTATGTGTATGGGAAAAAGTTAAGTAATTTTAAGTCCCTTTTCTAAGTTTTTGAACTTTGAACACTAATCACGGTTAAAAAATGAAACCTATGGTGCTAAAATTTTGCACTCTTCCAATTTCAAGCTTTGTGAGTTCAGATTTATAATCTGTTTGTTTAAAATAATATTACTAAAAAATTTATTAAGAATTCAAGTTTCAGAAATGTTAAAAATTTTTGATAATGCCCCATATGTATACACACACTAACATATTTATAAATATTTACAAGTGAATATTGTAACTGCACATACAAGCATACTTACATACATTGTAGCTAATATGAAATTCTTTTAAAAGTTATTATCTCATTTATGTATGTACATTTGCATATTTATTCTCATGAGTATTTAAAATTCATCAACAAGAAGCAAAAACAAATAAATACTGTGCTCATTTATACTTCCATATGAAAGTGTGTAAATGTATTTATATAGTGTCTGTGAGTGTGTTTATTGTGTGGTTCTTGTTACCGTTGTTTTCTACTTCCTTGATATAATTCAATGATTAACATATGACACACAAACACATATGCATATATATATATATATATATATATATATATATATATGTAGATGTATACATAAAGAATCCTGCTTACAATACAACACAAGAGTTGGATGTTCTTTTTCTTCACTTATTATAATACTACTGTGTTGTTGGTGGAGCTATATTACGCTATAATATACATAAACATACATACACATGTCTTCGTGTATATTCGCATATAATTTACCTGTCGGTAGTTTATTGTATTTAAATTACTTTTGTACATTAACTTGGTTGTTAAAGAAATGTGCAAGTAATAATAATAAAAACTTATGACTTTATGAGGTTTCACAATAGGAATATAACTATTTTTTTGTAATTTTACTATTCGATAAACAAGATTGATCTAATAAGAAAAAGTGATTTCGGACCATCAGGAAATAGATCGCATACTCCAATAAATATCTTTATTTTTATTTATTATTTTATATAAAATATGTATATTGTTTTGCTGGTTTAATTTTTATTCACCTTGACAAATCATTTAGAATTATTATGTGTCCATATTATTTACATTTTTATTTAAAGTTACAGGCCTATTGTAAGTTGGTGTTTATTATATATAGTTATACATATTTATATGAATTATAATTGCCTGGTAGTGGCCACGGTTAAATTGTTTTAAATTGTTTTATAAAAATGTAAAGCTTTTCGGGATTTATGTATTCCTATATATGCAAATTTCGAAAAGACTTTTGGTGACTGGCCATAAATTAAATATGAATATAGTGGTAAACTATACCAACAGTAGCTTAGTCAATTTAAGCAAATATGTATGTATGTATGTTTGTATGTATGTATGTATTTATGTGTATTAAAGTGTAGTGTTATTTGAATGGTATAAATATTAAATCTTTCAATCAAAAAAAATGGAAATGTAAGAAAAAAAAAAAATACATTTTTGTATGTGGAACTATATTATTTATTGGAGATTACATTAATAACACTATGCTCGAAATTACGACTTTTTTTTTAACAAGATGGACATACATTGGGTAAAGCTAAATCGATGACACTGAATTTAATTTTTAAAACTTAGCGCTTGTTTTTGAGACATTACATTTTGAAAGAATAAAAGTAAAAAGTAAACAACTAAGATTATATTATAGTATAGGATCATGAATTCTTATTTTCGAACCTATTTTAAATGCTAATCTACAAAACTTTCAACTGGAAAATAATATGACTTTAATTCGGTAAGTAAGCCGATGAGCAACTTTTCCAGCAAAAACTAAATATTAAAAATGATATTTATTATCCATAAAAAATGTCCGTTTTAATTTTAATTTCTATTATAAATCGCGAATATGAGTTCTAACTTCGAAAAAGAGCTGCCACCATTGTGTTCAGCGTATTCTAGTTAGCTTTAACAAGGATGCCCACCTTGTTAAAATTTGCGATGTGCTGAATTTCATTAAAATACGGACTGGGTCTACATTTTTTGGAATTAACTATATATATAATTGTAATGGAAAAATGTGCAATTATAATTACTCTCTAAATATAATTGAATATGTAATAGATTACCGAATGTAAGCCTGCTAATTATTTATTAAATTTAATATACATAAAAATAAATACTTATGTAAAGTTTAACTTGAAAAAATAATTGTCGCACTTTATAGAAAATATACCACCGTGCTTATAGACAACAATACTGAAAGTGACTCTATCGCATACATAATTGTTTGTGTGTTTTACTGTATATATTTTTGCATTTTCGGCAATTACCTTGCTATTTTTACATCAAGTGCAGTTAGATACTTAAAGACTTTAAATGAACTGCAGTGACATACGTATATACACATATTTCGCAAAATACAAAAAAGATACTCAAATATATTTATTTTATTTAAAGTTTATATATATATATATATATATATATTCAGTTTATTTAAAGTTAATATATATATATATATATATATGTATATATATATATATATATATATATATATATATACATATTCAGTTTATTATGACCACAATGATATACAATTTAACACTTACCAACAATAAATGACAGAAGAAATACTTAAATAACGAAAAACATGATATCATGATATAAGCGTACACAAAAATAAAATAATAATAAATACTAGTACAAATATACCAAAGTATTCTTATAATAAAATAAAAATACTTTTTTTTTGCACATACATATTTCTCGTGATGCGGGAATACAATCCATCACAATAGTAAAATACACAAATTATATATAAATAAAACCAAACAACAACAGCAGAAACAACACATGGACCAAGCATTTAAAGCTTTTCAAAAAAAAAAAAAAAAAAAAAAAAAAAATGAATTCACAAGCATACATCAATGCTTGTTGAAAAAGAGAAAAAAATAAGAATTGATGAATTTTTGTATACAATACAAAACAGACAAGTTAAACAGTTTTATCTCCCTTTCTATTTTGAGTTTTAAGAGTCCTTGACTGTGTTACTTTTTTTTTGTATTTTTTTTGTTGTTCTTAACTGAATAAAAATGGAGAGAAATAAATAAATAAATAAATAAATATGCTTTGTGTTGACCATTTTTTGTTGTTGTTGTGGGCTCTCTAGCTCGTTTGGAACCATTATGACAATAACAGCAAATAAAATTACAAAAAAAAAGTTAAAAATGTATAAAAACTATTTAAAGTTTTAAAAAAGTTAAATACAGAATATTTTTCCTGCTGAATTGTACACATATGTATAAGCTACTATTACTTCAACAAAATTCAAAAATTATTCAAAATTATTTTATATTTCATATGAATTATTTGGTTGACTATATAAATAAGTGTGAAGGCTTAAGAAGCAATTAAAATTTCTTTTGGCATTAAGAACGACATTGTTTAACTATTGAACATTAAGAGAAAAATTAGTTGGTACTTAAAAGCTTTCCCAACAAACCAACAAGCGATATAGTATCATTAATGATACGAGTATCGTAATTTTAAAATTATATGATAAAATATGAAAATAATTTTTCCTTAGAAAGAAACTTCTTTCCTACAAGAAATAAAATTACAAAAAATAAAAGTGAAATAAAATAAATTAAAAGTTTTTGTAGAAAAGGAAAATATTTTGTGTTTTGTGTTATACACGGAAAAAAGTTTGTATATAAATATAAAAATTTACTTTCATTGATTTTAGTTCTTAATATTGTAACGTGGAAATAGTACACTCAATACTACTATTTTCACGTACATATTTCTTAATATATTAATTTATGAAGTTATTACCATTTCTTCCTTTTCTTTACTATTTTATTTATGCTTTTTTAATTATTTTTCTTTTTCATACTAATATATTGAATATTTTATTAGTAATAGGTAATTACTAATTATTAGTAATAGGTTATTACATTGAGCGCCCCTACTGTAAATACTACATACACACCCACACAAATATGTGTAACAACTGCTTTAGTTGTGCAGTTGATATTGCTTAATGGTCAACAAGCAATATAATTCTCATTTAGTTGATACATGACTAAGTATAAGTAAACAAAGTTTGATTACAGTCGTGGCGATTCAAACAAGACGAGAATCCGCCGCATAAGTCCGTTCTCACAAGTGGCCTTGTGGCTGTTCGTTCTCACGAGTGGCTTCTGGCTGTTCGTTCGCTTAGTAGAATATTAATCTGTAGAATTGCATGGTAGTAGTAGTTGAGAAGTAGCTAGACATTAGCTTTAAGAGACCATTGTACGTATTGTAGAAAAAGATACAACCTTCGATTCCCGAAGCTGCCACCTGAACCAGAAACCGATCCTGTCGTAAACCCGAACCAGTTTGACAGCCGAAGGTGTCGAGGCCGATGCTACTATTAAATCAAGCCTACCATAAGCCGAATAACTGAGCCGAGACTGTTATAAGCCGAATAATCGCGCCGAGCTGTTAAGTGCCGAATAACCGAACCTGAATAACTAAGCCGAGCATATTACAAGCCGAATAAACGCGCCGAGCTTTTACAAGCTGAATAACCCGAACCTATTATCAACTGAATAACCGAAGTAAACATAATATAAGCCGATAAACCGAACCGATATTAATATAAGCCGAAATAAGCCTGATTGAAGAAGAGGCAATTAACGAAGACATTTATTAAGCCGATGGTATACGAATTGAAGTTATCAAACTTATTATCTCGTAATATCTTTATATTTTGTACTTGAAATATTCTTGACGTATTCAATAAAGAAACTATTATTTTAACCCCCCAGAAAGGGTAAAACAAACGTCTTATTACTTAAGGCTTGTGGATCCGTAAGTAGACCCTGGAGGCGACTAAGTTACCTCAGCCGACGACAAAACCACGTTATAATATTTAATGTCTTAAATATTAACACTTTTTTTAATTTTTTGAAATTAATCAAAAGTCAAGAAGACTTAAACAAATTGTTTAAATTTTCATTTATATTTTCAATTTGTAAATGGATATTTGAAATTTTCTTTGGAGAATTTTTAGTTTTTAATGATTTTTAAATACATATTGAGAACAGAGAATATAATAGAAGCATTCTTTTTTTTTTTTTATTAAAATGATGCATGTGCTATAGAACGGCAGCAAATTTATACAAATTTCTAAACATTACTTTTAAAGAGCTTTTTATTTTGAAGTTGCCATTTAAAGGGATTTATTGTTAATATTTTTATTTAGCATTTGAATCAAATCTAATAAAACTAAATTAAAAGTTTAGCAAAATTTTGTTTTAAGTTTAGCAAAAATTGTTTTTTATTAAGTACAATTTAATAATATCTATGAACAAAATGTTATTTTTTATGAAAAAAGTTTGGGAAGAAAGTCATGTTCGGTTCCTAATATTTATGAACAAAATTTTCAAATATATGATTTTTTTTTCTCTGTATATAAAAATTACATTTTAGAACAAAATTTAGTGATATCGCAAAAAATAAAAGAGGATAAGATAAGCATAGAATTTAAGGGGAACTGTTTTCCATTTACTGAAGTTTCGTATTACATATAAAATTACTTGCAGCAGGATGAATTTTAGTTTATTATTGTTATCTCGTTTAAATTTTTGATAAAACAATTAGATTATATATTCATCCAATATTAGTATGTATATACGTATATATTGTAGAATATATTGTTAAATTATCGCGCTGCTTACCTTTTAGAAGTTAACAAATATAGTCTTTGAATTATAAATTATATCATTTTCGGGCTTCTTTATCAGTGAAATGATATAGTTATGATATCATTACGATATCATTTGATTTGTTGGATTCAATTTTAAAAATATAAATTTATCCAAGAAATCATTCCTTTGGAATATATGTATGTATGCATGTATGTATGTATGTATGTATGTATGTATGTATGTATGTATGCATGTGTATAATTATCGTTTAGTATTAAATATAATTCACAACTGACAGTGCATTTACATTTAAAATGTACACTGGCAACTGTTTCGTTTTAAATGCTTTGGCTGATCTTTTAATTTCGCACTCGTATGCATAGATTCAGATTTCGTAATCTGTAATAATCACTTGAATACGGCTTCAAGAACATAAACCGATATTTTTTATCACTTCCTTCTTTTGAACGATTGCTAAATTATATAGGTTTGAACGATAAAGACTGTTCTGGGCGCTTAAATATTAATGCAATATGGAATACATGTTAGTGGAAATAATATCTAAAAATTTGTCAATCTCACTATGTATCATATATCGGTGTGGCATCATCAGTACATGTACAGCATCAATGTTTTCAAGCAAAACAAACGTTTTTAGAGTGCCTTTACGATTTTTTTTTTTGACGAAAAAGATTCTTAAATATCTTGGAAATCATCACATAAAAATACTTTCTTATTAAATAATAAAAGGCAGTTCTCTTACCTCTATTAGAAAAAAATATTAAAATTCGTCTCCATTTTCTTACCAGCTATTGAAAACTACGAGTCTTGTACATTTAGCAAAAATGATTAAAATTTTTCTCAAGATTAATTTAAAAAAATTAAATATTTTGAACTTGTTATGAAGAAATATAAAGAATGTCGATCCAATTAACTTTTTAGTATATGATGGTAAAACAAAAAGATGGTAAAATTTCGTACTTTTTTCTTATTGTGAATAAAATATTGAAAAATAGTTTTATAGTAATTTTTGTAATTTAAAAAAAATTTGTCACTTTTGGACCGTAATCGCTTGAGAAAAATTTTAAAATTAAACTATGTTTTTTGACACATATTTCGAATTAAATCTCAAAACCTGTGAATTGCAATCGCTAGTAGTGAACTCAGTATGAATTTTTAAAAATCCTGTAATATTTTACTGTACTCAGCTCATTCATATGCATCATATAAGTGGGGTTCCTACATCATTTACCTAATAAAGCAGTTTCTCTGGATATTTTAAGGCAGGGGTTCTCGCAAGATCTTGCTTCGCGAATCACTTTTTAATATTTTAATGAAAGCTCGATCCACTACAACTTTGTCTAGTTTAAAAATTTGATAAAATGTAATATGAAGATATAATAATTTAAAAATAATATTAATAATTACGATATTGTTTTTGCTTCATCAGATCTTTTTACATTTAGAGACATTTTCGGATAATGCATATCATTCTCTGCGAAAAATTCTGAGCGAAAAAGATAATTTCACATAAAAATGTATGTTGATGAAAATTTTTCTAATAGTTTCTGGTCTTCGGGGAAAACAAGCGGATAAACTTTGTTACATTTCAAATAAAATGCTATGAAATCTGTTAATTGGAAATTAAATTTAACATATGAGTTACATTTTAACTCTTTTTGATATCATATTGAAAGAATTTTTCCATCTTTAAAGTATAAAGTCATTTAAGTAATTTATTTATATCTCGCGAAATAAAAGTTTAGTGTACTCAGCATTGAGAGAGGTCTGACCTTTCGAGCAAATTTTACTAATCTTATTCCACAGGATGTTATTCTATGGTTAAAATTCGGAAAAGGCATTTATAAAAAAAGTTCTTGTATTAAGAAAAAATAAAAAATATGTTATCATGTGAAAAATTTATAGTTCCATAAAATTAAAGGGAACTATTTATCTTTTTAAATAATCGCTTTTTCTGCCACATCGGAGTTTTCTTTATATATTTTATTATATTTTGTTTTATATTGAACAGAATCACTTTCTTTGTTTGATCATTTTTGCCTTTATCAAGCATAATATTTTCAATCTAAAGAAAGCACGGGTTGATTCTGCTAGTTGATTCTTAAAATAACTAATTTTTTGGGGATGTTTTGTATAAAGACGTCTTTCCACTCATTTTTGTTTTTATTTGAAATTCTAAATAATATTTACGTTAAAAAATTCTGTGTCCAACAATTTTTTTTGAGGATCTTTTCGCGACCTTCCACGAATGAATGCTGTTATGGACCGCTTGTGAGTAGAGAACCCATTTTTGAGAACCGTTGCTCGAAGGTGTACTCGTTCGCATGCAATTTAGTTCAATTCAAATGAAAGCTATAATGAAAAATTCAATATACCCCCATTTTATTGAATAATGGGTATAAAATATTGATTTTCTGCACAATTTTTACCTTTTTATTTCTTTAATAATAATTTCATGTCGACTATTGGTACATCACATGCCGAATAATGGGGAACGCATGCCGGCTATAGGCAAATTCGAACCAATTTTTAGCTTAACGAACCTATCTACCTGTCTTTTTCCTTTAAGTTCTAAAACTTTTACCTTAGTCGAAAATATTTAGAATAGAAATATCAGTAAAAGTTGTACACTTTTAATATTCAGAGTAGTTTTTCGGTTTTCTAATTTTACTTTGAATTAAAATTTAATAAACAAACCAATTGGTTTGTACTATCGTAATATTCAACTTTTCTGGAAAATTTCAAGAAACTAAATATTTCGGGAAATTACCTATGAGAGATTCTTGTCGCAATGCACAAAGAATTAATTTCATTAAAACAAATTCACTTTTACATAACTAATTTGGAATTCTAAAACATGAAAAATAATGAATTATTTGTGAAAAACAAATAAGTACTTAATTGATAGAAGAAATTCATATTCTGTGCAAGAATTCTTAATGACTTAGGAAAAGGATTAATATACATGTAATTACATACATACATACATACATACATACATACTACATAAGTACGAAAGGGTATGTTAATTTGTTCTGTAGCAAATCGATAATAATACATTATTAAAAGATTAGTACATTAATGGTAAGCAGTCAAATAATTGGCTAAAACCAATTTGCTTTATATGAAAATATGTATATACAAAAATATTGTTCTTTAACTATTCAGATATAGCTTCATACATGTAAACATGTACTCAAGTGTTTGTGTTTCAAGTTTGTATCTACATACAATTACATATACATATTATATATGTATATGTAATATATATATATACATGTATATTGATGTATGTATGTATGTATGTATGTATGTATGTAAGTATTTATGTAAATCATGATCATGTATGTATGTATGTGTGTATGTATAGGTATATATATATATATATATATATATATATATATATATATATATATATATATATATGGATATATACATTTATATGGCAATGTGCCTATAAAATCTTTGCATACACTTATTTACTCATGTTTATACAACATGGACTATAACATGTAGTTTTGTACATAAAATGTTAGTTAACTGGGTAAAACACTAATTGCTTGTACGCTTCCGCTATTAACGTTTAACAATAATTATAAACATGGCTTTTACTATAACGACAGTTACAACAACAAAAACAATGAATAACATTTACCATTTCCATAGTCTACGCGTATGAGAGGAATAAGTAGACAGTCGGCTGGCTGGCAAGTAGATATTGTCCCATTAATGTTTCATATTCAATACAACAAGAATATGCTAAATGAACAATAATAATAATAATAATATTGTATAAACATTGTAAATAAGCAAATATTTGCTTAATTTTAATACATGCCTGATAATAAAACAAAATGAACATGAACGACTCAACAACAACTAACAACATTGACATGCATTCACAAATAACCTCATGCTTCTACAAAAAACATTAATAAACATTTATACATACATATACACATAAGTACCCAGCCGGAAAGATAAGGGCTAAAGAGACTTTTTAAAATGCTTTATTTAGCAGCCACAAAGCATGTCACTCGCATTTCAGCATTCTTTATATTTTACACGGCGCACGGTGGCTCAAAAATTAATTTCATTGGCCAAAAGTCCAATTTTTTACTAACACCGATTTTCAAAATTTTAATGACATTCAACAGTAAACTAAAGTGGCCAAAAAAGTAGATCAAAATATTGATGATTGTGTGGCATGCTGTTGAAGTCAAATATTTTAGGTTATCTAAAAAATGTACTTTTTGAAAATTTAATCAGAAGTAAATTATCATTATTCGCAAACTATTATCGATAATTGTCTGTTTTTTTTTTGTTATGTTGGTAAGATAATAGTCTTTAAGAAATGGTATGATGTGTCACTGTACCGTTTTTACCTGCAGTGTTATTAAATGTTTTCACAGGTACTATATTTTAGTCAAATTTTAATTTTAGTGGAATAGAACTTTTGAGGGTCAAAAGGAGTTAAACAAATTTTACTACTATCAGAAAGGCGAAAGTGTCCTCTTTAACTCAATACCTCTCGTACCTGTATGGACTTTTTCCATTTGAATGAAGTTACTCCCAAAATTTTTCAATGGAACACATACTAAAAATCAGTTATGATTTGGATTTTAAACCTACAGGATACATAAGAAACAACGACACCAATAAAGAGTAAAGACGTTAAAAAAAACATGTTCAGGACGAATTTATGAAATATGGGTTGATTATAGATCAACCAAAATAAGGAGCAGGCAATACGAATGACAGGAACACAGCTAGAAGGTTCTTTTTAGATCCCGAAAGAGTATATGAAATAACAGGTATTGATATAAATCTTATTTCAAGATTAAAAAAAAATTATCGATGTACTTGCGTGCAATGAACAAATTAATGCTAGACAATTTAGTGATTATGCGAAGGAAACCGCATGAATATATACAACCAAATATCCGTAGAGGAATATGTCTGCAACAGTTCACAAAATTCTGTATCATGGAGAAGATATCATTAAGCATCATTATAGATCCACTTGGAGATTTGGCAAAGGAAGCCCAGGGGAAACAATATAGAACTAATTATGGAATATTTTCATTCTATTTTCCAACGTATGAATAATAATTGTAATTTTCTTCTATTGTATATGTAAGTAAAAAATGAGAATAAAAGACATAGTCGGTCTTGATACCCTACACCACTGTGTACGATAATAAAAATTCGGGAAGGGGACTTATGGTCAATTTTACTAAATGTAAAATAAATATAAAAATACAGAATAATTCGTTGATACTAACATCTAGATGATTTTGTGCACTGTAGGGCGATTCCTGGAAGTGCGTTTATATGGAAGCTATGATAAATTATGGATCGATTTTCACAAAATTTGGTAATATTGTTTATACTTATATAAAACTTATTGGATTTGTGCATGTTAAAGTTAACTGCATACGTATTTTAATAAAATTTGGTACAAAGATTGATACTTGCACAGAACTTCTTTGCACCGGATTTCATTAGAATATTCTTATTTTGAAGGTATTTTTGTGTGTTTAAACTCTACTCCGGTCGGACATTTGTATGGGGCTAGGTGGTTTATACCCTATAAATAAAATAAACAATAAAAAACTTTTAGTTATTATAAAAAATAAATATGTCAAAATAAACATTAAAAATTCGTAATTTTTTGTCCAAAATCAACCGAACCGGTTCCACTAGATATGAATGATATATATTGCAAAAATATAAGCTTTCTATTATCATTTCAATAACTAAAACTACTGGAATTTTACAGTTCAAAGGTTTTATACACAGAGAAAAAATTAGTTAAAAGCAACACAATTACAAATATTAAAATTTGTAAATCTAATATTTATAATATTTTAAGCCTAGGTATGTAGTGATGAAGCACTGTCATATTTTCCTGCTGGATATGTATATATGTAAATACAACTTAGCTCTAAATATATATATATATATATATATATATATATATATATATATCCTTTTACTTACTTCATTGCTTATGCATTTTTCCTAGATAATTATATATATATATATATATATATATATATATATATATATATTTATATATATATCCTTTTACTTACTTCATTGCTTATGCATTTTTCCTAGATAATTACTAACAAAATAAATCATGATTGAATCTTTAATTAAATTAGTTTTGAACTTTGCAAACGTCTTGGCACATACAATTGTGAACATGCACACACAATTATTTCACAAATTGGATTATTTATTGCAAATAAACATTACTCATAATTTATATAAATATTTTAAAATTATTACTTAACTTACATTTTTCAATTATTTTATTTACAAATGTTCATGGAGATATTCATTGAAAAAGACAACAAATGTTTTTCAATGTCGACAACGTTTTTATCGATAAACCGATGAACAAAAGCCATTATATTACTTACATAGAAGTTGAAATTTCCTAACTGTTTTTTTTTTCGGTGTCAATTGACTCCTAGTAAAGTTCGTTCGTGTCTACTCACCTAGTACACATAAAAGCGTAATTTTTTTTCTTTTTCATTATACACTTTCGTATATTTTGTGAACGAGCGCTAAGCAATCTAAAGCTTTACAGACCCTTAGTAAGCGTGGAGGCGACGATTGACACTTTACTGACTCCATTGTAAGCGGGAAGAAGTTGAAAAGATGATAAAAAAAATTTATTAACTCATTGTAACCAATAAAATGATTATGTGTGCGCAAAAATACCACTTCGTAGCCGTGAGGGTGATTGTATGTGAAAAATTTTATACCAAGTAGTCGTAAAAGTGGCAATAGACTTCCTCCTAGGACATGCCCATGTTAAAGTGACTGGTCACATAGTTAATAAAGTAAGTAGTGGCGTCAAGTTACTAGTTCGGGACAGCTATGTATCTGAAACTGCTGGTATATTTTACTGTTGAAAACAATATAACAATTTGTACAAATGTGTGGTTAAACTGTCAGTCTTTCCGTCAGTCTACGAGATCATTTTAAACATTTTAATAGAAGTAGTGGACGTAATTTTGTAAATTAAATAAAAAAAGTTTAAAATACTAAAATTTGTTTGGTTCAAAGCACTTAAAATAAAAGTTTAAATTAAAGATGTCTCTCCCCAAAAATTAAAAGGAATCAAACATTTCATTTGTTTAATGTATAGATATAATAATAGAAATTTCATGGTCCCTTTGATTTCGATATATATACGTTAACTGCTTATTTTATTAAGAAATAACGATATGTTAATTAAAACGGCAAGATGTCTCCACGTAACATAAATGAATTAAAATAACATCAGACTAAAAGTAGATATTGACGGCTCAATAAGAGGTAAATATCTATCTTTTATGAATTTAGTTTTCAAAATTCAGTTAATAGCCAGAGATTTACCTATAAATATTGTTAGCCTTAAAACTCTAAATGTTGTTAGATAACATTTCCACTGAAAAGTTTGGAATTTTTATCAAAAAGATTTCGAAATACGATTTACTATGACTTTCAGTGTGAAAAATTAAGAAAAAAAAAAATCACTCAGGGAACATTCATTTGTTAATCTCGATCATTCCAAATAGTCGTTCACAATCCATTGTTGTGCCATAGAAAAACTTAAAGAATAACAGTGTATATATTTGCTTATATTTGCAACATATTTACGTTTGTAGTGCTCTTATATGCACTTTACAAATTCACACCGTGACTATTTATATCTAAAAATTAAATAAAAATGCGATTTTTTCATCTTAGATATATAATAAAATTCAAATTCAAGTAGATACGAGTACATACATATTTACATACGACCTTACAACACAATTTACAATTTTATTTTTAGTATTGCAACAACTTTGGCAATATGAAGACGTTCTAATTTAATTGTTGTTGTTATTGTAGCAGCTCTGCAGTAGTCGAAAGTTAATCCCCGGGGAAAAAATTTCCGGTTGATACTGCTGTCGCTGAGTTGACAATCTTTGTCCGAGTTGAACTCGGGTCGTTCCGGAAGGTAGATCCAATTGTCGTGGAAACGATTCTAATTGTTGCTCGATTCATTTGCAATTTATTCTAAAGAAATATTAAAAAATTCTAGAGTCCTTCAAACTTAAAAATATTTAGGCAATTTGTATTATGGGTGGTAGACAATATCGTTGATAATAAAGTAAACTTAAATGCGTGACCAATAACAACGAGATACACAAGGATGATGATAGATACAACATTAGCAGAATCATAGGTACAATACTAAAATATTACATAAAATGAACTCAAGAGCTTCAGTGGAATCCAAAGAAACCAATAAAAATTTGCTAATATAAATTAGTTTTAATTGCTTGTTCTTGTTGCTGCTGATGTTGTTGTTGCTGGCTTGGCTTGTGACTTCATTAAGCACTTCCCACGTGTATTACAATAATAACAATGGCATGAGAACAAAATAATATAAAACTGCCTCCTGTTACTAAATAAATTCCATACAAAAACGAGCATTTATAAATATCAAGCCACAAAAGTGACTATAATTTAAAAAAAATCTCTTTCTACTCCCCTTAAGGACCATAAAAGCTGACAGGGTAGAGTTACAGATAGACAGGATGATAGAGAGAGAGAGAGGAAGGGAAACAATGAGAGTTGTATAACTACTACTTGTTAAAAATAACATAAACAGAAACAAATTTAAAATTTTTTAAATGAGCTTAAATATAAAATCACATGCGATGAGAACAAAAACAAAAAAAAAAAAAAAAAAATAATAAAATAAGTGGAACTCGGCAACCACGAGAATCGTGTAATGAACATCATATACAAAAAATAAAAACAACCCATTTACTCTGGGGTACAATCTATGTGTTAATACTAACAAAAACATTGAAATGCGTAAATGTTGTTGGGTAGACTTATTTCGGCTCGGTTTAGTTTGCATTGGAAAGGTTTGGTTTGGTTTAATGAATACAACTCATAACATTTGCTACTGTTAATAACATTAAAATAATATGTTCGTCCTATGTGGCACAGGGGTTATAACCACTGTACTAGAATTAGATCTCAGGTGGTGGCAAGGGTTAGGATTTCGTAAACAAATTGCCAAATTTGTTAGCTTCCCTCTTAAGCTTATTTTATATTTATGTGAATGTAGACAACAACAAAGACTGGTGATTTCCGTTTCATAAAACATGATTTTATTTCAATGATAAAACAACATAAAGTAAAAAAGCTTTTTATTTTCACTCTTATGACATGTTTCTTTTATGAGTTTCTGTAGTATTTTTTTTTGTTTTCATTGTACATATATATATATATACATATGTATGTACGTACACACACCCTGCCAACATTTTCTATCGAAATTTGAATCAAAGCGACACCTCATTTAGTTAATAACAGTCGAATAAGATATAATTTTTTTTATCAAAGAAGAGTCACCGTTCGGGAAGAAATGGGCAGCAGTTCTTATACTTTTTGGATGACACTATTTAGTGCATTCTTTCTGTGTCGAAATACTAGCATTTAGAAATGCAAAAAATTACATCAAGAGGGTATCGAAATGTAAACGCTTTTGCATAATAAACATGTTTCTAATGCAGTTGGAATATTTCTAGTAAATATTTTAATTATAATTGACCTAAATGTTTACCTTATATTTAAATACACTATAATAACTCACTGTAACTTTAAACTAAATTAATAATACTACTACTTTAAATTAAATATGAAATATTTAAAAGTAAAAATCACTAATTAAAAATTAACAATTTTTTATTCACCACTTAAACAAGAACATTGATCACTTTAAGAGTTATACATTTACTGAGCATTTTTTAGATCAAAATTCGATACTAGTGTATTATGTTATTCTAAATTTGTGTATTTTCTACTTTTGAACAACCAGGAGTGTCAAAAGAGATGTTGAAAAAAACTCTCTTCCAAATGCTGGTAGGGCATTTATATCTAAAAAGTAGCATATATTATGTGTGTGTATGTATGCTTGTGTGTAGAAAATTAATATATAGTACTTGTTTAAATGAACATGTGAAGGAAAATTATTGTTAATTGTTTTAAACAGCTTAATTAACACATAGACATTTTTAATTCAATTTTTTACAGAGATTTTAATTAATTTTTTTTATTCTTTTTTTTAAGGAAGAGCAATTACAAATTTTCTAAAACATATACTATATTATATTATCTCTTAAAAAATTTGTTTGTTTTTTGTTCCTTTTTTAAGTAATTAACCTCAGATGTGTATTCAAAAGTTTTAATCGCAGACGATTCTTTTTCTTTTGCCTATTAAACAATTTTCTTTGGTATTTTTTGCCAACCAATTTATTGTGTGAACATTTTATTAAATGTAACAGTTGTTTATTTCCGTTTAGATTTCCCTTGTCTAATTTAAACATCGATTAAAATTTGTTTTCTTAAAAAAAAATATTTCATCAAGTCTTCAGTCTATATATTTTTCTTTCTGAAAAATATTTAAATGGAAAACTTTTCTTAATATCTTTGCTCTACTTCTTTCTACATAATGGCACTTGTTAGAATCTCTCTTTAATGTTCAGCAATTAATTGTTGAGTTGCGTTCAAAGGATTTTAAATAATTATCATAGACTTGACTAATCACTTGAAGTAGATTTAAAACAATGTTGGTGTTGAAAGTTATTAAATATGTATTTTAAATAATTAATTATTTTGTTATTGTGTCTTGTTGAACCAATAATAAAAATAATGGTAAGCTCTTATGCACTTGAGGTAAAGAATTCAATAATTTTATTATTAATTAGTTTTGAATTTTATTTAAGGCATATATAGAACTTAGATAAATACATAAAATATGTACTTTGAAGCATATCTTCAATGGATAAATGAATAAATATATGAAATATTATTTGATTTATATTTTCTAACATTATTATATTATGCATTTTAAATTTGAATTTATTCAATTAGAAACAGTGAATAACAATTTAGAAAAATAGTAGCTTACGCAATAAATAAATGCGTCTTTTATTTATTGCGTAAGCCAAAAATTTGACTTTAGGTATGCAACTCGAATATGCAATCATCTTGAATTTATTATAAAGGATATTAAGAAAAAATTATAAATATTTATTATAAAAAATGTGTATAAACGTTAGGATAGCCCAAAAATGAAAGGTTAAGGGGAAATATACTTAATTTCCTTTCATTCTGACATTATGACTTTGAGAGTTAAATCAAAACAAATGTTTTATACCCTACACCACCATAGGTGGTTGGGGTATTATGCGTTTGTGCTGATGTTTGTAACGCATAGAAAAAGTTATCCAACAAACATCCACCTTAAAGTATACCAATCGATTCAGAATCACTTTTTAAATCGATTTAACGATGTCCGTCCGTCTGGCTTGCTGGACGGCTGGGTGGCTGTCCATGTAAATCTTGTGCACAAGGTACGGATCGTAATTTTAAAGATAATTCAATGAAAGAGCGAAGCTTTTTGAAATTGCAAAGAAGTTCTGTACAAGTATCAATTTTTGTACCAAATTTTGTGAAAATCACTTTAACGTGCATAAATCCTATACGAATCTTAGTATCAAGTTATTATTCAACACAAATAAGTTTTATGTAAGTAGAAGCAACAACATTTTATGTGAATCGGTGCGTAATTTACCATAGCTCTCATACAAACCCACTGCCACGAATCGTCCTAAAGTGCATGAAATCATCTGGATGTTAGTATCAACGCATTATTTTGCATTTTTTATTTTACAGTAAAATTGGCCACAGGTGTAATATAAGTATAGGGTATCATACAGTCGGTCTTGACTGACTATATCTTTCTTTCTCGTTTCTTTTTTTGTTTTAATTTGTAATACACAATTTTTATAAAAAAAATTTGATGTTAGTTTAAAACCACAAAAGTTTGGTTTCGCCTCATTTGGGTCCTATTGGTCCTTTTCCATTAAATTATAGATGAAAACGCAAAAGATTATGTAAATAATTAAACAAATGTTGCTATGTGTTTTGTATCTTGTTGCAAGGAAAATTTTGCTGAATATAAGATTCATTTTTAAAATGTTTATTAAATATTTTAATACCAAAATTTTTTAAAAGAGTAAACAAATATGTTTTTTATATTATTTTACGTTTTCAATCGATGTTTTGCATATGTTTGCATTATCCGATTAGACTCTAATTTTGCATTGGTAAAGAATAAAATTTGACATGTCTGTCAAAATTAGGTTTTAAAGGCAGGTCTAATATGCATACATACGTATTCATATATGTGTGCTGTAATTTATGATAAATTCAATATTTAGTTCAACTCACTGTTTCTGTCTGTTTGCAAAAATTAAACCACATGCAAACCATCAACCCATTGACGACGACATATCAAATATTTATTATCGCTTTAGGGTTATTACAAAATATGTGGTACGAACGAAAGAGAAAGAACTAATAAATATATGTAAAAATACATACATTCATACATATATACATACATGCATATATACATACATATATACATACATATGTATTATGGTTTGTTTAGTACAATATTGTGCGTAACAAAAACAATAAATATATGATAAAAAATTAGAAAGCTCAATTAATTTAGAAAAAAAATCATAATTATTATGCAATAATGCATAAACTACAATATTATAGATTTTATTAAAACTTTTGAGTTTTTCTTGAGCTATGTATGTTTCGATCTGTTCTGTCCTATATATATAAATATGTTTCCTTGCATGTGTGGATCAATATATGCTCATTTAAAATGACTTACTATATACTGTGTATTGTATAAAATACCTATATATATATATATATATATATATATATATATATATATGTATATACTTGTGTATATCTATATGTATACATACACATATATATACATGTATACTATGTAAATATGTATACAATACATATGTGTTCATACATATGTACGTATATTCAATACCATAAGTAATACAACAAATTTAATAGAAATTTGCCACAAAATCAGCTTGTACACATGAACATTGAAACTCATTTTATCAACAAAGATCTTTTATTATTAAATTTCTTTGTAAAGTACTCATACTTATATCCCCAGACAAATACTAAATACAAACATAATAAATACTTTCCGGTTCATTTTTGTTTTTTTATATTTTTGACAGAAAGTAATTCTTGACCTCGGGCTGATACAATATTGTTTTTCAAATAATCATAATAAAGCAGCACACAAACATAGAAACTTCAAATATAAAGTAGCATAAAAAGGAAAAATCGAAATCAAAATTGATAAATATTTTTCTTAAATATATCGGCAACAAAAACAAAAAAAAAAAAAAAAAAAAAAAGAAAAATTAAGAGGGAAGGGTAAAGGAAAATTGTCGATTAAAACGTATTTTAATCATAAATAAATAAGCAAATTTTTATTTAAATTCTTGCAATAAATTATTTCCTCAACTTTTTCTCGTTTTTTTTTTCAATGTTTTTGATAAATTCTTCATGTAACCCTTAAAAATGTTTGATTTGTTTTGTTTTACTTATAATTTTGTTTTTATTTAAATATATATTTTGTCGTTACTTTCTGCAGTTTTTTTGTCATTGGTTAATTTTTCAACTGTTTCCCCTTTGGCAGAATATTACATTTTATTTTATTTTTTTGCTAAATGGTATTCACTTTGTAAAAATTATGTTAATAAGTTACAGTTTTTTGTAATTTTCATTTTTCTTTTAGTGAGTTGTTGTTATTTTTGTTTTTAAATGTTGAAGAAACCCACTAACAAAAATTTACATGATAATATTTATAATAATTTTATTTATTTTTTCAAATATAAATTTCGTTCCTTCTGTACAGATAATAAAGTAGAGAAAAAGTTGGTTAAAAACGAACTTATAAAGTACTACAACTGAAAGCTGCTATGAAACACTTACTTCCATATTAAGTAAATTATTTTGGTTAAATGTTATTTATTTTATTTTTCTATATTCGCCATTTTCAAATTAATTTATAAGGAATCAATTTTATCTGAATTTCATGTAACGTTTATTGAGTAGTAAATTGTTTTGTCAGTAGGGTATTTTAAAAGAAAATAATAAAATATTTGATATTTTAAACAAAATCTAGACTCCCAGACTTTTCCTTCATTTACACAAATAGGAACACAATTTAAATATAAATGCAAATAATTTTGATTACCTAACCAGGCGCCAGTCTAGCAAATGTTTTTGGTTTCCTTTTGTCCTTTCTGTGCCCCACGAAACGGAGAGAAAAAAAGAGTATCTGTGTGTGTATGTACCATTGTATATACATATGGTATACAATATATGTAGTATCTTTATTTATGTGTAATATTTATAAAAGTTTAAAGTATTAAGCAAATAAAATTTTATTTAATTTCTCTACATATTGGTTGTTAAAAAACTAAATGTGTATTTTTTTATAATTTTATATTTATTTAAACTTTTTGAAATTTAATTGCAAGTTCTGCTCGTAACTTACGCCAATCATTTGCTATTGTTTTATGATCTTTGTGCTAAATCATTTTAGACATTTTTATTACACTTTTATACATACACTTTAACATACGTACATATGCATATATATATATTTATGTATATATTTATGCTCATATATGTTATTGGTATGTGTTAATGTTTCATGTTGAATGGCATTTTACAGCTGTTTCCATTCCAAATAAATTCGTTACAATTTGTAAACTTTTATTAAATTAATTTTTTTTTAATATTGTCGATGGGCCGGAGAAAAGTCTGAAAGTTTTATTGATCGTAAATTTAGTTCCGAAGTTATTAAATGGATTAGTATGTAATTTTGAATGGTTTTCACTCAAAAAATAAGTTGTTTTTTTGCTCAGAAACACATAGGAATTTTCGACTGCACACTGACGGTTAACTCTTTATTTTTATATATTACAAATGTTTATATCTTAAATTTTTTTGTTTAACATTTTATTTCCATTTGTTAAATAAATATACTCGTATTCGTTTTGTTCAATGATGTAGCAGTTAAAAAATCCATTTAAGTTAAAAATAAGTTTTATTATTTTTTTTAAATCTAACATAATGTTGTAGATATAAGAAGTAGTATTGTTCTCATAGCCCAATAAACTAAGTGAAAATATTATATGTGATAATTGTTTTCGAATTGATAACAATCCTTATGATTGATTTCGTTTCCCCATGAAATTATGATATTGTTTTCGGTATCTTAATTTCCAAAAATAATAAAATTTTCATTTTCCGTGTTTTGTTCTGAATGCTATTAACACCACTTAAAAATACATTTAAGATAACATAATTATAAAGAAGAAGCATAATCAACTAAAATATATATATATATATATATATATATACTTATATATATATATATATATATATATATATATATAATTTGGTTAGACCATTAACTAATGATTTATTTGTATTTGATTTTCAGTTTGTATATGTTTGATGAAAATTTCTTAATTTTAATATTTTTATTTTTAAGCTTTTTCCAAACGTTTATGCTTTTTATTTAATTGGAAACAAATATTTTGAAATTTCGATATCATAATATCGTTTTCGGCAATACAATATATTAATATAATCGGCACCTAAAATAATATCGTTTTCTTTATTATACTGCTCATTGGTTTATTGGGAGTAATAGAATGAATTAGAGCTCGTGGACGGTGAAAGGAGCACAAATCATTAACTGGTATAAAAGTTCCAAAAGAGTAAAAGTTGTACCGAAAGAATTTATAAGATCTTTTTAATTGAATAATTACCAGCCAACACTGCTCATTTAGATTGGATCTGTGACCTGTCAAATAGAACCTAATGTTGTTACATGACCTCTTCCAATGACAACATCATGTGAAAGTGATAAGTCGGATTGATATAAAGGTTTATAACTAGAATCAGTTTCTACCACCTAAGAACTTGTCATGGGCAAAATTGTGTCAGCTATATCCCTCACACAGAAAAAAAAAATAATAAAAGTTAAATTTGATTACAAAATTCAAAGATCCAAACAAACAATTTTTCAATTCACTGCCTATAAAGATTTTTGTCATATTGGCTAATAAATTTACAATTTTTTTTTGTCAATTTATTTAATTTGAATATTTGATAAAATTAATTTTATATCGACTTTGAAATTTATTGAATATTTATTTTATTTTTCAGCAATTGTCAAACTAATCATTGTTTTTGTTGAATAAAAATTAATTTATAATAAAACAATTTGTTTATTTGATTATGATAATTGTTAATTAATAACAACATTTTGACTAAAATGTTTATTAAAACAATAATTTCTTTGTTGGATGTTATATTTTTCAACTAAAGAGTAATTTACTTGACTAAAAATTTTAAAAATTAAAAAAAAAAAATATCAATTCAACAATTTTTTCATTAGATTTTAATATATTTACAATTGAAAGTTTTATCATATTATTTTACCTAACACCAGAAACTAAAAAAATATATTATTCTTTATTTCTTAGAAAAGTATTATGTTAAAATATATATGAAAATAATTATATTAAAACACTGGGTTATTATAACTACTGGTATACATATATTTGTCATTATTGCACTACATCTCTAAATTATATTTCATCTCTGAAACCTCAGATTTTATTGCTTTTCGATCGCAACCAAATAAAATATACTTAAAAAGTTTTTTTTTAAGTGCTGATAGTTCTGATGAAGATATCGAATTTAAGATTTAAATAGTCGGTCAAGCCGACCTTATGATACGCCACACCATTGTGCACATCCATCAAAATTCTTGGATGGGTCTTATATTAGACATGTGGTCAATTGTGGACCGATAATTTTACTAAGTGTAAAATAAAATATACGAATACGGAATATTACGTTAATACTAACATTTAGATGAATTTATGCACTTTAGGATGATTCCCGAAAGTGGGTTTATATGGGAGCTATGGTAAATTATGGAGCGATCCTCATAAAATTTGTCACTATGATTTCTACTTATATAAAACTTATTTGTGTCGAATATAAACCTGATTCTTTCATGTGTATGTGATTTATGCAAGTTAAAGTGATTTATGGAAGAGGGTTTTATATGGGAGCTATGGTCAATTTGTATGAGGGCTAGGTGAAATAATGGACCGATCATAACCAATTTCAAATTTCGCCCTTGTGGCATGAAAGTCCTACGTGCCAAATTTCATTAAATTATCTTCAAAATTGCGACCTGTACTTTGTGCAAAATGTTTACATGGACGGACGGACATCGTTGATCTAACGATGTCCATTTTTCTGTGAATATCGTAAAATGAACTGTTTGAATATAAGTTTTAATTTTTCGGGAACCGATCGTATGGTATCCTGTTGGCTATGTACGGGGTACTATCAATTGAAATGAAGCGGCCTTAGGGCTAGAGATCCTTGATTCTTCAAAATATATTCACTTGTCCCCGTTGTAAAAAGATAAACGCTGAGTTCTTTAATTTCTTTAAAAGCTTCAAAGCTGTTGTATTTTACTCTCTCCGCGATTTTTAATTATTCGTCGATATTTAGTGAAAATTAAATATAAATATTAATACGCGATTGGACGCTATATATTTTACTATATTACTAGTGTTAATTTTATTAAATATAAATATACAAAACGTTGAAAATTTTAATAAAACAAAACTAATTTTTATAAATAAACAAAATAATATTTGTAATAAAAAAGTGTTGTACTTCAGTTATTCATATTAAAAATGGTCTATGAATTCTCAGTATGTGACGTCAGAAATGCAGGAGAGCGTAAAAAATAAAAAAATAAATATTTGTGATCCATAGTATAACAAAAATTATTTAACTGCCAAAACACTTAAGAGAGCTTGCTCTTGTTCCCTCGTAATCCAAATACATGAAGAAAATACATAAACAATATCACCATCCAAAAATTGTTTAGAACAAAACATAAAAGAAAATATTAAAAAAAAAAAAACAAATACAACAATAACTCATATGGATTAAAAAACAACACAACAATTGCCTGTTAATACACAAGCTTGTAAACTACTAACAACAATAACTAGTGAGAGTTTGAATGTATTTAACTCTATCATCAGCCCAGATAAAAATGAGGGTACACATAAAGGTGCTGTCACAAAAAATAAGATAATCCAAAATCTCAAAAAGTCTTCAGTGAAAAATTTGGCAACTGCGGTGGCGATCAATTAGCCAATTACCGCGGATGAACAGTATATAAGGAATTATTGAAATGACTAAGGGAAATTCAAAAGGTAAAAAAACGGCGTTCTTGAAGTAGCACCTGTAAATAACTAATAAATTCTGGAATAAGCGTTAGTAGTAAGAGTGTGACTTCAGTTAAGCCAAATTTGAAAATTGATCAATCGAGTATAGCTAATCCTAGAAATGTCTCCTATGCCAACGTTTTAAGAAAAAATTTCCAACAACCTAATATTTTTCAAAATTCGGAAGGGTCATAAACCTAAACCAAAATATGAAAAACTTTATGGCATCCATGCAAAACACAATGAAACACTTCTGACCATTTAACAATAATAGTAACATGTTATAGAAGGACTAACATACCAAACTATACTACGAATAACTTTTATAGAATAAGTGGGTTAAAATATAGTAAATACATCAGTAGTCCATCCATATAAATACGTATTTTCAATGTGAGAAGATATAAACAAATGCGTCAACGATTTTACGTTGTTAACAACAACAAACCATGTCACCAGCTTCAAAGCTGAGACTGTCCACAGAAATTAAAAAACTAAAAAAATCCCTTCAAATAGTAGAGAATCGCCAGAGTAGAAATTACATTGAAATTTTAACAAATAATTAATATACTAATTTTTTCTTATTGAAGGCAGCAAAAGATATTAAAATGCAGTTAGAGGCATAAAGTCCTTTAAGGAAAGCTGACGGTGCCAATTTATTTGCATGCTATTTAAATTCAGTCTTCCAACCGAATCCACAAACAACGTAAACAACGTAAAAATATTACATAAAAGGTAAATTTAACAATGTACTTCCCGATAATGTCATTATTTATAAAATAAATTCTAAAAGTAGAGCATCATTTAAAATAATTGTTCCTGTTGAATTATTCAAACAAATCGTGAATCCAAATTTTTGACCCAAAAATGCATTTGTACGTGAATTAATTTACCATGATGATGTTGCCCGGCTTCCAGTAACTAATGCTCCAAAAAATTAGAACCGTCCTTATGTTTTAATATTGTATACTAAAATGTTAGAGGAATTATTTTGTAGCCGTTATGGTTTGGATTTCCAAGTAATATCTTTAACTGAGATATGGCAATTCTGAAATAATGTGTAGCAAATATTAAACCTTTAGATGTAGTATAATTGAAAAACTTGGTGGAGGAGTTTTAGTAGCCATATCAAGTAGTTATCTAGCAGAGGAAATTTTATTTCGAAACACCCTAAACTTTGAAGTATTAGTTGTAATCATAAAAATAAAAGATAGATCATTGTTGCTAGATAGATCACAGAACCTCCCTGAACCTTATATGAAAACACATGTATCATTGATTAGATTGATGATTTTCTAAAATCTCTTTCCGATTTAAATATTTTCCAAATAAAGGGTGTTTCCAATTATAACAACAGAATGCTTGACTTAGTATTTGTAAATAATCCTTCCTTATTTGATATGATTAGAGTTAATCTGTTATGTATTCCTGAAGACCGCCATCAACCAACACTTCAAATTTCAACACCAGTTCCAAAAAGTTCAGAAGCCCCTAGTGTTGTGCTGACACTATGCTTTAATCGCACTAATTTCCAAAAGTTGAACCAACTATTGTCCAACATAAACTGGTCATTTAATAAAGATAGAAGCAATTTCGGCGAAGTTATCCACAACTTTTATTCCATTTTTGAAACATTTATTTTCAAATCAAATTCTTTTGAAAAAGCAAAGTAACATGAATAGACTTCCTTGGAATACGAACTCTTTGGCATGGTTGAAAAATATAAAATATATAAAATATAAAATTATTTAAAAAGTTTAAAAGAAGTAACAATGTGATAGACCAAAGTCAATACTTTATTGCCAGAAGCCGATTTAATGTAGAGAATAAGAGATGTTATGCTAATTATCTCTACAAAATGAAAATAAATATTAGCAACAATCCAAAAATGTTTTATAACTTTATTAATTTAAAGCGTAAAATTTAAACACTTCCAACAACAATGAAAATGAATAGGAAAATATTCTCTCTCTAATGATAGTGAAATAGCAAAAATATATTTTCTGATTTTTTGCATCAACTTTTTCTTCAAAGGATCATAATAATTCTCCATATCCTTATGATATTTCACTTTCATTAATAATTAATATATCGTCTTTTGGATCCCAAACAGTTTTGAAATTTATGAAAAGCGTAAAGAATTCCTTTACTGCTGAACCTGATGGTACTCCTAGCTGTATTCTGAAAAATTGTGCTAAAAAATTGGCAACTCCACTTACTAACATTTACAATAACTCCCTCATGTTTGGTATTTTTCTGAAAATATGGAAGGCTTCATATATAATTCCTTACTATAAGTCCGGTAGCCGTTTCGTTCTATAGAGCAATAGCAAAAATAAGTGCTATTCGTAAATTGTTTGAGAAGATTACAGCCGCGTTATTAACTCAACAAATTTCTTTAATAATATCGAAGTCGCAGTATGGGCTTTACCGTAGTCGATCAACTTCTACAATCATTCCATCGTGAACTCAGACATTAATACTGGTTTCCGAAAAAGAATGCAAAATGAAGTAGTATATACTAACTTAGTAAAGAATTTGATAAAGTTAATCTACTATTAGCTAAGCTTGATGCAAGTGGATTCTGTGTAATTTCTTTAAATGGATTTGTTCGTATTTAAAACACTGTAACTAATGCGTAATATTCAATAGCACTATGTCCAAATATCCGAAAGTTACTTCTGGAGTCGCTAAAGGCAGCTATATTGGTCCCCTTCTGTTTTTACTTTTTATAAATGATCTTCCTAAATCCATTAAACATGGAAATATTCTAATGTATGCTGGTGATGTGAAGCTGTTTTTAACCTTGTCGGAAAATGAAAATATCCTTTTCTACAGTCCGATTTAAATAGCTTTAAATATTGAGGAGACATTTACCTGATGGAACTTAATCATAAAAAATGCCAGTTTATGTGTTTTACCAGATAGTATAGAGCCTATAATGATTACTATATCGGAATATCAAAATTGTCCTCGGTTGATTCCTTCTTCGACTTAAGAGTAAATTTTTACATTAAACTGAACTTCGATAATCATATAATTATGACAGTTAAAAAAGCAAATGGAGTTTTAAGTTTTATAAAACGTTGGGCAAATGAATCCATATGTGATAAAGAGGTTATTCACTTCTTTAGTCGTTAGACCTATTGTTGAATATTGTTTAGCAATTTGGGACCCACATTATAATGTGTATATACGAAAACTAGAATCAGTCCACAAACAATTTTTGTTATTTTGTTTTCGCAACTTAAGAGCTACCAACTTTGAAAAGTAGACGAATTGTTTAAAATGTCTTGTCTTTTCTCAATATTATGAATGGTGATATTGACTCCGAACATCTTATACACGTTAATGTTCCAACTAGATGACTTAGATCCTATATTCCGTTGCGAATAGAATTCCATCAATGCAATTTTTTGATCCACTTTGGAGAATATATGCGGAAGTAAGCAAACACTACAAGCTAGTTGATTTTTTCTACACTGGAAGGAAGATTAAAAATATATTAATAAGCTATTTAAACGCTAATAACTCTACTTATAGCAACATTTAAAATTAAGTGGCTATGTGTAATTTGTAACTAATTTTCCGTTGATGAATATATACATATATAAGTGATTTAAATAAATAAATAAATAAATAAAAAATTCATACACTTTTTTCCAGCAATTTTGCTGGAAATATAGCAAATAATGATATAAAAATCTAATAAAACACATCAAAAGTGTTATGCTTTAGTAAAAGCAATATAACATAGGAAGATTGGAGAATTAACTTGTACCATTACATTAGCTTATAAAATGAAGAAAAATATGGATTTAAAAATCGCGATAATAGTGAATACTGTAAATATATATACTTGATATGAGAAAACTCATGTGAATGGTCTGCGCAATTGACGTGTGTACAATTATAGCGATTTGCTCCACTTATGAATTATATTATTTCAAATAGAAGAAATAGATGTCTATTTTTAAACGTTTTGTTTTATTACTTTCTTTTAGTTTTGTCAGTTGTTAACTATCTGTTTTCTTCATTTATTGGAATTCTGATATTTGTGTTTCCTCGTAAATGTAAAAACCATTTAAACATATTTGATAAACACTAAATATCATAAAATTTTTAATATTTAATACTTTCCACTTTACCCAAACATTTCCCTTTTTACCCAAAAGTAGTTGATAAAATAATCTTTTTATTTTTATGCAAAACGTTAGACAATAATCATTTCCACAGAACAGTTTAATTAGGGGGTTCAAAAGTTTATTGATTGGTATCTTATTATAGTAAGATTAAAGTATGCTTCGGTTTACCCAATCTCCTCTACGTTTGAGAAATATTCAGTATTAATTTTTAAAATTATATTAAAATTGTAAAATATAATTCATATATATGTATCTAGTTATAAGGTACATTTTTCAATATTTCATTTATAAAGGCGCCAATAGACACGTATTTTTGTGAAAAAAATCGAATAAAACAAACAATTTCAAATATTTTAATTAATTTTTCTTTCAGTTTAAAAAGTCAAACTGAACTTTTCATAAATGACAAAGAAAACTTCAAAAATTCATTCAAAATATCTGTTTTGAAGGATGAATTCATTTCGAAATAAAAATGATTTTTATTTTTTTTTTATACTGCATTTTCGGTGTGACGCACACATTCAAAAGCCCTCTCAATTTTTACTAATACAATTGAGTGCATAAAAAATGTTATATAAAGTTGGAAAGTAAATCGGTCTCTTTAGAGAACTCCAAGTTAAAGATGGACCTTTCATTAATCTGTATATTATGAAAAAAAAATTGACTCTACAACACAAAAATCGCAAAAAGTACCTTTTTGCAGAAATCCACAAAATTCAAATCTAAGGTGCGGCGAATTTATAAGAGGTATAAACCTAATTCTTTCTAACTTTTACTTTCGGTGGTATTGTCTATAAAACAGCAGTTTTATTATATTTTTCTTAAAACTTGTTTAACAAATTTCTAAAACAAATTCATATTGGAATTTTGAAACAGCTGTAATAATATTAAACGTTTTTTAACAAGGCATTAGAAGGGGATTATATTATGCAGTAGGAGTCAAAGCTTATTTGTCAGTAATTATGATTCAAATTTGATTAAAAATAGCAATTTATTGCAACATTTCTAAAAGAATTAAAAATTTGTCTGTACGTTGCTTACACAAGTGTTCGAAAACATGTTAATGGTCTCAGGAATTTTCAACCGGTTAGAAGGTTTTAACTTTTTGTAATCTTCTTTGATAGATAGTTATGTCTAGATTACAATTCCTTTACATTAGATTCCAAAAAGGAGTTGATAATAGGAAATTAAAAAAAAACCGGGAAAAAGTAAAAATTTTCACATACAAATGCACCCTACAAATTTTAGGGTCGATGCGACACGTGTTAGCGATATTCGATCCCTATAATATTTTGCACACTATTCTTTTACATAAAAAAGAATTTTATGGTCCAGACAAAGGCTATTGAAATTAGTTAACATTGGTCCAATATTTCACCTAGCCCTCATAAAAATGCGCTCTTGGCATAGCTGTTTAATGATCATAAATAAATCCCTTAAATATAAAAATAGTTTAATGAAATTTGGCACATATGTTTTATAAAAACAGAAATAAAAAAACAAAAAAATATTGTTTTGTAAAAAGTCTTTCAAAAAATACATCTATTTATAGGAAGTGTCTAAAATAGAAAATTTATTTAAAGGTTTCTTTAATATACATAAGATATTTTTGAACTAACACTTTGAAGATTTTCTATCAAAATGTTCGTCAGCATTGAATATGAGCGCCCAAAAAATTTCTTTTATTTGATTAAATCTTCAACTTGTTTTAGTTTAACTTTAATTTACTCCCAAAAATTGTTCATCGTAGTATCAATTTTCTTTAAAAATTTAAACTTCTTTTATTCTTTGAATACAAATAGCTGCATTTTAATTAAAATTTTTATTAATATCTTTTAACTTGTGAAATCAGTGAATGTTTGGTTTCTTATATCTTCTGTAAATCGGTGCATCACATGCATTAAATATGGAGAAATTAAAATATAATTAAAAAAAAAACAAAATAGAAAATATGCCCTGAGGCAGCCTTAGTTGTTAAATGGTTAAGCCTTACCAAGCATAAGCATAATAACAATAGAAATAAATTGTATATAGAAACATAAATTTGTTTAATCCAATTAACTATTTGTTTATTCCAAACTATATTAAAATTGAAATTTTTTATCAAAATTATTTTTTGGTGACTTTTATATTATGCGTTTGTGTTGATGCTTGCAACACCCAAAAATATTGGTCTAAGACACAACTTAATGTATAACAATCAGTCTACAATCTGAGTCGACATAACGATGTCCGTCCGTTCGTCAGTCCGTCCGTCCATCTGTCCAGCTGGCCGTCGTTCATGTAAACCTTGTAATCAAACTGCAGGTCGCAATTTTGAAAATAACTAAATGAAATTTGGCATACTGTTTTGTGGTCCAATGACGAAGCCTATTGAAATTGGTTAAGATTGGTTCATTATTTCACCAAGCCTTCATACAAATGCCCTTCCGGTATAGGTGTTTAACGAACATAAAATATAATATATTTTAATGAAATTTATTTTATACAAACAGAAAGCTATGTGACGAATTTCGTGATGATCGGTCGATAATTGATCATTGCCCCCATAGAAAATCACTTTAACGGACATAAATCTCATAAAAACGTTAGAATCAGGTTAATATTTGACACAAATTAATGTTATATAAATATAAACCACAGCGCCAAATTTTATGGCGATCGGCCCATAATTGACCATAAATCCCATATAAGCTCCACTTCCTGGGGATTCCTATGCATAAATAACATAATATAATACGTAGCAATATACACTACCTTTAAAACAAGTATTGGTCCATAATTAGCCACAGATCGCATGTAAGACCTCTTCCCGAATTTTGATGCATATATTTAATACACCTCATATGTACATGTAGCTTTCACTCTCTCAAGATGATATTTTAAAAATTTTTTGAACAATTCAATTATATTTTTTATTTAATATCTTTAAATTTTTAATCCAGTTAACAAATTTTTTGACTAAAATTAATTTTAAATCGATTAATCTTTCTTCAAGTTAATTTATAGAATTTATAGATTGATTTTAGCACATCACGTATTTTTTTTTGACAATTTTTTTTTATCAACTAGACTATATTTTTCATTAAATACATTTTTATATTGATAAAACATTTTTTTCTTTTTTTTTTTGGTAATATTTTAATTTTTATAATAATGTTTATAATAAATCTTAATAGAATATGTTCAACATTATACAATTTCGATATGGAATTGCGATTTTGTACGTAATAAAGAACGGAAAAATTTCCCTTTTCATTTCAAAATTTTTCATTTTTAAATTTACAAGATTTTTATAGTTATGTATTTTGAATTTTATATATTTTAGTAAAATGTATATTTTTTTAGTACATATGTACATATGTGTATGTATATTGTTAGCTGTTTGTATTTGTTAGTTGTCATTGTCTTTGCTTTTTAAAGCTTTTAATGTGTTTGCAAATGCATTTGGAGGATTTTTATTTAGCTGCAGAAGTGAAACTGCTTACAACCATATGGTAGCTGCAAACATACATGCATGTATATATATATATACATATGTATGTGTGTTACTTTTGTCGTTGTTTTTTTTTCATTTCTCAGTTGAAGTATTGTTCCACCATTATAAATATCCTTCATATGCATTTGTTTATTGCTTTCCATGGTCGGGTTGCTTGAGTACTTATCTCATTTTAAGATCTACTTATTGCTAAAGTAAGACAAAAATAAGAAATAATAAAAAAAGTAAAGTACAAGTGTACTAGAATGAATGTACATATGTATGTGTATTTATAAAAAAAAGTAACCGAGAGCAAAAAGCAAGAATTTTTTGTAGGAAAACTGCATTACTACAGTGTCGATTAAAAATTAGTGCGACAATGAATCAATTATGTTTAGATAATGAGTGACATGAATATTTCATTGGTCTGCATTATAGATATATATCAAATTTTCAGTCACAAATTTAAAAGTCAAAATCATGTAGGTAATATATTGGTTAGCAAAATTTTGAATGACATTGTTAATTTTCCTTTTCCAAAGTGGGAACTGTCTTTTCATTTTAGAATTTTAACAGTCTGCAAGTGAATAGTGGCGTGTAGGTGATTACTTTATACACGTAGATGTGTATACGAGTATGTATTCTCTTGACAATGTCAGCCAGTCAGTCACGGTGGAAAAGTAAGTAGTTTCTAAGACTATAATTGAAGTTTCATTCATGAAGTAGAGTATTAAAGTCAAAATAGTTTACTCAAATAAATAACCTGTATTTATTTATTATTATATTTAATTTTTTTTATACCTAGAAATTACAAGTGAGTAATATGTAAGTGCATACTACCTAAAATAATGTAAAATATACTTAAGAATAGATTTAAAGCTTTTTTAATCGGTTAAATTTATAAAAGATATATATAGTTCACAAATAATTGTTTTCGTTCATTTACATCATAAAGGATTGGAAGAATACGCATAAATAAATTGTTAAGTTTTTGATATGTAGTTAAATTTGCACGTAGAGGAAAAGGTATACCAAACGTGGCATTAAATAAACCGCGATATTTTAACATAAGTGATCGTTCAAAAGATAATTTTCTCCATAACCCACCGAAAAAAATTAATGAAAAAACAATGAAAATATACCTATAGATATTTTTTTTCTTAATTTTTTCTTTAGTGAATATGAAATTTAAGAATATTATTTTGTTCAATAATTATTCAGTAGTTAAGAGTAGATATAAATAAGTGCCAAAAAATATACTATTCTGAAGTTTATTCAACATATTAGGAAACAAATAATAAATAAATTTCGGAAAATGTAATTTTTTCCATGCATACCACTGTGTTGCCACCGTTTCTGATAGCTCTAAATCTGTATAATCTTATAAATAAAATCTAGTTGTACCAAATTTGAATCTGATATTAAAATTATTATATGATTTATGCACTTTAAGTGAATTTTGAGAAGTGCTAAATATGGGCACTGTGGTCAAATGTGCATAAATTCCTATGAAAATTGGTAAAGCAATTTATTGTTACCAAAAATGTAATATTGCTCATTGTATGGGAGCTAGATGAAATAATGGACCGATGATACCAAATTTTTTTATTCAATTATTTTCAAAATTATGAGCTGCACGTTAAAATATAATATACAACTGAACGTTCTGATCTTTAACGTGTATTTAGGAGATAATTCTAGATATTTATGTTACTCTTTTGGTTTTAAAAATTTTAAAACTTAAAAAAGAAAAAAATAATAATAGTAATTATACTATATTGAAAAATTGTCAATTTTGTACACATCTTTATAAACTTTGCCATCATAAATAGTAAAAACTCTTTATTTTTATTATAATTACGGATAATATTTTTTGACTCTAATGTTTGCTAAAAGAAAACAAAAATTTTATTCATTTAAATGTATTTAATTTTTCTTTCACTTTGGACTTCAGTTTGACCACACATAAGCGTTAACGACAAATATTGTGAACTTTGTGTAGGAAAATGTTCAGTTTAAAGTTATATTACAGTTGTATCAGAAAACGCATTTTTGATTTTTGATTTATTACCAATGGTCTCCGTATAGTTGCCCTTATGTGCATCGTAAAATCTATGGTAAAATCATACCGCTTTTATTAACCTTTACTGAGGCTGACGTGTTGCGTATGATTAATGTGATTTGCTGTTGTTTTAATAATATGTTTATGTTTGTTGCTCACGAGAATTAAAGACGTGCAAGAGTAGAACTGAAAGTATATTCAAAATAAATATAATAAATAAATACTTGTAAGTATTGGTATAAATGAGAAAATGAGTGTAACTGGTGTGGTATTATTTTGTTTTTACACACTCACTATACTCATAAAAACTGTTGCAGTTATTTCTTGTTTTCCATTGAGTGATAAATTTATTTATTTATTTTTTTTTTTCAAATAAGTGTTGTACTACAAGTATTACTTTTTATTGTGCAGTGTGTGAATTTTTTTTATAAAATTTGTAATTGATAATGAATAATATTGACATAAAAAAAACAATAAATAAATAAAAATAAGAAATGTGTACAAAATTAGTGAAAAAAGGGGACGAAGCAAAATATGGTATTGTTTTTATTTTATAAAAGATGAAAATGATATTGAATTAACGAATTTCGTTACTTGAAAAATTTGTAAAAATATATACAAATATAATCAAAACTCCCTATCGAATTTAAACAAATGAAAAAGAAAATGAAGTTATTGAACCGAATCAGGTGGCCAAAAAGGCATGTGTGGATGTTTTAACAAAATATTTAATTAAGTTTGCTTCCAACACATATTATTTTTTAATACGCGCAACAGTTATGGAAGGAAATATTAAGTTCATTTTGTGGAAAAATTTTAAATCCTTATGATTTTTTTTTTTAAATTATCTTTGGATATTTTGTACGAAATTTAAATTATTTCATGAATATTATAAGTTTGTATATTAATGTATGTATAATAACACATATAAGTAATTATATTTTTGTGTGGGTGTAATTCTAAGTATTCTAATTATGGCATTAGATATAAAAACAGAAAATGTAGTAAATAAATTATATAAGCTAAGCACTTATGACTCATTAACGATGATTAATTGTTTATATTAATTATTCACAATAGAAAGATTTTAATTATGCAGGGAAAATATTTTGAAAATTATTTATTATCTTTTTACATATTCATAAAAAGTTTAAAATCTTTTAATTTTAAATAATTAATTTTCTTGTGAACGTGTTTTTAATGTAATATTTCATAAATTGGACGAGAACGTGCACACAATTGTTTAATAAACGATTAAAAGAATATATATGTATTATACAAATCGTGTACACTAGGGCTATAACTTTTTGTAATTTTTGCGAATATCAAAATTTACATGGCATAGCCGTGTAGGCCATGGAAAAATATTATGAAATGCGATATTACATTTTCGCTGTCGTTTAAATAGTTTCCGCAACAAACGAGTTGAAATTTTCAAATTAAATATTTTTGTAATTTTGAAGTTCTTATTTTGGAATATTTTATATAATAAATAGGTTGTTTGGAGCAGCTAGCTTATATCATGTTCTATATAAATATTTATTCTTCTAAAAAAAAACATTGCAATTTTTACACACAATCATTGTTAATACATTGAAATTTTATTTCCATATTTTAAAAAAGTTTCTAACAAAAAATTCTTAAAAGGTTTTAGAAATTGCATTCGGTACGGAAGGTTTTTTCTCAATCATGGTACCATGTAAATTTTTGGTCGAAAAATTTTTTTAACTGTTTGTTTTTTAAATTTTTTAATCTGAACTATTTTACCGTTTTTGTTTACTTGTTATATATATATATATATATATATATATGTATATATACGAACGTTTAATTTTAATATGATTATGCACAGATTATTCATGACAAGCTTGCAAACGTACTTTAAAAATCTATTTTGTATAAGTAAGTAAAACCTACAATAAAGTCAATAAGTAAATTTACTTAGTACATGAAAATTACACTACTATAAAAGTACATATAAAACAAAATGTTAGATATAAGAAAGATACAGCAATACCCTTGAAACACAGTCGACTCACAATATACATTCATATATATAAACTTAGAAGGCAAATACGATTGATCTTCCTTGTTCAGGCCTTTATAAGTACCTCCACTCCCTTTCCAAAAGATTTTAAACACACTATACTTTGCGTTCTGTGAATATTTCTAAAAAAAATGAAAAACCTCGGCTTCCTTTTCTAAAAATCCATTACTAATCTTCTTTCTCTTTTATTGGAAGCTAAGTGGACGGTACAATTGCTCATTTTTGGAGTTAAAAATTGTTTGTTCTTATTTTAAGTGTCGGTGAGCAATCGTTTGCAGAAGACCTTTTCTACAAGGACACTCCATGTAAAATGGAGACGAGTTTGCAATGTGACGCGGAGATCTTTTCGATGCAAAATATATCATTTTGGTAGGGCCCTTTAATACTTTTTTTCCTGTCGGATATAAATGTATGCTATATATATATATATATATATATATATATATATATATATATATATGCAAATGACATGTGTTTTAAGTATAGGTATACACTTAGAGACAAACATTCGTTCTCAAATACTTATATACAGGTAGTTTAAAGGATACAACTAAAACTATTTATACGAAGACGAAACTCAAAAAATACATGAATGCAAACATTTACTTCTTTCTGGAATTTTTGTTATTCAGAATGTAGAATGAAGAAATCATTTTTAAATAAAAAAGAAAGTAAAACATAAAAAACAAATTTTATTGTAATTAGGGTTAGGATTTTCATTCTTATAATATATAATCTTATAAGTAGTTAATGAGTATAAACTCAAATTAATTTTTTTTTTATACAAGAAATAAAAGATGTTTTATAACAAAAAATAGTGATCATTTCAAACGATTGTCTACCTCTATATGCATGAACAATTATTTAACAATATTTATTTAGAATGAAAAAAATTTATGTGTTTTTAAATTATTTAAATATTTGTTGCAACAAAAAAAGTTAAAGAGAAAATTTATTTTAATATAAATAAGATATTTTTTTAATTATCAAAATGTTCGTCAATATTGAAAATGAGCGCTCAAAGAATTTCTCTTTTTTGATTAAATCCGAAACTTTTTCTAGTTTAACTTTAATTTATTCCTAAAAATTGTCCTTCTATATTCTTTAAAAATTGTAAACTTCTTTTACTTTTTGAATACAAATGGTTTGCAGTTTAATTACAATTTTTATTAGTATCTTTTAATTAATAAAAATAATAATGTATGTTTAGTTTCTTGTATCTTCTGTTTCTTTCTGTTTCTTGTATCTTCTGTAGTATCTTTTAATTAATAAAAATAATAATGTATGTTTAGTTTCTTGTATCTTCTGTAAAATTTTAAAATTTATTTTCTTAGTTACAAACATTAAAAACAATTTTTAAGTAATGTAGAGTAACGTAGGTAATGGTAACTACATGTCATTACCAAGTTTTTTTTTTAGCAATTGATATAATAATTTCAGTGGGAGGTGAAAATTTAAAGAATTTTTAATTGAATGAATTATATTGATTGTTTTTCGTCTAGATACAAAATTCCAATGCTTACATTCTTCAAAAAATCAATCGATACCCACAAGAAGTTTTTTAGTAATATTTCTCTTATCATATTGAAACTACTATTCGTCTTAGCTCATCAGTTTAAGTTATCAAATTTTTACCTAACGCTCGAACGGTTGGAGCAAAAATGTGTAAAATCAAGTTACAGAATAAAAATAAAATTAGTATAAAATTTATGGAGTATTTAATGTCTAGATACATAGTTTATTATGTCTACTAATTAACCAAATGATTAGAATATGAAAAGAAGTTAAAATAAAAATTATTAAAAAAGTATATGGTAGGAGGTTAAGCATAACCTCGGATAACATGATATTAATTTAGCTTTAAATTTGGATAATATTTTTTTTATTTAAAAAACCAAAACTCATACTGGGAAACTGTGTATATTTTGTTACTTTTTATTATAAAATATGCAGTTATATTAAAGAACGCAATTTATAATAGCAAATCAATACCATTTTATTGCAAATTTATTGATTCGCAAAGATATTGCATTTATTTCGAATTATGGTTAATGACAAAGAATATGTATTTACATGAAAACCATAACTCTATTTATTATACACATAGATACATATATATTTTACATATACATATTTTATGTATATAGAAAAATATATTTTATATGCATATGCATATATATATATATATATATATATATATATATATATATATATATTGTTCATGAACAATAGTTCTTATCTTCCCAACAAACAAAAAATCCACATAAATACTGATATGCATTTAAATGTAATCCTTATAAATCGATATTCGCTAAATAGGAAACAATCAAGAATTGTTTTGTTTTAAAACTCTATGCGATCGTGTTTGTTGGGTATAGGTACATATATATGTACAAAGAAATGCATGGACAAACAACAAGTGTATGTACTAAGTTTACAAATGTGTGTAAATATCCGAATGTAGACTTATTTCCAGTGGGAGCATAATAGACCATTATATCTTTTAATACTAACATGTCAAACATTGAATAGTAACAAAAGCAACATGTGCATACATATATACATATTTAATACACAAACATAACAAAAGTTAACATGAGTAAATGTGCGTGAATGTTTTGTTTGAGAAACATAAAAAAGAATTAAAATATTTAAGACCTTCCACTTATAACAGTAGTTTTCCAGTTCCGCATAATTCCCTTTTATGATTTAATATTAGTATTCATTATTTTTTTAGCCATAATCTATACAACCATTAGTTATGTTCAGCTTTAGATAACGAGATTTTTCTCCAAAACGTTCTTCTAAAATAACTTCTTCACTGTATTATATTGTAAATATTACATATATGTCAATAAAATTTAACAAAAAGTTCCGAAGTTTTACACAAAAGTCACTGATAAATCATTTAAGCTGTAGGGAATATGATCAAACACCATGAGAATTTATTATTTTTGGATACATTTTTCTTATTATTTTATACACCTACCTATCATTTGTTAATTGATACTAAATAAGTTATTTTTCTTTGCATTAGCATTGCTAACCTATAAGAACAATACATTTTTGTATCCGTAGACTGAAATTGATTCAGGATATAAAGTTTTCGTTTATTTGTAATTATTTTTTTAACGTTTTTTTCTTTATTGAAAAAGCGGCAGCTCTTAAATTATTTTTCATTACTCTATTAATAAATTTTTTGATAAATTTCATTTCGGATGTTTATTTATATAAAATGGAACTGTGTACGGATTTAAATAACATAAACGTTATTGCTCCACGTTTACCTTTGCTTCTTTTTATGGTGTCAAGTAAATAATAAGATAATTTATTTAATTTTACATACTTATGTTTTTGTCAATTTTTATTTTAAGGAAATCGCATAAAATCTACAAAATTCAATGAATTAAGAAAATATATAAAGAAGAATATTCACGTTTATGGCAAATACATCCAAAAAGGTAAAAATACTTATGTGAGTTTTTCAAAGAACTATTTTAAGAGTCGATTTGTAGATGCTGTTACTGCCAAAACATGTTTACCTACATTGTCAAAGTTAGAAATTTCAAAATACACAACAAACAGAAAAACAAAGATTTTTAGCAAATTCTGGCAGTTACCTCCAAATTTATACGATACAATTAAAATTCCTTATGAAAAGAAACGTGGTATCGGTGGCGCATATTGGCCTAAGAAAGCTATACATCCTATTAAACCTCGCTCAAATCTACGACAACCTCATACACGATTTTATAACTTATCCACAAAATCTGAACAATTATTTACACTTTGTTCAAGGAAAAAAGGAGTTTTCCTTTCAAGTAAGTTTTTAAATTAGTTAAATTATATATGAATTTTATATTCTCATTTTCAACTTTTTAGATGCCAGAGAGCGTCGACCCACAACAAGGTGTATGATTAGTAACATTACAACTTGTTACAGAAATCCCTCTGAACCTGGTCCAACATGCTACAATCCATCTCCAAAAGAATATAGTTTTTCAAAAAGGTATTAGCCAAATTTATTAAATCTGTAGTTTTCATTAAGATCACTTATGTCTTTAAATCATCTTGTATATCTTCTCTAAAGTATCAGAAAATATTCAAAATTGTTTATTTTTTTATTATTTAAAAATTTTCTCTTAATATTTGAGCAAAAAATAATTAAATTTGCGGGGATATATTAGTAAAGAGACCTACTGTGAAACAGTTTTTTTTGAGAATAACTCAGAACTTTAAGGTGCATTTAAAATTCTTAATGATTTTTGAAGAAGGCATACAAAATATACTATTTAGTTTTAAGAGTAATTTTTCCCTTTGGTTTAGTGAGGTCTAATTCTATTTAACATTTTTAGTTTGAAGAAACCGAATCCACACTTGTTTTATCGTTTGTCCATAGTGCCAGTAAAAAATAATAGCATTCACAAGCCACATACTAGTTATACTGCTGCTCCCGGCCGTTATGAAATACGTTATTTCAATATATGCCCTTGCTCTTCAAGATTTATGTACCAGCCACAACTCGATCTTATAATTGAAAATGAAAAACGCAAAAAATTTCGCCGATTATCGTATGAAAAAATTAAAGCAAAAAATTATACTTCACCAGATTGGAGACATGTAAAAGGACGAGGATTTCGTTCTCTCTTTAAAGGAGTTAAGAAGCCCTTTAAACCTATTGTGTTGTTTGTTCAGGAAGTTAGAAAACTAAAAACTTTTCAACTCTATCCAGATTCGAAATATATTGCAATGATAAATAATCCAACGCGCATTCAGTTGTCTTTAAGATCAAAACCAGTTTTGAGTTTATTGCCGCGCATAAAATTTAATTGTGTTGCAAAAAAGATTAGACGGAAGCAATTAAAGAATAATAAAAAAATTGCATTTAATAGCAGTCAAGAACGTTTTCGGGATAGTTATCGCTTGCCGCTACTAACACACAAGCAACAGGAACAGGTCAAACAGTCCCTGCCTCTTGAACGTCAATTTCGAGATCATCCCATTATGGAAAAAAATATCTCGGAAATAAATGTCAAAATTTATGAAAGTCCAAGACAAATGTTACTGAACTATGAACCCAAATTAAGAAAAAAAATATTTAAATTTCAACCACTGCCTGAAGCCAAGGTCTTGGTAACAGAGAAAGTTATAAATATAAATGAAGCTAATAAAGAAGGTTACTTCTTGAAGACGTTAGAGGCTAAATGTTTTTTCCAAGATGGCGTTGAATTGCAAAAAATAAATAAAAAATAAAAAATACATACCTGGAATTTTTTAGACACACAATAAATAAATAGAAAAATTAAACATAAATTTAATGCCCTCAAACTTCTAAAATATACATATATTCGATTGTTGTTGACGAACTGATTCATTTTCAAAAAAATACTTCTTATTCTAAAAAATAAATCTCTTGATTTGAAAAAAAAATTTTGTACATAATGCAAATATATACATTAGCAAGTTAATTAATTAATGAATTAATTAATTTATTTATTAACTGATCTGTAGTTTCATCGATCTTTCACTCTCCATCATGTGTTACAGATCCTTTCCACGCAAGGTCGTCAGCAGTTTCATTGTCTTCGACATTGTAATGACTCTGAACCCAATAAAGGCTGTATAAGTATATATACCATCTTTTCAACCATAACTTACTATTCCGAATCTCACTCAAATTTTCAGAAGCTTTTCGCCCTAAAATTCCCTACTTTATACTTTCTGGTGATGTAGCTCCGCTTTATCCAGATTTACCCTCATGTCTCTTGATAAAGTTTTAATTATTATTTAATATTTATTAGCAAAGATAAAAAATTTAAAATTATTGACAATCTATAAAAAAATAAACATAAATGTTAATCAGAAAAAATCAATAAAATGCAGAAGTTTCAAATGAGAGATTTAAATGGAAGTTTGCTATAAAAAGCATATTTATTCATTAAACATTTCATAAAAACGTTTAATTAAAAATCAGTTTCATGCAATTTTTTTCCTTAACAATAAAATAATATATTTGCATGCAGTGTTGGACAACAATATTTAAAAATGGTTAGTAATAGAAAGCGGTTCATAGTAGAAAAAGAAATTCACTCCAGTCTTGGAAAGCATTATTGGATTTGTACTTAAATAGATATTTCAGCTCCAACACGATGATTTGTGATCAATGATAGGTTTCAAGAAAACTATAACAATAATATTTGCTTGTGGCTGTCAATGTGTTAATAACGTTTTCACAGTATACTACATATATGTAAATAATTATAGTGTTGCTATTGCAGCTTATTATTATTATTATTATTATTATTATTATTATTATTACTATTATTTTTCTTTTGTTTAATTAGACATCACACTTAAGGTTGTGCTTTTCTGTAATAGACAATGAATAGTTGCTTAAGGATATCACTATTGTGTCAGTTATTTTTAGTACTTAGTAGTGAATGTTTTAAATATTGTAAAGCCAATTACTTCGAATGGTTCTTATAAGTACTCACTACCCTTTTATCCTCTGAACATTTATAGAACTTCATGTTTGTATTTGCATTCAGTTGTATTATCAATGCCAATGATGATATTGCATATTAAGGGTACTATGTTGAAAACAACTAAAAGAAAATCCATGGTAAAAAACATTTGATTAAGTTTGATGCCAAGAGTAAGAAAATTGAAAATATTACGCTTTGTTCTGTTCTGTTCTGTTCTCTTGTGTTTCATTTTATCTTTAAGTTTTTAATCTTTATATTTATACCCTATACTAATATATGTATATAACTATAAGGATATAACTATAACTATTTATCTTGTATCTAAAAAAAAACTTTTTACTTAATTTTATAAATATTGTTCGAAATCCTAAATGTTCTCCGAATATCTTTTCTTGAAAATATAAAAAGTAAAATAAATCTTAATTTAATTGTTAGAAAATCTAAAATTTTGCCTTTGTTAAATAAAATTTTCGCTTAACACTATTGAAAAGCACTTCAATTATATAATATTTCGAAGATATATAAAGCTGTAGGGTACCGGATTTTACGATTGGTTTAACTTTACTTTCTTTTCTTACTCTTTGCTTGTTTTTGTTTAAGTAAGTGCATTTTTTATCTTATTTGAATGTCAATGAATATTTAAATAGATTATGAAAATACGGATATACTTACTTATAATGAAAACTAAAGAACGATATTTATTTTTCTTAAAAATATTATAAAAAGTTCTGAAGCATATTAATTAAAATGATTATAAAAAATAATTATTTTGTGTTTCTTAAAAGGTAGAAAAAAACGAAGTTAAAAGAGAAAATTAATTAACTACAAGTTTGAAAATGAATATTAAAGTGATTAACGTTAAGTCAGACATTTAAAAGTCTTAAAAATATATTTGTATGATGCTAATATTAAAAGAAATTATAAAATTAATTTCAAGTATAAATTGTTAACACGAGAAGTTTAAGACTCAAATGCGTACCACATGTTCAATAATTTATTCTAATAAAAATAATAATTTGGCGGTGCGCTGACGAAGTGTCCTATGTCTAATTTTTTGAGTTTTTTTTTTTTTTTTTAATTATCGCATTGTTAGTCATACGTTCATATACCAAAGCTTTTTAATTTCTTTTGCCATTCGCGAACGCTAAAAGATATCGATTTTTTTGAAAGCGTTACATTTTCAAATATCTTAACGGAAAATGCAAAAATAAAAAATGAAAAAAAGTTGCGAATTGACAAAATAAAACGGGTTTCTTTGTTCTCCTGAAAAGTAATAAGAAAAAAAAAAACATGACTTTTCGTCTGTAAATTTTTCCAATATTTATCTGCGTGTAGTACATGCTGTATACTAAACATTTTCTTTCCTTTTAATTTTTTATATTTTCTAATAAAATCAACTTTTTTTCAACATTTTTATTTGTACTAAAATTTAACATACTTTCAAAAATTCTTTAAGTGCTTATTACCCCTGGCAGGCAAGAACGGTTACCCACAAACACCCTACATTTATTTGATTAAATTGCAACAAAAAGTAATTTCTTTTGTTCAATATGGTCTTATTTCAAAAGTGCTTTTTAAAGAGATTAAGTTGTTCACTTTTTATCAATTAAATAATTGATAATTTTAACGAATAGTGAAAAAAAAATATAATTTTTTTTAGCACTTTGACATTTAGCACTTTTGGAAACCCTGTGTGTTTTATATTTTTTCACATATGTGTGCTCATATATTTAGTGAAAAAAGTATTAGTGTAAGTGTGTTTTTCGTGGTAAATACGAGTACTTTTGTTCCAATACTACACACTCACTACAAAGAAGTCATGATTGTTTGCCATAACAGCACAGAAAGAATATTGTCGTTTACTAAGTAGTGTTGTTTGCATAAAATAGTAATACAATATTATTCAAATTGTCAGTGTGTTGTTTTCATAATCTAAGCATTTAGACAGCAGCCAAAAAGTTTACAAAAAGCGATAGAAAAAAAAAATGGTACATTTGGCTATAAAGAACTTAAAGTACCCTTCATTCTAAGTTAAATATCAGAGCTTTAATACAAATTACAATCTTTAATATGAATTACAATCTTTGGCTTGAATAATACCTTTAAATTAATGTTATATGTATTCCCGTATCAAAAATATCAATATATTGATTACCTTTTCTGACCTATAAATCTGTAAATAACTGAAACAATATTATAATTGTAATATTTGTATTATATATAATATATGTATTTCCCATGATCTTAATCGGATACAACTAAAGGCACCATATTGCATATATAGTATTACCTTGTTCTCTAAAGAAGAGGATTGGTATTTGATAAAAATTTTACTTAACTCAAGAAATACAATAAGCCCAGTTAAAATGGTAAATATTCGTTCTTTCCTTAAATCATGAACTTTTGTATGCACATGTGTGTACTTGTTTGTATGTATGTATGTATGTATGTATGTATATAGTTTACACGTCTAAGTTCATATACATTCTTTTATTTGCGTTATTATAGTTGTTTTTGTTATTAGAAAAGTCATTGCAGTTTGAGCAAACTGTTTGCGTTATTTTCGAAAATGGTTATTACGAATATTGTTGTTGTAGAGTAGAATTCCTCAAAAGTTAAAAAAAGGAAATGAAAATGAAAAGAAAAATTCCAAAAACTTCTGTTTGGTTTATTTTACAATTTTGAATTCTTTTACTTAACTTAGATTTGAGAGTGCAATATATTGTACTCGTATATATATAAAATAGCATATACATTAGAGTGTCCCGTTAAAAAAAAAAAATCGCAGAAGGACTACTCAAACGATGCGTACTAAAAGAAATTACTAAAAAATGCACATTAAAAGAAAACAGAAAAAAAATCACAAGGGGAAGGAACTAATACAAAATATATCAAAATATGTCAATATAATAAAAATTTGCTAAAAAGCAAGAAATTTGTTTTATTTTTAGTAAAAAATAATAGAAAATTTTAATTAAGATCAATTGAATAATTGATATATATATATATATATATATCTTTGATAGAACATATTTTTTTGTAAAAGTGTGCGATCGAATAAAACATAACACACTAGTATTGATAAAAAAGTTGACTGCAATATGTTACAATTATGAATGAAATAATATATTTTAGGGTTTTTTCTACAGATTTATTATGTGTAATAATAAAGGATAAATTAATGATTAGATATCATATTTTTATTTTCATTGAAACACCCTCCATTATTAATTCGATTAATTCGATTATATATATATATATATATATATATATATATATTTATATATATATATATATATATATATATATATATATATATATATATATATTGATGATGAAACGGAATCTGTCAAAAATGACTTACGTTTCGTCATCGACTTAATATATCGACTTATATATATATATATATATATATCTGGTACTTTTTCCACTTCAAGTGTTGTAAGTCCAATATTTAACTTTCCACACATAGTATTTTGAATATTTGACTCGTCTAGCCACTTCGCGTCTGGAAATGTTTGGAATGCTTCTTAAAAACTGCTCCAAATTTTGGTTTTTTACTTTTTCCGATCACTTTTAAGGTCATTGGCTGATTCCGATCTTTAGGTAAGCTAGCAGGTTGAATTGGATGAACTCTGGTTATTGGTAATTTCGTGGGTTGGCCTGATCTCCACAACAGTAGTATTAAGCATAGCTTCATACTTTTGTAAGTGATAGGTATGCTTTTATCTCAAACGCTTTTCACAGATTGCCAATGTCGCGAGAGTAATTGTAGCGTAAAGTTTTTCGGAGGTTACAATGCGAAGGTTATCCTCGTCTGTCTGGTGGAGGTTTGCGACCTTTGAAGTGCTCGGTGGATTTTATATCGCTGTTCGTGCAGTCCAGGCTGTCTTGTCTAGTCAAAAAAATTTTTTTTCTGCCTAAGCCAGTTGCACAATCCCGGTGTATTTGTCCGTTCGTCCGTCATGGTCACAGTAGTTCCAGTGGCACTCAGACCTTTGGTATTCGCCTGAGTACTCACGTTACCCTTGGAGATTTTAGAACCCTAGACCAGGGCCATAGGACCGTTCTCTGTGGAGATTTTTTCATAGCTTTTTGGGAGAGGTTTTAACCTATGCTAAGGTGAATGGTTAGCAGTTTTAACCTATGCTAAGGTAAATGGTGATACTGCCGCTCCACAAATCGCTCTTAACCTAGAGGACAGATGTCATGGAGTATGGGGTGGGTGATTCTTAGTTTGCATTCTGAGGATACATAAGCCCTTGCACCGTATCTGAAGACTCGCAGGGGATGAGTTTTTATGTTTCTCTTAGACTCTCCATTATGAAAAACGCACACAAAATATTTTCAATATTCGTATCATTATAAAATCTGGAGTATTTTTCAAGGATATATTGATCACAAAAAGAAAAATAAGTTATGCTATGTTATGATATGTTATGTTATGTTTTGTTATGTTATGTTATGTTATGTTATGTTATGTTATGTTACATTTTATTCGAAGCACACTTTATTTATACATTTTATGTTAATTAATTAAAAGGCATCAAGTTTTTAATGTATGTATGCATATATATTGATATGTACACTTATGTATCATCCCTTATTTACCTATTTTTTTAACGAGTCACTTTTTTCTCGTTTACTGCATGTGAGCGGCCGAACGATTCTTGAACATAAAATATCGGTCTTCCTCACAACCGCAAATTAAAAAATATATATTTTTTTTGGATTATTTTTGCAACTCGAATATAAAAATAATAAAACAAATTTATTTAAAAAAGTGACTTTTATTTTAAATTTTCGAAAACAGTTTCTAAAAATGAAAAAGAACATAAAATAACGAATTTTTCCGCACTTTGATAAAAATTTCATACTTTTTTTCCATTTATGACTAAAATATTAAAAAGTTGTTTTATAGTAATTACGATCCATTATATTTTTTTTTAATTTGTTCACCAAAATGCATTAAAAAGGTTTTTTCGAGGAATAAAAGCCCATGGAGAACATTTTATAATATTCTTTCCATAACAAACTCAAAAATATATTTTGAAAAACTTATTGAGCTGAATACAGGTCTGTTTCGTTCGAATGGTCTTTCTATATCATAATCGCAAAAAAAAAAAAAAAACAGTTTCTTGGGACACTCTAATATACCAACGAAAGTTAATATTTGTTTGTGTGCACCAGTCAAAATGAAAAGACTGTCATAGTTACCACCACTTCTAAAAAGTAGGAAAACTAAAGGAGTGGTTAAGGAAATAGCATGTTAGTTTTTCTCCTTTCTTTCTTTAATACACTTTCAAAGTAAATAAATATTTTTACTTACTCTTACGTACACAAATAAATATGCGTGTTTGTTTATGTGTATGCAAACTAGTTGAAGATAAAGAGGATACATGTAGGTTAAAAGTGTCTACATACGCAAATATAAAAAGGGCAGGTCAAAATAATAGCTCCACAAGATCTGCTTTAAATTAATGCTACTTAAATTTATTTTTATTTACACACTTTTTTCTGAGAAAAAAAAAAATTATTTATATCATACGAAGCAAAATTTTAAATCATTTTCAAATTGTCAAAAAAAAATCTGAATTACCGACGTAAAATTACAGAAACTGCTTTTTACCAAAAATTTGGCTGATATTAGAAACTTTATAGATAGAATGATGGCATCGGGAAGCAGTGGCGCTATTTTGACTGCCCAGTTTCATAGCATTCCAAGTATTTTACATTTTTTTCAAAAAACTGATTTTCACTTGTTTACTTATTGTATTTAGTTTAGTGCATAAAGTATACATTTATTCATGAAAAAGATCGAAAAGAAATTGAAAAACTTTTGTAAAATATTTGTTTAAAATGAAATATATTTTTTGGTACTATTACATTGACCGCAGATGTATATACATACCCAGTTGGCCAAATGATCGTAGAGGACATTATCTTCAAAGATTTATGTACGACATATCCACTGCTACCTATGTTTTCTAATCGACAATATGGAGTAAATCCTCGTTAACGACAAGACTAGCAAGAAAGTCTTAAATAATGTATTCTTTAAACGCCTTCTGAAATATTGTCACCTTTAAGCGATGATAAAGACAAGAAGAATATCGCGAATGTTATTTTCTAATAAACTTTATTAACGAAGATTTCGATGATACAGTTGTCAATTTTGTCCTGTATTAATCACCTTTGACGACAATATAAACGACACTGTCTTCAGTGCAGTCTTCGATTAAATACTATTGACGGTATGCGACAATGTCTTTATTTTTTTTTTTTTTATTTGTTTTGTAGATGACAAGGAGGGTGTCAAAGTCTTAAAAGTTTCCTTTGTAAACTTTGTTGATGACAAACTAAGCGACAATGTGCCTTAATGCCGTCTTTTATTTACCTCAAATGACAACGAGAAGTCCGAAAATAACTTAAAGGTTGTCGTTTATAATTTATGTTGATAAGAACATAAGGGACAATGTCTTAAATGTTTCCTTTTGTCTAACTTTTTCACGACATTTTAAGGGACAATATTTTACATAGTAATTCCGGTATTCAACAATAATGGTAAATTAATAATATTTATAATAAAAGAAAAGAAAAGAAAACGATGACATTGTTATCCATGTTGACGAGAAAGTAGTCGATATTGTCATCACTGATGACAAAGCTAAGGACATTATACCCCATGTAATCGTTGACGATTTAATGTACGACTTTTCCGTCTATATAATTGCTGATGAAAAAAGAGACGGAATAGTCTCCAATGTAATCTTTATCGAAAACATTAGGAAATTAATCACTAATCATGCGACAACTTTCTCTTTTATCGAGCACGATTTTGGTGACACTTGTTTGATTTATTCTGGATGTCCTGCATATGTCATCTAAGATTTAAAATTGTAGTGCACCCACCCTCGAGAATGCCTTAAAAACAGGGCCAACTGGGTACTTAATATATGTATGTATGTATGTATGTATGTATGTATGTATGTATGTATGAATGTATCTTTGTATGTATGTATGTATGTATGTTAAGTTAACGTTTATGTTTATTGTATTAAAAGATATGCAAAAATACTTGTAAGAACATAACATTTAAGCTTTTATTTCTGATTTTTGCTTCAACGAGTATTTGTTGGGCGGACGCCGGATTGAAATGAATTTAAGAAATCAAAACTGATTTAAAGACAGACGATATTCTCTAAATGTTGAAAATGTTAATTTTGTTGTTAATTCAATAAACTAATTTGAACTCATCAGTTTTTCTTTTTGCACGATATTTGTATTTCTTTCTTTTTGTTATTTATTTTTTATTTAAATGTTTTGAAATGTGTCGTATTTAGAATTTTGTTACATACTACTATAAATATACTCATGTACGAGTAAAATGAGAAAGAATCCACATTTACCTATTTTCTCGAAAATTTGCTTTTTTTATTCCAAAATATTCACAAAAATAAATTTATACTAGTACAATAATGTGTATTTTGTTTGCTATACCGTCAGTTTATTATAAATAGGGCTAAAAATATTATATGTGAAAAAAATTGATCGATCGGTTGCAAACCAGCTAATCAGTTGGGACTTTTTCTTAAAAAGCATTTAACCTATTTTTGGGCACTGTTGCGTTTTCACATAAGTAACTTTACCTATACCCTAACTAGTTTATTATAAGGTTAATGATAATACTTTATACATATGTATTTAGTTTGGAATGTTGTTGAAAATATATTTTTAAAAATAATTGGAAAAATTCTACACAAAATATAAAATAACTTTTTAAACAATAGCCAAGATATCAAAAATAAGAAAATATTCCACATGACAAGTAATTTAATAGAATAGGATCATCAATCTCCTAAAGATTGGTGTTACAAAAACACTTCAATGGTCAACTAGGGTACGTAAGATGGCACCGGACAAACGTGGAAATTGTGGAAAAATTATGGTAAAGTTATGAAAAATAAAATATAAGATATTTAAGAAAATTATTGTTGATGAATGAATATAGAATTTTTGGAATTATGATTGTATATGCCATAAAAATGTTTATGTTGTAGCCTCATAAAAATTTAATTATTTTAAATTTTTTATAACTTCATTTGTAAACATATTAATAAATGATTATTTTAAAATTGCTGACAACAAATGCAATAATGGATTTCCAATAAATGAGTGCATTTTATAGAGTTATAGTGGCTTACCGTATATGGTCACTAATATTCGAAGAGTTAACTGAAATGTGCTAAATATGAATGAATGAAACCGCTTGCATTTTATAGCTCAATATTTTAAATTTGCTCAAAAAGTAAATTTTTTGATTAAAAATATTTATTTAAAGTACAAGTATAAAAGAATTTCATTAACTCCATGGTGAACGTGGCACAAAATCGTTGTATAGAAATCAGAGATGAAATTGCTAAATAACATCTTGGGTTGGAATTAAGGCGTCTATGCGAAGGACCAAAAAATTTCATTGTTCAGCGCTCATAACCATCATATCTCAATGCTATCTAAATGGAGTCAGGTAGTGGTCGGAAATGGGTTAAAAATACCTGAAAGCTTTATTGTGATACAACTTTAATTTCACATTTTTCGAACTGTGCAATTAATAGAATAACAAAATTAATGGAAGTTCGAATACAGAAAGTTTGTACCACCTAGTTGTACAAGTCATGCAGGCATTATCGACAATGTCTTGATGATTTGATATATTCTTCGACGACACAAAGACCACAACTTTTTTGAACAAAGGGCATTGAAATCATGCAGGAAAATCTGAGTGACATTGTTACGTTGACAAATTATTGTTAACCATATTAAAAAAAAAAAAAAATGAAAAAATTGTGTTCTGCAGAGATTTGAACATAGACCACCACTTCTCTTATTGAATAGTAAAGGGCGCTAATCACTTTAGATAGAATAATATCTTTTGATTAATGTTTTTAATAATGATTTTACCCATCTGGTCGTAAATTATTCAGAAATACATGTTAATGATATTTGTCATATAACATGTCGTGCGTTTGGTTTAATACACGGCATTTTCGCTGGACATTTCAGTCATGTTGTCGTGAATATGGTCCTGTGTATAAATGCATCACCGCGCTGAAAATTATTCGCAGTGCGTTCATAGATGCAAACATTGCTAATGTTGCCATAGTCGAATGTTCGAAAATACAACATTAAAGCATATTATGTTCAAATATACACAAAATACTAATCATAAAAATGTCTGATACATTACATTTAAAAATTTAAAAATGTTATTTATTTAAGGAATTTGCAGCATTTGCAACAGTTGATTTGCATCGGCAGTGAAAAGTAATTATATTATGCAGTGCAGTGATGAGTTTATGAATAGGCCTTATAGCTCGAAGTACGACAAACTTGCCCTCCACATGTATTTTATTGAAGAAAAATTTCAAATTTTCCAGACGATATCCTGGATAAAAATTTCGTTAAGTTAAAGCTCACACTTAAGTGATGTTGCGTTTTACAATTTAAAACTTAAGTTGACAAGAAAATAAACGAATAGCTTTAAGCTCTTATGTACGTACAATAGAGTGTCCCAACTTTCGAAACATTTTTCTTTAAAAATCATAAATATATTTTATTTATCCTAAAACTTTTATGTTATGTTAATGTTATGTTATGTTAATTTTGTATTGAATACCTTTTAATTTAGATTACCATTTGCTTATGGTAATGCCAAAAATCATTATAAATATTAAACTTACTTTTTTAGTTAAAACATTTTTTGATTTTACCCTAATGTGGCACCGCAAATAAATAAAAAACATATAATTTAAAAAAAAATTAAATAACTTGAAAAGTGTAAGCTTATGGGCTATAAATTAAAAAGGTTTTAGTACCAAAATGTATAACCACAAAGAAAATATAAATTTAGAGCGTATTTTAAAATATTTTTAAAATTTAAAATAATTTTATTAGGTTTTGTATTATTATTTATTTTTGTTTATTTTCATGACGTCAAATAATTTTCATACTTACGAAAGACTTAAGGGATGGAAAAAGAATACTTAAGTTTTCAGTCATAAAACAATTTTGAGAGCTTAAGTACAATTTTGCCATTAAGTGAACAGTATAATGTCGGGCCTAAGATTATTGAGGATTTCCGTAAATTGAAATATCTTAGAAATAAAGAAAAGTATAGTTATTTATTTTTAATCTTTAAAAATGAAATTAAAATAATCATACATTTCTTGTGACTATTGGTGACACAGATATTTACTAAAAAATTACTTGTGTGTTTTTTTATTTTAAAATTATATGCTTTGATTCTGAACAGATTACTAAGCTACTTTAAACTACTACACACTAGAGAAAATAAAGTAACTAGTTTTATTCCTTATGTATTGTAAAGGACTCAAAAGTGTCGACTGATTTAAAAATATAAATATATAGGTAAATGGAAACCAGTCTAGTGCCGAAATATTGGTAAATATTATCTATATTACAATGAGGGAAAAAATTCAAATCAAAATCCATGACGGTTAAGTTCACATTGACAATTTACTTGTCGGCATTTTGATACCGTTCGTTCACAAATTTCAATTATACAGGATATGAAACTTTATATTTTCATCAACTTGATGCCAATGCGGTATGAATTTTCGTTAACGATTTGAACACGCAGTATACTACATTCAATGGTGTCGTTTTGTATCCGTATGTTGTCAATATTTCTATGGGTATATCACCAGCAAAACTGTACGGAAATTTATTTGTTATTTCATTAAACATTCTCATTAATAAGAATTTTGATAGTTGATTTAGGATTTCTACCCAAAATTTTCCCTCTAGTTGTAGCATATATTTTATGATTTATTGCCTTTGAATATATTTGTATTGATTGCGGAAAAGGAAATAAGTGTAGTTTTAAAACAGGAAATTACTTGCTAAATTATACAAGTTTAAATAAATTTCAATTAATTTCAATTGAAATATATTATAAATAACTCAAGTATATTATTTTTTTTATTTTTTGCTTTTTTTATTCATACGGTTCCTGGTTAAATATTTAATACGTTCTTATTACTATAAAATTAGATGAATACATAATTTTTAACGATTGAATAGTAAGACCCTTTAGGGTTTTACTCACATAGGTGGCATGGGTATCTCTCCAGGTGGAGGTGGCATTTGACGTTTGACCTTAAGAAAATAAAATCACAATTCAAAAATATAAAAATAATTATATAAGAAAATTGTAATAGATGCTTACGCGAAGTGTTTTTGGTTCTTCCTGGAACTCTTGTGGTATATCTGATTCATCTGGAGGAGCATCGCGACGAGTCTGTTTTTAAAATAAAAACAATATAACTATTTATTTTTAAATAATTATATGGTATATACTTACTCTAAAGCGGGCATTAGGCTCTTCCTGTTAAACATAGTTTTTTATTAGAAATTTTTTATTTTATTATATATTTTTTTATATATTAACACTTACCTGTGGTGTATCACTTTCATTAGCATTTTGAGGATCAACATTACGACGCATCTTTATTATGTAAATATTTTATTGTTAAATATTTTAGCTAGAAATGTTTAAACATGTAAATCTACTCACCCTTGAAGCAGTTGCTGCAAACTATTGAAAAAAATATATTATAGTTTAGTTTCATTTTTTTTTTTTTTTGATTTTAGAAACTATTTACTAACCTCTGGGACTTTTTCTGGAGGTTCGTCCATTTCCTGAAATTATATTTATTGCACATTTCTCATTTCAATTTAAAATTGTTTGAGAAGAAATATTAACTCACCTTTAAATCGCCCATGCCCTTCAAAGTTTTGGCCTGTACCATGTTGACACTATTGAAAACAGAAATAATGACAATAATTGCCAAATAAATAAACAATTTCATCAAAAATTTCATTTTCAGGTTTATAAATTTAGCAGGACAAAAACTTAAGTTATCGACCGATAAATTTTCTAGGATTTTTTTTACAGTTTGGTTTTTTGCTTTTAAACAAAATTAGAAATCAATGAATTATGGATGCGAAATATAGAAAACAATGACTATTTATAGTTTGTGGATAAATAATAGATGAATGAATATTTTATTCAATTCTAAGTACCAACACAACAATACACTTCAATATTGACACTAATGAATAAATGTATGCACATATAGACCAAACAGTACACATATAGACATATATATGTGTAGAAGTACATTAAACCTGTTCATAGTTGTATGGAAAATTTTTTAAATTACTTTTTTTTAACTTGGATGGTTATAATTTGTTTCTGTAGCATTTAAAACAAATTCAAATCGGATGATGATGGAAACCCGTAGGGGAACTCGATTAAAAATTGTATGTTTACATAAAAATACCAATTTTCCTAAATTTTTCTGCAATAAATTATTTTTTCCGATAAGATACGAGAATAAAACATTAATATCAAGCTAGAAATAACAAAGATATACATATGGATTTTTTCATTATATTAAGAAATGAACTTTGCAAAAAAAATAACTCTCGTAATATTAGAAAAAAAAAAATAAATAAATTAATAAATTTTTTACTGAAGTATATATATATATATATATATATATATATATATATATATATATATATATATGTGTGTATATACAGCCTTACTTTTTTTAGGATTTTGCTATAACCTTTTAGATAAACTTTTCTCGACTGCGTTCATAAGAATATTCCACTGAAATGATCACCAATACGTTCTAATTACCAAATTAAAGAAAACAACGAAAGTAAGAAACAAATATTTCTTACGTTTCTAGAAATATTATAAAAGTTATTGCAAAAATGAAAACATCTCTATTTACTAGAAATATTTTCATTTTAGTTGGGAAAATTCATCAGGCTAAAAGATGCCCAAAGGAATTTTCCTTACAGACCAGGAAAAAATTCAAATTCAATATTTTCGTGATCAAGGCTGTTCCAAAAGGGAATTTGGACGAAAAATTAACTGTTGGGAAAGTTATTCGAGGCTTTCTAAAGAAAGGGCAAAAATACGGAGTGAGTAAACCAACAATATTCAAAATTAACAAAAAGGCAAATTAATTAAATTAACTTGACCTTCCTGTCACTTCCAAATATGTTACACACATTTTGCGAACAGATAATAACATAAAATGGAAGAAACTAAAATGTAAGCCAATGTTAAAACTGTATCATAAAGAAAATCGTTTAAAATTTGCCCGCAAATACATGAAATGGAGAGATGAGTGGAATAAAGTAATCTTTTCGGATGAAAAGAAATTTAATTTTGACGCTCTCGATTCATATTCTAACTATTGGCATGATTTGAGGTCGAGCGAAATTCGTATGTCGAAATGTGATTTCGGTGGAAGCAGTTCGGTTGGGCAGCCCTTCCTGCTGCAGGAAAATAAAATATGTGTTTTTTTTTCCAACTAAAATGAATAGTGCAATTTATAATGAACAGTTGGAAGATGCTCTCCTCTTATTAGTGGATGAAAAAATGGATGAAAATTGCATATTATGAACATAGTATTCCATTATTGGAATACTATGTTCATTAATACTATGTTTGGAATGTTAAAACTAAAACTTAATTTATTTTTTTTATTTAATTATAATGAAATTACAATAAAAGAAATAAAATTAATGTAAATTTTAAGTTGTTTGTTATTAATTTTTTAATAGCACTTTATTTATTTTTTAGCCCCATTTTTAGTAAGTTGATTAATAAATGACAGAAAATTAAAAATCTGGCTCCGTAATCAGGATGTTATTAAGAAGTTTAAATTCGGTATACTCCTTGTTTTGCAAAATCTATCTGAAACTGATTTTGTAATTCAATCAGGGAGCGCTTTTACGCCATTTTTTTTAAGTTTGCTATTTTAATACTTTAAGTATTTATTATCCCATCAAATCTTTTAATTTGAATTAGGGAGAGAAAAAGCGTCAAAATATTGTTCATACATTTTTTTAAAATATTTTTGGATTTGTGCATATTTTTATTATTGTAATATTTTTCCTGGCATTGACAGGCTTATACGCTAGTGAAAATAAAATAACATAATAAATATAATAAGTAATGATCAGGGCAACCAAAAATATGGAAAATCATATTTTGCTTGGGCTTCAAGTGAACCTGACTGTTAGTTATTTATCCGTTTCAAATAGCTTTTAGAATTTTGGCATCGATTTTTTATATCATATTTTATACTTAAGAACATAATATTTCTTATATTATACTTGAGAGTATTATTTTTCATATTTTACACTTAAAAGAAAAATTTTGCATATTTGGCACCAAATAAAGTTTTTTACATAATTTTTTCATTAGTGAAATTGTCTCTTTACTGTCCATATGTCTTTCAAATCCGATTCCCAATTAATTTTCATTTTATAAATTGATAGAAATTTTGTAATTTTCTGATACAATATAATAACTCTGATTATTTTTGAGTGCAAAAAGAAAATATTTTCAGCAATTGCTAATAATAATTGAATTCAAAATTTAGCCACAAAAAATTATATTCCTAGAACATATTTTTTATTTTTATGGACATGTTTTCACATTTCTATCCTCATAAAACACTTTTTTGGAGCATATTTTTGGTTACTCTAGTAATGGCAGATAAGAAATTATTTTCTTTGTCGTTTGAGCGTTAACATTTTCGCCCTTTTAAGGCAATTTTAAAAATCAAAAAAAGGCAAGAAATAAAGCAAGAAGTTAAAAGAAAATGTTGAGGTTCAAAGCAAAATAAAAAGGCTATCTGAAAATTAAAAATTAAACTGGCAACACTGGTAATAAGACTGGCAATTCTGTAAAATATTTTTATTGTACTTGGCAATGCTTAGTTCTACATTATTATTTTTCACATAATCATATTTTTTAGAAAAGAATACAAAGATTGTGTCAGTAAAATTTTATTTATAAGTATTAGTGCTGAAGCCACTTTCACCACATATAATAAGCACATATAGTTGCACAAGAGAGTATTAAAACATTATAAAATAAAATTTATCACAGTTATATTCGTAGATTTCGAACAACTTTAATACTTTAGTGAGAATTGCGCCAACAAACATTTGAGTCATTCATTTTAGAGCTAACCAGCTTATTTCATCACCTCTTCCGAATTGGATGATTGTTCCGAATATCATTAAATTAGGAAAGGTAAGATCCAAGGCATTTTCTTGCCTTTTATTGAATTAATATGAAAATAATTTAAATTTCGTTAAATTTTTAATATCAGCAATAGCAAATTTGTTCACTCAGTTTCAAATTCATCATACAAAAGAAGAATGTCAAAGATACATTTCTTAATTTTAGGAAAAATAAACAGGTTTCGGGAGATGAAATACGACAAAAATTAAGAACGGTTATGTGATTGTGCGAAAGTGTGTTGTTCTAAATATTTTAATAAATTTTTGAAGGAAAATTTAAGCAATTTTTCTTTCTCACAAGTGTGTTGAATTCACATAGAACTTCTGTGTGAGGAGAGAAAAATGTTGTTGTTATACAAAAGTGAGCCCCTTTCCATTCTTTGTACTCTTTCTTTTTTAGTTTTTAACTAAAAGAAGATTGTCTTTTTCTTGCATATGTGCGAAAGATCAAAATTCCTCGCAAATTTTTTACCCTATTATATACCTTTTAAACGATTTCGATTGGCTTAAAATTGTGCACTAATTAGTTTGAGATGCTAAAGAAGAAAATAAAAAATTTATTTATTTATGTTGGGCAGGTTTAATATACATACATTTATTTATTTTTTATACCCTACGACACTATTGGTGGAATGAAAAATTAGTATTTTTTAATTTAGAAATAAGTTTTATGAGAATTAAGCTAAGATTTAATTAACTCATTCGAAGCCTGTACTGAACCATATTTTATGACAAAAGTCATCTCAACATTCAGAAATTCTATAAAGTATTAGTAGCGATATATATAAGTTTTGTAGAAGTATAAATATACACTTCCAAATTCCACAAGTTCGGTCATCTCAAAAAATTTCAAAATAATTTTTATACGCATGTTGTAGAATATCATATGTTCGGGCTAGATCGATTATAAATTTTTTCATTTATTTTTATTGTGTTTGTTTAAGTAATTATTTGTTTTTATTGATCAAATTACCATTTAATATTTGATAAGAGGCAAATTAAAAATATTTCATTGCATGTTATTTTTTGTTATATTTTTTATGTTTTCAAACCCTTGTATAATGTAAGGGGGAAAATTACAATAATTTACAAAATAATTATTTGGATTCTGATTATATAACAAGGAACTCTTGTCCACCTTTGTGTTTTGTTGCTGAACACAATTATATGAAATATATAAAAAATAAATAATTGTTTCAATTGCGTTCGTTGCATGTTTGTCTGTCTCTATGTATGTATGTATGCATGTATGTATGTATTTAGGTATGTAAAAATACAACTTGTAAACAATATATTTATACAAGTGTAAATTTGCATAGAAAGTTAATTATTATCGCCACTGACTTGTTGTTGTTATTCTTTTTAAATTATTGGTATTGAGTTTTATTTAATTATGTTAATTTTCATATGATTGATTACGAACCATAACTAAGTGTAGATATATTGGTGTGCATGTGAGTGATTAAAAATGATTTTTTTTATTTATTTAATTTAATTAGTTTCACTAGTTTGATAATTGCAGATAATAAATATTACATTTGTTGCTATTGTTTATTAAAATTATATTTCAATTATAGCATGTTTTATAATAATTTAATCTACATATAGTGAGAGTTAATGGCTTAGGAATTATTTTTGAGTGGGAAATATTTATGGATAATACAAAAAAAAAAAAAAATTATTAATCAAATGAATATTAAATAAAATAATTTTCACCTAATTATATTTCAGTGAAAAGCAACATTTCAGTAACAGTAGCTGTAAAAAGTATCTGATTTATTTGCTGTGATCACTTTTTGTTTCAAGTCGTTAATGAGAATAATAATTATTACATTTCCCGTGAAAATTATTTTAGCTTGACCAATAGCACACATATCCTGTTAAGATAATATTGAAGATTCTATCAAGGCAAATTAATAAATACAAAGATATATTCATATTTATTTGTTAAATTTTCAATAAATTTAATTTTAAATGGATAAAGTATGGTTATTGAACAGCTAAGTATTTTACTTATATGTTTTGGAACATTTATTTTCTTTTCTAAACTTAGACAATTGCAACATTATGTTAACTTTACAAAACCACATTGTCGTGGCGCCAAAATATCTAGCCAACTTTTTTTTGTGGATTTTTTAAGTGTCTTAAATGTTTTTAACACTTTAGCAATGTAATTGTTTTTTTATTTGTACACTAAATTAAACTTGTTAGACTATAAAAATACAGTTTTCAAATTTGAGGGAAAAATAAATGCATGTTTTATACTGAGTTGGAAATATTTAAGTCAAATGTAAGAAATTACAAACTTACAGGATTGTTTTCTTGAAAAAAAAACGTGATACAAAAGAGACTTTTATTTAATTTAGTTTTTGGCTTTTCAATATTTTTTTTTATAAAAAATACAAGTGATCATAGATTAATATTATTTTCTTAAAAATTTTTGGTAATTTTTAACACTTTTAATAATTTTGATACTTTTAACAATTTTGGCGTCGATTTAATATAGCATATTTTAATATTTTTTGGACAAAGCAGTACATTTTGCTTTTAAGTACATATTAAATCTAAAGAGCATAATTTTGCATATTTTACACATAAGAAATTTCTTTGCTTATTTTGTTATTAAGGCATTTTTGTTTTTATTGTCAAATACTTTTTTTCAAATCAAAAATATTTATCTTATAAATTTTTAGAATATAACGATTTTGCGATATAATGAATCAGCTTTAAATATTTCTAAGCTTAAAAGTATTTCTTTAGCAATTTCTATTTATTCAAAATCAAAAAATTTTTAGTAAGAAAAAGTAGACAATTGCAAATTTAACTAGAAAAAAAAAGAAAGTAATATTTTAGAGCATATTTTTTGACTTTAAAAATATTTTTAATATGCATAAAACATTTTTTAGCTTTATTTGTGAATGCATTTTTTGTAGTAGCATTCTAAGGCGCACATCTTAATTCTATTTGAAATATGTATAATAAAATCTAATTACCCATTAACGATTTTCTAACTTCATTTATGTTAAATTTATATAAAAAAAGTATTGAACGGTGCCTAATTTGAGGAGAAAATTTTTAGAAAACAGTCATGCATGTTTATAATGACTAACATCTAATAGTAGACTCACCTTAACTAAACTGCAAACACACAGAAGAAAAATTTGTACTTTCACATTTGTGTTTGCTTTGTTGAAATCTTAAGTGGCATGAGAGTAAATATAAAGCTTTAGATCTTGGTAATACCTAATTGGTATATTTAAACATCTGCTTGCATCAAACATTTTAATACCTGCACATACGTAGCATCTTTATAATACATGAAAATACATGCATATGTATGCTAGGATAAGTATGTATTTGCTGACACATTAGCACCCCAAATGAAGCCCTTCAGCCGAACACATTTTTTTCTCTGTGAATAAAGTAGTAGATCTACTTACATACACACAGAAAAACGATTGGTTATAAAACGTTTACAACAACATAAAATTCAAAAATATAAAAAAATGTTTTATTACAGTTATTAAAAATTACTAAATCCTACAAGTTTTTTATATCTATTAATAATAATTTAATTATTATTATGATAGAGTTGTGATTACTACAAAAGTAAATTCAATCAGGTTAACCAATTTACGTTTTTACATAAATTAGTTTAACAAATTTGGTCGACACCACTACTAGTACTGCGACTTGGTAGTTCCAATTATTTATTTTATAATGGGAAATATATTTAATTTTTTATTTGTTAAAACACATATCCTCAAAATGTAATTAATAATAGTTGTGGTTTTAAGTATATGCTACAAAAATGAAAAACCACTTATGATTTACACTCTTTAGACAGCAACACCCTCCACATATCAAGATTTCAATGGTGAAATCGATTTTTATCGGCGGAAAGTATTTTATACCTTCAAAAAATCAACCACAATAATAATTAAGCATGGGTGAATAAAAGGTAAGCACATCAAGTAAAATCCCTTCTTTTAAAAGTCAATACTACACTTTTCTATTCGGTGAAGATGGATACACATTTTTATTGATTAATAATTTAATGTATCGCAGATGCCATTAAATATCAAATAAATTTCCTATTTATTTTACCCTGATATGTAGTCCTTATTGCCGAAAGCTTTCAAAACAAAGGTAAGCAACTTATCACTAAAAGTATTCCTTTTGTTACTTTTTCTTTTTTTGGAAAACAGTTACGTATTATACTGCATTCATACGGTCATACCAACCGAGTTATGTATTAGTACTTTAAACCGAATCAGTTTTCTCAGTGTACATATACATATGTACAAATATATATTTATGCTGTAATGTAGTAGGTGTTATGCACTTTTCTTTTATAAAGGTAATTGTCGTTTGTTGTTGATCTTTTCTTTTTTGCTTCTGTATGCATCAGCAGATTTTGCACATACATATACACGTGTATGTATTTATTAATTTGATATACTATAGTTAGGTTGTCATCGTCGTGAATGTTCTTTCACTCCATCTTAACACATGTACGTTTTTCCATAATTTCCATTTGAGCCCCACTTAATACGACGTCTTAGTCTCTGCAATTCAATTAACAATTTTTTTCTCAAGCTTCTTTTGTTATAACTATTTTTTCAGCTGATTAAAAAAATTGCTTAATTAGTTTGAAATAGCGGTGTAAAAGTAATGTTGGCATAAAATTTTAATTACTTTACTTCAATGTTTTTGAGTATGTGTTAGTAAGATATATGAATTGAAATTATAGTTTCCATAAAGTTTAAATATACCAGGGAACTTTTTCCTGCTAAATTTCGGAAAATTTAAAATGGAATATACAAGTTTTTGGCCAAAAATTAATTCCTTTCTAATACAAAAAGACCACCATCTTCGAATAATTTCTAAAATAATCTAACAAATTCAATAAAATTCTTAACTCAATCAAATATCACAACAATATTTGAAATATTTTATTTCACTTTTAGAAAAGAAAACGTCTTTAAAATTAGAAACCCTAAATAAATGCATATACGATTGAAAATGTTTAAGCAAAGTAAGTAATTTTATCGGCGTAAGCTGAGAGCATTTGTAGTGTTGTAAAATTATTTTTTTTTTTCGAAATATTTTCAAAAAAATTGTAAAATTAAAAAAAAATGTGTATATATATATATTTTTTATTAAATACTATAACAATTCCATTAATTCATTAAAAAATAAAATCTAATTACACCTTTCCCGCTAAAAATATTGAATACAATTAAATAATCAGACTTGTAATAATTTTATTTACTATTTATTATTTTATTCTACTATTTTAATACTATTAAAGAGTTTTATAAAAATTTTACTCGATATTATTTACAAATATTTAGATGTGGAAAATTATAGATTTAAATATGTAAATAAACCATTGGAAGAGTAAATCTCTTTAAATATCATAAATATTTATGTCATGTGTTTACAACAAGTAAATGCTCCCAATAAAACAAACGATATTATAACGATATCGAAACGATCACCTATATGATAGGTGATAATAATTATCACTAGTAATAGTCATTTTCGAATCGAAAACGATAGTTTTTACGGACTAAAGTGTAACTTTCGTTATCGTTTCCATAGATTTATAATATCGTTATCGGTATCATAATTTCCAAAAATAATTATAATGAAATCATCACGGACCAAATTTTGTTTTGAATTTAAGTTGAAAATAAAATAAACAAAGAGCTTTAAGTTTTCATGTATTTATAATAGGGTGGTCCCAATTTTCTACAAATTTTTCTTTAATTAAAAATCATAAATATATTTTATTTACTCTAAAATGTTTTATCCTAGTTATGTTAATTTTTTTTATTGAATATGATTTAATTTAGATAACTATTTCCTTTTGGTAATGCCAAAAATCTTTATAAATATCAAACATACTTTGGTAAGCAAACATTTTTTGATGCATCCTATTGTGGCACCAAAATTAAATAAAAAATCAACAATTTAAAAAAATTTAAATAACTTGAAAGATGTAAAAAATTATTAAGTTTATTAGATGTAAAATTAAAAAAATTTATTGGAGCGTATTTTGAAATCATTTTAAAATTAAAAAAAAAAATTATTACATTTTGTATTTTTAATTTATTTTTGTTTATTTTTAAGACGTCAAATTATTTTCAGGGATGGAAGGGATGGAAAAAGAATACTTAAGTTTTCAATCATAAAACAATTTTAAATGGGATTTATTTCTATTTATTCTCAGCTTGTATTTCGTTGTTGAAAATCTTTTAATTTTAATATTTTGATTTTGAAGCTTTTTGCAAGTGTTTATGTTTTTTCTTTTATTGAAAACAAATTTTTCGAAATTTCTATATCGTTCTGTAGTTTATTGGACTAGGATAGTATCTTAACAGTAATAACAATAGTTAGTGTATTGATATTGTAAAATTTAATTTATGTATTCTAAATTATGATGGGTATAATAATGTATAAATTTTTATTGTTTTTTTATTCTAATAATTGAAATAATTTTTGCTTCAAATGTTTATTTTAAATTGAAAATAAGTTAAAATATTTTTCGAAAATAAGCATTTTAAACTCTTGTCAAGTCATACGAAGAAAAAATAAACTTATTTAAGTATACAGTATACATATATAAATGTATGTACATATGTGTGTAGTATATAAAGCATGTAAGCGAAAAAGTTTTTAAATTTTCAAATGTAAATATTCAAATACCTATAGGGGGTACCAAAAATGTTTTATAATTTTCTAAAAACTAGTGACTAAAAACTACAATTATGCTTGTTTTTCTTTAAAGTTATCAGTCACAGAAAGTATGCGATTTATATCAAAACATTTTAAACACTTTCTTTTAGTTCATTTTTTATGAACATTTGTAACTTTTTAAAATTTTCTTATAGTTTTCTCGTTTTTTCAACAATGCATGTAAAATTTTTTAACTAGGTTCAATCCTTTTAAAAGTTTTCGATCGTTTCGATTTTTTAAAGTTTTCGTTGCTAAATCTAGTTGGAATATCGATCTATACATTATTAAGTATTTTAATTGATAGAATATGACATTGCCTTTTCTTTTATCAGTGTACATAATATATTGCCCAAAATTAATTTTGTGTTATATTTCAAGTTTATGAATAAACTCTTTGGATTTAATAAAAGAATATAGCATGTTTATAATCTTCGGATTTCATAGATTCAGAAAAGTATCCGATCTATATCATATTGTTTACAGGGACTGAAATATATACGTTTTAAAATGTAATAAAAAATTCGTTTATACAATTTTTATAGAAATTTGTTAAAAAAAAATTTTTTTTTCTGATGTTTTACAATTTTTAAGACATTTTGTTGACTTGATCTCTCGAAACTTAAAACGTATATATATTCTAAAATTTTTACATAATCATAAACCTTTTAGCTTTTTTCAATTCTACATACAGTGGCAATTTAATATGTAAAAAAAGAATGTTCGTTTACTTGCTTTATATGTACATATGCTGAAATATGAATAATATGAATTCATTTTCGTTTTTTTTTTTTACATACAAAACTACTTGAAGTCATAACTACTGAAAGTCTACTTATGTATATGTACATTGTTCCAACGTCTACTAAGTGTAAAAGAGGAAACATTCTCTGATAGATGGATAGATGTGAATAGACGATAAGCCACAAAATAGACATATAAAAGAGGACTTTATATTAAAAACTTATAAACTAAAGTGATGATGTTCACTTAAACGTCAAAAGACAACACTTTTCTTTATTTTACTCAAATCTACTTTGCGTTCTTCACTTCTATATTTACTAGATTTGTGCCTTAAAAATACAGTAATGTCGTGATAACAAAAATGAATGCTTCTAAAAATTATATGTACCTATGTATGTGTAACTGGAGAGCATCATAAAAGTAAATAAGTTAAGAAAGAAATTTATTTGAAAAGGTCTTTGAACTGTATTAAGTAGGGAATGAAATTTATGCCATTGTTAATAATTTGGGAAAGCGAGATGAAATTGTCATCTTTTTAGGATTCCTGGAATTCCGTATTAAAAACAACTATATGGGGAAAAACACAAAGATTTTAAAATCAATAAAACCGAGTTAATGCCCCAATAATTTCAAATACGGTTTTGTTTTTGTCAAAATGGCTAAAAACATTATGTTAATAAAACTAAAAGCAAACAAATTACAAAGTTTTGTGATCTACGGTCTTTATGCTTATTGCTTACAGTTCTTCAAGTTGAAAAATTTGAAAAATGTGATTGAAATGAACCAGGGTTAGTTTTTATATTTTTGATTTTTTTCCCACAAGCTTAAATTTTTGGTGTTATAGTTGTTTAAGGAAATTGCTCTCCTGACTTAGAGGAACAATATATATGTTATGACTCTATCACTATTCGGTCAAAAGTTATACGATGGAAAAATTTGAAATCAAAATTTTAGCTATTTTAATATTTTTTCTACTTTTTGGTCACCGTGTGCATCTCCATAAAGATGCAAAGTCATATATTTAAAAACTAGGTAATTCTGTTTCATTTGCAACGTACCCCATTAATGCGTCCTCGTGAATAACAGACTTTGAACTCTATAAATCTTGAGAAAATATGTGTGAATTTTGAAAATAAGAACACTAATAAGAGTCATGAGACTACATTCAGAAAATCGATTTCCTGCGTAAATTGAGTTTTTTTTCTTGGCTTTAACATCGCATAGTTGGAGGGATATATCAAAATATTTAATTGAAAAAAACCTTAAAGGCTTTTTGAAAATTTAGCAAAATTTTCGGGTTTTACTTCACCACTTTTTGATGACAAAAAAAAAAAATATCTTAGAATTATATAAAGAACATTTGGAGACTTGCCGTAGTCTATTTTAATGATTATTTTTTTAACTTGTCAAAATAAATCAGTTTTGAAGGAAAACGAGATACTTTAATCTAAACGCATTTTGTTTGGACGCATCCAAGGCATCCAAGTAAAAAATGTCAAAATGTAACTCAATAGTAAGGTTTTGACAAGATCTCTCCTAAAATCAAGGTCGCCCTAAAAAATTCCGAAGTTTGTGGAATTTATGGACAAAAATGCATGAAACTAAGGATAAGTGAAAGGATTTATATTCATCATTTTAGTAACATAATAAATGATCTCTTGATGTGATCAACACATAGTCGTTCAAGTCCGATGACTTGACATTCTACGCAATGTATTTTTAACATTTTCGGAGGCGGTCTTTAACGGGACCTATATACACTGCCTGCCACTTGAATAAGGGATCACATTTTTTTAACTTTAATTAAGTATATCTCCTAAACTAAAGTTCAGAAAAAAATAACTTTTTGCACAACCAAATTTCAAGGTGTTGGCTTTAGTTTCCTGAAGAAATAAAAAATATACATATTTTTATTATACTAAAATTATGCATTTATTTAAAGACATGTATTTCTGTGGTACTATTTCGTGCGTCACTTGAATAAGGAATTCTTTTAATATTAATCAGGAAGGCTATGATTTGATTTCTTTCAATATAAACGGCTAGAGAATCTTTAATTTGATAGTTTTTAAATAGTTTTTATTCAAAATGGGACGTGGTAAGGCTCTTAATAACTCTTGAAAAAAAGTTCTGATTTTGAAATCTCAGGGTCAGAATCCGGTCCAAATAGTCAAAAACATTAATAGAGGAAAGACAGTTGTATACAATTATTTAAATAATGTGAAAGATATGGAAAAAAACATGAAAGGGTGCAAGAAAGTGGCAACAACTCTAAAAGAAAGACGAAAAATTCTTAGAATTGCATCAAATTCTGCCATGTAGGTATCAAAAATATGTGAAAAAAGTGGAGTCAGTAGCAGTCTAAGAACAGTGCACCGTATTTTAAAGTCGTGCCTATACATGGTCCGACGAAAATTGCAAAAAAACATAGAATTGGTTTTTGTATCCAACAAAATGACTGCAACGACTTACAAAAACATTCTGGAGGAAGAATTTCAAAAATTTAATGGTTTCTTTGAACCCATACCTTGGACGTACCAACACGACAACGCTCCGATTCATACCGACAGAGCAGTAAAACAATCGATTAATCAACAAGGTGTTCAACTTTTGGATTGGCCCCATATTCACCAGACCTGAATCCAATGGATAATGTCTGTGGTTGGCTTGCAAGAAAAGTTTATGAAGGAGGAAAACAATTTGAGACGATAGAATCCTTAAAGGATGCAATAACGAAAGCATGGAGTTCAATTTCGCTAAATTACTTAGAGTCAAGTCGATGAAATCGCATTTTTGAGGTTATTTCTAAAAATGGTGGCAGTAGTCATTACTACTTGAATGCTAGAAGATAATAACTTTCATTTTTATAACCTAAAATTTAAAAATAAATTACAGTTTGCTTAATTCTAAAATATTCCTTATTCAAGTGATACACGAAAAAGTACCACAGAAATAAATGTCTTTAAATAAATGCATAATTTTAGTATAACAAAATATGTATGTTCTTTATTTCTTCAGGAAACTAAAGCCAACACTTTGAAATTTGGTTGCGAAAAAAATTATTTTTTTCTGAACTTTAGTTTAGGAGATATACTTAATTAAAGTTAAAAGTTATTATTATTATCATTAATATTGTTATTACTATTATTATTATTATTATTATTATTATTATTATTATTATTATTATTATTATTATTATTATTTATGTGGCATTTGCCATGCGCTTAATTTCCGAAAGCAGGCCTGATATGGTCAATTTTCTACTCATGTATATACATACATGAAAATTATTGACGTTTAATATTGTTATGTAATCATTTATATGGGACTTGTGCACTTTAAATGGGCTTATATGGGAGGTGTGATCAGTTTTCTACCGATATTCGTGGAATTTGGCATATTGATTGATGCTTATATACAGCTTACTCGCTCCGAATTTTAATGAAATCGTGAACAATATAAAGTATTTATAACATCCATTACCGCTATTGATCTATAAAAATATATGGGCAAAAACACAAAATTTTTAAAATCAATAAAACCGAGTTAATATTATAATTTGGAATACGGTTTTGTTTTTGGTAAAATGGCTTATAGCATTGTATTATAAGTAATTAAATTGCAAGTTAAATATTTTAATATTTTTCAATTTTTTGGTTACTGTATGTGCACCCTTCCATGAAAATGCAATTTGATGTCGTATACTTAAAAACGAAGTAATTCTACTTCGTATGCGCCCTATCCCATTAATGTACCCTCGTGAATAACAGAGTTTGGTATCTCCGAATAATGAAAATAATAATAATAATAATAAGCGTGTTATTCGCAAAGCACACTACGAGTATTAAGACTATTTTCAGAAAATTCGTCTCTTACGTACATTTTTGGATGGCAAAAATATCAAATTATATAAAGCACATTGGGGGACTTGCTGTAATTTATTTTAATGATTATTTTTTTAAACTATCAAAATAAATATGTTTTGGTGGAAAGAGAGATACTTTTATCTAAACGCATTTTACTTAGGCATATCCAAGCCCCAACGTAAGAACTATCAAAATGTGACTCAGTGCAAGGATTTGTTAAGATTTATCCTAAAATTTATCCTAAAATAAAAGAATCCACGTTTAAAAAATAAAAAAATCCACGTAAATCGTGCAGATTTTAAAAAGTAACATCCCACAAGTATCATGGTTTAAAAATTTCAAAAAAAAAAACAACGAGCAAATGCCAGAAGAGATAAAATATGTACAAAAAAATAATCTTATTAAGTTATTAAAAATACTTGAAAAAAATTTTGTAAAAATTAAAGGTTTGTATGTTTTAAACCCCCATAAATTATAAACAATTAAAGTTATTAATTTATTTTATTTTTGTAATAAATAAAGAATCTTGAAGTTAACCAAATATATTTTTTAAGAATTTGCATATATTTTTTACTGTTTAAAAAAATGTGGTAAAATTATTTTAGGCACGATTTTATACTGTTCCCTAAGAAAAATTTAAGTAAAAGTTCACACTTAAGGAATATTTCATTTCATGCACCTCATGGGCTATAAAATTAAAAAGGCGTTGGTGGAAAATATATATCCACACAGGAAAGATAAATTTAATGGGTTGTTTAAAATCTTTTACAAATTTTAAACAGTTTTATCAGATTTTGTATTTTTATTTATTTATTTTTGAAGACGTTGGACATTTTTCGCACTTGGGATAAACTTAAGGGATGTTCACATATAGAGGTTTTTTTTAACGAGTCGTTTTCTCAAAAAACAGAAATAAATAGATTTTTTTTCATATATTTCAAAGCCAAAACATCTTGATTTGAGTTTTTTAATTATTTAACACAAAAAGAACATACTAAACTTCTATACGGGAAATTTTTTTTAGTAAATTGTCACAGTTAAGAAACAAAAAAAATAATGAATGAAATTTATATTTGTTCATAAATTTTATTTGTTTAAAAATTTTATTTTTTGAATTTGAAAGTGTTTGTGTGTGAAATTTTTATTTAAATCAAATATTTGTGAAAATATTTTGGCAAACGAAAAACAGGCCAAAAAGAAAAATGCTATAAAACGATATGAGAACAGTTATATTAAACTCATTGTGTTTTTCAAAAACAAGCCAAAAACTAATGTGCGTGTACATAATATAAGATTTTAAACATAAAAAACTTAAGTGCAATTTCGCAACTAAGTGAGCAGCATAAGACCAGACCTTATAATAATTAATTTTTGCGTATAGCTTAGCTAGTAATAATAATGATAATAATAATAATAATAATAATAATAATAATAACAATAATAATAATAATAATAATAATAATAATAATAATAATAATAATAACAATAATAATAATAATAATAATAATAATAATAATAATAATAATATATTTTGTTTAATTTTCATTTTTAATCCGCGATAACTTTTGGGTCCCCACTCGAAACTGATTTTCGATAACGGATTTTAAACGCTGAAGTATTGCTTTTTCTTCGTCGAAAGCGTTAATCATGAAAGTGTTAATCATGAAATAAAAATGTCATGAAATAAAAATTACGAAAAAATATTTTGTTGAATTTCAAAATTTTTGTGTTTTTGCCCATATACATCAATACAGTTCGCAGTATTGATACTTTGATCCAAGTTTTCAAGTATTTTCATATTTTTAAATTAAGAATTTTATTGATAAGCTAAACGTGGGAATTTAAGTTAGATCTACATGTAGAGAAAAAGTGTAGTTGAGCATGGTCAAGGCAAATATAACAACGTGATTAAAAATAATTTTATAATATTATGATTATGATTTTATACAATTTTGGCATCCATATTATGGTTATACACCTTGCCGTAAGTACAATTGTGTTTTCACATTCTTCTTTTTGAAAGGAGTGAAACTATTTACAAATATTTTGTATTAAAAGAAAATAATTTATGGAGAAAAAATTATATTTAGATTTACTTTACGGATTAAATGGTGTTGAAATTCATTTTACGTTTATTTGAAATTTTTATTAGTTTTATTTTATTATTAATATATAAACAAGTTTCACTTTTGCTCTTAATTTGCATTTATATGAAATATCATTCACTTACATATGTAAATTTTACACAGTATATACCATGTCTAATTCGATAATTCTCCATTTTTACTTCAATAAAAAAAATATATATTTAAAAAAAAAAAACGCACAGAAATTACAACAGCTTCCACTTCCAGATAATTTAGTACATTAAAATCATATATTCTACATTTATTTCGGCAAATATTATTATTACTTTTACTTAATAGATTAATTTATTTTTTAATTAAACTTCTTTCCTTCCTTAGTATAATGCAACTGTATTACATGTATTTCTAGAAAATCGGAGGATTTTGTTCTATTCAATAAAAAAAAAAAAAAATAAAATAAAAAATAACATAATAACTTCCCCTTAAATTCTACTTATTAATTCATATTTATTTCTTTAAGAACACTCATACTACTTTAAAAATAAATGATTCATACATACATATGTATGTGTGTACTTACCTTTATAAATATCAAATAATAAATACAATTCGCAAATGCCTAAATTCATGCTTAAACTTTATGTATTAATTGTTGGTTAGCCCTGAAAATCATTAAAACTTTTCGCCTCAAAAAAGTTTTTGGTTTTTATTTAAGCCAATATAAAGAAACAAAAGAAAAAAAAAAAACACTTGCTGGCTACGCTTTGACCTTAAATAATAAAAAGTAACTTATTTACTATAACAAATATAATGTAAATTTGTTATATATACACACAAAGGCAAAGAAAAGGGATAGAAGAAGACATATTTAAGTATTTTCACACTCTCATTCAAAGATACACTTAAGAATAAATTGCTTAAACTATTTATTCAAAGAAACAAAAAAATAAGTAAACTTTTTGTCTCGGTTAGTTGGTCAAGAGTCAACTGAATTGTTGTAGAGAAGTGCTGAAACAATCACAGATTTTCTCTTAAAAACGAAACACAAACTTACATAAAATAAATGAAAATGGAAAACCAATAGCAACAACCACAAAAGAAAATAATAAAAACCAACATAGACCACTTTATGAAACTATCAAACAAAAATGAAACATCATTTCATTATGAGTCGGAATTTGAAGTTTTCATTATTGTTAGAGTTATTACGAGTATTGTTGTTACATAAAAAGATATATAAAGACTCAATGATAAATGAACACGTGTCGAAGACAAAATAAATATGTATATATATTAGGGTAGTTCCAAAATAAACGTTGGCGATGTTCCCAACTAAAAGAATTTTTAAATCATTTTAACATATAATTTCTCTTCGCCATGGCGATATTCTGTCGTGCACTAGATCAAAGGCTATAATTTTTGGATTTTTTTCTTATTTATTCTAAAGGAACAATATTTTGGAATTAAATGAATGATCTTTGAAAGGCACATTTAACGACGTAAAGGAAATTCATACATGGCGGGATTATGTTTGAAATTGTATGATTTTTCATACTCATGAACATAAGCACATGCTGATATACTCATTACAACAAGATCGAATATATTCTTTGTATTGTGCTTTAATAAAATAATATTGGTTAAGGGATGGGTCATATTACTATACCAGGTTTGTTATTCTAGTTATTCAATATTCAAAAGTATATGAACAAAATAATAACAGTTTTGAATTTGTTTCTCTTCTGACAGAAACATCGTTTCTTTTGGCCAAATGTACTAGAATTGTTAGGCATATTCGTATATTTTTTCCTTTCTTCTTTTATTTAGTAATTAAAATTGTGACTTGTTTTGATTAGAAAAATTAGCATTTTTTATATTTTATAAAGTTTTTTGTTATCACGTGGTTTTTATATTAATTCTTTCTTAACTCTTTTTCACAATTAGATGGGGATATATTGAGTTTATCATTCCTTTTGTAACATATCGAAATATTCCTCTTAGACCACATAAGATATATAATCTAGGTCCTCGTTAAATTTTAATACGTAGAGTGGTCTTATATTAGACCTGCGGCCTATTGTGGACTGATACTTGTATTAAATTTAAAAAAAAAACTAAATAAAACTATATATTTATATGAATTTATGCACTTTCAGGTGATTCCCGAAAGTGGGCCTTATATGGGTGTTATTGTAAATTATAGATCAATGCTAAAATTTCGCACTCTTTTCTTTTCTACTTTTATAAAACTTATTTGTGTCGAGTATTAACTTGATACTAGCATTTATATGAGATTTATGCATGTTAAACTGATCTTCGGAAGAGGGCTTTATATAGGAGCTATGGTCAATTATGGACTGATCTTCATGAAATTTGGCACTAAGATATATATATATATATATAACTTCTTTGCACTGAATTTTATTAAACATTGTCATATTTAAAGCATTTATGATTGTTAAACCCCTATTCCAGGAGGACATTTGTTGGGCGCTAGGCGAAAAATGTCAAAAAACAAAATTATCAAAATTTCGATTGTGAACACCGAATTTCTTTTCTTTACATCAAACTTGATGTTTTAATTATTATAATAAGAAATTGTATGATTGGAACTATTATTATTTGGTAAAAAACTTTATATAGTCATTAAAATTCGGTAGTCTCTTACGAATTCTAAAAGCAAATGTGCTGCGTAAAAAAAAAAAAAAAATAATTTATATAACCAAATTTACTGTTTGTTGGAAGTATCATAATTCTATCACAGTTAGAGTTTACATATTATATTAATGGAAGTCTATTGATTTTAATAAATTTTTACAATTATAATAAAATGCCTAGTATTATTATTCAATTTTAATTTTTGTTTGTTTTCCAATCAATTTTTTATTTGTGTATAGGTTTCATAATGTGTGATTAAAACATGAAAACAAATGCCCGATTCTTGTCTCTTCCTATTTATTTTGTGTTAAATTCTTATTTCTTTACTCTAAAAACAATAAACCTACCTGCAATTGAATTAATGATGAATTTTTCTATATCCTTCACCACAGGTGTAAAGGTTATATATAAGTTTGTCATTCCATTTGTAATTTCCACAATTTTCATCGGAGAACAATATTTTCTGGATCCTTGTAAGAAATGATGTCGATAGAACGATGTGCGTTGTCTATCCCTCCGTCTGTCGGTTGAAATAGCGCTTATGAAGATCACCGATAACTGGCATATTTTTTAAAAAATATTGTAAATGGCGCTTGTGAAACCTCCCGACAACATAGATATACGATATATATATATATATATATATATATATATATATTTCGAAGCCCCTATATAAGCTAGGGACTTTTGCAAAACAAAATCAGAAAATTTTTCCTGAATTTCTCTGCTAAAGAAATTACTCAGCTACAGAGATATCGGCCAAAACGCATTTTTGACCAATATCATTGGTCTAAATAAGCTGCGGACTTGGTTCTTGTATAAATCGATCACAAATATTTTTCTTGAATTTCGGTCCGCTAATAAACAACCGGGGAATTGGTGAATCTGTTTTTTTATTTATTTACGTCTCCTTCCCTTAATGGGTACTGAAAAACAACAACAATAAACTAAGTCGTATTTGTTTTTTTTTCAACTTGTTAAAACACCTATGTAAGCTAGAGACTTCGTTCTTTCACAGAAAAATCGAAACTTTTTTTAAGAATTTTTGTGTTGAAAAAATTAGATCCTGTATTAACCGATTTATAGGCCAAAACACATTACTTGATTTTTTATATAAGATATGGACCCCAGTCTTGTATAAATTTATCACAAATATTTTTCTCGGATTTCGGTTTTTTAAATCAGTCTAATCGGTCTATAAATTCTCCTCCATACCCTTTTTTAATTTAATATTTTAAAACCATAAAATATTTGTTCCGCACCGAAGTATTTATATATTCCTTAGATATATGCGAACTTTTATAAAATTCAAAAGTATTAAATTTGTTATCTACTAGCTTTTACCGGTGCGTTTCGTCACCCTATTTGATGCGATAATTAATATTTTCTTTATATGGGAGCTAGTACTCTCCCTAGAAAATTACTTTTAATTTTTTTAAGACTTTCATATAATAGTCTTTCAGATGAGAAAATATATATTTTCTTTGTATTGGGGCTACCTCTCTCCCTGGACCTATCCGTCCTATTTTTATTTCATCAATGCGATATGATAAAATAAAAGTTTCTCTCTATTTGGGTATATAAATTTCAAAAAACAAATCATTTACATATCTGGTTTCTCTCTGTTTAGTTTTGTTCACATACATATTTTTTATTTAAAATTAATTTGGTTTATTTTTCTTTTTTAAATGTTTAAAACAATATTTTTGAAATTATTTATGAATAAAATTTGTATATCAAATATAAACATCAAGAAAAGCAAAAATATTTAATTTGCATTATATATAAAAGCTTACTGTCCTAAAATCAATTGAACAGGCTGCATCATAAATAGTTATTTCAGTTTTTTTTTGGTTTTTAATAAAACTTGCTGAAAATAGTTTTAAATTTGTATGGAAAAACTAAAGAAATTTATGTAGTTTTTCAAACAAAAACCGCATGAGACCAAAAACAACTAGTTTTGGTTTGGTGTAAATGGCATATTATATGAAAATACAAATTATTTAAAGTTTTTAGTATTTACATAGATATAGTATGGGTAAATTTATTTGTATTTACACCCAATATAACGTGTTTCATTTTCATATAACACATCTCAAAACGGGTAAAGGGTATATAAGATTCGCTACAGCCGAATACAACGCTCTAAATTTTTTTATATTTTATCAAAGTTTAAAATATTTTTATAAAATCCTGGTTCTTTTTATTTAAAATATACAAAAGGAGTAAAAAAATTTAAGAAAGAAATTCAGTTCCAATCAAAAAATAACCTTTTATTAAATAAGATAATCTTCTAAAAACATAAAAAAAATATTTTTTGTCAATTAAATTTAATGACTAATATTTTAATATTATGTATTTCATGTTCATTATTAAAACAAAAAACCAGAATACTAAACATGGAACAAAAAATTAAGATTTTCTCTTGAATAGTTTTAAAAAGCAAAATAGAAAATATTAAAATAAAAGCATCTGGTGTTTAATTTTTCTTAAAAATTTACAACATAAATTTCCCTCATTTTCACTTAAATAAGAAACATATATGAGGATTTTTAAAATTTGACTGGCAGACTTTTATATTCGATTATTATCGAGATATTAGCTCAATTAAACGATTTTTTCTATATAATTGTTTTCAAAATTATTTGCTTTTTTTTTAATTATAGTTTTTAATAATTTTTTAAATAATTTGTTTATTCGATTTAGGATCTTATGGAATTTTTCTTACGGAATAATAAACTTATAAAAACAAACATTAAGGCATATATCTTGAAATATTTTTATGAAAAAATTTAAAAATGTAATCTTATAGTGAAAATTCACCAAATTTCGGATAAATTCAGTATTGTATGCCATTTACACCAAACAAAACCTAGTAGTTTTTGGCTTTATTTGGTTTATGTATAAAAAACTACGTAAATTTGTTTGGTTTTCCCATACAGATCAAAAACCATTTTTTACTGCTTTTTATTGAAAATCAAATAAAAACCACTAAAATAACTATTTATTATATACATCCTGTTTAGCAAATTTTAGTACCGTAGCTTTTATATGTATAGAGAAAAATAAAATTTCAAATTTATAGAAATTATTTGTTTTGTTTATGAAATTATTACAGTAAATAATTTATTAAAAATTGTTAATATATGTTTTAATATTGAAACTATGTATTCTCTGATCGAAGAAATAGCAAATAGAGCGGAAATAAAAAATATCCAAGAAATGTGAATGTCAACAAAAACTGCATTGAGAAGAAATAATAATATTTTTATACTTTGGTGTAGCTCGCGAAAAGGTAACACCTGGACGATAATTTTCAGAAACAGTATTCTGAAATGAACCTTCATTTGGAAAGTATATTTTTCCACATAAACATGGCAACCCTAATTAATATTTGTTCCATAGTACATATGTAGGTATGTACATATTTATGAGATATTTATAAATAAATATATGTAGCAATCCTATGTAAAAGGGATTGCTAATATCTATAGTATGCATTTTTGTTTTTAATACAAAAAGTTTTAAATTGGATTTACATTCATAAATATAAAAACATTCATATTTAAATATATATACATAAGTCCACAAAATTCTTACTTTTATTGTTTTTTCTATCATTCAATGTTATGTTGTGAGTGCAGTAAGATATTTTGTGACCAATATTCGCATTAAAATCACGGTTTGCGAACATTTTTTTTTTTAAATATTCAAATTTCTAATGGCCAATTGCCCTATTTTGTGGGTTCAGTCTATAGATGCAGCAAAATTTTTTAAAGTCAATTAATAACACTGTGATCGAAATTGCGAAATTGCTGAAGTTAATTTTTAAAAGTTAGCGCTCGTTTTTGACATATTTTATTTTGAAAGGCTTAATTTTAGTATTTTAGTTATTAAATTTAAACAAAACAAACAACTGAAATTCTATTGAAGTATAGGTTCATGAATTCTTATTATCGAAACTATTTTAAACGCTAATCTACAAAACTTTCAACTAGCAAAAAATATGACTACAATCCAGTTAGTAATCCAACTAGTGTTACCAATGAACAATTTTTCCAAACAAAAATAAGGGGGTGATACAAGTAGAGATACTTTTTTCAATAGCCTTTTTTTGACAGATCACGTATGAGTCGTGTCATGCTGTCGTGTTATTTTTGTTTAGTATTGTTTGGCATTTCATAATGGAAAGATTTATGCCTGAACAACGTTTACAAATTGTTCAACTTTATTACGAAAATTCCCATTCTGTGAGGAATGTGTTTCGTGCACTTCGCTTAACTTATGGTCAACATAATCGGCCTACTGAGCGTACTATTCGCAACACCATCACCCATTTTCAGACCCAGCATTCATTATTGGATAATATTAGACCGAAAAAACTACGTCCAGCACGCTGTGAAGAAAATATAGCGGCCGTAGCTGAGAGTGTACACGAAGACCATGGAGAGTCGATTCGGCGCCGTTCGCATTTTACGTCGAGATCTTAAATTGAAAGCATACAAAATACAGCTTGTGCAACAACTGAAGCCGCTCGACCTTCCAAAGCGACATCGCTTTGCTCTATGGGCTCTTGAAAAGTTCCAAAAAGATCCGACGTTTTCGAGGCAAATTTTGTTCAGCGGTGAGGCCCATTTCTGAAGAGATTCAAGAACTGCCACTTCATTCAGAAAAAACAACGGTTTGGTGTGGTTTGTGGGCCGGTGGAATCATCGGTACATATTTCTTTAAAAATTATGACGGTGCAAACGTAACCGTCAATGGCGACCGTTATCGTGCCATGATAACCGACTATTTGATATCCTGAAATTGAAGCTTGTGATCTCGGCGACATTTGGTTTCAGCAAGATGGCGCCACTTCCCACACATCGCATCAATCAATGGATTTATTAAGAGAACACTTCGGTGAGCACATAATTTCACGTTTTGGGCCGGTCGATTGACCACCAAGATCGTGTGACATCACACCGTTAGACTTTTTCTGTGGCGTAGCTACGGCCAACATTTGATAGATATAATCTTCAAAAAATAAATGTCAAAGAATGTTATTTCAAATGATAATAAATATTCCCCATTAAATTTGAATTTTCTGAGTTTTTTCTTTAAAAAAGTAGGGAACCTCGAAATGGATCACGCGGTATATCCCGTTAGTAAGCTAGTTAGTGTTGCCAATTAGTTTGAATTAGCTTTACTAGTAGGGTGCACAACTTGCTAAATTTTGCGACTAGCACAGTGTAATAATAACGACGGATGAACATCGTTATTTCGACTCCCCTACCTATAATGACCCAATAAATGTGTAAAATGAATTGTATCGATGTTATACCGAAACGGTTTTCTACGTTTTTTTTTCATTTCAAAACATATTTTTAATTTCTACATAAATTTATGAAAATAAAGGAAAAAATCTAGTACCAAATAATTAACAATCCAGAATTCTAAATATAGTTATTTCTAAATATACAAGTGAGAAAGAATAATTTTATTTTTTGTTTTAAAAAATATGAAAAATTTAACTTTTTTTCTACTTTTTTATTTATTATGTTCAACTTTTCTTTTTAATTTCTCCCCAGTTGTTTTCGTACAATAGTAGATGAAACACCTTAAGAATTGTTAAAGATAATTTGAGATTTTGAGGACGTGTGTATGTGTAGTTAGTTGCAGATGTTGTTTCAGTATTTAAATGTATGTATGGCATGGTTAAAATACTGTTAAAGTGCCATGAAAATAAAATGAAATAAATTAAACTTAACACGCAATAGCATAAAAGTGAAATGAAACAATGAGTAAAGAAAAAAATTAAATCAAACAAATTTTATAACAAAACATTTTCTGTCATCTCATATCATAATATATTTTCCTAATAATTCTACAGAAAACCAACAAGAAAAAAAAAATAAATAAATAAAACTATACAACAAGTATACCAACACACACACAGTTACCAACAATTTAAGTATGTAGGTAACGTATGTAAGGTATATAATACAACAAATAAGCATGTATGCCAGTTTATACTTCTATATCTATGTACGTCTACAAAATGATTGCACGTACTAAACATAATAAAAGGTAACCATTTACCATGTCATATACTCCAACACTTTAACTTGACTTTGTTCTCACTTCTTCACTACAGAAACATACACATACCTACACAGCATTTTTCCTCTTGTTTTGCTTTATTATCTAAAAAGTTATCTAAGTAGAGAAAAAAGACGCGTTTCAGTATATTATATACGAGTAAGTAGTGTATAAATATTATAGTGATAAAAAAATTTTTTTTCGTGAGCTAGTTTTGCACCTAAAATTATGAAAGGGTATAAAATTTGTAATATCTTGGTTAAATTGGAACATAATGCTTAATGTCACCATCCCAGAACAAATTTTCAAAAATATTTCTCAACCATATTAATAATATATCAAACGATAGCTAAAGAAAAATTAATAAACTAATATTTCGTAATATTTCAAAATAATAAATGGAATAGAGAAACCCGTCGTGTGATACAAAACAATTTTCATTAAAGCGTTATTTTTGTTGTTGTTATGTAATGTTACCTTTATATTTATTACATACAACATAAATTTCATTTTGAGTATGGATTACTCGATAATTTGGAAAATTCCATAATCTGTATTGTGGCCTGAAATTAATTATCCATATTATAGAGTTTATACTATAATGACAAAAATATAACTTAAAAGACTATTTTTATTTTTTATTTTTTAATAAGAAAATCTAAGTATTTAATTATGCTGACACTACGAGTATATTATGAAATGCTGCCTGGGTTTTAGCGTTTACCGTGACGGTTTCTATTTAAGTACTTTTTGTTGAATTATTATGTGTTTTTATTTTCTGAACTTTTTTTCTCTCCAACTGCAAATTCCTACCACAAAATTTAGATGAGCAACATTTTGTTGAATAAATATTTTTCTGTTTAAATCGGATGGGAATCAGTTGGTTTTCCAATGCTTAAGAAGTGAAGTCGAAATCTTTAATGGTTAAATAGGAATAACTGTAAAGTGAACTGTACGTTTATTTAATTTTCCTACTCAAACCGTTTTAGTTACCAACTAATGTTTCTATCACATCATTAATTTTTAAAGAATATAATAAAAAAATAAGAAGACTTTTTATCTTTTAATTAATGGTATAGTTATTTGTCTGAAATTTAATTAAGGTTCTATCAAAAGAAACGTATGAAAAACATTTAACGGTTCCTAAAATAATAACAATTATCAGTTCATTAAAGTTATGGAGATAAGCTCTTGGGAATAAAATCTTTTTCGAAATTTACATTTTAAAAAATATAGAGTATAAAAAATATTAAAATAATAAATTTCTTGATATTCATACGACAGCTTTTAAATACAAACTTTTGATCATTTTTCTAAATAAAATTTACAAGGTGTTTATATAGTGTTATATAATATAAAGAAAATAAAACATACACATACACCAATAAAATTTCGAATTAATAAATATTTTCAACTAAGTCGACAATTTCATATTTAAGATATATATGATACAAAAATGCATCTTTATTTATTATTGGTTATTATACAAGTTAAAATAATATATATAATATTACAATTATTTACAATTATACATAATTTCCAACTCAAACTTATTGTATAATAGGCCGTTTATAGCAAAATAAAAACAAAATTTCAAAAACCAAATCGTTTACATACCTCGTTCCTTCTTCATGTGGATTTTGTTGACAGATCGATTTTGTTAAATATTTTTATTTACATACATTTTGGTATTTTTTATATTTAAAAATGTTTAAAAAATATGTTAAAAATAATTTACGAAATAAATTTGTATGACAATTAAAATTGATCAAGAAATTCAAAAATATTATTTCTTTCATTATATAAAAAACTTTCTGTTATGAAATCAATTGAACAGGGTGTATCATAAACAGTTAATTTATTAGTTTTTATTTGGTTTTCAACAAAAACTATATGAAAATAGTTTTTGACTTATAAGGAAACTTATGTAGTTTTTTAATCAAAAACCAAATCAAGCTAAAAACTACTAGTTTTTGTTTAATGTATGGAGCATATAAGAAATATTTTTGTAAATCTGAGACATGGAATTTAAATACAAGGTTAGGTAGGTAGGTAAGTAGGTAAAGAAGTGTTGCACAGTACTCACAGTACTCAGAGGCCCATTGTGAGTCCCTTCGTAGATTATATAGAGAGAGTTTGTAGAAGAAATTATAGAAAAAGAAGAGAAAAGGAAAAAATAGAAAAAGCTAAGACCAAGAAAAGTACAGAAAAGAATAGAAAAATCTGGAAAGGAAAAGTGCTACCGCCCTATATCGTTCGCTCTAAGCCAACGACCACTTCTTAGCCAGAATATTCTCATGACGAATCCTATCAATCTATCGAGATCGATCCTCGATATACTGTCCAATTCGTCAACGAATCGACTGCCTAACCACTTCTGTCTACTTAGTTGTAGACATGGACATAGACATATAATATGTTCTACCGTCCTTAGCTCATTATCTTCGCACATTCTGCATAGAACGGAAGAACCACTATCCCAATTCCCTGTCATTCCCCCTATGGGACAATGACCTGTCAGAATACCTATCATAGTCTTCAGGTTTTCCCTTCTCATGATTAAAAGTAGATTTGATTCTGTTATATCAAGTTTAGACCATAGGACCCTTAATAATCTGCAGTCCGTTCTACGATTCAATGCATGATTGGTTTTATCCCGAATCCACTCTCTAATTAACCTGAAGTAAAAGCCTAGAGGTGGTCCCACACCACTTTCATTTACAGCCCTATCCAAAGCTGAGCCGTTCCTAGCTAATTCATCAGCTACCTCATTGCCAATTATCTCGCAATGACCCGGTACACAGCAGAGTCTAATATGATTTCTCATCAATCTCCTCAGAGCCTTCTTACAGTCGCTAACTAACCTAGACTTGTCAAAATGTCCTTTCAAGGCCTTCAGCGTCGCTTGGCTATCTACATACAGAGTTACCTCTGTATTCTCTTCAATGTTCCCTGCTATCTATTCAGGGCCCTAAGAATGAATACCCAGAATTTCCGCCTGAAACACACTGCAACTATCCGATAGCCTATACGTTTCCCTGATGTTCTGCTCAACCAGATACACACCTGCACCAGTGCCCGTATCCCCTATCTGACCATTGGTCCCTACTCGGAATAATCAGTAAAGCATTTTCTCCGAAGTCGATCTCCGTGCACATGTAGTCGTTTAAAAGTTTGGAATGTCCTATTCTGATTGATCCTGTAAGTCCGTGCTTCTTATGGCACCTGTGATGCCAATCGAAGCACATCTCTGAGTTTTAGACAAAAGATTCCTACGACTTCCTATTCTCATTGCCTCCCACCCTACCAGACATCCATACGTCAGATTTGGTCTCACCACCGAGGTGTAAATCCAATTTACTACCATCGGTTTGAGGCCCAAATTCTTACCTATGGAGTTCCTGCATATGTAGTAGGCGTTGAGACCTGTCTTAAGCCTTTCCTGAGTGCCCGTTTTTCAAGATAGTTTACTATCAAGAAACAAGATATTTTGCTTCCTTTGCCTGTCTTAGTTCAATTCCCCCTAGTATCGGTAGCCTAAACTGCTCAATCTTGTACCTTCTGGTGAAAAGAACTAGTTCTGTTTTCCCCGGGTTGATCCCTAAACCCTTACTAGTGGCCCATGAGTTCAGTTCGTTAAGTTCAGACTGCATAACGTCGCTGATCGTGGAAAGAAATTTCCCTGTGATCAGTGAAACAACGTCATCAGCATAAGCAACGATTTTAAGCCCTCTTGCGTCAAATTGTCTTAAAATGACATTAACGGCTAAGAGCCATAGCAAGGGCGAGAGAACTCCTCCTTGCGGGGTCCCTCTAATCACTATCTTCCTTATGCATCTCCCAAGTTTGAATTAAATATTCGGCAATTCAGCATCAAAATAATCCATTCGAATAGGAAGTTTTGAACACATAGTGATTCTAGTGATTTTGTAATAGCCTCAATCTTAATGTTATTAAGAGATCCTTCTATATCAAGGAACGCTGCCAATGTATACTGCCTATACTGTAGGCCGCGTTCAATGTAACTCACCACATCATGCAGCGCAGTCTCAACAGATTTACCCTTTAGATAAGCGTGCTGAGCACCACTGATGATATGGCCGTCCATTGTCGTCCTCAGATAAAGATCGACTAATCTCTCTAATGTCTTCAAAAGAAAAGACGATAGGCTGATCAGTCTGAAATCTTTACGTTTCGAGTGGCTAGCCTTGCCTGCCTTAGGTATGAAAATTACCTTAACCTCTCTCCACCTCCTTGGAGTATATCTCGTAATACGACATACACTAAAAAGCTCTGTAAGAAGTGTTCGTGTCGTGTCACTGATGTTCTGTAGCATGGCTGGAAAAACACTGTCTGGACCAGGTGACTTGTAAGGTTCAAAGGTGTACACCTTATCCATCGAGACTATGTCACCGACTACTTCACTAAGTTCCCTATCAGATACACATTCTGAGAATCCCAAGATTCGTCCTGCTTGTGCATCTGCCTCCAAGTTCCTACAGCCTAGAAAATGAGTTTCCATAAGTAAACTCAGAGATTCAGAGCAAGACTCCGTCCATGAGTTATCCGCGCACTGAATATATCCAGGAGCACTAGGATCCTTGGATAAAATTCGCCTGAATCTGGATAACTCATTAACAGAGTCGATGGACTCACAGTAGTTCCTCCATGAGTCCCCCTTTGCCCTCTTAATGTCTGTCTTATACCTATTGAAACTTTCCCTGTAGCTGTTCTAATCCTCATATTTACGTGTCAGTTTTGTTCTGTTGAACAGTTTCCTGAAGGTTGACATTTGGTTCCTAAGTTCCCTGTTCCACCATTTAGGCTGTTCCCTCTTTAACGGAAATATTACCGAACAAGTTAGTTTATAACTGTTCCTAACTTTCCACGTGAAATCCTCCACTAAACTCTCAACTCCCTCTGATGACAATTGCCATCATGGAGCGGCGTTTAGTTCCCTATCCGTAATGGCCCTAAAGGAGTTCCATTCGGTTCTCCTGGAGTTCTTATATGATTCTCCCCTTGGTCTCGCGAAATTTAAACTAAAGGATATCCTGTTATGATCGGAAAAGGAACATTCACTATCTACGCTCCAGTTCGAAATGTAATCGCTCCTAAAGTTTGTCAGTGTTATGTCTATAACTGCCTCTATATCCTTAGTTCTGAATGTGGGCATATTGTCCCTGTTACAGATAAAAAGATTGTTAGTAGTTATAAAATTAAAAACTGCCTCACCTCTCTCATTGATATCAGCGCTGCCCCACTGGCGTTGTGCGTTAGCATCGCAACAGAACACTAAATATATGCGTCTTCTCTTTGCGTACTCCGTTAGTTTGCACACCATATCGCCCGGTGGGTTGTCCACATCAGAGGGCATATAAACGGAGGCGAGTACGAGTTTCTACCCGTCTCTATCCTCTCTTTTCACGACCGTTAGGTCTCCATTGCTGAAAGAATGAAAGTTTATAAAATTCAACTCATTCCTAGCCAGTATACACGTACTTACCTTATCCTCAGTGGATGGTACAAAAAGCGTATATAAATACAAGGTTAAAAGAATTATTTTTGTAATACAAAATTAAAATTATCGACAAGTCGTAAATAAGAAATTATAACACAAAAACAAAGGACATCTGTGATAATTCATATTTCCAACTACATAACAACTTATATATATATATATATATATATATATATATATATATATATGTATATATATAACAATAGAAGAAATAATCTATATTAATTTAAAAAGTTAAGATAATAATTAATAATGATATATTTTAGTTATTTAATATTTTCCCATGTTTTCTTTTTTATGTTCATACGTTACGTAACAAAAATTTGTTTGTGAACATATATGATATGAATTACATATATACATTTGCAGTTGTTTTTTGGACATTTGGATATATATATATATGTATATTAGACTGCACCAAAATTTACCGACTTTTGAAATTTGACCGCAACTTCTCCTGAATCATTCATGGGGCTGTAAAAATATATTTTATAAAATATTAGTGAAATCGGACATCACTAACCTGTGCCGCATCGGAGCTGAACTTTGTTGTATTGTGGATTTATGTGGAGAAAATATGATTTTTTTTACTATTAAACTATTAAATACATTGTTTTGTAAGAAAATATTCAATTTTCTTCTATCAAACAAAACAAAAAATGTTAAAGTCATTATGAGTTAACTATTAATGCGTTTTAGATCATTTGTGTAAGGAGTGTACAAACAAAATTTAAATTCTTTGAGAAATATTTAAATATAATGCTATGTTTTTGTTTCAGCATGCTGGGTTAGAAGATTAAAATTTGCAATACTTGAAAGTTTTGAAGAAACAAAGTAAAAAGTTATATATTCTTTTCTGGATTTCGATAAAATTTTATGGAAATATAACTGAAAGACCTTGATTTGATTGATATTAGTAGTAAAAAAGGCAAATTTAACCCTCAAATGAGCTTGGGGTTAGCGTTTTTTCAAACACACCTATTCTTAAATATTTGTAAAGTTAATTTTATTAATTAATATCATGGACCAATAAAATGATAAATACCTCATTCTGACAAGTAAAGTCATGCTTCTTACAGAAATTACTGCATCCAAATTCAGATAAATAATAATTTTTCGTGATGTTGCCCATAAACTTCTAAATATTTCAAATTTTGATATTTTGCCTTGTTATTTTAAAAGCAATCCTTGTCCAATTTTCTTCAAAACTTCAGAATATATTTTCTGAGATATGGTTTATCTTATTGGGAAATAATTTTGTTTAGTCTGAAAATTAATTAAAAAAAAAAAATGATTTTATAAATTAAAAAGTGCAGAAAATGCCTTTTTGTCAAAATTCGCAAAATTTAAATCGCAGGTACGGCAACCAAGCACGGAAAGGGGTTTAAATTATCTTTGAAAAACAAGAAGGTATTTTTCAGTAATTGCGGTTAAAATTTAAATAAAAATTGCTTTTTATTTAAAAATTTCGCAAGAAATTAAAAATTTGTTTATACACTCCTTACATAAGTGGTCTAAAACATATTAATGGTCTGCGATATTCGTAATAACTTAAATATTTTTGAACTGATTTTTTTCTTTTTATGTTTTGTTTGATAGACAATTATTTGTAGATTACGATTTTTTTCTAAAAGAGGTCATATTTTCTCATATAAAAGCACTCTACAAACTTCAGGTCCGATGCGGCACGGGTTAACGATATCCTATTTCACTTATATTTCACACAATATCCTTTTTTCAATCCACTGAACGATTCTAAGGGGAGTTACAGTCAAAATTCAAAAGTTTGTAAATTTTGGTGCAGTCTAATATATATATATATTTTTTCGAATTTTATTTTATTTTTATTTTTATGTATATATTTTTCTTTTTTTCTTTGTTAGAGTTTCATTAATGGCGGGAACAAAACAATTAAAGCAATTAACACTTCCTAATTATCTCATATAATATAGACTACACTACAGCAGAAGATATCTGAATACTAAACTAGACGGCAAACAAGTACATGCTTATATATGTACTGATATGATGCAAACAGTATATTTAACATGCATTAGTAGCAACCACAATTATTTCCCACAAGACTTAGTATACACTCACACATGCAAACCCTTTCCTTAGTCGTATTGTGACTATGAATATATATATATATATATATATATATATTTTTTTTTTTTTTTGTTTTTTTTTTTGTCATATAAAATTTTGCAATTCATGCACTGTGTTTATCTGTGTGCTATTACAATTTACATACATATGTATATGCATACATGTGTGTACGTATAATTCAAATATGCAATAAGAATTTTCTTATGTGGTTAAAGGCTTCCAAAAAAAGTTCCAATAACAATAACGGATTTGTTGTTATTTTATTTAATTGCAATTTACGGCTGGTTTAGTTCTTCGAAATCACTACATGAGCTTAATTATACTATAGGATACTCTTAAGACATAAACACTTTGTATTGAGACGATACATCTTCTGTTTTGTATAATCAAATTCACACATTGACTAGAAGCGTTTATAGGTGGAAAAAATTATGCTTTTTATAGTTTTTAAAAAGATAAAGGTTAGCATTTTCCGATTTCGTTAAAAGTTTCAGAATATATTTTTTTTACTGTATAGTAATTTTATTTAATTTTATTATCAGTACAAAAAATTTGTCTTTGTGCTTAATAAACTGCAAAAATTTTCATTTTGACTTTGTTAAAAGAGAAATAATCTTTGAACCAATTCTTTCTAGATTTTACTCTTTATTATGAAAAAATCTTAAGAAATGAGAACTTTTAACCAAGTATCGAAAGCAAAGCAAATACTTATTTTTCAGGAATAATGCATTAAAATTTAAATTTGTATGTACAGTCCTTAACAAGTGTTCTAAAACGTGTTACTAGTCGGTGAAATTCATAATAACTTTAATATTTTTTAACCGATTGTTACTTTTATATTTTGTTTGATAGATAATTATGTGAAGATAACGCTTTTTAACGTTCAGTTGCAAAAAAAGCTTAAAAAAGCAAAATTTTTCTATATAAACTACAAACTCCAGGACCGATGCGGCACAGATTAACGACATCCGATTTCACTATTATTTCACGCAATACTTTTTCATAACCTAAAGAATGATTATAGGGGGAGTGACGCTCAAAATTTAAAATATGGTGTAGTCTAATGTACACATTGTTGTAATCTCAAATTATAAATTAACATTTTGTAGTTTATTTTTGTTACAATAAACTACCTCGTCGGATTTTTTTTGCTATGGTTCACCTAAAAAATTGTCTGGCTTCGCCAATGTTGCATTACATCCTATTTTATTTATATGCATTTATTAGGTTGAGATGGGAAACTTGTTCATTAATTTAGCTTCATTACATTATTGGCAAAATATACAATTTTTCTGTGATTGTCACTGCTTGTTTGTGTGTTAGTTTGTGATGTCGTTTCTTCTGATGTAGCTGTTGTTATTGTTTTCATTGTTGCAATTGCCACAAAATTCTCTACATATTATATTTGAAATAATAATTGCATATGCTGATGAAATTATACATACAGTGGTCAAATGAGACAAATTGGTTTAAGTATTTAATACAATAAATAAGTCTAGTCGTGTATGTTTGTTTTTTTTATGCATATTTATTTTCTTATTAAAAAAAATCATAAAGTTAATACTTTTGTACCACTGTGTTAATATTTTGTAGCTCTTTATTTGGAAAATTTAAATTATTTGAGTGAAAGGCGCCAATTGGAAGCACTTTGGATTCTGCTTGTTCACTCCCTGCCTGTCCATTCATACATTAAACTCTGTAATTATCTGTTTTTATAATGAGCTTTTGCCAGTTACTTAGTTAAACGCTCATGACAATAACAAATTTTTCAACCATTTCAATGTAGACAATTTATCATTGGATCTATAATAGTATGTAATAATTTAAAGTCTCCGTTGTTGCCAATATCAAAGATGTTCTGGTTTAATAAACTCTTCGCTCTTCTTTATTCTTTATTATTTTCTCATTATTTATGCATCCTTCTTGAAGCAAGTATACAATTGTATGACAACAATTTAATGTTTGACATAAAATATTGTTACCATAATTTGAAAGAAAAACACTGAAAATTTTAAAATAAATAAAACATACATAATGAATTATTGTTTAACATTGGTTTTCAAAAACTATATATAATTTCTTAATATACAAATTATTAAAAAAATTGTATACCACTCTGTTTTTGTCCAACACATGTACATATATATAAAATCGGATAATGCTTATAAAAGTTGTTTAACTTTAAGCTTTGTTAATTTTTGACAAAAATGCCCGATGTGCCTTACTTAGAGGTCCATAAAACATTATCAGTAAATGACATGGAACAGATTCATATGCGATAAAATGCACGATGAATGATTTAATGAATACCCCAAATGTAAAAAAATCGAAGATATAAAAACCCTATAATTTTATTTTGGGTAAAAACTTTTTGAAGTTATATATATATATATATATATATATACATAGATATATATATATGATAATTTTGACAGATTATACTTATAATTTTAATGTATTCAAAATACGCAACAGCTAAATTTATTTACTTTCAAAACAGTAAATTTTGTTTTGTCGATTTTACTAAAATAAAAACAGTAATTCCTTTCATAAGCTTCATTAATCGAATTTTACAACATAAAGGGAATGACTATAAAAACCGTATGTGATAAAAATTATTATTGTTTTTAGTTAGACTCGTAAACAAAATCTATGTAGGTGAATAAATAAACACATCAAATCCGAACTTATAAACATAAAAAAATATCCTCCTAATATGTATCATACATTTGTCTCTCATACTACTTAATGCCTTAAACACTAACAAAATAAATTACAAAAAAAAAAAAGTTAAAAAGTCGTAAAAATATAATTTTTGTTGAATATCAACTGGAGTGAGCTGTTTATTATTTTTAGTCCCAATTGGACTTTTCAATCATTTTTAGTCCAAATCAGATTTTTCAATAAACTTACTACAGGCAGCTATTTAAGATTTTTAACCCATTCCATATATTCCATATATATGACTTATGAATTCTGACCGTAAATTCCCCTAGAATTGTTCTTTGGGATTTAAAAACATATTGTGTAAAATATTAGAGTAATCAGAAATCGGTAACATAAGCCGCATCGGAACTGAAATTTGCAGGTTTTTGGAGAAATTTTGGTACAAAATATACGTTTCGCAAATTAATATAAAGGAATAATCACCTATATATAATGATAAAGAAACAAGAAATAAAGTTAAATCGGTTGAAAAATATTAAAGCTGGCCGATTTTATGGTTAATTTTTTCATGTTGTGGTTTGATTTTTTCCTATTATTATACCATCTTACCATATTATTATTCCATTCCTTCAGTTAATGATTTAAATTTATTATATTATTATTCCATCTTATCATATATTATAATAAAACACATTAATTTAAAATTAATATTGTAATTTTGTTCATTATTTAATTTTATTTTTTTGTACCATCATATGTTGTGCAAGAAAGTACAAGATATTTTTTATTAACTAAACTTTTTAATAGTAGTTGAGTCCCAGCAAATATAAAAAAACCTTGTCTACTTATATTTATTCATGTATAAACTAAATGAGAATTATAATGAAAATATAAAACAAACGTTAAAACAAAATATATTCAAAAACAAACAAGTTATGAATTTTTAAACCATATTTTATTGTTATGGTAATAATAATATTAATATTGTTTGAAAACAGAATATGGATTAAGAACAAGGAAAAAGCTTGATAATATTTAATGATTGAAGAAACAATGATATTTTTTATATTAATAAAATTTTGTTTCCGGTAAAAATATTTAAAAACATAAAATTTTTGTAGTCAATTATATTCATTGAATGTAAACATTGAATGATAAAACTGAAACAAACACATTTTTATCATGATCATAGTATTATTAAAATTAATGGAAATTGACAATGAGAACGTAATATTGTTGTAGTGACAATGCCGTAATCATGTTTTTTTTTATCTGCGTGTACTATTTAGTTAGTATAATTTCATTTAAATTTACTCGTATATGGAAAATTTTGGTACAAATATATTTATTAAAATTAATTATGTAATTTCGTTTGTATAAATACATTAAAAACATTGTATTTTTAATGTCGGTAAACATGTTTATAACACTCGTATATTAGACATTTTAACTTTAAAATTAAACTACTGTGTTTTTAATATTTGTTTCCACTTATTTTTTAAACACAATATGTATTTGTACCATAATTATAGTAGGATACCTAACATCTACTATAAATATAATAAAATCGGTTACACATTTATTAGAGTGTACAGAATTAAATATCATGGAATGTTATGAAGCTATAACTATGAACAAAACATGAATCTGCCAATATTTATAACTTATGACATCCATTTTAAAGATAATTAGAAACGAAATTAAAATTATAAAAACAGGTTTACTATTATTATTTTTACACCGCAATGATATACAAAATAATTTTCTTTAGAAAACGTTTAAGTAATACTGTAAATAAAGATATTCTCTCTCAAATACATATGTTTAAAATATTTACTAAAATTTAAATTCAAAAAATATACTTTCGTCAAGATACAATTTTCTCGGTACATGATTATTAAATTTTATACTAATTGTATTAAAGTTAGAAATTTTCAAAGGACTAAATAAATTCACACATGTGTTTTAATTTCAGATAAAAAAGTTTTGGCACAAATTTAACCATAACCTATAAAATTAAATTCTATATTCCTAATATTGGAATAAGGAAATTGTTGACCTTTTTCTAAAACAAAAGTTGAATTTATTATTTAGATTGTCTTAAAAAGCTACTTTCTTTTCATATCTTATTTATTTATTTTTTTGTGAACTTCTTTTCTGGTTTTATTACACCTGAATGGCCAATAATATGAAAGTATTTTTACCGTATACATAAGACCATAACATGAACGTTGTATATTTTCCAAAAAATTTCAGCAATTGTACTGATAGAGTAAAATTTTGTTATTAAAAAGCAACAGAATACAAAAACTTTTTATACGAAATACAACGTTATGCCAAAAAAGTGCAGACAACAAAAAAAAAAAAAAAAAAATAATAAAGGAAGCAAAAGAAAAGCGCTTTTTTATATGTCTATTTACATACATAAATATATATCGGACCGACCATGTTTGTAACTGAGTACAAGACAGGACATCTTTAACATTTCATATAACTGCCAAATAATCCTATTACTCTGACTTAGATAACTAAGAAGAACATTAGAAAACTGAAAATAGCAAAGGTTCATAAAAAAAATGAATGAATGCACTGTTGAACAAATTTCAGTATTAGTATTTATTCTAGTATAGAATGAAGCAGATACCTAGAAGGGGGAGCATTTGCCATAGGGGTACATATGCAATTGCCAATTATTCCGAAACCAAGTATAGATTTTTGCGGCACTAAAAGATTTTCTTTTCCCTTATCGCAGATCTATCATCCATAAAATATTAATATTTTCAATTTACATTTGATTGGAGGTATACGTGATTACGTGTCTCCCATATATTTCGCTGTTGCTATTTTCGATTTAAAGATTTTGTTCCGTGTTATAAACTTGATGGTAATGAACAAAAATTGGCAACAGGAGTTTTAATAAATTTACTTAAAGTGTGGTAGGCCGACACAACTTATCTTCCAGGAACGTGGTATTCAGCTACAATGTAATTACTAGCCGTATATTTTTTACTATACATATAGACTCTCTCTAGTTTTTACAGAATTTAAACAAAAAATTATTTAGTGATTTTTGCAATACACTGTAATACACTGATCTGTATTACTAATTGAATTGTTATTTGTTTTACATAAAATTCAATTAATAATACTATTTTTTTTTTGCAATTGCAGTACAAAAATAAAATATAAAACATCATATATAGGCAAGCGATTCTGCACCTTTTCACCCAATTTGCTACATGCATTGAGGTAGTTTCGACGTTTTTGGTCACTTCAGAAAATCATAAAAAAAAATTAACGTAACGGAGAAATAGTCAGGATAGAAAATGAAAATATTTTTCGGTATCAAGGATATATATACTTTTTTTAACCTCAGAGTATCAAAAATTCTATTTTTTAATAGGATATTTATTTTTCTTATTTACATAATTAATATAGCTTTTAAATATAAAGGATTAAAACAAAAAATATAATAAAATATGAAGATTGTCAAACTATCTTGAATGTAATTTTTCTTCTACTCGAATTCAGTTTACAGATTAATTTATTTTGAGTTTTCTTCGTGGAAATTTGTGGAACAAATTGAGTTTTTGGTCTTTATAGTCTCCGAATTTGACCTAAAAACTTTGTGAGAGTTTAATAATTTTGTATAGACGGAAGAGTGTCGATGAACAGGGCAACAAAGAATATGCAATATCGCATTTTTCCTATGTTTAAAATGAACCATACTTTTAGTTATGTATCCGTTTTAGATAATTTACAAATTTTGTCACCGACTTCTTACAGCTCATTTTTTCATATTTTGGATTTAACAGCTTATTTTTGGGTTAATGGAAAATCCTTCTTTCAACCCATATTTTAGCAATTCAAATAGTATATTTTATATTTAAGAGCATAATGTTGCATATATTACACTATAGAACATAATTTTGTATAATTTTCACTTAGGACCAACATTTTGAGCATACAATAATTTTTTCTAAATAATTTGCCTTTAGAGAAATTTTCTTTTTACTGTGAAATACGGTTTTCAAATCCAATTCCCCAATAATTTTCATCTTATAAATTGATTGAAATTTTTTAATTTAATGATACAATGTTTCAGCTTTAAACATTTTTAAGTGTAAAGAGATATTTTTTGCAATTGGTAATAAAAGTCAAGTTATTTTTAACATGGAAAAGTGATCATTTAAAAGCTAATCAGAAAAAATTATTTCAAATTTTAAGAGCATTTTAAATGCGCATGAAACACTTTTTAGCGAATATTTTTGATTGCCCTGCTGATAAATAACGATGGGAATCTTTGTGGAATTAATTTTGTTTTTAATTTTGATAGATTTAAAATGTAATACCTCTTACAAAAATAAAATATAAAATATATAAATCCATACGTAAATACATATACATATTCTCGGGATATCTTCTTTGTCTGTCAACAATTCAAATATACGGGACTATATAGGTACATACATATGTAATATTGTATATTTCTTTGTATGTATGTTAGAAATAAAAAAGTTGTAAAAATTTTTTTTTTTTTTTTATATATTTTTACGAGTTACAGTGCCAAACCACAAAACCGGAAGTTTGCTAACAAAATCTAATCACGGAAATTGATTATTGGCATAGTCACCAATATATACATACACATAAACCATAAACTTACACACATATCGTCACATAAAATGCAATAGACCGTGCCACTGAAAAATCAGATATTGGTTTTTAGCTTCTGCTTAGCTACGGCCTTTTGCATTTTAGGTGATGATATGCAGTATATACATATATACAATAATTCTTGTTGAACACATACATTTACAACGCTTAAAAAAGAGCAAGAAAGAAGTTCAATGGTATTTGGTTGTTTTAAAAAATTTTAGTTTTTGTTCTTATTTTACAGCCATTTGTTGTTGCCACTTTTTTACTGCAATTTCGTGTGGTGCGTCTGATTTATAACTTTAAATGTTTTCTGTATATGAACACACATTCGTTCATACTTCCATACATAGTAAGTGTAAGTAAACTTCAATGAAGACTGCTTTTCAGGAAGTTGGTTTGTCTGTTGGATCTGGCATATACAAAGTTATTTTCAAAATGGCATTGTTTAAATTAAATTTCAAAAGACAAGTAAAAGCAAAAATTCTTTACTGTTTATTTTCCTCCTTAAAAAAAGAAAAAAAAAAAAACAATGGAATACATATGTAGAAGGAGTTTGTGCTTAATAAGTAGCTGTTTTTAGTTTTTTTCTATCTTGCAAATTTTTTTAGGGCATGACAAATATGATCTCCCTAATAAGGTAGTCACACTAGTATAACTCGAGAAAAAGTTTGTTCTATATCAGATAACACCAAAAGATGCTGACTTAAATCACCTTCATGTTGCCTTAAAATAATTTTTTGTCTGCTTAGCAGTTTCGGAGTTATTCAGAAATTAGGTTTAATCATTAAAGCTAAGTATATTAGGAATGAAATAAAAATAAATATCATAGAAAGATACACATATTCAAAATTGGATGTAAAATTTATGACATAAAATATAAGTGCTTTTATTATAGGTGTCTTCACTGAGATGAATAAAATCATGCTTTTTCATAAATTTTCATGGTGCGTTTTATTCGCTGCTTTATAATTAAAGATTAAAAAACTGAAAATATTTGTAGTTTTCTCATTGTAAAGAACTTTTAAGAAGCAAAATTTTTTCAATTTTGCATGAAATTTTTTGCCACTAATTTCTTAATATGTCCAAAACTATTGAGTGGATAAAAAATTATGTTAATTTTAGTCAGCTTTTTTGGTTGTTTTTTTTTTTACCTAAATCGGGCAAACCCTTCATACTGCTGTGACCGCCTTATTAAAGCATATTCATCCTAGTTTTGTTTAAAGTAGGATTTCTGTGCATATATTTGTTATACTTAGGCAAAAATGTATGTACTTTATTAGATTAAAGTGTGCGTTCGAATCAAATATAACAAGCTAAGGTATATTTGTTCATAACTTTGTCTGCTGGTAACTCTGTTTTCTTTTATGATCAATATATCCTCAAAAAATATTCCAAATTTTGTAATGATATGAATTTTCAAAATATTTTGTTTGCTTGGACTTACAAAAAAATTAGAAAGGGGCTACGTTTCAGAAGATAATTAGTTTGTAAGAAAGTTAAACAATGATCCTAAAATTGATCGGAAACCTGGAACAGGAAAAAATAAAAGATCACGAAATGGAAACAAAGCTAAAAAGGTGGAGTAGTTCTTAAAAAGTATTCCAAAGATTTGCGAATGCGAGGTGGCTAGACGTATTAAATGTTCTGTACTCTATGTGTGTAAAATTAAAGCCAATAAATCGGACATAAAAAATTTAAAGTGCAAAATGTAGCATATAGGAACTCAAAGAAGAATGCTAAAGATATATATATATATATATATATATATATATATATATATATAAGTACATATATATATTAGGTTTAAATTTTGTGCAATAGATGATGAAACATACGTCATTTCTGACTTCTCACATCTTCCAGGATGCAGCAGATATTAGAGGAAAATTTCCCAACAAGTTTCTTATTTGGCAAGCTATATGCAGCATGTAACATCGCCACAATAAACTCGGATATTTATATGAAATAGTGTCTAAAAAGAAATCTACCTCCATTTATAAGAAAAAAAAAAAGAGTCTCAATATTTTTTTGGCCTGATTTGGTATCTTGACATTACAGTAAAATTACATTAATATGGTACAGTAAACATAATGTCAATTTTATTCCAAAAAATTCCAACCCTCCAAACAGCCCAAAATTTCAGCCAATTGTAAAATATTCGGCCCTTTTCAAAAGGGAATTAATGACTAATGCTGCGCCCAAAACATTGACAAATTTTAAACACAAGTTCCAAAAAAGTTACGCAAAGTACAATCAAATTAATAATGGATCCTCCATTTCAAGAAAATAAAAAATTAATTCATATCTAATCATTAATTTATCCTTTATTGTTACACATAATAAATCTGCAGAAAAAACCCTAAAATATATTATTTCATTCATTATTGTAACTTATTCCAGTCAACTTTATATAAATATTTGTATGTTATATAATTATATTACAGGTATAAAATTTAAATTGAAACTTCATTTGTGTTTTGTTTGACTTACGTGTATGGAACATTTTAATAATTGGGATGAATTAAGCTTTATTTTTTCAAATATACATAGAATGGTTTAAGATTACTTCCTTTCTTTTTTCAAATTCATATTCCTATTTTGAGAAAATGTCTATAAATATTCCATATTACGAAGTTTTCAAAAAATTTATTTGAATTAGTTTGCACTGGTAGCTTGTGAATATACGAGATGGTTATCTGACGATATGTTTAGTATAGTATATGTATCTTATTTGTGCGTGCGAGTGTAATTATATATTAAGAGGTTATTATAACCACATGCATCGACATATTTGGTCATAAGTATTTTAGTTAGTAAATCAAATTAAGGGTCATCAAAAAAAAAAAAAAAAAAAACATTTTGTTATGTACTTACTTGTATTAACAAAAAACTTATAAGTATGTACATACCGTACTTTAATGTACAGTATCCAAAAACTAAAATTATTGAGTGTATTTTCTTAAGAAACACTTGATTACGACTAAGAGTTGTTTGTTTATATCTTGACATAAACATTTTTGAAGTATGTAATATTTAATGTTTTTGTACGTGTGAGTGTATGTGAAAATAAGAATACATTAGACGTGTAACTGTTTGTATTTTCATTAAGGACATTGCTAAATTTTTTGAATGATAAGCATCAAACATATTTTTGTCGTTTTATTATGTTTATACAAAAACGCTAAAATAGAAAGCTATTAATTTTTCAATTACATTTGAAACAATCTTATTTCGAAGATTGTATTTAGATTTTTCCATAAAAAAAAAACAAACACTGAGTGATTTAAAAAAAAAAATAACTTTATTAGCGTTTTCTTTTGTTTTTAGTAAGTTCACGTCCTGTACTTAAAAAAGCCTGGACAATGATTTTAACTAGTAGACTGTAGAATGCTAATTGAATTTTCCCATACAAATGATGCTGCTTTTATAGAAGTTCTACATGTTTACATATCCTGAGTTGCAAAAATAAGTAATGTAACAAGATAAAAAATAGTACATACGTTAATGTTAAATAATATCAGTTAAGTTCAAAATACACAGAGTTTCATTCAAATGTAATATGATAAAAGATAAAGGGTTGTATTCTAAATAAACGTTAAATTCAAGTATGACAGAGTTGTATGGTTTGAAAATGATCGTTAAACTTAAATAATAAAAATGATAATATAAATAATAAATGCGGGTTGCTACACATTTCAAAATCCGTGAAAAATTATCTCACTTCTCAAAGCTTGATTTGACCTTTCCTTCAGCACTATATTATTTTCCGTTGATATTTGCAAAAAATATTTAAAAGTTATAGTCCTAATGTGAATACATATAATAATTTCATAATAAGGAGGACATTACATAAAAACAATAACAATAAAAACAATTGTTATTACAATATGAAAAGAAAAGAGATTGCCATCTACATTAAATGAAATTAATAAAAATCCAAAGTAATTTAAAAGTTTTATTCCACATTTAAATATTGGTTTTAAAAATAAATCAAATTTCAAAAAAAAAAAAAAAAAAAAAAAAATCATTCTGCAATATTATTTGGTAACTCTAGAATCCTTTGTTCACAGTACAAGACCTCAGGGGAATACAAATTTCCAATATTTATACAAAAAGAAATATTTTTATGCATGCTTATGTATATGTACATAAATAAGTATTCCTACATACATATTCCGACATTCTGACAGTATTTAGTAAAATCGTATTGATGATTTCTCTACTAATTGTCAGATTACGAGTTTGTGAGAACAGTATGAAACCCAAGCAAAATTATAAAATAAGAAAACAACATGTCTTATTAGTTGATTGTTAATTTGACATGGAGTACATATGTACTCATATCGCTCATTTTGCTGAAACAATGTCATAAGTCAAAAAACGCAAATTTCGAGTTAAATATGTCTTATTAGCTGACGACGCCTTGTGTATGATTTTTTTTTTAATTTGACATATGATCGCGATAAAAGCATTTTGTCTTAATTACCTAATTTATTGTGTATTACTTGCAATAACGTATTATATTATTTGTGCTTCAGTTATTGTATAGTCAATATCGTAGTTATTTTGAAAAGTGGTTAAATTTAACCATAATGCTATAGATTTTTTGGGTTATGACGTTGTTGCAGCAAATGAGCGATATATCGTAAGTGCGCTGACGAAAATTCATATGTGTAATTTGCCGAAATTTTTATATACTAGACAATCCGAATGTTTTATTTGTCATCCATTTTTAATTTAAAACTATTTTCAAATATTAACATGTAAATTTATGGTTTTCATATAAAGAATAAATTGTTTTTTGCTCCACTGAAAAGTTGTTTATACATAGTATTTTTCGTCAACGTGCTGACAATATGTACATTAGGGTGGTTTAAATTTCTTTGCGATTTAAATTTAAACGTAACTAAAATTATGAATTGGGACACTGCTTAAGATATCTTGGCCAAATTTCAACTTCCTACTATGATTGGAACAGGGTACAACACAGCAATTTATATCGAGGATGTCAGAATAAATCTTAAAAATTATTTCCCACCAATATTAATGATATATAAATCAACCCATAGCTAATAAAAAATAAATATACTTATGAGCCATTCCATTTAAAATGAACACGAATTTAATAATATTCTGTACAATGCATATCTCACGGTTTACAGTTCGCGAGTAAATATCTCCAAAAAAGATATTTTCAAAAATTTGTAAAAAATATATTTAAATGGCCAAAATGTTTTCTACACTCTTGGTATGTGGCGCACTGGGATTTTGTGAGTCCCAGTGCGTAACATATTACAAAAAATGTCACCTTAAATACAAAATAATTATTTTAATTTGTGTTCTTCTTTCATGAAAAACAGAAAAATCGCTGATTGCTTCCACAAGCCATCCAAATTTAAACATTAACACTGGTAACGTAAATATCGAGATTTAGCTTGACTTTTGCAATGATTCGTGATTAATGATACATCGAGTATAAGATAAATTATCTTAATAAAAATACAAATATTTTTCAGAATTTGCTTCAACGTTCATTTAAGATCTAAAGTGGGATGTAATAAAATTACCTTTAAAACGGCGGCTGAAGTATGTTTTTTCTTAAATTTGAATAGTCGAAATTTCGTGGTCTTATATCTCAAAAATTGAAATCTTTAAAGTTACTAAAAAATATGTCGAAAAGGCAGTTTTCCCTTATATTCCGCGTAATTATCGTGTTGGGACTAAGGTTTGAGGTTTTTCGCAATATTTGTTTTCTTGAGAAATGGGAACAAAAAAATCAATTTCTCGGAAATTCTATGGAATTTCTAAAAACTTTAGTTATAAGAAAAAAAGGCCATGATTTCTTATAAAAAAAAAAATAATATTTTTTTTTATTAAACAAAAGAAAACTAAACATTATAAATCGTACTCAATTAACGAAAAATGAAATAACATTAAAGCATAATGCTATATCTAATATTAAAAAAAAAATTAAACACTTTATACAAATCAAATTAGTACCTTCCGTAATATATGTTACTAAAAAATTGTGCCTTAGATTTTTACGTTATTGTGTTTTTGATGCTAAAACTTTTTAAAAATATAACCTAATATATTCGATGAATTTCATTATAAATAAATTGCCGTTTATTTTCACTTTGTTTCTCTAATTTACATTATGTTTTTTTTAATTAACTAATTCTTACTAAATTAAACATAAATCTGAAAAATACTAATCAATTTGGATCAATCATAGTGTTCAGAATTAATCTCACATTAATGCAGCATGAGATTAGTTTTTGTGTAAGTACATAGTTTGAAATTATAGCATTTACGAGTACATCTAACATTTGCAGATCCATTGCTTGGATAAGAGATATTGTTTCAAAAGAAAATGTTGGACCATCCTAATGCATATATATTGATATACCTGCTACTAATAGTTTATTATTTTTTATTTAATTTTTTTTTTTTACAAACTGACAAGTTTAAAACAGCTTTTCAACATTTTTAACGAACACTTTTTTGTTATTTGTTGTTGTTATTAAATCAAAGAATTTGGTTTAATACTGTTAAACAATAAAAAAATTATTACAAGAATTTTAGTAAACCTGGAATTCAGACGTGTACTGAACTTGAGTTCAGATTGAATGCTGAAATACATGAATACTTTAACATAAAATATAAAAAATATGTACTTAGTTAATTACATTATTTATGTTGATATTAATTACATAAGAATTTCTAAAAATAAATACTTGTATTATTATTATTATTTTTTAATATGATTTAAGTTTATGTGTTATTTGTATATGAAGTGGTATTGGATTCACAAAGATAATAGAAGAAATAAACCATTAATTTTCAATTTTTCCATTCAATATTTGATTAAACGTTGACTCCCTAAAGCAAAGCAATAAAAGTTATTATATGCTTTTAATACTATTTAGTTCAAAATAATTTTTAGAGAAGGGAAAATGAAATTACTTATCATCAGTTTAATGCTACTACTCCCTAAATTTTATATAAATGTTGTTTAAGTGTGTTTCTATTTATTACGAGTATATTGGTTTTCCAATTGAACCCTTAAGTTTTCTATCACTACTATTTATTGAGAATAAATAAAATTTATGAGTTACTTTGAAGTTTTTCTTTTATTGTTTCATTTTTTGTCCTCACTTTTTCTTTTTTTAATCTACAGAATTGTTTTCATTTCAATTTCCTTTCAGCAATATTTGATTTCATTCTTTATCAATAAAAAAATCTTGGTTACGACGTAGATACAGAAAATAATACTGAAAAATATTAAATGAATTTAAGCTGAAATTTTTCTTAACACTTAATGTCCAAGGCTGACAAATTCGGAGAGTATGAAAATACATTTCCATTTTATTACATTTTTTCATTGTATTTAAAACGAAGTTAAATAGAAATTAAATTAAATACATCTTGTAATATATGTTTGTATTTTTATGTATATAATTTTTTATTTTAGATATATTCTATAATTTAATACAACTTATTGATGCTGACCGTAGGCTATATTTAAGGCGAGTGAACATAATTTAATTTTAAATTAGTTATTTAAAGAAACTTCACTATTATATACTTGACATGTAAATTATGGTAAAATTCGATTTTTACTCATTATATTTAAAAGCAATAATTTACAATAACATCAATATTTACATATCGTAACCTAAAATACAAATCAAATGTTGTTTTTTTTTCTTTTTTCATTGTATTATAATGTACTGACCCAAACTAAATCTACACAAAAATTAAATATTTATATCTTTAAAAATGACATCAATATTAACAAAAGTCAAAAGGCTATAAGTGAATGATTAAAATTTTTTATTTAATTGCTTTTTGCTTTTGTTGTAAAAAATTAAAAAGTGTGTTACGATTTTTTTTGGTGACGATAAACAACATATTTTACATTTAAAAGAGTAATAAAAACTCAATATAAACCTGGTTTGAGCAAGAGGAACAACGATGGTTGCTAAAAGGCTTACATTAAGCTTAGCCCATTCAAAACAAAATAATAATAATAATAATAATAATAATAATAATAATAACAAACATGCATCTTCTAAACCGTTGGTTCTATCGAAAAGTAATGTGATAGAAATATGGAGTAATGTGTGTCGAAGAAGACTACGCGAAATCTGTGTTAAAAATAAAGATTTTCAACAAAATACTAAAAATGTAAAATGAGAAATCGCTTAATAGAATCTGATAAATTGTAGTGCATATGATTTTTTCCCAAATCTTAATATGAATGTTTTTTAGCATTAATATAATGCAAACAATAATAATTTATCAAAATTGTTCTAATAAAGTGTGGATCCAAAATGTCGTAATTGGATTTCGAGCTTTCTTTTCCAAAATTCGTAAAACGAATAATTAATATCCATAAAATAAATAATAAATTCGTGTCAGTTCAAATATTTGGAAATATTTTTACTGAAAATATTTTGAACTTTAAGTCCAAAAAAAAAAAATCTAATTATGTAAGTATGTATTTAATAAATGACTACATGAGAAAAAGTATGTTTATGAATGTAAGTATGTAGTTTTTTAAAGCACGTAATAAAAAAACTGTACTCCTTGTTTTTCTGGATATGAAGGACATGATACTAAAACAATGAAACATGGATAAACCAGTCGAAAATGTGCAATGATTTAAAATAATGACTCTCTCTGCCTTTAAGTGGAATAAATGTTGAGTTGTAAAAATACAACAATACGTTTCGTCCCGTAAGGTATGAAAATAAAATTCTGATTTCGATTGCATTTTATACCTCATTTTTGTGTTTCTCTTTTTGTTTCGTTAGTTGTCATGTTTTTATGAGGATAATGATGCTGATGTTGTTGTACGTTACGAATGAACAAAATGATTTTGTATGGAAATAAACAGCAACAATTGCTGTTTTTTGTTGCCTTTTTTCTTTTTTTTAAGATTTTTTTTTAATTTTTGTTAAATGTTAAGTTTGGTAAGCATTGCTATAAATGCCGTTATTGTTGCATAAACTGTTTGAATGGAGGATGGATATTTCTGATGATTAAAAATTCGTACAACGTTTTAACAAATGAGCATGTTTGGAATTTAAAAATTTTTGGTTTATTTTTTATGTGTTTTCGCATTTTTTTCTATTTTATTGTATTTAAATACAGGTAATTTTATAAGTCTGGTGTGGTGTGTATTTTAAAGGCAAAGTAAGTATGTAAGTACAATGTATGTACGTATGTATATTCTTTTGATAACAAAAAATCTCTAACGAATATTGTGGAAAAAGTTTTTTAATATACACGTTTCAAGAGTTAAGGACAATAAAATTAAGTGGGTAATTGTTGATAAAGTTTGACAAAAAAAAAAAAAAAGAGAAAACGACCAAAGAGACTACAGAAATTTTTACTAATAGACCATGTGGAAAATTACAATAAACATAAAAATCAAAAAATTAGATGTTTAAAAATAGATGTTTCTCACAGTTTAGTGTTTTTAATTTTTTTTCATATTTTTAACGGTTCATGTTCACATAAATACACATGTAAGTATATTACTTTTCTCATTGTTCCAGTGCTAATCGTTCCATAGTCATTTCACGTAAAAACCATTAAAAACTTTATTTATAACCATTTTTTTATTAGCTTTAATTTCAAGTTCTCTACAATATTCATAGGTATTCGTCAACGTTATAAATTTAGTGATTTTAGCACACTTTTTGATAATTTATGAAATTTCAAAAGGTATTTAGCGACACTAAATTTTTATATTTTAATTGGTGTGAAATCTGGTATAATCGGGCTCATCTTTAAAATAATATTTTTTCCCACTTTCGTAAGATATTAAGTCCACTACGAATTCTTATTTATCTATGCTCTCAAATTAAAAATTCATCAGGATTTAAAGGTAGACAAAATTACAAAATTTGCTTAGAATTTTTAATTATAGAACAAAAGTGATTATGCACTAAAAATGTAATAAAAAAAGAATAATTTGGTTATTTTGAAAATGTGGAAAATTTTGCAGTTTTTACAATTAGAAATTAGCAACACTTGTGTTTGTTGCTGAGCATCATCGGATTTATGATATCTCTAGAATACGAGTATATTTAAACGATTTTATCTGATTTTATTCAAAGTAGTGCACTGTGATTCGTTTCAATAAAAAAAGTAAGGTCAAGCACGACCATATGATACCCTCTACTGTATTCAATGTGCATAAAAATTCGAGAAGGGCTCTTATATTAGACCTGTAGTCAATTATGAACCTATATTTATATTAAATGTAAAATAAAATATACGAATAGAGAATATAATATTGATCCTAGGCAGTGTTACCTAGTGGTGGGAAAAAAGAGGCTAAATTGAACTAAAGGTCAGCAAAGGCTAAATGCCTTAAAAAATAAAGCTAGAATCTTCAAATCAAATATAACTTAATTAATTTTTTGGATTTACTTATTCAATTATTATATTTTAACAAACTTCATTAGCTACTGAAAACATTAATGAATATATTAAAAAAAAATCTTATAAAAGCGAAAAATCACCTAAAAACTTGAAAATGATAAATTAGAAAGAATTCAAAAATTACGAAAAATCACGTCAAAACATTGGGTCACTTTTTATATGAAATATGTATAGCCCAAATTTGTATGGAAATTTATTAGATTTTTTATCTTTATAATACCTTAAAAACAAATAAAAAACAAATGAGAAAAAAAAGTAAATAAGTTTTTTAGCCTTTTAGCTAAAACGAAAAGTTTGAGGCTAAAATTGGAACAAAAAGGCTAGATTTAGCCTTTAAAATGCTAAACTGCAACACTGATATTAGGGTTGTCAATTATTTGACATTGAATATTCGTGTGATCGAATAAAATTCAGATTTTCTTATATATATATATATATATATATAAATTGATACCATTATCCAATAACTGACAAATTAAATAATGAAATTAAATTTCTTTTATAATAATTCATAAAGAATACAAGTAAGCTTTTCGGCTCTAAATCGATTTTTTTTTTCTTATAAGCAGATATGGAAAAAATCATTTCACTTAATATTGCTGGTGGTAATACAGTAACAATATCATTAAAAGCACATCTAATTTTGCTGTTCTTTTTAGATTTTACTAAATAAAGTCAATGATCATCAGTATTACTAAAATCATTTTTTTAAGTTTTTAATATTATTTATTAATTGAGTTCAGTTAAGAAACCATCGTCATACATTTCAGAATCTTCTGTTATTTCTACATCACTTGAATCATTAAAATAAATTTGAAATAAATAATAAATAAAAAGATATCAAAAATTATTATTAAAAACAGAAATAATAATATGCGCTGGAAATATAAGAATAACTTATAACTTTATATAACTTTAAGCCGTTTGATTAAATATTTAGAAAAGCTTTTCTAATTTTTTCCAAATAATACTGAGACTTCAGTATCAGTAGAAGACCTTAACCTGAAGTCTATTAACACGTGGTCTTGAAATTTATATATCCTAATGAAACTTTCAATCATTTTCGATAGGGTTTTCCAACTAAGAAAAACTTTTTAAACTTATAATTTAAAAAAAGCATTTGTTTACAATATAATAATTTAACAGAAACTGGTTTTGAAGATTTATTTGATTATTCGATTAATCGTTAAAAATTTATCTACTGATTTTTATCCTAAATTTAAAAATTTTGTTCATTCTAAAAGAATAAAAATTTTGTTCCTCGAATAATCGAATAATTTCTGTTCAAATGATAACCTTAATTGATACTAACATTTATATTAATTTGTGCACTTTAGGGTGATTACCGAAAGTGTTATGGGAGCTATGATAAATTATGGACCAATCTTAATAAAATTTTACACTGTGATTTTTACTTATGTAAAACTGATTTATGTCGAATATTAACTTGATACTAACATTGGTGTGGGATGTGTGCACGTCAAAGAGCAAAATTTTCGTCATGAAATTTAGCACAAAGAATAATACTTATACAAAAATTATTTGCACCTAATTTCGTTAAAATATTGCGATATTTAAGCCATTTATGATTGTTTCCGGGAGGATATTTGTAAGTGGGTTAGGTAAAATAATTATTCGTGCAAAAATTTAATAAAGATGTCTTTAAAATTGCGACCTCTACTTTGTACACAAGGTTGACATGGATAGACTGCCAGCCGATTAGATGGACGGACATCTTTAAATCGACTCAGAAAGTGATTCAAAATCGAATGGTACTTTAAGGTGGGCGGGTTCAAAAATTTTTTCTATGCGTTATAAACATCAGCACAAACGCATAATACCCCAACCACCAATAGTGGTGTAGGATATAAATATCGGCAAAGTAGAAGGAGTTATCCTAAACTTTTGGTACACAATTATATAACGGAATAATAAAAAGGCCAAATTATGCCAAAGATCGGTTCAAGGATTCACATCTACATATGTTCTACATAGGATTGTCATATGAATCAAAATTATTCGATTAATCGAAGAAAAAATTTAAAAATTATTCCAATAAACAATATTTTCCAGTTTATAATAATAAAAAAAAAATATTCGATCAATATTTTGAGAAATAATTGAAAACCAGGAAAAAGAATAAAAATAAACTGGGGTGCAATATCGAATGGTGGTTTAATTAATTCATATTTTCGGTTTTTAGTGAGACAATTTTGCTTTTATTTAATTTTTAACACATTTTTACGTCTTTTCGTTTTTTTATAAGGGAACTGGCAGATAATATTTAGCAAAAGCTCATTGAAAATATTATTTGAATTTTTTTTTTTAAAGATTTTATTGAATTGTCCAATATTTAATAATTTAAGAAGATTAAAAAATGGAATAAACAACTTTGGCATTATTTACTGTGGAGCCTACGAATAAATAATTTGGAATCTAAATTTTAAATCAATATCTCGTTGTAATTGTATCATACATTTCTGTTTGAAATCTGAGTAAGGATAATAAGTACAAGTGTAGCTATTATATGTATATATTTTTTTCAAAAAATTTTATAAATCTGAAAAAATTAATTTTATATTAAAAATATTTTACCTATTTGCGCCATTCTCTTAGTAGCACGAATATATATTCGCACCAAATTTCATTGAAATTGGCTTAGTAAAGAAAATATTATAAAAATACTAATTTTTTAAAACTGTGAACTGGCAGAGTTTATTTATTTTAGGGCCGTATACTTACTATAATTGATTAATATTACCCATACGCCTACATGGATATATTGAATGTTATGTTTTGCCTGTAACTGCAAGTTTGTACTTGCTGGAATACAGTTTTCGCGAAAAGCAATTTTAGAAGAATACAATTCCGACATTTTCTTCGGATAGACTGGGTAATATGTCAAATAATACAAACAAAGAAAGAAATAACAATACATAATAACAAATTTGAATAAATACATGTGCGTATAAACATCAGTTTTCAAAATGCTTTTTTTTTTGCATAACATTGCTTTAGTAACCAATAAATGATTATATTTAATTTTTATTTTTTCCTACTAATTTTTGAAATAGTAATTATGGATTAGAAAAATAATATATATTATTTATAATTATTACTTTTGTATTTTTTCTTTAAAAATAATTCTTTAATACTCGTAATTATAGAAAAATATAATGAATGTAATAATGAATTTATGAATAATAATGAAGTTATGAATATTTTTTACTAAATACATCTTTTAATTTGTATTTTTTCTTCGAAATTTGATCAAGCAATGTATGTTGAATTAGGTTTTTAAACGTCAATTGAAGGACTATATAATTTTAAATATTCATCGAAGAATAATAATTATTAAAGATTAATATTTTTTAATCAATAATAACATGCTGATACAGTGAAAAATTACTCAAGAAATGACATAGTGTAAGTTATAGGTCTTCTTGAGAACTTCATAAATCAGTTTTAAAAATTTGCGTTACACCTGGCTAGGTTTTTGTGTAAATGTATTTCTAATTTTGTTATTCTTTTGTTTATTTTTACTTCCTAAACTTCTTTGGAAAGTGAAGAAACAGGCTTCTCGATTGTATGCATTTGAGTATTTTGGTCAAATATAAAAAACTAATTTTTAAACAACATCTACAAAAAATAAAATTTGCAAATAATTTTTCTAGTTTAATTGTGATTTAATACAATTTTTGCTATTAAATCCTATGCAGCGATGTAATAATTTTTTCGAAAAAATTTGTTGTAAATATATAAAAAACAATTCACATTAGACAAAATTAGAGCTTATAAGATTTTATCTGTAATAACTTACTAAAACTTTCCACACATTTAATTTTTTTTATTAAAAGGTAAAAAAGTAAATAAAAAATATATAAAAAGTACTTTGCCTTAAAATATATGAAGAATCTTTTAATAAAGCTTAGAGAATGCCTAATAACTTTTTGAATTTTTAAGCGATTGTATATAGGGATGTCCTTTATATTCTAAACAAAATAGAATTTCAAACTTTTTAAACAAATAAATATAGTCATAAAGAAAAAATTCAATAAAATTTTCATCAAAGTCAAAATTTTGAAAAAGAAAAAGGATTAAATTTAAAAATGGTGAATAAATCATTACTTAATTTGAATATATATAAAAGAAGGTAACATAGTTAAAACCTAAGTCAATTTTAAAATGCTAAATTTATTTAAAATTTATGAAGCTACGAGATCCATAATGTAGGATGTTGTAGCACTTTCTAAACTTTTAGTTAAATAATAGTAGTTATGCGTACTTAATATTTATATATTATTAAATAATTATTGTAAATCAATTTTTTTAACAACTCTTAAAAAGTGAAAATTTTTTGATGATGATTTAGAAAAGGATGTTAATAATTGAGTCCTTGGGTTTTCTTAATAATTTCAGCAAATTTATTCGGAAAAACAAGTAAAAAATATTTAGTTGGTCAAGTCTGTCCACTTGTTAAATTTTTATGACATTTATTATGGACTGGATTCCCGAAAGTAAGCCTTATATGGGGCTATGGTTAATTATGCACCGAAAGTAAAACAACTTTGCACTAGTCTTTCTATTTATATACAACTTATTGGCGTCAAATATACTTGTTTTGTTGACACTTATGTTGATCTTATGCATTTTAAAATGATTTTCGGAAGAGGGTCTTGGATGGGAGCCATGGTCTGTTTTACACCGATCTTCGTGAAATTTGGCACACAGATTATTTTTTGGTCCGAATGAAATCTATATAAATATATATATATATATATATATATATATATATATATATATATATATATATATAATACATATGTATATGAACATAAGACCTTATTATATTTTAAGGTACTTTCAATTTTCGTATGTCCTAATCGGATTTTTTGTGATACATTGTATACAGATAGATACTTAATAAATCTTAAGTACTATGATTTTACGAATATTTTATCGCCGTTATACGCGCCCATGCTTCATATATAAAAAACTATTTTGTTTGTGTTGTTGACAAAAAAATGTTTTATTAAAAAATTAAAAACATGTTAAATATACTGTAAAATATAAAGTACATAAACATACGAGTGTCATATATGAATTTTTTAAACACTTTGACGTTTTTACTCTGTAAAAATTAAACTTTTTGGAGGTGTTTCCGTTCTTTTGTACATACATTTTCGTCCTTTTTTGAGAGCAAATTTCACTTAATCTCATTTTATCGAACTTTATCAACAAATTACAAAAATAACTTATTACCAAGTCCAAAAAAATTAGAAAATATAAAATCTCAATGTTGCATCATTATTTCTGTAAATAATGTAACTTTATTGGTAAAAGTAACGAATTTAATAGTTTTACGAAGAAAAGTTTTGAAATTGTTCAAGAAATATAGATACATACATTCATACATACATACATATGTATATGTAATAATGAAATATCTCGACTCATTATATCTTAATTTCAACGAAGAAATTAATTATCTTGAGATTGTTTCACAATATAATGATGTAAAAAAAGACCTCGAGTAATTTATAAGTGAACTGTTAAAAACTAAAGCTGATGATAAAGTTTATGAACAGCTATTAAAACATCAAATGCTGAATCTTTTTGGACTAGACTTATTAAAATCCTAACATTTTTTAATGTACATAATATTAATTAGAATGATCAACGCGGTTTATCAACCAGTTTTAAAACTGGTTCTTTCGGTTTATGTACTGTCGGTATTTTAAATGTTCATTTTTGGTTTTTATGAACACAAAAAACCGGTTTTAAAAAATTTTATTTTATGTTTTTTTATTTATTATATTACTTCACTTTTTAAGGCAGTAGTATTTGGAAGAGGCCTACCTGCAAAATCGATTACGCCTTAGAACATTGCAAAAATTGTTTGGCCAAAATTTTAATTTTTACTTTACTGAGTTAGAATATTTAATATATAGTAATCATAATATTGAATAGAAATAAGAAATAAGCCTATAGCCTTTATAAATCATTCCTCTCAGAACATTTCATAACTCTTCAAATTCTTGAATTTCTTGGTATCGAAATGAAACACAACGAAAATAAATTTACAAATCATTGCCAGAGAAAAATAATTATTGAAAGATTCGGTTCCAATAAAATATTTTGACATTTCAAAAAATTATTTTATATTTTGAAGATAATGAACAAAAACTTGATATAAATCATCAAAATCTCACAATGTGCATAAATTCTGTACATATTATATAAAACATAATATAATTTTCGATGATTATATTTTACCTTAATTAAAATTTGTTTTTTAAATTAAGTAGTGAGATCGAAAAAGTCCTAACATATATAAAATTTAATAATTTGGAAACGTAAAGGCCTTAAACGAAGAGTTTACATATCTGTTAAAAGTGCAGAAATATCTCTACCGCATTATGATGAAATACCAATTCCACCGCTTCCAAGTCCTGACAGAGAAACTTCTTTTTCTATTGAAACAATAGATCAATCGGATTTCACCTATAAACCAACACCAGAAGCCGGTCCATCGAACAAAATAATTCCAATATCACAAGCAAGAATGGACAAGATTGTTGCAGAATTAAACCTTTCTCAACGTGAAGCAGAAAAACTTGCCCAGCTTTTGAAAGAAGGCAACAATTTGGAGCTTAATGTCAAAGTTAACGGATATCGAAGACGACAATTGCTATTCCAACGGTACTACACACTCAACGAAGGGAACACATTTGTTTACTGCCACGATATAAAGGGACTGATGGAGGCGATGGCCATTAATTATGTCGCAGCTGATTGGCGAATGTTCATCGATTCTTCGAAATCAAGCCTGAAAGTCGTTTTGCTACATAAATATAATTGCATTCCCATTGGCTACAGCATAGACATGAGCGATTCCATGAAAATAATTTTGGATAAAGTTTGCTACACTGATCACGTGTGGCGGATCAGTTGTGATCTGAAAGTCGTGACGATGCTAAGAGGTCTCCAAGGAGGCTATACGAAAAACATGTGTTTCTTGTGTTTTTGGGATACCCGATTTAAAGGAAACCAATACGAAACGCATGAGAAAGGACACAACTGCGTAAATGATCCACTGGTGCTTCATGCCCCCTCTCCATATCAAACTGGGAATCGTAAAAAATTTCATCAAGGCCATTGTGAAGCAATCGAAAATTCTTGATTGTTTGGAAAATATTTTCCCACGAATAAGCGAAGCAAAATTGAAGGAAGGTGTTCTGAATGGGCCGGATATACGAAAGCTCATGAAATCAAAGGAATTTAAACGTGCTTTAGACGGTAATGATTACTTTGCGTGGAGGGCAGTGAAGAAAGTCATACGATATTTTTTGGGAAGTATGCGAGCACACAATTACCCCGCTCTTGTGACCAAGATGTTGCACTACTTCCAGAAAATTGGAGTGAATATGTCCCTCAAAATTCACTTTTTGCATCACCATCTCGAATACTTCAGCAAGCAGCTAAACTCAGAGTCGGATGAACATGGAGAGCGCTTCCATCAAGTGGCAATGCCAATGGAAACGCGACATAAAGGCAAAAGGCTCGATTCGCTGGTAGCTGAAATTTGTTGGTGGTCGCAAAAGACGTACGATCCCGAAAATTAAGATGAAGAAGAAGAATATACAATGGGAGTTTCCTCCGAGGGTAAGTCACAAAAATGAAGTTAACTGACTGATTAAAAACAATTTATTTTTTCCAGATGAAGACAGATCCTCATCCGATACAGACTCTGCACAAGTGGGCGAACCACCACGCAAGAAAGTAAAGGGCGCAAACAAACGAAAATAGGTTTTGCGTTCATCGATTTTTATAACCTATGTATCTATGTAATAACCTAATAATTACCTGTAATAATTTTTAATTTTACGTGTTAATAATTATAATAAATAATATATAATAAATATTATCCAAATTCATTGAAACATAAAATCAATATTCTTGTCAAAATGAGATACCTTCACTTAATTGTGAATAAAAGCGAAACGCGTCCATCGATTTTCATGATCTATGTCTCATTTTGTTTAAAGGTTATGTGACTTTACATGAAAGTAATAGGACTTGACACTTTTTTACCGTTTTGATTTTTTATGAATTAAAAATAAAAAAATTCAATTTTTTAGGCAAAAAATAGTTTTTTTCTTCATACATTTATTTATAACTGCGAAACTGTTGCTAATGTAGCGAAACGTTGTATGAACAGATTAAAGGAATTGTAATTCCCAATTTTTTTAAATTTGTTTCAGCAAAATCGGACTGGTGGTTCTCGAGTTATGTCAAAAAAAAAAAAAGACCACCAAATGTCACAATTTCCCCTATATGATAGTTACTAACTTCAAATCGATATATCTCGATTCCTAGACGTGACCCAGCGAAACGCCGGGACACGTATAATTTCTTTTTTACCGATATAACATTTCCCGTTGGTTTCATCCCATCCCGATTTTGACTGTCGCATAGTGTTATATTTGCACCTTCAATGAGATTTGCTTTATTTAAATAGCATTCGAACTTACTTCACCAAGTTTAAAAGTAATTTCAGATAAAAAATTCTAAAATTCTTTATATAAAAGAAATTCATTACATACTTGATTGCATTTTAGTTTTTTTTTTTTTGCTTTTCTCTGTCTTCTCCGTTATTTATTAAAAAGAATTATAATAAAAAAGAATTAATACATATTTCAATTGCCTTCCTTTCATCACCAAGCAATACAAAAACAAATTTGTTTTTTTTTTGTTTACAAACACACACCATACACACATGCATATGTTAACAATAATATATTTAACCAGTAAACATTTTCTTCCGAATTAGGTACGAATTAGTACCGAAAATCTACACAAATTTCGTCAGTCGGTCAGAAAACGTAACGAAAGTTGTATTCCAATCATCATTAAATTTTACAAGCAGTTTTATAGTTTTTTTTTAAAATACCTGTTCTATAAGGACATTTTTATATTGGCTAGGTGATGTAATTGTCCGATCATAACCAATTTGAATAGGCTTTGTTGTTGTGCCAAAATAATTATTCTTGCCAAATTTCATCAAGATATCGTTTAACCGACACAGAAAGTGATTCTGAATTTAACACTATATTTTAGATTTCAACAATTTTTTATGTTCGATATAAATATTTGTACAAATATATATATATATATATATATATATATATATAATGTTGTTTACCTGCTCAAGTTTTTGTTTAAATAATTTGAAAATAATTAATAAATAAAAAATATAAAATCTAAAAATGTAAACAATTTGCAATCGTTAATCGCTAAGCTAAGTTTGAGGACAGCGAAATGGAATACAAAATTTCTGGACCGTCCAATGTTATCACAAAAATATGAACTATTAATTTTATTAAAACATTGATATTTAAACTATTATACCATCCGGTGGAAACAATAAAATACTTTCACTAATTATAATGTTAAAAAAAATATTTTCAGACCTTCACCTTATAATACCATCCTTTGAAGCTGAATAAATTTCATGATGTTCTTCCATCCGTCCGAACGTCTTGCTATCCAAGTAAACCTGCGGGTCGAAACTTTTGAGATAATATTGAAATGCATTATTTCATCCATAATTTTCGGAAGAAAATTTAAAATGTTCTCAAACAATGGATAATAGGTGTGGCAAATCATTAGATTCTGTCTGACAGACACGTCGGCAAAAAATGTTTGCCTGTTATGTAGTTGACGTTATACATCTGTGTGTATGTTGCTGGTATTGTTGTTTTCTGATTTCTTTTTTCTCTCCTTAATTCAACATGACAGAAACAAAATTTTTTATATTTGTATTGACAGCTTTTGGATTATTTGTATAAGAAATAATTCTGTGGGAGTTTGATCTCCCTTTAAATAAACTGATGTATAATGTACACATGTGTATGTGTTTAAATATTTAATCAAAATGTATGTGAAATGTCTAATATTTATTCTTTTAGTTTAACGAAAAAATATGTAAAACAAATCTTATACTTATTATTACATCATTTACACTAAAATATGCCTACTTATACACATACTTACCTTCGCAACGTTAAAGGCTTGAAGCATTAAAAACAACGAGAATATTAGAAAAAATAAAAAAATATGGTCTAATTGTAGGTTTGTTTGTTTGAAATTCTACTAAAACTATAAATTAAAAAAAAATCTCAAAAATAAACTTTTACTTGTAAAAATAAGAAAACGGAAAGTAGTGAAATAAATTTTAGTGTCAATAATATATATATATATATATATATATATATATATATATATATATATATATATATATATATATACTACATAACAGTCAAACATTGCTTGCCGACGTGTCTATCAGACAGAATCTAATGATTTGCCACATCTATTATCCATTGTTAGAGAACATTTTAAATTTACTGATGCTGACAAAAACTATGATACAAACTTCCTTAAAAAATATAATAATCGGCTTCAATCATCAGCTGAATCGATTTAAATTTGTCCATTTGTACGTCTGTCCTTTCATGTAAATTATAGGTAGATTTTGAAAATAATTTAACACAATTTGGTACATAAAACTTGCATAATCCAGGAACAAAGCCCACTGTTAAAAATCTGCTCCATTATTTCACCTAGATTCCATAAAAATGTCTTTCCAGGATAGGGTTTAACTCCTATAAATCTATTAAATGTGGCAGAATAATTTTTTAGTATTGGTCAATAATTAACCTAAGCCTCATACACGCAGAGAAAAAATATAGTTGTAGTGACCATAATCTAAGACCAATATATCACGATTGGTTTATGTTATGGTTCGAGTTTTTCATATTACTATACCATCTTACCACATAGTTTTATCACATTATTATTCCATCTTATCATATGTTAAAATTCAAAATTATTATTTTTGTAAATTGTTTATTGTTTCAAAATAATAGATAAAGTGTTTATTAATCAAAAAAAGTTTTTTATATATTATTTACTCATTCATTAATTTTATTTGTACCATCATATGTTGCGCAAAATAATACAATATATTTTTTAATAACTAAACCCTTTAATAGTAGTTAATCAATATTGTATATTGCTCGAATCACACCAAATATAACAAAACCTTGTCTACTTTTATTTATTTATGTAAAAACTAAATGAGAATTATAATGAAGATGGAAGACAAACGATAAAAAAAAACAAAATATATTCAAAAACAAATAATTTATGAATTTTTCAACCATATTTTTAAAAAGTATATTTTATTGATATGGGAATAATAATTTTAATATAGGTTGAAAACAAAATATAGTTTAAGAACAAAGAAAAATAATGATGTTTTTATATTTATAAAACTTTGTTTCTGGTAAAAATGTTAAAAAACATAACATTTTTGTAGTCAACTATATTAAAATTTTGATTGAATTTAAACATTGAATGATAAAACTGAAACAAAAACCACTGCTATCATGAACATAGTATTATTAAAATTAACAATGCAGGCAAATGTAGACGAATTTTCACATAGAACTTGCATGATCAGTTCATAGTTAACCACAGCTCGCATGAGAGGGCCTTTCGGAAAATCATTTAAAGGTGTAAACAACTTGTATCACATTAAAATTTTGTACACGTAAGTTTTATAAAAGTGTAAATCATAATTCCAAAATTTGCAAGACTTCATTCAAAATTGAGTACAGGTTCCAACAAAAAACTTTCAAAAAATTAAACATATTTTTTAATTATTCTTTTTCATAAAATTCAATAGAAATTTGAAAATAAAATTTTTTAGTAGTTTTTCTCGGTCAAAATATTCAAGCTATTTTTATACGCATAGAAATGCTTTTTGAGTAAAATACGTGCAAAGATAGTAAAATTATTAAAAATACCTTGTGATTAATTAATGATTGTTAACATTTTAATTTTGCACTAAAAGTTGTTAAACTAACATATATACACACATATACGTTAAACTTTATATATACACACATACATGTTAAACTTTATATGGGTTTGAAAATTATTTAAGAAAACATCTTGTCAGATATATATATATATATATATATATATATATATATATATATATATATACTTACATACTTAATTATATACGTACGTACATTCATATGTCGTAAGCGAATATCTCTAATATTTGATTTATAATTTTTGTAATTATTAGAATTAGAAATGGAATACGTTTTTAAATTAGTGTTTGTTATGCAATGTATTAAACTCCAGTTCTCTTATATTGTTACTTAATGCTATAATTTTATGCCTAACCATATTCATGCCAAAATACCAATTTACCACTAGTTTGAAATGTATGACATTTATCCCTGCACAATAATTTGTCAATTTTCGCAGAATAACAACTGAAATCCTTCTAATGTATGCTCTAACACAAACATAGACTGGTAGGCACCAGTAACACAAATGTATAAACAAATCCCTACCAAATATACTTACATACATATGTATATACGAGTACATAAGTATATTTAAAAAGACAGTTATATAGACATATTTTATAAAATGTCGTATATATATACACATACCACATACTTATGTACATCAACATTAAATATAAATACTCTAATACATGAGTAAATGTGTAAATTTGTATGTACTGAATATGTAGCGTGTATAGTTTTAACTTATGTATTTAAATTGCAACTTTTGTTGCATAAAAAATAAAACAGATTTAGCATAATTCGATAGAGTAAGTAAAGAAAAAAATTTTTTAAAACGAAATCTTTTTAGCGTACTTACATATATATTTTATTCTTAATTGTGGTTTCACAAATGACTTCTTACAAACGTTTTGAAATAAAAGTCAATTTGTCAATAAGCCAAGTTATTATTATTATTTTTTTTTTCGTTTACACTTAAGTAAGTATTTTTTAAAAATAATTTTTGTGAATAATGTTTGTAATCATGAGAATCCAATTTAAGCATTAAGTATTTTTGTAATACATAGTTGTTGTTAGTGTTGATGTTGATGATGTTTTTAATAAGAATGTTTCTTTTTAACAGGTTTAACTTTTCTATTTCAAAAGTTAAACATTCTCTTGCAAATAAAATTTGTTGTAAAAAACTTTATAATCTTTTATAAAATGCTAACGAAACAACAGCAACAATGACACAACAACAGCAGAATTCTTTTATTCTTGAAGCTAAATGAGAGACAACTTTGCTAAAGAATTTAGAAACAGTGCGGAAAGTCAGCAAAACTCGCAAAAGGAAATGCAAAGAGAATGAAGAGAAGAAAATAAAAGAAGAGAATAAATTATGCATTTAATAAAATAATGACAAGAAATGATTTAATAATATATATTTTTTTAATGTAAATTATAAAAGGTATAATTAACAAAGGCAGGCAGCCAAACCAGTCCAGCCTGAGGGTGTGCTCAAGTTTTTTTTTTGTTTTCTGTTCTTTCCTTCATTTGTATATTATTTTGTTTGTTCTTATTTTCGTTGTTTTTATTGTTGTTGTTAATTAACTAAAACGAACTTTTTCTTGTGAATTTGTTTTGAAAGTACGCCAAATATTTAAAAAAAGGTATTTTTGTAACACAATTATGTGTATTTAATTGTTTTTTTTTTTTATTTTATTTTTTGTTTTAACTGTTATTAAGTTTAAATTTTATTTCTTTTACGACTTTTAATTGGTGTTGAATATAAAGTAAAAATTTTAATAAATGTCAGTTTTATTTTAAATTTAATTTTTATTTTTAGAAAAAATCTATTGAAATATTTTTATTATTATTTTTTTATTTTTTTTAATTTTATGAAATACTAAACAAAAATATTTCTATTTCTATTACAAATATCAGTTTCAACTCATAAAATTACGTTACTAATAATATTATTTATTTTCTCGTCCATTTGCCAAAGAAAGTTAAAAATCTTAAGAATTTTCTTAATACTTCCCATATTTATTTAATATTAAGTGATTCAAAGACTTGCTTTACATTATTATACACGGCATTCGTGTGAATATTAATGAAGCAAATATTTCAATAACGCGTCTAATGATTCACTACTTAGTTACTACAACGCTTAACATCAATTTTCCACTCATATATGCAAATTGAATTGGATGTGTTAATGTTAATTAGCGTAAATGCTAAAGTTTACTGCAAATTATGTTTGAACATGACCCTGTTATTGAGTAACATAAAATAACATTTCAGAGGAATTCATATTGATAATTGAATCAGTTTGTAATAAGTCATTGCAAGTCAATGAAATGGAAAAAATATGTTAATGAGAATTAGTTATCAGCAACTTGTCTATAATTTTTTCTCTATTTATTTTGTGAAATGGTAAGGGTAAGTAATATTTATGGAATATAGAAAATAACAAAAATGAATACACTTTGTTATGAAAATATATTTATGTATACTCGTATATAATCGACTTTTTACTAATTGTTTCCAGTAATTACACTTAGTAGCAACAACTTTTTATTGCTTTCTTTTTATTTAGTACAAATAAATTTTTTTTGTTTTCATTTCGGGTTTTGTAGCTATGAACAATGTTGTTGTAATTTTGATTTGTCCCTTATGTTTGTTTACACTGCTGATTTACTACCTAAACTGGTAGCTTTAAGCATATAAACAATAATAATTGAAAAAGGAGAATACAAAATAATTATAAAAAGCTTTTTCGTAAACCATTCGTCTTACTTAATAACAAATAAGGAAAATAAGTTACATATTTCATTTCCCAAAAGTTGTAAGTTAAATAGATGATGTTTACAAAGAACACCACGGTGGGACGCTGAAGAGTGCTGATGACGGTCGCGGTGAACCAGAAAATGCATTCCATTCTGCAGTGTGTACAATAAATTTTTTACACTGTATTCTTCTTCAATTATTCAATAAACTTAAGCCGAACATGCAAAAATTCTAAAAAAAAACTATATGAAAAAGTTTAACAATAAACTATAAACTAATTTTTGTTTGATATAAAACTAAAAAAAATATTTTAAAATTAATTAGTAATGCTAATGAAATCAATGTTTTTTTTTCAATTTCTATTTCATGGCTTAAAAATCATTTTAAATCGGTGTGAAACGTTTTCGAATGAAATCTTTAAACTTTCATTTGATTGTTAGATACTTCAGCTTAAGTTATGAATTAATTATAAACAATATGCAGAACTCGTTTATCTAGAATAAAGTAAAGATAAATGAGTGAAAGCGCAGTCAGCCGACCGGAATTATATGAAACATTTTTGAAAGGTATTAAATTATGGAATTTTGAAATGATCCAAGCAAGTTGCTGAAAACTTATGAACTCTATTGTTACAATATATATTGCAGTAGTACGAAATGAAGCTAGTTCTATCAAGAATTAAATAAAAATATTTTTCAATTATTAGGACCTACATGTAACTATATCTGTTTCTATATTTCTTTCGAGGAAAGGAGGTACCAAAATTTATTAAGCTGAAATAAAAATATTAGTACCTACCTATATCTACATATCTGTTTCTATTATTTATATAATTTTAATTTTTCTATTACTTTTTCCTCCACTGTATATATATAAAACAATTCTTTCTTAGGATATAATAAAATATCTATTATTTTACAGTCTTTTAACAATTTACGCTAAAAATATAAACTTCCAAGAAGTATCAAACTAGTATTTGTCGTTTTTCGATTAGCTACGAATATGATGTAAATTTTATTTATATGTTTACTAGTTTAAAGGGTACCAAAAAAGTACCAAAATATAGTTTTTACCAGTTTTCAACCTAAAAGGTGTGAATTTCAAAAAAGTAGGAGATATAAGTTTTTTTTTTTATCCCATAAACATTCGCATGTTCAAATTGCACTTACATGCTTTTTAAGATCTAGTCTTTCAGAAAATGCTATGAAATATTGGAAATTTTAACAAAATAAAAAAAAAAACATTTAAATATATAAATATACTTTCTTTGCAAAAACCTGTTTAAAATGTTGAATAAAATAAAAGTTTTATACTTATCGAGCTGATACAGTTAAACAATTTTTTCTTTAGGAATTTTCACGATATTTTTAAAAAAATTTTTTAAATTTTTATTTTAAAAGTTATGGAACAAAAACGCAAAAATGAGAAATTAAATTTTAAAAGTGAAATATATTTTAAATCATAAGAGATAATGTTGTACAGTAAGCATAAATTATAAAAAATGTATTATATTTGTAAAAGTTATGTTATTCATACTCGAGGTGGTCAACTTTAGCCAACAATATTCTGAAAAACTACTCATTGGTTCAACACTTCAAAAGATCCAGACTTATTACCATTTATTTTGCAAAAGGTCCAACTGCGCATTATTCAAATTAATTAAATTATTTCTGCAAATACTTTAGATCAAGGACTATATTTTTCCAATCCGCATTCCTTTTAAATTGTATAAATTTTTAAAATAATTTTACATTTTTTGATGTAACATCAAACGTTAAATTCAATGAAATATTACCGAACAATCTGCGACTAAATTAAACAATATTATCGAAAATTTTCTCAAAGTTAAAAAATTACAAAGTCAAAGTTATGATTTGAAAATGACAAAATTTTCCCACTGTGCAACCTTGTGCAAAATCACAAATGTTTCGTAGAATTTAAGTAATTTTTTGTTAATATAATGCACTGATTTTTTGTCGGTGTAAGAATATGATGTACAGTATATTTATATGCATGAAAGTGATTTTTCTCATATTAAATATAATATGAGTATTTCGAGAGTAATGTAATTTTAATAATTTTTTTATATAAAAATACGCTGTCATACTGTATACTTTTCATGTGTCTACATTTGATATTTTGCAATTTCATCAACGTCTGTTACGTTTACTTGTTGTTACTGTTCGCTACCCTGGTAAAGTTTTTTTTAGTATGTATTGTTTTATTGCTGTTTTTGTTGTTGTTATACTATTATTTCAGCATTGTTTCAACACCATATTTCTATTTCTTTTTGCCTCTTTTTAAAATCACTCGCATAAATGCTTTCAAAGGCTGGTAATTTAAATTTGACTTTAAACATGTAACACATTAACATAAAATTATTTAATTCTATCAAGGTCGCAAAAAGAAGAAATTGTGCCACAAAAATCCAATAAATGGATGTTAGATAAAAACCAAAATGAAACTTAAATTTTATCCCCTAAATATTTTCTTCTAGATTACCAATACCGAAATTACGAATTACGTAAATACTCACAATTGCTGGAACATTTTTTTGATTTGGCTGATATTTGCATCACATTATTGAAAATCAATTTTTGATATTCATATTTATATTTTTCTGATATAGAGAACATTTTTAATTCTTCCAAGATGAAAATAATGTCAGTAGTTAGTTTTCTTCGCCGTTTTTTATCTATTTTATTTTTTTATTTGTGATGGAAAAATGCTTGATGTTGTATTGTTGGAATTTTCTTATATCCGTTATTTTTATACACAATAAACCGTGTTTAGTTTAAACAAGTATGCAGTTCGTGTTTACATACACATGTGTGTGGATGTAGTACATATGATCGTATGGAATTGTATTTTATACATGTGTAAATATTTTTCAAAGTCTGCCTGTTGATTTTTATTTTTCTAGACATATTGTTTTACTATATTTACATTTGAACTTTTTATTTATTATTTTTTTTCAATTCTTTCCTATTTTTATTCGGCAAATGTTTTTTTTTCGTTTCAACAAAACAGCATATAAATTGAAAAATTATATACAAAAAAATTTTCGATTAAATTCGCAAAAAAACATGAACTAGAAATACTAAAGACATATCCAATATAAGTTATTTTAAAATGAAAGAAACATTATATGTATGTGCTCTTATACCATATCGAGGGCTTATATTCAATAAGGATTATCTGCAAAAACCCAATTGTTCAGGAAAGCATAAAAACAGTCTCTTACACTAATTTTTCAATATATCATATATCCAGTCTTTATTAATAATACGTCTATTAAACCTAATACATTATATCTTACAGAACCATCTTCAAAGGTAAAAACCGCAGAGTACTTAAAATAACGGAAATGTGTTCATAATTTAAATTAAAAATAAATATTGCAGAAGAAGTTGCAAACAATTTTTTATAAACCAAATTTAAATTGATTTAAATTATATTACATTTTTATCGACAAATCAATTCTGACTAAAGCATTCAAACGCATAACGCTGTTTATGGAGTTTTAACAATCCTTTGAAAATCAAATAAAAGCATACAGATAACCCATTATTTATTAAAAAAAATTATAAAAAAAAGTGAAATATATTTTTTACTTCTTAAAGTAACTGTTACATCAAAAAATATAAAATATAATATTTCTAATTTTTATTTTTGAATTTTACTTTTTACGCTGCCTTATATCGCTGGCGTAGTGTAAAAAATATTTTAAAATATTTTATTTCCGTAATGGCTTGTTTTGAACATTTAAGATGCAATTTTTTCATCCCAGTTTTAGAATCTTTATCAAGAAAGCTATTGTATTTATTTATTCAAATACCAGAGTTCTCAAACTTCTGTTACTTCTGTCTACATCTACATAGTATGTTTTTATCTTACATTACACATGCTGTTTTAGTTTTAAATATTTTTGCGAATAATAAAGAAAAAAATTATTGTTATTGCACATATTTCTTCATTTGTTAGCTACTGTAACAAAAGTTGTCTGTTTTCAATGTATCTCACTATTTTTAAGGTAAAACTATATATATGACAATATTAATACGTCAACTTTTATAATTTTTTGTTAATCGGCAACACTTAAATTTCGAGCGACTATTTGATCCATTAACAATTTAAAAGCTCTCGCTATAATGATCCAAAAAAATCAAGCTATACTCTGCATTTTATGCCAATATTTGTGTAACAAATACTAAATTGATACCTCAAATTCGGATTTTTGTCCATTTATGCGGGAATAGTTTACATATGTGACAAAATGTATTTATTTATAAAAACTACAAATCTTACTCCACAAAATAACAAAAGCCATTGCTAATAGGATAAGTCCATATTATGGCGCGGAATTTAAACAAAATTCCATGTATAAATTTTTACCTTGATTGCTTATAAAATCAGAACTAGTTATGGTAAGCTAAAAGATTATATGTCAAAAATTGCTGTTTTTTATTCTGAATAAAAAAGCTTATAGCGCAATAAAAGCTTTAGTTACTTTTAAAACCTTTTTTAGGACAAAGTTCAAAAAGTCAAAGTCGACTACCGATCGATCCAATTTTTGCATACATATTTATCAGAAATTGTCGGTGGAGAAAGCAAAATCAAACCTTTTGTAAATCCCATATATTTCACGGGAGGTCTACTCATTATTTATTCATCTGAACTGAACATACATGTAATCAAGATAAAGCCTGAAATTTATTTCCCAATGAATTAATATTTATATTAAAAAATCTAAAAAAATTTATATGAAATGAAATGTTGAAGAATAATTTATTTATTCTATTTATTTTAAGAAATTTTCTGCAATTTGCAATAAAAGTAATTTTTTGAAGCATTCGTATATCAAAAAATATTATGTTTATGTATTTGAGAATTCTTATATTAAATTTTTTAATAAAGCGAATTGTGCAAAAGACTCGAATAATATTCGGAAGAACATTTTTATTCTCCAAACAAAGCCGAAGGAAGCAAAATGAAAATAAAAAAGCAAATGAAAGGTGAGCAATATGTGAGTATTTGTGGTCTTTGTAACAAGCCTTTTAGGCAACTAGCGAAATCATGTTCATCATTCATCAAAAACATTATTTCAAATTGCAGGAAGAAACACTGGAAGTGCCCTAGTAAATATACTTCAAGCCTTGGGATATGAGTCACCAGGAATAATTTATAACTGATGAATACTAGTTACTCCCCCAAACATCGAAATCTACAATTGATTGTATATCCGCCGATTTTATTTTTAAGGAAAAAATAGCTTTATCTAAAAACTGGGACGATTCGCATGATTTAAATAAAAACAATCCTTCCACCAGATTGTCACAATTTTTATGAAAATATAATTTTTGTGGTTTTTTCAGTAGTCTATGAAACATTCATTTTTGTTAATTTAAACTTTATTTATAATATTAGTTTATTCCAAGTTTTAATTACTGAAAATAGCCCTAACTTTAAATTTATTTTTAAAAATTTCAGTAACAAAAATCGCTATCTACGATAATTTTTTAAGGAGTGGAAAAACCAAAAATAAAAGTCAGCATTCATTTCGCTGCTTATTTTGAATTAAAATTGTAAAATTATAAAAAGTCGAGATAAATCTTTTCTATATTAAGCTATCGATATGTAATAGTTATTTGCTTTTATTTCTCAAAACATAGTGGGACCTAAAAATATTAAATTACGCTATATCTTCAACAATAATGATGATAAAATGATAAAATAAATAAAAATGTACTTCAGAAAAATTATAGAGAATTTTAAAGTCTATGTGTTGTATTAACATAAAACACGTACGATGCAAGCAATAAGCGGTGTATATGTAAAATTTATTTTTTTTTTGCTTTTAACCGCGATAATCTGATTATTGGTTTCTGAAAAAAATATATGTTTTGCCCAAAAATAAAAATGCAAAAAAAGTGTTCGAATTAATTTTTCTTTCCAAAATTTATACCGCTGATAATTGACACAAACAAATTCAAAAAACTTTTTTCTGAAAATCTGCAGATAGCCCCTATTGAATATAAGACCTCGATATCTTTATGTATAAAAATATATTAATGTAATTAAATTAAAATTGTAATTTCGAAAAATTCAACCATGAATTCATGGGCTACAAGGAAAAAGTATATTCATACATATCGTCGGTGCGCTACCGAAGTGTCCTATGTGTAATTTTTTAAATTTCTTTTTATCGTTGTTAGTCATACATTCATCTACTAAAGTCTTGTCTATTACCTCAACGGCTTTCGAAGTTGCAAAAGGTCCTATGTGTAGACTTCCCTGAGAAAAAAAAAAAATTCATATTGTTTCATATAAAAAATAAATATCGTAATAAAAAATAAAAAATCCAAAATTAAAAAAAGTTGCGAATTTAGAAAATAAAATAGCTTTTTTGTTCTCCTGAAAAGTAGTAAAAAAACATATAGGACTTTTCGTCAGCGCACCGACGATATGTAACTCAATCTTTGTATCCAATTTATGCTGCGTTTTTTTTTTTTTTGCAAAAATCTTTAAATATAATCTAAGACATTGACATTCCAAATTAAAATTAGACAGCTCTTGTGAAAAGTGGAAAGAAATACTTATGCGGTTTTTTCTTGTTGCTTGATATCAAAATTGAAAACTATATTCTTTATGATATTGCAGAGTCAATCAGTTTTATAGATAAATACAATTAGAAAAAGTGATTATATATCTACCATATATTTATTTAAAAGTTCAATATAAATATAAACAAGTTACATATTTAAATACATATATTACGAAATATTTGTATGTATGTATGTATGTTTGTATTGTAACGGCATTCTTGCAAATATTTATATCGTCGGTAGTCAGACTAAAAATGCTTTGTGTTTTCTGGTGAAAAGTTTTATGAAGTACATACAAAATTTCACTTTAATGCTTTTGATAACTTCAGAAGTAATAAATAAATATATTTGAAAACAAATTGGTAAATTGATAAGAAAAAATTCAATTTAGAATTGAATTTTAAAATTCAAGTTTTTCTTTGGAAAAATTTTTGAAATGGGTGCCGCCTAACTCACTCAAGTTTGCATGAATTAAAATTTCTCTAATTGAAAACTAAATACGGAAAACAACATTGATGTTTGCTGGAAATGGCTCTGTTTTTTCATATTGACACACTTAAACAGACACAGGACATTAATATTCAGACAAAATTGACTGAGATGAAAGAGATCGATTGAAAATTTAATACACAATAAATGTTGGAAAATATTTAACCCTTCATTGGTTTTTTTTTATTACTAAACTTAAATTTACTCGCCTTATGTGCAGCTGACGATTAAATATAAATATATTTCCATTAGACAAATGATCTGAACATATATTAGAATTATTGAATACGGATTAAATTTTTTATGGTCCAAGAACTGTGATTTTCTGAAAGTAAGTGGGTTAACAACTGTGTTTCGTTATTATTATTTTATTATTATTAATTGCGCTCTTTTTGATTAAGCGAGTGATTGCATGTTTTATAGCTGTTTTTTTCTTTTGTAGTTTATTTGGCTTTTAATGTCATTTTGATTGGGTTAAATGTAGTAAGTTAATTTATCATTTAACTTAATTTATTGAAATTATGTTTTCTCTTTCACAGAGAAAAGGAAGAGCTTATTATTAATTAATATCATTTATTTTGCTACATTAATATTTCAGAAAATATGCAAAATGAAAAATACTTTACACAAAAGTCAAATTGGAAAAACGTATCTTTTAATTTCATTTCGATAAATTCTTGATAGCATGATAAAATAGTAAACTTAGTCTTTATTAAGCATTAAATAAAATGGTGCTACAAAATAAAAAAATAATATACTTGGAATATAACATAGTGTAGTTTGTGGGAATGAGTAAGTAGATTATTGCACATTTTTAAAATTTTTAATATACTTCCAAAATTGGGAGTTTTTTAGAAAAAGGAAAAGATTTTTCGATCTTCGCTACATAAAACATTATTCGAATACTTTTTAACCAATTTAAATTTATTAAACGACATTAGAAAGAAAATACCTTTTACATTTTTCAGTTATGGAATGCTAAAAATATAAACAAATATTTCTGATTTCATAAAAATCCACTAATTAATCATATTTAGTTTCCAAATACATTTTAATAGTAAACATTGAGAGTGCTTTTTGAAAATGTGTCCCATACCACCATTCTATGCTTTACGGAAAAACTGATTTTTTTTAAGGTAAATATTGCGTTTTTAATAATAACAAGTTAAGATGCTAAACTCGGTCGTACCGAACCTTATGTACTCCTCACTTTACAAGACAATTTTCTATTTCAAAAATTTTACCAGAAAATAAAAGCTTCAATGGCCTTTTGAATCAAAAAGCTATATTTTTTTTCTCTATATTTTACGTATTATTAATCACATTTTTTCCAAACTATCTTCACAGAATAAATTATTATCTTTTGTTTTTCAGGTAACACAGTTTATCCATTTTACGTCAAAATTTAATTAATATATGCAAGCAATTCAAGTAAGTTTTTCTTTTCATTTAAATTTTTAAATAATTCAATCATCTAATTGATTGATTTAATAAATTTTTTAATTATTGGAAAATTTTTCAATTTTTAATTTTTTTCAGTTATTCAAATTTTAGTAATATAATATAATCATTTTGGTGATTTGTGGCATCCTCATGTGAACTTAACACCAAACGGAAATACTATTTAATTTTACACAAACATCTCAGCGGTTTCTAATGCAATCCCGAATTAATTTTACCGAATACTTTTAAACAGAGCTTTCACCTTACAAGCAATGTTTATTTATTTTAGCATATGCATGTTCTAGGATGAAGTCAATTGTCACTTCCATGACACACATTAATTTTACTGTTTACAATCAGACAAGGACCTTTCATATGATACAAAAATTGGAAGAAATTGGAAGAAATTTGAAACCATAACGTCAAGACTAGAATTTAGTGGAAAGACGTCTTAGAATGAAGTAAACATTCATTTTAGTTGGGAACACAGAGTACTAATATTTTATATAATTATGTGATTAGTCAGTGGATTTTTATGAAATCTGAAATATTTTGTTAAATTTTTCCCATAACTGAAAAATTTAAAAGGAATAATCATTATTTTCTGACCTTGATTTACTTCAAATTGATTTTTTTTTAATTAACCCTTAATCTAAAAATTATAATCCAATGCATATAGGGCAAAGGTATACCAAATAGGGCAGTAAATTAACTGCGGTATTTTAACATTTTAACACTGGCATCGTTGCAGTGGAACCGATCGAAAAAATAAATATGTATTTTCAAAAGGAGCTGTAAAGGAAGACCTAAGATTTCAGAAAAATTACCTTGAAGTCACCCTGTAATAATAGGAGATAAGGTACAAAGTATCAAAGTTGACCACATCGAGCATGAAACATATTTAGCTAATAGTAAGATTCTTTATTTAGTACCGAAGAAACTAAGTTAATATCTGGTTTAGAAGTATAGGATAGTCATTCCATTCTAAATTATATATATATATATATATATATATATATATATATATATGAAAATAAAAACTAATAAAATTCATTTTACATACTTGCGTATCCTCCTCTACATATACACCATATTTTTTCCAAATTAGTTACCATGGGTTACTATTTTTTAAGTTAAAAATGGAATTTATGCTGAACATATTTCTTAATAACTAATATGCGATTATTTTTTTACTTAACAACGACATGTTATTTTATTTTTTCTGGCATTTTGTCGACATGTTCTTTTTGTTTGTATCATGAATTTTATTTATAGACTAACTTGCCAATCAATAACCTTCTGTTAGTATCTTTAAGTAAAATATTTTTACGATACTACTCGTAATATGTACAAATTACTTGAATTTTTTTTGCGCTGCTCTAATTTTAGGATAATTTACAGCAAAAGCTTAGAATCGATTTATTCAAAATTATATTAGAAATTGTTACATTAAACTTATTAAAAATTGGTCAAAATACTTATGCCAAATACTTTAGTAAATTTTAGCTAATATTGAGTAGTTTTGCCAGTAAAGTATATAAAAGTTATAATATAATTAATTTCACATTTTAGTCCTATTTCATACATGATCATTAGTTTTTAAAATAATCTTTTACAAATTTAATAAAATTATATTTTGTTATTGTCGAAATATATATGCTGAAGACTGTACTAACGGGAAAGATCTGGAAACACCATTAGAGTAATTAAACGTAAAATTTTAGTTAAGTGCAAAAGATTACATGAAAACATAAATATTTCATATAAAACAACATACTCTTTGTACGAGAGTTAAAAAAAAAACAATATGTTAAACTTATAAAAAGTCTCTCATTGGAATATAAATGTCAATTTTGTGTGCCAAGTGATAATGTAAATGTAAAAGACAGATGAGATCAAAACAAAATTAAATCAACTGGATGATATAAGAGCAACGATTCATTTTATTTCATCGCAATATGACAGATATGAAGAAGAACAATAAACAAATAAAAGATTTGAAAAAAAGAATGTTGAGTTTAAAGAGAAGGTGAAAAATTTTAAATCAGCTGTCACGTTCTTAAATAATGTAAAAGTACAAAAAAATTGTATTATTAATGGAATTGAATTCGATGATAATAAAACTGCTGAACAGTTAACTAAAAAAGGGTGTAAATATATCTGAAAGCGATCTAGAGGAAGCATAATTTTTAAATAGAAATAAATCAAATATGAAAAACCAAAACTATAAAGATAACATAAAGTCTATTGTTGTAAAATTTATAAATAAGAAAACTAAGCAAATGTTTATGCATTGAAAGGAGTATTTGTCAATGATTTTCTCTGTAGAGATATTTTGGAATTATTTAACTATGCTAAGTCACTAAAAGAAGTTGGTTATAAATTTATCAACATTAAAGGAGGAAATATTTTTGATAAAAACAATGGATGATGTAGACGAGCTGCTGAACAAAACTGTTGGTTGTGGAGCTAAACACATTAATGTATACGCTTTTAATGCTGAAAATTCTATGATGATGTTGATAATGATATTGGTGATAATGATGATGAGATCTGAATTTGAGTCGCCTAATTAAATACAAGATTTTTAATCATTTATTATTTTTTTTTTCTTTTTTAATATGAAATCAAAATATTTTTATATTCTTGATATTTTTAATACTTATGTAAATGAATCCTTTTCTACTCCGTTCAATATATTATCTATTAGTTCAAGAAGTAAGTATGAAGTATCGAAACTATCTAAATTACCTGAGATTATAGCTGTTCAGGAAACTTGGTTGATCAGAAGTTTATTGATATGTACTCGATTATTGGACATGCACGGATCCACGGGGAGGGAAAAAAGAAAATTTCCCTCCCCAAAACTAAAATTTTCTATATAAAAATTGTAATAAATAATAAAGCGTTAGGACAGTAAAGAAAATCAATTCATTTTCTCCCAAACGCTTGAGCTAAATCCGGGCCTGTTATAGGATATAATGCTGAATACTGTTGCAGATCTGATAATTATAGTGAAAAAACTCTACATATTTCCCAACAAATTAATTATAATATTATTGGTTCTCGCAGTAAAGACTTTTTTGGAATTAATATGCTTATCATTGACAAATATTAAAATAAACAATAAATCCCTGGTAGTTACATCCCTTTACAGATCACAAAAATGTACATTAAAGTCAATTATAGAAGTGTTGCAAAATTTACTTAAGGTAAAAATGCTTTCGTTACAAACCAGAAACGATACTTGATACGTAAATGAAATTTTGACATATGATGTGAATGATTTTGAATTTTAAATTTTCATCAAAAACGAATTTCGAAAATGTTGTCGGTTAAGACATTTTGGCAGTTAGGTCTCGATGTAACAAATGATTAACTCATCTATAAATATTTAACACCAAAAGAACTCCTCATAGCATACTGATAAAAAGTCTATTTCGACTTTTATACAAATTTATTGATTTTTAGGTTTAAAATATAAAAAATTGTGGACGGCACTTTAAAACCTGTTTATGTGAATATAAAATGACTTCGCCGCACATTTCAAAATATAATATCAAAAAAAAAAAAGGAAAACAAAGCAAAAGAAGCAGCTATAAATTCTAATTTTAACATTTAAAGGGCTCAAAAACATCATCCACAAAAAACATATTAAAATTTAAGTACATTTCATCTCAAATTTCGACTATCCAGTATTACTTGTTAGCGCACCAAAGAAGGTGAATTATAGATATTCCTAAAGTACGCTACTATATGTAATATTGAATGAGATACAAAGGTTTAATTGCGCGAACAAAAAATTATTCAAATTATATCTAAAGATAAGTCTTCAAAATTACACAAATCAACAAAAAGGTAAAAAAATGGATCGCAAATAATTTTACGTAGTTATATACCTATATGTAAGGCGTGTATTCTAATAAAACATATGTTTTATTTGAATAATAAAAGCTGAACGGAATTTTTTCTCCAGATTTTTCTGATACATTATTTTATATAAACATTAATTGCTAATTAGATTTATTTAATTTATTTATATATTTCTGAAAAATATTTTAAAGTATTTTTATTAAATTTTTCGCGGTATCCCTCTACAAGTATTTAAAATTAATAATCACAATTGAGCACTTCTGGGACCTTCTTAAATTAGCTTTTAATTTGAATCCAATTCCTTTACAATTACCAAAGTTCTGGGTAGTTCAAATAACTAATACTCTGTGCGATTAAAATAATTCTGGGTGCTTCTACATTAACGACAAAATTTTAAAACTGACCAATGTTAAAAATACTGTTTGTAGTCACAAGTATCATCAATGTCTTTTTATGGCACTATTTGTTATGATTATTAGAGTTTCAGAGTAAAAAAGAAAAATAATCACATAGCCTATCGCATTTTAAGTAAACTTCTCATAAAAAAAATTGCTTAGTATACAAAACTTGTACCTTAGGATATAAGAAATGTCAACAATAACCTATTTTTTTCCACACTAATACAAAATATAGAAAATATTTTTATTTTTATTTTTTTATTATTGAGGAGATTTGATTATTATTTGTCTCAGACTTCTTCTCAGCTTTGTTATTTAATAATTTTTTTAGGTTTAGTTGAGTCATTCTTTAGGTCCTTGTTAAGCTTTTTTATTATCCTGAAATTCAATACTTTTGTCAAGATTTACTCAATCAATATTTTCTAATGAGTTCAACATTTTCTAGTAAATCCAGAAGATAATGTAACCAAGAAAAGTATTTGAAATTAACTGCATAAATAAACTCTATAAATTGAAATAGTGTATAAATATAGTGATAAACTTAAATAAAATGTTTTAACCACGACAGAAATTTATGAGATCGTTATGTAATTTTCGTTATCTACGATCATGAATTACTTGCATCAAAAGAAATAAAACAAATGTCTTTCTGGTGATTAGAATGAGTATTTCTACGAAATCTGCATTTTCCACGATATTTTTTAGTGTTGGCCTGTTTATTAGTATTAAATTTTGATATTGACTGAGACTTGCATAGTATCTGAAGTTGGTAAATTTTTAAACGCACGTCATTTTGAAATTATAAAGTAGTTTTAAAACATTTCATTCCAATCAACTTTTTTTGGTTTTATTTTATTTTATTTTATTTTTTATTATTATTATTATTATTATTAATTTTTTTTTTTTTTTGTATTTCGAAGCTAAAGTAGATATCTTATACAAGTTTCTATTCCACTAGCTACTTAAATTAATGAAAACATAAGCATAACGTATGAGTAATGTTAATTATAACAAGTATACGCAACGAACTAGAAGGAATTTGACGTGCTAAACACGAATCTGCTTTCAGCTTTTTTATCAGGTCTTGATTTGTTTTATGTGAATGTCTAATATATCCCCATTAATAAGGCATATTAAAATTGTGAAATATACACGAGTATATTTCACAATTTTTTGCTCAACAAATAATGATTATTTTGCGATTTTTAATTTTTTGCTCAGAAAATAAAACATAAAATTCATATGATACAAGCGAGAAAGATTATCTGCACTCTCTTGTAAAGAAATGAGTTTAGGTTTCGATGAAACCTAAATGGATAAGACACTACGAATGCTGGTAAATTGTTTATGGTTTCGATTTACGACACTAATATAACCATTTCTACAATAGCGTTTACGACGCTCAACCTCTCTTTTACTTCTCTCAAACCCTGGCACTACTAATTCAGTCCCTCAAAATTTCACTCAATGCAAGGCGAGCACCACTACGAATGCTGATAAAGTGTATAGCGACTCAGAAAATACGTATTCCATTCTGCAGGTGTCTAATTATAGTCCACAAACTCTGCTTTGGTACCGCCAAACAGAGACAACAAGTTAATTTACGATTGCAAACTTGTTTACAGTTTTTTCATCAAATCTTGCATTTCTCTTACTATTGACTGTTGGTTATTATATTTGATAACTTTTTGATTTAAATTTTATCACCGAGTATTTATTAATGAACGTAGAACGATCAAATTAATCGTAACGTGCGTATTAACACCAAAATATAATACCCATTTCCATAAATGCCTTAAGTTTTAACATTTTACACGTTTTCTGGAAAATCCTGCAAGACGAACGAATATTATTTAACTTACCAATGGAAGGCTTCAAAAAAAAAAAAAAAAAAAAATGTTTTCTGTTTTTATTGGGATTTTAAAAATTCAAACTTATTTTTTTCATTTGGTTAATTTGTTTTCAACCAATACAACTAAATATTAGAACCAAATATTTAAATTAAAACCAATTAATGATTTATTAAAAAATCTATATACTCCTATTTTATAATATAGAAATTTTCAAAAACTTTAGATAAATTGTAATTGTAAATTGTAATTGTAATAGTAACAGCATCGTCGATTTAATTTCAATTGGTCACTTTGATGGTTTCATTATGTATAAACGTAACTAAAAAAAGTTTAAATAATTTGGTTCCTAATTTGAAAAGGAAAGAAATTTTCGCAATAGTAAAAACATAAAGATACTTTTTATTTCGTTTTGATTCAATGACTCTTTCATATCAATATATTGTTATAGCCAAATATACATACATTCTAACATACTTGGATACATTTCCCTGCAAGCAAAATAATAAGAAAATGATTCGAATTCGTATTGCTTAGAAGAAAAATTTTATTGCCGCAATAACCATATTCGTATGAGGAAGTTTCTCCCATCGAGAGAGATTGTACGTCACAAGCGATACATCTAAGCAATAACAAATCAATACGCCTGGATGAAAAATAGGCAATATTACTAGAGAATCATGGTGAAAAAAGAAGATACCACTAGATAATCTTCTGGAAGATGTAATAAATATGTAGCAAAATTATCAGTAAATCAATCTAAAAACGAGAAAGAAAGATATAGTTGTTCAAGACCGTCCATATTATACCCTACACCATTGTATTACACCTATGGCCAATGTTACTAAATGTAAAATAAAAAAACTATACAGAATAATGCGTTGATACTAACATCTAAATGATTCTATGCACTTTGGGGCGTTTTCTGGAAGTGGGTTTACATGGGAGCTGTGGTAAATTATTTAACGATTCTCATAAAATTTGGCAATGTTGTTTCTTGATACTACGGGATTTATGCACAATAAAGTGATTTTCGAAAGATCAATTGTTTCCCGATCTTCATAAAATTGGTACAAAGATTGACATTTGTACAGAACTTCTTGCACCAAATTTTATTAAAATATTTTTATTTTTAAGGAATTTTTCAATGTTTAAACTATATTCCGGTGGGACATTTGTATGGGAGCTAGGTAAAATAATGGACCGAGTACAAACAATTTCAATAGGTTTCGTCCTTGTATCATAAAAGTCCCACGTTCCAAATTTCATTTATCATTAAAATTGCGACCTGTACTTTGTGCACAAGGTCTACATTGACAGCCAGCCAGCCAGCCAGACGGACGGACGGACATCATTAGACAAATTTGAAAAGTGATTCTGAGTCGATTGGTATAATTTAAGGTGGTTGTTGAATAACTTTTTCTACGCGTTATAAATATCAGCACAAACGCATAATACCTCAAACCACCTACGGTGGTGTAGGCTATAATTATATTATTATAAAAAAAAAAAAATAAATAATATTTTGCATCTTCTAAATCATGCAAATAAATTTTAACATCATAAAGTACGTGAAACTAAAACGCTAACATAAAATATATATCTTTGGCTAAAAGACAAATAAATTTTTTACTTTTTTCATTTTTTTAATAATTTTCCGACAACTGAAATAATTGTGACTGAAAAATAAAAGTATTGCATTAATTTCTTCCAAATGATTTCAATGGGATATAATCTAAAATATACTATGCAGGTGTCAAAAAATAAACATTTTATATATTTTTTGTTGTTTATTACCTATTTTTCTTTAAACTGATAAAAGTACAATATTAAAGAAATATTATTTTGATGATTTTCTTCCAAATAATAAAAAGATGTTGCGTAAATGCCTTCTATGGAAAATATCTTCCAAATGTTTGTAGGGTTTTATTTTTTTGGTTTACTTTTCTTAAGTTTACAAAAATCTAAAAGTCTAAATATATATATATATACATATATATGTATATATACTGACTCATAAAACAGAACAACAAAGCAACATGAGAAGTGTATGCAAATCATGTTCATTTAATAAAACGTTTTTAGAATATTTAATAAACTGCAAATTAGAAATGTAAACTACCAAATTCTTTATAAATTTTGTTTTGTGTGTTCCATCGTTTTTTGTGGTAGAAATGGTGGTAATGTTAACGGTATAATGTTATCGGAGCATAAATATTAAGTACTAAATAGCTAAAAAAAAACAACAACGTCAACAGAAGCAGTAGCTGCAGCAACAAAACTGTTGTTAAGGTACGGAAATGTTTACAAAATAACATTATACTTTTATTTATTTTTGTTTTCTCGTAGCTACTTTCTCAAAGCAAAAAAAAAAAAAAACATAAGTAGCTTTTCATTGTTTAATACACTCTCTCATCATTCTCACTCTTCAATTTCTTGTTGGGAAAAGTCCAAAAAAATATATATATTGAAAAATTTAACTGAAATTCAAATTTAAAGCATACAAATTCGTATCGAAATTTGGTTGTTCGAGTATTAAAATAGAAAAAGAAAAAAGTAAATAAGTTGTAGTTGTTAAAAAAAGTTGTTGTTGTCGTATAAAATTTGTATTGTATTGCCTTTTGTGGAAAGAAATCATTTATTATGTTAAAGGACACGCATAATATTAGAGGTTGTTACGCACTGTTTACCAACGTACGTGACTTCTTTCAGTCTGACAATAATTTACAAAAAATAAAAATGTACACGACGCAACAAGAACTCATAGGAGAAACATGAACTCAAATATTATTCATTACTTCAGTGCATTGTTCATTGTTCCTGTTTGTTGGTACTTGGATGCATATATAAGAAATCAGGAAGAGAAGGGGAAATAATATAATTTCCGTTATATTTGGTAAAAATTTTAAAATTAAAAGTATTGTTTTTATTACGTCAAGAGTCTTTTAAATGTGGGTAGGAATAGAAAAAAAGAAAAAAAAAATATTAAGATAAATTCAAAAAGAAATTAAAAGAATTTTAAGTTTGAGTTTGATGCACATTTTTCCTATCTCAAAATATCATAATACGATCTTGTGATACCATACCTAAAAAATACAATAAAAACCGAATTTTGAAATCAAGTTGGATAAGTATTCGCGTTTATACATTTCTTCAAACATATCGATGGTTTAATATAGAAAAAACGTACCTCAATTTTTTAAAATTAATTACTAATTTTCTCAAATAGTCAATTTTTTATTATAGCCCGCTAAATTTTTCTTAAGAATGTGTGTTTTAAAGAAACTACGAGGAAACTCAATTTCAAAACAATTAAAGATATCTTGATAAAATTTGAAATTAATAATTATTTTGGCACAGGGACAGAATCTCTTCTTCTCATATATAGCAATATTTTAATGAAATTCGGCTCCCGTATAAGGCCCACTTTCTAAAATCAGCCTAAAGTGTACAAATTCATATGAATGTTAGTATCAATATAATATTCTGTATTCGTGTGTTTTATTTTACACTTAATAGAAGTATCGTTCCACAATTGGCCGCAGCTCTAATATAAGACCTCTCTCCGAATTTTTGTGCAAATACACGTGGATTATATCTTTCTAATTAGTTTGTTATTAATCCTAAGAAATGTAGAACATCTAAATTATCATTTTTTAATTAAAACAGAATTAACTTTTATTTTAGTTGAAAATATGAATAAATAAATAATGACATAGGAAAATATTTTGCCAATTTTCACTTAAATATCTGCAAATGTTTCTGCAGAAAAAGTCCAGATTATGTTTCGAAATTTTTTTTACAGTAACCAACAATTAATCTGCTTTTACATTTCAAAAATAAAACACCCCAACAATTATTTATGTATATTTGTCTTATAAGCTTTAAAATTAAGGCATTCACAAAACAAATGAGGTATAACCTTAACAACAGCATCATCATTCTCATAACTTCTACTAACAACCAACTCTTGTCGCATGCATTATTACGTTTATACGCACGATTATTGTAAATAAAAATAATTTACAAATGAATACTCGTAATTCACTGTTTATACGCAAATTGCATAAAGAAATATTTTTTTTTTTTTGTTGTGCCAGATGGAAGAAATACAACTATTTTCATAAAAAATTCTATGAACGTAAAAGGAAGTAGCAACACCATACGCATTATTTGCAATTATTTTCACTAATCACGATTAGTTTTAGTGAGTTACTAACTTCCAAATAAAATATTAACTCATCGTTTATACAGCAAAATTTTCATATCGCAATATTTTAAATTGTGAGTAAGAGCTGCGTATAAACGTAATATATGTTTCAAAATACACCAAGTGTGTTTTTCTTTTTCGTGGTTGTTATTGTTATTATAAGAAAAATAAAAATAACATACAACAGTCAGCCCTTGTGGGCTTGCAGAAGGCACAATACATTATAAGTACAATAATGCTCTCAACATTATTTGTCACCCCAGACCAGAAAAAAAGAAAATAAGAATAACATAAGAGTATAATTCAAAAGGCGGATTAACGTGTGTGTTATATGTATTGTACTTTATTATATGGTACTTATTTTTCTTATTTATTTTTATTAAGCTGGGTGGTGTCTCGTATCATAAAGTTAACAAGTGGTGGCATAAAGTAACCATAACAACATCAATCTATACATTTATAATTCTAGAGTGTATTTAAATTATCCATAGCAGACATTTTATTTAATAAACAAAATATTTAAGATATTTTCTATTCGAGTAAAGGAAATGCCTTTCGCAGTCTTTAATATACATTTATGATAATATTTCGGATTTAACGAAACATTGATCTTAGGAATACGTGAAAGCGGATGTTGTTTTTTTTTACATAATATTTTTTGTTTTTTGTTTTTTTTGTTAAAATTTGATTTTGTAATATTATCTAAATAATTAGCAAATAGTCATTTTAAAATAATTTATGATCCCACAATGTACATAAGCACATTGTTTTTCCAATCCACATTTAAACTTATGTAATATTATGAACTTATATAAAATTATGAAATATAATATCTCTGCCAAATTTCAACTTCATAAGTTGATAGGAACAGAACGCTAAAAGGCCAATTGTAATAGAAAATAAGTAAGAAAGCTATAGTCGGTCTTATATACGTATATGATACCCATTATGTATGTATATGCATAAAAGTGTTTTTCGGAGAGGGTCTTATATGGAACTTGAACTATTATTGTGGGACTCAACAAATAATTTTTATTTTATACTTTGTTAATTTTATAAAATTTGATTTCAGTTTTATTATAATTAAAAAAATATGATTGTTGATTTTTAAATTATTTGAATCAGACGTTTTTCATTTAATACTCCACAAACTACATTTTCCGACTTCTCTTGCAACATTCTCCAAGATGAATTGCAAATATATATCCAGAAGTCGCAGTTACGTCAACCGCAACACTACAAAAATTTCCACCAACATAGACAGAATAACCGTAATTATGATTTATTTAAATTGAATTATTTTTCAATTATCAAGAATTTCTCGATATGAAATCAAGTACTCTCATGTCGTGGCAATTTGGGATTCTTCATATTTAATATTTCCACTAGAAAAAAAAGAATATGAATCCATTAAAATCCGCTTGATTAACTCTTTGTCAATTTCTGAAGAAACTAAACTAAAAAAAAAATATAGGATTACAAACTATGAAAGCATTGGATGCTGGAAACGATGTCGACTATAATGTTCTTAAGACAATTTTTTGGAACAGCTTTCTGAAAATATACGATCAATTTTGTAACTAGTAATTTACATCTCAGCGAAATAGCATTGCAAGCTAATAAGGTAATAGTAATTGATCAACCTTAAATAGCTAGTATAGTCTTTTCCGAAAATATCATCAATGAATTGACCGCCAAGATTGAAGCCCTAGATAAGAAACTAGATTTATCGTTACGAGGTCGAAGTGAAAAACGTAATTCAAATACAAATCATCGCAGAAGTCAAAGTAAGTCAAAAACACGGACAGATTGGTGTTGGTACTAAAAATGTTTTGGATACAAAAGCCACAAAATTGTGTTTAGATTTTGAAGCAAAAATCTATACACAATTTCGGTTACAGCGGCTCCTGAAATTTCCATATCAATATGCCGCCTACTTCACAAAGGCAGGCTAGAAAATAAAAATTTTAATTTTTATAGCCTAATATCTGTTAAACTAAAAGAGATAAGGTATGCACACGACAATGATCTCTACCAGCAGAATTCTCCTATATAAAAATCTTTCAAATCAGTTCCGATATAAGAAATCAGGATCATTTCAAAAAAATGTTATACCCGTGGTTTCCAACATTGGGTGCCCTTGCAAGTTTACATGGTCCAGGCTCAAAACTTAAACTCACCTACACCTCTAAAATCAAATCGGAACAGTCGTTCCGAAATTCCATAGCTATTTACATTTCATTCTTTGAATCGCACATTATGAGATGTTCCTAAAACTGCAATAATTACAACTTTTGGACAATTTGAGTTCCAAAAAATACTATTTGGTCTTAGAAATGTAGACCAAACATTTCAAAATTATATTGACGAATCTTTTAGGAGTTTAGAACTTGCTTTCATTTACATCGAAATTGTGTTGGTTGCTTCAAAGAATGAAGAACACAAAAAACATCTAAAAATTCTCTTCGAACGATTCCGAGGATATAGTATCTTAATAAACACTGGTAAATGTACATTTGGTGTAAAAGAAATAGATTTTCTTGGTTTTAATATTAAAGCCATCAAAAAAAACTTGATAGTATTATTCACTATCCAAAGTCAAAGACAATCATGGAATTAAAAAGATTTTTAGCCATGATTAACTTTTATAGAAAATTTATGTCAGAAATCGTGAAAAAAAAAACAAACAAACTTGAGGATATTTTTAAAGGTGCTAAGAAAAATGATAAGACACCAATACAATGGACTTGCGATCTTGAAAATGATTTTGACCAATACAAGAAAAATTTAACACAGTTGTACTCTTTTATTCAAATCCTGATGCTAAAATCAGTTTGAAAGTCGATGCATCTGAGTTTGTAATTGGTTCAGTAATTAAACAATTCGATAATGGTGATAGGAGATCATTAGCATTCCTTTCCAAAAATCTTTCAAAAACTGAAACCAAATATAATACTTATGACAGAGAATTGTTAGCAGCTTATAAATCTATAAAACATTTTCGTAATATACTAAAAGGTTACAAATTTGTTCCCTGAACTGACCATAAAATAAAATTTTAAAAATTCGTCACTGAACTTCAATTTAAATTTCTTAAAGTTCTAAGTTCATATATAAAACTCTTATGCGATATATGCGATATTCCTCTCGAATTACGAAAATCTGTACTTAATAACATAAATGAACTTATTCATCCTGGAATACGCTCAACAATACGTTTAATTAGTCAAAGATTTGTATGGCCATCTATCTGTAAAAAATGACTGTGTCAAATTTGTCAAGCATCAAAATCAAATTGCACAAACCATATGGATATTGTGGGACCACTTTCATCCTCTGGAGAATTTCAATATACGTTAATTATAATAGATTGATTAATCCGATGGATGGAAATTGTAAAAGTTTTATTGATGGTTGAGTGAGTAGATTTGGTTGTTTTCATAAAATTCAGACAGAGAGAAGTAGACAGTTCACCTCAGAAGTTTTTGCAAAAATTTCGTCTACAATAAAGGGAAAGCGTTGAAAGACTTCATCGTTCTCTAAATTATAAAATATATTTACAAAAAGCCTGCAAAGAAGATATTAAGGCGTCTTTTGCAGAATTAGTTCATGGGTAAGACTTATGTCTGCCTGTAGATTTTTTCAAAACTATTGTCGACTTTTTTTTGGCCAATATTTTGAAAATCTAAAACCATTACCAACCAGTAACCATTCGATTCATAAGCCCTTTGTTAATAAAGAGTTAAGAAATACCTAACATGTATGGAAGAAATTATATACCTCTAAATTTGTGGAGTTGTTCACAAAATGAAATAAAACATATCCGAATCAAATAATTTAAAAATCCACAATCATAAAAACTTTATTGAAAAATTATAATAAAATTAAAATTAAAAGTTGCTATATAAATTTTATAAAATTAACAAAATATAAAATTAAAATTATTTGTTGAGTCTTACACTATATAAGTCCCATAAAAATAACCTCCTGGAATAGGATTTTAATGCTTTATATTTATTTATAAGCGTTAAAACTTTACCTTATCAACTTAGAAAATGATTCTGAGTGTATGATGAAATATTTTTATTGTCCGTTACAAACATTAGCACAACCGCATAATACCTCAACCACCTATGGTGATGTAGGGTATAAATGCAAATGTGCTTTAAACAGTTTCTTTCTTGTTTGGAAAACAAGAGCTATTTATGCGTTTCTACGCATTCGAGTCTTATATTTCTTATTACTGCAAAGTTAATATAAAAGTCTACAGACCTACTTCAAAACTTCAAATAGGTAGTTAATTTTAGGTTTTATAAGGTGAGATCCTATCTTTGGGCAATTTTTTACTTTTGAATTTTTTTTTAAGATTTTTTTTTTTAAATTTTGACTTGGATCAAAATTGTAGCCAAATTTTTTATACGAACACTCAAACGTCTACCGATTTCAGATTTTTTAACTTCCAAAAAATTTCAAAAGCTCGAAATCATTTTTCGTTTTTCCTTTTTTTTACAAAAATATACATATTAAAAAAACACCTTCCTCTTAGCTGATTTTAATAATTTGAACTGCGTTTAAATTGAAAAATAGGAAATGTGTAAAAATGTTTTTATAAAAAGTAATTTACTAAACAATTTTGCGGTTTTAATTAATATAAAAACTTAATATTATCAAATCATGATAAAAATATATATAACAGCAATATCAAATAAAAAGTGCGTTTTTAATTAATCTTATATATTACTGAAAGCTTTTCTTTAAAGTAGAAATTAAACATTGCGAATTTTAAATATATAAAATTCATTAAATTTTCCATATAGTCGTACATATGTATATAGCACGGTGAATATAAAATAGTATACGAGTCAAAAATATGAGAAAAATTTAAAGAAAATTATTTCCATTTACGGGGATCGTTCTTTCATGGAATGGGGAAATACTCTTTCGCTTACATGTATATTTTTATGTGATCGTGATTTTTTCATCATGTACCAAATAATTTCATTCCTAGGAAATAAAATTAAAGTTGCTATAAAAAAAAAATTAGAGCAAAAAGAAAATAAAAAGTAAAAAAATTTAAATTAAATTTCTATCTACCCTCAAGAACATAGTTACTAAAATGTTTGTAATCGCCGTGTCTTAAAATCTTTTATTATACGTATTACGAATGTGTATGCATGTACAAAATATCACATAATCAGGATTACGTGTGGCGTACATAAAATAATTTTTTTCCTCTTTTTACTTTTTACTTTTTAACATTTATTTATTTAGAATTTAAAACCATTACAAAATTTTCCCAAATATTTATTTAGGTAAATTTTTCATAATATACTACTACTACTACTAATACTATATTTTAGTATCACTTCCTTTATTTGCTTTGTCCTGAGTACAGGAGTATTGTTTTTTTTTCTACGTTTAGCACCTTATTTCATGTTGACACAGTAATAATGGTGATGATGAGAAAGCTGTTCTTGCTACTGTTGCTGATGATGAGCACGACGCTACACTTTATTAGCGTAATGACAACCTGCTGCCTCATAAATTAACTTTGTTATTATTTATGTTAAAAAATTTAACACGAAAAATCTTAAAGCAGAATGAAGTAAGAGAAAATTGAATAAAAAATAAAAATACTTACGCCGCGCCGCACACTGAGGTAGAATTAACAAAAATGTTGCTTAATTCACAAAAAGGCTATAGAGCTTAATCAACGTCAAAAATACTTTTGAATTTTTATATACTTTGTTTTAGTCTAAACCACTGTCCGCTCGGCTGCCCGTGCATCAATAACCTATATTTCTGCTAATCTGTAGGTAGCCTATTTCAAAATAACTTAATAATGTGTGTGCTTTTTTGTGTTGATAATATTAACATATTATAACCATTATTTCACTGAATGAATTTTTCCATAAAAAAGGTCATATGCTAATAAATGCATTAAATGTACACATTTATCTATATCTATATAAAATTAGTCACAGGTGAGTTTCGTCCATGCAAAAATCATATCACTAAATTCAATGTGGATCGCTCCATAATTGATTGTAGGTCAAATATAAGACCTCCCTTCGAAAATCACTTTTTCGTGCATAATTCTTATATAAATGTCCCCAATAAGTATATAACTTACAGCCAAATTTCACAAGGATAGGTCCGTTATTGTTCATAGCCTCCATATAAGGTCCTGCCACTTTAATACGAATTCACAATTATTTTTGGTCATTAAAGTCATTTGATATTGCAAAACTTGCTTAGCTTAGAGTAAGTAAAAGTAAAATTTACTTTTATTTTAAATGCGTAATAAAAATCAATATTTTAACAATTTTGTGAAAAATGTTATTTCTTCATATATTATATCAAAATATGTTTTATTACAGTTTATTACCAAGACATTTTTTTCTACCCAAGAAAAATTTTTTGATCCATAAAATTTCTATCTTTCGCATTTAGCATTACAAATACCACTTGTTTGTGCCAATTATGTTCAATTTCGTGCGTTAGCAAAATATGTTTTGACAAAAGGGTCCCGTTTTCAACTATCAACGACATTTGACTTAAACTTGTGTCCGCGATCATATATATTTATCGCCCTTCTTGTATCTATATATCCAAGATTTGTAAAAATTGCAATTTTCTATATAAAAATACAAAAAAGTGAATTTTTTCCGTAATTTTCAAAAAGTACATAACATTTTTTTTATTAAATTTATTTTTAATAGCCCTTCATTTTTATTGTGTAAAATAACAAAAAAACTAAATTCACGCAGTAACTCACGCATTCCATTAAAAACTGTGAATGTCTCTCGCGAAAAACTGACTTTTTTTAAAATTTTCACTCTTGTTTTCACAACCTTTGAGACTATCTACTACATTGACTATTTCTGGCACACCAAAGAGACATAGCGAAAAATATGCACAATTACAACATGCACGTACAGATCCAATCCAAAAAATAAAAAATTTTATGTATTAAAATATATTGTCATCAAAAATGTTTGAAGTAATATTACCTTAAAACATTAATAATTAAATTCAGTTTTAGCCAGGTTAAACATTTTTGATAATGACCCCGTTTGTAATTTCCATAGCCATCTTCTGAGATAAAAAAGTTTATATTTTCTAGATCCTTATAAGAAACCAAGGCAAAATAATGATGTCTGTCTGTTTGTCCGTCTGACCGCCTGTCTTTTCGTCGGTTGGTATGGCGTTTATAAAGCCACACCTGATAACTTAAGCATATGGTATATATATCAAAAGATTTTTAATCCTTTCGCATTTTCCTATTGAAGTTCAGCAAAATCGGTTTATAAAGTTAGAGATATTTTCAAAATCCGGTTTTTAAGGTTTCCTTGATCAGAAAATGGCTAAAATTTTATATATCAAAATATCGGTTATACTTTCGACAATTTTCCAATGCAATTTCCTGAAAAACCGGTTCTTAAATCGGTTTTCGATTTTCTGCAGCCCCAACATAAACTAGGGTCTTCGTTTTTATAAAGAAACATTTCTTTCTGAATTTTTGTCTTGAAAAGATATATTCAAGTGATCCATTAGTAACCGAGATATCGGCCAAAATGAATTTTTGTACTTTTATCATGCTCCTATATAAGCAACAGATCGGTTGTTTGAATCAACCAAAGCGGTTCGTAACCAACAGAGTTATTGTATTTTTTTTATTTAATATCTGCTTTTTTACAGCTTTTGTTTTCATGGGCAATGAAAAACAACAACAATAAACAAGTGCATATCTAGGCACTTCTTTCTTTCACAGAAAATTTGGCGCGCTATTAATCCTTTTTAACAAAAATATTGACATTTTTTACCCTGGATGTATTTTCTAAACCGAAATTCATGCTAAATGCATATGCATAAATGCATAGCTCAAATTTACAAAAATTTTGAGACTTATTTAAATGATTTTTTTCACTGATAGGGAACTGAAAATTTATCAAAACCCATCGTTTCAAAGGTCTTTTTATATTGGTTTTCTACGGGATACTATAACGTAGATTGAGGATTTTAGAGATCATTCAATTCGCTTTTAAAATAGTCATACATTTTTTTATTATATTTTCTCTACGAAGCTTCGAATTTTTTAATGATAAGAGCCCTCAACATTATCTTAAAAAAATTAAAAATATTATTTATTTGCTATTCATTTTATTACTAGCGATAGCAATTAAACCATGGAATAAAATAGCGATAATATTGGATATTCATAACTTGGTCTTATAAGTTCAATTCAAAAGTATTATTTTACAAATTTATAGAATTTTCTAAAAATATCAAAGAATCTATTATTTTTCCCCGAAAGTTATTAAAATATGTCGATTTATGTTAATTGAATTTACGACTTGCGTTTTAGTATTATTTTGTTTTTATTGTTATTAATAGTTCGCAAAAAAATCATAAATAAAATTTTCAATTTTTAAATTTGGAAAGTGCAACAATTGCAACTCAATTAAGCGTTTTTTGTAATTATTTTAATAAATTTTGTAAGTCAATTATTATTTTAAATATTAATTTTAAATTAACTTAAATGTTTCTTGATTTCATCCCTCTGTGCGCCGATTGGATAGTTGGTCTATAAAGCGATGCAAAACATTCAATTGTTATGATGAGAGACAAAATATTTATTTACATAAATTGTGCATGCGTTGTTAAAAAATCATTTATAGTATATACAGTTACGGACAAACAAATAGGGTGAAATATATTTATTTTACATTTTTTGATTTTGACAAAATGCTATGCAAAACAACAAAATTTTTAGTGCCAAATTATTGTGAATGCATTGAGTTATAAACCTATAAAAAAATAATATCCTTTAATATTATCGCAATAACAGTGCATCGTCTTAAGCGCAAATAAAAAAAAACATCTAAACATTTTTTCAAACCGAGGACTTTAATGCACTTAAGTCGATTCAAAATTTGGTAGGAACATAAATTTCTTCCAAGAATATGAAAAGACAATTGGTGGAAAAAAATTTATTCAAAATACTATCCCCCAAAGAAACGGTCTTAAAATACAGAACAGGAAAAGTCTGAAATAGTGCCCCCATGCACCCAAAAATATAAAAATTACGTAATATCAAGTAAAAAGGAACTATTTATTTTATAGATGAACAATAAAAGTTGAATTTGTTAGAAAAACATTCGTAGGGGTCCAAAAAATACAGTATTTTGAAAATTTAATTTCCTCTGTTCAATTAAACATAACGGTGATGGTAATAAAACGGTGTAGATTATTACTCAGCATCTTGGAGCTCTAAAAAGTTCTTTCAATGAAATTATGTTTCCCTCAATTGTCTTCTTATATTACCCAGAGAAATTTATATTCCTACTAGATCATGAACGGACTCAATGGAATGAAAAGTTCTCGACATCATAAAATTTTTTTTGGCGATTTTTTGTTACCGAAACACATAATATTTTAATTGAAAATAAAATTATTTAACTATAATGATCGAATTCGGTATTTAGCATTTGTTTGAACATACGACTTTCTCCATATTTTTATAGCCCTTGGTATATATACAGTTTTTGTTTGTTAATATAGTTATTGAAATTTAAAAGAAATTAGATTTCGAAAAATTTTACAACTTTAAAAAATTTTAAAAAAATGTTGGCAAATTTATTGGGATAATATTAAAGGATATTATTTTTTATAGGTTTATAATTTAATGTATGCATACATGAACAATGATTTGGCATTAAAAATTTACTTGCTTTGCATAAGATTTTGCCGAAAACGAAAAGAATTTAAAATAAATATACTTGACCCTATGTATATATATATATATATATATATATATATATATATATATATATATATAATGAAGGTTTATTGCACTTATAATTATGCATCGTTTCACTTTAATGCTCCCTTAATAGAAACGCTATATACGAACTTGAGAAGAAAAAACGTGAATGGCTCCAAGAGGTGCCTTTTTAGCGAGGCACACTCACAGCGTAATTTCAATAAAGCTAAAGTATCGTATGATCAGAAATGATTTTGAAATTACAGTTAAAAATCATTATGTCGTGATAAAATATTAATATGCTAAAATTTTATAGCTCTTTAAAATCGCTCTAAAATTTTGCATATTTTATGTTAGAATTTTTTAACATTTTGTTTGAAATTATAATTAAGTAAAAAATGGATTTCAACACAAAAATTGCATAAAGAGTGTTCATGACGTGACGTCTTTATATTTCATATTTCATAAATCGTTGGGGCACACTCAAGGCGATAATTGAAATCGGTAAAAATGTATACCAATTTATACCTGTTACGATAGCTTATATCGGAATCAAGAGGCACTCAAAAATATCTCTCGTTTCAATTCAATGCAGCTTTAAAAATGTTTGGGTGTGTATTTTTGTCATTGAAAAGTTATAGTAATATAATTAATATTTTAAACTTTTTATTTATTAACTTCATTTAGGTTACATATTTTTATAACCTAAACAAATTACTGATTTTTAACTATCATAACGTAAACGGTCATTTCTTGTCCATTAATATCATTTAAAAAAATTTTTCGATTATCAAATATTAAAAATATATTAACAATTTTTATAAAATTAAAAGACGAGAAAATCTGTACACACTTTGTTGATTAAACATTTTTTTTAATAAAATGTTAAAAAAATCATTATGATCGCTATCTTATCTTGGGTGTCATCAACTAGACATATTGATGTGGGTTACACACGTGTGGTAATTTTTTAAATGTTATTGAAAAAATAATTTTAGCAACTTTTTATAACTCTTTTATTTTAAACCTCCATAACACTGACGCCGTTCGTTAAAATTCATTCACGCGAACAGAACAGAACAGAACATTAAAGCCAGCTAATATTGGTATTAATTAGCGTTGATTTGCCATTAAAAACAATTTAAAAATTTTTTTGAACCCCAAAAGTAAACGAGTTTGAAGAAATGTCAATATATGTATATGAGTGAGTATTTGTGTGTGTGATTTAAATGCTTTAAATTTGTGCTTTAAATTTGTATTTATTAAATTATTTTTATTAATATTTTTTGTAATGATGAAGTTTTAATAGAAATGAAAATTAAACCTAAATTTAAGTCCTAAGAATTTACTTGTTAGAAAAAACGGTTGAAAGCAGAAACTACACGAATAAGTGATTTTGTTTTTTATTTACTTTTTTTTTTGACAAGTTTCGTATCTAGTTGTTAATCTATGTCTAAACTTTCACCAAATACAAATGAATAAATATATAAGTACATATATAAAATATTTTAAAAAGTGTTCGATTGTATATTCCATATTTCATTTTATTATATTATGCTTTTCTTAATTCATTCTTACTATTACAAATGAGTTAGAGTTAAAGAGAGGCAGAATAAATACAAAAAACATGAAAAAATTAAAACTTTCATCATTTATTATTAACGCTTCACTACATTTCTAAACCACTAAATGTAAAAGTAACACACAAATGTAGGAGTAAGAAAATATGTAAGTGTAGAAAAACCTTTACAAACTATATAACTTTTGCTCGGCATCACATCATCAGTTATTTCCACTACTATTCAGTTTTACAATATAAAACTTAGAAAATGTTTTTCTCTGTTTTTTTTTTTTTTTTAAATTTAATGCTGAGTTTTCATAATAAAATACATTGTAGCGAGTAATGTAAAATATATATCTGAACATTGAAAAGTTGTTGGAAATATATCTGTGGGCAGAAGGAAAAAGTACATAACTCATGTTATGTCAAAATTATTACTTTTTCATATTGTGTATTTTTTTTTAATCTATCTGTTATTTTCGATACTAGTATGTCAATAACATATTATATTTATTTTATTTTTCTCAAAATGTAAACATTTTCATGTATTATTCAATCATTCGTTCATTCAATCATACGTTCTATAAATTCAAATTCTTATTTGAAATATATATTATTATTAGGTCAGGAAAGTAAAACGAAAAAATGACTAAATCTTGGAATTTGATGGAGGGAAGCGAATATTGTTTCGCTTTGACATGCTGTAGAAAGTCACAGATATTCATAGAACTTCCTGAGATATTTACAAGAAAATTAGTTGGAAATTGTGTACCTTCGATTTATTTAAAAAAAGTGATAAAATTGAATTATGTAGTTTTTCCTTTTTACCACATATACTTACATATATACTTAGTTATTTGCTGGGGAAACACATAAAAAATCGACTATAACACGCTTCTACAAAATTAATAATCGTTTCATACTTATTTATTCGTACAAGTATACAAAAAAATAAATAAATAAATAAATAAAAAAAATAAATAGAAATCTTCCCATTTAGAAAAAAATTATAAAAATGAAAATGAATGAAAACTAAATAGAACATATACATATATACGTACATACAAACATACATACGTATAGAAGTAAGATTAAACATTGTTCACATAAAATGTGTTGAGAGTTAGAATCTAGAAAATTGACGATTCTAATATTTTCCAACTTGATAACAAAATATTTCGAAAACTAGGCTTGGCTCTTATTGCATTATCATTTTAAAACATTACTTATTAACTATAGGTTTACAGAAATATTAACGAACCTCAGGCTTAGATTTGATTAATACTTTTATTTTATAATCTAATCAGATATTAAACAAAAAAAAAAAAAAAAAAAAAGTTAAAAGAATGATTTTCAAAAATATATGTATGTCCTACATTGAATAAAATTTCGTACGTAATATTAAAAAAATATATATTTATAAATTCTTCTAAGACAGAAACTGTTCAATTTATATGATGTTAATTCTACACAATATAATAAATTGCAGTTAAATTTGAAAAATTGACGATTTTGTTAATGTTTTTTTATAAATTAGCTTTTAAAATTGAATGAAGCATAAACAAATATATAATAAGTTAAAAAGCATGATTCTTCTACTTCCCCAACAAGTTTAAATAGAGAAAAATCAACAAAAGAATAACTGAATTATTTATTTTAGATTTTATAGTTATTTTGTAAGGTCTCTACCAAAATCCATCAATAGTTTTCCCTTTTTTAAAATAATCATTGGAAATACAACACACATAATGTCGGTTTCAAAGATTTTCGAAACATTTTGAAATTCCTCATTAATACTTTTGGATTGTTTTATATATCAGCAATTTTCTTTTTCGTTTAATTTTAAGATACCTACCTTAAGCCACAAATATTTTTTTAAGTGTTGAAACATGAGCTCCTGGATTATTTTTTTATATGAAGATTTGATAACTAAAACAGTACATCGAAAGAAAAATGTTTAACTCATCTCCAGTTTCCTACCAGCAATTGAAAATACAAGTAATATATATATATTTTTTTTTTCGCAGAAATTTGGCGTTTTGGCACATTATGATAATTAGAGTTCAAGGGCTAAAACAAAAAGTAGACTTTTCGATTACTCCACTTTTTTAGATTTTCAAATAATCGATTTTTCAAGTTTTTAACTTTTTCTAGGTTAGATTAAAAAGGGCGGGGTCTTCACGCCTTCACTTATTGACTATTCGGTCCATTGTGATCCCTTTATAAAGGTAAAGAAAAAAAAAAGATAGACAGACCTTAGTAAGATAAGGCAAAAAGAAAAAGAACATTGTAGAACCTATAACCTTTCAATCAAAAACGACTACCTCTAAGCCACTTTATCCCCATTACGAACCCTATAATGTTACTAAGTTCTTTTCCCGTAGAATACATTGCAGCCGGTAATGTAAAATATATATCTGAACATTGAAAAGTTCTTGTAGTATGTGGCTTCCAAACCACTTCTGTCTACTATGTAGCGAGTGGACTGGGTGAAACTGAAAAGAAAACAGATGGTTGTTTCTACTCAACCACTGATGTTGTGGCCAGACTGTTGGCGGCGCTGATATGCTGGCGTGTGCCGGGCTAGAGCTCGCCGGATGGGGGTAGTTCTTGCCAACAGGCCTGGGAAACTTGTCCACCTACAAAAAAAATCATATCAGCTATTAAGATAAAGAATAAAAAAGAAAATGCTGAGGCCCGAAGCAGTTTAGTGGAAAACAAACTCCCTGTTACACACAAATGGAATATTTTTGGCAGATGTTGGGCCAAATGTTTCCCTCCCTTTTGAGAAATTTCCTTTCTCTCCTTGACATTAACTCGATGTCCCCGGACTCGATTACCCCTTACCAATTCACTTCTCCCAGATTACTCACCGCATTCTTTAAACTTAACCTCTCATGCTAAATGATAACCCTTTTTTAGATTTCATTTTAACATTATAATATAAAATTTTTATTATAATAAGCGACTTCAAAGATTAACAATTACTTTAAATAAAAAATTCATTAATTTTATAAAGAGAAAATAATAAAAACTATTGCAAATAATTTTCCGAAAAATTTAGTCTAAGTAACTGATGCAACCTTCTATTTTATATAAATTTAATTTCGATTATTCAAGCTAACCAATAAAAATAAAATGTTCAAAAAAAGTAGCAATAAAATTTACAAAAATTTATATCTATTAATATTTTCTTTTTTCCTCTATTTTTTTTTTCAGGTTACTACTGTTGTTGGCTGGCCTCAAGGATGGGTGCGTTTCCTTGCAGTTTCCAAGGTTTTCTGTCCGTCCGTATGCTGTCCTATGTCCAGGGTTTTTCTGGAAAGTATTTTAATATTTTTTTGTTTTTTTTTGTTTTTTTTTTTATTTATATGTATTTTATTGTTTCCTTTTTTTAATTATAATTTTATCTTTTCTAAGATATTTTTTTCCTGGTTTTATTTTTAAGTAAAACATTTAATTTTGTATCCCTACATTTAGGGTCCTACGTTTTTTTCTCGACGATCATTAGGCCTGAGCTCAACCCTATTTCGCACACGTTTTGCCTTCAAAAATTTCGCAAACGGACTGAAAACTCTTCCGGGTAAGTAAAATGTTCTACCCACTAATAAAACTATATAAATATATATATGTATTTTTTTCCAGAATATTCTTATCTATATATTCTTTTTGTTAATTGCTATTTTCCTTTTTTTTATTTTATTTTAGACGAACCGGTCCAGTCAGTGTAGTCGTCCTTGTATAATTCACTTAATGGTCGAAAACCTTTTACCTAGCACCCCTGGTGTAGGTGTGCTATGCAGCTTCTCCAGCGTTGGGTGAGACTATGATGCAGTGGCTTTTTGGGTGATGGATGTTTTTCTTTCACGTTCGGGTTTTTCTTTTTTTTTATATTGTAGATTGTTTAGCTTAAAGTTTTTTAACTATTGTTTGTATTTCTATTTTTTTTTGTATTTAACTTTTGATTAAAATTAATTTAATGTAGATTTTTCTTATCTTTATTTTTTTTTATATGTATGTAATGTATGTAATGTTTTTTTTTTCTCTTTAGATTGTTTTTTTTTAGCTTTAAGGTTTATTTAGATTTTTAATTTTTAATGTCAAAAACTATTAAACTTTTAATAAAAATTTTCTATTTCACCAATTGTTTTTTGTTGTTCCATTTCTGTTTTCTTTGCCGGCCACTGGTCTCATCTTCTTCAAAATCCCAAAAGAAAAAGAAGGCGTTTTCCTTAATTTGTTTCCACTACACCTCCTACTGGACAATATGTCCTCCTACTCCATTTTTCTATAATTATTTTCAGCAATATGTTTACTAATAAATATATATGCTTATTTTTGCCTTTTTTTTATTTTACAATCTTATATTTTTCCCTTTCTATTGCCTCGCTTTGCCAACTATCTACGTTTTCACCCAACAGGGTGCACACGACAACTACGCTGAAGCCCTAAATAATAACAGAACATATGCTCTACTGTCTCTAGCTTCTCCACATCATCGCATGTCCTACAGAATTCTGACGTGCGGAGTGACCAGTAATCATAAGCACAATTACCCTTAAATTCACTCATGCTCGCAAGATCTTTCGAAACTGCTAAGCTCTAGATACATTGCAGTCCGTTCTATTCCTCCAAGCATGATTCGTTCTTCCTAAAGCCCATTCCCTTTTGGCCATGAAATATGACCCAATTGGAATCCTAAACGATACCTTCACAAAAGACCTGTCCAGCTCTGAGCCTTAGCGATCTAGCTCGTCGGCTATTTCATTGCGGAGATTGTTGCAGTGACCAGGAACCAAACAGAGTGTTATCCTGTAGGCATCCATTAGCCTTCTCAATTCCTTTCCGCACTAAAGCACTAATCTGGACCTAACATAATGACTTGTCATTGCTAGTAGTGCTGACTACAAACAAAAATACGTTTTTACGATACTATTTCCAACAGTTAGATGATGTTGTTGAAATAAATACTGCTAAGAAACTGTTGCCTCTAAATAAAGGAAAATTTTCGACTTTTTTTTAGACTATTTTCGATTTTTTTCGACTTTTTCCGAATATTTTCGACTTTTTGACTATTTCTAATCTTTTTCGACTTTATTCGACTTTTCGTCTATCTGGCAATAAGAACAATTTTTAAACCAAAAAGTCGTTATTTTGAATAAATTCACAATTTCTTTGTTGTGGGGAAAAATTAACAAAATGCACCAACAAATCTCTCGAGGACCAAATTTTTTTTACCAAAAATTTATTTATATTTTATTCATAGCGAAAATTTTAAGACCTATATATTTCGCCAAAAAGCTTGACTAGAGATTTTCAATAGCTGTACAGTGAATTAAGCCTATATAAAAACTCGAACAAAATAGAAGGAAATAGGCTTAAATATGAAATACTCGTAGTAGTATTCACTAAATAGGCATAGTATATGTATAGACATTTTCCATTTATAAAAAACTTGTTTAAAAATTTAAAAACAAATAAATTTTCCTATACTGAATCAATAAAATACCCAAAATACCCTTTTTTAGATATTAAGTTTTATATGACTACACATATCTATTACAATACGCAAACAAATAATAATTTATTTATATTATTCATTATTCATCATTCACATTTTTTATTTATAAAAAAAAAAAATAATAATAATAAATTTACTTTTAACTTTTCAGTCTTCTCATAGAAAAATCAGTGTATATTACATATATATGTATCTATTAAATATTACATATCTTACAAAAATTTACTAATATGTTAGTTTTCTGAATGACAGTCAATCAAAAACATTATTCGCAATTATTTTTTAATAGCCAATTACTGGTTTAGTAATAGTTATAAATAATGTTGCTTTGATTTGTTTTATTTCTGTGAACTGTAACTGCAGGATTGGATGCAATAAAAAGTTTGATCATTTGAGTTTGATTAGTATTTTTGTTTATAATTTTCTAATAAAATTACGATTGTTCTCGGTGCATTTTTTGCAATTATTCATCTATAACATACTTTAACTTTACTATATATAACATATAAATCGAAAAACTTGAAACATTTAATACAAAAATTGGAATAAAAATCACTTATAATTTAATACGTGCTATATATAAAATATTTGAAAATATTGAAAAAATTGGTTCATTAAAGTTAACAAAATGCATCTAATTAAAAAAATTACGTAAAATTTTCTCGAAACCCGTTTTTTGTTACCTAAGTTTTTCAAATATTTTAAAAATTCCTTGACTTATTTTATACACACTAAATGCTGAAACTTTTGATTAAAATTTTTTTTTAATAAATTCTAAAATTTATTTTTCCACTAGACAATATATTGTGAGCTAGAAGGGAACTGAAGACGAAATTCAAATTTTTAAAGGGTTTTCTCAGAACCTTCGGATGTGTTTAGGTTAGAAAAGACGATCACACAGAAAATCGCGAAAATACATGAGTATCCTCTTTATGGATATGAATTTCAGCTTTATTAAATTGAGATTTACCAATTAATGTCGAATGTCGAATGTCGAATATATTTAATTTCCAGTTGTCCACTTTATGTTAGGCTGACTGGCGTCATTAGAGCATATTCTTTTAATTTTTAGAAAGTGTCCAAAAAAGGAGATTTCAAAAAATGAAGTCGCCAAAAAAGGGGATTAAAAAAAAGAGGCCGGCTGCTTCAATACCTAAAAAACTCCTTATTTGATAAAAACAAAAATGAAAGCATAACAGAAAGATTTGTCTATAAAAATAGATAACACAAAACCGTCTTTTTCGTCTTCTTCCGTACTGGGTCCTCATTCTGTCTCCAGTCTTACAAAATGTAAGACTAAAAGCATAGATTGGAGAATTTATTTTTTATTAGTGATAATTTAGAAAAAAGACACTTAGCCACTTAGGCACTTAGGCACTGCTATGAGCCAAAGTAAAAATATAAATTAGGATATAAGTTTTCATCAAATTTATTTTTTAATTTTTCCAATCGGGTTCAAAAAGATCCGGCATTTGATGTTATTCAAACTTTATCATTAGCTTTAGTTTTTAAGAGTTCAAGTTCATTTATAAATTCTTTGGAGGTTTTCTACATCATTATACTGTGAAACAATCTTATAATAATTAATTTCTTCGGTGGAATTAATATATAATGGATTGAAATATTTCGTCATTTAGCACATAATCTTAGAAAGTCGCCATTTAGTTCCGCTTTGTAAAAGGGGCCAAAAAATTGGTCAGGTGGATGAAAAAGGGTCAATTGCCAACTAAAGTCGATAAAAACGGTAATGCCGTAAAGCGCACAATGCCTTAGTAAAGTGTATCTACAAATTCTTTATTTTCTCAGTTCAATCACCCTATTCAATTTTCAATTATAGTCTATAGAACATATAACCAATGATCCATGTATAAAAATTTATCTGACTATGGCCTTATATATCGATTATATAAGATGTTGAATTTGGTATACTTTTTTTATTGAAGAATACCATATTTTTTCAGAGGGTAAAGCATGTTCCATTACATCCGCAAGTGTACTTGGAAGTTTGCTATTTATCAGTAATATTACCGCATCTGATCATCGAGTCGTTAAGGTTCATTTAAAATTTCAATCAGAAGAAGTAGCCACCTAGTTCAACCTGAATCTATAGATGCGAATGTACAACCTGAATCTATATATGCGAATGTACTTTTATTTACTTTTATTACATATATTTTGTATAAACGTAAACATTTTTACGGAGCTGTAGAAACAAATTGAATTTAATTAAAAGTTTGTTGAATAAAATAAAATATAGTACTTAAAACGATTAAAAATTCTCTTATATGAATAATATTATAATATTATATTTTATGAACCACATTTTAAGTAGCAAAATTAAATTACTCAAATTATCGTTTACTTGTTAATAAAAAAAATACTAAAATTTAAATTGATTAAAGATTTAATTGGTTACATATTGACCTACGTTTTCTTTTTTTTTTTTTGAGCTGAATATAGCTATAGGCATAATGACCAATGGCCAGAACGAAACCACAAAAATAGAAAAAGATCATTATATTACGTATTTATAAAATTTCAGATTTTAGTTTTCAAATTATAATTTGCTCGAAGGCCCAAACAATTTTTGCTAGCACAGACACACCTTAATAAATATTATATTACAAAAAACAAAGAAAGAGAACTTTGCATTAATACTGTTGTTGTATTGTTCATTTTGTTAAATTAAAAAAGTTTTTTGTCACCTTTAGCATAGAAATAATTTGAAATGAAAATAAACCAAAACTTGAAATTCAATCACAATATTACAAATCGAATATAATACGTGTTCATAGTGTTTACATTCTCGTTCTTTTATATATATATGTGTATGTATATGTACGGAAAAGTATATATATTTATAATATAGATACGAACATTTACCCATATTTGTATCTTCATTTTTTCTAAACTAGGTACATCTTTTGCAATCATATTTTAAAAGAAAAGATAACAGTATTGAATGAACCATTATAACATATAATAATATTTTTCTCGAATCCAATATTAATATGTTTAAAGAAAAGGAACAATGTTAATAAAGTGACAACATTAAAATAATCAAAACGAGAAGAAAAAATGGATTATTTAAACGTGATAAACATTCAAAAATTATAAGACGGATTAAACAACTTATACACATACAATGTGCTCATACTAAATCATACTTATACTACGATCCTTGACACCCTAAATAATATTTAAAATTTATTAGAATATATTTTTAATGATGTACGTTTGTACTTGTGCACTTACATATATATAGTTAAACAAAATCTACATTAATTTATTACAAGATTTTATATGTTTACATTTCGTATTACAGGAATTAAATAAATTACCTCATAAAAAATTTTAAATACTAAAACCTCAAATTCACGACGTTATGATTTTAAAACCAATAAATACAAATTATAATGCCTTGAGCAATAATTTACTTACAAAAAATTAAACCTAATAATATAAAAATAAAATAAATTAAAACAACTCAACAACGATATCGAAAAGAAAAAAATGTTTTCTTTATTGCCGAAAGAATTTGAATTGAAACATTTTCTGTTATTTACATTATTTAATTTGAAATTAAATAACTTTAATAAAATAATAATTAAGAATAATTTCCAAGCCTTATCAAAAATTAGTAAAAGCTTCATAAGGACAATGTGCACTTCCATATGAAAGTAAATTTAGTTTCATATCTATAAAACTAGTAATACTAACAATAACTCTTGAGTGGAGCAGTTACATACGTGAGTATTTGAAATAACAAGGTGACAATACAGGTAGAACGTTTTTTCCTTTATGTGTGTTTCAATTTTGGCTACAATTCTATCACATTTATGTGGTCACTTTTAGAAAAGCACTACATACGGAAATATTAGAAACCAGAAAGTAGAAAAATAAAAATAGCTAACAAGAAATATATACATACACACAAATAAATAAATAAACAAACACTATCTTTTATTAACACAAATAAGCACTATATATTGTAGAGGTACATACATACGTATATATTAGAGTGGCGCTTTTTTTGTATGGAGGAAAAACAGTTAGAAATTTGCGAATAGCCTAAAAAACTAAGAAATACAAAGTTTTAGACTGATTGAAATAAATTGATATTAGCTAATTGTTCTCTATTTACCCGGCAATACTATAAGATATAGTTTCCAATAACATTACTCAGCAGACAAAAAACCAACGAATTTATAAAAAGATTTTCTTTAACACCCAGCTTTTCCGTTGTTTGGTAGCAGATATGTATTAGTTATTAATCAAACTTAATTTCAATAATTATATATAACCAGTGGAAGTTTAAATATGCACGAAAAAAATGAAACTATGCGTTTTAAAATACACAAATACTTAAACACATACAACACAACGCTTAAAAAATAATTTATACAGATCAGTTAATCAAACTCTAAAAAAAAGAATCTCTCAAAGATATTGTTTTTGTTAAAAAAATATATTTTATTCATTATATGAAAATTTGTGCATAGATTAAAAAAGAACATTTTTTTTTTTTTTTTTTTTTTTTTTGTAAATACCTATGTAAAATATGAAAAACCTTAACTTTTCAGCTTGAAAAACTTGCCTTGTATATAACAAATTATTAAATCATTTTCAACATTTAGATATACTCTTTGATCGCAAAGTGTACTTGGCTAACTAGTCGAATAAACAGATATTATTAGTTCAACTTAGATAATTTGATATAGTTAAAAGTAGTTTCGTTAGTTACCATCAACTCATATTTTAGTTTTAAATTTGGTGATGTTCGGCATAAAAATATTGATATTTATAATTAAATTTCGTCTTTATGTTCAAATATTTCATAATATAATAAATCAATAGTTTTGTTAGTTTATGACATTATATGTTTATGAGCTGTTTAAAAAAAGTATCACACTGTAATAAAAAATTGCAGACATTAAACTGAAAAATGAGAGAATATAGAAAATATTATTTTGTTTTGCACATAGATTACAAATCAATGTCTAATTATCGCAGTATTGATTTAAAACTACTGAAAATATTAAACTTGTACTCAATGTCAAAAAATTATATAAAAAACTTTATAATTAAATTATTTTTTCGTCATAAAATACTGGTGAGTATGATAAACGACAACTTTTGGTCTCTCTCTTTATGTGACGGGAGAACTGCTTTTGCATGCGAATATTGCAAAAGCTATAGAATGTAGAATATCTAGATCCCATCTTACAATATACTCGTACATATACCGATGATCTTACCAATAAATTTTTGTTGAAAAATAGATAAATACAAGCTGGCTGATTCATCTGGAGAATACTTCGCAATGGAATTAAAACCTATGATATCACTGAATATATATCTGGTACACTGTCATCTTTAAGTGAAGTGTGGACCATAAATTCTTTATTTTAATGTCTTAAATAATTAATATTCATCCCCAATATTCCAATCTATAATTTTTGTTGAGAACTTCGAAATTATTTTTGGATTCATAGAAACAGGGCAATCGTAATGTACATAATAAATACATATGTATCTATCTATCGATAAATGTTTGTATAGTTATACAAGATGAAAAGGCAAGTCATTGTTAAATTTTAGTTTTTGTATGTGTGGGTATGACTATATGATTGTTTAGTTATTGAAATGTTTGTTTGATGGAAAATTGAATTGTCACTATTGTTTGTTTATTTCTAAAAAAATATATGTGTTTATATATATGTATATGTGTATGTGTATGTGTATGTGTATGTGTACGTATCAAATGAATTTAGTTTATAAAATGTTAGCCATTTGGTGGTTCCGTCTCTCTTTCTAACTCTCTAGTGATCCGTTTACATTTACAAGTACATGGCAGAGCAAAGAGAAACTCAAACAAACTTGTTCAGTTGTATGCTATTGTCATGTCAAGTGAATACCCATGTATGTATGTATGAGTATTAGTTTATTTAGTATTTAATATTATTTCACCACATGGAATCAGAACATGTACAAAGTACACCTGCAAACACTCACATACATATTGTAGTTATTGCTACTATAATATAGATGCATATCCATCCCTGGAGTATATTGAAGAGACTTTTGGCATCGTGTATTAAGTATGTGACTATTAGTATTTTTAAATCACTATGGTTCAACAGTGTACACATATATGTATTGTTGAACAATGAGTGGAATAATGTTCTTATACCACGTTTTAGTAAGAAAATTAAAATCAATGTCTTTTTTCATTTATCAGTTTATTCTTCTCTCACTTTTTAATATATATATATATATATATTATATATGCTTTGTTATTTTGTTGTGGTCAGGTTGTGTTTTTCTTTTCTTTTCATCGTTTTGGTTTGTCTTTTTTTCTGTTTTAAGCTCTATTGTACTATTTTATTTTGGATTACAAGTATGTATTTATTTTTTAGCTGTTTGCTTGCTTGACTGTTGGTGGTCAGAGTCATGGCATTTGTAAATTGTTTAATATGTACAGCAATTACTTGTAAGCGGATTAGAGGTCAAGATCTGTGACCAAATAAAATATCACTTGAAAGCAGTAACCGATAATTGAGATTTATAAGAAATACAATTCAAGTTGAAAAAATATGAAAAAGAACAATTTAAGCTATAGGCCAGTCAAATTTGAAGAACAAGTTACTAAGTCTTGGAATGAAATGGAAAGAATGAAGCTCGACCTACTGAAACATTTTTTACAATATGTAAAAAAAGTCTCAGACAACCTCGTTCGCCTTGAAGTTTGTTTTTTTCAGCCCCAATATTTTTTACACCGCGTTATATTGTTGGAAGACATTGAGTTATTACCATTCGTATATACTCATATATTGTTAGATATATTAGATATATTATCTAGAGATCACCTCCTCGTCCATGTTAGGGAATCCGCAAATGCAAATTTAGTTGTAATGTTACAGAACGTACTTATGCATATAATTTTACAGAACTTAATAGTTACTACCAAGTAATAAATTTTATTAAAACCAAATTAAGTTACTAACTGGTAGTCATATAAATTATATAACAACCCACTTTGGGGCAAAAAGGGGGTTTTCTGGCATTAACTAAACCGTAAGCTTTTATAACAAGATATTGGTATTGTTGAAAAGAGAAAGAATTCAGCTTCCAAGAAATGTTAAAAAATGTTATATGTTAAATTTGAAAAACCGAAATAAAAATTCAAAATATACTAAGATTTACTTTTAAATTATAACTTGCATCATTGTTTTTAGTTTTATGGTATTTTTAATAATGCCAAAAAAAGTAAGTTCAACAAATTGTTAGCTATTAAATGTCATATTTAATTTAGCAAAATCTGAACTTTCAAAATTGGACCTTATGCTGGAGAACTGTTCGATAGAAAAAAACGAGCAAGTGCTTTCAAAAGAGAACCTTTTAATCACTCCAAAAGTAGAACCAAATTCATGTTTTAGACTTAAATAAAAATTACTTCCAAAAAAGTAAAAATAAATGTATTTTTAGCAAGAAAAAAGGTGAATAATTTCAAAGAAAATACAAATTGAAAAGTATTTATATTACGCAGTGTGATAGTCATTTTCAAACATGAAAAAATAGATATATGCATGAAACTAGAAACCATACATAGTAAAACTTTATACTCAGTTTTTCTCCAGGATATCACACATTAAAAAAAAATTATAAAATATGGGTCAAATTAAATCGAAGAATCCCTATAATATAACAATATTTTTATTTAAATGTTGAAGCACAAAAACTTAAGAAAATATCTTTTTGAAAATGTTACCTTTTAGCATTTATTTTCACATGTATGTTAGCCTGCAACAGTCATTATCACACGTGAAAAATGTGTACCCAGTATACACACGGTAAAAATGTAAAAATTTGCTGGAAATATAAGATACAAATAATCATTTATGTCGTAAACATTTGCTAGATAAAACGTAAGATCAGTTCTATTAATAAATAGATTATACACGTTTCGTCAATTTTTTCCAAAGAGTTTGGTATTTTTGGAATTATTATTTATTTATTTTATTTTTTATTAGACTCAAATCTTACAAAAATTCTTCATGAAAAAGCGATCACATAATCATGATAGTTTGGCTTAGCTTAAATTTGGATCGAAATAACGCGACCAGTTCCGATCGTTATTGTGATGGAATCAACAGCTGAATATAATTTGTTCGCAATGATACAATATGGATTTGGAACAAATTCTGACACAGGAAAAGACAATTAGGAATTATACCTATTTTGACACTCTTCCTGTGTCAAATAATTAAAATTTCATCTTTTGTCAATATTAGACTGTTGCAATTTTCTATTATTAAAAATTAGCATTCAAGGAAATTTGTTTATCTAGGCAGTCTAAATTCGAAATATATGCGTTAATTGAAGTTGTCGTAATAGGATCTCAATTCCATTAAATGGTATTCGTTAAAATAATAAATGACCCGTCCCAAAAGGGTTTCCTATTACCATATTAATATCATTAAATCAATGATTGGTGGCAGTAGTAGCTTTTAATAGCTTTAAATGGTTCTATGACTTGTATCAATTTTTTTCATATATGATCGTTTCAATATTATATATCTAAGATAATCTTCACTAAACATCGATATCATTTCAGTACAATCATCATAATATTATTCTAAAATATTCTTAAATTCTTAAAAAGAATGGAAAAAGAGTGTTTTTTTTAATATCATGAATATCCATTGTAGTCAAAATGACCTTAAATTTATGTATATTGGTAGTATTTGATGGTAATGTGTGTGCAATAAAATTATATTATTATATAATTTTATAATTATATTTCAATAATTATTTTTATCAAAATTTAAAAAATTCAGTTGATTTTTTTGGAATCGCATTTTTCTTGCTCGCATTAATTTACAACTTTTTTAACAACGTTTGTAATAACTCTTCCTATATGCAATAATTTGGAACAAAATGACAGACGATAGTTGGTTAAGACCACAAAGAATAAAATCACAACAAAATTGGCTAAACGGACATCGTCCTATCGATATCATCCAAAAAATGTTAAGTTTTTTGCTCTCCCTTTACGCTTGTGGCAAAGTTTATATATACGTAAAAAGTCAGCGAAATGTTATGTTATACAAATATCTGTTTATACATATTTAACCATATATCATTACTTAGATGTTACTGTAACAGTTAATTACTTGTGATGATAAATCATTGATTGTTGGGTATTACTGGCCGGATCCAATTATTGACCAGGAAAGAAAAATAATTAAACTCATCAATATATGCATCAAACGAAATATCGAAAATATTTTGCAATTTTTTAAAAAATACATAATAGAAAAGATAAAAACGTGATTTTGATAAAAATAACTCATAAAAAATTATGTAGAAATAAAAAATATTTTTTTTTTACGAAAAACCAGGTTTAATTATGTTTTTTGATTATTGTTTGAAGCATATAATATTGGAGACTTAACATTTTTGAAGATTTCTTCAAGAATAGCATTTTGTTTCAAATATTGTAGGAAGGAGAAATTTGGTAGCTTTTCAAAATTTTAGATAAGTTTAAATCTGCGAAATTTGTTGCATATAATATGGGACCACCTTAATGTATTAACTATAGCAACATATTTATATGAGAATCCATACCGGAAGTCATAATTTTTAAAATTGTGTAAAAAATATCGTTTTTAATAATAAAAAAAGAAATAGAAAAAATAAATCGTATAAATGTTAGTATCGAGTCAGAAATAGACGTCAAGGCCGACTATAATTTTCTAAGTTGTTTATCGTGAAACATATTTTCAGGTTTATTTAAATTGTGCAGACAATTTAAATTTCTGTGCTATTTTTATTTATTTTTTATTTTTTATTTTAGGTCTTAAAACATTTTTTTCATGGCACATTAAAATCGATTTGTATAAATATAAAGTGAATTGAATGCATGTAGAATCGTTCGCGTTAATCACTTCGGGCAGGACGCGAAAGTTATAGCGGTCGCATCTGTTATTTCTTTATATATTATACGACAACATATTTTATTCAAGTTTATTACAAACTCTTAATACTGTGATTATCTTTTAACCCCAGTAAATTTTGTTGGTCCAAAAAATTTTTAATTAACGAAATTTTTTGATCTGCCTCTACAATTTTATTAAGAATTACAAACACATACTAAATAAACTAATTATATTTCATTCTGTGCTGCTTAAGTCGCATAATTTGTTTTGACAAAAGTATCCCGTTTTCAGCTTTAGATATCACTTGACTTAAATTTATGGTTCCGATCAATTCTATTTATCAATCAGTTATATTTGTACAAATTGCAATATAAGAATACAAAAAGTCTATAAATTTCTTTTATTTATTTTTTTTTAATTTTCCTTCGATTTTATTGTGTAAAATTACAAGAAACTAAGTTCAAGCAGTAATCCATGCTATTTCATTAGAAATTGTCAATGTGCCTCGCGAAAAACTGATTTCTTTTTAATTTTAATTGGTTATTTAGGTCACATCAAAGAAATATCTCGCAAAATACGAACAATTAAAACAAGTATCAATCGTGAAATTTGTTTTCCGTTGAGAGACGTAAGGACACCTCCCTATAAAAGCAAAAAAATATAAAAATTAAAACATTGTGTCATAAAAATTCGACTACCCTGTATTTAGCTGTTGAAAGTCTATCTGTATCCATAAAATCCGATTAGTTTATATAAGATAGAATGTGAACAAAAAGTGTAGAGGAATGGGAAAATGTTAAGTTAGTTACAAGTCTTGTGAGTTCAGTCTGTAATCCGTTTGTTTAAAGCTTAATTACCACAAAATTTGTTAAGGATTAAATTCAGATTTAGCCAGGTTAAAAATTTTTGAAAATGGCCATTATATGAAATTTACATGCAAATTTTTACATTTGTCCGCAAAAAAAAACAATAATAGTAATAATAATAATAATAATAATAATAATAATAATAATAGAAACAATAACAATAACCATAATAAATTACTTTTTATTTATTATTTTCTTACTAAAGAAAAGGTTTTTGATTTTATTAAAGCAGCATGAAACTATAATTTGTATGAATGACATTTCTAATAAAATACCAAATTTAATGGTATTTTATTATTATTTTTCATTTAACTAAAATAAGTTCATATATTTTTGGTTTTGAATTTAAAAAGTGATTGCCATTTTTTTGGTTGGTTAAAGTTTATTTTCGTGTAGAAGTAGACAAAGAATTCATTCCACCACTTTGTTTTTAATGTCATGTTCTTATACAACAAGAATGTAGTAAGATAAAAATTTACTTGTCGTACTTTTGACAGTTGTATATTAAAACTTAGATTAAAAAGTTATACGTATTATTTTTCTCAATTTTTTATGTCCCCATAATACCACCATCACCAATACAGAAAATAAAACAATAAAAAAGAAAGCGTGGAAAAGTACTAAAGATTTCTCTTTTCTTTTTGGCATTTGAAACGCTGTTAAGCAAAATAAAAACTTAAAAAAAAACTTATATAGAAAGTTGTAACGTAAAACCCTCATATCGACACATGATATTTGAGTGGTAATACTTGCTGTTGATACTTCTTGTTTTAGTAAAATTTACGAATGTATGTTTGTATGCATGTGTAAGTGTATTTGTGCGTATGTATTAGTGAGATGTGAGTATGTGCAAAAGTTTTTTAATTGCTGCTAGAAAAGATTTATGTTGCAGAAGAATGTCACAGAAAATAAAAAGGAATTTTTAACAGATACGTCAAAGAGATAAACGCCAAACCTTAAAAACATTCATTACTAACAAACTCTCACACATTCACATGTAGCTACAAATTTGTGTGTATTTGTTCACCTTTAACATATCCATCTATACATAGACACATATTTAGTAAAGAAAAGAATGAGTTTAGAGATAAAAATATAAATAACGACTGTGTAAAATAACATGGGATGAAACTAATAATGGAAATACCATGAAAAATAAAAAAAGCAAAGAAACTAATAAAAAACATTTATATGACAGGTAACGTTACAAGCATAAAAAATTAAATGAAATATGTGTAACGGCGTATACCTTTTTTTTTAATTTAAAAAATGATACGTACATTTTTATTAAGAAATTATAAAAGAAATTAAAAAAAATAATATACAAGGCGTCTTTTATTTAATATACTACAGCTAACTGTGTGCTATATTTAATAAAGTGAAAAACAGATATGTCTTCTATAAATTTGATATTTTTTTTTTGTTTTTTTGTAATTCGTTTTTTAATCATAAAACAATTTATATATATATATATATATATATATATATATATGTATATATATATATATATATATATATATATACTTTGTATTTGTTTCATATACGTACAAATATATTGCTACATCCAATGAGATCTTTAAGAAATTGTCTGGTGTAATAATACCCACAAAATGAAACATCATTATATTTAATACAGTTGAAATCAACTAAATCAAGCGACAAATCAAATTAGAAATAAAAATGAAATAAAATCAATACGCACGATTAAATACAACAATGTAATATATTATGATAATTTTCTTAGAATAACAAAAATAACAACAAATATGTTATGTATGTACAGTGAAACAAAAGACTCATGAGGGAAAAATAAATACATACATATTTCCTACATACATATGTACGTAGACAATGAAGGAGTAGTTTTAAACCTAACAAAAATTTGTTATTATTTATTTGTTTCATAGAAATGTTTCTTTTGATAAAAAATAAATAATTTTATTTTATATTATGAAAAAATAAAACACAAGAAAGCTAAGATGCAAGAATTAAATAAATATAATAAAATTACACTTTTACGCGAATTCCATTGCCCCTTTTATCATCCCTTCGATTGCGGCTCTGTATCCTTTCATTTTATAATATCTCCAAATACAAAACATATGTCGAATAAAATGTGTAAAAAACTGTAAAAAAATTAAAAATTAAATAAAATATCCTTCCCATTTTCTTTTTATGTGTACATTGTATACATATACATATGTCTGTATGTAAAGTGCTATACACATACATATAAACCTCAAAACAATGACATTGTGGATTTACGCATTATTTAATACGCGAAAATCATATTCATATAACATATTGTAGTATGTGTGTGTATGCACTTATAACATACATAACTTCAGTCTACATACATATGTATGAAAGTATATAGAAAAATAAAAAGAAACGTTCGTTGTGAACAGTGCTGCCAATTTAGCCATTTATTTGCTAAATTTAGCCACTGAAAAATGAGTTTAGACAGAAGCAATTTTTTTAGCCATTTTAATTTTAATTTTAGCCATTTTACCCATTTTTGTGTTTTTTGTTAAAATAAAAATAATTTTTAAGAATTTTCACTACATATACTATACCCTAAAATCTTACTACAAATTACTTACTTACAAATTACTTACTTATTGCAAACTTATTTAGTGCTATCGTTAAAAATATAAAAACAATAATAGCTTTATAAAATTTTCTTTAAAGTTTTCTATTTTGTCAAATACTTACATAAGTGAAAAGTATTTTTATTTAAATAAATTTTATCAATAATTATTTATGAATTTAGCACTTTTTTATACAGCAAATAAATGCTATTGTATAATTGTAAATAGTATCAAATTTCACTCCTTGTAATGTTTGGCCTTAAAATTATTGACAAATAATGCAATAATTATTACTTCAGAATTTATAGGTTAAAAATGTTAGGTGATAAAAATGGTAGAACCTTAATACTTTTGAATTGTTTTAGTATTTATTTTGCGATAACATATTTTTGTAAAGAAATCTTCAGCAACAATAATAATAAAAAAATCATTTAAAGATAAATTGATTTTTACATAATGTAACTTTTATATCATTATAAAAAGTATTATTTTATAAATTATTTCTATTTTTATTTAATTTTTATACGTTTTTTACCTAAAAATTGTTAGCCACTTTTAGGCTTATTTTTAACCATTTTTGTGGCGAATATAGACGTATTTCGTTATCAAAAAATGGCAACACTGTTTGTGAAATGAACATTTAATAATATTTGAAATACTACGACAAATTCTAACAGCAACAACACTAACAGTAATGCTTTCCAATTGAGTAACATTTGTCATTTTCCTCTTTCCCTTACTGAAATGTACATGTAATAGTAGTAGTATTGTATATGTATGTATCATTTCATTGCATTGTTAGAGGGATTTCTTTTACAATTATTTTCATTATAAAAATATACATACACATACAGACAAAAAAATGTTGATGCTGTCAAGCATGAATCTGTGTATATATGTATGTATGTATGTGTATATATAATGTTGGTGTTTACGCCCAATTAATCTATGAAAAATTCGTTTATAATTTGACACATTTATCACTAAACACAATGTTAAAGAACAAACGATAATTACAGAGACCAGGAGAAAACGATGACACTGTGAATATAAAAAATCTTTGAAATAGTAAAATAAAAAAACTGTCACAATTATGTCGACCATATTGTGAAAAGTCAAAGAGATGGACCGACAAACAAAACGATATAAGTATGAATTAAAAAATTTTACAATCGTAATTTTTATGGAATTTTTATTTCATTTTACTTTGGTAATGTTACATTCTTAATTTTTGAAACTGGTGAAAATTTCTTTTTATATATATTTGGTAATGACGAGCAGCCTTTTTGAATTCCCTCTTCGGCTAAAAAATGCAATAGGATTTTTATATATTTCTGAATTTTTTTCACAACTTTTTTATTGAAATTGAGAAAAAACGGGTTCAAAAATAGTAGAGACATTGTAAAAAAGCTGGTTTTCCTAAACCATTTTTCAGTTTTCTGAAACCAGTATACAAGCTATATAAGATTTCGGTCTTGCAAAACAAAATCTGTTAATTTTTTCTGAAAAAACTAATTTTTGAGCTGAAAAAACGAACCTGCTCGGTGCATTAGCAACAGAGATATCAGCAAAAACACACTTTTGATCGTTATCATATATAAGCTACGGACTTGGTTTTTTTTTTTTTTGAATTTCGGTTTTTTGAATTAACCCAATCGATTTATAAACAACAAAGTTATTGGAAAATTTGTGTTTCTGTTTCATTTCCTTATTTAATGTTGTTGTTTTTATGGATACTGAAAAACAATAACAACAATAAACTAAGACATATTTGGTTTTTCCAACTTTTTAAAGCACCTATGTAAGATGGAAACTTCGTTTTTGCGAAGAAAAATAAGAAATTAAAAAAACTATATTGCAAAACTTAACTCAGTCAATCCGACGCAATATCAGATTTCTGCTTCTATAAAAGCCTCGTTCTTGCATAAATTTATCACAAATATATATATATATATATATATATATATATATATATATATATATATATATATTTTAACTAAATATTGTCTTACATTTATAAAATATTTTTTCTTCATTGAAGTGATTATATCTTTCTTAAAGATATGCTTCGCTTCCCTGTTTGATGCAATAACTAATATTTAAATTATGCGGGAGCTACTACTCCCTTTTGACCTATTTACCCTATTTGAAATTTGATAAGAAAATTACTTTTACAACTTTTTAAGACTTTCACTGTAATAGTCCTTTAGATGAGAAAATTTTTATATTCTTTGCATGGGGGTTACCTATTCTCCTAGACCTATCCTTCCTATTTTCATTTCATCTATGCGATATGATAGGGTAAAGATTCCCACGAAATTTGAGGGCTCTCACTATAATAGTTCTTTAGATATGCCATAATGAATATTTGCTTTATATCATTGTTGAATTTAGTGACAAATAGGATGATGTGAAGATTTTAAGCAAATTATTTCATCCGTTGAAAATCCAACATAACCTATAACATTCTATAGCACAAGCATTATCTGTGCGTCATTAATAACGTGAAAATTGAAAAAATAGTTCTTTATAAAGTAGGCGTAAAATGTGGACGTAATTGATGCACAAACAAACAAGCAAACTTATATCTTTTTATAACATATATAAAGATTTATAAAGTCTCGTTTCTATTTCAACTTTATATGGAAATGTAAATTATTTAAAGTTTTTTGTATTTACATATATATTAGAGTATCCATTAATTCGGGTTTTCATATTAATCGGTTAATTCGACAAATAATAATTCGTGGTTAAAAGTTAATCGGTTAATATCCGATTAATGAAAAATTGTTCGATTAACCGAATAGTATTAGTACGTATTTATTATATTGAAATAGTTATTTATAAAAATAATGTATATATCAAATTTTTTTTATAAGGGGTTCATCTTATCAGTTCTTTCGCCCATTTGTGTGAAAAAATTTGCATCTTTTGACTTAATGCTACAAAGTATTCTAATTTAATTTATAATCAGTCTTTTTAGGAAAACTTTCTCTCTATGGGAATGACTTTTTGTCATAAATGTAAAAATTAATATTGGTATTTTCATGTACATTTTGTTGATGAAAATTAAAATGTTTATTACTTGTATAACTTTAAATTTACTTTACTCAAAACTATGCTTTGAGAACTGCTATTATCATAAGTTTAGGTATTTACGCATTTTCTTAAACATTTTGTCAAAAAAAAAAGACATCCAAAGAAGTCAATAAGATTCTGAACAGTGATCCAGAAGTAGTGCAAATTCGGATCATTTCCAATGAATTTAACAAAGGGTTGTTATTAGAAGATGTTCTCATTTTTGATACCTATTTATTGAGAAGGGAGTCATGTTCATGATTTCATGCAAAATTACAATGAACATATGAATTCTTTTTTATCGGCGCAAGGAAATTAGCTTTTAGATTTTATATACTCCAATATTTTTAATAAAAAATATGCATAACATTATTTTTCGTTTATTTAAAACAGTTCTTTTTAGTAACAAGTATTTGTAAAAATAACATTTGAATGACTTTGAATGCTGTATGTATTACTTCTGTAGGAAGAAAACGTACAATAATTGATACTTTGAAAGTAATAAAAAAGTATTTCAATAAAAAGCACTTTTATTTATTAAAAAAAATATGAAGTTAACATTATTCGAAAATAGACAATTTTAAATTATTCGAACAGTTAATCACTGAAGGAGACATCACCATTCTGTTGTCAGTGCAAGTATTGGTGTTGGTAGCCGAGGTAAATTGTAATGATAACTTTTGAACATTATTTTGGTTAATCTTTTGTAACATGAAATTTCAATACGCTTAATAATCATGAACGGTAAAGAAAATTTGTTCTTTGATAAGAAATCAATTAAATGGTTTCTCTTGTTTTACTATAATAAATGTTTAAAAATCGTAAAATATAATGTATTTTTTTAAAAAGCTTACGGTTGTAAATTTGCATAAAATATTACTGATGAACAAGAGAATTGTATACTATTAGAATTAATTAGGACAAATTTTCGAAAATAATAATAATAATAATAATAATAATAATAATAATAATAATAATAATTATAATAATAATAACAATAATAATAATAATAATAATAATAAATAAAATAAACAAAGAATGGATGAACGAAACAAGTGAACTGAAATGACCATCCTTTGAGAAAAAGGGATAGAAAGGAATATGCGTTATTTGTAACACATATATGTTAAAACTAAACTTTCTAATCAAAATTTATATATTTTATTGGAAAAATTAAATTCTAACAATTTCTAAGTTATTTTCTTAACCTTAAAAAAAAGGTATGAAAATGTGCGTTACCAATAGAAAGCCAATACTAATGATATTTGTAAATGTCATTAGTATAAAATATAAAACTGCGATTAGCAGTTTTAAGCCTTGTTCAGACTTGCGCGACATTACGAAATTTCATGCCAAAATTACGAATGAAATCTAGAGTGTTCATACTGGCTAGATGACATTTGATGTAATTTCGGGAACAGCTGATACTTATTGTTTACATTTTAAATTGTTAAAGGGGTAAATAAAGTATTTAGAAATGGAAATAAATAAGAAGCAATTACTTACTAAATTGGAAATTATTAGTGAAAAAATTGCTAATAAGAAATTGTTATTTCAACAATTAAAAATTTTTAGACATGCAAAGGTAGAAAGGATACGTTTCATTTTGAAAAATTACTTTAATAATTAATTTTAAGAATTATGTTTAAATTTAAGATCAGCTATCAATTGTTTTTTTTTCTTCTCACGATTGAAACATGCAGTACATAGTTGAAAAAAAGTATTTTTTCCAACCATGTACAGAGTTGCACGGAAATGGGCATCGTAATTTCAATGTAATTTCGCCGAAATTACACAAAATTATGTAATTTCGCAAGTGTCAAAATGTATGGGAAATTACGTAATTTCAACTTGATTTTGGCTGAAATCACGAAAGTATGTAATTTCACCTCGGTCTGAATGCCCTATTATATTTGGTTTTAATAAAAAGAGCAGCTGCCGCAATTGGATTAAAAAGAATACATACAGTTATTATCATAGAAGTATTAAATGAACTCATTGTTTTTTTACTATTATTATTATTATTATTATTTTTTTTTTTTTTTTGAAAAGTATCGAACTTTTAAATTTCATGTAGGACGTATGTGATTTTTGTGCTTTTAGTAACATTTCGGCGATAAATTACGGTTTCATATTTTCCTTGAAATGGATTTACAATAATAAACAGAATTCTGAAAATCTTTTTAGATTACCATTTTCGCTATTACTTAGTTTATTGGATTGTAAAAGTAAATATTAAATTGAAATGAAAGTGGTCGAAAACGTTATTTCGTTTACTTTATTTTCTAAGAAATATTAAAGGAAAATGCTTTTATGTATTACTTAACTTATTATTTAATTAAAAGATGGATTTTTAATTAAAAATCGGATTCTTGGGAAAATTTTATAAATAATAACAATCTGACTTTTCACCAAATATTAAATAATCGAATAATCATCATAACTATTGATCAGAGTAATTCATTTATAATCATATCTATATATAATTTCCTAAAACATTTTCCTCTTTCCAGAGCTTTCTGAACCTCTCAGGTGACGTACAAAGAAAAAAGTCACCAATTACCAAATATATTAATAAATAATTCATTCAATTAAAAACTTTTTTTTAATTTGCAACTCTCACCAAAATGAAATTTTCTTCCAATTAAACAATTTATCAAATTAATCAAGTAGATGATTGAATGAATTAAAAATTTAAGTGAGAAATAAAATTTTACTTATTTTTTTATATTTACTTGAATATATTTATAAATTTAAATGCAAAATTAAGCAACTGTGTTACTTGGAATATATACGGTAATAATTTTTTTGTATAGAAAATTAAAATTCGGCTTACATATATCATTTTTCGTCCTAAAACTTCCATAAATTTTAATTTGAATCTAATATTAAAAAAGCAAAATTCAAGACGGTAAAATGAAAACTGGAAAAGGATAACTTATATCATCTTTTAGAAATGAAAGTAATAGATCCCTTTATGTAAGTTTTTTCAAGGTTTGGGACATTGCCATTGATAAACGTTCTATTGGTGATGGTGAGTTAAGAAAGATGACAAACATTTCAAAAATCAATAACCTTACTTTCCTTATCACGACAAAGAAGTGAACACCGTACCTTTAATAAAAAAAGAGTTTAAAGAACGATGAAATAATTGTATATAATTTAGGTTAGCTTTTGATAAATGTAGTTATTGTACATAAATATTATTGGTTTGTGTACGCAGAATTTATTATGTTTATTATCCCGTTTTTGGGCTTTCAATGCCCCTTCATCTGTTCTGTCAATATTATGTAGTAGCGATGGAAGAAACTATATAAAACTAATCGAATTCAACATTTACATTTTTAATGTATATTATAAATGTTAGTAAACGAGAACTCAAAGTCCTTTACAAAAGAATTTCTGTGTGAGTTTATTATATTAATAAACCATTAACATTTTAGATAAAGGTTACATATATAATCATATATACATAACCATACCAACCATACGCATACATTAGATCTGTATAAATTTCTAAATAAAAGTTTTTTAATGGATTATATTACCTAAAACTAATTGGTGAAAAATTTAAAACCAATTGTATAACTGGAAGAAAGATTCTTCCTTTTAACTTTTTTTTTCAAATTTTTCCAAATGAAAAATTTAATGTATATTTCAAAAATGTATTTTATACTTAGCACAAGAAATTTTGAAAAATTCTCATACAACTATATACTGGTTTAATATACAAATATACATATGTATGTATGTATATAAAACATCATTTATTTTAAGTGTTATTTGTGTCAATGATATGCTGTGTGTATGTGTTTCTGGTGTTAGAAACCATTATTAAAAACATATTGTTTGTTGGCAATAACGTTTTGTTTTATAATGATATTGACAGCAATAATAACCATATTGATGACTGTTAAATTCGCAAATACTGCGATAGTAATGAATATACATATGTATGTACATTAGATCTGTTCATCGTTGTATGGATTATTTTCAAAATTAATTTTTTTAACACGAAAGATGTAGGCTTCAGAAGCCACTTCATAAAAATGTATTTACTGTTAATAAATAAATTGGATATGTATAATTTTTTTATTTAGGAATGGGAACATGAGCGGGATATTAACCGCTCAAATACTTACTTTATGATTTTTTTTTTAAATGAGTATATCTGAAAAACTAATGTTCTTTCTCAGAAGATATACAACATTAACAACGACATACGAGTAAAAATACTTTCATATACCATTTATTCAACGAAACTACGTTTTTTAATATTTTTTACTGAAAGTTTTGCTTATTAAAATTTTGTAAAAAATAAATCAAAAGAAAAATATCTTTTGACCCAATTTTACAAATTTTAATCGATTTCCGGCAAGGGTTCCCATGTTTCGATTGGTTTTAAGTTTTGTACCAATTAGTTTTAGGTACCTGTGAGAGAAGACAATATGAACCATCCGAAAGAAAATAATTTTTGTGAGCAGATATAATGTAGATACACATGTATATATGTATTTGCTGTATAGGTACACAAATGTAATAATGATTGCTTTTAACCGTGCCGTGGTAGTGACAGTAGCAACAATAGTATATAATAGTTTTTGTTGTTTGCTTCCTGTCGTTATTATTTGTGATATTTATTGAGGATTTTGCTTGCTGTTACTATAACCATGGTAATTTAGCTTTTGTACCTCGTAGAATTATTTCCTTCATTATTTTTTTTTAAATTATCTTGATTCTATTCCTCTCCTCGCTTTTTCCTGTACTTTGCAGAATGTAGTATATTTTAAGTAATATTGTCTAGCTTTTTTTCTTTTTCTGTTATGAATTGTTATGACTCTAACTATTTAATAATGTTTATTGTCTTTATAATAATAAATATGTATGTATAACCAATAAGTATAACAATAGCTAAGTATATTTGTATCTGATTTGTATTAATCTTATTATTTTAGTACTTGAACAGTTGTTATTGGTTTTCTTATGATGACAAAATGTTTATTTATATTTTTATCGTCAATAAGCAATCAAAACGAATAAAATAAAATAATTTATTAGGTGCAGCACAATTAACACAATACTACACAATAAACTTAAGTTTCGTATATGAGGAATTTTAAAAAATTTAAAAATTTTAAGTAAAAGTATTTTCAAAAAAATTTTTTTGTGACATCAACGTTGATTTGTATTTTTATTAACTAATACTTATGCATGGAAAGTCTATTCGAGTTAATCATTTTTATCAATGCGCGCAAAAGTTATGGCGGTGTAAATTTGAAACTTTCAACAAAATTTTAAAAATAGAAGATCTACTTTATCGAAACCAAAATACCACGAATTCATAAAACATCTAATGTGCTATTAGCACATGTGAAAACTGTAAAAAAAATTTTTAATTTTATTTTTTGAACAATTCTGCAAATAGCAAAAAATGTTTATTGGTTAAAAATCGGTAAGAATAGTAGGTAATAATAGATATATTTTTGGATATTCTGCTGCAAAAATTAATAACAGTACTGATTTGAAAAATATAGTATTTTAAACCTTACTGCTGATGAGAATTTCCCTTTATATTTCTTACAAAAAGCGCAATTTAATTTGTTTTAACTGAATTTTCGCAAAATTTTAAACATATATCTTATTAGTGATAAGTACTACATGTTATTATAAAATTCAAAGTATAATGTGAAATATGTGGGGCTGATTTTTGGGATTAAGAACATATTTTTTGTCTATAAAATTCTAAGTCCTTAAAATATTTTGACGCCACCGGAATTTTAGCATTAAGCAAATAAAATGCTTTCATTTGACATCAATAATAACATTATTTATAATTCGCGACAATTCTCGGCAAGCAAAATGTGTTTGGAGAAGAATGCCGCTGTAGCCGATTTAAATGACGTTTCTTTAATTTTTTTTTCTTTTTTTTCATAATATCAATTTTAACCATTAAAGTGATTCTTTAGACATATTTTTCGATGGTCTAAAGTCATATCATATATCGAAAAAATTCAGAACAAAATTATGAAATTTAGTGAAAATTTTCCAAATTGTATAAAATTTTTGCATACAAAAATTTTTTAACGCCATTTTAACACGGACGTGTCATTTATTAATAAATTCAGTTTACGCAATATTTTGGACAATTTCTATAAAAATGGAATTTTTCAGTAGCAAGAAAGATACTTTTACAAATATTTACGCCAATTATATGAAAGTTTTTTAAAATGCTATTCCATGTCTGGTTTTCTGACATCAACGAGATATGCATTAAACTGTAGGTAATCACTTTGTCTTTAAAATTTTACCTTCTGAATTTAAGTATACTGAATGGCGCAAATTTTCTATAAAAAAAGCTGCGAAATTTCAAAAATCGTTAATTTTTGTCTTAAATTTTTATCACCACATAACTTTTCAACGGACAGCAAATTGGATATTTGTTATACAGTAAATACATTTCCTAAATCTTGTCTTTCGACTGGTTAATGACTTGAATCAAAAAGATGTAAATTGTCAGTGAAAAACTCAAATTAAGTCAAAAATCCTCGAAAGTTTCAACTCATTTTTTTTACACTTTTTAGTTTTAAATGCTTGTATTTCCGTGAAATTTTACGCGAATGATTTAAAATATAGGATTTATTAGTTATTTTTAAAAATTTACAAAAAACAAACAAAACTTTGGCAATAAAATAAACTTAAATTAGGTTTCAAACAATTTCGAAATTTTTTATAATTCCTCATATACAATGTATATTTTACATATTGATATTTATATGTTTATTTAGATAAAATTTTAACTAAGAAAGCGGAAAAATGCTTAATTTACTAGTTATTATTTATTTATTTATTAAAATTTTACGCAGCCTTGTAGCCATTTTACAGCTTCCTAGACTATTTATCTATTTAAAATTTCCAACGTGTTTTCCAAAAAAAAAAAAGAAAATCTTTATTATTGTTTTTTCAATTACTTATTTTGTTTATACTTCTATTAAGAATTCATTAAAATTGATCTCGGAGTTTTTTAAAGTTATAAAAAGTTTTGGATACGCTTCAGACTGAGAAACGTAATAAAATCTGAGTAAACTTATTTTCTCGTACAGAAATTAATAGTGATTTCTTTACTGTAAAGTCTTACAACATATATTCATACATATGTATTAGTATATGTATGTATTCATATTTCATAAAACCGCTCCTCTAATCGTAAGTATGTATATTGTACGAGTATAACAACACTTAAACATACATGTTTTGCTCAGAAATATTTACTTACATATTTATATTAATATTACATTTTGTTTTGGTTTATACATACATATATATATTTTTTAGTTGTTTTTTATTTTGAATATGAAGTGCTTGTTATTGTCTATATCGTGCTCCATTTAACAAAGTGTGAGAACAAGTTTTATTTAATATTTTAACGCCTTATTTTTGTGTTCTAACATACCAACATTTGATGTTGATGGGGTAAAAATATGAAAAAGGGTGTTTAGTTTTTATTATATATAGTTTTTTTTTCACTGTTTGAACGAAAGAACCAAACAACCAACAACTAAACCTTAATACAATAGTTTGAAAATTTTCCGTTCAACTTGTTATTATTTTTGATGAGTTGTAGTTACTATGAGTTTGTAGGAAGAATAAAACAAAAACAAACAAACAAAAATTGCCAACGGAACAATCTTTTATAATACATATATATATATATATATATATATATATATATATATATATACATACATACATACATATATACATACATACATACATACATACACATATTCACATATATTTAATGATATTGTTGTTACTGTTGTTATTATTATGGTGTTGGTTAGTAGCTTGTTTTCGCTTAGTTAGTTTTAATATTTATGCCAAAACATTTATAGTAGTTTTTATTTGATTTTGTGTGTGCGTGTGTGTACATATGTGATTGTGCTATAGAAGTGTTTTTTATAACTTGAACTCGTACATTCGTAAATATATATCCATTACTAGTTAAACATATACATATATATTAACACTCATACTCAGTATACGAGTAAAGATTTTAGACATTCATAACATTTAGTAATGTTAAACTCTTACGCATTTAGTTTTTGGTTTATTGTTGGTAAAATGTTTGTTATTGTATTTTTAGTGCTTTGAAAAGAGTGTGTGGGAGAGTAAAAAAATAAATAACAGGAAGGAGGTTAGATTGTTATAGGACAAGACGTTATTATTGTTCTTGTTTACAAGACATCATCAGGATTTTATTGCACACCAATCGTATGTAATATAAAAATATTGAAATAAAAAACAACACATTGGTGTGATGTTCGTAAAAAACACACTCCACTCTACAAATTATTGTTAGTTTTATAAAAATAAATCCAATACGTACATACACATTCATACATATATACAATATATGCGTGAACACATTTTATTATTATTATTATTTTTATTTTATTTTATTTTATTTTTTTTTTTTGTTCCCGTTACTTGAGGTTTTCAGACCATTATTTTAATATTGATAGTGCTAGGAATAAATTTGTTTGACTTAATACTACGACTTGTGATAGTAACACAAATAATAAATTTCATTTTTTAAGCTAGACTTCAATTTAACATTTATTTTAAATACAGATCACGTTTCTATACTGACCATAGTTAATTTTTGTATTAAATTCTTTTGAAAGATCTTTGAACATAAAGTATAAGTAAAAGAAGTAATTGTAGCATATTTTTAGGTTGCGATATATTCATGCTACAGTGTCTATTTTTAGTTTATTCTTATGTTGTGCTGATGTTATTGTTTTCTAAGTTGGTATAAAAAATAAAAAACAAAAATAATATATACGATCCAAAACGAACAAACTTATTGTCTCCACTTGAATGTGTGCGAAAAAATGAATTTTCATCCTTTGGGTACATAAGTATGCGTTTGTGTGACAGTGTGTTAACATGTTGTCATATTACAATATATCATGTGATTTCGGTTGGTTATTACTTTTTCATATTTTATTTATTGCGATTATTGTCGTTGTCATTTTAGTTGTTTTTTTTTTTTTGGTGTTTGTTTATTTGACACTGCTTTACATATATTTGTAATAAAAAAGTGTCAATACCATTATTATTTTAACTACCTACAAATCAAAGTACATATACATATATGAAAATAAAAATATAGAATAAAAGTTCTGTAATCACGTAATTTCGTTTATAAAGTTGTTTTTTTTTTTAATTCCTATTTATAGTCTCATAATTTTTAATGATATGTTTTTTTGTATAATTTGAAGTGATCAATAGTCTTGACCCTACCAACATTTAGAAGATATCTTTTTAGAAAAAATTTATGCAATATCTTCCTTTTTATTATTTGGATGAAAATCGTTTCATTTTCATTTTTATCATCAAAATATTGCCCTTTTTGAGTAAGGTGATAATCACCTCCGCAATGAATTGATGATATCCCACTGAGATCATCTGAAGGAAATTAATGCAATACTTTTATTTTTCAGTCGCAATTTTTCCAGTTGTTGAAAAATTGTTAAAAAATAAAAAAAATATTGAAGAAATTTCCTTGTCTTTTAGCAAGAAAATGGAATGTTCTAGTTTTCGTGCTTTATAATGTTAAGATTTAAGTGCATGCATGGTTTATAAGATGTAAAATTTTTCTCTCCCGATGAGGAAAAATTTCGCAATACGAATATGATTATTGCGGCAATAAAATTCTTCTAAACAATACGAATTCGAATCACTTGCATATTATTTTGCTTATAGGGGGATAGTTTAATAAAAAATATTTTGTAAAATTGTATCGAAATATATAATACTTTTAATTTCTTTATTAAATAATTTTTCATATCATATTCTGTACACATAAATGTGATTGATAAATGTAAAAGATCAATTTGTAGTTATAATAAAAAGTATATTATTCTTAAAATATGCAAATATTGATGAAAATTAATGCATAATACATAAATGTTTATCTTTTGATTTTGGCAATTTATCAGAATACCGGAATTTATAAAAACCTAAATGGCAGTTATTTCTCAGTACAAAAGAAAAGTATATATGTAATTTTAATTAACATAATTTTTTCTGTAACAGTTAATTTATAAATCGTCACTCTAAATACAACCGGCACTAAAGCTATCTTCTGACTGAATATTAAGATTTAACAAACATTTTAATATCATAATACATTTTTACCGTCTAAACACAAATTGTTTGATTATGAACAAATACTTGATTTTTTTTTTTTTTTTTTTTTGAATACCAATTGTCCTGTAAAATAAGGGCTCCACATTGGAGTTTGATGTAGGGAAGAAAATTCTTCTATATAGCTTCGTTTTAGTGTCTTATACAATGTGTTAAAAGTCACCGATTAGCACGTGTAGGCTACGAGAGTTATTCGTATTTATTGTTATTTTCAATATTTGATGGTATTAGTGTAGAATATTTTAGGGTTCCGAGTAAAATTTTCTTTATACTACAAATCGCGTTATTTAAAAATTTTGCGGAAAATGGGGTTCGATGCTAAATTGTTTTTCTATATATTATATGCAAATATAAATTTTATTTGAAGTTTATTACAAAAAATGCTATTTAATATTGTGATTCTTTTTAAACCCAAGTAAATTTCTTTTTTGTCCACAAAAATTTTATCTTTCGAAATTTTTTGGTGCGCCTCTGCTCTTTATTTGAAGCATTATAAACACTTAATAATCGTAAAAATTATAGTTAATTTCGTGTGCTTTGACATAAATATATAGTTCCGATCAATTATGTTTATCCCCGTTCTTATATCTATATATCCACGATTTGTACCAATCGCAATTTGCTATATATAAAAAAACACGAAAAATGAAATTCTTGCGTAATTTTCAAAAGATCTATGAGAATTTTGCCTTAAATATATTTTGAGTGCTCCTTCGATTTTATAAGGTTAAATAAAAAAAAAGAATAAATGCAATAATATATGCTGTTCCATATATAGCTGCGATTGTGGCTCGCGAAAAACTGAAACTTTTTCGCTTTCCAAACTTTGAGTCTATTTACTTCTTTACTTTATTTTACTGCACATTAAAAATTAGAGTTAAAAAGTCCGGCTAGTCCGTGCGAAGTAAAGGCCTTTATTCTTATTCTAAGTTTTTAAACTTTGAATATAAATTATAATTATGAAATGAAACTTTTGATGCTAAATTTTACACATTTAGTTTCAAGTCTTGTGAGTTTAGATCTGTAATCTGTTTGTATAAAATGTTATCACATCAAAACTTGTTAATGATTAAAATCAGTAGCAGCCAGGTTAAAAACAAGGTCTTTTTTTTATGCTATTTATGTTTAAGAGAACGATATTTTGTATATGTCTATGTGCTGAAATTTATACGTATTTCATTTATTAATGCCCAAACAGTGTAAATCATTCAATTAGTTTGCATCAATGCCAACATAGCCATTAACCGATGTCATGCTCAATATTTTAATATTTATTATACTGTGTGCGTATTTTTTAAGTGTTGGAATCTACATTACATGATTTACATACTTAAACATGGATGAAATGTCAACAATTCAGTTTTAACCGTAAAAAAGAACAATATAATAAAATAAACACCAAAAGTAAATAAAATCCACAACAATGTCATCTATTGAAAAATAATTTTAACCCTCTAACCGTCAAAGCTACCTCAAGGCATCTTTTATATACATATATATATATATATATATATATATATATATATATATTTTTAAATAATTTATATTTTTAACTTCTTTTCGGATTTTAATCATTTGGTTAATTTGTTGATATAATAAACTAAATATCTAGACCTAGAATTCTCCAAAAATCCTCCAAAAATTCCACACTAATTATATTTTTAATCTGAAAATTTATTTATACATTTTTGCTCCGAGCGTTAGAGGGTTAAATATTTTATTCTTATAAATAGCGATATTAGTTAGTTAAATAGTTTGCAGCACTTGATTAAATTTTATAAAATAGAACAATTGAAGATATATACTATTTAATATCAATCAGAAGTCTTAAATTCAGAAATTAGGCAAACTATTTATTCAATAGGAAACAAACCACAAATTTCTATCAAACATTTATTTATTAATATTGTTTGTGCAAATATAATAAAACCACGACTGTTTTAAGATTTCCTTACTGGTTATCGTTCGTAAGCTTTACCGTTTTTAAAAAAGTTATTTTTTTTCTTCTTTTTCTTTAAACATATTTGTATTATCCCCAAAACAACTCCTATAAGATACGGTATTCTTAGAATTATTATAATAACCTCAATATTTTTATATTCCTTAAAATATTATAAAATTAATTAATTAAGAAAATACGACAATTTAATATACCGAAAAAATTTAATAAATTGTAATGAATTCTAATAAATAATACAACCACCATACATCCAGTTTGATTCCCACTCGGTGATTTTACGAAAATCGAATGAAGTAAAGATATTTTGTAAGGTATTATTGTTTATATTAATATTTTTTGTAATTTTCGTTAATATTTTATTTTAAATGTACAGGTCTTATTAAAGCAAATACAAAATTGGTTTCCGATAAAATTTGGAAAGCAAAAAAGTATAACAAATTTAAAATTTTTAAAACTAAACCCGATTTTTAAAAATATAACAGAAAATAAAAGTAAGTTCGCGTATCTCCGCTCTCTGATAAAATTTTAAATTTTAAAGAAAGACAAAACCAGCTTAAAAAATTATATTATATAGTTTTAAAAATCTGAATTCGTTAGGATTTGTAGGACGAATAGCTATATAAGTCGGACGAGTTTTAATTTCCTACATCGTCTGGGAGCTTCAAAAAGCTCTGAAAAGAGAAAAATGCTTAACAAATTATATATATACCCGAATCATTCCGGTCTCCGATAGAAATTTTATTACACCAGGACGAATTTCTCAAATAAGGGTTGATTATAAATCAACCAAAACAGGGATCAGGCAATACGAATGATGGGAATATATCAAGAAGATTTCTTTTCCCGAAAGAACATCTAAAATAACAGGTGTTGATATAAATCTTATTTTAAAATTTAAAACAATTATCGATGTACTTGTGTGCAATGAACAAATTCATGCTAGAAAATTCGATGATTGTGCGAAGGAAACTGCACAACCAAATATCCATGGAGAAATATGTATGCAACAGTTCACAAAATACTTCATGATACAGAAGGTGTCATTAAACATCATTTAGTACCACTTGGAAATCTATCAGAGGAAGCCTAGGAAAAAAGGAATAAGGATTCTAGATTTTATAGAGAATACAATACCAGAAAAATATCACGAAATTCTACAAATAAAGATCTATTTATATATTACTGGCAACGTCAGATTTGTTCATCTCTAGGATTCGAAGTCAATGGAAAATAGATGAATTCATTAAATATTAAATATTAAAATGTTTCTTTTATTTGTTTATAATTTTTTTATAAGTAGAGCTGATTCAGAAAGCAAAAAATCCGCATTTTTATACTAATTGCTATAAAAACTTAAAAGTTCAACTTTAGCCTTAAATTTCTCAACAGCAATAGCAATTTTTGTATGAGTATAAACCTACTGTCAAATTTTATAAGAATCGGTTTGCAATAGCTACTATAGACTTATTAATATACGTATCTGTAGATTAGGGACGTCAATTTCATAGCACAATTGTGTTGGCTAAGTTCACACGTGTTCGTACGCTCTTTCATTTAGTCGCTGCTGAAAGTGCAAAGAGAACAAAATGCACTGAAAAAACTTTTGGAAATAAATTAGTAATCATCAATTTCTTTAGTATTTATGTTTTAAGAAAAAGTTGGGGAAATGTTATTTATATTAACTAATTTAAGTGTAAGAAAAGCAAAAATGCATTAGAAAATATGTTTTTTGTAATAATAAAGCACCATGTGCAATTGATACTTTTCATTTAATAAACCCTATTTTTCTTTGAGTGCATTTTTTCAAGCTTTCTAATGCAACTTCATTTTTAGTCATTGACATCCCTACTGTAGATCTATAAGATAAACTGAAATGATGTTTGCTTACTTTGGGAGTTATTGTATTTAACTACACATTGTGTATTCTTTTCTAAAAACACTGACTTGTAATTTGCGAAATAATGGTACTCCGTAATATTTCATTTTTCTCAAATGTAATTTTTAAACAAAAGATCACTTTTACACCAAAAATTTTTGCGAAAATAATTTTTTTAGCGAAAAACTGTTTTGGAAAGCGGAAGAATTACGCTTTTTAAGCGTATAAATTTTTTCTTAAAAAAGAAATATAAAACGAAATGATTCCCAAAATTTACAAGTTTAACTGCAATTTATTATACATTTTTCTATAAAAGTATATACATAAATTTAATAACTTCTAAAGGCATTTTTTATGTTCTCATAAAATATAATGTCCATTCAGTTATGAATCAATCTTCACACTCTGTTGTAAACGTTCCGTTTTTGGTAAGTTACTTTAAAAATTGCGACCTTTTCTTAGTTTCAAATCGACACGACCGACAGTACTTTAATTACAATTTTTATATTTTATATGTCAAAGGTTTGAGAATAAATAAAAGTAAAAAGATAAACTTATTCACCTATTGAGAAATGTATTCATTATCAAATTGTTTCAAACATAATTCTCAAATATATAAAATATTTCTCTCAAACTCAAAAATATAGTTTTATAAATCTGTTCTAGTCTTAGTTAGATTTACAGGTCTTAGTCAGTAATAGTCGGAAAAACCACTGAGAACACTGTCCGACTAAAAAATTTAAATCTAACTATTACTGGAACAGAGCTAATATTATTTAGTTCTAAGTTTATACATTTTTTTTTTTTGTAAATTGTATTGTAAATTGTAATATGTATTTGGAATTACATTTTTTTTTAATATTTTATTTTGAAAATGAATTTATTTTTAGTTTTAAAAGTGATTTAAATATTAATTGAATAAAAAAACTTTTACAAATATTCTCCTTTGCATAAAATTTTAAGCATTTATTTTTAGATTTGAGAACGATTTAAGATTAATATTTGATATCAAAATAAGAAATGATTTTTCATTTAAGGCTTATTCTTAAATGAGCCATAATAATAATAATAATAATAATAATAATAATAATAATAATAATAATAATAATTATATAATAATAATAATAATATTTAAGAATAACTTCTGAAATATTAAAACTTTTTTTATATTCATACAAATGAAATAAAATCAATAAAGCTAATATATTTTTTAAAAAAAAAACTAAACTAATTTTGCAAGATACCTAAAATTATCATTATGTACAATTTAATAATAACTGGGTAATTCCAAAAAATTTTGACCCAAACTAACGGCTTTAAAAATTATATATCTCTGGTTTTTTCTTTTAATTTGGGATGGTCATTAAAATAGTCATGGTGCACTTTATCTCTTATGAATTAGTTCCATATTGTTTACGGATTTTTCTTCATCATAAAAGGATAAAAGTTAAATATCTTTCTAGCGAAAGGACCTCTGACATCCTGAAAAACGGTTTTTTAATTTTAAATATCCATTGACATGATATTTGCAATCAATTTTCCGTTATAGTACAAAAATTTCAAAATGGAATGTCAATGAGATCAGAAGTTCTCACAGTCTGTCTATAACGGTTGGTATACTTTTATTAACAAATTAATATGTTTTTAAGTGTTCAGTTACCTTTATTTTAAATTTCATACTCGACCATATAATACCCGTGTATGGGCACTAAAACAGTTATCGGAAGAGGGTCTTATATGGGACTTATGTTTAATTGTGGAACGATCCTTATGAAATTTATTACAATACTTTATGCGTATATGAAAACTATTTTTGTAAAAATTTATTTCAAATTTTATCTCGATATTGATATTTATGTGAGATTTATAAAAGTTTAATTGATTTTCGAGAATAGGGATTATATGGGAACCATATTAAATTATGGATCTATAAATACGAAATTGTGTATGATGATTTATATTGATATACAAGTTATATATATAAAATTTTGTATTGATGTTAACATAATATAGAATTTATGCGCTTTTAAATAATTTTTAGTCAAGAAAGATATGAAATTGGAACGATCATTCTAAAATTTGGTATAACGATCTATACTTGTACAAAACTTATTTGTGCTGAATTTACATGAGTACGACATACTTTAGGTATTTATATGAGTTAAAACACTATCCTCAGGAAAATAGTTGTATAGGGTGTAGTAGAAATAATGGGCCGTTCATGATAAATTTCAATAGATTTATTTTTGTAAGCTCATATATTAAATTTGGGTAAATAATCTTTAAAATCGTAACAAATAATTCTGTGAATTTTGTAAAGTGGGTTACAGTGGATTAAAGGTCTCTTAATGTGTTCCTACAACTTTTAAAATAATATCAAATAAAATGTTCGGAATCAAGAATGTGCTATATATGTATTCGTTATATTAAAATTTGAATAAAGATATCAATATTCATAAAAACCACTTAATATCTAATTGAAAATGTGTTGTTAGTTGTAATTGTTATAACTTCTGATCTCTTTCAGATCTCATTTTGAAATTTTTACACTATAATGATAAATTAATTGTAAACATCGTGTAAAAGAATTTAATATAAAATTAAAAAAAAAAAATCAATAATAAATAACATTTTCTTCATTTTAGAAGTCTTTGATCCAAGAAGATGTTAGTTGTTATGCTCATTTTTGACAAAAAACTCGAGGTGTCCGTTTTTGGAGGCACACAGAATATGAACCGTTAGAGATATGTGTAAGTTGATATGCTATATGAAATACATAGAGGAGTAGATTATATGCGCTGAATTTCATTAAAAACAGTAATGATCAAAATCCAAAAAAAAGTAAAAATAAAAAAAATGAAAAAAGTCATATTTGATTATATCTGTGGGCAAAAGGAAGAACTGCATAACTTATTTTATGTCGTTTTTCATTTTCTTGATTTTTAGAATTTGTATTTCATTACATATTGTGTACATATTTTACAAACATCTGTCCATTTCTTTAGAAGATAATGTTATGCACCAAACACAATTCGTTTGATTTTGCTTTTTTCGAAATGTAGAAATTGCCTAAATATATATATAAATATTTCCTATATTCAATATACTTATTATTTTGAAAATGGAGTAAGTATATAATTCAACATGTTCAAGATAAATTTTAAAATTCCAATTTGGAAAAAATTTATAGCTTGAGATGTCATTAACTTTTATTTATTTTATTTATTATTTAAATATTATTTTATAAAGAGAAAAACAATACCATTACTTTTGTGATGTATTTTTCTATACTCAATATAAATATCGGTTTGAAAAATATACCAAAATAATTTTGCATACGAATTGCGAATATTTTTACTCGGTAGATAATTTAAAATTGTAAACTTAAGACATTTAATTTTTTATTAATTCTTCATTTCAATTTAAGACCTAAAAACCAGCCAACTCAAAAGTAATACAGTAAAAGCTCTCTTAACGGACAGCATCCAAAGTCGGTAGATGGAAAATTGTTTAGTCCCATTTTAATAGGTGCCATTTATAGAATAAATTAATATTCACTATGCGGACGATCTCTTGATCAGACGTAGATACTTGTTATCAAAGAAACATCTCTCGTTTTCACTTTTTGTCATCATCGTACTTCTGCTTTACGTTGTTTTTATGTTACTTACACGTAGCGTTGCCAGAATTATATGATTTGATGATCTTTTCCCTCAAAATATGATTTTTATCTTAATCACTTAAGTAAAGTTTTTTAGAAACTTCTAATAGATTTGTTAGAAGATTTTAAATAACATTTATACAACTAATTACAAAATATATTTTATTTCACTTGACCTATACAATATTCATACAGAAAACTGAAAAAGTGTTTGTTATAGAATCCAAAGAAACCACTTTTTTGAGATTCTGATGTAGGAGGACCACGCAAACGATGCGTATTGATGAACTGAATACGTGAAAAATACTAAGAGAATTTGAAAATGGTATTCAGTTATCTACAGATTGGAAAATCATGGGACTCATATATTTACTCATAAAGTTTAGAGTCTTTTCTCGAAATTAGTGAATTTTTGTGAACTAATTTTTTTAAACCTCTTTAAGATGAACCATATTACTACAAATGTACAACTTTTAAATATTTTACTCATAAAAGGAACAAATGTATAAAATTTTCATATATTGTGCATATTTTGAATTTTTTTCCCATGTTTTGCGAACAAATTCTTTGGAGACTTTTTTCATAACGAGCTCAAAATTATGAATTTTTTGACACCCATTTCGGAACAAAACTTTAATTTGTTAAAATTTGTCCAAAATGTCTAAGCCCTGTTTTAAATCGCTGGTTGAATTTTATGCGTAAATTAGGATCAGCGGCGCAGTTGATTTTTAAACAATTTTTATAATAGTGTACCACACAAATCTGCATGCATGAACAATGCATGAAACAAATAATAATTAAATATATATCGAATTACTACTCACATTGTTGTATAAGTAATGCAGACTAATCATAAACATAATTAAGTGACACACTTATAATTGAGTGCTCTTCGAATATAAAATATTGTAATTGGTCAAGGAACTAAAGTTACTTGATATCATAGCCACCTCCATGTTAGAAAAGCTAGGACTAATTTTGTAAATTAGTATATAAGCACCAAAAATAAGCAAATAAATCAGACTTGAAATTTAAACATAGACTGTCACATTTGCCTCGTTTTGTTTGGAGTCTCATCTTTTGGAAATTCCTTTGAACGCCTAACAATCAAGCTGATTCCCAAACAATTGTATAAATATAGAACTGGGCTATAGGAAAAACTTTGTCTTATAACACTACATGACAATCTATAACACTACATGGCGATCCTGCCTATAACACTACAATATACAATAATAATATGGTCAATAAATCCTTGAGAGGAAAAATTGAATTTTTTTTATTGGTATCCCGAAACTTATAAAATAATTTTATTTCCAAAAGAAGTTTATTCAGCGAAGCCAGTGTTCGACATACTTTTTAAAAATAATTAAATTTAATTAATGACAAGAGAAATTATGACTGTGTGGTTGCATCATATATATATATATATATATATATATATATATATATATATATATATATATATATATGGTATATCAGAAATGGTACATTAGTATACCATATCCCATAACCGGACATCTCACGTAGCCGCACAAAATCTGCGTGTCGGGAAAAATGTAATCACCTTTTTTTCTAAAAGAGAACAATATATATATATATATATATATATGGTATATCGGAAATGGTACATTAGTATACCATATCCCACAATCGGACATCTCACGTAGCCGCACAAAATCTGCGTGTTGGGAAAAATGTAATCACCTTTTTTTCTAAAAGAGAACAATTTTCAAAATCTTCTGGCAAGACTGATTCGTATGAATGGGTATGTGTTTACTTTCATGTGTATGTTTATTTTATGCTTTTTTATAAAGAAATATTTTTCCGCTTATGGATTTGCTATGATGGCTCATGGGTATTTTATTCTACTCTATGCATGTATGTTTGTGTGTATCTATTTTTATTTTAACATGAATATTACATACATTGATTTTGTGTTAAAGCATTGTTGGTTTATGTCAATGCTTAAGTACAAAAGATGGTCAAACCAATGAATATGTATTTGTTTTCCTTCTGTGAATGTTTGTATGTATTATCATTTATGTTGGTATGTAAAGGTTTTTATTAGATTTTTGCTATAATTCTGTTTAATGTATTGAATATGTATGTATGTATGTGTGTGCTGATCTGTTATTGTGTTGAAGCTGCAGAAGTAAACAAATCAAAAACCATTTATAACAGACAGTAGGATAGCATAGAAATAAAACAGAAAAAAACTTACAAAATCATATAAAATGAAATAAAAATTTAATCGTTTGGAAAATTTGTTTCTTTAAAAAAAAAAAAAAAACTTGTGATAAGAAGCATTTTTACTTCTAAGGATTTTAGATCTAGTAGTACAACTTTACCATTATTTTTATTAAAAAAAAAAAAACATATATATATTTATTATAATGAAATTGTTGCAAAAGTTTCCAAAACAATTCATTTATATTTATATGTGAATATTTACATTTAGAAATTGAAATAAAAAAATTTATAAATTGCAGTTTTGTCAATATGTACACGTATTTATTTTAGAGATTTATATTGTCATGAACTGCATTGTGTTTTATGTATGAATAAATGCACATATTTATGTATTTACTATATATTATAAAATTTCATTCTAATGTAAACCCAGCAAAAAAAGTATCTATTAAAAAAACAAAACCGAAAAAGAAGTAGAATTTACATTACAACAAGTAAAAGAGAAAATTTCCATACCTTAGTCAAAATGTTAGATATAAATGATAAATTAAGTTATCAATCATATCACTAATCTACATCAAGGGTGTCAATACTTGAAATACGAATTTTTGAACTGAATAATACACACAATTATTAACGTCATAATTAAAAAAAGTAATATGATAATAACTATTACAAAATTGAGTTTACTGATCTTTAAAATGCTTAATCTACTTTAGAGTGTACAGTGGGGCAGAATAGAAATTTTTGGAAAGAATTTTTAACCGCTTGCGAAATTTTTGATTCTTATATATATGTATATATATATTGTTGTACTATTGTTAGATTTCTTTGAATTAGTTCAAGAACAAAATAATATATTGAATAAAGAAAACTTGAAATCGATATCTTAACCGAGTTAAAAAGTAAAGGATTTTGATTTTTTTAAGGGAAAAGTGTCAACCCTTTTTTCTTATACGAAGATGTAACAGTTTCATACCTTTTGGAAACTCTGATGTCTTCTAAAGAGTTTGTAAAAGGCCTTTTCCAGATATGTAACAAATGTGTGCTTCATGGTCAAAATTCAAAAAAATCCCATTTATATTATTTTCGTCAGTTTTTGGGGAATGGCGGGATTCCTTTTACCAAAATAAAATTTTTTCTTTACACTTTGCATTTCAAATGATAAAGTTAACAACAATCAAAAATTTTGTTAGGACTACCTAACTAACAAGGATTATGTTATGTTTATAGTTTCTCCAAAAACAAAATTTTTACAAAAATTTTGCTTTAGTTTCCAAAATCAGAAAATCTATGAACTACTGTGGACGCAATTTTTTTCTCCTACTCTTCTCTCCCTAACATTCGCTAAGAGAACAAACTCTTGTAATCGTCAATTTTCTCTCAATAAAATTTTGGTAAACGTGACCGGAAATTTCTTGTTTTTCGTATACTTGTATGAGAAAATATTATGTTCTAATCTATTTTGTAGTTTTACTAATCAATAAAAATTTAAAAACTTACAAAATAATTTTATTTTAATCAAACAAGTAAATATCATATTTGAAAATATATCTACTCCAGTCAAATTTTGCACTATATAGATTTAAGCAAAAATACCTTAAATCGGTCTTAACAAATATTATTGTTATTTTAGATAAAATGACTTCGATGAAACCTTAAAAAGGCACTAGCAATTCTTTTTGAATTTATTCCAAAAAAGTGGATTTTTGACCAATGGTTATATACCGTGTATCAGATGTACCTTAATTCCGCTCCTGAAGGTCCCGCCTTCCAAACTTGAAATTATATATTCTTCTGCTATTCTTGTGTTAAATTTTTGGTACATTGAATCAGCCGATTAGAAATTACAGATTTATTTCTAAAAATATTTAATTCTGCCCGACTTGGATTGTCCTTTGGAAAATAAATGTGAGAATACCCCTGAAACAGTGGGTTTTGTTGAATCTTTACTTCCCTACTAGTGACTTAAAATTACGGGCCTAGAACATTTGACCAAAAAAGATATATATACATTATTTTGGCGTAAATTTCGGTTCATATGAGTACAAATACGTCATGTGTAAAGTTTCATATTTGAAGTTGAGAACTAAAGAACGCATTCACCAGAATCGACTAGAAATAATTTTGTGTTTTATTTTTTTTGCCAAATTTACTAGAACCGTAATTTTCAAACTGTTTTTTTTTAATTGATAATTATTTTTTCTGTGTTCAGCTAATCAAAGTATTTAAGAGGTCTTATTACATCGAAGTTGCCCCTTTTATTTTTGTAATTCTTTTTATTAATATATTTCGATAAATGTAGCAATTATAAGTTCATTGTTTCAATACTTTAATGCAAGCCAGAAAAAATTTTCAGTTCAAAAATGTAATACAAAATTTAAAACGTTTACTTAGATAACAAATTAAATAGTATATATAAAAAGAATAAGTAATAAGTAGATAAATATAGATAGATAGAGAAGGTTGACGTGATACCATTGAGAGTGCCCAGCCATTTCATCCTACGATGCTGCAATCGTAGACAATGGCACACAATGTGCTGAATATACTCGGTCTCGTCGACGTCTCCACACATTCTACAAAAATTGGAATTGCTAGCGTCCATCTAAATCTCATCTTCCTTATCAAACAGTGACTCGTTATGGCCCCTATCATGATTCTTAAGCTCCTCCTACTCAAGCCCACAAGAGTGCCTGTGCTTGCCTTATCGAATGCCCGCCATATCGCCCTCGACACCTTACATTCCTCTCTACTCTCCCAAGCCCAATTGATTCTGACTAAGTTCCACTCATTGATCTTCCCAAAGAAGAAACTCAGCTGGGGTTTCACATAGGTTTCCCCCTCCGAAACATCCTTTGCTGCGCCTTGCCTTGCAGGTTCATTGTCTGATATATTGCATCGGCCAGGCACCCACCAGAGTCTCACCATATAGTTTTCCGATCCGTCCGTGAACATTGCATAACCTTCGTACAGTCTCTCAGTGCTGGACCAGATTTCCCTATCAGGTATAACCACGACAGGATTTACCAAAAAGTCCGATTCAGCGGCCATGTAATCTGATGCCCCCATGGAGTTCAGATTAACCTCACCATATCTCGTATATGACCCGGGAGTGACTTGCTCTTGATGAACCTAATAGTAATAAGTAAGAAGTAATAACATCATAATCAAAATGTATAAAGAACACAGACATATTTCGAACTGCAATAAAATTTCCGTCATCTTAGGTTTAATGAATATATCTGCTATTTGCTTCTTATCTGAAATTTACTTTATGATTACTTTTCCGGTATTTTGTGATCACGTACAAAGTGGTGTTTTATGTCAATGTGTTTTGCGCGTTTGCTTTCAGAATTCTTAGATAACGCTATACATCCGAAACATTGTCTTTATAAATAGTGAAAGAATTTTCTGTTTTAAAAACCTTTATATCTTCAAGTAAGCCGGACATCCACAAACTTTCGGAAACAGCATTGGTTAAAGCTACATATTCTGCCTGCTGATAAGGCATCGTTTGTTTGTTTTTTACTGTGGCATGATGCTGGGTAACTATAAACATAAAATATAAAACCACTGGTACACTTTCTATTTATTGTACAGGATATTCAATCCGTATCTGCATAACCTACCAAAACTTCTGCAGTTTGATCAATTGCAAAAGTTAACTTCAACGATTTGGTTTCTTTTAAATGAGGTATAATTATTTTTAAAGTATTCCAGCACGACGCGATGATACAGCTAAATTAACTCCTTTTTCCATTGACGTAACACAAGCATTACAGTCCTGCATTACATATTTTATTAATATTTTATTTATATTTGCCTCTTGTTCTATAGAATAACCTAAAGTTATTCCAAAGTTATTCTCGACACAGTTAGACATTTCAAATTTAGATTCAAGGAGCTTTTTTATTTCATTAACTTCGTATATGGTATTTGTTGTTATTAAGAGATTGTCCATATAAATAATTAAAATTATTATATTTCTTCCAGAAGTCATCGTATATAATCATTGCGTGATCTTGAGAAACCAATTTCATTTAAATAACTATTAAGTTTTTTATTCCAACAAAGTGGAATTTGCTTGAGACCATATACATAGGCTTTTATTCAATTTTAAGTCATAAACATTTTCTACTTTTCTTCTATCAGGATCTATTTGGTGAAAAATATAACTCTTATTAACGCCTAAGGCCAGAACTACTCTTATTGTTGCCAACTTAGCAAGTTTCATCATAATCAAAGCCTGGTTGTTGTAGAAAGCCCTTTGCGACCAGCCTGGCCTCTTTTATTTTGGTTTTTATTAATTTGAAATCGTTTAGTTTAGGTAGATTTAGTTTAGGTACATTATTTATTTTCATGAGATGAATTCATTATTAATTGCTACAAACTATTGTTCTTTTTCGTTAGATATTTAAACATTAGCAAAATTAATCAGAATTTGTGATAATGAATATTGAAATGTTGAAGGATAGTAATCAGTTAACTTCAAAGGTTTTTTACGATCACGATTTGGTTTTCGCAACTCTAATAGAGATATGATGGTATTATTATCTGATGAGTTTTCATTGAGTTCAAAAACTTCACCAATAGCTTCACTTATATTAGTATCATCTGATAAAGAAGAAAATTTTCAGTACAAAAAATTAAAAACAAGATTAAAAACAAGATAATAAATTAAACAGAATAAATAACAAGTAATAATATCCTAATCGAAATGTATAAAAAATAGCATCTAATTTATAAGTGGCTTGCTATATGATGAATTCGAATTATTGGATATAATATTTGAAAATTGGGCGGACGTTGCATAATTTTCACGCAAAATTAGTGCTAATGGAAATAATTATAAAAATAATTTCAAAATCCTCAATTAAAAATGTTGCTTTTCAGCTTATTAAAATTTTTATTCCACTGCGAAAAATATGAATAAGTAAGAAAGTTATAGTCGGTCATGTCTAGCTATATTATAACCTACACCGTGGGCCTGTAGGCACTTGTATACTTGTATTAATCGTAGTGGATATTGCTATGTATGCGTACGTATGCATATATTATGTTATGTATGCAATTTAGCGTGATTCCCGGAAGCAGGCCTTATATGAAAGCTATGGTCAATTATTGGCCGATCTTCATAAAATTCGCCAGTACGATTTTTACTAATACAAATTATACGTGACAAATATTAGCTTCATACAAACGTTTCTATATGATTTATGCACGTTGATCAATTATAGACCGATGTTATTGAAATTTGACAGATTTATGCCTATATTAACTTATATGTACCAAATTTTATTAAATTATTGATATATTTATGACATTTATGATCGTTAAACCCCTAATTCGGGGGGACATTTGTATAGGGCTAAGTAAAATAATGGACTGATCACGACCAATTTCATCAGGCTTCGTCCTTGAACCATAAAGTACATATGTATAAAATTTTATTAAATTATATTTGTTTGTAGTTTGATTACAAGATTTAAATGGACGGACGGTCATCGTAAAAAGGACTCAGAAAGTGATTCTAAGAAGATTGGTATACATTAAGGTCTTAGACCAATATTTTTGGTGTTACAAACATCAGCACAAATGCATAAGGTTTTGTAGGGTATAAAAACAAACATCATACAGTGTCGCATTCTAGAAATGAAATGGAAATAAATCTGTAATTTTCGACCGGTTAGTCCTATTGCAGTGAAATTTTACACAGTGATAGAAGTTGTAGAGCTTAAATTTCGGAAGGTTTTTATGTAAGTGCATTGTGCTGGTCGAGGTCTGCAAAAAAACATCGTCATATATATAACTTATCTCTTTCAGATATAGGGTCACGAAAATAAAAATTTTAATATTTAGACATACCTTGGTGAAGTTTTTTCCCTAGAGTGGGTCTAAATTTCATCCGATTTTTTGAAATATTTTTTATTTTATTAACAACAAATAACAACATCGTATTCAGAAAGAATTTTGAAAAAGTCTTTACGAAATGAAAAGTAATATGCGTTTGAATTTGAACTTCGGAAAAAGTCGAATTTTCCCCGTTCTTTCGCCAAAGAAGTAGTTATTTTTCAATTATATGCAAATTTTTTTAAACAACATATCCTCATCTAAAATGCAAAAGGCTGTAAGCACTAAAAATCAAATGTAAGTTTTTTACTGGATTATAATGTACTGACCCTAACTACATCTACGCAAAAAATTTCATATTCATATCTTCAAAAAACATCAATATTGACAAAAGTCAAAAGGCCGTAACATCAATTTTATAAACGAAATAGTTGTAAAATTTGCTCCATTAAAAAAATTGTTGGTTTGAAGTGTTATGCTTTATCTATTTTTGCTTTAAGTGACCGAATTAGAGATTTTACTTAATTGTTTAATTTTAAAGTAAAAAACTAAAAATTGTGGTTACGGCCTTTTGGATTTTCATAATGTCTTTTGCTTCTGTTGCAAAAAATTAAAGACTGTGGTTACGGCGTTTTACGATATGTAGTATTCATATTTTTCTGAAAGATACTCATAACTTAATACAAAACGCTGTGAAGGAAAAAATATTTTAAAAAATTTATTCCTGCGTGGACCACGATCTTAAGAGCTTTCATTTTTTGCCTTAATTTTTCAAAGCACAAAGCTAGAATCAGAAAATTTTAATATGATGTAATATGTTTTTAATTTTTTGGTAATAGACATTTTTGTTCCCCGATATCGATTGAGAAAATATGGCAAAAAAAGTAAAAATCCCACTTTTGGAAATTTTGGAAAGTTTTATTGAGACTTGTGGGACTTTTATTGATAAATTAAGGAAAAAAAAATAATAACTTTATTGAATTAAACATCAAAAAGTTTATACAGCCATAATTTTTTTTTTTTAATATCTATTATGAATGAATAATAGCACAAAATCTTGACTCAATCTTTTTTCGGTATATAGCTTATAAATCTTTCAAAAATAACAACATAGTTGGAGGAACACTCATTAGAATATAGTGATATTATATATAACTTATAACTTACCAATACATAACCTAGCCACTTTATTTAACTTTTACGCCATCAATCGGCAAGATATCCTGGAGACTTTTCTTTCCGTCTTATAGTTCCGTCTTTGAGAAACTAATGTATGCACAAATCACAAATTAACTTAGCACAAATAAGTTATTGTATAATAAATAATCATGCTTTAGAAAAAGAAGAGGTTGGATTGCAACAATAATCGACATTTCAGAGGAAATTCGAGTCCACGTAGAAGAAGGAAAAATATTATTTTTAACGTTTTTGGTCATTCCAAAGCATTCCAAGAATCACATCACTGATCACATCACAATGAGGTACCAAATGTCGACAACGTTCAACTATACACTTTTTGTGAAAAGGAAGACATTCACAGACGTATTTTAAATATAAATTCGGATTTAGAATTATCTAATTTTGAACCCCAAAAAATCACAAATTTGCTCCCGCTGATTCATATTATCAACACTAATATCGATTACGTTGAATAATATTTAACGATACTTTATCATGGAACGAACAAATTAATAAGGCATGTTGTAAAGTGTATGGAATCGTTCGTAGTTTTTGGTATTCATACATATTTGTATGAAAAATGCGTAATGGCGGCTGATATGTGTTTGCCTTAAGAAAATATGATCGTTTATCCACGTATACTAATCGAATCTATGGAATCTCTTTTGAAAATTATTTACAATTTAGAACAATATTATTTATTCATAAAATTATTTTTACTAAAGAACCTAACTACATCTTTAAAAAGTAGTTTCGTTTCCCTCCACTAAATTTTAGTGTTATACACTTATTTACCTAGATTTTACTATAATATATGTACATATATATGCAGAGTATGTGTAAATAATGTAAAAATCTATGCGATATAATTTACTGTAATGAATATAAAATGTGTACATTTTAAAGAATGTAAAGTTTATACCCATATTTAATTACCGAAAACTTAATATAAAAACGTTAATCTCTGCGGGACATTCCAATAAAGATCATACTATCCTATCTGAGCGACTCTGACAGTGAACTGACCTTATATATATATAAATATACCATATATACACATATATAAATAATCGTATATATAAAAGTTTTGAAGCAAACTGGGATCTTGAAATTGAATATAACTTCCAGTACCAGTGAAGGAAGCATCTACAACAGCATCGAAAGATTAATAATCTCATCAACGGTAGAAAATGGTTGGAAATTGAATTAAAGTTATTTCATTTTTATATTTTTTATTGACACGTTTTTGATTTTTCTTTATATTTTTTAAGAGCAGTCTATTTATGTCAAAAAATTTCAAATCAATTATAAAATTAATTACATTAATTAATAATATATTTAAATTACAATATAAAGTTAAATAATCGCTTTATTAAAAAATTGCTTGGGATAATTTTCTTCTGTGTACTTTGTGGTGTGCTGAAAATGTGGTTTCTCTGAAAGTATTCCATTTTTTTGCTGGGTATATAATATGATAATTAAAAAACCGCATTCTATTAGAAATACAATTTACTATAACTACATTCGAACCGCTACTTTTTATTTATCCCTTCACTTGTACATTTGTTGACATTTAAATCGTATTCGAATATAAAAAGTAAACATACATACATCGCTACAAAGATTTTCAGAATCATAAACGATTGTAATGATTTCTCGCTAATATTTCAATAATTTGACTACATACATGACATACATACATATAAAACTAGTTCTGTTTCACACTGTTACACATATTTTGCAATTCTTCATTACTAAATTCCACATACTTTAAATTGTAAATGAAGTAATACTTTGAAACCCCAGTATACCCTCTTTCAATAAAATCTGTCTTAACTGTGCAAAATTTTGTTGCTATATTAATGTCATACCATAATGACAA